>CM039675.1:388923327-393723327 GCA_022496015.1 Hordeum marinum | reverse complement strand
ATGTTTCTGCTGTTGCTCATCCACAATCCAATGGTCAGGTGAAGCAAGCCAACCAGGAGGTCTTGAGAGGTATCAAGCCCCGGCTTATGGTTCCTTTGCAGAGAATGCCGTGCTATTGGGTTGAGGAGCTACTCTCCGTCCTCTGGAGCATCAATACTATGCCTAACAGGTCAACAGGTTACACGCCTTTTTTCATGGTTTATGATGCAGAGGCCGTGTTACCAAGCGACATACATCATGATTCACCACGGGTGGCGGCTTACGTGGATGCCGACAATGAAATGGCGCATCAGGATGTGTTGGATGCTCTGGATGAAGCGCGCGATCTTGTAGCAGCTCGGTCGGTGATTTATCAACAAGACCTGCATCGCTACCATAACCGTAGGGACAAGACCCGGATGTTCCAAGAAGGCGACTTGGTGTTATGTTTTATTCTAGATCAGACGGATGCACACAAGTTATCTCCCCCATGGGAAGGAACTTTTGTGGTTATCAAAAACCTGAACAATGGGTCATATTATCTCATTGACGTACGAGACGAGTCACGTACCTTTGGACAGGAGACTCACATGCCGTGGAACATCGCTCATTTGCGGCCTTAGTATACTTGAGTCATCGACTCCCATCTTTGTACATACATACTTCATTATATCTATATTTCTCATATAATAAAGTTGGCATGCCTGCAAGCCGGGGCCTCTACCTTTTTTCTTTTTGCATTACATATTTGTGCAAAAGATGAACACTTCTACATGGTCACTTGGGGGATTCCAACCCATCGGGTTTAGCTTGCTCACCCTGTTGATCGGCTCTTTAGCCAAAACAACAACATTGTGTGGCGGCTTACAAGATGACGATTCACAAGTTGGCGATCTGCAATACAACGACTTACAAGTTGGTGATTGACAAGACGACGATTTTGTAAGTTGGTGATCCGCAAGACGGCGACTTACAAGTGGCGCATAAGTTGATATCATCGAGAAGGTCATTTGGGGGCTTTCAACCCACAGGGTTAATCTTCAACCCTCTTGATCAGGCTTTCCAGCCACTGTAAGGCGGGTCGGGGACCCAAATTCGACTCCGTCGAACCAGATGATTAGGGGTGCAGCGAGTTATATACTTACCCCCTTTTGATGACCTCTCCAACAGGTGACCCGCCGAACTCTTATCTGTTAACCACCGCTAGAGACACTGTCTGACCAACGGACCGGTCAGTTAATATCGCCAGGAGACCCTGAGCACTGTTTAAGGTTCAAACGGTGGACTTTCTCACGTGAGAGGGGGTTTCTCGGCCCTAGGGATACTCATGCCCTGCCGTGTCTCTTGCTGGGACACTGTGCTCATAAATCCTCGCCTGGAAACCGAGTATTTTTATGAGTTCAAGTAGAGAGTCCACTTAGTGGAACCAAAATCCGTGTCTCCTTCTGGGGCGCTGCGCTCTTCAATCTTGCCTAGAAACCGAGTATTGTTTGAGTTCAAGCAGCGATTCCACTCAGCAGAACCGGCAGATGTGTCTCTTTCTGGTTTGTTGCGCTCTTATCAGTTAATATCGCCCAGAGACCCTGAGCCGCTTAAAGGAGTTGACAGTCACTCTTGTTAGAGAACCTGCACTAATATGAGTTCAAGCATCGAGTCCAGCTAGGAAGAACCATCGTATGAGTTTTTGGAAATGACAAGGAAAGCAAGAATACCATACATTGCATCGTGCATTCCATCATACATTCCATCATGAATTGCATCATATTCACATATCATGCCGGTTTACCAAGCCGGGCAGAGCAAGATTATGAAAGAAGAAGCAAGGTTATACAGATGCTAACATCTCTGGGTTATGCTTTTTCAAGCTGCCCTTAGAAACGTTGCAGAGTATTTCTGTCTTGTTTTTGCAGGCTTTATCTCGTACGATGAATTGCTGTTAAGTATGTTGAAAGACATTATGAGAAGAATACAAGACAGATAGTAAGTGCATAATATGATTATAAAGTCATGGGTGCACAATGGCTGAGGCAATCAAGTTTCTGCTAGGCCTATTACATGGCTCTCCAGGAGCTCAAAAGACGAAGGATTTAAAGTTTTTTCATACACTTCTACATTTCGGCGTCTTAGCTGGCCGGGTTACATTCAGGCAAAGCACAACAAAGTTTTAACTCACTGGTGGCTCATCTTGTGCCAGGTCTTCGTGCTCTTCGATCTCAAGATTATGCACATCCCAGTTGCAGTTTAATAAAGCCTCGAATCGAGCGTCATCAAAAAGATGAGACGGATCAACTTCAGGGGCGAAGAGCGGCTTATGGCGTGCATGGATCAAATCCCTAGCTTCGAAAGTTGGGCAGCGCAGCCGTTGGTTGTTTTCATCGTAAGCCGCCTGGTAGGGAGTCAGATCTGTCTCATCAACAAGTATGGAGGCAAGTCTCCTGGAGGCCTTGATGCATTTGGCATAATCTGCTTCAGTAAAGTCTAAGCGGTCATCCTTTTTCTAGGGGAAGCCGTTCATCATTTCTTCGGCGGTTAACTCAGGAGCAAAGGCGAGGGACCGGCTTAGCATAGCTATGGCCCCTCTCCTAGCGGTTGATCGCCTCATTTGGTCCACTAGTTTGGGCAAAGTTGACAAGGCTTCTATAACACCCTTCATAAATTTGGGAATATACTTGTCTGTCATCATGGCCTTGATGGTATAGAGGGCTCCACTGTAGATTTGTTTAGTCAAAGTATATACTGCCTTCAATTTCATCTAACTATCAGAGGATAGCTGTCGACACCTCTCACCTACAAGGAAAGATTCGAAGTGATAATCTGCCTGGCAGGCATTTTTTGACAAGAGAAATTTCTAAGCTGTACATACTTACCAAAGATAGTGACAGTCATCTTGGATATGTGGTCCTTGAGAGTCTTCAGCTCTTTTGATGTGAGCTTGAGCTGTTCCTCAGTATCGCTTGCACGCTTGGACAAGGCAGCTTGCTCAGATTCAGCAGTCTTTTTATACGCGGTAAAGTCAACCTGGAGCTTCTCAAGTTATTCAACATCCACCCGTAATTACTCTTCTGATGTGGCTCGGGCGATCTGTTGAGCGGTCAAGTTTTCCCTTAAGCTGACACGTTCAAACTTGGCTACGTTTAACGCCTCCTGCATTATACAAGTGAAATATTATAAAGGTTAAGTCGCCAGGATGGAATTATTTCTAATACAAGTCCCAAGAAGATTTCAAGCAATATACTTGGCACTTGGGGGCTAATGTCTGTGTTTTCTTTCCAGTCTATGATGAAGTTCCGGCTCATCATTGTCATAATAACCCAGACTTGGGGGCTACACCTAAAAATCTTCTCAAACATGAAAGCTCCAGCTCATCATTGTTATAATGATCCGGACTTGGGGGCTACAATTGGATCTAAGATTTAACATAAGTAATGGCTTATATGCTATTTAACCCGTTACTTGGGGACTACAAGTTAAGTTCTCTATAGCATGTCAAAGATTTGGAAGACCCGGTCCATTATTTGCAATATTACACCGGTTCTTGGGGGCTACATAAGGGTATAAGAGAAATGCGGGAGATGAAAGATACCTCATATTTTTTATTAATTAAACCAACAAGTTTGGTCTCCATGTTGCGGCTGGAAGAAAGGCGACTTAAATAGCCAACATGCAGATCATCTGCAGTCATCTTCTCCAAGACGAGGAATTCGAAGTCAAGATTCTCTAGAGAGCAAGTATCAACCTTGCTGGAGTGTTTTGCCAATACATGATCGGTTGGGATTGATAACCCATCCTGGTGATAGTAACGTTGGGAAGAGACAAGTCTTCGGCGGTAGGACTGGTCGACTTAGGGTCAGCCGTTGGATTGTCAGAATTCACCATGCGATAACCCTCTGGCTATGAGGGTGGAGGAGAGCGCTCAGGTGCCTCCTTGTTAGTATCAGAAGGTTCAAACATGAGTGGAGGGAGATGACTCAGCAGTCTCTGGCTTTTGGGCGATAGGAGGAACGGTGGGCCCGCTTGTCTTCCTATGTTTTGCTTGGGCCCTGGAAGTGCAAGGAATAATTACGTAGTGTAAAGACTATACAAATAAGATACACACAGTAGGGTAAAAAGCATACTCTGGGTTGATATTCATAGGAGGAATCTTGGAGGCAGTCAAGTCGCCAGACGAAGGAGGTGACTCCTATAAATTAAGAAAATAAAGCACAAAACTAAGATATCATTACAGGAGTATAAGAAGAATATCAGATTTTTAGTAAGAAAGTACCTTAGCGAGACGTTTCCATGGTGCGAGGGAGTTGGGTAAGCCGGCCATCAAATCATCAAAGCCGGTGCTCTGGGTCTGACACCGAGAATCGCGTTGTTGCTTTTTCAAGGAAAATTTGGGATCTAAGTAAGCAAGAGGATGTGAAAAAGAACTTTTCAGACAACCCGCCGTATCTTCTCTTGCGGTAAGATTTCTGAGTCGGAAGAAATGTAAGTTACCTCAGGGGCATTGGCATGGCTCGTTTCCGTCTCTTCATGTGTATAGTTGTTATCAATAAGTTGCATAAAAAGACGACCAAGGGAGTCAAGTTCTACCTCTGAATCGTCAAGCTCGAGCAGGTTTTGAGCCGAAGTCTTCTGTTTATGGCCATAGACATTACCCGCCTGAGACTTCTTCTTCAGGGGGAGTGTATTTTTTCTTCCAGAAGCTAGAGTTGGCGTGTAGGCAAAGCCGCCAAAATGTTTAAAGTTGCCATATACAAAGTCAAGACAAAGAGCAAGCAAATTTGAAAGTCGTCCTTACGGCTGAAGCTGGATTTGCAACGCGCAAGGGTTTTAACCTGATCGTGCAGCAAGCCTCCTGGGATTCGCAGAAAAGTCCTTTGAGTGTAGAGTTAACATTTTGTTCTGTCAGAGGTGTGTGGTTGAAGCAGAGAGGATCATTTTTGTCACCTGTGTATTCGCACATAAGCTAGTCACGCCGGCTTAGTGGTAAGACTTTCCATGAGATCCAATAGTGCCTTAACTCAACTCCAGTCAAACCGTTCGCCAGAAAGGCCTTGATTTTTTCGAAAGCCGGAGCATACTTCGCCCGTGTTGTAGGAGACATCTAGTCCGGAAGTTTAGTGGAAGTACAGAGCCAGGTAGGACGGTAACCCGATAGTGGATTTTCTCCTTTTAGAGATGTGTCTCTACAATAAAACCAAGTTCTATTCCAGTCTTTGGGGTGGCTTGGCATAAGGACAGCCGGATAGGCCAGATCTCTTCATCTCTGGATGGAGACTCCGCCGAGCTCCAAACTTGGTCCAGCCGCCACTTCCATTTTGTGACAGCCCAAGTGCTGCCCTTGCCATTTTGGGTCATGTAACCTATGTGAACCTATGTGTCATGTGTTGAATGAATTGAGTTTGCTTCTTTGCCATTTGCTCATTGTCTCATGCATCATGCATCATGTCATCTCATCATCATGTCATGCACAATATATACTTGTGGTGTGCTTCCATGTGGCTTTGTGTGTGATGTTAGTAGGTCTTGGTGTTTGTGGATGTGTGCATGTGTGGGAAACAACTTTCTCCCTCTCCCTTATTTTCAAAACTAAACCTAAACCTTTTATTCCTTTTATTTTCTTCAACAGAATTAACTTGCTAAATAAATCCGTTAAAATGTTCATGGTGTAGATAATATTATTTTGAGATTATATGTGTCGCTCTCTTTGGTGTTTGAGCTTTGGGCTCTTGGGGTTTGCAATGAAATAGGGGCTGTTATTTTAAAAGGGTATTTAATTTACTTGCTTTAAAAATCATCTTGGTATATTTATTTTTGTGTCAATGTATTTTTGTTTTGTCAAAATTCCTTTTCTTTTACTCTGGGGCTTTTGTTTTGTTTTCTTTTATTTATAAATAGAAAACTCTGTTTGTTTTTGGTGAGAGAGAGAGAGCAGGACGAAGTGGGCCTTTTCCCTTTCCCATTGGCCCATCCCGCAGCGTAGCAGAGAGCAGCTCTGTTGCCTCCTTTCCATCAGGTTCAGGGAAAGCATAGAGAGCGAGCGTGCACCGCCGTGATCTTCAGACATCGAGGTGTCGTCATCCCGAGCCTATTTAGTCCCCTCGGCGTTCGTGCCGCCCCCGTAGGGTTCCCTCTCCCTCCTCGCACCGCCACACTCCACCTCTCCTCCTCTTTCTGTCTTAGGTAAGGTGGGGTTCAGAGAGTTTCAGAGAGAATTCAGAGAGGTTCAGCAGGAGCTCGTCACCGCGGGGGCTTCTCCGGCGAGCCCCTCGAGCAGGCGACCGTCGAGACCGCTTAGCCAGCACTGTCTGCTTCCCCGATGTCCTCTGCATCCGCATGGGACGCCAAGGCCGTGCCTCTGCTTCATCTTCTTCCCCTCCGGACAAGCTCTCCTACCACAGTAATTCTCCATCGTCGTGCTCCCTCGAGCTCAATTGGCTGCGCGAGCATTTCTCGGTGAGCACCCCGTCCATACTCGCTAGATCCCGAGCCCTCTAGCCCCACATAGTGCATGCCCGTGTGTAGTGTGTTTTGTCGCCATCGGACCTCGTTGCCGACGAGTGTTCCGTTGACCTCATGCTTGTGGGCGTAGCGTGCGAGTTCCTGCTTCTCGCAGGGCTCCGTTTTCGCTTTGCCCCATCTATTTCCTTCCCCATGGAGTCACCGTGTGTAGCATGCATAGGCCTCCGCCGTCGTTGCTCTGTCATCGTCGCCGACATTGCTTTCGTCCACCTCAGGTGGTTGTTCTAGTGTGTGCGTGTGTGGGCAGGAGCAGGGCATCCAGTAGGAGCCTTTGTCGCTCGTTTGGTCATCGGAGACCTCCAGTGAGATCATTGCCGATGTGTTGTCGCTGCTGTCTTTTCTGGTCAGTTTTGTCAGTTAGGCAGAGTGGGATAGAAGTAGAGGAGCAAGGCCTCCCCTTTGGCCAGTAGCCGTGCCATAGCGCAATGGTTGCGCGCTGGGGAGACGACCGCGTGGTCGTGGGTTCGATCCCAACCTCCCCCCTTTTGGTTCTTCATTTTTTCATTGGCTGGATTTGGTGTGTGTGTGTGTGTGTTAGATCCCGTGTGGCCACAGCAGGATCTGGTGTGGCTGCGTGTGTATGTGTGTGTGGTGTTGAGTGTGCATGACAAGTGGGCCTGGCCCCACTCGTCATCCACTAGGGGGCCCTGGTGACTATGCCAGGTGGCCCCCCTGCTAATGTTTTTATTTTGTTTGTTTAAATGTTTTATTGTGTTATATATAGATATTTCTATTTCTGGTATGTTTCCTAATCTGGATATGAAATTATATGACATGAACATTTCTAGTAAGTTTTCACTTATAAGAATTGTTGGTATTTTTCTATCTAGTGTTTTGCCATGTTGCTCCATGCAAACATAGGAGTATGATACATGATTTTGGGGTAGAATCACCCAAGGAATTCATTTGTGCTACTTGTTTGGTCAAAATGCCATTTTGTCTCAAAGTTCCATTTTGTCATTTCAGTTAGAATTAATTCATGCATGCTATGATATTTGTGTCAACATGAAAAAGGTAGCCTTGGATGAGTACAATGCCATGGTATTTACTTTTGTCATGTTAAACTTGTATATAAGTGGGAACCATGCTCCAAAGTGGCTATTAAAATGTTGTTGTTTTCAAACATGCTAACTATTTCTAAGTCTGAGAATCTGTTAATATTTTTATGCCATGAAGAGTGGATGCTACCAAGTGATATGTTATGAATTAGCTCAAGATCAATGCTAGTGTTTTGAAGTAGATGTTGCCCTCTATCATCCTGTTAATTTTCATACCATGAGGTGGTATTTATCAACATTAGTTTCTGCTGTCAACTTGCTATCAGCTTTACTCAGATTCCAGAAAACTGTGATTTTCACGAAGTCCCTAGAATCTGTTTCATCATGCCAACTTGTGAGCTTCTTGTTTATTTATATGTGCTTCCTTTCCAGTTTGTGTAGTTGGATGATTTGATAAGAATGTTATGTAGTTTCTCTAAATGCCTTGTTTGTGGTTGGAGACACCCTGGAGCTCTAGTTATTTGCTGTGAAAGTTGCCATGTTGCTATTTTGTGGAAGATTGTTTGTTTTAGTGTTTTGTGGCTTGTGAGAGCTATGATCCATGGAATTGTTTGATCTTTGACTCTATTGTGGTTGGATTTTCATTGCCTAACCAGTGGCTACCTTGGAATGCCAAGCAATAGCCATGGCCTTCACTGTCTTGTGTTTTGCCTTCGTAACTTGCTGTGAGCATAGCGTGAGAATCGTAACTCCGTTTCCTACGTTCCAGATATGCGTTTGCATCGATTTTTCATGATGCATCCATATTTTCCATGATCATGCATGTTTAAAAAACTTAACATTAGGTTCTGTCCAGAATTGTAAATAACTAAACTATTGCATGAGAAACATGACTGGTTTAGGATTGCATGTTAAACACTTCAAATGAATCATGCATCATCTTGTTGTGAACTGCACCTTGGTTGGTTGTTTATTATTACTATTTCTCTTGGGTAGACGCGAGTGTTGAACCTGAGTACGAGGATCCAGGAGTGTGCCACTATGAGGACCCCGCTCTTTGTCCCTCTGAAGAACCTACAGGCAAGATGATCGTACCCGGATCCCGACACTATTTTTGCTTTGCTAGATGTCTCACTCTTTTCATTACATATGCGTTACCTACCACATGAATTTCAAGCCTCGTACATTGACATGATAGCCTCTAACCCCTCCACATCCTAGCAAACCTTGTTTGGCTAAGTTACCGCTGCTTAGCCCCTCTTATAGCGTTCTTAGTTGTAGGTGCAGGTTGTTTCCATGTGATAACATGGATATCTGGCATATCACAATATTAAATGTTATTTAATTTAATGCACATATATATCTTGGTATGGTGGAATGCTTGTCCTTTTGCTTGGTGTTTTGTTCCACTTTTACCGCCATAGTTGTTGTTACCGGTGTTATGTTTCCATATTTTGCGCTCCTAACATGCTCGGGGTTGTTATGGGGACCCCCTTGATTATTCGGTTGAGATTAAAACTTGTCTGGCAAGACCCAACATTGGTACTATTTGCTTAACAACTTAATAAACTTGCATAGGGCTTTGCAACCCCGTGGATAATTAATCAACAACCCGGGCCAGTGCTCCTCATGAGTGTTAGTCCAAATTAGAGCACTGTGCGGGACCAATCGCGTTGCTTATCCGTCGTGTCCTAAGAAAGAGATATGGGGCTCTAATCGGGTTCGTCGACACGTCGGGTGGTCTTGCTGGACTTGTTTTACCTCTCTCGAGTGGCTTGCGTGAGGGACTCTGATTTTCTTCGGGCTATCTCGAGGTGTCAGAATTCCTTTGGAGTTCCCTAGGATGATCATGAGATCCATGGTCGAGGCTATTCCCACGGAGTGTGGTTAATTTATGATGGACTAGTTGGAGCACCCCTGCAGGGTTAAAACTTTCGGAAAGCCGTGCCCGCGGTTATGTGGCAACTTGGATATTTGTTTAACACCCGATTATAGTTAACTTGAAGTAAACCCTAATAAAATACACCAACTGTGTGAGTAACCGTGATCGTCTTTGATCGTGAACATGAACCAAAAGAGAACATGGTGGGGTTATGTTTGACGTAAGTAGGTGTTCAGGATCTGTTAGAGGTCATTCTAGTTCTCGATCATTTATCGTAGACCACATATTTACTTTCGTGTTTTGTAAGATTAGCCACCATAAATGCTTAGTGCTGCTGCAAACAAAACACTTACCCCCATCCCACCTATAAGCTTGAATAGTCTCAGTACCCAGGCGCGAGATTGCTGAGTCCCTGTGGCTCACAGATTATGTCATCGTTTTCTCATGACAGATGCCATGGGGTGGTTTATCGTGAGTGGTTGGGTCCGGAGCACGCCAATGGGCTCCGGGTGCGAGATTGGGCACAAGCGGTGGTGACACACGATGTACCTAGGTTCAAGGCCCTCCGTGGGAGGTAACACCCCTAGTCCTGCTTGGTCTAGTTGGATGGATGGGTATGTGTACAAGGATGCTCCTGGAGCTGTGTCTAGAGGAGGAAGAAGGAGCAGCCGGCTCGTCTTCCTCCGCTACTAGAGGAGGGAATGAGAGTTCTGTGGGTGCGTGTGTGAGAGCATTCGTCTATCCCCGTTGCATGGGGGGTTCGGGGTGTTTTATAGGCCAACCCCCGGCTCTTACAATATGTCATAAGTAACATGGAGGGGGGACCCGGCTGGCAGTCTCTCCAGCTGGCCAGAGGGTCCCGCAGCTCGCGCCATCTTGTCGTGGGCGGGGCCTGCCGGCCGAGCGGTCCCATCTCCCGCTGGGGCCCGCCAGCCGGCTCTGTGATTGGTACTCGCCCACTTGCCGCGGCCCGGGCCGCCCGGGGGGCGTCGTCTAGCGCCAGCCGGCCGAAGTCTCAGATACGGCCGGTGGCACTGGAGCCACGTCGGGATAGGTAATCAAGTGGCGAGGGCATGCCGGCACTAATCCCCCACCTGGTCGCGCTCACCTATGTTAGCGGCTAGGACGGTTGGACTGTAGCCATGCGCTGCGGTGCGTAAGCGGCCACTGTAGCCACAGGACAGCCTGTCGTGCCAGTCATGTCGCGTCGTCGTACCTGCGCGCAGAGGGACAAGACCGGGCATGTCCATACCGATGTCAACGGAAGAGCTGGCCCATGGGCAGCCGACCGCACCCAGACAGCCGAGGGCCCAATCGGCTCCTTGCTCAGACGGCCGGGGCGCCAGCCGGCACTGGCTTGCGCTGAACGTCCTCCAGCCGGCCACGGCCAGCCAGTCGCGTAGTTTTTCTTTGAAGCGAAAGAGGGGGAAGACCCCGTTGCTTTGGCCTACCTAGGGGTATTAACCCCGTCAGTTGTCCCCGAAGCTGGCGGGGGCCCGCATCTGGCGGACGGTGGGGAGCCGGCGGCTTCCCCTCAGCACCAGCCGCCCTGGCTCGAAGGCGAAGGGGCAGCCGGGTCGGCCGTTGGATCCAATGCCTCGGGTTCCGGCGCACCGCCCCGGGTCCCACACCGACATATGGCATGCCATGCGGCGAGTAATGATGCCGCGGGTCCCGCGCATGCGGGGAGATGGGACGTCACCCAGGCCTAGCCCGGTAGGACCCAGGCATAACCCTCGTAGGCCTCGGGGCGCAGGACAGGATACTCTGCACCCGAAGCGGCCGTTACGGCCCGGGGCCACCCACGCGTGCGGAATTTCCGGGAGGAGTGGGTGTAGACGATCCCACGTCCCCCGGTCGTGGACTCCCCTATAAAAGGGGAGGAAGAGTAGGAGGCGGAGGTACCCGCGCCCCACTTGCCTCCTTGCCGCCCTGCTTTGTCATCGCTTCTTTCCTTCGCTCGCATGCCGTCGCACCCGAGCCCGCGCCCGCACACCGCGCTGCCGCCACGATGGCCGATGGACGCGAAGGTAGTTGGGCTAGCTCCTTCGTGGTTGAGGCAGACATCGCCGAGCTGCACTGCACGCGCATGTTCCCGTCGGCGAAGCGGGTGGCCGCACGCGCACCGGGCGATGAGATAGCGCCGGCACCGCAGCCAGGGGAACACGTCGTGTTCCTCTGGCACTTCTCCCGGGGCTTCGGGCTCTCGGTGAGTCTCTTTTTCCGCCTTCTTGACACTTTTGACCTCCAGCCACACAACCTCGGGCCGAATTCGATCTTGTACCTCTCCGCCTTCGTAACGTTGTGCGAGGGGTACCTTGCCATCCTCGCCTTCACCGATTTCTTCAATGCCCTCTTCTATCTCAAGTCTTTGAAGAGCGACGCGTGCGGGGGCACGGTGGTGTGCTCCGGCGGCATCGCTCGCTTTCCCCCTCTCTCTCTGATCGAGTCCGTCAAGGGGTGGCACCGATCGTTCTTCTACGTGAAGAACGTCGACCCGAGGACAGATTACATCCGGCTTTCACCGTTCGAGGACAGGCATCCTCCCAGCAGAACTGGCAGGGACCTGCCCCGCGCGGCGTGGCCTTGGACGAGCTTGCCCGGCTCTCGCAGCTGAAGAGCACCGAGGGGCTAGTTGCCACCGACCTGGTGGCGGCCTTTGTCTCGCGCCGGGTGTCGCCTCTCCAGATGAGGCCACACCGGATGTGTGACATGTCCGGACGGCACGACCCCTGCTGGCAGTCCACCATCGAGCTGATGCCGGCCCAAGTGGAGAAGCGGGTGAACGCCCTCACGACATTCAAGCTGAAGCCCGCCTCGTGGTCCTTTGGCATGGAGCCGTACGACTGCATCAACCGTCCTCCCCTGGTGAGTTTTTTTGTCGAGGTGGTTCTTTCCCGTTTGGTATTCCCCAGCTGGCAGCCGGCTGGAGAACTTATGTCGAAGTGCTGACCGTAGCTGCTGGTGCGATAGAACACGCCGGACGGCCTGCACCCGCAGATCTTCGAGGCGGAGCGCGAGGACTCTGACTCTCGATACTTCTAGATGGGAGGCTCCTGGAGGAAGGAGTGGACTCCTCGTGGGGGGGGGGGCAACGAACCGGTGGATCCACGAAGCAGCACTCCTGGTGGGGCCAGAGGGTCCGGCGCAGCCGGAGAACCCAGCGGAGCTCTTGAGTTCCCTCTTGCCCCCTCCATCCGGGACTAGACAGATGACGAGGATGATGATGACGATTTGATGATTCTAGATGGACCTCCTCCCGCGGCGTGCCAGGACCGCAAGAGCGAGGAGCGACCGGCTCGAGGCCCGGCGGCCGAAGCGACCGGTCAGAGGAAGAGGCCGGCTCACGGGGGGCTGGCGGCCTTGCCGCCCTGCCCGAAGCGGGTGAAGGTGGTCACGTGGAAGCCGCCGCCACGCGCCAAGCGGGCCCTACCCCTTGTTATCGCGTAAGTTCTTCGTCTTTGTGCGGGTTTTTGCTTTCGCCTTGAGAGCCGGCTAACGACCGGTTTTTGGACGCTGTAGTGACCCCATCGAGCTCCAAGATGAGGAGCCGGTGGGGGAGACGACGGATGCCGCCGGCCCGCTGGCCCACGAGCACGCGGCCACCCAGCGGGAGGAAAAGAGGAGGCTCGCGGAGCTGCGAGCCTCCCGGTCCGGCACGCGGGGAGGGGCCACGCACTCTGGGAGCTCGAGCAACCGGAGGCAGAGGGGGTCAGCAGACCCCCCACGAGCGATGGACTCGGCTGTGGAGTCCACCCGCATGTCAAGGCCTTCGTCAAGCGAGCCGCGGGGGGGGGGGGGGGAGGGGGAGGGCATGGACTCGCCAGCGCCTCCGCCCACGCAAGAAACGGCCCAGACGAGGGAGGCGACGACGGAGCCGGCTCCCGAGGTGACCCGGCCTGAGGTGCCGGAGGTGACCCCTCCTACAGCTGAGCCGGCCCGGGTCGTGATGCCGGAGCGGAGACGACGGCCATGGAGGTGGAGGTACCTTCCAGCGCGACCGATGCGCCGGGGCGGCCGGGAGAGAAGGCGGTTGCGGCACCGGGCGAGGCGCTGGCAGGAGGTGACTCCCGACCCCTTGCCGTCATCAACCCGCACCCAGCGGCTGCAGCAGCCGCGAGCCCGGGTGGCAGCGGTGGCCTGGCCCGGAGGGCCCTACGGTCGATGCAGTCATCCGGGACTGGGAAGCGCCGGCGAGCGCGCCGGCCCCTAGACAGGCGCCCTGGTCCCGTCCTTCGCGGACTTGGGTAGTGTCCTGGACCGGTGCCGGCAGGAGCTGGCCCGGTTTGCGGAGGCGGCGGACGCCGCCCTTCAGCATGCAGAGGTAAGCCGACACTTTTGTCTTAGATTTTTTAGTGGGGGCGTGCGAGCGCACCCACTGGGTGTAGCCCCCGAGATGCGGGCCGACTGACCGACTAACGGGTAGCCGGGCCGGATCTCCTTTGAGCATGTCTTGACCTTTGCCCCCCTTTCTTGCGACAGGAGGGAACCTCTCTACAGCAAAAGCTATTTGCGGAAGCGGTCGCTATCCACGACCACGACAAACATGGCTTCTATCGCCTGGAGGAGGAGCTAACACGCGTGCAAGGTAGGTTGCACTTTGTAGGAGTGGCATATAGCCCCCGGGAATCGGCTGATTGTTGGTTGCGTCTTGCAGGCGAGCTGGCCACCCTCCGGGGGGAGAAAGACCGGGCTTGTCGCCAAACGGGACCGGCTGACGCGGGACATCCAGGCGGCCACGCAGGAGACGGACCAGCTGGCCACGCTGTTTGTCGACGGGGAGGTGGCCCGGGACCGGCTCAAGGCCGAGGCGGCAAAGGAGGTGGCGGCCGTCAAGAAGGCGACTGATGCCGCCCTGAGGACTGCCGCCCTTCAGGGCGAGCTGACCCGCCTTGAGAAGACGCTCGAGGAGGTCAAGGGTTCCCTCGCCACCTTGGAGGCGGCTCGGAAGTCGGAGTGCGAGGCGGCGCTTCACTTCGCCCTTGGGGTGGATGACGTGATCGAAGGTAGGTGCCAATCTCTCTCTTTCCCTAGCCGGTTGCTCTTCCCTTTGCCGTTTCTTGTATTTCATCTTGCTTTTTCTTTCCTTCTCTTCTCCTTCCTTCCAAGGCGTTTCCTGGAAACTCATCGCTGCGCTGCGCGTGCCGCTGAGGAGCACCGGGAATAACTTCGGGAGTGCGGTCGCCCCATCGAGGAGCACGCCGCGTGGGACATGGACGAGATTGGGATCACCGACGAGATGCGGATGACCCATCTTGAGCGGAGCGTGGAGCGGCTCAAGACCTCTTGCAAGGAGGTCATTCCCGCGCTGTGGCCGGGCCATGGGGGAGCTCCGACGCACCGCGTGGCTCATTGGCTGGAGCACGCCGTCCCCCGCCTCGAGGCCTAGAAGGCGTCGGCCGCCCGAGCCGGGGCGCAGATGGCGCTCCGGTTCGTGATGTCTTGGTACCGTGGTGTGGACCTGGGCCGGCTGGCAACCATGCAGGACGTGCCGGACGCAGAGCGGGAGGCCCGCAAGCCGGCCCTTGTCTAGTGGGCCAACGAGCTCGCGTCATATGTTGACGCGGACGAATTCCTGCCGGCCCTTGGCGAGGATGGCGAGCCGTTGCCCGAGGACTCCTTTGGCATCCCTCACGGCCCGACGGATGATGAAGTCGCTGACGAGAGCACCGACTCGAGCAGCGAGATGGCCGAGACCGGGGAGCCTTCCTGGAAGGCAAAGGAGGCCGAACCAAAGACTGTGAACACCGCCGAGGCGAGGACCGAGCCGCCTCACAATGCGCCAGCTGGGGGCACGCCAGCTTGTGATGTGCCGGTGGGCTAAGCCCCTGGGCCTCTTTTTTATCTTCTTTTTCATGCATGTAAAAACTTTAATCCACCCACTGGGGGTGTTTGTGTAATGAACCGAATGCTGGCCATGGGCCTCTTTTGCCTTAATGTTTATGTCATGAATATTCTGTTGTGTTTGCCTTGTGACTCATGCCGCCTCGTCCTTATCCCTTTTCGCCCGCCTCGACTCTTTTCGTTCTACTCCTTTTCCCCTTTAGTTTTGGCCCCGCCAGCCGACAGCCGGGAGCCGGTCTATAGCTGGGTCGGGGCGTTCGCCTCAGGGGAGCCGGTTCAATACTTAGGAATCGCGAGTTTTTTTGGGATAAGTAGAGTGGTAGAGACGCGGCGAGGGTCCGGCTGGGCCCCGAAGGGGTCTCCCTTTGTTTCGACCTTTCGTGTGAACCAAACCTTGCCGCCCCGGGGCCCCGTCAGCCGGACAGCCGGGAGCCAGTTCTGTAGCTGGTAAGGGTGGGGAAGTTTGGCCGGCTCATGCTACTTAGCTATTTTTCAGAGAGGCACTTCTAGGGCCAGCCGGCTAGCCCCCGGGCCCAGGAGCCAGGCCGGGAGCCGGTGAGTGAGGAACGACTTTGAAAAAAACGAAACAGGGCGCGCCCCAAGAGCCGGCTTGGGGTGCCCATTGCATTCATAAGCCCAAAAGGATGGGGATACATACATACATTCATTTTCCTCAGCAGCAAAACGGGCACAAGAGCGCTGCGTTCCATGTGCACTCCGTTTCTTCACCGAAAGCATCTCTTTTGTGCTTCTGCGGCTTCTAGGCGTCTATCAGGTAGTACGCGTTGTTGCATAGCGCCTTGGTGATGATGAACGGGCCCTCCCATGGGAAAGACATGTTGTGTTGTTCGGCGGTTCGCTGGATCCGTCTAAGGACCAGGTCCCCCTCGCGGAACGAGAGTGGCCGGATCCGCTTGCTGTGGTAGTACTGGAGTTTCTGCTGGTAGATCGCCGTCTGGCTCAAGGCCAGGTCACCAGCTTCCTCGAGTACATCGATGCTGTCTTCTCTTGCCTCCTTTGCGTCCTTCTCCATGTACAGGGTGACACGAGGCGAATCGAACTTGATGTCGGTGGGGATAATCGCCTTGGACCCATACATGAGGAAGAAGGGAGTGTAGCCAGTTGACCGGTTTGGGGTGGTCCTCAGACTCCAAAGGACGGCCGACAGCTCGTTGATCCAGCAGCCGTCTGATCTTACCAGCGGTGTCACGAGCCGGGGCTTGATGCCGGATAGGATGAGGCCGTTCGCCCTTTTGACCTGGCCGTTGGACTGCCGATGAGCAACGGAGGCCGGGTCGAGCCGGATTCCTTGCTTGGAGCAGAAACGCGTGAGTGTGCCCTTGGAGAAATTGGTGCCATTGTTAGTGGTGATGCTGTGGGGAACACCGTAGCATACTCTGATGTCATTGATGAACCGGACAACCGTGGGACCGTCTAGCTTCTTGATTGGTTTTGCCTCGATCCACTTGGTGAATTTGTCGATGACCACTAGTAAGTGTGTCATGCCACCTCGAGCGGTCTTGAATGGGCCCACCATGTCCAGCCCCCAAACGACGAAAGGCCACGAGAGGCTTCTGGGCCCACCATGGTTTGGAGGGCCGTCGCCGGCAGGCAGCTTTGCGCGCTGAAGCGTTGGCAGCCCTCGCACTTGTCGACCAATTTCTTGGCCTCATCGAGAGTCGTCGGCTAGAACAAGCCATGGCGGAAAGCCTTGGCCACTAGGGTCCGGGAGGCGGCATGATGCCCGCACTCGCCCTGATGAATGTCGAGGAGGATCTCCAGACCCTTTTCTGGCTCGACGCATCGCTGGAAGACGCCGGTGGTGCTGCGTTGGACAAGCTCATTGTTGATGATGCCGTAGGCCGTGGCCTGGCGCTAGATTTTCCTAGCCAGAGCCTCATCCGGAGGAAGCTCGCCCTGCAGAAGGAACGCTAAGATGGGTTGGGCCCATGACGGGCCCACGACGGCAGCCTACTCGGGAGCCTCCGGGACTGGTTGATCAGTCCTTGGGACCGGTTCGCCAGCTCCCATGACCGGCTCAAGAGCCCCCGAGGTTGGTTGGCCAGCCCCCGGGTTTGGCTCGCCGGCGCCCAGGGCCGGCTGGCTGGTGATCACCATGATGACCGTGCCGCCGGGGCTGGCCGCCTCGGGTGCCGCCAGCTCGATCGGAGCCGGCTGGGCGGCCGACGATTCGAGGGCCGGTGGTGAAGTTTCCCGAGAGGCGGCCGGGGACGTCGATGGGCCGGCGACACCCACCGGCACGAAGATTGACTCCGGTTCTGGGGAAGGCTTGATCGACGGCTTGAGCAGCCATTCGAGGGAGACGCCGGCTGGGATGGCCTGCCGGGTGGAGCCAATCTCCGCCAGCGCATCCTCCGCCTTTTTGTCCGCCCGTGGGACGTGATGAAACTCACAGCCCTCGAAGGAGCTGGTGAGCTATTGTACGAGGAAGCGGTAGCTGGCCATGTTGGCGTCCCTGGCGTCCCATTCACCAGAGACTTGCTGCACCACAAGGTCGGAGTCGTCGAGGCAGAGGATGCACCTGATGCCGATCTCCTTGGCGAGCCGGAGGCCATGGACGATGGCCTCGTACTTAGCCACGTTGTTGGAGGCGACGAAGTGGATTTGTAGGGCGTATTTGAGCTGATCATCTTTCGGGGAGGAGAGGACTATGCCGGCACCCAGGCCGGGCCTCATTTTCGATCCGTCGAAGTGCATGTGCCAATGCATGGAGTCTAGGGGAGGCGGGACGAACTCCATTTCCGCCCAGTCGGCGAGGAAATCCGCCAACGCCTGTGACTTGATGGCAGTTCTTGGCTCGTAACGGATCTCATGGTCGGCGAGGGCGATGACCCACTTGGCGATCCGGCCGGTGGAGTCCCGGTCGCTCATGATCTCGCCAAGCGGGGCCGTGCTCACCATGGTAATGGTATGCTCTTGGAAGTATTGCTTGACCTTCTTGGCGGCAAAGTATACGCCGTAGCACATCTTTTGATAGTGGGGGTAGTTCTGCTTCGACGCAGAGAGGACCTCGCTGAGGTAGTAGACGGGCCACTGGACCGGCAGGGATTTTCCCTCCTCCGGTCGCTCGACCACCGGGACGACACTGATGACGCGTGTGGTCGCCACGATGTAGGCAAGCAAGGGTTCCTTCTCAACCGGCGTGGCCAGGGTGGGTGCGTGGGTGAGAGCCTTCTTGAGGCCGCAAAAGGCCTCGTCTGCCTCGTCAGGCCAGTCGAAGGCGCCCGGCCTCTTGGTTTGACCCGGATCGATCAGAGTCGTCTTGCAAAGGAGCCCGTAGAGGGGCAGAGCCTTCTCTCCCAGCCGGCTGATGAAACAGCTGAGCGAGGCGAGGCAGCCAGTGAACTTCTAGACGTCACGGAGCCGGGTCGGTTTCGTCATGCGCTCGATCACGCTGATCTTCTCGGGGTTAGCTTCGATGCCGCGGGCGGACACTAAGAAACCCAAGAGTTGTTCGGCGGGGACGCCGAAGACACACTTCTCCGGTTTGAGTTTGATCTTGTACTCGCATAAGTTCACGAAGGTCTCCTGAAGGTCGCCGAGGAGGCTGAAGTGCTTCTGGTTTTGACGATGATGTCGTCGACGTAGACATGGATGTTCCTACCTATCTGAGGCAGGAGGCACTTCTGCATGCATCGTTGGAAGGTGACGCCAGCATTCTTCAGGTCGAAGGACATGGTGATGTAGCAGTAGGTCCCGAAGGGCGTGATGATCCAGCTTGACCTGGTCGTAGCCTGAGTAGGCGTCCAGGAAGGATAGCAAGTCGTAGCCGGCCGTGGAGTCGATGACTTGATCGATCCGTAGCGGGGCGAACGGGTCCTTGGGACATGCCTTGTTCAGGCTAGTGTAGTCAATGCACATGCGCCAGGTCTTGTTCTTCTTTAGTACCAGGACTGGGTTGGCCAGCCAGTCCGAGTGGAATACTTCCATGATGAACCCGGCCGCGAGCAGCCGGGCAATCTCTTCGCCTATAGTATGCTGCTTCTCTTAGGGTTTAGGGTTTAGGGTTTAGGGTTTAGGGGTTGCTTGACCGGCTTGATGTCCGGCCGGACGTGGAGTTTGTACTCGGAGAACTTCCTTGGAACACCCAGCATGTCCTTGGGGGACCACGCAAAGATGTCCCGATTCTCATGGAGGAAGTCGACGAGCTTGCCTTCCTATTTGCTATCGAGGCGGGAGCCGATGGTGACGCACTGAGTTGGGTTGGCCGGGTCGAGCGGCATCTGCTTGGTGTCCTTGGACGGCTAGAAGGAGGCCTCGCCGGTGGATCGCGAGGGTGGAGCCAGCACGGCCGGCTAGCTGGCAACAAGGGCCACGAGCCGGTCGAGCTACCGTTTCTCCTCGGCAATCTCTAGGGCCTCGGCCAGCTAGCTGCCGTCTCGAGCGCATTCGAGCGACGTCTTGTAGTCGCCCTTGATGGTGATGATCCCCTTTTGGCCCGGCATCTTGAGCTTGAGGTAAGCATAATGGGGGACCGCCATGAAGCTGACAAGAGCCGGCCGGCCCAACAACGTGTGGTAGGGGCTCGTGAGGTCCATGACCTCGAACAACACTGGCTCGTGGCGTAAATGGCCGGGTCCACCGAAGAGGACGTCGAGCATGATCTTGCCAACAGGGGAGCAAGACTTCCTAGGCACAATGCCATGAAAAACCGTCCGGCTCGCCTATAGGTCTTCTATCTTCAGACCCATCTTATGCATCGTGTCGAGGTAGGGAATGTTGACGCTGCTGCCGCCATCTATCAGTACCCGTGAGAAGCGGCAGGCGTAACTGCCGGGATTCGACATCACGGCGGGGTGATCAGCCTGGCTCCAAGTGACCGGCTTCTCCGACCAGTGCATGAACTCAGGAGTTGCCGGCATGGTGGCATTCACCTCACGGTGGAGCTGGCGCTGAGCGTGTTTGCCTGTCTCTCCACAAGTGAAGATGACGTAGCAACTGTCGTGGTTGGGGAACTGGTCGATCAGATGACCATCATTCGGAGCCGTTGCCATCGCCGGGGCGGCTGCTTGGGCCTAGGCCGGCGCACAGGCTGGCGGCGCGGGAGGAGCTGGAAGGCCGTCCCCCCGGGCCAATCACTATGAGAAGCTGCACTACCGGAGCGTGTGCATAGAGGGATTGGCCCCTGAATGGTTCTTGCAGGGGAGATCAAGCATTTGCTTGAAGGTGAGCTTCGGCTACGAGGCAGCCTTGTCGGTGCGCTGGCGCTGGCCGGAAGGCTGGGCAGCTGGCTCTTGATCCTCGATGGTATTGACCTGTCGGCTCCCATAGCGGGGATCTGGCTAGTCATTCTTGCGCTTGTTGTTCTGCGGCTGCCGATTGTCGGCAGCCAGCTGGGTCATGGCCGGCGTTGTCGTTACCTTGGCGGGCGGGGTCATCTTGACCCGGATGGCCGAATCGGCCGTGGCATATTTGTCCGCCTTGGTCATGAGCTCGGCGAGCATGGCCCTCTCGGAGCACAGGATCTTGTGCTTGAGAGGGGTGCCATCCTGGCAGCCCTTGATAAAGTACTACACAGCTTGGACCTCGTGCACCCCCTCGCATGAGTTGCGAAGCTCGGTCCACCAGGTGAGGTAGTCGCGGAGGAACTCGTCCGGCCCCTGAACGCACATGGCGAGTTCACGGGGATGGCCGGGCCGCTTGTAGGTGCCAGTGAAGTTGCGGACGAAGACCTCTTCGAAGTCCGTCCAAGTGTTGATGCTGCCGGCCGCCAGGCTGTTGAGCCAGGTGCGGGCCGAGCCAATCAGCATAAGGGGGGCGTAGCGAACGGCTACGCGCTTATTTCCCCTGGCGATAGCCACCGCGGTGGTGTAGTCGATCAGCCAGGCATCGCGTTTGGCGGCCCTGTTGTATTTTGGGGTGTCCCTAAGGAGCGTGAAGCCGCTTGGGAAAGGCTCGGTGCAAATCCGGGGCCCGAAGCAAGCCGGGCCAATCGGGCCCTCCTCCTCGAGAAGGGCAGATTGCGCGAGTTTGTCGATGCGGTTGCAGGCGTCGTTCTCGCCGTGGGGGACACGCGGTCCGAGCCGAGCCGAGAGCTCGGGGCGGATGGTGGGTGGCGCCGACTGCCGTGACTCGCGCCGCGGAGGCGGCGTTTGCCCCTGGCTGCGCTGGCTGCCGGATGTCGGTGCTTCGTGGTGGCGGCCGCTCCGAGGCGGCTCATTGGTGCGCCGACTTCTAACAGCCGGCTGCTCACTCCCCACGTCTGAGAGGGCCGGGGGTTGTTCGCTTCGGCCCGGCGGCTGGAAACGTGAGGGGAGTAGGAGTACTGGGCCGCCTAGCGGCCGGCAGTTCCCGTGCCCTCGCGCTCGGGCCGGGGGCGTTCAGTGGCGGCGCCACCCGCTGCAAGCAAATGCTGCTGTGGGTCAGCAGCATCGATGAGCTCCTTGATGTGGCGCTCGTGGGCGACACGCTCTTCGCCCTCCAACGTAGCCAATTCCTCGTAGGCCATGTTGAGAGCCCGCAAGTTAGCTGCGGGGGTGTCGTAGACGGGCATTTTGCTACCGAGGATTTCGGTGACCATGCGACCGCGGTCGCGCACAGCCCCACGCCGGCTGGGCTTGGTGCCAGCTGGGGTGAGTGCATAGGCGGAAGCGTACTCCCGCTGTGCTGCCTCCATGCGGTGCCGCGTGGCAGCGAGGGCGGTGGCATCCTCGAACAGGATGCGGCAAGCCGCCTTGAGATCGGCCGCGGTGGTGTCGGGGTTCGCCGTCGGCGCGATTGGAGTGCTCAGGTCCCGGAGGGCCACATCGAGCGGGTCAGACGTGCCGACGCGGGTGGCGGCCGCGGTAGCCGCGCCCCGCGCCCGTTCAGACGTGGTGGAGGAAGTGATGGACATCACCCCCAAACGATCATGGGACCCGCTGGGCTGAGCCGCAGTGAGTGCGCCCACTGCTATGGGCAGGCCAACGTAGACGAGCACCCCCGCGGGGTACTCGTCAACGGCCGGAGCCTCGGCGAGGCTGAGCCTGCCGAAGCGCTCGGTGAGCGCATCGATGTCAGCCGTGAGGCTGACGGAGTTGCCCGTAGGGTTTGCTGAGGCAAGCCCCACGAGCTCCCCACGGTCTCGCCGGGACGAGCGGCGACAGCGGGGAATGGCGAGGGGTCTCGCCCGGAGCATGAATCCGGCCGGCGCCTCATACGGCCCCACGGTGAGCGCCAACTATCGTCGTTTTCTCACGACAGATGCCATGTGGTGGCTTATCATGACTGGTTTGGGCCGAAGGACGCCGACGGTCTCCAGGTGCGAGATTGGGCACAAGCAGTCTCTCCGGCTGGCCAGAGGGTCCCACCGCTCGCGCCGTCTTGTCGTGGGCGAGGCCCACTGGCCGAGTGGTCCCATCTCCCGTTGGGGTCCGCTAGCCAGCTCTATGATTGGTCCTCGCCCACCTGCCGCGGCACGGGCCGCCCGAGGGGCGTCGTTTAGCGCCAGCCGACCGAAGTCTCCGGTACGACCAGCAACACTATAGCCACGCCGAGGCAGGTAATCAAGTGGCAAGGGCGTGCCGGCACTGTTCCACCTACCGTTCGTGCTCATCGAGGTCAGCGGCCAGGACGGTTGGACTGTAGCCATGCGCTGCGGTGCGTAAGCGGCCACTATAGCCACAGGGCCGCCCGTCGTGCCGGTCACGTCGCGTCGTCGTACCTGCACGCAGAGGGACAAGACGGGGCATGTCCGTCCCGATGTCAATGGAAGAGCCGGCCCATGGGCAGCCGGCCGCGCCCAGCCGGCTAAGGGCCCAACCGGCTCCTTGATCAGACGATCGGGGCGCCAGCCGGCACTGGCTTGCGCTGAACGTCCTCCAGTCGGCCACGGCCAGCTAGCCGCATAGTTTTTCTTCGAAGTGAAAGAGGGGGGAAGACCCCGCTGCTTTGGCCTACCTAGGGGTATAAACCCCGTCAGATTACTACAACAAATACAGGTGCAGGTGCAGATGAGATCGTGTCAGATGATGTGACGCAGCTCCCGTGGGAGTATGACGAGGAGCATGGGAGGATGTACGTCACTGATCTAGACGAGTAGAGAGGCCTTGGTCGTGATCTTCAGGGCTAGCAAGCTAGTGTCATTGCATCCTTTTATCGTTTGTTTTCGTCCGTAGTCGGACCCTGTCTTTGGATTGATGTTTGAATAAACCGTGTGGAATTGTAATTTAGCATGTGGCGAGTGTAAGCCAACTCATATACTCCTCTCTTCATAAATGTATGTAATGATACTGTACTTGCGAACGACAAGATGCGCCTCTATCCTTGTTGAGGCCCCCGTGCCTAAATATGGATAGGCGCGCATCTTGGGCATGACACGTTTGGCGGTTGATGTAGAAGAAGTCACGGAAGAGGCCGACAGACGGCTCTTCTTGTAAGTAAACCTCACACAGGACTTGAAAGTTGCACATGTCGGAGACAGAATTTAGGGCAATGTCTTGAGGGTGTAGCTTAAAAAAGTGGAGGATGTCTCGGAAGAATTTTGATCCGGGCGGACTGAAACCGCAGAGAAGGTGATCGGCGAATATGACAATTTCCCCTTCCTTAGGGGTAGGTTTCTTCTTTGACCCAGGAACCCGCCAGTGAATAATAGTTTAGCCAGCAATGTACCTGCCCCTACTAAATCCAATAAGAATTGCTTGGTGACTCCAGAAACGACCCAATCACAAGATGTAGGTGCTCGAGACATGACGGTGGGTCAAACTGTGAAAGGTGCAGGACGTGGCGGGTCAGAAAATGACCAAACAATCAAGACGACTGACTAAACTAAATAGTGTGATGCTAAGTCACCAATACAGTTCATCGGAAGAGCCGGTGATTCGATGGCGGGTTAAGTGGGTAATATCGTGCTACAAATATTACTAAGGGCAGATAAATAGGTTTCACGCATTATACCGTGAATACAAGATCTACGGGCAAGGAATCAAATTAATTCAACCCTAAAAGTGGAGCCGTGGAAAAACAGGTAGTTGGCGCAAGGAAAGGAGCAGGATGTAGATCTAGGATGAGCTATTGTTGGCTCTGTAGAGATAGCCGCGATGGATTAACAACATTGCGAGATTCGAAGGACTACTTGTCAGTTTGCATTATAAGGGACGACTGGATGAACAAGCGGGGCACGTTAATGGAGGTCCGAGGAGCTCGAAAGGATTCAGGTGATGCAACTACAGATCTAATAAGGGTTAATAGGGGTACCTCACGGATGCGGTCGATGCGGGTGAAAATCTAGATCATTCAAGTTGATGCAGCGGCCAAGGTTGATGGCGACGACGAGATTCCACCGGCACGACGGAGCTCAAGAAGTGCAGGTGTCGGAAGGAGGAAGAAAGATGATGCCGGCAAAGAAAAAGAAAAGACCCCGTCATGGCCCTATTTAAGAGATGGGATGGCAAATAGTGCACGCGGGAATCGAGGAGGCAAAATGATGATTGACCGAAGCAGACGCCTCGATTTTTGGGCCAACCGTTCAATGGGAAGATCCATTGCAAACATCACAGAATCTTTTCGGCACATCCGAAGGTGACGTCACGGTGGGTTATGAATTCTTTTTGTTTTCAGGTGACAAGAACGTGAGACTCGCCGCTGTATAAAATTAAGTTTGACATGGGCAAGCTCAAATCAATATGGGGCCTAATGTTGGGGATATAACCCCGTGGTAAGACCTGCCCAGGAGGGGCCGGGTCATACCTGGCGGCTCGCTATCGTATGGGATGGAAGAGGAAGGCTAGGCCGCATGGTGGCTTACCAGATGGGCTGAGATGGAGGCCCAGAGACAAAAATAAGGCACAAGACCCGGGCGGGTGAGCCGCCTGGAGACAGCTTGCCAAAGATAGGCAAGACGGTTTAGAGACGGGGCCAGACATGTCGTAAGAGTCGGTTTTGTACTAGTGTAACTCAGGGTCTTGACCTCCTATATAAAGGCAAGACCCGGGGACAGCTTAGACAAAAACCAGTCAGAAGAGCTAGGTCAAGCGAATACGCTCCCTTGTAATCGATACTCCAATCAATATACACAAAGCAGGAAGTAGGCTTTTACCTCTTCTCGAGGGGCCAAACCTAGGTAAACCCGTGTCTTTCGTCCTGATCAACCCCTTTGAGTCCACCGCCTTAGCAATGTCATCAAACCTAAGTCTTCAGACATCTACCATGACAAAACCACGACAAAACTTGTGAACAACAAGAAACTAAAAGATTTGATTGCAAGATCTAAATATATACCTTCAAGCACTCACCTCCTCGGCAATGGCGCTAGAAAAGAGCTTGATGTCTACTATGCAACTTTATTCTTGGGCCTCCAAGCGCAAAGTTTTGTAGGACAGTAGCAATTTTCCCTCAAGTGGATGACCTAAAGTTTATCAATCTGTGGGAGGCGTAGGATGAAGATGGACTCTCTCGAACAACCCTGCAACCAAATAACAAAGAGTCTCTTCTGTCCCCAACACACCCAATACAATGGTAAATTGTATAGGTGGACTAGTTCGGCGAAGAGATGGTGATACAAGTGTATTATGGATCATAGATATAGGTTTTTGTAATATGAAAATAATAAAATAGCAAGGTAACTAATGATAAAAATGAGCACAAACGGTATTGCAATGCTTAGAAACAAGGCCTAGGGTTCATACTTTCACTAGTGCAAGTTCTCTCAATAATATTGACGTAATTGAATCATTTGTAAATCCCTCACATGCGACAAACAGTTCACTCCAAAGTCACAAACAGTGGAGAACAAATGAAGAAATTATTGTAGGATACGAAACCACCTCAAAGTTATCTTT
Source organism: Hordeum marinum (assembly GCA_022496015.1). NCBI lineage: Eukaryota > Viridiplantae > Streptophyta > Magnoliopsida > Poales > Poaceae > Hordeum > Hordeum marinum. The sequence continues at coordinate 393,697,336 of CM039675.1, read as the reverse complement.
TCCGATCAATCTTATGAGCTATCCCTATTAGTGTCACAAACAGCCCTAGAGTTTGTACTAAAATAACACCTTAAGATACACATCAACCAAAACCCTAATGTCACCTAGATACTCCAATGTCACCAAGAGTACCCATAGGATTGATTATACAATATGCATCACACAATTTCAGATTCATCATGTTCAATCCAACACAAAGAACTTCAAAGAGCGCCCCAAAGTTTCTACTAGAGAGTCAAGATGAAAACGTGTGCCAACCCCTATGCATACATTCCCAAGGTCATGGAACTAGCAAGTTGATCACCAAAACATACATCAAGGATCAATAGAACATCCCATTGTCACCACCGATATCCCATCGCAAGACATACATCAAGTGTTCTCAAATCCTTTAAAGACTCAATCCGATAAGAAAACTTCAAAGGGAAAACTCAATTCATCCCAAGAAGATAGAGGCGAAAACTCCATATGATTCATCTATATTAATAAAGCTCATGGTACATCAAGATCGTGCCATCTTAAGAACCCGAGAGAGAGAGAGAGAGAGAGATCAATCACATAACTACTGGTACATACCCTCAGCCCCGAGGTTGAACTATTCCCTCCTCGTCATGGAGACTGCTAGGATGATGAAGATGGCCTCCGATGATGGTTTCCCCCTCCGACAGGGTGCTAGAACGGGCTCCCAATTGGTTTTTCATGGCTACAGAGGCTTGCGGTGGCGGAACTCCCGGTTTAGGTTTCTTTCTGGGGGTTACGGAATTTATAGGAGTACTTGGCATTGGAATCAAGTCAGGGGACTCCTAAGGGGCCCACAAGCCAGGGGGCATGCCCTAGGGGGGCGCCCCCTAGGCTTGTGGCTTCCTTGGGACTCCCCTCTAGTATCTTTTTGCCCCAGTATTTTTTATATTTTCCAAAAATATTCTCTATATATTTTCAGCCCATTCCGAGAACTTTTATTTCCGCACAAAAAACGATACCATGGTAGTTCTCCTCAAAATAGCGTCAGTCTAGGTTAGTTCTAACAAAATCATACCAAAATCCTATAAAATTACTATAAACATGGCATGAATACTTCATAAATTATAAATACGTTGGAGACATATCAGTCAACATTTGGTTCGGTGGACAAAGCGATGCCGGGACGACTCGATCCCGAGGGGAGCTTGCGTGACAGCCATGGGAACGGGGGCAAGGGGGGCAGATCCGGGCGAGGGGGCGGGAGATGGGTCGGCTACGGCCAGATCTTGCTACATCCGAGCATGGAGTACCCATGATGGCGGTTGGCAGAGCTTCGAGGCGACGCTGGCAGAGGAACGGCGGAAGCCAGCCATGGGAGCCGACACACAAGTAAGGATAAAGGAAGGAAAAGGTGAGGGAGAGAAGATAGAAGGAAGAGAGAGGGGTGGGGGAGGAGCGGGGTCAGAAGGTCATCGATGGCGGCTTGGTCCGACGAGGCAAGGTTGAGGTAGAGCGGTGGTGGGCGAGGACCTGGCTCGGTCGGCACTCGGGAGCGTGGTGCACTGCAGGCTCCCTGGGCCCAGGAGGGCCTGCCTGGGGCTCTAGCGGACCGCGGACGATGGGTGGCGCCGGCTGACTTGGTGGCGTGCAAGTGGAGGAGGTGGCGCAGCTGCCAGTGCGCCGCCAAGTGGTGGGTTGTGTGGGGGTGGTTGGGCTCAGAAGAGAGGGAATTTGTGCGGCCCGGCACAAGTTTTATTTAGGACAAACGTCCGACAATTTGACCAATGATAGTGTTGCTATAGTTTATCCGTTGGGGTATCAAATGGACTCCAAATGCGAAGAAATTTGGCATACGGTCTACCTACAATATATTAAGACTACACGCCAACTTTCTGCCCATTCCAAGAACATTTTATTCCCACTTATAAAACAACATTTTTATGATGTCGTGGTGCGTGCAAGTGTGTTTGGTCTCAAAACGGTCAACGACGAGAACGGGGAGAACTGTCAACTACAAACGAATGCAAGTTTTGAAAAACGATGGCAACAGAGTGTTGATGCAATGTGAATGATGCAATGATGAACACGACAAACAATAAATCACACGTCGATAAGGAAATATATCGAAGGCATCTGGATCATCGGTCTCGAGCTATTACAGAAGTTATCCTTGCAAGTAATGAGTTCTAGGGGCTTGACAACCCTCTTGCCCACGTTGGGTGCACATGTTTGGTTTTGTGTGTGCAGGTGTTGTTTAAGACAAATTGTCATGGTTCTCCTATTGGTTTGATAACCATGGTTCTCACTGAGGGAAATACTTATCGCTACTATATTGCTTCACCTTCCTCTTCAGGGGAAAACCCAACGCATATCACAAGTAGCATGGACTAGGGTCTCCGACCACCTTGAAATCTCCAGAAAGGGTCTGGGTGCCCATGCAACAAAGTTCACAAATGTTAATCTCCTTGTTAGGTCTTAGAGACGCCCAGAGCCTCCAAGCCATATAGTGAGTAATGACAATGGGCAGTTTCGAGGAGCCCCTACAATAGACCACCTCCCCCCCCCCCACACACGAGGGAGCTGAACGGTTTCACATCTCCCCTCCATCTTTGTTTAACCTTACATAGCTTGAGATCTCCCTCTCCAGGCCTTTCATGCCACAAATTTAGGGATAGCCAGAGGATATCTCGATCTACGCCTACACCAAGCAAAAGGTTGAGTGCGTTGATTCTCTAGTCCCCTGCCACATCTTGTTACTCCTAATTTTGTGGGGAACCATATACTATTATTTTCATGAACTTTGATTTGGGTTTCCAGATCTCTTGGATGGTTAGAGTGTGCTCAGAGAACTACCCCTAGTAAAGGATGCTTAAACATCTGTTGGCCAAGACACTCGGAGACTTAGGCAAGACATTCGTTGGCACTCACCTCTACAATGTAGATCAAACTCTCAACGAGAGTGTGCCTTCGGATTTCATATTTGCCTCTGGCACTTGTGTTTATGTCTTTTTCTAACTCTTACTTGTTGTTACTACTTGCTTGCTAGTTATCCCTTGTGCATCTTGCCATCTTGGTGTAATAAACCATATATGGCATCACTTAGTTGTAGTTGTATAGAACTTAAACTTTCACAGATCCCCTTATAAAATCCACTAACAAAAGGAAAAATTGCTAGCCGCCTATTCACCTCCTCCATCTAGTTGATTTCTATGGGCATCTATGATACTACAGTTGGCGTCCAACATGTGATGTTGTGTTCGACAAAAGTAAAAGTTCCATTACCGATTCAGTGAATTTATTATGGAGCTATTCTTCTACCATGTTGATGTCCTGCAGTGCATAGGGTTTTATGGCCTAAGCCACATCTCAATTCTGAATGAACCATCATGAGCTAGATACTAGTTAAACATCTGATCAATTTCTTATTCTCACTCTTCAAAACCAAGAACGACACTTATGCATGTAAAAATCTAATAACTATCACCAAATGATCATCCACTCCTGCAAGAGGAAAACCATATGAAATATCACATAAACCCATTACGAAAACCCCAAACCTTATATGATCTATACTTCCAATAATCAGAAAAATTTCTGGTGACAAAAATAAAAATGGCATGCATCCACGAATTACATTTGAAAAATAGTTAGTACACCAATCAACTATGAGCTACATGGCACATGTATGGTATACTATATCATGTGATTCACATTTAAAATCGTGTTCAATAACGCCGCTTTTGTGTCACATAACTCATGTCCAACGAGTTTAATTGTTGATCAGATATTAAATACTATAATGCATATATTTCACAATGCAACACTTGTGTCACATAACCCATACCCAACAAGTTTTATTGTTGATCATATTTATTTAATCTTAAAATGTGTTTGGAAATAAACGATGTGTTTCCAAAAAAATAAAAAAATAAAATAGAAACTAGAGAACAGTAAGGCTAATTGGCAATCATGTTCCTTTCCTTCTCGTGAGGCAATCACTCACTAATGGCTGCCCAATCATCAGATTCTCCATTCCATAATCATCGAAACGCGTCCCATTATCATTGAGACATCAACAAACAAACCGTGGGAGCACAATGTCATTTAAGCGGCAAACGAGAAAATTTCGATGCATGCACAACCCTCCCCGCGCCAGCTTTCAAAATTCAAAATTCAAACAAACAATAGGTAGAGGATCACAAAGGGGCACACATCCTGATCCACACTTTCATGTTTCCTGTACGTAACTGAGGCGACATGAGAGAACCAGAGGAGCAGCACCCTCAATATGTGGTAGCCGCCTATTCACCTTCTCCCTCAATAGGTGGTAAAAGCTCCATTATTGATTCAGTGTATTTTTTATGGAGTTATTCTTCTACGTTGTTGATATCCTGCAAGTGCACATGGTTAGTTATGTCCTAAATTGCAAATCAACTCCCAAAGAATTCTCACGAGCTAAATACTAGTTAAACATCGGACCAATTTCTTATTTCTTATTCTCAAACTTCAAAACCGTCAGCGACACCTATGGTTATGGATGGCAAAGTTGGATAACTACCGCGTCCTGCTAGGTCAAATGATCATCCACTCTCGCAAAAGCAAAACCACATGAGATATCACATCAACCCACTACGAAAACCCCAGACCATATAGAATCCATACTCCCAACAATTGTAAAATTTTCTTGTGGCAAAAAATTGCCATGCATCCATACGTTTGGAAAACATTTAGTAGCACACACTAATAAACTGCGAGCTATGTGGCACATGCATCATGTATTGTCGGATCCAAATTTAAAATAATGTTCAATGACGTTGCTTTTGTGTCACATAACTCATGTTCAAGAGGTTTGATTTTTTTCGTGTAACATGTTTAATTGTAACCCATGGTTGGAGGTTAGAGGGACAATGGTATTTCCATCCCACTAGGGTTCAAGTCCTGGTGCTCGAATTATTTCTAGATTTATTTCAGGCTTTCCAGCGATGCACGTTCAGTGGGAGGAGGCGTCCTCATCGGCGACGAGGCGTCTATGGTGACTTTGTAAACCTTAAGAATATATGTTGGCTTAGTCTATCAGAGGTGCTTATAGGGGTAGGGTATACATGTGTGCATTCATTGGGGTGTGTGTATGCGCATATATAAGCGCTTGCATCTTTACTTTGTTAAAAAAATTGTTTGTAAGATATCAACCCATACTACTATAATGCATCTACTTCACAATGCAACACTTTCATGGTTTTATTGTTGAATCAGATTTATTTAATCTTAAATTGTGTTTGGAGATAGACGATGTGTTCCAAAAGAAAGGAAACTAGAGACCAGAGTCCTGTTTCTTTCCTTATGTGGGGCAATCACTCACTAAGAGCATCTATAGCCGGATTTAATAAATATGACTCCTTAAATGCTTGCGGACGCACCCAATCAGTGACTGGGCGTGTCCATTTTGAGATCCTATTTATCCATACTTGCAACCATACTCCTCAATTTTTTAATCATATGTTCGGCCACTTGCACGTGATTGATGGAGATGAACAGAGAGATGGAAAAAAATCAGTAAAGAAAAGAAAATGTGGTCTAGGATAGGGCCGCGTCCTATGTGGCGGACTAGGCGTGTCTAGAGGCCATCTTATCCGTTCTATATTTAAGATGGATTTTTAAGGTATATTTAAGATCGATATGAGCTAGGGGTGCCTATCATCTCAGACGTTTAAGGCCCGTTTGAGGCATTCGTGGTGAAAGGACTGATGTCGCCTAGAGGGGGGGGTGTGAATAGGCACTTTAAAATAATTACGGTTCGGGCTTGAACATATGAGGAATAAAACTTTCATTTAATTAGTCAAGAACAAAACCTAAAACAACTAGGCTCACCTATGTGCACCAACAACTTATGCTAAGCAAGATAAACAACTAAGTGATAGCAAGATATATAACATGAAACAATATGGCTATCACAAAGTAAAGTGCATAAGTAAAGGGCTTGGGGAAGAGATAACCGGGGCATGCGGAGACGACGATGTATCCCGAAGTTCACACCCTTGCGGATGCTAACCTCCGTTCGAAGCGGTGTGGAGGCACAATGCTCCCAAAGAAGCCACTAGGGCCACCGTAATCTCCTCATGCCCTCGCACAATGCAAGATGATGTGATTCCACTAAGGGACCCTTGAGGGTGTTCACCGAACCCGTACAAATAAGGTTGGGGCAAACTCCACAACTTAATTGGAGGCTCCCAACAACACCATGAAGCTTCACTAAAATGGATTGTGGCTCCGAGGTGATGTCAAATGCTCGGAACAATCTCCACAACCTAATTGGAGACCCCGAAGCTTACCTGGAGCTTACAACCACAATGATTGAGCTCTGAGGCACCACCAACCGTCTAGGGACCCAAAGCACCCAAGAGAAACAAGCTCTAGGGTTCTCAAATACCCAAGAGTAATAAGCTTCTCGAACTTCACTTCCACGTATCACCCTGGAGAACTCAAAGATATGCACCAAACAAAATGGCAAGGGCACACGAAGTGCCCAAGTCCTTCTCTCCGAAATCCCACCACAACAACTAATGCAATGGAGGAAAATGAGAGGAAGAACGAAGAAGAACACAAAGAACTCCAAGATCTAGATCCAAGGGGTTCCCCTCATGTAGAGGAGAAAGTGATTGGTGGAAATGTGGATCTAGATCTCCTCCCTCTCTCTTCCCTAAAAAAGGAGCAAGAATCATGGGAGGGATTGAGAGTTAGTAAGCTCTAAGAAGGTCAACAGTGGGGGAAAAACACGAGCTTAAAAGATGGGGACCATTGGGGAAGAAGACCCCCTTAAATAGGTCCCCATGAATCTGCCCTTTATGTGCACAATAACATAGGGGCGGTACAACCTCTATGCTCAGCGGTACAACCGGTAGTACCAATTATACCAGAACAACCGACCTACAACTAACCAAGAACCGCTCCAAAAAAGAACCTAGTCCGGTGGTAGAGTGGTACATGGACGGCACAACCTCCAGACCAATTCTGGAGCGGTACAACCGCTCCAAACACCGGTTGTACCAGTCGACCGTTGCAACTTCTCAGTGTAAAACAGGTAAGACAAAAACAACCATAACTTTCGCTTACGAGCTCCGAATTGAGTAAGCTCAAGCTTCTTGGATAGCAGACGAAAAGTACTATCCAAACAACGAATGGTTTTAGCAAGAAGGGGTAGTAGAAAAATGTCAATGATATAGAGATGTGAAACCTCTATGAATGAAGAACCGGTAAAAACTCTAACATCGAAAACATCATAGAAGATGCATATGGACATCGTTTTCAATGAACTCGAGCTTGTCATGAAGATGACCATAAGCTCTAAAACTAACAAAGAGAAAAGCCAACCAAGAACCAGGAAAGATGATGATGCCCAGAATGCAATGTTTTGAGGTCCCAACGAATGATACGATCAAGCTGCTCACTTGAGAGCCCCCCTTGATAGTACGACTATGGATCTGATAACCCGGTCTCCCAGCTACCATCATGAGATCGGGAAAATAGAAAACCCTACCAAGGTCAAACCTTTGGCTTGCGCATAGTCCACTTGAGCTAGATGATGACGATCTTGTCCTCCTCAAGATGGACCACCTTTCTTGATTGTGTTGGCTCGATGAAGAGTAGTAGATTGCTCCCCCATACTCCACTATGGGCGAGCCACTCTTCGGCACACCTTCAGAAGTCCATTGTCACCAAAATGTACGACAAGCTTCAAGCATGATCTCTCCATGATGCTTCACTTGAACTTGCACACCACAACCTTGAGGACGATCACCACTTGATGTCATCCTCCATGGGGATATACCTAACCCCACAAAGAATTCTCACATAGACCATGGGTTAGTAAACAAACCGCAATGGACAATGCTTACCCTACCATGGGATCACTTGATCCCTCTTGGTACACCTTGTATGCTTTGTGTGTTGATAAACTCTTGATTCACTATTTGACTTAGTCTTAATCAACCTTGTATATTATCTTCTCTCTTCATAAAGATGATGTATTGACGGTAAACATGAATGTTCACACAATCTTCTTCTAGACATGCTTGCAATAAGCAACTCTCACATGACCAATCTTTGGATAAATCCTTGAATACCACCCTGGTCAACATATAAACTCCTTGAAACTAACACATGTACTTCAAGAAGTGCTTATGGACAAATCCTTCGAATATAACTCAAGGCAACCATTAGTCCATAGGGATTGTCAACAATTACCAAACCACATATGGAGAAATATGCTCTAACAATCTCCCCCATTTTGGTAATTGATGACAGACACTTTGAAGAGAGTTTGTATAAGGAAATAAGCACAACCAAGCATACCCATGCAAAACAACAACCAATAATGCATATGCATGGGTATGAGATGCAAACACTTAAGAATCAAAAGCAAAACTCTCAAAGCAACTCAAAATAAACTCTCTAAACTTATCCCCCACTGGCATCAATTGCAAAAATGGATGAAAAGCTTAGAAAGCCAATATAATAGGTGTTACTCCAACAGGTGTGTATTTCTCAAAATATGAGTGCAGTGAGATCCACATATCCAGTGATAAGTAGTTGGAGGAAAACAAACTATATTGAGAACCCAAAGATTGCAAAAAGGATCGTATGACACAAAGACATACAACAGAGTGAAGCAATCAATCAAAACATACTAATTGGAGCACACAATCACATGATTGTATGAGTCACATGAATAAAAAGATATTATGATCTGGACAAAGGAGTATTTTAAAGAAACTAGTGAAGCTCCCATGATTTGTGCACTATTAAGAATTTTTGTATTTGGATACAAGTGCACAACACAGGATCATGACTCCCCCAAAATCAATAGAAACACACAAGAAGTGCAAGCAAGTAGATAAGACAATAACCATGGTACTTGCACCAAACGTATGGTTGAGCAACATTCAAAAGAGGTAACTTAATAATAGGCTCAACCAAACTAATGTGTGTGAGTCATGGCAAAGCAATTTTTTGACTATAAACAGTAGGGTAAAAACCCCACTACGATTTTTAAATTAAGCAAAGAACAAAAGAGGGTCACAAACAATGTATCTAGAGGCTTGAGATAAGCCAAGAAAATTTGAAAAGAACTATAAAAAAGCTACTAAAAAAATAAGAAGAAGAAACAATAGAAGGCCTATTACAAACTATAAAAGAAAATGAATAGTAGTGAAACTGAGATTACAAAATGCTCTCTAGCCAATGGGAGAAAATGTTTGCATATTTATTTTTCATCCTCACCCTTAAAAATTTTAGTTCCTACAGATAGATGGCTTTCCAACCTTGGAAGCTTGGTGTTATGTTCTCAAAGATCTTGTTGTTCCTAGAAATCCAAATGGCCCAAGATCCTAGAATGATGATCTCCATGAAGAAAGGCAATCTGAGTTTATTCTTGAGGTCTTGGTATGCTTCTAGCATCGAAAAAGTTGTGTTTTCTTGAAGGGTAGATGAAGTCCTAGCATTGTGCTGCAAAAGGGCACCCCCAAAACAAATGATGCAAAGTTTCCTCCTGTTGGCAATTATTCACTGCACACTTGTATGCTTCCATTATGAAGCTCTTCCTTCTAAGTAGGTTTCTAGTATTAATTTTGTCATGAAGGAGCATCTAGAAAAAGACCTTGTGCTTGGGCTGGCATGAGATTTTCCAGATCCAACCAAAATGTGGAGGCACTTGCTTATGTCCTAGTAAGACCTTGTATGCTTTGATGGATGAGTAGTTGGCATTTCCCCAAATGTAGCTCCATGTGTCAGTTGCATCCAAGAATTCAGAGTTTTTCACTTCCAGAAAAATAAGTTCCATTTCCTGAAATTCCTCATATGCTTGTGTTGTTAATGGAATGTGGAAGAGATCCTCCATATATTCAGTGGTAATTACTTGTTTGATGCTCATTCTTGAATTTCTGGCAACGGAGTATAGATGGTGAAACTTGTGTTTGAGGATAGTTCCCTGCCATAGAACATCCCAAAATAGTGCACTTTTTCCATCCCTACATTGCATCTGGCAATGGCTTTGTATTGATCAATCATAGCCAAGTTTGCTTTCCACCAGAAGGACCCAACCATTTTCACACCAGGCAGTTGGCCATTACTATAGTAAGATTCCCAGATTATATGAACCCATGGTATATCATGTTTGTTATAGAATTTGTGCAGATTCTTCATGAGAAGAGCTTTGTTTTGAGTGTATATGTCAAAAACTCCCAAACCTCCTTGTTTTTTAGGTCTAGATACTGTTTTCCATGCTACCATAGTTGGTCTTCTATCCTCAAAATCAGGGTTTCTCCATAAGCAGTGAGTCAGGTATTTGCTTATTTGCTTCTTGATTGTGATGGGGATGACCAGGCAGCACATGAAGAAGATAATGAGTGAAGATAGTATGGATTTTACCAACATTAATCTTCTAGCCTGAGTCATGTTGACTGTCAGTCCAACCATTCTTGTAGCCACCTTATTTACTAATGGTACGCATTGTTCCACAATTGGTTTGTATATCCCTAGTGGCAATCCCAGATAGGTGGAACAAAAATGTCCTGTAGGATATTGGAGGGTATTGGTGAAAATTTAGACTCTTTCTTCATCAATATTGATTGGGACCATAATGGATTTTCCATAATTCACCTTTAACCTAGTAGCAGTGGCAAAAGTATTTAGCAGTGCTTTCAGGCATACCAGTTGTCTAGCATCTGACTGTAATATTAACAAAGTGTCATATGCATATTGGACTATTGGGAAGTCAGGGCAACTTTGAAACTGAAGTGGTGCTGTCAAAATCCCAATGTTAATTGCTTTGTTAAGGGTGGATTGCAAAAGATCTGCAACTAACACAAAGATGAGTGGGGAGAGAGGATCTCCCTGTCTTAATCCCCTTTTGCAAGAAAATTTGTTTCCCGGCACTCCATTAAGCATGACTGTAGATGAAGCAAAAGATATAAGCATTTGCATCCAGGAAATCCATTTTTCACCAAATCCTTTAGCTCTGAGGATATCAATGATTGCCTCATGTTAAATTGTGTCAAAACCCTTCTCAAAATCCAACTTGAGAACCAGCATTTCCTCCTTGGATTTATGGCATTGATGGATGTACTCATAAGCTCAACCAATGCAGTCTTGAAGCATTCTTTTTTTTTGAGAAATCCATATTGGTTGATGTGGACCATTTGTAAGATAACCTTTTGAAGTCTATTTGCCGGCAATTTGGTGATGATCTTTAGAACTCCATTGAGCAGATAAATGGGTCTAAAATAATTAGGAGTGATTGGAACTTCTTTTTTAGGGATGAGTGTAATGAAGGAAGTATTTATGATTTCCAGGTTAACTCTTCCTGCATGGAACTCCATGATCAATTGAGTTACATCCTTTCCAATAATGCTCCAGCATGCTTTGAGAAATTCATTATTAAATCCATCTGTCCTAGTAGATTTTCCAGTAGGCAATTGTTTCGCCACATCATCAATTTCTTCTTGTGTAAAAGGCTTCTCCAAGTCCTAGAAATAGTTGAGTTAACTTGATGCTCATATAAACTATTGAGATCAAAATGCATTGTGTCTCCTGTGGAATGCCCCAGTCTTTTTTGAAAGCTTCCCAAAGTATTGCAGCTTTCCCTACATGATTAGTAATTTCAACTTGATCCTCATTTCTCAGCATAGCAATCTTATTATGTCTGCGGTTGATGGAAGCTTTGGTATGAAAAAAAATTGTGTTCTCATCTCCAAATTTGACTCCTTTAATTTTCCCTCTCTGCTTCCAATAGATATTCTGGTTCTTAAGTACAGTCAAGAGATATTCTTTCAAAATTGTTCTGCAGTTCCCTTCACAAGTATCGAGGTTTCTATATTCTTCAATGAGATCCCATAGGAAAATGCATGCATTTAATTCCTCAATAATTTTTTATAACATGACAAACCCTTAGACCATAATTTGAGAGCCCTCCTCAAGCTTTTGAATTTGGCATTGATTAGCTTAGCAGAGTCACTATGCCCAACTAGGATGTTCCAAGCATTCTTAACTAGATCCATAAACCCACTGTGTTTTAGCGAGTAGTTTCCAAATCTAAAGACTTCAGATCTTGGTATAGCAGTACCAATTTTAATCATGCATGGAAGATGATCTGAGATGGGTTTAGCTAGTGGTAAATCTGTAGAATCTGGGAATGTAATTAACCAAGCAGCAGATGTAAAAAACTAGTCCAACTTTTCTAAAAGAGGATTTTCTTGCATGTTACTCCAGCTACACTTTCTACCCTTTAGTGGTAATTCAATCAGTCCCAGGTGACTAATTGCCTCATTAAAGAGCATCATTTGGTTAACATCTCCACCTCCTTTGTTTCTATCCTCTAGAGGTCTAACGAAATTAAAATCTCCCCTTATAATCCAGTTCTCTTCATCAGGCATTTGTATATTAGTCAACCACTCCAAAAATTCGACTTTGAGCTGTTGGTCACAAGGTCCATATATGTTTGTTAAAAACCAGCTAGTGGAAGACATCTTACAGGTAAACTTTATTGTAATGGAGAACCTGTGCTGAAAAACCATTTCCCCCTCAAATAGAGTATTGTTCCATGATGTGAGTATCCCTCTAGAAGCTCGTACTGACGGTAAGAATTCAAACTTGTTGAATCTTTGTGGGCAAAATTTGTGAATGTAAGCTAGCTCAAACGTTTCTCTTTTAGTTTCCTGCAAATAGATTATGCTAGCAGCACTTTCCTCAATCTTTTGCTTAATGGCAACCCATTTGTCAGAGCTATTTATGCCCCTAGTGTTCCAGTTCAAAATGTTCCAATTTCTGTTGTTATTCATGAATAACCATTATGATATTGTGATGTAAAATCAAGGTCCATCCCTTGATATACCCTCTGTTCTTGCTCCTTTTAAGATTCTTTATCATGAGAAAAAAACTGAGGGCCCAAATACATGACATAATAATAGTGCATTCCGTGGTCACAATCCAATAACCACACTGTTTCCATAAAGTGCAGTCTTAATAAGAAAGATCCCTTATACATAGATAGAGCAAAAAACATTGAGTCCTTAACAGTAACGGAAGGCCACACTTGCCTAACAAGTTCATTACAAAAGGAGCTTTCTTTTCCAGGGTTTTCATACAAGTAGTTTTCAAAAGCCTTTACTACTTCCCAGACCCTACTAAAGTGGTGGAATATGATAATTAAGACTTGCTTGTTTGCTCCTTCCCTCCAATAGCCTTGGGCACCTTGGCTACATCATCATTTCCCCGTTGCTTGCTTCTTTTTGTAAGTTTTCCATGCAGCTCCTGCTCAGCCACCTTACAAAAAGATTTTGTGAGATTCTTGACCACTTATAATGAGTGACAGGAGGTATAGCATTACATGGTAAACAAGAGGTAGTATCACAAGATTTTCTTCTGAATCCATTATTGTCTTTTTGAATTCTACCACTTCTTCTTACCTCTGTTTCTACCAAAGGGCCTTTATCCCTCCTTTTCCTTGTGATATGTTCTCCCATAGGTAGTAACACCTCTTTGTTAGGTGATTTCAGTTGTAGAGGATTCCCAGGAGCCATCTAATTGGGGGAGATGGGGCTGCCTCCAACATTTTCTTTGTTTGCTTCTGCCTCTGTAAATTTGTAGAGAGGAGCATGTGATGCAGCACTCTTGTTAGGTATGTTAAAAGTAATTGTCTCTTCAGATTCACAGTTTGATATCAATATTTTCCATAGCTCAAACTGTAACATGTGAGTGGTCTAGCAAAATTTATCTGGGGTGAGTAGCAGGTGTATTATGAAGTTGAACTAACTTACTAGAATATTAACTTCCAGGTTGCCTTCTCCATTGCTTGGCTTATTGGCAAAATGTTTCCCCCAAAGCTCCAGCCCTTCTTCAGAGATCAAATGTGTCCCATCAATTATAGACATAGCATGATTTTGCACTAAATTGTGTATTTCAAGATTAAAATGTATTGTGGAAGAGGAAGATGTATCAAAATAACCTAATTGTGTACCTACATTTTTGGGCCCCGATTCAGCATTCTCATTATGCTTTTCCATCACAGTAAGAGGAATTTCAGAGCTTAGCCCTACAGTTTACTACTCAGTCTCCTCATCTTTGTTGATAGTTGCTTCATTTCCAATGTTGCATTCCCTCTTAATAGTAAGTGCCTTCTCTACAATAGGAGCATGACTGGAGGTAGCTAGCACAAGGTCTTTATTTATCTGTGTGTCATGGACTTTTCCAACTTGCTGCTGCTGGATGGGAATTTCTCCGTCCTCTAGAGCATCAATATGTGTGTATATCCTGCTTCCCCATTTATTTGTGTTATCTGGTCTACAGCAGCAGAAAGTTCCTGAATGGGAATTGCTCCTTCATCCACTGCAGCAACCTAGAGATTATCTTCAGCTGCCATCATTTCAACATGTGGCACAACATTAAGCTCTAGAGGTGGTTTAGCATCTGTGTCCTCCTGATAAGCCATCAGAATATTCTACAGACCAAGACCCATTTGTGGCCCCACTTGTTGTACAACTTGATTAACTTCTTCATTAGCTTTCCCATTGTTATGTGAAAATGCCCCATCTAACAGAGAAACTATGGTTGTGATACTACTATTAGGAGCTCCCTCATCTGCCTGGATAGGAAGTTCAATCTGCATTGGCTGCATGTTTGGGGGGGGGGGTGAGCAAAAGCCCAATGCCCTTGATCATCCCACTCATCCCATTCCTCATTGTTGTGTTGATCATTGGAAGGAGGGGGTGGAACAAATCTTGGGAAGTCATTGGCATGTTGAGGGACAAGATCAGGATCAACTCCTGGAGGAGGTGTGGGATCTTCATCAGCAGGACCACCCCCTAGAAGATCAGTAAGCAGAACCTCAATAGAGCATGTCCAAGATTCCTCCTCAAAATCCTCTCCTTCAGACCATCTGATGCTCTTAGGAATATGATCTAATTCTGTAACTCTTGCTTTGACTAGGATCTTGCCTTTGAGGGCATCTTCCTTTTCCTAGCTAATGATTCTTCCCCACCTTGAAATAGCAGCTGCAATATCTTCAGTATTATAGAAATCAAAGGGAACTCCTACTAGTGGTAACCAACAAACTCTACTGAAATTAACCCTTCTCCAGTTCCTCCATTGGTTGTGCTGACTAAAGGAAATGAATACATCTCCAAAAGCATGAGGTCTCTGATTAACAAGTCTACCCCTATCTCTCACATGCCTACATTGAACATATGCTTCTCCAAAGGGGAAGGGTTGAATTTCTCGAAAAGCAATGTGCTCAACCTCAGCAATTTCTTCTAGAACATCATGTATATTGGGGAAAAATACCTCATTTGGTAGTGGTTGAATCGTGGCAATAGCCCAGTCCTCGTGCCTCCGTGGATGATGCAAAAGAACAACTCTAGAAACCCCCACTCTGTCTGGCACTTGGAGAATCTGAAAACACTGAGGGACAAAAGGTTGTGGATTGATGGCCATGTGTGCCATTGCTATGGAAACCCTACTCTTCTCTCGCACATCTGCTTTCGGAGGAGAGGTAGGGGCGACGATCGAGGAGAGCGGAGCAGAGTTGACAGACGGAAAGATGGAGGAAGGTGAGGAGACAAGCCATTGATTTTGTCTGAAATTTGGGGGAAAATCCTGACCAGTTCCTTGAATGAAGCCACCTGCCTAACTGGTATCACCAGCCCGAGGCCCTTGAACCAAGCCTCCATAGTGCCAGGAGCCCAGGCCTCTTTAGGCGGGCTTGGGAAAGTGTTTACTCGCATAAAATGCCAGAGCCCAGGCAAGACAATAACCTTACAATCCCATGCGAAATGCCCAAGATCTCTGCATGCATGGCATGCAAAATCAACATGATGAAACCGCTCCCGCTGATCTCGCTTTCCAGGTGCACTAAGTTGCTCATTAATTGGTTGAAATGCTTGGTCAGAAGTCACGATGGCCCTGTGATCCCGCCTAACATGAATGTCACTAGAGAGGCGTTCGAAAACACACCGATGATCTTGCACCATGATGGCGTAACTCCGGCGATCACTGGTCGGCGAGCTCACCACTCTGCCTCTACGGCCCACTAATGTCCACTCATTGTCTAATTCATCATAGTATGAAGATTCTTCTCGACGCCAGTTCGGCACTCCATTACCCCAAAGGCTAAACACCATTTCAAAGTCTTTCTCTATAATTTTGCCAGCATTGTAGATCTCAAAACCCACAGCTTTTGAAGGTACCGAAAATCAAAAAGATCGGTCCTTGAGAAAGCCAACTCTAAAACCTTGAGTATACCCCCCAAATGTGGCAAGAAGGGTGATACTAACCATATGAATATCCACTTGAAAGATGCCCGACAGAAGGAGACCACCAACATGAATTCTTGTTGCCTAAACCCATGTGAGAAGACCACAGGGTGCCCGAACTTGGATCTCATGCTAGCTTGGAAGTTCTTGCCACGGTCAAAGTTGAGTGCAAATCGTGCCATGGGGTCAAACCCTAGGAACAATCACACCCAAGGAGATTGATGTGGCTGCCAGGCTGGAGTGGCCACTGGCAGGAGGGAAGAGGGTGGCCACCGAGGCCGGAGTGGCCACCATGCTGGATCACCTAGGAGTTGCCTTACAGTTTGCCTAGGAGTCGCGACAAGAAACCCTTGAGGAACCACCTAGAGATTGAGCTTGCAAAAAGCTTCACAAAGCTCGGGTTGGAGAGGCTTATGGCAAAGCACTTAAGAAGACTAATATAAGGATGAGCATTAAGCATCAACATAGTCTTAATGGAATGAGAGAACAAGTACAAGACATATCCTTCCCACACATACAAACCACTGGCAAATGGGTCCACAAGCTTACTAATAAGAAAAGTGAAAAAACAAAGCTTGTGACAACCCATGGTGAAGATAGGAAATAATAGTTGATACGTCTCCAACATATCTATAATTTTTTATTGTTCCATGCTATTATATTATATGTTTTTGATGTTTTATATGCATTAATATGCTATTTTTATATTATTTTTGGGACTAACCTATTAACCTAGAGCCTAGTGCCAGTTTTAGTATTTCCCTGTTTTTGAGTTCTACAGAAAAGAAATATCAAACGGAGTCCAAACGGAATAAAACTTTTGAGATGATATTTCTTGGGCTAGAAGACATCTAGAAGATCTGGAGAGGAGGTCAAAACACCTGGCAGCAGATGATAAGCCACCAGGCCGCTCCCTAGGGGGGCGCCCCCTGGCTTGTCGGTCCCCTGGAGGCCTTCTAACCCTAACTCTTCGCCTATATATTCCGAAATATTCCCAAACCATCAGAGGGATCCACGAAAATACTTTTCTGCCACCACAACCTTCTATTCTCGTGAGATCCCATCTTGGGGCCTTTTCCAGTAATCTTCCAAAGCGGGATTCGATCACGGAGGGCTTCTACATCAACTCCATTGCTCCTCCGATGAAGCGTGAGTTGTCTACCTCAGACCTATGGGTCCATAGGTAGTAGCTATATGGCTTTTTCTCTCTCTCCGATCCTCAATACCATGTTCTCCTCGATATTCTTGGAGATCTAAACGATGTAATCTTCTTTTCCGGTGTGTTTGTCGGGATCCGATGAATTGTGGATTTATGATCAGATTATCTATGACTACTATTTGAATCTTCTCTTAATTCTTATATGCATGATTTAATATCTTTGTATTTCTCTTCAAGTTATTGGTTAGGTTCGGCCAACTAGATCAGTAGTTCTTGCAATGGGAGAGGTGCTTAGTTTTGGGTTCAATCTTATGGTGTCCTCACTCAGTGGCAAAGTAGGGGTAGTGAGGCACGTATTTGTATTGTTGCCATCAAGGCTAAAAAGGTGGGGTTTCCATCATATTTCTTGAGTTTATACCTCTACATCATGTCACCTTACTTAAGGCGTTACTCTGTTCTTTGTGAACTTAATACTCTAGATGCAGGAAAGAGTCGCCCGATGTGTCGAGTAATTGTAGTAGATGTAGAATCGTTTCGATCTACTTGACACAGTCATGATGCCCATATGCATAATAATTTCCTTGGACATCGTCATAGCTTTGAGCTTTTCTATCAATTGCTCGACAGTAATTTGTTTACCCACCGTATTATTTTCCTACAAGAGAGAAGCCCCTAGTGAAACCTATGGCCCCCGCATCTATTTCCCATTATATATTTTCAGATCTATAAACCAAAAATAGCTTGCTACAATTTTATTTACTTTTAATTTTAGTAATATTTTATATCTATCTCTATCAGATCTCATCTTTGCAAGTCACCATGAATGGATTGACAACCCCTTTATAGCGTTGGGTGCAAGTGTTTGATTGTTTGTGCAGGTGCATAGATTGGAGCCTTGCTTGTACCTCCTACTGGATTGATACCTTGGTTCTCAAAATTGAGGGAAATACTCATCTCTACTTTGCTGCATCACCCTTTCATCTTCAAGGGAAAACCAACACAAGATCAAGAAGTAGCGGGAAAAATTTCTAGCGCCATTGTCGGGGAGGATACATAGCAAGTCAAGACAATAACTCCCCCGACAACTCTCTAATTTCTGGCGTTATTGCCGAGGAAGTCTACATCAAGCATACCAAGTACCCATCATAAACTTATCTCTTGCATTTAAATTATTTTCCATTTGCCTCTCGTTTTCCTCTCCCCCACTTCTAAAATAATTTTCAAAAAAATAAACGATTTGCCTTTTTATTCGCCATTCTTCCTTTCGTCTTTTCCTTTGGATTTTGTTTGCTTGTGTCCTAGATTGAGTGCTTTGTCATGATGACTCGAGAGAATAGTAAGTTGTGTGACTTCTCCAATTCTAATAATAATGACTTTATTAGTACTCCGATTGCTCCCGCCACTAGTGTGGAATCTTATGAAATTAATGCCGCTTTGCTGAATCTTGTTATGAAAGAACAATTTTCCGGCCTTCCTAGTGAAGATGTCGCATCCCATCTAAATACTTTTGTTGAATTGTGTGATATACAAAATAACAAATATGTGGATAATTGCATTGTTAAATTTAAGCTATTTCCGATCTCACTACGAGATCGTGCTAAAGCTTGGTTTACATCTTTGCCTAAAAATAGTATTGATTCATGGAATAAGTGTAAAGATTCTTTTATTTCCAAGTACTTTCCACCCGCTAAGATCATCTCCCTTAGGTACGATATAATGAATTTTTGCAACTTGAGCATTAGCATGTTGCACAATCTTGGGAGAGGATGAAATTAATGATTTGAAATTGTCCCGCGCATGGTTTGAGTTTATAGATGATTATGCAATTTTTTATGCGGGATTGAACTTTGTATCTAGAAATATTTTAGATTCCGCTACAGGTGGTACTTTTATAGAAATCACATTAGGAGAAGCTACTAAAATCCTAGATTATATTATTGCAAATTACTCTCAGTGGCAAACCGAAAGCTCTCCTACTAGTAAAAAGGTGCATGCAATTGACAAAATAAATACTTTGAGTGGAAAGATGGATGGATTAATGAATTTTTTTGCAAGTAAGAGTTCTCCTATTGATCCTAATGATATACCGTTGTCTTCTTTGATTGGAAATAACAATGAATCTATGGATGTGAATTTTGTTGGCAGGAACAATTTTGGTAATAACGCGTATAGAGGTAATTTCAAACCAAGGTCGTTTCCTAGTAATTCCTCTAACAATTATGGTAATTCCTACAACAATTTTTATGGAAATTATAATAAGATGCTCTCTGATCTTGAGAATAATATTAAAGAATTTATTAGTTCGCAAAAGTTTTTCAATGCTATGATTGAAGAAAAATTGCACAAGGTTGATGATTTGGCTAGGAACGTTGATAGAATTTCTCTTGAGATTGATTATTTGAAAATTAGATCTATTACAACCAAGCATGATATTAATGTGTTCCTAAAATCTATGAGAATTTCAATGGATGAATGTAAAGAAAGAACCGCTAGGATGCATGCTAAACGAGAATTGTTAGTAATAGCATGTTCTTCGATTTCTCGTGAAAATAATGATGAAGATATTAAAGTGATTGATGTGACTCCTATTGGATCTTTGTTTTATAATATAAATCTTGATAAATATGGCACTGGAGATAAGTCAACTTTAATTAGAAGGTGTACCAATGATTCAGAGTTTATAGATCTTGATGCAAAAATTGATAAAAGTAGGATTGAAGAGGTCAAAACTTTAAGTAGCATTGAACCCACTCCTTCGGATTTTAAGGATTTTAATTAGGATAATTGTTTTTTGACTGATTGTATTTCCTTGTTGCAATCCATGTTGAATTCTCCTCATGCTTATAATCAAAATAAAGCTTTTACTAAACATATCGTTAATGCTATGATGAAATCCTTTGAAGAAAAACTTGAGTTGGAAGTTTATATACATAGAAAGCTTTATGATGAGTGGGAACCTACTATTAAGATTAAAATTAAAGATTATGAGTTCCATGATTTGTGTGATTTGGGTGCTAGCGTTTCAACTATTCCGAAAACTTTATGTGATGTGCTAGGTTTCCGTGAATTTGATGATTGCTCCTTAAATTTGCATCTTTCGGATACCACTATAAAGAAACCTATGGGAAGGATTAATGGTGTTATTATTGATGAAAATAGGAATTATTTGCCCATATATTTCATTGTTCTTGATATAGATTGCAATCCTACGTGTCCTATTATTATTGGTAGAACTTTCCTTAGAACGATTGGTGCAATTATTGATATGAAAGAAGGAAACATTAGATTCCAATTTACATTAAGGAAAGGCATGGAACACTTTCCTAGAAAGAAAATAAAATTGCCTTATGAATCTATTATGAGAGATACTTTTGTATTGCACACCAAAGATGACAATACCTAGATCTATTGCGTTTTTCCTAGCTAGGGGCGTTAAACAATAGCGCTTGTTGGGAGGCAACCCAATTTTATTTTTATGTTTTTGTTTTGTTTATGTTATTGAATAAATTACACATTATTATATCTATAGTAATTGTGTTTTAGTGTTTTAATTAGTGTTTGTGCCAAGCAAGACCTTTGGGATGGTCTATGGTGATAGTTGATTTGATCTTGCTGAAAAACAGAAACTTTGATGCACGGTCCTGGAATTTTATAAATTCACAGAGGGGTAGATTGGATCTGATTTTTTTATAAATGGTTTATATAAAAATTTACCAGATTGTACCAAATTTTCAGAAATTTTAGAATTACATAAGTCTTCAAAGTTTAGAGATTGCTACAGACTGTTCTGTTTTAGACATATTCTGTTTTCTATGTGTTGTTTGGTTATTTTGATGAAACGATGGGTAGTATCGGGGGTTATGAACCATGGAGAAGTTTAAATATAGTAGATATTACACCAATATAAGTAAATAATGAGTTCACAACAGTAACTAAAAGTGGTGATTTTATTTTCTTATACTAACGGATCACACGAGTTTTCTGTTGAGTTTTGTGTTGTGAAGTTTTCAAGCTTTGGGTGAAAATTTGATGGACTATGGAATAAAGAGTGGAAAGAGCCTAAGCTTGGGGATTAATAAGGCACCCCAAGTTACTATTAAAGGACAACCAACATCCTAAGCTTGGGGATGCCCTGGAGGGCATCTCCTCTTTCGTCTTCAATCCATCGATAAATTTACTTGAGGCTATATTTTTATTCACCACATGATATGTGTTTTGCTTGGAGCATCTTGTACGATATGAGTTTTTGATTTTAAGTTTGACACTATCATCCTTTATGTACACACTTTTTGATAGGGACACACATGAATTGTTAATTTATTAGAATACTCTATGTGCTTTGCTTATATCTTTTGAGCTAGACAATATCCTCTAGTGCTTCACTTATATCTTTTTAGAGCACGACGGTGGCATTATTTTATAGAAATTATTGAACTCTATTGATTCACTTATATTATTTTGAGAGTCTCTAAACAGCATGGTAATTCTTTTAGGTTATGAATTTAGTCCTAATATGATGGGCATCCAAGGGAGATATAACTAAAACTTTCATAGAAAAGTGCATTGAATACTATGAGAAGTTTTATTCCTTATGATTGTTTTGAGATATAAAGATTGTAATATTAGAGACATGCTAGTGAATAATTGTGGATTGGTAGAAATACTTGTGTTAAAGTTTGCGATTCCCATAGTATGCACGTGTGGTGAACCATTATGTGACGAAGTCAGAGCATGATTTATGATTGATTGCCTTCCTTTGTGTGGAGGTCGGGATCGCATGATGGTTAACTCCTACCAACACTTCCCCTAGGAGCATGCGTGTAGTACTTTTTTTATGACTAATGGACTTTTGCAATAAGTATGTGAGTTCTTTATGACTAATGTTGAATCAATGGATTATACGCACTCTCACCCTTCCACCTTCGCTAGCCTCTCTAGTACCGCGCAACTTTCGTCGATGCATTAAACCCACCTTCCTCAAAACAGCCACCATATACCTTCATCAAAACAGCCACCATACCTACCTATTATGGCATTTCCATGTCCATTCAAAGATATACTGTCATGCAACTTCCACCATTCCGTTTATTATGACACGTACCATCATTGTCATATTGCTTAGCATGATCGTAAGATAGCTAGCATGATGATGTCATTGCTATGCTAGATCATTGCATATCGCGGTACACCACCGGAAGCATTCATATAGAGTCATATCTTGTTCTAGTATAGAGTTGTAAATTTTGAGTTGTAAGTAAATAAAAGTGTGATGATCATCATTACATAGCATTGTCCCATGTGAGGAAAGGATGACAGAAACTATGATTCCCCCACAAGTCGGGATGAGTCTTTGGACTTTATGAAAAATAAACGAGGTCAAAGAATCCCACCAAAATAAAAAAGGGAGAAAATAAAAAATGATAGAAAATATATAAGGGGCGATGCTACTATCCTTTTTCCACACTTGTGCTTCAAAGTCGCACCATGATCTTCATAATAGAGAGTCTCCTATATTGGAACTTTCATATACTAGTGGGAATTTTTCATTATAGAACTTGGCTTATATATTCCAATGATGGGCTTCCTGAAATTTCCCTAGGTCTTCGTGAGCAAGCGAGTTGGATGCACACCCACTTAGTTTCTTTTTTGAGCTTTCATACAATTATATCTCTAGTGCATCCGTTGCATTGAAATCCTTACTCACTCACATTGATATCTATTGATGGGCATCTCCATAGCCCGTTGATATGCCTAGTTGGTGTGAGACTATCTCCTTCTTTTGTCTTCTCCACAACCACCATATTCTATTCCTCCTATAGTGTTATTTCCATGGCTCACGCTCATGTATTGCATAAGAGTTGAAAAAGTTTGAAAATACTAAAGTACAAAACAATTGCTTGGCTAAAACCGGGGTTGTGCATGATTTAATACTTTGTGTGATGAATATGGAGCATAGCCCGACTATATGATTTTGTGGGGATAACTTTCTTTGGCCATGTTATTTTGAGAAGACACGATTACTTTATTAGTATGCTTGAAGTATTATTGTTTTTATGTCAACATTAAAATTTTGTTTTGAATCTTATGGATCTGAATATTCATGCCACAGTAAGGAAAATTACATGGATAAATATGTTAGGTATCAATCCACATAAAGAATTCTGTTTTTATCATTTACCTACTCGAGGATGAGCAGGAATTAAGCTTGGGCATGCTTGATACGTCTCCAACGTATCTATAATTTTTGATTGTTCCATGCTATTATATTATCTGTTTTGGATATTTTGTATGCAATAATATGCTATTTTATATTATTTTTGGGACTAACTTATTAACCTAGAGCCCAATGCCAGTTTCTGTTTTCTCCCTATTTTTGAGTTTTATAGAAAAGGAATATCAAACGGAGTACAAACGGAATAAAACTTTCACGATGATTTTTCTTGGACCAAAAGACATCTAGAAGATCTGGAGAGGAGGTCAAAAGACCTGGCAGCAGACGAAAAGCCGCTAGGGCGCTCCCTAGGGGGGGGGGCGCCCCTGGCTTGTGGGTCCCCTAGAGGCCTTCTAATACTAACTCTTGCCTATATATTACCCTATATTCCCAAACCATCAGAGGGAGCCACGAAAATACTTTTCCACCACTGCAACCTTCTATTCCTGTGAGATCCCATCTTGGGGCCTTTTCTGGTAATCTGTCGGAGGGGGCTTCGATCACGGAGGGCTTCTACATCAACTCCATTGCTCCTTCGATGAAGAGGGAGTAGTCTACCTCGGACCTACGAGTCCATAGCTAGTAGCTAGATGGACTTTTCTCTCTCTCCGATCCTCAATACCATGTTCTCCTCGATGTTCTTGGAGATCTATCTGATGTAATCTTCTTTTGCGACGTGTTTGTTGAGATCCGATGAATTATGGATTTATGATCAGATTATCTATGAATATTATCTGAATCTTCTCTGAATTCTTATATGCATGATTTCATATCTTTCTATTTCTCTTCGAGTTATTGGTTTGCTTTGTCCAACTAGATTGGTAGTTCTTGCAATGGGAGATGTGCTCAGTTTTGGGTTCAATCTTGCAGTGTCCTCACAAAGTGACAAAGTAGGGGGTAGCGAGGCACATATTTGTATTGTTGCCATCAAAGATAAAAAGGTGGGGTTTTCATCATATTGCTTGAGTTTATCCCTCTACATCATGTCATCTTACTTAAGGCGTTACTCTGTTCTTTATGAACTCAATACTCTAGATGCAGGCAGGAGTCTGTCGATGTGTGGAGTAATAGTAGTAGATGCAAAGTCGTTTAGGTCTACTTGACACAAACATGATGCCTATATGCATAATCATTGCCTTGGATATCTTCATAACTTTGCTCTTTTCTATCAATTGCTCGACAGTAATTTGTTCACCCACCGTATTATTTTCTTTCAACAGAGAACACTCTAGTGAAACCTATGGCCCCCGGGTCTATTTTCCATTATATATTTTCAGATCTATAAACCAAAAATACCTTGATGCAATTTTATTTACTTTTATTTAGTTTTACTTTTAGTAATCTTTTATATTTATCTGTATTAGATCTCATCTTTGCAAGTGACCGTGAAGGGATTAACAACCCATTTATAGCGTTGGGTGCAAGTGTTTGATTGTTTCTGCAGGTGCATAGATTGGAGCCTTGCATGTACCTCCTACTAGATTGATACCTTGGTTCTCAAAACTGAGGGAAATACTTATATATACTTTGTTGCATCATCCTTTCCTCTTCAAGGGAAAACCAACGCAAGCTCAGGAAGTAGCAATAGCCTTGTCAAGAGGAGGGATACTAATCGAAATGGCAAAACCCTCGTCAAGACAAGCATGAGGAAAATAATCTTCACCACCAAAGAGTGCATCAAGTTGCAAGGATATAAAATCCACACTCAAGACAAATCCTTTCATGAAACCACCAAGGAAATAAATGGGAATGCAACGGTGCGTGAAAGAAAGGAGTAAATGAATTAGAGATGTAACTTCTCTCATGTGTATAAGATTATAGGTAGAAGACAATCACGATGATATATATCCACAAGGAAGGATGTACACATGAAATAGTTAAAAGAAAGAACTAACAAGATATCCAAAAGGAAGTCATAAATATACCAATAAGATCTTTGTTTGAAAGCATAGAACATGGCCTAATATTTTCTTATTGTACATAAATGAACTCCCACCACACCAACATCAAAAACATCACAACTAGCAACGAGAGATCATCGTTGGGATGCTTTGAGAAAGGAAACAAGTACCACAAGAATGAATCAAGAAAATCATGCCATGATCCAACCTACAAAAGGTTAAATGCAAAGAATGAGATATCCATTGACATATGCCAAATAGAAGGAAACAAGATACAAATTGAAGGAAAACAAACAAGGGGTATCAAGTTCCCGAAAGATAGCTAGGTTCTAGACAAACCAAACCCTTGGCAAATTTTCATGATAGCACAAGGCACCGTAAAGAAAAGGCTTGCCTCCCACGAACACACACTTGATGAGAATCAAAAGATTCTATGATAAACACATAAAGAGAGTGTTCTAAACAAAATAGGATAGCTCCCCCAAGATATGTGCATTGTACAGAATTTGCATTTTGAATACAAAACGCACAAGATGGGATCACCACTTTCCCTATATCTATAGAAAAACTAGACATGCTCAAAAATATCCACAAGAGGTAAGGAAGACAAATGGATAAACACAATCAAATGAAGATGATTACCAACTCATACCACATAAAAAATACCAATTGTCAAACAACCAGAAGTATTTTGGAGGATAGTAAAGATATCCGACATCATCTTCACACCTAAATCATAAGCAAATGACACTTGTGGAGCTAACATGCCACCTCGGAACAAGATAATTTACAATATCAACTCTAATTGGTAATACCTCAAATGTATGCATTTTCTATGCTTGTAATATACACATAGCATATTACTCTCCCATAATGTGATAAACCAAAGTCCGTAATAAGAGGCAAATAAAACTAACAAGAGATAATTAATGGATCATTTAGAATTTGGATTTCTCATGAGAATGCATACCACATAGAAACTAGATAATCTTGTAATATCAATACTAAGTGGTATTCCTCATGTACACACATTTTTAGGATCGTGAAGTGCAGAAAGCACATCACTTCCCCAAAATTGGATAATCCATTAATTGTTGGTGAACATTGCATGGGAAACAAAAAATTTCCTATGCTTCACCAAGATCAATCTAGGAGATGAGCATCTACGAGAGGAGAGATCCGATCCACACACACTTGTAAATCGCTAAGCGAAAGCGTTAAGAAATGTGGTTGATGTAGTCGAACGTCTTCACGGTCGAAATCGCAAGTCATCCCATGAACTCCCGATCAAGTGTTGAACGGACGACACCTTCACATTCAACACACGTACAACTCGATGAAGATATCCGCATTCTTGATCCATCAAGAGGGAGCGGAGAGGTAGATGGGTTCTCCGGCAGCACAACGGCGTGGCAGCAGTGGTGGTGGATCTCATTTGGCAGAGCTTCGCTAAGCGCCACCAAACCAATCTACTAGAGGAGAAGCAACCTGGGAGGGAGGAAGTATTGCGCCGTGGCTTATGGTGTGGATGCCCTCCTCCCTCTCTCATATATATAGGGAAGGGGGAGGGCTGCGACCAAGGGTTCCCACTCCTAGGGGCGGCGGCCAAGAGGAGGGGGGACGGCGGACAAGGGGTGGCTTGGCCCCCAAGGCAAGGTGGCTGGACCCCTTAGGGTTTCCCCTTCCACCCTTCGGACGCATGGGCCTTGTGAGAGGGGCGGCCAACCCACCAGGGGCTGGTGCGTCGTCTCTCACAGCCCATGGGGCCCTTCAGGGCTGGTGGCACCTTCTGGTGGACCCCTGGAAACCTTTCGGCATCCCTTGGTACATTATCGGTGACACTCGAACATTTCCTGGTGATCAACACGGAACTTCCTATATATGAATCTTCACCTCTGGACCATTCCAGAGTTCCTCGTCATGTCCGAGATCTCATCCGGGACTCCAAACAACCTTCGGTCACCAACATACATAACTCATCTATACCAATTCGTCACTGAACGTTAAGTGTGTATACCCTGCGGGTTCGAGAACTATGTAGACATGACCAAGACACCTAATGGTCAATAACCAATAGCAGGACCTGGATTCCCATATTGGTTCCTACATGTTCTACGAAGATCTTTATCGGTTGAATCTCTATGTCAAGGATTCACATAATCTCATACGATGTTGCCTTTGTCTATCGATATGTTACTTGCCTGAGATTCGATCGTTGGTATCTCCATACCTAGTTCAATCTCGTTATCGGAAAGTCTCTTTACTCGTTCCGTAATATATGATCATGTGGCTAACATATTAGTCACTTTGCTTGCAAGGCTTGTTGTGATGTTGTATTATCGAGTGGGCCCTAAGATACCTCTCTATCACACGGAGTAACAAATCCCAATCTTGATACATGCCAACTCAACACACACCATTGGAGATACCTGTAGAGCATCTTTATAGTCACCCAGTTACGTTGCAATGTTTGCTACACACAAAGTATTCCTCTGGTGTCAGTGAGTTGCATAATCTCATGGTCATAGGAACAGATACTTGACATGCAGAAAACTGTAGCAATAAACTGACACGATCACATGCTACGTTCATAGTTTGGGTCTTGTCCATCACATCATTCTCCCAATGATGTGATCCCGTTATCAAATAACATCTTATGTCTACGGCTAGGAAACCTTGACCATCTTTGAAAAACGAGCTAGTCTACTAGAGGTATACTAGGGACATAGTGTTGTCTATGTATCCACACATGCAATGTGTTTCGAATCAATACAATTATAGCATGGATAATAAATGATTATAATGAACAAGTAAATATAATAGTAACCATTTATTACTGCCTCTAGGTCCTAATTCCAACATTAATATGTCAAAAGAGACAACTAAGATACAAACAAGATGCAAAAAAGGCTCAACACAAGTCTCACACATACATGATGTGCAACCCGCCATACATACTTGATTAATCAAGATAAACAAGTAGGAAGCACAACATATATAAATAGATGCAAGGTACAAAACCACAAAATGCAAAGGGGCAAGTAACTAACGATGTATTCAATATAATTACAAGTTACCACAAGGAGGAACATTGGTTATGAAAGCACAACATGCTCCCTTGGTGGTTTTGATAATTCATGACAACATACATTGTCTCTTGGAATAATACTTTTATCTAGTGTATTTCAGATAATAGTCCATGGATAGTTGGGTTGGCAAAAGGATTGTGGAGACACCCCAAGATGGGAACAAATAGGTTGGCAAAGCTTCAAGCAAGAGGATTCTACATTTTATATTTGTGAGAAATCACTTTGAGTCCATAGGAAAGCCAATACTATTAAAAGGGGGTCAGGTTTTGTTGGTGAACAAAATGCTCATACGTGCACAAGTGATTGTCACCAAAAACACCTAGAAACTCTCCCACCAAAGTCTGTCCAAAGCCAAATATTCAAAATCGTTGCAACTAAGATTCTACACTCGGTGCAACCGATTCCAAACCCTCGACAGACTCAGCCAAACCCTAGATTTTTGGTGCCACCGATACTGCATTCGGTGCCACCGAGTTGGGTTGCCAAATATTTGTTATGCAAGTTCATAGTTTTGGTCCCTCCGAGATTGTCGAATCGGCGTCACCGAGTTGGACATTCTGACCGTTGGTCACCTTATCGATGCAACTGATATTCCTATATCGGCCTCACTGAGATTCAAAAGTTGCTAACTTTAAGTCACTTCGGTACAGCCGAGATTCACACATCGGTTCCATCGAGTCTGACTTATTGTGTGTAACGGTTGGATTTTTGGAGATGCCTATATATACCCCTCCACCATCACCTACTCGAGAGAGAAGCACTCAGAACTATTCCATACCACTCATATCAGTTTTCTGAGAGAGAACCACCTATCCTTGTGTTGAGGTCAAGATCTTCCACTCCAACCATATGGATCTTGATTTCTAGCCTCCCCAATTTGCTTTCCACCCAATCAATCTCTTGTACCAAGCCATATCTATGAGAGAGTGATTGTGTGTTGAGGAGTCTATCATCTTGAAGCACAAGAGCAAGGAGTTCATCGCAATACCGATCCTATTAGCTTTTGGATTGTGGTGCCTCCTAGATTTGGTAGGTGTCGCTTGGGAGCCTCCTACTTCGTGTTCTGGAGTTGAACCAAGAAGTTTGTACGGGCAAGGAGAGCGCCTACTTCATGAATATCTACCCATAGTGAGGCTAGTCCTTCATGGACGGAAGCCGTTATGGAATAGTCAAGGTTGCTGCTTTGTGGACCCTTATGGGTAGAGCCCTTCGTGGACTCTCGCGACCATTACCCTCCATGGGTTGAAGACTCCATAAACATGGACGTACGATAGCACCTCCTATCGGAACCACAGGAAAAATCCTTGTATCTCCTACTGTGTTTGATCTACATATCTCAACTCTTTACTTCTTGTGCAATGTCTTTACTTTCCCTTGCCATATTTGTTGACATGCATGTGAAGGGTATATAGACTTGCTAGTCTTGCTAAACAAAATCTGCCAACCTATTAACTTGGGAAAAGGTTAGATTTTAATTTCCTGCCAGTAGTCTATTCACCCCCCTCTGGACACTCTTCTAGTGATCCCTCAATTGGTATCAGAGAGTTGGTCTCGATTGCTTCGGTTTAATCACCGAGGAGGAAGATGGATGTTTCTAGTTTAGGGAGGTTGAGTTGTAGAGTGCATATTCTTGATGGAGAGTACTATATTCAATGGAAAGCTTTGATGCTCGATCTGTTTAATGAATTTCAATTGAGAAAATATGTTATGAGCCCCTATGCGCCTCCTATTGATCCCTTGCATCCCACACACGAAGAGGAAATTGATATGCTATGCAATCTTAGAACTGTTAATCTTATTGTTAAAGCTTTGCCTAGAAATTATACTCAACCAAATGAAGAATATTACGTGTGCTTATAATTTGTGGAATGATTTGGAAAAATGATATCCCAATTATTCATTGAATAATCTTGATGAAATTCTTCATAAAACAATTGCCTTCCACAAAATGACGCCTAGTGATCCTAAGTTTGATGATTGTCTATTTGAGCTTAGAGACCTCATGCGTGCTAAAGGAGATGTCACACATATCAACAATATAATTATACAAGCCCTTCGCATTCATAAACTTGAACATTGTCATGATCACCATGCTAACAAATCTCTTGTTCTTTATGACATGGATTTCCCACTTGATGATGACAATGTGGAACATGGCTACTAAGATGAAGATGAGATGTTCGACATCGAGTATGAGAAGATCATGAAGAATCTAAGTCTCATGGAAAACTTCAATGATTACATGTCCGGAGGAAAAGAGTGGATTCTCGATAGCGGATGTACGAATCATATGACCGAAGATAGATAAATGTTTGAAGAGATTACACCAAAACATGGACTGCGAAGGTACGTAACATTTGGAGACAAGTCTAAGGGTAAGGTACTTCGTCTTGGTAAGGTGGCCATATCCCATGATAGCTGTATTCAAAATTTTATGCTCATTGAATCTCTTGGCTACAATCTTCTTTCCGTATCTAGACTTGCCGACTTCGGTTTCAATGTGTTATTCAAGAAAGTAGATTGCCAAGTGTTTCGTCAAGATAATCATAAAATGGTCTTTAGCAGTATTTGTAGAGGTGATCTATACATTGTTGATTTCACTAAGAGATCCAAGCCTCGCACTTGTTTAATTCCTAAATCTTCTAAAGGTTGGCTTTAGCATAGAAGATCAGGACATGTTGGCATGCGTAACTTAGACAAACTTATCAAAGTTGATCATATACTTGGTGTTAAAGATGTTATCTTTGAAAAAGATAGACTTTGTAGTGCTTGTCAAGCTGGAAAGCAAGTAGGTGGAAGTCATCCTGTTAAGAATATCATGACTACTAGGAGACTACTCGAGTTACTTCACATATATCTTTTCGGTCCCAATGCTTACAAGAAGTTCCTATGGTCTAGTTATAGTTGTTGATTTTTTCCAGATTTATGTGGGTATTCTTCCTTGAAGATAAGTAACAGGTTCAAAAGATCTTCAAGAACTTTGTTCGCAAATTGCAAAATCAGTTTCAAGTGAAGATCAAGAA
Organism: Hordeum marinum; assembly: GCA_022496015.1. Classification (NCBI taxonomy): domain Eukaryota; kingdom Viridiplantae; phylum Streptophyta; class Magnoliopsida; order Poales; family Poaceae; genus Hordeum; species Hordeum marinum. The sequence goes on along the minus strand of CM039675.1, from coordinate 393,665,694 downwards.
AGTTGAGAGTTCAAGAACACCCATGTGGATACCTTTCTTGACGAAGAAGGTGTCTCACATGAGTTCTCGGCTACATACATGCCTCAACAAAATGGAGTTGTTGAGATGAAGAACCGGATGCTTATTGATATGGCTACAACGATGCTTGATGGATACAAGCCGCCAAGACACTTTTGGGCAGAAGCCGTGGAAACAGCATGTCATGCCACAAACCGACCTTACTTGCACAAGTTTCTCGGTAAAACGGCATACGAGCTACTCACCGGTAACATACCCCAAGTTGGATACTTTTGGGTATTCGGCTTCAAGTGCTACATTCTTGACAAGCATCGTCATACTAAATTTGCTCCTAATTCTCATGAAGGATTCCTACTTGGTTACGGATCCAATTCTCACACTTATCGTGTCTACAACAACTTCAGTTGAAAAGTTGAAGATACGATAGATGTGAAGTTTGATGACTCTAATGGTTCACAAGTCGAAAAATTGCCAAATGATGTAGGTGATAAGCACCCTTCGGAAGCTATCCTAGATTTACCCATCGGCAAGATTCGTCCCATCGAGGTGAAGGAAAGTACTTCATCAACTCAAGTGGAAACCCATACATCATGACAAGGTGAACCACAACATGACATGGAGGCATCCACAGGCGGTACATGGAAAGATGATGAAGAGGAGGAAGTACATCATGAAGATCCACCACAACCTCCTTAACCACCACCTCAAGGGAACGCCACCGTCAACAACAACAAAGATGAAGGAGATGATGATGAAGAAGAAGAAGCTCCACCATCTAACAAGCCCAAGCTACCCTGAGTTCGAGCACAAGTGACCAAGAACCATCCCCTAAACCAAATCTTTGGTGACATCCAAACTGGGAGAATCACTCGCTCTAAAACTCGTCTAGCTAACTTTTGTGAGCATTATTCTTTCATCTCTAGCATTTATCCCTTGAAGATAGAGCAAGCTCTTGAAGACGCGGATTGGGTGAATGCCATGCATGAAGAGCTTCACAACTTCAAAAGGAACGAAATGCAGACACTCGTGGAGAAGCCCGAGGATGAGCACAACATCATCAGAACCAAATGGTTGTTTCGGAATAAGCAAGACGAAGACGGTCAAGTCGTACGCAACAAGGCACATCGTGGCCCAAGGATATACTCAAGTCAAAGGTATGGACTACGATGATACTTATGCCCCCGTCGCTAGACTTGAAGCTATTCACATTCTTCCTGCCTATGCTAATCACCATGATATCACACTTTATCAAATGGACATTAAAAGCGCCTTTTTAAATGGTGAAATTGAAGACGAAGTTTATGTTAAGAAACCACCTGGTTTCGTGAATCCTAAGAAACCTATTCATATTTACAAGCTTCATAAAGCCCTTTATGTTCTTAAGCAAGCCCTGTTGGAAATATGCCCTAGAGGCAATAATAAATTAGTTATTATTATATTTCCTTGTTCGTGATAATCGTTTATTATCCATGCGATAATTGTATTGATTGGAAACTAAATACATGTGTGGGTATATAGACAACAGTGTGTCCCTGCCTGTAGTAGACTGGCTCGTTGATCAAAGATGGCTAAGCTTTCCTAGCCATGAACATGAGATGTTATTTAATAACGAGATCACATCATTAGGAAAATGATGTGATGGACAAGACCCAATCTATAAACGTAGCATATGATCGTGTTAGTTTATTGCTACAGTTTTCTGCATGTCACATATGTTCCTGTGACCATGAGATCAGGGAACTCACTGACACCGGAGGAGTACCTTGTGCGTATCAAACGTCGCAACGTAACTGGGTGACTATAAAGGTGCTCTATAGGTATCTCCAAGGGTGTCCGTTGGGTTGGCATGGATCAATACTAGGATTTGTTACTTCGGGTGATGGAGAGGTATCTTAGGGCCCACTCGGTAATACAACATCACAAAAAGCCTTGCAAGCAAAGTGACTAATGTGTTAGCCATAGGATCTTGTATTACAGAACGAGTAAAGAGACTTGCCAGTAAAGAACCCATTTTTTATTGTTCCATGCTGTTATATTATCAATCTTGGATGTTTTGTAATTATTTTATAGTCATTTTATATCTTTTTTTGGTACTAAACTATTGACATAGTGCCAACTGCCAGTTGTTGTTTTTCCATGTTTTTTACATCGTAGAAAATTAATACCAGGTGAATTCCAAATGCCACGAAAATTCACGATGGTTTTTTATGGGCCAGAAGGAACACAACGGGCACTGGCTATGCCTCGGGGGGTGCCTTGAGGGAGGCACAACCCACCAGAGCACACTAGGAGGCCTAGGCACGCCCTGGTGGGTTGTGCCCACCTCGGGTGCACCCCGGACCGCCTCTTCGCTCTATAAATACCCCAATATTCTAGAAACCCTAGAGGGAGAGACAAAATATTCATCCAGCCATCGCAGAGTCCAGAACCACCTGATCCAATCTAGACACCATCTCGGATGGGCTTCATAACCTCCATTGGTGTCTCTCCGATAATGCGTGAGTAGTTCTTTGTAGACCTTCGGGTCCGTAGTTAGTATCTAGATGGCTTTCTCTCTCTTGCTGAATTCTCAATACAATGGTTTCTTGGAGATCCATATGATGTATCCCTTTTGCGGTGTGTTTGTTGGGATCGATGAACTTTGAGTTTATGATCAGATCTATCTTTTTTATATCCATGAAAGTTATTTGAGTTTCTTTGATCTCTTATATGCATGATTGCTTATAGCCTCGTATTTCTTCTCCGATATTTGGTTTTTTTGGCCAACTTGATCTATTTATCTTGCAATGGGAAGAGGTGCTTTGTAGTGGGTTCGATCTTATGGTGCTTGATCCCAGTGACAGAAAGGGAAACGACACGTATGTATCGTTGCTACTAAGGATAAAATGATGGGTTCTATCTCTACATAGATAGATCATGTCTACATCATGTCATCGTTCTTATTGCATTACTCCGTTTCTCCATGAACTTAATACACTAGATGCATGCTGGATAGCGGTCGATGTGTGCAGTAATGGTAGTAAATGCAGGCAGGAGTCAGTCTACTAATCTTGGACGTGATGCCTATGTAATGATCATTGCCTAGATATCGTCATGAGTATTTGAAGTTCTATCAATTTCCCAACAGTAATTTGTTCACCCACTGTTTGTTATTTCTCTTGATAGGAGCCACTAGTGAAACCTACGGCCCCCGGGTCTCTTTCTCATATTATTTGCCTTTGCGATCTACTTTTCCTTTGCTTTTATTTTCAGATCTATATTTCCCAAAACCCCAAAAAATAACTTGATGCACTTTATTTTATTTGGCGTTCGAACTATCAACATTTACAACTTTCTCCTATCCACGTGCCTTTCTGGCGTCGTTACCCGAAAGGGATTGACAACTCCTTTAACACGTCGGGTTGCGAGTATTTGTTATTTGTGTGCAGGGGCTGTTTACGTTGTGTTGCTTGGTTCTTCTACTAGTTCGATAACCTTGGTTTCATATCTGAGGGAAATACCTACCGCTGTTGTGCTGCATCATCCCTTCCTCTTTGGGGAAATATCGAGGTAGCTTCAAGAAACAACAAAAGGAATTTCTGGCGTCGTTGCCAGGGAGGATCTTCAACTATACCAGGTTCCTAATCACAAATCTCATCTCCTAGAAATTTACATTATTTTCCCTTTGCCTCTCGTTTTCCTCTCCCCCACTTCACAAAAAATTTCCTCTCTTTTTATTCACCTCTCTTTTTCCGTTCACTATTTTCTTGCCGGATCTTGTTTTCTGTGCAACCTCGTTTGCCGTTACTATGGATAGTTCTTCCTTTATAGCTTGCACTCCCGAGAATGAGGTTCTCAACTGTAAATAAAGGGGAGGAGAAAATTTAAAGGACGCTTGGTATAGAATTTAAATTTGCTCATAATAGATCTATCCGTAAGCAATCTACCATTGTGCTTCTTTGATGTTTTTATGTTGGCATCACCACTTGGTATAGATTTTTCCTTGATACAATTACCGGTGGAAATTTCTTTATGTGTCCCTCTCTTGATGCTTTTAATGCTATGGGAAATTTAGTGGGATCACCACCTCTCATGATTACTGAAACAACTTTGGCTCTTGAGCATGTTATGAAAAGACTAGATGCTATTGAGAAGAAAATGCTCACCGAAGATCATATGGAAATTATAGATAAAAAGCTGCATAATTTTTCCACTAATATTGGGTCAAAAGCGGGAGATATTTTTAAGTTGCTAAAAGAGAAGGGTACCATAAATCATGAAAGAATAGAAGAAAGTGCGTCTCGAATTGATAAATTGGAAGAAATCTTTAGTAATCTAAGCACGGCTTTTGCTTCCGCTAAAACTATCGGGAAAACTGCTGTAAAGAGTGGTATATCCAAGAACAAGGGTACAACTTCTAGTACCAATAATAAAGGAGATCTTAAAATAATTAGTATTCACCCGGATTTTGTTCAAGTGATAAGAGATCCGTTTTGCAAGAATAAATTCTTTCAATTTATTCCTAGGGGTATTGATATTGAATATCTTTATGCTAAATCTCTTAAGGATCCTGAGTGTTTGATTGAAGAGTTGGACAAAGATGACAAAACTTAGATCCTTGCTTTATGCCTAGCTAAGGGCGTAAAACAATAGCGCTTGTTGGGAGGCAACCCAATGAATAAAATTTATTTTTGCTTTTTGCTTCTGTTCTTGAGTTTTTACACAATTATGCTTCTGTTATGATTTTTTTGTGTGTGTCTTAACTAGTGTTTGTGCATAGCAAAGCCTTTGGGATCATGTTGGGTGATAGTTGCTTTGATCTTGTTGAAAAACAGAAACTTTGCGCGCCAGTCACAGAATTATTGAAAATCACAGAAGCGTGATAAAATTCTGAATTTTTTACACAAGATTTATATACAAATTTCTCACGTTTTCCTAATTTTTCAGAATTTTTTGAGTTACAGAAGTAGTCTAACAAATCGGATTACTACAGACTATTCTGTTTTGACAGATTCTGTTTTCTTTGTGTTGTGTGCTTATTTTGATGGCTCTATGGTTTTATTTGATGAGTTTTTGCCATAGAAAAGTTGGAATACAGAAGGTATAATTCAAGAAAAAAAATATGAATTGGTTTAATACAGTATTTATAATAGTGATTTATTTTTCTTATACTAACGGATCTCACGAAGGTTTTGTTGAATTTTGTGTGATTGAAGTTTTCAAGTTTTGGGTTATCTTACGATGGATGAAGGAAGGATGGAAGAGCCTAAGCTTGGGGATGCCCCGGAATCCCAAGATATTATCCAAAATGAGCAACCAACTAAGCTTGGGGATGCCCCCGAGTGACATCCCCGCTTTCTTCCAACGATCATTGGTATTTTACTCGAAACTGTATTTTTATTCGTCACATGATATGTGTTTTGCTTGGAGCGTCTTGTATGATATGAGTCTTTTATTGTTTTATTTTGTGTTTTAAGTCTTTATCCCTTGCTAAACACACCTATTTGAGAGAGCCAAAATTATGTCATGACTTATTAGAATTACTCTCTATGCTTCACTTAATTTTTTTTTGAGCAATGGACTTGCTCTAGTGCTTCACTTATATCTTTTTGAGCACGGTGTGCTTAGTATTTTTGAAGAAATTCTCTATTTCTTCAATTAGATTTATCTGAGAGTTAGTAAAAATTTCAAGAAATTATCTCTTGCTTCACTTAAATGATTTTGAGAGAAAGAAGAAAAATTATGCTCTTGATCCTCACTTATATTTGTTTGAGCTTATGAAAAGCAACACATGAAAATTAGTCCCAAAGTGATAGATATCCAAGAAGTATATAATTAAAACTTTCATGAAGATCATTGGACAAAATAAACTTGACTCTTAGTAATAGTTTTGAGATATGATGATGTGATATGTGAGTTATGTTGATGAGTAATTATGCTTTAGTAAGAATATTTGTGTTAAGGTTTTTGATTCCCTATGAAAGTACAAAAGTCAATAGTCATGCAATGAAATTATATCCTACTTGTGGTGCATTATTTGGTGTTATTTATGCTTAATGCTTTCTGATGATATTATCCTTTTCTTGGTTGGTCGCTTCTCAATCTTTTGCTAGCCTTCATTTTGCACCAAGTATGAGCTCTACTTGTGCATCCAAATCCTTAAACCCAATTTTTGCCATATGAGTCCACTATACCTACCTATATGCGGTATTTTCGTGCCGTTCTAAGCAAATTTGTATGTGCCATCTCTAATTTTCAAAATAAACTTATCTTTTGTGTGTTTTTTTCGCTCGCGGAGAGGTGAGGGGTGGCTAATATTTTCCATGCTAGATGTGTTACTCTCACGATGAGTGTTTATTCACTTGTCATTGCACGAGAGTAAGGCAAAGGTATTAGGGATGCCCAGTCCCGAAATGCAAAAATGAATTTACTTTATGTTGTCAAATAATAAATTCCTTGGAAAGTTTTGGTATGGAGGGCATCCGTGATACGATTAGCCATGGAAAGAGAAAGTATGGTGGAAAAAGGAATAAACTTTATTTTCTGTTTGGGAACCGCCTATGATATATCTAGCATGGAAAGTGTTGGGAAAGTCATTTTTTTGGTGGGATGGATACACCTCCCAAAATGTTTTTATCTCTAAGTTTTTCACTTTGAGCTCTGGCACATCTACAAATCCGACTTCACTCTGCGAAGGGTCTTTCTTTTACTTTATGCAATTTTTATTTTTGAATTGGAGTCTCCATCTTCTCTTACCAAAGCACCAACTAGGAGGCAATATGATCGTACTTAAGTATCGGGTGTAGCTAATATTCGAGTGTGTTTCATGAATGGATCAATGTTTGAGCATGATGGGCTAGGGATAACTTATTTTAGCGTTGATATTTTGAAAGACATGGTTGCTTGTTGATATGCTTGAGTATCTAAATTATTATGTCAAAACTAGACTATTGATTTGAACAACTAAAATTCCAAATGTCAAGGCAAAAAGGAAAACAATATGATATAACATGTTAGAAAGCATTACAGATCAATTTTTTTGTTTTTTATCACTTACCTACTCGAGAACGAGAAGGAGTTAAGCTCCGGGATGCTGATACGTCTCCAACGTATCAATAATTTTTGATTGTTCCATGTTTTATAATTTTTGATACGTCAATCTCGGATGTTTTATAATCATTTTAGAGTCATTTTATATCATGTTTTGGTACTAACCTATTGACATAGTGCCAAGTGCCAGTTGCTGTTTTTTCCATGCTTTTTACATCGCAGAAAATCAATACCAGACGAAGTCCAAATGCCACGAAACTTCACGATGATTTTTTATGGGCCAGAAGGAACACAACGGACCCTGGCTGCGCTTGGGGGTGCCTTGAGGGAGGCACAACCCACCAGGGCGCGCCAGGAGGCCCAGGCGCGCCCTGGTGGGTTGTGCCCACCTCGGGTGCCCCCCGACCGCCTCTTCGCTCTATAAATACCCCAATATTCTAGAAACCCTAGAGGGAGAGACAAAATATTCATCCAGCCGCCGCAGAGTCCAGAACCACCAGATCCAATCTAGACACCATCTCGGATGGGGTTCACCACCTCCATTGGTGCCTATCCAATGATGCGTGAGTAGTTCTTTGTAGACCTTCGGGTCCGTAGTTAGTAGTTAGATGGATTTCTCTCTCTCGCTAAATTCTCAATACAATGGTCTCTTGGAGATCCATATGATGTAACTCCTTTGTGGTGTGTTTGTTGAGATCGATGAACTTTGAGTTTATGATCAGATCTATATTTTTATATCCATGAAAGTTATTTGAGTTTCTTTGATCTCTTATATGAATGATTTCTTATAGCCTTCTATTTCTTCTCAAATATTTGGTTTTTTTTTGGCCAACTTGATCTATTTATCTTGCAATGGGAAGAGGTGCTTTGTAGTGGGTTCAATCTTATGGTGCTTGATCCTAGTGATAGAAAGGGAAACGACACGTATGTATCATTGCTACTAAGGATAAAACGATGCGGTCTATCTCTACATAGATAGATCATGTCTACATCATGTCATCATTCTTATTGCATTACTCTATTTCTCCATGAACTTAATACACTAGATGCATGCTGGATAGTGGTCGATCTGTGGAGTAATAGTAGTAGATGCAGGCACGAGTCAGTCTACTAATCTTGGACGTGATGCATATATAATGATGATTTCCTGGATATCATCGTGAGTATTTAAAGTTCTATCAATTGCCCAACAGTAATTTGTTCACCCACCGTTTGCTATTTTTCTGGAGAGAAGCCACTAGTGAAACGTACGGCCCTCGGCTCTCTTTCTCATATTATTTGCCTTTATGATCTAGTTTTACTTTGATTTTATTTTCAGATCTATATTTAAAAAACCCAAAAATACCTTTCTGCACTTTATTTTATTTGGCGTTTGATCTATCAACATTTACAACTTTCTCCCGTCCATGTGCCTTTCTGGTACCGTTACCCGAAAGGGATTGACAACCCCTTTAACACGTCGGGTTGCGAGTATTCATTATTTGTGTGCAGGGGCTGTTTACGTTGTGTTGCTTGGTTCTCCTACTGGTTCGATAACCTTGGTTTCATATCTAAGGGAAATACCTACCACCTGTGTTTGGGGAAATATCAACGTAGCTTCAAGCGACATCAGATCGCGAGGCGGATCATGATGGGATCGCGGGACGGATCATGATTGGATCGCGATATGGATCATGATGGGATCGCATGACGCTCGGCGATTTGGATCGCAAAGACGTTCGACTACATCAACCGTGTTTCCTAACGCTTCCGCTTAGCGATCTACAAGGGTATGTAGATCCACTCTCCCTCTCGTAGAAGCTCATCACCATGGATATATCTTGCGTGTGCGTAGGAACATTTTTGTTTGCCATGCAACGTTCACTAACAAGCCCCTCGTGCTTGGTACAAATGCTTAACGAAGTTTCTCATTGAAGAAGGTTTTGAAATTGGTAAAATTGATGCAACCTTGTTCACTAAGAGAGTTAATGGTGAATTATTTTTGTGCCAAATCTATGTGGATGATATTATCTTTGGATCCACTAACCCTCAATTTAGTGAAAGATTTGGAAGGTTGATGTCCGAGAAGTATGAGATGTCCATGATGTGTGAGCTCAAATTATTTCTTGGATTGCAAATCAAGCAATCAAAATAAGGAACTTTCATCTCTCAAACTAAGTATACCAAGGACTTGATCAAGAAGTTCAACATGCAGGAGTGCAAAGGTATGAAAACTCCCATGCCAACTAGTGGACATGTTAATCTTACCACGGAGGATGAACCTGTTGATTAAAAGGTTTATCGATCTATGATTGGTTCATTCCTATATCTATGTGCATCTCGTCCTAATATTATGCTTAGTGTTTGCATGTGTGCTAGATATCAATCTGCACCTAAGGAGTGTCATCTTTTGGCCGTGAAACGTATTATGAGATACTTGATACAAAAACCAAACTTTGGCATTTGGTATCCCAAGGGATCTTCTTTTAAACTTGTTGTCTATTTCGATTCGGACTATGCCGGTGACAAGGTTGATAGAAAATCCACCTCGGGTACTTGTCAATTTTTGGTAGATCTCTTGTGTCTTGGTCCTCCAAGAAACAAAACTCGGTATCTCTATCTACTGCCGAAGCTGAGTATATTGTCGTTGGATCTTGTTGTGCACAATTACTATGGATGACATAAACGCTTAAGGATTATGGAATCCATGTTTAAAATGTTCCATTACTTTGTGACAATGAAAGTGATATTAACATTGGTCATAATCTTGTGCAACATTCTCGAACTAAGCATATTCAAGTTCGACATCATTTCATTCGTGATCATGTTGCCAAAGGAGATAGTAATCTTAAGCATGTTCGCACTAACCAGCAATTGGCCGATATGTTTACTAATCCACTTGATGAGAAAACTTTGTGTCACTTGAGGAGTAAGTTGAACATCATTGATGCTTCAAAATTGAGCTAGACTCACCCAGATTCTTGCAAGGGCATGAGCCTTCTTGATACCCCCATGATATTCCTAACACGTTATCTTATGCCATGGAATTCTATGCTCCCTTGTATTGCATCTAATCGTTTGTAGGTACTTGGAAGAACTTCACTCCACGAGATTGCGACCAACTCCAATCATAAGAAATCTTGTCTAGACCGAGTATCCACAATTGCAACCAACTCCAATCATAAGAAATCTTGTCTAGACCGAGTATCCACAATTGCAACCAACTCCAATCATAAGAAATCTTGTCTAGACCGAGTATCCACAACCCCTCTTGATGATGGAAGGAAGAAGACAACAAAAACATACCCTTGACATATAGTTGATCATTATTGCAAAATCTCAATTGGTATCATGTCAAATAGATATACCAATTGTTCTTCCTTGCATAACTAACCTTTGTAGGTAACAAGATTACTAGAACGAGAAGGATTGCTCCCAACTCAAGATGTTCTTCATCAACCTCGAGCATCCTCAACAAGTTCACCTACGAGCAATGTCATCAACATCACTCAAAGGTATGCACTCATATCCTTGAAAAGGCTTTACTCCAAGTCATGAGCTAAAGCAACTCAAGTGATATGAAGACATTAAAATGCTTAGTCAAAAAATGGTAACCCCATTTTGAGCTTAACGTTGAGTATGACCTATGATCAAGTATTCTTTCTTGGCTCCTAAGTCAATATACTCTATTATAGGGAACCTAGTCACCGCCCATAATCTAGTTAAGAATCTAGTGTGGTTTGTTCTCTATTTGCATGATCTCTCATAACCACTCAAATCTTCTCTGGATGATGTCCTTCTCTTTCCTTTGAAAATGTTTTCTTTTGACTATTTGTAAACGGAAACTTGGTCCCTTATTCCTTTCTTTCTGTTTTAGCCTCAGAGCTGCCGACTCAGATATCTCGGCTCTACCGAAATTGCAGACAAGCTACACTACAAAATATCGGTACCACCGATCTATCTGTGTTGGAGTCACTGATTTGTTTTCTTCTCTTATCAGTCCTTCTTCTGTTACTTCAATGACCCCTTCTTAAAAAACACTTAGGGGAGAATAACAAGAAAAAATTAAGGGGATAAATTGTTTATTCAAGGATCCCTATCCCAGAGGAGTAGAAGACTTAACAAGATCTCACTACTATTTGCCACAGGGAGAGAAGTTACCTTCAATGATTCCCTCAGTTCTTTTCTATGAACCCTACTTTCAATGACCCTTGTTCTCGAGGATCCCTTCCTTGTCAATGATCCCTATACCTACTCCTAAATTTGACCTTTTTGGAAATTAATGCCAAAGGGGGAGAATAACAAAGCTTCATGCTAAAGGGAGAGTTACATGCTTATGCAAAGGGGGAGATATGATTAAGGGGTAGAGTATATATCAAGCTTTTACTTATATAAACAAGGTGAGAATACCAAAGAGGCGGAGAAAAACATGTTTGGAGAATATTATTGAACTTATTTTATTTGACTGTTCACTTTCGAATTTTTCTCACCCTATCCAATCCCAATATCTACATGCTGAGATTCAGGGGGAGAGGATGAACTACTACTTTCATATCTAAGGGGAGAAAGTTCTAAATGATCTTGGAGACATATTAATCTTAATGATTATCATCTTTTATATGTTCTCCATATCTTGGTAATTTTGAGTTCTATTATCTTTATATTAGTAGAATACTCTTGTGTTTCCTAACATTGTTTTCTCAAGTGTGTTTCTACTACTAGAATGATCAAGAACTCAAGGTAACTATATGCATCATATCTTTGATCAAGATGATATCTTGCTTCTTGCACATAGTTTTGGCAAGAGTGAAGTCTTGAACAAGGACACATCTCATCCATATATATTTTGATGCATATAGCCAAGATACACATGACTCCTTATATCCCTTCATCCATATGTGTGTCCATGCATTCCAAAGCAACTATCCTTTAACGGACTGGACACATTTAGGGGGAGCAAATCTAAGTCATGTGTCTCTCAAAGTCCTCATTATATCCACGCATATCTTTATTTGAAGCTTTGATTGTATGTTTTCATCAATTACCAAAAAGGGGGAGATTGAAAGGACAACATGCTCCCTTGGTGGTTTTGATAATTCATGACAACATACATTGTCTCTTGGACTAATACTTTCATCTCGTGTATTTCAGATAATAGTCCATGGAGAGTTGGGTTGGCAAAGCTTCAAGAAAGAGGACTCTACATTTTATATTTGTGAGAAATCACTTTGAGTCCATAGGAAAGCCAATACTTTTAAAATGGGGTAAGGTTTTGTTGGTGAACAAAATGCCCATACGTGCACAAGTGATAGTCACCAAAAACACCAACAAACTCTCCCACCAAAGTCTGTCCAAAGCCAAATATTTAAAATTGGTGCAACCAACATTCTACACTTGGTGCCATTGATTCCAAACCCTAGACAGACTCAGCCAAACCCTAGATTTTCGGTGCAACCGATACTGCATTCGGTGCCACCGAGTTGGGCTGCCAACTTTCTGTTACGCAAGTTCACGGTTTCGGTCCCTCCGAGATTGTCATATCGGCATCAACGATATTGGACATTCTAACCGTGGTCACCTTATGGTGCAACCGAGTTTCCTATATCGGTCTCACCGAGATTCAAAAGTTGCTAACTTTAAGTCACTTCAGTACAGCCGAGATTCACACATCGTTTCCACCGAGTCTGACTTATTGTGTGTAACGGTTGGATTTTTGGAGATGTCTATATATACCCCTCCACCACCACCTACTCGAGAGAGAAGCATTCAAAACTATTCCATACCTATCCTATCAGTTTTTTGAGAGAGAACCACCTATCCTTGTGTTGAGGTCAAGATCTTCCACTCCAACCATATGGATCTTGATTTATAGCCTCCCTAGGTATCTTTCCACCCAATCAATCTCTTCTACCAAGCCATATCTATGAGAGAGTGCTTGTGTGTTGAGGAGTCGATCATCTTGAAGCACAAGAGAAAGGAGTTCATTGCAATACTAAGCCTATTACATTTTGGAGGGTGGTGCCTCCTAGACTGGTTAGGTGTCGCTTGCGAGCCTCCTACTTCGTGTTGTGGAATTGAACCAAGAAGTTTTTACGGGCAAGGAGATCGCCTACTTTGTGAAGATCTACCCATAGTGAGGCTAGTCCTTCGTGGACGGAAGTTGTTATGGAATAGTCAAGGATGCTCCTTCGTGGACCCTTATGGGTGGATCCCTTCGTGGAATCTCGCGACTGTTACCCTCCGTGGGTTGAAGACTCCATAAACATGGATGTACGATAGCACCACCTATTGGAACCACGGTAAAAATCCTTGCATCTCCAATTGTGTTTGATCTCCATATCTCAACTCTTTACTTCTTGTGCGATGTCTTTACTTTCCGCTACCATATTTGTTGACATGCATGTGCAGGGTATAAAGACTTTCTAGTCTTGCTAAAACTATTAAAATCTACCAACCCATTAACTTGGGAAAAGTTTAGATTTCAATTTCCTGCTAGTAGTCTATTCACTCCCCTCTAGACTCTCTTCTAGTGATCCCTCTTGTTATAATATAGAAACTTGATGACCCAAAGGACTTGGCTTGAGACAATATGAATGATGAATACCCCTTAATTCTTCGTAATGTAGCCATGTCTCCAATGCCCTCCAATAATACCTATCGGTCAAGTTTGTGCTTGTTGGTCCCCAACCAAGTTGGGTCCTAAGAGGTTAGTCACAATAGGTTGGCTGCCCAAATGGTTCTTTTATTGACACCACTTTGAGTACCAACACATTTGGCAAATACATTGCCAAGCTTATCCTTCCTAAGAGAATAGATATCATCAATAATAATTGGGTTGGATAAGTTACCTTTCATGCAAGAAGAAGCGAAGTGACCCTTCTCACGACATAAGTAGAAACATCTACCCTTTACTTTCTTCTCAATTGATTTCTCAACTTGAGGAGCGGTGAGTTGGGTCTTCTTGGGAAGAGGCCTTTCTTCAACATGTAGTTGATCATGAGATTGAACTTGCGTCCCCTTCCCTTGTTGCTTGTTACTTTGATGTGTCTTCTTCAATGGACAAGATCTTACATGGTTCCCTTCTATTTTGCACTTGAAGGAAATAGTCTTGGCCAAATTCTTGATTTGTTCTTGGACCTTCTTCTTGTAGTTTGTGGACTTCTTCTTCTTCTTGTAGTTTAATCCAAGTCCACCTCTGTCATTTGGGTATTTTTCCACACTCAAGATATTGTTGAGTGAGGACTTCCCTTCATGACTCTTTTCCAAGTCTTTCTTCAAAGAAGTGACTTGGGCCTTGAGCTCATTGACTTCCTATACATGGTTAGTATGGAAACAAGTACTAGAAGAAGTATAAGCTTCATCGTTAGAGCAACAAGGCAATGAAAGTAATTCATCACAGGATGTAGCAATATTATGAGTAGATGAACTACAAGGACTAGCACATGGCAATAAATCATTCTGACTAGAAGTAGTGCTAATGTCCACATGAAGCTCACTAGTTGTTACCTTAGTATTACTAGCCTCCTGAGCTATCTTTGGAAAATTATGGGATACTAGAAGATCATCATGAGAGCTTGTGAGCATTACATGACTTTCTTCCAATTTCCCATACTTTCTAGATAGCAACTCAAGTTGAGCCCTTAGCTCAACATTCTCCTTCAATATGGATGCTTCACAAAATATAGAGTTAGTAGCACAAGAATCATCATTAACAACAAGAGGATAAGGTAACTTGGCAACCTCTTTTACATAAGAAGCTTTAAGTTGGGCATGAGACTCAGTGAGTTCGATGAGCGAACTCTTAATGACCCTCAAGCCATTTTCGAGGTGCTCAAAGTCCTAAAGGAGTATAGCATGTGCAACTTAAAGCTTATCATTTTTAGTTCTAAAATCATTACCCACCTCGAGAGCTATATCATGGGATTCCTTTACTCTAGATAATTCTAGAGCAAATGTCACCTCACGAAATTCCTTGGTGGTTTGTTCATTTTCAAGAGCTTGGGATAGCTCCCCGATCTCATTACGTAATCACGCTCATGATCTTCCATTTTATCAATGGTGGCCTCATGCTCCTCTAGATGATCTTCCAACTCCTCAATATATTTCTTGCCCTCAATGGAAATAGACATGATTTCCATGAAGTCAGAACAAGCAATTTTATACTTATCAAGACCTTTAAAAATCATTTCTCCCTTAATGTTCAAGGAAGAAATATTATCACACTCTTCATCATTAGCATCAACATCATCATCATGAGATTTATTCAGATTCAAAGTAGGAGATACCTTTGAAGCCTTAGCCACAAGGCAAAAGTGAGAAACAATAGATGATGATGTAGGATCCCTTGAAGCACCATTCAAGACCACATATTGTTCCATGGAGAGTTGGGTTTCATCTATATTGTTAGCACAACAACTCGAGGAAATCGATACATTTTTATCATGGCAACAAGATATAGGAAGCATATCATCATGAGATTTAGTCACGCATTTTCTACATGATATGCAAGGACTATCAACACAGCCATATGAAACATTTAGAGTGCTCGAAGTGTTAAAGTCCAATATTGAAGCATTGCAATAATATAGTGATGAAGTATCATCAACAATAATCTCACTATCATCATTACAATGATCTACACTACTCACCATATCATTACCATGTGGCAATCCACATGTAGGTGAAGTAGATGAAGTTGAGAAGACAACACGACCGTAGGTGGAGGGAGAACAACCATACCTACAAATCATGGAAATACCATATTTACCTTGAAGCTTTGTCACAACTCATGAGATTCTCGGAACAACATGAGTTGAAATATAACTACATTGCTCAAAGCATCAAAAAATACATTAGAAGCTTGAGCATTGAGATAAGAGTTTTTCTCATCCTCTAAACATATGTGTTGAGAATCCTTTGGAGGGGAAAAACCTATATCTACAATTCCCTCTAAATTTGGGTCCATGACCCCAAAGATATTAAGCATGCGAATTACCCAAACATCACAAATTGTGCCATCGAAACTAAGAGTGTCAGAGAATCCTAATCCCATAGTCGACATACTTACTCTCTAGGTGGTAAAACCTAATAATGAGAGACCTAGTTTTGATACCAACTAAAAAGATGTGGATGTCGCCTAGAGGGGGTGAATTGGCTAGAACAGATGCGGAATAAAACTATCGTTTAATTAGTCAAGAAAAAAACCTAAAACAACTAGGCTCACCTATGTGCACCATCAACTTATGCTAAGCAAGATAAACAACTAAGTGGTAGCAAGATATATAACATGAAATAATATGGCTATCACAAAGTAAAGTGCATAGGTAAAGGGCTCGGGTAAGAGATAACCGAGGCACGCGGAGACGAAGATGTATCCCGAAGTTCACACCCTTGCAGATGCTAATCTCCATTCAGAGTGGTGTGGAGGCACAATGCTCCCCAAGAAGACACTAGGGCCACCATAATCTCCTCACGCCCTCGCACAATGCAAGATGCCGTGATTCCACTAAGGGACCCTTGCGGACGGTCACTGAACCCATACAAACAAGGTTGGTGCAAAGTCCACAACTTAATTGGAGGCTCCCAACAACACCACGAAGCTTCACCATAATGGATTGTGGCTCCGAGATGACCTCAAATTCTCAGAGCAATCTCCACAACCTAATTGGAGGCCTCGAATCTTGCTCGGAGCTTTGCACCACAATGATTGAGCTCCGAGGCACCACCAACCGTCTAGGGCGCCAAAGCACCCAAGAGGAACAAGCTCTAGGGTGCTCAAACACCCAAGAGTAATAAGCTTCTCAAACTTCTCTTCCACGTATCACAATGGAGAACTAAAACCTATGCACCAAACGCAATGGCAAGGGCACACAGAGTGCACAAATCCTTCTCTCCCAAATCCCACCACAACAACGAATGCTATGGAGGAAAATGAGAGGAAGAACGAAGAAGAACATGAAGAACTCCAAGATCTAGATCCAAGGGGTTCCCATCACTAATAGGAGAAAGTGATTGGTGGAAATGTGGATCTAGATCTCCTCTCTCTTTTCCCTCAAAAAGGAGCAAGAGTCATTGGCGGGATTGAGAGTTAGCAAGCTCTAAGAAGGTCAACAATGGGGGGCAAACACAAGATTAAAAGATGGGGACCGTTGGGGAAGAAGACCCCCTTAAATAGGTCCCCATGAATCTGCCCGTTATGTGCACAATAACATAGGGGCGGTACAACCTCTATGCTCACCGGTACAACCGGTAGTACCGATTATACCGGAACAACCAACCTACAACCGCCCAAGAATCACTCCAAAACAGAACCTAGTCCGGTGGTAGAGTGGTACATGGCCGATACAAACTCTGGACCAATTCTGGAGTGGTACAACCACTCCAAACACCAGTTGTACCGATCGACTGGTACAACCTCTCAGTGTAAAACAGGTAAGACAAAAACAGCCATAAATTTTGCATACGGGCTCCGAATTGAGCAAACTCAAGCTTGTTTGATAGCCGACGACAAGTAATATCCAAACAACGAATGGTTATCGTAAGAAGAGGTAGTAGAAAAATGCCAATGATATAGAGATGTGAAACCTCTATGAATGAAGAACCAGCAAAAACTCCAGCATCCAAAACATCATAGAAGATGCATATGGACTCTGTTATCGATGAACTCGAGCTTGTCATGAAGATGACCATAAGCTCTAAAACTCACAAAGAGAAAAGCCAATCAAGAACCAAGATAGATGATGATTCCAATAATGCAATGGTTTGAGGTCTCAATGAATGATACGATCAAGATACTCACTTGAGAGCCCCCCTTGATAGTACGGCTATCGATCTTATAACCTTGTCTCCCAACTACCACTGATGTCTACTACACAACTTTATTCTTATAGACACGTGTTGCGCCTCCAACCGCAGAGTTTTGTAGGAGAGTAGCAATTTTCCCTCAAGTGGATGACCTAAGGTTTATCAATCCGTGAGAGTTGTAGGATGAAGATGGTCTCTCTCAAACAACTCTGTAATCAAATACAAGAAATCTCTTGTGTCCCCAACACACCCAATACAATGGAAAATTGTATAGGTGCACTAGTTCGGCGAAGAGATGGTGATAAAAGTGTAATATGGATGGTAGAAATATATTTTTATAATATGAATAAATAAAAACAGCAAGGTAGCAAATAGTAAACGGGCACAAATACAGTATTGCAATGCTTGAAAACAAGGCCTAGGGTGCGTACTTTCGCTAGTGCAATTTCTCAACAGTGCTAACATAGTTAGATCATATGACCACTCCTCAAAGTGCGATAAAGAATCACTCTCGAGTTCCTATTAGCGGAAAACAAAAGATAGAAATTGTTTGTAGGGTACGAAACCACCTCAAAGCTATTCTTTCCATTCGATCTATCCTAGAGTTCGTACTAAAATAACACAAGATATTCTTCCCGATCGATCTACTCAAGAGTTTGTACTAGAATAACACCAAAGCAAATTCATATTCATAATACTCAATCCACACAAAGAACTACATGGGGTTCGCAAAGTTTCTATCAAAGAAAAGTTAATAAAAATGTGCATCAACCCCAATGCATAGATTACCCCAATATCACCGCGGGAATCCGCTAGTTGAGTGACATAACGTATATCAAGTGAACCAATAAGATACCCCAATGTCACCTCAAGTATTTGTACCGCAAGACATACATCATGTGTTCCCAAATCTGAACATTCAATTCGACATAACAAAACTTCAAAGGGTAAAGATTCAATTCATCACAATAAGAGTATAGAGGGGAGAAACATCATATGATCCATCTATATTAATGAAGCCCATGATATAGATAACGAGAGAGATTAAACACATAGCTACTGGTACAAACCCTCATCCCCGAGGGTGGAGTACTCCCTCGTCGTCGTGGTGGCTGCCAGGATGATGAATATGGCCACCGAAGATGATTCCCCACTCCGGCAGGGTGCCGGAATGGGGTCTAGATTGGTTTTTGGTGGCTATAAAGCCTTGTGGCGGCGGAACTTCTGATCTAGGGCTGCCTCGAAGGGTTTCGGAAAATTTGGGAATTTATAGTGCAAAGAGGTGGTGCGGGAGGCCACCGACGTGGGCACAACCCTGGCCCATTGGGTTCCTTTTGGTCCATAAAAATCTCCAAAAATGTAACGACCCGACCTGGAAGGTCAAGTCTCCGGTGTTTCCGTACCATCCCAAGATCATGCTGGTACACACACGGTACATCAATGTATATATCAAAGGTAAATCACACAGCATTATATTAATCGAAATCTCATATCGAGTTCTTTATTACGATAAAAATTACAATAAAGTGGCCAAAGGCCAACTCATGAGAATATCTAAATCTTGCGGAAGCGTCGAAGGTAGATGAGTCCATCCGACTCCAAGGGCATCTCACTGAGCATAGAACGTGTCCTCACTCCTGGTCGGAAAAATACTCTGCAACATGATACGTTGCAGCCGTGTAGGTCAGCATATGGAGTATGCCGGCAAAGTCACAAGAGAGGGGTGAAAATAATCAGCTAGTCTATATGCTTATATGGCAGGTGGGGTGGTAAGTTTTGCGTAAAGCCAATTTTTCCTACATCAAGAAAAAGGGCTAAGCAAAGCATTACTAAGTTGGTTGATTAATGAGATGGTTCCATCAACCAATTCTCATACCCAAAATTATTAAATTCCCACATCATCATATTATTTGTGTTGAGAGTTCCGGAAGTTCCAATCCCTTTGGCTCAAGTCGTCCATAACCGTGGACACGGCTAATCGATTAGGTTTAAGTACTCTGCAGAGTTTTTGCACACGTTCCCCACAAGATTTGGTCGCCTCCGTTTGATTTCTCGCACTTCAGGGTGTTTGAGAAACGGATGACCAAAACATGGTCTTCCAAAGGGTTTCCCTGCGACTCTGACGATGCCCATCCTTTCCTACCGTTCTTCTACCTCTCGTAGCACCGCCTGTCCAGGGTCACCACGATATCCAACCAAGCCAGAGCCCATAATGACTTGTGGCTGTGCAGGTAAGCCTTGGGTCTTGAAGCACCCATCCATCCCTTTGTGCCTGGGTGGACCTTTCCGCGTGAATACTGGCCACCTCCAGCATCACCTAGGCTAACCACTGGTTTCTCCAGGGCGCCGTTCAACCATCATCCACCCAGAGGTATGTTGAAAACTTGGAGTATTGAAATCTTGATCATTATGTAGGTCTTGAAATTATTAACTCTCTCAACTCTCATGAATCACACAACCAACCCCGTCTACTAATAGCATAGCAAAAGGTAAAACAACGTTTCCCGGGGCCAATGTTGTCAAAGGGGTTGAGAGGGGTATCTACCACATGATACTACTACTATGTAACCAAGTTTCCAACTAACCTATCTTGCATGCAACTGGGGAGATGGTAGAACTAATGCATATAAAACATGGGTAAAACATGATCAAAGTGACTTGCCTGATTGATGATCTTCGTACTTGAGTAACTCTAGGTAACAAGTTTCGCACTCCGGATAATCTAACGAAACAAACAATGCACTCAAATAAGCATACAACCAAAATAAGTACTCATAACATTCAGCAAAGAAGTACTAAACAAACAAGGCAAACAATGCACAAAAGTCTCTAGCAAGTAAAACACACAAAGTTTTGTTTTTTCCAAAGGGGATGATGAAAACACTACTACATAATAAAACTATTTTGAAATAGCAAAACAATTGTTGACAACAAGGAAAACAATAGAATATTTTATTAATAAACAGAATAATCAATTTAAGCTTGTTGGGAAAAGTTTAGTGAAGTTTATACAAGTTTTGATAAACACTATATGAATCAACTATAGTTATATTAACAAAAGAATGTAAAACTAAACTTATAATTTGTTAACAAAACATGTTCTTGACAGAAAAAAAATAATTTACTATTAAATCTGTCTTAGAAAACAGAAACAAAATATAGAAAACTTTGTTTGAAAACAAACTATTACTAGTTAGTTGTTTTAGTCAAACTAAGCCTAATTGAAAAGAAATTTTGATTCCTATGTTAAATAAAATTAAACTAGGCAAATTTATATTTTTATTAACAGTAAGTGAAAACACTAAATGTTTACTAACAGAACCTAATAAACAAATAAAACCAAATTCTAAATCAAACTAATCAAAATTAAGTTTATAAAACTATATTATAATAATAAGCAGATTCTGTTTTTTGGGTAAAACAGTAATCAAATATATCATGAAAATCCTCAAACTATACCTGAAGATAGTCCTAACTAATACCAAACAGTAGCAAAAAGATTCATATCAAAATCTATTTTCAAACTCTAGTTATTCAGATTTGAAGATTTTAAGCAAATTTGATTCAATTCAAATTTCATAGTTCAAATTTGAAATTTAAAAGTACAGGGTGAAACTACATGAAAATTGTGAGCTATTGCAAAAAGAATCAACTCAAAACTCTAAACAGATTAAAAGATATAAGCAAAACAAAATTGGAAAACATTCTGTTAATTAAAACAAAACAGAAAATGAAAAAAAGTTTGCGTCGGTCAGGGGGCTACGTGGCGCGATCCGATTGGCTAAGGGGGGCGTTCGGTAGGTGAATTAGAGCGGGCGACCGTTCGGTAGAAGAAAACGGTTCGGACTTAAGTTCGTTCTAATCTGGACCGTGGGATTTGGATCGGACGGTCGAGGGGGCTTACGGAGGGAGGTTGCCGGCGTCGGGGTACTCCGGCGAGTCCGGTAGCGGCGATTGCGACGGCGAGGTGTTCCGGTGGTCGGGGAGGACGGGGAAGTGGTCCTGGCGACGGGGACGGTCCTCCGGAGGCGATTGGTGGCGACGGCGTGGCGAATGATGGTCGGAGGTGGTGGCTACGATCGACGGCGACTTCCGGTGGTGGTGGAACTCCGACGAGCAATCGACGGCGTCTCGGCGAGAGAGAGAAGGGGGCTCGGGG
The DNA here is from genome assembly GCA_022496015.1 of Hordeum marinum. Classification (NCBI taxonomy): domain Eukaryota; kingdom Viridiplantae; phylum Streptophyta; class Magnoliopsida; order Poales; family Poaceae; genus Hordeum; species Hordeum marinum. Next base: position 393,643,706 of record CM039675.1, on the reverse strand, counting down.
GGGGAATGGATGCGGGGCCGTGGGGCTCTTATATAGGCGCTCGGGGGGGTGCGGGGAGGAGAGAGGGGAGAGATCCGGTGAGGGGGAGTAACGGCCGGCGTCGGATCCGGCGAGCGCGGGGAGTGAAGACGATGACCGTTCCGGGGCAACGGTCGGACGGGGTGGGACCCGGTGTCAGTGAGAGAGCGGGAGCATTACTGCGCTCGGTCGGCCGACCGGTAACGGTTTCGGCTTTTAAAGCCGGTGGGCCGGCCCGTTTAATACCGGAAACGGTTACCGTTTCTTTTTAATAATTTCCGGAGACATTCAAAAGCTTTTAAAGCATTCAAATCGTTTGTAAATATAGGGGTATTATATATCAAAATTAACAGAATAATAAATGCTATTTAATGAACATTTCTATTCTGTCATTTGAACACTTTGAAAAAAATATTATTTCAGAAATGTCCTAATTGTTTTTAAACCCTTTTTGCAAATATTTTCAAAATAACTCCTGGTTATTTTTGTTCAAATAATTCACCAATTAGACCCTGGTGTGGAGTGTCATGTTCCTCCTCTCTTATTTGAACTTTTAACCAAAAATTTTAAATAGAGGAAGCAACATAGGGAAAAGTAGAAGGGGACTTTCTGAAAACCAGAAGAGGCATTTCAACTAGTTCATACAATCAAGCAATGATGATAATAGATGCATAGCTATATTCATAACATTCCAAAATGGAATTTTGGGATGTTACAAACCTACCCACCTTAAGATGAATCTCGCCCTCGAGATTCGGGTTGGCTAGAAAATAGGTGCGGATGGTCTCTACGAAGATCTTCTTCGCGTTCCCAGGTGGCTTCTTCCTCAGTATGGTGACTCCACAAAACTTTGCAGAACTTGATAATCTTGCTGCGGGTAACTCTGTTGGATGTCTCGAGGATCTTGACAGGCTTCTCCTCATAAGTCAGATCACTTTCAAGCTGTATGGCCTCTAGGGGCACGGTGTCTCGCAAAGGGATGTCAACCATCTCAGCATGACATTTCTTCAGCTGGGAAACATGGAACACATCATGAACTTCGGATAATCCTTCCGGCAATTCCAGTTTGTATGCAACTTCACCTCTACGTTCAAGAATTTTGTAGGGGCCTATGAATCTGGGTGCTAATTTTCCTTTAACACCAAATCTCTTGGTTCCTCGAAGCGGGGACACACGAAGATATGCTCGGTCTCCCACTTCATACGTCACTTCCTTGCGCTTGTTGTCAGCATAGCTCTTCTGTCGAGATTGAGCTATTTTGAGTCTGTCACGTATCAACTTGACTTTCTCTTCAGAATCTCGGATAAGGTCGGGACCAAAAAGTTGTCGGTCTCCAACACCATCCCACGTCAGTGGTGTTCTACATCTTCTTCCGTATAAAGCTTCGAAAGGGGCCATCTTTAGACTGGTCTGATAACTGTTGTTGTATGAGAATTCTGCGTAAGGCAAGTTTTCGTCCCAACTAGATCCATAATCTAGCGCACAAGCTCTCAACATGTCTTCCAGAATCTGATTGACTCTCTCAGTCTGGCCATCTGTCTGCGGATGAAAAGCTGTACTAAACTCCAGTCTCGTACCCAAAGTCTCATGTAACTGATGCCAAAACTTTGAAGTGAATTGTGTTCCTCTATCTGACACTATACTCCTCGGAACTCCATGCAGACATACGATCCTGGTCATGTATATCTTGGCTAGCTTAGCACTGGTATAGGTGGTCTTTACTGGAATGAAGTGTGCTACCTTGGTCAAGCGATCTACCACTACCCAGATGGAATCATAACCTGAACGGGTCCTGGGCAATCCTGTGATGAAATCCATACCAAGTTTTTCCCATTTCCACTCGGGTATCGGCAAAGGTTGGAGTAACCCTGCTGGTTTCTGATGTTCTGCCTTTACTCGCTGACAAACATCACATATCGCAACATGCTCTGCAATATCTTTCTTCATACCTGTCCACCAATAACTTTCCTTTAAATCCAGATACATCTTGGTATTGCCTGGGTGTATCGAGTAAGGTGAATCGTGGGCTTCCTGAAGTATCAACTTCCTGAGCTCTGGTTCATTGGGCACATAGATTCGGTTCTCAAACCACAAAGTTCCGTGTTCATCCTCACGAAAACCTTTAGCTTTACCATCTTTCATTCTCTGTTTAATCTCAGCTATCTCCTTGTCCGATTTCTGGGCTTCTCGAATTCTTTCGGTCAAGGTGGACTGAATTTCCAGTGTAGCAACATATCCTCTTGGAACTATCTCTAGCTTGAGCTCTCTGAGATCATCGACTAACTCTTGAGGTAATCCTCCAGCTGTGAGTGTGTTCACATAAGTTTTCCGACTCAAGGCATCGGCTACAACATTAGCCTTACCTGGATGGTAGTGTAATCTCATGTCATAGTCCTTGATTAACTCTAACCATCTCCTCTGTCTGAGGTTCAACTCTTTCTGCGTGAAGATATACTTCAGGCTCTTATGGTCGGTGTAAACATCACAACTATTTCCGATAAGGAAATGTCTCCAAGTCTTGAGTGCGTGCACTACGGCTGCTAGCTCCAAGTCATGCGTGGCATAATTCAACTCATGAGGTCGTAGCTGTCTGGAAGCATAGGCTACAACTTTTCCATCCTGCATAAGTACTCCTCCAAGTCCTTGACGTGAAGCATCACAATAAACCTGGAAATCCTTCCGAATATCGGGCAAGATCAACACTGGGGCTGTGACCAAACGTTCCTTCAACTCCCGGAAACTGGCTTCACATTCCACAGTCCAAACATACTTGGATTCTTTCTTCAACAACTCTGTCATGGGCTTGGCAACCTTGGAGAAATTTTCAATGAACCTCCGGTAATATCCAGCAAGTCCAAGGAAACTGCGGATCTCCTTAACTGAGGTGGGTGACTTCCACTCGGTGACGGCTTCAACCTTAGCGGGGTCTACGGCTATTCCTTCTCCGGAAATAACATGTCCAAGGAATCCGACTTCCGTCAACCAAAATTCACATTTGCTGAACTTGGCATATAACTGATGCTCTCTTAGCTTTTCCAGAACTAAACGCAAATGTTGCTTATGCTCTTCCTCGTTCTTGGAGAATATCAGAATGTCATCGATGAACACCACAACAAACTTGTCTAGGTATTCCATGAATACTTTGTTCATCAAATTCATGAAGTAGGCAGGAGCATTAGTCAATCCAAAAGACATGACCGTATACTCATACAAGCCATACCTCGTGGTGAAAGCTGTTTTGGGTATATCCTGTTCACGAATTTTCAACTGGTGATACCCTGATCGAAGATCGATCTTGGAGAATACTTTGGCTCCTACGAGCTGATCAAACAAATCATTAATCATCGGTAGAGGGTACTTGTTCTTGATAGTCACCTCGTTCAAGGCACGATAGTCCACTACCATTCTCAAAGATTTATCCTTCTTCTCCACCAAAAGAACTGGGGCTCCCCAAGGTGAAGAACTTGGGCGAATATAACCTTTGTCCAATAACTCCTTAATTTGCTTCTTGATTTCCAACAGATCATTTGCGGGCATCCGATAGGGTCTCTTGGAAATTGGGGCTGTCCCTGGCTGTAGCTCTATTAAGAACTCAATCTCCCTATCTGGTGGCATTCCTGGTAATTCTTCCGGAAATACATCTGGAAATTCTTTTACCACAGGTACTTCCTCCTGAACAACTCCTGTGAGAGAATTTAACCGAGCACTCATACGTGTGCGTCGGGATACATACTTAATCCTCTTGTTCTCCGGGGTGGTGAGTGAAACAGACTTGCTAGGGCAATCAAGATTTCCTTCATACTTGGTCATCCAATCCATGCCTAGGATTACATCCAATCCGTGTGACTCTAAGACGATGAGGTCGGTGGAAAAAACATGGTTCCCTATATTGAGTTTCAAGGCATGGCATCCTATCCCTGCCATCATCATACCTCCTGGAGAACTAACCTGAATTGGCTGACTAAGGGTTTTGGTGGGCAAACCATACTTATCCACAACTACCCTTGATATGAATGAATGAGTTGCACCCGAATCAAAAAGTACTGTAACAGGACGTGAATGCAATAAAAACTTACCAACCACAGTCTCGGGCTGATCATAGACTTCTTCCACGTTGATGTGATTCACGTGAGCACGGGGAAACGGATTGGGCTTCTTGGCTGTGGAGTTGCCGTTGTTAGTGCCGTTTCCAGTGCCTTGCTTACTCTGGGGACACTCAGTAGCATAGTGCCCTGTCTTCTGGCACTTGAAACAGGTAATGTGACTCAGATCCTTCTGAGCAGGAACTTGACGGTGCTGGTTGTTGTTCCCATTCCCATTGTCACTCTTGAAGTTACCATGGTTGAGACGGTTATTCCCATTTCCTCCATGATGGTGACCTCCATGGTTGTGCACAGTATGAGTGTGCTTTCCAAACTTACCATTTCCTGATCCGGTATTCCCGGAGTACGGGGAGTAACGAGGCTTCTGATGAGCTCCAGAGTTGAACTTCCCCTGAGTGTACTTCCGCTTGCGGTTCTCAATCTGCTGCTGTTTACCTTCCAGAATAAGTGCCTTATCCACCAGCTCTTGGTAGTTGTTGAAATTAGCCACTACCAGCTGTATGCTCAACTCATCATTGAGTCCTTCCAGAAACTTTTCTTGCTTGGCCGCATCATCGGCCACATCTCCTGGGGCATAACGTGACAATGTGTTGAAGTCGTCCACATATTGGGCCACGGAACGATTACCCTGGCGCAAGTTGCGAAACTCGCGCTTCTTTAAACTCATGGCTCCAGCTGAAACATGAGCGGTGCGGAAAGCAAGCTTGAACTGCTCCCAAGTCACATCTGCAATAGGATAAGTGGTGGTATAATTCTCCCACCATGATGCTGCTGGTCCTTCCAGTTGATGTGCGGCAAATCGCACTTTCTCAGCGTCAGTGCATCCAGCGGTGACAAGTTCTCTCTCCATCTTGCGGAGCCAGTCATCTGCCACAATGGGCTCAGTGCTGCTGGAGAAAGTTGGAGGGTTCAACCTCAGAAAACGGGTGAGATTGTCAGTCTGGGGTGGATGGTGGTTGTTGTTGTTGTTCTGGTTGTTGGTCTGATTCTGAATCAATAGTTGCATCAGTGCATTCTGTTGCTGAAGGAGTTGGGTGAGTTCCGGTGGAAAAGTGAAATCGGTCTCACGTCGTGGAGGCATCTTGCTGTTTTCAGAGGGATGAGAATTAGAATAGAACAAGGGTCTGGAAGAAATTCACTACCCATATGCAATGCAACAAACATATCACACGAAACACTCATTCATTTATTCAATCAATGTCAAACATCGGAAAATACAAATCTCAGACAACTAAACATCGACCTACGCTTTAACGACTAAAATAAAGATACATTGGAGGGCATAACTAATGTTCTCCTCAAAAGTGCATAGTCGTAGGTCCTCCGGTGGTGCTTTCCTCATAGTCTTCATCGTCGCTGATGAAGGGTGCCATGTCTCCTTCGGGGTGAAGGTTTTCTCCCATGTCTAGATGCTCCTCCAGAGTGGCGATGCGTGCATTCTGCTCATCAATCCTCTCTAAGAAGTCCTTCACTTCATGCTCGTGTTCATAGTTGGCCTCTCGCAGATCAGCTTCAAGGTCCAGCTCACGATTCATCAGATTCTTGATAGTCTTCGTGTCAGCACGAACTCGAAGCTCCAGAGTCCTGATGTGAGTCTCCAAGGTCTGGATATAGGAGATATTGGTGTCTGCAGTGGGATTGGTGATGATGTTGCCATGGGCATCTCTGCGGCAAACCATGCTGAGTCCTGGTGAAATGGTTCCACCTCTGTATTCCTCCTGGATACGTCCAAGGGCACGATGAATGGCCATGTCTCTTCCAAGTATCCAACTGGGTGCCACGAACTTGAGATCTATGGGTTCCTTCCGATTCCCAAAGGTCTTCCCTGGAATATGCACCTCGATCCTGTAGCGTCCATCTTGGGGAAATGACATGATAGGAATCCCGGTGATGCTCGGCAAAGCAATCCTTATGTCCTTGACGATCCTCATCAGCTCCTTACCAAAGGGCATCGTTGCGTCAGGCTGGCAAAACTCTGTGATCAACACTGGGATGAAGGTGGCCATCTATAAATTTTGAAATAATCGGAGAGGAGTCAGAAACGAATAGATGAGAGTATAAGATATTTAAAGACAAAGAGAAACAATCCTAAGGCTTTCCAATCCTAGAGGTTACGTCCTACGGTCAGCGTGTGCTCTGATACCATTTCTGTAACGACCCGACCTGGAAGGTCAAGTCTCCGGTGTTTCCGTACCATCCCAAGATCATGCTGGTACACACACGGTACATCAATGTATATATCAAAGGTAAATCACACAGCATTATATTAATCGAAATCTCATATCGAGTTCTTTATTACGATAAAAATTACAATAAAGTGGCCAAAGGCCAACTCATGAGAATATCTAAATCTTGCGGAAGCGTCGAAGGTAGATGAGTCCATCCGACTCCAAGGGCATCTCACTGAGCATAGAACGTGTCCTCACTCCTGGTCGGAAAAATACTCTGCAACATGATACGTTGCAGCCGTGTAGGTCAGCATATGGAGTATGCCGGCAAAGTCACAAGAGAGGGGTGAAAATAATCAGCTAGTCTATATGCTTATATGGCAGGTGGGGTGGTAAGTTTTGCGTAAAGCCAATTTTTCCTACATCAAGAAAAAGGGCTAAGCAAAGCATTACTAAGTTGGTTGATTAATGAGATGGTTCCATCAACCAATTCTCATACCCAAAATTATTAAATTCCCACATCATCATATTATTTGTGTTGAGAGTTCCGGAAGTTCCAATCCCTTTGGCTCAAGTCGTCCATAACCGTGGACACGGCTAATCGATTAGGTTTAAGTACTCTGCAGAGTTTTTGCACACGTTCCCCACAAGATTTGGTCGCCTCCGTTTGATTTCTCGCACTTCAGGGTGTTTGAGAAACGGATGACCAAAACATGGTCTTCCAAAGGGTTTCCCTGCGACTCTGACGATGCCCATCCTTTCCTACCGTTCTTCTACCTCTCGTAGCACCGCCTGTCCAGGGTCACCACGATATCCAACCAAGCCAGAGCCCATAATGACTTGTGGCTGTGCAGGTAAGCCTTGGGTCTTGAAGCACCCATCCATCCCTTTGTGCCTGGGTGGACCTTTCCGCGTGAATACTGGCCACCTCCAGCATCACCTAGGCTAACCACTGGTTTCTCCAGGGCGCCGTTCAACCATCATCCACCCAGAGGTATGTTGAAAACTTGGAGTATTGAAATCTTGATCATTATGTAGGTCTTGAAATTATTAACTCTCTCAACTCTCATGAATCACACAACCAACCCCGTCTACTAATAGCATAGCAAAAGGTAAAACAACGTTTCCCGGGGCCAATGTTGTCAAAGGGGTTGAGAGGGGTATCTACCACATGATACTACTACTATGTAACCAAGTTTCCAACTAACCTATCTTGCATGCAACTGGGGAGATGGTAGAACTAATGCATATAAAACATGGGTAAAACATGATCAAAGTGACTTGCCTGATTGATGATCTTCGTACTTGAGTAACTCTAGGTAACAAGTTTCGCACTCCGGATAATCTAACGAAACAAACAATGCACTCAAATAAGCATACAACCAAAATAAGTACTCATAACATTCAGCAAAGAAGTACTAAACAAACAAGGCAAACAATGCACAAAAGTCTCTAGCAAGTAAAACACACAAAGTTTTGTTTTTTCCAAAGGGGATGATGAAAACACTACTACATAATAAAACTATTTTGAAATAGCAAAACAATTGTTGACAACAAGGAAAACAATAGAATATTTTATTAATAAACAGAATAATCAATTTAAGCTTGTTGGGAAAAGTTTAGTGAAGTTTATACAAGTTTTGATAAACACTATATGAATCAACTATAGTTATATTAACAAAAGAATGTAAAACTAAACTTATAATTTGTTAACAAAACATGTTCTTGACAGAAAAAAAATAATTTACTATTAAATCTGTCTTAGAAAACAGAAACAAAATATAGAAAACTTTGTTTGAAAACAAACTATTACTAGTTAGTTGTTTTAGTCAAACTAAGCCTAATTGAAAAGAAATTTTGATTCCTATGTTAAATAAAATTAAACTAGGCAAATTTATATTTTTATTAACAGTAAGTGAAAACACTAAATGTTTACTAACAGAACCTAATAAACAAATAAAACCAAATTCTAAATCAAACTAATCAAAATTAAGTTTATAAAACTATATTATAATAATAAGCAGATTCTGTTTTTTTGGGTAAAACAGTAATCAAATATATCATGAAAATCCTCAAACTATACCTGAAGATAGTCCTAACTAATACCAAACAGTAGCAAAAAGATTCATATCAAAATCTATTTTCAAACTCTAGTTATTCAGATTTGAAGATTTTAAGCAAATTTGATTCAATTCAAATTTCATAGTTCAAATTTGAAATTTAAAAGTACAGGGTGAAACTACATGAAAATTGTGAGCTATTGCAAAAAGAATCAACTCAAAACTCTAAACAGATTAAAAGATATAAGCAAAACAAAATTGGAAAACATTCTGTTAATTAAAACAAAACAGAAAATGAAAAAAAGTTTGCGTCGGTCAGGGGGCTACGTGGCGCGATCCGATTGGCTAAGGGGGGCGTTCGGTAGGTGAATTAGAGCGGGCGACCGTTCGGTAGAAGAAAACGGTTCGGACTTAAGTTCGTTCTAATCTGGACCGTGGGATTTGGATCGGACGGTCGAGGGGGCTTACGGAGGGAGGTTGCCGGCGTCGGGGTACTCCGGCGAGTCCGGTAGCGGCGATTGCGACGGCGAGGTGTTCCGGTGGTCGGGGAGGACGGGGAAGTGGTCCTGGCGACGGGGACGGTCCTCCGGAGGCGATTGGTGGCGACGGCGTGGCGAATGATGGTCGGAGGTGGTGGCTACGATCGACGGCGACTTCCGGTGGTGGTGGAACTCCGACGAGCAATCGACGGCGTCTCGGCGAGAGAGAGAAGGGGGCTCGGGGGGGGGAATGGATGCGGGGCCGTGGGGCTCTTATATAGGCGCTCGGGGGGGTGCGGGGAGGAGAGAGGGGAGAGATCCGGTGAGGGGGAGTAACGGCCGGCGTCGGATCCGGCGAGCGCGGGGAGTGAAGACGATGACCGTTCCGGGGCAACGGTCGGACGGGGTGGGACCCGGTGTCAGTGAGAGAGCGGGAGCATTACTGCGCTCGGTCGGCCGACCGGTAACGGTTTCGGCTTTTAAAGCCGGTGGGCCGGCCCGTTTAATACCGGAAACGGTTACCGTTTCTTTTTAATAATTTCCGGAGACATTCAAAAGCTTTTAAAGCATTCAAATCGTTTGTAAATATAGGGGTATTATATATCAAAATTAACAGAATAATAAATGCTATTTAATGAACATTTCTATTCTGTCATTTGAACACTTTGAAAAAAATATTATTTCAGAAATGTCCTAATTGTTTTTAAACCCTTTTTGCAAATATTTTCAAAATAACTCCTGGTTATTTTTGTTCAAATAATTCACCAATTAGACCCTGGTGTGGAGTGTCATGTTCCTCCTCTCTTATTTGAACTTTTAACCAAAAATTTTAAATAGAGGAAGCAACATAGGGAAAAGTAGAAGGGGACTTTCTGAAAACCAGAAGAGGCATTTCAACTAGTTCATACAATCAAGCAATGATGATAATAGATGCATAGCTATATTCATAACATTCCAAAATGGAATTTTGGGATGTTACAAAAAAGTTTCGTGGTGTTTGGACTCCGTTTGATATTGATTTCCTGCGATGTAAAAAACAAGCAAAAAACAGCAACTGGCACTGGGCACTGGGTCAATAGGTTAGTCCCAAAAAATAGTATAAAGTTGGTACAAAATGATTGTAAAACATCCAAGAATGATAAAATAATAGCACGAATACTTCATAAATTATATATACATTGGAGACGTATCAACCACCATGAGACCGGTAAAATAGAAAACCCTATCAAGGTCAAACCTTTGCCTTGCGCATAGTCCACTTGAGGTAGATGATGACGATCTTGTCCTCCTCAAGATGGACCACCTTTCTTGATTGTGCCGGCTCGATATGGTTTCAACTTCATGACATTCAATTTATTCAACAATTTACTCATAGGATATAAGTGAAGCACAAGACTAAATGACAAGCTACTCTGAAAAGATATAAGTGAAGATTAATGAGTAGTCAAACAATTAAGTAGCTCTGTGAAGACTCACTCTCCCTCTATAAATATTTTCAGATCTGAGTACTTTATTCAAACAGCAAGGAAAAGAAAAATTGCACTCCAAGAATAGCACACATCATGTGAACGAATAAAAATTTAGGCTCAACATAGGCTAACCGATAATTGTTGATGAAGAGAGGTGGGATGTGTAGCATCCCCAAGCTTAGATGCTTGAGAGTTCTTGAAATATTTAATTGGGGTGCCTTCGGCATCCCCAAGCTTGAGCTTTTGTATCTCGTTCAATCCTCTCATACCACGTTTTCACCTATTCTCAAAAACATCATCCACACAAAACTCAAAAAGAACTCGTGAGATAGGTTAGTACACATAACAATAAATCAACTCTTTATGTACTGCCAAGATAAGTTGAATAATAATTTTCAAACATTAAGTACTGTATACTATCATTTCCACAATTTATATCTACCAATATAGGCTATGGAAACTATAGGATAAGTAGATAACGGAACTATGACAGCAATTTGTCTAAATAGAACAGTCTGTAGCAATTTATGAAAACAGTGTACTTCTGTAACTCAAACAATTATGAAACTTTAGTAAATGCTATATAATTTATATGAAAACTCCGTGTAAAAATTTAAGAAACTTTCCTTGTTCCAGTAAAATATGAAAATTCAAACACTACAGCAGAAGTTTCTGTTTTTATCCAGCATATATCAAAACATGCAATGCAAGCATCCTAAGGCAATTCTTGGAAATTTTTATTGAAAAACTAGATTGTAAATAACACCTAACATAAAATAACAAAGTATAATGATGCTGCAAGAAAAACTCATATTATGTGACGAATAAAAATATAGCTCCAAGTATGATATACCGATCGTGTTGAAGACGAAAGAGGGGATGCCTTCCGGGGCATCCCCAAGCTTAGGCGCTTGAGTCTTCCTTGGATATTACCTTGGGGTGCCTTGGGAATCCCCAAGCTTAGTTTCTTTTCACTCCTTATTCTTCTCATATCAGTGTCTCACCCAAAACTTGAAAACTTCAATCACACAAAACTTAACGGAATTTCGTGAGATGGGTTAGTGTAGTAAATATAGATCATTCACTTAGGTACTGTCAAGACAAGATTTATAATTTTTTCCACATGACACCTACTGTATTCTACCATTCATATAATTGATACCACTGAATATAATCTATCGAAACACTAAAACAAGCAAACTATTCATGCAAAACAGAATCTGTCAAAAACAGAACAGTTTGTAAAGATCTGAACGATAACCAAACTTCCCTGACTCTAAAAATTCTGAACAATTAGGAAAACTCAAGGAATTCGCATATAAATTTTGTGTAAAAATTTCAGAATTACGCTCCAGTAAAATCATATAATTCATATACTGGACACAAAACTTTCTGTTTTTTCATAGAATCAAACAAGCAAGCATCCACACTATCCCAAAGGATTTACTTGGCACTTTATTGAAATAAAAGACACAAAACATGATTAATAAAGTATCTTAATCATGTGAAAACACAAACGTAGAAGGTAAAAGTGTTGGGTTGTCTCCCAACAAGCGCTTTTCTTTAATGCCTTTTAGCCAGGCATGATGATTTCAATGATGCTCGCATAAAAGTAAAGAATTGAAACATAAAGAGAGCATCATGAAGCATATGACTAGAAAATTTAAGCCTAACCCACTTCCTATGCGTAGGGATTTTGTGAGCAAACAATTTATGGGAGCAATAATCAAATAGCATAGGAAGGCAAAACAAGCATAGCTTCACGATTTTCGACACATAGAGAGGAAGCTTGATATTATTGCAATACCTACAAGCATATGTTCCTGTCTCATAATAATTTTCAGTAGCATCATGAATGAATTAAACAATATAGCTATCACATAAAGCATTCTTTTCATGATGCATAAGCATAGAGATGTTGTTACTCTCCAGATAAGCAAATTTATTCTCATCAATAGTAGTGGGAGCAAACTCAACAAAATAACTATCATGTGATTAAAAATTAAAATCATGATGACAAGTTTCATGGTTATCATTATTATTTATAGCATACATGTCATCACCATAATCATCATGTATCGGAACTTTGTTATCATAATCAATAACAACCTCTTCCAAAATAGTGGATTCATCATTAAATAAAGTCATGACCTCTCCAAATCCACTCTCATCAATATAATCATCATAAATAGGAGGCATGCTTTCATTATAAAATAATTCTAGATCAAAACTTGGGGGACAAAAAAATATCATCTTCAACAAACATATCATCCCCAAGGTTATGGCTTTGCATATCATTAGCACCATGGATATTCAAAGAATTCATACTAACAACATTGCAATCATGCTCATCATTCATTCCAATCATTTTATTGAATTCTTCTTCCATCAATTGAGCACAATTTTCCAATCCATCATTTTCAAGAAAGATATTATAAATATGATCAATAATATGATGCAACCTCAATTCCATTTTTTTGTAGTTTTCTTTAATAAACCAAACTAGTGGTAAAACAAGAAACTAAAAGATTCGATTGAAATATCTAAATATATACCTTCATGCACTCACCTCCCCGACAACGGCGCCAGAAAAGAGCTTGATGTCTACTATGCAACTTTATTCTTGTATACACGTCTTGGGCCTCCAAGCGTAGAGTTTTGTAGGACAGTAGCAATTTCCCCTCAAGTGGATGACCTAAGGTTTATCAATCCGTGAGAGGTGTAGGATGAAGATGGTCTCTCTGAAACGACCTTGCAACCAAATACAAGAAATCTCTTGTGTCCCCAACACACCCAATACAATGGCAAATTGTATAGGTGCACTAGTTTGGTGAAGAGATGGTGATAAAAGTGTAATATGGATGGTAGAAATATATTTTTATAATCTAAATAAATAAAAAAAGCAAGGTAGCAAACAGTAAACAGGCACAAAAACGATATTGCAATGCTTGAAAACAAGGCCTAGGGTCCGTACTTTCGCTAGTGTAATTTCTCAACAGTGCTAACATAGTTGGATCATATGACCACCCCTCAAAGTGCGATAAAGAATCACTCCCGAGTTCCTATTAGCAGAGAACAAAAGATAGAAATTGTTTGTAGGGTACGAAACCACCTCAAAGCTATTCTTTCCATTCGATCTATCCTAGAGTTCATACTAAAATAACGCAAGCTATTCTTTCTGATCGATCTACTCAAGAGCCTTGCGGCGACGGAACTTCTGATCTAGGGCTGCCCCGAAGGGTTTGGGAATATTTGGGAATTTATAGTGCAAAGAGGCCGTGTGGGAGGCCACCGAGGTGGGCACAACCCACCTGGGCGCGCCAGGGGGCGCTGGCACGCCCTGGTGGGTTGTGCCCCCCTTGGGCACCCCCCAGGTGCAGCTCTGGCCCATTGGGTTCCTTCTGGTCCAAAAAAATCTCCAAAAAGTTTCATGGTGTTTGGACTCCATTTGATATCAATTTCCTGCGAGGTAAAAAACAATCAAAAAATAGCAACTGGCACTGGGCACTGGGTCAATAGGTTTGTCCCAAAAAATGGTATAAAGTTTCTATAAAGTGATTGTAAAACATCCAAGAATGATAAAATAACAGCATGAATACTTCATAAATTATAGATACGTTGGAGACGTATCAACCACCATGAGACTGGTAAAATAGAAAACCCTATCAAGGTCAAACCTTTGCCTTGCGCATAGTCCACTTAAGGTAGATGATGACGATTTTGTCCTCCTCAAGATGGACCACCTTTCTTGATTGTGCCGGCTCGATGGAGAGTAGTAGATTGCTACCCCGTACTCCACTATGGGCGAGCCACTCTTCGGCACATCTTCACAAGCCCATTGTCACCACAATGGATGACAAGCTTCAAGCCTGATCTCTCCATGATGCTTCACTTGAAATTCCACACCACAACCTTGATGACGATCACCACTTCATGTCATACTCCATGGGAATATACCTAACCCCACAAAGCACAATGGAAAATGCTTACCCTACCATGGGATCACTTGATCCCTCTGGGTACACCTTGTACGCTTTGTGTGTTGATCAACTCTTGATTCACTCATTGACTTAGTCTTGATTAACCTTGTATCTTATCTTCTCTCTGATGACCCACAATTATAGGGGATCTATCATAGTCCTTTCGATAAGTAATAGTGTCAAACCTAATGAGGAGCAAAAGGAAATGACAAGCGGTTTCCAGTAAGGTATTCTCTGCAAGCACTAAAATTATCAGTAACAAATAGTTTTGTGATAAGATAATTTGTAATGAGTAACAAGTAACAAGTGTAGCAAGGGTGCAGCAAAGTAGCCCAATCCTTTTTGCAGCAAAGGACAGGCCTAGAGAAACTCTTATATAAAGCAAAGCAGTCCTGAGGACACATGGGTATTTTGTCAAGCTAGTTTTCATCATGCTAATTTGATTCGCGTTTGTTACTTTGATAATTTGGTATGTGGGTGGACCGGTGCTTGAGTGCTGCCCTTACTTGGATAAACCTCCAACTTATGATTAACACCCATCGCAAGCATCCGCATCTACGAAAGAATAATTAAGGTAAACCTAACCATAGCATGAAACATATGGATCCAAATCAGCCCCTTACGAAGCAACGCATAAACTAGGGTTTAAGCTTCTGTCACTCTAGCAACCCATCATCTACTTATTACTTCCCAATGCCTTCCCCTAGGCCCAAATAATGGGCAAGTGTTATGTAGTCGATGTTCACATAATACCACTAGAGGAGAGATAACATACATCTCATCAAAATGTCGAACGAATACCAAATTCACATGATTACTTATAACAAGACTTATCCCATGTCCTCGAGAACAAACATAACTACTCACAAAACATGTTCATGTTCATAATCAGAGGAGTCTTAATTATAATAAAGGATCTGAATACATGATCTTCCACCAAGTAAACCAATTAGCATCAACTATAAGGAGTAATCAATACTACTAGCAACCCACATGTACCAATCTGAGGTTTGAGACAAAGATCGGATACAAGAGATAAACTAGGGTTTGGAGAGCAGATGTAGCGACCCGACTCAAAACGAGTCAAGCCTCTGTGTTTTCTGTGCCATCCCTGGATCAGTATGCTGGCACACACAGTACATCAATGTATATATCAAAGTGCAATCACATGTAAATAGCGTAAAACTGATATATACCTTAAAATAGCAGCGGATACAGTCAACGGGAGTGGAGTCCCAATAACACCAACGGCAAGTTGAGTGCGGACCGTAACCCTGAATCGTACTCTTACCCGTCGTAGAAGAGAATCTGCAACATAATACGTTGCAGCCATATAGGTCAGTACATTGAATGTACTGGCAAGATCACCATAGTAGAACAGAAGAATAAAGACTACTCTATATGCAAAGGCTTTATGGCTCTGTGTCTAAGTTTTTTTGCGTAAAAGCTGATTTTATTTTTCCTACAACAAAAGGAATATCAGGAATTTCACTATGGAATTACCTATCATGACATGGTTCCGCCAACCAATGTCTCAATACCCACAAGTATCTTAAGTTGCCCACAATTAAGTTATCAGTCCAGTGTTGAGAGTTCAGAGATAGATCCAAGTCTAGAAGCTCAAATTGTCCGTAACCGGGGACACGGCTAATCGATTAGGTTTAACTCTGCAGAGTGTTGTGTACTTTACCCACAAGATTCTTTCCCTCCTGGTAAGTCCTCGCACTGCCTGGTGTTTGAGAACAGGATGAAAGAAACATGGTCTTTCAGAGTGCTTCCCTGACTATCCGACAGTGCCCATCCCAATCCTAACGTCGACTACATCTCGTAGCACTGCCCAGCAGAGTCACAACAAAGATCAACCAAGCCAGAGCCCATAATGACTTGTGGGTACACAGGTAAGCTTCCGGGCATGAAGTATTCATCCTTCTCTTTGAGTCTGGGTGAAGCTTTCCGCAAGATGTCATGGCGCTTCTCCATGCATCCCGACCATCCACTGGTTTCTCCAGGGATGCCCAATCAACCATCCTTCACCCAGTAGTGTGTATTGAAAACTTGTCTTCTCGAGTCTTGAAGTCTTGAGGACTTGAAGATGCAGGACTTGAAAATGTCTTCATGAAGTTGTCGTCTTGACGTAGAGTCCTTCTTCACACCACTCACGAACGCTCATACCAAACCCCGTCTACTTTAGCATAGCATAAAAGTAACTAATGTTCCCGGGGCTTTAGTAACCAGTGGTGGGTTCCTACCTCATGCATTCTACTCAACTACAAGAATTTCAATAACACTACGGGAGGGATATGTTGAATGATGTCACTACATGCAATAAAAACATAGGTATGAAATAGATGGTCAAGGTGAACTTGCCTGTACTGTTGATGAAGATAAAGATCGCTCTCAGAAATAACTTGATAGACTATTCGTCAGTCTCCGATGAAAGTCTATATAAACAAGCATTGCATTCATATAAGCAATCATACTAACAATCAGTTCTAACAATCAAATGTAACACAAAACAAAAGCAACAAGGTTGATGGAAGAAATACTTAAGACGAAGTTGAAACACAAAACTCCAACAATTTCAAAAGTAACACAAAACCCAAAACAAAGTAAAATATAATAAAAGATTTTTGTAAATATTTTTCTAGAAAAAATGAATCACTTTTGAAAGACAACTAGAACTATAAAAACAACCTTCTAAACAATATAAGTGTTTGCCTAATGAACTTAACAACAAGCAAACATAAACTAAGAGAAAACATATTGTAAAACAACTAAGTTAACATAAAATAATTAAATAAAATCTTTATCAGAAAGCAGAATTAAATCATCTAAAATTTTCTGAAAAGAGTTTCTATGAAAAACTAAATTGTTTGATAGCACATTACCTAATGAAAAATAATCTACTTTCCTATCATAATAGAGCAAAATTAAATTATTTTTATTAACTAAGCATTTCTTAACAGAAGGTAATAAGTACAAATTTTTATTTGAAAACAGAATCTATTTACTTAAACTTTGTTGGAATAAATTATTACTAACTAGTTTGTTTATCACAATTTAAACCTATTTGAAAATGTATAGTGTTCCTATAACAACATGGTAGTAAACTAAGCAAATTATTTTTATTTTAACAACAAGTAATTCACCTAAAGTTTAACTAACAGAATATACTAAATCAAATATATAATTAACTCAGATTTAAACTAACAAAATAAAACTAATTAAACTATATTAACAAACTAAACAGATTCTGTTTATAGTTAAAACCCTAATCAAATTTACTCTAAAAATTCTCAAGCTCTACCAAATGATAGCTATGGTTACTAGTGACAAGTAGGAAAAAGAATCATTCAAAAATTCATTTTAGAACTCAAGATATTCAGAAAACAAAATTTAAATCAAATCTGTCCAAATTCAAATTTATATGTTGAAACATAGCCAAATTTGGCATCTACAGAAACTAGAATAAAATTGTGATCTAATGCAAAAGTAACCAAGTTAAAATACTTAAAAACATAAAAGATATAATAAAAACAGAATCAGAACTATTTCTGTTTTTGAAATCAAAACAGAAAAAGAGAAAACAATTCTAACGGACAGGGGGGTGACGTGGCGCTCTTTGGTTGGCTGTGGCCGTGTGTGTGCGGGCGAATACGAGCGGGCGACCGATCGGAAGAGGATACCGGTTCGGACTTAAGTCCGTTCTAATGTTAGCCGTTGGTTCGGGATCCGATGGTCGAGGGGGCTTACGAGGTAGAAGTCGTCGGCGTCGGGGTACTCCGGCGAGTCCGGTAGCGGCGAAAGCGACGGCGAGGTGCTCCGGTGGTCGAGGGAGATGGGGAAGTGGTCCGGGCGACGGCGACGGTTCTCCGGAGTTGATTGGTGGCGACGGCGAGGCGAACGGTGGTCGGAGGTGGTGGCTACGGTCGACGGCGAGCTTCGGTGTGGGAGTAGCTCCAGCGAGCAATTGACGGCGTCTCGGTGAGAGAGAAAAGGGGGCTCGGGGTGAACGGATGCGGGGAAGTGTCCGGTTTATATAGGGCGCTCGAGGGGTGCGGGGGAGTAATGGGGAGAGAGATCCGGCGAGGGGAGGTAACGGCCGGCGAGGTCCGGTCCGGCGTTTGCGGGGAAGGAGACGACCGTTTCGGGCAACGGTCGGTCGGCGTGGGACCCGGATGTCAGCGAGTGGGCGCGTGACCGTTACGCGCGGTCGGCCGACCGGTAATGAATGCGCGATTTAACTGCCGTGGGCCGGCCCGGTTTAAATGCAAACCGTTACTGATTTTCTAAAAAATTCCAGAGACATTCAAATACATTTAAAGCATTCAAATCGTCTCCAAATATTGGGGTATTATATATCAAAATAAACAGAATAATAAATGCTATTTAATGAACATTTCTATTCTGTCATTTGAATACTTTAAAAAAAATATTTTCAGAAATTGCCTAATTGTTTTTAAACCCTTTTTGCAAATATTTTCAAAATAACCCCTGGTTATTATTGTTCAAATATATCACCAATTAGACCCTGGTGTGGAGTGTCATGTTACTCCTCTCTTATTTTGAACATTTAACCAAAATTTCAAATAGGGGAAGGCAACATAGGGAAAAGTAGAAAGGGCTTTCAAAAGCTCTTTCAATTCCTTCTTTTAAACTTCCAACACATATTTCTTAAAATTTGAGGAAGTCATATTATCCTCTCTCATGAAAATCATTGAGATGCATAAAGTTTTCTGAATTTGAAATATTTTTCAAATGAAATTCAAATTCTTTTCAAATCCCTTTTCATTTCTTTAAATGGAAGAAGTCATGTCATCTTCACTCCAGGGTTTTGTGATGAAATGAATTTGAATTCTTGGTGAGAAAAATGCAAAGTGAAAGTTTGGGAAAGTCATTTCATTTCCTCTCATTAAACTTTCAAAAGTTTCAAAAAATTTCAAATTGCACTCACTTTCAATCATTCAAGCAAACAAACAATCATTCTATAATTATTATAACATTCCAAAATTTGGGATGTTACAGGAGATGGTGCTGGTGAAGATGTTGATGGATATTGACCCCCTCTCGATGAGAGGATCATTGGTGATAACGTTGGCTTCGATTCCCCCCTCCGGGAGGGAAGTTTCCTCGGCAGAACAGCCATGTCGGATCTCTAGATTGGTTATGTCCAAGTTCCGCCTCGAGACGGCGGTGCTTCGTCCCAAAAGCTCTCTTCTAATTTTTTTTTCATGTCAAAACCCTCCATATAGCATAAGATGGGCGTCGGGGGCCTGCCAGGTGGGCCACAAGCCTGCTTGGTGCGACCAGGGGGTGGCAGCGGCGGGCAGGCTTGTCACCTCCTGGTGGCCCCCCTCCGGTATCTGTTTCGCCTCGTATTTTTTATATATTCCAAAATAATTCTCCATAAATTTTCAGGACTTCTGGAGTTGTGCAGAATAGGTATCTCAGATTTGCTCCTTTTCCTGTCCAGTGTTCCAGCTGCCGGCATTCTCCCTCTTCATGTAAACCTTGTAAAATAAGAGAGAAAAGGCATAAGTATTGTACCACAACATGTAGTAACAGCCCATAATGCAATACATATCAATATCAAAGCATGATGCAAAATGGACGTATCAACTCCCCCAAGCTTAGACCTCGCTTGCCCTCAAGTGAAAGCCGAGATTGATAAATATGTCCACATGTTTAGAGATAGAGGTGTCGATAAAAATACAATACGGACATGAGGGCATCATGAACATCCTTAGAACAGAAATACTTATTGTATAAGATTTCTTATGCTAGAGTAAAAATTCATTCACAAGATAAAGTATGAACCAAGAACACTATTGACAACCAACAAACTATGATCTTGGTCATTGAAGCAATTGGCAATTTATCATAACATCGAAAAGAGTCAATATAAGAGCTTGTAAAGCAAACCCACATACTCAATCATCTTTTAGTATTTCACAATTGCTAACACTCACACGGTACCCATGAGATCAAAGTTTCAACCGGACACAGAGAAAGATAGGGGCTTATAGTCTTGCCTACCAACTATTAACCTCAAGGGTGATGTCAACAATAATAACTCATGATCACCCATATCTGAGTGGATATATGCGTCTAGATCATTCCCCAACACATAATGCTTGCCAAGAGAGACGAAATATAGGAAGTGGTGAGGATCACCATGACTCTTGCATAAAGGTATGTGCTTAAAAAGTAGAGGTAACAGATAGGCCCTTCGCAGAGGGGAGCAGAGGTTTTCATGCGCTTTTTGTTTTGGGATGCACAAACTCTTAGTGCAGAGGAACGATGCGTTGTATTGCCCTTTGTGATAGCAACCTTTATTATGCAGTATGTCGCTTTTATTTCTTTACTATCACATGTTCGTACAACGCTTATTAGCCTTACAATAAAAGATCACACATATTTAGGAGACATTTTTATTGCTTTTTGCACAGATGACAACTTACTTGAGGGATCTTGTTCAATCCATAGGTAGGTATGGTGGACTCTCATGGTGAAACTGGGTTGAGGTGTTTGGATGCACAAGCAGTATCTCTACTTGGTGCAGAAGTTTTGGCTAATATGAGGTGGAAGCAAGCATTGTTGGAAATATGCCCTAGAGCCAATAATAACTTGGTTATAATCATATTTCCTTGTTCATGATAATCGTTTATTATCCATGCTATAATTGTGATGATCGGAAACTCAGATACATGTGTGGATACATATACAACACCATGTCCCTAGTATGCCTCTAATAGACTAGCTCGTTAATCAAACATGGGTATGGTTTCCTAGTCATGGACATGAGATGTCATTTGGTAACAGGATCACATCATTAGGATAATGATGTGATGGACAAGACCCAAACTACAAACGTAGCATATGATCGTGTCAGTTTATTGCTACTGTTTTCTGCATGTCAAGTATATCTTCCTATGATCATGAGATCATGCAACTCACTGACACCAGAGGAGTACCTTGTGTGTATCAAACGTCACAACGTAACTGGGTGACTATAAAGGTGCTCTATAGGTATCTCCGAGGGTGTCTATTGGGTTGGCATGGATCAAGACTGGGATTTGTTACTCCGTGTGATGGAGAGGTATCTCAGGGCCCACTCGGTAATACAACATCACAATAAGGCTTGCAAGCAATGTGACTTATTGTTTGTCACGGTATCTTGTATTACAGAACGAGTAAAGAGACTTGCCGGTAACGAGGTTGAACTAGGTATGGAGATACCGACAATAAAATCTCGGGCAAGTAACATACCAAAGAACAAAGGGAACGTCATACGGGATTAACTGAATCCTTGACATAGAGGTTCGACCGATAAAGATATTCATAGAATATGTAGGAACCAATATGGGCATCCAGGTCCCGCTATTGGTTATTGACCGCAGAGGTCTCTCGGTAATGTCTACATAGTTCTTGAACCCGCAGGGTCTGCACACTTAAGGTTCGTTGATGTTTCGGTAGCATAGAGTTATGTATAGTGCTGACCGAATGTTATTTGGAGTCCCAGATCAGATCCCGGACATCACGAGGAGCTCCGGAAAGGTCCGGAGGTAAAGATTGATATATAGGAAGTCCTGTTTTGGTCACCGGAAAAGTTTTGGGCTCATCAGTAGTGTACCGGGAGTGCCGGTAGTGTACCGGGGGACCATCGGGAGGGGTATTTCGACCCAAGAGGCTACATGGGCTGTGGGAGAAATAATACCAGCCCTTAGTGGTCAGGCTGAAGTCCCACAGAAGGCACATGCGGCTGGGAAGAAATTCCAAAGTGGAAACGATGGAAAAAAGGCGAAAAGATGGAAATAAGGAAGGAGTCCTAATCCTACTAGGAGTGGAGGAGGAGGACTCCTCCTCTCCACTTCGGCCAAACCAAAGAGGGGCTGGCCCTTGTGCCAAGCCTCCTCCTATCCTCCTATATATACTAGAGGTTTTGAGGGCTGCCCTAACCCTAATTGCCGCGTGCTGCCCTCTTCTTCCTCTAGATCGTTTTCTCCTCCAGATCGGTTTTCAGCAGTGCTTAAGTGAAGCCCTGCTAGAATTCCTCCACAACCATCACTGCAAATCCGTCGTGCTATTAGAGAAATCATCTACCTGTCCGCTCCCTCTTGCTGGATCAAGAAGGCGGAGATCGTCATCGAGCTGTACATGTGCTGAACGCGGAGGAGCCGTTCGTTCGACGCTAGATCGGAAGGACCGTGATCAAGATCGCGAGACGGATCATGATGAGTTCACGGGACAGATCGTGATTGGATTGTGGGACGGATCATGGTGAGATCGCGGGATGCTCAGGGATTTGGATCGCGAAGACGTTCGACTACACCAACCGCGTTTCTTAATGCTTCCCGCTTAGGGATCTACAAGGGTATATAGATCCACTCTCCCTCTCATAGATGCACATCACCATGGATAGATCTTGCGTGTGCGTAGGAATTTTTTTGTTTCCCATGCAACATTCCCCAACAGTCGTATCAGAGCCAGGTTTATGTGTATATGAGATCTCGAGTAGAACACAAAGAGTTTGTGGGCTTTGATGCTTAGATTGCTTCCTCCCTTGTTCGAGTTTTGGTTCGGCGGTATTGTGGGATGAAGCGGCCTAGACCAACCTTACTCGTATGCTTATGAGAGACCGGTTCCATCGACTGACGTGTAACCTCGTTGCATAAAGATGGCTGGCGGGTGTCTGTTTCTCCTACTTTAGTTGGATCGGATTCGACAAAGGCGGTCCTTGAGAAGGTTGAAAAGCAACTTATGTATCACCGTTGTGGTTGTTGCATAGGTGAGAATTGTTCTTACTAGATATCCATAGCAGCCACGTAAAACATGCAACAACAATTAGAGGACATCTAACTTGTTTTTGCAGGGTATGTTGTGATGTGATATGGCCAATTACATGATGAGATATATGTGATGTATGAGATGATCATGTGTTGTATAGAATATCATGACTTGCATGTCAATGAGTACGGCAACCGGTAGGAGCCATAGGGTTGTATCTAATTATTGTATGACCTACGTGTCGATCGCTAAGCGCTATGTAATGCTTTACTTTATTGCTAAACAGTAGCAATAGTAGTAGAAGCATGATGAGCGCGACAGCCCCGGTGGCGACACATTGATGGATATCAAGATGATGGAGATCATGGTGTCATGCCGGTGACAATGGAGATCATGCCGGTGCTTTCAAGATGGAGATCAAAAGCACAAGTTCATGGCCATATGATGTCACTTATGATTTGCATGTGATGTTAATCCTTTTAGGCACCTTGTTTTTCTTAGGACGATGGTAGCATTATAAGGTGATCCCTCACATAAATTTCAAGATGAATTGTGTTCTCCCCGAGTGTGCACCGTTGCGAAAGTTCGTCGTGTCGAGACACCACATGATGATTGGGTGTGATAGACTATACGTTCACATACAATGGGTCCAGGCCAGTGTTGCACATGCAGAACACTCGGGTTAAACATGGCGAGCCTAGCATGTACAGACATGGCCTCGAAACACAAGAGACCGAAAGGTCGAACATGAGTCATATAGTAGATATGATCAACATGATGATGTTCACCATTGAAACCACCTCAACTCACGTGATGATCGGACTTGAGTTCGTGAATTTGGTCATGTGTCACTTGAATGACCGGAGGGATGTCAATTTGAGTGGGAGTTCCTAAGTAATATGATTAATTGAACTCATTATCATGAACATAGTCAATCGTGTCTTTGCAAATTATGTTGTGGATTACTAGATCATGTTGTAGCTCCCTTATATTTTATATGTTCCTAGAGAAATAGAGTTGAAATATGATGGTAGCAATATGGCGGACTGGGTCCATGATCTGAGGATTGTCCTCATTGCTGCACAGAAGGTTGATGTCCTTAATGCACCGCTTGGTGCACCACCCCCTCTAGCATCATCTGTAGATGTTGTGAACATCTGACTGGCACGTTCCGATGACTGCTTGATAGTTCTGTGCGCCATGCATTACAGCTTAGAATTGAGGCTCCAAAATGTTTTGAACGTCACAGAACATATGAGATGTTCTAAGTGCTGAAATTGGGATCTCAGGCTTGTGCCCATGTTGTGAGATATGAGATCTCAAACAAGATTCTTTGCCTGCAAGATAAAGGAGAATAGCTCAATCGTTGAGCATGTGCTCAGATTGTCTGGGTGCTACAATCGCTTGAATCGAGTGGGAGTTGATCTTCTAGATAAGAAAGTGATTGATATAGTTTTCCAAGTCACTGTCACTAAGCTACTAGAGCTTCGTGATGAACTGTAAAATGCTAGGGATGGAAATGATGATCCCTAAGCTGTTCGCGATGTTTGACACCGCGAAGGTAGAAATCAAGAAGAAGCATCAAGTATTGATGGTTAGTGAAACCACTAGTTTTGAGAAGGGTAAGGAGGGAAACTTCATGGATGGAAAGTCCGTTGCTGCTCCAGTGATGCAACCTAAAGTTGAACCCAAACCCGACACTAAGTGCTTCTATTATGAGGAGAGCGGTTACTAAAGCGGAACAACCCTAGATACTTCGTAGATAAGAAGGCTGGCAACGTCAAAAGAAGTAAATTTGATATATGTGTTATTTATGTGTACCTTGCTAGTACTCCTAGTAGAACTTGGGTATAGGATACCGGTTTGGTTGCTAAATGTTACTAACTCAAAATAAAAACTAAGAAATAAACGGAGACTAGCTAAGGGTGAGGTGAAGATATGTGTTGGAAATGTTTCCAAGGTTGATGAGATCAATATCGCATGCTCTCTCTACCTTCGGGATTAGTGAAGAACCTAAATAAATGTTATTTGGTGTTTGCATTGAGCATGAATGTGATTACATCTTGTTTATTGCAATACGGTTATTCATTTAAGTCAGAGAATAATGGTTATACTATTTACATGAATAATACTTTCAATGGTCATGAACCCAATGAATGGTTTGTTGAATCTTGATCGTAGTAGTACACATGTTCATAAAATTAATGCCAAAAGATACAAAGTTTGTAATAATAGTACCACATACTTGTGGCACTACCGCTAAATGTCATATTGGTATAAATCGCATGAAGAAACTCCATGCTGATGGATCTTTGGACTCATTCGATTTCGAATCGGTTGAGACATGCGAACCATGCCTCTTGGGCAAGATGACTAAAGACCTATTTTTTGGTTTGATGGAGCGGGCAAGTCATTTATTGGAAATGATACATGTTGATGTATGCAATCTAATGAGTCTTGTAGCGTGCGGTGGATATCGTTATTTTCTTACCTTCACTGATAATTCGAGTAGATATGGTGTATATTTACTTAATGAAACACAAGTCTGAATCATTTGAAAAGTTCAAGCAAATTAAGCAGGAAGTTTAAGATCATCATGACAAGTAGATAAAAATGTCTGCGATATGATCGTGAAGGTGAATATCTTAGTTACGAGTTTCGCATACAACTTTAGACAATGCGAAAGTTGTTTCACAACTCACGCCACCTGGAACACCATAGTGTGATGGTGTGTCCGTGTTGGAAATATGCCCTAGAGGCAATAATAAAGTGATTATTATTATATTTCCTTGTTCATGATAATTCTCTATTGTTCATGCTATAATTGTATTAACTGGAAACCAAAATACATGTGTGAATACATAGACCACAACATGTCCCTAGTGAGCCTCTAGTTGGCTAGCCCGTTGATCAATAGATGGTCATCATTTCATGACCATGGACATTGGATGTGGTTGATAACGGGATCACATCATTAGGTGAATGATGTGATGGACAAGACCCAATCCTAAGCATAGCACAAGATCGTGTAGTTCGTCTGCTAAAGATTTTCTAATGTCAAGTATCATTTCCTTAGATCATGAGATTGTGCAACTCCCGGATACCATAGGAATACTTTGGGTGTGCCAAACATCACAACGTAACTGGGTGGCGGTAAAGGTACACTACAGGGATCCCCGAAAGTATCTATTGGGTTGGCATGAATCGAGACTGGGATTTGGCACTCCGTGTGACGGAGAGGTATCTCTGGGCCCACTCGATAAGACATCATCATAATGATCTCAATATGACTAAGGAGTTAGCCATGGTATGATGTGTTACGGAACGAGTAAAGAGACTTGACGGTAACGAGATTGAACAAGGTATAGGGATACCAACGATCGAATCTCGGGCAAGTAACATACCGATGCACAAAGGGAATTGTGTACGGGATTGATTGAATCCCTGACATCGTGGTTCATCCGATGAGATCATTGTGGAACATGTGGTAGCCAATATGGGTATCCAGATCCCGCTATTGGTTATTGACCGGAGAGGTGTCTCGGTCATGACTGCATGGTTCCCGAACCCGTAGGGTCTACACACTTAAGGTTCGATGACGCTAGCGTTGTATGGGAATAGTGTACGTGGTTACCAAAGGATGTTAGGAGTCCTAGATGAGAGCCCGGACGTCACGAGGAGTTCCGGAATGGTCCCGAGGTAAATATTAATATATTGGAAGTGAGGAATTGGTTACCAGAAGTGTTCCGGGCATCACCGGTAACGTACCGGGACCACCGGAAGGGTTCTGGCGGTCCAGCATGTGGGGCCACCAGCACCAGAGGACTGCATGGGCCGAAGGTGGGAGGGAACTAGACCCTAGGTGGGCTGGTGTGCCTCCCACAAGGGCCCAAGGCACAACAAAGGAGGAAGGGGGACTAACCCTAGCGCAGATGGGCCCTAGGCCCACCCTAGGGCGCCTCCCTCCTCTCCCTCTCTTGGTCGCCACCCAAGACCCATCTAGGGTTGGCTGCTGGCCCTAGGGTGGGAACCCTAGGGGCTGCGCCCCCCTCCTCCTCATCCTCCTATAAATAGTGGAGGGTTTGGGGCTGCCGGAGACACCAATCTCTCTCTCTTGGCGCAGCCCTACCCCTCCTCATCCTCGTCCTCCGTAGAGCTCGGTGAAGCCCTGCCAGAGTACCACGCAGCTCCACCATCATGAAGCCGTCATGCTGCCGGAGCTCTCCCTCAACCTCTACTTCCTCCTTGCTGGATCAAGGGCATAGGAGACGTCACCGGGTTGCACGTGTGTTGAACGCGGACGAGCCGTTGTTCGGCGCTTAGATCGGAACCGACCGTGATCTGAATCGTTGTGAGTACGACTCCACCAACCGCGTTCTTGTAATGCTTCCGCTTTGTGATCTTCAAAGGTATGAAGATACACTCCCCCTTTGGTCGTTGCTGGTTTCTCCATAGATTGATCTTGGTGACACGTAGGAAAATTTTGAATTGTTACTACGTTCCCCAACAGTGGTATCATAGCGAGGTCTATGCGTAGAATCTATGCACGAGTAGAACACAAGTTGTTGTGGGCGTCGATTTTGTCAATTTGCTTGTCGTTACTAGTCTTATCTTGATTCGGCGGCATTGTGGGATGAAGCGGCCTGAAACGACTTTACACGTACGCTTACGTGATACTAGTTCCACTGCCTGACATGCATTTGTTGCATAACATGGCTAGCGGGTGTCTGTCTCTCCCACCTTAGTCATATCGGATTCGATGAAAAGGGTCCTTATGAAGGGTAAATAGAAATTGGCATATCACGTTGTGGTTTTTGCGTAGGTAAGAAACGTTCTTGCTAGAAACCTATAGCATCCACGTAAAAACATGCAACAACAATTAGAGGACGTCTAACTTGTTTTTGCAGCATATGCCATGTGATGTGATATGGCCAAAGGATGTGATGTGATATATGTGATGTATGAGATTGATCATCTTCTTGTAATAGTATTCACGACTTGCATGTCGAGGAGTATGACAACCGGCAGGAGCCATAGGAGTTGTCTTAATTTATTGAATGACCTGTGCGTCAATCAAAAATGCCATGTAATTACTTTACTTTATTGCTAACTGTTAGCCATAGTAGTAGAAGTAATAGTTGGTGAGACAACTTCATGAATACATGATGATGGAGATCATGGTGTCGTGCTGGTGACAATGATGATCATGGTGCCCCGAAGATGGAGATCAA
Source organism: Hordeum marinum (assembly GCA_022496015.1). Taxonomy (NCBI): domain Eukaryota; kingdom Viridiplantae; phylum Streptophyta; class Magnoliopsida; order Poales; family Poaceae; genus Hordeum; species Hordeum marinum. The sequence continues at coordinate 393,615,411 of CM039675.1, read as the reverse complement.
AGGAGCAAGATGATATTGGCCATATCATGTCACTATATGATTGCATGTGCTGTTTATCATGTTTTACATCTTATTTGCTTAGAACGACGGTAGCTTAAATAAGATGATCTCTCACTAAAATTTCAAGAAATGTGTTCCCCCTAACTGTGCACCGTTGCTAAGGTTCGTTGTTTCGAAGCACCACGTGATGATCGGGTGTGATAGGTTCTAACGTTCGCATACAACGGGTGTAAGCCAGATTTACACACGCAATATACTTAGGTTGACTTGACGAGCCTAGCATGTACAGACATGGCCTTGGAACATGGGAGACCGAAAGGTCAAACATGAGTCGTATAGAAGATATGATCAACATGGAGATGTTCACCATTGATGACTAGTCTGTCTCACGTGATGATCGGACACGGGCTAGTTGACGTGGATCATGTGTCACTTGGATGACTAGAGAGATGTCTATCTAAGTGGGAGTTCATTAAATAATTTGATTATGTTTACTTAATTATCATGAACTTAGTCTAAAATGTCTTTACAAACTATATTGTAGATCCAATGGCCCACGCTAATGTTGCCCTCAACTTCAACGCGTTCCTAGAGAAAACCAAGCTGAAAGACGATGGAAGCAACTATACGGACTGGGTCTGTAGCTTGAGGATCATCCTCATAGCTTCCAAGAAATTATATGTCCTTGATGCACCACTAGGTGACGCACCCATTTCCCCAGCAACTCAAGACGTTATGAATGCCTGTTAGTCACATAGTGATAATTACTCCCTGGTTCAGTGCGGCATGCTTTACAGCTTAGAATCGGGGCTCCAAAAGCGTTTTGAGCAACACAGAGCATATGAGATGTTCCAAGAGCTGAGAATGGTTTTCCAAGCTCATGCCTAGGTCGAGAGATATGATGTCTCCGACAAGTTCTTCAGTTGTAAGATGGAGGAAAATAGTTCTGTCAGCGAGCACATAGTCAAAATGTTGGGGTTGCACAACCGCTTGTCTCAGCTGGGAGTTAATCTTCCGAATGACTCGGTTATTGATAGAATCCTCCAGTCGCTTTCACCTAGCTACAAGAGCTTTGTGATGAACTACAAGATGCAGGGTATGGAGAAGTCCATTCCTGAGTTGTACTCGATGCTGAAATCAGCGGAGGTCGAGATCAAAAAGGAGCATCAAGTGTTGATGGTTAATAAGACAACTAGTTGCCGCGCAAAGCAGTTGTCGCGCCCGGTAAGCAAGTTGCTAGGAAGAAGTGTTGGAAATATTCCCTAGAGGCAATAAATAAAGTGTTTATTATTATATTTCCATGTTCATGATAAGTTTTAATTATCCATGCTATAATTGTATTGATTGGAAACACATTGCATGTGTGGATGAATAGACAACACTCTATCCCTAGTATGCCTCTAGGGAACTAGCTCGTTGATCAAAGATGGTCAAGGTTTCCTAGCCATTGACATGTGATGTCATTTGATAATGGGATCACATCATTAGGAGAATGATGGGATGGACGATACCCAAACTATAAAAGTAGCATATGATCGTGTTAGTTTATTGCTACAGTTTTCTACATGTCAAGTATATGTTCCTATGACCATGAGATCATGCAACTCATGGGCACCGGAGGAATGCCTTGTGTGTATCAAACATCGCAACGTAACTGGGTGACTATAAAGGTGCTCTATAGGTATCTCTGAGGGTGTCTATTGGGTTGGCATGGATCAAGACTGGGATTTGTTACTCCATGTGACGGAGAGGTATATCAGGGCCCACTCGATAATACAACATCACAATAAGCCTTGCAAGTAATGTGACTAAGTGTTAGCCACAGGATCTTGTATTACGGAATGAGTAAAGATACTTGCCGATAACGAGGTTAAACTAGGTATGGAGATACCAACGATCGAATCCCGGGCAAGTAACATACCGAAGAACAAAGGGAACATCATACGGGATTAACTAAATCCATGACATAGAGGTTCGACCGATAAAGATCTTCATAGACTATGTAGGAACCTATATGGGCATCGAGGTCCCGCTATTGGTTACTAACCATAGAGGTGTCTCGGTCATGTCTACATAGTTCTCGAACCGATAGGGTCTGCACACTTAAGGTTCGGTGACGTTTTGGTAACATAGAGTTATGCATGGTGGTGACCGAAGGTTGTTCGGAGTCCTGGATGAGATCCCGAACGTCTCAAGAATCTCTGGAATGTTCCGGAGGTAAAGATTGATATATAGGAAGTCCTATTTTGGTCGTCAGAAAAGTTTCGGGCTCATCGGTAGTGTACCGAGAGTACCGGTAGTGTACCGGGGGACCATCGGGAGAGGTATTTCGACCCAAGAGGCTACATGGGCTGTGGAAGAACAAATACCAACCCTTAGTGGGCTGGCCAAAGTTCCACACAAGGCCCATGCGGCTGGGAAGAGATTCCTAAGTGGAAAAGGTGGAAAAAGGCAAAAAGGGTGGAAATAAGGAAGGAGTCCTAATCCAACTAGGAGTGGAGGAGGAGGACTCCTCCTCTCATCTTCGGCCTAGACCTAGAGGGGCTATACCTTGCACAAAGCCTCCTCCTCCTCTCCTCCTATATATACTAGAGGGTTTTAGGGTTTTGGCACAAGATTTTCAGCCACGTGTAACCCTACACTCTAGTTCGTAGTTTCTCCTCTAGATCGGTTTCAGCTGTGCTTAGGCGAAGCCCTGCTGAGATTACTCCACCACCATTGCCACATCGCCATCATGCTACCGGAGAAATCGTCTACCTCTCCGCTCCCACTTGCTGGATCAAGAAGGCAGAGATCGTCATCATGTTGTACGTGTGTTGAACGCGGAGGTGACGTCCGTTCGGTGCTTGATCGGGACGGATCGTGATTGGATCGTGGGATGCTCGGCGATTGGGATCGCGAAGACGTTCGACTACATCAACCGCGTTTCTTAACGCTTCCCGCTTAGCGATCTACAAGGGTACGTAGATCCATTCTCCCTCTCGTAGATGTTGATCACCATGGATCGATCTTGCGTGTGCGTAGGAAATTTTTTGTTTCCCATGCAACGTTCCCCAACAGTGGCATCATGAGCTAGGTCTACGTGTAGATGAGATCTCGAGTAGAACACAAAGAGTTTGTGGGCTTTGATGCTTAGATTGCTTCCTCCCTTGTTTGTGTTTTGGTTCAGCGGTATTGTGGGATGAAGCGGCCCGGACCAACCTTACTCGTACGCTTATGAGAGACCGGTTCCATCAACTGACGTGTAAACTCCGTTGCGCAAAGATGGCTGGCAGGTGTTTGTTTCTCCTACTTTAGTTGGATCGGATTCGACTAAGGCGGTCCTTGAGAAGGTTGAAAAGCAACTTATGTATCACCGTTGTGGTTTATGCGTAGGTGAGTATTGTTCTTGCTAGATATCCGTAGCAGCCACTTAAAACATGCAATAACAATTAGAGGACGTCTAACTTGTTTTTGCAGGGTATGTTGTGATGTGATATGGCCAATTGCATGATGAGATATATGTGATGTATGAGATGATCATGTGTTGTATAGAATATCACGACTTGCATGTTGATGAGTACGGCAACCGACACGAGCCATAGGGTTGTCTTTAATTATTGTATGACCTGCATGTCAATCATTAAGCGCTATGTAATGCTTTAGTTTATCGCTAAATGGTAGCAATAGTAGTAGAAGCATGGTGGGCGCGACAACCTCAATGGCGACACGTTGATGGAGATCAAGATGATGGAGATCATGGTGTCATGCCGGTGACGATGGAGATCATGCCGGTGCTTTCAAGATGGAGATAAAAAGCACAAGTTCATGGCCATATCATGTCACTTATGATTTGCATGTGATATTAATCCTTTTATGCACCTTGTTTTGCTTAGGATGACGGTAGCATTATAAGGTCATCCCTCACTTAAATTTCAAGATGAATTGTGTTCTCCCCGAGTGTGCACCGTTGCGAAAGTTCGTCGTGTCGAGACACCACGTGATGATCGGGTGTGATAGACTCTATGTTCACATACAACAGGTGCAAGACAGTGTTGGACATGTAGAACACTCGGGTTAAACTTGACGAGCCTAGCATGTACAAACATGGCCTCGGAACACAAGAGACTGAAAGGTCGAACATGGGTCATATAGTAGATATGATCAACATGATGATGTTCACCATTGAAACCACCTCAACTCATGTGATGATCAGACTTGAGTTGGTGAATTTGGATCATGTGACACTCATATGACCTGAGGGGTGTCAATTTGAGTGGGAGCTTTAGTAATTTAATTAACTAAACTCATTATATTGAACAATAGTCTAAGTAACCTTTTCATATTTATGTTGTAGATCAATGGCTCGCGCAGTAGCACCCCTGAATTTTAATGCGTTCCTAGAGAAAGCTAAGTTGAAAGATGATGGAAGTAACTTTGTTGACTGGGCCCATAATCTGAGGATTATCCTCACGGCTTCCTAGAAATCATATGTCCTTGATGCACCGCTTGGTCACCAACCAGAAGACATGTCATCCGAAGACGTTAAGAACGCCTGGGAGGCACGTTCTGGGGATTACTCAATAGTTCAGTGTGCAATGTTGTATGTCTTAGAACCGGGACTTCAAAGACATTTTGAATGTCAAGGATCACATGAGATGTTCAAGGAATTGAAGTTTATCTTTCAGAAGAATGCCCAGATCGAGAGGTATGAGATCTCCGATAAGTTATGTGCTTGCAAAATGGAGGAGAACGGGTCTATGAGTGAACATATACTCAGAATGTCTGGGTATTCAACTCGTCTGGCGGAGTTGGGAATGCCCCTTTCGGCAGAGGCGATCACTGACAGAGTTCTTCAATCACTGCCACCTAGCTACAAGAGCTTTGTGATGAACTATAACATGCACGGGATGAACAAATCAGTCGCCCAGATGTTTGCGATGCTGAAAGTCGCTGAGTCTGAAATCCAGAAAGAACATCAAGTGTTGATGGTCAATAAAACCACTAGTTTCAAGAAGAATGGCAAGGGCAAGGGCAAGACGGGTAAATCCAAGAAGGATGGCAAAGCCGTTGTTACTCCTGTGAAGAAGCTAAGGGCTACACCCAAGCCAGAAACTGAGTGTTATCATTGCAAGGGTACTGGTCACTGGAAGCGAAACTGCCCCAAGTACCTGGCTGACATAAAGGCGACCAACAACAAACAAGGTATATATGATATACATGTGATTGATGTGTACCTTACTAGCTCTCGTTGTAGTGCCTGGGTATTTGATACCGGTTCGGTTGCTCACATTTGCAACTCAAAAGAGGAACTACGGAATAGACGAAGGATGGCGAAGGACGAAGTGACGATGTGTGTGGGAAATGGTTCCAAGGTTGATGTGATCGCTGTCGGCACGCTCTCTCTTCGATTACCGTCGGGATTAGTGATGAACTTGAATAATTGTTATTTAGTGCCTACGTTAAGCATGAACATTATATCTGGATCTTGTTTATTGCGAGATGGTTACTCATTTAAATCAGAGAATAATGGTTGTTCTATTTATATGAGTAATATATTTTATGGTCATGCACCCAATGTGAGAGGCTTATTCATATTGAATCTTGATAGTGATGATACACATGTTCATAACATTGATGCCAAAAGATGTAGAGTTGATAATGATAGTACCACTTTCTTGTGGCACTGCCGTTTGGGTCATATTGGTGTAAAACGCATGAGGAAGATCCATGTTGATGGACTTTTGGAGTCACTTGACGCATGTGAACCATGCCTCATGGGAAAGATGACTAAAACGACGTTCTTTGGAACAATGGAACGGGCAAGTGACTTGTTGGAAATCATACATACTGATGTGTGTGTTCCAATGAATGTTTTAGCGCGCGGTGGATATCGTTATTTACTCACTTTCACTGATGACTTGAGTAGATATGGATATATTTACTTAATGAAACACAAGTCTGAAACGTTTGAAAAGTTCAAGCAATTTCAGAGTGAAGTTGAGAATCATCATAACAAGAAGATTAAATTCCTGCGATCTGATCGAGGAGGTGAATATCTAAGTTATGAGTTTGGCACTCACTTAAGACAGTGTGGAATTGTTTCATAGTTGACACCACCCGGAACACCACAGCATAAACGGTGTGTCTGAACATCATAATCGAACCTTATTAGATATGATGTGTTCTATGATGTCTCTTGCTGATTTGCCACTATCGTTTTGGGGTTATGCATTAGAGACAGTTGCATTGACTTTAAATAGGGCACCATCAAAATCCATTGAGACGACACCATATGAATTGTGGTTTGGCAAGAGGCCAAAGTTGTCGTTTCTTAAAGTTTGGGGATGTGATGCTTATGTTGAAAAGCTTCAGCCTGAAAAGCTGGAACCCAAAGCGGAGAAATGCGTCTTCATAGGATACCCGAAAGAGACAGTTTTGTATACCTTCTATCTCAGATCCGAAGGCAAAGTGTTTGTCGCTAAGAATGGAACATTTCTTGAGAAAGAGTTTCTCTCGAAAGAATTGAGTGGGAGGAAAATAGAGCTTGATGAGGTTATCGAACCTTTACTTCAACCAGAGAGTAGTGCAGCATAGAAAGATGTTTCTGTGGATCCTACAACAGTTGAAGAGGAAGTTAATGATGATGATCATGAAGCTTCGGATCAAGTCACTATTGAACCTTGTAGGTCGACAAGGGCGCATGCTGCTCCTGAGCGGTACGACAACCCTGTCTTAGAGGTCATGTTGTTGGACAACAATGAACCTACGAGCTATGGAGGAGCGATGATGGGCCCAGATTCCGAGAAATGGTTAGAGGCCATGAAATCTGAGATGGGATCCATGTATGAAAACAAAGTATGGACTTTGGAAGTATTACCTGAAGGGCGAAAGGCCATTCAGAACAAATGGATCTTTAAGAAGAAGACGGACGCGGACGATAATGTACCGTCTATAAAGCTTGACTTGTGGCAAAGGGTTTTTCACAAGTTCAAGGAGTTGACTACGATGAGACCTTCTCACCCGTAGCGATGCTTAAGTCCGTCAGAATCATGTTAGAAATAGCTACATATTTCGACTATGAAATTGGGCAGATGGATGTCAAAACAGTGTTCCTCAACGGTTTCCTTGAGGAAGAGTTGTATATGATGCAACCGAAAGGTTTTGTCGATCCAGAGAATGCTGACAAAGTTTACAAACTCCAGCAATCCATTTATGGACTGGTGCAAGCGTCTCGGAGTTGTAATAAGCGCTTTGATGAGGTGATCAAAGCGTTTGGGTTTATACAAGTTTACGGAGAAGCTTATATTTACAAGAAAGTGAGTGGGAGCTCTATAGCGTTTCTAAAATTATATGTAGATGACATATTTCTGATCGGAAACAATATAGAAATGCTGGAAAGCGTGAAGGAATATTTGAAAAAAAAATCAATGAAGGACCTAGGAGAAGCTGCTTTCATATTAGGCATTAAGATCTATAGAGATAGATCGAGATGCTTAATAGCACTTTCACAAAGCACATACCTTGATAAAGTTTTGAAGAAGTTCAAAATGGATCAGTCCAAGAAGGGGTTCTTGCCTGTGTTGCAAGGTGTGAAGTTGAGTAGACTCAATGCCCAGTGATTATAGAAGATAGAGAGAAGATGAGTGTCATCCCCTATGCTTCAGCCATAGGCTCTGTCATGTATGCAATGTTGTGCACAAGACCCGATGTCAGCCTTGCCATAAGTATGGTCGGAAGGTTTCAAAGTGATCCTAGAATGGAGCACTGGACGGCGGTCAAGAATATCCTTAAGCACCTGAAAAGTCCTAAGGAAATGTTTATCGTTTATGGAGGTGATGAAGAGCTCGTTGTAAAGGGTTACGTCGATGCAAGCTTTGACACTGATCCGGATGACTCTAAGTCACAAACCAGATACATATTTATTCTCAACGAGGGAGCGATAAGCTGGTGCAGTTCCAAGCAAAGCATGGTAGCCGATTCTACGTGCGAAGTGGAGTACATGGCAGCCTCGGAGGTGGCGAAGGAAGGTATCTGTATGAAGCAGTTCATGACAGATCTTGGAGAAGTGCTGAGTGCACTGAATCCAATGACTCTATTCTGTGACAACATTGGTGCCATTGCTCTGGTCAAGGAACCAAGGTTTCACAAGAGGACTAGACACATAAAGTGATGCTTCAATTCCATCCGCGATTACATCGAGGAGAAGGACATAAATATATGCAAAGTGCACACGGATCTGAATGTTGCAGATCCGTTGACTAAACCTCTTCCAAGGGCTAAACATGATCAACACAAGAACTGCATGGGTGTTCGATTCATTACAATGTAAATCACATAGTGATGTGAACTAGATTATTGACTCTAGTGCAAGTGGGAGACTGTTGGAAATATGCCCTAGAGGCCATAAATAAAGTGTTTATTATTATATTTCCTTGTTCATGATAAATTTTTATTATCCATGCTATAATTGTATTGATTGGAAACACATTGCATGTGTGGATGAATAGACAACACTCTGTCCCTAGTATGCCTCTAGTGAACTAGCTCGTTGATCAGAGATGGTCAAGGTTTCCAAGCCATTGACATGTTATGTCATTTGATAACGGGATCACATCATTAGGAGAATGATGGTATGGATGAGACCCAAACTATAAACGTAGCATATGATCGTGTCAGTTTATTGCTACAGTTATCTGCATGTCAAGTATATGTTCCTATGACCATGAGATCATGCAACTCACGGACACCGGATGAATGCCTTGTGTGTATGAAACATCGCAACGTAACTGGGTGACTATAAAGGTGCTCTACAGGTATCTCCGAGGGTGTCTGTTGGGTTGGCATGGATCAAGACTGGGATTTGTTACTCCGTGTGACGGAGAGGTATCTCAGGGCCCACTCGGTCATACAACATCACAATAAGCCTTGCAAGCAATGTGACTAAGTGTTAATCACGGGATCTTGTAGTACGGAATGAGTAAAGAGACTTGTCGGTAACAAGGTTAAACTAGGTATGGATATACCAACGATCGAATCTCGGGCAAATAACATACCGAAGAACAAAGGGACCATCATACGGGATTAACTGAATCCTTGACATAGAGGTTCGACCGATAAAGATATTCGTAGAATATGTAGGAACCAATATGGGCATCCAGGTCCTCTATTGTTTATTGACTGTAGGGGTGTCTCGGTCATTTCTACATAGTTCTCGAACCCGCAAGGTCTGCACACTTAAGGTTCGGTGACGTTTCGGTAGTATAGAGTTATGCATGGTGGTGACCTAAGGTTGTTCGGAGTCCCGGATGAGATCCCAGATGTCACGAGGAGCTCCTGAATGGTCCGGAGGTAAAGATAGATATATAGGAAGTCCTATTTTGGTCGCCGGAAAAGTTTCGGGCTCGTCGGTAGTGTACCGGGAGTGCCGGTAGTGTACCGGGGGACCATCGGGAGAGGTATTTCGACCCAAGAGGCTACATGGACTGTGGGAGGACTAATATCAGCCCTTAGTGGTCTAGCCAAAGTCCAACACAAGGCCCATGCGGCTGGGACGAGATTCCTAAGTGGAAAAGGTGGATAAAGGCAAAAAGGGTGGAAATAAGGAAGGAGTCCTAATCCTACTAGGAGTGGAGGAGGGACTCCTACTCTTCACTTCGGCCGAAGCCTAGAGGGGCTGGCCCTTGCGCCAAGCCTACTCCTCCTCTCCTCCTATATATACTAGAGGGTTTTAGGGTTTTGGCACAATATTTTCAGCCACGTGCAACCCTACCCTCTCGTTCGTAGTGCTCCTCTAGATCGGTTTCAGCTGTGCTTAGGCGAAGCCCTGCTAAGATTACTCCACCACCATTGCCGTAGCGCCTCACGCTGCCGGAGAACTCGTCTACCTCTCCGCTCTCTCTTGCTAGATCAAGAAGGTGGACATCGTCATCAAGTTGTACGTGTGCTGAACACGGAGGTGTCGTCCATGCGGTGCTTGATCGGGACGGACCGTGATTGGATCGCGGGATGCTCGGCAATTTGGATCATGAAGACGTTCGACTACATCAACCGTGTTTCTTAACGCTTCCTGCTTAGCGATCTACAAGGGTACATAGATCCACTCTCCCTCTCGTAGATGCTCATCACCATGGATAGATCTTGCGTGTGCGGAGGAATTTTTTTGTTTCCCATGCAACGTTCCCCAACAGGAAGAACAAGAATGGACCCAATCCTGAGACTAAGTGCTTTTATTGCAAGGGTACCGGTCACTGGAAGCGGAACTGCCCCAAGTACTTAGCGGATAAGAAGGCCGGCAACGTTAAAGGTATATGTGATATACTTGTTATTGATGTGTACCTTACCAGCGCTCGTAGTAGCTCCTGGGTATTTGATACCGGTGCAGTTTCTCATATTTGTAACTCCAAGCAGGAGCTGCGGAATAAGAGGAGACTGGCAAAGGACGAGGTGACAATGCACGTCGGGAATAGTTCCAAGGTCGATGTGATCATCGTCGGCACGCTACCTCTACATCTACCTTCGAGATTAATTTTAAGCCTTTATAATTTTTATTTAGTACCAGCTTTGAGCATGAACATTGTATCTGGATCTTGCTTGATGCGACAAGGCTACTCATTTAAATCTGAGAATAATGGTTGTTCTATTTATATGAGCTAAATGTTTTATGGTCATGCCCCGTTGGTCAATGGTTTATTTTTGATGAATCTCGAACGTGATGTTACACATGTTCATAGTGTGAGTACCAAAAGATGCAAGGTTGATAACGATAGTCCCACTTACATGTGGCACTGCCGCCTTGGTCATATTGGTGTCAAACGCATGAAGAAACTCCATGCTGATGGACTTTTGGAGTCTCTTGATTTTGAATCATTTGACACGTGCGAACCATGCCTCATGGGCAAGATGACCAAGACTCCGTTCTCCGGAACAATGAAGCGAGCAAATGACTTGTTGGATATAATACATACCAATGCATGCGGTCAAATGAGCATTGAGGCTCGCGGTGGCTACCTTTATGTTCTCACCCTCACTGATGACTTAAGCAGATATGGGTATGTCTACTTAATGAAACACAAGTCTGAAACCTTTCAAAAGTTCAAGAATTTCAGAGTGAGGTAGAGAATCAACGTGACAGGAAAATAAAGTGTCTACGATCTGATCGTGGCGGAGAATATTTGAGTCACGAGTTTGGCACGCACCTAAGGAAATGTGGAATTGTTTCACAACACATGCCGCCTGGCACACCTCAGCGAAATGGCGTGTCTGCATGTCGTAATCACACTCTATTGGATATGGTGTGATCTATGATGTCTCTTACCGACTTACCGCTATCATTTTGGGGATATGGATTAGAGACTGCCGTATTCACTTTAAATAGGGCACCGTCTAAGTCCGTTGAGATGACATCGTATGAATTATGGTTTGGAAAGAAACCTAAGTTGTCGTTTTTGAAAGTTTGGGGATGCGATGCTTATGTGAAGAAACTTCAACCAGAGAAGCTCGAACCCAAAGCACAAAAGTGCGTCTTCATAGGATACCCCAAAGAAACTGTTGGGTATACCTTCTACCTCAGATCCGAAGGCAAAGTCTTTGTTGCCAAGAATGGATCCTTTCTAGAGAAAGAGTTTCTCTCGAAAGAAGTAAGTGGGAGGAAAATAGAACTTGATGAGGTAATTTTACCTCCGCTCGAACTAGAGAGTAGCGCAGTACAGGAAGTTGTTTCTGTGGAGCCTACACCGACTGGAGAGGAAGTTAATGATGATGATCATGAAACTTCAGATCAAGTTGTTATTGAACCTCGAAGGTCCACAAGGACACATTCCGTACCAGAGTGGTACGGCAACCCTGTCCTGGAGGTCATGTTGTTGGACAATGGTGAACCTTCGAACTATGAAGAGGCGATGGCGGGCCCGGATTCCAAAAAAATGGCTTGAAGCCATGATATCCGAGATAGGATCCATGTATGAGAGCAAAGTATGGACTTTGGTGGACTTGCCCGATGATTGGCGAGCCATAGAAAATAAATGGATCTTTAAGAAGAAGGCTAACGCGGATGGTAATGTTACCATCTATAAGGCTCGGCTTGTTGCTAAGGGTTATCGACAAGTTCAAGGAGTTGACTACGATGAGACTTTCTCATCCGTAGCGATGCTGAAGTCCGTTTGAATCATGTTAGCACTTGTCGCATTTTATGATTATGAGATCAGGCAAATGGACGTCAAAACGTATTCCTTAATGGTTTCCTTAAGGAAGAACTGTATATGATGCAGCCGGAAGGTTTTGTTGATCATAAAGATGCTAACAATGTATGCAAGCTTCAGCGCTCCATCTATGGGCTGGTGCAAGCATCTCGGAGTTGGAACACTTGCTTTAGTGAGGTGATTAAAGCGTTTGGATTTATACAGGTTTATGGAGAAGCCTGTATTTACAAGAAAGTGAGTGGGAGCTCTGTAGCATTTCTCATATTATATGTCGATGACATATTGTTGATGGAAAATGATATAGAACTTTTGGAAAGCATAAAGGCCTACTTGAATAAGTGTTTTTCAATGAAGGACCTTGGAGAAGCTGCTTACATATTAGGCATCAAGATCTATAAAGATAGATCGAGACGCCTCATAGGTCTTTCGCAAAGCACATATCTTGACAAGATATTGAAGAAGTTCAATTCGGATCAGTCCAAGAAGGTGTTCTTGCCTGTATTACAGGGTGTGAGATTGAGTACGACTCAATGCCTGACCACGACATAGGATAGATAAAAGATGAGTGTCATCCCCTATGCTTCAGCCATAGGCTCTATTATGTATGCCATGCTATGTACCAGACCTGATGTGAACCTTGCCATCAGTTTGGTAGGGAGGTACCAAAGTGGTCCCGGAGCGGAACACTGGACAGCGGTTAAAAATATCCTGAAGAACCCAGAAAGGACCAAGGACATGTTTATCATATATGGAGGTATCGATGAGCTCGTTGTAAAGGGTTACGTCGATGCTAGCTTCGACACAGATCCGGATGACTCCAAGTCACAAACCGGATACGTGTATGTTTTGAATGGAGGGGTAGTCAGCTGGTGCAGCAGCAAGCAAAGCATCGTGGCGGCATCTACATGTGAAGCGGAGTACATAGCTGCTTCGGATGCAACACAAGAAGGAGTCTGGATGAAGGAGTTCATCACCAACCTAGGAGTGATTCCCAATGCGTCGGGCCCGATTACTCTGCTCTGTGATAACACTAGAGCTATTGCCCTTGCCAAGGAGCCCAGGTTTCACAAGAAGACAAGACACATCAAGCGCCGATTCAACTCCATTCGTGGATATGTCCAGGATGGAGATATAGAGATTTGTAAAGTGCATATGGATATGAATGTCACAGATCCGTTGACTAAACCTCTCTCACGATCAAAACATGATCAACACCAGAACTCTATGGGTGTTCGATACATCACAATGTAACTAGATTATTGACTCTAGTGCAAGTGGGAGACTATTGGAAATATGCACTAGAGGCAATATGAAAGCACATTTCCTCCCCTGGTGGTTTTGGTAATTAATAACAACATATAAGTCATTGAACTAATGTTTCCCCTGGTGGTTTAGGAAATGTTCAATGTTAGGATTGGAAAAAGGAGATTGTGGAGAAACCCCAAGATTCAAGGAAATAGGTTGGCCAAGCTTCAAGCAAAAGGACTCTACATTTTATATTTGGCAGAAATCACTTTGAGTCCATAGGAAAGCCAATACTATTAAAAGGGGGTAAGGTTTCGTTGGTGAACAATATGCTCAAACGTGCACAAGTGATAGTCGCCAAGAACATCCACAAACTCTCCCACCAAAGTATGTTCTATAACTACCACTCAAAATCGATCCAACCAACTTTCCCACTTGGGTGCCACCGATTCCAGAACCTAGGCATACTCAAGCCAAACCCTAGCCACTTCGGTGCAACCGATTCTATACCGGTGCCACTAAGTTTAGGTTGCCAACTTTCTGTTATGCAAATTCACTTTTTTGGTCCCACCAAGAATGTTGGATCGGCGTCACCGAGATTGGAAATCTGACCGTTAGTCACCTTATCGGTGCAATCGAGTTTCCTATATCGGCTTTACCAAGATTCAAAAGTTGCCACCTTTTGGTCACTTCGGTACCGCCGAGATTAACACATCGGTGTCACCGAGTTGGTCATTTTGTGTGTAACGGTTGGATTTTTCGGGATGCCTATGTATACCCCTTAACCACCACCCACTCGAGAGAGGAGCACTCAGAACTATTCCATACCTATCCTATCAGATTTTCTAAGAGAGAACCACCTACCCATGTGTTGAGGTCAAGATCTTCCACTCGAATCATATGGATCTTAATTTCTAGCCTCCCCAAGTAGCTTTCCACCAATTCCATCTCTTCCACCATGCCAAATCTGTGAGAAAGTGATTGTGTGCTGAGGAGTCTATCATCTTGCAGCACAAGAGCAAGAGGTTGTTGTTCGTGTTGGCTTGCAAGGTGAGTTCTTTGCGGATGGATGGGAACCGGATCGTGAAGCGACCGCGGATGAATTGAAGATGTTTCAACTCAATGCTCAAGCATGCGACATTATCTTCAACTACTTATGCCCCGAAGAATTCACAAAATCAGCCGTCTTGAGAATGCAAAAGAGATTTGGGATACTTTGGTTGATATGCACGAAGGAACCGAGTCCATGAGAGAATCCAAGTTAGATGTTCTTCAAGGTCAGCTTGAAAAGTTCAAGATGAAGGATGGTGAAGGAGTCGCAGAGATGTACTCTAGGCTATCTCTCATCACCAATGAGATTGCCGGCTTAGGAAGCGAAGAAATGACCGACAAATTCATCATCAAGAAGATACTTAGAGCTTTGGATGAGAGATACGACACCGTGTGCACATTAATCCAAATGATGCCAAACTACAAAGATCTCAAGCCTACGGAAGTCATTGGAAGGATTGTTTCTCATGAGATGACACTCAAAGATAAAGAAGAGCTTCATCACAAGTCTAGCGGTGCTTACAAAGCCACAAGTGATGCTCCCGCAACTTCAAGCAACAACCTTGTCACCAATGAAGAGATAAGCCTCATGGTCAAGAAATTCAACAAGTTCTACAATAATAGAGGCAAAGAAAGAAACTCCTACTCAAGATATGAAGAGAAGCATTCGTCTAGTCGTGACCGCAATTTATACAATTGTGGGAAGACCGGACACTACTCAAATGAGTGCACGACTCCCTACAAAACAAGAGAAGAGTCACCTCGAAGACGAAGCTCAAGAAATGAGTCACCACAAAGAGAGAGAAGGAGTAGAGATGATCGTTATGAACGAAGACACTCAAGGAAAAGTAGAGATTCAAAGAAGAAGGACAAGTACACCAAGAGCTACACAAGAAGAAAGCATCAAGCTCATGTTGGTGAATGGGTTTCAGGCTCCGACTTCGACAACAACTCTGAGAGAAGCTATCACTCTGACTCTGTAGTAACTACCAACCCCTAAGATCTATTTGATTCACCAAATGAAGTGAGTGGAAGTTGCTTCATGGCTAAAAGCCCCAAGGTATCACACCTCGAGTATCTTGATTTTGATAGTGATTAAGATGATTTGCTTTGTGATGATGACTTGCTTTCTGATAAAACTAGTGATGTTGATCAAAATGAACTTGATAATTCTCATGCTAGTCAAGGTGAGTCATTTGATGATGATAAGATGAAAATAGAACAACTAACTAAAGAACTAAACACTCTTAAGTTAGCTCATGAATCTACTCTCGAAGATCATAGAGAGCTTGTGAGAACTCATTAGAAGATATGCTTTGAGAAGCTCAACTTGAGCAAGAGCATGAGTTTCTCAAAGTTATCAATCATGATCTCCAAAAGAAGACCTCATCTTATCTAGCCGAACGACTACTCTTGTCTACTTTCATGCCTCAAGTTAAAACTAAGCAATCTAGTAACAAAGGCAAGAAAGGTTCTTTATCTAGTAGCAACAATAAAAATGCTAAACCCAATGATGTTGCTTCTAGTAGTTCTATTGATTCCACTAATGATGATTCTCTTAGCCAAGTTACACTTGAGCAGGAATATGCTTTATTGAAAGGAATTATAGGGAAAGGTATCTACAAGAGTCTTGTTGGATGTAAGCAATTTGAGGAAATTGTACGCAAGCACGAAGGATACCAGAAGAATCGTGGTGTTGGCTACTTCAACTCTAATGGAGTTGAGTGGGAAGAAGGTCAATATCCCAAGCCAAAGTTTGTTCCTCAAAAGGAGAAGTATGAAAATACTCTTCCCAAGGGGACAAACATTCAAGATGACCTTCCACTACAAGACCACAAGCTCAAGGTCAAGAACAATCTTCAAGAGGACATTGACTCACATGAATATGAACCCCTAGCTTTGGTGGAGTGGGTTCCCAAGGCTACTTCAAGCTCAACTACTACTAAGGCCACCTCAACACCAAGGATTCCCAGCAACTTGATGTGGGTCCCCAAGAAGAATAACTAGAAGGTTCTTGAGGGGTGACTCCGCCAATGCAATTCACTCACATTCTTTATTGGCAAGAAATTTTTGCACTCAACATCAACTCAATGCAATAGTTCAAGGAGTCACACATTCCCTCAAAGGTAAGCAAGGGACAAGGTAATCGACTAATCAATGGACATCATAACATATGCTTTGCACTCCATGTCCATAGATATCCTTGTATTTTTCTCTTGTGTGTTGGGACTAACCCATGTAGGTGAGAAGAGAAAGGAAACAACAAGGATGCTCACAACTCTTCATGATCTTCATCAACATTGAGCATCCACAACTACCTCACCAACATGAAGTCTTCATCGACAAAACCCAAGGTTAGTTTATCCCTCTTCTGGGGGGATGTCACATCAAGGGGGAGCTTTACTCTAAGACTTGAGTCAAAGCATCTCTTAGTATGTGACAAGATTAAATACTTTATGAAAAAGTTGTAACCCCACTTATGCTTAAACGATGAGTATGACCTATGATCAAGTACTTTTACTTGGCTCCTAAGTCAAATACTCATATATAGATGATTTCGTCATCGCCCAAGTGCTTGTTAGATGCTAGAGTGTTTGTCCATGTTTGTCATGATTTCTTTTGACATCTTATTGAGTGAGCATGCTGGTCTGCATTTATTTTTTCATTCGAGGACATTCAATTGTTGCTATTTGGCTTTTGATTTATCTTTTGCCAATTCGATGGACAAGAATGCCTAGGACCACTCTTTAGCTATCTATGCTTTCTCACCTCATATTCCATTCATGCTGCATCACAAAATTTTAACAAGTGCTTTTTGATCCCTCTATGTGTGGAGCACTCGGAATTCCGTATCGACAAGGACTGAACATTAAAACCTCCCAAGTGCAACTCGATGGAACCAACACCACAATATCGGTCTCACTGATTGCCTAGGGTTGATCTGGTTTTCAATCTCAGTAACACCAATTTCATATTCTTGGTTACGCCGAGTTTCCCTGTCAGCTAACAGTTGTGGAACTTGGTGACACCGAAAACATAGAATCGGTATCACCGACAGTGAAGGGTATATATGTTGTGGACCCCGACGCTTTGAAATTCAATCTTCAACGTCGCACCTCAGACCCTAAGCTGCCGCCTCGAGACCCGTGGTCATCGCCCTTGGCTTCCCGAGCTCCTCCACCGCTGGGAATCGCCGCCATCGACGAAATCTACTCCATCGTCACCGCCATAGAGGATCACGCCAAACTAGGGTACGGATTCGATCTCTAGTGCGCTCCCCTTCTGATTCTTGCGCATTGGACTTATATTTATCCATAAGCCACCCTTTTCTCATGTATCCATCCTCTAAGATCTGCAAAATCTCGAGTTAGATGGATTTTCTAGAGTTTTGTCGTCTGCCCGATATATCTCGGTGGAACCAAAACAAAAATATCGGTCTCACCGATATGCTTTTCTGTGAGGGCGAGAACTAACTCGGTGGAACCGATTAGTTCTTTTCAGTCCTACCGAGAAGGTTGCCAAGTTTCTGTTGACGATTTGGTTTGTCTCGGTCTCACCGAAAAATTCTCTTCGGCTGCACCGATATGTATGTGACAGATTGCAAAACTTTTGAAAACTCATTGCTCAAATTTCCAAAACCAGCCTCATTTTGTGTTAACTCATCTACTTCTGCTCATCTACACTCTATTCATATGGTCAGTATGTTAGGCTCAGAAGATAGTCAGAATGTGCCAGAGCAGGGAGTTGATATGAGTTCTGGAAAAAGCCCAGAAGCCAGTTCTTTCTCAGACCCAGGCACCCCCAGCTCTCATGGGTTTCCCAAGGCTGCCACCAGAACCAGGAAGAAGTTGAACTCATATGAAGAGGATTTAGACTTCGTTCCAGAGGAGAATCTTGTTAAGAAGCAAGAGAAGGCTGCCAAGAAGGCTGCAACTGAAGCTACTTCCTCTCTAAGAGTTGTCAGCAAGATATATGCTCCTGCTTCTACTTTCAAGGCTCATGAGACAACCAGAGCAACAATGTCAGTAAAGGTCCCCAAGAGGGCTATGCCTAAGAATGCAAGAGAGAAGAAGTCACGGAAGAGGATCATTCATGTGACTGGCAAGCCCACTTCCATGTATGAAGATCCAGAGGAAGCAAATGGTGATGCTGCTGGGGAGGATGAGCCAACCACAAAGGCTCCTCCCAAGAAGAAGGCAAAGAAACTTATGTCTGATGCTATGCCTAAGACCAGCACATCCAAGAAGGCTGTTGAGATGCCTAAGAGGACAACTAGGCAGATTCCAGCTTCTTAAAAGAACAAAGGAACTGCATCCAGAGTTGAAGATGTGGATGACTTGACAACACTGGTGAAGCTCAGACCACACCTCCTAGTTCATAATGCCAGCTATCCACTAGCTGAGGACATGAAGAAGAGGAATGATTCTGGATTAAGGGCATGGAGAGCTATAGATCCTTATGCCCAGAGGAAGAAAACAGCCGTGGACTACAAGTTCTATACAAATGAGCAACAGGACTTCTATGAGACTGTGCTCTTTGACAAGAGTCCACCTATCAGTGACATGTGTTACGTCGATTGGAAGTTCATCAAGGAGAATGAGGACTACTTTCCAAGTGTCCAGGACAACTTCCACTGCATAGGTCTAGATGAGTTTGTTGGCAGAGAATTCACAACTTGGAATGACGAAATGATCATGCAATTCTACTCCACTGCACACTTCTACGGAGATGGTACAATTGTGTGGATGACTGAAGATGCGAGATATGAATCAACTGTTGAGGAATGGGCTGAAATGTTAGGAGTTCCTGAAGCACAGGATGGTGACTTGGATGTCTACTCAGAATCCAAGGCTAGCCACAATGCTATGGCTAACATGTATAAGGAGATCCCTGTTGCAAATGTGAAGTCTCACAGGCTAGGATCAATCTATTTTCTTCAGGCTGGCCTCCGCACTATCAACACCATACTGAGGCATACCTTGATGCCCAAGTCAGGAGATGACAAGATGATCCGAGGCCACTCCATAAACATGTTGATCCACCTTGATAGTCACACCCGGATCAGTCATGGATCTGATTGTAGAGACAATCAAGAGGGTTGCTACTGACCAGAAGCAATCGTGCTGTTATGCACCCTATATTCATATGCTCATCAACTCAAGACTAGAGAAGCACATATTTGCCCTAGATCACCCACATTTTCCCCTACAACTAGATCTCAAGGACAACGTTGTGGTGATGGATTCTAATCATCCCACTTCAGCTGCAGCTCGGGAGCAAGCAAAGGCAGTCAGAGCCACTAGTGCTCAAGTTCCTAGATCTAGGAACGAGCAAATGGATCTGCTGATATCATCTATTCAGGGCATGCAGAAGGACATTTAGGGGATTCTGGACAACCAGAAGAGTCTTCTCAGGATCTTTGAGACCAGAATCAAAACCCTTAGTGATAAGGTGGACGGGCTGATGAAGACAGTCACAGAGCTTCAGCATGAAGTTGACTCCATGCACATCCCTCGGGTCTCTTCTACTTCAGATGAGGATGATGATGATGAGGAGGAGGAGGATGAGGATGAATCACCTCTTGGGCCAGGCACTCAGTTCACCACTCAGGCTAGATCAGCCACTGTGCCAGCTCCATCAGCTCCATCAACTCCATCAACTTCTGCTCCATTAATGACCACTCCAGCTCCATCCACGACATCTCCAGAGATCTTTGCCGACGTTGTCATCTCCACTCCTTCATCAACAACCGGAGGAGATATGCCCAAGAATGCTTAGATGTATGCCTTTGAACTTTTTGGTAACTTGTTGCCAAAGGGGGAGAAGTGTATATAGATCTTTAGGCTTCGAGCGAGAGAGCGATTTGGTTTTTATTGATTTTCAAAACATTTGGTTCTTTTGGTGTGATGTGAGATACTTTTGTGTTGATGTGTGTAATGATACATTGTTAGATGCTACTATTTCCTATCATCTTAATGCTTATGAGATGATCATTCACCCTTGCTTGTGTGTGTTGTGTCATATTATTCATTCTCTAAATATTCTCGCACACCACCAAGTTGTATGCGACATGGAAGAAGTACCCCATGTACCTAATCGATTGTGCATTTGCATTCAAACGCAAATTCAAAAATAGCGCACAAATTTAGGGAGAGCTCTTGCTTATCACATACCTCTCAAAGTGACGATTGTATTCATTGATTTTATCATATGTTGAAGCTTTGATCTATATGTTGACATCAATTACCAAAAAGGGGGAGATTTAAAGCACATTTGCTCCCTTGGTGGTTTTGGTAATTAATAACAACATATAAGTCATTGAACTAATGTTTCCACCAAGTATATTTCAGGAAATGTTCAATGTTAGGATTGGCAAAAGGAGATTGTGGAGAAACCCCAAGATTCAAGGAAATAGGTTGGCCAAGTTTCAAGCAAAAGGACTCTACATTTTATATTTGTGAGAAATCACTTTGAGTCCATAGGAGAGCCAATACTATTAAAAGGGGGTAATGTTTTGTTGGTGAACAATATGGTCAAACGTGCACAAGTGATAGTCGCCAAGAACATCCAAAAACTCTCCCACCAAAGTATGTTCTATAACTACCACTCAAAATCGATGCAACCAACTTTCCCACTTCGGTGCCACCGATTCCAGAACCTAGACATACTCAAGCCAAACCCTAGCCACTTCGGTGCAACCGATTCTATAGCTTTCCACCAATCCCATCTCTTCCACCATGCCAACTCTATGAGAGAGTGATTGTGCGCTGAGGAGTCTATCATCTTGAAGCACAAGAGCAAGGAGTTCATCATCATTATCGAGCCTATTACCTTTTGGAGGGTGGTGCCTCCTAGATTGGTTAGGTGTCACTTGGGAGCCTCCTACTTCGTGTTGTGGAGTGAACCAAGAAGTTTCTAAGGGCAAGGAGATCACCTACTTCGTGAAGATCTACCCGTTGTGAGGCTAGTCCTTTGTGGACGGAAGCCGTTATGGAATAGTGAAGGTTGCTACTTCGTGGACCCTTTTGGATGGAGCCCTCCGTGGACTCTCACGACCGTTACCCTCTGTGGGTTGAAGACTCCATAAACGTGGATGTACGATAGCGCCACCTATCGGAACCACGTGAAAAATCATCGTGTCTACAACTGCGTCTGATCTTCCTACCCTTCTATATACTCTTAGACTTGCATGTGTAGGTTGTACTTGACTTGTCATGAAATGCTAAAAACTGTCAACTCTAAAACTTGGTATAGGAAAAAAATTCAATTGGTCAAGTAGTCTAATCACCCCCCCATCTAGACTTACTTTCAATCCTACACAATAATAAAGCGATTATTATTATATTTCCTTGTTCATGATAATTGTCTATTGTTCATGCTATAATTGTATTAACCGGAAACTGTAATACATGTATGAATACATAGACCACAACATGTCCCTAGTGAGCCTCTAGTTGGCTAGCTCGTTGATCAATAGATGGTCATTGTTTCATGACCATGGACATTGGATGTCGTTAATAATGGGATCACATCATTAGGAGAATGATGTGATGGACAAGACCCAATCCTAAGCATAGCACAAGATCGTGTAGTTCATTTGCTAAAGCTTTTCTAATGTCAAGTATCATTTCCTTAGACCATGAGATTGTGCAACTCCCGGATACCGTAGGAATACTTTGGGTGTTCCAAACATCACAACGTAACTGGGTGGCTATAAAGGTACACTATGGGTATCCCCAAAAGTATCTGTTGGGTTGGCACGAATCGAGACTGGGATTTGTCACTCCGTGTGACGGAGAGGTATTTCTAGGCCCACTCGGTAAGACATCATCATAATGAGCTCAATGTGACTAAGGAGTTAGCCACGGGATGATGTGTTATGGAATGAGTAAAGAGACTTGCTGGTAACGAGATTGAACAAGGTATAGGGATACCGACGATCGAATCTCGGGCAAGTAACATACCGATGGACAAAGGGAATTGTATACGGGATTGATTGAATCCCCGACATCATGGTCCATATGATGAGATCATCGTGGAAAATGTGGGAGCTAATATAGGTATCCATATCCCTCTATTGGTTATTGACCGGAGAGGTGTCTCGGTCATGACTGCATGGTTCTCAAACCCGTAGGGTCTACACACTTAAGGTTCGATGATGCCAGGGTTGTATGGGAATAGTCTACGTGGTTACCGAAGGATGTTGGGGGTCCCGGATGAGATCCCGTATGTCACGAGGAGTTCCGAAATGGTCCGTAGGTAAAGATTAATATATAGGAAGTGAGGAATTGGTCACCGAAAGTGTTCCGGGCATCACCGTTAACGTACCGGGACCACCGGAAGGGTTTCGGGGGTCCACCGTGTGGGGCCACTAGCACCAGAGGGCTGCGTGGGCTGAAGGTGGGATGGAACCAGCCCCTAGGTGGGCTCGTGTGCCTCCCACAAGGTCCCAAGGAGGAAGGGGGGCTAACCCTAGCGTAGATGGGCCCTAGGCCCACCCTAGGGTGCCTCCCCCCTCTCCCTCTCTTGGCCACCACCAAAGGCCCATCTAGGGTTGGCCGCCGGCCCTAGGATGGGAACCCTAGGGTCTGCGCACCCCTCCTCCTATAAATAGTGGAGGGTTTTGGGCTGCTAGAGACACCAATCTCTCTCTCGGCGCAGCCTACCCTCCTCCTCCTCGTCCTCCGTAGAGCTCGGCGAAGCCCTGCCGGAGTACCACGCAGCTCCACCGTCACCACGCCGTCGTGCTGCTGGAGCTCTACCTCAACCTCTCCTTCCTCCTTCCTGGATCAAGGCGTAGGAGACATCACCGGGCTGCACGTGTGTTCAACGCGGAGGCGCCGTTGTTCGGCGCTGAGATCGAAACCGACTGTGATCTGAATTGCTGCGAGTACGACTCCACCAACCATGTTCTTGTAACGCTTCCTCTTTGCAATCTTCAAAGGTATGAAGATGCACTCCCCCTTTGCTCGTTGCTGGTTTCTCCATAGATTGATCTTGGTGATACATAGGAAAATTGTGAATTGTTACTACGTTCCCCAACAGTCCGTACGTCAGAGTCATGCTCTATTGAATATGGTGCATGCTATGATCTCTCTTACCGTTTTGCTACTATAGTTTTGTGGTTATGCATTAGAGACAACTACATTCACTTTAAATAGGGCACCATCTTAATTCGTTGAGATAACACCATCTGAACTATGGTTTGATAGAAACCTAAGTTGTCATTTCTTAATGTTTGGGGTCGTGACGCTTATGTGAAAAAATTCACCTAATGAGCTCAAACCCAAAGCGGACAAATGCATCTTCATGGAATACCCTAAGAACAGTTGGGTATACCTTCTATCTCAGATCCGAGTGCAAAGTGTTTGTTGCTAAAATGGGTCCTTTCTCGAGAAAAAGTTTCTCCCAAAATAATCGAGTGGGAGGAAGATAGAACTTGATGAGGTTGTTGAACCTTTGTTTCAACCAGAGAGTGGTGCAGCCCAAAAAGATGTTTCTGTGGAACCTATGTTAGTTCAAGAGGAAGTAAATGATGATGATCATGAAGCTTCGGATCAAGTTACTATCGAACCTCATAGGTCGACAAGGACGTGTACTACTCCTAAGTGGTATGACAACCCTGTCTTGGAGGTCATGTTGTTGGACAACGATGAACCTACGAGCTATGGAGAAGCGATGATGGGCCCAGATTCCGACAAATGGTTAGAGGCCACGAAATCTTAGAAAGGATCCATGTATGAAAACCAAGTATAGACTTTGGTAGACTTGATCATTGGACGGCAAGTCGTCGAGTACAAATGGACCTTTGAGATGAAGAAATATGCTGATGGTAAATGTCACCATTTATAGAGCTCGACTTGTCACAAAGAAATTTCTGACAAGTTCAAGGAGTTGACTGCGATGAGACTTTCTCACTCGTAGCGATGCTAAAGCCTGTTGGAATTATGTTAGCAGTTGCTGCATTTTTCAATTATGAAATTTGGCAGATGGATGTCAAAACATCGTTTCCTTCCTTAAGGAAAGGTTGTATGAGATACAACCAGAAGGTTTTATAAGTCCTAAGGATGCTAAAAGGTGTGCAAGCTTTAGTGATCCTTCTATGAACTAAAGCAAGCATCTCGGAGTTGGAATATACACTTTGATGAGGTTAGCAAAGTTTATGAGTCTATACAAAGTTTATGAGAAACTTGTATTTACAATAAAGTGAGTGGGAGCACCATAGAGTTTCTGGTAAGCATATGTGGTGGACATATTGTTGATTGGAAATGATGTAGAACTTTTGGAAAGCATAAACGGTTGTTTGAAAAGAGTTTTTAAAAGGAAGACCTGGATAAAGGTACCTAATTGTTGAGCATCAAGATCTATAAAGATAGATCAAGATGCTTGATGAGACTTTCAATGAGTACATACCTTCACAAGATTTTGAAAGAGTTCAAAATGGATCAGTCAGAGAAAGAGTTCTCGCTTGATTTGTAAGGTGTGAAGTTGAGTGAGACTCAAAGCTCGACAACGGCAGAAGAAAGAGAAAGGACAAATGTCATCCGCTATGCCTTAGCCATACGCTTTGTATAGTATTCCATGATGTGTACCGCACCTGTGTGTGCCTTGCCATGAGTCCGTCAAGGGGTACAAGAGTGATCCAGGAGTGGATCACTGGACAACGGTCAAGATTATCCTTAGTAACTAAAATACTAGGGAAATGTTTCTCGATTATGGAGGTAAGAAATAGTTCGTCATAAAGAGATTTGCAAAGTACACACGGATCTAAATGTCGCAGACCCGTTGACTATAAGACCTCTCTCACATGCAAAGCATGATCGAGCCCCAGAACTCATTGGGTGTTAGATTCATAACAATGTGAATCACATGGGGATGTGAACTAGATTATTGACTCTAGTGCAAGTGGGAGACTGTTGGAAATATGCCCTAGAGGCAATAATAAATTGGTTATTATCATATTTCCTTGTTCATGATAATCATTTATTATCCATGCTATAATTGTGTTGATCGAAAACTCAGATACATGTGTGGATACATATACAACACCATGTCCCTAGTATGCCTCTAATAGACTAGCTCGTTGATCAAAGAAGGCTATGGTTTCCTAGTCATGGACATGAGATGTCATTTGGTAATGGGATCACATCATTAGGAGAATGATGTGATGGACAAGACCCAAACTACAAACATAGCATATGATCGTGTCACTTTATTGGTACTGTTTTTTACATGTCAAGTATATGTTCCTATGACCATGAGATCATGCAACTCACTGACACCGGAGGAGTACCTTGTGTGTATCAAACGTCACAACGTAACTGGGTGACTATAAAGGTGCTCTACAGGTATCTCCGAGGGTGTCTATTAGGTTGGCATGGATCAAGACTGGGATTTGTTACTCCGTGTGTTGGAGAGGTATCTCAGGGCCCACTCGGTAATACAACATCACAATAAGCCTTGCAAGCAAGGTGACTAAGTGTTAGTCACTGGATCTTGTATTACAGAACGAGTAAAGAGACTTGCCGGTAATTAGGTTGAACTAGGTATGGAGATACCGATGATCAAATCTCGGGCAAGTAACATACCGAAGAACAAAGGGAACATCATACGGGATTAACTGAATTGTTGACATAGAGGTTCGACCGATAAAGTTCTTCATAGAATATGTAGGAACCAAAATGGGCATCCAGGTCCCGCCATTCATTATTGACCGTAGAGGTGTCTCAGTCATGTCTACATAGTTCTCGAACCCGCAGGGTCTGCACACTTAAGGTTTGTTGATGTTTCGGTAGCATAGAGTTATTCATGGTGGTGACCGAAGGTTGTTCGGAGTCCAGGATGAGATCCCGGACATCACGAGGAACTCCGAAATGGTCTGGAGGTAAAGATTTATATATAGGAAGTCCTGTTTTGGTCACCGGAAAAGTTTCGGGCTCATCGGTAGTGTACCGGGAGTGCCGGGAGTGTACCAGGGGACCATCGGGAGGGGTATTTCGGCCCAAGAGGCTACATGGGCTGCGGGAGAAGTAATACCATCCCTTATTGGGCTGACCGAAGTCCCACAAAATTCCCATGCGGCTGGGAAGAAATTCCAAAGTGGAAAAGGTGGAAAAAAGGAAGGAGTCCTAATCCTACTAGGAGTGGAGGAGGAGGACTCCTCCTCTCCACTTCGGCCGAACCAAAGAGGTTTGGCCCTTGCGCCAAGCCTCCTCCTCCTCTCCTCCTATATATACTAGAGTTTTTGAGGGCATCCCTAACCCTAATTGCCACGTGCTGCCCTCTTCTTCCTCTAGATCGTTTTCTCCTCTAGATCGGTTTTCAGCGGTGCTTAGGCAAAGCCCTGCTGGAATTCCTCCACCACCATTGCCGCAACGCCGTCGTGCTGAAGGAGAACTCTTCTACCTCTCCACTCCCTCTTGCTAGATCTAGAAGGCGGAGATCGTCATCGAGCTAAACGTGTGCTAAACGCGGAGGTGTCGTCCGTTCGGCGCTAGAGCGGAAGGACCGTGATCAAGATCGTGAGACGGATCGTGGTGAGTTCGCGGGACAAATCGTGATGAGTTCACAGGACGGATCATGATTGGATTGCGGGATGGATCATGATGAGATCGCGGGACACTCGGCGATTTGGATCGCGAAGACGTTCGACTACACCAACCGCGTTTCTTAACGCTTCCCGCTTAGCGATCTACAAGGGTATGTAGATCCACTCTCCCTCTTGTAGATGCTCATCACCATGGATAGATCTTGCGTGTGTGTGGAATTTTTTTTCCCATGCAACGTTCCCCAACAAGCACTATATGTTGGAGGATCTAAAACCATATAACTTCTATCCGGAGGCAAGCAAACATAACCCATTATGTTGTCTTCCTTGTCCAACATCAACTTCTTAGCATGTAATATTTTAATGAGTGGTCACAATCATAAAAGATGTCCAAGATAATATATTTATATGTGAACCTCTCTTTTGTTATCACTTCCTTTTCAATTGCACCAATGACCAATTACTATGTTTGTTAACCATACTTTTTATATGTCAAGTCATCACTCCTCATAAGATCATTACATAAACTCTTTGCTTTTTTCTATTCTTATTTATTCATTACCCTCAAGAGCATAATAATCTAGCAAAGCCCTCTCATCAAAACTACTTTTTATTATATAACTCTCGGACTTGCTTACATAAGGGGAGAAAAGGCAAAAACTAAAAGGTAGATCATACTAAAAATTTATTCTACTAGATCAAAACAAAATAAAAAAGGATCGAACTAAGAAAAACAAGAAAAACAAAAAAGGAAAAGGGAAAAAGGTGTGATGGTGATACGATAACGGGGCGCCTCCCCCAAGCTTGGCACAAGCCAAGGGGAGTGCCCATACCCATGTGCTTAGATGTCCTTCTTTGGAGGTGATGGTGGTGGAGTTGTTAATGAGGATGGAAGCTTGTCCAATTTCCTCTTAAGCATGAAATTTTGTTCCCTTAGGTCATCTACTTCCTACTCGAGCTTCAATATCCTTTGACATAATTCTTCTTTACTCTCCTGCACAAAATGAGAAGGAATAAATAGAACCTTGGGTTTTCTTCTTGCGTTTGGGAGGCTTGGTTTCCTGAACTCCACGTGTATGTCTCCTAGTTGAGGAATAGGAGTCTCCTCTTCATCTGAGCTTTCTTCTCTATACTTGTCTTCTTGTTTCTCCTCCAAGAATAATCCATAAGGATCCAGGTCCCCGTAGAGCTTGGGATTGGCAAGATAATGCAATACGTACCTCTCCCCATCAGACTCCTGGGATGACATCTTGCTCTAAATATGCTATTCCTTTTCGGAGTCTGAAACGTTCCGGTAGGTCTCCCTAATATGCTCTTCCGGAGTTATGGTATTAATAACATTGGTTTCAACATTAATGGGAGTACCCTACATATAATGTTTGATTCTTTTCCCGTTTACCACCTTAAGATCTGTGCCTTCAGTGTTGTTGATGTTGATGGCACCGGAACGATATACTTCCTCAACAATGTAAAACCCTTCCCAGTTAGAGAGAAGTTTTCCTACAAAAAATCTCAATCGAGATTTGTATAACAAGACATGATCACCTATATTGAATTCATGCTTTTGTATCCTTTTATCATGCCATCTGTTAAATTTTTGTTTAAACAACTTGGCTTTCTCATAGGCCTAGTGTTGGTGTCAAAACCGGCAGATCTCGGGTAGGGGGTCCCAAACTGTGAGACTAGAATGGATGGTAACTGGAGACGAAGGGGACACAGATTTACCTAGGTTCGGGCCCTCCTATGGAGGTAATACCCTATGTCCTACTCTGTTGTATTGATTATATGGGGGGTATAGAGTCTATCTACCTCAAGATCGAATAGCTAACCCCCAGATGAGTCAATCTATCCCTATACCCCTAAACCCTCCTGCTTATATAGACGCCAAGGGTCCCCTGGGTTTACACATGGTTGGTTACATGCCGAAGAGATAAACATGCATAACTACATCCAATATATTGGAGACTATCATGGCTCCTTGAAGCTTCCATCTTGCGTAGGTGGTCTTTGATCGTCCGATGCTCGCTTTGCGGCCCATACATTCCGGCCCATAAACAATAGGTTGGCTATCCGAGGACCCCCTAATCCAGGACACCCTCAGTAGCCCCCAGACTAGCCTTCAACACTGATATATATCTGGTCGATCTCCTTATGTCGTCGTCTTCGGCATGCGAGGCGAGTCCCTCATCCCTCTTTGTTCGGCAACCGACTGTCTTCGGTAAGATCCCAAGCGTTGTAGGCATAGGTCCATTATAATAACCACGTGTGTTCCTCGATTTTCGCGCATCGTGGGGAGGCGAGTGCTCAGTGATTTTTACTATCTTACCCGTCGGTAGTGGAATCACTACCCATTTAATCAAACAAAACTGTGGCTCAGACCACATCCTCTTCCTCCCCATCAAAAGAAACTCCTTGCGGAAGCTCCACGGAGAACATGGCTAACGCCCCCAGCTCCTCTGCGCGTCCCTATGGCTCACGCCCATGGGACTAGACCAGCCATTCTGTTACACTCTTGCGGCTCCGCAATCTAGAGACCCATGGGTATCTTCCTTCCTCAAATCTGGCGGCGACCCGTGCATGTCTGCTTTCTTACGGCAACGAAGTTTTCGTCGAGCATTTCCCCAATCCTAACAAGGGGGAACGCATATGCTTCATCCCCTTTCTCCTCCAGGGTCTTGGGTTTCCAATCCATCCGTTCCTAAGAGGGTTGCTAGAATTCTACGGGATCCAACTCCACCACCTTACTCCAGGGTCCATTTTACCCATCTCGGGCGTCGTCGCTCTCCGTGAGATGTTCTTGGGGTGCGAAGCGCACTTTGATTTGTGGACAAAATACTTTTGTCTTGTCCGCCGAACTCGGGACAAGACAATTTTGGAGGTCAGCGGAGCTGAAGTGTGCCGCATAGCGGGGATGAGGTATCCGGCGGGCACACCGAAGATATCCAAAGAATGGACTTCGGAATGTTTTATATTGAAGACGTCCCCCTGTTCGAGCCAACTCGGATAGGTCTTCCCGAATACTCTGACGCCCTCCCGAAGAAGAGATACAACGGCGGCCGAGGAGCTCGTCCCAGGAGGAAAGCGTCGAAGTGTGACGCCAAGCCACTCAGGTGTGGATGCTTGCCCACCACCAACAGACCATGATCGACATCATGGCCGCCGCCATCTCCCAATGTGTGAAGCCACTTCAGTAGAGGGTACACCCCTTATGGCAATACAACGGTACAAGCGACACCATGTGCTCCCAAAAGCAAGGGCCCGCCAATCCGAGGGCGTTGGCCGCCACACTGCCAACCTGTACAAAGGAGAGCAGGAGGACTTTGTTCGGCGGGCAACCAAGGATGGATATTCGGCCCACAATCCTATTGAATGGGTAAGCCTCTCTCTCTAACATGAAAATAGTTCAGGGTTTCCATTTCGCACTTTATTTGACCGAAGCCTTGCGTGAGCAGGAATGGAGGAGTTTCATCGAGCCAGCTATTGTCCGGCTCCTCGGCCCGAGAACCATTCACGTGACAATGATCCGGGTTTCAATGAGGACCTGAATCTTCTACCTGACTTCGAAGATGGAGTCTATCTCTAGGATAGCATTGACCAATCCCTGGTGGCTATCATAGTTGATTACTCCGGGTAATTCTCCATCCCTGCAACGAGCAAGAAGAAAAGCTCGTCCCGCAAGAGGCCAGCTACCAACAGCGCCAAGGATGCGCCAACTCTAAATCCCAAAGACCGTTGATCCGCGCGCCATACACCGCCATCCGAAGCCACACTCAAGTCGGAGGCCAACAGGGATCCTGCAAAAGAGCCGGCCATGGGGACGAATCCACCTGCCCGCTCATCCTGGAGGTACATCGTTCAACTATTCACTGATTATCAGTAAATAAAGTCTTACGTCAGTTTTTTTTTAATTGAAATATTTAGGCGAAATGCCCAGCCCTCTCCTGCTGAAGAGGTCACCAGGGTGTTTGGAGATACCCAAAACTCCTGAGCTACAGCTCTTGCAGCTCCTGCTGCAGAAGCCCCCATGGCCAATCCAACACCTACTCATTCTGGTGATGGTGTATCCATTACCAAATCAGAGGTGGGGAGCACCATGAATCACCGGAAACGGTGGGATGCCATGTGGCATCCAATATTCTCCGAACAAGAGTTTGTTGCCCTGCACTCAGTAGATGCGCACATTGGAGCTGCCCGAGCCGGGCTCGACGAGGCTATGAAGTTGATATCAGCCAGGATGCAGGTAAGTGATCGACTTTTATAGAGTCCGAATACTCATTTAAACCCAGTAGCCCCGGAGCCGTAATTTGATTTGGAACAAACAAATTAAGGATCTCTGCAATGTTTGACTGCTAACGCAGGCTTCAAAGCAACATGTCGAGTAATTGGCCAAAGAGCTGGAGGACAGCCGCACAGAAGTGCAATCTGTGAAGGACGAACTGGCACAAGTGAAGAGCTTCACCCGGGAGGGCCATGGTGAGTGTACCTTTACTGCTAATCTTAATGTATTATCGTGCCTGAAGCACGGATTTCGTGTAGCAGCCGAATCAATAGGGCACATGGAAAGGCAGTTGGAGGAAGCCCGAGACTCTTAGCGGTATGCCGAGTCCCAGCACCAGGCTAGCTGCCTTGTTGTTCAAAAGCAGGACGAAGAAATTAAGAATTTGGAGATTCAATTGGCCCAAGCTCAAGAGGAAAACCGAAAGCTTCAGAGGGGCTTGTTCGGTAAGTGTGATTATATTATCAGCAAATATTTCTCATGTAGGAAATAATAGTAAGCTCGTTGTTGCCTCATGTACAGGCCTCCTATCTAGGCATCCTGTAGAGGAGATCGGATCATACCAGGGGGGCCCGCTGAAAGAGCTGACTGCTCTCCATGGGCGTGTGTGGAAAGCAATTTAAGGAATGGTGAAGGCACTATGGTCTGCCGAACAGCCACCTGGAGGGCTAGCCGAACTCGTGGATTGATTCAAGGGGGCTCGGAATAGGTTCGAGCTGTAGAAGACTTAGGCTTGCCATGAGGGAGCACAGGAAGCATGGGCAATGATCAAGACCCGTTTCACCGGACTTAATCCCGAGCATATGGCGCGGGTTGGTCCCGTGGGATCGGACGGAAAAGAAGTGCCACTCCACCTGGTGTATGACGAGGTGATGTCTGCCGCCCGTCTTTCACAAGAGGACTGCCCCCTTGATAGCATAATCGATAATCTCGATCAGCAACTCCACATGTAATTTATATGTACTTGTGTATAAACAATCTGTGTTGTAAACTTTGTCTTAAACGGCCATCAGCTTCTCCCCCCGTGCAAAGAGTTCGGGAGTGTTCCTCCTTATTTGTCCCTCCAAAAGAGCAAACTGTATTCGGGGAACCAGGCAATCCAGCCATGCGGTGCGAACAAACAGAAAGCACACAAAAAGATATGTTATATTACTGCTTAGCATAAGAAACATCTTCTGAGGAAAATAGTACCTCTATCGATACCTTTCATCGGGGCTCTATGAAGAGCATAGATAGAAATATGCATACTTTTAGCATGCAGCTAATTGTTCTTTGGGAAGAAAAGACCCAAACAACGGTGATAACGACCGAAGCCATATAAGGTATTTCCGTCACAGCCGACCGATTGTCTATGTAAGATAGCTAGCTTTTGGCTTGACCCGTCTGAGGTATGTGTCCGGATGACCTGGTCGTAACAATCGCAGAGGTGCTCCCTTTACTCTCTTGCCGAACAATCGGGAACATAGAGGGTAGTCACAGGAGCAAGGCAACCCAGCTTGGCAAAGTCTTAGTTTGAATTGATGCATATGATGGCTAGAACATGACAAAAGAAACATGTGCGCACGTAGGTGTGAGCAAATACTTGTAATATAAAAAGTTGGCTACTAGAAGAAGCCCCCACGTGTTGTATTCAAATTTAACACTTTATCGTGTATGCCGATAATCTTTAGTACAAGATCGGTTCAACCAAACATAGGGAAGAAAAGAAATTGGCCCTGTCAAACAACAAAAATGGGAAGGGAAGAAGAAAAAAGGCAAAAATAACAAGAGGAAAAAGGAAAAATATAGGGGAGTTAGACGACACCGGTTTATCTATAGAAGCACCGAAGACGAGCTGCGTTCCATGGGTTTGGTTCAAGGCGGTTATCGGATGGACTTTGAAGACGATAGGCACCTCCCATGAGTACTTCGTCGATGATGAAAGGACCCTCCCATTTGGGGTTGAGTTTATGCTTCTGCTTCTTCGGGAGTCGTAGGACGAGTTCGCCTATGTTGTATGCTTTTGCACTGACCTCCCTAATTTGGTAGCATCGAGCTTTCTGTTGGTAAAAAGTGGAGCGAGCCAGGGCTATAACACTCTCTCCCTCCAAGGCGTCTAATTTGTCCTATCGATCCAACTCGGCCTCCTTTTCCTCGTACATGCACACTGTTGGTGCGTCATGAATTATGTCGCAAGGGAGGACTGCCTCTACCCCATAGACCATAAAGAATGGTGTGTAAACTGTTGATCTATTTGGGGTGGTGTGTAGGCCCCATAGAATGGAGTCGAGTTCCTCCACCCAATGACAGTCGGACTCGTGAAGAGACCAGACCAAACATGGCTTAATGCTGCTCATAATGAGACCGTTTGCTTGTTTGACCTGTCCATTGGTTTGCGAATGATATACTGATGCGTAATCGAGCTTTATATCCATCTTTGCACACCAGTCCTTGACCTCTTGGGCCATAAAGTTGGATCCATTATCTATTATTATACTATGCAAGACACTGTAACGGTGCACCACGCTGGATATAAAATTGATCACTAGTCCAGATTTAGCTGACTTGACGGGCTTTGCTTCTATCCATTTGGTGAACTTGTCAACCATGACCAGTAGGTATTTATTTTTCTTGGTCCCCCTTTAAATGGTCTGACCATGTCCATTCCCCAGACCGCGAAAGGCCAAGTGATCGAGGTGGTCTGAAGAGCTGTTGGGGGCATGTGACTTTGATTTGTGAAGAGTTGACACCGTACGCAATGTTGGACAATTGACTGGGCATCCGTCCGAGCTGTGGGCCAAAAAACCCAGCATAGAAGGCCTTGCTGACAAGGGCTCTTGCCGTGGCATGATGGCTGCCCAAGCCAGCGTGGATTTCGGTGAGGAGCTCCCGTCCTTCTTCCTCGGATATACTCCGCTGTAATATTCGGTTGTGATTTTCTTGTATAACTCACTCTCGTGTACTTTCTAGGCCTTTGATCGCCGAACTATGCGTTGTGCCCCGGTTTGATCGTTGGGGATTTCCTTGTGAAGAAGGTAAGCGAGGAAGGGCTTTGTCCATGGCACTATTACTGCCATTACCTCATGAGTCGAGGGCGTTTCATTCATTACGGAGCCGCCAATAATGCCATCGTTCGGTTCGTTTATGGGGCGAAAAACTTCGTCAGCCGTATTCGGACTAGCGCCATTGTCATCGTCCTGCCACACTACAAAGGGCTTAAAGAGCTGCTCCAGGAAGGTGTTTCTCGAGACAGGGTCGCGCTTGGCTCCCATACGGGCCAGTATGTCGGCGTCTTGGTTGTTGTCGTGAGCGACATGGTCGAATTCCAACCCCTCGAACCGAGCAGATATCTTGAGGATGACATTTCTATATACCGTCATCTTCGGGGTTTTGGCGTCGAATTCGCTATTAATTTGGGATATGGCCAAGTTTGAGTCTCCCGTACCTCTAGACGTCGTATGCCCATTGATACCACCATCCGAATACCATGAAGGATAGCTTCGTATTCGGCTGCATTGTTGGAGTCGGCATACATGATATGCAACACGTATCGCATGTTGTCGCCTGTTGGGTGTGTGAGGATAACTCCAGCCCCTAGTCCGGCCAAGGTCTTGGATCCATCAAAGTACATTGTCCAATGGGAGTATGCACTATATTCCTTCGGGAACTCGACCTCTGTCCATTCAACCAAGATGTCCGCCAATACCTGAGATTTAATGGCACGACATGGCTTGTATGTTATTTAAAAGGGAAGGAGCTAAATAGCCCATTTGGCTATGCAGCCGGTTGCGTCCCTGTTGTTGATTATATCATTCAGGGGGGGCTCAGATGCCACCGTTACTACACACTCCCGGAAGTAGTGTCTAAGTTTCCTCGACACCATGAATACTATATAGGCTATTTTTGGTAATGCGTATCTGGACTTGCACTATGTTAGCACTTGTGACACATAATATACCGGTTTCTAAGTCTGGAATTGGTGTCCCTCCTCATCTCGTTCAACAACGAGCACCGCGGTGACAACTTTGTTGGTGCCGATATGTATAATAACATGGGCTCACCGGTGCCTGGTGCCATGAGTATGGGATTGGTTGATTTCTTCTAACGCAGCCGTTGCCTGATTGGTCCATTCGAACTTGTTGGTCTGTTTCAGCAGCTTATAGAGCGGTAAAGCCTTTTCACGAGGCAGGAGATAAAGCGGCTTAAAGCCTCTATGCACCCAGCTAGCCTCTGGACGTACTTCAGCTCTGTGGGAATTGCAAGTTCCGATAGAGCATGGATTTCAGCTAGATTTGCCTCTATTCCTCTATGGGAGACGATGAATCGAAGAGGTTTACCAGAGGGAACTCCGAATACACATTTTTCCGAATTGACTTGTATATCATATTCGCGTAGACTAGCAAAGGTTTGTCGTAGATCGTCAATCAACTGGCTGACGTGTTTGGTTTTGATTACTACATCATCCATGTATGCCTCGACAATCTTACCGACTTGTGTCACGAGACAAGTCTGGATCATGCGCTGGTATGTGGCCCCAGCATTTTTAAGCCTAAAAAGCCTCGTATTGAAGTAGAATGGCCCGTAAGGGGTGATGAATGCGGTAGCAGCTTCATCGGATTCCTTCATTTTAATTTGGTGGTATCCGAATTAAGCGTCGAGGAAACACAATGAATCGTGTTCGGCTGTGGCATCAATGATCTAGTCTATGTGTGGTAAGGGGAAAGGGTCTTTGGGGCAGGCTTTGTTAAGGTCTTTGAAATCGACACACAGCCGCCAGGACTTGTCTTTCTTGGGTACCATTACCAGGTTTGCCAGCCACTCAGGGTGTTTAATATCCCGAACAAACCCAGCCTCAAGCAGTTTAGCTAATTCTTCACCCATGGCTTGCCGTTTGGGCTCGGAGAAGCAGCACAGAGTCTATTTCACGGGCTTAAATCCTGGGATAATGTTTAGACTGTGTTTGGCAAGCCATCGTGGGATCTCGGGCATATCGGACGGATGCCAGGCAAAAATGTCTGAATTATCGCGAAGGAAATTCCGTAGTGCTTCATCCACAAGGGGATCAAGCTGGGCTTCGATGGACGCTGTCTTATGGGGTCGATCGGGTGTACCTGAAATTTGACGATTTTGTTTGGGGGTTTGAAAGACGTGGACTTGGGCCTTTTGCTAAGGATCATGTCGTCCTTATTAACTATCGACCATAATGCGATCAATTCTTCGGTAGCGAAAGTCTCCGCTAATAGCTCGAGGGAAAGTGCTGGCATTTTATTTTCGACCCAAAGGGCTATGTTCGAATCACTAGCAATCTTGATCACTCCATTTGGTCCTGGCATTTTGAGTATCATGTACCCATAATGGGGTATAGCCTGGAACTTTGCAAAGGCGTCATGTCCCAATAGGGCGTGATAGCCACTCGGGATGGGGACGATGTGGAAGAGAAGTTCTTTGGATCGGTATTTTTTGGGTGTGGCGAACACCATGTCCAGGATGATACATCCCAAACAACGTGC
The DNA here is from genome assembly GCA_022496015.1 of Hordeum marinum. Taxonomy (NCBI): domain Eukaryota; kingdom Viridiplantae; phylum Streptophyta; class Magnoliopsida; order Poales; family Poaceae; genus Hordeum; species Hordeum marinum. The sequence goes on along the minus strand of CM039675.1, from coordinate 393,578,625 downwards.
CTCTTTCCCTGGGATAATTCCCTAGAAGGTCGTGTTGCTATGTTCGATGCAAGATTCTGATGAACTGCATTTTTTCCAGGGTGGTTTTCTATATAAGGTTTAGACCACTGCCTCCGTCCATTAGCACTTTATGTAGCCTCTCTCCATCAATGATAGGGTTCAAGACTAGTGGGCTGGTGAGTGGCCGGGAAGAATGGCCGGCTGGTCAGTGTCCCCAAAAGTGATCGGTATGTCTACCCATGGGCTAGGGGCTGCCACATGGTAAACCTGTTTGAGCTCCCTAAGAGCCCTCTTATGCATGTTACTTGAGGGGAAGGTCACATAGACCGTCGGGACTTTGGCATTGCGCCCGGGTGGCGATGGGGAGCGCCTACTTGACGGAGGTGTTCCAAGGACAGCCTCGCCGCTTTTCGCAACTTGCCTGACGACCCAACAAGCTCTATGGTTGTGAGTCGGATTTGTGTTTAACAACACGGAATGTATGGGGCAAGGTTTATCCAATAGTCCATCGAGAATAGTGTCGGCCCCTGAGGGGGGCTTGTTTCTTTTTTCCACGGGTTCATACCTGGCTGGCCGTTTTGGAGGTATCCTCTTTTTCCGAGCTCCATTAGGGTGTTCGGGGAAAATTGGTTCGGAGTACAGTTGTTCGGATTGCAAAACGCTCTCCATGGCACAATATTTTTGTACCAATTCGAATAACTCCGAAAATTCAAGAACGTGTCGGCGGGCCAAGGCATTTAGAATCCCCTCGTCATGGCAATTATGAATGAAAGTTGCCATGATCTATTGGTCACTAAGACCTTTTTCTCTCCTTCTAGCGAGCAGGAGTCTGGCCCAAAAGTGATGGACCGATTCTCCTTGTAGTTGCTTGATATCCCGAAGGTCCGAGGATACGGTCTTTGGTGCGATACTGGGATGATCGTCTTGGGCGGTGGGTGGGAAAATTCGATTCCATACCGCATTGAGTGTGTGGAATTACAATTTCCGAATCATGCGAAGGATCCCAGACTGGTGATGGTCCGGTTTTAGAGTGATTTCCTGCCTCTAGCTCACTGACGCAGTCTCTATGATCAAGGACTGAGGTATAGACAGTTTTGACTTCTGGCTGTCCGGCAGAATCCGCAGCCGGACACTTGATAGTAGCGAAAAGGTGGGTGATCGGGGGGACATGAGTCTCCATGTCATCGGGTCTGATCCCGAGCCGATCATAGATCAGAATCTGGTCATCCGATATACGCATATCTTCGATCCGATCGAACAACTCGTTTAAGAATGAGGCGATGGTAGGATGTGTGTCACTCACACGAGTGGATTCATTGAGCAGCGTGACGGTTCCAGAGTCATGCCGAAGCGGATCTGTGTTCCGTCCAACCACGAGACCTGATATCTTCAGCGTCAAGGCATTCGGACTTACAGATTCTTCCTCAAGGGGCAAAGGTTCCATTAGAATGAGTATTCCCTGGGAATCAACCACGAACTCTATGGTACCAAACCTTATCCTTTGATCGGGGAGAAATTTCCGATCTGGCCATGGCGGCTGATCGGGATGGCGTGTGATGAGGTGTCATCACTGGCGAGACTCTGATCGGGGGTGGGAATCCCCTGGATGCAGATCTCGTTGCTCGTAACGAGGTGAGCCATTGATTCCTGTGGTGCTCATAGAGGACTCTCAATGAAAGCACCAATGTCGGTGTCAAAACCGGCGGATCTCGGGTAGGGGGTCCCCAACTGTGAGACTAGAATCAATGGTAAGAAGAGACGAAGGGGACACAGCTTTACCCAGTTTCGGGCCCTCCTATGGAGGTAATACCCTACGACTTGCTCGGTTGTATTGATTATATGGGGGATTACAGAGTTGATCTACCTCGAGATCGAATAGCTAACCCTAGATGAGTCGTTTTGTCCCTATACCCATAAACACTCCGGCTTATATAAACGACAAGGGTCCCCTGGCTTTACACATGGTCGGTCACATGCCGAAGAGATAAACATGCCTAACTACAGCTAATAACTTGGAGAGTACGTCATGGCTCCTTGAAGCTTCCATCTTGCATAGCTGGTCTTTGATCGGCCGATGCTCGCTTTATGGCCCATACAGTCCGGTGATGACCCACAAGTATAGGGGATCAATTGTAGCTCTTTTCGATAAGTAAGAGTGTCGAACCCAACGAGGAGCAGAAGGAAATGACAAGTAGTTTTCAGTAAGGTAATGTCTGCAAGTGCTGAAATTGTAAGTAGTGAAGTAGTTTGATAGCAAGATAATTTGTAACGAGTAAGTAACGAATATAGTAACAAAAGTGCAGCAAGGTAGCCCAATCCTTTTGAGGCAAAGGACAGGCCAAAGTGGTCTCTTATGATAAGCAAAGCATTCTTGAGGGTACACGAGAATTTCATCTAGTCACTTTCATCATGTTGGTTTAATTCATGTTCGGTACTTTGATAATTTGATATGTGGGTGGACCGGTGCTTAGGTGCTGATATTACTTGAACAAACCTCCAACTTATGATTAACCCTCCTGCAAGTATCCGCAACTACGAGAAAAGTATTAAGAATAAATTCTAACCATAGCATTAAACTTTTGGATCCAATCGGCCCCTTACGGAATAGCACATAAACTGGGGTTTAACCTTCTATCACTCTCGCAACCCATCATCTAATTGCTACTCCACAATGCATTCCCTTAGGCCCAAATATGGTGAAGTGTCATATAGTCGATGTTCACATGACACCACTAAGGGAATCACAACATACATACTATCAAAATATCGAACACATACCAAATTCACATGATTACTTGCAACATGATTTCTCCCGTGACCTCAAGAACAAAAGTAACTACTCACAAATAATAATCATGCTCAAGATCAGAGGGGTATTAAATAGCATAATGGATCTAAACATATAATCTTACACCAAATAAACCATATAGTGATCAACTACAAGACGTAATCAACACTACTAGTCACCCACACGAACTCAAGAGATGAAATAGGGTTTGAGAGGAGTTGGTGCTATTGAAGATGTTGATGAAGATTTCCCTCACCAAGATGGGATAGTTTTTGTTGATGATGATGACGATGATTTCCCCCTCCGGGAGGGAAGTTCCCCCGACGAAATCGCTCCGCCGGAGGGCAAAAGTGCTCCTGCCCAAGTTCCACCTCGAGGCAACGACGCTTCATCCTAAAAGCCTCCATCTTCTTTTTTCTACATCAAAATGACTTATATACCAAAAGATGTGCACCGTAGGTGGGCCAAGGAGGGCACAACCCACCAGGGCGTGCCTGAGCTCCCTGGCGTGCCCAGGTGGGTTATGCCCACCTGGTGGGGCCCCTCTGGTAGTTATTTGGTCCAATAATTCTTAAATATTCCATGAAAAATCTCCGTGAAGTTTCAGCTTGTTTGGAGTTGTGCATAATAGGTAGCTTGACGTAGCTTTTCCAGGTCCAGATTTCTAGCTGCAGGAATTCTCCCTGTTGGTGTGTTCCTTGCAAATTATGAGAGAAAAGGCATTAGAATTACTCCAAAAAGCATTATTATGGATAAAAACATTATAAATAACAGCACGAAAACATGATGCCAAATGGACGTATCAACTCCCCCAAGCTTAGACCTCGCTTGTCCTCAAGAGAAAATGGAAATCGAAAAACATGTCCACATGCTTTGAGAGAGAGGTGTCGATACAAACAAAATAAGGACATAGAAGCATCATGTTGATTATTATAACAACAACAAAATTAAACATAGGACTTTTATCATAGAACTTTTATCATATACTTCTCATGAATAAGTAATAGTTCATCACACAATCGAAGTATAAAGCAAAAACTCTATTAGAAACCAACAAACTATGTTCTTAGTCAACTTTGCAACTACAATTCATCATCTTTTTAGGAAGGGTCGTGTATCGGAGCCTTTAGGCAAGTCCACATACTCAACCATCATATAGTCTTCTATGATTTCTAACACTCGCCTCGTACCCATGAGCAAAACATTTCAACCGGACACATACAAAGATAGGGGCTTATAGTTTTGCCTCCCAACATCCTCACCTCAAGGGTGATGTCAACAATAATAACTCATGCTATCAATATTCAACTGGAAATATGTGCCTAGATCTTTCCTCACCACATGATGCTTGCCAAAGGAGAAAAATAAAAGGAATAGAGAAAAACTTTGACTCTTGCAAAAAAGTAAAAGATAGGCCCTTCGCAGAGGGAAGCGGAGGTTGTCATGCACTTATTTGTTTGTATGCTCAATCCCTTAGTGCAAGAGAATGTCACGTTGTATTGCCCCTTAAGATGACAACCTTTATTATGCAGTCTGTCAGTTTTATTCTTTGTCATCCAAGTTCGTACAACGCTTAATTTTATCTTACACTAAATGATCTTACACTTTTAGAAGCAATTTTTATTGCCTTATTGCACCGATGACAACTTACCTGAAGGATCTTGCTCAATCCATAGGTAGGTGTGGTGGACTCTTGAAAATAGGATTTGGGTTTAAGGATTTTTGGATGCACAAGTAGTATCTCAACTTAGTGCGGAATTTTTGGCTAGCAAAGGTATGGGGCAAGCATCACTTGTTAAAGGATCTATGACAATATGACTTCTATGTGAATATAAACAAACATAAACCATAAAGTTGTCTTCCTTGTCCAACGTCAAAAAATTTGGCATATAATATTTTGATGAGGGCTCACAATCACAAAAGATTTCTAGGATAGTATATTTATATGTGAATCTTCCTTCCATTATTAATTCTTTCATGAGTTGCATCATTGACTAATGCTATATTTGTCAATCTCTAATAAAATTTCCTACTTATACTTTTCCTTATGTGGTGACATCACCTACCATAGGATTAGTATATGATCTTATTGATTTATTTCCTTTCTTTCATTTCTTTCTTATTTCTTTTTCCTTATCTGCAACATGAAAGTAAAGAAAGCAAAAACTCAAATTAAACTTTATCATATAACTTGCACACGATTACAATGATAGATCACTAAGCAAACTCTCAAATAAGGAAGGATCGAACTGAACTTTATTTCATCTAGGCAAAAGATTGAACTAAGATAATTAAAAGCAAAAAAGATAGTGGGATGATACGATACCGGGGCACCTCCCCCAAGCTTGGTGGAAGCCAAGGGGAGTGCCCATACCCGATATTTAGTTCTCCTTTGGTGGTGTAGAAGATGATGGTGGTGAAGTAGAAGTCTTGTCCTTGGATTTCCATGGCAGTGGTCCACCATCATGAGAGGAAGAGTGAGTCTCACGGGTCCTGCAACTAGCAGCCAAACTCATACCTTTAAACCTTGCCTCATATTCAAAGACTTGGTTCTGGAGGTCATAGATGTGGCTTTGGAGGAAGTTGATTTGCTCGTTGAAGGTGAAGACTATGTCCTTCATGGGCTTGCCATCCACCTTGAGATCACGGGAGAGGTCCGTGATCATGAGGTGATTGGCTTGGAGTCCACGCTCCACCATCCCCTTGCACCGGAAGACATCTTGCTCCACAGCTTCAAGCCTAGACTCCATGGTTCCCGTCCCCTTGGGACAGGGCACATCGTGAAGGTCTAGCACCCTCTCATGCATCTCAATGACCTGAGGGTGCTGCACTACCTCCCGAAGATATGGGTTGATGACGTTCTTGAAGAACTTGTCCTTGGAGGAGCTTGAAGCAGCCATGGTAGATGGGATTTGAGAGAAAACAACAAGGAAAAAGAGAACAGAGGATTTCTCCGCGAACGGTGATCAACAGGTTTGGGAAATATATATATATTTTTTATCTTGGAGGACAAGTTCCAGGTCTGCACAACCCACCTGGGCGCGCTAGGAAAGCTTGGCGTGCCCTGGTGTCTTGTGCCCACCAGGGGATGCTTCCTGGGAGTTTCTTTATTTCCAAAATTCTAAAATATTCCAAAACTGACAGAAAATATCATGTACCTCCTTATTTTCACGATTTTGGAGTGTTCCGGAAGGACTATTTTATGTGTTCTTCCGGTGTCAAAGTTTGGATAATATTACTTGCAACATTAATAGGCGTACCTGAAATATATTGATTTATTCGTTGTCCATTGACAACCTTTGGGTTAGTACCTTTAGAATTATTTATTTTGATGGCACCAGATCGGTAAACCTCCTCGATGACATACGGGTCTTCCCATTTCGAGAGGAGCTTCCCTGCAAAAAATCTTAAAAGAGAGTTGTACAAAAGAACATATTCTCCGACTTTAAACTCGCGCTTTTGAATTCTTTTGTCATGCCATCTTTTGACTTTTTCTTTGAATAATTTTGCATTTTCATAAGCTTGGGCTCTCCATTCATCTAATGAGCTAATATCAAATAACCTCTTCTCACCAGCAAGTTTGAAATCATAATTGAGCTCTTCAACTGCCCAAAATGCTTTATGTTCTCACTCAAGAGGCAAATGACAAGCTTTTCCATAAACCATTTTATAAGGAGACATACCCATAGGATTTTTATATGCTGTTCTATAAGCCCAAAGTGCATCATCTAATTTCTTAGACCAATTCTTCCTGGACCTATTGACAGTCTTTTGCAAAATTAATTTTATTTCTCTATTGCTAAGTTCAACTTGACCACTAGACTAAGGATGATAGGGTGATGCAATTCTATGGTTAACATCATACTTGGCAAGCATTTTACGGAAAGCACCATGAATAAAGTGTGAACCACCATTGGTCATTGAATATCTAGGGACTCCAAACCTTGGGAAAATAACGTCCTTAAGAATTTTAATAGAGGTGTTGTGATCAGCACTACCGGATGGAATAGCTTCTACCCATTTAGTAACATAATCAACAGCAACCAAAATATGTGTATACCCATTAGAGGAAGGAAAAGGTCCCATGTAATCAAATCCCCAAACATCAAATAGTTCAACAGGAAGTGAATAATTCAGAGGCATTTCTTGACGCTTACCGATATTACCTATTCTTTGACATTCATCGCAAGATGAGACATACTTACGGGCATCCTTGAAGAGAGTGGGACAATAAAATCCAGATTGCAATACCTTATGCGTAGTTCTATCTCTAGCATGATGCCCTCCATAAACCTTAGAGTGACATTTTTAGGATTTGTCCCTGTTCATGCTCAGGTACACAACGTCTAATAATACCATCTAATCCTTCTTTATAAAGATGTGGGTCACCCCAAAAGTAATGTCTTAAATCATAGAAGAATTTTTTTTCTTTTGTTGGTAAGTAAAGCTAGGTGGTAAATATTTAGCAACAATGTAATTAGCATAGTCAGCATACCAAGGATTACTATTAGCAACATTATTGCAGCTAACTGCTCATCAGGAAAACTATCATCAATAGGTAGTGGGTCATCAAGCACATTTTAAAGCCTAGACAAGTTATCAGCTACGGGGTTCTCAACTCCTTTTCTATCAATGATATGTAAATCAAATTCTTGTAACAAGAGAACCCAACGAATAAGTCTAGGTTTAGCATCTTTATTTTCCATAAGATATTTAATAGCAGCAAGGTCTATCTAAACAGTTACTTTGGAATCAACAATATAAGGTCTAAATTTATCACAAGCAAACACAACTACTAAGAATTCTTTTTCAGTAGTAGCATAATTTCTTTGAGCAATGTCTGTACTTTTACTAGCATAATGAATAACATTCAATTTCTTATCAACTTTTTGTCCTAGAACGACACCAACAGCATAATCACTAGCATCACACATAATTTCAAAAGGCAAGTTCCAATCAGGTAGTTGAACAATAGGTGCAGTAATTAAGGCTTTCTTGAGTGTTTCAAAGGCTTCAAGACAATCATCATCAAAAACAAAATGGATATCCTTTTTCAAGAGATTAGTAAGAGGCCTAGAAATTTTAGAAAAGTCTTTGATAAATCTCCTATAGAAACCAACATGACCTAAGAAACTACAAATACCTTTTATATCTTTAGGACACGGCATTTACTCATTTGCATCGACCTTATCTTGGTCGACTTCAATACCTCTTTTAGAAATTTTATGACCTAATACAATGCGTTCATTAACCATAAAGTGGCACTTCTCTGCAAAACTCGGTCAAGATTGCTTAAACAATCATCAAAAGACTTCCCATAAACAAAGAAGTCATCCATGAAAACCTCAACAATCTTTTCACAAAAATCAGAGAATATAGCCATCATGCATCTTTGAAAGGTAGTAGGTGCATTACATAAACCAAAAGGCATACGTCTATAAGAACAGGTTACAAAAGGACAAGTAAAAGTGGTCTTTTCTTGATCAGGTTGTGATACAGGTATTTGTGAAAAGCCAGAATATCCATCAAGGAAGAAAAAGTGTGTGTGCTCATATAATCTTTCAAGCATTTGATCAATAAAAGGCAAAGGGTAATGTCTTTTCTAGTTGCTTTGTTTAATTTTCTAAAATCAATTACCATCCTATAGCCTGTAACAATTCTTTGTGGAATAAGTTCATTTTTATCATTAGGAACAACAGTAATACCTACTTTCTTAGGAATACAATGAATAGGACTTACCCATATACTATCAGTTATAGGATAGATTATACCTGCTTCCAGAAGTTTTAATATTTCTGTTCTTACCACCTCTTTCATCTTTGGATTTAACCAACATTGGTGATCAACAACTGGTTTAGCATCAGGTTCCATATTGATTTTGTGCTGACATAGAGTGGGACTAATGCCCTTTAAATCATCAAGAGTATATCCAATAGCAGCCCGATGCTTCCTTAGAACTTTCAATAATATTTCTTCTTCATGTTCTGAAAGGTTAGCACTGATAATAATAGGATATATCTTCTTTTCCTCAAGATAAGCATATTTCAAAGTGTCTGGCAATTGTTTTAATTCAAACACAGGATCACCTTTAGGTGGAGGAGGACCTCCAAGAGTTTCAATAGGTAAATTGTGTTTAAGAAGACGACATTGTTCAAAGAAAACTTTGTCTATTTCATTTCTTTCATGCATATGTAAATCATTTTCATGGTCTAGCAGATATTGTTCTAAAGGATCAGTAGGTTGTACAGCAGTAGAAGCAAAACCAATTAATTCATCCTTACTAGGCAATTATTTTTCATGATTATTTCTACTAAACTTGGAAAAATTAAACTCATGAGACTCATCACCAAAGCTAACTCCCACAGTTTGTTTCTTACAATCTATCTTACCATTAATTGTGTTCAACAAAGGTCTACCAAAGATAATGGGACATAAGTCATCTTGTGGGGAACCAAGAACAAGAAAATCAGTAGGGTATTTTATTTTCCCACGCAAGACCTCAACATCTCTAATAATCCCAAATGGATATATAGTGTGTCTATTAGCAAGTTTAATAGTAACATCTATTTCTTCTATCTCAGCAAGTGCTATGTCTTTCATAATCTCTTCATATAAAGTGTAAGGAATAGCACACACACTAGCACCCATGTCACATAAACCATGATAACAGTGATCTCCTATTTTAACTGAAATAACAGGCATGCCCACAAAAGGTCTATGTTTATCTTTTCTATCAGGTTTAGCAATTCTAGAAGCTTCTTCACAGAAGTAAATAACATGCCCATCAATATCTTATTCCAAGAGATCTTTAAATATAGCAATGCTACGTTCTACTTTAATTTGTTCTTCAGGTTTAGGTGTTGTAATATAGATTTTGTTAACCATAGTTGAAACTTTAGCATGTTCCTTTATCCTAACAGGGAAAGGTGGTTTCTCTATATAAGCAGAAGGAACAATTGGATCAACATTATAGAGTATAGTTTCTTCTTTAACTGGTGTTGGTTTTTTAATTTCTTCTTTAACAGGTGGGTGATATTTAAACCACTTCTCCTTAGGGATTTCAACATGAGTGGCAAATGATTCACAAAAGGAGGCTACTATCTCAGAGTCAAGTCCATATTTAGTGCTAAACTTTTGAAAAGCATCGGTATCCATAAAAGATTTAACACAATCATACTTAAGTTTAATACCTGACTCTTTACCTTCATCGAGTTCCGAATCTTCAGAGTTGCATTTAATTCTATCCAAAATATCCCATCGGAATTCAATAGTCTTCTTCATAAAAGAACCAGCACAAAAAGTATCATGCATGGTTTGATCATTACGAGAAAGCCGAGCATAAAAATTCTGGATAATAATTTCTCTTGAGAGCTCATGATTGGGGCATGAATATAACATTGACTAAAACCTCCCCCAATCTAGAACGATACTTTCTCCTTCACGAGGCCAAAAATTATATATATAATTCTGATCACAATGAACTAGATGCATAGGATAAAATTTCTGGTGGAACTCCAATTTCAAATGATTCCAATTCCATGATCCAATATCACCACATAGCCTATACCATGCCAATGATTTTCCCTTCAAAGACAAAGGGAAAACCTTTTTCATAACTTGATCCCTGGGTAAACCTGCAAGCTTAAACAATCCATAAATTTGTTCCACATATATCAAGAGCATATCAGGATGATCAGTTCCATCTCCTGCATAAGGATTAGCTAGCAGTTGTTCTAACTTACCTGAAGGAATTTCATATTCAATATTTTTAGTAGGTGCAGTAGGTTGAAGGGTAGCTAATTGTGGTTCCGTACGAGGTGAAGATACCCCAAAAAACTCCTCAAAGGATTGTTTTCCATAGTAACAAGTGACAATAAATTTCAGCACACTATATAAATGTTTCCTTACCAAATTCCATTTACCAAAGGCGCTTCAGTCCCCGGCAACAGCGCCAGAAAATAGCCTTGATGACCCACAAATATAGGGGATCAATTTTAGCTCTTTTCGATAAGTAAGAGTGTCGAACCCAACGAGGAGCAGAAGGAAAGGACAAGTAGTTTTCAATAAGGTAATGTCTGCAAGTGCTGAAATTGTAAGTAGCGAAGTAGTTTGATAGCAAGATAATTTGTAACGAGCAAGAAACGAATATAGTAACAAAAGTGCAGCAAGGTATCCCAATCCTTTTGAGGCAAAGGACAGGCCAAAGCGGTCTCTTATGATAAGCAAAGCGTTCTGGAGGGTACACGGGAATTTAATCTAGTCACTTTCATCATGTTGGTTTAATTCGTGTTCGGTACTTTGATAATTTGATATGTGGGTGGAGCGGTGCTTAGGTGCTGCTATTACTTGAACAAACCTCCTACTTATGATTAACCCTCCCAAAGCATCCGCAACTACGAGAAAAGTATTAAGAATACATTTCAACCATAGCATTAAACTTTTGGATCCAATCGGTCCCTTACGGAATAGCGCATAAACTGGGGTTAAAGCTTCTGTCATTCTCGCAACCCATCATATAATTGCGACTCCACAATGCATTCCCTTAGGCCCAAATATGGTGAACTGTCATATAGTCGACGTTCACATGACACCACTAAGGGAATCACAACATACATACTATCAAAATATCGAACACATATCAAATTCACATGATTACTTGTAACATGATTTCTCCCATGACCTCAAGAACAAAAGTAACTGCTCACAAATTATTATGATGCTCAAGTTCATAGGGGTATTAAATAGCATAATGGATCTCAACATATAATCTTCCACCAAATAAATCATATAGTGATCAACTACAAGCCGTAATCAACACTACTAGTCACCCACAAGCACCAATCTATAGGTCCGGTAACAAGACTGAACTCAAGAGATGAACTAGGGTTTGAGAGGAGTTGGCATTGTTGAAGATGTTGATGAAGATTGCCCTCCCCAAGATGGGAGAGTTGTTGGTGATGATGATGACGATGATTTCCCCCTCTCGGAGGGAAGTTCCCCCGGCGGGATCGCTCCGCCAGGGGGCAAAAGTGCTCCTGCCCAAGTTCCGCCTTGAGGCAGCGGCGCTTTGTCCCAAAAGCCTCCCTCTTCTTTTTGCTAGGTCATAATGACTTATATACCAGAAGATGGACACCAAAGGTGGGCCGAGGAGGGCACAACCCACCAGGGCGCGCCTGGGCTCCCTGGCACGCCTAGGTGGGTTGTGCCCACCTAGTGGGCCCCCTCTGGCAGTTATTTTCTCCAATAATTCTTAAATATTCCATAAAAAATCTCTGTGAAATTTCATCTTGTTTGGAGTTGTGCATAATAGGTAGCCTGACGTAGCTTTTCCAGGTCCAGATTTCCAGCTACCGAAATTCTCCCTCTTGGTGTGTTCCTTGCAAATTATAAGAGAAAAGGCATTACAATTACTCCAAAAAGCATTATTATGGATAAAAACATTATAAATAACAGCAAGAAAACATGAAGCAAAATGGACATATCATCCGGCCAATAAACAATAGGTTGGGTATCCGAGGACCCCCTAATCCAGGACTCCCTCACCTGGGTTCTCCATTCATCAAGTGAGCTAATATGAAATAACCTCTCCTCACCAGCAAGTTTGAAATCATATTTGAGCTCTTTGATTTCCCAATAAGCTTTATGCTCTAGCTCTAGAGGTAAGTGACATGCTTTACCATAAACCATTTTATATGGAGACATACCCATAGGATTCTTATAGGCAGTTCTATAAGCCCATAATGCATCGTCAAGTTTCCTAGACCAATTATTCCTCGATCTATTAACTGTATTTTGCAAGATCAATTTTATTTCTCTATTTCTTAATACTACTTTACCACTAGACTGAGGATAATAAGGAGATTCAATTCTATGATTAACATCATACTTAGCAAGCAATTTACGGAAAGCACCATGAATAAAACGTGAACCACCATCAATCATTAAATATCTTGGGAATCCAAATCTGGGGATAATAAATTCTTTAAGCACCTTAATAGAGGTGTTATGATCAGCACTACTAGTTGGAATAGCTTCTACCCACTTAGTAACATAATCAACAGGAACTAAAATATGAGTATACCCGTTGGACGTTCGAAAAGGTCCCATATAATCAAAAACCCAAACATCAAATGTTTCAATAACAAGAGAGTAATTCATAGGCATTTCCTGACGTCTACTAATATTGCCAATTCTTTGACATTCATCAAATGACAAGACAAACTTACGAGCATCCTTGAAGAGAGTAGGCCAGTAAAAACCAGGTTGTAATAACTTGTGTGCAGTTCTATCTCTAGTGTGGTGTCCTCCGTAGGCCTCGAAATGACACTTATGTAGGATATGTTATGCGAACTTGATCACGATCCGTCCCACGAACTTGATCACGATCCTTCCGATCTAGCGCCGAAAGGACGGCACCTCCACGTTCAGCACACGTACAGCTTGATGACGATCTCCGCCGTCTTGATCCAGCAAGAAGGAGCAGAGAGGAAGAAGAGTTCTTCGGCAGCATGACGGAGCTCCGGCGATGGTGGTGGAGCTATTCCGGCAGGGCTTCGCCTAAGCACTGCAGAAATCCGATCTATAGGAGAAACTATGGACTAGAGGGTAGGGTTTCACGTGGCTGAAAATCTTGTGCAAAAACCCTAAAACCCTCTAGTATATATACAAGGAGAGGAGGAGAGGAGGCAGCCTTGGCTTCCAAGCCAAGGAGGCTCGGCCGAACCAGGAGGGAGGAATCCACTTCCTCCACTCCTAGTAGGATTAGGACTCCTTCCTTATTTTGCCTTTTTTGCCTTTTTCCACCTTTTTCCTTTTGGGTTTTTCTTCCCAGCCGAATGGCCCTTGTGTGGGACTTCCACCAGCCCACAAAGGGCTGGTATTCAATCTCCCACAGCCCATGAAGCCTCTTGGGTCAAAATACCCCTCCCGGTGGTCTCCCGATACACTATTGGCACTCCCGGTACACTACCGATGAGCCCGAAACTTTTCCGGCGACCAAAATAGGACTTCCTATATATATATCTTTACCTCCGGACCATTCCGGAGCTCCTCGTGATGTCCGGGATCTCATCAGGGACTCCGAAAAACCTTCGGTCACCACCATACATAACTCTATACTACCGAAACGTCACCAAACCTTAAGTGTGCAGACCCTGCGGGTTCGAGAACTATGTAGACATGACCGAGACACCTCTATGGTCAATCACCAATAGCGGGACCTGGATGCCCATATTGGTTCCTACGTATTCTACGAAGATCTTTATCGGTCGAACCTCTATGTCAAGGATTCAGTTAATCCCGTATGATGTTCCATTTGTTCTTCAGTATGTTACTTTCCTGAGATTCGATCGTCGGTATCTCCATACCTAGTTCAACCTCGTTATCGGCAAGTCTCTTTAATCATTCCATAATACAAGATCCCGTGACTAACACTTAGACACATTGCTTGCAAGGATCATTGTGATGTTGTATTACCGAGTGGGCCCTGAGATACCTCTCCGTCACACGGAGTAACAAATCCCAGTCTTGATCCATGCCAACTAAATAGACACCCTCGAAGATACCTGTAGAGCACCTTTATAGTCACCCCGTTCCGTTGTGACGTTTGATACACACAAGGCAGTCCTCCGGTATCCGTGAGTTGCATGATCTCATGGTCATAGGAACATATACATTGACATGCAGAGAACAGTAGCAATAAACTGACATGATCATATGCTACGTTTGTAGTTTGGGTCTTGTCCATCACATTATTCTCCTAATGATGTGATCCCATTATCAAATGAAATCACATGTCAATGGATAGGAAACATTAACCATCTTGGACCAACGAGCTAGTTCACTAGAGCCATACTAGGGACAAAGTGTTGTCTATTTACCCACACATGTAATGTGTTTCCAATTAATACAATTATAGCATGGACAATAAACGATTATCATGAACAAGGAAATATAATAATAAACACTTTATTTATTGCCTCTAGGGCATATTTCTGATAGTCTCCCACTTGCACTAGAGTGAATAATCTAGCTCACATCACTATGTGATTTACATTGTAATGATTCGAACACCCATGTAGTTCTAGTGTTGATCATGTTTAGCCCTTGGAAGAGGTTTAGTCACTGGGTCTGCAACATTCAGATCTGTGTGCACTTTGCAAATATTTATGTCCTTCTCCTCGATGTAATCGTGGATGGAGTTGAAGCGTCGCTTTATGTGTCTGGTCCTCTTGTGAAACCTTTGTTCCTTGGCCAGAGCAATGGCATCAGTGTTGTCACAGAACAGGTTCATTGGATTCAGTGCACTGGGCACTACTCCAAGATCTGTCATGAACTGCTTCATCCAGACACCTTCCTTCGCCGCCTCCGAGGCTGTGATGTACTCGGCGTCACATGTAGAATCAGCTACCACGCTTTGCTTGGAACTGCACCAGCTTACCGCTCCCACATCAAGAATAAATAAGTATCCGGTTTGTGACTTAGAGTCATCCGGATCAGTGTCAAAGCTTGCATCGACGTAACCCTTTACGACGAGCTCTTCATCACCTCCATAAACGAGAAACATTTCCTTAGTCCTTTTCAAGTACTTAAGGATATTCTTCGCCGCTGCCCAGTGTTCCATTCCAGGATCACTTTGAAACCTTCCGGCCATACTTATGGCAAGGTTGACATCGGGTCTTGTGCACAGCATTGCATACATGATAGAGCCTATGGCTGGAGCATAGGGCATGACACTCATCTTTTCTCTATCCTCTGCAGTAAATCGGCATTGAGTCTTACTCAAATTCACACCTTGTAACACAGGCAAGAACCCCTTCTTGGGCTGATCCATTTTGAACTTCTTCAAAACTTTATCAAGGTATGTTCTCTGTGAAAGTGCCATTAAGCGTCTCGATCTATCTCTATAGATCTTAATGCCTAATATGAAAGCAGCTTCTCCTAGGTACTTCATTGAAAAACTCTTGTTCAAATATTGCTTCACGCTTTCTAGCATTTCTATATTTTTTCCAATCAAAAATATCTCATCCACATATAATATTAGAAACGCTATATAGCTCCCACTCACTTTCTTGTAAATACAAGCTTCTCCATAAACTTGTATAAACTCAAACGCTTTGATCACCTCATCAAAATGCTTATTCCAACTCCAAGATGCTTGCACCAGCCCATAAATGGATCACTGGAGTTTGCAAACTTTATCAGCATTATCTGGATCCACAAAACTTTCTAGTTGCATCATATACAACTCTTCCTCAAGGAAACCGTTGAGGAACGTTGTTTTGACATCCATCTACCAAATTTCATAGTCGAAATAAGCAGCTATTGCCAACATGATTCTGATAGACTTAAGCATCGCTACGGGTGAGAAGGTCTCATCGTAGTCAACTCCTTGAACTTGTGAAAAAACCTTTGCCACAAGTCGAGCTTTATAGACGGTGACATTACCGTCCACGTCTATCTTCTTCTTAAAGACCCATTTGTTCTGAATGGCATTTTGCCCTTCTGGTAATACTTCCAAAGTCCATAATTTGTTTTCATACATGGATCCCATCTAGGATTTCATGGCCTCTAACCATTTCTCGGAATCCGGGCCCATCACTGCTCCTCCATAGCTCGTAGGTTCATTGTTATCCAACAACATGACCTCCAAGACAGGGTTGTCGTACCACTCAGGAGTAGTACGTAGCCTTGTCGACCTACGAGGTTCAATAGTAGCTTGATCCGAAGCTTTATGATCATCATCATTAACTTCCTCTTCTACCGTCGTAGGTTCCACAGAAACATATTTCTGCGTTGTGCTACTTTCTGGTTGAAGTAAAGGTTCAATAACCTCATCAAGCTCTATTTTCCTCCCACTCAATTCTTTTGAGAGAAACTCTTTCTCAAGAAATGTTCCGTGACAAACACTTTGCCTTCGGATCTGAGATAGAATGTATACCCGACTATCTCTTTTGGGTATCCTATGAAGATGCATTTTTCCTCTTTGGGTTCCAGCTTTTCAGGCTGAAGCTTTTTGACATAAGCATCACATCCCCAAACTTTAAGAAGCGACAACTTTGGCCTCTTGCCAAACCACGGTTCATATGGCGTCGTCTCAAAGGATTTTGATGGTGCCCTATTTAAAGTGAATGCAGTTGTCTCTAATGCATAACCCCAAAACGATAGTGGCAAATCGGCAAGAGACATCATAGAATGCACTATATCTAATAAGGTTTGATTACGACGTTCGAACACACCATTACGCTGTGGTGTTCCGGGCGGTGTCAAGTGTGAAACAATTCCACACTGTCTTAAGTGACTGCCAAACTCATAACTCAGATATTCACCTCCTCGATCAGATCACAGGAATTTAATCTTCTTCTTACAATGATTCTCAACTTCACTCTGAAATTGCTTGAACTTTTCAAACGTTTCATACATGTGTTTCATTAAGTAAATATACCCATATCTACTTAAGTCATCAGTGGAGGTGAGAAAATAACGATATCCACCACGCGCTGTAACATTCATTGGACCGCACACATCAGTATGTATGATTTCCAATAAGTCACTCGCCCGTTCCATTGTTCCAGAGAACGGCATTTTAGTCATCTTTCCCATGAGGCATGGTTCACATGTGTCAAGTGATTCAAAATCAAGTGACTCTAAAAGTCCATCAGCATGGAGCTTCCTCATGCAGTTTACACCAATATGACCTAAACGGCAGTGCCACAAGAAAGTGGTACTATCATTATCAACTCTACATCTTTTGGCATCAATGTTATGAACATGTGTGTCATCACTATCAAGATTCAATATGAATAAACCCCTAACACTGGGTGCATGACCATAAAAGATATTACTCATATAAATAGAACAACCTTTATTCTCTGATTTAAATGAGTAACCGTCTCGCAATAAACAAGATCCAGATATAATGTTCATGATTAACGCAGGCACTAAATAACAATTATTCAGGTTCATCACTAATCCCGATGGTAATCGAAGAGAGAGCGTGTCGACGGCGATCACATCAACCTTGGAACCATTTCCCACGCGCATCGTCACTTCGTCCTTTGCCAGGCTTCATTTATTCCATAGTTCCTGTTTTGAGTTGCAAATGTGAGCAACCAAACCGGTATCAAATACCCAGACACTACTACGAGAGCTAGTAAGGTACACATCAATAACATGTATATCATATATACCTTGTTTGTCGTTGGCCGCCTTCTTGTCAGCCAGATAGTTGGGGCAGTTCCGCTTCCAGTGACCAGTTCCCTTGCAATGAAAGCACTCAGTTTCTGGCTTGGGTCCATGCTTGGGCTTCTTTACGGGAGTAGCAACTGCTTTTCCATCCTTGTTGGTTTTACCCTTCTTTCCCTTGCCCTTGACCTTGCCATTTTTCTTGAAACTAGTGGTTTTATTGATCATCAACACTTGATGTTCTTTCTGGATTTCAGACTCAGCGACCTTTAGCATCGCAAACAGCTCGGCGACTGACTTGTTCATCCCGTGCATGTTATAGTTCATCACAAAGCTCTTGTAACTAGGTGGCAGTGATTGAAGAACTCTATCAGTGATCGCCTCTGGCGGAAGGGCAATTCCCAACTCCGCTAGACGAGTTGAATACCCAGACATTCTAAGTATATCTTCACTGATAGACCCGTTCTCCTCCATCTTGCAAGCATAGAACTTATCAGAGGTTTCATACCTTTCGATCCGGGCATTCTTCTGAAAGATAAACTTCAACTCCTGGAACATCTCATATGCTCCATGATGTTCAAAACGTCTTTGAAGTCCCGGTTCTAAGCCATACAATATTGCACACTGAACTATTGAGTAATCTCCAGTACGTGCCTCCCAAGCGTTCTTAACGTCTTCAGAGGTCATGTCTTCTTGTTGGTCACCAAGCGGTGCATCAAGGACATATGATTTCTGGGAAGCCGTGAGGATAATCCTCAGATTACGGGCCCAATCAACAAAGTTACTTCCATCATCTTTCAACTTAGCTTTCTCTAGGAACACATTGAAATTCAAGGGTGCTACTGCGCGAGCCATTGATCTACAACATAAATATGCAAAGTTTACTTAGACTATTGTTCAAGATAATGAGTTTAGTTAATCAAATTACTAAAGTTCCCACTCAAATAGACATCCCTCAGGTCATCTGAGTATCACATGATCCAAATCCACCAACTCAAGTCCGATCATCACGTGAGTTGAGGTGGCTTCAATGGTGGACATCATTAGGTTGATCATATCTATTATATGACTCATGTTCGACCTTTCGGTCTCTTGTGTTCCGAGGCCATGTTTGTACATGCTAGGCTCGTCAAGTTTAACCCGAGTGTTCTGCACGTGCAACACTGGATTGCACCCGTTGTATGTGAACGTAGAGTCTATCACACCCGATCATCACATGGTGTCTCAACACGACGAACTTTCGCAACGGTGCACACTCGGGGAGAAACAAATTCATCTTGAAATTTAAGTGAGGGATCACCTTATAATGCTACCGTCGTCCTAAGCAAAACAAGCTGCATAAAAGGATTAACATGACATGCAATTCATAAGTGACATGATATGGCCATGAACTTGTGCTTTTGATCTCCATCTAGAAAGCACCAGCATGATCTCCATCATCACCGGTATGACACCATGATCTTCATCTCTTGGTCTCCATCAACGTGTCGCCATCGGGGTTGTCGCGCCCAACATGCTTCTAGTACTATTGATACCGTTTAGCGATAAAGTAAAGCATTACATAGTGCTTAATTATTGACACGCAGGTCATACAATAATTAAAGACAACCCTATGGCTCTCGCCGGTTGCCATACTCATCGACATGCAAGTCGTCATAATCTATACATCAGATGATCATCTCATACATCACATATATCACATCATGTAATTGGCCATATCACATCACAACATACCTTGCAAAAACAAGTTAGACGTCCTCTAATTGTTGTTGCATGTTTTACGTGGCTGATACGGGTATCTAGCAAGAACAATTCTCATCTACGCAAAAACCACAACGGTGATACACTAGTTGCTTTTCAACCTTCTCAAGGACCGCCTTTGTCGAATCCGATCCAACTAAAGTGAGAGAAACTGGCACCCGCAAGCCATATATGAAACAAGTTGTGGTCGAGGGAACCGGTCTCTCGTAAGCGTACGAGTAATGTTGGTCCGGGACGCTTCATCTAACAATACCGCTAAACCAAAATCCGACCAAGGGAGGAAGCAATCTAAGCATCAACGCCCACAAACCTTTTGTGTTCTACGCGAGATCTCATCTACACATAGACCTTGCTCACGATGCCACTGTTGGGGAACGTTGCATGGGAAACAAAAAAATTCCTACGTACACGCAGATCTATCCATGGTCATGAGCATCTACGAGAGGGAGAGTGGATCTGCGTACCCTTGTAGATCGCTAAGCGGGAAGCGTTAAGAAACGCGGTTGGTGTAGTCGAATGTCTTCGCGATACAAATCGCCGTGCGTCCCACGATCCAACCATGATCCGTCCCGCAATCCAATCATGATCTGTTCCACGAACTTGATCACGATCCGTCCCACGAACTTGATCAAGATCCTTCCGATCTAGTGCCTAACGGACGGCACCTCCGCGTTCAACTCACATACAGCTTGATGACAATCTGTGCCGTCATGATCCAGCAAGAAGGAGCGGAGAGTAAGAAGAGTTCTTTGGTAGCATGACAGCGCTCCGGCGATGGTGGTGGAGCTATTCCGGCAGGGCTTCGCCTAAGCACTGCAGAAATCCGATCTAGAGGAGAAACTATGGACTAGAGGGTAGGGTATCACGTGGCTGAAAATCTTGTGCAAAAACCCTAAAACCCTCTAGTATATATAGGAGGAGAGGAGTATAGGAGGCAGCCTTGGCTTCCAAGCCAAGGAGGCTCGGCCGAACCAGGAGGGAGGAGTCCAACTCCTCCACTCCTAGTAGGATTAGGACTCCTACCTTATTTTGCCTTTTTTGCCTTTTTCCACCTTTTCCTTTTGGGTTTTTCTTCCCAGCTGCATGGGCCTTGTGTGGGACTTCCACCAGCCCACAAAGGGCTGGTATTCACTCTCCCACAGTCCATGAAGCCTCTTCGGTCGAAATACCCCTCCCGGTGGTCTCCCGGTACACTACCGGAACTCCCGGTACACTACCGATGAGCCCGAAACTTTTCCGGCGACCAAAACAGGACTGCCTATATATGAATCTTTACCTCTGGACCATTCTAGAGCTCCTCGTGACGTTCGGGATCTCATCCGGGACTCCGAACAACCTTCAGTCACCACCATACATAACTCTATACTACCGAAACGTCACCAAACCTTAAGTGTGCAGACCCTGCGGGTTCGAGAACTATGTAGACATGACCGAGACACCTCTACGGTCAATAACCAATAGCGGGACCTGGATGCCCATATTGGTTCCAACATATTCTATGAAGATCTTTATCGGTCGAACCTCTATGTCAAGGATTCAGTTAATCCCGTATGATGTTCCCTTTGTTCTTCGGTATGTTACTTGCCCGAGATTCGATTGTCGGTATCTCCATACCTAGTTCAACCTCGTTATCGCCAAGTCTCTTTACTCATTCCATAATACAAGATCCCGTGACTAACACTTAGACACATTGCTTGCAAGTATCATTGTGATGTTGTATTACCGAGTGGGCCCTGAGATACCTCTCCCTCACACGGAGTAACAAATCCCAGTCTTGATCCATGCCAACTCAACAGACACCCTCGAAGATACCTGTAGAGCACCTTTATAGTCACCCAGTTATGTTGCAATGTTTGATACACACAAGGCACTCCTCCTATATCCATGAGTTGCATGATCTCATGGTCATAGGAACATATACTTGACATGCAGAAAACAGTAGCAATAAACTGACATGATCATATGCTACCTTTGTAGTTTGGGTCTTGTCCATCACATCATTTTCCTAATGATGTGATCCCGTTATCAAATGACATCACATGTCAATGTCTAGGAAACCTTGACCATCTTTGATCAACGAGCTAGTTCACTAGAGGCATACTAGGGACAAAGTGTTGTCTATTTACCCACACATGTAATGTGTTTCCAATTAATACAATTATAGCATGGACAATAAACGATTATCATGAACAAGGAAATATAATAATAAACACTTTATTTATTGCCTCTAGGGCATATTTCCAAGAGTCTCCCACTTGAACTAGAGTCAATAATCTAGGTCACATCACTATGTGATTTACATTGTAATGAATCGAACACCCATGCAGTTCTGGTGTTGATCATGTTTAGCCCTTGGAAGAGGTTTAGTCAATGGTTCTGCAACATTCAGATCCGTGTGCACTTTGCAAATATTTATGTCCTTCTCCTTGATGTAATCGCGGATGGAGTTGAAGCATCGCTTTATGTGTCTGGTCCTCTTGTGAAACCTTGGTTCCTTGGCCACAACAATGGCACCAGTGTTGTCACAGAACAGGTTCATTGGATTCAGTGCACTGGGCACTACTCCAAGATCTGTCATGAACTGCTTCATCCAGACACCTTCCTTCGCCGCCTCCGAGGTTGCGATGTACCCCGCTTCACATGTAGAATCGGCTACAACGCTTTGCTTGGAACTGCAACAGCTTCTCCTTAAGGAGTTCAACATGAGTGGCAAATGATTCACAAAAGGAGGCTACTATCTCAGAGTCAAGTCCATATTTAGTGCTAAACTTTTGAAAAGCATCGGTATCCATAAAAGATTTAACACGATCATACTTAAGTTTAATACCTAACTCTTTACCTTCATTGAGTTCCAAATCTTCAGAGTTGCATTTAATTCTTTCCAAAATGTCCCATCGGAATTCAATAGTCTTCTTCATAAAAGAACCAGCACAAAAAGTATCAAGCATGGTTTGATCATTACGAGAAAGTCGAGCATAAAAATTCTGCACAATAATTTCTCTTGAGAGCTCATGATTGGGGCATGAATATAACATTGACTTAAGCCTCCCCCAATCTAGAGCGATACTTTCTCCATCACGAGGCCAAAAATTATATATATAATTCCGATCACGATGAACTAGATGCATAGGATAAAATTTCTGGTGGAACTCCAATTTCAAATGATTCCAATTCCATGACCCAATATCATCACATAGCCTATACCATGCCAATGCTTTTCCCTTCAAAGACAAAGGGAAAACCTTTTTCATAACTTGATCCCTGGGTAAACCTGCAAGCTTAAACAATCCATCAATTTGTTCCACATATATCAAGTGCATATCAGGATGTTCAGTTCCATGTCCTGCATAAGGATTAGCTAACAGTTGTTCTATCATACCTGAAGGAATTTCATATTCAATATTTACAGTAGGTGCAGTAGGTTGAGGGGTAGCTAATTGTGGTTCCGGACGAGGTGAAGATACCCCAAAAAACTCCTCAAAGGATTGTTTTCCATAGTAACAAGTGACAATAAATTTTACCACACTATATAAATGTTTCCTTACCAAATTCCATTTACCAAAGGCGCTTCACTCCCCGTCAACGGCACCAGAAAATAGCCTTGATGACCCACAAGTATAGGGGATCAATTGTAGCTCTTTTCGATAAGTAAGAGTGTCGAACCCAACGAGGAGCAGAAGGAAATGACAAGTAGTTTTCAGTAAGGTAATGTCTGCAAGTGCTGAAATTGTATGTAGCAAAGTAGTTTGATAGCAAGATAATTTGTAACGAGCAAGTAACGAATATAGTAACAAAAGTGTAGCAAGGTATCCCAATCCTTTTGAGGCAAAGGACGGGCCAAATCGGTCTCTTATGATATTTAAAGCGTCCTTGAGGGTACATGGGAATTTAATCTAGTCACTTTCATCATGTTGGTTTAATTCGTGTTCGGTACTTTGATAATTTGATATGTGGGTGGACCCGTGCTTAGGTTCTGCTATTACTTGAACAAACATCCTACTTATGACTAACCCTCCCACAAGCATCCGCAACTACAAGAAAAGTATTAAGAATACATTCCAACCATAGCATTAAACTTTTGGATCCAATCGGTCCCTTACGGAATAGCGCATAAACTGGGGTTAAAGCTTCTGTCATTCTCGCAACCCATCATCTAATTGCTACTCCACAATGCATTCCCTTAGGCCCAAATATGGTCAACTGTCATGTAGTCAACGTTCACATGACACCACTAAGGGAATCACAACATACATACTATCAAAATATCGAACACATATCAAATTCACATGATTACTTGCAACATGATTTCTCTCGTGACCTCAAGAACAAAAGTAACTACTCAAAAATAATAATCATGCTCAAGTTCAGAGGGGTATTAAATAGCATAATGGATCTCAACATATAATCTTCCACCAAATAAATCATATAGTGATCAACTACAAGACGTAATCAACACTACTAGTCACCCACAAGCACCAATCTATAGGTCCGGTAACAAGATTGAACTCAAGAGATGAACTAGTGTTTGAGAGGAGTTGGTGTTGTTGAAGATGTTGATGAAGATTTCCCTCCCCAAGATGGGAGAGTTGTTGGTGATGATGATGACGATGATTTCCCCCTCCGGGAGGGAAGTTCCCCCGGCAGAATCGCTCCGCGAGAGGGAAAAAGTGCTCCTGCCCAAATTCCGCCTCGAGGCAGCGGCGCTTTGTCCCGAAAGCCTTCCTATTCTTTTTGCTAGGTCATAATGACTTATATACCAGAAGATGGGCACCGAAGGTGGGCCGAGGAGGGCACAACCCACCAGGGCGCGCCTGGGCTCCCTGGCGTGCCCAGGTGGGTTGTGCCCACCTGGTGGGCCCCCTCTGGCAGTTATATTATCCAATAATTCTTAAATATTCCATAAAAATCTCCGTGAAATTTCAGCTTGTTTGGAGTTGTGCAGAATAGGTAGCCTGACGTAGCTTTTCCAGGTCCAGATTTCCAGCTGCCGAAATTCTCCCTCTTGGTGTGTTCCTTGCAAATTATGAGAGAAAAGGCATTACAATTACTCCAAAAAGCATTATTATGTATAAAAACATTATATGTAACAGCAAGAAAACATGAAGCAAATTGGATGTATCATCCGGCCCATAGACAATAGGTTGGGTATCCGAGGACCCCCTAATCCGGGACTCCCTCACCTGGGTTCTCCATTCATCAAGTGAGCTAACATCAAATAACCTCTTCCCACTAGCAAGTTTGAAATCATAGTTGATCTCTTTGATTTCCCAATAAGCTTTATGCTCTAGCTCTAGAGGTAAGTGACATGCTTTACCATAAACCATTTTATATGGAGACATACCCACAGGATTCTTATAGGCAGTTCTATAAGCCCATAATGCATCGTCAAGTTTCCTAGACCAGTTATTCCTCGATCTATTAACCATATTTTGCAAGATCAATTTTATTTCTCTATTGCTTAATACTACTTTACCACTAGACTGAGGATGATAAGGAGATTCAATTCTATGATTAACATCATACTTAGCAAGCAATTTACGGAAAGCACCATGAATAAAACGTGAACCACCATCAATCATTAAATCTCTTGGGAATCCAAATCTAGGGATAATAACTTCTTTAAGCATCTTAATAGAGGTGTTATGA
Source organism: Hordeum marinum (assembly GCA_022496015.1). Taxonomy (NCBI): domain Eukaryota; kingdom Viridiplantae; phylum Streptophyta; class Magnoliopsida; order Poales; family Poaceae; genus Hordeum; species Hordeum marinum. The sequence goes on along the minus strand of CM039675.1, from coordinate 393,553,247 downwards.
TCAGCTTTACTAGTTGGAATAGATTCTACCCACTTAGTAACATAATCAACAGGAACTAAAATATGAGTATACCCGTTGGACGTTGGAAAAGGTCCCATATAATCAAAACCCCAAACATCAAATGGTTCAATAACAAGAGAGTAATTCATAGGCATTTCCTGACGTCTACTAATATTGCCAATTCTTTGACATTCATCACATGACAAGACAAACTTACGAGCATCCTTGAAGAGAGTAGGCCACTAAAAACCAGGTTGTAATACCTTGTGTGCAGTTCTATCTCCAGCGTGGTGTCCTGCGTAGGCCTCGAAATGACACTTATGTAGGATCTATTCCTGTTCATGCTCTGGTAGACAACGTCTAATGACACCATCTACTCCTTGTTTATAAAGGTGTGGGTTATCCTAGAAGTAATGTCTTAAATCATAGAAAAACTTTTTCTTTTGTTGGTATGTGAAACTAGGCGGTATAAATTTAGCGACAATGTAATTAGCATAATCATCATACCAAGGAGCATTATGAGAAGCATTTATGACCGCTAATTGTTCATTGGGAAAGCTAACATCAATAGGTAGTGGTTCATCAAGGGAATTCTCTAACCTAGACAAGTTATCTGCTACGGGGTTATCAGCACCCTTTCTATCAACAATATGCAAATCAAATTCTTGTAGCACAAGAACCCACCTAATAAGTCTAGGTTTAGCATCTTTATTTTCCATAAGATATTTAATAGCAGCATGATCAGTGTGAACAGTTACTTTAGAATCAACAATATAGGGTCTAAACTTATCACAAGCGAACACAACTACTAAAAATTCCTTTTCAGTAGTAGCATAGTTTCTTTGAGCATTGTCTAGAGTTTTGCTAGCATGATGAATTAAATTTAATTTCTTATCAACTCTTTGTCCTTGGACAACACCAATGGCATAATCACTAGCATCACAGATAATTTCAAAGGGTAGGTTCCAATCAGGTGGTTGAACAACAGGTGCAGAAATGTAGCGACCCGACTCAAAACGAGTCAAGCCTCTATGTTTTCTGTGCCATCCCTGGATCAGTATGCTGCCACACACAGTACATCAATGTATATATCAAAGTGCAATCACATGTAATTAACGTAAAACTGATATATACCTTAAAATAGCAGCGGATACAGTCAACGGGAGTGGAATCCCAATAACACCAATGGCAAGTTGAGTGCGGACCGTAACCCCGAATCGTACTCTTACCCGTCGTAGAGCTTATCTGCAACATAAGACGTTGCAGCCGTGTAGGTTAGCATTTTGAATATGCTGGCAAGATCACCATAGAAGAACAGAAGAATAAAGACTGTTCTATATGCAAAGGCTTTGTGGCTCTGTGTCTAAGTTTTTGCGTAAAAGCTGATTTTATTTTTTGCCTACAACAAAGGAATATCAGGAATTTCACTATGGAGCTACCTATCATGACATGGTTCCGCCAACTGATGTCCAAATGCCCACAAGTATCATAAGTTGCCCACAATTAGTTATCAGTCCAATGTTGAGAGTTCAGAGATAGATCCAAGTCTAGAAGCTCAAATTGTCCGTAACCGGGGACACGGCTAATCGATCAGGTTTTAACTCTGCAGAGCGTTGTGTACTTTACCCACAAGATTCATTCCCTCCTGGTAAGTCCTCGCACTTCATGGTTTTTGAGAACAGGATGAACGAAACATGGTCTTTCAGAGTGCTTCCCTGACTATCCGAAAGTGCCCATCCTATCCTAACATCGACTACATCTCGTAGCACTGCCTAGACAGAGTCACAACAAAGATCAACCAAGCCAGAGCCCATAATGACTTGTGGCTACACAGGTAAGCTTTCGGGCATGAAGTATTCATCCTTCCCTTTGAGTCTGGGTGAGGCTTTCCGCGTGAATACTGGCACATCTCCAGCAACACCTAGGCAAATCCACTGGCTTCTCCAGGGTGCCGTTCCAACCATCCCTCACCCAATAGTGTGTATTGAAAAACTTGTTTCTTGAGTCTGGAAGTCTTGAGGTCTTGAATATGCAGGTCTTGAAGAAGCCTTCATGAAGTCGTCGTTTTGATGTGGAGTCCTCCTTCTCACACCACTCACGAACACTCATACCAGACCCCGTCTACTTTAGCATAGCATTGCACTAACTAGCGTTCACGGGGCTTTAGTAACAAGTGGTGGGTTCCTACCTCATGCACTCTACTCAACTACAAGAATTTCAATAACACTATGGGAGGGATTTGTTGAATGATGTCACTACATGCAATAAAACATACGTATGAACAAAATGGTCAAAGTGAACTTGCCTGTACTGTTGATGAAGATAAGTATCGCTCTCAGAAAATACTTGATAGAACTATACGTCACTCTCCGATGAAATCTATAATATCAAACATTGCATTCATAAGCAACCATACTAGTAATCAATTCTAACAATCAAGAAGTAACACAAAAACCAAAAGTAACAAGGTTGATTAAGGAAATACTTAAGACAAAACTCAAAGTAACAAAACTACATCAACACAATTGTGGTGAAGGAAATACTTAAGACAAAAGTTAAAGTCAACAAAGTTTTCATAAAAGCAACTAAGGTAGTTTTCCCCTACAAACAAACATTTTCAAACAAAAACTAAGTAAAATATAACAAAAGGATTTTAGTAAATATTTTACTAGCAAAAAGAATTACTTTTGAAGAACAAGTAAAACTATGAAAACAACATCCTAAACAACATAAGTGTTTGCCCACTAAGCTTAACAACAAGTAAAACAATGCAATATTAAAATAAGGGAAAAACAAAGTACAAAATGATTAAGTTAACAGAAAATAAAACTTATATAACAAGTTATGAAAATATTTTCAAATAAGAGTTCCAACTAGCAATGAAATCAATTTGCAAGTTATTATGAAACTAGAATTGATTTCATGCTATCAAAATAATAACATAAAATAAGTTTAGTTGAAGTACTACTGATAACTAATAGAAAACAAAATATTTATTAACTAAGTTAACAGAAAGTATATTTTATAAAACAAAATTTTACTAAAAGTATTTTCAAATAGCAAATCAAACTAGCAATGGAAATTCTATTGCAAGTTATAATTGAACTAGAATTGATTCCATGCAATCAACTAATAAAATAATATTTGTTTTGAAGGACTACTATCTTCTAACACAAAACTTTATAAAATTTATCAACTAATATAAAAGAAAATAATTTTAACACAATCTAAAACAAAAGGAAGATAAATAATCCTAACAAGAACTAAACAGAATCTGTTTTGGTTTAAAATACTATTTTAAAATATTCTAAAAATTCCCAAACTCTACCTAATGATAACTAAGGTCACTACTGACCAATAGCAAAAATAATCAACTCAAAATACATTTTTGAACTCAAGATATTCAGAAAACAAAATTTAAGTCAAATCTGTTTAAATTCAGCCTTAAATATTCAAAAAATAGTCACACTTGGCATCTACAGAAACTAGATGAAAATTGTGACACAATGCAAAAATAATCAATTAAAAACAACTAAAAACATCAAAGATATGATAAAAACAAAATCAGAACTATTCTGTTTTTAAAAACAGAAAACAGTAAATATAAATCCTAACTAACGGACAGGGGGGTGACGTGGCTGTTTCTGATTGGTCTAGGGGTGCACGTGATCTAATGATTCGAGCGGACGGCCGGAACATAAAAGAAAACTGTTCGGGCATTTAACTCTTCTAATCACGCGCGTTGATCTAAGATCGGACGGATGGGGAAGATGGGAGAGCTCACAGGGGGAGAGGTTGTCTCCGGCGAAGCACCGACAATGTCCGACGGCGGCGAGGTCGATGGAGGCGTCACTCCGGTGGTCCTCCGGCGTCGGGGTTGGCTCCGTTCGACGCAGGTGAGGACGGCGAGGACGATGGTGGCGTCCGAGGGGCTCGGGGACGAAGGTGTCGTCGACGGCGAGCTCGATGGCGGAGGAGGCCTTCGGGTGTCGACGGGGAGAGCGCTCCCGTGGGTGTGAAGCCTGCGCGAGTGGGCTGGGAGGTGTGCACGGGCGAGGGAAGGTGAATGGTGGGCTCGGTGGTGGTTGGGGAGGTCGGAGACGAGTGGTGGCATGGCAATGGCGCGGCGGCGTCCGAGGTTTCTGGCGAGCGATTCTGACGACGAGAGGCATCGGGAGTTTGGGCAAAGAGGGGGAATGGGTCGAGGGGAGGCAGGGGCTTTGATAGGCGGGCTCAGGGCGTCCGAAAGGAAGGAGGGGAGGAGATCACGGCGAGAGTTCGTTGGCGAGGTCATCGGGGAGAAGAGGATGAAGGCGACCGCACGATGACGGCGCTAGCGGTCGGTGGGGTCCACCGGTCAGCGAGAGGGGGAGAGGGAGCGTGGCCTCGGGCGGCCGGTCCGGAGAGGTTTCGGGAGGGATTAGGGGGCTGGGCCATCTGGATTTAAAAGCCTTTAAAAGTTTTCCCTTTTATAAATACCAGAGCATGAAAAACTGCACTAAGACATTTAAATCCTGTCCAAAAAATAAAACTTTATATACCAAAATTATCACGGAAATAAATTCCATTTAATGAACATTTTTCCACGGCCAAAATAAATACTTTTAAAAAAATTCAGAAAATGCCTAAATGGCTTTATTTATTATTGCAATTATTTTCCAAATAACCCCTTGGGTTTTATGATTCTAAAACTTCACAAAATACCCCCCTGGTTTGGAGTGTCACATTACTCCTCTCAAAAATTTGTCCAGATGTTTGAATGCTTTGAAAATTTGAATAGGAACCAAATATGAAATGGATTCCAAAAGAATAATTCAGAGGTTTTCAAAAGCACATTCAAATCCTTCCTTTAAACTTCCAACTCATATTTCATATAATTTGAAGAATTCCTTTTATCCTCTCTCATGAAAATCATTGAGTTGCATAAAGTTTCTGAATTTGAAATATTTTCAAAATGGAATTCAAATCACATGGGAAAGTCATTTTATTCCCTCTCATTCAAAAGTTTTCAAAAGTTTCGAATTTTTTCACTCAATTTCAGTCACTCAATCAAACAAACATTCATTCTAATAATTTTTATACCATTCCAAAATTTTGGATGTTACAAGAAATCAAGGAATTCTTAAGAATTTCAAAAGCTTCTACACAATCATCATCAAAAACGAATGGAACATATTTTTTGCAAGATATTAGTGAGCGGCCTAGAAATCTTAGAGAAGTCTTTAATAAATCTCCTATAGAAACCAGCATGACCAAGGAAACTTCTTATACCTCTGATATCCGTAGGACACGACATTTTTTCAATAGCATCAACTTTAGCCTTGTCAACTTCAATACCTCTTTCAGAAATTTTGTGTCCCAAGACGATGCCTTCATTCACCATAAAGTGGCACCTCTCCCAATTCAAGACAAGATTAGTTTCTTCACATCTCTGCAAAACTCGATCAAGGTTGCTCAAATAATCATCAAAAGAAGTTCCGTAAACAGAAAAATCATCCATGAAAACCTCAACAATCCTTTCACAAAAATAAGAGAATATAGCAGTCATGCATCTTTGAAAGGTAGCAGGTGCATTGCATAAACCAAAAGGCATACGTCTATAAGAAAAGGTACCAAAAGGGCAGGTAAAGGTGGGCTTCTCTTGGTCCTCTTTTGACACGGGTATTTGAGAGAAACCAGAATAACCATCTAGAAAGAAAAAATGTGTGTGTTTGGATAATCCTTGTAGCATTTGATCAATAAAAGGTAGAGGGTAAGTATCTTTTGTAGTAGATTTATTCAATTTCCTAAAATCAATTACCATTTTATATCCTGTAACAATTCTCTATGGGGTCAATTCATTTTTATCATTAGGAACTACGGTAATACCTCCTTTCTTAGGGACACAATGAATGGGACTAGCCCATCTAATATCAGCAATAGGGTAAATGATACCTACCTCCAGAAGCTTTAATATTTCATTTGTTACCACTTCCTTCATTTTAGGATTCAACCGTCGTTGGTGAACAACAACTGGTTTAGCATCTGGCTCCATTTTAATTTTATGTTGACATAGAGTGGAACTAATGCCCTTAATATCATCAAGAGTATATCCAATAGCAGCACAATGCTTCTTCAGATTTTTCAATAATCTTTGTTCTTCATGCTCTGAAAGGTTAGCACTAATAATAACAGGATATATTTTTTTCATCTAGATAAGCATATTTCAGAGTATCCGGTAATTGTTTAAGCTCAAACACGGGATCACCCTTGAGTGGACGAGTGTCCCCAAGTATTTCAACAGGCAAGTTGTGTTTCAGAATAGGATGATGATCAAAGAAAATCTTATCTATTTCATTCCTTTCATTCATATGCATGCCATTTTCATGGTCTAGCAAATATTGTTCTAAAGGATCAGTAGGAGGCATAGCAATAGAAGCAAGACCAATAATTTCATCCTTACAAGGCAATTCTTTATCATGGGGTTGTCTACGAAATTTAGAGAAATTAAACTCATGAGACGTATCCCCAAAACTTAGGTAATCGTTTCCTTCTCACAATCTATCCTGGCATTAACGGTATTCCAGAAGGGTCTACCAAATATAATGGGACAAAACTCATCTTGTGGGGAACCAAGAACAAGAAAATCAGTAGTATATTTTATTTTCCCACACAAGACTTCAACATATCTAATAATCCCAACTGGTGATATAGTGTCTCTATTAGCAAGCTTAATTGTAACATCAATTTCCTCTAACTCGGCTGGTGCAATATCACTCATAATCTCTTTATATAAGGAAAAGGGAATTGCACTAACACTAGCATCCATATCACATAAGCCATGATAACGATGATCTCCTATTTTAACAGAAATGACAGGCGTGCCAACAATGGGTCTATGTTTATCTTTAGCATCAGGTTTAGCAATTCTAGTGGCTTCATCACAAAATTGAATAACATGCCCATCAATATTATCAACCAAGAGATCCTTAACCATAGCAACACTAGGCTCGACTTTGATTTGCTCACGGGGTGTAGGTGTTCTAGCACAGCTCTTACTAACCACAGTTGAAGCCTTAGTATGTTCCTTTATTCTAACAGGGAAAGGTGCCTTCTCAATATAAGCAGCGGGAATAATAGGGTCAACATTATAAGTAATAGTTTTCTCTTCAACCTTAAGAGGTTCAACTACTTTCACTTCAATGGGAGGACGATATTTAAACCACTTCTCCTTAGGGATATCAACATGAGAAGCAAAAGATTTACAAAAAGAAGCTACTATCTCAGAGTCAAGTCCATATTTAGTGTTAAATTCACGAAAAGCATTGGTTTCTACAAAAGATTTAACACAATCAAACTTAAGGTTCATACCTGAATCCTTACCTTCGTCGAGTTCCCAACCTTCGGAGATACGTTTAATTCTTTCCAATAAATCCCATTTGAAGTCAATATCCTTCTTCTTATAGGAACCAGCACAAGAAGTATCGAGCATGGATTGATCATTACGAGAAAGCCGAGCATAAAAATTCTGAATAATAATTTCTCTCGAGAGCTCATGATTGGAGTATGAATATAACATTGACTTAAGCCTCCCCCAAACTTGAGCGATTCTTTCTCCTTTCCGAGTCCAAAAGTTATAAATATAATTCCGATCATGATGAACTAGATGCATAGGGTAGAACTTCTAATGAAATTCCATTTTCAATCGGTTTTAGCTCCATGATCCAATATCATCACATAGCCTATACCATGTCAAATCCTTATCCTTCAAATATAAAGGAAGGACCTTCTTCTTGATGTGATCCTCGGGCAAACCTGCAAGCTTAAATAATCCACAAACTTCATCCACATAGATTAGATGTAAATCAGGATGTAATGTTCCATCTCCTGCATAAGGATTAGCCAGCAGTTTCTCTATCATACTAGAAGGAATTTCATAATAGATATTTTCAGTAGGTTCGGTAGGTTGAGGGACAACTCTTTGTGTTTCTCATCGAGGTGAAGATACGCCGAACAAGCCTCTCAAAGGATTACTTTCCATAGTGACAAGTGACAGTAAATTTCAGCACACTATATAAATTTTTCCTTACCAGATTCCACTTACCAAAGGCGCTTCACTCCTCGGCAACGACGCCAGACAAAGAGTCTTGATGACCCACAAGTATAGGGGATCTATCATAGTCCTTCCGATAAATAAGAGTGTCGAACCCAACGAGGAGCAGAAGGAAATGACAAGCGGTTTCCAGTAAGGTATTCTCTGCAAGCACTGAAATTATCGGTAACAGATAGGTTTGTGATAAGATAATTCATAACGAGTAACAAGTAACAAGTGTAGAAATGGTGCAGCAAGGTATCCAATCCTTTTTGTAGAAAAGGACAGGCCTAGAGAAACTCTTATATAAAGCAAAGCGCTCCCGAGGAGACATGGGAATTTCTATCAACCTAGTTTTCATCATGCTCATTTGATTTGCGTTCGTTACTTTGATAATTTGATATGTGGGTGGACCGGTGCTTGGGCGCTGCCCTTACTTCGACAAACCTCCCACTTATGATTAAACCCCATCACAAGCATCTGTAACTACGAAAGAAGAATTAAGGTAAACCTAACCATAGTGATAACCCACAAGTATAGGGGATCGCAACAATTTTCGAGGGTAGAGTATTCAACCCAAATTTATTGATTCGACACAAGGGGAGCCAAAGAATATTCTCGAGTATTAGAAGCTGAGTTGTTAATTCAACCACACCTAAAAGACTTAATATCTGTAGCAAAGTATTCAGTAGCAAAGTAGTATGGAAGTAACGGTAACGACGGCAAAAGTGATAGTAGCAGTTTTGTAGAGTTTGTAACAATAGCAACGGAAAAGTAACTTAGAAAAGATCAATATATGGAAAGCTCGTAGGCAATGGATCATTGATGTGTAATTATGTCAGATGGCATTCATCATGCAACGGTTATAACATAGGGTGACACAGAACTAGCTCCAATTCATCAATGTAATGTAGGCACGTATTCCATATATAGTCATACGTGCTTATGGAAAAGAACTTGCATGACATCTTTTGTCCTACCCTCCCGTGGCAGCGGGGTCCTATTGGAAACTAAGGGATATTAAGGCCTCCTTTTAATAGAGAACCAGACCAAAGCATTAGCACTTAGTGAATACATGAACTCCTCAAACTACGGTAATCACCGGAAAGAATCCCAGTTATTGTCACCCTGGGGGATGCGGATCATAACTCGTAATAGGAGTCTACAACTTGCAAGATAGGATCAAGAACACATATATATTCATGAAAACATAATAGGTCCAGATTTGAAATCATGGCACACGGGCCCTAGTGACAAGCATTAAGCATAGCAAAGTCATAGCAACATCAATCTCAGAACATAATAGATACCAGGGATCAAACCCTAACAAAACTAACTCGATTACATGATAAATCTCATCCGACCCATCACCGTCCAGCAAGCCTACGATGAGATTACTCATGAACGGTGGAGAGCATCATGGAATTGGTGATGAAGGATGGTTGGTGATGACGAAGGCGTCGATTTCTCCTCTCCGGAGCCCAAACGGACTCCAGATCTGGTGTCCCGAGGAAGAACGGGAGATGACGGCAGCTCCATATCATGAAACACGATGAACTCTTTTCCTCTATTTTTTCTCCCCGAATAGGAATATATAGAAGTGAAAACAAGGTCGGAGGAGCGTCAGGGGACCCACAAGCCACAGGGGCGTGCCCTAGGGGGGTGGGCGCGCCCTCCAGGCTTGTGGCCAGGTGGTGGCCCCCTGCAGTTGATTCTTTCACCAATATTTTTTATTAATTACAAAAATATTCTCCGCAAATTTCTAGGTCAATCCGAGAACTTTTATTTCTGCACAAAAATAACACCAATGCAATTTTGCTGAAAACAGCGTCAGTCCGGGTTAGTTCCATTAAAATCATGCAAATTAGAGTCCAAAACAAGGGCAAAAGAGTTTGGAAAAGTAGATACATTGGAGACATATCATATAGCATGAAACATATGGATCCAAATCAGCCCCTTACGAAGCAACACATAAACTAGGGTTTAAGCTTCTGTCACTCTAGCAACCCATCATCTACTTATTACTTCCCAATGACTTCCACTAGGCCCAAATAATGGTGAAGTGTTATGTATTCGACGTTCACATAACACCACTAGAGGAGAGACAACATACATCTCATCAAAATATCAAACGAATACCAAATTCACATGATTACTTATAACAAGACTCATCCCATGTCCTCAAGAACAAATGTAACTACTCACAAAACATGTTCATGTTCATAATCAGAGGAGTATTAATTATCATAAAGGATCTGAACATATGATCTTCCACCAAGTAAACCAAGTAGCATCAACTAGAAGGAGTAATCAACACTACTACCAACCCACAGGTACCAATCTGAGGTTTGAGACAAAGATCGGATGCAAGATCGGAGCCCCAGCCGCCACCGAACCTCCCGACGCTCGTGGCCATCGACTCCGACCACCCCTCGCCTCTCCGACGCCACCGTTCGACGCCGGACCTCGCCCGCCATCGCCTGAGCTTCTCCACCGCCTCCCTCGACCACCGGAGCCCCTCGCTGACGACCTAGCCGCCTTGGACCGTCGGAGACCTCCAACGCCGGCGACCTCTTACCGGTGAGTCCTCCCATCCCTCCGATCAATATCCGACGGCCCTGATTAGATGACTTAGTCGCACGAACCGTTTTTCTCTTCGGTCCGGCTGTCCACTCGAACCACCCGCACGCTCACGCTAGCCAGCCACTCACAGGTCGCCACGTCACCCCTGGTCGTTCGGTAGATTTTTTTTTGTTTCGTTTTAGTTAACAGAATGTTTTAGAAATTTGTTTTAGCTATATCTTTTAATCTGTTTAATGTTTTGAGTTGATTCCTTTTGCAATAGCTCACATTTTTCGTGTAGTTTCACCCTGTACTTTTAAATTTTAAATTTGACCTATAAAATTTGAACTGAATCAAATTTTCTCAAATCATTCAAATCTGAATAACTAGAGTTTGAAAATAGATTTTGATATGAATCTTTTTGCTAATGCTTGGTATTATTTAGGACTATCTAGTGGCTTAGTTTGAGGATTTTTAGGATGACTTTTCTTAGTGTTTTAGCTATAAACAGATTCTGCCTATTAGTTAGTATAGTTTTATTTATCTAGTTTTTAGTTGGTTTAAATTAGATTTAGTTTTAATTGTTTTAGTAGGTTTTGTTAGTTAAACTTTAGGTGTTTTACTTACTGTTAATAAAAATATGTATTTGCTTAGTTTGTTTCTTTATTAACATAGGAATCTCAACTCTTTTTAAATAGGTTTAATTTGATTAAAACAGCTAGTTAGTCATAGTTTTTCTTTCAACAAAGTTTTATATAATTTAATTCTGTTTTCTAAGACAAGTTTATTTGTACATTCTTTTCTGTTAAGAACATGTTTTGTTAATAAATAATAGGTTATGTTTTGCTCTTTTGTTAGTAAAACTATAGTTGATTCATATAGTGTTTATCAAAACTTTTAAAAACTTTACTAAAGTTTTCCCAACAAACTTAATTTGATTTTTCTAATAAAATATTTTATTGTTTTCTTGCTGTCAACTATTGTTTTGGTTAATACAAATGGTTTCATTATGTTAGTAGTGTTTTATCAATCATCTTCTAGAAAACAAAACCTTGTGTGTTTTCTTGTGATTATGCATTGTTTGTCTTGATTGTTTACTATTTCCTTACTGATTTTGTGAGTTACATTATTTTGTTGTATGCTTATTGAGTGCTCTTGTTGCTTCGTTAGATTATCCGGAGTGCGAGGCTTGTTACTTAGAGTCACTCACGTACGAAGATCATCAATCAGGCAAGTTACTTTGATCATCTTTACCCATGTTTTTATTGCATTAGTTCTTCCATCACCCCTGTTGCATGCAAAGTAGGTTAGTTGGAAACTTGGTTACATTGTTGTAGTATCATGTGGTAGGTACTCCCTCAACCCTTTTGACAACTTTGGCCCCGGGAAACGTTAAAATTTTTTTGCTATGCTGTTAGTAGACGGGGTGGGTTGTGTGATTCACGAGAATTGTGAGTTAATAACTTCAAGACCTACGTAATGACCAAGACTTCAAGACTCTGAGTTTTCAACTTACCTCTGGGTGGATGATGGTTGAACGGCACCCTGGAGAAACCAGTGGATTTGCCTAGGTGTTGCTGGAGATAGCCAGTATTCACGCGGAAAGATCCACCCAGGCACAAAGAGATGGATGGATGCTTCAAGACCCAAGGCTTACCTGCACAGCCACAAGTCATTATGGGCTCTGGCTTGGTTGGATATCGTGGTGACCCTGGACAGGCGGTGCTACGAGATGTAGAAGAACGGTAGGAAAGGATGGGCACTGACAGAGTCGCAGGGAAACCCTTTGGAAGACCATGTTTTGGTCATCCGTTTCTCAAACACCCTGAAGTGCGAGAAATCAAACGGAGGCGACCAAATCTTGTGGGGAACGTGTGCAAAACTCTGCAGAGTACTCAAACCTAATCGATTAGCCGTGCCACGGTCATGGACGACTTGAGCCAAAGGAACTGAAACTTCCGGAATTTCTCAACACAATTAATATGATGATGTGGGTATTAATAACTTGGGTATGAGAATTGGTTGGTGGAACCATCTCATTAATCAACCAACTTAGTAATAATTTTGCTTAGCCCCTCTCTTGATGTAGGAAAAATTTGGCTTTACGCAAAAACTACCACCCCACCTGCCATATATGCATGTAGACTAGATGATTATCTTTTCACCCCTCTCTTGTGACTTTGCCAGCATATTCCATATGCTGACCTACACGGCTACAACGTATCATGTTGCAGAGTATTTTTCCGACTAGGAGTGAGGACACATTCTACGCTCGGTGAGATGCCCTTGGAGTCAGATGGACTCATCTACCTTCGACGCTTCCGCAAGACTTAGTTATTCTCATGAGTTGGCCTTCGGCCACTTTATTGTAATGATTATTGTAATAAAGGACTCAATATGAGATTTCGTTAATATAATGCTGTGTGATTTCCCTTTGATATATACATTGATGTACCGTGTGTGTACCAGCATGATCTTGGCATGGTACGGAAACACCGGAGATTCGACCTTTCAGGTCGGGTCGCTACAGAAATGGTATCAGAGCACACGCTGACCGTAGGACGTAACCTCTAGGATTGGAAAGCCTTAGGATTGTATCTCTTTGTCTTTAAAATTCTTATACTCTCATCTACTCGTTTCGGACTTCTCTCCGATTATTTCAAAATTTATAGATGGCCACCTTCATCCCAGTGTTGATGACGGAGTTTTGCCAGCCCGACGCAACGATGCCCTTTGGTAAGGAGCTGATGAGGATCATCAAGGACGTGAGGATTGCTTTGCCGAGCATTACCGGGACTCCTATCATGTCCTTTCTACAAGATGGACGCTACAGGATCGAGGTGCACATCCCAGGGAAGACCTTTGGGAATCGGAAGGAACCCATCGACTTCAAGTTTGTGGCACCCAGTTGGATACTTGGGAGAGACATGGCCATTCATTGTTCCCTGTGGACGTATTCAGGAGGAATACAGAGGTGGAACCATTTCACTAGGACTCAGCATGGTTTGTCGCAGAGATGCCAATGGAAACATCATAACCCCTCCCACTGCAAACACCACCATTTCCTATATCCAGACCTTGGAGACTCACATCAGGACTCTGGAGCTTCGAGTTCGTGCTGATATGAAGACAATCAAGAACCTGATGAACCGCGAGCTGGACCTTGAAGCTGACCTGCGGGAAGCCAACTATGAACATGAGCATGAAGTGAAGGACTTACTAGAGAGGATCGATGAGCAGAATACTTGCATCGCAACTCTGGAGGAGCGGTTGGACATGGGGGAAATCTTCACCCCTAAGGAGACATGGCTCCCTTCATCAGCGGCGATGATGACTATGAGGAGAGCACCACCGGAGGACCCATGACCATGTACCTGTGAGGAAAACTGTAGTCATGCCCTCCATGTATCTTTTATTTTTTCAACGTTAAAAAAACGTAGGTCGATGTTTAGTTTGATTGAGTCTTGTATTCCGATGTTTGAACTTGAGTTGAGTTAATGAATGAGTGTTTGGTGTGACATGTTTGTTGCATTGCATATGGGTAGTGAATTTCCTTTTAGGCCCTTGTTCTATTCTAATTCTCACCCCTCTGAAAAAACAGCAAGATGCCTCCACGACGTGAGTCCGACTTCACCTTCCCGCCAGAACTCACCCAACTCCTTCAGCAGCAGAATGCACTGATGCAGCTATTGATCCAGAATCATACCAACAACCAGAACAACAACAACCACCACCATCCACCTCAGGCTGACAATCTCACCCGTTTTCTGAGGTTGAACCCTCCAACTTTCTCTAGCAGCACTGAGCCCATTGTGGCAGATGACTGGCTCCGTCAGATGGAGAGAGAACTCGTCACCACTAGATGTACTGATGCTGAGAAAGTGTGCTTTGCCGCACATCAACTGGAAGGACCAGCAGCTTCATGGTGGGAGAACTACACCACCACCTATCCTATTGCTGATATAACTTGGGAGCAGTTCAAGCAACCTTTCCGCACCGCACATGTTTTAGCTGGAGCTATGAGTCTGAAGAAGCGTGAGTTTCGCAACTTGCGCCAGGGTAATCGCTCCGTGGCCCAGTACGTGGACGATTTCAGCACATTGGCACGTTATGCACCAAGAGACGTGGCCGATGATGCGGCCAAGCAAGAGAAGTTTCTAGAAGGACTCAACGATGAGTTGAGCATGCAGCTGATAGTGGCTACCTTCAACAACTACCAAGAGCTGGTGGACAAGGCCCTCATCTTTGAGGGAAAGCAGCAGCAAATTGAGAACCGCAAGTGGAAGTACACTCAAGGGAAGTTTAACTCTGGAGCTCATCAGAAGCCCCGCTACTCCCCGTACCCAGGGAATACCGGATCAGGGACCGGTAAGTTTGGAAGGCACACTCATGCCGTGCACAACCATGGAGGCCACAACCATGGAGGAAATGGGAATACCCGTCCCAACCATGGCAACTTCAAGAATGACAATGGGAATGGGAACAACAACCAGCACCGCCACTCTCCTACTCAGAAGGATCTGAGCCACATCACCTGTTTCAAGTGCCAGAAGACAGGGCACTATGCTACTGAGTGTCCCCAGAGCAAGCAGGGAAATGGAAACGGCAACTCCGCAGCCAAGAAGCCAAATCCGTTTCCTCGTGCCCAGGTGAACCACCTCGACGTGGAAGAAGTCTATGATCAACCCGAGACTATGGTTGGTAAGTTTTTATTGCATTCACGTCCAGTTATAGTACTTTTTGATTCCGGTGCAACTCATTCATTCATATCAAGGGTAGTTGTGGATAAGTATGGTTTGCCCACCAAAACCCTTAGTCAGCCCATTAAGGTCAGTTCCCCAGGAGGTATGATGATGGCAGGGATAGAATGCCATGCCTTGAAACTCAATATAGGAAACCATGTTTTTCCCATCGACCTCATCGTCTTAGAGTCACAAGGATTGGATGTAATCCTAGGCATGGATTGGATGAACAAGTATGAGGGAAATCTTGATTGCCCCAGCAAGTCTGTTTCACTCACCACCCCGGAGAACAAGAGGATTAAGTATGTATCCCGACGCACACGTATGAGTGCTCAGTTAAATTCCCTCACAGGAGTCGTTCAGGAGGAAGTACCTGTGGTAAAAGACTTTCCGGATGTATTCCCAGAAGAATTACCAGGCATGCCACCAGATAGGGAGATTGAGTTCCTAATAGAGCTACAACCAGGGACAGCCCCAATTTCCAAGAGACCCTATCGTATGCCCGCAAATGATCTGTTGGAAATCAAGAAGCAGATCAAGGAGTTATTGGACAAGGGGTATATTCGCCCAAGTTCTTCACCTTGGGGAGCCCCAGTTCTTTTGGTGGAGAAGAAGGATAAAACCTTGAGAATGGTAGTCGATTATCGTGCCTTGAACAAGGTGACTATCAAGAACAAGTACCCTTTGCGGATGATTAATGACTTGTTTGATCAGCTAGTGGGCACCAAAGTATTCTCCAAGATCGATCTTCGATCAGGGTATCACCAACTGAAGATTCGTGAACAGAATATACCCAAAACAACTTTCACCACAAGGTATGGCTTGTATGAGTATACTATCATGTCCTTTGGTTTGACTAATGCTCCTGCCTACTTCATGAATTTGATGAACAAAGTGTTTATGGAATATTTGGACAAGTTTGTCATGGTGTTCATCGATGACATTTTGATATTCTCCAAGAACGAGGAAGAACACAAGGAACATTTGCGTTTAGTTCTGGAGAAGCTGAGAGAGCATCAGTTATATGCCAAATTCAGCAAATGTGAATTTTGGCCGACGGAAGTCGGATTCTTTGGGCATGTTATTTCCAGAGATGGAATAGCAGTGGACCCCGCTAAGGTTGAAGCCGTCACCAAGTGGAAGTCACCCACCTCAGTTAAGGAGATTTGCGGTTTCCTCGGACTTGCCGGATATTACCGGAGGTTCATTGAGAACTTCTCAAAGATTGCCAAGCCCATGACAGAGTTGTTGAAGAAAGAGTCCAAGTATGTTTGGACTGAGGAATGTGAAGCCAGTTTCCAGGAGTTAAAGAAACGTTTGGTCACAGCCCCAGTGTTGATCTTGCCAAATATTCGGAAGGACTTCCAGGTTTACTGTGATGCCTCACGTCAAGGACTTGGAGGAGTACTCATGCAAGATGGAAAGGTTGTAGCTTATGCATCCAGACAACTACGACCCCATGAGTTGAATTATGCCACCCATGATTTGGAACTAGCAGCCGTAGTGCACGCACTCAAGACCTGGAGACATTTCCTTATCGGAAATAGTTGTGATGTTTACACCGACCATAAGAGCCTGAAATATATCTTCACACAGAAGGAGTTGAACCTCAGACAGAGAAGATGGTTAGAGTTAATCAAGGACTATCACATGAGATTACACTACCATCCAGGAAAGGCAAATGTTGTCGCGGATGCCTTGAGTCGGAAAACTTATGTAAACACACTCACAGCGGGAGGATTACCTAGGAGTTAGCCGATGATCTCAGAGAGCTCAGGCTAGAGATAGTTCCAAGCGGATATGTTGCCACACTGGAGATCCAGTCCACCTTGACCGAAAGAATTTGAGAAGCCCAGAAATCGGACAAGGAGATAGCTAAGATAAAGCAGAGAATGGAAGATGGTAAAGCTCAAGGTTTTCGTGAGGATGAGCAACGAACTCTGTGGTTTGAGAACCGCATCTATGTGCCCAATGACCCAGAGCTCAGGAAGTTGATACTTCAAGAAGCCCATGATTCCCCTTAATCGATACACCCAGGCAACACCAAAATGTACCTGGATTTGAAGGAAAGTTATTGGTAAACAGGTATGAAGAAGGATATTGCGGAACACGTTGCAATATGTGATGTTTGTCAACGAGTAAAGGCAGAACATCAGAAACCAGCAGGGTTACTCCAATCTTTGCCGATACCCGAGTGGAAATGGGAAAAGCTTGGTATGGACTTCATCACAGGACTACCCAGGACCCGTTCAGGTTATGATTCCATCTGGGTAGTGGTAGATCGCTTGACCAAGGTGGCTCATTTCATTCCAGTGAAAACCACCTATAACAGTGCTAAGTTACCCAAGATATACATGACCAAGATCGTGTGTCTGCATGGAGTTTCGAGGAGTATCATGTCAGATAGAGGAACACAATTTACCTCAAAGTTTTGGCATCAGTTACATGAAACTTTGGGTACGAGGCTGGAGCTCAGTATAGCTTTTCATCCGCAGACTGATGGACAAACTGAGAGAGTCAACCAGATTCTGGAAGACATGTTGAGAGCTTGTGGGCTAGATTATGGATCCAGTTGGGATGACAACTTACCTTACGCAGAATTCTCATACAACAATAGTTATCAGACCAGTCTGAAGATGGCCCCTTTCGAAGCTTTATACGGAAGGAGGTGCAGAACACCATTGACGTGGGATGGTGTTGGAGACCGACAACTTTTTGGTCCCGACCTTATCCGAGATTCTGAAGAGAAAGTCAAGCTGATTCGTGACAGACTCAAGATAGCTCAATCTCGACAAAAGAGTTATGCTGATAGCAAACGTAAAGAAGTGACGTATAAAGTGGGAGACCGAGCATATCTTCGTGTGTCCCCACTTCGAGGAATCAAGAGGTTTGGTGTTAAAGGAAAATTAGCACCCAGGTTCATAGGCCCCTACAAAATTCTTGAACGTAGAGGCGAAGTTGCATGCAAGCTGGAATTGCCGAAAGGATTGTCCGGAGTCCATGATGTGTTCCATGTGTCCCAGCTGAAGAAATGCTATGCTGAGATGGATGATATCCCTTTGAGAGACACCGTGCCCCTAGAGGCCATACAGCTTGACAGTGATTTGACTTACGAGGAGAAGCCTATCAAGATCCTCGAGACTGCCAACAGAGTTACTCGCAGCAGGATCATCAAGTTCTGTAATGTTTTTTGGAGTCACCACACCGAGGAAGAAGCCACCTGGGAACGCGAAGAAGATCTTCGTAGAGACAACTCGCACCTATTTTCTAGCCAACCTGAATCTCGAGGGCGATATTCATCTTAAGGTGGGTAGGTTTGTAACATCCCAAAATTCCATTTTGGAATATTAAGGATATAGCTATGCATCTATAATCATCATTGCTTGAATATGTGGAATTGTTGAAATGCTCCATTTAACTTTCTAAAAGCCCCTTCCTATTTTCCCCGTTGTTGCTTTCACCTATTTGAAATCTTGGTAAAAAGTTCAAATAAGAGAGGAGGAAGATGACACTCCACACCATGGCCTAATTGGTGATTTATTTGAACAAAAATAACTAGGAGTTGTTTTGAAAATATTTGTAAAAGGATTTAAAAAAAATTAGGCCATTTCTGAAAATAATATTTTTTTCAAAGTATTCAAATACCAGAATAAAAATGTTCATTAAATGGCATATTTTATTCTGATAATTCTGATATATAACACTCCTATATTTGCCAATATATTATCTGCAATAAAAGCATTTTATTTCGTTGTTAATTAAAAAGGGAAAGTTTTTATAACAGCATCGGGCTGGCCCACCTCTTTAATACCGAATCCCTTGATTTTCGGCCGACCGACGCGCTGTCGCCGCTCCCGCTCTCGCTGACCCCTGGGCCCCACCCAACGGCCCGAAACTCCAGCACAGGTCGCCCCTCACCTCGCGCACGCGCCGCCGCCGGCGAGATCCCCTCGCCGCGGGATCCTCTCCTCCTTCCTTCCCGAGCCCCTCTCCGGCCTATATAAGAGCACCAGCCCCTGCACTCCATTTCTCCCCCCCCCCCCCGAGCCCTCTCTCTCCTCGCCGAGACACTGCCAAATCCCTCGCCGGAGCCCCAGCCGCCACCGAACCTCCCGACGCTCATGGCCATCGACTCCGACCACCCCTCGCCTCTCCGACGCCACCGTTCGACACCGGACCTCGCCCGCCATCGCCTGAGCTTCTGCACCGCCTCCCTCGACCACCGGAGCCCCTCGCTGACGACCTAGCCGCCTCGGACCGTCGGAGACCTCCAACGCCGGCGACCTCTTACCGGTGAGTCCTCCCATCCCTCCGATCTATATCCGACGGCCCTGATTAGATGACTTAGTCGCACGAACCGTTTTTCTCTTCGGTCCGGCTGTCCGCTCGAACCACCCGCACGCTCACGCTAGCCAGCCACTCACAGGTCGCCACGTCACCCCTGGCCGTCCGGTAGATTTTTTTTGTTTTGTTTTAGTTAATAGAATGTTTTAGAAATTTGTTTTAGCTATATCTTTTAATCTGTTTAATGTTTTGAGTTGATTCTTTTTGCAATAGCTCACATTTTTCGTGTAGTTTCACCCTGTACTTTTAAATTTTTAATTTGACCTATAAAATTTGAACTGAATCAAATTTGCTCAAATCATTCAAATCTGAATAACTAGAGTTTGAAAATAGATTTTGATATGAATCTTTTTGCTACTGCTTGGTATTATTTAGGACTATCTAGTGGCTTAGTTTGAGGATTTTTAGGATGACTTTTCTTAGTGTTTTAGCTATAAACAGATTCTGCCTATTAGTTAGTATAGTTTTATTTATCTAGTTTTTAGTTGGTTTAAATTAGATTTAGTTTTAATTGTTTTAGTAGGTTTTGTTAGTTAAACTTTAGGTGTTTTACTTACTGTTAATAAAAATATGTATTTGCTTAGTTTGTTTCTTTATTAACATAGGAATCTCAACTCTTTTTAAATAGGTTTAATTTGATTAAAACAGCTAGTTAGTCATAGTTTTTCTTTCAACAAGGTTTTATATAATTTAATTCTGTTTTCTAAGACAAGTTTATTTGTACATTCTTTTCTGTTAAGAACATGTTTTGTTCATAAATAATAGGTTATGTTTTGCTCTTTTGTTAGTAAAACTATTGTTGATTCATATAGTGTTTATCAAAACTTTTAAAAACTTTACTAAAGTTTTCCCAACAACCTTAATTTGATTTTTTTAATAAAATATTTTATTGTTTTCTTGCTGTCAACTATTGTTTTGGTTAATACAAATGGTTTCATTATGTTAGTAGTGTTTTATCAATCATCTTCTAGAAAACAAAACCTTGTGTGTTTTCTTGTGATTATGCATTGTTTGTCTTGATTGTTTACTATTTCCTTACTAATTTTGTGAGTTACATTATTTTGCTGTATGCTTATTGAGTGCTCTTGTTGCTTCGTTAGATTAGTCGGAGTGCGAGGCTTGTTACTTAGAGTCACTCACGTACGAAGATCATCAATCAGGCAAGTCACTTTGATCATCTTTACCCATGTTTTATTGCATTAGTTCTTCCATCACCCCTATTGCATGCAAAGTAGGTTAGTTGGAAACTTGGTTACATTGTTGTAGTATCATGTGGTAGGTACTCCCTCAACCCTTTTGACAACTTTGGCCCCGGGAAACGTTAAATTTGTTTTGCTATGCTGTTAGTAGACGGGGTGGGTTCTGTGATTCACGAGAATTGTGAGTTAATAACTTCAAGACCTACGTAATGACCAAGACTTCAAGACTCCGAGTTTTCAACTTACCTCTGGATGGATGATGGTTGAACGGCACCCTGGAGAAACCAGTGGATTTGCCTAGGTGTTGCTGGAGATGGCCAGTATTCATGCGGAAAGATCCACCCAGGCACAAAGAGATGGATGGATTCTTCAAGACCCAAGGCTTACCTACACAGCCACAAGTCATTATGGGGTCTGGCTTGGTTGGATATCGTGGTGACCCTGGACAGGCGGTGCTACGAGATGTAGAAGAATGATAGGAAAGGATGGGCACCGACAGAGTCGCAGGGAAACCCTTTGGAAGACCATGTTTTGGTCATCCGTTTCTCAAACACCCTGAAGTGCGAGAAATCAAACGGAGGCGACCAAATCTTGTGGGGAACGTGTGCAAAACTCTGCAGAGTACTCAAACCTAATCGATTAGCCGTGCCACGGTCATGGACGACTTGAGCCAAAGGAACTGAAACTTCCGGAATTTCTCAACACAATTAATATGATGATGTGGGTATTAATAACTTGGGTGTGAGAATTGGTTGGTGGAACCATCTCATTAATCAACCAACTTAGTAATAATTTTGCTTAGCCCCTCTCTTGATGTAGGAAAAATTTGGCTTTACGCAAAAACTACCACCCCACCTGCCATATATGCATGTAGACTAGATGATTATCTTTTCACCCCTCTCTTGTGACTTTGCCAGCATATTCCATATGCTGACCTACACGGCTGCAATGTATCATGTTGCAGAGTATTTTTCCGACCAGGAGTGAGGACACGTTCTACGCTCGGTGAGATGCCCTTGGAGTCAGATGGACTCATCTACCTTCGACGCTTCCGCAAGACTTAGTTATTCTCATGAGTTGGCCTTCGGCCACTTTATTGTAATGATTATTGTAATAAAGGACTCGATATGAGATTTCGTTAATATAATGCTGTGTGATTTCCCTTTGATATATAAATTGATGTACCGTGTGTGTACCAGCATGAGCTTGGGATGGTACAGAAACACCGGAGATTCGACCTTTCAGGTCAGGTCGCTACGGTATCTCAGATTTGCTCCTTTCCCAGTCCAGAATTCCAGCTGTCAGCATTCTCCCTCTTCATGTAAACCTTGTAAAATAAGAGACAAAAGGCATAAGTATTGTAACATAACGTGTAATAACAGCCCATAATGCAATAAATATCAATATAAAAGCATGATGCAAAATGGACGCATCACTCTCTTCATAAATATGATGTCTTGACAGTAAACATGAATCTTCACACAATCTTCTTCTTCAAGACATGCTTGCAATAAGCTCAACTCTCACATGACCAATCTTTGGATAAATCCTTGAATACCACCTTGGTCACCATATAAACTACTTGAAACCAACACATGTAGTTCAAGAAGTGCATATGGATAAATCCTTCGAAAATAACTCAAGGCAACCATTAGTCCATAGGGATTGTCAACAATTACCAAAACCACATATGGAGAAATATGCTCTAACACATGGGCCATATTTTTGTGACCGGTCAGGTCGTCGGGCATTTGAGGTTGGTTTAGGGCATCAGACTATAGATGCTCTAACGGTCTGCCCAATCATCAAATCAAATCCCATCCTGCATTCCTAACCATCAAAACTCACTCCATAATCAAGATGGCAATGGGGCCCCAAAACCCGCATTCCCGTGGGTTATTACCCTATTAGGGGATAGGGATGGGCGTCTTTTCATCCATGCGGGGCTGTTTTTCATCCATGCGGGGCTGTTGTTGGGCACATTATACAACCCGGCATGTTTCACGGGTTTACACTTGTTTCAGAAGTCCCCGAACACAAGACCCGACAATACCCGTGAACCATGACTTCTATTTCAGAACTTGTGTAGTTGGACCATTTGTTGGACTATGTATAGCTGAAATATGCCATCGTTTGTTGCTGAAATATGCTCATCTTTGTTGGTGAAAAAGGCTATTGCATTGTGCTGAAATATGCTCCTACTTGCTTCTATCATTGTTGAAATGTTGCTACAATGTACTATTGTATTGTGTTCAAATTTGCTCAGGTTTTGCTACTGAAATATACTCCTTTTTGTTGCAGAAATATACTATGTTTGCTGCTCAAATGATATTTTGTGGCTACTATTTATCTTGTGTTGTTGTTGCTTAAATATGAAGGGGAGCCTTGGTGCAGTGGTAAAGCTGCTGCCTTATGACCATGAGGTCACGGGTTCAAGTCCTGGAAACAACCTCTTGCAAAAATGCAAGGAAGGCTGTGTACTATAGACCCAAAGTGGTCAGACCCTTCCCTGGACCCTGCGCAAGCGGGAGCTACATGCATCAGGCTGTCCTTTTTTTGTTGTGAAATATGCTACGTTTGTGGCTTATAAAGTTGCTTTTTTCTATTGCTATTGCTCTAATATATGTTTTCTTTTTCTCACGGGAATGGGTTCCCGTGGGTTTTGAAAACCCGACAGGTTTAGGGGATGGGAAAAAAACTGTCTCCATGTATGGAGATGAAGATGGGGATGGGCTTGCTAATTTCTCGTGGGACGCATTTGGACAAGTAAGAGAATCTCCAATGCGCCGACCCATTTCGTTCGCCCATGTCCGTTTGGGTTGCCGCGGACGAAAATAGGCGCCCAACGCACCGACCCATTCCCAAATCGCGTCCGCTTGGCATCCGCACCGACCGATTTCAGGCCCAAATTTGGGCCGGATTTGTGTCGGCGCGGACGCCAAGCGGACGTGCCATGCATCCCCCTCGTGTCCGCCTCGGACCCACTTGTCGGTTGTCCAACCACCCCCCGGTCATATTAAATGCGACCAACTACCTACGGGGCCTACCTGGCAGTGGGTGGAAGCTGGTCGTGGGCCATCCTTTTTAATCCGAAGTGTGTGGCAGGGCCGGCCTCATCCACTTTCCCTCCCGTCCACATCTGGCCACTCTCGCTCCCCCGACGGCGACCATGAAACCCTAGCTAGCCAGCCAGCTAGCGGTCGGCATGGGCTTCTTCAGCAAGAGCAAGGGCAAGCTCACCCCCGACGCAAGCTCGTCCAGGACACCGGTGCCACCTCGCCGCTTTGCGCCATCGCGGGACCGCATGTACATCCCTGTCCACTAAGCTCGGTGGCACTAGCAGTACAGGCAAGCTCTGCCCTACCCAGATGTCAACCTCCCCCATGGTTGGCATCTGGACCCCGACCGCATCCGCATCTATCGTCGTTTTCTCACGGGGGGTCACGCGAGACGGCAGATGCCATGGGGTGGCTTATCGAGGTGAGGGCAAGGCCGTCGTGGATGATCCGGGACGGGTATGCAAATGGCACACATTGGCATACCTAGGTTCGGGGCTCTCCAGAGAGATAATACCCCTACTCCCGCATGTCTATATATATGTGGTACATTTGGTACATGGTCGCTCAGAGCTATTTGGGGAGGAGAGCCATGAGGATTCTTGCCTCATACATGAGTATGAGAGGAGCTACCCCCCTTGAGAGAGTGAGAGGGGGCCTTTATATAGGCATGGATGGGTAGCTTGGGATGTAAGCCAGAGTGGGTAGCTTACATCCCAAGCATCTTGAGGTGTAAGCTATCTTCGATGGCTTACAAGTCAAGCCACATGTAGCTTGTGGACTATGCTATGTCTATCCCCTGGTGTACTTTATAAATCAGTATCCAGGGGCAGGTTACACTGTAGAGAGTACTACATGACACGTGTATAGTGTGCTCCTGCTCGCCAATAGCGCGCCACCATGAGATATGGCTGTCAGGTCCGCACGTGTCCGATGGGACGTCGGGACCTGACTTCGTCAGGCCGCAACCGGACAGGAGGAGCCGGACGGGAGGAGCCGGACAAGGGGAGCCAGACAGGTGTGGCTGATGAGTCGGACGGATGGAGGCTGCCGAGCCGGACGGGAGGCTGCCGAGCCGGACGAATAGAGGCTGCCAAGCCAGACGGGTAGAGGCCGTCGAGCTGGACTGGTGGAGGCTGTCAAGCTGGACGGATGGAGGCTCTCGAGCCGGACAGGAGGCTGCCGAGCCAGATGGATGGAGGCTACCGAGCCGGACGGGAGGCTGCCGGGACGGACGGATGGAGGCTGCCGAGCCGGACAGGTGGAGGCTACCGAGCTGGATGGATGGAGGCTGCCGAGCCGGGCGGGTGGAAGCTGCCGAGCCGGACGGATGGAGGCTACTGAGCTGGATAGCTACAGTGTCGTCAGCTACAGTGTTGTCAGCTCACTTCTTCGTTTGTCTTGTTAATTCGTGGGGCTTCGCATACCGGGGATGGGTGCCCTGATGTTTTAAAAAATCTTGAGTCATCTCCTTGAGCCTACCCGGGGATTATCCCCCCGACAGCATCCTAGCAGTGTCGTGGTCTGTGTGCGTGCACGCGGAGGAGGTCTATCGGCGACACGAGCTCCTCACTCCGGAGCAGCGACGCGATCCAACGTACATGACCGACTCCCCTAACTGGGAGGTTTGTTTCGCCGTCGAGCACGAGTAAGAGCACCTCCAAGGAGCCCAATTCGATTCGGCCATCCCTCCACCGCCCCCTGAAGTGAAGCCAGAGGAGTAGGAGGAGGAGGCCGCCTACCAGGCCGCCCTCGAGGAGGCAACGGCCTACGCCATTGAGGAGAGTAGGCGCGCTGGGAAGGACTCGAAGAAGCCCTCGCGTTGTCCGTGACGGGCGAATGCGTCGTGCCCCCTCCTCCTCCAACTCCGAGAGTGGGTGTCCACGCCTCCCGTCTGGTATATGTGCACGGAGGAGCAGGAGCACAAGTACCTCCTGCAGCACAGGTCGCTAGCGCTGGCAAGGGAGGGAGCCGAGGCCACGGAGCAGATGAAGCTCGAGCGCATGTGGAAGGAGGAGGAGGAGGCAAAGCATAGGGAGCAGGAGGAGGAGCGAGTGTTAGGTAACGCAACAGAAAACAAAAAATTCTGACCTACGCACCAGCCCAGGACCACTATGGAGACTGCATACATGGTTTGATCATTTTCGTTACCGACTGCAGCGGAAGTAGAATCGATGACGAACAGCGGTGCAGATCCCCGCAGCTAGGATTTACAACCTCCCAAATGTGAGGATGTATACCCTCATCTGCCCCGCGGATAGCCCTCCAGGAGGCGGTCGGACAGTCCCCCGGACGGTGTCGCGGACAGCCCTTCGGGAGGACCTCCGAAACTCGGACGATCAGTCGGACTACCCTTCGGGACGACCTCCAAAACTCGGACGGTCACACGGACAGCCCTTCGGGAGGCACTCTCGAACTAAGACTGAAACTACGATCTCTCTACAGAGTTGCACACATACGGTATCATCTATCCGGCAAGGCTTCGCCGTCCAGAACTAGTTCCCACCGGAACCCAGACAGCCTTTAAGCTCTACGAAACTATTTCGCTGGGAGGGAGAGAGAATGCCAGATCATGCATGGCTTGTGTGAGAGAGCTTTAGTGAGTATTGAGAGCTCCTCTCCGCCTCCTTATATAGTGGTGGAAGGGGTGAAGGGGGGCTGAAATTCAGCCCACAAAACATGCACCCACCAAACAAGGAAACATGTTCCCACCAAACATGGAGAAAACATGTTCCCTTGTCCATGGTGTTCCCTCAGGGGGCCCCACCTTCCTCCCAACACTCCCCACCATTTGTGGAAGCTTCCCCCCACCATGGGGGGGCAACACCTTTGTCCAGCCACAAGGGGCTGCCCCCTCAAGGGGGCGCCCCCAAAATAGCCCCACGCATCGTGGGATCTTGTCCCCTCACGCTGGGACGAGATGTTTTCCGTGACTATTACTTCTGAAAAATTCCGGAAGGTCCCAGAACATTTCCGGCACCCTCTAAACTTATTTGGACATGCTCCGGAACATTTCTGGTATGGTGGTTTAATTTAAAACCATTTACGTTTACCCGGTAAACAATTCTGGCAGCTCCAAAAACCTTTTTCGGTTTATTCTCCGAAAAAATTCCAGAAATTACCAGACCAATCTGGCAACCTCCAAAACATTCCCGGTGCTTGCCAAAACCTTTTTGGATCAATGGTTTTATCCGAAAAACTTTTCGGTTTTACCGAAACTTTTTCGGTGTTCTCTTCGGAACCTTTCCGTTGTCTCCGAAACTTTTCCAGTGACTTTCTCTCGGACTCCTTGTCTAGTATTCAGCAGATTGATGACCCTTAAGCGTGTGACCCTATAGGTTCGGTGAAGTATAGACATGACCCGGAACCCCTTCCGATCAATGATCAACATCGAAGCCGTGGACACCCATATTGACCCCTATGCCCACACGAATGAATATTCGAGTGAACCTCAAGTTGTCGTGTGCTATTCCTGTTGCTTCGCGATATGTTACAAATACCCGAGGTGAGACATGTTGGCATCCCGGTGGATCAACAACTTGTCCACTATGCCAGTTACCTCGTTACCGGTATTGTTCTCTTTTCTTGTTCCCGTGTTCCGGCATCCCCGTGATCAAATGACAAAGGGTCTGGCTAGACGATGATGCATGCCGTAACACCGAGAGGGCCCAGAGATATCTCTCCATCGTCGGAGGAGCAAATCCCAATCTTGAGCAATCAAGTTACTTGACATACTTTTCCATGAACCCGTAAGCCGTCGTAATAGCCACCCATTTACGGATGACGTTTAACACACCCCGAAGTTCATGAAGCAAGCATGAAGAAACTCGATACTCTCATGGTCTAAGGAATTATGCAAATATTAACTTCTCTGTGTTATTAACCATTAACTTATGACGAATGTATCTCATAGCATAACATCAATTCGGGTCGATTCAACACAAGTGTTCTTCTAACATTGTGCTCTCAAAATTGCCGGCATAGCCATGCCCATGATCAGGAAAACAGGATCATCATGCAATACTTGAGCCAGTCTTAGAGGCCAGACTAGGAATACAATTTACCGTTTATTATTCCACACGTGCATATGAGTCTTCCTTCAAGCCTCGTGGTTATTGTAGACTCGAGAACCATAGCAGTTATAGCATGGAACATAAACCTAATTATGAACAGGGAGATAATCAATAACATTTATTACTGCCTCTAGGGCATATCTCCTACACACTCCAACTTGCACTAGAGTCAATAATTTAGTCAATGCTAATGCACTTTACACCTATGGCATACTGGTGTAAAATATGCTTCGCTTGTGGTATAGCCTGATGTCCAACGGATCTGATAACTTCAGCTCCGTGTGTAACTTTGCATATCCCTGCATTTTCACACTATCACAAAATTCGTATTTTGTGTGAACTTGGCTTTGCATATGTGTGAATCATTGGTCAAAACCTGATTCCTCAAACAGAGCTATGGAGCAACTATCTGCAATACTGTCTCATAGACCAAAGCCATCTTGGAACCATACTAAGTTCATGAATGAACTATATGATTCAACAACTTCTTTGTCGCTTCCAAAGCATCAACATACTTAGCCTTTGCTATAGAATTCGCCACAGTATCTTGTTTGGAACAATTTCCAACTACCGTGCCACCATATTGTTGTTGCAAATATGCCCTAGAGACAATAATCAAATTGTTATTATTGTATTTCCTAGTTCATGATAATTGTCTATTGTTCATGCTATAATTGTGTTAACTGGAAACCGTAATACATGTGTGAATACATAGACCACAACATGTCCCTAGTAAGCCTCTAGTTGGCTAGCTCGTTGATCAATAGTGTTGGGAAACGTCGCATGGGAAACAAAAAATTTCCTACGCACACGCAAACCTATCCATGGTGATGAGCATCTACGAGAGGGAGAGTGGATCTACGTACCCTTGTAGATCGCTAAGCGGGAAGCATTAAGAAACGCGGTTGGTGTAGTCGAACTTCTTCGCGATTCAAATCGCCGAGCGTCCCGCGATCCAATCACGAACCGTCCCGCAAACTAATCATGAACCGTCCCGCGATCCAATCATGAACCGTCCCGCGATCCAATCACGAACCGTCCAGCGATCTCGTCACGATCCGTCCCGCGATCCAATCACGAACGTCTCGTGGCCTTGATCACGATTCATCCGATCTAGTACCGAACGGATGGCACCTCCGCGTTCAGCACACGTGTAGCTTGATGACGATCTCCACCGTCTTGATACAGCAAGAGGGGGTGGAGAGTAGAGAGAGTTCACCGGCAGTGTGATGGTGCTCCGGTGATGGTGGTGGTGGAGCAATTCCGGCAGGGCTTCGCCTAAGCGCTGCAGAAATCCGATCTAGAGGAGCACCGGCGAAACGGGTAGCACGTGGGCGTAAGTTGTGTGCAAAACCCTAGCTATCCACCAATATATATAGGAGGAGAGGAGGGGGAGAGGTGCTGGCGCACAAGTCCCCTTAGGGGAGTTGGCCGGCCAAGGTGGGAGCAATCCTACTCCTACTCCAATCCTAGTTGGAGTAGGATTGCTTCCTATTGGCTGATTTTTCCCTTTTCTCTTTAGGACTTCCTCTCCCTACACCATGGGCCTTTGTGGCTGTTTCCCCAGCCCACTAAGGGCTGGTTATTATTCTCCCACAGCCCATGGACCTCTTGGGGTCGAAATACCCCTCCCGGAGGTCCCCCGGTACACTACCGGCACTCCCGGTACACTACCAATGAGCCCGAAACTTTTCCGACGAGCAAACTGGGACTTCCTATATATGAATATTTACCTCCGGACCATTCCGGAGCTCCTCGTGACGTCCAGGATCTCATCCGGGACTCCGAACAAACTTCGGTCACCACCATACATAACTCTACACTACCGAAACGTCACCGAACCTTAAGTGTGCAGACCCTGCGGGTTCGAGAACTATGTAGACATGACCGAGACACCTCTATGGTCAATAACCAATGGCGGGACCTGGACGTCCACATTGGTTCCTACATATTCTACGAAGATCTTCATCGATCGAACCTCTATGTCAAGGATTCAGTTAATCCCGTATAACATTCCCTTTGTTCTTCGGTATGTTACTCGCCCGAGATTCGATCGTTGGTATCTCCATACCTAGTTCAACCTCATTACTGGCAAGTCTCTTTACTCGTTCCGTAATGCAAGATCCCGTGGCTAACATATTAGTCACATTGCTTGCAAGGCTTGTTGTGATGTTGCATTACCGAGTGGGCCCCGAGATACCTCTCTGTCACACGGAGTAACAAATCCCAGTCTCGATCCATGCCAACTCAACAGACAACATCGAAGATACCTGTAGAGCACCTTTATAGTCACCCAGTTACGTTGCGACGTTTGATACACACAAGGCACTCCTCCGATATCCGTGAGTTGCATGATCTCATGGTCATAGGAACATATACACTGACATGCAGAAAACAGTAGCAATAAACTGACATGATCATATGCTACGTTTGTAGTTTGGGTCTTGTCCATCACATCATTCTCCCAATGATGTGATCCCGTTATCAAATGACATCTCATGTCCATGGCTAGGAAACCTTAACCATCCTTTGATCAACGAGCTAGTTCACTAGAGGCATACTAGGGACATTGTGTTGTCTATTTACCCACACATGCAATGTGTTTCCAATCACTACAATTATAGCATGGATAATAAACGATTATCATGAACAAGGAAATATAATAATAAACACTTTATATATTGCCTCTAGGGCATATTTCCAACGGTCACCCACTTGCACTAGAGTCAAGAATCTAGTTCACATCACTATGTGATTTACATGGTAATGAATCGAACACCCATACAGTTCTGGTGTTGATCATGTTTAGCCCTTGGAAGAGGTTTAGTCAACGGGTCTGCAACATTCAGATCCGTGTGCACTTTGCAAATATTTATGTCCTTCTCCTCGATGTAGAACCGGATGGAGTTGAAGCGTCGTTTTATGTGTCTGGTCCTCTTGTGAAACCTTGGTTCCTTGGCTAGAGCAATGGCACCAGTGTTGTCACAGAACAGGTTTATTGGATTCAGTGCACTGGGCACTACTCCAAGATCTGTCATGAACTGCTTCATCCAGACACCTTCCTTCGCTGCCTCCGAGGCTGCGATGTACTCCGCTTCGCACGTAGAATCAGCTACCACGCTTTGCTTGGAACTGCACCAGCTTACCGCTCCCCCGTTAAGAATAAATACGTATCCGGTTTGCGATTTAGAATCATCCGGATCAGTGTCAAAGCTTGCATCGACGTAACCCTTTACGACGAGCTCTTCATCACCTCCATAAACGAGAAACATGTCCTTAGTCCTGTTAAGGTACTTAAGGATATTCTTGACCGCTTGCCAGTGCTCCATTCCAGGATCACTTTCAAACCTTCCAGCCATACTTATGGCAAGGCTGACATCGGGTCTTGTGCACAGCATTGCATACATGATAGAGCCTATGGCTGAAGCATAGGGGATGACGCTCATCTTTTCTTTATCTTCTGCAATCACTGGGCATTGAGTCTTACTCAACTTCACACCTTGTAACACAGGCAAGAACCCCTTCTTGGCCTGTTCCATTTTGAACTTCTTCAAAACTTTATCAAGGTATGTGCTCTGTGAAAGTGCTATTAAGCGTCTCGACCTATCTCTATAGATCTTAATGCCTAGTATGAAAGCAGCTTCTCCTAGGTCCTTCATTGAAAAACTCTTATTCAAATATTCCTTCACGCTTTCCAGCATTTCTATATCGTTTCCGATCAGCAATATGTCATCCACATATAACACTAGAAACGCTATAGAGCTCCCACTTACTTTCTTGTAAATACAAGCTTCTCCATAAACTTGTATAAACCCAAACGCTTTGATCACTTCATCAAAGCGCTTATTCCAACTCCGAGATGCTTGCACCAGTCAATAAATGGATCGCTGGAGTTTGCAAACTTTGTCAGCATTCTCTGGATCGACAAAACCTTCGGGTTGCATCATATACAACTCTTCCTCAAGGAAACCGTTGAGGAATGCCGTTTTGACATCCATCTGCCAAATTTCATAGTCAAAATAAGCAGCTATTGCCAACATGATTCTGACAGACTTAAGCATCGCTACGGGTGAGAAAGTCTCATCGTAGTCAACTCCTTGAACTTGTGAAAACCCCTTTGCCACAAGTCGAGCTTTATAGACGGTGACATTACCGTCTGCGTCCGTCTTCTTCTTATAGATCCATTTGTTCTGAATGGCCTTTCGCCCTTCAGGTAGTACTTCCAAAGTCCATACTTTGTTTTCATACATGGATCCCATCTCGGATTTTATGGCCTCTAACCATTTCTCGGAATCCGGGCCCATCACTGCTCCTTCATAGCTCGTAGGTTCATTGTTGTCTAACAACATGACCTCCAAGACAGGGTTGTCGTACCACTCGGGAGTAGTACGCGCCCTTGTCGACCTACGAGGTTCAACAGCCGCTTGATCCGAAGCTTCATGATCATCATCATTGACTTCCTCTTCTACCGTGTAGGTTCCACAGAAACATCTTTCTGCGCTGCGCTACTCTCTGGTTGAAGTAAAGGTTCAATAACCTCATCAAGCTCTATTTTCCTCCCACTCAACTCTTTCGAGAGAAACTCTTTCTCAAGAAATGTTCCGTTCTTAGCGACAAACACTTTGCCTTCGGATCTGAGATAGAAGGTATACCCGACTGTCTCTTTCGGGTATCCTATGAAGACGCATTTTTCCGCTTTGGGTTCCTACTTTTCAGGCTGAAGCTTTTTGACATAAGCATCACATCCCCAAACTTTAAGAAACGACAACTTCGGCTTTTTGCCAAACCACAGTTCATATGGCGTCGTCTCAACAGATTTCGATGGTGCCCTATTTAAAGTGAATGCAGCTGTCTCTAATGCATAACCCCAAAACGATAGTGGCAAATCGGCAAGAGACATCATAGAACGCACCATATCTAATAAGGTTCGATTACGACGTTTAGACACACCATTACGCTGTGGTGTTCCGGGCGGTGTCAACTGTGAAACAATTCCACATTGTCTTAAGTGACCGCCAAACTCATAACTCAGATATTCACCTCCTCGATCAGATCGCAGAAATTTAATCTTCTTTGTTACGATGATTCTCAACTTCACTCTGAAATTGCTTGAACTTTTCAAAAGTTTCAGACTTGTGTTTCATCAAGTAAATATACCCATATCTACTCAAGTCATCAGTGAAGGTAAGAAAGTAACGATATCCACCGCGCATTGCAACATTCATTGGACCGCACACATCAGTATGTATGATTTCCAACAAGTCACTTGCCCGTTCCATTGTTCCAGAGAACGGCGTTTTAGTCATCTTGCCCATGAGGCATGGTTCACATGTGTCAAGTGATTCAAAATCAAGTGACTCCAAAAGTCCATCAGCGTGGAGCTTCCTCATGCGTTTTACACCAATATGACCTAAACGGCAGTGCCACAAGAAAGTGGTACTATCATTAACAACTCTACATCTTTTGGCATCAATGTTATGAACATGTGTGTCATCACTATCAAGATTCAATATGAATAAACCCCTAACATTGGGTGCATGACCATAAAAGATATTACTCATATAAATAGAACAAACTTTATTCTCTGACTTAAATGAGTAACCGTCTCGCAATAAACAAGATCCAGATATAATGTTCATGCTTAACGCAGGCACTAAATAACAATTATTCAGGTTCATCACTAATCCCGATGGTAATAGAAGAGAGAGCATGCCGACGGCGATCACATCAACCTTGGAACCATTTCCCACGCGCATCGTCACCTCATCCTTTGCCAGCCTTCGTTTATTCCGTAGTTCCTGCTTTGAGTTGCAAATGTGAGCAACCGAACCGGTATCAAATACCCAGGCACTACTACGAGAGCTAGTAAGGTACACATCAATAACATGTATATCATATATACCTTGTTTGTTGTTGGCCGCCTTCTTGTCAGCCAGGTACTTGGGGCAGTTCCGCTTCTAGTGACCAGTTCCCTTGCAATGAAAGCACTCAGTTTCTGGCTTAGGTCCATGCTTAGGCTTCTTTGTAGGAGTAGCAACTGTTTTGCCACCCTTCTTGGTTTTACCCTTCTTGCCTTTGCCTTTGCCATTTTTCTTGAAACTAGTGGTTTTATTGACCATCAACACTTGATGTTCTTTCTGGATTTCAGACTCAGCGACTTTCAGCATCGCAAACAGCTCGGCGACTGACTTGTTCATCCCGTGCATGTTATAGTTCATCACAAAGCTCTTGTAACTAGGTGGCAGCGATTGAAGAACTCTATCAGTGATTGCCTCCGGCGGAAGGGCAATTCCCAACTTAGCTAGACGGTTTGAGTACCCAGACATTCTGAGTATGTGCTCACTAATAGACCCGTTCTCCTCCATC
Source organism: Hordeum marinum (assembly GCA_022496015.1). Lineage (NCBI taxonomy): Eukaryota > Viridiplantae > Streptophyta > Magnoliopsida > Poales > Poaceae > Hordeum > Hordeum marinum. Next base: position 393,518,834 of record CM039675.1, on the reverse strand, counting down.
TTGCAAGCATAGAATTTATCGGAGGTCTCATACCTCTCGATCCGGGCATTCTTCTGAAAGATAAACTTCAACTCCTGGAACATCTCATATGCTCCATGACGTTCAAAACGTCTTTGAAGTCCCGGTTCTAAGCCATACAATATTGCACACTGAACTATTGAGTAGTCTCCAGCACGAGCCTCCCAAGCATTCTTAACGTCTTCAGAGGTCATGTCTTCTAGCTGGTCACCAAGCGGTGCATCAAGGACATATGACTTCTGGGAAGCCGTGAGGATAATCCTCAGATTACGGGCCCAGTCAACAAATTAGTTCCATCATCTTTCAATTTAGCTTTCTCTAGGAACGCATTAAAATTCAGGGGTGCTACTGCGCGAGCCATTGATCTACAACATAAATATGCAAAGGTTACTTAGACTATTGTTCAAGATAGTGAGTTTAGTTAATCAAATTACTAAAGCTCCCACTCAAATTGACATCCCTCAGGTCATCTGAGTGTCACATGATCCAAATTCACCAACTCAAGTTCGATCATCACTTGAGTTAAGTTGGCTTCATTGGTGAACATCATTATGTTGATCATATCTACTATATGATTCATGCTCGACCTTTCGGTCTCTTGTGCTCCGAGGCCATGTCTGTACATGATAGGCTCGTCAAGTTTAACCCGAGTGTTCTGCGCGTGCAAATCTGGCTTGCACCCGTTGTATGTGAACGTAGAGTCTATCACACCCGATCATCACGTGGTGTCTCAACACGACGAACTTTTGCAACGGTGCACACTCGGGGAGAACACAATTTTATCTTGAAATTTAAGTGAGGGATCACCTTATAATGCTACCGTCGTACTAAGAAAAACAAGGTGCATAAAAGGATTAACATCACATGCAATTCATAAGTGACATGATATGGCCATGAACTTGTGCTTTAGATCTCCATCTTGAAAGCACCGGCATGATCTTCATCGTCACCGGCACGACACCATGATCTCCATCATGTTGATATCCATCAACGTGTCGCCATCGAGGTTGTCACGCCCTGCATGCTTCTACTACTATTGCTACCGTTTAGCGATAAAGTAAAGCATTACATAGCACTTAATGATTGACTCGCGGGTCATACAATAGTTATAGACGACCCTATGGCTCCTGCCGGTTGTCGTACTCATCGACATGCAAGTCGTGAAGTTCTATACATCACATGATCATCTCATACATCACATATATCACATCATGTAATTGGCCATATCACATCACAACATACCAAGCAAAAACAAGTTAGACGTGCTCTAATTGTTGTTGCATGTTTTACGTGGCTGCTACGGGTATCTAGTAAGAACGATTCTCACCTACACATAAACCACAACAGTGATATATAGATTGCTTTTCAACCTTCTCAAAGACCGCCTTTGTCGGATCCAATCCAACTAAAGTGAGAGAAACTTTCACCCGCAAGCCATCTAAGCAACAAGTTGCGTCGAGAGAACCGGTCTCTCGTAAGCGTACGAGTAATGTTGGTCCGGGCCGCTTCATCTCAAAATCCCGCTGAACCAAAATCCGACCAAGGGAGGAAGCAATCTAAGCATCAACGCCCACAAACCTTTTGTGTTCTACTCGAGATCTCATCGAACCATCAACCTAGCTCATGATGCCACTGTTGGGAAACGCCGCATGGGAAACAAAAATTTTCCTACGCACACGCAAACCTATCCATGGTGATGAGCATCTACGAAAGGGAGAGTGGATCTACGTACCCTTGTAGATCGCTAAGCGGGAAGCATTAAGAAACGCGGTTGGTGTAGTCAAACTTCTTCGCGATTCAAATCGCCGAGCGTCCCGCGATCCAATCATGAACCGTCCCGCGAACTAATCACGAACCGTCCCGCGATCCAATCACGAACCGTCCCGCGATCCAATCACGAACCGTCCAGTGATCTTGTCACGATCCGTCCCGCGATCCAATCACGAACGTCTCGTGGCCTTGATCACGATTCTTCCGATATAGTACCGAACGGACGGCACCTCCGCGTTCAGCACACGTGCAGCTTGATGACGATCTCCACCGTTTTGATCCAGCAAGAGGGGGTGGAGAGGAGAGAGAGTTCATCGGCAGCGTGACGGCGCTCCGGTGATGGTGGTGGTGGAGCAATTCCGGCAGGGCTTCGCCTAAGCGCTGCAGAAATCCGATCTAGAGGAGCACCAGTGAAACGGGTAGCACGTGGGCGTAAGTTGTGTGCAAAACCCTAGCTATCCACCAATATATATAGGAGGAGAGGAGGGGAGAGGGGCTGGCGCACAAGTCCCCTTAGGGGAGTTGGCCGGCCAAGGTGGGAGCAATCCTACTCCTACTCCAATCCTAGTTGGAGTAGGATTGCTTCCTATTGGCTGATTTTTCCCTTTTCTCTTTAGGACTTCCTCTCCCTGCGCCATGGGCCTTTGTGGCTGTTTCCCCAGCCCACTAAGGGCTGGTTATTATTCTCCCACAGACCATGGACCTCTTGGGGTCGAAATACCCCTCCCGGAGGTCCCCCGGTACACTACTGGCACTCCCGGTACACTACCAATGAGCCCGAAACTTTTCAGGCGACCAAACTGGGACTTCCTATATATGAATCTTTACCTCCGGACCATTTCGGAGCTCCTCGTGACGTCCAGGATCTCATCCGGGACCCAGAACAAACTTCGGTCACCACCATACATAACTCTACACTACCGAAACGTCACCGAACCTTAAGTGTGCAGACCCTGTGGGTTCGAGAACTATGTAGACATGACCGAGACACCTATACGGTCAATAACCAATGGCGGGACCTGGACATCCACATTGGTTCCTACATATTCTACGAAGATCTTCATCGGTCGAACCTCTATGTCAAGGATTCAGTTAATCCCGTATAACGTTCCCTTTGTTCTTCGGTATGTTACTCGCCCGAGATTCGATCGTCGGTATCTCCATACCTAGTTCAACCTCGTTACCGGCAAGTCTCTTTACTCGTTCCGTAATGCAAGATCCCGTGGCTAACATATTAGTCACATTGCTTGCAAGGCTTGTTGTGATGTTGCATTACCGAGTGGGCCCCGAGATACCTCTCCGTCACACGGAGTAACAAATCCCAGTCTCGATCCATGCCAACTCAACAGACACCATCGGAGATACCTGTAGAGCACCTTTATAGTCACCCAGTTACGTTGCGACGTTTGATACACACAAGGCACTCCTCCGATATCCGTGAGTTGCATGATCTCATGGTCATAGGAACATATACATTGACATGCAGAAAACAGTAGCAATAAACTGACATGATCATATGCTACGTTTGTAGTTTGGGTCTTGTCCATCACATCATTCTCCCAATGATGTGATCCCATTATCAAATGACATCTAATGTCCATGGCTAGGAAACCTTAACCATCCTTTGATCAACGAGCTAGTTCACTAGAGGCATACTAGGGACATTGTGTTGTCTATTTACCCACACATGCAATGTGTTTCCAATCACTACAATTATAGCATGGATAATAAACAATTATCATGAACAAGGAAATATAATAATAAACACTTTATATATTGCCTCTAGGGAATATTTCCAACAAATAGATGGTCACGGTTTCATGGCCATGGACATCGGATGTCGTTGATAACGGGATCACATCACTAGGAGAATGATGTGGTGGACAAGACCCAACCCTATGCATAGCACAAGATCATGTAGTTCGTCTGCTAAAGCTTTTCAATGTCAAGTATCATTTCCTTAGACCATGAGATTGTGCAACTCCCGGATACCGTAGGAATGCTTTGGGTGTGCCAAACGTCACAACGACAACGTAACTGGGTGGCTATAAAGGTGCACTACGGGTATCTCCGAAAGTATCTGTTGGGTTGGCACGAATCGAGACTGGGATTTGTCACTCCATGTGACGGAGAGGTATCTCTGGGCCCACTCGGTAAGACATCATCATAATGATCTCAATGTGACTAAGGAATTATTCAAGGGATGATGTATTACGGAACGGGTAAAGAGACTTGCCGGTAACGAGATTGAACAAGGTATCGAGATACCGACGATCGAATCTCGGGCAAGTATCATACCGATAGACAAAGGGAATTGTATATGGGATTGATTGAATCCCCGACATCATGGTTCATCCGATGAGATCATCGTGGATCATGTGGGAGCCAACATGGCTATCTAGATCCCGCTGTTGGTTATTGACCGGAGAAATTTCTCGGTCATGTCTACATGTCTCCCGAACCCGTAGGGTCTACACACTTTAGGTTCGATGACGCTAGGGTTATAGGGAAATGGTATACGTGATTACCAAAGGTTTTTCGAGTCCCGTATGAGATCCCAGACGTCACGAGGAGCTCCGGAATGGTCCAGAGGTAAAGATTGATATATAGGAAGTCCAGTTTTGGTCACCGAGAAGTTTTTGGGCTCATCGGTAGTGTACTGGGAGTGTCGGGAGGGTGCTGGAGGACCCCTGGGAGGGGTGTGACGACCATAGGACTTTGTGGGACCTTGGAGGAGGTGTGCCAGCCCTTATTGGCCTGGCCAAGACCTTCTAGAAAGGCCCATGTAGCTGGAGATCAAGGGATATGGCAAAAGGAGTTTGAAAGGAGGGAGATCCACCTCCCTTGTGGGAGGTGGACTCTTCCCTAGCTTCGGCCGAAGCTCTCCTCCTTGGAGGAGGCGCCAAGGCAGCCCTCCCTCTCCCTCCTCCAATATATATGCAAGGGTTTGGTCTGATTTGAGACGCGACTTCTCTCTCTCTGTCTCTCTCTCGGCACAGCCCAACCCTTCCTCTTCCTCGTTCTCCGTAGCGCTTGGCGAAGCCCTGCCGGAGTTCACGTAGCTCCACCGTCACCACGCCATCATGCTGCCGGAGCTCTACCTCAACCTCTCCTTCCTCCTTGCTGGATCAAGGCATAGGATACGTCATCGGGCTGCACGTGTGTTGAATGCGGAGGCGTCGTTGTTCGGCGTTGATTCGTCGGTATTGTGGGATGAAGCGGCTCGGACCGACTTTACACGTACGCTTACGTGAGACTGGTTCCACCGCCTGACATGCACTTGTTGCATAAGGTGGCTAGCGGGTGTCTATCTCTCCCACCTTAGTCGGATTGGATTCGATGAAAAGGGTCCTTATGAAGGGTAAATAGCAATTGGCATGTCACGTTGTGGTTTTGGCGTAGGTAAGAAACGTTCTTGCTAGAAACCTATAGCAGCCACGTAAAAACTTGCAACTACAAATTAGAGGATGTCTAACTTGTTTTTGCAGCATATGCCTTGTGATGTGATATGGCCAAAGAATGTGATGTGATGCATTGTGATGTATGAGATTGATCATGTTCTTGTAATAGGATTCATGACTTGCATGTCGATGAGTATGACAACCAGCAGGAGCCATAGGAGTTGTCTTATTTTATTGTATGACTTGCGTGTCAATCATAAACGCCATGTAATTACTTTACTTTATTGCTAAACGTTAGCCATAGTAGTACAAGTAATAGTTGGCAAGACAAATTCATGAAGACACAATGATGGAGATCATGATGAAGGAGATCATGGTGTCGTGCCGGTGACAGTGATGATCATGGTGCCCCGAAGATGGAGATCAAAGGAGCAAGATGATATTGGCCATATCATGTCACTATATTGATTACATGTGATGTTTATCATGTTTACAACTTATTTGCTTAGAACGACGGTAGTAAATAAGATGATCTCTGAATAAAATTTCAAGAAAAGTGTTCACCCTAACTATGCACCGTTGCTAAGGATCGTTGTTCCGAAGCACCACGTGATGATCGGGTGTGATAGGCTCTAACTTCCGCATACAACGGGTGTAAGCCAGATTTACACACGCGATACACTTAGGTTGACTTGACGAGCCTAGCATGTACAGACATGGCCTCGAAACACGGAAGACCGAAAGGTCGAACATGAGTCGTATAGAAGATACGATCAACATGGAGATGTTCACCATGGATGACTAGTCCATCTCACGTGATGATCGGACATGGGCTAGTTGACGTGGATCATGTGTCACTTGGATGACTAGAGAGATGTCTATCTAAGTGGGAGTTCATTAAATAATTTGATTATGTGAACTTAATTATCATGAACTTAGTCTAAAATTTTCTTTACAATCTATATTGTAGATCCAATGGCCAACGCGAATGTCACCCTCAATTTCAACGCGTTCCTAGAGAAAACCAAGCTAAAAGATGATGGAAGCAACTATGCAGACTGGGTCCGTGGCTTGAGGATCATCCTCATAGCTTCCAAGAAATTGTATGTCCTTGATGCACCACTAGGTGACCCACCCCTTCTCCCAGCAGAGCAAGACGTTGCGAACGCTTGGCATTCTCGCTGCGATGATTACTCCCTTGTTCAGTGCAGCATGCTTTACAGTTTAGAACCAGGGCTCCAAAAGCATTTTGAGCAACACGGAGCATATGAGATGTTCCAAGAGCTGAAATTGGTTTTCCAAGCTCATGCCCGGGTCGAGAGATATGGAGTCTCTGACAAGTTCTTTAGCTGTAAGATGGAGGAGAATAGTTCTGTCAGTGGACACATCCTCAAGATGTCTGGGCTTCACAATAGCTTGACTCAGCGGGGAGTTAATCTCCCGGATAACTCGGTCATTAATAGAATCCTCCAGTCGCTTCCACCTAGCTACAACAGCTTTGTGATGAACTACAACATGCAAGGGATGGAGAAGTCCATTCCTGAGTTGTACTCGATGCTGAAATCAGCAGAGGTCGAGATCAAAAAGGAGCATCAAGTGTTGATGGTGAATAAGACCACTAGTTTCAAGAAAGGCAAGGGTAAGAAGAACTTCAAGAAGGACGGCAAAGCTGTTGCTGCGCCCGGTAAGCAAGTTGTCGGGAAGAAGAAGAACAAGAATGGACCCAAGCCTGAGACTGAGTGTTTTTATTGCAAGGGTATCGGTCACTGGAAGCGGAACTGCCCCAAGTACTTAGTGGATAAGAAGGACGGCAACATTAAAGGTATATGTGATATACTTGTTATTGATGTGTACCTAACCAGCGCTCGTAGTAGCTCCTGGGTATTTGCTACCGGTGCAGTTGCTCACATTTGTAACTCCAAGCAGGAGCTGCGGAATAAGCGAAGGCTGGCAAAGGACGAGGTGACGATGCGTGTCGGGAATGGTTCCAAGGTCGATGTGATCGCCGTCGGCACGCTACCTCTACATCTACCTTAGGGATTAGTGTTAAACTTTAATAATTGTTATTTAGTACCAGCTTTGAGCATGAACATTGTATCTGGATCTCGCTTGATGCGAGATGGCTACTCATTTAAATCTAAGAATAATTGTTGTTCTATTTATATGAGAGAAATGTTTTATGGTCATGCCCCGCTGGTCAATGGTTTATTTTTGATGAATCTCGAACGTGATGTTACACATGTCCATAGAGTGAGTACCAAAAAGTGTAAGGTTGATAACGATAGTCCCACTTACATGTGGCACTGCCGCCTTGGTCATATTGGTGTCAAACGCATGAAGAAGCTCCATACTGATGGACTTTTGGAGTCTCTCGAATCATTTGACACGTGCGAACCATGCCTCATGGGCAAGATGAACAAGACTCCATTCTCCGGAACAATGGAGCGAGCAACTGACTTGTTGGAAATAATACATACCGATGTATGCGGTCCAATGAGTGTCGAGGCTCATGGTGGCTACCGTTATGTTCTCACCCTCGATGATGACTTGAGTAGATATGGGTATGTCTACTTAATGAAACATAAGTCTGAAACTTTTGAAAGGTTCAAGGAATTTCGGAGTGAGGTAGAGAATCAACGTGACAGGAATATAAAGTGCCTACGATCTGATCGTGGTGGAGAATATTTAAGTCACGAGTTTGGCACGCACCTAAGGAAATGTGGAATTGTTTCACAACTCACGCTGCCTGGCACACCTCAGCGAAATGGTGTGTCTGAATGTCGTAATCGCACTCTATTAGATATGGTATGATCTATGATGTCTCTTACCGACTTACTGCTATCATTTTGGGCATATGCATTAGAGACTGTCGCATTCACTTTAAATAGGGCACCATCAAAATCCGTTGAGACGACACCGTATGAATTACGGTTTGGAAAGAAACCTAAGCTGTTGTTTCTAAAAGTTTGGGGATGCGATGCTTATGTGAAGAAACTTCAACCTGAGAAGCTCGAACCCAAAGCGGAAAAGTGCGTCTTCATAGGATATCCCAAAGAGACTATTGGGTATACCTTCTACCTACGATCCGAGGGCAAAGTCTTTGTTGCCAAGAATGGATCCTTTCTCGAGAAAGATTTTCTCTCGAAAGAAGTAAGTGGGAGGAAAATAGAACTTGATGAGGTAACTATACCTCCACTCGAATCGGAGAGTAGCACAGCACAGGAAGTTGTTTTTGTGGAGCCTACACCGGCTGGAGAGGAAGTTAATGATGATGATCATGAAACTTCAGATCAAGTTACTATTGAACGTCGAAGATCCACTAGGACACGTTCCGCACCAGAGTGGTACGACAATCCTGTCCTGGAGATCATGTTATTGGACAACGGTGAACCTTCGAACTATGAAGAAGCAATGGCGGGCCCGGATTCCAACAAATGGCTTGAGGCCATGAAATCCGAGATAGGATCCATGTATGAGAACAAAGTATGGACTTTGGTGGACTTGCCTGATGATAAGTGAGCCATTGAAAATAAATGGATCTTTAAGAAGAAGATTGACGCGGATGGTAATGTGACCGTCTATAAGGCCCGTCTTGTCGCTAAGGGTTATCGACAAGTTTAAGGAGTTGACTGCGATGAGACTTTATCACCCATAGCGATGCTGAAGTATGTCCGAATCATGTTAGCAATTGCCGCATTTTATGATTATGAGATCTGGAAAATGGACGTCAAAACGGCATTCCTTAATGGCTTCCTCAAGGAAGAATTGTATATGATGCAGCCGGAAGGTTTTGTCGATCCTAAAGATGCTAACAAGGTATGCAAGCTCCAGCGCTCCATCTATGGGCTGGTGCAAGCATCTCGGAGTTGGAACATTCGCTTCAATGAAGTGATTAAAGCGTTTGGGTTTGTACAGGTTTATGGAGAACCCTGTATTTACAAGAAAGTGAGTGGGAGCTCTGTAGCATTTCTTATATTGTATGTGGATGACATACTGATAATGGGAAATGATATAGAACTCTTGGAAAGTATAAAGGCCTACTTGAATAAGTGTTTTTCAATGAAGGACCTTGGAGAAGATGCTTACATATTAGGTATTAAGATCTATAGAGATAGATCGAGATGCCTCATAGGTCTTTCACAAAGCACATACCTTGACAAGATATTGAAGAAGTTCAATATGGATCAGTCCAAGAAAGGGTTCTTGCCTGTGTTACAAGGTGTGAGATTGAGTACGACTCAATGCCCGACCACGGCAAAGGATAGAGAACAGATGAGTGTCATCCCCTATGCCTCAGCCATAGGCTCTATTATATATGCCATGCTGTGTACCAGACCTGATGTGAACCTTGCCATAAGTTTGGTAGGGAGGTACCAAAGTGATCCCGGAGTGGAACACTGGACAGTGGTCAAGAATATCCTGAAGTACCTGAAAAGGACAAAGGACATGTTTCTCGTATATGGAGGTGCCGAAGAGCTCGTCGTAAAGGGTTACATCGATGCTAGCTTCGACACATATCCGGACGACTCCAAGTCGCAAACCGGATACATGTATATTTTGAACGGAGGGGCAGTCAGCTGGTGTAGTAGCAAGCAAAGCGTTGTGGCGGCATCTACATGTGAAGCGGAGTACATAGCTGCTTCAGAAGCAGCAAATGAAGGAGTCTGGATGAAGGAGTTCATCACCGACCTAGGAGTAATTCCAAGTGCGTCGGGCCCGATGACTCTATTCTGTGACGACACTTGAGCTATTGCCCTTGCGAAGGAGCCCAGGTTTCACAAGAAGACAAGACACATCAAGCGCCGCTTCAACTCCATCTGTGATTACATTCAGGAGGGAGATATAGATATTTGTAAAGTGCATACGGATCTGAATGTCGCAGATCCGTTGACTAAACCTCTCTCACGAGCAAAACATGATCAACACCAGATTGCTATGGGTGTTCGATTCATTACAATGTAACTAGATTATTGACTCTAGTGCAAGTGGGAGACTGTTGGAAATATGCCCTAGAGGCAATAATAAAATGGTTATTATTGTATTTCCTAGTTCATGATAATTGTCTATTGTTCATGCTATAATTGTGTTAACCGGAAACCGTAATACATGTGTGAATACATAGACCACAACATGTCCCTAGTAAGCCTCTAGTTGGCTAGCTTGTTGATCAATAGATGGTCACGGTTTCATGGCCATGGACATTGGATGTCGTTGATAACGGGATCACATCATTAGGAGAATGATGTGGTGGACAACACCCAATCCTAAGCATAGCACAAGATCATGTAGTTCGTCTGCTAAAGCTTTTCAATGTCAAGTATCATTTCCTTAGACCATGAGATTGTGCAACTCCCGGATACCGTAGGAATGCTTTGGGTGTGCCAAACGTCACAACGACAACGTAACTGGGTGGCTATAAAGGTGCACTACGGGTATCTCCGAAAGTATCTGTTGGGTTGGCACGAATCGAGACTGGGATTTGTCACTCCATGTGACGGAGAGGTATCTCTGGGCCCACTCGGTAAGACATCATCATAATGAGCTCAATGTGACTAAGGAATTATTCAAGGGATGATGTATTACGGAACGGGTGAAGAGACTTGCCGGTAACGAGATTGAACAAGGTATAGAGATACCGACGATCGAATCTCGGGCAAGTATCATACCGATAGACAAAGGGAATTGTATATGGGATTGATTGAATCCCCGACATCATGGTTCATCCGATGAGATCATCGTGGATCATGTGGGAGCCAACATGGCTATCTAGATCCCGCTGTTGGTTATTGACCGGAGAAGTTTCTCGGTCATGTCTACATGTCTCCCGAACCCGTAGGGTCTACACACTTGAGGTTCGATGACACTAGGGTTATAAGGAAATGTTATACGTGATTACTGAAGTTTGTTCGGAGTCCCGGATGAGATCCCAGACGTCACGAGGAGCTCCGGAATGGCCCGGAGGTAAAGATTGATATATAGGAAGTCCAGTTTTGGTCACCGGAAAGTTTTCGGGCTCATCGGTAGTGTACCGGGGGTGCCGGGAGGGTGCCGGAGGACCCCAGGAAGGGTGTGACGACCATAGGACTTTGTGGGCCCTTAGAGGAGATGTGCCAGCCCTTATTGTCCTGGCCAAGACCTTCTAGAAAGGCCCATGCGGCTGGAGATCAAGGGATAAGGCAAAAGGAGTTTGAAAGGAGGGAGATCCACCTCCCTTGTGGGAGGTGGACTCTTCCCTAGCTTCGGCCGAAGCTCTCCTCCTTGGAGGAGGGGCCAAGGCAGCCCTCCCTATCCCTCCTCCTATATATATGCATGGGTTTGGGCTGATTTGAGACGCGACTTCTCTCTCTCTCGGCGCAGCCCTACCCTTCCTCTTCCTCGTTCTCCGTAGCGCTTGGCGAAGCCCTGTCGGAGTTCACGTAGCTCCACCATCACCACGCCGTCGTGCTGCCGGAGCTCTCCCTCAACCTCTCCTTCCTCCTTGCTGGATCAAGGCATAGGAGACGACATCGGGATGCACGTGTGTTGAATGCGGAGGCGCCGTTGTTCGGCGCTGAGATCGGAATCCACCGCGATCTGAATCGCTGCGAGTACGACTCCACCAACCGCGTTCTTGTAACGCTTCCACTTAGCAATCTTCAAAGGTATGAAGATGCAACCTCTCCCCACTCGTTGCTGGTTTCTCCATAGATAGATTTTGGTGCTACGTAGGAATTTTTTTGATTTACTACTACGTCTCCCAACAATTGTGTATTACACAAAACCCTTAACTTAAATCTAAAATCGCATGGAGATTTAGACTGTATCGATGTAATTACTTACAACGAGCACTTCATAATCTCTGTTTGCGAGAAAACATGTTATCAACACTACTCTAGTACTTAATGACATCTTTCACTATTGTCCCATGATCGGTGCTTTGATCACTTTTGTATCTATACTCGCAACAACTTGGGAGTATCGGACATATCTGGTTGTTTTTACATACCATGGAATACATGATTAATCCAAACACTAGAGTGTGTGGAATCTCCATCATGTATTTTACTCGTCAGTGTTTTGGGACACCGAGTCTTGCAAAAACTCTTTCCATGTGACTTCGGCAAGAATCACTCCTTGGCGTTTTAAAATGCTAAAAGGTTTTAGCACCTTGTCAATATGTATTCATTGCTTAGCCCCATTAGGTAAATCTATATCCATAGATCATCATGCCTAATATTGAGGCTATTTAGCCTAAGCACTTCATCACAAAACTATTTTCAAATGAAGTCCTAATTCGTGTCAAGAAATTTATTTCCAATTAACAATGTGTCAAGCACACAATGTTTTAGAAATATTATTATGCTCCCACTTACTTTCTTGAACCACAAGCATCTTCGTTACCCATTGATGAAGTCAAAAACCCTTTTGAACATTTCATCAAACCATGAAGATTCCAACTCCATTTTTCTCTCTTCTGTCCATTGCTGGAACTCTGAAGTTTGCATACTTACTAGCATCCTCTGGATCGACAAATTACTTTGGATTGTATCACATACAAGTCCTAGGTTTCATTTCCATCAGATGGAAATCCTTTTGTCATCCATGTTTCATATCTCATGATTGATATATGTATTAATTGCTACTTCAACCCGAACCGACCTTAAGCATCGCTACGGTGAAACAACCTCATCGTAGTCAACTCCTTGAACTTGTTATTTCAACAAGTCGAGCTTTATGGATAAAACATTTTTATCCGTATCAGGTTTTAGTTCCATAAATATTTGTTAGACTCTAAGTCCTCTGAAAGGTGTATCAAGGTTTTAATCTTGAATCACTTATATGGAAACAATCTTGGATTGTATTGGTATTTAGCCAATCCCGGAGTCAGGGCCCATCAACGCTTCCTTGTGTATTGTAGGTATATTGTTGTCTAACAACAATATCTCGTTTGCGCACCTGATAGGTTTGCATGAGCTTTGCCTACGTGGTTCAGCTGCACGTTGGGCCGAAGTCCATACGTTTTATTGTAGAGACTTCCGTATCAGTCGTAGTAGGAAACAACGGAATCACTTCCAGGGTTTCTTTCCTTTGCACTGATGACGAAGATACTAGTTATCTCGTCGAGTTGCACTATCCTCCTACTCACCTTTTGTAAGAACTATTCTCTTTAAAAGCATATCGTATTGTGGCAACACCCTTTGCCTCGGTATAGTGGTGGGGGAATACCCAATGACTTGGGATAACCTTACAAAGTAGCACTTGTCTGATTTGGAATAGGTTTGTAACCTTTTACACAAGCCCCATATTCCAAATGTTAAGAAAAGATATAACATGGTTGGGCGTACCATACCATGGCGTCATTTTAACAGACCCGGTGGATCTCTTTTCAGTGTAAAAACCGCAGTCTCTAAAGCATCACTCTATAAAAGGGATAATGGAAAATCTATTTATGTCATCTTTGATCTTACCATGTCATAAATGGTTTGATTACATCTTCACGGACTTTCCACTTGCAGTGGTGTTCCGGGAGGTGCAAGTTATGAAACTCTTTTCACAACTCATCAGACATTCGCTAAACTTGTAACTCAAATATTCCTTTTCGCAATCAAATTGCAGAAACATAATTTTCTTGGTACAATAACTTCTACTTCATTTTTGAAAACCTTTCAAATGATTTCAAAATATCCAGACTTACGTCTCATCAAGTAAATATCCATATATCTACTTGAGTCATTTTTTAAGGTAGACAAATACACTTTTGCAACAATATTTATCGGACTACATACATCAAATGTATGATCACCAATAAGTTATTTGCTCGTTCCTTATGGCCTGTGAATGGTATTTTAGTTAGTTCACCTTTTGGAGGAAAGTTGCAAGTATCAGATGATTCAAAATCAAACGACTTCAAAATCCATCATAACGGAATTTTTCCATGCGGGTTTCTCCAATGTGACCAAATGCAGTGCCACACATATGTGGTATACTTTTAATCTTGCAACATTTAGCATCAGTGTTATGGATGTATCATATTTCCATCAATATTCATAACATACATCCCATCTAGGATGGAAGCATGGCCCTTCATGTTATTCATAATACTGAACAATAATTGTTGTTTTTATGAACAACTCTTTTGCAACAAACATTGTGCAGTGGGCTAGAGTGTATGAAACTCTAAAATGAATTATAAAAGTAAACCTAGAGGTAATGTATTATTATCAATATTCATAACATACATCTCATTCATAATGAAAGTGTGGCCCTTATGTTATTTATAACACCGAACATGAAAAGTTCTCTTATGACCAACCTTCTTGCAAGATACCTTATGCAAAGGGCTAGAGTGTGAAACTCTAAAATGAATTATGAAACTTAATACATAGGGAATACACCGATGGAAGGCATAGTAACATTTACTATGTTCCATGCGTGTACCTAAACCTCATCCCTGGCTAGTCTTTCAGGTGATAGTAGTTCTTACATCGAGTTGCAACAGAATGCAATCGAGTGGGTATCTTTGTGACCAACTCACAATACCCAAGAATTAGTGATTAACATGTTTAATAATAATTCCCAAGAACTATATCTTTGACCAGCCTTCTATACATCAAAAACTTGTATGACATTCATACATGAGCTGGATATTCCAGTCTTCTTCCTTTTTACCATTATACTTCTAACAGTTTAACTTTTCAGTATTTCTCCTACTCTCAGAAGAAGCACCCAACTTAAGAGTGGCGTTATCCCCGGACTTCCTAGGCGTGAAAGTCTTACTAACACCCTTCGGACACTTCCTTTCTCTTTAAGTTGTTGTTTTATTCACCTTTCATCATATGACAGGCGTTCTCCTGGATCTCTCTCTTATCAGTCTAATGCATAGCAAACTCCTTTACTAATAGTTTGCAAACAAACATTGCTTTGGATATCTCATATCTTTTAGCTTTTGTCTGCTTCTGAAAATGATTTTCAGATTCCATGTATATCACATAACTATCCAAACTTTCGAAGTTCCAGTCTCATGGAAGCAAACATATTACACTTTGGCTGAAAAGGAATTCTAGCTTTTGGATCGAAGGACGAGAGTCATATGATCCATAGCATTAGCGGGAGAATACCGAAAGCATGCGATAGGACAAAGTCCTTCTCAGCACTCTTGAGGACAATCCTCACATTACGTTACCAACCGTAAAGTTTTAACCAGATATTTAACAGCTATTCAATTTTAATAGGGAAGGTGGAAACACAAGCCATTATCCTACAACTATTATGCAATCTACACTTAGACAAAGTTCACAATTAATTGCACTAAGAATTAAAAGAATTAATTCTATAGTGCGCTCCCACTCAAATCAATATCTCTCATAACTGATTGTGAGTGATACAAGACCCGCATTTAAATTGTTTGCCATTGGTGTAACACCACTCATGACGAAAATCTCAACTGGTAGGCCAACTTGCCAATCACATCTCTATGTGACTCTTGTTCATCTTTCGATGCGTGTGTTCCGAGCTCATGACAGTCATGCCTGAACGTCAAGACAACCAAGTGATCTCGCTGCGAGGTCTCAACTCACCCGCCTCACACTTCTCTAATTGTTCGTACCCGTGTGACACGGCGCACCCCGAAAAGATAGGTGCCGTGACGGTGCTACACTTGGGGGAACACTAACTACTTGATATTTTGTGAGAGATCACCCTAATAAAAAGTGACTACCGTGCAATCAAGAAGGGTGCATCATAAGGGATAAACATCTCAGACAATTCATAATAGCATGATATGGTATAGCCCTTTCTGATGGAGAAGTCTTTCATTTCTTCGTCTTCGGCATTCACGTCGGTGTTCACCTTCGCGAAGATTGCCACCACCTTGTCGATGCACTAGGTAATATTGCTATCTCTATAGCTAACAAAATAAGTTCATTACATAAGGTTGACACGCAGGTCATTAAAGTGCAATCATATGGCTCCAGCCATCATGCCGAATCATGACACGCAGGTCATGTTAATTAGATCATATAGTCATCTCATACATAATCAAATTAATATGAGCATTGCTATACCACATCATATGCACATGCAAACCATCCTGCAAAACCAAGTTAGACGCCTCTAATCGGTTCATGCAAAAACTTGTTTTACGTGGCTTTTAAGGTTTCGAAACAAACCAAAGCTACCAACGTCCATCATCAAGCATGATAATCCAAGTCGCTAGATTAACATTGCGGGGTGTATGAAACACGAGATAATAAAATCTCGAGCCCCATACTAAACTTCGTCATACGCATGACCCCTATGCAGATCATATCTGCATTGCCCTTTCGTCTGCGAAACATCCATCTTTCTTTAACTATGGTGGAACCCAAAGAACTGTTAGCACTTCGTTGATCTGTCAATCAGCATACTCAGGAGCAGCATGAAAGGATCGTGGATTGCCAGAACTTTGTGAGATTCCACCATGCCGTCAAGATCAGGACTACGCAAATTCAGGGGAAGCAACATGAACATCCGGTAACAGATTTCATCTGCTACCCACATAAATAATTTTCAGCAATAGATCTCATCTACTCCAAAATTATATTATGCAATACCCATACATCTCCATGTATTCTAGATCTTAACATGCATCTACGCATAGCACGGCTCTTGATGCCACTGTTAGGTAACACAGCAGAAAACAAAAATTTCTGACTTACGCACCAGCCCAGGACCACTATGGAGACTGCATACAAGGTTTGATCATTTTCGTTACCGACTCGTAGTGCAGCGGAAGTAGAGTCGATGTCGAATGGTGGTGTAGATCCCTGCAGCTAGGATTTACAACCTCCCAACCGCGAGGATGTATACCCTCATCTGCCCCACGGACAGCCCTCCAGGAGGCGGTCGGACAGTCCCCCGTACGGTGTCACAGACAGCCCTTCGGGAGGACCTCGAAAACTTGGACTATCAGTCGGACAGCCCTTCGGGAGGACCTCCAAAACTCGAACGGTCACATGGACAGCCCTTCGGGAGGCACTCTCGAACTAAGACCGAAACTACGATCTCTCTACATAGTTGCACACATACGGTATGATCTCTCCGGTAGGGCTTCGCCGTCCACAACTAGTTCCCACCGGAACCCAGACAGCCTTTCGGCTCTACGAAACTATTTCGTTGGGAGGGAGAGAGAATGCAAGATCATGCATGGCTTGTGTGAGAGAGTTTTAGCGAGGATGGAGAGCTCCTCTCCACCTACTTATATAGTGGTGGAAGGGGTGAAGGGGGGGCTGAAATTCATCCCACAAAACATGCACCCACCAAACAAGGAAACATGTTCCCACCAAACATGGAGAAAACATGTTCCCTTGTCCATGGTGTTCCCCCATGGGGCCCCACCTTCCTCCCAACACTCTCCACTATTTGTGGAGGCTTCCCCCCACCATGGGGGTCCCCCAACACCTTTGTCCAGCCACAAGGGGCTACCACCTCAAGGGGGGGCGCCCCCAAAACAGCCCCATGCATCGTGGGATCTTGTCCCCTCGCGCTCGGACAAGATGTTTTCCGCGAAAATTACTTCTAAAAAATTCCGGAAGGTCTCAGAACATTTTCGGCACCCTCTAAAATTATTTGGACATGCTCCAGAACATTTCCAGTATGGTGGTTTAATTTAAAACCATCTTCGTTTACCCGGTAAACAATTCCGGCAGCTTCGAAAACCTTTTTCGGTTTATTCTCCGGAAAAATTCCAGAAATTACCAGACCAATCTGGCAACCTCCAAAACATTCCCGGTGCTTGCCGAAACCTTTTTGGATCAATGGTTTTATCCGAAACAACTTTTTGGTTTTACCGAAACTTTTTCGGTGTTCTCTCCGGAACCTTTCAGTTGTCTCTGAAACTTTTCTAGTGACTTTCTCTCGGACTCCTTGTCTAGTATTCAGCAGATAGATGAACCTTAAGCGTGTGACCCTATAGGTTCGGTGAAGTATAGACATGACCCGGAACCCCTTCCGATCAATGATCAACATCGGAGCCGTGGGCACCCATATTGACCCCTATGCCCACACGAATGAATATTCGAGTGAACCTCAAGTTGTCGTGTGCTATTCCTGTTGCTTCACGGTATGTTACAAATACCCGAGGTGAGACATGTTGGCATCCCCGTGGATCAACAACTTGTCCGCTATGCCAGTTACCTCTTTACCGGTATTGTTCTCTTTTCTCGTTCCCCTGTTCCGGCATCCCCGTGATCAAATCACAAAGGGTCTGGCCAGACGATGATGGATGCCGTAACACCGAGAGGGCCCAGAGATATCTCTCCATCGTCGGAGGAGCAAATCCCAATCTTGATCTATCAAGTTACTTGACATACTTTTCCATGAACCCGTAAGCCGTCGTAATAGCCACCCATTTACGGATGACGTTTAACAAACCCCAAAGTTCATGAAGCAAGCATGAAGAAACTCAATACTCTCATGGTCTAAGGAATTATGCAAATATTAACTTCTCTGTGTTATTAACCATTAACTTATGACGAATGTATCTCATAGCATAACATCAATTCGGGTCGATTCAACACAAATGTTCTTCTAACATTGTGCCCTCAAAATTGCCGGCATAGCCATGCCCATGATCAGGAAAACAAGATCATCATGCAATACTTGATCCAGTCTTAGAGGCCAGACTAGGAATACAATTTACTGTTTATTATTCCACACGTGCATATGAGTCTTCCTTCAAGCCTCGTGGTTATTGTAGACTCGAGAACCATAGCAGTTATAGCATGAAACATAAACCTAATTATGAACAGGGAGATAATCAATAACATTTATTATTGCCTCTAGGGCATATCTCCTATAGACTCCCACTTGCACTAGAGTCAATAATCTAGTCAATGGTAATGCACTTTACACCTATGTCATACTGGTGTAAAATATGCTTCGCTTGTGGTATAGCCTGATGTCCAACGGATCGGACAACTTCAGCTCCGTGTGTAACTTTGCATATCCTCACGTTTTCACGCTATCACAAAATTCGTATTTTGTGTGAACTTGGCTTTGCATATGTGTGAATCATTGGTCGAAACCTGATTCCTTAGACTGAGCTATGGAGCAACTATCTGCAATAGTGTCTCATAGACCAAAGCCATCTTGGAACCATACTAAGTTCATGAATGAACTATATGATTCAACAACTTCTTTGTTGCTTCCAAAGCGTCAACATACTTAGCCTTTGTTATAGAATTCGCCACAGTATCTTGTTTGGAACAATTTCCAACTACTGTGCCACCATATTGTGTATTACACAAAACCCTTAACTTAAATCGAAAATCGCATGGAGCATTGATTTAGACTGTATCAATGTAATTACTTGCAACGAGCACTTCATAATCTCTGCTTGCGAGAAAACATGTTATCAGCACTACTCTAGTACTTAATGACATCTTTCACCGTTGTCCCATGATCAGTGCTTTGATCACTTTTGTATCTATACTCGCAACAACTTGGGAGTATCGGACATATCTGGTTGTTTTTACATACCATGGAATACATGATTAATCCAAACACTAGAGTGTGTGGAATCTCCATCATGTATTTTACTCGTCAGTGTTTTGGGACACTGAGTCTTGCAAAAACTCTTTCCATGTGACTTCGGCAAGAATCACTCCTTGGCGTTTTTAAATGCTAAAAGGTTTTAGCACCTTGTCAATATGTATTCATTGATTAGCCCCATTAGGTAAATCTATCTCCATAGGTCATCATGCCTAATATTGAGGCTATTTAGCCTAAGCACTTCATCGCAAAACTATTTTCAAATGAAGTCCTAATTCGTGTCAAGAAATTTATTTCCAATTAACAATGTGTCAAGCACACAATGTTTTAGAAATATTATTATGCTCCCACTTACTTTCTTGAATCACAAGCATCTTCGTTACCCATTGATGAAGTCAAGAACCCTTTTGACCATTTCATCAAACCATGAAGAATCCAACTCCATTTTGCTCTCTTCTGTCCATTGCTGGAACTCTGAAGTTTGCATACTTACTAGCATCCTCTGGATCGACAAATTACTTTGGACTGTATCACATACAAGTCCTAGGTTTCATTTCCATTAGATGGAAATCCTTTTGTCATCCATGTTTCATATCTCATGATTGATATATGTATTAATTGCTAGTTCAACCCGAACCGACCTTAAGCATCGCTACGGTGAAACAACCTCATCGTAGTCAACTCCTTGAACTTGTTATTTCAACAAGTCGAGCTTTATGGATAAAACATTTTTATCCGTATCAGTTTTTAGTTCCATAAATATTCGTTAGACTCTAAGTCCTCTGAAAGGTGTATCAAGGTTTTTATCTTGAATCACTTATATGGAAACTATCTCGGATTGTATTGGTATTTAGCCAATCCCGGAGTCAGGGCCCATCAAGGTTGTCGTGTGCTATTCCTGTTGCTTCGCGATATGTTACAAATACCCGAGGTGAGACATGTTGGCATCCCCGTGGATCAACAACTTGTCCACTATGCCAGTTACCTCGTTACCGGTATTGTTCTCTTTTCTCGTTCCCGTGTTCGGGCATCCCCGTGATCAAATCACAAAGGGTCTAGCCAGACGATGATGGATGCTGTAACATCGAGAGGGCCTAGAGATATCTCTCCATCGTCGGAGGAGCAAATCCCAATCTTGAGCTATCAAGTTACTTGACATACTTTTCCATGAACCCGTAAGCCGTCGTAATAGCCACCCATTTACGGATGACGTTTAACACACCCCGAAGTTCATGAAGCAAGCATGAAGAAACTTGATACTCTCATGGTCTAAGGAATTATGCAAATATTAACTTCTCTGTGTTATTAACCATTAACTTATGACGAATGTATCTCATAGCATAACATCAATTCGGGTCGATTCAACACAAGTGTTCTTCTAACATTGTGCTCTCAAAATTGCCGGCATAGCCATGCCCATGATCAGGAAAACAGGATCATCATGCAATACTTGAGCCAGTCTTAGAGGCCAGACTAGGAATACAATTTACCGTTTATTATTCCACACGTGCATATGAGTCTTCCTTCAAACCTCGTGGTTATTGTAGACTCGAGAACCATAGCAGTTATAACATGGAACATAAACCTAATTATGAACAGGGAGATAATCAATAACATTTATTATTGCCTCTAGGCATATCTCCTACAGCGAGCCTGTCAGCCTGTCCCGCCGGTGCTGCCGGGGTAGGACGCTGCTTAGGGTGGGAGGCAGAGTTCCCTTGGGTTGGACCGGCGCCGGAGCTCATCGACCTCACCGCCCCTGACGACGAAGAGGACGGCGATGCGTAGGACCGGCGCAGACGAGGGCGACCACATTCTTTATGTTTAATTAAGTTTTATGTGAACTTGGGCCGGTTTTGATCGGCCTTTAATGTTTAATTATGTTTAATATCGTTGTTTGGGCTTTTCTTTAAATCCGCGCTAACGATTTGCGTCCGAGCCTGCGTTGGGCGAACTAGCCGACCCATTTAAAAAACCGAACACCGACGTCCGCTCGACCGACCCGAACAGACGAAAACAAAACAAACCACGTGTTCATTTAGGTCTCCGCGTTAGTTGTTTTAAAACCCGATGGGTTCGTCTCCGTTGCCATCTTGATTCCATAATCATCGAGACGGCAACAAACAAACCGTGAATACCCGTGAGCACAGTGGCATTCATTCAGCGGCAAAGGAGGAAGTTTCGGTGCATGCACCACATCCCATATAACCCTCCCCGCCCGCCCTAGCTTCGGAATTGAGAGAGGATCGCGGAACGGGAGTACGTTCTGAACTCCTGATCCTCCCTCCCCTCTTTCCCGTACGCATGCACCACAGCAGCAGGCTGCAGGCAGGAGAGAGAGATCAAGAGGAATGGCAGTCCCGAAAGCAAAGGAGAAGATTTCGGCGTTTTCCCCCAAACAGCCACCCGATCGTCGCCCGTCCCTCCGACGACCGCGGCCAGAAAGAAAACGAGGGCGACCAGACCGCCTCCACCCCCTGCCGTACGCGAGCCTCTGACGGGTGGGCCAGACAGAAGCCCCGGACGTGGGAAAGGTGGGGCGGCCGAAACCCACCACCTCCACCCCCGTGATCAGCTCGCCAAGCCAACACAGTGCACGCAAGCGCTGGCTCGCGAGCGATTCCGCATTCCCGCCCGCTCTCCACCCTTCTCCTTTTCCACCCATCGTCAGAGCATCCAAAGCGCCTGCCCTTTTTAACCACCCCTCCATCCCTCCCTCCCCCATTCCGATCTCATCTCCTCTCCAAAGCCTCCACCCACCATCGCCTCCAACCCCTGCCAAAACCCTAGCGCTCGCATTCCCCTCGCTCCACTCGCCCTCCAGCCGCCGCTCGTGGCGTCCGCGCCCATGTCCCCGGTGACGCCCGCGGGGGGCGAGCCCAGGCGGTCTACGCGCATACTGTCCAGACAAGTCGCGGCCGACGCGGAGGCCGAGCGGTCGACGTCGTGCGGCGGCAAGCGGGGGCGCAAGGCGCCCGGGAAGAGCGCCGGCACCCGGAAGAGAGCAGCCCAGTGCAAGCGGAAGGATCCCGCGCCGGCGGCGGTGGCGAAGGCGACGGGGCCGATGGAGGTGGACGACGCCGGCAGCGGGATCAACGGGGACATGTTCCCGGAGGAGGCTGACTCGGAGGAGATGAAGTTGATCGAGGAGGAGGAGGAAGAGGAGGAGGCGGAGGAGCAGGCCGATCATGAAGGAGAGGGGTCCGCGGAGACGCCTGGCGCCAGGAAGAGGGTGGCCCCGCCGCGCGCCGAGAGGAGGGTGGACGCCTCGGCCGACCACTTCGTCGGCGAACCTATCCGGATGACAAGGCCAGGCGATGCTGGCCGAGCCGCTACGCAAACAAGGTATACGGCGTCTATCTTCTCTTGTCAGCACGTAGCTAAGGTGGTAGGTAGATGCATCATCTTCTTCTTTCATGCACTGGAAATCCCGACTGACAATATTTCCTCTACTTTGGGCCGCAGGTTTCCGATTCACACGCTAGGCGGTATGTCTTGTTTTGCTCTTGATGATCTCACCTTGTTGTAAATGGAGCTCATTTTGTGCTGCTTTTAACATGTGAACCGGATCTTCCATTTGTACATGCAGATCCAATGATCTGGATGAGGAAATCGGTGCACCACGCCGCTACACATCTGCTTGTGTGGATGACGCAATCTTCAAGCTCAATGTTGATGTCTATGTGAAGGTGAACCATCTGTACTGAGTTCGTTTATTATATTTAGTTGAGAAAAGTCCACATTTCAATCCCGAACTAACCAGCCGGTTTGATTTACAACCCTGAACTATGAAACCGGTCGAAATATACCCCCAACTAACCATGAGGTTCAAAACTCAATCCCGAACTCTGAAAACCGGTCAGGATTCAACCCTCCTCTCACCGTTCACCGGTTTTTGGCCTGGTTGACCGGTTTTTGCCCGTTTGACTGGGTGAACAGTAAGTTAAAAAAACAAAAAAGTGAAATTTTTTAATTTTTTTTAAAGAAAATGAAAAAAATGGTTCTTTTGTTTTTTCATGAGGTGAACAGTAAATCCAAAAAATATGCTTTCCCCCATGGGGTGTACAGTTACATGTTCGTGCACTGTTTGCGCAGATTTTGGATTTTTCGAACTTTTAATTTTACTGTTCATCTCATGAAAGAAGAAAAGTTTCAACTGGTAAAAAAAGGAAACATTTTTTCAACTTTTTTATGTTTTTCACTTTTTTTTTAATTTATTGTTCACCCCAGTCAAACGGGTCAAACCCCGGTCAACCAAGTCAAAACCGGTGAACAGTGAGGACAGGGTTGAGTTTTGAACCTCGTGGTTAGTTGGGGGTGTATTTCGGCCGGTTTCGTAGTTCAGGGTTGTAAATCAAACCGGCTGGTTAGTTCGGGGGTTGAAATGTGGACTTTTCTCTATTTAGTTTTACTAATTATTAATGTACTGCCATTATCTTCTTAGCTAGAAGGTTCGTACATGATTGCAACGTATGAAGATGGTTAATACAGTGTGTTGCCATTTTGGCTAAGCTGACTGATGAAATGTTGTGCTTCTTTTGTTTCTGGCATGCTGTTAGCTTCCACATTCAATTTGTGACAAGAAATGCATTCACTCAGGACACTGTACTATGTATACTAAAATTTGCATATAAACTAAATTCTATTGGATGATGTTGCGTGATTAAAGACGTGCATGTAATATATAAATCAACTTCCGAATTTATTGATTGAAGATTGTCAAGGTTCTAGGTTCCTCTTAGTACACTAGGACTACAAGTTTGTCTTCTGGGGTCTCTCTTGCATCATATATACCAAGAGGCCTTCTCATTTACTCTGAAAGATTTTGTCAACCTTTTCACGTGTTTGAATTCACTCTGTGGTCATGTGTTCTTAGTTTACATCATGATCCTTCTTTGCTATTGAGTCGTTTCTTCCGTATTTCCCACCGTACAGCTCTCTTTTTCTTGTGTTTCGCCTTCATTTCAAATGTTTAAATTTATTGTCCCATATGTGAATCTGATCTGTGTTACTTAGAATTTAAGAAATCTCATGTATAATGTTCAAATTCTTTTTTTCGTTTGCATGAAGGATATAGTTCAAAATACTCTTTATTCTATCTTTTTGTCTGCATTCGCCTTCTTGATAAGCTCTGTTTTAACCAAGTTTGCTAATCATGCTACTATTTTGAGTGACTGCAGGCTGGTCTCAACGAGGAAAACTACATTGGCCGGATTACAGAGTTTTTTGAAGGAACAGATAATGGATTATATTTCACATGTCGTTGGTTTTTCCGTGTGGAAGATATGGTATGTGTCATGGAGGTTTTTTTTCCTAAACGCAATTCAGCACGTGCCTAAGACAAATTTGCAGGTTATCTCATCGGAGTTGCTGGAGGTCCATGATCATAATCATGACCCAAAGCGTGTTTTTCTTTCAGAGGAAAAGAATGACAATGTGATTGAGTCAATAATTTCTAAAGTAAATATCATTTATGTTGACCCAAGTGTAAGTTATTAATTCTTTCTTTCAAGGAAAAGAACTTTTACCACATACTACTTGCCATGCTTGTGCTGATCTTTTTGTTCTAATTTTGTGAAACATTTACAGAAAACACCTCAAGAAAGAGATCAGTTAATATCAAATTCTGACTTGTATCACGACATGTCTTACTCAGTAGCATATTCAACATTTGCAAATATTCCAGCAGGTAACCATTTCTGGATTTACTTATATCTGTTGCAATCATCATAGGTATACCACCTAGTTTATTTCTTATTCCTTGTAATAAGCATCTTACAAGATATATAGATTTGGATGGCGTGATCATGAACTTATACTGAACTGTTACAGGACAGTACTGATTTAATACATCTCAGAAGTACATTCGGTGAAATAAAAGAATGTACTGATCAACATTGTATACCATGAAAAATCGTGTCATGTTTATTCTGTTGTAGAAAATGATGGTGGAACAGACAGTGAACTAGCATCAGATATTTCCTGTGAAGAGGAGAAACCAGTGGCTGACCCTGCAGCAGCATCTGGTGCACGAAGGGAAACAACAACACTGCTGGATCTTTACTCTGGATGTGGTGCCATGTCAACCGGGCTTTGCCTGGGTGCTGCATTGTCTGGCATAAAACTAAATACTGTACGTTTAGTGCCTATGACTCTTAATACTTTAGCTGAACCAGAAAGTACCATAACTGACGATCTTAATGTTGTTCTCGTGCAGAAATGGGCTGTAGACATGAATGAATATGCTTGCGTCAGTCTAAAGCATAACCATCCTAGCACCCAGGTACTAGTTGAAATTGGCAAAGTGTCACTGAGTTGCATTCCCTCTTTCATCAACTAGCTTGTATGATGTTGCCTGTAATTGTAGGTACGAAATGAGAAGGCGGAACATTTTCTTGCCCTCCTCCAGCACTGGGATGCACTCTGCCAGAAGTATGTCGTCCACAGTAGCAACTATTCAAGCTCTGACCTGGCTCAGATGTCAAATAATGACGAAGATGATGAAAATGAACCTCTACCAAATGATCTATTTGAGGTAGAGAGGCTTGTCGATATATGCTATGGCGATCCCAATAAAACTGGAAAAGATGGCCTGTGGTTCAAGGTACTATAGACTTGATTGCTCATATCACCTATTTGTGTAGTTCATGTAGTCTATATTGTTTCCTTGCTTGTATTATTCTGCACTTGTTACGTAGAACAATAGTCATACGATTTTTGTCTAAAGATAGGAATTATGTTTATAGGTGCGGTGGAAAACATATGACCCTAGTCATGACTCGTGGGAGCCAATTGATGGCCTTAGGTTGGTATCTTGTTGTTACATTTATCTTCGTATATTTTCGTCAATAGTGTCTTATCCTTGTTCGTATTTCAGTGATTCCCACGAGTGTATCAAAGAATTTGTTCAGAGTGGATATAGGGAATTTATGTTGCCCTTGCCTGTGAGTAAATTCCTCCTTGTTCCTTTTGGGTTAGTTTTCTTGTGGTGTCTAATTCGTTATTTTCCAAAGGGCTCTGTTGATGTTATCTGTGGGGGTCCTCCCTGCGAAGGCATCAGTGGATTTGACAGATTTAGGAATTATGATGAGCCGCTGGAGGACGAAAAAAAACAAACAGTTGGTTGTCTTTATGGATATTGTGAACTATCTGCGACCTAAATATGTTCTGATGGAGAATGTGGTAGACATTTTAAAATTTGCACATGGGTTCCTGGGGCGATATGCGCTGAGTCGTCTTGTCTCTATGAATTACCAAGCTAGGCTTGGATTGATGGTTGCAGGATGTTATGGGTTACCTCAGTTCAGGATGCGGGCCTTTCTGTGGGGAGCTCTTCCTTCACGGGTTTGTCTCTTTTCTGTGTTATTTTTTTTACCTTGTGACACTACTTCTCAATAAGAAGGTACACTTGGCAATGCAGGTTCTTCCAAAATTCCCACTTCCGACCCATGATGTTGTTAAACGAGGAGTAGTGCCAAATGCATTTTCGGTACGAAAATACATTACTGCACACCATGGTTTTGTTATCATTGTTCTCAAACACTATTTTTGTTATTATTTTACCTGACTAAATTGATGTTCTGTCCTCAGGAATGCCTTGTTGCATATGATGAAACCGAAGACAAACGTTTAAAGAAAGCACTTTTCCTTCAAGATGCGCTCTCTGATTTACCAAAGGTTGGCATTGATCTTTCTAGTCTATTCATTTATTTCTGGAGTTCTGCTTGATGAATTATAATGTTTTCTACAGGTTCAAAACTATCAACCTATTGATGTCATGGAAAATCGTATTAACCCCAAAACCGAGTTCCAACACTGTATCCAGCTCAGCCGTGAAGGTGTGACCTGCTGCCTGTGCAAACTTAATCTCTTTATTTATTTTAGTGATATTTCTTTTCATTTGTTATGCCTTTGCATATGCAGAGGCACACTTCTTTTCTTCTCTTTCCAATAATTTGAGTGGCTCAATGATGTCACCTTGCCATAGTTTCCGCTATTTTAATGTTTGTGCATGATTTCATGATTATATCACTGTTCTAATTTATTTATTCTGTCATTTATCTGAAGACATGATGGATTGCTCATTTGGAGATGCTTCTCCTGGACCTAAGGCATGTCAAGTGTTTGATCATCAACCGCTAGAGTTGAGCAATGATGATTATCAAAGAGTGAAACAGATTCCTTTTAGAAAGGCAAGCTAGTGCTGATCAGTCTCATGTTCTTTGTTTTGTTGCCTTATTCTGTGGTTTCTTAGCAATTATTCTATTCCAGGGAGCCAACTTTCGTGATTTGAAGGGTGTCCAGGTTGGGGCAAATAACACCGTTGAGTTTAATCCAAACATTCCTCGTGTGATTCTGCCTTCTGGAAAACCATTGGTACTTCAATCTTTTGTAGAGTAGTTTCATCATCTGTAATGTATGTATATTTCCCATGTAACAATCATCCTTTCTTCTCTGCTAGGTGCCTAAATATGCCATGTCCTACATCAAGGGAAAGTCACCGAAGTAAGTATACTGATGATCCTTTTGTATTATTTGTATAACTATATTGGAAACACTTATCATGTTGCTTCGCAGACCATTCGGACGCCTGTGGTGGGATGAAACTGTTCCAACTGTTGTCACCAGAGCTGAGCCTCACAACTAGGTAACCTATTAACAAGTTTCTGGGCACTTGTATGATTTCATAACTTGCCGATTGCTTTCATTATGATTGAACATGGATGTTATTTTCCAGATTATCTTGCATCCCAGCCAGCACCGTGTTCTGACCGTCCGAGAAAATGCTAGGTTACAAGGCTTTCCAGACTATTACAGGCTCTTTGGCCCTATAAAGGAGAAGTAAGTTGTTCAACTTGACACCAGCCAGTGGTGCATTGAAAGGAACACAACTGTTTTGTTTTCTGTGAGTAGCTTTGAATCTCTGGACCGTCCTTAGTATGAAGCTGATTTGCGTGTGCTGTGCACGTTTTATGCAGATATACTCAAGTTGGCAATGCGGTTGCTGTTCCCGTTGCTCGAGCTCTGGGATATTCCTTTGGACAGGCTTACCGTGGTGAATTGGTTGGAGAGAAGCCCCTGTTCAAACTGCCTGAGAATTTTGGTTGTATGGGTCAAGCAGCAGCCACAGGATCATCTGTAGGAGTAGTGGAGAGGTAGTGGAGGCAGAATAGTTTTTTGACTTGCTGTTGATTTGGGTCATATACTTGCGTTGTGTGAGCTGTCCAAACTGTCATTATCATGGAACTGAGTTGCCCAATCGTTGAAACGTTTGTAACTTAAACTAAATTCAGTTATTTTCCCATTGTGCACCTGTCTATTCCTTCAAACTCAGATATTCAGAGGAAATGGAAGGTTCTGATTTAACCTCTATTGTATGCCTTTTGCACTTTTGCTAGATCATATCTCTTCCAGATACAAAGAAAAGCTATTGTAGCTTTAGAATCCCCTTGCCTCTGCAGAAATGGGACATATTCTTGGTGTACCATAGCATTCTGCTCTTTGATACAAATGGTTGAACTTAAAAATACTTGTGAGCGTATAATAGAACTATATTCCTACTGTGTTTTAAAATTTGAGATATTCATCAAGATTGAAACATGTTGTGTCTGTACGTAAGCACTTGTCCTCTATAATTTTCCAGTTTAGCTACATGTCAGTCAGCTGAATTTCGATTTCGGGTCAGTCGATTTGGAATGAATGAAGGAGAAGACAGGAGAAGGAAGGACCTTGCAGGAAAGAATGAAGGGGCTTGCCGTCATCACCCTATTATCTATCTTAGGGTTCAGGGTGGGGACGGTGGTGGATGGCCGGCGGTGGTGGGAAGTGGTAGCGGGGCTTTGCTGGAGAAAAATAATGAACGCCTGCGGGGCTAGAGGGATGGCCGAGGGTGGCGGGAAGCATGGCGGTGGGGGGCCAGGGGACCTCGCTCCACACACTTGCGCAATATGTTTCCTGAAATATAATTTGTTCCCTGTATTATTTGAGTAATATGTTTGCCTGAACGTGTTCATGTGCACACCTCCACATTTTATCATTTTATATGTTCCATACCATATAAAATCAACTAACCCCTGCACTCCCTGCCTCTTGGTGATGCCAACTACTGACTGATGCTAAAGGGCGGTGCAGCCTATAACAGTACCCCAGTACTCAAATGTGTTTAATTTTTGTATTACCTCCGTATCAAAATACAAGGCGTTTTTGTAGGCTAGTTTGATATGGAGGTAATAGCGATTAAAACTACTACAACTTTGTTAACTGGATGTTTTTCTACCTTTAACCCGTAACATGGCAACACCCAAAATGCCACGATCACCATGGTCGATCCCGTCCACAATCGATTCGCGCCGCCGCGTGGCCATGGACAAGAATGTGGCTGTCAGGTCTAAACTTGAGGATCTGAATATCGGAACTTCTTTGAAGAAGCCTGTTGTAACTGAGCCAGTCAATCACTCCGTCCGTGACGCATCCAACGGCTGAGAATGAACTTACTATTTCGGCACTGCTAACCATCCGGCAAAATCACCTTCCTTATGCCACTTCTCCGGCCCTTTTGTCGTTACCTTTACCGTGGACTGTAAGCGAAGGCCTTGGACTCATCAGCTGGTTCAGCTACGGCCTAGAATGGCACGCTTAACACGAGCAGTAATGCGGTTTTGGCAGCTCCGCGCGCCCCCAACGGCTTTCAACCCCCCGTTCTGCCTCGAGGCTAAAAATGGAGAAAAAACATAAAGGACAGCAATGGCGAGTGTCCAAGAAATGTGACGAAACCTACGCCACCCAAAGCCTACTTCCCTCCCCCTCGGTCTCTCCAATTCCGTTTCAACCCCTTCTTTCTCTTCTTCTTTTGCGAAAGAACAGGGGAAAAAGGAAGGTACGTCATCATGGATGCTTCGATTCCGTCGCGTTTTCAGTTCGAATTTAACTTGTTTGACAATAAATCTGGTTTTGCATTTGCGTAATTACTAGTACTGTTGATGTTTTATTTGCGGGGAATTACTGTTGATTGGTGGTTCTCAGATAGAGGATCAACTTTTGCTTAGCCAGAGATCTGAAATCTCGAGCTCGCCATGGCTGCAGGGGTTCATTATGGGGAGGGCGACGGCGAGGAGGAGAAGCTAGCGGCGTTCCGACCCAGAGCATCTTCTGGGGGGTGGAGTCATCTTCACCGGGAAGAGCTCCATCGTGGCGAGCTCTAGCAGGAACGCCAATTAACGGGGGCCCCTCCTGTCAGTAATGGACGACTCGCCCCTAAGCCGCGGACCCCTGGGCCTGCTAGGTAGTGGCCCACTGGACCCGTCGTCGTCGGGGGATCCCGATGGCTCGGGTGGATCATCGTCGTCGTCCGATGAGTCGGATAGCTCGGGTGGATCGTCGTCGTCGGGATCCCCGCCGTCACTCTCCACCTCACAATCGTCCGCGCAGTCATCCCCACCGCCGTCGCCGCCCGCACCGTCCTTGTCACCACCGCCGGCTGCGCCAGCAGGTGCCGGCGGGTCGCCCCCGGGCCAACTCCCGCCGCCGGGATCAAATGCCGTCCCGTCTCCGCAGGCTCCGAAGCGCTCCGGGGGCGGCGGCTCCTCCTCGGAGAGCGGGGGCGGTTCCAAGGGCGGGGGCGGTTCCAAGGGCAAGGGCGGAAGCAAGCAAGACGATTCTCCGCCTGTGGCGGCCGTGGTCGCCGGCGTGGTGATCGGGGTAACGGCCTTCGCCCTGCTGCTGTGCATCGCCGCGTGCGTGTGCTGCGCCAGGAGGAAGAAGAAGAGGCCGCCCATGGCCATGCCCTTCTACACCGACCAGCATGGTACGCCCGGCATTCCATTCATCGTGGAGATTCATGGCAGAGAAGAGCGGTAAAGGCATTTTCATTCGCTATGGCGGCGGTGCAGGGAACGTGTACTACGCGAACAACATGCCGAACCCGAACTGGCAGCAGAGCGGCCCGGCGGACGGGCCCGGCGGCGTGGGGTGGCACCCGCAGTACTCGCCGGGACAGGTGCCGCTGAGCGAGGAGATGATGATGAGCGGGTCGCAGGGGACGGGGTCTTCGATGCCCCCGCCGTCGCCGGCCATCTTCGGGTCGCAGAGCTCGTTCACGTACGAGGAGCTGGCGTCGGCGACGGGCGGGTTCTCCAAGGCGAACCTGCTGGGGCAGGGCGGGTTCGGGTTCGTGTACAAGGGCGTGCTGCCGGGCAGCGGCAAGGAGGTGGCGGTGAAGCAGCTCAAGGCCGGCAGCGGGCAGGGCGAGCGCGAGTTCCAGGCGGAGGTGGAGATCATCAGCCGCGTCCACCACCGCCACCTCGTCTCCCTCGTCGGCTACTGCATCGCCGGCTCCTCCCAGCGCCTCCTCGTCTACGAGTTCGTCGCCAACGACACCCTCGAGCGCCACCTCCACGGCAAGGGCGTGCCGGTCATGGACTGGCCCAAGAGGCTCTCCATCGCGCTCGGCTCCGCCAAGGGCCTCGCGTACCTGCACGAAGACTGTAAGCTTCTTCTCCTCTTCTTCCTCTTGTCGCATCGATCCTGTATAACTTGTAATGTCGTGCATTATGAAGGTAATCCGAGGATCATCCACCGTGACATCAAGGCGGCCAACATTCTCTTGGACGGAAATTTCGAGGCCAAGGTGATTAATACGTGAGATTTGTGAATAACAGTGAACGGAACTTGTGAGGTTTGGACTTTGGAGTGATGAAAACTCGTCGGAATGTTGGCAGGTCGCGGATTTTGGGCTCGCCAAGCTGACCACCGACAACAACACGCACGTCTCCACGCGCGTCATGGGAACGTTCGGGTGAGCAGAGCACGCACGTACGCTGAGCAGAGCAGCAAATGTCGCCATTTCGGCACCATGGGAGCAGAGCGCGAGCGTTGATGTCTTCTCCGCTGGTGGCTCGTGCGTGCAGGTACCTGGCGCCGGAGTACGCGTCCAGCGGCAAGCTGACGGACAAGTCCGACGTCTTCTCCTTCGGCGTGATGATGCTGGAGCTCATCACCGGCCGGCGGCCCGTCGACCCCACCAACTACATGGAGGACAGCTTGGTCGACTGGGCGAGGCCGCTCTTGGCGCGCGCGCTGTCCGAGGGCGGCAACTTCGACGAGGTGGTCGACCCGCGGCTGGAGAACAAGTACGACCGGCTGGAGATGGAGCGCATGGCCGCCAGCGCCGCCGCCGCCGTCCGGCACTCCGCCAAGCGCCGCCCCAAGATGAAACAGGTCTAGATCGATCGGTCGATCGATGCTGAGCAGCTTGCTGTGAACTGACAGTGATTCTTGGACTGTTTGTACAGATTGTTCGCGCTCTGGAGGGCGACGCGTCGCTGGAGGACCTGAACGAAGGGATGAAGCCTGGGCAGAGCATGATATACAGCTCCGACGAGTCCGGCAACTACGCGGCCAACATCAACAGGTTGAGGCAGGTCGCGTTCGAGAGTAGCGAGGAGTACACCAACGAGTACAGCGGAACGGGCGAGTCGGGGGAGACGACGCGACGGCATTAATTCCTTGGATGAGCTCTTCACCGGATGAATCTGTGATGCCAGACCGCCATGTAATTGGTGTATATACATACGAGGTGTACAGTATGTTTGGTGCAAATGCTTCAACGCTTGTAAATCGGTGCTGTGTTATCGTGTAAACTGGTGTGTATCTGTGTACTTACATGTAATGTGCAGCTCTTCGATTGCACTTTTGGCATTAGCTAAGGGGAACAAAACAGAATTTGAATGGGGGGGCTGAATATGTGCCATTGTGTTAGGTTGACATTTGTAATGTGCCACTACCAAGATTTTCTGCCCACTTTTGAGTTAAGTGGTGACATGTTTGGGAGGAAAATCTAATGGAAAATAAAAATTAGCATTTTTTAGAGATAAAAATAAGCATTATGGATGTGTAAAGGACAAGTAAAAGTCATGGCTTCTCCATATTCTTTCTCTCACGGATGCCACCCAAAATCTGGATGTTGATCGCTGCCATGGATGTTGCCATGAATTACCGAGCTCCACCATTTTCGTGGACACAATCTATGCCCATTCTTGATCCACATTTTTACTCTCCATACATGGTATAGTCCCTTAGAGCATCTATAGTCGGACATGGCTAATTCCGCCCCTCAAACGTCCGCGGGCATCGATCGATCACGTCTCATATTTTCATTCTCGCACCTGGATACTCAATTAGTATACCTCAAATCCATACAAACTCATGCAATTATGTAAACAATGCATATACATCGTTCGACTATTATATATAACATGTCATCAGACTACCAAAATTTGGCATGTTTGGCTATGATGGAGAAGATCATCCTCGACTGCCCTTGCCCTTCCCAGCACCGGTGTCATTGTCGTCCTTCTCGCGGAAGTACTGGTCAAAAACACAGTACGGGTCAAGCCGGATCTGTTCTTCGCCGGAGTTGTCTTCACCGTTGTTGTCCTCCTTCTCCTCCTTTGCTGGCAGTCCGGCCATTTCACGGGCCGACCGATTCTGCTCTCTAGCGAGGTGCGGGTGTTCCTTCGCTCCCGCTTCTTCAGAATGCGGGCGCGGATGGCTTCCTTCTCTACGACGGCCTGCACCGCTGCATCAGCCGCCTCCACCGCCACCATTTCGGTAACGAGTCGGACCTCGCTGGCCCTTATCCTCTCCTTCTCATGGCGGGCACACCGGTCCCGATGGGACTCATACTCCGCCTAACCGGTGATTGATATGTCTCCAACGTATCTATATTTTTTTATTACATGCTATTATATTATGATTCTAGGATACTTTTTAAGCATTTACTTGTTGATTTATATTATTTTTTAGTACTAACCTATTAACCCAGTGCCCAGTGCCAGTTGTTGTTTTCTACTTATTTTTTTCCTTTCAGGAATACTGTACCAAACGAAGTCCAAATACCCCAAAACTTTTTGATGATTTTTTCTGGACAAAAATAAGACCTGGAAGCTTCGGAGGGAGGCCGGAGGCCACACGGGGTGGCGCCAAGCCAACAGGGCGCGCCTAGGGGGTGGTCGCGCCCTGATGGCTTGGGGCCACCTCTCACGGCCTCTGGCCCTGATCTCTTCGCTATAAATTCACATATATTAGGAAAGCCCTAGATAGCCTCCCAGAACATTTTTTCTGCCGCCGCAAGTCTTTGTTTTTTCGTGTGCCCATCTGGAGCCCTATTTCGGTGTCCCGTCGGAGGGGGGCCGATCATGAAGGGCCTCTACATCAACCTTGCTGCTCCCATTGTGATGTGTGAGTAGTTCGCCACAGACCTATGGATCGTAGTTAATACCTAGATGGTTATCTATCTCTATGTTCTTCAATGCAAAGATCATCGCGAATCCCGCAATGATCTATCATATGTAATCATCTTTGTGGTGTGTTTGTTGGGATCTGACGAATTGTGGGTTTATGTTCAGATTATTCATGAATAATATTTGAGTCTTCTCTCAATTCTTATATGCATGGTTGTTAGCTTCATAATGATCTCCAATATATCAGTTTGGTTTGGCCAACAAGATTGATTTATCTTCAGTGGAAGCGGTGCATTATAATGGGTTCAATCTTGCGGTGCTCAATCCCAGTGACAGAAAGAGACATGAAACTTATTGTATTGCTGCCATTAAGCGTAAAACTATGGTGTTTATTCATATTGATTGGATTTACTTTGTCTACATCATGTCATCATCCTTCAAGCACCACTCTGTTTTACTTAATACTCTAGATGCATGTTGGATAGCGGTCGATGGGTGGAGTAATAGTAGTAGATGCATGCAGGAGTCGGTCTACTTGCTTATGGATGTGATGCCTATATACATGATCATTATCATGAATAAATATTACATAAATATGTGCTTTTATATCAATTGCCCAATAGTAATATGTCTACCCATCGTATGCTTTCTTCGAGAGAGAAGACTCTAGCGAAAACTATGGCCCCCAGATCTCTTCAAAAATATTATTACAAAAACTCCTAAAATATTGATGTCATTATTTACTTTATTTGTATTTGCAATTTATATTTATAAATTTATATATATATCACTAATTATCGCTTTCAAGTAACGAATTCAAGGGGATTGACAACCCTCTTGCCCGCATTGGGTGCAAGTGTGTGCTCTTTTGTGTGTAGGCGCTGAAGACGGGAATTTGCGTGGTCCACCTATTGGTTATATAACCTTGGTTATCACTAAGAGAAATACTTATCTCTATTGTGCTATATCTCGCCTCCTCTTTGGGGAAAATCCCAACACAACTTACAGGTAGCAGGAAGAATGTGTCGTTGCCGGCGAGCATCACCAAATTCATATCAAGTACCTTCTCACAAATTATCATTCACTTGATCTACATTTTATTTTTTGTTATATTTTACTTGCTATAAAAATAAATAAAATATATATATTTATCTTTATTAGTTCACTTGTTTGCTTGCTATACTTGCTTTGCTTGTTACTTTGCTTGTTTCGTCACCATATCTCAAGATACTACTAAGTTGCGTGACTTCTCAAATACTAATAATAATGATTTTATTATTAATCCTATACCACCCACCACTAGTGTGGAGTTTTATGATATTAATGCCATTTTGCTAAATCTTGTTATGAAAGAACGATTTTTGGGAGGTCCTAATGAGGATCCCGCTTCGCATCTTAATACCTTTGTTGAATTATGTGATATACAAAAGAAAAAGGACATGGATAATGATGTGTTTAAATTGAAATTATTAATTTTTTCACTAAGAGATAAATCTAAAACTTGGTTTTTATCCTTGCCTCGCAATAGTATTAGAACATGGAATAGGTGTAAGGATGCTTTCATTGCCAAGTATTTTCCTCCCTCTAAAATTATATCTCTCCGAAACCAAATTATGTATTTTAAAAAACATGAGCAAGAACATGTTGCACAAGCATGGGAGAGAATGAAAGTGATGATTAGAAATTTTCCTACTCATGGCTTAAACTTATGGATGATTATACAAAATATCTATGTTGGACTAAACTTTGTGTCTAGAAACCTTCTAGATTCTGTTGCAGGTGGTACCTTTATGGAGGTGAAATTAGGAGAGGCTACAAAACTTTTGGACAATATCATGACAAATTATTCTTAATGGCATACTAAGAGAGTGATAACCCACAAGTATAGGGTGTCGCAACAGTCTTCGCGAGTAGTATTTAACCCTGATTTATTGATTCGACACAAGGGGAGCCAAAGAATATTTATCGGCCGTAGTAGTTGAGTTGTCAATTCAACCACACCTAGGATATCTCTCTGCAACAAAGTTTTAGTAGCACGACAAGGAATAGTAGTAACAGTAACAATAATAGTGACAACAGTAATTTCGTAGCAGTTGAGACAATAGCAGAAGCAGTAGTAACTTAGCAAGTTTCAATATATGTAAAACGTAGGCATGTGGGTCGGTGATGGATAATGATTTAGATGACATCAATCATGTAATAGTTACATACTAGGGCGACACAGGACTAGCTCCAACTCATCAATGTAATGTAGGCATGTATTCCGTGTATAGTCATACGTGCTTGCGATAAGAACTAGTATGACATCTTTTGTCCTACGCTCCCGTGGAAGTGGCATCCTACTGGAAACTAAGGGATATTAAGGCTTCCTTTTAATAGAGAACCGAAACAAAGCATTAACACATGGTGAATACATGAACTCCTCAAACTATGACAATCACCGGAAAGAATCCCAATTATTGTCACGTTGGGGTATGCGGATTATGACACGTAATAGGTGCATACAACTTGCAAGATCAGATCCAAATTACTCTTATATTCATGAAAACATAATAGGTTCAGATCTGAAATCATGGCACTCAGTGTTGGAAATATGCCCTAAAGGCAATAATAAAATGGTTATTATTATATTTCCTTGTTCATGATAATCGTTTATTATCCATGCTATAATTGTATTGATTGGAAACACATTGCATGTGTGGATACATAGACAACGTTGTGTCCCCAGTATGCCTCTAGTAAACTAGCTCGTTGATCAAAGATGGTCAAGGTTTCCTGGCCATAGACATAAGATGTCATTTGATAACGGGATCACATCATTAGGAGAATAATGTGATGGACAATACCCAAACTATGAACGTAGTATATGATCGTGTCAGTTTATTGCTATCGTTTTCTGCATGTCAATTATTTGTTCCTATGACCATGAGATCATGCAACTCATGGACACCGGAGGAGTACCTTATGAGTATCAAACATCGCAACGTAACTGGGTGACTATAAAGATGCTCTACAGGTATCTCCGAGGGTGTCTATTGAGTGGGTATGGATCAAGACTGAGATTTGTTACTCCGTGTGACGACGAGGTATCTCAGGTCCCACTCGGTAATACAACATCACGACAAGCCTTGCAAGCAATGTGACTATAGTGTTAGCCATATGATCTTGTATTACAGAACGAGTAAAGAGACTTGCCTGTAACAAGATTGAACTAGGTATAGAGATACCGATGATCGAATCTCGGGCAAGTAACATACCGAAGAACAAAGGGAACAACATACGGGATTAATTGAATCCTTGACTTTGTGGTTCAACCGATAAAGATCTTCATAGAATATGTAGGAACCAATATGGGCATCCAGGTCCCTCTATTGCTTATTGACCGTAAAGGTGTCTCGGTCATGTCTACATAGTTCTCAAACCCGCAGGGTCTGCACACTTAACGTTCAATGATGTTTCGGTAGTATTGAGTTATGTATGGTGGTGACCTATGGTTGTTCAGAATCCCGGATGAGATCCCGGACATCACTGGGAGCTCCGGAATTGTCCGGAGGTAAATATTAATATATAGGAAGTCCTGTTTTGGTCACCGAAAAATTTTCGGGGTACTTCGGTAGTGTACCAGGAGTGCCGGGAGGGTTCCGGGGGGCCACCGGGAGGGGCACCCATGCCGGGAGGCCACATGGGCCTTAGGAGTGGCTCACCAGCCCTTAGTGGGCTGGGAAAGCCATCCCCTAAGGGCCCATGCGGCTAGGAGGTGGGAGAAGGAAAAAACCCCAAGAGGGTGAAGGATTCCAAGTGAAATCCTATTAGGAGTAGGATTGGAGGTGGACTCTCCTACCTCCACCAATTTGGCCGACTCCTAGGGGGAACCCTAGGGGTGCCGTCCCCTCCCCTCCCTCATATATATATTGGAGGGGGGAGAGGGCAGCCGCACCAAACCCTAAGCCACGGTGCAACCCTCTCTCCCCAATAGATCATATTCTCTAGTTTTTCGGTGGTGCTTAGGCGAAGCCCTGCCGGAATAGTTCCACCACCACCGCCGCTGCGCTGTCATTCTACTGGAGAAATCATTACCTATATGCTCCCTCTTGCTGGATCAAGAAGGCGGAGATCATCATCGAGTTGTACGTGTGCTGAACGCGAAGGTGCTGTCTGTTCGGCGCTAGATCAGGGCGGATCGTGATTGGATCGCGTGATGGCTAGCAATTTGGATCATGAAGATGTACGACTACATCAACCGCGTTTCTTAATGCTTCCCTCTTAGCGATCTACAAGGGTATGTAGATCCACTCTCCCTTTCGTAGATGCTCATCACCATGGATAGATCTTACGTGTGCATAGGATTTTTTTTGTTTCCCATGCAACGTTCGCCAAAAGTGGCATCATGAACTAGGTCTATGTGTAGATGTGATCACGAGTAGAACACAAAGGAGTTTGAGGGCGTTGATGCTCAGATTGCTTCCTCCCTTGGTATTTTCTTGATTCAGCGGTATTGTGGGATGAAGCAGCCCGGACCAACCTTACTCATACACTTACGAGATACCGGTTCCATCGACAGACATGTGACTTTGTTGCATAATGATGGCTGGCGGGTGTCTATCTCTCCTACTCTAGTTGGATCAGATTTGACAAAGGCGGTCCTTGAGAAGGTTGAATAGAAATTTTTGTATCATCGTTGTGGTTTTTGCGTAGGTGAGAATTGTTCTTGCTAGATACCCATAGCAGCCACATAAAACATGCAACAACAATTAGAGGATGTCTAACTTGTTTTTGCAGGGTATGTTGTGATGTGATATGGCCAATTACAAGATGAGATATATGTGATGTATGAGATGATAATGTTTTGTATAGAATATCACGACTTGAATCTCGATGAGTACGACAATCAGCAGGAGCCATAGGGTTGTCTTTAATTATTTTCACCGTTTTGTTTTACTTTATCGCTATGAGTTAGCAATAGTCATAGAAGCAATAGTTGGCATGACAATTTCATGGCGACACGTTGATGGAGATCATGGTGTCATGCCAGTGACTATGGAGATCATGTCGGTGCTTTGGAGATGGAGATCAAAAGCACAAGTTCATGGCCATATCATGTCACTTATGATTTGCATGTGATGTTAATCCTTTTATGCACCTTATTTTTCTTTGGACGACAGTAGCATTATAAGGTGATCCCTCACAAAAATTTCAAGATAAAATTGTGTTCTCCCCGTGTGTGCACCGTTGTGAAAGTTCATCGTTTCGAGACACCACGTTATGATCGGGTGTGATAG
Source organism: Hordeum marinum (assembly GCA_022496015.1). Classification (NCBI taxonomy): domain Eukaryota; kingdom Viridiplantae; phylum Streptophyta; class Magnoliopsida; order Poales; family Poaceae; genus Hordeum; species Hordeum marinum. The sequence goes on along the minus strand of CM039675.1, from coordinate 393,478,619 downwards.
ACTCTAAGTTCACATACAACAGGTGCAAGACAGTGTTGCACATGCAGAATAGTCGGGTTAAACTTGACGAGCCTAGCATGTACAGACATGGCCTCATAACACAAGAGACCGAAAGCTCGAACATGAGTCATATAGTAGATATGATCAACATGATGATGTTCATCATAGAAACCACCTAAACTCACATGATGATCGGACTTGAGTTGGTGAATTTGGATCATGTATCACTCGGATGACCGGAGGGATGTCAATGTGAGTGGCAGTTTTTAAGTAATTTGATTAACTATACTCATTATCTTGAACAATAGTCTTAGTAACCTTTGCATATTTATGTTGTAGATCAATGGCTCGCGCAGTAGTTCCCCTGAATTCTAATGCGTTCCTAGAGAAAGTCAAGTTGAAATATGATGGAAGTAACTTTGTAGAATAGGCCCGTAATCTGAGGATTATCCTCACGGCTTCCCAGAAGGCTTATGTCCTTGATGCACTGCTTGGTGATCACCCGCTCCCGTGTCATCCGAAGACATTAATAACGCTTGGGAGGCACGTTCTGGAGATTACACAATAGTTCAATGTGCAATGTTGTATGGGTTAGAACCGGGACTTCAAAGACATTTTGAACGTCATGGAACATATGAAATGTTCCACGAGTTGAAGTTTATCTTTGAGAAGAATGCCCAGATCGAGAGGTATGAGAACCCTGATAAGTTCTATGCTTGCAAGATGAAGGAGAATGGGTCAGTCAGTAAACATATACTCATAATGTCTGGGTATTCGACCCATCTGGCTGAGTTAGGGCTGCCCCTTCCCCCGGAGGCGATCACTGACATAGTTCTTCAATCATTGCCACCTAGCTATAAGAGCTTCGTGTTGAACTATAACATGCACGGGATGACCAAGTTAGTCACCGAGCTGTTTGCAATGCTGAAAGTCGCTGAGTCTGAAATCCAGAAAGAGCATCAAGTGTTGATGGTCAATAAAACCACTAGTTTCAATAAGAATGACAAGGGCAAGAATGGTAACTCCAAGAAGAGTGGAAAAATAGTTGCCCCTCCCTTGAAGAAACCCAAGGCTGGAGCCAATCCAGATACTGAGTGCTTTCATTGCAAGGGAACTAGGCACTAGAAGCGGAACTACCCCAAGTGTCCAGCCGACAAGAAGGCGGCCAACACCAAACAAGGTATATATGATATACATGTTATTGATGTGTACCTTACCAACTCTTGTTGTAGTGCCTGGGTATTTGATACCGGTTTGGTTGCTCGCATTTGCAACTCAAAGAAAGAGCTATGGAATTGATGAAGGCTAGTTAATGATGAGGTGATGATGCGTGTGGGAAATGGTTCCAAGGTTGATGTGATCACCGTCGGCACGCTCTCTCTTTGATTACCATCAGGATTAGTGATGAACCTGAATAATTGTTATTTAGTGCCTGCGTTAAGCATGAATATTATATCTGGATCTTGTTTATTGCTAGACAGTTACTCATTTAAATCAGAGAATAATGGTTGTTCTATTTATATGAGTAATATCTTTTATGGTCATGCACACAATGCAAGGGGTTTATTTCTATTGAATCTTGATAGTAACGATACACATGTTCATAACCGATGACCCACAAGAGTTAGGGATCTATCATAGTCCTTTCAATAAGTAAGAGTGTTGGGGATATAACCCCGCAATATGACCCGCCATGGAGGCTCCGGGTCATGTTGCTGACTCGTGAGCCGGCCCAAGAGTGAGTCGTAAGACTGGTGGCCCAGGAGGATAAGCGGCTCAAGGTGTGGGCCGTACGACGGCCCGGACGGAGAAGACCCGGGCGTGTAAGCCGCCTCAAGGACAAGTTGGACAGAAAGATAGAAAGAGACTCGGAGTCACAAGAAGACCTGGATAGATAATTGTAAAGACCCGGTGGTCCTGACCTCCTATATAAAGGCAGACCCGGGGTGACTTAGAGGATAGGTTATCGAGAACTAGGTCAAGCTTCTAGCTCCTTGTAATTGATACACAAGCAATACAAACACAAGCAGGACGTAGGCTATTACCTCGACTTGAGGGGGCCGAACCTGGGTAAATCCGTGTCTTTCGTCCCGATCAACCCCTTTGAGTCCACCCCATTAGCGATGGCCTCGAACCCAAGTCCGTTCACCCGGACATCTGCCGTGATAAATCCACGACAGTTGGCGCCCACCGTGGGGCTAGCGCTTGGTGGTGTTAAGTTCTCAAAGGGCTCTCTCCCAGGGCTCGAGGGATACGTGGTTGGAAGGATGAGCAAGAGTCACCGCGGCCGGCTCTACATCGACGACGCCGGCTGGGGGCTTGATGCTGATTCTGTGGAGTATGGATTCCGGGTTCCGTTTGGCGGGATCTAGGTTTTCATTGGAAAGGTTGATGGATCTACACCTGAGACGGACATCTGCACCAACATCGTCGAGCCGGCTCGACGTCTCCAATCTGCGAGTGGTGTGCGGCCTGCCCGTGCCCATCCAAGTCAAAGGCATGTTCTCATGGGCTTCACTCAAGGTATGGACCTGGAAGCGTCCGGGTCACAGGGAACTCTTGTTTGCTCAGAGGATGAGTCCTCCAGTGGGGAGACAGAGTCAGTGTATCGGCTCAGTAACGGTGGCCTTGGGGGCTACAATGACACCTATTCTAAGGTAGAGGGCTTTGAGTCGGATGCTCCGAGACCCCTGGTTCATGCAGCAGTGTTCATGGCGGGATCGGCTCCAGCCACTGATCACACAGCTGCGGGAGCCGCCACAGCGGGTGATAGCCCACCGCCGCCAGCTCTGGTTCTAGTAGAATTGATGGACGAGCTTACAGCTCTCATGGCCACAGAAGTAACACCGAATAATCAAGCGGCCCGGAATCTAGAGGTGGCACAGATCAAGGGCCGGATGGCAGAGGAACAACAAAGGATGGCTGAGCTGAAGATCCGGATGGAGGAAGAAGCGGAGCGTATCAAGGTAGATGCTTTCCATCTGGAACTGGAACAAAGGTCAGCAGCCGTGGTGCACCGGAGGAGGCGTCAATCCCGTCTGCCAGAACGCTATGAAGCAAGGAACCTGTTTAATACCCCTGGCGCGGGGCGGGTTGCGGGCGCGACGGAAAGCCGCCCGATGGAACGCCCGCAACTCATCCACCCCAGCATAACCAAACTTCACCTAGAGCCTTTCCGACACCGGCGGGTCATTACTCTAACCCGGCCGAGAACATGGTGGCGGCGGCCACCCGGCTTGGGACGATTCCCATCTCAAATGAAGCACCCTTTGCGGAGGACATGCGAAACGCCATTGGATATTTACAGACGGCCATGGCCTAGCAAGAGAGATATGCTCACAGCTGGAGCCAGGTTCACTCTACCCCCCTCCCCAGTCGAAGTTTCAGCCGGCGCTACGAGTCGCCGGCGTGTTCCAGCAGTCATCCGCATCGGGGACCATCGGGGACCATCGGGGACCACCGGAGATCCAACTCAATTTTGGCTAATTAAGCCGACTCTAGGGGACAATGGCTATGAATTTTTTTCTAACAGAAAGTTAAACAAGGACCCGGTTCAACGATTGAGTACATTGAACCGGCCCTTGGGGGCTAAGTAAGGGTATGGCTAGAAGAGTACCTCATATTTTGTCTTCATTAAAGAGACCAGCCGAAGTTCCAAATGCCGGCTGGTGGTAACCCGGTTTATATACCCGGCATGGAGCTCCTCGGCTGTCATCTTCTCATACGAAGAGTCAAAGTTCAGCTTCTTCGAGGCCTCGGTCAGCTCTGTGTGCTTGGTCAACACATGAGCCGGAGGAGTTTGATGACCAGACCCGGTGATAACAACATCTGGAGTTGCAGGGGTCTTGACAGGAGTTGCCGGTTTTGAAGGAGCCCTTGGAGGGCTCTCCATGATGACATCGACAGCGTCCGGTTCGGTGGAGGCAGCTTCTGGATTTTCTTCTGCTTCAGCCTCCTCCAGTTGTTCGAGCTCCGGCTCTAGGATAACAGGGCTGGGGGGGCTTGTTGGTCTTGCGACGCTTGGCTTGAGCACTGCAAAATATAAGGATCAACAGTCGAAGATGTTGCTATCATATTAAGAGTCGGATGTTCGGATATCATAGTAAGGAATGCTTACAGCGGATTGATCTTGGGCGGTGGTAGAACTGACGTCGAAGAGTCACCGGAGGAAGGGGATTTCTAAAAAGAATAAAATAGATAGATGAGAAAGTGTCAAGCTTACAAAGGAAAGTCAAGGGAAAAGTAGAGACATAAACCTCTACGGGGCGTTTCTTTGGAGCCGGAGAATTTGGTAACCCAGACATGAGCTCAGTAGAGCCGGTGCTTCAAGTCTGTCGACGCTTGGCCTGCTGTTGCTTTTTCAACAAAAAATCGGGAGCCAGGTAAGCAAGAGGGTGCGAAAGAGGAACTTTTCTGATAACACGCCGCGACTTTCGTGGGACGAAATATTCTGAGCCGTAAGAAACATAATTTACCTCAGGAGCGTTGGCGCGGCTTGTTTCCACTTCATCCTGCGAGTAAGACAAGCATTAATAAAGCAGGAAGGTAAAAGATCAAGCAAGGCAATTAAAGTATTACCTCTGAGCTGGATGATGGTGGCGGGTCAAACAAATTCTCTTGCGGGGCATGTTTTTTAGCCCTCTTGGTCACGCCCTTCTTCCTGGATTTCTTTGGAGGGGCAACATATTCCTACTTCCAGAAGTCTAAGTCGGCCTACAGGAATGACCCGAAGAATGAATAGCAAATCAACAAAGTACAAGCAAACATCTAAGAGACGGATGAGAAGAGATTAACTTACATCGGGAGCCGGATTATTAACGCAGAAAGGCGCCAGGCCGATGGCACTACATGAGCCAGAGGCTTCGTGGACAAGGCTCCGGATGGTAGTGGTAATATCATCCTCTGTCAGTGGTGACTTGCTGAAGCACAACGAGCTGTCATATTTGCCTTCGTACTCGCACATAAGCCGACCTCTGCGGCTTAAAGGCATGATCCGCCAGGAAATCCAGCAGCGGATCAAATCCAATCCTATTAAACCGTTGGCCAGGAGCGCTTTGATCTTGGCGTGGAACGGCTCGTATCTGGCACGCTCTGAGGCTGAGAGCCGGTCGAGAAGCTCTGTGTCTGTCCTAAGCCGGGAGGGGCGGTAACCCGCCAACGAGTGCTCTTTCTCAGGAGAGGTATCTTGGCAGTAGAGCCACGTCTTATTCCAATCCTTTGGATGACTCGGCATTGGAGTGGCAGGAAAGATGATGTCTCGGCGGCGTTGAATAGAAATGCCGCCCAGCTCCAGACTCGGACCACCCTTCATTTCAGTTTGGCGGTTGGCATAGAAGAACTCTCGAAAGAACCCCACGAATGGCTTAATTTGTAGATAAGCTTCGCAGAGAACTTGGAAGTTGCAGATGTTTGAGATGGAGTTGAGTGCCAAGTCTTGAGGATGCAGCTTGTAAAAATGAAGAACATCCCGAAAAAACTTAGAGCCGGGCGGCACGAACCCTCGCTCGATGTGATCAGTGAAGACTACTATCTCTCCTTTTTGGGGAGAAGGCCGGGTCTCTTTACCTGGAACCCGCCAATTGAGAAACTCTTTGGGAGGGAGAGTACCCGGTTCAACATAATCTGCTAAGTACTCCTCCGTACGCAGGAGCCAACCCAGTTGCATGAGTTAGACGCACGAGACATATCGGCGGCTTAAGTACTGTGTAAGGTAAAGGGTGTGATGAGTCAAGCGCAAGCAAATATTTATGACGACTTACAGGTTTAAGGGTTCTACGGATAATGTGGAAAGACCCGGTTGATGAGAGCCGGAGAAGCTTAGCGACTCAACAGAGGAAAGGAAGATTGAAAATAGGCTAAGTCCTAAAAAACAGATTCCGCAAACTACTACTATGGCTACGGATCTACAAAAGCGGAGAAAAGGATTTTAATCCTGACCTAGCGATGAACAACGGAAGAAAAGAAAATGGACCGAAGCCATCGCGGTCCACGCATTACGCGTGGCCGGCCCGCGCACGACGGCGAGGCAAGAGCGCACTCTAAAGGTGCCAAGGGCGTCGAGATATACTCGCGGTGGCGGTGCCGGAGCCCGAGCGGCGGCGGCGGAGCCCCGGTGAAACTCCACTACGGTGGTGGGCGATCTAAGAAGAAGGAGAACTCACCAGAGATGTCGCGGTAGAGGCGGAAGATTTCTGGTACGAATCAGGATGATGTAGCGGCCCGGTCGGTGTAGCTGCGAAGACGGCGCCGGACGACGAGGACGCTGGAGTGGCGGCAACAGGAAGAAGAAGAAGAGGCGTGAGCGGGAAGAGTGAAAGGCTTTGACCCACACAGGTTGTATTTAAAGAGGGAATGAGGAAGGCGCGAAAATCCAGGCGATGACACCGTTTGACCGAGGCGGACGCCTCGATTCTTGGGATGACTGTTTAATGAAAGATTCGGTGATACGTCAGCGGATCTCATGACGTCACGCCGGGTCATTTCCGGGCGACTCGCCAAAATCAGAAGAGAAGGATGAAGTGAGAAAGCTCAATTCAACCTAGGGCCTAATGTTGGGGATATAACCCCGCAATATGACCCGCCCTGGAGGCTCCGGGTCATGTTGCTGGCTCGTGAGCCGGCCCAAGAGTGAGCCGTAAGACTGGTGGCCCAGGAGGATAAGCGGCTCAAGGTGTGGTCCGCACGACGGCCCGGACGGAGAAGACCCGGGCGTGTAAGCTGCCTCAAGGACAACTTGGACAGAAAGATAGAAAGAGACTCAGAGTCACAAGAAGACCCGTATAGATAATTGTAAAGACCCGGTGCTCCTGACCTCCTATATAAGACCCGGGGCGACTTGGAAGATAGGTTATCGAGAACTAGGTCAAGCTTCTAGCTCCTTGTAATCGATACACAAGCAATACAAACACAAGCAGGACATAGGCTATTACCTCGACTTGAGGGGCCAAACTTGGGTAAATCCGTGTCTTTCGTCCTGATCAACCCCTTTGAGTCCACCCCGTTAGCGATGGCCTCGAACCCAAGTCCGTTCACCCGGACATCTGCCATGATAAATCCACGAAAAAGAGTGTCGAACCCAATGAGGAGCAGAAGGAAATGAAAAGCGGTTCTTAGTAAGGTATTCTCTGCAAGCACTGAAATTATCGGTAACAGATAGTTTTGTGATAAGATAATTCGTAACGGGTAGCAAGTAACAATTGTAACAAAGGTGCAACAAGGTGGCCAAATCCTTTTTATAGCAAAGGACAAGCTTGGACAAATTCTTATATAAAGCAAGGCACTCCTGAGGACACATGGGAATTTCTGTCAAGCTAGTTTTCATCATGCTCATATGATTCGCGTTCGTTACTTTGATAATTTGATATGTGGGTGGACAGGTGCTTGGATGCTGCCCTTACTTGGACAAGCCTCCCACTTATGATTAATCCCTCTCGCAAGCATCCGCAACTCCGAAAGAATAATTAAGATAGATCTAACCATAGCATGAAACTAGGGTTTAAGCTTCTATCACTCTAGCAACTCATCATCTACTTATTACTTCCCAATGCCTTCCTCTAGACCCAAACAATGGTGAAGTGTCATGTAGTCTACGTTCACATGACACCACTAGAGGAGAGACAACATACATCTCATCAAATTATCGAACTCATACCAAATTCACATGATTACTTATAACGAGACTTATCCCATGTCCTCGGGAACAAACGTAACTACTCACAAAGCATATTCATGTTCATAATCAGAGGAGTATTAATGATGATTAAGGATCTGAACATATGATCTTCCACCAAGTAAACCAACTAGCATCAACTACAAGGAGTAATCAACACTACTAGCAACCCATAGGTACCAATCTGAGGTTTTGAGACAAAGATCGGATACAAGAGATGAACTAGGGTTTGGAGAGAAGATGGTGTTGATGAAGATGTTGATGGAGATTGACCCCCTCTCGGTGAGAGGATCGTTGGTGATGACGATGGCTTCAATTTCCCTCTCCCGAAGGGAGGTTTCCCTGGCAGAACAGCCCTGTCGGAGCTCTAGAATGGTTCTGTCCAAGTTCCACCTCGAGACGGCGGCGCTTCATCCCGAAAGCTCCTTTCTGGTTTTTTCCCAGGTCAAAACACTCAATATAGCAGAAGATGGGCATCAGAGGGCTGCCAGGTGGGCCACAAGCCTCAAGGGCGCGCCTAGGGGGGTAGGGCGCGCCCTACAGGCTTGTGGATGCATGGTGCCCCCCCTGATGTATTTATTCGCCCAATATTTTTTATATATTCCAAAAATTCTCCATAGATTTTCAGGTCTTTTGGAGTTGTGCAGAATAGGTATCTCGGATTTGTTCCTTTTCCAGTCCAGAACTCCAGCTGCCGGCATTCTCCCTCTTCATGTAAACCTTGTAAAATAAGAGAGAAAAGGCATAAGTGTTGTACCAAAATGTGTAATAACAACCCATAATGCAATAAATATCAATATAAAAGCATGATGCAAAATGGACGTATCAATAACATTGATGCCAAAAGATGTAGAGTGTATAATGATAGTACCACTTTCTTGTGGCAGTGCCGCTTAGGTCATATTGGTGTAAAACGCATGAAGAAGCTCCATGCTGATGGACTGTTGGAGTCACTTGATTTTGAAACACTTGACACATGTGAACCATGCCTCATGGGCAAGATGACTAAAACCCCGTTCTTTGGAACAATGGAACGGGCAAGTGACTTGTTGGAAATCATACATACTGATGTGTGCGGTTCGATGAGCATTGAGGCGCGTTGTGGATATCGTTATTTTTTCACCTTCACTGATGACTTAAGTAGATATGGGTATATTTACTTAATGACACACAAGTCTGAGACATTTGAAAAGTTCAAGCAATTTCAGAGTGAAGTTGAGAATCATCATAACAAGGTCGACACGGACGCGTACTGCTCCTGAGTGGTACGACAACCTTGTCTTAGAGGTCATGTTGTTGGACAATGATGAACCTACGAGCTATGGAGAAGCGATGATGGGCCCGGATTCCAAGAAATGGTTAGAGGCCATGAAATCCTAGATGGGATCCATGTATGAAAACAAAGTATGGACTTTGGAAGTATTACCTGACGGGCGAAAGGCCATTCAGAACAAATGGATCTTGATATGTCCATTTTGCATCATGCTTTTATATTGATATTTATTGCATTATGGGATGTTATTACACGTTATGGTACAATACTTATGCCTTTTCTCTCTTATTTTACAAGGTTTACATGAAGAGGGAGAATGCCGGCAGTTGGAATTCTGGACTGGAAAAGGAGCAAATCTGAGATACATATTCTGCACAACTCCTCGTTGGGTTCGACACTCTTACTTATCGAAAGGACTACGATAGATCCCCTCTTAGTGCACTAGAGTTTTTGGGCCATATAGTGCCCCTTTACTCGTGCACGGGCAGTAGTAGCTGCCCCGACGGCAAGGCCCAACGAAGACTTGACAAGCAACAACACAGAAGACTCAAGACTACCGGCAAGACCTTGACGGGAAGGCTTTTGAGCCCCCAGACCCCTGGCAAGGTAATGTCCCGGCAAGGCAAGGCCCCGACAAGGACCGCCAGCACACAGGCCAGTTGTCGATTCATCTGGACGCGTGTTGCGGCATTAACGTTGGATGGAGCTAAGCGACGCCGATGGGATGGGCCCCCGTCCTGTCCCACTGACGGACTGAGGCCCCTGGCGATGCATTTAATGCTCTTGTCCTACTCCGTCAGGGTTAGGTACGATAGCACTATAACACAGTGCATCCTGTGTGCACACTGTACGCCACTGTTGGGATTCCTTTCGGTGTAAAAGGAGGCCCAGGGCGTTACACAGGAGGACTTTTGGGACTTTAGATTTTTGGCTCTTTTGCTTTAGACAGTTGGGTAGTTAGACAACCGGATAGCCCAACGGTTAGACAGCTGGAGACTACCAGGCTCACGTAGCAGCCGTTCATGGCGCCCTTGTATCCAAAATACTAGAACACAATCAATATAACCAAGCAGGGGTAGGGTTTTACGCATCCGTGCGGCCCGAACCTGGGTAAAAACTCCCCGCGTGTAGCTCACCAGAGCAACTCTTCATGCCATCTCGTCCCTCACTGAATTGAAAGGGGTCCCTGCGATCCCATTGGTGTTTGTTCCCACGACATCTTTGGCGCGCCAGGTAGGGGGCGCGTGAGTTGTGCGAACCCGTTCGGGTGATCTGCGCCCCAGCTTCATCATCGCGATGTCCCCCAAGAAGAAGGGCCTGACAGCAGTTGGACCATCCGCATTCGACATTCCTGTATCTGCATATACAGGAGACGACACGGACGCAGGTGGAGCAGGAGGAGGCGGAGGTCTGGAACTTTCACGACGTTCTGGCGACCAAGGCCATGCGAGCGGCGACCCTCGCCACGGAGACGCCCATACCGACGGCAAGAACCCCCATGCCCTTGGGTCTCAGAATAGAGCGGTATCGCATGCAGGTGGTACGGCAAACTCTAGGGACGGAAGAATATCTCCCAGGGCACCCACGTCGGCGCCTACGCAGCGACCTTCTCAGGACGCGCGTGGAGAGCCGCGCCACGGCGCCCGCAGTTCTCAACGACCACGGAGAACCTCCTGCTCATCATTCCCAAGATGCGCGGGACCAGCATGCAAGCAGGAGTGGCATGCCGACGCGGTATCGCGGCGGTGATCCTTCTAACATGGTTAGGAGTCAGCGCACCTCATGTTCCTCGCGCCGCTCGCTGCCATCCAGCAGCAGAGGAAGCGATGGCGCGAGCGTAGCTGCTCCTAAACTTCCCTCCTGCTACGTAGAAGCTCGACGAATGGAGAGCCACCATTTAGAGCCTCCTCAGCCTCGTGGATAAGCTTTGGCCCATAGGGCTGCCTCAGACCAGTGGTGAAGTGCCCAGGGTCGGCGCGACCTCGGCGCACTCTCCTCCGCGACAGCATTGTCTGTCGCCGACCCGGCGGACCAATGCCTATGACGGTTATTCGACGGCATCGTCTAACCCACGGACGCGCCGTGATCAGCGTCATGTTTTTCAGGAACGTGGCAAGGAAGACGCCTAAACCGTGATTGAGTGATGACGGGAAGCACGCCTCCAATCGGACAGGTGCGCGTGGCCCACTATAGACAAGTCCGCGTCGGGGTACCATGTCAGCCTACCTTACGAGGTGGGCTGTCCAGCGTTTACCCCTGAGCTGCGACAAGTCTAGTGGCCCAACACCCGCACGTTCAAACCGGAAGTCCCGGAGAAATATGACGGCAAGACCCATCCGTCAGAGTTCCTGAGTGTCTACACCATTGCGGTGCAGGCTGCCGGGGGCCATGACGACAAGATACTGGCCAACTACTTCCCGTTGGTGCTTAAGACCGACCTCAGGTCATGGTAGATGCACTTGCCGAAGAGATCCATCACCTCCTGGGCAAACCTGTGTCACGAGTTCGTTGGCGCCTTCACCGGAGGCCATCAAGCTCCTAGCCAGGAGAGCGATCTGCACATCATCCCCCAGAAAGAAGGCAAAACTCTGCACAAGTACATCCACAGGTTTAGCTGTGTGCACCACAACATCCTAGACGTTCACCCTGCCGTTGTTATTAGTGCGTTCCATCAGAACGTGCGCAACCATAGGATGCAGGAAGAGTTAGCGATGAACAGAGTCAGGGACGTCGCCGAGCTTTATGCTTTGGCAGACAAGTGCGCTCGGGCTGAAGAAGGGAGAAGACTCCCCGGTGAAGATGTCAGCGCAGAAGTCAACTCTGAAGATGAGGACACCGCTGCCCCGGCAAAGAAGGGCCGGTGGCGGAACAAGAAGCACAAGGGCAAGACCGTGCTTGCCATCGAGGCATCCAGCAATCCTGGTGCCACCAAGAAAGGCAAGATCGATGACCCCAGCAATGATGTTGCCTGGTGCGCCTCCTGCCACGCCCTGACAGCTGCCGGCAAGCCAGAAGACTCCGACAAGTAGTATTGCAAGATCCATCGCACCAAGGGCCACGACCTCCAAGACTACCAGCAAGTTGAACAACTTGCTGAGAAGCAGAGGGCTGAATATGAGAGACAAGATAAGGAGAAGGGTCAGGACGGTGCTGAGGGGTCCGGCAAGAAGCGTGTTGGCCGAGGAGGCCGCCGCGGCAAGCCCAAGTAGCAGAAGGATTGGCCCACCCGTGGACGCAACAAGCAAGAAGGAGATGGTGATGATGTCAAAGAGGACGATGAGTCGAGTGATCATGAGTTTCAGTAGGCTACGGAGATGATGTGCATAGAAGGAGGAGCCTCATCGCATTCCTCTCACCGCCAACTTAAACAGTGGGTGCACGATGTGAATGCGACAGAGCCCTCTATCGGCACGCAGAAACCTCTGAAATGGTCCAACACTCCTATCAACTTCGACGCTGAGGATCACCCTGATCGCATAACTGCGGTCGGGTGCTTGCCGTTGTTGGTCTTGCCAACAATCCACAACCTCAAGGTGATGAAGATGTTAGTCGACAGTGGGGCTAGCCTGAATCTGATCTCGCCCGATGTCATTCGAAGGCTGCAGATTCCTGACAGAGATCTCGAGCCGACATGCGCTTTCCAAGGGGTCAATTCAGGAAGGACTCGGCTGAAAGGCAAGGTCATGTTGCCGGTGACATTCAGCAGCGATATCATCTTCAGAACAGAGAAGATCGTCTTTGACTTTGCCGAGATCTCGTTGCCATATAACGGCATCCTCGGCCGTCCATCACTAGCCAAGTTCATGGCGGCAACCCACTTCGCCTACAACGTGCTGAAGATGCCCAGACCAATGAGCGTCATTACCATGAACTCCGACAAGAAAAGCATGCTTATGTGTGCCGACCAACTCTACCGGGGCGCAGTCATAGTACCTACCACCAAGGCACGTGCTCCTGCCGCTGAAACTCCCGGGGGGAAGAAGACCAGCAAGACCGCTTGCGCACATTCCGGCAAGCGCACCTCTTCGGAGTGTTGCGCTACTGTTGATGATGTGCCAAAGAGGTCCACCGGCAAGAGCAAGAAGTCCAAGGCAGCTCCGCCAGAGACCAAGAAGGTGCCTGCCAAGGAGGATGGCATGGGCGGAACTTTCACCATAAGTTCCACCCTTGACGACAAATAGGAAAGCGCGCTCGTCGCCTTCTTGCGGGCGAATGTCGATGTGTTTGCATGACAACCATATGATATCCCCGGTGTTCCCAGGAAGGTGATTGAGCACCACCTCGTTGTCTGTCCGCACGCGCGGCCCGTCAAGCAAAAGGTTCAGAAACAAGCTTTGGAGCGGCAATAGTTTATTTCCGAAGAGATCAAGAAGTTAGAGGCAGCTGGCCTAATCAGAGGAGTACTCCACCCTACATGGTCGGCCAATCCATTCGTAGTGCGCAAGGTGAATGGGAAGTGGAGGTTGTGCATTGATTTCACAAACATCAACAAGGCCTTCCCCAAGGATCCTTTTACCTTGCCGCGCATCGACCAGATTGTGGACTCCACCACTGGCTGCGACTTATTGTCTTTCCTTGACGCCTATTCCAGTTATCATCAGATTTTTATGGCCAAGGAAGGCGAAGAAAAGACCGCGTTTATCACCCCATGTGGTACGTACTGCTTTTTACGTATGCCTTTTGGGTTGAAAAGAGCTGGTTCTACCTTGGCAAGAGGAGTCCAGATTGGTTTTGAGCCCCAGCTACATAGAAATATGGAAGCTTATATGGACGACATAGTGGTCAAAACCAAGGACAAGGCTACACTCATATCAGACCTAGAAGAGACATTTGCCAATCTGCGTAAGATCAACATGAAGCTCAACCCCAAGAAATGTGTGTTCAGCGTTCCGTCCGGCAAGCTTCTTGGGTTCTTTGTGTCTCAACGAGGGATCGAAGCCAATCCCGACAAGATCAAAGCAATTGAGCAAATTGAGGCACCGAGACGAGTCAAAGACGTGCGACGCCTTGCCAGCTATGTTGCTACTCTGAGTAGGTTCATCTCAAAATCTGCTGAGCGCGCCATGCCCTTTTTCAAAATCTTGAAGAAGGCAGGTTCAATAAAGTGGACTCCGGAAGCGGAGGCTGCGCTACAGGATTTGAAGAAGTATCTTTCCTCTCCGCCGGTGCTAGTCGCGCCAAAACCACAAGAGCCGTTGTTGTTGTACCTGGTTGTACCTGGCGGCAACGAATCAAGTGGTGAGTGCTGCGTTAGTGGCTGAAAGAGAGGTTGATGAAGAAGCAGCAGCAACGGCAGGGACGCCAAGCGATGAGCCAGGACATTCCCCGGCAGGATCTGGTGCCAGCAAAGAAGTATCTACGCAGTTGGAAAAGATAGTCCAGAAGAAGAAAGTGGTGCAGCAACCAGTCTATTTTGTCAGCTCCTTGTTGCAGGGGGCTAGATCAAGGTATTCTAGCATGCAAAAATTTCTCTCGGCCTTCTTATGGCCTCGAGGAAGATGTGCCATTACTTCCAAGCACATGAGATCACCATTGGCACCTGCTTCCCGCTACAGCGGATATTGAGAAACCCAGAAGCTACTGGTAGGATTGTGGAGTGGGCTCTAGAATTATCAAGCTTTGCTCTTAAGTTTGAAAGTACTTCGACCATTCAAAGCAGGGCCTTCATGGATTTCATCATAGAATGGACCTCAACGCCCGATGAAGAGATTCCAGAGTCAACTCTCCCCGGCAAGGAAACCGATCAAGAATGGATCATGTATTTTGATGGAGCTTTCTCGCTACAAGGTGCCGGTGCCGGAGTGCTACTTGTCGCACCCACCAGAGAGCACCTTAGATATGTGGTCCAAATGTACTTTCCCTGGGAGAGGTCAATGAATAACACTGCTGAGTATGAAGGGCTGCTTGCTAGTCTCAGGATCACGACAGACCTTGGGATCAAGAAACTTATTGTTAGGGGTGATTCTCAACTTGTCATCAGGCAAGTGAACAAAGATTATCAGAGCCCGTTGATGGAAGCCTATGTAGAGGAAGTGAGGAAGTTGGAAGAACATTTTGATGGCCTACAAATGGAGCATGTTCCACGTGTAGAGAACAGTGTTGTCGATGGCCTGTCAAAGTGTGCTACCCTTAAGTTGCCTATGGAACCAGGAACTTTCGTGCTCCAACTAACTCAACCCTCCGTGACACCATCAACTGGACAAGAGAAGAGAAGAAAGTTGAGTTCCGACAGTACTTCCCGGCAGAGCTTCCCGAAGCCACCGGCGAGAAGATTGCAAAAGGAAACGGCAGGCTTGTCGGCTAGTACTATGCTCCGGCAGGGCCCCCGGCTCTTGTCATAGAAGCATACGCTCCCGCCAGGCTTGCCGGGGCGCGGCAGGCTCCGGCAGGCCCTCAATCCCTTGTCGTCGAGGCAAATGCTCCCCCGGCAGATGATACGCCTTTAGTCCTTGTTGTCGAGCCCCAGGCTCCAGCATGGGCACATCACATTGTCCAATTCCTTCAAATAGGAGAGCTCCCCGAGGAACAAGAGGAAGCAGATTAAGTAGCCCGACGGTCTCATATGCACCAATTTGTAGACAACGTCCTGTACAGAAAGAGACCGAATGGCGTGAAACTCAAGTGTATTTCTCAGGAGGATGGACTGGAGCTGTTGGCAGAGATACACGGAGGCATATGTGGCTCCCACATAGGATCAAGAGCACTTGCCGAAAAGGCATTCCGGCAAGGTTTCTTTTGGTCCACTGCCCTCTAGGATGCAACTGCGTTAGTAACCAAGTGTGAAGCATGCCAGTTTTATTCGAAGAAGCCACCCAACCAGCTCAAGCCCTTCAAACAATCCCTCTCTCCTGGCCATTTTCGGTCTGGGGGCTCGACATCTTGGTCCCCTTTCCCCGTGCTGCCGGGGGCTTTGAGTACTTGTACGTGGCGATTGAAAAGTTCACAAAGTGGCCAGAAGTGGAAGCTGTGAGGAAGGTGACAGCACAGTCGGTCGTCAAGTTCTTTAAGGGACTAGTTTGCCGCTTTGGTGTTCCCAATAGGATCATTACTGATAATGGCACGCAGTTCACGAGCCGCACCTTTATGTAGTATGTACAAGACTTTGGTGTTCCCAACAGGATCATCACTGACAATGCAGTTTTGCTTCCGTTGCCCACCCAAGGAGCAACAGCCAAGCAGAGAGGGCTAATGCTGAAGTGCTGTAAGGTCTCAAGACAAGAAATTTTGAGAGGCTGTGCAAGTGCGGAAGGAACTAGATTGATGAGTTGCCGGTGGTTCATTGGTCAATCAGGATGACACCAAATCGAGCTACCCGTGAGACACCCTTCTCCCTTGTCTATGGTGCGGAGGCAGTTCTCCCCATGGAACTCATATACAGGTCTCCTCGAGTGCTCGCTTTTGACGAGCTTGAGCAAGAGTAGTTGCGGCAAGATGACACGACGCTCCTTGAGGAAGACCGTCTTCAGGCTGATGAGAGAGCTGCGCGCGACCAACAAGCCTTGTGCCGCTACCATAGCTGCAAGGTCAATGCCAGAAGTCTTGAGGAAGGCGACCTTGTTCTTCGGCGAGTTCATTCCACCAAGAATCCAAATAAGTTGACACCAAAGTGGGAAGGCCCTTATCGGGTAGTACGAGTCACTAGGCCCGGCACAGTCCGCCTGGAGACCGAGTATGGCGTTCTGGTGAGCAACTCCTGGAATATCGAGCATCTTCGAAAGTTCTACCCATGAGGCGCGGTTGCCGGGCCAGCCCCGGCAACCACCTTTTGTACAAGTCTTGCCACTGAAGCATGTAATCCTTGGTACAAAGCTAGGCTCAGACCCTGTGCATAGATAAATAAAGATAAGTGTTCTGCAATCCTATTCGATTCTCATGTTTACTTATGTGCATGTTTATCCAAAGTGTTGCATTGCACTTAATTTCGGCAAGGACTAACGAACCGCCAAGGTTTCATATCAATATTTTCTCTTCTTTCTTTTCGCAAAGGATAGAAGGATCCCTTGTGTGCAGCTTTGCCGGAGGGGGGGGGGGTGATGGTACGGATACCTATGAGCGACGTTCCAAAAAAACTTACCAGAAGGAGAAAGGCAACGAAAAGATAAGTTGCGAAAACCCCATGTGAATACTTGCCGTAAAGTTATTTTCCTTGAGCGATTTCGACTTCTGTACAGAAAACCTGCACGCACAGGAACCTTGCCGCGATTGGATGCGCCCTCACTGCATTCGGGACCACTCAATGGCTTAAGTGGCTTCGCCCATGCTCCTTGTTTCGTTTCGAGTCCACTCAACGATCCAAGTGACAGTGCTCGTGCCCTTATCCCGTTTCCGAGTAAGGCCGGCGCCTTGAACGGCCGCGCCAAGGATGCCAAGGTGTCTTGCCGGAAATGGCACCGCCAGCAGGCCGCTAAGGACCGGTTCCTCAAAGCGCTCGCGGTAGGACCACGTGCGCCGGCAGGATTCTTTCAGAAAGGGCATAGGGAAATTTCCATATATAGAATCAGTCTAACAAGGAAGATAATATGCATTCATTCAAAATGGGGGAAATTTTACATAAGATATCGCTCTTTTCTAAGTACATATTTATTTGACTTTCTGCCCTAGGGGAGATTACAAGAAGAAAAGGATAGAAAGGTGAGGCGGGATACAAGAAGAAAAAGATGGCTAGAGGCCCTGGCAGAAGCCCGGCCTGACCCTCCTGGACCAGCATTGCATGGAGGAGAGGGCCGTAGCGGGCGGAAAGGAGGATGGACCCCTAAAGCCGAAGTCCACGGGCCTGCTGGAGCTAGAATATGAGGCAACGCCCGGGACTGAAGCACATCTTGCCAGGAAGGGGAGAGGCATGAGGTTGGTGATGACGGTGCGGCCGGCAGTCAGTTCGAGCTTGAATCTTTGGGCTTCGACTTGACCTCCCGAGGACCGGACTCTTCGCCGATGTCCTCCCCGTCACTCCCACCGGAGGACAGGCTTTCGGCGCTGCTCGCGCTCTGTTCGTAGCAGCTAAGGTGGATGCCGGAGCTCCCATAAATCTTGATGGAGAGCGTATCGACCCCCGCATTTTAAAACGAAGAACGTGCCCCACCTAGATTTTGTGGGCACGGGTGAAGGTCTTCCAACCGCGCGTGAGGAACATGATGCGGTGCGCTGGATACTCAACGTCCACCCGCATCGCCCCATTGCAGCACCCTGCCACCCGCAGCCACAAGAAGGGCGGCTGGTTGTTCTCCACCGCCCTGGTGAAGAGGCGTGGGAGGCGCTGATGGCTCCGAAGGGGACCGCCCAGCTCGAGGACGAAGTCTAGCGCCGTCCCCTTGTTGTGGGCCTCTTCGATGGAGATGCAACGCGTTGGAGAAGGGGGTGGAGCAGCGCTCTGCCTCCCCCGACCTTGACCTCCGCAGTGGCCACGGCCCCTCACGCCTCCTCCACCACGCGAACTTGAACCTAACGCTGCCTCCACGGCAGAAGTGGCGGCATGATCCATACGAGAGCTCCTCCTCGTGGCCAAGGAAGGTGGTCAGCCCCACCCCCTGGTCATGGCGAAGGGCGAGCGCTACCTAAAGATTGAGAAGACAAGGGAAGAGGAGGCGAACTACAGAGTTTTGCACTCGAAGGGCAGAAGAAGGATGGATGAGCTCCGCCCCCGCTATCCCCAATTTGTATGAGCAAGTGTGGGGGCTGGCTCTCCCCCACTCCAAAGGACGCCGCCCACCTCCTCCAATAGCGGCGCCCTCAATAACGGGGCGAACAACAACCGTCCCGTCGCCCTAATCCATGGCGCCGTAGTTACTGCCTTTTTCAGGGACTTTAAGTCATGGGCGCCCGTTGCTAGCCACCTGCTATGCATGTGGCGCGCGTGGCGGAAAAGACCTGAGACAGTAATTAAAAAAACTCAGCGGCTGCACCGCGCACATATCCCACTACCCGCATTCAATGGGCATCGTAGGGAAGCACAGCAAGCGCAATGATCACAACTGCAAGGCCATGCCACACGTGCCCATGGGCATAGTGGGGAAGCGTAGCAAGTGCAATGATCACAACTGCGAGGCCATGCCACATGTGCCCGTGCACTATTTGGGCCTAGCCCAACAACGCCTCGCAACGTGTATGGCCCAGGCCCGGGGGCTCCTGTCGGTGCACTAGAGTTTTTGGGCCATCTAGTGCCCCTTTACTCGTGCACGGACAGTAGTAGCCGCCCCGGCGGCAAGGCCCATCGAAGACTTGAAAAGTGACATCACAGAAGAATCAAGACTACCGACAAGACCTTGTCGGGAAGGCTTTTGAGCCCTCAAATCACTGGCAAGGCAAGGCCCCGGCAAGGACCGCCAGCACACAGGCCAGTTGTCGATTCACCTGGACACGTGTCGCAGCGTCAACTTTGGAGGGAGCTAAGTGGTGCCGATGGGACGGACCCCCATCCCATCCCACTGATGGACTAAGGCCCCTGACGGTGCTTTTAATGCTCTTGTCCTACTTCATCAGGGTTAGGTACGATAGCACTATAGCACCGTGCATCCCATGTGCACACTGTATGCCACTGTTGGGATTCCTTTAGGTATAAAATGAGGCCCAGGGCGTTACAGAGGAGGACTTTTGGGACTTTAGATTTTTTGCTCTTTGGCTTTAGACAGTTGGGCAGTTAGACAACTAGATAGCCCGACGGTTAGACAACTGGAGACTACCAATCTCACGTAGCAGCCGTTCATGGCACCCTTGTAGGCAAAACCCTAGAACACAATCAATATAATCAAGAAGGAGTAGGGTTTTATGCATCCATGCGGCCCGAACCTAGGTAAAAACTCCCCGCACGCAGCTCACTAGTCCAGCTCTTCGTGCCATCTCGTCCCCCGCCGAACCGAAAGGGGTCCCCGCGATCCCATAGGTGTTCGTTCCCATGACATCCCCTATACTAGTGGTTAAGCAAGAATCTTTTCTGGCGCCATTGCTGGGGAGTGAAGCACCTTTGGTAAGTGGAATCTGGTAAGGAAAATTTTATATAGTGTGCTGAAATTTACTGTCACTTGTTACTATGGAAAGTAATCCTTTGAGGGGCTTGTTCGGCGTATCTTCGCCTCGACCAGAAACACAAAGAGTTGTTCCGAAACCTACTGCACCTACTGAAAATATTTATTATGAAATTCCTTCGGGTATGATAGAGAAACTCCTGGCTAATCTTTATGCAGGAGATGGAACACTACATCCTGATTTGCATCTAATATATGTGGATGAAGTTTGTGGATTATTTAAGCTTGCAGGGCTTCCTGAGGATCACGTCAAGAAGAAGGTATTTCCTTTATCTTTGAAGGAGAAGGCATTGACATGGTATAGGCTATGTGATGATATTGGATGATGGAGTTACAACATATTGAAGATGGAATTTCAACAGAAGTTCTATCCTATGCATCTAGTTCATCGTGATCGGAATTATATCTATAATTTTTGGCCTCGTGAAGGAGAACGAATCGCTCAAGCTTGGGGGAGGCTTAATTCAATGTTATATTCATTCCCCAATCATGAGCTCTCGAGAGAAATTATTATTCAGAATTTTTATGCTCGGCTTTCTCGTAATGATCAATCCATGCTCGATACTTCTTGTGTTGGTTCCTATATGAAGAGAGTTATTGACTGCAAATGGGATTTGTTGGAAAGAATTAAATGCAACTCTAAAGATTGGGAACTCAGCGAAGGTAAGGAGTCAGGTATGAACCTTAAGTTTGATTGTGTTAAATCCTTCATAGACACTGATGCTTTTCATGAATTTAGCACTAAATATGGGCTTGACTCTGAGATAGTAGCTTCTTTTTGTGAATCTCTTGCTGCTCATATTGACCTCCCTAAGGATAAGTGATTTAAATATCATCCTCCCATTGAAGTGAAAGTAGTTGAACCTATTAAAGTTGAAGAGGAAACTATTACTTATAATATATATCCTGTCATTCCTGTTGCTTATATTGAGAAACCACCTTTCCCTGTTAGAATAAAGGAACATGCTAAAGCTTCAACTGTGGTTCGTAAGAGCTGTGCTAGAACATCTACACCCCCTGAGCAAATTAAAGTTGAGCCTAGTATTGCAATGGTTAAGGATCTCTTGGTTGATAATATTAATGGGCATGTTATTCAATTTTGTGATGAAGCTGCTAGAATTGCTAAACCTGATACTAAAGATAAACATAGACCCATTGTTGGCACGCCTGTTGTTTCTGTTAAAATAGGAGATCATTGTTATCTTGGCTTATGTGATATGGGTGCTAGTGTGAGTGCAATTCCCTTTACCTTATATAAAGAGATTATGAATGATATTGCACCAGCTAAGTTAGAGGAAATTGATGTTACAATTAAGCTTGCTAATAGAGATACTATATCACCAGTTCGGATTATTAGAGATGTTGAAGTCTTGTGTGGGAAAATAAAATATCCTACTGTTTTTCTTGTCCTTGGTTCCCCACAAGATGATTATTGTCCCATTATATTCGGTAGACCCTTCCTAAATACCGTTAATGCCAGGATAGATTGTGAGAAGGAAACTGTTACCATAAGTTTTGGGGATACGTCTCATGAGTTTAATATCTCTAAATTTCATAGACAACCCCATGATAAAGAATTGTCTAGTAAGGATGAAATTATTGGTTTGCTTTTATTGCCATGCCTCCTAGTGATCCCTTAGAACAATATTTGTTGGACCATGAAAATGATATGCATATGAATGAAAGGCATAAAGTAGATAAGATTTTCTTTGATCAACATCCTATTCTGAAACACAACTTGCCTGTTGAAATACTTGGGGATCCTCCTCCACCCAAGGGTGATACCATGTTTGAGCTTAAACAATCACCGGATACTCTGAAATATGCTTATCTTAATGAAAAGAAGATATATCCTGTTATTATTAGTGCTAACCTTCCAAAGCATGAAGAATAGAGATTATTGAAAACTCTGAGGAAGCACTGTGCTGCTATTGGATATACTCTTGATGATCTTAAGGGCAGTAGTCCCACTCTATGTCAGCATAAAATTAAAATGGAGCCCGATGCTAAACCAGTTGTTGATCATCAACAACAGTTAAATCCTAAAATGAAGGAAATGGTAAGAAATGAAATATTAAAGCTTCTGGTGGCAGGTATCATTTACCCTATTGCTAATAACAGATGGGTTAGTCCCGTTCATTGTGTCCCTAAGAAAGGAGGTATTACCATAGTTCCTAATGATAAAAAAGACTTGATCCCGCAAAGAATTGTTACAGGATATAGAATGGTAATTGATTTTAGGAAATTAAGTAAAGCTACTAGAAAAGATCATTACCCTCTACCTTTTATTGATCAAATGCTAGAAACACTATCCAAACACACACATTTCTGCTTTCTAGATGGTTATTCTGGTTTCTCTCAAATACCTGTGTAAAAAGAGGACCAAGAGAAGACCACTTTTACCTGCCCTTTTGGTACCTTTGCTTATAGAAGTGTGCCTTTTGGTTTATGCAATGCACCTGCTACCTTTCAGAGATGTATGCCTGCTATATTCTCTCATTTTTGTGAAAGGATTGTTGAGGTTTTCATGGATGATTTTTTCGTTTACGAAACTTCTTTTGATGATTGTTTGAGCAACCTTGATCGAGTTTTGTAGAGATGCAAAGAAACTAATCTTGAATTGAATTGGGAGAAGTGCCACTTTATGGTGAATGAAGGTATTGTCTTGGGACATAAAGTTTCCGAAAGAGGTATTGAAGTTGATAAAGCTAAAGTTGATGCTGTTGAAAAAATGTCGTGTCCTACGGATATCAGAGGTATAAGAAGTTTTCTTGGTCATGTTGGTTTCTATAGGAGATTTATTAAAGATTTCTAGGCCGCTCACTAAGCTCTTGCAAAAAGATGTTCCATTCGTTTTTGATGATGATTGTGTAGAATCTTTTGAAATTCTTAAGAATGCCTTGATTTCTGCACCAGTTGTTCAACCGCCTGATTGGAACCTACCCTTTGAAATCATGTGTGGTGCTAGTGATTATGCCATTGGTGTTGTTCTAGGACAAAGAGTTAATAAGAAATTAAATGTTATTCATTATGCTAGCAAAACTCTAGACAGTGCTCAAAGAAACTATGCTACCACTAAAAAAGAATTTTTAGTAGTTGTGTTCGCTTGTGATAAGTTTAGACCCTATATTGTTGATTCTAAAGTAAATGTTCACACTGATCATGCTGCTATTAAATATCTTATGGAAAATAAAGATGCTAAACCTAGACTTATCAGGTGGGTTCTCCTGCTACAAGAATTTTATTTGCATATTGTTGATAGAAACGATGCTGATAACCCCGTAGCACATAACTTGTCTAGGTTAGAGAATGTACTTGATGACCCACTACCTATTGATGATAGCTTTCTTGATGAACAATTAGCTGTCAATAATGTTTCTCATAATTCTCCTTGGTATGTTGATTATGGTAATTACATTGTCGCTAAATTTATAGTGCCTAGTTTCACATACCAACAAAATAAAAGGTTCTTCTATGATTTAAGACATTACTTCTGGGATGACCCACATCTTTATAAAGAAGGAATAGATGGTGTTATTAGACATTGTGTACATGAGCATGAATAGGAACATATCCTACACAAGTGTCATTCCAAGGCCTACGGAGGACACCACGCTGGAGATAGAACTGCACATAAGGTATTACAATCTGGGTTTTATTGTCCTACTCTCTTCAAGGATGCTCGTAAGTTTGTCCTGTCATGTGATGAATGTCAAATTATTGGTAATATTAGTAGACGTCAGGAAATGCCTATGAATTACTCTCTTGTTATTGAACAATTTGATGTTTGGGGTTTTGATTATATGGGACCTTTTCCAACGTCCAACAGGTACACTGATATTTTAGTTGTTGTTGATTATGTTACTAAGTGGGTAGAAGCTATTCCAACTAGTAGTGTTAATCATAACACCTATATTAAGATGCTTAAGGAAGTTGTTTTCCCTAGATTTGGAGTCCCCAGATATTTAATGACTGATGGTGGTTCACATTTTATTCATGGTGCTTTCCATAAATTTCTTGCTAGGTATGATGTTAATCATAGAATTGCATCTCCTTATCATCCTTAGTCTAGTGGTCAAGTAGAATTAAGCAATAGATAAATTGAATTAATCTTACAAAAGATAGTTAGTAGATCTAGGAACAATTGGTCTAAGAAACTAGACCATGCATTATGGGCTTATATAACTGCTTACAAGAACCCTATGGGTATGTATCCATATAAAATGGTTTATGGTAAAATATGTCACTTATCTCTAGACCTAGAGCGTAAAGCTTATTGGGCAATCAAAGAGCTCAACTATGATTTCAGACTTGGTGGTGAGAAGAGGTTATTTGACATTATCTCACTTGATGAATGGAGAACCCAGGCCTATGAGAATGCCAAGTTGTTTAAAGAGAAAGTTAAGAGCTGGCATGATAAAAGGATGAAAAGCGTGAATTCAATGTAGGTGACCATGTCTTGCTATACAATTCTCGGTTAAGATTTTTTGCAGGAAAACTTCTCTCTAAATGGGAAGGGCCCTACATTGTCGAGGAAGTATATCGTTCCGGTGCCATCAGGATCAACAATGCCGAAGGCACAAATCCGAAGGTGGTAAACAGGCAAAGAATCAAACAATATATCTCAGGTACTCCCATAAATGTTGAAACCAATATTATTAATACCATAACTCTGGAGGAGTATATTAGGGAGACTTACCGGAACGTTTCAGACTCCGAAAAGGAATAGGTATGTGGTAGGGTAAGTAAACCGACTCCAAAACTTTCCCAATAGAAATTTTACTCAGTTTTGGAATATTTAAAAAATTAGGAAAATCAAAAGTAGTCCGAAAGACGCACGAGGAGGTGACAAGCCTACTAGGTGCGGCCACCCTCCTAGCCGCGCCTAGGGGGCTTGCCACCACCCCGTGCACCCTCCGGACTCCGTTTTCTTGTGGTACACTCCTTTGTGTCGACAAAAATTCATTATATAATCTCCCAAAGGTTTGGACTTTCGTATCACGACATTACCCCCTGTTTTTGTTTTGAGTTGTTTCTGCAGCAGATTTGGAGCAAGATGTCTTACCAAGAGTTGATCGGGGAGAGTCGTGTTTCTCACCCGACATGGGAACCTGGAGCATACAGTGAAGCTAATCACTTTGGGCGAACCACGTAGGAGGATATGGAAGCTGGCTTGAAAAGGGTGGATGCCATGGAGGAAGACCAAGAAGTTAACTTTCATCCACAACCTGGAGCCATGCTGGAGGAACTTCAGAGCTCAGCAATCCCGAATTCGGTCATTCCTCCCGATGCTAAATTTCTTACTTATGAAAGCCTGAAAAGGAGTGTTGTCTTTTCACCCGCAGCAATCAAACATCCATTGTTGAAGGTATTTCTAACCGTCACTGGAAAACTTCACAAGGAAATAATGGATCTCGGGCGGCAAAATAACAAGCTTGAGGAGGAGAATCACATTCTGAAGGGTATCATCGCCAAGAATATGGCACCATCACCTCCGAAGAAGGACCTCTAAGCACATGGGAATGGGCACTCCCCTTGTCTTGTGCCAAGCTTGCGGTAGGTGCCCCGGTATTGTATCACCATCACACCCTTTTTCCTTTTCCTTTTCTTGTTTTTCTTAGTTCGATCCTTTTTGATTTTGTCTTGATCTGGTAGAATAAAGTTTTAGTATGATATTACTTTTAGTTTTTTCTTTTTGCTCCCCTTATGTAAGCAAGTC
The DNA here is from genome assembly GCA_022496015.1 of Hordeum marinum. Classification (NCBI taxonomy): domain Eukaryota; kingdom Viridiplantae; phylum Streptophyta; class Magnoliopsida; order Poales; family Poaceae; genus Hordeum; species Hordeum marinum. Next base: position 393,452,940 of record CM039675.1, on the reverse strand, counting down.
CGAGAGTTATATAATAAAAACTAGTTTTGATGTGAGGGCTTTGCTGGCTTACTATGCTCTTGAGAGTAATAACTAAAATAAGAATAGAATAAAAGCAAAGAATATACATAATGATCCTATGGGGAGTGATGACTTCACATATAAGAAGTATGTTGACTGAAATTTGTTGGGAGTTAACAAACATAGTGATTGGTCATTGGGGCAATTAAAAAGGAAGTGATAAATAAAGAGAGATTCATATATAAATATATTATCTTGGACGTCTTTTATGATTGTGACCACTCATCAAAATATTACATGCTAAGAAGTTGATGTTGGACAAGGAAGAAAACATAATGGGTTATGTTTGCTTGCTTCTCTATAGAAGGTATATGGTTTTAGATCCTTCAACATGTAGTGCTTGCTTCCACCTCAAATTAGCCAAAACTTCCACACCAAGTAGAGATACTACTTGTGCATACAAACACCTCAACCCAGTTTTGCCATGAGAGTCCACCATACCTACCTATGGATTGAGTAAGATCCTTCAAGTAAGTTGTCATCGATGCAAAAAGCAATAAGAAGTGCTCCTAAATATGTATGATCTTTTATAATAAGGGAAATAAGCGTTGTATGAACTTATGATAGTAAAGAAATAAAAGCGACAGACTGCATAATAAAGGTTGCTATCACAAAGGGCAATACAACGCGACATTCCTTTGCACTAAGGGTTTGTGCATACCAAAACAAAAAGCGCATGACAACCTCTACTTCCCTTTGCGAAGGGCCTATCTGTTACTTTTACTTTTTAAGTACTTATCTTTATGCAAGAGTCATGGTGATCCTCACCACTTCCTATATTTCGCCTCTCACTTGGCAAGCATTATGTGTTGGGGAATGATCTAGACACATATACCCATTTGGATGTGGTTGAGCATGAGTTATTACTGTTGACATCACCCTTGAGGTGAATAGTTGGGAGGCAAAACTATAAGCCCCTATCTTTCTCTTTGTCCGATTGAAGCTTTGATCTCATGAGTACCACGTGAGTGTTAGCAATTATGAAAGACTAAAAGATGATTGAGTATGTGGGTTTGCTTTTCAAGCTCTTATATTTACTCTTCCAGATGTTATGATAAATTGCCAATTGCTTCAATGACTAAGATCATAGTTTCTTGGTTGTCAATAAGAGTTCTTAGTTCATACTTTATCTCGTGAATGAATTGTTACTCTAGCATAAGCAATCTTATACAATAAGTATTGTTGTTCTAAAGACGTTAATGATGCCCTCACGTCTGTATTGTATTTTATCGACACCTCTATCTCTAAACATGTGGATATATTTATCGATCTCGGCTTTCTCTTGAGGGCAAGCGAGGTCTAAGCTTGGGGGAGTTGATACGTCCATTTTTTCATCATGCTTTTATATTGATATTTATTACATTATGGGCTGTTATTACATGCTACATGAAGAGGGAGAATGCCGACAGCTGGAATTCTGGACTAGAAAAGGAGCAAATCTGAGATACCTATTCTGCACAACTGCAAAAGTTCTGAAATTTTACGGAGAACTATTTTGGAATATATAAAAAATAACTGGGCGAAATAGTTCCCAGAGAGGACCCACCAGGAGGTGGCAAGCCTACCAGGCGCGGCCACCCCCCTGGCTGCACTTCGCAGGCTTGTGACCCACCTGGAAGGTCCCCGATGCCCATCTTCTGCTATATGAAGGGTTTTTACCTGGCAAAAATTAGAAGGAAGCTTTCGGGACGAAGCGCCAACGTATCAAGGCGGAACTTGTACATAACCAATCTAGAGCTCCGGCAGGGTTGTTCTGCCAGGGAAACTTCCCTACCAGAGGGGGAAATTGAAGCCATCGTCATCACCAATGATCCTCTCATAGAGAGGGGGTCAATATTCATCAACATCTTCACTAGCACCATCTCCTCTCCAAACCCTAGTTCATCTCTTGTATCCGATCTTTGTCTCAAACCTCAGATTGGTACCTGTGGGTTGCTAGTAGAGTTGATTACTCCTTGTAGTTGATGCTAGTTGGTTTACTTGGTGGAAGATCATATGTTCAGATCCTTTATGATAATTAATACTCCACTGATTATGAACATGACATGCTTTGTGACCAGTTACATTTGTTCCTGAGGACATGGGATAAGTCTTGTTATAAGTAATCATGTGAATTTTGTATTCATTCGATATTTTGATGAGATGTATGTTGTCTCTCCTCTAGTGGTGTTATGTTAACATCGACTACATAACACTTCACCATTATTTGGGCCTAGGGGAAGGCATTGGGAAGTAATAATTAGATTATGGGTTGCTAGAATGACAGAAGCTTAAACCTTAGTTTATGCGTTGCTTCGTAAGGGGCTGATTTGGATCCATATGTTTCATGCTATGGTTAGATTTATCTTAATTCTTATTTCGTAGTTGCGTATGCTTGCGAGAGGGGTTAATCATATGTGGGAGGTTTGTCCAAGTAAGGGCAGTACCCAAGCACCGGTCAACCCACATATCAAATTATCAAAGTAACGAACGCAAATCAAATGAGCACGATGAAAACTAGCTTGACAGAAATTCACATGTGTCCTCGGGAGCGCTTTGCTTTTATATAAGAGTTTTTCGAGGCCTGTCCTTTGCTACAAAAAGGATTGGGCTACCTTGCCGCACCTTTGCTACAATTGTTGCTTGTTACTCGTTACAAATTATCTTATCACAAAACTATCTGTTACCGATAATTTCAATGCTTGCAGAGAATACCTTAGTGGAAACCGCTTGTCATTTCCTTTTGCTCCTCGTTGTGTTCGACACTCTTACTTATCGAAAGGACTACAATAGATCCCCTATACTTGTGGGTCATCATATCTTTAAGAGGAAGACAGACACGGATGGTAATCTCACTATCTATAAAGCTCGACTTGTGGCAAAGGTTTTTTTTACAAGTTCAAGGATTTGACTATGATGAGACCTTCTCACCCGTAGTGATGCTTAAGTCTGTTAGAATCATGTTAGCAATACTAGTATTTTTTGATTATGCAATTTGGCAGTTGGATGTCAAAATAGTGTTCCTTAACGGTTTCCTTATGGAAGAGTCGTATATGATACAACGAGAAGGTTTTGTCGATCCAGTGAATGCTAACAAAGTTTGCAAACTCCATGTATCCATTTATGGACTAGTACAAGCATCTCAGAGTTGTAATCTTTGCTTTGATGAGGTGATCAAAGCATTCAGATTTATACAAGTTTACGGAGAAGCTTGTATTTACAAGAAAGTGAGTGGGATCTCTATAGCGTTTCTAATATTATATGTGGATGACATATTGCTGATTAGAAACAATATAGAAATGTTGGAAAGCGTGAAGGAATATTTGAACAAGATTTTTTCAATGAAGGACCTAGGAGAAGGTGCTTTAATATTAGGCATCAAGATCTATAGAGATAGATTGAGACACTTAGTAGGACTTTCGCAGAGCACATACCTTGACAAAGTTTTGAAGAAGTTCAAAATGGATCAGTCCAAGAAGGGGTTCTTGGCTGTATTGCAAGGTGTGAAGTTGAGTAAGATGCAATGCCCAGTGACTGAAGAAGATAGAGAGAAGATGAGTGTCATCCCCTATGCTTCAGCCATAGGCTCTATCATGTATGCAATGATGTGCGCAAGACCCGATGTCAGCCTTGTCATAAGTATGGCCGGAAGGTTTCAAAGTGAACATGAATGGAGCATTGGACGACGGTCAAGAATATCCTTAAGTATCTCAAAAGTACTAAGGAGATGTTTCTCTTTTATGGAGGTGATCAAGAGCTCGTCGTAAAGGGTTACGTCGATGCAAGCTTTGACACTGATCTGGATGACTCTAAGTCTCAAACTAGATACTTATTTATTCTCAATGGGGGAACGATAAGCTGGTGCAGTTCCAAGTAGAGCGTGGTAGACGATTCTACATGCGAAGCGGAGTACATCACAACCTCGGAGGCGGCGAAGAAAGGTGTCTGGATGAAGGAGTTCGTGATACATCTTGGAGTATTGCCCAGTGCACTGAATCCAATGGCTCTGTTCTTTGACAACACTGGTGCCATTGCTCTGGCCAAGGAACCAAGGTTTCACATGAGGACCAGACACATAAAAGCGACGCTTCAATTCCATCCGTGATTACACCAAGGAGGGGGATGTAAATATTTGCAAAGTGCACAAGGATCTGAATATCGTAGACCCGTTGAATAAACCTCTTCCAAGGGCTAAACATGATCAACACCAGAACTGTGTGGGTGTTAGATTTATTACAATGTAAATCACATAGTGATGTGAGCTAGATTATTGACTCTAGTGCAAGTGGGAGACTGTTGGAAATATGCCCTACAGACAATAATAAAATGGTTATTATTATATTTCCTTGTTCATGATAATCGTTTATTATACATGCTATAATTGTATTGATCGGAAACAAATTGCATGTGTGGATACATAGACAACACTATGTCCCTAGTATGCCTCTAGTAAACTAGCTCGTTGATCAAAGATGGTCAAGGTTTCCTGGCCATAGACATTAGATGTCGTTTGATAATGGGATCACATCATTAGGATAATGATGTGATGGACAAGACTCAAACTATGAACGTAGCATATGATTGTGTCAATTTATTGCTATAGTTTTTTGCATGTCAAGTATCTGTTCCTATGACCATGAGATCATGCAACTCACCGACACCGGAGGAGTACCTTGTGTGTATCAAATGTTGCAACGTAACTGGGTGACTATAAAGATGCTCTACAAGTATCTCTAAGGGTGTCTGTTGAGTGGGTATGGATCAAGACTGAGATTTGATACTCTGTGTGATATAACTAAAGTGTTAGCCACAGGGCCGACTCGGTAATACAACATCGCAATAAGAGTTGCAAGCAATGTGACTAAAGTGTTAGCCATAGGATCTTATATTACGGAACGAGTAAAGAGACTTGCCAGTAACGAGATTGAACTAGGTATAGAGATACCGACGATCAAATCTCGGGCAAGTAGCATACCGAAGAACAAAAGGAACAACATACGGGATTAACTGAATCCTTGACTTTGAGGTTCAACCGATAAAGATCTTCATAGAATATGTAGGAACCAATATGGGCATCCAGGTCCTGCTATTGGTTATTGCCATAGAGGTATCGGTCATGTCTACATAGTTCGCGAACCCTCATGGTCTGCTCACTTAACGTTCGGTGACGTTTCGGTAGTATTGAGTTATGTATGGTGGAGACCGAAGGTTGTTCAGAGTACCGGATGAGATCTCGGATGTCATGAGCTATGGAATAGTCCGCAGGTAAAGTTTGATGTATAGGAAGTCCTGTTTTGGTCACCGGAAAAGTTTTGTGTACTTCGGTAGTGTATCGGGAGTGTCGGGAGGGTCCACTGGTGGGAGACGTAGTAGTAAATCAAAAAATTTCCTACGTGTCACCAAGATCTATCTATGAAGAAACCAGCAACGAGTGGGGAGAGATTGCATCTTCATACCTTTGAAGATCGCTAAGCGGAAGCGTTACAAGAACGTGGTTGGTGGAGTCGTACTCGTAGCGATTCAGATCGCGGCGGACTCCGATCTAAGCGCCGAACAACGGCGCCTCAGCGTTCAACACACGTGCAGCCCGATGACGTCTCCTACGCCTTGATGCAGCAAGGAGGAAGGAGAGGTTGAGGCAGAGCTCCGGCAGCACGACGGCGAGGTGACGGTGGAGCTACGTGGACTCCGGCAGGGCTTCGCCAAGCGCTACGGAGAACGAGGAAGAGGAAGGGTAGGGCTGCGCCGAGAGAGAGAGAAGTCGTGTCCCAAACCATCCCCAATACCTTGGATATATATAGGAGGAGGGAGAGGTAGGGCTGCATTGGCCCCTCCTCCAAGGAGGAGAGGTTCGGCCGAACCTAGGGAGGAGTCCACCTCCCACAAGGGAGGTGGATATCTTCCTTTTGAATCCTTTTCAGCCTTATCTCTTATCCCTAGCCGCATGGGCCCTTCCGGAAGGTCTTGGACAGCCCAATAAGGTTTGGTACATCTCCTCTAAGGCCCCACAAAGTCCTTTGGTCGTCACACCCCTCCCGGGGTCCTCCGGCACCCTCCCGGCACTCCCGGTACACTACCAATGAGCCCGAAAACTTTCCGGTAACCAAAACTGGACTTCCTATATATCAATCTTTACCTTTGGACCATTCCGGAGCTCCTCGTGACTTCCGGGATCTCATCCGGGACTCCGAACAACCTTCGGTAACCATGTACAACATTTCCCTATAACCCTAGCGTCATCGAACCTTAAGTGTGTAGACCCTACGGGTTCGGGAGACACATAGACATGACCGAGACACCTCTCTGGTCAATAACCAACAGCGGGATCTGGATACCCATGTTGGCTCCCACATGCTCCACGATGATCTCATCGGATGAACCACGATGTCGGGGATTCAATCAATCCCGTATGCAATTCCTTTGTCTATCGGTATGATACTTGCCCGAGATTTGATTGTCGGTATCCCTAAACTTTGTTCAATCTCGTTACTGGCAAGTCTCTTTACTCATTTCGTAACACATCATCCTGTGGCTAACTCCTTAGTCACATTGAGCTCATTATGATGTCTTACCGAGTGGGCCCAGAGATACCTCTCCGTCATACGGAGTGACAAATCCCAGTCTCGATTCGTGCCAACCCAACAGACACTTTCGGAGATACACGTACTGCACCTTTATAGCCACCTAGTTACGTTGTGACATTTGGCACACCCAAAGCATTCCTACGGTATCCGGGAGTTGCACAATCTCATGGTCTAAGGAAATGATACTTGACATTGGAAAAGCTTTAGCAGACGAACAACACGATCTTGTGCTATGCTTAGGATTGGGTCTTGTCCATCACATCATTCTCCTAATGATGTGATCCTGTTACCAACGACATCCAATGTCCATGGTCATAAACCGTGACCATCTATTGATCACCGAGCTAGCCAACTAGAGGCTCACTAGGGACATGTTGTGGTCTATGTATTCACACATGTATTACGGTTTCCGGTTAACACAACTATAGCATGAACAATAGACAATTATCACGAACAAGGAAATACAATAATAACCATTTTATTATTGCCTCTAGGGCATATTTCCAACAGTCTCCCACTTGCACTAGAGTCAATAATCTAGTTACATTGTGATGAATCAAACTCCCATAGCATTCTGGTGTTGATCATGTTTTGCTCGTGAGAGAGGTTTAGTCAACGGATCTGCGACATTCAGATCCATATGTACTTTACAAATATCTATATCTCCCTCCTGAATGTAATCATGGATGGAGTTGAAGTGGCGCTTGATGTGTATTGTCTTCTTGTGAAACCTGGGCTCCTTCGCAAGGGCAATAGCTCTAGTGTTGTCACGGAATAGAGTCATCGGGCCCGACGCATTGGGAATCATTCCTAGGTCGGTGATGAACTCCTTCATCCAGACTCCTTCCTTTGCTACTTACGAAGCAGCTATGTACTTCGCTTCACATGTAGATGCCGCCACGATGCTTTGCTTGCTGCTGCACCAGCTCACTGCCCCTCCGTTCAGAATATAAACGTATCTGGTTTGTGACTTTGAGTCGTTCGGATCTATGTCGAAGCTAGCATTGATGTAACCCTTTACGATGATCTCTTCGGCACCTCCATACATGAGAAACATGTCCTTTGTCCTTTTCAGGTACTTCAGGATATTCTTGACCGATGTCCAGTGTTCCGCCCCGAGATCACTTTGGTACCTCCCTACCAAACTTATGATAAGGTTCACATTAGGTCTGGTACATACCATGACATACATAATAGAGCCTATGGCTGAAGCATAGGGGATGACACTCATCTCTTCTCTATCCTTTGCCATGGTCGGGCATTGAGTCGTACTCAATCTTACACCTTGTAACACAGGCAAGAACCCCTTCTTGGACTGATCCATATTGAACTTCTTCAATATCTTTTCAAGGTATGTGTTTTGTGAAAGACCTATGAGGCATCTCGATCTATCTCTATAGATCTTAATACCTAATATGTAAGAAGCTTCTCCAAGGTCCTTCATTGAAAAACACTTATTCAAGTAGGCCTTTACACTTTCTAAGAGTTCTATATCATTTCCCATTATCAGTATGTCATCCACATATAATACGAGAAATGCTATGGAGCTCCCACTCACTTTCTTGTAAATACAGGGTTCTCCATAAACCTGTACAAACCCAAACGCTTTAATCCCTCATTAAAGCGAATGTTCCAACTCCGAGATGCTTGCACGAGCCCATAGATGGAGCGCTAGAGCTTGCATACTTTGTTAGCATCTTTAGGATCGACAAAACCTTCCGGTTGCATCATATACAGTTCTTCCTTCAGGAAGCCATTAAGGAATGTCGTTTTGACGTCCATTTGCCAGATCTCATAATCATAAAATGCGGCAATTGCTAACATGATTCGGATAGGCTTTAGCATCGCTACGGGTGATAAAGTCTCATCGTAGTCAACTCCTTGAACTTGTCGATAACCCTTAGCGACAAGCCGAGCCTTATAGACAGTCACATTACCATCCGCGTCAGTCTTCTTCTTAAAGATCCATTTATTTTCAATGGCTCGCTTATCATCAGGCAAGCCCACCAAAGTCCACACTTTGTTCTCATACATGGATCATATCTTGAATTTCATGGCTTCAAGCCATTTGTTGGAATCCGGGCCCGCCATTGCTTCTTCATAGTTCGAAGGTTCACCGTTGTCTAACAACATGATCTCCAGGACAGGGTTGCCATACCACTCTGGTGCGGAACGTGTCCTAGTGGACCTTCGATGTTCAATAGTAACTTGATCTGAAGTTTCATGATCATCATCATTAACTTCCTCTCTAGTCGGTGTAGGCTCCACAGAAACAACTTCCTGTGCTGCGCTACTCTTCGGTTTGAGTGGAGGTACAATTACCTCATCAAGTTCTATTTTCCTCCCACTTACTTATTTCGAGAGAAACTCTTTCTCGAGAAAGGATCCATTCTTGGCAACAAAGACTTTGCCTTCGAATCTGAGGTAGAAGGTATACCCAATAGTCTCTTTGGGATATCCTGTGAAGACGCACTTTTCCGCTTTGGGTTCGAGCTTCTCAGGTTGAAGTTTCTTCACGTAAGCATTGCATCCCCAAAAGTTTAGAAACGACAGCTTAGGTTTCTTTCCAAACCATAGTTCATATGGTGTCGTCTCAACGGACTTTGACGATGCCCTATTTAAAGTGAATGCGGTAGTCTCTAATGCATATCCCCAAAATGATAGCGGTAAGTCGGTAAGATACATCATAGATCGCACGATATCCAACAGAGTGCAAGTACGATGTTCAGACACACCATTTCGTTGAGGTGTGCCAGGCGGCGTGAGTTGTGAAACAATTCCACATTTCCTTAGGTGCGTGTCAAACTCGTGACTTAAATATTCTCCGCCACGATCAGATCATAGGCACTTTATTTTCCTGACACGTTGATTCTCTACCTCACTCTAAAATTCCTTGAACCTTTCAAAGGTTTCAGAATTGTGTTTCATCAAGTAGACATACCCGGATCTGCTCAAGTCATCAGCGAGGGTGAGAACATAACGGTAGCCACCACGAGCCTCGACGCTCATTGGACCGCATACATCGGTATGTATTATTTCCAACAAGTTAGTTGCTCGCTCCATTGTTCCGGAGAATGGAGTCTTGGTCATCTTGCCCATGAGGCATGGTTCGCACGTGTCAAATGATTCGAAATCAAGAGACTCCAAAGGTCCATCAGCATGGAGCTTCTTCATGCGTTTGACACCAAGGCAGCAGTGCCACACGTAAGTGGGACTATCGTTATCAACCTTACACTTTTTGGTACTCACACTATGGACATGTGGAACATCACGTTCGAGATTCATCATAAATAAACCATCGATCAGTGGGGCATGACCATAAAACATTTCTCTCATATAAATAGAACAACCATTATTCTCAGATTTAAATGAGTAGCCATCTCACATAAAGCGAGATCCAGATACAATGTTCATGCTCAAAGCTAGTACTAAATAAGAATTATTGAGGTTTAAAACTAATCCCTAAGGTAGATGTAGAGGTAGCATGCCGACGGCGATCACATCGACCTTGGCCAGTTTCCACTTATTCCGCAGCTCCTGCTTGGAGTTACAAATGTGAGCAACTGCACTGGTATCAAATACCCAGGAGCTACTACGAGCGCTGGTTAGGTACACATCAATAACAACTATATCACATATACCTTTAACGTTGCCGGCCTTCTTATCCGCTAAGTACTTGGGGCAGTTCCGCTTCCAGTGACCGGTACCCTTGCAATAAAAGCACTCAGTCTCAGGCTTGGGTCCATGCTTGTTCTTCTTCCCGACAACTTGCTTACCGAGCGCGGCAACAACTTTGCCGTCCTTCTTGAAGTTCTTCTTCCCCTTGCCTTTCTTGAAACTAGTGGTCTTATTTACCATCAACACTTGATGCTCCTTTTTTATCTCGACCTCTACTGATTTTAGCATCGAGTACAACTCAGGAATGGACTTATCCATACACTGCATGTTGTAGTTCATCACAAAGCTCTTGTAGCTAGGTGGAAGTGACTGGAGGATTCTGTCAATGACCGAGTCATCCGGGAGATTAACTCCCAGCTGAGTCAAGCGGTTGTGCAACCCAGAAATTTTGAGTATGTGCTCACTGACAGTACTGTTTTCCTCCATCTTACAACTGAAGAACTTGTTAGAGACATCATATCTCTCGACCCGGGTATGAGCTTGGAAAACTAGTTTCATCTCTTGGAACATCTCATATGCTCTGTGTTGCTCAAAACGCTTTTGGAGCCCCGGTTCTAAACTGTAAAGCATGCCGCACTGAACAAGGGAGTAATCATCACAGCGTGACTGCCAAGCGTTCGTAATGTCTTGGTCCGTTGGGAAAATGGGTGAGTCACCTAGCAGTGCATCAAGGACATACAATCTCTTGGAAGCTATGAGGATGATCCTCAAGCTATGGACCCAGTCCGCATAGTTGCTTCCATCATCTTTCAGCTTGGTTTTCTCGAGGAACGCGTTGAAGTTGAGGGTGACATTAGCATTGGCCATTGGGTCTACAATATAGATTGTAATGACAATTTTAGACTAAGTTCATGATAATTAAGTTCACATAATCAAATTATTTAATGAACTCCCACTTAGATAGACATATCTCTAGTCATCCAAGTGACACATGATCCACGTCAACTAGCCTGTGTCCGATCATCACGTGAGACGGACTAGTCATCCATGGTGAACATCTCCATGTTGATCATATCTTCTATACCACTCATGTTCAACCTTTTGGTCTTTCATGTTCCGAGGCCATGTCTGTACATGCTAGGCTCGTCAAGTCAACCTAAGTGTTTCGCGTGTGTAAATCTGGCTAACACCCGTTGTATGCGGACGTTAGAACCTATCACACCCGATCATCACGTGGTGCTTCGGAACAACAATCCTTAGCAACGGTGCACAGTTAGGGTGAACACATTTCTTGAAATTTTATTGAGAGATCATCTTATTTAGCTATCGTCGTTCTAAGAAAATAAGATGTAAACATGATAAACATCACATGCAATCAATATAGTGACATGATATGGCCAATATCATCTTGCTCCTTTGATCTCCATCTTCGGGGCACCATGATCATCACTGTCACCAACACGACACCATGATCTCCATCATCATGATCTCCATATCATGTCTTCATGAAGTTGTCTCGCCAACTATTACTTCTACTACTATGGCTAACGTTTAGCAATAAAGAAAAGTAATTACATGACAATCTTGATTGACACGCAGGTCATACAATAAAATAAGACAACTCCTATGGCTCCTGCCACTTGTCATACTCATCGACATGCAAGTCGTGAATCCTATTACAAGAACATGATCAATCTCATACATCACAATGCATCACATCACATCCTTTGGCCATATCACATCACAAGGCATATGCTGCAAAAACAAGTTAGACGTCCTCTAATTTTTAGTTGCAAGTTTTTACGTGGCTGCTATAGGTTTCTAGCAAGAACGTTTCTTACCTATGCCAAAACCACAACGTGATATGCCAATTGCTATTTACCCTTCATAAGGACCCTTTTCATCGAATCCAATCCGACTAAGGTGGGAGAGACAGATACCCGCTAGCCACCTTATGCAACAAATGCATGTCAAGAGGTGGAACCGGTCTCACGTAAGCGTACATGTAAAGTAGGTCCGGGCCGCTTCATCCCAAAATACCGCCGATAAAGATAAGACTAGTAGTGGTAAGCAAATTAACAAGATCGATGCCCACAACAACTTTGTGTTCTACTCATGCATAGATTCTACGCATAGACCTAGCTCATGATGCCACTGTTGGGAAACGTAGTAGTAAATCAAAAAAATTCCTACATGTCACCAAGATCTATCTATGAAGAAACCAGCAACAAGTGGGGAGAGATTGCATCTTCATACCTTTGAAGATCGCTAAGCGGAAGCGTTACAAAAACGTGGTTGGTGGAGTCGTACTCGTAGCGATTCAGACCGCGGTGGATTCCGATCTAAGCGCCGAACAACGGTGCCTCCACGATCAACACACGTGCAGCCCGATGATGTCTCCTACTCCTTGATCCAGCAAGGAGGAAGGAGAGGTTGAGGGAGAGCTCTGGCAGCATGACGACATGGTGACGGTGGAGCTACGTGGACTCCGGCAGGGCTTCGCCAAGCGCTACGGAGAACGAGGAAGAGGAAGGTTAGGGCTGCGCCGAGAGAGAGAGAAGTCGTGTCCCAAATCAGCCCCAATACCTTGGATATATATAGGAGGAGGGATAGGGAGGGCTGACTTGGCCCCTCCTCCAAGGAGGAGAGGTTCGGCCGAACCTAGGGAGGAGTCCACCTCCCACAAGGGAGGTGGATCTCTTCCTTTTGAATCCTTTTCAGCCTTATCTCTTATACCTAGCCGCATGGGCCCTTCCAGAAGGCCTTGGCCAGACCAATAAGGGCTGGTACACCTCCTCTAAGGGCCCACGAAGTCCTTTGGTCATCACACCCCTCCCGGCACTCCCGCTGCACTACCGATGAGCCCGAAAACTTTCCGGTAACCAAAACTGGACTTCCTATATATCAATATTTACCTCCGGACCATTTCGGAGCTCCTCGTGACGTCTGGGATCTCATCCGGGACTCTGAACAACCTTTGTTAACCACGTACAACATTTACCTATAACCCTAGCGTCATGGAACCTTAACTGTGTAGACCCTTCGGGTTCGGGAGACACGTAGACATGACCGAGACACCTCTCCGGTCAATAACCAACAACGGGATCTGGATACCCATGTTGGCTCCCACATGCTCCACTATGATCTCATCGGATGAACCATGATGTCAAGGATTCAATCAATCCCGTATGCAATTCCCTTTGTCTATCGGTATGATACTTGCCCGAGATTTGATCGTCGGTATCCCTATACCTTGTTCAATCTCGTTACCGACAAGTCTCTTTACTCGTTCCGTAACACATGATCCCGTGGCTAACTCCTTAGTCACATTGAGCTCATTATGATGATGTCTTACCGAGTGGGCCCAGAGATACCTCTCCGTCATACGGAGTGACAAATCCCAGTCTCGATTCGTGCCAACCCAACAGACACTTTCGAAGATACCCGTAGTGCACCTTTATAGCCACCCAGTTACGTTGTGATGTTTGGCACACCCAAAGCATTCCTACGGTATCGGGGAGTTGTATAATCTCATGGTCTATGGAAATGATACTTGACATTGGAAAAGCTTTAGCAGACGAACTACACTATCTTGTGCTATGCTTAGGATTGGATCTTGTCATCCCGTTATCAATGACATCCAATGTCCATGGTCATGAAACCGTGACCATCTATTGATCGAGCTAGCCAACTAGAGGCTCACTAGGGATCTGTTGTGGTCTATGTATTCACACATGTATTACGGTTTTCGGTTAACACAACTATATCATGAACAATAGACAATTATCATGAACAAGGAAATACAATAATAACCATTTTATTATTTCCTCTAGGGCATATTTCCAACATCCACCCATGCCGGGAGGCCACATGGGCCTTAGGAGTGGCTCACCAGCCCTTAGTGGGCTGGGCAAGCCATCCTTTAAGGGCCCATGCGACCAGGAGGTGGGAGAAGGAAAAAACCCAAGAGGGGGAATCGAATCCTACTAGGAGTAGGATTGGAGGTGGACTTTCCCACCTCCACCACTTCGGCCGACTCCTAGGGGAACCCTAGGGGAGCCGTGCCCCTACCCTACCTCCTATATATATTGGAGGGGAGAGAGGGCAGCCACACCAAACCCTAAGCCACGGTGCATCCCTCTCTCCCCAATAGGTCATATCCTCTAGTTTTTCGACGGTGCTTAGGCGAAGCCCTGCCGGAATAGTTCCACCACCACCGTCGCCATGCCGTCGTGCTACCGAAGAACTCATCTACCTCTCCGCTCCCTCTTGATGGATCCAGAAGGTAGAGATCATAATCTAGTTGTACATGCGCTAAATGCGGAGGTGCCGTCTGTTCGGCGCTAGATCGGGACGGATCATGATTGGATCGTAGGACGGCTAGCGATTTGGATTGCGAAGATGTTCGACTACATCAACCGCGTTTCTCAACACTTCCCGCTTAGTGATCTACAAGGGTATGTAGATCCACTCTCCCTCTCGTAGATGCTCATGACCATGGATAGATCTTGCGTGTGCGTAGGAATTTTTTTGTTTCCCATGCAACGTTCCCCAACACTCGGGCCCTAGTGATAATCATTAAGCATAGCAAAGTCATACCAACATCAATATCAGAACATAGTGTATACTAGGGATCAAGCCACATCAACTTAACTTGATTACATGATCAATTTCATCCAATCCCATCACTGTCTAGCAAGCCTACAAAGTAATTACTCACTCCCGATGGTGAGCATCCTGGCGGTGTTGATGAAGAAGGGTTGGTGATGATGATGGCGATGAATCCCCCTTTTTGGAGCCCCAAATGGACTCCATATCAGCCCTCCCGATGAAGAGAGGAAGGTGGTGTAGGATCTGTCTCGTAAAATGCAATGAAATATTCTCTCTATTTTTTCTCCGAATATGTGAGTTTATAGGAGTGGAATTAGGGTTAGGGGAACCACGTGGACTCCACAAGCTAACAGGGCGTGACTAGGGGGTGGGCATACCCTGTTGCCTTGTGTCTCACAGGCAGCCCCTCTGGTGGTTCTTTGCCCCACAATTCATTATGTATTCCAAAAATAATTCACAAAATGTTTCTTCAATTACAGGGACTTTTATTTCTGCACAAAAATAAAACCAAGGTAGTTCTGCTGAAAGCAACGTCAGTCCGGGTTAGTTCGATTCAAATCATGCAAATTAGAGTCCGAAACCAGAGCAAAAGTATTTGGAAAAGTACATACGTTCTATACGTATCAACTTCCCCAAACTTAACTCATTGCTTGTCCTCAAGCAATTCTGTTGATAAACTAAAAGGGATAAAGAAAACTTTTACAAACTCTTTTGTTCTTGTTGTTATACACATGCTTAGCTAGTGTTCAAGTTTTTTGCATAAATCATAAATGACCAAATCCATGGTAACAATTAAACAACATATTCACTCATGGTAATACATAACCAACTAGCAAGAAATAATAAGATATCTCACATGCCATGAATTTGTCAAAACAATCATGATATAATATGATGACATGGTACTTCGCTAGCCATTTCTAAGACAACAAAACATGAATGCAGAGCACCTCTGAGGTTCAAGCAGCGACTAAACATTATAATTCAAGGTAGAAAAGATCCAGTCATGCTCACATCCAATATTAACTAGACTCAATGCATAAGAATGACAACAGTGCTCTCCGGTCTGGTGCTTTTAGTAAGATGGTGATGACTCAAGAATAACATAAAAGTAAATAGGCTGGCCCTTCATAGAGGGAAGCGTTGATTTGCGGAGGTTCCAGAGCCCAATGTTTAAACATGATTGAAATTATGATTTTGGGTGGTGTGCTTTTCTTGCCAACGTCACGACAAAGGATTTCAATATCTTCCATGCTAAACACCATATTGGCGGTTCCAAGCAGATTTGTAAAGTTTACTCCCATTCACCTACACAAGCCATGGTTGACCGAATCCATGGATGCTCTCCAACATTTCAACTATCCCGGGAGTTTTGTTTAATTATTTTTGATTTTGCAGGACTAGGCATCCTTTTTACCGGCCTCTCTCATGCAATGACAGGCAAATAAAGGCTCATCTTGAGAATGACCCACTTAGCATGGAAGATTTTGATCGCCCGTCACTCCATGAGCGGTACGACCGCACAAAAAATATGTTTATTTGAACATTATAGGTGGCACATGCAAATTTACTTGGAACGGCTGGGTAATACGCATATACGTAGGTATGGTGGACTCATGTGGAACAACTTAGTTTAAGGATTTTGCATGCACAAGTTGTATTCCCGTTTAGTATAGGTGAAGGCTAGGAATAGATTGAAAAACGACCATCTAGAGAGCGAAAATGGTTATAATCATGCATTGTGAATAATTAACATTGAACATAGCATGAGTAGGATATGAACACTTTGAATTTAAACATCATGAAGGCTGTATTGGTTTTGAATCAACTACATGTTTGCACACGGGCCAAGTAAAGCCACTCGAATTACTCGGAGGGAAATACCATACTACCATACCACATCATAATTATTTTAATGCATGTTGACACATAAGATAAATCATTATCCACTCCTAGCTATTTAAGCATGGCATGAGAAACTATAATCTATAATTCTCATCATAAACATGTTCACTCATGATATACTGAATCGAGATCGAATGAGTTAAATATATTTACAAAAACGGAAAACAAGAAGAGTTCATACCAGCTTCCTTTACCACGATTACTTCATCAAATATTATCATTATTACCTTTCACTTGCATGATCGAATGATGTGATAATAATAATAGTGCAAGAGTATTGTGGACTAAGATGAATCTGCAAGGAAGTTTATACAAAGGAGAAGACGAGGTAATATTGGCTCTCTGTTAGATGAACAATAATGCATATGAGAGTCACTCAACATTTTCATCGTGGTCTTTTCCGTTCACAACTCAAACGAAAAGAAAAGAAATTCAGAGAAACACATTGAAATGTTTTTGGAGTTATTGTTTTTTTCTCAAGAAAGCAAAAAATAAAAATAGAAAAAATAAGAACGAGAAAAAACTATTTATACGAGAAAGCTCCCAACATACAAAGGAAATCTTTTTGGGTCTTCTCCTAATGCTAGAACTAATTGAACGGGAAAGAAAAACCAAAAAGAAACGAGAAATATTTTTGGATTTTCAAAGTTTTTTTCAAGCACACAAGAAGAAGGCGGAAAATAAAGCTAACATGGATATACAATGAAACAGGATGAACACCGACAATTTATATGATCTGGGTGAACATAATTGTAATATCGATCAGAAATAGGTACTCCCCCAAGCTTAGACGTTTGCCTAGCTTGGTGATCACCACTGTTGGTCTGGATAGTAGTTGAAGTGGTAGCTTGCGAAGGAGTTCTGTGCCGCCTCCTCAAGCAAGCGAACGGCCTCTACTGCAACATTGTAATCGTGCACCTCGACCTCGGGAACATAGTATCTTTGTCTAGTCTAAAAATCAAAGAGAGTAGGCACACACACAACGTAACAGAAATAGGCTTATATTTATACAAAGTTAGGTTGTACTCATAACCCCTAGCATTTTCCATAATAAAGTCATGAGGATGCATGGCTTCAAAGTCTAAATATCTCCCAGGTAACATTGGGTCATTAGGTCGAGGTGAAACTCTTAGTTTAGCAGCTACGCGGGCAGCATAAATTTATCACAACCTAGAATTTGTTGCAAATAATTGCATTCACATCCATGCATCATGTTAATATTTTCCTTAAACTTGAAATGGGGATGACCTAACCCAACCCCAAATGGATTAAACCAAATTCAAAAAAAATTTGATTCAATGAACCCAAAATGACCTTCTTAAACCCTGGCAAATGGGATTTACCTCAAATAAAAAAATTGTCCAAACCAACAATTTTTAGGTTTCAAAAGAAATATTTGAAACCAAAGAAAAATATTGTTGGAATTGTTTTAATTATTTTGCTCTACTTTAAGTAAAACAAAATGGTTCAAAACCATAAACAAAAAGTTCACAATGTGTGAAATAATCCACATAGTCACATAATAATTATTCAAAACAATTTGGCACTAGTTTGATTTAGTTTTGAATTTCAATCGGTGCCAAAAGTATTAAATAAAATAGAAAACAGAAATAAGGGAAAGAGATACCGGGCCACTTACCTGAACCAGAAGCGACCCAGTCCATAAGGGCATCCCTGTCTTCTACATCTGCCATAAGGCAGAGGCGAAGTAGAGCACGATGCCAGTCGTACCAGCTTCTGCTTCGCGGTGGTGAGCTCCCCTTCATCCATATACCGCACTGGAGATGTAGACGAGGCCCCATGCTCATCCCCTCTCCAACTGCACTCTCTTTCTCTCCTCTGACATTCTCTCCCGCTTCTCCTCGAATGAACCTGAGAGCGTCGTTGCTCGCTGACGTAGCCACCGGCCGCTGCTAGCCCCATGAGCGTGTCCCCTAGCTTCGAAGCACCACACTACCCCTCCCCACCAACGAAAGCATCCCAAGGAGTACCAAGATGTCCCCACCGAGCTCATCTTCACCGCCGATGTCCGATGGCTGCCACCGTCGATTCATAGGCCTCCGTCCGTCCCTGAGCTCGTCATCTGCACCGTCCACCTCGTAGTGAGCTTTTGCTCCATTTCCTCCTCCTTCTAGCTCTGATTGATCACCTTAGACATCGGTTCCATCAAGGCCGAAGTACGCCGCCATGGGCCCCTAGAGATCGTGTCCGAGGACATGGGCGAGTTCTCCTGGCATCACTAGGGAGCGAAACCGCACCCCAGTCTTCTCCCTAGCATGTTGCAATGCTACGCCCACGTGTAACCGAGCTCCTTCCGCCGCTCCGCTCATTGCCGACGACGCCACATGCCACCTCGACACTTTCCACCACCACCGTTTGAAGCGCCGGAGCAGCAACTCCTCAACAAGCCGAGATGCGCAAGCTGTAGCCGCCGAAATTGGCCGGACGGTGAGCTTCACCGCGCCGAATTAGCACCAGCAATGAGTTGCCGATGTGGCATCACCATTAGGCATTAATCCCCACCTTATTAACCACCACGAGACACTAACAATGGACCCCGGACCTCGGTGACGGTGTCCTGGACTAGGGGTACTCACCACGTCGTCTTCCGACCAGTGGGTCGTGCCGAGGACCCCATGATGATTCACTAATGGGCCACTTCGGGCATCCCATGCCGAATACAAGGAGGATTCCACAAGACTTGGCGCACAAGACAAGGACTCCTCTAAAACCTAGGCCTACGGTGCATATATAAACCGAGGCCAAGCTAGTCAATAGATCATATTCATTACTACAATCTCGTGGTAGATAACTGTACTATGTACTATCCCCCATATCAATACAATGAAAAGCAGGACGTAGGGTATTATCTCTTCGATAGAACCCGAACCTGGGTAAAATCCCGTGTCCATGTTACCACCGCTCCAAGACGCCTAGCTTAGGACCCCTACTATGAGATATGCTGTTTTTGACACCGACACCCGGCCTGTTAATGATTTCTAGTTAGGTTTTAATTAAACCCTTTTAGCCACAGTGTCACTCACGTGCGGGTCCCACCTGTCAGGTTTGACCGGACCGGGTCAGTTGACCTGCTGATGTCACGTTGACGCGATGCTGATGTAGTTAATGTTTTCTTGGATTTTAAATAAATCAGAAATGATTTATTAATTTCAGAAAATATTTAAGACTTCTAAAAATCATAGAAACTAATCGGTAAGTCGGATGAAAATAATTTAAATATGAAAAATGATCAAAAAAATCCAATAAGTCTGTTTATGTCATGTTCATGCATATTTAAGAAAGCTAACATCACCAACTAGGACATTTCATGATTAGCACACTTAAGGAAATAACATTTGGAGTTAGAATTTGAACTAGGTTTGAATTCCACTTCAATTAATATGACTAGCTATTGCATTAGGTTAATCCAGTACCTTAACATGTCATGCCATTCACTTGATCGTGGACCTTCTTTATGTTTGTCGGTGTTGTTCCTTCTCGGTAGACGGTGGTTCCGACGTTATGATCGTTGACACTGATGCAGAGAAGTACTATCTTCAGAACTGTCAGGCAAGCAAGCCCCCTTGAGCATACTAGTATAAACTCACTCTCTCGCTCCTAGTCTCTTTTACTACAGTAGGACAATAACGATTCAAATGTTACATGTTCTCGGTAGTTGAACCCATTCCTTTGCATGACCCGTCTTTGTCATAATAAATAGTTGAAACCACCTAGCATGAGTAGCAATTGCTTGAGCCTTGTTGTGATTACTCATCTGTGCTTGCTTATTGTGTCTGCTATGCTTAGAGTCGTGTCGGGTCTGATCCATCTGAATGATGAATTGGAATGGAAGTGTTCATGTCCTACCGTGTGAGAGATAAGTGTGTGAATCTGATTTGGTAAAGGTAGCAATCAGAGGCCATATAGGAGTACATGGCGGGTTGTATCATTGGGACCGTCCTTAAGAACTGAGTTATGTGTATGTTACCCAAGACAAGATACTATCACACATTGGGCTCCGGGTACTCCAAGCTCTCCCGGATTATTAATCGCCTTGATCTTAGTCCAGGAGTCGCAACCAGTTTCTGGTGTTTGTAGGAAAAGTGCTGGAGGTCATTCTTAGCATTGCCCGACAGGGTGGGCTTTGATGCAATAGATGTACAGTGGCACGGTGTACCAAGTGGCACCCGAATGGTGGGCCTGTGGAACCCTGTGCACATCGTTTAGGGACGTGGAGGAAACTTCGGCTGGACTTCCTTCGGGGTTCAGTCTCAAATAGGCGACAAACCTGGACTAGATTCGGATGTCTACAACTCAACCTTCTTCTTATAGACTCGTGTTGGGCCTCCAAGCGCAGAGTTTTGTAGTACAGTAGCAATTTTCCCTCAAGTGGATGACCTAAGTTTTATCAATCCGTGGGAGGCGTAGGATGAAGATGGTCTCTCTCGAACAACCCAGCAACCAAATAACAAAGAGTCTCTTGTGTCCCCAACACACCCCAATACAAAGGTAAATTGTATAGGTGCACTAGTTCGGTGAAGAGATGGTGATACAAGTGTAATATGGATGGTAGATATAGGTTTTTGTAATCTGAAAATATAAAAACAGCAAGGTAACTAATGATAAAAGTGAGCACAAACGGTATTGCAATGCTTAGAAATAAGGCCTAGGGTTCATACTTACACTAGTGCAATTTCTCTCAACAATACTGACATAGTTAAATCATATGTAAATACCTCTCATGCCACAAAGAGTTCACTCCAAAGTCACAAATAGCGGAGAACTAACAAAGAAATTATTGTAGGGTACGAAACCACCTGAAAGTTATCTTTTCCGATCAATCTTATGAGCTATCCCTATAAGTGTCACGAACAGCCCTAGAGTTCGTACTAAAATAACACCTTAAGACACACATCAAGCAAAACCCTAATATCACCTACATACCCCAATTTCACCACGGGTACCCATGGGCTTGATTATACGATATGCATCACACAATTTTAGATTCATCATGTTTAATCCAACACAAAGAACTTCAAAGAGTGCCCCAAAGTTTCTACCGGAGATTCAAGACGAAAACATGTGCCAACCCCTATGCATAGATTCCCAAGGTCATGGAACCCGCAAGTTGATCACCAAAACATACATCAAGTGGATCAATAGACCATCCCATTGTCACCATGGATATCCCATCGCAAGACATACATCAAGTGTTCTCAAATCCTTAAAGACTCAATTCGATAAGAAAACTTCAAAGGGAAAACTCAATTCATCACAATAAGATAGAGAGGGGAAAACTCCATATGATTCATCTATATCAATAAAGCTCGCGGTACATCAAGATCGTGCCATCTCAAGAACACGAGAGAGAGAGAGAGAGAGATCCAACACATAGCTACTGGTACATACCATAAGCCCCAAGGGTGAACTACTCCAGCTCATCATGGATGCCGCCAGGATGATGAAGATGGCCTCCGGTGATGGTTTCCCCCTCCGGCAGGGTGCTGGAACAGGCTCCCGATTGGTTTTTTGTGGCTACAGAGGCTTGCAGTGGCGGAACTCTCGATCTAGGTTTCTTTCTGGACGTTTTAGTATTTATAGGAATTTTTGGCGTCGGTCTCACGTCAAGAGGGTGCTCGAGGAGTCCACAAGCCACAGGGGCACGACCTAGGGGGCGGCTACGCCTAGTAGGCTTATGGCCTCCTCGTCCACTTCATGGCCCAGCTCTTCGCTCCAGTATTTTTTATATTTCCCAAAAATATTCTTGGTAAATTTTCAGCCCATTCCGACTTTTATTTCAGCACAAAAACAACACCATGGTAGTTCGGCTGAAAACAATGTCAGACCGGGTTAGTTCTAATAAAATCATACCAAATCATATAGAATTATTGTAAACATGGCATGAATACTTCATAAATTATAAATACATTGGAGACGTATCAGCATCCCCAAGCTTAATTCCTGCTCGTCATTGAGTAGATAAATGATAATATAAATAATTTACGAAGTATGAATGCTAGCAGGTGCACAAGTTTGATCAATAATAAATCCAATCATATTTATCTAGCATCATTATAAATCATAAACAATATATCATCTCATAAAACTTCTCATGATTGAGTAACAAGATATTCAAATGTTAAAGTATGGACTAGAAACTTTCTTGAAAACTAAGAAACTATGCTTTCAGTCACTAAACAATTGCAATTCATCTTATTTTCAAGAAGGGTCTATGTAAGAGCTTTGATTTAGCAAATTCCACATACTCAACTATCATATAATCTTCCATGATTGCTAACGCTCAAAGCATATTTTTAGAGCAAATGGCATCCATCGAACACAGAGAAAGATAGGGGCTTAAAGTTTCGCCTCCCAACTTATTTATCATATAGATAATTGTCAACAATAATAATTCAGGATCAAATATATTTGAATGGCCATATATGTTTAGATCTTTCCCCACCACATGATGCTTGGCAAGGGAAAAAGGCGAAATATAGGAAGTGGTGAAGATCACAATGACTCTTGTATAAAGGTAAGTACTAGAAAGTAAAAGATAGGACCTTTGTACAGGGAAGCATTGATTTGCAGAGGTGCGAGAGCTCGGGCTTTTAAAACAGAGATGAATAATAATTTTGAGCGGTATGCTTTCATTGCCAACATAACAACCGAGATATCGCAGTATCTTCCATGCTAGATACATTATAGGCGGTTCCGAAACAGAATTGTTAAGTTATTACTCCCCCTCCACCAGTCAATGACACTCCACGGTGAGCCGAATCCATGGATACCATCCATAAAAACAACAATCCTGGGGGATTTTTGTTTCATTATATTTTGATTTGATTTTTAAGCATGGAACTGGGCATCCCGAATACCATCCACTTTCTCGTGAATGATAGTGAATCAACACACATCGTGAGAATAACCCACATAGCATGGAAGATACTGACAGACCCTAGTCACTATATGAGCGATTCGGGCATACAAAACAGAATATTATTTAAAGGTTTAGAGTTTGGCACATGCAAATTTACTTGGAACGGCAGGTAATACCGCATATAGGTAGGTATGGTGGACTCATATGGAACAACTTTGGGTTTAAGGGTGTTTGGATTCACAAGTAGTATTTCTACTTGGTGCGGAAGTTTTGGTTAGTATGAGGTGGAAGCAAGCACGGCATGTTGGAGGATCCATAACAATATAACTTCTATACAAATATACCCAATCATAACTCATTACGTTGTCTTCCTTGTCCAACTTCAACTAATTTGCTCAAGTTTGAAAATAATTAATGGGTATTCACAATCATAGAATATGTCCAAGATAGTATATTTATATATGAAATCTCTCTTCCTTTAATATTCTTTCATGAATTATTTAAGTGACCAATGCGGTGTTTGCTAACTTTCAATAAGTTTTACCACCTATACTTCATATACGTGAAGTCATTACTCCCCATGAGATAAGCATATAAAACACATATAATTTCAGATTTATGATATTCAATTCATTCAACCATGTACTCATAGGATATAAGTGAAGCACGAGAGTAAACGACTAAACTACTCCAAAAAATATAAGTGAAGATCAATGAGTAGTCAAACAATTAAGTAGCTATGTGAGGACTTTCTCTCTCTCTCTCAATAAAGATTTTTAGATCTGTGTATTTTATTCAACAGCAAGAAAAATAAAAATAGGACTCCAAGAATATCATGCATCATGTGATAGAATTAAAGTTTAGGCTCAACATAGGCTAGCAGATAATTATTGAAGAAGAAAGGTGGGATGCATAGCATCCTCAAGCTTAGATGCTTGAGGCTTCTTGAAATATTTACTTGGGGTGCCTTGGGCATCGCCAAGCTTGATTTTTTTTATCTTTTTCAATCCTCTCATATCCCAGTTTCACCTATTCTCAAAAACTTCATCCACACAAAACTCAAAAAGAACTCGTGAGATAGGTTAGTACACATAAGAACAAATCAACACTTCATGTACTGCCAAGAAAAGTTGCACAATAATTTTCAAACATTAGGTATTGTACAATATCATTTCCACAATTCATATCTACCAATATAGGCTATGGAAACTATAGGATAAGTAGATAACGAAACTATGACAGCAATCTGTCCAAACTGAGCAGTCTCTAGCAATCTATTAAACCACCATACTTATGTAACTCAAAAAATTATGAAACTTTAGGAAATGCTATAAAATTTATATGAAAACACTGTGTAAAAATGTCTAAAACTTTCCTTGTTCCAGTAAAATATGAAAATTCAAACATTTATTAGAAGTTTCTGTTTTTACCCAGTACATATCAAAACATGCAATGCAAGCATCGTAAGGAAATTCTTGGAACTTTTATTGAAAAACAAGAATATAAAAATCACCTGACATAAAAAAAACAAAATAAAATTACACTCCAAGCAAAACTCATATTATGTGACGAATAAAAATATAGCTCCAAGTAAGATATACCGATAGTGTTGAAGACGAAAGAGGGGATGCCTTCTGGGGCATCCCCAAGCTTAGGCGCTTGATTATTCCTTGGATATTACCTTGGGGGTGCCTTGGTCATCCCCAAGCTTAGGTTCTTGTCCACCTTATTCTCCTCATACTAGCGTCTCACACAAAACTTGAAAACTTCAATCACACAAAACTTTAACGGAACTTTGTGAGAAGGGTTAGTGTAATAAAGATAGATCATTCACTTAGGTACTGTAAAGACAAGATTCTTAATTGTTATCACATAATACCTACTGTATTACACAATTCCCACAATTTATATCACCTAATATAAGCTATGGGAATACTAAAACGAGCAAACTATGCATGCAATACAGAATCTATCAAAAACAGAACAGTCTATAAAGATCTGAATGATCACCATACTTTACTGACTCTAAAAATTCTTAAAAAATAGAATATCTCAAGAAATTTTAATATAAATGTTGTTTTCAAATTTCAGAATTTTTTGACACTCCAGTAAAATCATATAATTCATATACTGGATGCAAAACTTTCTATTTTTGCACAAAATCAAACAAACAAGTTTCCACACTATCCCAAAGGCTTTACTTGGCACTTTATTGAAATAAAAGACACAAAAATGATTAGAACAGTATATTAATCATTTTAACACATCAAAACAGAAAGTAAAAGTGTCGGGTTGTCTCCCAACAAGCGCTTTTCTTTAATGTCTTTTAGCTAGGCATGGTGATTTCAATGATGCTCACATAGGAATAGTAGTTGAAACATGCAAGAGAGCATAATGAATCTCATAAAAATCACATTTAAGTCTAAACCACTTGCTATGCATAGGTATTTTGTGAGCAAACAATTTATTGGAGCAAGAATTAACTAGCATAGGAGGGCAAAACAAGCCTGACTTTAAAACATTGAACACGTAGGGATGAAACTTCATATTGTTGCAATTCCTACAAGCATATGTTCCTCACTCACAATAATTTTAAGTAGGATAATGAAGGAATTCACAATATAACCAGCACATAAAGCATTCTTTTCATGATCTACAAGCGTAGAAATTTTACTACTCTCCACACAAGAAAATTTCTTCTCATCACTAATAGTGGGAGTATCATAAAAGAATTGAATACTACAAATTGGTTCCATATTAAAAGAGTAATATTCGGTAAAGGATATTAATAATTCTAACAAGTATCATAATAGTAATCATCACTCTTTTTCATCGCATAAGTATCATCACAATAATCATCATAAGTAGGAGGCATGCAATCATTATAACAAATTTGATCATTCAAAGTAGGTGGAATAAAAAGATCATCTTCAGTAAGCATACCATCGCCAGGCTTGGGACAAACATTAATTGCAGCAGATAAATTCTCAAACATGTCATTTTCATCAAACATAGCATTCCCAAGCTTGTGGCTTTGTATATCATAAACATAATCACTCTTATCATTAATAGTATGAATAGCACCAATTGTATAAAAATTATTATCATCATCATCCAAGTTGGTGCCATAAATATTTTCATGAATATAAGAAGTATCACTATCTTCCCAATCATAATTATCACAATAATTAATAGACATAACAAAATCATCCTCAAGTGTATCATCTTCCACAACTATTTTTGATTCACTCTCATGAGGCCTACCAATAATGGGAGCAACATTATTTGGGAGAGATACCTCTTTATCTTTACTTTTCCTTCTTTTCTTCTTCTTTGACACATTATGTGTGGGTTATTTAATTCCTCCAAGCTTCTTTTTGAATAGGTTGGTTGAATAAAAAGTTCCTCCTCGTTACCTGATTCATCATAAGAAAAAATAGGAGGATATTGGGAAACCTCTTCCCCTTCATTAGTATCCTATTCATCTTCTATTTGTTTTCTTGTCTTTAAGTAATTGGCAATATAAGGATTCTCAATGCAATTTACCATGAAAAACATATAGATTTCATTTAGATCAAAATCAATCATTTTCATGAGAACCCAAGCTGGAACATCCTTAGTTTTATGTTTCATTTCTTCATACCCCAAAAGTAGACTAAGTTCATTATGATGCTCAAGGGTAATGAGGTTAGCACAATTTTTGGACATAATTAGATCATGAAATAATTCACATTTTAAATTAAAATGACCACTTTCATTGCAAAGTTCACAAGGACGGCGAGAAATATTAAGTCTTTCAGCACAAACATATAGCCTCTCTTGCAACCATTTAGTTTATAAATACGTAGGCCTCTTACAAAATCTATATTCCCTTTTAGTCATGTCTTCACAAACTCTATGCACTCCACAAAAATTGACATGCTTATAAGAAATATTTTTATCATGACTAGTGCTATCATCATTAGTACTATGCATATTCAAAGAATTCATACTAACAACATTGAAATCATGCTCATCACTCAAAGATTTAGTGCCAAACATTTTAATAACTTCTTCTTCTAACATTTGAGCACAATTTTCATTTCCATCATTTTCACGAAAGACATTAATATGATGAAGCATGTGAGGCAACCTCAATTCCATTTTTTGTAGTTTTCTTTTCTAAAACCAAACTAGTGAATAAACAAGAAACTAAAAGATTCAATTGCAAGATCTAAAGTTATACCTTCAAACGCTCACCTTCCCGGCAACGGCACCAGAAAAGAGCTTGATGTCTACTACGCAACCTTCTTCTTGTAGACTCGTGTTGGGCCTCCAAGCGCAAAGTTTTGTAGGACAGTAGCAATTTTCCGTCAAGTGGATGACCTAAGGTTTATCAATCCGTGGGAGGCATAGGATGAAGATGGTCTCTTTGGAACAACCCTGCAACCAAATAACAAAGAGTCTCTGATGTCCCCAACACACCCAATACAATGTTAAATTGTATAGGTGCACTAGTTCGACAAAGAGATGGTGATACAAGCGTAATATGGATGGTAGATGTAGGTTTTTTAATCTGAAAATATAAAAACAGCAAGGTAAATAATGATTAAAGTGAGCACAAACGGTATTGCAATGCTTAGAAATAAGGCATGGGGTTCATACTTTCACTAGCGCAATTTCTCTCAACACTACTGACATAGTTGAATCATATGTAAATACCTCTCATGCGACAGAGTTCACTCCAAAGTCAGAAATAGCAGAGAACTAATGAAGAAATTATTGTAGCGTATGGAACCACCTCAAAGTTATATTTTCCAATCAATCTTATGAGCTATCCCTATAAGTGTCACGAACAGCCCTAGAGTTCGTACTAAAATAACACCTTACGACACACATCAACCAAAACCCTAATGTCACCTAGATACTCCAATGTCACCACGAGTACCCATGGGCTTGATTATATGATATGCATCACACAATTATAGATTCATCATGTTCAATCCAACACAAAGAACTTCAAAGAGTCTCCCAAAGTTTATACTGGAGATTCAAGACGAAAACATGTGCCAACCCCTATGCATAGATTCCCAAGGTCATGGAACCCGCAAGTTGTACACCAAAACATACATCAAGTGGATCAATAGAACATCCCATTGTCACCACAGATATCCCATCGAAGACATACATCAAGTGTTCTCAAATCCTTAAAGACTCAATCCGATAAGAAAACTTCAAAGGGAAAACTCAATTCCTCACAATAAGATAGAGAGGGGGAAACTCCATATGATTCATCTATATCAATAAAGCTCGTGGTACATCAAGATCGTGCCATCTCAAGAACACGAGAGAGAGAGAGATCCAACACATAGCTATTGGTACATACCCTCAGCCCCGACACATAGCTATTGTTACATAACTCCATATGATTCTCTCCCTCCTCGTCATGGAGCCCGCCGGGATGATGAAGATGGCCTTCGGTGATGGTTTCCCCCTCCGGCAGGGTGCCGAAACGGGGTCCTGATCAATTTTTCGTGGCTATAGAGGCTTGCGGCGGCAGAACTCCCAATCTAGGTTTCTTTCTGGAGTTTTTAGTATTTAAAGGAATTTTTGGCATCGGTCTCACGTCAAGGGGGTGCTCGAGGAGTCCACAAGCCACAGGGGCACGACCTAGGGGGGTGGCCACGCCCAGCAGGCTTGTGGCCTCCTCGTCCACTTCCTGACCCAGCTCTTCGCTGTAGTATTTTTTATATTTTCCAAAAATATTCTTCGTAAATTTTCCGCCCATTCCAAGGACTTTTATTTCCGCACAAAAACAACACCACAATAGTTCTGCTGAAAACAGTGTTAGTCTGGGTTAGTTCTAATAAAATCATACCAAAATCATATAGAATAATTGTAAACATGGCATGAATACTTCATAAATTATAGATACGTTGGAGACGTATTAGAGTCTTGCGTGGTTAACGGTCGTGGTCTATGCCCACGCCAGTGCTTCTGCTTGAAGGTTGTTGAGAAGCATGACGAGCATATGGTGGTAAGTGGTGAGAGCGTGCGTGAAGAAGTATACCCCTGCAGGGTTAACTAATCTGTTCGAATAGTCACGTCCTCGGATATGGACTACTTGGAAACTTATGTTGTTCATAGGCAACTTGGACTGGATACTCTAAAATGTGCAAGATAAGTGTGAGTGCCATGGATGGCCTTCTCATGGGAAGACGGGAGAGAATCCATAGCGGTGTATTAATGTGGTGAATATGTGGACTCGTGTACGCTCTCTTACCCCAAAGATACTAATTATAGTCGTAGTATAGGTTAACCAAGAGTCAAAGTTGGCTTGCTGCAATAAACTCCAAAATTCCCTTTGTTTCTTGCTGAGTGCCTTTGTACTCACGATTGCTTAATTATGTTTTTGTAGAGGAGACCTTAGTCTCACTAATGGTTTCTACACAAAGTTTGATGTTGACTCATTAGCTCGGGAATCCCAGACAGAGGTGTGTCTCCCTTAGGAGGGTCATTGTAGATTTTCAGGCTCCTCTGGCCACTTTTAGTAAATGTTCGTACCCATACATGTTATGCTTCCGCTTGTTGTTTGTATGACTTGAGTGTTGGCTCATGTGACCCCTGTTTGTAATATAATACTATGTTCGCTCTTATGATTCTATAATAAATACTTGAGTCATAGAGTTATGTTGTGACGCCATGTTGTATCTATGCATATCGTGCATATTGCATGTGTGTTTGAAATGCATTGTCATGTGTGGGATTTGACACCTAGTTGTGTGCCTTTGGTAGCCCTTTTTATAGGGAATGCCTCTTTGTTCCTCCACTAGGCCTTAGTAGCTTGCTACTGCTCCAGACACATCGATTGACCGGTGTGTATCCTTCTTTGTTGTTGTCTTTGTGACGGGGTTATTACCCCTGGGTAGGACAAAACAACGGGGTCCTCCCCCTTTCGCTTCGAAGAAAAACTATGCGACCGACTGGTCAAGGCCGGCTGGAGGACGTCTGGCTCGAGCTGGCGCCGGCTAGCGCCCCGGACGGCTGGTCAAGGAGCCGGCCCGACTCTCGATCGGCTGGGCACGGCCGGCTTCCTCTGAGCCGCCTCCCCCGTTGACCCTGGGACGGACATGCGACATCCCGTCCCTCTGCTTGCGGGTACAACGACACGACGCAACCGGCACGACGGGCGACCCTATGGCTACAGTGGCTGTTGACCTCGGCGAGCGCGGCCGGGCGAGGGAACAGTGCTGGCACGCCCTCGCCCACTTGATTACCTGCCTCGGCATGGCTACAACGCGGCCACCGTACCGGAGACTTCGGTCGGCTGGTGCTAGGCGACGCCCCCCAGGCGACCCGAGCCGCGATAGGTGGGCGAGGGCCAATCGCAGTGCCGGCTGGCGGGCCCCAACGGGAGATGGGACCGCTCAGCCGGCGGACCCCACCAATGACGAGACAGCACGAATGGTGGGCCCCCCTGGCCAGCCGGAGAGACTGCCAGCCGGTTCCCCCCGCCCCTGTACTTAGAACATATTATAAGAGCTGGGGGGTTGGCCTATAAATCCCCCCGAGCCCCCATGCAACGGGGACGGACATTCATCCCCGCACACACACACAGAGCTCTCGAACCCCCTCTAGCAGTGGAGGAAGACGAGCTGGCTGCTCCTTCTTCCTCCTCCAAACACAGCTCTAGGAGCGCCCTTGTATACATACTCATCCATCCAACTAAACTAAGCAAGACTAGGGGTATTACCTCCCTGGGAGGGCCCTGAACCTGGGTACATCATGTGTCATCACCACTTGTGCTCAATCTCGCACCCGGAGCCCGTCGGCATCCTCCGGCCCCAACCACCTACAATAAGCCACCCTATGGCATCTGTCGTGAGAAAATGACAACAGTTGGTGCCCACCGTGGGGCCATACGCGGTGCCGGCAGGATTCATGCTCCGGGAAGGACCCCTCGCCATTCCCCGCCGTCACCGCACGTCCAGGCGAAACCGCGGGCTCGTGAGGCTTGCTCCGGCACGCCCTGCGAGCAACTCCGTCGGCCTCAGGGCTGACATCGACGCGCTCACCGAGCGCTTCGGCAGGCTCAGCCTCGCCGAGACTCTGGCCGCTGACGAGTACCCCACGCAGGTGCTCATCTGCGTCGGTCCGCCCACGGTCGTGGGTGCACTCGCTGTGACTCAGTCCAGCGGCTCTCACGGTCGCGTGGGAGTAATGGCCATCACTTCCTCCACCACTTCCAGATGGGCGCGGTCCGCGGCTAACGCTGCCGCTGCTACCGTCGGCATGTCCGACCCGCTCGGCGCGGCCCTCTGGGGCTTGAGCACTCCTATCGCCCTGACGGCGAACCTAGACACCGCCACTGCCGATCTTGAGGCGGCTCACCGCGTCCTGTACGAGAACGCCACCGCCCTCGCAGCCACGCGACACCGCATGGAGGCGGCCTAGCGGGAGTACGCTTCCGCCTATGGACTCACCCCGGCTGGCACCGAGCCTAGTCGACGTGGGATTGTGCCCGACCACGGTCGCGTGCTCACCGAAATCCTCGGTGGCAAGATGCCCATCTATGACACCACCACAGCCAACCCGTGGGCCCTCAAGGTGGCCTATGAGGATTTGGCCACCTTAGAGGGCGAAGAGCGTACCGCCCACGAGCGCCACATCAAGGAGCTCATCGATGCTGCTGATGCGCAGCAGCATCTCCTCGCGACAGGCGGCGCTGTCACTGAAGCCCATGGCCCGAGCACGAGGGCACGGGAACTGTCGGCCGCCAGGCACCCCAGTACTCCTGCTCCCCTCGCGTTTCCGGCCGCCGAGACGAGATGAACTACCCCCGTCCCTCTCAGCCGCCGGGGAGCGAGTAGCCGGCTGTTAACAACCGGCACACCAACAACCTGCCTCGAAGCGGCCGCCATCATGAAGCGCCGGCATCCGGCAGCCGGCGCAGCCGCGGGCACACGCCGCCCCCGCGGTGCGAGTCGGGACAATCAGTTCCACCTACCGTCCGCCCCGAGATCTCGGCTCGGCTCGGACCACGCGTCCCCCGCAGCGAGAATGACGCCCGCAACCACATCGACAAACTCACGTAATCCGCCCTCCTTGAGGAGGAGGGCTCAATTGGTCCGGCTTGCTTCGGGCCCCAGATCCGCACCGAGCCTTTTCCAACCGACTTCACGCTCCCTCGGGACACCCCGAAATATAACGGGGCAGCCAAGCCCGAAGACTGGTTGATCGACTACACCACCGCAGTTGGCATTGCCAGGGGGAACAAGCGCGTAGCCGTTTGCTATGCCCCCCTCATGTTGATTGGCTCGGCCCGCACCTGGCTCAACAGCCTAGCGGCCGACAACATCAACACTTGGACGGACTTCGAGGAGGCCTTCGTCCGCAACTTCACCAGTACCTACAAGCGGCCTGGTCGTCCCCATGAACTCGCTATGTGCGTTTAGGGGCCGAACGAAGTACAAGTCGTGCAGTACTTCATTAAAGGCTGCCGAGATGGCACCCCCCTCAAGCATAAGCTTCTGTGCTCCGAGCCGGCCACGCTTGTCATGCTCATGACCAAGGCGGACAAGTATGCCATGGCTGATTCAGCCATCCGGGTCAAGACGACCCTGCCCGCCAAGGCAATGGCGACGCTGGTAACATCCTGGCCGGTTGTCGACAACCGGCAGCCGCAGAACAACAAACACAAGAACGACCAGCCGGACCCCCGCTACGGGAGCTGGCAGGTCAATACCATCGAGGAGCAGGAGCCGGCTGCCTAGCCTTCCGGCCAGCGCCAGCGCACTAGCAAAGCTGCCTGGTAGCTGAAGCTCACCTTCGAGCAAATGCTCAAACTCCGCTACAAGAACCACTCACGGGCAAACCCTCTACGCACATGCTCCGGCAGTGCAGCTTCTCACAGCAATTGGCCCGGGGGGACAGCCTTACGGCTCCTCCCGCACCGCCAGCCCATGCGCCGGCCCTGGCCTAAGCTGCCGCCCAGGCGCCAGCTCCGGCTCCGGCCTAGAATGACGGTCGTTTGATCGACCAGTTCCCCAACCAAGATGGTTGTTACGTCGTCTTCACCAGTGAAGAGACGGGCAAACATGCTCAACGCCAGCTCCGACGTGAGGTGAACGCCACCATGCCGGCAACTCCCCAGTTCATGCATTGGTCGGAGAAGCCGGTCACTTGGAGCCAGGCCGATCACCCCGCGGTGATGCCGAATCTCGACAGCTACACCCTGGTCCTTAACCCCACCATCGCCACTAAGGAACGAACTTGTCGCTTCTCGCGGGTGCTGATAGATGGTGGCAGCAGCATCAACATCCTCTACCTCGACACTATCCACAAGTTGGGGTTGAAGATAGAAGACCTGCAGGCGAGCCAAACGGTCTTCCACGGCATCGTGCGTGGGAAGTCCTGCTCCCCTGTCGACGAGATCATGCTCGACGTCCTCTTCGGCGGACCCGGCCACTTCCACCGCGAGCCGGTGCTATTCGAGGTCGTGGACCTCGCAAGCCCCTACCACGCGCTGTTGGGCCAGCCGGTCCTTGTTAGCTTCATGGCGGTCCCCCATTACGCCTACCTCAACCTCAAGATGCCGGGCCGCAAGGGAATCATCACCATCACGGGTGACTACAAGATGTCGCTCGAGTGCGCTCGAGACGGCAGCCGGTTGGCTGAGGCCCTGGAGATCACCGATGAGAAACGGCAGCTCGACCGGCTTGTGGCCCTTGATACTAGCCAGCCGGGCATGCCGGCTCCTCCCTCGCAATCTGTCGGTGAGGCCTACTTCCAGTCGTCCAAAGACACCAAGCAAATCCCGCTCGACCCGGCCAACCCGGCTCAGTGCATCACCATCGGTTCCCGCCTCAACAGCAAATAGGAAGGCGAGCTTGTCGACTTCCTCCGTGAGGATCGGGACATCTTCGCATGGTCCCCCAAGGACATGCCGGGTGTTCCGAGGAAGTTCGTCGAGCACAAACTCCACGTCCGGCCGGACATCAAGCCGGTCAAGCAACCCCTGTGCCGCTTCTCCGAGGAGAAGCGGCGTACTATAGGCAAAGAGATCGCCCGACTGCTCGCAGCCTGGTTTATCATGGAAGTGTTCCACCCGGACTGGCTAGCCAACCCGATCCTAGTGCTGAAGAAGAACAAGACCTGGCGCATGTGCATCGACTACACTGGCCTGAACAAGGCATGTCCCAAGGACCCATTCACTCTGTCGCGGATCGATCAAGTCATCGACTCCACGACCGGCTATGATTTGCTGTCTTTTCTGGATGCCTACTCCAGCTACCACCAGATGAAGCTATACCCGGAAGGACGGCTCAAGACCTCCTTCATCACGCCCTTTGGGGCCTACTGCTACATCACCATGTCCTTCGGCCTGAAGAACACATGCGCCACTTTCCAGCGGTGTATGCAAAAGTTCCTCCTGCCTCAGATAGGCAGGAATGTCCACTTCTACATCCACGACATCATTGTCAAAACCAAGAAGCATTTCAGCCTCCTCGACGACCTCCAGGAGACCTTCGCGAACTTGCGCGAGTACAAGATCAAGCTCAACCCGGAGAAGTGTGTCTTTGGCGTCCCGACCGGTCAACTCTTGGGTTTCTTCGTGTCCGCTCGCGGTATCGAAGCTAACCCTGAGAAGATCAGCACGATCGAGTGCATGCCCAAGCCGACCCGACTCTGTGACGTCCAGAAGTTCACCGACTGCCTTGCCTCGCTTAGACGGTTCATCAACCGACTGGGGGAGAAGGCATTACCCCTCTACGGGCTCCTTCGCATGACGGCTCTAATCGAGCCGGGCCAAACCAAGAAGCCAGGCATTTTCGATTGGCCCGACGAGGTGGACGAAGCTTTCCACGGCCTCAAGAAGGCTCTCACCCGCGTGCCCATCCTGGTCATGCCGGCTGAGAAGGAACCCCTGCTCGTCTACATCGCGGCGACCACCCGCGTCATCAGCGTCGTCTTAGTGGTCGAGCGGACGGAGGAGGGCAAGTCCCTGCCGGTCCAGCGACCCATCTACTACCGCAGCGAGGTCCTCTCTGCGTCCAAGCAAAACTACCCCCACTACCAGAAGATGTGCTAAGGCATCTACTTCGCCAGCAAGAAGGTCAAGCAGTACTTCCAAGAGCATGCCATCACCATGATGAGCACGGCCCCGCTTGGCGAAATCATGAGCGGCCGGGACTCCAGTCGCCGGATCGCCAAATGGGTCATTTCCCTCGCCGATCACGAGATCTGATACGAGCCAAGAACCGCCATCAAGTCATGGGCGTTGGCTGACTTCCTCGTCGACTGGGCAGAGACGGAGTTCGTGCCGCCTCCCCCAGACTCCACACATTGGCGCATGCACTTCGACGGCTCGAAAATGAGGACCGGCCTAGGTGCCGGCATACTCCTCTCTCCCCGAAGGGTGACCAGATCAAATAATCCCTCTAGATCCACTTTGTCGCTGCCAACAACATGGCCGAGTACGAGGCCATCGTCCATGGCCGAGTACGAGGCCATCATGCATGGCCTCTGACTCGCCAAGGAGATCAGCATCATGTGCATCCTCTGCTTCGGCGACTCGGACCTCGTGGTGCAGCAAGTCTCTGGCGAATGGGATTCCAGGGATGCCAACATGGCCAGCTACAGCTTCCTCGTACAACAGCTCACCGGCTCCTTCGAGGGTTGTGAGTTTCATCACGTCCCACGGGTGAACAACGAGACGGCGGATGTGCTGGCAAAGATCGGCTCCACCCGGCGGGCCATCCCAGCCGGCGTCTCCCTCGAACGGCTGCTCAAGCCATCGATCAAGACTTCCCTAGAATTAGAGTCAATCTTTGTGCCGGCGGGCGTCGCCGGCCCATCGACGGCCCTGGCCGCCTCTCCGGCACCTTCGCCACCGGCTCCCGAACCATCGGCCGTCCAGCCGTCACCAATTGAGCCAGCGGCGTCCGAGGCGGCCGGCTCCAACGACGCAATCGTCATGATGACCATCGACCAGCCGACCCCGAGGACTGGCGAACTGGTCCCAGGGACTGATCATC
Source organism: Hordeum marinum (assembly GCA_022496015.1). NCBI lineage: Eukaryota > Viridiplantae > Streptophyta > Magnoliopsida > Poales > Poaceae > Hordeum > Hordeum marinum. The sequence goes on along the minus strand of CM039675.1, from coordinate 393,416,287 downwards.
CAGTCCCGGGGGCTCCCAAGCCGGTCCCCGTCATGGCCCCCTCATGGGCCTAACCCATCCTAGCGGTTCTTCTACAGGGCGAGCTGCCCCCGGATGAGGCTTTTGCAAGGAAAATCAAACGCCAGGCCACGGCCTATGGCATCATCAAAAACGAGCTCGTCCACCGCAGCACTACCTCGTCTTCCATAGATGCGTCGAGCCGGAAAATGGCCTGGAGATCCTTCTCGACATCCACCAGGGTGAGTGCGGGCACCACGCCGCCTCCAGGACCCTGGTGGCCAAGGCTTTCCACCACGGTTTCTTCTGGCTGACTGCTCTCGAGGCAGCCAAGAAGTTGGTCGACGAATGCGAGGCTGCCAATGCTTCAGCACGTAGAGCCACCTGCCGGCAACAACCCTCCAAACCATCCCCCTCCCGTGGCCCTTCGTCGTATGAGGGCTGGACATGGTGGGCCCATTCAAGACCGCTCGAGGCAGCATGATGCACTTGCTAGTGGCTGTCGACAAATTCACCAAGTGGATCGAGGCGCGACCAATCAAGAAGCTGGACGGCCCCACGGCCGTCCAGTTCATCATCGACATCACGATGGGCTATGGCTTTCCCCACAACATCATCACCGACAACGGCACGAACTTCGCCAAGGGCGCACTCGCGTGTTTCTGTTCCAAGCAAGGAATCCGGCTCGACCTGGCCTCCGTCGCTCATCCGCAATCCAACGGCCAGGTCGAGAGGGCGAACGGCCTCATCCTGTCCGGCATCAAGCCCCGGCTCATGATGCCACTGGTAAGGTCGGCCGGCTGCTGGATCGACGAGCTGCCGACTGTCCTTTGGAGTCTCACGACCACCCCGAACCATTCAACCGGCTACACTCCCTTCTTCCTTGTGTATGGGTCCGAGGCGATCATCCCCACCGACATCGAGTTCGATTTGCCTCGGGTAGCCCTATACACGGAGAAGGACGCAAAGGCGGCAAGAGAAGATGGTGTTGACCTACTCGAGGAAGCTCGTGTACTGGCCCTGAGCCGAACAACAATCTACCAGCAGAAGCTCTGGCACTACCGTAGCAAGCGGATCCGACCACTCTCCTTCCGCGAAGGAGACTTGGTCCTCAGCCGGATCCAACGAACAGCCGGACAACACAAGCTATCCTCCCCATGGGAGGGCCCGTTCATCGTCAGCAAGGCGCTGCACAACAACGCATACTACCTAATAGACGCCCAGAAGCCGCTGAAGCACAAAAGAGATGCCTCCGGCGAAGAGACGGGGCGCCCATGGAACGCGGCACTCCTACGCCCGTTTTACTGTTGAGAACAAACAATGTATGTATGTATCCCCACCCTTTTGGGCTTATGAATGCAACGGGCACCCCAGGACGGCTCTTGGGGCGCACCCGTTTTGTTTCCCTCAAAAGTTCCCTCACTCACTAGCTCCCCAACCCGGCTCTCGGGCCCGAGGGCTAGCCGGCTGGACCTAGAACGCTTCTCCAGAAATTGGCTAAGTAATGTGAGCCGGCCAAACCCCCCACCCTTACCATCTACAGAACCGGCTCCCGGCTATCCAGCTGACGGGGCCTCGGGGCGGCAAGGTTTGGCTCACACGAAAGGTCACACAAAGGGAGACCTCGGCTGGGCCCAGCCGGACCATCGTCGTGTCTCTACCACTCTACTTATCCCGAAAGGTCCTCGCGATTCCTAATTTCTGATCCGGCTCGCCTGAGGCGGACGCCCTGACCCAGCCACAGACCGGCTCCCGGCTGGCGGGCTGGCGGGGCCAAAACCAAAGGAGAAAAGGAGAAGGACCAAAAAGAATCAAGCAGGCAAAAAAGGATAAGGACGAGTCGGCATGAGTAACAAGGCAAACACGCTAAATATTCATATCATAAATGTTAAAACAAAAGCGGCTCGCGGCTAGCATAGTTCATTACATTAAACACCCCCAGTGGGTGGATTCGAGCCTAACTTGCAGGGAGAAAAAAGAGAAAGATAAAAAACGCCCGGGGGCTCATGCCACCGGCGCGTCGCCGGCCGGCGTGCCCCTAGTCGGCGCATCGCTGGGCGGCTCGGCTCTTGCCTCGGAGGTGGTCGCGGCCTTCGGATCAACCTCCTTGGCCTTCGAGGCAGGCTCCTCGGTTCCAGCTGTCTTGCCGCTCGAGTCGGTGCTCTCGTCAGCAACCTCATCATCCGCCGGGCCTTGGGGATGCCGAAGGAGTCCTCGGGCAACTGCTCACCATCCTTGCCAAGGGCCGGCAGGAACTTGTCCGCGTCGACATACGACGTGAGCTCGTTGGCCCGATGGATAAGGGTCGGCTCACGAGCCTCCCGCTCTGCGGCCGAAAGGTCCCGCATGGTCGCCAGCCGACCCAGTTCCATGCCGCGATACCACAACGTAACGAACCGGAGCGCCATCTGCACCCCGGCTCGGGAGGCCGACGCCTTCTAGGGTTTGAGGCGGGGGACGGCATGCTCCAGCCACTGGGCCACGTGGTTCATCGGAGCTCCCTCGCGCCCCGGACATAGTGCGGCAATAACCTCTTTGCCGGTTGTCTTCAGCCGATCCACGCTCCACTCAAGATGGGTCATCCGCATCTCGATGGCAAGCCCGATCTCGTCGACGTCCCACGGGGCCTCTTGCTCGATGGAGCGACCCTGTTCCCAAAGGTACTTCCGGTGCTCCTCAACGGCGTGCGCAGCACGACGCTGAGTTTCTAGGAAGCGCCCTAAGGGAAAGAAGAAGAAGAAAGAAAGGCGAATCAAAACACAAGAATCAGCAAAGGGAAAAGTGACCGATTGGAGAAGAGAAGGAAAAGCACTTACCCTCAATGGCGTCGTCCACCCCAAGGGCGAAGTTGAGCGCCACCGTCCGCTCTGCCTCCATAGCCGCCCCCGGCGTGGCAAGGAAGCCCCGGACCTCCTCGAGCATCCTCTCGAGGCGGGTCACTTCGTCTTGGAGGGCAGCGGTCTATCGGGCGGCGTCAGCCGCCCCCTTGATGGCTATCTCCCCGGCCACCACCTTCTTCTCCGCCTCGGCTTTGAGCAGGTCCTGGAACGCCTCCCCGTCCACCAGTAGCACGGCGAGCCGATCCTTCTCCTGCGTGGCCGCCTGGACATCTTGTGCCACCCGGTCCCGCTCAGAGATGAGCCCGACATTCTCCTCCCGAAGGGTGGCCAGGTCACCTGCAAGACACAACAAGCGTCAGCCGGCTCTCGAGGGCTATGTGCCCCCCCTGCAAAGTTCAACTAACCTTGCAGGCGCGCCAACTCCTCCTCCAAGCGGTAGAAGCCATATTTACCGCGGTCGTGGATGGCGACTGCCTCCTCGAATAGCTTCTGCCGTAGGGAGGTTCCCTCCTATCGAAAGGAGGCAAAAGATCAAGACACGCTCAAAGAGATCCGGCCCGGCTGCCCGTCAACCGGCTAGCCAGCCGCATCTCAGGGGATACACCCAGTGGTGCGCTCGCACGCCCCCACTGAAAACTCTAAGACAAAGCTATCGGGCTTACCTATGCATGCTGCAGCGTGGCGTCTGCTGCGTCCGCGAACCGGGTCAGCTCCTGCCGGCACCGGTCCAAGACGCTACCCAAGTCCCCGAAGGAGGGGACCGGGCCGCCCGCCTGGGGAGCCGGCAGGGCTAGCGCATGCGCCAACGCCTCCCAGTCTCGGAGCACCAACTGCATCGATCGCAGGGTCCTCCGGGCCTAACCGCCGCTGCCACTCGCGCTCGCCACGGCGCCAGCCGCCGGGGGCGGGTTGATGATGGCAAGGGCCCGGGAGTCGCTTCCCGCCGGCCCCCGCCCAGCGCCGTCGCCGCCTCTGCTTCCTGCCGCTCCGACGCGATGATCGTGACGGAGGGCACCTCCACCTCCATGGCCACCACCTCTGGCGTCGCCTAGGGGGCCACCGGGGCCTCCGGCTCCTCGACCCGGCCCGGCTCGGCCGCAGGCGGGGTCACCTCTGGCACCTCGGGCTGGGCCGCCTCGGGAGCCAGCTCCGCCGTCGTCGCCCGCACTTGCGCCACCTCCTGCGTGCCCGGGGTCGCTGGCGGATCCATGGCTGCTCCTCGCGGCTCGCTCAATAGAGGCCTTGACATGCGGGCCGACTCCTCCATCGTGTCTGAATCTCGCGGGGGATCCACCGACCTCCTCCGCCTTTGGTTGTTCGAGGTCCCGGAGTGCGAGGCCCATCCTCGCGTCTCGGACTTGGAGGCTCGCAACTCCGTGGGCCTCCTCTTCTCCTCCCGCTGGGTGGCCGCGTGCTCGTGGGCCAGCCGGCTGGTGGCATCCGTCGGATCCCCCACCGGCTCCTCCTCATGGAGCTTGATGGGGTCGCTGCAGCATCCAAGAACAAATTATTTACCGGCTCGCGACCCGGAAGAAAAACTTACGTGAGAAAAATACTTACCCGATGACGAGGAACAACGCCCTCTTGGCGCGCGGCGGTGGCTTCCTTGCGGCCACCTTCACCCGCTTCGGGCCAGGCGGCCGGGCCGCCGACCCCCCTTGAGGTGGCATCATCCCCCTACCGTCTGCTTTGGCCGCCGGGGCTTGAGCCGGCTGCTCCTCGCTCCTCTGACCCTGGCGTGCTGAGGGAGCAGGTTCGTTCAGAATCATCAATTCATCATCGTCATCGTTGTCGTCCTTCCAGTCCCTGATCGTGGGGGCAAGAGGGAACTCACCCACTCCGCTGGGCTCCCTGGCCGCGCCGGACCCTCTAGCTCCGCTGGGAGCGCCAGTTCGCGGGTCTGCTGGCTCGTCGACTCCTCCTGAGGAGTCCACCCCCTCCTTCAGGGGGTCTCCTGTCTCGTTGTCTTCGGAGTTATAGTTTTCACACTCCGCCTCGAAGATCTGAGGATGCAGGCCATCCAGCGTATTCTGTCGCACCAGCAGCTGCGGTCAGCACATCAAAGTAAGCCCTCCAGTCGGCTGCCGGCTAGGAAGTATCAAACGAAGAAGAAACCGCCTCGATGAAAGAGTTACCAGGGGTGGCCGGTTGATGCAGTCGTACGGCTCCATGTCGAAGGACCACGATGCGGGCTTCAGCTTGAACGTCGTAAGGGCGTTCATCCGCTTCGCCACCTGAGCCGGCGTCAGCTCGACGGTGGACAGCCGACAGGGGTCACGCCGGTCGGACATGTTACAGATCTGGTGCGGCCTCAGCTGGAGGGGAAACACCCGGCATGAGATAAAGGCCGCCACCAGGTCGGTGGCGACCAGCCCCTCGGAGCTCTTCAGCTGCGTGAGCCGGCCAAGCTCCTCCAAGGCCACGCCGCGTGGGGCAGCCCCCAACCAGTTTAATGCGGTGGACTGCCTGTCGACAAATGGTGGCAGTCGGATGTAGTCCGTTTTCGGGTCGGCGTTCTTCACGTAGAAGAACGTCCAGTGCCACCCCTTGACGGAGTCGATAAGAGAAAGAGGGGGGAGCGCGCGATGCCGTGGCAGCACACCACCGTGCCCCCGCACGCGTCGCTTTTTCAACGGCTTGAGATAGAAAAGTGCATTGAAGAATTCGATGAAGGGAAAAACGCCGAGGTATCCCTCGCACTGTGTCACGAAAGCGGAAAGATACAAGATTGAGTTGGGGCTGAGATTATGCGGCTGGAGGTCGAAGGTATCGAGGAGAAAGTGGAAGAAGAGACTCACTGGGAGCCCAAAGCCCCGGGAGAAGTGCCAGAGGAACATGACGTGTTCCCCTGCCTATGGCACCGGTGCCACCTCATCGCCCGACACGAGTGCGACCACCCGCTCCTCCGGCGCCAGCATGCGTGCGTGGCCGAGCTCGGCGATGTCCGCCTCGACCACAATGGAGCCAACCTAGATCCCGCCACGTCCATCGGCCATCGCGGCGGCGGTGCGGCATGCGGGCACGGTTTCGTGTTCGGGCACGATGTAACGCGGGGAAGGCAAGGAAGCAAGGAAGACGGGCAGCGAGGGGGCGAGTGAGGTGTGGGTATCTCCGCCCCCTGCCCTTCCTCTCCTTTTATAGGGGAGGCCACGATCGGGGGACGTGGGATTAACTGTGCCCACTCCCTCGGAAACTCCGCGCGAGCATGGGTGGCCCTGGGACGTAACGGTCACTTCAGGGCGCAGAGGGTCCCAGCCTGCGTCCCGAGGCCTACTAGGCTACACTTGGATCCTAGCGGGCTAGGCCCAGGCGACATCCCGTCTCCCCACACACATGGGACCCATGGCATCATCACTCACCGCATGGCGTGCTGCAGGCTGGCGCGGGTCCCGGGGCAGCACGTCGGTACCCGAGGCGTCAGGTCGAACGACCAACCCGGCTGTCCTTTCGGCTTCGAGCCGGAGGCGGGTTTAGCAGGGGGAAGCCGACGGTCCCCCTCCATTTGTCGGATGCGGGCCCCCGCCGGCTTTGGGGACTAATGACGAGGTTATTACCCCTGGGTAGGCCAAAGCAATGGGGTCCTCCCACTTTCGCTTTGAAGAAAAACTACGCAGCCGGCTGGTCGAGGCCGGCTGGAGGACGTCCGGCTCGAGCTGGCACCGGCTAGCGCCCCGGACGGCTAGTCAAGGAGCCGGCCCGACTCTCGGCCGGCTAGGCGCGGTCGGCTGCCTCTGAGCCGCCTTCCCCGTTGACCCTGGGACGGACATGCGACGTCTCGTCCCTCTACGCGTGGGTACAACGACACGACGCGACCGACATGATGGGCGGCCCTATGGCTACAGTGGTTGCTGACGCACTACAACGCGTGGCTACAGTCCGGCCATCCCGGCCGCTAACCTCGGCGAGCACGACTGGGTGAGGGAATAGTGCCGACATGCCCTCGCCCACTTGATTACCTGCCTCGACGTGGCTATAGCGCGGCCGGCCGTACCGGAGACTTCGGCCGGCTGCCGCTAGGCGATGCCCCCGTGGGCGACCCGTGCCGCGGTAGGTGGGCGAGGGACAATCCCAGTGCCGAGTGGCAGGCCCCAATGGGAGATGGGACCGCTCAGCCGGCGGACTCCACCGACAACGAGACGACACGAATGGTGGGACCCCTTGGCCAGCCGGAGAGACTGCCAGCCGGGTCCCCCCGCCCCTGTACTTAGAACATATTATAAGAGCCGTGGGGGTTGGCCTACAAAACCCCTGAGCCCCCCATGCAATGGGGACGGACTATCATCCCCGCACACACACACAGAGCTCTCGAACCCCTCTAGCAGTGGAGGAAGACGGGCTGGCTGCTCCTTCTTCCTCCTCCAAACACAGCTCTAGGAGCGCCCTTGTATACATACTCATCCATCCAACTAAACTAAGCAGGACTAGGGGTGTTACCTCCCTCGAAGGGCCCTGAACCTGGGTACATCGTGTGTCATCACCACTTGTGCTCAATCTCACACCCAGAGCCCGTCGGTGACCTTCGGCCCCAACCACCTACGATAAGCCACCCTATGGCATCTGTCGTGAGAAAACGACGACATTCTGTCCCTACGGGTAAATGTCACGTGGTGTAATGGATTTTGTGTAGCCTGCTATGACTCGTCTACACATGTTGTTGACAAAAATGCCAGACGGAGTAATGGAGTCCATGTAGCTTTCTATGACTCGTCTACACACATTGATGACCGACACCTGCATTGTTGGGTTATGTATGCCTATCCCTGTACGGTTGTGCCATGATGTCTACTACACAACCTTCTTCTTGTAGACTCGTGTTGGGCTTCCAAGCGCAGAGTTTTATAGGACAGCGGAAATTTTCCCTCAAGTGGATGACCTAAGGTTTATCAATCTGTGGGAGGTGTAGGGTGAAGATGGTCTCTCTCGAACAACCCTGCAAGCAAATAACAAAGAGTCTCTTGTCTCCCCAACACACCCAATACAATGGTAGATTGTATAGGTGCACTAGCTCGGCGAAGAGATGGTGATACAAGTGCAATATGGATGGTAGATATAGGTTTTTGTAATCTGAAAATATAAAAACAGCAAGGTAAAAAATAGTAAATAGCAAGCAAAACATTGTATAAATGCTTGGAAACAAGGCCTAGGGTCCATACTTTCACTAGTGCAATTTCTCTCAACAATATTGGCATGGTTGAATCATACGTAAGTACCTCTTGTGCGACAAAGAGTACACTCCAAAGTCACAAATAGCGGAGAACTAATGAAGAAATTACTGTAGGGTACGAAACCACCCCAAACTTATCTTTTCTGATCAATCTTATGAGCTATCCCTATAAGTGTCACCTAGAGATGCACATCAACCAAAACCCTAATGTCACCTAGATACTCCAATGTCACCACAAGTACCCATGGCCTTGATTATACGATATGCATCACATAATTTCAGATTCATCATGTTCAATCCAACACAAAGAACTTCAAAGAGTGCCCCAAAGTTTCTACCGGAAAGTCAAGACAAAAACATGTGACAACCCCTATGCATAGATTCCCAAGGTCACGAAACCCGCAAGTTGATCACCAAAACACACATCAAGTGGATAAATAGAACATCCCATTGTCACCACGGATATCCCATCGCAAGACATACATCAAGTGTTCTCAAATCCTTAAAGACTCAATCTGATAAGAAAACTTCAAGGGAAAACTCCATATGATTCAATCTATATCAATAAAGCTCGCGGTACATCAAGATCGTGCCATCTCAAGAACACAAGAGAGAGAGAGAAATCAAACACATAGCTATTGGTACAATCCCTCAGCCCCGAGGGTGAACTACTCCCTCCTTGTCATGGAGAGCATTGGGATGATGAAGATGGCCTTCGGTGATGGTTTCCCCCTCCGGCAGGGTGCCGGAACAGGCTCCCAATTGGTTTTTCGTGGCTCTGGAGGTTTGTAGCGGTGGAACTCCCAATCTAGATTTCTTTTCGGGGCTTTCTATATTTATAAAAGTTTGTGGCGGCGGAAACAAGTCTAGGGGGTCCACGTGGAAGTCACAAGCTAGGGGGTGCCCTAGGGGGTGGGTGCGCCCCTATGGCTTGTGGCTTCCTCGACCTTCCTCTCCGATGACTCTTCCCTCCTGTATTTTTTATATTTTCCAAAAATATTCTCCGTAAATTTTCAGCTCATTCCGAGAACTTTTATTTATGCAAAAAAACAACATCACGGTAGTTCTGCTGAAAACAGCGTCAGTCCGGGTTAGTTCTAATAAAATCATACCAAAATCATATAGAATTATTGTAAACATGTCATGAATACTTCATAAATTATAGATACATTGGAGACGTATCAGCATCCCCAAGCTTAATTCCTGCTCGTCCTCAAGTAGCTAAATGATAAAAGAAATAATTTATGAAGTGTGAATGCTAGCAAGTGCACAAGTTTGATCAATGATAATTCCAAACACTTTTTCAAGCAGCATTATATATCATAAACAGTAGCTCATCTCATAAACCTTCTCATGATGAAATAACAAGCTATCCACATGTTAAAGTATAGACTAACAAACTATCCTTTCAGTCACCACACAATTCCAATTCATCTTATTTTCACGAAGGGTCTATGTAAGAGTTTTGATTTAGCAAATTCCACATACTCAACTATCATATAGTCTTCCATGATTGCTAACACTCAAAGCATATTTTTTGAACAAATAGCATTCATCAAACACAAAGAAAGATACCGGCTTATTGGTTTGCCTCCCAACTTATTTATCATATAGATAATTGTCAACAATAATAATTCATGATCAAATATATTTGAATGGCCATATATGCTTGGATCTTTCCCCGACACATGACGCTTGCCAAGAGAAAAAGGCAAAATATAGGAAGTGGTGAAGACCACCATGACTCTTGCATAAAGGTAAGTACTAGAAAGTAAAAGATAGGCCCTTCACAGAGGGAAGCATTGATTTGCAGAGGTGCCAGAGCTCGAGATTTTAAAACAGAGATGAATAATAATTTTGAGCGGTATGCATTCATTGTCACCATAACAACCGAGAGATCTCGGTATCTTCCATGCTAGATACATTATAGGTGGTTCCCAAACAGAATGGTAAAGTTTTTACTCCCCCTCCACCAATCAATCACACTCCACGGCGGGCCGAATCCACAGGTTCCGTCCATACCAACAACATTCCTAGGGGAGTTTTGTTTAATTATTTGCATTTTTTTCTTTGATTTCGGGACTGGGAATCCCTATTACCAGCCACTTTCTTGTGAATGATAGTGAATCAACACATATCGTTAGAATAACCCACCTAGCATGGAAGATACTGACAGCCCCTAGTTACTATATGAGCGATTCGGGCATACAAAACATAATATTATTTGAAGATTTAGAGTTTGGCACATGCAAATTTACTTGGAACGGTAGGTAAATACCGCATATAGGTAGGTATGGTGGACTCATATGGAACAACTTTGGGTTTAAGGGTGTTTGGATGCACAAGTAGTATTTCTACTTGGTGCGGAAGTTTTGGCTAGTATGAGGTGGAAGCAAGCAACATGTTGGAGGATCCATAACAATATAACTTCTATGCAAATATCCGCAACCATAAATCATTACGTTGTCTTCCTTGTCCAACTTCAACTAATTTGCTCAAGTTTGAAAATAATTAATGGGTAATCACAATCATAGAAGATGTCCAAGATAGTATATTTATATGTGAAGTCACTCTTCCTTCAATATTTTTTCATGAATGGTTCAAGTGACCAATGCGGTGTTTGCTAACTTTCAATAAATTTTACTACCTATACTTTTTATATGTGAAGTCACTACTCCCCATGGGATAAGAAAATAAAACATATATAATTTCAGATTTATGATATTATATTCATTCAACCATTTACTCATAGGATATAAGTGAAGCACGAGAGTAAATGACAAAACTACTCCCAAACATATAATTGAAGATCAATGAGTAGTCAAACAATTAAGTAGCTATGTGAGGACTTCTCTCTCTCAATAAATATTTTCAGATCTGAGTATTTTATTTAAACAACAAGCAAAACAAAAATAGCACTCCAAGAATAGCACACATAATGTGAATGAATAAAAATTTAGGCTCAGCATAGGCTAACTGATAGTTGACGAAGAGAGGTGGGATGCATAGTGTTGGGGATATAACCCCGCGATATGACCCACCCTGGAGGCTTCGGGTCATGTTGCTGGCTCGTGAGCCGGTCCAAGAGTGAGCCGTAAGACTGGTGGCCCAGGAAGATAGGCGGCTCAAGGTGTGGGTCGTACGATGGCCCGGACGGAGAAGACCCGAGCGTATAAGCCGTCTCAAAGACAGTTTGGACAAGAAGAAAGAGAGAGACTCGGACATACAATGAGACTCGGTTAACAATTGTAATGACCCGGTGGTCCTGACCTCCTATATAAAGGCAGACCCGGGGCGACTTAGAGGACAGGTGATCCAGAACTAGGTCAAGCTTCTAGCTCCTTGTAATCGATACACAAGCATGACGTAGGCTATTACCTCGGCTTGAGGGGCCGAACATGGGTAAATCCATGTCTTTCGTCCCGATCAACCCCTTTGGGTCCACCCCATTAGCGATGGCCTCGAATCCATGTCCGTTCACCCGGATATCTATCGTGATAAATCCACGACAGTTGGCGCCCACCGTGGGGCTAGCGCTTGGTGGTGTTGAGTTCTCAAAGGGCTCTCTCCCAGGACTCGAGGGATACGTGGTTGGAAGGATGAGCAAGAGTCGCCGCGGCCGGCTCTACATCGACGACGCCGGCTGGGGGCTTGATGCCAATTCTATGGATTATGGATTTCGGGTTCCGTTTGGCGGGATCCAGGTTTTCATTGGAAAGGTTGATGGATCTACACTCAAGCCGGACATCTGCACCAACATCGTCGAGCCGGCTCGGCGTCTCCAATCTACAGGTGGTGTGCGGCCTGCCCGTGCCCATCCAGGTCAAAAGCATGTTCTCGTGGGCTTCACTCAAGGTATGGACCTGGAAGCGTCCGGATCACAGGGAACTCTTGTTTGCTCGGAGGATGAGTCCTTCAGTGGGGAGACAGAGTCAGTGTATTGGCTCAGTAACGGTGGCCTTGGGGGCTACTACGACACCTATTCTGCGGTAGAGGGCTTTGAGTCAGATGCTCAGAGACCCCCGGTTCACGCGGCGGTGTTCATGGCAGGATCGGCTCCAGCCGCCGGTGACACAGCTGCGGGAGCTGCCGCAGCGGGTGATAGCCCGCCACCGCCTGCTCAGGTTCTAGTGGAATTGATGGACGAGCTTACAACTCTCATGTCCACGGAAGTAACACCGGATAATCAAGCAGCCCGGAATCTAGAGGTGGCATGAATCAAGGGCCGGATGGCAGAGGAACGACAAAGGATGGCTGAGCTGAAGATCCGGATGGAGGAAGAGGCGGAGCGTATCAAGGCAGATGCTTTCCATCTGGAGCTGGCACAATGGTCAGCACCCGCGGTACACCGGAGGAGGCATCAATCCCGTCTGCCAAAACGTTACGAAGCAAGAAACCTGTTTAATACCCCTGGTGCAGGGCGGATTACGGGCGCGCCCAAAAGCCGGCCGATGGAACGCCCGGCGACTCATCCACCCCAGCATAACCAAACTTCACCTAGAGTTTTTCCGACGCCGGCGGGTCATTATTCTAACCCGGCCGAGAACATGGTGGCGGCGGCCACCCGGCTCGGGACGATTCCCATCCCAGATGAAGCACCCTTTGCGGAGGACGTGCGAATCGCCATTGGATATTTACAGACGGCCATGGCCCAGCAAGTGAGATATGTTCACAGCCGGAGTCGGGTTCACTCTACCCCGTCCCCAGTCAAAGTTTCGGTCGGCACTATGAGTCACTGGCGTGTTCCAGCAGTCGTCCACGTCGGGGACCACCGGAAGATAAGCAGGCGGCTCTAGATGCACAAGCCCTCGTGGACCGGGCGAGGAACAGGCAAGAGGCGGAGATAGCGGCAACCCGTCCAGAGCCGGCACTTTCCGTCTCAATGGGAGTAGTTGGTACCAGAGCCGTAGGGGTGCCATGTTTAACTCCAGCTCTGAGAAGTGAATGACTACCGAAAGATTTTAAGGGGCCACGAAAAGTTCCGAATTACACAGCTGATTTACCCCCTAAGGCATGGGTTGAGAGTTATGAGCTGGCCATGGAGATGCTGGACGTTAGTGAGGCGGTATGTGCCAAATATTTCATCATGATGCTTGAGGGTCCGGCTCGCACATGGTTGAAAGGTCTGCCGCCTAACACGATAAGTTCATGGGCGGAGCTGAGAGCGAAGTTTATTAAAAAAATCAGGGGACTTGTAAGCAGCCTATGACCATTGTAGACTTGGACCATTATGTTCAATAGGAGAATGAGTCGGCCCATCATTGGGTCCGGCGGGTGTCGACCATTATTCACTCTTCGGAGCAAATCACGGCGGCTCAAGCGGTGCTTATTCTGGAAAAGAACTGTCATTTTGTTCCATTCAAACAGAAGCTCGGCCGGCTCAAGCGCACGTGTCAGGATATGGGAGAGCTCATGACGGCCCTGACAAAGTATGCCAACTTAGATAACACCAAGGATCCAGGCTCGGATGATGAGAAAGCCAATCAAGGGAAGAAGAACAATCAAGGGAAGGGCTTTGTGAACAATGGGAATCAGAATAAGCGAAAGAACGCTGATGGCGGGTCAGAGCTAGTGGCAAACACCAACACAGAACAGAACCATCCCAAGCGGAACGGAAAATTCTGGCTGTTTCACCAAAGGAACAAAGGCCCTTTCAATTTAGAAGAAGCGCTTAGGAAGCCTTGTCCGGAGCACAGCACGCCTGATAAGCCGGCGTTACATACGTGGGGTAATTGCTTTATCATGCAGAGATTCAAAAACTAGCATTCCCAACCGCGTAATAACCAGGGCGGTGGCCCGCCTGGCAGCTTAGGGCACGGCGGATCTGGGGCTGGATTCGACGCCGGCGGTTCAGGAGCCGGGCATCCGGGTCAGAATAACCAAGGGGGCACCAACAGCATCCTGGCAACAACAGCAATAACAACAATTAGCAGTAGCGCAATCAGTCCGGGTTTCAGAGTAACCCGAAGCAGCTCAGTTCTGGACAGTATCACGTATTCACGACCGGTCACAATAAATGAGACAAGAAGTTGCGGAGGCGAGCGGTTAATGCGGTTACTCCAGCTCTCCTGCAGTACTTACCATGGTCTGAGTATGACATAATGTGGAGCCGGGAGGATCACCCGCCGCGGGTAGATGACCCGGGCCGGCTGGCTTTAGTTGTGGCCCCTCAGGTGAATGGCTATATGGTGAACAAGGTTCTCATGGACGGAGGCAGCGGTATCAACATCCTTTATTATGACACTTTCCAACGGATGAAGTTGCTTGACAAAGACCTTAAACCTTCTTCCACCATCTTTCATGGTATGGTCCCGGGTAAGTCGGCATACCCGGTGGGCCGGATTTCTTTGGAAGTGGCTTTTGGCAATGAGTATAATTACAGGGTGGAGTCCCAGTGGTTTGAGGTGGTTAAAATCAAAAGTCCCTATAATGCATTGTTTGGGAGGCCGGCTTATGCCAAATTTATGGCTAGGCCTTGCTATGTTTATTTACAACTCAAAATGCCTCGCTTAAATGGTACAATCACTGTTCACGGTAATCGGAAAACGGCCCTTGAGTGTGAGGAAGGAGATGCGGCGTATGCAGAGTCTAGTTGTGCCTAGGAGGAGCTGAAGTTCTACAAGGAGAACGTTGACCCGGAGGATATGACCCCGCTGAAGAAGCCCACTACGGAAGTTGAGCTGCCAGTCAAGTTTTCAACGGATCATACCAAGGCAGTAGATTTTAATCCAGGTGACTCATCCAAGCAGTTCATCATTGGGGCTCACATGGACCCCAAATAGGAAAGCGCGCTCATCGAATTCATCCTTGAGAATCGGGACATCTTTGCATGGAAGCCTTCTGACATGCCGGGTGTATCGTGAGAGTTCGCTGAGCTTGGCCTTAATGTGGATCCAAAGTTTAAGCCGATTAAACAGTTTCTATGACGGTTCAATGAAGAGAGACGTAAAGCTATTGGGGAGGAAGTTGCCTGGCTCTTGGCTGCAGGTTTTATGGTGGAAGTTTTTCAACCGAAGTGGTTGGCTAACCCGGTGCTAGTGCTCGAAAAGAATGGCACCTGGCGTATGTGTATAGATTACATGGACCTTAACAAGGCTTGCCTGGCTGACCCTCTTGCACTCCCTCGTATCGATCAGATTATTGATGCTACAGCCGGGTGTGAAAGTTTATGTTTCCTGGATGCATATTTAGGTTATCATCAGATCAAGATGGCAAAGAAAGATCAGGAGAAGACAGCGTTTATTACACCCTTTGGGGCGTTTTGCTACGTCTCCATGCCTTTCGGGCTCAAGAGTGCCCATGCGACTTACCAACGATGTGTGCAGAATTGCCTTCACAGTCAGATTGGCCAAAATGTTCATGCTTACGTAGACGACATCATGGTTAAATCCAGAAAGAAAGAAACTCTCCTAGAGGATCTGAAGGAAACGTTTGACAATCTTCGGGTCTACAAGATGATGCTTAACCCGACGAAGTGTGTTTTTGGTGTTCCAGCAGGAAAGCTTTTGGGTTTCTTGGTCTCTGAGCGGGGCATCGAGGCTAACCCAGATAAAATTAAGGCTATCACTTCTTTAGGAGAGCCGACGTGCATTAATGATGTTCAGCGCCTTGCAGGGCGGATTAGCCGATTCATAAGCCGGCTTGGGGAGAAGGCCATTCCCTTATACCAGATGATGGAAAAGACAGACAATTTTAGGTGGAGCAAGGCAGCGGCTGAAGCACTTGAAATTCTTAAAAAATAGTTGACTGAGCCGCCAGTGTTAGTCGCTCCGGCTGAGAAAGAGCCATTACTCCTTTATGTGGCGGCTAACAACAGAGAGGTCAGTGTAGCAATTGTGGTTGAGCGCAAGGAGGCAGGGAAGGAATATCCTATGCAAAGGCCGGTTTATTACATCAGTGAAGTTTTGGCAGAGTCTAAGCAGAGGTATCCGCATTGGCAGAAGGTGGTATATGGAGTTTTCATGGCTAACCGCAAGTTAAAACACTACTTTTTGGGGCACCAGATAACCATGGTCAGTTCTGCCCCATTGGGAGATATCATCCAAAATAGAGAAGCCACAGGGAGGATTGCCAAGTGGGCCTTAGAGCTAGGTCCTCTTAACATCAAGTATGTTCCTCGAACAGCAATAAAGTCTCAAGCTTTGGTGGATTTCATAAATGATTGGGCAGAATGTCAAGCACCCGAAGAGAAGCCGGATAACACATATTGGACCATACACTTTCATGGGTCCAAACAGCTAGAGGGGTCCGGTGCAGGGGTTGTTCTCACCTCCCCGAAGGGTGACAAGTTTTGTTATGTGCTCCGGTTAATGTTTCGTTGTACTAATAATGCAGTTGAGTATGAGGCACCGCTCCATGGTTTCAGAGTCGCTAAAGAGATGAACTTAAGCCGGGTCAGATATTTAGGCGACTCAGATCTTGTGGCTTAGCAAGTTTCGGGTACTTGGGACTCCAAGGATCCGCGGATGGCGGCTTATTGACAGGCGGTTGATATCATTGCCGGTCACTTCAAGGGGTACCAGGTGGATCATATTGATTGTCGCAGGAATGAGGCGGTTGATGCCTTATCACGGTTAGGTTCTCAACGAAAGCCGGCACCACCTAATGTTTTTTTGGACGTATTGCATCATCCGACTGTCAAGATACCCTTTGAGGAGGAGCTAGCTATTCCTGACCCGGAGGCGGAATTGGTGGCGGCTCTGCATGCTATCCCAGACTGGACTATTCCTTATTTGGCGTATCTAACACGCGGCGAGTTGCCTCAGGAGGAGGATCTGGCCAGGAAGATCACCCGGCATTCTAAGTCTATGACGATTATCAATGGTGAGTTACATAAGTGTAGTGTGACGGGTGTCTTTCAGCGCTGCGTCTCACCGGAGGAGGGCTGGCAAATTTTGAGTGAAATTCATGCTGGCGACTGTGGACATCATGCCGGGTCAAAATCTTTAGTGGCCAAGGCTTTTCGACATGGGTTTTTCTGGTTGACGGCTCACAAGTATGCAGAAGACTTAGTCCGTAAGTGTGACGGCTGTTAGAAGTTTGGCCGGCGTGCTCACTTCCGGCTCAAGAGTTGAGGATGATACCGATCACTTGGCCATTTGCGGTCTGGGGGCTTGATATGGTAGGACCTTTCAAGAGATCCAAGGATAAGAAAACACACCTTCTTGTGGCGGTTGATAAATTTACCAAGTGGGTAGAGGCAGAGCCGGTCAGCAAATGTGACGCGGCTACGGCGGTTCAATTTATTAAAAAGCTGATCTATCGCTTTGGTTACCTGCACAGTATCATTACAGATAATGGAAAAAATCTATCCAAAGGAGCTATGAAAGCGTTCTGTGAGAAGGAGCATATCCGGCTTGATGTTTCAGCCGTGGCACATCCACAGTCTAATGGTTAGGCGGAGCGAGCCAATCAGGAAATTTTAAGAGGTGTCAAACCACGGCTCATGGTTCCTTTGAAGCGGACACCCGGATGTTGGGTTGAGGAGTTTCCTTCCGTCTTATGGAGCATCAGAACTACCCCTAACAGATCTACAGGTTTCACGCCTTTCTTCATGGTGTATGGTGCTGAGGCGGTTCTACCCAGCGATATCCGGCACGACTCACCAAGGGTGGTGGTTTATGTTGAGACGACAATGAGGTAGCACGCCAAGACGCGTTGGACGCCTTGGATGAAGCACGAGAGTTAGTAGCAGCTAGGTCGGCAATTTATCAACAAGACCTGCGATGCTATCATAGCCGTAGGGTGAAGACCCGAACGTTCCAGGAAGGTGACCTGGTGCTCCGGCTGATTCAAGACCAATCTGGATTGCATAAGTTATCTCCACCATGGGAGGGGCCTTTTGTGATCAGCAAAAACCTTAACAATGGGTCATACTACCTCATTGATATCTGAGTTGAGTCGGAAACCGCGGGTCAAGAGACGTTGCGGCCATGGAATATCGCACATCTGCGACCATACTTTACATAGCAGGCGTTGAAAGCCGCTATCATTTTATCTATCACGTTTATAGGAGTAAAAGCTAGCATCCCCGCAAGGACTAGGGCCTCTGCTCTT
Source organism: Hordeum marinum (assembly GCA_022496015.1). Taxonomy (NCBI): domain Eukaryota; kingdom Viridiplantae; phylum Streptophyta; class Magnoliopsida; order Poales; family Poaceae; genus Hordeum; species Hordeum marinum. Next base: position 393,398,230 of record CM039675.1, on the reverse strand, counting down.
ATGTATGTCTCTGTGCAATCAAGATGAAATTTTTCCGGCTCAAAAATTTTAGTTGAAGTGGTTTGTTTACCGTTAAAACGGCTGATCTATCATCCGACTTTATGCCCTATCAAGCGCTGTTGCAGGGAGGCTTCTTGCCTTCGGGTATAGCTTACATCTCCCCTACATAGTCTGCTTTTACGTTGTTGCAAGGAGGCTTCTTGCCTTCGGGTATAGCTTACATCTCCCTTGCCTAGCCGGCATTATGCCCAATTAAGCACTGTTGCAAAGAGGCTTCTTGCCTTCAGGTATAGCTTACATCTCCTTTGCACAGCCAGCTGTTATTAAGCTGTTGCAAGGAGGCTTCTTGCCTTCGTGTATAGCTTACATCTCCCTTGCACAACCGGCGTTATGCCCAATTAAGCATTGTTGCAAAGAGGCTTCTTGCCTTCGGGTATAGCTTACATCTCCTTTGCACAGCCAGCTGTTATTAAACTGTTGCAAGCAGGCTTCTTGCCTTCGGGTATAGCTTACATCTCCCTTGCACAGTTGGCTTTATGCCTAGTTTGGTTACATTAAGCGCTGTTGTTGATGGAGGCTTCTTACCTTTGGTATAGCTTACATAACCCTAAGACAACAGCGTGTACACCAAACTCTAGTTGCTTATCAACTGCGACCATCGAAGGGGGCTTCTTACCAACGGGTATCGCTTATCTCACCCTAATGGCCGGCTTTATGCCACATCCGGTTACTTATTAACCACGGTTCTTGAAGGGGGCTTCTTACCGATGGGTTCACTTATCTCACCCTAACAACCGGCGTTTACGCCAAACCTCAGTTGCTTATCAACTGTAGCTGTTGAAAGAGGCTTCTTGCCTTCGGGTATAGCTTACATCTCCTTTCAAACAGCCGGCTTTATGCCGTCTCAGGCTAATTACTGGCCGCGGCTGTCGATGGAGGCTTCTTGCCTTGGGGTATAGCTTACATCTCCCATCGACAGCCGGCGTTCGCACATAAAACATTTGCTGTTAAAAGGAGGCTTCTTACCATCAGGTATAGCTTACATTACCCTTCATATAGCTGGCTTTAGGTCGCTTCCGGTTCATCAATAGCCGCAGTTGTTGATAGAGGCTTCTTACCATCAGGTATAGCTTACATTATCCTAAGACAACCGGCTCCTTAATGGATTCATCAGACAAGAGCCGGAGCCATGTTGCTCCGGTTGACAAAATTCAAGTTTTCAAAGATATTATCCAGCTCTAATCTTTTGGAGAATGAATAACGTCTTCAAAGACAAACACCCCTCATCAGAAAATCTCAAAGTATATTTATGCAAAGGAACGAGCAATCAATGGAGAGCCGGCAATACATAAAATTGAAACAAAGAGATGAAAATATATACAGCCGACAAACGATAGGGTCATCCTTACTCTATTACAAAAGCTACTCTTAGAAGGAGCAAAAGGCATTGCCAAGTTTCAACCGCTCACGGCGGGTCATTACATGAATCAGTACATGAGTCTGTGCTCAGAAAGATCAAAAAGAACAAATTTCAGTTGTTGGCCGGCTCATCCCGCTCCGGCTCTTCCGCTTGGTTTTACTGGAGATTTCCCAATTCCCAATTACAGTCAGCCAGAGCAACGAAAGACCCTTCAAGGAAAGGGGGCGCGTCAAGCTCACAAGGGAAGAGGTCCTTACTGCGGGCGGGTGTCAGATCCTTCCACTCGTAGAGAGGCCCGCGGATCCTCTTCTCCTCTACGTCGTAAGCCGCTTGATAGGTGCTCAAGTCAGCTTCATCCGCCAGCACAGAGGCCAGATAACACAACTCTTTGACACACCGGATGTAATCTTCTTCGGTGAATTCTGAGCCGTCATCTTTTTTGGACGGGTAACCATCCATCATTTCGGCCGGCGTTAGCTCGGGGGCGAAGGCCAGAGCCCGGCTCAATCCAGCGACGGCTCCTTGGCGGAAGGCGGACTTCTTCAGCTCCTCTATTTGCTTGGGCATTGTGGAGAAGAGTTCCAAGACACCTTTCAGAGCGGTGGGGATCCTCTCCTTATATTGAACCGTCTTAATCATGAAAATAGCGCCGCAATAAAGCTATTCTGCAAAGGTGTAAATAGCCTTCAGGGGTAAAAGGCTATCTGAAACCAATTGCCGGCTTCTGGGGCCTGTATAGGTCAAACAAAGCAAGATGAGTCGCCATCACAACAGATAAATGAGACATGCTGGAAACATGAAGTGAGTAAGAACTTACCAAAGAGAGCGGCTGCCATCTTGGTTATATGACACTTTACGCCTTGAAGCTCATCCGCCACGGCTATCAGCCGCTGGTCGGCGTCATCCGCTCGCTTGGTCAACGCAACTTTCTCCAACTCAGTAGATTCCTTTAGAGAAGCAAGCTCCGCCTTAATATGTACCAGCTCTTCAGACAGCAGCCGGCACTTTTCGTCAGAGACGCTGCGGGCCTCTTGTTGAGCCGCTAGGTTTGCCTTCATATCAGACGATTGAGAGTTGGCCTCGTTTAAAGCTTCCTATAATACATCCAAATACAGGATAAGTCGCCAAAATAAAGGACGAGTGTTAAAAGCAAATTTATGCAAGTCTCAAACAGATTGCAAGCAATATATTTGACACTTGGGGGCTAATGTATATTTGATCTTTCAGCATGCAGCGCAGTTCCGGCTCATCTTCTTCGAAGTTAAACCGGAACTTGGGGGCTACACTGTGGCTCTTTAATTTACTTTTAATAGAAGATCTGACTCAACTTTATCAAGCTTGAGCCGGCCCTTGGGGGCTACAACTGGCGGTTTCAGTTATATAAATGAAGATCCGACTCAATTTTGGCAAATTAAGCCGACTCTAGGGGACAATGGCTATGATTTTTTTCTAACAGAGAGTTAAACAAAGACCCGGTTCAACGATTGAGTACATTGAACCGGCCCTTGGGGGGTAAGCAATGGTATGGCAACAAGAAGAATACCTTGTATTTTGTCTTCATTAAAGAGACCAGCCGAAATTCCAAATCCCGGCTGGTGGTAACCCGGTTTATATACCGGCGTGAACCTCCTCGGCTATCATCTTTTCGTACGAGGAGTCAAGGTTCAGCTTCTTCGAGGCCTCGGCCGGCTCTGTATGCTTGGTCAGCACATGAGCCGGAGGAGTTTGATGACCAGACCCGGTGATAACAACATCTGGAGTTTTAGGGGTCTTGGCAGGAGTCGCCGGTTTTGAAGGAGCCCTTGGAGGGCTCTCCATGATGACATCGACAGCAGCCGATTCTGTGGAGGCAGCTGGTGGATTTTCTTCTGCTTCAGCCTCCTCTGGTTGTTCGAGCTCCGGCTCTTGGATAATAGGGCCGGAGGAGGGCTTGTAGGTCTTGCGACGCTTGGCTTGAGCATTGCAAAAATGAAGGATCAGCAGTCGAAGATGTTGCTATCATATTAAGAGACGGATGTTCGGATATCATAGTAAGGAATGCTTACAGCGGATTGATCTTGGGCGGTGGTAGAACTGACGCCGAAGAGTCGCTGGAGGAAGGGGATTTCTAAAAAGAATAAAACAGAAAGATGAGAAAGTGTCAAAGTTTACAAAAGAAAGTCAAAGGAAAAAGTAGAAACATAAACCTCTGCGGGGCATTTCTTTGGAGCCGGAGAATTTGGTAACCCGGACACGAGCTCAGTAGAGCCGGTGCTTCGAGTCGCTCGACGCGCGGCCTGCTGTTGCTTTTTCAAGAGAAAATCCGGAGCCAAATAAGCTAAAGGGTGAGAAAGAGGAACTTTTCTGATAACCCGCCGCGGCTTTCGGGGGACGAAACATTCTGAGCCGGAAGAAACATAATTTACCTCAGGGGCATTGGCGCGGCTGGTTTCCACTTCATCCTGCGAGTAAAACAAGCATTAATAAAGCAGGAAGGTAAAAGATCAAGCAAAGCAATTAAAAGTATTACCTCTGAGCTGGATGATGGTGGCAGGTCAAACAAAAACTCTTGCGGGGCATCTTTTTTAGCCCTCTTGGTCGCGACCTTCTTCCTGGATTTCTTTGGGGGAGCAACATATTCCTTCTTCCAGAAGTCTGAGTCGGCCTACAGGAATGACCCGGAGAATGAATACCAAATCAACAAAGTGCAAGCAACATCCGAGACACGGATGGGAAGAGATTAACTTATACCAGGAGCCGGATTATTGATGCAGAAAGGCGCCAGGCCGATGGCGCTGCATGAGCCGGAGGTTTCGTGGACAAGGCTCCGGATGGTAGTGGTAATATCATCCTCTATCAGTGTTGACTCGCTGAAGCACAATGAGCTATCATATTTTCCTTCATACTCACACATAAGCCGACCTCCGTGGCTTAAAGGCATGATCTGCCAGGAAATCCAGCAGCGGATCAAATCCAATCCTATTAAACCGTTGGCCAGGAGTGCTTTGATCTTGGAGTGGAACGACTCGTATCTGGCATGCTCCGAGGCTGAGAGCTGGCCAGGAAGCTCTGTGTCTGTCCTAAGCCGGGAGGGGCGATAACCCGCCAACGAGTGTTCTTTCTCAGGAGAGGTCTCTTGGCAATAGAACCACGTCTTATTCCAATCCTTTGGGTGACTCGGCGTTGGAGTGGCAGGAAAGATGATGTCCCGGCGGCGTTGAATCGAAATGCCGCCCAGCTCCAGACTCAGACCACCCTTCATTTCAGTTTGGCGGTTGGCATAGAAGAACTCTCGGAAGAACCCCACGGATGGCTTAGTTTGCAGATAAGCTTCACAGAGAACTTGTAAATTGCAGATGTTTGAGACGGAGTTGGGTGCCAAGTCTTGAGGATGTGGCTTGTAAAAATGAAGAACATCCCGGAAAAACTTAGAGCCGGGCGGCATGAACCCTCGCTCGATGTGATCAGTGAAGACTACTATCTCTCCTTTTTTGGGAGAAGGCCGGGTCTCGTTACGTGGAACCCGCCAACTGAGGACCTCTTTGGGAGGGAGAGTACCCGCTTCAACATAACATGCTAAGTACTCCTCCGTAACGCAAGAACCAACCCAGTTGCATGAGTTGGACGCACGAGACATATTGGCGACTTAAATATTGTGCAAGGTAAAGGGCGTGATGAGTCAAGCGCAAGCAAATATTTATAATGGCTTACAGGTTTAAGGGTTCTACAGATAATGTGGAAAGACCCGGTTTATGAGAGCCGGAGAAGCTTAGCGACTCAACAAAGGAAAGGAAGATTGAAAATCGGCTAAGTCCTAAAAAACAGATTCCGCAAACTACTACTATAGCTACGGATCAACAAAAGCGGAGAAAAAGATTTTAATCCTGATCTAGCGATGAATAGCAGAAGAAAAGAAAATGGACTGGAGCCATCGCAATCCAAGCATTACGCGCAGCCGGCCCGCGCGCGGTGGCGAGGCGAGAGCACAATCTAAAGGCGCCAACGGCGTCGAGATATACTCGCAGTGGCGATGTCGGAGCCCGAGCGGTGGTGGCAGAGCCCCCGGTGAAAACCCTACTACGGTGGTGGGCGATCTAAGAAGAAGAACTCACCAGAGATGTCGTGGCAGCGGCGGAAGATTTCTGGTGCAAATCAGGATGATGCAGCGGCCCGGTCGGTGTAGCTGCGAAGATGGCGCCGGACGACGAGGACGCTGGAGCGATGGCAACAAGGAGAAGAAGAAGAGGCATGAGCGGGAGGATGAAAAGCTTTAACCCACACAGGTCGTACTTAAAAAGGGAATAAGGAAGGCGCAAAAATCCAGACGACAACACCGTTTGACCGAGGCGGACGCCTCGAATCTCGGGATGACTGTTTAAATGAAAGATTCGATGATACGTCAGTAGATCTCATGACGTCACGTCAAGTCATTTCTGGGCGACTCGCCAAAATCACAAGAGAAGGATGAAGTGAGCAAGCTCAATTCATCCTGGGGCCTAATGTTGGGGATATAACCCCACGATATGGCCCACCCTGGAGGCTCCGGGTCATGTTGCTGGCTCGTGAGCCGGCCCAAGAGTGAGTCGTAAGACTGGTGGCCCAGGAAGATAGGTGGCTCAAGGTGTGGGCCGTACGACGACCCGGACGGAGAAGACCCGGGCATATAAGCTGTCTCAAAGATAGTTTGAACAAGAAGATAGAGAGAGACTCGGACATACAATGAGACTCGGTTAACAATTGTAACGACCCAGTGGTCCTGACCTCCTATATAAAGGCAGACTCGGGGCGACTTAGAGGATAGGCGATTGAGAACTAGGTCAAGCTTCTAACTCCTTGTAATCGATACACAATCAATACAAACACAAGCAAGACGTAGGCTATTACCTCGGCTTAAGGGGCCGAACCTGGGTAAATCCGTGTCTTTCGTCCCGATCAACCCCTTTGGGTCCACCCCGTTAGCGATGGCCTCGAATCCAAGTCCGTTCACCCGAACATCTGCCATGATAAATCCATGACACATAGCATGCCCAAGCTTAGATGCTTGAGAGTTCTTGAGATATTTACTTGGGTTTTCGTATCTTTTTGAATCCTCTCATATCCCGGTTTCACGTATTCTCAAAAACTTCATCCACACAAAACTCAAAAAGAACTCGTGAGATAGGTTAGTACACATAATAATAAATCAGCTCTTTATGTAATGCCAAGACAAGTTTCATAATAATTTTCAAACATTAGGTATTGTATACTATCATTTCCACAATTTATATCTACCAATATAGGCTATGGAAACTATAGGATAAGTAGATAACAAAACTATGGCAGCAATCTGTCTAAACCTAACGGTCTGTAGCAATTTATGAAAACAGTGTACTTATGTAACTCAAACAATTATGAAAATTTAGTACATGCTATTAAATTTATATTAAATCGCTGTGTAAAAATTTCAGAAACTTTCCATATTCTAGTAAAATATGAAAATTCAAACACTACAGCCAAAGTTTATGTTTTTTACACAGCACACATCAAAACATGCAATGCAAGCATCCTAAGGCAATTCTTGGAACATTTTATTAAAAACAAGATTATAAATAACACCTAACAGAGAACAAAAAATAAAATGATTCTCCAAGAAAAACTCATATTATGTGACGAATAAAAATATAGCTCCAAGATATACCGATAGTATTGAAGACGAAAGAGGGGATGCCTTCCGGGACATCCCCAAGCTTAGACGCTTGAGTCTTCCTTGAATATTACCTTCGGGGTGACTTCGGCATCCCCAAGATTAGGTTCTTGTCACTCCTTATTCTCCTCATATCGGTGTCTCACCCAAAACTTGAAAACTTCAATCACACAACACTTAACGGAACTTCGTGAGAAGGGTTAGTGTAGTAAATATAAATCATTCACTTAAGTATTGTCGAGACAAGATTCATAATTGTTACCACATGATACCTACTATATTACATCATTCCCACAATTTATATTACTCAATATAAGCTACAGGAACACTTGAAACAAGCAAACTATGCATGCAAAACAGAATCTGTAAAAAGCAGAACCGTCTGTAAAGATCTGAATGATCACCATACTTCCCTAACTGTAAAAAATATGAAAAATTAGGACAACTAAATTACTTTTCGTATAAATATTTTTTAAAAAATTAATAATTGTTTGAAGCTCCATTAAAATCAGATAATTCATAAATTGGACGCAAAACTTTATGTTTTTGCACAGAATCAAACAAGCAAGTATTCATGCTATCCCAAAGGCTTTACTTGGCACTTTATTGAAATAGAAGACACAGTATCTTAATCATGTGAACACATCAAAACAAATAGTAAAAGTGTTGGGTTGTCTCCCAACAAGTGCTTTTCTTTAATGCCTTTTAGCTAGGCATGATGATTTCAATGATGCTCACATAGGAATAATAATTGGAACATGCAAAAGAGCATCATGAATCTCATGACAAGTACATTTAAGTCTAACCCACTTCCTACGCATAGGTATTTTGTGAGCCAACAATTTATGGGAACAAGAATCATCTAGCATAGGAAGGCAAAACAAGCATAACTTCAAAACTTTGAACACGTAGAGAGGAAACTTGGTATTATTGCAATTCCTACAAGCATATGTTCCTCCCTCATAATAATTTTCAGTAGCATCATGAAGAAATTCCACAATATAAACAAAACATAAATTAGTATTTTGATGATGCATGAGCATAGAAAATTTGTCAATCTCCACATAAGCAATTTTCTTCTCATTCAAAATAGTGGGAGCAAACTCAACAAAATAACTATCATGAGATACATGATTGACATAACCACATTCAATATTAAAATCATGATGACAAGTTTCATGGTTGTCATTACTCTTTATAGAATACATGTCATCACAATAATCATCATATATAGGATGCATGCTATCATCATAATTGTTTTGCTCATCAAAACTTGGGGGGGGGGGATATCACCTTCATCAAACATAGCATCCCCAAGCTTGTGGCTTTGCATACCATTAGCATCATGAATATTCAGAAAATTCATACTACCAATACTGAAATCATGCTCATAATTCAAGTATTTAGTGCCAAACATTTTAATAACTTCTTATTCTAACACCTGAGCACAATTTTCCTTTCCATCATTTTCACGAAAGACATTAAAGAGATGAAGCATATGACGCAACCGCAATTCCATTTTTTTGTAGTTTTCTTTTGTAAAACCAAACTAGTGAAAAACAAGAAACTAAAAGATTTGATTGCAAGATCTAAATATATAACTTCAAGCACTCACCTCCTCGGCAATGGCGCCAGAAAAGAGCTTGATGTCTACTACACAACCTTCTTCTTGTAGACTCATGTTGGGCCTCCAAGCGCAGAGTTTCGTAGGACAGCGGCAATTTTCCCTCAAGTGGATGACCTAAGGTTTATCAATCTGTGGGAAGTGTAGGATGAAGATGGTCTCTCTCGAACAACCCTGCAAGCAAATAACAAAGACTCTCTTGTGTCCCCAACACACCCAATACAATGGTAAATTGTATAGGTGCACTATTTCGGCGAAGAGATAGTGATACAAGTGCAATATGGATGGTAGATATAGGTTTTTGTAATCTGAAAATATAAAAACAGGAAAGTAACAAATAGTAAACAGCGAGCAAAACTTTGTATAAATGCTTGGAAACAAGGCCTAGGGTCCATACTTTCACTAGTGCAATTTATCTCAACAATATTGGCATAGTTGAATCATATGTAAGTACCTCTCGTGCGACAAAGAGTTCACTCCAAAGTCACAAATAGCAGAGAACTAATGAAGAAATTATTGTAGGGTACGAAACCACCTCAAAGTTATTTTTTCTGATCAATCTTATGAGCTATCCCTATAAGTGTCACGGACAGCCCTAGAGTTTGTACTAAAATAACACCTTAAGATACACATCAACCAAAACCCTAACGTCACCTAGATACTCCAATGTCACCACAAGTACCCATGGGCTTGATTATACTATATGCATCACATAATTTCAGATTCATCATGTTCAATCCAAAACAAATAACTTCAAAGAGTGCCCCAAAGTTTCTACCAGAAAGTCAAGACAAAAACGTGTGCCAACCCCTATGCATAGATTCTCAAGGTCACGGAACCTGCAAGTTGATCACCAAAACATACATCAAGTGGATAAATAGAACATCCCATTGTCACCATGGATATCCCATCGCAAGACATACATCAAGTGTTCTCAAATCCTTAAAGACTCAATCCGATAAGAAAACTTCAAGGGAAAACTCAATTCATCACAAGAAGATAGAGAGGGGAAAACTTCATATGATTCAATCTATATCAATAAAGCTCGCGGTTCATCAAGATCGTGCCATGTCAAGAACACAAGAGAGAGAGAGAGAGAGAGATCAAACACATAGCTACTGGTACATACCCTCAGTCCCGAGGGTGAACTACTCCCTCCTCATCATGGATAGCGCCGGGATGATGAAGATCGCCTCCGGTGATGGTTTCCCCCTCCGGCAGGGTGCCGGAACAGGCTCCCAATTGGTTTTTCATGGCTCTGGAGGTTTGCAGCGGAGGAACTCCCAATCTAGGTTTCTTTTCGGGTCTTTCTTTATTTATAAGAGTTTGTGGCGGTGGAAACAAGTCCACGGGGTCCACGAAGAAATCACAAGCCAGAGGGTGCACCCTAGGTGGGTTGGCGCACCCTATGGCTTGTGGCTTCCTCAGCCTTCCTCTCTGATGACTCTTCGTTCCAATATTTTTTTATTTTCCAAAAATATTATCCGTAAATTTTCAGCTCATTCCGAGAAATTTATTTCTGCACAAAAACAACACCACGGTAGTTGCGCTGAAAACAGCGTCAGTCTGGGTTAGTTCTAATAAAATCGTACCAAAATCATATAGAATTATTGTAAACATGGCATGAATACTTCATAAATTATAGATACTTTGCAGATGTATCATGCCACTTGGGTCTATAACTAGTCATGTCGACCCGGGTTCTCTGACGCATGATTGCTAGCGACATATGCATATACATGAGCCAAAAGATGCAAAATGTCCTGGCCCAAGAAAGGTGGCAGCCACGGAGATTACCATGCGTGAGATCGCAAAGTGATGTGATATGTTACTTTCTAGATTCGTATGGCTTAGGATCGGGGTCCCAACAACATTGGTATCAGAACTTGACTACATGTAGAATTACCAAGCCAAACTAGTCGATGTTGAGTCTAGCAATTCTTTAGCTATATCAGTGAATTGATTGTGGAAGGGAACGTAAGATTCTTTTACTCCTTTCCTCATTTCATTCTAATTCTGAGTCACCCTCTTCTTTTTCTACAGGGTTTAAGAACTAGGCTTTATCATCTTCTATCAGGATGACGAGTTACTATGCTGGAGACTTATAGGAAAATTGATGTCTTCTTGGATCAGTGTCTCCATAAGAATTCAGTTGTTATGTTGTCAGTTTTCATGGAGGTTGCCTCATATTTCATGCATGTACAATCGTTATGTTGTCCGAGTTATCCAAGGTTTATAAATAATCTGATGCAATTGTGAATCCTTTCATCCTGACACAATGTATTGTTGGTCACAAAAATCACAATAAATATTGTGTTGAGGTACTCTATTACCTCAATGTATCCTTGAAGTGTTAGAAAACTATGTTATCTTAAGTGAACCACCCAAAGATTTAGCCTTGTGTTTTTCATATCATTAACATAATTGGAATTAATAGAGTTTATAGCAACATCATTGCAATCATGCTTTTCAATCAAGGAGCTATCATGAATCACCTTATAAATTTCTTCTTTCAACACTTCATCAAAAAAATTAGATTTATGATTCTCAAAAAAAACTTCACAGAGATAATTAAGTGCACTCAGATCACTAGCAATTGGTTCATCATAATTTGGTCTTTTGAAAAGATTAGCAAGTGGATGAGGATCCATATGAATATATTTCTAACAAGTGAAGATGCAAGCAAATAGAAGGCACATGTCAACACAAGCAAAGATAGCAAACAAGCAAAAAGGCAAACGGAAAAGAGGGTGAATAAAACGGCAATTTTTTGTGAAGTGAGGGAGATGAAAACAAGAGGCAAATGGCAAACAATCCAAATTGCAAGGAGATGAGATTTATGATTAGGAACCTGATAGATGTTGATGATGTTTCCCCGGCAACGGCGCCAGAAATTCCTTTGACGTGGCTTGAGACTGTGTCGGTATGTCCCCAAAGAGGAAGCGATGATGCAGCACAACTATGGTAAGTATTTCCTCGGTTATGAAACCAAGGTTATCGAACCATTAGGAGAACCTAGCAACACTATGTAAATGGTACTTGCACACAAAGAACAAATACTTGCAACCCAACGCGTAAGAGAGGTTGTTAATCTCTCCACGGTAAAAGATAAATTGGTCTATATGAGATTGGATACATAGATCGAGCAAGAACACAAAATAAAATATGCAAATAAAAAGCGCAGCAAGGTATTTTTGGGTTTTTGGAATAATAGATCTGAAAGCAAATGCGGAAAAAGATAGATCGAAAAGCAATATGTTAAAAGATAGACCCGAGAGCCGTAGGTTTCACTAGTGGCTTCTCTCATGAGTATAGCACACGGTGGGTAAACAAATTACTGTTGGGAAATTGATACAAGATGAAATAATCATGACGATATCGAAGGCAATGATCATTATATAGGCATCACGTCCAAGATTAATAGACCAAAATGATTCTGCATCTACTACTATTACTCCACACATCGACCGCTATCCAGCATGCATATATTGTATTAAGTTCATGGAGAAATAGAGTAATGCAATAAGAACGCTGGCATGATTTAGCAAGATCTATTCATCTAGGAATAGACCCCATCTTGTTATCCTTAATAGCAACGATACATGGGTGCCTTGCTGCCCCTTCTGTCATGGGAGAGGACATCACAAGATCGAACCCATCACAAATCACATCTTCACATGGCAAGAAAAATCGATCTAGTTGGCCTAACAAAACCAAAGATTCGAAGAAGAAATACGAGTGTATAAGTAATCATGCATATAAGAGATCAAAGAAGACTCAAGTAATATTCATGGATAGAAACTGATCATGAACTCAAACTTCATCGGATCCCAACAAACACACCGCAAAAAGTCATTACATCAAATGGATATCCAAGAGACCATTGTATTGAGAATCAAAAGAGAGAGAAATCCATCTAGCTACTGCCTACGGACCCTGTAGGTCTATGGTGGACTACTCACGCATCATCGGAGAGGCAGTCATGAAGACGATGTACCCCTTCATGATGCTGTTAGATTGGATCTCGTGGTTCTGGAACTTGTGGCGGCTGGAATTATTTTTTGTCAACTCCTCTAGGATTTTTGGAATATTTTGCTATTTATAGAGCCTATAGGCGGTGCAGAGGGGTCCCATGAAGGCCACAACCCACCAGGCCGTGCCAGGGGCCTCTGGCACGTCCTGGTGTCTTGTGGCCTCCACGGGCCTCCTCTCGGGTTCTTCCTTGGCTCCCAAATTGTCTTCTGGACCAAAACATCATCAAAAAGGTTCGCAGTGTTTGGGCTTCATTTGGTACTGATATTCCGCGAAGTAAAAAACAAGAAAAAAATAGCAACGCTCACTTGGCACTATGTCAATAGGTTAGTCCCAAAAAAATGATATAAAGTTGCTATGAAATGATTGTAAAACATCCAAGATTGATAATATAACAGCATGCAACAATCAAAAATTATAGATACGTTGGAGACGTATCACTCCCCCAAGCTTGAGGGAGATTATCTTCTTCAATTTGCACAAAGTTAAATATCTCATGTAAGGCAACTTGTTTCTTATCAGCAGGAAAATATTTTCAGAGAAGTAATAAAGCATATCCTGGGGACTACGCACACAAGCAGGAGCAAGAAAAAGGTACCATTCTTTAGCCTCACCTTTTAGCGAGAAAGGAAAAGCTTAAGGATATAATAGTAACATATATTTTCCTCATTAGGGAACAAAGTAGCAATATCATTCAATTTAGTGAGATGTCTAGCAACAATTTCAGTTTCATAACCATGGAAAGGATAGATTCAACTATAGGAATCAACTCGGGGTCTACAGAGAATTCATAATCCTTACCAGTAACAAATATAGGATAAGCAGCAAATTTAGGACCACGTTTCATTTTCTCCAATATAGATTTTTCTTTCAGTTTGCATAGTATTTTCTTCAAGTCATCTCTATTTTCACAAGCAAGAAAGTCCCTAGATAGTTCCCCATCCATAACATAACCTTTAAGTACATAAGGCAATTCATATTTATTGGGAGAGCAAGGTATAGTAGGTGATTCAAAATCTTCATCAGTTTCACCATTTCAAGTTTTCTAGCTTTAGCGATATGAGCATCAAGTAATTCATTCAGTGGCACAGTTTCAATTTCATCAAGTGTAGAAGTAGTCTCATCATTTCTTTCAGAAGTAGCATCATCAAGTTCAAGCGATATATCAGAACGAGCAACGGGCGGTGGTGTAATAAGTTGATTCAAAATAGTAGGTGAATCAAAAGTAGAGCTAGATGGCACTTCCTTACCTCCTCTCGTATGGGAGGGGCGATCTTAGTTAGAGTATCTTTCAAATTCTTCATAGTAGCAATTGGATATCCTCAAGTTAACACAATAAATATAGCTATGCTCCCCGGAAATGGCACCAGAAAAAGGTCTTGATAACCCACAAGTATAGGGAATTGCCGCAGTCTTCACGGGTAGTATTTCACCCTAATTTATTGATTCGGGACAAGGGGGGCCAAAGAATATTTATCGGCCTTGACAGTTGAGTTGTCAATTCAACCGCACCTAGGATATCTCTCTGTAGGAAAGGTTTAGTAGCACGGTAAATAATAGTAGTAGCAGTAACAGTGATAGTAGCAATTTTGTAAGAGTAGTAACAATGACAGCAACAATAGTAACTTAGCAAGATTCAGTATATGTAAAGCGTAGTCCATGGTGCAGCGATGGAAATATATGGATGACATCAATCATGTATCAGTTACACACTAGAGCGACACATAATTAGCTCTAATTCATCAATATAATGTAGGCAAGTATTTTGTATATAGTCATACGTGCTTGCGATAAGAACCTGCATGACATATTTTGTCCTACCCTCCCATGGTAGTAGGTCCTATTGGAAACTAAGGGATATTAAGGCCTCCTTTTAATAGAGAACCAGAACAAAGCATGAACACATGGTGAATACACGAACTCCTCAAACTACGGCAATCACCGGAAAGAATCCCGATTATTGTCACCTTGGGGTATGCGGATCAAGACACATCGTAGGTGCATACAGCTTGCAAGATAGGATCCAAATCACTCTTATAATCATGAAAACATAATAGGTTCAGATCTGAAATCATGGCACTCGGGCCCTAGTGACAAGCATTAAGCATAGCAAATTCATAGCAACATCAATCTCAGAACATGGTGGATACTAGGGATCAGGCCCTAACAAATTAACTCGATCGCATGATCAATTCCATCCACACCCATCACCGACCAGCAAGCCTACAAAGGAATTACTCACTCCCAGTGGTGAGCATCATGGAATAGTTGATGGATAAGGGTTGGTGATGATGACGACGACGAATCCCCCTCTCTGGAGTCCCAAACGGACTCCAGGCCAGCCCTCCCGATCTCGAACATGAGGTGGCGGCAGCTCCGTCTTGTAGATTGCGATGAAGAGTTCTCTCTGATTTTTCTAAGAATATGTGAATTTATAGGACCGTATACTAGTGTCATGGGAGCCTCATGGCCCCACCACAAACAAGGTGCAGTCTAGGGGAGTGGCCACACCCTGTTGCCTCGTGGGCCATGATGACCCACAAGTATAGGGGATCAATCATAGTCCTTTCGCTAAGTAAGAGTGTCGAACCCAACAAGGAGCAGAAGGAAATGACAAACAGTTTTCAGCAAGGTATTCTTTGCAAGCACTGAAATTGTAGGTAACAGATAGTTTGATAGCAAGGTAATTTGTAATGAGCAACTAATGGTAACAATAAACAAGGTTTAGCAAGGTAGCCCAATCCTTTTGAGGCAAAGGAGAGGCCAGAACAATCACTAGTAACAGGCAAAGTGTTCTTGAGGGTACACGGGAATTTCGTCTAGTCATTTTTATCATGTTGGTTCGATTTGTGTTCTCTACTTTGATAATTTGATATGTGTGTGGACCGGTGCTAAGGTGTTGTTCTTACTTGAACTAAAAACCTACTTATGATTAACCCCCTCGCAAGCATCCCTAACTATGAGAAAAGTATTAAGACAAAGTCTAACCATAGCATTAAACATGTGGATCCAAATCAGCCCCTTACAAAGTAGCACATAAACTAGGGTTTAAGCTTTTGTCACTCTAGCAACCCATCATCTAATAACTACTCCAAAATGCATTACCTTAGGCACATGAATGGTGAAGTGTCATGTAGTCTACATTCACATGACACCACTAAGGGATCACAACATACATATCATCAAAATATCGAACACATATCAAATTCACATGATTACTCGCAACATGACTTCTCCCGTGACCTCAAGAACAAAGGAAACTAATCACAAATAATATGCATACTCAATATTAGAGGAGTATTGAATAGCATAATGGATCTGAACATATAATCTTCCACCAAATAAACCATATAGTAATCAACTACGCAAGGTAATCAACACTACTAGTCACCCACAGGTACCAATCTGAGGTTCCGGTACAAAGATTGAACATAAGAGATGAACTAGGTTTTGAGAGGAGATGGTGTTGTTGAAGATGTTAATGAATATTGGCCTCCCAAAGATGAGAGGGGTGGTGTTGATGACGATGGCTTTGATTTCCCCCTGGGAGGGAAGTTTCCCCGGTAGAATAGCTCCGCCGGAGGGCAAAAGTGCTCCTTCCCAAGTTCCGCCTCAAGGCAGCGGTGCTTCGTCCCAAAAGTCCTCCTCTGATTTTTTTTTTCTAGGTCAAGAGTGACCATACACCAAAAGATGGGCACCGGAAGTGGTCCAGGCTGGGCACGATACACCAGGGCGCTGCCAGAGGGGCCTGTTGCACCTTGGTGGGTTGTGCCCACGTGGGGGCCCTCCCCCGGTAGTTTTGAGATCCAGTATTTTTTACTGAATGCAAAAATAATCTCCGTAATTTTTCAGCTTCATTGGAGTTGTGCAGAATAGGTGTCTCTGACGTGCTTTTCTTGGTCCATAATTCCAGCTGCCGATATTCTCCCTGTTTGTGTAAACCTTGCATATTATGAGATAAAAGTCATTAGAATCACTCATCAAAGCATTATTATTCAACAAAACAAAGTAAATAATAGTATGAAATCATGATGCAACATGGATGTATCAACTCCCCCAAGCTTAGACCTCGCTTGTCCTCAAGCGAAAGCTAAAATTGAAAAGCATGTCCACTTGGTTTGAAAGAGAGGTGTCAATAAAAACAAAATACAGACATAGAACAATCATGCTTATTAACATAAAAGCAACAAATTCTAACATTAGAATTTATTTCAATACATTTTTATCATAAGGATTCTCATAAACAAGTAAGAATTCATCACAACATAGAAGTATGAAGCATAAACCTTATTGGAAACCAACAAACTATGTTCTCATTCAACTTTGCAACTATAATTCATCATATTTTCAGGAAGGGTCTCATGTCGGAGCCTTTTGGCAAGTCCACATACTCAACTATCATTTAGTCTTCTATGATTGCTAACACTCACGACATACCCATGAACAAAAAGTTTCAACCGTACACATAGGAAGATAGGGGCTTATAGTTTCACCTCCCAACTCGCTCACCTCAAAGGTGATGTCAACACTAATAACTCATTCCCACCCATAGCCAACTGGATATATGTTCATAGATCTTTCCTCACCACATGATGCTTTAAAAGGAAAAAGTAAAAAGTGAATAGGGAAGAATACTTTGACTCTTGCATAAAAGTAAGTGCATAAAAGTAAAAGATAGGCCCTTCGTAGAGGGAAGCAGAGGTTGTCATGCGCTTATTGATTTGTATGCACAATCGCTTAATGTAAAAGAACGTCATGCTATATTTCCCCCTATGATAGCAACCTTTATTATGCAGTCCATCGATTTTATTACTTTGCCATCATAAGTTCGTATAAAGCTCAATTTTCACTTACACTAATTGATCAAAACACTTTTAGAAGCAATTTTTATTCCCTTATTGCATGGATGACAACTTACTTGAAGCATCTTTCTCGATCCACGGGTAGGTACGGTGGACACTCAAAGAAAGAGTTTGTTTTGGGTTTTTGGATGCACAAGTTGTATCTCTACTTAGTGCAGAATTTTTGGCTAGCAAAGATACTAGACAAGCACCACATGTTAAAGGATCTATGAAAATATAACTTCTGTGTGGATATGAACAAACATAAATCATTTGTTGTCTTCCTCGTCCAACATCAACAATTTTGGCATGTAATATTTGATGGGGGCTCACAATCATAAAACATGTCCAAGATAGTGTATTGCATGTATATCTTCTCTTCCCTTATTAATTCTTTCATGAATTGCATCATTGACCAATGTTATGTTTGTCAATCTTCAATAAATTTTACTACTTATAGTTTTCGTTATGTGATGTCATTACTCACCATAAGATTAGCATATGATTTTTTTAATTTGTTTCTTTTCCTTTATTTGATTGCAACCTGAAAGTAAAGAGGCAAAAACTAAAACTAACTTTATTATATACCTTTCACTCGATTACATAGATAGATAGGCCAGAAACTAAAATTTTATTCAACTAAAGCAAAGGGAAACTAAGGATCGAACTAAAATAGGTAAAGGTGAATAAAAGTGGTGGTGATACGATATCGGTGCACCTCCCCCAAGCTTGGCTTAAACCAAGGTTAGTGCCCATACCCATGTGCTCAAGTATCCTTTGGCGGTGGTGATGAAGAAGGTGGAGGAGTTGATGTATGTGGTGGCGATGATGCAACAAGCTTGTCCTCCAGCTTCTAGGGCAAGGGTTCCGCATCAAATGTTGACGCGAGAGTCCCCTGAGTCCTCCAACTTGTAGCTAAACTCATACCTTTAAATCTCGCTTCATATTCGAAGATTTGGTTTTGAAGATCATAAACTTGGCTCTATAGAAAATTAATTTGCTCGTTGATGGTGAAGATGGTGTCCTTCATGAAACGACCATCCACTGTCTGATCACGGGTGAATTCTGTGATCATGGAGTGATTCACTAAGTCCGTGCTCCACCATCATCTGGCACTTGAAGATTTCATGTTCCACCGCCTCGAATCGAGTCTCCATGCTTCCAATCTTCTTGGGTCCCTGAACATCGTGAATGTGCGGCACCCCCTCACGCATCTCAATGGCTTGAGGGTGCTTCATCACCTCCGGCAAGTACGGGTTGATGACCTTCTCTAAGAAATTGTCCTTAGAGGAGCTTGGTGGAGCCATGGAGATCTAGATCTAACAAGAAAACACCAAGAAACAAGAACATAATATTTTTCCGTGATGCGGTCGTCAAAACAGTCGGGAGTATATGTAGAGAATTTTTATTCTTGGGAAACAAGTATTTAGAAGGGAAACGGAGTCGGGAAGGCATCCGAGGTTGGCACAACCCACGAGGGCACCGCCAGGGGGGCTGGTGCACCCTCGTGTATCATGCTCACCTCGATCACCTTCCGGTTTTATTTCTTTATTTCCAAAAATTAAAAATATTCCAAAACTGACATAAAAAAAATTGCGGATTTTTTGGAGTCCGTTTACTTACCGAATCACGTATCTCCTATTTTTAAGAATTCTGAAGTGTTCCGGAAGGTTTCTTTTATGTGCTCCTCCGGTGTCATTGTTTGGATAACATTGATTTCAACTTTAATAGGGATACCTGAGATATAGTGCTTAATTCTTTGTCCATTGACCACCTTCGGGTTAGTACCTTCGGCATTATTAATCTTGATAGCTCCAGAACGATAAACCTCTTCGATAATATATGGTCCTTCAATTTGGATAGAAGCTTTCCAGCAAAAATCTTAAACGAGAGTTGAACAACAGAACATGGTCTCCTATTTTGCATTCCCGCTTTTAAATTCTTTTGCCATGCCATATTTTTACTTTTTGAATAGCCTAGCATTTTAATATGCTTGGGTTCTCCATTCATCTAGTGAGATAATATCAAATAGCCTCTTTTCAGCGGCAAGTTTGAAATCATAGTTGAGTTAATTAATTGCCCAAAATGCTTTATGTTCTAATTCTAGAGGCAAATGACAAGCTTTCCCATATATCATTTTATATGGAGACATACCCATAGGATTTTTATAAGTTGCTCTATAGGCCCGAAGTGCATCATCCAATTTCTTAGACCAATTCTTACGAGACCTATTGACAGTTTTTTGTAATATTAATTTTATTTCTCTATTGCTAAGTTCTACCCGACCACTAGATTGAGGATGATAGGGTGATGCAATTATATGGTTAACATCATATTTAGCAAGCATCTTGTGGAAAGCACCATGAATAAAGTTTGAGCCACCATCGGTCATTAAATATCTAGGGACTCCAAACCTCAGAAAGATAACCTCTTTAAGATTTTTAATGGAGGTGTGGTGATCAGCACTACTAGTTGGAATAGCCTCTACACACTTAGTGACATAATCAACCACAACTAAAATATGAGTGCATCCATTAGAGGAAGGAAAAGGTCCCATGTAATCAAAACCCCATACGTCAAATGGTTCAACAACAAGTGAATAATTCATAGGCATTTCTTGAAGCTTACCAATATTACCAATTCTTTGACATGCATAACAAGACAAGACAAACTTACGGGCATCCTTGAAGAGAGTAGGCCAATAAAAACCAGATTGCAATACCTTGTGAGCATTTCTATCTCCCGCATGATGTCCTCCATAAGCTTCGGAATGACATTTCCATAGGATTTGTTCCTGTTCATGCTCAGGTACACAGCGTCTAATAATACCATCCACTCCTTCTTTATAAAGATGTGGGTCATCCCAAAAGTAATGTCTCAAGTCATAGAAGAATTTTTTTTCTTTTGTTGATATGTAAAGCTAGGTGGTATATATTTAGCGACAATGTAATTAGCATAATCATCATACCAAGGTATGTTGTGTGAGACACTTATTACACCTAGTTGTTTGTCAGGGAAACTATCATCAATAGGTAGTCGGTCATTGTTGGAAATATGACCTAGAGGCAATGATAAAATGGTTGTTATTATATTTCCTTGTTAATGTTAATCGTTTATTATCCATGCTATAATGTACTGATTGGAAACACATTGCATGTGTGGATACATAGACAACACTATGTCCCTAATATGCCTCTAGTAAACTAGCTTGTTGATCAAAGACGGTCAAGGTTTCGTGGCCATATACATAAGATGTCATTTGATAACGAGATCACATCATTAGGAGAATGATGTGATGGACAAGACCCAAACTATGAACGTAGCTATATTTTTCTGCATGTCAAGTATATGTTCCTATGACCATGAATTCATGCAACTCACTGACACTGGAGGAGTACCTTGTGTGTATCAAACATCGCAACATAACTGGGTGACTATAAAGATGCTCTACAGGTATCTTCGAGGGTGTCTGTTGAGTGGGTATAGATCAAGACAGGGATTTGTTACTCCGTGTGACGAAGACGTATCTCAGGGCCCACTCGGTAATACAACATCACAACAAGCCTTGCAAGAAATGCAACTAAAGTATTAGACACATGATCTTGTATTACGGAACGAGTAAAGAGACTTGCCCGTAACGATATTGAACTAGGTATAGAGATACCAACGATCGAATCTCGAGCAAGTAACATACCGAAGAACAAAGGGAACATCATACTGGATTAAATGAATCCTTGACGTAGAGGTTCAACCGATAAAGATCTTCGTATAATATGTAGGAACCAATATGGGCGTCAAGGTCCCGCTACTTTTTATTGACCGTAGAGGTGTCTTGGTCATGTCTACATAGTTCTCAAACCCGCAGGGTCTGTACACTTAACGTTTGGTGACGTTTCGGTAGTATTGAGATATGTATGGTGGTGACCGAAGGTTCTTTGGAGTCTTGGGTGAGATCTCTGATGTCATGAGGAGCTCCAGAATGGTCCAAAGGTAAAGATTGATATATAGGAAGTCCCGTTTTGGTCACCGGAAAAGTTTTGGGTACTTCGATAGTGTATCGGTAGTGCCGGGAAGGTTCCGCGGGGCCACCGGGAGGGGCCACCCATGTCGGGAGGCCACATGGGCCTTAAGAGTGGCTCACCAGTCCTTAGTGGGCTGGGAAAGCCATCCCCTAAGGGCCCATGTGGCTAGGAGGTGGGAGAAGGAAAAAACCAAGAGGGGGAAGGATTCCAAGTGGAATCCTACTAGGAGTAGGATTGGAGGTGGACTCTCCTGCCTCCGCCACTTCGGCTGACTCCTAGGGGGAACCCTTGGGGCGCCGGCCCACTCTACTCCCTCCTATATATATTGGAGGGGAGAGAGGGCAGCCTCACCAAACCCTAAGCCATGGTGAAACCCTCTCTCCCCAATAGATCATGTGCTCTAGTTTTTCGGCGGAGCTTAGGCGAAGCCCTGCTAGAATAGTTCCACCACCAC
This sequence comes from Hordeum marinum, assembly GCA_022496015.1. Taxonomy (NCBI): domain Eukaryota; kingdom Viridiplantae; phylum Streptophyta; class Magnoliopsida; order Poales; family Poaceae; genus Hordeum; species Hordeum marinum. Next base: position 393,376,175 of record CM039675.1, on the reverse strand, counting down.
CGTCGTCGCGTCGTCGCGCTGGCAGAGAACTCATCTACCTCTTTGCTCCCTCTTGCTGGAACAAGAAGGCGGAGATCGTCATCGATCTGTATGTGTGCTGAAGGTGTCGTCCGTTCGGCGCTAGATCGGGACGGCTCGTGATTGGATCGTGGGACGGCTAGCGATTTGGATCGCGAAGACGTTCGACTACATCAATTGCGTTTCTTAATGCTTACCGCTTAGCGATTTACAGGGGTATGTATATCCACTCTCCCTCTCGTAGATGCTCATCGCCATGGATAGATCTTGCGTGTGTGTAGAAATTTGTTTTGTTTCCCATGCAACATCCCCCTACACTGGCATGATGAGCTAGGTCTATGTGTAGATGAGATCACGAGTAGAACACAAAGGAGTTTGTGGGCATTGATGCTCAGATTGCATCCTCCCTTGTTCTTTTCTTGATTCAGCGGTATTGTGGGATGAAGCGGCCCAGGCCAACCTTACTCGTACGCTTAAGAGAGACCAGTTCCATCGACTCACATGTGACTTTATTGCATAAAGATGGTTGGCGGGTGTCCGTCTCTCCTACTCTAGTTGGATCGGATTCGACAAAGGCGGTCCTTGAGAACGTTGAATAGCAATTTGTGTATCACTGTTGTGGTTTTTTGCGTAGGTGAGAATTGTTCTTGCTAGATACCCGTAGCAGCCACGTAAAACATGCAACAACAATTAGAGGACGTCTAACTTGTTTTTGCAGGGTATGTTGTGATGTGGTATGGCCAATTAGATGATGAGATATATGTGATGTATGAGATGATCATGTTTTGTATAGAATATCACGACTTGCATGTCGATGAGTACGGCAACCGACAGGAGCCATAGGGTTGTCTTTAATTATTTTTGTCGTTTTTGCTTTACTTTATTGCTATGAGTTAGCAATAGTCATAGAAGCAACAGTTGGCGCGACAACTTCATGGCGACACATTGATGGAGATCATGTGATGTGCCAGTGACGATGAACATCATGTCGGTGCTTTGGAGATGGAGATCAACAGCACAAGTTCATGGCCATATCATGTCACTTATGATTTGCATGTGATATCAATCCTTTTATGCAACTTGTTTTGCTTAGGACGACGGTAGCATTATAAGGTTATCCCCCACTAAAATTTCAAGATAAAATTGTGTTCTCCCGAGTGTGCACCGTTGCGAAAGTTCGTCGTTTCGAGACACCACGTGATGATCAGGTGTCATAGACTCTACGTTCACATACAACGGGTGCAAGCCATGTTGCACGTGCAGAAAAGTTGGGTTGAACTTGACGAGCTTATCATGTACAGAAAATGGCCTCGGAACAGAAGAGACCAAAAGGTCGAACATGAGTCATATAGTAGATATGATCAACATGATGATGTTCACCATTGAAACCACCTCAACTCACGTGGTGATCGGACTTGAGTTGGTGAATTTGGATCATGTATCACTCGGATGACGGGAGGGATGTCAATTTGAGTGGGAGTTTTTAAGTAATTTGATTAACTATACTCATTATCTTGAACAATAGTCTTAGTAACATTTTCATATTTATGTTGTAGATCAATGGCTCGCATAGTAGTTCCCCAAAATTTTAATGCGTTCCTAGAGAAATCCAAGTTGAAAGATCATGGAAGTAACTTTGTAGACTGGTCCCGTAATCTAAGGATTATCCTCACGGCTTCCCAGAAGGCTTATGTCCTTGATGCACCGCTTGATGATCCACCTGCTCCCATGTCATCCGAAGACGTCAAGAACGCTTGGGAGGCATGTTCTAGAGATTACTCAATAGTTCAATGTGCAATGTTGTATGGCTTAGAACAGGTACTTCAAAGATGTTTTGAACGTCATGGAGAATATGAGATGTTCCAGGAGTTGAAGTTTATCTCTGAGAAGAATGCCTAAATCAAGAGGTATGAGACCTTCGATAAGTTCTATGCTTGCAAGATGGAGAACGGGTCTGTTGGTGAACATATACTCAGAATGTCTGGGTATTCGAACCGTCTGGCTGAGTTAGGGATGCCCCTTCCCCCGGACGCGATCACTGACAGAGTTCTTCAATCATTGCCACCTAGCTACAAGAGCTTCGTGTTGAACTATAACATCGACATGATGACCAAGTCAGTCGCCGAGCTATTTGCGATGTTGAAAGTTGCTGAGTCTGAAATCCAGAAATAGCATCAAGTGTTGATGGTCAATAAAACCACTAGTTTCAATAATAATGGCAAGGGCAAGAAGGGTAACTCTAAGAAGAGTGGCAAAACAGTTGCCCCTCCCGTGAAGAAACCCAAGGCTGGAGCCAAACAAGAAACTGAGTGCTTTCATTGCAATGGAATTGGTCACTGGAAGTGGAACTGCCCCAAGTATCTGGCCGACAAGAAGGTGGACAACACCAAACAAGGTATATATGATAGACATGTTATAGATGTGTACCTTACCAAATCTCATTGTAGTGTCTGGGTATCTGATACCGGTTCGGTTGCTCACAATTGCAACTCAAAACAGGAGCTATAGAATAGACAAAGGCTGGCTAAGGACGAAGTGACGATGCACGTGGGAAATTGTTACAAGGTTGATGTGATCGCCATCGACATGCTCGCTCTTAGAGTACCATCGGGATTAGTCATGAACCTAAATAATTGTTATTTAGTGCCTGCGTTAAGCATGAACATTATATCTGGATCTTTTTTATTGTGAGATGGTTACTCATTTAAATCAGAGAATAATGGTTGTTCTATTTATATGAGTAATATCTTTCATGGTCATTGATAACCCACAAGTATAGGGGATCGCAACAGTTTTCGAGGGTAGAATATTCAACCCAAATTTATTGATTTGACACAAGGGGATCCAAAGAATATTCTCGAGTATTAGTAATTGAGTTGTCAATTCAACCTACCCTGAAAGACTTAATATCTACAGCAAAGTATTTAGTAGCAAAGTAGTATGGAAGTAACGGTAACGATGGCAAAAGTGACAGTAGCAATTTTGTAGTGATTGTAACAATAGCAACGGAAAAGTAACTTGGAAAGGATCAATATGTTAAAAGCTCGTAGGCAATGGATCATTAATAGATAATTATGTCGGATGGCATTCATCATGCAACGGTCATAACATAGGGTGACACAGAACTAGCTCCAATTCATCAATGTAATGTAGGTGTGTATTCCATATATAGTCATACGTGCTTATGGAAAAGAACTTGCATGACATGTTTTGTCTTACCCTCCCATGGCAGCGGGGTCCTAATGGAAACTAAGTGATATTAAGGCCTCCTTTTAATAGAGAACCGGACCAAAGCATTAGCACTTAGTGAATACATTAACTCCTCAAACTACGGTAAACACCGGAAAGAATCCATGTTATTGTCACCCTGGGGGATGTGGATCATAACTCGTAATAGGTGTCTACAACTTGCAAGATAGAATCAAGAACACATACATATTCACCAAAACATAATAGGTTCAGATCTGAAATCATGGCACTCGGGCCCTAGTGACAAGCATTAAGCATAGCAAAGTCATAGCAACATCAATCACAAAACATGGTGGATACTAGGGATCAAACCCTAACAAAACTACTCGATTACATGGTAAATCTCAACCAACCCATCACCGTCCAGCAAGCCTATGATAGAATTACTCATGAACGGCGGAGAGCATCATGGAATTGGTGATGAAGGATGGTTGGTGATGACGATGTCCTCGATTTCCCCTCTCTGGAGCCCAAAACGGACTCCAGATCTTGCCTCCCAAGGAAGAACAGGAGGTGGCAGCGGCTCCGTATCGTGAAACGCGATGAACTCTTCTCTCTGATTTTTCTCCCCGAATAAGGTTATATGGAGTTGGAGTTGAGGTCGGTGGAGCTGCAGGGGGTCCATAAGCCACCTGGGCGCGGCCAGGGGGTGGTCGCGCCCCATGGCTTATGGCCAATGGGTGCCCCTCCGGTTGATTCTTTCGCCAGTATTTTTATTAATTCCAAAAATATTCTCTGTAAATTTTCAGGTCAGTCTAAGAACTTTTATTTCTGTACAAAAATAACACCAATGCAATTCTGCTGAAAACAGCGTCACTCCGGGTTAGTTCCATGCAAATCATGCAAATTAGACTTCAAAACAAGGGCAAAGGAGTTTGGAAAAGTATATACGATGGAGACGTATCAACTCCCCCAAGCTTAACCCATTGCTTGTCCTCAAGCAATTCAGTTGACAAACTGAAAGTGATAAAGAAAAGCTTTTGCAAACTCTGTTTTATCTTGTTGTTGTAAATATGTCTAACTGATGTTCAGATTTTCAGCAAAGATTATAGACTAACCACGTTCACAATGACATTTACGTCTCACATTTACTCATATCAATGGCATAATTAACTAGCAAGCAATAATAATAACTCCCGGATGACAACAACAACTTTATCAAAACAACCATGATACAATATGATATAATGGTATCTTGCTAGCCCTTTCTAGGACCGCAAAACATAAATGCAGAGCACCCCTGAAGAACAAGGACTGACTAGACATTGTAATTCATGGTAAAAGAGATCCAGTCATACTCATACTCAATATCAATTCATAGAAAAGCATACAAATGACGGTGGTGCTCTCTAACTGGTGCCTTTTATAAGAGGAGGATGACTCAACAGTAAAGTAAAATAGATAGGCCCTTCACAGAGGGAAGCATTGATTTGCAAAGGTGCCAGAGCTCGAGCTTTTTAAGACAGGGATGAATGATATTTTTGAGTGGTATTCTTTCATTTCCAACATAACAACCAAGATATTTCACCATCTTCCTGCTAGATACAATATAGGCGGTTCCCAAATAGAATGATAAAGTTTTTACTCCCCCTCCACCAATCGAACACACTCCATGGCTGGCCGAATCCACGGGTACCGTCCATACAAACAACAATCCTAGGGGAGTTTTGTTTCATTATTTTTTGATTTGATTTTTGAGCATGGAAGTGGTCATCCCGAATACCAGCCACTTTCTCGTGAGTGATAGTTAATCAACACATATCGTGAGAATAACCCACCTAGCATGGAAGATACTAACCGCCCCAGTCGCAACATGAGTGATTCGGGCATACAAAACAGGACATTATTTGAAGGTTTAGAGTTTGGCACATGCAAATTTACTTGGAATGGCAGGTAAATACCGCACATAGGTAGGTGTGGTGGACTCATATGGGACAATTTGGGTTTAAGGAAGTGGATGCACAAGCAGTAGTCCCGCTTAGTACAAGTGAAGGCTAGCAAAAGACTGAGAAGCGACCAACTAGAGAGCGACAACAGTCATCAACATGCATTGAGATTAACCAACATTGAATTTAAGCATGATTGGGATATAAATCACCATGAACATAAATATCATGGAGGCTGTGTTGATTTTGTTTCAACTACATGTGTGAACATGTGCCAAGTCAAGCCACTTGAATCATTCAAAGGAGGATACCATCCTATCATACTACATCATGACCATTTTAAAATGCATGTTGGCACTCAAGGCAAACCATTATACACTCTTAGCTAATTAAGCATGGCATGAGTAACTATATCTCCAATTGTCATTGCAAACATGTTTCATCCATAATGAGCTGAATCCAGAATGATGAGCTAATCATATTTACGAAAACAAAATAGGTCCAGTTCCTAACAGCTTTTCTCCATCTCAATACCTTTATCATATGTCATCATTATTGCCTTTCACTTGCACGACCGAATGGTGTGAATAATAATAAGACTGCACGTGCATTGGACTAAGTTGGAATCTGCAAACAATAACTCAAGGGAGAAGGCAAGGTAATATGGGCTCTCTGATAGATAAGCAATAATGCATATGAGAGCCACTCATCATTTTCATTGTGTTCTTCTCCTTACGACCCAAAGAAAGAAAATTCAAAACAAGAACGAGAAAAACTATTTACACGAGAAAGCTCCCAACAAGCAAAAGAAGAACGAGAATCTTTTTGGGGATTTTGTTTTAATGCTACAACTAAACAGACTAGAAGGTAAAGCTAGAACTAAATTTTTTGGATTTTCTCAATGTTAATTAAGCACACAAGAAAAAAACGGAAAGAAGACATAAACAACCATGGAAGGTACAATGAGAAAGTATGAGCACCGACTACTAAGATGAGTGTGTGAACATGAATGTAATGTCAGTGAGAAATACGTGCTCCCCCAAGCTTAGGCTTTTGGCCTAAGTTGGTCTAGGGCCACGGCTGGCTTGGATAATATCCAAAGTCATAGTCAGGGTTGTACTAGGATGCGGCGGCTATCGCCTGAACGGCTGCAGCATGGAGGCGAGCGGCTTCCGCCTTTCTCTCGTACTCATTTGCCTCCTCTCTGGTTATAAAGTGTCTCTGTTTTTCCTGAAAGTTAAATAAGGCAGGAGCAGGAAGGGTAATATGGGCAACATGTTGTCTATCAAAAATTAGTCAGTACATGAAGAACCGTTCGTTCCTCTCAAGAAATTGGTAGCGCACCATAGCCTCATAATCAAGAAAAGCAGGTGGTAACTCAATATCATCCCCCCTTATGGGTACCCCAAGATAATTAGCCACACGAGTGGCATAAATCCCGCCAAAGAAATCTCCATCCTTAGCAATTTTATGTATCCTCCTAACAATAATAGCTCCCAAGTTATATCATCTACCACCCATTACCACACTCTTAAGAATACTAAGATCAGGTACACAAAGGTGGCTATGCTCATTTTTACCGTTAATACATCTACATATGAAGAGAGCAAAATAATGTATAGCAGAAAAATGAATGCTACCCAAGGTAGCGTGTGTAATATTTCTAGTTTCTCCCATGGTGATGCTAGCAAGAAAATCATTATATTCAGTTTTGTGAGGATCACTATGGCTACCCCATTGTGGAATTTTGCATGCACGGTTAAAATCTTCTAGGTCCATAGTATAAGATTCATCATAAAGATTTAATAAAACAAAATGCTTATTACGTCTGCATGGAAATTCAAACCTCCGCACGAAAGAATCGGTGAGTTGATAATATTGCTTGCATTGGTCTGAAATGAAATCTTCAAGGCCAGCATTTCATGTGTACGTGTAAAATTCTTCCTTGAAACCGGCATCAACCATGAATTGATCTGATGGCCATTCACAAGGACGAACTTGAGCTTCCCTCGGCGGTTCAAGGTTGGCATCACGTATCGCGAGTCTCGGGGCCTTCTTGCTCGAGGAAGCCCCTTGGTCTATTCGCTTCAACATTTTTCTTTCTCTGAAAATTTTCTAAAAATTTTAGTGACTCAAAATAAAGGTGAACAAAACTCCACAAAACTTATAGCAACTACTCCCACAAGTTCCTAGAGGTTATATCATGCATCGAAACTACTTGGGACCATACAAATTTGACATGCAAGCTCAAGAACAAGGTCACCACAGCAGCAAAAATTTGCAATATATAAAGCTCTAAAACAAAAAATAATTGGACCATTGGAGGAGTCACATACCAAAGATCAGTCCCCTAAAACAGCTTTGCAGTTGGAGCTTTGCACATTGAGATCGAAAATGGCAGCAAAATGAGCTAGAAGACGTGTTTGAGCAATGGTGGGATTTTTTCTGGAGGAAAACGAAGTGGATGGGTGCTGGAATAAGTGAGGGGGCCTACATGGGATCCACAAGCCTCCTAGGCGCGACCAAGGGGTGGCCGCACCCTGTGAGCTTGTGGCCCACTGGTGCAGCCCCCTGATATGTTCTCACTACTAGAAATTCTTAAATATTCCAGAAAAAATCATACTATATTTTCAGGGCATTTGGGGAACTTTTAGTTTCAGGTCATCTTTTATTGCACGGATAAATCATAAAACATAAAAATAATAGCATTTTTACTTTATTTATTCTAAACAACAGAAAGTAAAAGTTGGGTACAGAAGGTTGTGCCATCTAAATTCATCCATCTCATGCCCGTCAAAAGGAATCCATCAATAAGTTTGATCAAGTCTTATTAACAAACTTCTTTCGAGTAAAATGAAACCGGAGAATTTTTGAATAACAGTAAGTTACCTCAATGGGGACAGGCATGTCCCCTACCATAATTATTTCATATTTCTTCTTGACAGTAGGGAGAGGAAATTTAAAATCTCCAATAATAATCGTTGAATTTTTTTCAATGGAGTTGATACTATGAAGTTGAGGTTGTTTCTTCGGAAAGTGTATCGTATGCACATTACCATTAACATGAAAAGTGACATTGCCCTTGTTGCAATCAATAACAGCCCCTGCAGTAATCAAAAAGGGTCTACCAAGGATGATCGACATACTATCGTCCTCGGGAATATCAAGAATAACAAAGTCCGTTAGGATAGTAACATTTGCAACTATGACACGCACATCCTCACAAATACCAATGGGTAAAGTAGTGGATTTATCAACCATTTCCAGAGAAATTTCATTAGGTGTCAACTTATTCAAATCAAGTCTACGATACAAAGAGAAAGGCATAACACTAACACCATCTCCAATGTCACATAAAAGCAGTTTTAACATAATTTCTTTTAATAGAGCATGGTATAGTAGGTACTCCGGGATATCCTAGTTTCTTTGGTACTTCACCCTTAAAGGTATAATTAGCAAGCATGGTGGAAATTTCAGCTTTCGATATCTTTATTTTATTTGTCACAATATCTTTCATATACTTAGCACAAGGAGACATTTTCAAAATATCAGTCAAGCGCATACGCAAAAAGACAAGTCTAACCATTTCAACAAAACGCTCAAAGTCCTCATCATCCTTTTTCTTGGATGGTTTAGGAGCAAATTGTTGGAAATATGCCCTAGAGGCAATAATAAATTGGTTATTATCATATTTCCTTGTTCATGATAATAGTTTATTATCCATGCTATAATTGTATTGATCGGAAACTCAGATACATGTGTGGATACATAGACAACACCATGTACCTAGTATGCCTCTAATAGACTAGCTCGTTGATCAAAGATGGTTAAGGTTTCCTAGACATGGACATGAGATGTCATTTGATAACGGGATCACATCATTAGGAGAATGATGTGATGTACAAGACCCAAACTATAAACGTAGCATATGATCATGTCAGTCTATTGCTACAATTTTCTACATGTCAAGTATCTGTTCCTATGACCATGAGATCACGCAACTCACTCACACCGAAGGAGTACCTTGTGTGTATCAGACGTTGCAACGTAATTGGGTGACTATAAAGGTGCTCTATAGGTATCTCTGAGGGTGTCTGTTGGTTGGCATGGATCAAGACTGGGATTTGTTACTCCATGTGAAGGAGAGGTATCTCAGGGCCCACTCGGTAATATAACATCACAATAAGCCTTGCAAGCAATGTTACTAAGTGTTAGCCACAAGATCTTGTATTACAAAATGAGTAAAGAGACTTGTCGGTAATGAGATTGCACTAGGTATAGAGGTACCAACAATCAAATCTCGGGCAAGTAACATACCGAAGAACAAAGCGAACATCATACAAGATTATCTGAATCCTTAACATAGAGGTTCAACTGATAAAGATCTTCATAGAATATGTAGGAACCAATAAGGGCATCCAGGTCCCGCTATTGGTTATTGACCGTAGAGGTGTCTCGGTCATGTCTACATAGTTCTCGAACCCGCAAGGTCTACACACTTAAGGTTCTGTGACTTTTTGGTATAGTTGAGTTATGTATGTTGGTGACCAGAGGTTGTTCGGAGTCCCGGATGATATCTTGGACATGACGAGGAGCTCCGGAATGGTCCGGAGGTAAAGATTGATATATAGGAAGTCGGTATTCGGGTTCAAGAAAAGTTTCGGGACTTACCGATTTTGTGACGGGAGTGCCTGAAGTGTTCCGGGGGTCCACCAAGAGGGTCCACCTGCCCCGGAGGGGGCCATGGTCTGTGAGAGGGGGTGCACCAGCCCCTCCCACCTAAGGCCCATGCGGCTGGAAGGGCTAGGGTAGGCCCAAGAGGGGGTGCCCCACTTGCCTTGGGGGCCAAGTTGCCCCCCTTGGCCGCCGCCCCACCCTAGGGGAAACCCTAGGGCGCCCCCTCCTCCTCTCCCTCCTATATATATGTGAGGGGAGGGAGGGATGCAGCACCTGAAGCCACGGTGCAGCCTCTCCCTCCCCCTCTAGATCCGTTTCTCCTCTAGATTGTCGCGGTAGCGCTTGGCGAAGCCCTGCCGGGACAGCTCCACCACCACAACCACCACGACGTTGTGCTGGCGGAGAACTCATCTACCTCTCTACCCTCGCTTGTTGGATGAAGGAGGTGCAGATCGTCATCGAGTTGTACGTGTGCTGAACGCGGAGGTGGCATCCGTTCGGCACTAGATCGGCAGGACCATGATGGGATCGCAGGACGACTCATGATGAGATCGCAGGACGGATCATGATTGGATCGTGAAGACGTTCGACTACATCAACCGCGTTTCTTAATGCCTACCGCTTAGCGATCTACAAGGGTATGTAGATCCACTCTCCCTCTCATAGATGCTCATCACCATGGATAGATCTTGCGTGTGTGTAGGAAATTTGTTGTTTCCCTTGCAACGTTTCCCAACAGTGGCATCATGAGTTAGGTCTATGTGTAGATGGGATCTCGAGTAGAACACAAAGGAGTTTGTGGGCGTTGATGCTTAGATTGCTTCCTCCCTTGGTCGTGTTTTGGTTCAGCGGTATTGTGGGATGAAGCAGCCCGGACCAACCTTACTCGTACGCTTACGAGAGACCGGTTCCATCGACTGACGTGTAATCTCGTTGCATAAAGATGGCTGGCGGGTGTCTGTTTCTCCTACTTTAGTTGGATCGGATTCGACAAAGGCGGTCCTTGAGAAGGTTGAAAAGAAACTTGTGTATCACCCTTGTGGTTTATGCGTAGGTGAGAATTGTTCTTGCTAGATACCCATAGTAGCCACATAAAACATGCAACAACAATTAGAGGACGTCTAACTTGTTTTTGCAGGGTATGTCATGATGTGATATGGCCAATTACATGATGAGATATATGTGATGTATGAGATGATCATGTGTTGTGTAGAATATCACGACTTGCATGTCGATGAGTACGGCAACCGGCAGGAGCCATAGGGTTGTCTTTAACTATTGTATGACCTGCGTGTCAATCATTAAGCGCTATGTAATGCTTTACTTTATCGCTAAACAGTAGCAATAGTAGTAGAAGCATGGTGGGCGCGACAACCCCGATGGCGACACGTTGATGGAGATCAAGATGATGGAGATCATGGTGTTATGCCGGTGACGATGGAGATCATGTCGGTGCTTTCAAGATGGAGATCAAGAGCACAAGTTCATGGCCATATCATGTCACTTATGATTTGCATGTGATGTTAATCCTTTTATGCACCTTGTTTTGCTTAGGACGACGGTAGCATTATAAGGTGATCCCTCACTTAATTTCAAGATAAATTGTGTTCTCCCCGAGTGTGCACCATTGCGGAAGTTTGTTGTGTCGAGACACCACGTGATGATCGGGTGTGATAGACTCTACGTTCACATACAATGGGTGCAAGCCAGTGTTGCACATGCAAAACACTCGGGTTAAACTTGGCGAGCCTAGCATGTACAGACATGGCCTCGGAACACAAGAGACCGAAAGCTCGAACATGAGTCATATAGTAGATATGATAAACATGATGATGTTCACCATTGAAACCACCTCAACTCACGTGATGATCGGACTTGAGTTGGTGAATTTGGATCATGTATCACTCGAATGACCGGAGGGATGTCAATTTGAGTGGGAGTTCTTAAGTAATATGATTAATTGAACTCATTATCACGAACATAGTCAGTAGTGTCTTTGCAAATTATGTTGTAGATAGCTCGCGTTGTAGCTCCCCTATTTTATTGATATGTTCCTAGAGAAAAGTAAGTTGAAAGATAATGGTAGCAATTTTGTGGACCAGGGCCGTGGTCAGAGGATTGTCCTCAGTTGCTGCACAGAAGGCTTACGTCCTTCATGCACCGCTCGGTGCACCACCCCCTCTAGCGTCGTCTATGGATGTTGTGAACATCTGACAGTCACGTTTTTATGACTACTTGATAGTTCAGTGTGTCTTGCATTATGGCTTAGAATTCAGGCTTCAAATACGTTTTGAACGTCACAGAGCATATGTGATGTTCCAAGGGCTAAAATTGGATTTCAAGCTCGTGCCTGTGTTAGAGGTATGAGACCTCCAACAAGATTCATTGCCTGCAAGATGAAGGAGAATATCTCAATCGGTGAGCATGTGCTTAGATTGTCTGGGTGCTACAATCGCTTGAATCGACTGGGAGTTGATCTTCCAGATAAGACGGTGATTGATATAGTTCTCCAAGTCACTGTCACTAAGCTACTAGAGCTTCATGATGAACTATAAAATGCCACGGATGGAAATAATGATCCCTGAGCTATTCGAGATGTTTGACACCGCGAAGGTAAAAAATCGAGAAGGAGCATCAAGTGTTGATGGTTAGTGAAACCACTAGTTTCAAGAAGACAAGGGCTAGGAGGGAAACTTCATGGATGGCAAGTCAGTTGCTGCTCCAGTGAAGAAACCCGAAGTTGAACCCAAACCCGAGACTAGGTGCTTCTATTATGAGGGGAACGGTTGCTGAAGCGGAAAAACCTTAGATACTTGGTAGATAAGAAGGCTAGCAACGTCAACAGAAGTATATTTGATATACGTGTTATTAATGTGTACCTTGCTAGTATTCCTAGTTGCACCTGGGTATTGGATACTGGTTCGGTTGCTAAAAGTTAGTAACTCGAAATAAAAGCGGAATAAACGGAGACTAGCTAAGGGTGAGGTGACGATGTGTGTTGGAAATATTTCCAAGGTTGATGAGATCAACATCGCACGCTCTCTCTACCTTCGGGATTAGTGACGAACATAAATAAATGATATTTGGTGTTTGTGTTGAGCATGAACGTGATTAGATCGTGTTTATTGCAATACAGTTATTCATTTAAGTCAGAGAATAATGGTTATTCTGTTTACATGCATAATACCTTCAATGTTCATGTACCCAATGAATGGTTTGTTGAATCTTGATCGTAGTAGTACACACGTTCATAACATAGATGCCAAAAGATATAAAGTTAATAATGATAGTACCACATACTTGTGGCAGTGCCGCTAAATGTCATATTGGTGTAAAGCGCATGAAGAAACTCCATGCTGATGGATCTTTGGACTCACTCGATTTCGAATTGGTTGAGACAAGCGGACCATGCCTCATGGGCAAGATGACTAAAGACCGCGTTTTTGGTATGATGGAGCGGGCTAGTAACTTATTGGAAATGATACATGTTGATGTATATGGTCCGATGAGTGTTGTAGCTTGCGGTGGATATCGTTATTTTCTTACCTTCACTTATGATTTGAGTAGATATAGTGTGTATTTACTTAATGAAACACAACTCAAAATCGTTTGAAAGTTCAAGCGGAATCAGAGTGAAGTTTGAGATCATCGTGACAAGAAGATAAAATGTTTACGATATGATCATGGAGGTGAATATCTGATTTACGAGTTTGGTATACAACTTAAGACAATGTGAAAGTTGTTTCACAACTCACGCCACTTGGAACACCATAGTGTGATGGTGTGTCTGAACGTCGTAGTCGTGCTCTATTGGATATGGTGTGAACTATGATGTCTCTTATCGATTTGCCACTATTGTTTTGTGGTTATGCATTAGAGACAACTACATTCACTTTAAAAGGGGCACCATCTAAGTCCGTTGAGATGACACTGTATGAATTTTGGTTTGGCAGAAACCTAAGCTGTCATTTCTTAAATTTGGGGTTGCGATGCTTATGTGAAAAAGGGGTTTTCACCTAATGAGCTCGAACCCAAAGTGGACAAATGCATCTTCATAGAATACCCTAACGTTGTCCTTTCTCAAGAAGGAGTTTCTCTCGAAAGAATTGAGTGGGAGGAAGATAGAACTTGAGGAGGTTGTTGAACCTTTGTTTCAACCAGAGAGTAGCGCAACGCAGAAAGATGTTTCTGTGGAGCCTACGTTAGTTGAAGAGGAATTTAATGATCATGATCATGAAGCTTTGGATCAAGTTACTATCGAACCTCGTAGGTCGACAAGGACACGTACTACTCCTAAGTGGTACGGCAACCCTGTCTTAGAGGGCATGTTGTTGGACAACAATGAACCTACGAACTATGGAGAAGCGATGATGGGCCCGGATTCCGACAAATGGTTAGAGGCCATGAAATCCGAGAAAGGATCCATGTATGAAAACCAAGTATAGACTTTGGTAGACTTGCTTTTTGGACGGCAGGTCGTTGAGTATAAATGGACCTTTAAGATGAAGACAGACGCTGATGGTAAATGTCACCATTTATAAAGCTCGACTTGTCGCAAAGAAGTTTCCAACAAGTTCAAGGAGTTGACTGCGACTTTCTCACTCATAGCGATGTTACAGTTTGTTGGAATTATGTTAGCAGTTGTTGTGGTTTCAATTATGAAATCTGGTAGATGGACGTCAAAACATAGTTACCTTAACGATTTTCATGAGGAAAGGTTGTATGAGATACTACCAAAAGGTTTTGTCAGTCCTAAGGATGCTAAAAGGTGTGCGAGCTCCAGCAATCCTTCCATGGGCTAGAGCAAGCATCTCGGAGTTGGAATATACGCTTTGATGAGGTGATCAATGTCTTATAGTCTATACAAAGTTTACGAGAAACTGGTATTTACAAGAAAGTGAGTGGGAGCACTATAGAATTTCTTATAAGTATATGTGGTTGACATATTGATGATCGGAAATAATGTAGAATTTCAAGAAAGCAAAAAACAGTTGTTTGAAAGGAGTTTTTCAAAGGAAGACCTGGATAAAGCTACCTAATTGTTGGGCATCAAAATCTATAGTGATAGATCAAGATGCTTGATGATACTTTTAATGAGTACATACCTAGACAAGATTTTGAAAGAGTTCAAAATGGATCGGTCAAAGAAGGAGTTCTTGCCTGATTTGTGAGGTGTGGAGTTGAGTGAGACTCAAAGCTCGACCACGGTAGAAGAAAGAGAAAGGACGAAGGTCGTCCCCTGTGTGTGCCTTGCCTTAAGTCTGTCAATGGGTACAAGAGTAATCCAGGAGTGGATTACTGGACAGCGGTCAAAATTACCCTTAGTAACCAGAGGACCAAGGAGATGTTTCTCGATTATGGAGGTGATAAAGAGTTCGTCGTAAAGAGTTACATCAATGCAAGTTTTAACACTAATCTAGATGACTCTTAGTAGCAATCCGGATACGTATAATGGAGTATCCATTTGGAATAACTCCAAGTGGAGCATGGTAGCAGTGTTTACAGTATGACATGGAGATTTTCAAAGTACACACGGATCTAAATGTCGCAGACCCGTTGACTAAAAGACCTCTCTCACATGCAAAGCATGATCAAGCCCTAGAACTCATTGGGTGTTAGATTCATAATAGTTATCAAAGGTGATGTGAGATAGATTATTGATTGTTGGAAATATGCCCTAGAGGCAATAATGAATTGGTTATTATCATATTTCCTTGTTCATGAAAATCGTTTATTATGCATGGTATAATTAGGTTGAACGGAAACTCAGATACATGTGTGGATACATAGACAACACCATGTCCCTAGTATGCCTCTAATAGACTAGCTCGTTGATCAAAGATGGTTAAGGTTTCCTAGCCATGTACATGAGATGTCATTTGATAACGGGATCACATCATTAGGAGAATGATGTGATGGACAATACCCAAACTATAAACGTAGCTTATGATTGTGTCAGTTTATTGCTATGGTTTTCTGCGTGTCAAGTATTTGTTCCTATGACAATGAGATCATGCAACTCACTGACACCGGAGGAGTAACTTGTGTGTATCAAACGCCGCAACGTAACTGGGTGACTATAAAGGTGCTCTACATGTATCTCTGAGGGTGTCTGTTGGGTTGGCATGGATCAAGATTGGGATTTGTTACTCCATGTGACGGAGAGGTATCTCAGGGCCCACTCTATAATACAACATCACAATAAGCCTTGCAAGCAATGTGACTAAGTGTTAGCCATGGTATCTTGTATTAAGGAACAAGTAAATAGACTTGCCGGTAACGAGATTGAACTAGGTATAGAGATACCGATGATCGAATCTCGGGCAAGTAACATACCGAAGAACAAAGGGAACATCATACATGATTATCTAAATCCTTGACATAGAGGTTCGAACGATAAAGATCTTCATGAAATATGTAGGAACCAATATGTGCATCCAGGTCCCGCTATTGGTTATTGACCGTAGAGGTGTCTCAGTCATGTGTGCATAGTTCTCGAACCCTACAGGGTCTGCACACTTAAGGTTCGGTGACTTTTTGGTATAGTTGAGTTATGTATGTTGGTGACCGAAGGTTGTTCGGAGTCCCGGATGAGATCTCGGACATGATGAAGAGCTCTGGAATGGTCCGGAGGTAAAGATTGATATATAGGAAGTCGGTATTCGGGTTCCGGAAAAGTTTCGGGACTTACCGGTTTTGTGACGGGAGTGCCAGAAGTGTTCCGGGGGTCCACCAGGAGGGTCCACCTGCCCCGGAGGGCCCCATGGGCTGCGAGAGGGGGCACACCAGCCCCTGGTGGGCTGTCCGCCCCTCCCACCTAAGGCCCATGCAGCTGGAAGGGCTAGGGCATGTCCAAGAGGGGGCGCCCCACTTGCCTTGGGGGCCAAGTTGCCCCCCTTGGCCACCGCCCCACCCTAGGGGAAACCCTAGGGTGCCCCCTCCTCCTCTCCCTCCTATACATATGTGAGGGGAGGGAGGGCTGCAGCACCTTAAGCCATGGCGCAGCCTCTCCCTCCCCCTCTAGATCTATTTCTCCTTTAGATTGTCGCGGTAGCGCTTGGTGAAGCCCTGCCGGGATAGCTCCACCACCACCGCCACCAAGCCGTTGTTCTTGCGGAGAACTTATCTACCTCTCCACCCTCGCTTGCTGGATCAAGGAGGTGGAGACCGTCATCGAGGTGTACGTGTGCTGAACGCGGAGGTGTCGTCCATTCGGCACTAGATCGTGTAACATCCCAAAATTTTATTTTGGAATGTTATGATATAGCTATGCATCTAGCATCACCATTGCTTGATTGTATGTGTTAGTTGAAATGCCATTTCTGATTTTTCTGAAAGTCCTTTCTACTTTTCCCTATGTTGCTTTCCCTATTTGAAATTTTGGTTAAATGTTCAAAACAAGAGAGGAGTAACATGACACTCCACACCAGGGATTAATTGGTGGATTATTTGAACAAAATAACCAGGGGTTATTTTGAAAATATTTGCAAAAAGGATTTAAAAACAATAGGGCAATTTCTGAAAAATAATATTTTTTTCAAAGTGTCCAAATGACAGAATAGAAATGTTCATTAAATAGCATTTATTATTCTGTTAATTTTGATATATAATACCCCTATTTTTGGAGACGGTTTGAATGCTTTAAAAGCTTTTGAATGTCTCTGTAAAATTATTAAAGAAAAACGGTAACCGTTTCCGGTATTAAACGGGCCGGCCCACGACAGTTACTCGCGAATTAATTAGAAACCGGCCGACCGACGCGTAACGAACGCGCTCCCTCTCGCTGACATCCGGGCCCCACCCGACCGACCGTTGTCCCGAAACGGTCATCTCCTTTCTCTCCCCCGCGCGCGCCGGAGCCGCCGCCGACCGTTTCCCTCTCGCCGGATCTCTCTCTCCCTTTACTCCCCCGCACCCCGAGCGCCCCTATATAAACCGGACCACCCCACGTCCATTTCCCCTCCCCCGAGCCCCTTCTCTCTCTCACCGAGACGCCGTCAATTTCTCGTCGGAGCTCCACCACCACCGGACGTCGCCGTCGACCGTAGCCACCACCTCCGACCATCATTTGCCACGCCGTCGCCACCAATCGCCTCCGGAGGACCGTCCCCGTCGCCCGGACCACTTCCCCGTCCTCCCCGACCACCGGAACGCCTCGCCATCGTTCCTCGCCGTCTTCGGATCACCGGAGAAACCCCGACGCCAGCAACCTCCCCCGTGAGCATTCCCATCCCTCCGTTTCAGATCCAACGGTCCCGATTAGAAATCACTTAAAACCGAACCGGTATCCTCCTAGCATCGGTCGCCCGCTCTAAATCTTCTAACGCGCGCGCTAGCCAACCAATAGGATTGCGCCACGTAGCCCCCTGACCGACGCAATCTTTTTTTTTAATTTCTGTTTTGTTTTAATTAACAGAGTGTTTTCCAATTTTGTTTTGCTTATATCTTTTAATCTGTTTAGAGTTTTGAGTTGATTCTTTTTGCAATAGCTCACATTTTTCATGTAGTTTCACCCTGTACTTTTAAATTTCAAATTTGAACTATAAAATTTGAATTGAATCAAATTTGCTTAAAATCTTCAAATCTGAATAACTAGAGTTTGAAAATAGATTTTTATATGATTCTTTTTGCTACTGTTTGATATTAGTTAGGACTATCTTCATGTTTAGTTTGAGGATTTTCATGACATATTTGATTACTGTTTTACCCAAAAACAGAATCTGTTTATTATTATACTATAGTTTTATAAACTTAATTTTGATTAGTTTGATTTAGAATTTGGTTTTATTTGTTTATTAGGTTCTGTTAGTAAACATTTAGTGTTTTCACTTACTGTTAATAAAAATATAAATTTGCCTAGTTTAATTTCATTTAACATAGGAATCACAACTTCTTTTCAAATAGGCATAATTTGATTAAAACAACTAACTAGTAATAGTTTTGTTTTCAAATAAGTTTTGTATAATTAATTCTGTTTTCTAAGACAAATTTATTTGTAAGTTATTTTCTGTAAGAACATGTTTTGTTAACAAAATAATAAGTTTAGTTTTCATTCTTTTTGTTAATATAACTATAGTTGATTCATATAGTGTTTATCACAAACTAGTATAAACTTTACTAAAGTTTTCCCAACAAACTTAAATTGATTATATTCTGTTTATTAATAAAACATTCTATTGTTTCCCTTGCTGTCAACAATTGTTTTGCTATTTCAAAATAGTTTTATTATGTAGTAGTGTTTTCATCATCCCCTTTGGAAAAACAAAACTTTGTGTGTTTTTCTTGCTAGAGACTTTTGTGCATTGTTTGCCTTGTTTGTTTAGTACTTCTTTGCTGAATGTTATGAGTACTTATTTTGATTGTATGCTTATTTGAGTGCTTTGTTTGTTTCGTTAGATTATCCGGAGTGCGAAGCTTGTTACTTAGAGTCACTCACGTACGAAGATCATCAATCAGGCAAGTCACTTTGATCATGTTTTACCCATGTTTTATATGCATTAGTTCTACCATCTCCCCAGTTGCATGCAAGATAGGTTAGTTGGAAACTTGGTTACATTGTAGTAGTATCATGTGGTAGATACCTCTCTCAACCCCCTTTGACAACATTGGCCCCGGGAAACGTTGTTTTACCTTTTGCTATGCTATTAGTAGACGGGGTTGGTTGTGTGATTCATGAGAGTTGAGAGAGTTAATAATTTCAAGACCTACATAATGATCAAGATTTCAATACTCCAAGTTTTCAACATACCTCTGGGTGGATGATGGTTGAACGGCGCCCTGGAGAAACCAGTGGTTAGCCTAGGTGATGCTGGAGATGGCCAGTATTCATGCGGAAAGGTCCACCCAGGCACAAAGGGATGGATGGGTGCTTCAAGACCCAAGGCTTACCTGCACAGCCACAAGTCATTATGGGCTCTGGCTTGGTTGGATATCGTGGTAACTCTGGACAGGCGGTGCTACGAGAGGTAGAAGAACGGTAGGAAAGGATGGGCACCGTCAGAGTCGCAGGGAAACCCTTTGGAAGACCATGTTTTGGTCATCCGTTTCTCAAACACCTTGAAGTGCGAGAAATCAAACGGAGGCGACCAAATCTTGTGGGGAACGTGTGCAAAACTCTGCAGAGTATTTCAAACCTAATCGATTAGCCGTGTCCACGGTCATGGACGACTTGAGCCAAAGGAATTGGAACTTCCGGAACTCTCAACACAAATAATATGATGATGTGGGTATTTAATAATTTTGGGTATGAGAATTGGTTGGTGGAACCATCTCATTAATCAACCAACTTAGTAATATTTTGCTTAACCCCTTCGATGTAGGAAAAACTTGGCTTTACGCAAAACTTACACCACCACCTGCCATATAAGCATATAGACTAGCTGATTATTTTCACCCCTCTCTTGTGACTTTGCCGGCATATTCCATATGCTGACCTACACGGCTGCAACGTATCATGTTGCAGAGTATTTTTCCGACCAGGAGTGAGGACACGTTCTATGCTCAGTGAGATGCCCTTGGAGTCAGATGGACTCACCTATCTTCGACGCTTCCGCAAGATTTAGATATTCTCATGAGTTGGCTTTTAGCCACTTTATTGTAATTTTTATTGTAATAAAGGACTCGATATGAGATTTCGATTAATATAATGCTGTGTGATTTACCTTTGATATATACATTGATGTACCGTGTGTGTACCAGCATGATCTTGGGATGGTACGGAAACACCGGAGACTTGACCTTCCAGGTCGGGTCGCTACAGAAATGGTATCAGAGCACACGCTGACCGTAGGACGTAACCTCTAGGATTGGAAAGCCTTAGGATTGTTTCTCTTTGTCTTTAAATATCTTATACTCTCATCTATTCGTTTCTGACTCCTCTCCGATTATTTCAAAATTTATAGATGGCCACCTTCATCCCAGTGTTGATCACGGAGTTTTGCCAGCCTGACGCAACGATGCCCTTTGGTAAGGAGCTGATGAGGATCGTCAAGGACATAAGGATTGCTTTGCCGAGCATCACCGGGATTCCTATCATGTCATTTCCCCAAGATGGACGCTACAGGATCGAGGTGCATATTCCAGGGAAGACCTTTGGGAATCGGAAGGAACCCATAGATCTCAAGTTCGTGGCACCCAGTTGGATACTTGGAAGAGACATGGCCATTCATCGTGCCCTTGGACGTATTCAGGAGGAATACAGAGGTGGAACCATTTCACCAGGACTCAGCATGGTTTGCCGCAGAGATGCCCATGGCAACATCATCACCAATCCCACTGCAGACACCACTATCTCCTATATCCAGACCTTGGAGACTCATATCAGGACTCTGGAGCTTCGAGTTCGTGCTGACACGAAGACTATCAAGAATCTGATGAATCGCGAGCTGGACCTTGAAGCTGATCTGCGAGAGGCCAACTATGAACACGAGCATGAAGTGAAGGACTTCCTAGAGAGGATTGATGAGCAGAATGCACGCATCGCCACTCTGGAAGAGCAGCTAGACATGGGGGAAAACCTTCACCCCGAAGGAGACATGGCACCCTTCATCAGCGACGATGAAGACTATGAGGAAAGCACCACCGGAGGACCTACGACTATGCACTTTTGAGGAAAACATTAGTTATGCCCTCCATGTATCTTTTATTTTAGTAGGTCGATGCTTAGTTGTCTGAGATTGTATTTCCGATGTTTGACATTGATTGAATAAATGAATGAGTGTTTGGTGTGATATGTTTGTTGCATTGCATATGGGTAGTGAATTTCTTCTAGACCCTTGTTCTATTCTAATTCTCATCCCTCTGAAAACAGCAAGATGCCTCCACGACGTGAGACCGATTTCACTTTTCCACCGGAACTCACCCAACTCCTTCAGCAACAGAATGCACTGATGCAACTATTGATTCAGAATCAGACCAACAATCAGAACAACAATAATCATCACCATCCACCCCAGATTGACAATCTCACCCGTTTTCTGAGATTGAATCCTCCAACTTTCTCCAGCAGTATTGAGCCCATTGTGGCAGATGACTGGCTCCGTAAGATGGAGAGAGAACTTGTCACCGCTGGATGCACTGACGCTGAGAAAGTGCGATTTGCCGCACATCAACTGGAAGGACCAGCAGCATCATGGTGGGAGAATTACACCACCACTTATCCTATTGCAGATGTGACTTGGGAGCAATTCAAGCTTGCTTTCCGCACAGCTCATGTTTCAGCTGGAGCCATGAGTCTAAAGAAGCGCGAGTTTCGCAACTTGCGCCAGGGTAATCGTTCCGTGGCCCAATATGTGGACGACTTCAACACATTGTCACGTTATGCCCCAGGAGATGTGGCCGATGATGCGGCCAAGCAAGAAAAGTTTCTGGAAGGACTCAACGATGAGTTGAGCATACAGCTGGTAGTGGCTAATTTCAACAACTACCAAGAGCTGGTGGATAAGGCACTTATTCTGGAAGGTAAAGAGCAGCAGATTGAGAACCGCAAGCGGAAGTACACTCAGGGGAAGTTCAACTCTGGAGCTCATCAGAAGCCTCGTTACTCCCCGTACTCCGGGAATACCGGATCAGGAAACAGTAAGTTTGGAAAGCACACTCATACTGTGCATAACCATGGAGGCCACCATCATGGAGGAAATGGGAACAACCGTTCCAACCATGGTAACTTCAAGAGTGACAATGGGAATGGGAACAACAACCAGCACCGTCAAGTTCCTGCTCAGAAGGATCTGAGTCACATTACCTGTTTCAAGTGCCAGAAGACAGGGCACTATGCTACTGAGTGTCCCCAGAGCAAGCAAGGCAATGGAAACGGCACTAACAACGGCAACTCCGCAGCCAAGAAGCCCAATCCGTTTCCCCGTGCTCAAGTGAATCACATCGATGTGGAAGAAGTCTATGATCAGCCCGAGACTGTGGTTGGTAAGTTTTTATTGCATTCACGTCCTGTTACAGTACTTTTTGATTCGGGTGCAACTCATTCATTCATATCAAGGGTAGTTGTGGATAAGTATGGTTTGCCCACCAAAACCCTTAGTCAGCCCATTAAGGTTAGTTCTCCAGGAGGTATGATGATGGCAGGGATAGGATGCCATGCCTTGAAACTCAATATAGGAAACCATGTTTTTCCCACCGACCTCATCGTCTTAGAGTCACAAGGATTGGATGTAATCCTAGGCATGGATTGGATGACCAAGTATGAAGGAAATCTTGATTGCCCTAGCAAGTCTGTTTCACTCACCACCCCGGAGAACAAGAGGATTAAGTATGTATCCCGACGCACACGTATGAGTGCTCGGTTAAATTCTCTCACAGGAGTTGTTCAGGAGGAAGTACCTGTGGTAAAAGAATTTCCAGATGTATTTCCGGAAGAATTACCAGGAATGCCACCAGATAGGGAAATTGAGTTCTTAATAGAGCTACAGCCAGGGACAGCCCCAATTTCCAAGAGACCCTATCGGATGCCCGCAAATGATCTGTTGGAAATCAAGAAGCAAATCAAGGAGTTATTGGACAAGGGGTATATTCGCCCAAGTTCTTCACCTTGGGGAGCCCCAGTACTTTTGGTGGAGAAGAAGGATAAATCTTTGAGAATGGTAGTGGACTATCGTGCCTTGAACGAGGTGACTATCAAGAACAAGTACCCTCTACCGATGATTAATGATTTGTTTGATCAGCTCGTAGGAGCCAAAGTATTCTCCAAGATCGATCTTCGATCAGGGTATCACCAGTTGAAAATTCGTGAACAGGATATACCCAAAACAGCTTTCACCACGAGGTATGGCTTGTATGAGTATACGGTCATGTCTTTTGGATTGACTAATGCTCCTGCCTACTTCATGAATTTGATGAACAAAGTATTCATGGAATACCTAGACAAGTTTGTTGTGGTGTTCATCGATGACATTCTAATATTCTCCAAGAATGAGGAAGAGCATAAGGAACATTTGCGTTTAGTTCTGGAAAAGCTAAGAGAGCATCAGTTATATGCCAAGTTCAGTAAATGTGAATTTTGGTTGACGGAAGTCGGATTCCTTGGACATGTTATTTCCGGAGATGGAATAGCAGTGGACCCCGCTAAGGTTGAAGCTGTCACCAAGTGGAAGTCACCCACCTCAGTTAAGGAGATCCGCAGTTTCCTCGGACTTGCCGGTTATTACCGGAGGTTCATTGAGAATTTCTCAAAGGTTGCCAAGCCCATGACAGAGTTGTTGAAGAAAGAATCCAAGTATGTTTGGACTGTGGAATGTGAAGCCAGTTTCCAGGAGTTAAAGGAACGTTTGGTCACAGCCCCAGTATTGATCTTGCCCGATAATCGGAAGGATTTCCAAGTTTATTGTGATGCTTCACGTCAAGGACTTGGAGGAGTACTTATGCAGGATGGAAAAGTTGTAGCCTATGCTTCCAGACAACTATGACCTCATGAGTTAAATTATGCCACGCATGATTTGGAACTAGCAGCCGTAGTGCACGCACTCAAGACTTGGAGACATTTCCTTATCGGAAATAGTTGTGATGTTTACACCGACCATAAGAGCCTGAAGTATATCTTCACGCAGAAAGAGTTGAACCTCAGACAGAGGAGATGGTTAGAGTTAATCAAGGACTATGACATGAGATTACACTACCATCCAGGTAAGGCTAATGTTGTAGCCGATGCCTTGAGTCGGAAAACTTATGTGAACACACTCACAGCTGGAGGATTACCTCAAGAGTTAGTCGATGATCTCAGAGAGCTCAAGCTAGAGATAGTTCCAAGAGGATATGTTGCTACACTGGAAATTCAGTCCACCTTGACCGAAAGAATTCGTGAAGCCCAGAAATCGGACAAGGAGATAGCTGAGATTAAACAGAGAATGAAAGATGGTAAAGCTAAAGGTTTTCGTGAGGATGAACACGGAACTTTGTGGTTTGAGAACCGAATCTATGTGCCCAATGAACCAGAGCTCAGGAAGTTGATACTTCAGGAAGCCCACGATTCACCTTACTCGATACACCCAGGCAACACCAAGATGTATCTGGATTTAAAGGAAAGTTATTGGTGGACAGGTATGAAGAAAGATATTGCAGAGCATGTTGCGATATGTGATGTTTGTCAGCGAGTAAAGGCAGAACATCAGAAACCAGCAGGGTTACTCCAACCTTTGCCGATACCTGAGTGGAAATGGGAAAAGCTTGGTATGGATTTCATCACAGGATTGCCCAGGACCCGTTCAGGTTATGATTCCATCTGGGTAGTGGTAGATCGCTTGACCAAGGTAGCTCACTTCATTCCAGTAAAGACCACCTATACCAGTGCTAAGCTAGCCAAGATATACATGACCAGGATCGTATGTCTGCATGGAGTTCCGAGGAGTATCGTGTCAGATAGAGGAACACAATTTACCTCAAAGTTTTAGCATCAGTTACATGAAACTTTGGGTACAAGGCTAGAGTTCAGTACAGCCTTTCATCCGCAGACAGATGGACAGACTGAGAGAGTCAACCAGATTCTGGAAGACATGTTGAGAGCTTGTGCGCTAGATTATGGATCTAGTTGGGATGATAACTTGCCTTACGCAGAATTCTCATACAACAACAGTTATCAGACCAGTCTAAAGATGGCCCCTTTCGAAGCTTTATACGGAAGGAGGTGCAGAACACCACTGACGTGGGATGGTGTTGGAGACAGACAACTTTTTGGTCCCGACCTTATTCAAGATTCGGAAGAGAAAGTCAAGTTGATTCGTGACAGACTCAAGATAGCTCAATCTCGACAGAAGAGTTATGCTGACAGCAAACGTAAAGAAATGATCTATGAAGTGGGAGACCGAGCATATCTTCGTGTCTCCCCGCTTCGAGGAACCAAGAGATTTGGTGTTAAAGGAAAATTAGCACCCAGATTCATAGGCCCCTACAAAATTCTTGAACGCAGAGGCGAAGTTGCATACAAACTGGAATTGCCAGAAGGATTGTCCGAAGTTCATAATGTGTTCCATGTTTCCCAGCTGAAGAAATGTCATGCTGAGATGGTTGACATCCCTTTGCGAGACACCGTGTCCCTAGAGGCCATACAACTTGAAAGTGATCTGACTTATGAGGAGAAGCCTGTCAAGATCCTCGAGACATCCAACAGAGTTACCCACAGCAAGATTATCAAGTTCTGCAAAGTTTTGTGGAGTCACCATACTGAGGAAGAAGCCACCTGGGAACGCGAAGAAGATCTTCGTAGAGACCATCCGCACCTATTTTCTAGCCAACCCGAATCTCGAGGGCGAGATTCATCTTAAGGTGGGTAGGTTTGTAACATCCCAAAATTTTATTTTGGAATGTTATGATATAGCTATGCATCTAGCATCACCATTGCTTGATTGTATGTGTTAGTTGAAATGCCATTTCTGATTTTTCTGAAAGTCCTTTCTACTTTTCCCTATGTTGCTTTCCCTATTTGAAATTTTGGTTAAATGTTCAAAATAAGAGAGGAGTAACATGACACTCCACACCAGGGATTAATTGGTGGATTATTTGAACAAAATAACCAGGGGTTATTTTGAAAATATTTGCAAAAAGGATTTAAAAACAATAGGGCAATTTCTGAAAAATAATATTTTTTTCAAAGTGTTCAAATGACAGAATAGAAATGTTCATTAAATAGAATTTATTATTCTGTTAATTTTGATATATAATACCCCTATTTTTGGAGACGGTTTGAATGCTTTAAAAGCTTTTGAATGTATCTGTAAAATTATTAAAGAAAAACGGTAACCGTTTCCGGTATTAAACGGGCCGGCCCACGACAGTTACTCGCGAATTAATTAGAAACCGGCCGACCGACGCGTAACGAACGCGCTCCCTCTCGCTGACATCCGGGCCCCACCCGACCGACCGTTGTCCCGAAACGGTCATCTCCTTTCTCTCCCCCGCGCGCGCCGGAGCCGCCGCCGACCGTTTCCCTCTCGCCGGATCTCTCTCTCCCTTTACTCCCCCGCACCCCGAGCGCCCCTATATAAACCGGACCACCCCGTGTCCATTTCCCCTCCCCCGAGCCCCTTCTCTCTCTCACCGAGACGCCGTCAATTTCTCGTCGGAGCTCCACCACCACCGGACGTCGCCGTCGACCGTAGCCACCACCTCCGACCATCATTCGCCACGCCGTCGCCACCAATCGCCTCCGGAGGACCGTCCCCGTCGCCCGGACCACTTCCCCGTCCTCCCCGACCACCGGAACGCCTCGCCATCGTTCCTCGCCGTCTTCGGATCACCGGAGAAACCCCGACGCCGGCAACCTCCCCCGTGAGCATTCCCATCCCTCCGTTTCAGATCCAACGGTCCCGATTAGAAATCACTTAAAACCGAACCGGTATCCTCCTAGCATCGGTCGCCCGCTCTAAATCTTCTAACGCGCGCGCTAGCCAACCAATAGGATTGCGCCACGTAGCCCCCTGACCGACGCAATCTTTTTTTTTAATTTCTGTTTTGTTTTAATTAACAGAGTGTTTTCCAATTTTGTTTTGCTTATATCTTTTAATCTGTTTAGAGTTTTGAGTTGATTCTTTTTGCAATAGCTCACATTTTTCATGTAGTTTCACCCTGTACTTTTAAATTTCAAATTTGAACTATAAAATTTGAATTGAATCAAATTTTCTTAAAATCTTCAAATCTGAATAACTAGAGTTTGAAAATAGATTTTTATATGATTCTTTTTGCTACTGTTTGATATTAGTTAGGACTATCTTCATGTTTAGTTTGAGGATTTTCATGATATATTTGATTACTGTTTTACCCAAAAACAGAATCTGTTTATTATTATACTATAGTTTTATAAACTTAATTTTGATTAGTTTGATTTAGAATTTGGTTTTATTTGTTTATTACGTTCTGTTAGTAAACATTTAGTGTTTTCACTTACTGTTAATAAAAATATAAATTTGCCTAGTTTAATTTCATTTAACATAGGAATCACAACTTCTTTTCAAATAGGCATAATTTGATTAAAACAACTAACTAGTAATAGTTTTGTTTTCAAATAAGTTTTGTATAATTAATTCTGTTTTCTAAGACAAATTTATTTGTAAGTTATTTTCTGTAAGAACATGTTTTGTTAACAAAATAATAAGTTTAGTTTTCATTCTTTTTGTTAATATAACTATAGTTGATTCATATAGTGTTTATCACAAACTAGTATAAACTTTACTAAAGTTTTCCCAACAAACTTAAATTGATTATATTCTGTTTATTAATAAAACATTCTATTGTTTCCCTTGCTGTCAACAATTGTTTTGCTATTTCAAAATAGTTTTATTATGTAGTAGTGTTTTCATCATCCCCTTTGGAAAAACAAAACTTTGTGTGTTTTTCTTGCTAGAGACTTTTGTGCATTGTTTGCCTTGTTTGTTTAGTACTTCTTTGCTGAATGTTATGAGTACTTATTTTGATTGTATGCTTATTTGAGTGCTTTGTTTGTTTCGTTAGATTATCCGGAGTGCGAAGCTTGTTACTTAGAGTCACTCACGTACGAAGATCATCAATCAGGCAAGTCACTTTGATCATGTTTTACCCATGTTTTATATGCATTAGTTCTACCATCTCCCCAATTGCATGCAAGATAGGTTAGTTGGAAACTTGGTTACATTGTAGTAGTATCATGTGGTAGATACCTCTCTCAACCCCCTTTGACAACATTGGCCCCGGGAAACGTTGTTTTACCTTTTGCTATGCTATTAGTAGACGGGGTTGGTTGTGTGATTCATGAGAGTTGAGAGAGTTAATAATTTCAAGACCTACATAATGATCAAGATTTCAATACTCCAAGTTTTCAACATACCTCTGGGTGGATGATGGTTGAACGGCGCCCTGGAGAAACCAGTGGTTAGCCTAGGTGATGCTGGAGATGGCCAGTATTCAT
Organism: Hordeum marinum; assembly: GCA_022496015.1. Lineage (NCBI taxonomy): Eukaryota > Viridiplantae > Streptophyta > Magnoliopsida > Poales > Poaceae > Hordeum > Hordeum marinum. Next base: position 393,347,462 of record CM039675.1, on the reverse strand, counting down.
GCGGAAAGGTCCACCCAGGCACAAAGGGATGGATGGGTGCTTCAAGACCCAAGGCTTACCTGCACAGCCACAAGTCATTATGGGCTCTGGCTTGGTTGGATATCGTGGTAACTCTGGACAGGCGGTGCTACGAGAGGTAGAAGAACGGTAGGAAAGGATGGGCACCGTCAGAGTCGCAGGGAAACCCTTTGGAAGACCATGTTTTGGTCATCCGTTTCTCAAACACCTTGAAGTGCGAGAAATCAAACGGAGGCGACCAAATCTTGTGGGGAACGTGTGCAAAACTCTGCAGAGTATTTCAAACCTAATCGATTAGCCGTGTCCACGGTCATGGACGACTTGAGCCAAAGGAATTGGAACTTCCGGAACTCTCAACACAAATAATATGATGATGTGGGTATTTAATAATTTTGGGTATGAGAATTGGTTGGTGGAACCATCTCATTAATCAACCAACTTAGTAATATTTTGCTTAACCCCTTCGATGTAGGAAAAACTTGGCTTTACGCAAAACTTACACCACCACCTGCCATATAAGCATATAGACTAGCTGATTATTTTCACCCCTCTCTTGTGACTTTGCCGGCATATTCCATATGCTGACCTACACGGCTGCAACGTATCATGTTGCAGAGTATTTTTCCGACCAGGAGTGAGGACACGTTCTATGCTCAGTGAGATGCCCTTGGAGTCAGATGGACTCACCTATCTTCGACGCTTCCGCAAGATTTAGATATTCTCATGAGTTGGCTTTTAGCCACTTTATTGTAATTTTTATTGTAATAAAGGACTCGATATGAGATTTCGATTAATATAATGCTGTGTGATTTACCTTTGATATATACATTGATGTACCGTGTGTGTACCAGCATGATCTTGGGATGGTACGGAAACACCGGAGACTTGACCTTCCAGGTCGGGTCGCTACAGATCGGAAGGACCACGATGGGATCGGAGGACCGTTCGTGATGAGATCGCGGGACGGATCGTGATTGGATCGTGAAGACATTCAACTACATCAGCCGTGTTTCTTAATGCTTTCCCCTTAGCAATCTACAAGGGTATGTAGATCCACTCCCTCTCGTAGATGCTCATCACCATGGATAGATCTTGCGTGTGCGTAGGAATTTTTTTGTTTCGCTTGCAATGTTCCCCAACAGAAAGGGCATGGGTTTCTGAACTCATGGTTCTCTTTCTTTACCATGATTCTTAGCAACAGAATCTCTTTTGTCATATCTTTTATTCTTAGGTTATGGGTTATCAAGATCAATAGCAGGTTTAATCTCCACATCATTATCATTACTAGGTTGAGCATCAACATGAACATCGTCATTAATATTATCACTAAACTCATGTTCATTACCAGATTGTGTCTCAGCATCAGAAATAGAAATATCATTTGGGTTTTCAGGTGTATCTATAACAAGTTCACTAGAAACATGCAAAGTCCTATCATCATTCTTTCTCCTTTTATTAATGGAATGACTAGGTGTATCGGTATTAATGTCTTGAGAATCTTGCTCAATTCTATTAGGATGGCCTTCAGGATACAAAGGTTCCTGAGTCATTTTACCACCTCTAGTCACAACTCTAACAGAATGATCATTGTTCTTACCATTCATCTCATTAAGCAAATCACTGTGTGCCTCAAGTACTTGTTCTACTTGAGTAGTTACCATGGAAGCATGTTTACTAATAATCTTAAGATCATTAATAGTTCTACTCATATAATCACCTAAGCCATCAAGCATGTAAGCATTTTGTTTCAATTGTCTACCAACATAAGCATTGAAATTCTCTTGCTTAACAACAAAGTTATCAAACTCATCCAAGCATTGGATAGCAGACTTATTATAAGGAATATCACCTTCATTAAATCTATGGAGAGAATTTACCTCTACTAGCTCTGTCGGGTTATCAAGACCATGTATTTTCTCAATAGGTGGCAGATTCTTAACATCTTCAGCTTTAATACCTTTTTTGTCATAGATTTCTTTGCCTCTTGCATATCTTCGAGACTGAGAAATAGAATACCTATTTTATTCAGAGTGGGCTTTGGAGGTGGTTCGGGAATAGTCCAATCATTATCATTGCTCAATATATTATTCAATAGTAGTTCAGCTTGTTCAATAGTTCGTTCCCTGAAAACATAACCATCACAACTATCTAGGTGGTCCCTAGAAGCATCAGTTAGTCCATTATAAAAGATATCAAGTATTTCATTTTTCTTGAGAGGATGATCAGGCAAAGCATTAAGTAATTGGAGAAGCCTCCCCCAAGCTTGTGGGAGACTCTCTTCTTTAATTTGCACAAAATTAAATATTTCCTACAAGGCATCTTGTTTCTTATGGGTAGGAAAATATTTTTTAGAGAAGTAATATATAATATCCTAGGGACTACGCACACAACCAGGAGAAAGAGAATTAAACCATATCTTAGAATCACCCTTTAATGATAAAGGAAACAACTTAAGAATATAGTAATATCGAATTTTTTCCTCGTGAGTGAATAGGGTGGCTATATCATTCAATTTAGTAAGATGTGCCATAACAGTTTCAGATTCAAAACCATGGAAAGGATCAAATTCAACCAAAGTAATTAACTCAGGATCGATAGAGAATTCATAATCCTTATCAGTAACAAAGATAGGTGAAGTAGAAAACTTAGGATCATATTGCATTCTAGTATTCAGAGATTTTTTTCCTTCCACTTGCATATCGATTTCTTAAGATCATCTCTATCCTTACAAGCAAGAAAGTCCCTGTCTACCTCTCCCTCCATAACATAACCCTTAGGTATATTAGGCAATTCATATCTAGGAGAGCTAGGTCTAACATGTGTCTCATAGTGCTTAGTTTCAATAATTTCATCAGTTTCATAAATACATTAGTTTCATAAATATCATCAGTTTCAGCATTGACTCTAGCAATTTGTTCATCAAGAAGTTCACCCAGTGGCATAGTATTAACAAGGTATATGTGATATACATGTTATTGATGTGTACCTTACCAACTCTCATTGTAATGCCTGGGTATTTTATACCGGTTCGGTTGCTCACATTTGCAACTCAAAACAGGAGCTACAGAAAAGATGAAGGCTGGCTAAGGACGAAGTGACGATGCACATGGGAAATGGTTCCAAGGTTGATGTGATCGCCGTCGGCACGCTCGCTCTTAGATTACCATCGGGATTAGTGATGAACCTGAATAATTGTTATTTAGTGCCTGTGTTAAGCATGAACATTATATCTAGATCTTGTTTATTGCGAGACGGTTACTCATTTAAATCAGAGAATAATGGTTGTTGTATTTATATGAGTAATATCTTTTACGATCATTGATAACCCACAAGTAAAGGGGATCGCAACAGTTTTCGAGGGTAGAGTGTTCAACCCAAATTTATTGATTGGACACAAGGGGAGCCAAAGAATATTCTCAAGTATTAGCAGTTGAGTTGTCAATTCAACCACACCTGAAAGACTTAATATGTACAGCAAAGTATATAGTAGCAAAATAGTATGGAAGTAACGGTAATGTTGGCAAAAGTGACAGTACCAGTTTTGTAGTGATTGTAACACTAGCAACGGAAAAGTAACTTGGCAAGGATCAATATGTGAAAAGCTTGTAGGCAATGGATCAGTAATGGATAATTATGTCGAATGGCATTCATCATGCAACGGTTATAACATAGGGTGACACAGAACTAGCTCCAATTCATCAATTTAATGTAGGCATGTATTCCATATATAGTCATACGTGCTTATGGAAAAGAACTTGCATGACATATTTTGTCCTACCCTCCCATGGCAGCGGGGTCCTAATGGAAACTAAGGGATATTAAGGCATCCTTTTAGTACAGAACCGAACCAAAGCATTAGCACTTAGTGAATACATGAACTCCTCAAACTACGGTAATCACCGAAAAGAATCCTAGTTATTGTCACCCTGGGGGATGTGGATCATAACTCGTAATAGGTGTCTACAACTTGCAAGATAGGATCAAGAACACATATATATTCACGAAAACATAATAGGTTCAGATCTGAAATCATGGCACTCGGGCCCTTGTGACAAGTATTAAGCATAGCAAAGTCATCGCAACATCAATCTCAGAACATAGTAGATACTAGGGATCAAACCCTAACAAAACTAACTCGATTACATGGTAAATCTCATCCAACCCATCACCGTCCAGCAAGTCTACGATGGAATTACTCATGAACGGCCGAGAGCATCATGGAATTGGTGATGAAGGATGGTAGGTGATGATGATGGCGTCGACTTCCCCTCTCTGAAGCCCAAAACCGACTCCTGATCTGGCCTCCCGAGGAAGAACAGGAGGTGGCGGCGGCTCTGTATCGTGAAACGAGATGAACTCTTCTCTCTGATTTTTTCTCCCCTAACAGGGTTATATGGAGTTGGAGTTGAGGTCGGTGGAGCTGCAGGGGGCCCACAAGCCACCTGGGCGCGACCAGGGGGTGGCCGCGCCCTCGTGGCTTGTGGCCAATTGGTGCCTCCCCTTCGGTTGATTCTTTCGCCAATATTTTTTATTAATTCCAAAAATATTCTCCTTAAAATTGCAGGTCAATCCGAGAACTTTTATTTCTGCACAGAAATAACACCAAGGCAATTCTGCTGAAAACATCGTTAGTCCGGGTTAGTTCCATTCAAATCATGCAAATTAGAGTCCAAAACAAGGGCAAAAGAGTTTGGAAAAGTAGATACGATGCAGACATATCAGTCATGCACCCAATGTAAGGGGTTTATTTCTATTGAATCTCGATAGTAATGATACACATGTTCATAACATTGATGCCAAAAGATGTAGAGTTGATAATGATAGTACCACTTTATTGTGGCACTGCCGCTTAGGTCATATTGGTGTAAAACGCATGAAGAAGCTCCATGCTGATGGACTTTTGGAGTCACTTGACACAGGTGAACCATGCCTCATGGGCAAGATGACTAACACTACAAGAAATATGTCAACTTGTGACCATCTGTCAGCGACTCTCGAAGAAATGGTCGTAAATCTACGACCATTTGAGACTAATTGGTCGTAAGCTGTTCGGAGGGCTCCAAATGGTAAACCATAACGACCATTTTGGTTAGAAAGCTTGTAATTTCCTTACATGTAATGGTCGTAAAGCAAACATCACTGGTCTGCTACCTTATTTCTAGCTGATCACGACCAATATAGATGGTTATAGCCTTGTAAATTGTGGTGGATTACTATGACTAGGTGCCACCTCATATGTTTTGCCTATGTGTCATGTCCATGTGTCAATTTTTGCCCTAGGTTGTGAAACAACCTATATTTCTGTTATTCCCAAAATTCTGAAAATATTCTCATAAATTATTTGGATCATATCTTCCTCAAATATGTCAAAAACTTACCTTGCCTAGTTCACAAATAATTCAACAATATTCATTTTCCTATTCTGTTCAGAACAGCACTTTGTGAAGGAAGTGTTATTTATATTTTATTTACTGACCCCAAAAAATTTGGGCACTCTTTCTTATCCAAATATTTGCCTCATTACAAAATTCGGCTCCATTTGACTAGTAAATCTTCCTCGGCAAATTTCCAAAGTTCTTGTTCAGCTAGAATCTTTGTGAAGGAAGTACTATCTAGGAACATAATAATGAGTTGAATTTCTCCCACTTCTTATATATGCCCAAATCATAGTTGTCCACAAAAATTCAGCCCCATCTAACAATCCATATGAGCTCAACATCCAATCTTTGTTTGTGGTAATATTTTTAGTTTGTGAAGCAACTATCTTTTATATTGCGTTATAATTGATGAATATTTATCAGGACATGACCCTGCCCGTAGAACCTCCCTCCAACAAATTGTAGCTCATTTAAATTAGCTAATTTTCCTCAATATTTTTCCCAATGTTTTGTTCAGTGGAGAGCATTGTGAAGGAAGTATCATTTTTATTTATCCAAATGGTATGAAATTTATACACCGACTTTATACGCCCAAATTATCATCATCCTCCAAATTTCAGCTCAACCCAATCAACTGTGTGAGCCCAGCTTCAATTTCTATTTTCTGGCCAGATTGGTGCATTGCAAAGGAAGTGCTATCTAGACCCCTGCTATTGCCCTCAAACTTTTTGAGAACTCTTCCATATCCAAATCATTGCCACATGACAATATTCAGCTCCATTTGCCTAGTAAATCTTCCTTAGCAAATTTCCAAAGTTTCTATCCAGAGAGAAGCTTTATGACGCAACTATATTATATATTGCTTCATTATTTCTGAAAATCTACCAGGGCATGATCATACCTATGTAACTTACCTACACCAAATTTGAGCTCATTTCAGTTATCTAGTTTCTCTCATTAATTTTCCCAAGTTTCTGTCCAGAGAAGAGCATTGTGAAGGAAGTACCACTTTGGCATGTCCAAATCTATAGTGCTTTCCTATGACCAATTAACCATCCTCCACCAAATTTCATCTCAATCCGTCCATTATTTTGAGCCCAGCTTCAACATCCATATTTCTATCCAGTGTGGTACTTTGCAAAGCAAGTACCACCTAGGATCCTCCATTTGAGCTGAAAATTTGTGAAGACAATATTCTTAGTAGATGATCATCCTCAAATAAACCACTCCCATTGTCCATGTGCATTTCCCATACCGCTAATCAAACACTTGGCTGCTAATTCATGTTTGAGCATAGTTCGGTCTCCTCGTGAGAATCTTCTATTGTCATTTTCTTCCTAGCACCTAGCTGGGGAGTGCCCAACCTACTAGACATGCCTAGGCTTCCCAGAATGCATGGCAACGCCACGGTCACACGATGACCACGCAGCGAGCATGCGAGTTTACGTGCTCTGGAGTTGGGGCACTCGGCCACCGTCCAAACCTCGACGTATCGCCACCAAACTATGTATTTCTGATTAAACAGATACTTATGTAACTAGAAATTATTTTTGAAAAAATAAAGAGGAAACTATAAGGCAGTTGCAGTTCAAATTTGTCTCGGTTCTTGCTGAGTCGGCAGAGTTTTGTCTTTTTCACTATAGGTGGATCAAAAGCTTTTGGCACCCAAATATCTTGTAAATTGTGCATTAAATATGGCCTAATATTTTATAATAGTGATTTTGTCCAATTTTGCAACAAATATTTGGTAGGTCCTTCACAAAAAACTCATTTTGGGCACTCGAAAAAAGGAAAATGAATTTTTTGTGCAAAGAAAATGAAAACTCCCTTTGGCAACATTGTTTGCCATTTCAACATGCACCCTTGTGCGTAATATGAGATCATTTGAACAAACTATGACATGAATGTGGCCATAAGATTGATCATTTAGCTTGAAAGCCATGAATCTTCACACATGATAGCTCATTTCTAAGAACATTTTTTAAAAATAATTATCGTATTACACGTTTATTATTTTTCATGTTAACTTGGTCACATATAATTACACAACACGAAGGTTTTACAATTTTTTGATTTTTTTTGAATTATGTATGCCTGTTTCAAAATGTGGTCGAAACGACGGGCATGACCGTTCATAGCTAGGGGTTGAATCTTGCCAAAATTTTGTTGGATCTATGATTAAATAGATACTTATTTACCTATAAATGATTTTTGGAAAAAATAAAGAGCAAACTATGAGGCACCTCTAGTTCAAATTTGACCCGCTTCCAAATGAATCGGCAGAGTTTTGTCTTTTTCACTAGAGGTGGATCGAAAGCTTTTGGCACCCAAATGTTTTGTCAATTGTGCACTAAATATGGCTTAATATTTTATAAAAATGATTTTGTCCAACTTTGCAACAAATATTTGGTAGTTCCTTCACAAAAGAACTCATTTTGGGTACTCGAAAAAAGGAAAATGAATTTTTCATGCAAAGAAAATGAAAAATCCCTTTGGAAACATTTTTTGCCATTTCAACATGCACCCTTATGCACAATATGAGATCATTTGAACAAACTATGCCATGAATGTGGCCATAAGATTGATCGTTGGCTTGAAAGCCATGAATCTTCACACATGATAGCTCATTTCTGAGAACACTTTTTTAAAATAATTACCGTATTACAAGTTTATTATTTTTCATGCTAACTTGGTCACATATAACGACACAACGCGAAGGTTTTACAATATTTTGATTTTTTTGAATTATTTATGCCTGTTTCAAAATGCGGTCAAAACAACGGGTGTGACCGTTCATAGCTAGGGGTTGAATCTTGCCACAATTTTGTTGGATCTCTGATTAAATAGATACTTATTTACCTGTAAACGATTTTTGGAAAAAAAATAAAGAGCAAACTATGAGGCACCTCTAGTTCAAATTTGACCCGCTTCCAACTGAATCGGCAGAGTTTTGTCTTTTTCACTAGAGGTGGATCGAAAGCTTTTGGCACCCAAATATTTTGTCAATTGTACATTAAATATGGCATAGTATTTTAGAAAATTGATTTGGTCCAATTTTGCAACAAATATATGGTAGGTCCTTCACAAAAAAACTCATTTTGGGTACTCGAAAAATGGAAAATGAAATTTCCGTGCAAAGAAAATGAGAACTTTCTCAAGAAGCATTGTTTGTCATTTTAACATGCAAACTTATGCAAAATATGATGTCATTTGAACAAACTATGACACGAATGTTGTCATAACATTGATCATTTGACTTGAAATAGCTATTGGGCATCGGATGTTTGTATTTTTAATAAGTGTGGATGGAAACATCTTGACACTCAAAACGTGGTATAATATTTTTGTAAAATGGTGTAGTCCAATTTTACAACAAATATTTGTTAATTTTTGTAAATATTTCCAGAAACTTATGTAAAAAAATCAAGTTTTAAACCAGCCAATGAGAGGTAAGAAACTGCCTTCACACGGATCACCCAATCTGAGCCATCCATCATCACCTATCCAACGGTGGAGCCTCTCCTGGGAAACCAAAACCCTAACCTCCCACTCACCCTCTCATTCTCCATCACTCTCCAGATCTGATCGAGCCACCTCACCCTCGGCTCCTTCCTCCCCCTCCCCACCACCACCACCTCCGTCCTCTCCCTTCCACCCGGAGCCACGACCTCCGACCGCTCCCTTCCGCCAACCCTTGGCTCCTTCCTCCCCTCCCCACCACTACCACCTCCCTTCCGCCCCACTCCATGGTCTCCTCTCATTAACCTGGGAGAAGCTCCATCCATCCAGCCGGAGGAGAGAGCAGGAGGTGGAGCAGAGACGAGTGGCTCCGGCGTCGCCTACGGGTCCGTGCTCGAGGTCCACATGTAGCCGACGGAGCACGGGCGGCGGCTGCTGGCCACAGAGGATGGGGAGCGACTGTTCCTCCTCGTGGCCAGCGAGCGCGGCGTCAAGGTGGTGCACGTGAACGCGGCCGTGGAGGAGGAAGGGCCTGTTGCATCGACGCCGTGGTAGAGGTGCAAGGTGTGAATGCACGCGCTGGCGGACACGGCCACTGGCCACATGGACATCCTGATGCTGGATGCCAAGGTGGAGAGCTGCGTGGTGCCATCAGAGGAGGCGGCCTTCGGTGCGTGTCGCAGGTACCTGCCGGTCCTGGCCGACGTGCCGGCGCCGGAAGGAGAAGTGGTCATCATCCGTCTCCGTATCGACAAGGAGGTCAAGGCGAGTAGGATCCCCCACTCCCGGGGCTGATCACTTACTTGCTAGCTTTGCTTCCTTATCCCTTATCTAAATTATAAATACGTATATATATATCTACGATGGCTATACATTGGCGATTTGGTAGTGCACTGGTGGTAGTGATCCAAGGTTGGACCTTTGGTTTGGTTGGGCTTTAATGGATTCTGTCCATGGCAACGTCGGCCAATGTATCGTGTAGGCTAATATATGCAGCTGATCACTGGATGGTAACTAGTAATCCCACTTGCCCTATTCATTTTACTTGTTTGACTACTGCAGTTCTTGCCAGGATGAATAAATGTCACTTTGTAGGTACTTAATTGTTTGTCTGTGAAAACTGAATTTAGCAGCTAGCTAGGATTTTTTAATAGATCAACATTTTAAGTAGACAACAGGAAAAGTTGCCTGCCATGTTCTCTGGAATTTAAGAGGCACAAATGTCAGTAGATCAACATTTCCGTGGCATACATTGCAATGATTCTATTAGGCTTGCTCGGATGCTTGTGTTCTTGCTAGGATTCCTAAATGGGACCTTGTAGGATTTTAAATGTTGGTGTGTTGAAGCTAAAAATGCAGTGGTTATGACTAAATTTCCAATCTACTCCATCATAGTTGCTAAAAATGAAGTAGTGGGTAGTGGTGGAATGCTAGTGTAGTTGCTCTGACTATGTAGGATCTTAATTGTTGGTGTCTGAAAACTGAATATGGTTTTCCACGACGTTACCGAGGAGTAGACGACCTATTTTCAATTTAGTGGGGAGAACTGGGGATGTGAAATGCTTGTTTGGATGACCTCTTAAAATTGCTCTCATGCATGGTAAATTAGTGTTTTTGTTTCAAGTTTCAATCTGTTATTAAAGGTTCTTTCCAGTGCAAGAGATGTTGTGCATGGTGATGGCCTTCTTCTATTTCTTATTGGCGTGTTTCTCAGAGGCTTGTGTTGTATTTATCTTGGCTCGGTAAATAGATATAATCCTTAATTGGCTATGAGGGGACTTTCATGAATCATGTAATCATAGCGCTGATGCGTGGCTGTCGTGCTTCTCTAGATTATTGGTTTAGAGTACTGTAAATATATGTGGACCTTTTATCTAACCATCTTCTTGTGTATGGCTGTTCTTGAACTACAGGGCATGGAGGTTCCGCTGGAAACAGGTTCCAGATGTCGCTGAGTCTACCGGTGGTAGCCACTATGAATTGTGCTGATAACACTAGTGCCAAGAACCTCTACATCATCTCTGTGAAGGGAATCAAGGGATGCCTAAACATGCATGAGCCAAAGCCGGAGACGGAGGAGTAATTTCGCCGCTGATGAACCCAGCGAGAACAAGAATGAGAAGGTTGGGTTCATCAGCCTCATGTAATAATTTAAATCTCCCCTGCTGCCATGTGTATGTTCGCTTGCTCGCGCGTGGTTGGTTGGTTTTTGAAAGTTGTGTTGTGTTGTGCGTCCTGTAGTGGCGACGCGGAGCAGATCGAGTGGAGTAAGATCCAGACCCCCACCAATGTGGTCGTGGTGCCCTACTACACGCTCGCGCCCCCTCCTAAAGGTATCATCTCGTCTCAGATGCTTGTTCCTATGGTCGATTCATATTTGATTCAAATGTTCAGTATGTATGTGTATTTGTGTGTGTGAACACTCAACGCTGGATATTGTGTGTGTGTGCGTCCTCTTCTGCTCCTCGAAGCTAATCTATTCTAACATTGGCACCACGCCAAGTGTTGCAGGCTGTGTTAACAAGGAGGACTAAATTCTTTAGATGCCAAGGAGGACTGAATCTGTGTGCGTGTTTGTGTGTAGGCTGCTGCGACGCATCGACTGGTGGAGAAGGCGGATAACAACAAGGAAGTTGTGGCTCATTCTTTTCAGAGCACCTGCTGCAGATACAACCACTACAGGTGCAGGTATATCTATATATGGTTTGCTTCTTTGTTCGCCGCATAAATAAATTGCAACCTATGACAGTGTAAATTGTAAACCGATATATGATATATTCATGTGTGGTGGTCTCACAAGTGGCAAATTACATTTGTGCTGCTTCTTTGTAACGTGATGAAACAAGCACATGTAGTGTCTGATTGAGTGGGTGTTTGTTTATTGTCAACTTACATTTTCACCGCTGCGTTAAATAACAAGCTTGTTCGAGCAATTTTTTTAGTCTCCTCTTTTTTCTTCTGGGTTTTTTATGAACTTGTTTGGTAATTCTGGTGGTACATGTGTAGTCAGTAACCAGTGCTACTACTTAACTCAAAAATTCTTTTACAAAGAAAAAAATAATGAGCATTTCTCCAGCCAATGTCTAAAGTAGTTCCTATTGTGTAGTCATCGGTTGGACCTATGCATTTCATCAAAATTTGCAGCGATGTTTGTTGCCTAAGAAAGTAGAGAATTAGAGGCCTAAGATTTCAATGGTTTGGAGGAGAAACCAATGAATTCATATTTGAGTGAGAAACCTATTCTGGTTTCAAATAGATAGGTTTATTTTTTAAGTATGCATAGATTTGAAACAATGAGCATAGGTGGTTATAGGTTGCTGTGATGATGAATATAAATATTAAGAAGTGTTCATGCATGCATCAGGACCTTTTATTGTAGTAGCTGGTATGGTCGATGCGTATATCTCCGTCTCTTTACTGTTTTGCTAGAACCATAAATCCTGATGCATGATGATAATGGTCTGGTTTGTTAGATCTGTTCTGCTGGTGCTTAAAATTTGACATGCCTGGATTCTAAATGAACTCGTTCTTACAATTCTTTTCATTTCTATGATCAATTTAATTAGAATTGCACATGCTAGTATACTATACACACAAAAATCCTAGCTAGCGAGAACGTTTCAGTCACTCCATCAACACATACTAATTAGTGTTAGTCATACTATTTATGTACATTTCATTTGTTGTCAATTCTTGCTTATAAGTTATTGGATTCCTCATTGGCCATTGTTTGATGTTCTGTACACATTCTTATTCTTATGTGTTCATTCTTATTTTTTGCACAGGTGAAGTGCGAATCCAAGTCCAAAGCTGTGAAGCATATCAACAAAGAATAGCATATATATGTGTTTTAATTGTAGGCAGTAGTAGCATTATCTGGGTTGTAGTATATTTTAACAATTGTAATAGACTAATATATTGTTGTTTTGGACGAATTTCATTTTCTCTCTGGATTGTTCAAAATAATGATTACTTATGTGATTTGAATACTCATGAAATGGAAACTTGACAAGGGGGGCCAAGTTATAATGGTGGTTTGACAACTTTCGAAGTTTCTGATGTGTGGGACCAATTTTGAGATAAGCATGACAAAGGGGACCAATCTGGCTGGTGGGACCAGCTGCAAAATAAAATGGCTGGAAATTGAAAATTAGTAGACTGTAAAAGGCTGCATCCTAGAAAATAAAAGGCCGAATTGCTGGGCTAGGCCCATGTAGCTAGCGAAAATTAATAGGAAAAATATATATTAAAAAGGTTGAATTAATGGGCTCGGCCCATATAGACATTGAATTGGACCGGGCCAATTCTCATCAATGACCAATCCAATTGGTCATAATTTTGCTAGGTCAGCTTGCCACGTCGGATCCGGCATGGTGTGGGTAGACTTCTAATGACCAAAATGATTGGCCGTAGAACCTACGACCTTTTTTTGGTTGTAACCGTCTACAACCAATCCAAAAGAAAGGTCGTTAATTTCCATTAACGACGGTCAGCTTTTTGACCAACTGTTTTTGGTCGTAAAAAGGTCATAAATGAAAAACAATGATCATTCAGTGACCAATATTGATGGTCGCAAGTTAGCATATTTCTTGTAGTGTAAAACCCCATTCTCTGGAACAATAGAACGAGCAAGTGACTTGTTGGAAATCATACATACTGATGTGTGCAGTCCGATGAGCATTGAGGCACGCGGTGGATATCGTTATTTTCTCACCTTCACTGCTGACTTAACTAGATATGGGTATATTTACTTAATGAAACACAAGTCTGAAAAGTTTAAAAAGTTCAAGCAATTTCAGAGTGAAGTTGAGAATCATCATAACAAGAAGATTAAGTTCCTACGATCCGATCGAGGAGGAGAATACCTGAGTTATGAGTTTGGCAATCACTTAAGACAGTGTGGAATTGTTTCACGATTGACACCACCTGGAACACCACAGCATAATGGTGTGTCTGAACGTCGTAATCGAACCTTATTGGATATGGTGCGTTCTATGATGTCTCTTGCCGATTTGCCACTATCGTTTGGGGGTTATGTGATACGTCCATTTTGCAGCATGATTATATATTGATATTTATTGCATTATGGGTTATTATTACACGTTATGGTACAATACTTATGCATTTTCTCTCTTATTTTACAAGGATTACATGAAGAGGGAGAATGCCGGTAGCTGGAATTCTGGACTGGAAAAGAAGCAAATCTGAGATTCCAATTCTGCACAACTCCAAAAGTCATGAAAATTTATGAAGAATTATTTTGGAATATATAAAAAATACTGGCGCAAGAATCAACAAACGGGGGGCACTAGCAGGCTTGTGGGGCCCCTGTGGCTCCACCGATGCCCATCTTCTCCTATATGTTGGGTTTTGACCTGGAAAAAATTAGAAGAGAGCTTTCGAGACGAGGCACCGCCGTCTTGAGGCGGTACTTGGACAGAACAAATCTAGAGCCCCGGCGGGGCTGTTTTGCCGGGAAAACTCCCCTCTTGGAGCGGGAAACCGAAGCCATCATCATCACCAACGATCCTTCCATCGAGAGGGGGTCAATCTCCATAAAAATCTTCACCAACACCATCTCCTCTCCAAACCCTAGTTCATCTCTTGTATCCGATCTTTGTCTCAACACCTTAGATTGGTACCTGTGGGTTGCTAGTAGTGTTGATTACTCCTTGCAGTTGATGCTACTTGGTTTACTTGGTGGAAGATCATATGTTCAGATCCTTTATGATAATTAATACTCCTCTAATCTTGAACATGAACATGTTTTTTGAGTAGTTACATTTGTTCCTGAGGACATGGGATAAGTCTTGTTATAAGTAATCATGTGAATTTGGTATTCGTTCGATATTTTGATGAGATGTATGTTGTCTCTCCTCTAGTGGTGTTATGTGAACATCGACTACATAACACTTCATCATTATTTGGGCCTAGGGGAAGGCATTGGGAAGTAATAAGTAGATGATGGGTTGTTGGAGTGACAGAAGCTTAAACCCTAGTTTATGCGTTGCTTTGTAAGGGGCTGATTCGTATCCGTATGTTTCATGCTATGGTTAGGTTTACCTTAATTCTTATTTCATAGTTGTGGATGCTTGCGAGGAGGTTAATCATAAGTGGGAGGTTTGTCCAAGTAAGGGTAGCACCCAAGCACCTGTCCACCCACATATCAAATTATCAAAGTAACAAACGCGAATCAAATGAGCATAATGAAAACTAGCTTGACAGAAATTCCCATGTGTCCTTGGGAGTGCTTTGCTTTATATAAGAGTTTGTCCAGGCCTGTCCTTTGCTACATAAAGGATTGGACTACCTTTCTGCACCTTTGCTACACTTGTTAATTGTTACTCATTATGAATTGTCTTATCACACAACTATCTGTTACCGATAATTTCAGTGCTTGCAGAGAATACATTACTCAAGACCGCTTGTCATTTCCTTCTGCTCCTCGTTGGGTTTGACACTCTTACTTATCGAAAGGACTACGATAGATCCCCTATACTTGTGGGTCATCGTTATGCATTAGAGGCAGCTACATTCACTTTAAATAGGGCACCATCAAAATCTGTTGAGACGACGACATATGAACTGTGGTTTGGCAAGAAGCCAAAGTTGTCATTTCTTAAAGTTTGGGGATGTGATGCTTATGTCAAAAAGCTTCAGCCTGAAAAGCTGGAACCCAAAGCGGAGAAATGTGTCTTCATAGGACACCCAAAAGAGAGAGTTGGGTATACCCTCTATCTCACATCTGAAGGCAAAGTGTTTGTTGCTAAAAATGAAACATTTCTTGAGAAAGAGTTTCTCTCGAAAGAACTGAGTGGGAGGAAAATAGAACTTGATGAGTTTATTGAACCTTTACTTCAACCAGAGAGTAGCACAGTGCAGAAAGATGTTTGTGTGGAGCCTACATCGGTTGAAGAGGAAGTTAATGATAATGATCATGAAGCTTGAGATGAAGTTACTATCAAACCTCGTAGGTCGACAAGGACGCGTACTGCTCCTGAGTGGTACGACAACCCTGTCTTAGAGGTCATGTTGTTGGACAACGATGAACCTACGAGCTATGTGTTTGAAATATACCCTAGAGGCAATAATAAATTGGTTATTATCATATTTCCTTGTTCATGATAATCGTTTATTATCCATGCTATAATTGTGTTGATCGGAAACTCAGATACATGTGTGAATACATAGACAACACCATGTCCCTAGTATGCCTCTAATAGACTAGCTCGTTGATCAAAGACGGCTATAGTTTCCTAGTCATGGACATGAGATGTCATTTGATAATGGGATCACGTCATTAGGAGAATGATGTGATGGACAAGACCCAAACTACAAACGTAGCATATGATCGTGTCAGTTTATTGCTATTGTTTTCTGCATGTCAAGTATTTGTTCCTATGACCATGAGATCATGCAACTCACTGACACCGGAGGAGTACCTTGTGTGTATCAAACGTCGCAATGTAATTGGGTGACAATAAAGGTGCTTTACAGGTATCTCCGAGGGTGTCTGTTGGGTTGGCATGGGTCAAGACTGGGATTTGTTACTTCATGTGACGGAGAGGTATCTCAGGGCCCACTTGGTAATACAACATCACAATAAGCCTTGCAAGCAATGTGACTAAGTGTTAGTCACGAGATCTTGTATTACTGAACGAGTAACGAGACTTGCCGGTAACGAGGTTGAACTAGGTATGGAGATACCGACGATCGAATCTCGGGCAAGTAACATACCGAAGAACAAAGGGAACATCATACGGGATTAACTGAATCCTTGACATAGAGGTTCGACCGATAAAGATCTTCGTAGAATATGTAGGAACCAATATGGGCATCCAGGTCCTGCTATTGGTTATTGACCGTAGAGGTGTCTCGGTCATGTCTACATAGTTCTCGAACCCGCAGGGTCTGCACACTTAAGGTTTAGTGACGTTTTGGTAGTATAGAGTTATGTATGGTGGTGACCGAAGGTTGTTCGGAGTCCCGGATGAGATCTCGAACATCATGAGGAGCTCCGGAATGGTCCGGAGGTAAAGATTGATATATATAGGAAGTCCTGTTTTGGTCGTCGGAAAAGTTTCGGGCTCATCGGTAGTGTACCGGGAGTGTCGGTAGTGCACCGGGGGACCATCGGGAGAGGTATTTCGACCCAAGAGGCTACATGGGATGTGGGAGGAGGTAAACCATCCCCTGGTGGGCTGGCCGAAGCCTCCTCTAAGGGCCCATGTGGCTGGAGTGGTTTGAGAAGGAAAAAATCCAAAGGTGAAGAGGTGGAAAGAATTTCCAAGTGGAAAGGAGGAATCCTACTCCTAATAGGATTGGAGTAGGACTCCTCCACCTCCAATTTCGACCAAACCATCAGGGTTTGAGGCTTCCTCCTCCCCTCCCTCCCTCTTATATATACTAGAGGATTTAGAGGAAAAAGCTAACCCTAATAGCCACCTACTACCTCTCCTCTAGATTGCAGTTTCTCCTCTAGATCGGTTTTCAGCGGTGCTTAGGCGAAGCCCTGCCAGAATAGCTCCACCACCATGACCATAATGCCGTCGCGCTGCCGGAGAACTCATCTACCTATCCACTCCCTCTTGCTGGATCAAGAAGGTGGAGCTCGTCATCGAGCTGTACATGTGCTGAACGCGGAGGTGCCGTCTGTTCGGCGCTAGATCGGAAGGACCGTGATCAAGATCGCGAGACGGATCGTGATGAGATCGCGGGACGGATCATGATGAGTTCGCGGGACAGATCGTGATTGGATCGCGGGACAGATCATGATGCGATCGTGGGATGCTCGGCAATTTGGATCGCGAAGACGTTCGACTACACCAACCGCGTTTCTTAACGCTTCCCGCTTAGCGATCTACAAGGTATGTAGATCCACTCTCCCTCTCGTAGATGCTAATCACCATGGATAGATCTTGCGTGTGCCTAGGAATTTTTTTTGTTTCCCATGCAACGTTACCCAACAGTGGCATCATGAGCTAGGTCTATATGTAGATGAGATCTCGAGTAGAACACAAAGAGTTTATGGGCGTTGATGCTTAGATTGCTTCCTCCCTTGGTCGTGTTTTGGTTCAGTGGTATTGTGGGATGAAGCGGCCCGGACCAACCTTACTCGTACGCTTACGAGAGACCGGTTCCATCGACTGACGTGTAATCTCGTTGCACAAAGATGGCTGGCGGGTGTCTGTTTCTCCTACTTTAGTTGGATCGGATTCGACAAAGGCGGTCCTTGAGAAGGTTGAAAAGAAACTTGTGTATCACCCTTGTGGTTTATGCGTAGGTGAGAATTGTTCTTGCTATATACCCATAGTAGCCACATAAAACATGCAGCAACAATTAGAGGACGTCTAACTTGTTTTTGCAGGGTATGTCATGATGTGATATGGCCAATTACATGATGAGATATATGTGATGTATGAGATGATCATGTGTTGTGTAGAATATCACGACTTGCATGTCGATGAGTACAGCAACCGGCAGGAGCCATAGGGTTGTCTTTAACTATTGTATGACCTGCGTGTCAATCATTAAGCGCTATGTAATGCTTTACTTTATCGCTAAACAGTAGCAATAGTAGTAGAAGCATGGTGGGCGCGACAACCCCGATGGCGACATGTTGATGGAGATCAAGATGATGGAGATCATGGTGTCATGCCGGTGACGATGGAGATCATGCCGGTGCTTTCAAGATGGAGATCAAAAGCCCAAGTTCATGGCCATATCATGTCACTTATGATTTGCATGTGATGTTAATCCTTTTATGCACCTTGTTTTGCTTAGGATGACGGTAGCATTATAAGGTGATCCCTCACTTAATTTCAAGATAAATTGTGTTCTCCCCGAGTGTGCACCATTGCGGAAGTTTGTTGTGTCGAGACACCACGTGATGATCGGGTGTGATAGACTCTACGTTCACATACAATGGGTGCAAGCCAGTGTTGCACATGAAAAACACTCGGGTTAAACTTGGCGAGCCTAGCATGTACAGACATGGCCTCGGAACACAAGAGACCGAAAGCTCGAACATGAGTCATATAGTAGATATGATAAACATGATGATGTTCACCATTGAAACCACCTCAACTCACGTGATGATCGGACTTGAGTTGGTGAATTTGGATCATGTATCACTCGAATGACCGGAGGGATGTCAATTTGAGTGGGAGTTCTTAAGTAATATGATTAATTGAACTCATTATCACGAACATAGTCAGTAGTGTCTTTGCAAAATTATGTTGTGAATTACTAGCTCACGCTGTAGCTCCCTTGAATTTCTATATGTTCCTAGAGAAATAGAGTTGAAAGATGATGGTAGCAATATTACGGACTGGGTCCATGATCTGAGGATTGTCCTCATTGCTGCACAGAAGGCTTATGTCCTTAATGCACCGCTCGGTGCGCCACCCCCTCTAGCGTCGTCTATAGATGTTGTGAAAATTTGACATGCGCATTCCGATGACTACTTGATAGTTTAGTGCATCATGCATTACGCCTTAGAATTGAGGCTCCAAAACATTTTGAACATCACGGAACATATGAGATGTTCTAAGAGCTGAAATTGGGATCTCAGGCTCGTGCCCATGTTGTGAGACAGAGATCTCCAACAAGATTCTTTGCCTGCAGGATGAAGGAGAATAGCTCAATCGTTAAGCATGTGCTCAGATTGTCTGGGTGCTACAATCGCTTGAATCGTGTGGGAGTTGATCTTCCAGATAAGATAGTGATTGATATAGTTCTCCAAGTCATTGTCACTAAGCTACTAGAGCTTCGTGATGAACTATAAAATGCCATGGGATGGAAACGATGATCCCTGAGCTGTTCGTGATGTTTGACACCGCGAAGGTAGAAATCAAGAAGGAGCGTCAAGTGTTGATGGTTAGTAAAACCACTAGTTTCGAGAAGGGCAAGGGCAAGGAGGGAAACTTCATGGATGGCAAGTCAGTTGCTGCTCCAGTGAAGCAACCCAAAGTTGAACCCAAACCCAAGATTAAGTGCTTCGATTATGAGGAGAGCGGTCGCTGAAGTGGAACAACCCTAGATACTTGGTAGATAAGAAGGCTGGCAACGTCGACAGAAGTATATTTGATATACGTGTTATTAATGTGTACCTTGCTAGTACTCCTAGTAGCACCTGGGTATTGGATACCGGTTCAGTTGCTAAATGTTAGTAACTTGAAATAAAAGCTACGGAATAAACGGAGAACTAGCTAAGGGTGAGGTGACGATGTGTGTTGGAAATGTTTCCAAGGTTGATGTGATCAACATCGCACGCTCTCTCTATCTTCGGGATTAGTGACGAACCTAAATAAATGTTATTTGGTATTTTGCGTTGAGCATGAACGTGATTAGATCGTGTTTATTGCAACACGGCCATTCATTTAAGTTAGAGAATGATGGTTATTCTGTTTATATGAATAATACCTTCAATGGTCATGCACCTAGTGAGAATGGTTTGTTGAATCTCGATCGTAGTAATACACATGTTCATAACATTGATGCTAAAAGATACAAAGTTAATAATAATAGTACCCCGTACTTGTGGCATTGCCGCTAAATGTCATGTTGGTATAAAGCGCATGAAGAAACTCCATGCTGATGGATCTTTGGAATCATTCGATTTTGAATCGGTTGAGACATGCGAACCATGCCTCTTGGGCAAGATGACTAAGGACCCCGTTTTCCGGTTTGATGGAGCGGGCAAGTGATTTATTGGAAATGATACATGTTGATGTATGCAATCCAATGAGTCTTGTAGCATGCGGTGGATATCGTTATTTTCTTACCTTCACTGATGATTTGAGTAGATATAGTGTATATTTACTTAATGAAACACAAGTATGAATCGTTTGAAAAGTTCAAGCAAATTTAGAGTGAAGTTTAAGATCATCGTGACAAGAAGATAAAAATGTCTGCGATATGATCGTGGAGGTGAATACCGGAGTTACGAGTTTGCCATACAACTTTAGACAATGTGAAAGTTGTTTCACAGCTCACGCCACCTGGAACACCATAGTGTGATGGTGTGTCCGAACGTCATAGTCATGCTCTATTGGATATGGTGTTATCTATGATGTCTCTTATCGTTTTGCTACTATAGTTTTGGGGTTATGCATTACAGACAACTACATTCACTTTACATAGGGCACCATCTAAATCCGTTGAGATGACACCGTGTGAATTATGGTTTGATAGAAACCTAAGCAGTCATTTCTTGATGTTTGGGGCTGCAACGCTTGTGTGGGAAAATGTTTTCACCTAATGAGCTCGAACCCAAAGCGGACAAATGCATCTTCCTAGAATGCCCTAAGAACAGTTGGGTGAACCTTCTATCTCAAGATCCAAGCATAAAGTGTATGTTGCTAAAACTAGGTCCTTTCTCGAGAAAAAGTTTCTCTTGAAAGAATTGAGTGGGAGGAAGATGGAACTTGATGAGGTGGTTGAACCTTTGCTTCAACCATAGAGTAGCGCAGCACAGAAAGATGTTACTGTGGAGCCTATGTCAGTTGAAGAGGAAGTTGATGATGATGATCATGAATCTTCGGATCAAGTTACTATCAAACCTCATAGGTCGACAAGGACGTGTACTGCTCCTGAGTGGTACGACAACTCTGTCTTGGAGGTCATGTTGTTGGACAACGATGAACCTACGAGATATGGAGAAGCGATGATGGGCCCGGATTCCGACAAATGGTTAGAGGCCATGAAATCTAAGAAAGGATCCATGTATGAAAACCAAGTATAGACTTTGGTAGACTTGCTCGTTGGACGGCAGGTCGTCGAGTACAAATGGACCTTTGAGATGAAGACAGACGCTGATGGTAAATGTCACCATTTATAAAGCTCGACTTGTCACAAAGAAGTTTCCGACAAGTTCAAAGAGTTGACTGCGATGAGACTTTCTCACTCGTAGCGACGCTAAAGTCTGTTGGAATTATGTTAGCAGTTGCTACATTTTTCAATTATGAAATCTGGCAGATGGATGACAAAACATCGTTTCCTTAACAGTTTACTTGAGGAAAAGTTGTATGTGATACAACCAGAAGGTTTTGTCAGCCCTAAGGATGCTAAAAGGTGAGCAAGCTTCAGTGATCCTTCTATGGACTGAAGCAAGCATCTCAGAGTTGGAATACACACTTTGATGAGGTGATCAAAGTTTTTGAGTCTATACAAAGTTTATGAGAAACTTGTATTTACAATAAAGTGAGTGGGCGCACTATAGAGTTTCTGATAAGCATATGTGGTTGACATATTGTCGATCGGAAATGATGTAGAATTTCTGGAAAGCATAAAGGGTTGTTTGAAAGGAGTTTTTCAAAGGAAGACCTGGATAAAGCTTCCTAATAGTTGAGCATCAAGATCTATAGAGATAGATCAAGACGCTTGATGAGACTTTGAATGAGTACATATCCTGACAAGATTTTGAAAGAGTTCAAAATGGATTAGTCAGAGAGAAGTGTTCTCGCCTACTTTGTAAGGTGTGAAGTTAACTGAGACTCAAAGATCGACCATGGCCAAAGAAAGAGAAAGGACGAATGTCGCCCCCTATGCCTTAGCCATAGGCTCTGTATAGTATGCCATGCTATGTACCGCACATGTGTGTGCATTGCCATGAGTCCGTCAAGGGGTACAAGAGTGATCCAGGAGTGGATCACTGGACAGCGGACAAGATCATCCTTAGTAACTAAAAGACTAAGGAAATGTTTCTTGATTATGGAGGTAAGAAAGAGTTCGTCGTAAAGAGTTACGTCGATGCAAGCTTTCACACCAATCCGGATGACTCTTACTAGCAATCCAGATACGTATAGTAGATCAGCCATTTGGAATAGCTCAAAGTAGAGTGTGGTAGCAGTGTTTATAGTTTGACATAGAGATTTGCAAAGTACACACAGATCTAAATGTCGTAGACCCATTAACTATAAGACCTCTCTCACATGCAAAGCATGATCGAGCCCCAGAACTCATTGGGTGTTAGATTCATAACAATGCGAATCACATGGTGATGTGAACTAGATTATTGACTCTAGTCTAAGTGGGACACTGTTGGAAATATGCCCTATAGGCAATAATAAATTGGTTATTATCATATTTCCTTGTTCATGATAATCGTTTATTATCCATGCTATAATTGTGTTGATCGGAAACTCAGATACATGTGTGGATACATAGACAACACCATGTCCCTAGTATGCCTCTAATAGACTAGCTTGTTGATCAAAGATGGCTATGATTTCCTAGTCATGGACATGAGGTGTCATTTGATAATGGGATCATGTCATTAGGAGAATGATGTGATGGACAAGACCCAAACTACAAACGTAGCATATGATCGTGTCAGTTTATTGCTACTGTTTTCTGCATGTCAAGTATTTGTTCCTATGACCATGAGATCATGCAACTCACTGACACCTGAGGAGTACCTTGTGTGTATCAAACGTCGCAACGTAACTGGGTGACTATAAAGGTGCTCTATAGGTATCTCCGAGGGTGTCTGTTGGGTTGGCATGGGTCAAGACTGGGATTTGTTACTCCATGTGACAGAGAGGTATCTCAGGGCCCACTCGGTAATACAACATCACAATAAGCCTTGCAAGCAATGTGCTAAGTGTTAGTCACGAGATCTTGTATTACGGAACGAGTAAAGAGACTTGCCGGTAACAAGGTTGAACTAGGTATGGAGATATCGACGATCGAATCTCGGCAAGTAACATACCGAAGAACAAAGGGAACATCATACGGGATTAACTGAATCCTTGACATAGAGGTTCGACCAATAAAGATCTTCATAGAATATGTAGGAACCAATATGGGCATCCAGGTCCTGCTATTGGTTATTGACCGTAGAGGTGTCTCGGTCATGTCTACATAGTTCTCAAACCCGCAGGGTCTGCACACTTAAGGTTCGGTGACGTTTCGGTAGTATAGACTTATGTATGGTGGTGACCGAAGGTTGTTCGGAGTCCCGGATGAGATCTCGGACATCATGAGGAGCTCCATAAAGGTCTGGAGGTAAATATTAATATATAGGAAGTCCTGTTTTGGTCGCCGAAAAAGTTTCGGGCTCATCGGTAGTGTACCGGGAGTGTCGGTAGTGTATCGGGGGACCATCGGGAGAGGTATTTCGACCGAAGAGGCTACATGGGCTGTGGGAGGAAGTAAACCAGCCCCTGGTGGGCTAGCCGAAGCCTCCTCTAAGGGCCCATGCGGTTGGAGTGGTTTGAGAAGGGAAAAAACCAAAGGTGGAGAGGTGGAAAGAGTTTCCAAGTGGAAAGGAGGAATCCGACTCATAATAGGATTGGAGTAGGACTCCTCCACCTCCAATTTCGACCAAACCTTCAGGGTTTGAGGCTGCCTCCTCCCCTCCCTCCCTCTTATATATACTAGAGGATTTAGAGGAAAAATCTAACCCTAATAGCCACCTACTACCTCTCCTCTAGATCGCAGTTTCTCCTCTAGATCTGTTTTCAGCGGTGGTTAGGCAAAGCCCTGCTGGAATAGCTCTACCACCATCGCCGCAATGCCGTCATGCTATCAGATAGCTTATCTACCTCTCCGCTCCCTCTTGCTGGATCAAGAAGGCGGAGCTTGTCATCGAGCTGTACGTGTGTTGAACGCGGAGGTGCCGTCCGTTCGGCACTAGATCGGAAGGACCGTGATCAAGATCGCGAGACGGATCATGATGAGATCGCGGAACGGATCGCGATGAGTTCGCAGGACAGATCATGATTGGATCGCGGGACGGATCGTGATGAGATCGCGGGATGTTCGGCGATTTGGATCGCGAAGATGTTCGACTACACCAACCGCATTTCTTAACGCTTCCTGCTTAGCAATCTACAAGGTATCTAGATCCACTCTCCCTTGCGTAGATGCTCATCACCATGGATAGATCTTGCGTGTGCGTAGGAAATTTTTTGTTTCCCATGCAACGTTACCCAACACTATGGAGAAGCGATGATGGGCCCGGATTCCCAGAAATGGTTAGAGGCCATGAATTCCGAGATGGGATCCATGTATGAAAACAAAGTATGGACTTTGGAAGTATTACCTGAAGGGCGAAAGGCCATTCAGAACAAATGTAACGTTAAGAGGCAGACGCATGCGGACGGCAATGTCACTATCTATAAAGCTCGACTTGTGGGAAAGGGTTTTTCACAAGATCAAGGAGTTAACTACGATGAAACCTTCTCACCCATAGCAGTGCTTAAGTCCGTCAAAACCATGTTAGCAATAGTCGCATTTTTTGATTATGAAATTTGGCAGATGGATGTCAAAACAACAATCCTTAATGGTTTCCTTAAGGAAGAGTTGTATATGATACAACCAGAAGGTTTTGTCGATCCAGAGAATGCTAACAAAGTTTGCAAACACCAGTGATCCATTTATGGATTGGTGCAAGCATCTCAGAGTTGGAATCTTCTCTCTGATGAGGTGATCAAAGCTTTTTGGTTTATACAAGTTTACAGAGAAGCTTGTATTTACAAGAAAGTGAGTGGGAGCTCTATATATTTTCTAATATTATATGTGGATGACATATTGCTGACAGGAAACAATATAGAAATGTTGGAAAGCATGTAGTAATATTTGAACAAGAGTTTTCCAATGAAGGACCTAGGAGAAGCTTCTTTCATATTAGGCATCAAGATCTATAGAGATAGATCGAGACACTTAATAGGACTTTCGCAGAGCACATACCTTGACAAAGTTTTGAAGAAGTTCAAAATGGATCAGTCCAAGAAGGGGTTCTTGCCTATATTGCGAGGTGTGAAGTTGAGTAAGACTCAATGCCCAGTGACTGTAGAAGATAGAGAGAAGATGAGTGTCATCCCCTATGCTTTAGCCAAAGGATCTATCATGTATGCAATGTTGTGCACAAGACCCGATGTCGGCCTTGCCATAAGTATGGCCGGAAGGTTTCAAAGTGATCTAGGAATGGAGCACTGGACGGCGGTCAAGAATATCCTTAAGTACCTAAAAAGGACTAAGGAAATGTTTCTTGTTTATGGAGGTGATCAAGAGATCATTGTAAAGTGTTACGTTGATGCAAGCTTTGACACTGATCCGGATGACTCTAAGTCTCAAACCGGATATGTATTTATTCTCAGTGGGGGAGCGGTAAGCTGGTGCGGTTCCAAGAAGAGCATGGTAGCTGATTCTACATGCAAAGCGGAGTACATCGCAGCCTCGGAGGCGATGAAGGAAGGTGTCTAGATGAAGGAGTTCATGACAGATCTTGGAATAGTGCCCAGTGCACTGAATCCAATGGATCTGTTTTGTGACAACAGTGGTGCCATTGCTCTCGCTAAGGAACCAAGGTTTCACAAGAGGACAAGACACATAAAGCGACGCTTCAATTCCATCCGCGATTACATCAAGGAGGAGGACATAAATACTTGCAAAGTGCACATGGATTTGAATGTCGCAGACCCGTTTACTAAACCTCTTCCAAGGGCTAAACATGATCAACACCAGAACTGTATGGGTGTTAGATTTATTACAATGTAAATCACATAGTGATGTGAGCTGGATTATTGACTCTAGTGCAAGTGGGAGACTGTTGGAAACATGCCCTAGACGCAATAATAAAATGGTTATTATTATATTTCCTTGTTCATGATAATCGCTTATTATCCACGTTATAATTGTATTGATTGGAAACACATTACATGTGTCGATACATAGACAACACTATGTCCCTAGTATGCTTGTAGTAAACTAGCTCGTTGATCAAAGATGGTCATGGTTTACTGGCCATAGACATAGGATTTCATTTGATAACCAGATCACATCATTAGGAGAATGATGTGATGGACAAGACCCAAACTATGAACGTAGCATATGATCGTGTCAGTTTATTGCTATAGTTTTCTGCATGTCAAGTATATGTTCCTATGACCATGAGATCATGCAACTTACTAACACCTGAGGAATACCTTGTGTGTATCAAATGTCGCAACGTAACTGGGTGACTATAAAGATGCTCTACAGGTATGTCCGAGAGTGCCTGTCGAGTGGGTATGGATCAAGACTGGATTTGTTACTCCGTGTGACGGAGAGGTATCTCAGGGCCCACTCGGTAATACAACATCACAACAAGCCTTGCAAGCAATGTGACTAAAGTATTAGCCACAGGATCTTGTATTATGGAACGAGTATAGAGACTTGTCGGTAACGATATTGAACTAGGTATAGAGATACTGACGATCGAATCTCGAGCAAGTAACATACCGAAGAACAAAGGGAACAGCATACGAGATTAACTGAATCCTTGACATAGAGGTTCAACCGATAAAGATCTTCGTAGAATATGTAGGAACCAATATGGGCATCCAGGTCCCTCTATTGGATATTGACCATAGAGGTGTCTCGGTCATGTCTACATAGTTCTCGAACCCACAGGGTCTGCACACTTAACGTTCGATGACGTTTCAGTAGTATTGAGTTATGTATGGTGGTGACCTAAGGTTGTTTGGAGTCCCGGATGAGATCCAGGATGTCACTAGGAGCTCCGGAATGGTCCGGATGTAAAGATTGATATATAGGAAGTCCCGGTTTGGTCATCGAAAAAGTTCCGGGTACTTCGGTACTGTACCGGGAGTGCTAGGAGGGTTCCGGGGGCCACCCATGCCGGGAGGCCACATGGGCCTTAGGAGTGGCTCACCAGCCCTTAGTGGGCTGGGAAAGCTAGCCCTAAGGGCCCATGCGGCTAGGACATGGGAGAAGGAAAAAAACCAAGAGGGGGAAGGATTCCAAGTGGAACCCTACTAGGAGTAGGATTGGACGTGGACTCTCCCACCTCCAACACTTCAGTCGACTCCTAGGGGGGACCCTAGGGGCACTGCGCCATCACGCTTGTGGAGAACTCATCTACCTCTCCGCTCCCTCTTGCCGGATCAAGAAGGCGGAGATTGTCATCGAGTTGTACGTGTGCTGAACGCGGAGGTGTCATCCGTTCGGCGCTAGATCGGGACGGATCGTGATTGGATCGCGAGACGGCTAGCGATTTGGATCGCGAAGACGTTCGACTACATCAACCGCGTTTCTTAATGCTTACCGCGTAGCGATCTACAAGGGTATGTAGATCCACTCACCCTCTCGTAGATGCTCATCACCATGGATAGATCTTGCATGTGTGTAGGATTTTTTTTTGTTTCCCATGCAACGTTCCCCAACAGTCATCAAGAATATTTTCTAACCTAGATAAGTTATCACTAACGGGTTTCTCAGCTCCTTTCCTATCAACGATATCAAAATCAAATTCCTAAAGCAAGAGAACCCACCTAATGAGTCTAGGTTTGGCATCTTTCTTTGCCATGAGATATTTTATAGCAGCATGGTCAGTATGAACAGTAACTTTGGAATCAACAATGTAAGGTCTAAATTTATCACAAGCAAACACGACTGCTAAAATTTCTTTTTCAGTAGTGGCATAATTTCTCTGGGCACTTTCTAGAGTTTTGCTAGCATAATGGATAACATTTAATTTATTATCAACTCTTTGTCTATAACAGCACCAACAGCATAATCACTAGCATCACACATAATTTCAAAAGGAAAGTTCCAATTAGGTGGTTGAACAATAGGTGCAGTGGTTAATGCTTTCTTTAGTGTTTCAAAGGCTTCCATGCAATCATCATCAAAAACAAAGGGAATATCATTTTGCAAAAGATTAGTAAGAGGCCTAGAAATTCTAGAAAAGTCTTTAATAAACCTCCTATAAAAATAGCATGACCAAGAAAAACTACGAATACCTTTGATATCTTTAGGACATGGCATTTTCTCAATTGCATCAACTTTAGCTTGATACACCTCAATACCTCGTTCACAAATTTTATGCCCCAATACAATACCTCCATTAACCATAAAGTGGCACTTCTTCCAATTCAAGACGAGATTAGTTTGTTCACCTCTCTGCAAAACTCGATCCAGGTTGCTTAA
Organism: Hordeum marinum; assembly: GCA_022496015.1. Taxonomy (NCBI): domain Eukaryota; kingdom Viridiplantae; phylum Streptophyta; class Magnoliopsida; order Poales; family Poaceae; genus Hordeum; species Hordeum marinum. The sequence continues at coordinate 393,318,669 of CM039675.1, read as the reverse complement.
GCAATCATCAAAAGAAGTTTCGTAAATGAAAAAATCATCCATGAAAACCTCCACAATCTTTTCACATAAATCAAAGAATATAGCAGTCATACATCTTTGAAAGGTAGCACGTGCATTGCATAAACCAAAAGGCATACGTTTATAAGAATAGGTTACAAAAGGGCAAGTAAAGGTTGTTTTCTCTTGATCGGATTGTGACACGGGTATTTGAGAGAAACCAGAATAACCATCTAGGAAACAAAAGTGTGTGTGCTTAGATAGTCTCTATAGCATTTGATCAATGAAAGGCAAAGGGTAATGATCTTTCCAAGTAGCTTTATTTAATTTTCTAAAATCAATTACCATTCTATAGCCAGTGACAATTCTTTGTGGAATGAGTTCATTCTTATCATTAGGAACAACGGTAATACCTCCATTCTTAGGGACACAGTGAACGGGACTTACCCATTTACTATCAGCTATGGGATAGATTATACCTACTTCCAGAAGCTTTAATATTTCAGTTCTTACCACTTCCTTCATCTTAGGATTTAATCGTCGTTGGTGATCGACAACGGGTTTAGCATGAGGTTCCATATTGATCTTGTGCTGACATAGAGTGGGGCTAATGCCCTTAAGACCATGAAGAGTATATCCAATAGCATCTCGGTGTGTCCTTAGAACTTTCAATAATCTCTCTTCTTCATGTTCTGAAAGGTTAGCACTAATAATAAAAGGATATATCTTTTTCTCATCAAGATAAGCATACTTTAAAGTGTTAGGCAATTGCTTCAATTCAAACATAGGATCACCTTTAGGTGGAGGAGGACCTCCAAGGGTTTCAATAGGCAATTTTTGTTTCAGGAGAGGTTGTCGTTCGAAGAAAATTTGATCTATTTAATTTCTTTCATGCAAGTGCATATCATTTTCATGATCAAGCAAATATTGTTCTAATGGATCAGTAGGTGGCACAACAATAGAAGCAAGACCAATTATTTCATCCTTATTAGTTACTTCTCTATTACGGGGTTGTCTACTAAACTTGGAAAAATTAAAATCATGAGACACATTACCAAAACTGACACCAATGGTTTGTTTTTCACAATCTATATTAGCATTGACGGTGCTCAAGAAAAGTATACCAAAGATAATGGGACAAAAGTCACCTTTTGGGGACCAAAGGACTAGAAAATCAGTAGGGTATTTTACTTCCCCACACAAGACTTGAACATCCCTAACAATCCCAAGTGGTGTGATAGTGTATCTATTATTAAGTTTAATAATAACATCAATATCTTCTATTTCAGGAGGTGCTATTTCATTCATAATTTCTTTGTATAAGGTAAAAATTAACAACACTCACACTAGCACCCAAATCACATAAGCCATGATAACAATGCTCTCCTATTTTAACCAAGACAACGGGCAAGCCAACTACGTGTGTGTGTTTGTCTTTTTCAATGGGTTTAGCAATTCTAGCAGCTTCATCACAGAAGTAAATGACACACCCATCAACATTTTCTACCAAGAGATCTTTAACCATAGCAATACTAGGTTCTACTTTAATTTGTTCAGAGGGATTATGTGTTCTAATATTACTTTTGCGAATCACAGTTGATACCTTAGCATGTTCCTTTATCCTAACAGGAAAAGGTGGTTTCTCAATATAAGCAGTAGGCACAACTGGACCAACATTGTAAACCATAGTTTGTTCTTTAGCGATGACCGATTCTTTAATTTCTTCTTTAATAGGGGGATGATATTTAAACCACTTCTCCTTAGGGAGGTCAACATGAGTAGCAATTGCTTCATAGAAATAGTGTACTATCTCATAGTCAAGTCCATATTTAGTGCTAAACTTATGAAAAGTATCGGTATTCATAAAAGATTTAACACAATCGAATTCAAGCTTTACAACTGACTCATTACATTTGTCGAGTTCCAAATCTTCAGAGTTGCGTTTAATTCTTTTTAAGATATCACACTTGAAATAAAAAGTCTTCTTCATATAAGAACGAGCACAAGTTGTATCGAGCATGGTTTGATCATTATGAGAAAGTCGATCATAAAAATTCGGAATGATAACTTCCCTCGGAATGTCATGATTGGGGCATGAATATAACATTGACTTAAGCCTCCCCCAAGCTAGAGCAATACTTTCTCCTTCACGAGGCCAAAAATTATATATATAATTCCGATCACGATGAACTAGATGCATAGGATAAAACTTTTGTTGGAATTCCAATTGCAAATGATTCTAGTTCCACGATCCAAGATCATCACATAGCCTCTACCATTGCTACCTCTTGAGCTTGTGTTGGTTTTCCCTTGAAGAGGAAAGGGTCATGCAGCAAAGTAGATAAGTATTTCCCTCGGTTGTTGAGAACCAACATATCAATCCAGTAGGAGAAACAAGCAAGTCACCAATGGATGCACCTACACAAACAATCAAACTCTTGCACCCAACGCTATAAAGGGGTTGTCAATCCCTCCACGGTTATTTGCAAGGATTAGATCCGATAGAGATGGATGTAAACGAGAACGGAAAGTAAAAGGCGAATAAATTGCAGCAAGGTATTTTTTGGTATTTTTGCTTTATAGATCTGAAAGTATATTATGGAAAGTAGACCCGGGGGCCATAGGTTTCACTAGAGGCTTATCTCTTGAAGGAAAATATCATGGTGTGTAAACAAATTACTATCAAGCAATTTATAGAAAAGCGAATAATCATGTAGTTATACAAGGCAATGATCATGCATATAGGCATCACGTCCGTGTCAAGTAGACCGAAGTGGTTATTTATCTACTTCTATTACTCCATACATCGACTGACTCATGCCTGCATCTAGAGTATTAAGTTCATGAAGAACAAAATAACGCATTAAGAAAGATGACATGATGTACAGGGATAAATTCGAGCAATATGATGAAAACCCCATCTTGTTAAACTTGATGGCAACAATACAATATGTGCCTTGCTACCCCTACTGTGTCACTGGGTGAGGACACCGCAAGATTGAACCCAAAACCAAGCACTTCTCCCATTGCAAGAATTACCAATCTAGTTGGCCATACTAAACCAATAACTCGAAGAGACTTGCAAGGATATGAAATCATGCAAATAAGAATTCAGAAGAGATTCAAATAAGATTCATGGATAATCTGAACATAAACTCACAATTCATCGGATCTTTACAAACACGCCACAAAAGAGGATTACATCGGATAGATCCCAATGACGATCATGAAGAACATGGCATTGAAGATTAAAGAGAGAGAAGAAGCCATCTAGCTACTAGATATGGACCCATAGGTATGTGGTGGACTACTCACGCTTAATCAGAGGGGCAATGGAGTTGATGTGGATGCCCTCCGTGATCGAAACCCCCTCCGACAGATTGCCGGAAAAGGCACCAAGATTGGATCTCTCGGGAACGGAGGCTTCTGGCGGTGGAAAAGTATTTGCGTGGATCGTTCTGATGTTGGGGGATATTTGGAAATTTATAGGCCAAATATTAGGGTTAGGAGACCTGCCCGGAGACGACAAGTCTGCTAGGTGCGGCTAGGGGGCGCGCCTAGCAGGCTTGTGGCTCCCTGGCAGGTTTCCTGCCATGCACTCCAAGCCTGGTTGATTTGTTTCCTTCCAGAAAAATTATTTCTGAAGGTTTAATTCCATTTGGACTCCATTTAATATTCCATATCTAAAAAACTCAAAAACAAGGAAAAAACAGAAACTCGCACTAGACTCTAGGTTAATAGGGTAGTCCCAAAAATAATATAAAATAGCATATTAATGCATATTAAACATCCAAAACAGATAATATAATAGCATGCCATATTCAAAAATTATAGATACGTTGGAGACGTATTGATACGTCCATTTTGCACGATGATTCTATATTGATATTTATTGCATTATGGGCTGTTATTACACGTTATGTAAATACTTATGCATTTTCTCTCTTATTTTACAAGGTTTACATGAAGAGGGAGAATGCCGGCACCTGGAATTCTGGACTGGAAAAGAAGCAAATCTGAGATACCTATTCTACACAACTCCAAAAGTCCTAAAAATTTACGAGAATTATTTTGGAATGTATAAAAAATACTGGCGCAAGAATCAACCAGAGGGGGCCCACCTGCGGGCCACAAGCCTGCTACGCGCGGCCACCCCCTAGTCGGGCCTAGCAGGCTTGTGGGGCCCCTGTGGCTCCCCCTACGCCCATCTTGTCCTATATGTTGGGTTTTCACCTGGAAAAAAATCAGAAGAGAGCTTTTGGGACGAGGCGCCACCGTCTCGAGGCAGAACTTGGACAGAACCAATCTAGAGCTCCAGCAGGGCTGTTCTGTCGGGGAAAATTTCCTCCCAGAGGGGGAAATCGAAGCCATCATCATCACCAACGATCCTCCGATCGAGAGGGGGTCAATCTCCATAAACATCTTCAGCAGCACCATCTCCTCTCCAAACCCTAGTTCATCTCTTGTATCCGATCTTTGTCTCAACACCTTAGATTGGTACCTGTGGGTTGCTAGTAGTGTTGATTACTCCTTGTAGTTGATGCTAGTTGGTTTACTTGGTGGAATATCATATGTTCAGATCCTTTATGATAATTAATACTCCTCTGATCTTGAACATTAAAATGTTTTGTGAGTAGTTGTTTGTTCCTGGGGACATGGGATAAGTCTTGTTATAAGTAATCATGTGAATTTGGTATTCGTTCGATATTTTGATGAGATGTATGTTGTCTCTCCTCTAGTGTTGTTATGTGAACATCAACTACATAACACTTTAGCATTATTTGGGCCTAGAGGAAGGCATTAGGAAGTAATAAGTAGATGATGGGTTGCTAGAGTGATAGAAGCTTAAACCCTAGTTTATGCGTTGCTTTGTAAGGGGCTGATTTGGATCAGTATGTTTCATGCTATGGTTAGGTTTACCTTAATTCTTATTTCGTAGTTGCGGATGCTTGCGAGGAGGTTAATCATAAGTGGGAGGTTTGTCCAAGTAAGGGCAGCACCCAAGAACCGGTCCACCCACATATCAAATTATCAAAGTAACGAACGCAAATCCAATGAGCATGATGAAAACTAGCTTGACAGAAATTCCCATGTGTCCTCGGGAGCGCTTTGTTTTATATAAGAGTTTGTCCAGGCATGTCCTTTCTTACAAAAAGGAATGGGCTACCTTGCTGCACCTTTTCTACACTTGTTAATTGTTACTCGTTACGAATTGTCTTATTACAAAACTATATGTTACCGATAATTTCAGTGCTTGCAAAGAATACCTTACTAGAAACCGCTTGTCATTTCCTTCTGCTCCTCGTTGGGATCTACACTCTTACTTATCGGAAGGACTACGATAGATCCCCTATACTTTTGGGCCATCACGTATCAGCATCCCCAAGCTTAATTCATGCTCGTCCTCGAGTAGGTAAATGATACAAACATAATTTTTGATGTGGAGTGCTACCTAGCATATTTATCCATGTAATATTCTTTATTGTGGCATGAATATTCAGATCCGTAAGACTCAAAACAAAATCTTAATATTGATATAAAAACAATAACTTTTCAAGTATACTAGCAAAGAAATTGTATCTCTTCAAAATATAATGGCAAAAGAAAGTTATCCCTACAATATCATATGGTCTGGCTATGCTCCATCTTCCCCACACAAAGTATTTATATCATGCACAACCCTGATGAAAAGTCAACCACTTGTTTTCACACCTTTATTTTCTCAAACTTTTTCAACTCTCGCGCAATACATTAGCGTGAGCCATGGATAGAGCACTATAGGTGGAATACAATATGGTGCTACAAGCTATGGAGATGCCCATTAATAGATATAAATGTGAGTGAGTAGGGATTGCCATGCAACGGATGCACTAGAGCTATAAGTGTATGAAAGCTCAAAGAGGAACTAAGTGGACGTGCATCATGAAGAAAAATTCCACTAGTTATATGAAAGTGACAAAATAGGACACTCTCTATCATGAAGATCATGGTGCTACTTTGAAGCACAAGTGTGGAAAAAGGTAGTAGAAATGTCCCTTCTCTCTTTTTCTCTCATTTTTTGTGTGGGAATATAAGGCCACTTTTATTATATATTTTTATTTGGGATTCGTTGGCCTCTTTTTTTCATAAAGTCGGGAATCTCATCCCCACTTGTGAGGGAATCATAGATTCCATCATCCTTTCCTCACATGGGACATGCTCTAATAATGATAATCATCACACTTTTATTTACTTACAACTCAAAAGAAAATTACAACTCGATACCTATGATAAAATATGACTCTATATGAAATATGGAAGTGATGGTGCAAGTCATAAAAGGAAACGGTGGAAGTTGCATGGCAATATATCTCGAATGGCTATGGAAATGCCATAATAGGTAGGTATGGTGGATGTTTTGAGGAAAGATATATGGTGGTTGTTTTGAGGAAGGTATATGGTGGCTGTTTTGAGGAAGGTATATGGTGGCTGTTTTGAGGAAGGTGTTTGTTGTACCGGCGAAAGTTGCGCCGTACTAGAGAGGCTAGCAAAGGTGAAAGGGTGAGAGTGCATATAATCCATGGACTCAATATTAGTCATAAATAACTCACATACTTATTGCAAAAGTCTATTAGTCATTGAAGCAAAGTATTAAACCCATGCTCCTAGGGGAGAGGTTGGTAATGTTAACCATCGCGCGCTCTCGACCCCTCACACAAAGGTCGACAATCTATAAACAAGTTATGCTCCGACTGTTGGGAAACGCAGTAGTAAATCAAAAATATTCCTACGTGTTCACCAAGATCTACCTATGGAGAAACCAGCAACGAGTGGGGAGAGTGCATCTTCATACCTTTGAAGATCGCTAAGCGGAAGCGTTACAAGAACGCGGTTGGTGGAGTCCTACTCATAGCGATTCAGATCGCGGTGGACTCCGATCTTAGCGCCAAACACCGGCGCCTCTGTGTTCAACACACGTGCAGCCTAGTGACGTCTCCTACGCCTTGATCTAGCAAGGAGGAAGGAGAGGTTGAGGGAGAGCTCCGGCAGCACGACGGCGTGGTGACGGTGGAGCTGCGTGGTCTCCGGCAGGGCTTCGCCAAGCACTACGGAGAACGAGGAGAGGGAGGAGTAGGGCTGCGCCGAGAGAGGAAGAAATCATGTGTCTGGCAGCCCCAAAACCCACCACTATATATAGGAGGAGGAGGGAGGGCTGCGCCCTAGGGTTTCCACCCTAGGGTGATGCGACAGTCACCAGATCCCATCTGGCCGGCGGCCAAGAGGGAGAGGGGTGCGGCTGCCCTAGGGTTTGCCCCTCCTCCCACTTCAGCTGCGCCTTGGGCCCTTGTGGGGGGCACACCAGCCCACCTAGGGGCTGGTTCCCTCCCACTTGCGGCCCATGCAGCCCTCTAGGGCTGGTGGCCCCACTTGGTGGACCCCCGGAACCCTTCCGGTGGTCTCGGTACGTTACCGGTGACGCCCGAAACATTTCCGGTAACCAAATCCTCACTTCCCATATATCAATCTTTGTCTCCGGACCATTCTGGAACTCCTCGTGACGTCCGGGATCTCATCCGGGACTCTAAACAACCTTCGGTAACCGCGTACACTATTTCCCTATAACCCTAGCATCATCGAACCTTAAGTGTGTAGACCCTACGGGTTCGGGAGACTTGTAGACATGACCCAGACACCTCTCCGGTCAATAACCAACAGCAGGATCTGCATACCCATGTTGGCTCCCACATGCTCCACGATGATCTTCATCGAATGAACCACGATGTCGGGGATTCAATCAATCTCGTATGCTATTCCCTTTGTCTACCGGTATGATACTTGCCCGAGATTCGATCGTCGGTATCCCTATACCTTGTTCAATCTCGTTATCGGCAAGTCTCTTTACTCGTTCCATAACACATCATCCCATGGCTAAATCCTTAGTCACATTGAGCTCATTATGATGATGTCTTACCGAGTGGGCCCAGAGATACCTCTCCGTCATACGGAGTGACAAATCCCAGTCTCGATTTGTGCCAACCCAACAGACACTTTCGGAGATACCCGTAGTGCACCTTTATAGCCCCCCAGTTAAGTTGGGACGTTTGGCACACCCAAAGCATTCCTACGGTATCCGGGAGTTGAACAATCTCGTGGTCTAAGGAAAGGATACTTGGCATTGGAAAAGCTTTAGCAGACAAACTACACAATCTTGTGTTATGCTTAGGATTGGGTCTTGTCCATCACATCATTCTCCTAATGATGTGATCCCATTATCAACGACATCCAATGTCAATGGTCATGAAACCGTGACCATCTATTGATCAACGAGCTAGCCAACTAGAGGCTCACTAGGGACATGTTGTGGTCTATGTGTTCACACATGTATTACGGTTTCTGGTTAGCACAATTATAGCATGAACAATAGACAATTATCATGAACAAGGAAATACAATAATAACTATTTTATTATTGCCTCTAGGGCATATTTCCAACAGTCTCCCACTTGCACTAGAGTCAATAATCTAGTTACATTATGATGAATCGAACACCCATAGCATTCTGGTGTTGATCATGTTTTGCTCATGAGAGAGGTTCAGTCAATGTATCTGCGACATTCAGATCCCTATGCACTTTACAAATATCTATATCTCCCTCTTGAATGTAATCACGGATGGAGTTGAAGCGACGCTTGATGTGTCTTGTCTTCTTGTAAAACCTGGGCTCCTTCGCAAGGGCAATAGCTCATGTGTTGTCACATAATAGAGTTATCGAGGTCGATGCATTGGGAATCACTCCTAGGTCGGTGATGAACTCCTTCATCCAAACTCCTTCCTTTGCTGCTTCTGAAGCAGCTATGTACTCTGCTTCACATGTAGATGCCGCCACGATGCTTTGCTTGCTGCTGCACCAGCTGACTGCCCCTCCATTCAAAATATACACGTATCCGGTTTGCGACTTGGAGTCGTCCGGATCTGTGTCAAAGCTAGCATCGACGTAACCCTTTACAACGAGCTCTTCGGCACCTCCATATACGAGAAACATGTCCTTTGTCCTTTTCAGGTACTTCAGGATATTCTTGACCATTGTCCAGTGTTCCACTCCAGGATCAATTTGGTACCTCCCTACCAAACTTATGTGGCAAGGTTCACATCAGGTCTAGTACACAGCATGGCATACATAATGGAGCCTATGGCTGAAGCATAGGGGATGACACTCATCTCTTCTCTATCTTTTGCCATGGTTGGGCATTGAGTCATACTCAATCTCACACCCTGTAGCACAGGCAAGAACCCCTTCTTGGACTGATCCATATTGAACTTCTTCAATATCTTTTCAAGGTATGTGCTTTGTGAAAGACCTATGAGGCGTTTTGATCTATCTCTATAGATATTAATACCTAATATGTAAGCAGATTCTCCAAGGTCCTTCATTGAAAAACATTTATTCAAGTAGGCCTTTACACTTTCCAAAAGGTCTATATCATTTCCCATTATCAGTATGTCATCCACATATAATATGAGAAATGCTACAGAGCTCCCACTCACTTTCTTGTAAATACAGGGTTCTCCATAAACCTGTACAAACCCAAACGCTTTAATCACCTCATTAAAGTGAATGTTCCAACTCCGAGATGTTTGCACCAGCCCATAGATGGAGCGCTGGAGCTTGCATACTTTGTTAGCTTCTTTAGGATCGACAAAACCTTCCGGCTGCATCATATACAGTTCTTCCTTAAGGAATGCCGTTTTGATGTCCATTTGCCAGATCTCATAATCCTAAAATGCGGCAATTGCTAACATGATTCAGACAGACTTCAGCATCGCTACGGGTGAGAAAGTCTCATCGTAGTCAACTCTGGTGCGGAACGTGTCCTGGTGGACCTTCGACGTTCAATAGTAACTTGATCTGAAGTTTCATGATCATCATCATTAACTTCCTCTCCAGTCGGTGTAGGCTCCATAGAAACAACTTCATGTGCTGCGCTACTCTCTGGTTCGAGTGGAGGTACAATTACCTCATCAAGTTCTATTTTCCTCCCACTTAATTCTTTCGAGAGAAACTCTTTCTCGAGAAAGGATCCATTCTTGGCAACAAAGACTTTGCCTTCGGATCTGAGGTAGAAGGTATACCCAATAGTCTCTTTGGGATATCCTATGAAGACGCACCTTTCCGCTTTGGGTTCGAGCTTCTCAGGTTGTAGTTTCTTCACATAAGCATCGCATCCTCAAACTATTAGAAATGACAGCTTAGGTTTCTTTCCAAACCATAATTCATACGGTGTCGTCTCAACGGACTTTGATGGTGCCCTATTTAAAGTGAATGCGGCAATCTCTAATGCATATCCTCAAAATGATAGTGGTAAGTCGGTAAGAGACATCATAGATCGCACCATATACAATAGAGTGCGATTATGACGTTCAGACACACCATTTCGCTGAGGTGTGCCAGGCGGCGTGAGTTGTGAAACAATTCCACATTTCCTTAGGTGCATGCCAAACTCATGACTTAAATATTCTCGGCCACGATCAGATCGTAGGCACTTTATTTTCCTGTCACGTTGATTCTCTACCTCACTCTAAAATTCTGTGAACCTTTCAAAGGTTTCATACTTGTGTTTCATTAAGTAGACATACCCATATCTGCTCAAGTCATCAATGAGGGTGAGAACATAACGGTAGCCACCGCGAGCCTCGATGCTCATTGGACCGCATACATCGGTATGTATTATCTCCAACAAGTCAGTTACTCGCTCCATTGTTCCAGAGAACGGAGTCTTGGTCATCTTGCCCATGAGGCATGGTTCGCACGTCTCAAATGATTCAAAATCAAGAGACTCCAAAAGTCCATCAGCATGGAGCTTCTTCATGCGTTTGACACCAATATGACCAAGGCGAAAGTGACACATGTAAGTGGGACTATCGTTATCAACCTTACACTTTTTGGTACTCACACTATGGACATGTGTAACATCACGTTCGAGATTCATCAAAAACAAACCATTGACCAGCGGAGCATGACCATACAACATTTCTCTCATATAAATAGAACAACCATTATTCTTATATTTAAATGAGTAGCCATCTCGCATCAAGCGAGATCCAGATACAATGTTCATGCTCAAAGCTGGTACTAAATAATAATTATTGAGGTTTAAAACTAATCCCGAAGGTAGATGTAGAGGTAGCGTGCCGACGGCGGTCACATCGACCTTGGAACCATTCCCGACGCGCATCGCCACCTCGTCCTTTGCCAGCCTTCGCTTATTCCACAGCTCCTGCTTGGAGTTACAAATGTGAGCAACTGCACCGGTATCAAATACCCAGGAGCTACTACGAGCGCTGGCTAGGTACACATCAATAATAAGTATATCACATATACCTTTAATGTTACCGGCCTTCTTATCCACTAAGTACTTGGGGCAGATCCACTTCCAGTGACATGTACCCGTGCAATAAAAGCACTCAGTCTCAGGCTTGGGGCCATTCTTGTTTTTCTTTCCGGCAACTTGCTTACCGGGGCGGCAACAGCTTTGCCGTCCTTCTTGAAGTTCTTCTTACCCTTGCCTTTCTTGAAACTAGTGGTCTTATTCACCATCAACACTTGATGCTCCTTTTTGATCTCGACCTCCACTGATTTCAGCATCGAGTACAACTCAGGAATGGACTTCTCCATACCCTGCATGTTGTAGTTCATCACAAAGCTCTTGTAGCTAGGTGGAAGCGACTCGAGGATTCTGTCAATGACCGAGTCATCCGGGAGATTAACTCCCAGCTGAGTCAAGCGGTTGTGCAACCCAAACATTTTGAGTATGTGCTCACTGACAGAACTATTCTCCTCCATCTTATAGCTAAAGAACTTGAAGGAGACGTCATATCTCTCGACCCGGGCATGAGCTTGGAAAACCAGTTTCAGCTCCTGGAACATCTCATATGCTCCATGTTGCTCAAAACGCTTTTGGAGCCCTGGTTCTAAACTGTAAAGCATGCCGCACTGAACAAGGGAGTAATCATTGCAGCATGACTGCCAAGCGTTCGTAACGTCTTGGTCCGCTGGGAAAATGGGTGGGTCACCTAGCGGTTCATCAAGGACATACGATCTTTTGGAAGATATGAGGATGATCCTCAAGCTACGGACCGAGTCCGCATAGTTGCTTCCATCATCTTTCAGCTTGGTTTTCTCTAGGAACACGTTGAAGTTGAGGGTGACATTAGTGTTGGCCATTGGATCTACAATATAGATTGTAAAGACAATTTTAGACTAAGTTCATGATAATTAAGTTCACATAATCAAATTATTTAATGAACTCCCACTTAGATAGAAATCTCTCTAGTCATCCAAGTGACACATGATCCATGTCAACTAGCTCGTGTCCGATCATCATGTGAGACGGACTAGTCATCCATGGTGAACATCTCCATGTTGATCGTATCTTCTATACGACTCATGTTCGACCTTTCGGTCTTCCATGTTCCGAGGCCATGTCTGTACATGCTAGGCTCGTCAAGTCAACCTAAGTGTTTCGCGTGTGTAAATCGGGCTTACACCCATTGTATGCGAATGTTAGAACCTATCACACCCGATCATCACGTGGTGCTTCCGAACAACGATCCTTAGCAACGGTGCACAGTTAGGGTGAACACATTTCTTGAAATTTTATTGAGAGATCATCTTATTTACTACCATCGTTCTAAGCAAATAAGATGTAAACATGATAAACATCACATGCAATCAATATAGTGACATGATATGGCCAATATCATCTTGCTCTTTTGATCTCCATCTTCGGGGCACCATGATCATCACTGTCACCAGCACGACACCATGATCTCCATCATCATGATCTCCATCATCGTGTCTTCATGAAGTTTTCTCTCCAACTATTACTTCTACTACTATGGCTAACGTTTAGCAATAAAGTAAAGTAATTACATGGCGTTTATGATTGACATGCAGGTCATACAATAAAATAAGACAACTCCTATGGCTGCTGCCGGTTGTCATACTCATCGACATGCAAGTCGTGAATCCTATTACAAGAACATGATCAATCTCATACATCACAATGCATCACATCACATCCTTTTGGCCATATCACATCACAAGGCATATGCTGCAAAAACAAGTTAGACGTCCTCTAATTTGTAGTTGCAAGTTTTTACGTGGCTGCTATAGGTTTCTAGCAAGAACGTTTCTTACCTACGCCAAAAAAACAACATGATATGCCAATTGCTATTTACCCTTCATAAGGACCCTTTTCATCGAATCCAATCCGACTAAGGTGGGAGAGACAGACACCCGCTAGCCACCTTATGCAACAAGTGCATGTCAGGCGGTGGAACCGGTCTCACGTAAGCGTACGTGTAAAGTTGGTCCGGGTCGCTTCATCCCACAATACCGCCGAATCAAGATAAGACTAGTAGTGGTAAGCAAATTAACAAGATTGACGCCCACAACTACTTTGTGTTCTACTCGTGCATAGATTCTATGCATAGACCTAGCTCTGATGCCACTGTTGGGAGACGTAGTAGTAAATAAAAAAATTCCTACGTGTTCACCAAGATCTATCTATGGAGAAACCAGCAACGAGTGGGGAGAGTGCATATTCATACCTTTGAAGATCGCTAAGCGGAAGCGTTACAAGAACGCGGTTGGTGGAGTCGTACTTGTAGCGATTCAGATCGCGGTGGACTCCGATCTTAGCGCCGAACAATGGCGCCTCCGCGTTCAACACACGTGCAGCCTAGTGACGTCTCCTACACCTTGATCCAGCAAGGAGGAAGGAGAGGTTTAGGGAGAGCTCCAGCAGCACGATGACATGGTGACGGTGGAGCTACGTGGTCTATGGAGAACGGTGGAGCACTATGGAGAACGAGGAGAGGGAGGAGTAGGGCTGCACCGAGAGAGGAAGAAACCGTGTGTCTGGCAGCCCCCAAACCCACCACTATATATAGGAGGAGGAGGAGGGAGGGCTGCGCCCTAGGGTTTCCACCCTAGGGTGGTGCGGCAGTCACCAGATCCCATCTGGCCGGCGGCCAAGAGGGAGAGGGGTGCGGCTGCCCTAGGGTGGGCCTTAGGGCCCATCTGCCCTAGGGTTTGCCCCTCCTTCCACTTCAGCTGCGCCTTGGGCCCTTGTGGGCGGTGCACCAGACCACCTAGGGGTTGGTTCCCTCCCACTTGCAGCCCATGCAGCCCTCTGGGGCTGGTGGCCCCACTTGGTGGACCCCCGGAACCCTTCTGGTGGTCCCGGTACGTTACTGGTGACGCCCGAAACATTTCCGGTAACCAAATCCTCACTTCCCATATATCAATCTTTGTCTCAGGACCATTCCAGAACTCCTCGTCACGTCCTTGATCTCATCCGGGACTCTAAACAACCTTCGGCAACCACGTACACTATTTCCCTATAACCCTAGCGTCATCGAACCTTAAGTGTGTAGACCCTACGGGTTCGGGAGACGTGTAGACATGACCGAGACACCTCTCCGGTCAATAACCAACAGCACGATCTGGATACCCATGTTGGCTCCCACATGCTCCACGATGATCTTCATTGAATGAACCATGATGTTGGGGATTCAATCAATCCCGTATGCAATTCCCTTTGTCTACCGGTATGATACTTGCCCGAGATGCGATCATCGGTATCCCTATACCTTGTTCAATCTCGTTACCGGTAAGTCTCTTTACTCGTTCTGTAACACATCATCCCGTGGCTAACTCCTTAGTCACATTGAGCTCATTATGATGATGTCTTACCGAGTGGGCCTAGAGATACCTCTCCGTCATACGGAGTGACAAATCCCAGTCTCGATTCGTGCCAACCCAACAGACACTTTCAGAGATACCCGTAGTGCACCTTTATAGCCACCCAATTACGTTGTGACGTTTGGCACACTCAAAGCATTCCTACGGTATTCGGGAGTTGCACAATCTCGTGGTCTAAGGAAAGGATACTTGACATTGGAAAAGCTTTAGCAGACGAACTACACGATCTTGTGCTATGCTTAGGATTGGGTCTTGTCCATCACATCATTCTCCTAATGATGTGATCCCGTTATCAATGACATCCAATGTCCATGGTCATGAAACTGTGACCATCTATTGATCAACGAGCTAGCCAACTAGAGGCTCACTAGGGACATGTTGTGGTCTATGTGTTCACACATGTATTACGGTTTCTGGTTAACACAATTATAGCATGAACAATAGACAATTATCATGAACAAGGAAATACAATAATAACCATTTTATTATTGCCTCTAGGTCATATTTCCAACACCGACTTCCTTACATAACGGTTCACCATACGTGCATGCTACGGGAATCAAAATCCTTTACACAAGTATTTTTACCAAATCGGAATTACTTACTAACATGAATCTTAACATTACCATCTTTATATCTCAAAACTTTATGCAAGGAATCAAACTTTTCATAAATACTCAATGCACTTAATATGGAAGTTTTTATTATATCCCTCTTGGATGCCTATCATATTAGGACTATATTCATAGCCTAGACCAATTACCATGCTGTTTAGAAAATCTCAAAATAATATAAGTGAGGTACTATAGTTCAATTATTTATATAAAACGCAAACACCACCGTGCTCTAAAAGATATAAGTGAAGCACATAGAGCAAAATTGCCTAACTCAAAAGATATAAGTGAAGCACACAGAGCATTCTAATAAATTCACGATTCAGCGTGTCTCTCTCAAAAGATGTGTGCAGCAAGGATTATGGTGTCAAACTAACAAGCAAAGACTCATATCATACAAGACGCTCCAAGCAAAACACATATCATGTGGTGAATAAAAATATAGCCTCAAGTAATTTTACTGATGGATTGAAGGCGAAAGAGGGGATGCCTTCCGGGGCATCCCCAAGCTTAGGCTCTTTGTCATCCTTGAATATGAGTTGGGGTGCCTTGGGCATCCCCAAGCTTAGGATCTTGCCACTCCTTATTCCATAGTCCATCAAATCTTTACCCAAAACTTGAAAACTTCACAACACAAAACTTAACAGAAAACTCGTGAGATCCGTTAGTATAAGAAAATAAATCACCACTTTAGGTACTATTGTTAACTCATTCTTTATTTATATTGGTGTTATACCTACTGTATTCTAACTTCTCCATGTTTCATACCCCATGATACAACCCATAGATTCATCAAAATAGGCAAACAACTCAAAGAAAACAGAATCTGTCAAAACAGAATAGTCTGTAGCAATATGAAAACATTGTATACTTGTGTAACTCAAAAAATTCTGAAACATTAGTACAGCCTGAGAAATTTATATATAAATCTCGTGTAAAAAATATATATCCATTCAATGCACTAAAAAATAGAAAATTCCTGGACTTAGCGCAAAAGTTTCTGTTTTTCAGCAAGATCAAATCAACAACTACCATAGATCACCCCAAGGGTTTTACTTGGATCAAACACTAATTGAAACACCAAAACAAAATTACTACAGAAGTAATAATGTGGTAAAACTCAAAAACATAAGCAAAAATAGAACACAAAAATAAAATTGGGTTGCCTCCCAACAAGCGCTATTGTTTAACGCCCCTAGCTAGGCAAAACGCAATAGATCTTGGTCTTGTCATCTTTGGTATGCAATTCAAAAGTAGCTCTCATAATAGATTCATAAGGCAACATTATTTTATTTCTAGGAAAGTGTTCCATACCTTTCCTTAATGGAAACTGAAATTTGATGTTTCCTTCTCTCATGTCAATAATTGCACCAATAGTTCTAAGGAAAGGTCTACCAAGAATAATAGGACAAGTAGGATTGCAATATATATCAAGAACAATGAAATCCACGGGCACATAATTCCTATTTGAAACAATAATAACATCATTAATCTTTCCCATAGGTTTCTTAATAGTGGAATCCGCAAGATGTAAATTTAGAGAGCAATCATCAAGATCATGGTATCCTAGCACATCACATAAAGTTTTCGGAATTGTGGAAACACTAGCACCCAAATCACACAAAGCACGACACTCATAATATTTGATTTCAATCTTAATAGTAGGTTCCCACTCATCATGAAGCTTTCCAGGAATAGAAACTTCTAACTCAAGTTTTTCTTCAAAAGATTTCATCAAAGCATCAACGATATGTTTAGTAAAAGCCTTATTTTGACTATAAGCATGAGGAGAATTCATCATGGATTGTAACAAGGAAATACAATCAATCAAATATAAACTATCATAATTAATGTCCTTGAAATACAAAAGAGTGGGTTCATTGCTATTTAAAGTTTTGACCTCTTCTATCCCACTTTTATCAATCTTAGCATTAAGATCTATAAACTCTGAATCATTGGGACGCTCTTTAACTAAAGTTGACTTATCTCCAGCCCCATATTTATCAAGATTTATATTGTAAAACAAAGATTCAATAGGATTCACTTCAATCACTTTGAGATCTTCATCATTATTATCACGAGAACACGCCTTTTCAAGCCATTCACACTTAGCACGGATTCTAGCGGTTCTTTCCTTACTTTCATTAATAGAGATTATCATAGGTTTTTAAGACTCATTAATATCATGCTTGTGTGGAGTATATCTAACTTTAAAATAATCAATCTCAAGCAAAATTCTATCAACGCTCCTAGCCAAATCATCAATCTTGAGCACTTTTTCTTCAATAGTAGCATTAAAAACCTTTTGTGAGCCAATAAATTCTTTAACAATATTATCAAGATTACAGGGCATATTATTATAATTTCCATAAGAATTGTTGTAGGAATTACCATAATTATTAGAGGAATTACTAGGAAATGGCCTAGGGTTGAAATTACCTTTATACGCGTTATTACCAAAATTGTTCCTACCAACAAAATTCACATCCATAGACTCATTATTATTTCCAATCAAAGAAGACAAAGGAATATCATTGGGATCAATATGAGCACTCTTACTAGCAAACAATTTCATCAATTCATCCATCTTTTCACTCAAAGTATTTATTTCTTCAATAGCATGCACCTTTTTACTAGTAGGAGATCTTCCGGTATGCCATTAAGAGTAGTTTGTCATAATATTATATAGGAGTTTAGTAGCCTCTCCTAATGTGATTTCCATGAAAGTACCACCCATGGCTGAATCTAAAAGATTTCTAGATACAAAATTTAATCCCACATAGAAAATATGTATAATCATCCATAGACTCAAACCATGTCCGGGACAATTCCTAATTATTAATTACATCCTCTCCCAAGATTGTGCAACATGCTCATGATCAAGTTGATTAAAATTCATTATATCGTTCCTAAGGGAGATGATCTTAGCGGGCGGAAAATACTTGGAGATAAAAGCATCTTTACACTTATTCCATGAATCGATGCTTTTTTTAGGCAAAGATGAAAACCAAGTTTTAGCATGATCTCGTAGTGAGAACGGAAATAGCTTCAATTTAACAATATCATTATCCACATCTTTCTTCTTTTGCATATCACACAACTCAATGAAAGTTTTTAGATGGGATGCGGCATCTTCACTAGGAAGGCCAGAAAATTGTTCTTTCATAACAAGATTAAGCAAGGCAACATTAATTTCATAGGATTACGCACTAGTGCCGGGAGCAATCGGAGTACTAATAAAATCATTATTATTAGTATTGGAAAATTCATACAACTTGTTATTCTTAGACATCGTGACAAGGCAAGCAATCAAGCACACAAGCAAACAAAAGGCAAGCGAAAGAAGGGCGAACAAAGAGACAAATCTTTTGGTATTTTCTGAAAATCATTTTAGAAGTGGGGAAGAGGAAAACGAGAGGCAAAAGGAAAATAATGTAAATGAAAGTGATGAGTTTGTGATGGGTACTTGGTAGGCTTGATGTGTATCGTCCCCGACAACGGTGCCAGAAATCCTTCTTGCTACCTCTTGAGCTTGCGTTGGTTTTCCCTTGAAGAGGAAAGGGTGATGCAGCAAAGTAGATAAGTATTTCCCTCGGTTGTTGAGAACCAAGGTATCAATCCAGTAGGAGGAACAAGCAAGTCACCAATGGATGCACCTACACAAACAATCAAACTCTTGCACCCAACGCTATAAAGGGGTTGTCAATCCCTTCACAATTATTTGCAAGGATTAGATCCGATAGAGATAGATGTAAACGAGAACGGAAAGTAAAAGGTAAATAAATTGCAGCAAAATATTTTTGGTATTTTTTGTTTATAGATCTGAAAGTATATTATAGAAAGTAGACCCGGGGGCCATAGGTTTCACTAGAGGCTTCTCTCTCGAAGGAAAATATCATGGTGGGTACACAAATTACTATCAAGCAATTGATAGAAAAGCGAATAATCATGTAGTTATCCAAGGCAATGTTCATGCATATAGGCATCACATCCGTGTCAAGTAGACCAAAATGATTCTGCATCTACTACTATTACTCCACACATCGACCGACTCCTGCCTGCATCTAGAATACTAAGTTCATGAAGAACAGAGTAACGCATTAAGAAAGATGACATGATGTAGAGGGATAAACTCAAGCAATATGATGAAAACCCCATCTTTCTACCCTTGATGGCAATAATACAATACGTGCCTCGCTACCCCTACTATGTCACTAGGTGAGGACACCGCAAGATTGAACCCAAAACCAAGCACTTCTCCCATTGCAAGAATTACCAATCTAGTTGGCCAAACCAAACCAATAACTTGAAGAGACTTGCAAGGATATGAAATCATGCAAATAAGAATTCATAGGAGATTCAAATAAGGTTCATGGATAATCTGAACATAAACTCACAATTCATCGGATCTTGACAAACACACCACAAAAGGGGATTACATCGGATAGATCCCCATGAGGATCATGAAGAACATGGTATTGAAGATCAAAGAGAGAGAGGAAGCCATCTATCTACTAGCTATGGACTTGTAGGTCTATGATGCACTACTCACGCATCATTGGAGGGGCAATGGAGTTGATGTAGATGCCCTCCATGATCGAAACCCCCTCCGACAGATTACCGGAAAAGGCTCCAAAATTGGATCTCTCGGGAACGGAGGCTTCTGGCGGCGGAAAAGTATTTGCGTGGCTCGTTCTGATGTTGGGGGGATATTTGGGAATTTATAGGCCAAAGATTAGGGTTAGGAGACCTGTCAGGAGACGACAAGCCTGCTAGGCACGGCCAAGGGGGGCATGCCTAGAGGGCTTGTGGCTCCCTAGCAGGTTTCCTGATGTGCACTCCAAGTCTGGTTGATTTGTTTCCTTCCAGAAAAATTCTTCCCGAAGGTTTTATCCCGTTTGGACTCCGTTTAATATTCCATATCTGCAAAACTCAAAAACAAGGAAAAACAGAAACTGACACTAGGCTCTAGGTTAATAGGTTAGTCCCAAAAATAATATAAAATAGCATATTAATGCATATAAAACATCCAAAACATATAATATAATAGCATGCCATCATCAAAAATTATAGATACGTTGGAGACGTATCAACCGTGTCAATGCTTTTCCCTCCAAATATAAAGGGAAAACCTTCTTATTAACTTCATCTCCGGATAAACCTGCAAGCTTATATAATCCACATATTTCATTCACATATAAAAGATGCATATCAGGATGTTTAGTTCCATCTCCTACATAAGGTTTAGCAAGCACTTTTTCTAGCATACCCGAAGGAATTACATAAGTAACATTTTCAGTAAGTGATGTAGGTTGAGGAGTAACTAATTGTGGTTCCGGTCGAGGTGAAGATACATTGAACAAACCCCTCAAAGGATTGTTCTCCATAGTAGCAAATAGCAATAAATTTTAGCACGTAGTATAAGTTTTTCCTTACCGATTTCCACTTACCAAGAGCGCTCCCTCCGGCACTCCCTGACAACGGCGCTAGAAAATATTCTTGATGACCCACAAGTATAGGGGGATCAATAGTAGTCCTTTTGATAAGTAAGAGTGTCGAATCCAATGAGGAGCAGAAGGAAATGACAAGCGGTTTTCAGCAATGTATTCTCTGCAAGCACTGAAATTGTAGGTAACAGATAGTTTGATAGCAAGGTAATTTGTAACAAGCAAGCAATGGTAACGGTAAACAAGGTGCAGCAAGGTATCCCAATCATTTTGAGGAAAAGGACAGGCCAGAACAATCACTAGTAATAGGCAAAGTGTTCTTGAGGGTACACGGGAATTTCGTCTAGTCACTTTTATCATGTTGGTTCGATGTTTTCGCTACTTTGATAATTTGATATGTCGGTGGACTGGTGCTAAGGCGTTGTTCTTACTTGAACTAACAACCTACTTATGATTAACCCCCTCGCAAGCATTCGCAACTACGAGAAAAGTATTAATACAAAGTCGAACCATAGCATTAAACATGTGGATCCAAATCAGCCCCTTACAAAGTAGCGCATAAACTAGGGTTTAAGCTTATTTCACTCTAGCAACCCATCATCTAATAACTACTCCACAATGCATTCCCTTAGGCCCATGAATGGTGAAGTGTCATGTAGTCGGCGTTCACATGACACCACTAAGGGAATCACACCATACATATCATCAAAATATCGAACACGTATCAAATTCAGATGATTACTCGCAACATGACTTCTCCCGTGACCTCAAGAACAAAGGTCACAAATAATATGTGTGCTCAAGACCAGAGGAGTATTGAATAGCATAATGTATTTGAACATATAATCTTCCACCAAATAAACCATATAGTAATCAACTACACAAGGTAATCAACACTACTAGTCACCCACATGTACTAATCTGAGGTTTCGGTACAAAGATTGAACACAAGAGATGAACTAGGTTTTGAGAGTAGATGGTGCCGTTGAAGATGTTGATGAAGACTGGCCTACCAAAGATGAGAGGGGTTTTGGTGATGCTGATGGCTTTGATTTCCCCCTCCGGGAGGGAAGTTCCCCCTGTGGAATCGCTCCGCCGGAGGGCAAAAGTGCTCCTGCCCAAGTTCCTCCTCGAGGCGGCGACGCTTCATCCTGGAAGTCCTCCTCTGATTTTTTTTCTAGATCAAGAGTGACCATATACCAGAAGATGGGCACCGAAAGTGGGCCAGGCTGGGCACGACACACCAGGGCACCGCCAGGGGGGCATGGTGCGCCCTGGTGGGTTGTGCCCACCCGGGGGCCCTCCCCCGGTAGTTTTCAGCTCCAGTAATTTTTATTAAATGCAAAAATAATCTCCGTAAATTTTTAGCTTCATTGGAGTTATGCATAATAGGTATCTCTGACGTGCTTTTCTTGGGTCCAGAATTCCAGACGCTCGTATTCTCCCTCTTTGTGTAAACCTTGCATATTATGAGAGAAAAAGCATTAGAATCACTCCCGAAAGCATTATTATTCAACAAAACAAAGTAAATAACGGTAGGAAATCATGATGCAAAATGGACATATCAGGCCACATGCACCTCCCCTGTGGTGGGTCTTTGCTTCATAATTTGTTATAATTCCCAAAAAAATCACAAAAAGTTTCGTCCAATTCCGAGAACATTTATTTCTGCACAAAAATAACACCAAGGTAGTTCTGTTGAAAACAATGTCAGTCCGGGTTAGTTTATTCAAATCATGCAAATTAGAGTCCAAAACAAGAGCAAAAGTGTTGGGAAAAGTAGATATGTTGGAGACGTGCGAATATCTTCATCAATCAATCTGTGTGATCAATTGTTGAACCTATTGCCTTATTCAATCTTTGATTTGAGTGTGGGCTATCGTTAGATCAAAATCAGAACCAAATATTTTCCTAATGTTTTTTTTTACTCGTGGACGTTTCCTCGAGCATGCATCATTATATCTTTTGGGTTTGACCAATGCTATCACCTTGTTCATGGAGTTGTGGAATTCCGTCTTCATGGAAATCTTAATAAATTATTGTTGAGCCCATCAACAACATCCTTATTTTCTCCATGATTTTGATGAACATGAAGTTAGTGTTGGAAACTTTAGTAATGCATCATCTTCGTGTTAGCTCATGAATATTATGCCTTTGATGAAGGAAGTGACTTCCTCTAATTCGCGTGTACTTGATGCAAGTTGCTGCCATGAATTCGAGAAAGTTTGTTTTTGCTTCCTCTGGAATCATCCCAACCCAGTCATGCATGCGTGAAGTATTCTATGGTTTGATAGAATCATCATCTTCATTCAATATGCATTCCCTAGCACACCAAGCAAATGATTGAATTTTTCAAGGAGAAGAAGTCCCTTCTTAAGAGTGTTGTAAGATTACTATGTTGTCACGTTTACCTTGGGCAGTGTGTCCACATAGGTTTTGCAATCCAGCTCATGTTTTGGCGTTGCCTTCTGTAGTTCATTTCTTGAGAATCTCGTAACTTTGTCTCTTCGATTTGTGTTGCAACTTTCTCCTTCAGACATGCCGAGTTTGAAGTATCATGTCCCCAACCAAATCTGAATCTCAGGCTGATATGATGGTTGGAACATTTCCCAAGAATTATAATATTGGTCTCCCTGTAACCTGTAAAGTGATGTCGTGGCTAACACACCTAGCCGGAAGACCTATTATTATAGTATCTTGTATCAACAACATTATCCACTTCCCCATGAGGATTTTATAAGACTTATTCTAGAAGTTGTTCCTTATGGACCCTTTGAGATTCTGAAGTCCGACCTTTACTTGATGTTCTAGATACCAAACATTGCCTACAATTGGGTTATGCTAAGTACATCAAGTAGGACATTAGAAGCGGAGTGTTGAATGTCTCGCAGTCGATCATCCAGAATTTATTCCCTTGGCATAGCTAAGGTGAAATTTGAGAAAGTGTTGTCTTCCTTTGTATATGCATCCTCCATTATTATTCATCGCGGTAATATGAAGTGTCACCAAGATCTTGACATAAATATTGGCAAAACCCTGATGAATATGGAGTTGCCCTACATCATTGGTATCAATTGGAAAGTGCCTTCCGTTTGTCGAGTTGTCCTATAACTCTACTTTGTTTCCAAACTGAGTATACCATTCTTTTGAATTTCTTCAAACGATCGTTTGTGAATTGCCTTAGTCTGGTATGAAGAGTTTCAATGATCTCTGTATCAAAAGTATTTTTTGCCACTTAAGAGAATAACTCTATGAGTCACCTCTCCTAAGGAGCCCCGTTATAGTATCAAGGGCAACTTCACTCCCCACTATTTTGAAACCTCGTCACCATCTGTTCTAGCATGGAATTTGATGCCTACCAATTGAACCTCGGTCATCTGCCTCATTCCATCGCCCTCAATGTGTGTTCTGTGTCCCAGCTCAAGAGACGTTCTTACGTCTAATTTCGCGAGTTCATCATGAGTTCTTCGATATTCATGAAGATCGATTCTCGTTGAGTTTATGGTCCTTGTCAGCGCGCTGGATGGAGTTCTCGAAGCAATTACGTCAAGATCAACATGATGCAATGAATCCACATCTTCGAGAAGGGCAATGAGATCATGAAGATTGTGATAGTTTAGTGTCCCCTCTTCCTCTTACCCTACGCCTGAATCTCGGGACGAGATTCTTGTTTAGTGGGGGTGAGTTGTGAGAGTCCTCAAATTTGTTGCAAATAATTGCATTCGCATCCATGCATCCTGTTAATCTTTTCCTTGAATTTTAAATGGGGATGGCCTAACCCAACCCCAAATGGATTAAACAAAATTCAAAACAAATTTGATTCAATGAACCCAAAATGGCCTAAACCCTGGCAAATGGGATTCCCCTTAGATAAAATAATTGGTCCAAACCAACAATTTTTAGTTTTCAAAAGAAATATTTGAAACCAGAGAAAAAATTATTGGAATTTTTTAAATTATTTTGCTCTACTTTAAATAAAATAAAATGGTTCAAAACCATAAAGAAAATGTTCACTATGCGTTGATAGCATTTTGTCTGATTAATCAACATTAATTGAAGGCATGTAGATTTTTAATTTGAATTAAATAAGAAAGAAGATATAACACTAGTGGAGAAATAACTAGCCACAACTCTTGTTCATGGTGCGCCAACACAAACACTAATATTTTCAAATAGTGTTGATGTTGGATAAATTCGAAGGCCGTAACTATTTGCTTAGTGCTAGAGTTGCAGATTAGGCTCATTAGCCCCACGCGAGCACTAGTCGGTTTTAACAGCCCTCGTGGCCCAGTTAATTTTTTTATCCTTTTTCACTCGCACTCTTGACCCCCAACGCCACCCGTCGTCCTCTCGATCACCGTCGCTGCCCCGCCCGTCTCCGCCCGCACACCTCCTTGCCCCCGAGCACGTCCGATGTAAGTCCGGCGCCCCTCCCTCTCTCCTTTTCCCCTCTCTCTCTCTCTTATCTCTACACTGGTACTCTCCCTATTTTTTCTTAGGGTTAGGGTTAGGTAATGCTTAGGGTTAGGGTTCTTAAGAAATGGGCATCTTAAACTGGAATTTCTTAATAATGCTTAGGGTTAGGGTTCTTAAACTGGTAATGCTTAGGGTTAGGGTTCTTAAGAAATGAGGATCTTAAAATCGAATTGCTTAATAATGCTTGTTACTTATAGAAATACCTAATTGCTTAAAATAAGGTCACTTATAGAATTGCTTAATAATGTTTGGACATTGGTATCACTTGAAACACATGATTGTTACTTATAGAAATACCTAATAAAGATGAAATAAAAGTTTTCCCACCTAATAAAGATGAGATGCCTAAATCTTTTAAATCAATCCAAGTGTCTATTGGTTATAATGCATATGTGTTTCATTACCTTCGATGATTATGATGTTGAACAAGTGATATTGTGTAATTCTAAATGTTGGCACTTGCTCCCCTAGATTGTTCAATTAGTTATAGCATGTCCTCTAGCCTCTTCTACGGCTCCTCTAGTAGCGACTTCTCGGGGTTTGCCAACGAGAAAGGCGAAGTGAGAACCAACCAGATAATTAAGGTTACAGAAAACATGCATTAGCATTGCAAACATCCATATATCTAACACATGATGATTTCAAACCCTTGCCAGGAATATGTACGTGTTCCGCCTTCTCCAGCACCCGTTGAGAAGCAGCCATGTGACGTGGACATGCTCAATCACGAGCTGATCGCGTCATATAATGGTACCGTCAAGGCCCTCGAGGAGTTGAATGATTCCCTGACGAAGGAGAGGGATAAGGTTATCGATGACAATGTCATTGTCTATAACAAGATACCCAGTCTGGAAGATCAGATCGAGTCGTTGAACCGCGAGATAAGTGAGACCAAGAAAGACATACAAGTCCTGAAGTCCCAGAGGACTCAACTAAGGATGGAGAAAGCCCATTTCATCATGGAGGGGTAGATCCATAGGGATAAGCTTTGTGTGATGAAGTTAGTCCTTAGAAGGTAGTGTCGAGAGGGGCATATCCTTTGTGAAGTTGGTAGTTTTCTTTTGTGATTTTTTGAAACATTCTTAGTTTGTGAAGTTGGTAGTATCTTTTGTGAATTGCTGAAACTTTTAGTTTGTGAACAAGGTAGTTCATCAGTACTAACCTTTTGGTGAAACTTAATATATGTATTTATATTGCTGGAGATATGGAATAAGTTTCCACTGTTGTCGGTGTCAAAACCGACATATCTCAGGTAGGGGGTCTTGAGCTATGGATCTTGGATCGATGGGGAATAGGAAACAGAGGGACAATGTTTACCCAGGTTCGGGCCCTCTCGATGAGGTAAAAAACTACATCCTCCTTGATTGTATTGATGTGTGTATGACAATTACAGAGTCAATCTACCACGAGATAATAGGAACTAAACCCTAGATGAGTAGTAATAATGGTTCTCACGAGTATAAGATTGTCTATTGACTAGCGTGGTCTCGGTGTATATAACGCACTGGAGGCCTAGGGTTTAGAAGAGTCCTTGTCTTGTGTGTCAAGTCTTGTGGAATCTACCTTGTATGCATCACGGGCTGCTTGCAGTGTCCTATTAGTAAACCGCCACGGGGGTCCTCGGTCCGACACACCTGGTCGGGAGATGATATTGCAACTACCCCCTAGTCCAGGACACCGCCAGTAGCCCCTGAACCGGTCTTCAAGTTGAGGATGCTCCTCGGTTCTTCCAAATAGTTCTTTATATTCAGTCGTCGGTCTTGAAAACTGGTTCAACAAGTCTTCCCATGTTCGATCTTGAGGATCGCCCAGGTGTATCCGAAGAGTTCACACGTCTCATATCCGAGGAGCCCTTTAAGTTTTTGGCCTTTATCGGTGCATTGTTATTTCTTATGCCACACCTTGGATTTGAAGTGTTTCTCGTGCGGTGGTGTCCTCTTGCGTCCGAGCTCCAACGCCGAACTGCATCCGAGGTGTCTTTTTTACAGCCCAACTCTAATGTCGGTCGGCATCCAAGGTGACTTTTTGCAGCCGAGCTCCAATGCCGAATTGCATCCGAGGTGTCTTTTTGCAGCCGAGCTCCAATGCTGGTCGACATCCAAGGTGTCATAGATTACCTCGGTCTTTGAAAAGTTGAATGAGTTCGGCCGAGCTTAATGCCGGGAATGCCCTTTATTGAGCCAACCACTTACATCTGAGCTTTACGCGGGGCTGCTTCAGAGATGGTGCACCACCTCTGTCGTGGGCTGATTTTTTGTGGACCTAAAAAAATTCGAGATTCACCTAAAGTGCGGCGTTGATGGATATAGCCAGTAGCCCCCAAGACTTGGGTTGGGCAACATGTCCGACCCTAGGATCATATCTCCTCGGGAACTAGTTCATCTATTGAGTGTGTTTTGACAACACCGAGGTGCAGCTCGGCAGGAAAGATGCCAAACTATGGGTCATAAAAGATTTCCCGAACAAAACCACCACGTAGAATACCTCGAACAAAAGGATGTCCTGCCTCCTGAAAAAAAACATAAACAGGTTAAAGGTGCCATAAGCTCAGAAAACCAAAAAAACTTATGTAAAGACTTTACGTCTGAACTAAATCAAGTTTTTTGGCACCCATCCGAAAATTGGTCTTAAAATTAGTTTGTGCTTCCATCGTGCTTTAACATGGCACATCTGATCTCAAGACTTCAAGCGGACCAGCCTTCAACTTCAACCTCCATATCTTGAAGGCAGAGTGTTTCTCCGAGGCCATCTTAGCAAACTAAACTCGAGCGGCTTTAGAAAGAAAGTAGACTATCCGGCTATCGACCACACACTCGGGTCGGGAAAGGAGTGGTATAAAAAGACTTTGCAACAACAAAGAAGAAAACATTTAATATAAAGCGCCTCATATAAATTTAAGAGCCCTAGTTAACATGGGAAAAGGAAGTGTTTTTAACAAACAACGCTTTCAACAAGCCAAGTTTTTAACAAACAACTTTTTTGTTTAACATAAATATAATGCTTGGTTTGAAGCGCATAGAAATAAAGAATAAAAAAAAGTTGAGCATGAAAGCGACTTACCTGGTTAATGTGCTCGGTGTTGATCATGTGGGTCGAGCTTGCAGCGGGTCGAGGTCCCAGCCCCCAAGTCGGTCCTAAGGTGAGCGGACGAAGATCCCGGCTTGATGAAGTGGTGACGCAGCACGACCAATGTGGTGAGGCGAAGCCCCCGGTCCAACCGAGGTGATGAAGCTGGTACGCTCGTGATGTCGATGTCCCAGGAGTAGGTTGATGAAGAGATGGCGAATCCCCCAATCTAGCCGAGGTGACGGAGCAGGTTGATAAGGTGATGCTAGATCCCCCATGCCAGCCGACGTGTCAAAGCAGGTCAGCGTGGTGGGAAGAAGCGATGGCATGGCAATGCCAATGTAGGTCGGAATTTGTGATGCGATCAATGCTGGCTTGATCAAGCAATGACGCGCCCAACCCGTGCAACCCGTGGGGTGAAGAGGTTCTCTTGAAGATTATTTGGTCCTAGAAATAATGAACTTTTGGTCGGCTTGTCGAGGTGATGATCCAATGAGGTTAACCTCGGCTCGACGAAGCGAGGATCTGTCTAGCATAGGTCGGCAGTCGTGGAGCAATGTTGTCGGGCTGGTTTGACACCAACGCAACGGTGAAGATTACCTCGGAAAAGGCTTTAAATTTTGTGGGCACATGTTTGAGAACAACACACAATACCCTAACAAAAATTCCTCCAAAAAGGGTGTCCAATACCCCGTTCATGAAGAAAGATGAATTCGGGTCGGATTCGTTTTTGTGCAGAAAACAGATCCGAAAATTGATGCACTCATCGGACGTTTCTGGAGTTTGAACGGTAGGATCGAGCTGAAATTTTGAGGGACAGTGGATATGAGAATTCTTCAGCCGTTGAACGGTGGGATCTTCCAAACGAAGTCCGAGATGGACGTTGGAATCCTCGCCTTAAACTCACCCAGGTTCTCGTCTAGATTCGACGGGGCTCCCGTAGATCAGAGTTTGCCGGAGATTCCTCCAACGAAACGTAATGAAATTTTACAAAGTTGTTCTAGAATCAATTTCGCACAATTCTACTGAAGCAATCATTAAAGTGACGCTCGAGGAGGCGAGGATGATGAACACGATTATGCTGTCCAAAAATAACTGCAATTCGCTGACAAGCCATCGATCCTCCTGTCGATTTCACAACGAAACTCTCAATGAAAGCACCAATGTCGGTGTCAAAACCGGAAGATCTCGGGTAGGGGGTCCCAAGATGTGGATCTTGGATCAATGGGGAACAGGAAACAGAGGGATACTGTTTACCTAGGTTCGGGCCCTGTCGAAGAGGTAAAACCTTACATCATGCTTGATTGCATTGATGTGCGTATGACGATTACAGAGTCGATCTACCATGAGATCAGAGGAACTAAACCCTAGATGAGTATGATTCTCATGAGTATAAGATTGTCTATTGACTAGCGTGGCCTCGGTTTATGTAATGCACAGGAGGCCTAGGGTTTAGAAGAGTCCTTGTCTTGTGCGCCAAGTCTTGTGGAATATCCCTTGTATGCATCATGGGTTGACCGAAGTGGATCATTAGCAAACCGCCACGGGGGTCCTCGGTCCGACCCACCTGGTCGAGAGACGATATGGTAAGTACCCCCTAGTCGAGGACACCATGAGCTACTGTGTATTTTCTTATTAGCTAAATATAACAGTGCCGACGTGCAACTCTGTCCAACACCATAGGTATTCAAAATACTACCGGCATCGTCTCCAAATCCACCACTAAGTTCTACCAGTGGCGCCAGATTGGTGACTTCGGGTGTCCATGCCAACAATTTTTGTCGCGTCATAGTTAGGCTTTTCTGCACTAGTGTAACAAAACTCCATAAAAATGTCACATATAGCAAGTTTTTAATTAAATATTAAAAAAATCAATCACATATATGTCATGTAGTGCTACAAACCAAGGAGGAGGAGGAGGAGGAGACGATGGTCGTGGCAACGACTACACGCTCTGAGATGGAGTTCACGTCGTCCATCCCACTACCGATGATGGGCGTCGCCGACTTCGTCTACGCTCGCTTCGTCGTGGGGACAACGATCATGCTCGAGGCGGGCATTGCCCAGTACGAGCTTGATGCCATCGCGGACGACACCGCGCAGGCCATAGACGACGCAACCCTTGCGGCCGCTATGCCGGCCTCCGTTTGCGACCAGTCCGGGTGTCAGCCCCGCGATCGGTCGACCGACGAAGAGTGGCGCCCTGCGCACGACGTGCATGCGTACACGGTTGTTATCCTCTCCTTCACCACTCTAGAGTTCACATAAAGTTCTCCAAATTGGATCAAATCCACATAAGGGAGGATGAATGCACTGTGCTTCTCTGGATCCTATTCATCTGGGATGGGGAGGATAGTAGCGGGAGGAGGGCTTATGACCAAGGGCTCCTCCTTGCGGCATTGTCCATCGCTCCATGGAGAAGAATATCATGTAGGATCTCGTCGGCTAGACTCCGCTCCTTGACCGATGTCACTCTCAAGCTTTGAGCTCACACACGCAGGCCACAAAGAATAGAAGGCGACGATGAGGGCCACGACCACCACACGGTGTCGCGCCATGCTTGGCGCTCCAGCTTCCGCATCCTGCGTCGCGTCCCGACCCCTCATGCTTGCTCGTGCTCCGCTGTCGCCTAACAACTCTCACCCTCTTTCTCGATTTTGATCCACCGAGCCACATGCTTTGAGTTGATGGCGTGTTTAGATTGATGCCAAAATTTAACTCATGGATTCCATTTCTTTGCTCCATTTTTTGTAAAGAAATCGGTTAGGAGTTGTAGAGGATTTTTGATTGGGATTTCTTTTTCATTAGGAAAAAAGGATGAAGCAAGGGGAACATGCAGAGGAGGCACCGGGGAACGAGCCCAATGCAACAACACGACCTAGGTGTCTAAGTTACCGGAAAGGCTTTCACCTCTCTTTATATATAAAACAACTTCCAACACATTGATTGATACAAACCACAACACAACACAACAACATACACACCCAAGTCCGGATACATAGGTGCCAAATGCTTACAACAACAACACCCCGATCGACATGAAATAGACATCAAGGAGTCGCCGGAGCTCATCCCGGAGAACCAGCGAAGAGGTGAAGTTGAAAGATGATGAACCGGGAGCTCCAAGATGGTGCCTTCGGGAAGGACACGACGACATACAAAAGGCCCAATGACGAAATGTTTTACTTAACCGACGACTTACAAAACTAGGGGGGGGGGGCGTACGAATAATGGACAAAATTATGATGATAAGAAACACTTCTCCGTTTATTAGTATGTATAGATATATATATTGAGTGCCTCAAACATATGAAAAGAAAACAAAGACAAACATTTAGGCACTGCGGTGGATTGAGGTGTATGTATGTCTGCGGAATGAAAAGTGAATCTGATTTAAGGACAACTTTGCCAGATGTCCTTCGACCAACTCTAACCGATCCTTACAAAATAGAGGACGATCCGACCAAGTAAAGTAGAGGAGTAATTTCGTACCCATTGATGCCCGCACCTAGCCGATCCCCCAAACTCAAACAAAGTCTTTTTCGGCCGCCTCCGAACGATCCCAAATTGGGTCATATTTGAGATCATCTAGCCCCATTGCCATTGAGGACTCCAAAGATGCTAAAAACTCGGTCGGGTTCATCTCCATACTACGATAACAAAACGAACAAATTCCGTCATCATCTGTCACAAACAATCTGTGTCGCCCGAAATGCGAAAGATGGTTTTCTTTACCTTGTCAGCATTTCGTCGAGCATTTGGCGAACGCAACCCTTCTTGTCGGCGGCGGCCGCCGGACGCACGGGGGCGGTGGTTGTAGAGTCGACGGAGACGTTGCACAAGGTACGAGAGTGCCTTTCTTCTTCTTCTTCTTCTTCTTCTTCTTCTTCTTCTTCTTCTTCTTCTTCTTCTTCTTCTTCTTCTTCTTCTTCTTCTCCACGGCCTCCTCAGCGAGGACCGCCGTCGTTGTCGTCGGTCTTCGATCTCTCTTGACTTTGGCGGCAGGGTGGCGGGCCGCTGTCGGAGAGGGAGTCGCCGCCCAGAGCTTGAGGCCGGTGGAGATTTTTCATCCCCAACCTTTTCTTCCGCGCAGGCGACGACGCGAGGGTGGTTCCCGGTGGCGACAAGCTAGCGGGATAGTAGAAGGACCTGGGTTGTCCATTCTGATGAGAGGGTCGGTCAATGGTGGCGGTAACGACGCTGGTGTGGCGGCTGCGGCGAGAATGGAGGAGGTGCGAGGACCGAAAAAAAAGGACACCACTTTTACTTAGCCACGCAAATGACGATGATATTTAGGCGTGTTTGAGGATTTTTAGACGGTGAGGTAAATTTATGCTTTTTATTCGGTTTATTAAGAGATTGGCTAGGTGCTACATAGAGAAGGAAAACCGAAATTATTCTTCGTGGTCATACACGGGATTGGTTAGAGTTTTTTCCCCCTCAGTCGTTCGCCGATTGGTCGCGTCACATAGCTCGCGCTAGGAGGTCGCGACGGAAACAATCGCGTGAAAAACATAGACGACAGCCGGGTCGAGACTATCTTGGACGGTCAATCGACGGGATAAGCCACGACACCTACGCGTATAAAGGGCACGGAGGTCTCTCGCGGACGGGAGATACTCCGGCTCCAGCCGAGCCAACGCACGATCGAACAAGGTTAGCCGTAAGAGAGATAGCATGACCGCACCACACCACACTAAACCCCGTCGTCAACTAGCAAACTGATTAAGTTCGGAATCGGAAGGCAAGGCGCCCACTCTCATGGCAAACGCCCAACAAACAGAGAGATTAGGGCATGTACATCGGCACAGACGGCTGGTGTCTATAAAATAAGTATGCATCAGCTTTATAGACTACCGAAAATATAACGCTGAAACAGAGGTGTCTGTTAAGCCGTCTGTATCAGTTCAGCTGTCCTGTTAGGCCGTCTATAACAGTTCAGCTATCCGTAAATATCTGACCCACAAACATGGTCTGAACAGTCCACTACAGCCAGCCCAAACAAGATATATTTAGCACTGTATATTGGAGACAAATATATTTGGTCGTGGAGACAAATATATTGCACTGTATCTGTATGTAGTACACGATCATCATCATCAGCGACGAAGCCAGCCCAAACAATCTGTGGTGTCGACGATAATTTTTGTTATTCTTTTTACATGGTGAACAGTAACTACGGTGTTTTGCGGTTGCTTTTCAAAAAAATAGTGGGGTCAGCTGACCCCACAGCTAACACATAGGTTCACCACTGATCATCATAGACTAGGAGAAGCACAACCAGAAAATTACAAAATACAAACACAAACCTGTCAAGCAAAACAAAAGCAAAATAACCAAAGTTCTACATTTTTTTGGAGAATCAAGTTCTACATTTGCCCCAAGTCTAAGTTTGACCAACTTTACAAAATAATATGCTAAGATCTGTACAACGCTAAATACACATAGTGCAAAAAATACATTTCATAAATAATCTTATTAGACTAATTGGGTGTTAATATGTTTTTCTACATACTTGGTCACACTTAAACAAGTTTAACTTGGGACAAACACAAAATTTCAATTATATATCGATTAAATTCTACTGCATTTCTATATCTACAAAAAGTGTTTTTTTAGACAATCTCGTAAAGCTTTATTTAACTGGGACCAACGTTTACAGATAAGAGAAGTCTTCGGGATTGCCTAACTAAACATGACGGTTAATCCCTAGCCTTAAGATATACTCCTTTCGTCTCAAAATAACTGTCTCAATTTTATACTAGCTTTAGTATAAAATTATACTAAGCTTGAAACACTTATTTTGAAATAGAGAAAGTACTTCGTTAAATTGTGAGCCTCGAAATTCGAGCTGCTAAACTCAACGAAATTGACATACGGAAAGTCTTTCTGTCAAATGTATGTGTAGCAGCAAAGTTGGGCCGTGCCGTGATCAGACCTCAACCGAATTCGGGCCCAACACCTGACAACACAGGCCCACCCTACAGACTCGACCAGAGGAGGGACCGAAGTGCAAAAAGGGCGCGTAACAAACCACTGACCAAAGAGAGCGTGAGCCTCCCGTCCCAGGAGTCCCGATCGGCCGATCCACCCCACCCCACCGTCCTGCGCCCACCACCAGTCCACCGCCGCACGGCCGAGCTTGCGTAGGATCCGGGCGAGAAAAGCTTCTTCGTCCGGTCGAAAGCCCCGGAGGGCACAAAAGCCCACCCGCCACCCCGCTCCACCACCAGAACGTCGCATGCCTCGCTCCCTCGCCGGCGACCTTACCGACCCGGAGATGGCGCAGCCCTACATGAAGAAGGACGACGACGACTCCGACAGTTAGTCCCCTTCTCCCTCGCTAAACCCCACCAACGCCTCCTCCTCGCGCTCCCCTCCCCTGACCTGCTGCTTTCGTTTGGCCGTGATGCGACCCCGAGGGGACGCCACCGCCCACGGGAATGCCGGATCTGGCGCGATCTCGCGGCGGATCTCGCGTAGTGTGTCCCGCGCGTGATGTTGCTGTTGGTGGCCGTGGCCGTGCAGCCTTGCTTGACGGCGCTCCGCTGGTGGGGGATGTGGTCTCGGTGTGGTGGTTTGCGGGATTTTAGTTCTGAATTGTGGCTGGAGAGCTCGGATTTAGGTGGATCTGCACCAATTGCACCTCATCGGGCAGTCGGCCCTTGCTTTTGGTTCGTGCTCCTAGTAGCAGCAGCGATCATTTCTGGCGATTGACTGTGAGATTCCGGTGGCGCTTGGTGCCGGAACCAGTTCGGACACGCGCCATTGTGTTTGCGCAAACGCTATAGTATTTTTGTTTGGCCAATTAGATTGACAGGCTATGCATGCTTTTGGTGCTAGGATCTCACGAGCTGGTTAGAGGTGTTATCATTGGCTTCAGACTCAGAGCATACCATCTTCTATACAACTGGTTACTATGTTTCCTGCACGAGTCAGTTGGTTGATGTTGCAACTAGAGCTTATATATGATTAGTGGTTAGGACATCAGTTATCTGTGCCCTAGACAATTTTTATAGCTGGCAGGATGTGAAAACAATGAATTGCTATTGTTTCTGCTCATATATCGTCAGGCGGTTCTGTGTTAAATGGACCTCAGTGCATGTTTCCTGTCCCTTTTTCCTCCCCGGACCATCATGTGACCCCACTCGAACATTTGTCCAGCACAAAAGCCCGTGCTGGTCAATCAATAACAATGTTCAAGATATCAGTAACTGGTACCATATCGGTCGGGGGCTGATAAGGGATTAATCGGCAAATCGGCCATTTAACTGAATATATCGGTAGGTTAACTAGGGCCATATCTATATATCCTAGACTATATAGCAACATGCATTGTACTGAATGTCTAAATATGCAATCCTAGGCTACATAGCAACAAGGAACAGTGTTACTTTGATGTTCTGATGATGTCTAGATCTACATAGAAGAGCAGCAGCAACAACAACACATCAGCAGTAATTGTACATCACTACCTAACATCAAAGGAGAGCAGTACAGCAACAGTACTACTTGTACATCACATAAGAGAGCAGCACAGCTGCAGCAGCACAGCTGCAGCAGCACATCAGCATTTACAGAACAACAGAACATAGGAGAGTAGTGCTTCTGTTCTTGGCATATGAGAGTAGTTTTGGGCCAAAAACTGCTTCTGAGTTAATCGGCCCAGCCGATAATTCGGCCTAACAGCCAGTAGATCGGCTTGTCAGACCGATTAACTGGCCCTCTCAGTTAATGGACACGAATAGCACTTTCTCGTATGGGGAGGGGTCCGAATAGCAGTTAGCTGGCCGATATTTGGAACATTGATCAATAAATACGAATTTCAAATTTTGCATCCTTCGTTTTTACGCATTTTGGCTGGAGCAGTTCAGTTTATCTCTCGAATCTTGATAATACGCACAATATGGTTTTACTTGTTGCAGAAAAAAAACAAATTCCTTAGTTCGAGATATCTCTGTTCTAGCCCATGAATTTTTCTACTTGATGATCATGTTTTGATCGAATCGTGTTCTGTTTTGCATCCATTCCAGTCTAAACCTTTTAAACATAAGCGCTTTTGATTCTTCTGGATGTTCTCAGGGACTGTAACTTTAGATGGTTTTGTATTTGATTCTGTGATATTTGTCAAAGGTGTCTGGATGTGTGAAGTTGCGATTCTCTTAGAACTCTTTAGTTTTAGGGGCTTTGAAATGGACGGTGGTTTTTGACCCTGAGTATTGGTTTGACCTTCTGTTGAAAGGGTCCTATCTCTTATGCTCCTAGATCACGCTCAGTGTAACCAACTGCTTTCAGATTATGACATGTTTTTAACCGCGTGTAAGCTTTTGCAGTCGAGTACTCACCATTTTTCGGGATTGAGAAGGGGGCTGTTCTGCAGGAGGCACGGGCTTTCCATGATCCCCAGCTTGATGCCAGACGATGTTCGCAAGTAAGTGCTGCTTACAGTCACTCAAATTTCTCATCCTTTGCAGTGGTGCATTGAGCTGTATATTTTTGCCCACTTTCTCTTGGGGGCTTTGACCGTTTGCTTGATATCTGTCTTGGATTTGCAGGTTATCACCAAGTTATTATATTTAATTAATCAAGGAGAGTCATTTACAAAGGTATGACAGTGAACATCTGCATGAGCTAGTTACTAATGTGTTGATTTAAAAATTTAACATCCACTAATGCAAGCCATGTTATTAATCTGGGTGATCAAAAGAGCGATTCTGTTGCATATATCTTTTTTAAAAGAGCCACTGTGATTTTGATCTTTTGATTTCTGATGGATATGTTATGTTGCAGGTTGAGGCCACAGAAGTTTTCTTTGCAGTTACTAAGTTATTCCAGTCCAATGATGCTGGTCTCAGGAGGCTGGTGTATTTGATGATCAAAGAGCTTTCTCCATCATCAGACGAGGTGAATGCTGTTTCTGATGCACAATATAGTTTATTTCATGTCTTACATTCTTAGTTACTTGAATTTTGTATCTGCAACAGGTTTTCATAGTCACAAGCTCATTGATGAAAGATATGAACAGTAAGACAGATATGTACCGTGCCAATGCAATTAGAGTTCTCTGTAGAATAATTGACGGCAACCTCCTTACTCAAATCGAGAGATACTTGAAGCAAGCTATTGTAGACAAAAATCCTGTGGTTGCTAGTGCTGCTCTTGTTAGTGGTATCCACCTGCTTCAGGTACTGATGTAGTTCTATACAATTTTCTTGTTCCTGCTTCATTCTACAATTTTCTTGTTCCTTTTTTAGGGACACTTCAAATTTTTTTTTTTTGTGTATAGGCAAATCCAGAAATTGTGAAGAGATGGAGCAATGAAGTGCAGGAAGCTGTGCAATCAAGAGCTGCACTTGTGCAATTTCATGGCCTTGCTCTTCTTCACCAGGTATAAATTGTGTTTGGAAATAAGAGGACAAGCTATAGAACTATGACAGTGCATTAGGTAGAATGCTTATTTGTATATGGGTTCATATGTTTAGTATTTGTCCTTCCCTATGTTTTTGATGGAACTTAAGAGTGAACTACCTTTACTTTATACTCCCTCCGTCTCAAAATAAGTGACTCAACTTTGTACTAACTTTAGTACAAAGTTAGTGTAAAGTTAAGTCACTTATTTTGAGACGGAGGGAGTATGTGCTAAGTATTGTGGTTGACATGGAACCGCTGACTTAAACCTGTGTGCCAGGGAAGCTGGCTGCAGTGCTGTGCTTAGAAATGTAGGTTACAACTTCTGTCTGCTAATATTTGAGCAACAGTACATCACATTGGCTGCATGGTACCATAGGACTACCACCCATGAGAAGGATGCTATGAGGTTCTTAGCTGATCATGTTAAGGGTTTTAGCCTTTCCCATTCATTCTTCTAATGCTGTTCTAGGAGGACAGTTTCTTGCTAAGTTCCCTGAACCAGTCCCTGCATCCAGGCTAATTTGATAGCTTATAGTTTCAGGTCATATATTGGGCAGTATACTTGTTACCAAGTTAAAATAGGTCATGGATCACTAACTTGTGTACCAGTCGATGCCAGCACCACGTATATCAGTTGTCAAACAATGACCCTCTTTTGTAACAGATAGTTATAGATGAACAAGCTTGAGGGACTAGCAGCTTTAACTATGTCCAGTTATGAATATGTGTTTTAGACTTTTGCGGAACTAAATATTTTGTAGCAATGTTCTGCTCATGTGACAACTTTATACTGTGCTAATATTGCAATCATCATTCTATTACATTTTAGCATCTCCAAAAATGAATAGTGGTGTAGAAATTAGATACTGTACTATATTTTAGTAAGCTTCATTGTTAGTGAATAAAAAATAGTAGTATGATTGTTTCAGCCGGGACACTTGATATTCAGTTAATTTTCTCTCCAACTTGCAGACCAGACAGAATGACCGCTTGGCTGTTAGCAAGCTCGTTTCTAGTTTGACTAGGGGGTCAGTGCGCTCGCCCCTTGCACAATGTCTTCTGATTCGTTACACGAGCCAGGTAACCTATATTTACTTGTACTGGACTCTTGCAAAATAAGTAATAAATGCTAAAAAGGAAGTTGCAATTTGTTAGGTAATACGCGAGTCAAGCAACACCCAAAGTGGTGATCGCCCATTTTTTGATTATCTGGAATCATGTCTTAGACATAAAGCAGAAATGGTGATTTTAGAGGCTGCGCGGAAAATAACAGAGATGGATGTGACAAGTCGTGAATTAGCACCAGCAATTACTGTGTTACAGTTATTTTTGAGCTCATCCAAACCCGTGCTTCGATTTGCTGCTGTCCGAACACTCAATAAGGTAATTCATGCATGTTTGTCAAGCTCTTGTACCTTTTTAATATTATCTTGTGTCCATATCTTGATATGCCTATTGTCTTGCAGGTTGCTATAACACGCCCTTTGGCAGTGACAAACTGCAATGTTGACTTGGAGAGTCTGATGTCAGACCAGAACAGGAGTATAGCGACCCTGGCAATCACTACACTTCTTAAAACTGGCAATGAATCAAGTGTGGATCGCCTCATGAAACAAATTACCAGTTTCATGTCTGACATATCAGATGAATTCAAGATAGTTGTCATCGAAGCTATACGGTCTCTGTGCCTGAAGTTCCCACTGAAGTATCGTTCGATGTATGTGAGCGATTAATGGGTGTTGATTCATTGATATAACATTTATGTCCGTCTTTTCTTTTGACTATTTTTAGTTGCATTCAGTCCCTAATATTTTTAACTATTTTTTCTTCTCTAGGATGATTTTCTTAAGTAACAGTTTGAGAGAAGAAGGGGGCTTTGAGTATAAAAAGGCCATAGTTGATTCTATAGTTACCCTGATCGGTGCGATACCAGACGCGAAAGAAATTGGCCTTCTGCATCTTTGCGAATTCATTGAAGACTGTGAATTCACATATCTTTCAAGTCAGGTACTTACATTTGTTATTCTAGTACTGGTGATTACACAATGGTTCAGTAACTTCCAAGCATATACTGTCTCACCAACTGGTACTTCTTTATTTCCAATATATATCTTTAAGTATGGATAGGATTGTCATTTTGTCCTCTCCTTCTATTGGAAGTACCGCCTCACTCAAACCACGCCTTATAATATGAATAGAGCTGTGGATCAGAAGAGTTTGTGTCTCATGATACGCTTGTTACTTTGTTAGTCCCATGTTATCAGGGTGCGTCCTGTGAACTGATTGTTTGATCCTCCCAAAAGAACTGTAAAAGTTGCACTGTCATGAAATTAAGCAGGCCATGTAGAACATCATTTCTCCAGCAAATCCAGCTAAAGAGTAAAAAATGATGATGTCACTTTGTACCAGAACACTCTACCTGTTATTCTCTAGAGTACATTAAGTGAATAATTGGACAATATGTTTAATTACGGATGTTTACCTAGGATAGGTTCTACTATTGTTCAGAGTAGGGACTTTTACTCAGAGATGTCGTTCTTCGTCACACCAGTTAAACGATGTTGAACTGTACCTGGATAGTCCTGTTTGCTGCATGTTGCACTTGATGAAATTGTATGCACATGTTTTAACATTTCTGTATTTATGGCAATTAGCCAAACAGCCATATGGATATGGGCCTGAATATCATCAAGTACTTAACAGGTCCAATCGCTTAATCATATCCTTTATATTTTCCCATTCGCCATGACGTTAACAACGGTTCAATAATTTTCTGGATTAGCTTTAGAATTTGCAGTTTCTTTAAGAAGGGATTTCCTGTTAGTTCAACGCCCAATCTAGAGAATGAACCCTTTTATTCTCTTGTTACTAGATATTGCACTTTTTGGGAAATGAAGGACCAAGAACATCAGATCCAAGCAGATACATACGCTACATCTACAACCGTGTGATATTGGAAAATCCTACCGTTCGTGCTAGTGCTGTCAGTACATTGGCAAAGTTTGGTGCCTTAGTCGATGAATTGAAGGTACGATAAAATCATTCAACCTTTCTTCACATTCTTTCACCACTTTTTTTTGTTTGCATATAACTCATTTGTGGTTGTTTTTTTAGCCTCGGATATTTGTTCTTCTGCGCCGGTGCCTGTTTGACACTGATGATGAGGCAAGTTTTATTTTTTACTTGATTTTAGTTAACTCCTTTGTGTGAAATGCAAACCGCAAAACAACATTTTTCATTAGGTCTACAATTCTTAGCAGACTGCCTCTCCTTGGACTCCACCTCTAGCATTAAAAACGGCGTGTTGCAATCTGGGCAATAATAAATTAATAAGCACTAATTGGTCTTTCCTATTGTAGGTCCGTGACCGTGCTACACTTTACCTCCAAACTCTGAATGGTGAAGTTGCTGTCGGTAACTCTGAGAAGGACGTGAAGGAATTTCTATTTGGATCCTTTGATGTGCCTCTTGCCAACTTGGAAGCAAGTCTAAGAACCTATGTAGGTTTATAGCGGGCATTCAATGTAGTATGCTTCAAGTGAATCATATCCTATGCTATGCTCACATCTTCAACAATAACAGGAACCATCTGAGGAGCCCTTTGATATTTCCTTGGTGTCAAGAGAAGCCAGGTCACAGCCACTTCAAGATAAAAAGGCTGGTGGAAAGAAGCCACCTGCTGGTGCTCCCACCCCTGCGCCTGTTTCGGCTGTTGATGCTTATCAGAAGATGCTTTCATCTATCCCTGAGTTCTCAGGGTTCGGAAGGCTCTTCAAGGTTTGCAGAGTAAATACTTTAGTGATATTTGACAAGTTCACATGCTAAATCTCTCTCATTCCCTCAGTCTGCAGAACCCGTGGAGCTGACAGAGGCAGAGACTGAATATGCAGTTAATGTGGTTAAGCACATCTACGAAAACCATGTTGTATTGCAGTACAACTGTACAAACACCATACCTGAACAACTGCT
The DNA here is from genome assembly GCA_022496015.1 of Hordeum marinum. NCBI lineage: Eukaryota > Viridiplantae > Streptophyta > Magnoliopsida > Poales > Poaceae > Hordeum > Hordeum marinum. The sequence goes on along the minus strand of CM039675.1, from coordinate 393,276,944 downwards.
AGAAGATGTAAGCACTGATCCTTTAAGCATTTTACTGGAGGCATAATTGTCAACTTATGCTGACATTCTGACAAATGGCTGTTGCTTCTTTCAGGTTACAGTATACGTTGATGCCACGGATGCTGAAGAGTTTTCAGAAGTTTGTTCAAAGCCTCTTAAAAGCTTGCCTTATGACACACCTGGACAAATTTTTGTTGCTTTTGAAAAGCCAGAACATGTTCCTGCAATCGGGAAATTTTCAAATGTATTGAAGTTCACTGTTAAAGAGGTAAGTCTAATAATGTTTCTCGTGTTATGGGATTCTAGAACGAGTAATGGTTTTTCTAGGTTCCACTAATTCAAGCATTCTATATCAATATTCCTTTGGTACTTACTGCCTGGGTCATGCGGAAAATGTTTTCCAAAAACTCTTCTCTTTGATTTTTAATATGTAGCATGGCGGTTTCACCTAGGAATTTTGGAATCTTCACGCGAAACCTGCTTCATTTGTTCACACAACTGAAATATTTTTAAAATAAATTTGAATATAATGTAATAAAGTGTTCTGGACTTACAACTTACAAGCGTTATAAGTCATTGTCCATAATGAAATATTTGACATAAAGACATTTAACCTCAACCTAGGTAGGCACTATTTTTGTTGTTCTTTGAGTTAATGTTGTTTATTATTGTCAGGTTGACACATCTTCAGGGGAAGCTGATGAAGATGGTGTGGAGGATGAATATCAGCTAGAAGACCTTGAAATTGTTTCAGCTGATTATATGCTGAGGGTCGCAGTCTCTAACTTTAGGAATGCCTGGGAGAATATGGACCCAGAAAGTGAGCGTGTTGACGAGTATGGACTTGGGGCTAGAGAGAGCTTGGCTGAGGCCGTGAGTGCTGTCACTAGTATCATTGGCATGCAACCGTGTGAGGTGAGCTTCCAGATCTTTAAACTAATATTGGGTTAAGTAATTTACCTGTTTTCCTCTATTCATCCTTGGCCGTTTCTTCGAGCATCAACACAACTGAACCCAAGAATTTACATAGATTGTGTAGTGCCTTCTGCATTCTAAATTTATGTTGCTGTTCCTGTTCTTCCACCATCATGGGGGGATGGTACTAGACAGAATAATTGACTAATTGACGTACTTGGCAATGACATGCAACATTAAGTTGAACTACATATGCTACATTGGAATCTATAGGCCAGTCAGGCGCACACATGCCAAGGATATGTTTTGTTCACGACCAAAGTCTGCCATACCAATCATTTGGTTATAGGAAAAATCTATCTTTGTTTGTATGGTTGCCTATGTTTTGGCATGTCCACACCGCTTTGCCCACTCAAGTTCATTTTCTTGCCAGCATTGGCCAAATCATGGCAAACGAGATTTTTCGGATTGGCCAGACTATTCTGTAGGGTCAACTTGGGTTGAACTAAGCACCCCAAAACTTCTGAAAGTTGACTAAAAATGGTTACTCATGTTTGCAGGGTACTGAGGTTGTACCAAGCAACGCACGATCGCACATTTGCCTGCTGTCTGGTGTGTATATAGGGGGCGTGAAGGTTCTTGTCAGGTTGTCATTCGGACTAAGCGGACCCAAGGAAGTGGCAATGAAGCTGGCGGTAAGGTCAGATGACCCTGAAGTCAGCGACAAGATCCATGAGATTGTTGCCACTGGGTAAAACGGATGGCGACCTCTGCCCCTGCCGAAACCTGTGTAGAGCCAGTAAATAGTCTTCAGTATCATGTCAGCAAGAAAATAGATTTCTGTTTTTTGAGAAAAGTGTACTGTACCTGTTGATGCGTCGGTGTTTACAGAATGCTCATCGCGTCCTGCGTCCTGCTGCTCAGCCGTTCACTGCACAGTTGATTCCTGAGCATGCCTTGTCTCAAATGAAATATGTTATGGTGTATTGATATTCATGCATGCCTGCTGTAAAATGTGTGGGCTAATCTGCTAGTCGAATCTCTCGCTACTATACATAAATGCTATGCATGCTTGCGCGGAAAGCTCCTTGGAGCCTTTACTTTGAAAACTTCAAAAAATAAATTTGTATGGTTCAAAAAATCTGAAAACACACACACGCACACACATACGGATGCATATACTACCTACGCAAAGTTGCATGCCGAAACCTTTTTATGCAAGCTACACAAAATGACAAAATTACGTATTTCTAGCACATGTATTTTTTTAGGGGAGCATTATTCAATATAAAAGTACATGATTTTCTTTTTCTTTACACCTCACATCAAGCCTTATTTCGTACCGAGAGAAAAAAATCGACAGAGATTTTTTTTTTCCATTGCCGGGATTTGAACCCGGGTCGCCTGGGTGAAAGCCAGGTATCCTAACCGGGCTGGACGACAATGGATTTGTGAATGAAATTTTCTCTTACACTTTTCATCGAGGTAAATTTAGAAGGAACACGACCAAGCCTATTCCCACGGTCTTGGCGGCCGCCACGCCATTTGCTCGTCTTCCAACTTCCGTGGTTGTGCTGCTGGAATCAACCCCAAAGGGAACCGCCTCCAAACACCTTGTCCACGACCTGCGGGGCTGGCACTGGCCTGCTAGGCCTCCCCCCACCGCCCGCGGCTGGAGCGCTACCGGCATCCGCTCCGTCGATGGCGTGCTGCTGCTTCCGCGCCGCCGCGGTGCCCCGCCTCCTCTTCCGCGCCGCTGCGCGGCGCCTCCAGTTACCGCTCGCCGTCTCCCGAAAGGTACGTGTTCTGCGCCCCCTTCTATGGTACCCGACGCCCTCCTCCTCGCACAGTTCGACAGATTGGGGCCGGAGAGGGCCCGTAGAGAGAAAAAAAAGGGGAATGCCACATTAACTAGCCCTAGCAAAATCGCTGAAGCTTCGGCGACCATTTCATTGCTACCTGTACCACATTGCCTCTGGATAAAGTTTCTTCTTGCTCAGCGTAGCACCTCCGCGTAGTTGCATTGCAAGTTGGATCGCGCAACCCTTTTTCGACTCAAAATGATAGTGATTCATGTGGATTATAACCTTATTGTTTCCTACTGCGAGTACCGATTAATTACTGTTCCTATTTTTGTCTTTGTTGCATTAGGGTTTCTCGGGGCAGTCAGTCCTGCCAGTCACTGATTCGGTTGAGAGCTTTCAAGGACCGTCAGTGGATCATGCCCCACGAATTCCATTGTATGATGACAGCTTGCCCTCTGGTGTCTCGACCATATTAACGAGTCCTGGCGAGAATGCCGCTCCTGCTGATCCTTCAAAGAGTAGAATCATGCTTGTTGATGGAACCTCGGTGATGTACAGATCCTACTACAAGATATTAGGTCAGTGTTTTCCTCGTGCACTGATCATGGTTATATCTTGTCATTTTGTTTGCCTTTTCCTAGTTGTTATGGTAAGTTCATGTCTAGAAACAAAATGTTTTGACAGTCACCTCTTCATGATTCTCAAGACATTTCGTTTCATATGATATGGCAAGTTGTCTTGGAACATGTATTTAAGTGAGCACTTGTTCTGGCAAAGGAAATGTTTAAACTCAACTTAAACTCTTAGACATGGAACTGTTGGACTTAGTTCTACTTTAATATGATATTTGAAGTACAGCAGAATTCTGTTGTTATCCTAGACACAAAGTATAGGGGCAAAAGAAGTATTACATGCGTCCATAGTCCACACATGCAACCTGGAGTCCATGACAATATGACATGGCACATTTTTTTCTATTTCATTCACCCATCCTATGGGCATTGTTTTCAGAGACTGATGGTTTAGCTGTTCAGCTGCTGTATTGTTTACCCTGTAATTTGCACATCCATTACCTTCTAATTCGTCTATCTGGTTCAACTGTGTGCTATGCTTGGATAGAAACTCTTAATCGACTTTCGTAGTACAGATTTAGAGATCAATTGTAATAGTAGAAAACTACAGAGTAGTCTGATCAATCTGTAAAATTGGTTCTTATTTCTTAAATATGTACATTTGTAATACATTAAACCTGTTTGAGAAATTTACGCTTTCCTATTGCTTGTTTTCAGTGTTGTAATCTGCAACTCATGTATTCTTTTTCCATGGATGTAGCACAGCTGCAACATGGTCAGCTGGAACATGCTGATGGCAATGGGGATTGGGTTTTAACTATATTCAAAGCTCTGTCACTGGTGAGGAGGACTTATTTGTAGCTTTAAAATGACACCCTTAATAAACTCAAATTTATATAATGGGTGTTGCAGTTATGGGTTGCTTCATGTAGAATTTGTGTGAAACACAATCTGCTAGGGCAATTCTGTTTCGTCATTTGTATTTTGAATATGGTCCATGATTGTATTTTTCTCTCTTTATAAACAATTTTCTCACCATCCAATGGGCACTACTAATCCAATAAGTAGGAACCAGGGAGAAGTGAAAAAAATGTGGAAGGTCAGGAAAGTTGAGAAACTTCTTGGAGTTTAAGTTATGTTTTTGGTCAAACACACATTGTATTGGATGGTCAGTGCAATATATATTCCACCATGCTTGCCTTCATATGAAGTTTAGTTAATGAACTATAGTGACAGATAATAGGATGTTTTTCTTAGCAAGTTTTTCCAGTAGGCATCTTTGACCATTAAGGCGGATCTTATAGGGCCAAGTTTTGGGAAAAGACAATATTCTGTACATATCTGCCCATTTCAGAGTTTTGATGTTTATTAACCACAAAAGTTTATCCTCAGTTGGTATTAGTCCCTTCTGGTTCCATAGAGAATGTGTCAATATGTTGTTTACTGTGGCTTTGAAGAAATATTCAATACTCTCGCTGTTCAATCATTAATGATGGATTAACCTTTTGCCTCCATGCTTTTTCAAGTACCAAACTTCATATTGACATTGTAGAACTGTTTCCCTTGTAATAGTTGCCTAGCTAATAAAGTTTATGATCCTTTGTTGTGATTTGTAATCTGTCGAGTTTTCTCTGCAGCTTCTTGACATGCTGGAGTTCCTTCCGTCTCATGTTGCAGTATGTCATTCTGTTCTTGCATGGATTCTACTGGCAGTGCTTAAATTTTTTTGTATTTTCACTGAAAATCTACATTTTGGTGATCTATATGCATGAGCTTTGTTCATTGGTAACTGCTTATCGATTTAAGTGCATATGTTTAGTCTAACATATTTAGTCTAATCCTCAATGGAAATATTTAGGGGCCAACTGTAGATAACCTGCACATTTCTAATATACTTATTATTTCGACATTTTGCCTTTAATAATCATTTGGCACTTTCCAAACTAAGTTGTAAATACTGAGTTGTGAGTACATCATTACAGAAACTACAGTGTGTTTTATATGTTTTCTTTACTTCTTTTATTTGTTTTCCTCTTAGCCTTCTGATCACTTATGCAGCTTTAAACTCATTTGCAGATGGTGTTTGACCATGATGGTGAGCTCTGTGCCTGTCTCATTCGGAGAATTCCCTTTTACTCTTGGAAAAATCCCTTTAATCAAATCCTTGCTATCATTCTTGAATGCACATCCACTTCATATAATATCAATTTGCATAGTTTCCAACACAAAATATTTACTCCAAATTCTGTTTTCTTTAAGCATTTGTCTTATATTACTATTTGTATTTGAACATGTTTCTATTTGTATTTGGACATGTAATGTCCTCTCCAAGTTCATCTTTCCTGACATGTAGCGTTCTCCCCTAGTTGATCGTTCCTGCTCATGATTGAATACTCTTCTCTGGTTTATTCTTTTAGTTGTCAAACCAAATAAAGTTGTATTTTCCTCACTTTCTTTTGACATCTGCGATCCATCTTGCTCTATTGAAATATACTATGATTTATGAATGATTTGCATCTGCACCAGGGGGGGGGGGAGGCGCAATGGTGCAAATTCAAACAAATGTTACCGACTTACTGTTACCATATTAGTCTATGTAACTCAACTTAACATGTTTGGTGCAATTTCAAATTAATATCTATATTATGCGGCTTTGCAGGGTCAGTCTTTCTGTTTGGATTTCTTCATCTCCCCTTGTTTACTGCTTTGTAAAAAGAACCCCAATACCCTTGCTATGCGAATTCAGAGTAACACATCTCATTATAGTTCTTAGTTATAAATAAGTGGCCAAACTTTTCTTTTCAGGAGTCCCATACGGTCATTATACTGCCATGCCATCCAAAGAATGTCACATGGCAAAAGGTAAGAGTATGATAAACTCAAGTAACTTAATGGGGATCATGGGAGATGGTAATCTGAGGCTTCCTCATCTTGGTGCATCTCACTTTCTGGTCAGATCCATTTGTTATTATTTTTTTGCAAAAGATGGCTTGGATCAAAACAAGCGTAAACCAGTAGGAGTGATAAAATATGATTTATAGAATACAATGTTTAAGGCTTCATCTCACAAATGCCAGTTTTTTCATTCTATAAGGGAGTGTTCTTGTTCTCTTTCAAATCCTCCTATTTTTACCCGTTGGATTGAAAGAATCTTGTGGGATATCCATAGGAAGCACCGTTTTGTTCAAAGGAATGAGCCCTCCAAAATTACTATGGATTTGCTTTCCTACACTCCAATTCTATATGACAGCTAACAAGCGGTGACCCTCTTGGAAAATTTCCTTTGTGTCTATGACTAGTGTCTTCAAAATTCCAGTGCTTTTCTTGTGGTGCCACCAAACAACTTCTATTATCGATTGCTGTTTTCCCTATCATTGTGGGATCCAACATTGTCATGAAATTCTGTTCCTGTATTTTTCCTATTCACGCATTTTACAAATCCTGCACATTTGTCTGAAGAGTCCAGTACACATGACAGAACCTCATTTCTATACTTCATGTGGTGTGTACATTTGAAAACTCTGGCTCATTTGTATTTGCTGCGGTCCTTCTGAAATCTGGACATGTGTTGTTTATTCTAGTCTTCTTCTGGGCTGAAACAATTCAACTCTAGTCCATTTTCTTCCCCATTTTGCTCTCTTTACTGATATATAGGTCTGCATTTATTGAAATAACACTAACTGAATTTAGGTTTGCGAAGAGTTTTTTTGTTCTTAACAGTTATCTCCAATACTTTCTACTGATTTAGATGTACAGAAACATGATACTGTCTTTTTTGCGTTCTCCTAGGAATGACTTTTCGACATATGTTATATCCTGCTTATAAGAGCAATCGCACCTCAACACCAGACACCATTGTTCAGGGCATGCAATACTTGAAGGCATCTATCAAAGCAATGTCAATTAAAGTAATCGAGGTAAAAAGTAGCAGTTGTATATTTGGTTTGAAGATGTTATTTGTTATCTTTTGATATCTGGGATCGTCAAAATTATCAATGTAGGTTCCAGGTGTTGAAGCTGATGATGCTATTGGTACACTAGCTGTCAACAGTGTGTCTGCAGGCTACAAGGTAAAAAAAAAAAACTTCGTCCTCAATCATTCCTCGAATACTTTGTTTTGTCATATTTCTCTTCATGAATGTTAGCACTGGATTCTTTTTGGAACGTTGACTGGATTTCTGGTAACAATGGAATAATAAAACAATTGTTCCTACCACTTTTCCTTGGAAAGTGAAGCAACTAGGCAATGGCTGGAGTTAAGGGCTATCTCAGCATTTCTTGTTTTTCGTACCAACAATGGAAGAAGTGAAATTAGCTGATATAAATGATATTGCTAAAGTCTGATGTATTCGATATCTTCTTGTGTACTCTGGTTGTTATCTATTGCTAATGTCTTTCTTTTTCAATATGTCTGGTCTCTTTTGAAGGTCCGTGTTGTCTCTCCTGATAAAGATTTCTTCCAAATTTTATCACCTTCTCTACGTTTGCTGAGGATTTCTCCACGTGGTTCTGGGTCAGTGTGATTATTTTTTACCTTCTGAAAGTGTCGCTGGAAATGTCTAAACAGTTCATTTTCATGATTTTGACATACTGGAGGTTTCATTTTTTCTGAACAAACAGGATGGTTTCATTTGGAGTCGAAGATTTCGTGAAGAGATATGGAGCATTAAAGCCATCACAGTTTGTTGATGTTGTTGCACTTTCAGGCGACAAAGCTGATAATATACCAGGTATTGTTTCTGTTGCTGCTGTATCTATCTTATACCATTTTAGTTAGGGATCAACAAAACTTGTTCCTGGTGGGTTGGCATGACAAGCCGGCCCAACTGTATATGAAAGCATGGTAGATCTCTTTCTACCTTACAAATGCATAAAAAACTGGAGTAAGGAGAGAAAAATAGGCCGAAACTTCCTAATTTAGGCAGTTGGTTAAGTGTGTTGCATGGGTTAGACGGTTTCTGGACTGTTTGGCCTGTGGGTGAGGTGGCTGCTTTTGGTAGCCAAGTTACCCTGAGACACGTCATTGTGATGTTGTCACCCTTCTCCTTGCAAGAAAGCAAGAAGCGCCCCCTACATTGGAGTCCATGGCTGCGACGATGCTCCACAAGCTGCCTGAGCAAACTGCCTCCAGTCCGCTCAGCCTCTACCTTGCAGCTGCACCATTTGTCTCCAAACTCTGTTCGCTTCTCATGGCCCCAAAACCTGTCTTGCCGCTTCGTGCCCCAAGTCTACAACAACTGCAGTGGGCTCTTCGCTCTTCTTTTCTATCTAGTGCTTTCAAGCTTTGCAACACAATGCCATACATCTCAATATCGACTCTACACTGATAAGATGTAGTGCAATTTGATTGCACTTCTACAGCAAACACATCTATGAACCCACTGTATGTGTAATGAACCCAAGCAAGTTCCAATTAACCTTTATAACCCCCCCCCCCCTCACACACACGCAAGAGGCAAGACCATGCATTCATGCAATTCAAATTCATGACCTATCTTTCATTATGGGGACCTGCTGACTGTGACATTGCATGACTGATCATTTTGTTTTTCAGGAGTTGAAGGAATTGGAGATGTTAATGCAGTAAAACTGATAACTAAGTTTGGTATGTTCATTTTTTATCAAACTATTTTTGTTCCTGAGTGCTTATGAGATATGAATCAAACTATTGATCACTTGAGGACGGTAGCCTATACGATGTTGCTTTAATTTTTGTTTTAGTTTATTGACTGATCGAGCTAGGTACACAATCTAAAAGTAGGTTTTGTATACACACTGAGTTAAAGATGACTGATGTTTCACTAATTCACCATTGTTGTTGTTGTTACAATGTATTTGATGTTTTGAGTTTTTGAAAGTATGGAACAGCATTATCAGAAACCTTTGATTGAAAATTGTCCTTCCGTTGGAATTTGAATAGGTTCGTTGGAGAATTTATTGAGATCAGTGGATGAAGTCGAGGACCAGCGAATCAAACAGGTAAGAACAGACCATTCTAAATCTTGCAGACTGCAACAATGCAAAAATGGCATCTGAACTTTTAAACATGTTACCATCTTCTTGATTATTGATTGCATTTTCTCCGGAAAGTATGTCAACTTATGGCCTCCCAAATGCCCGAGTAATTTATCTCAGTAGAGTTCTTCCCTACTGTTCTCGTAAGGAAAAGGTCGAGAAGCTGTGCTGACTGTGGTCCTTTACAGGCTTTGATCTCTCAATCGGAACAGGCATTACTCTGCAAAAGCCTGGTATCTTTTTCTTTCTAACCGTCTTCTTTCATGAGTACTGAATTCCACCATCTTTTGTATATTACCTGCTAACAGATGAGGCCATCCTTCAACCGAACTCTTTTGATTGAGGTTATTCTTGCTGTAGGCCATACTACGTTGTGATCTTCCATCATACATGGTTCCTTTTAAGACCCCTGACCTTGTCTTCCAGAAGCCAAAGGTGAGTCAAGCCATAACATCATATCTCTTTAGTACCACTAGATTCTGTTCATTTTGTGCTTCCTGCTTATGCTGCTATTCTGCTTTTCAGGATGATGGAGCCAAATTCATAAACCTGTTGCGAGCTTTGGAAGCGTATGCGGAAGGATCGTCGGCAGACCAAATCATCAGAAGAGCTCTGTATCTTTGGAACAAACTTGAATCATGACGATGCCAGAGTTTTTCAGTAGTGACCCACAAGAATGTTCGCATAATTCGGCGAGAAGATAGGAGACCAGTACAATGTGATCGACTAGCTTCTGCCTATGGAGCACTCACCATACCCGAAGAGAGAATTCATCTCGTTGCTGGTTGTGGCGTAAGAAAGATTCGACGTTGCCTGCTTAGACAAACTGTGCATACCATGAAACTAATCATAGGTAGTTTGAGCTTTGTAGATAAAGCATACGGGTAACGTATTTTTTGTACTTCTAACTAAGGGTAGAGAGATGCAGGGCGGCTGATTAGTTCGTCGTTGGATCATGTGCAAGTTTGGCCATTTTTCTTTGTCCTCAACCGGTGAATTCTTATGCACAAAGAGTAACGGCTGCGTTCCAAAAGTCATCGGAGTTCCATTCAGAAAATGACTTATCTATACAGTCATCTACTTTCGGCCACCATAGCCAGGCCCAGCAAAACACCAAAACAAGACAAGCAGCAGCACGCCGGCATCAGCTCTCGGCGATGCTGCTGTTCCCGGGACGTAGCACGAGCTGCTCTGCACCTGTTGCGCGCCCCCCGGCACGCTGCCCGTCGTAATGCAGAACCCCGACGGCGTCGCCCCCCTCCCGGCCTGCGCCGCACCCTGCAAAAATAGTCGATGAGCGTCAGCACCGTCCATTGCATCGAACAAAAGCCTCAGGCGAGGCGAGCACCTGCGCCGGAGCCGCAGTGACGCCGATCTGGCCTGACGTGCTGGGAGCGGTGCTGCCTCTGGCGAGCCCGATGTCGTAGTTGGCCGTGAGGTCGGCCTGGTACAACCCGAACGACCGCTCCGACACGGGGCCGGGCTTGAGGTCCTCGTCGTAGAGCGCGAAGATGTACGTGTCCACCGACTTGCCGGGCGTCCGCGGCGTGCCCACCTGCGACCTGAGGTGCGCCACGAGGTTGCCGTTGTACGCCCTGGCGTTGTCCGGCATGGCGCCGGCCTCGTCGGCGTCCCCCTTGTACGGCCACCCGGTCTCGGCGATGACGATGTCCACGCCCGCGTACCCCTTGCCGTCCAGCGCCGCCCGGACGGCGTCGAGCTGCGCGTCGAACATGTTCATGTAGGTGAGCCCCGACGCGGCGTCCACGCGGCCCGGGTTGGGCTGGAACAGGCAGAAGGCCAGCGTCTCGTCCCGCGTGTCCGACGCGTACGCGAAGTACGGGTACGGGTTGATCATGAACGGCGAGCCGTTCTGGCGCAGGAAGTCCAGCACCGGGTCCAGGCTGCCGGCGAGGTCCGGGTGGAACGCGCCGGACGACGGCGGGTCCGACGCCGCCAGTACCGCCATCGAGTGCACCGTGGAGACCTTGGTGGTCGATCCGGCGGGGAGCGCGGCCAGCAGGTTCTGCATGGCGGGGAGGAGCTGCGGGCCCAGCGTGGGGTCGCCGGAGTTGAGCAGCTCGTTGCCGACGGAGATGGCCGAGACGGTCACCATGGTGGGGATGTTCGCGGCGGCCCACGACGCTGCGGCGGCAGGGGAGGCGGCGAGGCTCGGGACGTCGGAGTTGGGCACGCCCAGGAGGATGGAGATGTTGGACCCCGCGAGCGCCGCGACGAGGTCCGGCTGCGGCTCGTAGAGGCGGAGCTTGCCGATGGACGTCGACGTGAGCAGGCTCGCCGTCGACGCCGCGGGCGGGAGGTTGTCGGCGATCGTCCCGTAGTTGACTCCGATGAACGACTGCGACGCTGTATAGATTGAACAAGTCCAGGTGGCAACTTAGAATGCATAACGAAGTTAACTTCGTGGTATTTGCATGACATGAGCCCATTTAAGCAAATAGTACAAAAATGCTGTGAGTACTCAAGACTGCATGTGTACGCATCAAAATTCTGGAATGCAAACGAGCCAGGACATAACTACTACGTAGTATAATTCTATACACGCATCAGAATTTTGTGTTGTTGGGCCACATGCAAATATACCTACTCTACGCAGCTAATGGTACAGTGTTGGCCTGTTTTGTGACGCCATGATCTGTCAAATACTCTGTCCATGCCTCGTTGATTCGTACGCATTGATAGTTTGATACTCTAGGCCTAGCGCTAGATTCCATTACCAACCGGTTCGGACAGCGGTCAAAGTCACCTCGTGCCAATCTAGCCAACATAACGTGCATGTGAGGTTGCTTAATTAGGAGCTACTACTACCACTCATGTTCTCCTTACTCTGAGCACATCAGCTTCCGCTAATACAGTGTTAGTAGTACAGTTAAGGTGCCCTGCTCGCACCACGGTCGGTCAGACTCGACAGCAAATTCGAAAATGATTGCTATCCCTATCTGGGCGTTGGGAAATATGATCAGGACGACACAATTAAATCAATAAGATCTCATGAAATCGGACCTACCTTTAGATTAGCATAAGTGCATCATAAGTTCATAACTGTGCTATCAATCGAGTAGGCACACCATTCCGGTAACTTGAAGAAAGGTCAGTGGCTTGCCACGTGCCCACGTATAGTATGTAAATAATTAGTAGTACTTGTTTTGGCAAAAAAATAATAAATGTTTTTGAAGTGCGAAAGCTTCAGTAACTCAATGCAGCTTTCTTGACGAACAAGGACAAAGGCAAACTGCAAAGAAAATAGCTGAATAGTGCTGTAAATTTTTGCCGGCACACTTGATTATGTAGGAATTAGTGATGTTATTCGATGGTAAGCTACACACTCCCATCTTATGCCCGCCTTTTCCCATCAGAATCAGAAGAGCAAGCATACGCTGAAGAACATATCCGCATGCGTTGAGAACTAGGGTACCAAACGGTAGTGGGAGCTTACTTGCCAATTGGAAGAGGAAGGCGGCGTGTAGGAGCCCGAAGATGATAGCAGCAGCCGCAGCATCCCTGCCCTCCATGCTATGCTCTGCTACTGCCTTCCGCAACCACTTGGACGACTATGGAAAATGCGGGGCAGACGAGGAAGAGGAAGGATGGAAGACTTCAGGAGGCGAGGCGTTACTTGGGCTGTCAGTCGTTTCCCAAAAAGAAGGCGACAGCAGAAGCCGGTCGCCGTCGTCTCGCTCGTACTACCTTTGTGCGTAGCAGTGCACCTGCTGTACTGTACAAGGCTCGACTGCACGTTGCCGCCGGCGTGTGTTTCGGGGCGCCAACTTGCCGAGACAGGCAGATATATAGGCGGCGGGGACGATCAGGGAGGGAGCGCGGCTTCGCTCGCAATGCTCTCTCTCTCTCTCTCTCTGGTGGGTGGTGGCTTGGGCTGGCACGGCGAGAGTAAAGCGGAGCCGAACGATGGATGGGGATGGTGGCGCCGCGCGGCGCTTTCGTCTCGCAGAATTTCGGGGCATCCATGCTGGAACCGTCTGATTTGCCGCGGATGTAACGTGGTAGGCTGACTCTGGCCATGGGATTTTGCGCAGGATTTACCTCGGTTCCTAGTAATCGTGTGTGTCTTAAGCAGCATCGGCGCCGGATTTGCGCAACGGCGCTGTGGCGCGCGACCAGCCATACGGGTGGTTATCGCCATAGTTAATTGTGACACGACTGTTATTTCAATCATCATCCCCCTCGACAAGGTGAAATGAAGCGCGGCAATATTTCCATATGCATGATGGCACTTGAAAAGCGCCTGCCACCTATACGTCCCTTTGGGTTGATTGATTGAAATTGCATGGCGCGTATGGATATGATGAACATACTACGATAACACCGTATGGCATCTACAACCGGATACGTTACATTGGATTCCTCGAACGCCCGCGGACGCGTCCAGATACAATCCGTGATCAGTCAGACTCGAAATTAACATTTTCACAATAGGATACCTCAATATCGAATCTCAAATACAATTACATGTACGTGAAATCTAATCTTAAACGGAGCCAATCCGGCTCCGTCGTGTCTATGTCCGATGGCTGGCTGCGCCCGTCCAAGTATTGTTGCGGTCCCCAGTGATGTAGAGTAGGACACGGAACATACCCCGGCTCACGGAACTCGAGGCGCCGCCTTCTCCAATGCCCTACTCTTACTCATCAGAGCCCGTCGCCGGTCGAAGTGAGGTTGACGACGGATATGTCATGGTTGGAGGCAGAGACGTCCACCACCACGTGGTTGGGGCGCCTGGGGTTGCCATCCACCTATATCGACACCGAAGAGTGGGACTCCGCCTCACCGATGTCTGTTGTGAGGGCTATCGTGGTCTCCCGGGCACACTCTGTCTCGCAAGCCGGACACACCTCATCATATTAACCTCTAACGCGGATGAGCCACGAAATGCCTCGTCGCCGTCATGCCAACAAAACGGCTGCGCCTCTAAGACGCTCGGACGCCAGACGGAGTACACCGCCTACATTGAGGTAGCGGCGACACGCCTCGCGTCGGATCCAAGCGCCATTTGGGTGGGCCCTATGGATACCCGCCCGATCGAGTCCGACCACTGTCGCACATTCTGCTCCCGGGCACTATGGAGCGCAATGCGGACGATCATCTCCTCCTTAGGCCTAACTGGGATGCGGTACTAGTTCACAGATTGGGCGACGGAGGACTAGGATCCGCTGCATGCCATTCCCGAGGAGACTGGAGATCACCAGAAGGGAGCTTGGGGGCGGAGCAGAGGGAAGTGGAGTGGACTGGCTAGGGTTTGGCCTGACAACCGGATGGGGACGAATATATTAGGGGTCGGGATGTGCTAGCTTGGGACGAATCCAATGTTGCGGACACGTCCGGGCCTCCCCATATTCTCCTTAGATCTGGGATGGATATGAGGGACGTCGGTCAACCCATGTGTTTAGGGACGGTATGAGGAGCCCGTTTGGGTCGCTTTTTTTTACCGATCAATGACCGGGCTGTTGATATGTCTCCAACATATTTATAATTTATGAAGTATTCATGCTCTATTTACACGAGTTCTACATGGTTTTGATGCACTTTTATATTATTTTTATGGACTAACCTATTAACTTAGTGCCCAGTGTTAGTTCGTGTTTTTTCCCTTTTCTTTGTTTCGTAGAAAAATCTTACCAAACGAAGCCCAAATGCGCTAAAAATTTACGGTGATTTTTTGGGAACATAAGATACCCCCAAAGCTTTAGGGAAGGACTAGAAGACCCACGATGACGCCACAAGTTCACATGGCGCATCCTAGGGGGTCGGGAGTGCCATATGAGCTTGTGGGACCCTCATAACTCTTTTTGGTGTGATTCCAACGCTGAAAATTCCTATAAATCAAGACCCCTCCAGAAAGAGACATAGAACTTTTACGCAACCGCCACAAGCCTTTGTTCCGGGGCAATCTCATCTAGAACATTTTTCCGACACCCTACAGGGGTGGGGGGAGCCATCACTGGATGCCTGGATGCCATCTTCATCATCCTCACGACCTCTATTACGAGGAGGGAATAGTTCACCCTTGGGGCCGAGGGTATGTGCCAGTAGCTATGTGTCTGATCTCTCTCCCTCGTGATGTTGACAGGGAACAATCTTTATGTACCATGAGCTTTGTTAATATAGTTGGACCATATGATGTTCTTCCCTCTCTATCTGTGTTGTGATGAATTGGTCCCTCTCTTTCAAGTTCTTTATGTTGGATTGAATATTTTGGATCTGAGATGGTTCGATGCGTGTTAAATAATTAATTCTGGAAGACTTGAGGTGACAATGGGATTCTATAGGTGACATTAGAGTTGATTGATATGTATCATATGATGTTATCGTAGTACGATCTATAGTGCTATTCGTGACACTTAGGGGTGTCTCAATAGATTGTCTGGAAATATAAATAGGTGGTTTTTCTACCTACAACAATTTCATCTTACGTTCTCCGATAAAGATAGGAAATTTGGAGTGATTCTTTGTCGCACGTTGAGGGATCATCATATGATTCAATTATGTTAGTGATGTTGGGACATTGCACTAGTGAAAGTATGAACCCTAAGCCTTGTTTTCAAGCATTGCAATACCGTTTGTGCTCACTTTTATCACTTGCTACCTTGCTGTTTTTATTATTTCAGATTACAAAAACCTATATGTACTATCCATATTACACCTGTATCACTGTCTTTTCGCCGACTAGTGCACCTATACAATTGACAACTGTATTGGGCGTGTCTGGGGCACAAGGGATTTCTTTGATTTGATTGGAGGGTTGTTTAAGAGAGAACCATATTTATCTTACACCTCCCACATATTAATAAACCTTAGGTTATCCACTTGAGAGAAATTTGCTACTGTCCTACAAAACTCTGCGCTTGGAGTCTCAAAAGAGTCAACAAGAATAAAGTTGCATAGTAGACATCAAGTTATTTCTGGCACCGTTGCTGGGGAGGTGAATGCTCGAAGGTATCTTCTTAGGCGATGTAGTCACTTACATGTTGCCTAAGGCAAAAGCGCGACTTGCATCGAGACACAAACAACAAAAACAAACAACAAGCACACATGGTTTCATATGAACCATTACACGGACTCGACTTCGCATGGGGAATACACGATTTATCCTACCCTAGGGGTTCTCGGACTCAAGTGGTGGAGTGCTCGGTCTCGTACTCACGCTCCTCCAGATCTTCCTCCTTGTCATCATCCGTACGGGTGTCATCTTCGGTCGAGGTGGTCAGAGAATGAGTAGGTCCATCCCGACGACGCTTCGTCGGTGGGTCGGTGAAGAGCGCACGATATTCCTTCGCACTCATGCGACGATGCTGAGATGTTGTAACGTCCAAGATGCGATACTATCCCTATTAAGGCTCGAGGACCTCGATGGGGATAGAAGCGCATCTCGGCATTTCGCAAGTACATAAATCATTGCAATACATGTAAAAGAGGAGATGAGTATACGAGTTGGCTTACACTCAGCACAAACTAGATTCCAAATCCATACAATCATTCATACATCATGCAGAAAAGCAGGGTCCAACTATGGATGAAATCAAATGATAAAAAGCAATGATAACTATCTCGCTAAGCCTAGGAAGACGACCAAATAGCTCCCCTACTCGTCCAGGTAAGTCACGTACATGCGCCCCCATTCTTCATCATACTCCCACTGGAGTTGGGGCGCATCAACTGGATCAATCTCATCAGTACCTATACCTGTATTGTTGTAGTAATCTGTGAGCCATGGGGACTCAACAATCTCATTAACCCAGGTACCGAGACTATGTAAGACAATGGGTGAGGAATGGTTAAGTGGTGAGGCCGCAGCAAGCACTAAGCATATATTTGGGTGGCTAACTTCCTAGATCAATATAAGTATGGTGGTCTACGCATAACAGACGTGAACTAGAATGATCACTAAGTGATCCTGAACACCTACTTACATCAAACATAACCCCATCGTGTTCCCTCTCGGTTCATACTCACGAGTAGAGACAGTCATGGTTACGCACATGGTTGGTGTATTTTATTTGAGTTTACTTCAAGTTTTCTATAACCGGGTGTTGAACAAATTTCCAAGTTGCCACATAACCGCGTGCACGGATTCTCGAAAAGATTTAACCCTGCAGGGGTGCTCCAACTCATCCATCACAAACTAACCACACGCAGCATGGACTAACCTCGACCACGGAAAACCCGTGGTCTCCTTGGAAAATCCAGTGGAAACCTCAACCTCGATATAACCCAAGGTATCCTTAGAATCTTGCACACAAGACATTCGAGAAAGGTAAAACAAGTCCAGCAAGACCGCCTAACAGTCCAGTTACCAATAGGAGCCGCACGTATCTCTTTCTCAAGGCACTACCAGATGGGACTAGCTACGGGGAAAACCAATCCCCGAGTTTCCTCGAGGCAGCCCCACAGCCAGCCCGGTTTGGACCAACACTCACGAGGAGCACTAGCCCGGGTTGTGGATTAATTATCCACGAGGTAGCTAAGCCCTATGCATTTTTATTAGGTTGTTAAAAAAATAGTACCAGTGTTGGGTCTTGCTAGACAAGATTTATCCCTAAACGAATAGTCAAGGGGGTCCCCATAACAACCCCGAGCATGTTAGGAGCGCTCAACATGGAATATAACATCGGTAACAAGTAACTAGGGCGGCAAAAGTGGAACAGAACACCAGGTAAAAGGCCAAGCCTTCCACCATTTACCAAGTATATAGGTGCATTAAATTAAATAACAATAAATATTGTGATATCTCCAGATATCCATGTTATCACATGGAAACAACCTGCAACTGCAACTAAGAACGCTATAAGAGGGGCTGAGCAGCGGTAACTTAGCCAAACAATGGTTTGCTAGGTAGTGGAGGGGTTAGAGGCTTTCATGGCAATTTTGGAGGCTTAACATTTAAGTGACAGGCAACAAAACATAATGGTAGAAGCAAGACATCTAGCATAGCAAAATAGTATCGGGATCCGGGTAACGATCATCTTGCTTGTAGGGTCTTCAAAGGGATAATGATCTAGGTCCTCGTAGGCGTTCTCTTCGGGATCCTCGTACTCAGGCTCGACACTCGGGTCTACCCAAAGAGAAACAACACTAAATAAACATACAAGCAAGATGCAATGCGCAACCAAAGATGATGCATGAGAAATTTGATGTATTTAACATGGCAACCCTATGCTAGTCATGTTTCTCATGCGATTAGTAAGTTCTTTAATATTCTGGACAAAACCTCATAAAACCCCATAAAAACGATGGCATGAATACCCATGCTACAGGGACTTTCATGGCATGAAATTTACCAGAGTTATAGAGGACAACATGCACTTTAACCACTCCATTATAACAACATCAAAATATGCATATATCACTGGCTATCATCCTCCCAACATGGCATATTGAACTTAAGAGCCCACCAACTTAGAAAAATTAACAAGTGGCAAGCAGGGCATTTTTACCAGGATGACATGTTTGACAATTTTTTTAACCAAGATGCAATACCTTTATTTGCAAGCAATCGGTACAAGCTAACAAACAACAATATGCTCAACAATACATTACGTTGGGCCAACCCCAAAGGAGCTACAGATTCATGGCAATCATCATGACAACATAGCAACAAAATTATCGGATTCTATACTTAATATTTGAGAATGTGAAGCAACATTATTTTGTAGCATGTTGTCAGTAAGAATTCCACACTCAAACATGGATTATCATGGCATGCAAAAATACCAGGGGATAATACACATATCAAAGAGCAATTTTCATGTTGACAAGTTTAGCAAATAGTGTGAGCATTAAATCATGCAAAAATAACAAAATGACATTATCACAAAATATCATTCTCACAAACTTGCGCAAATGGTAAAACTAAGGCCACAGATGGATTAGTTGGATTTTTCTACCCCAAATTCACATATCATAAGCATATGTTACTATAGAAAAACATCACACAATTGCAATTCGAAATTCATATGCTCTAGGTATAATTTAGTATATGCCAAAATAGGCACATGCCTTATTTGGACACTGCCCTAAATGGAATGGCTAGATTTGGAAATTTCCCAAAATGGCAAAAACAGGAAATAGAGTTAAAATGCAAATAAAACAAAATATAAAAGGGGGGCCACTTGGCATACACACCAGGCCCCTCAGAGCATGACATGTGGGTCCCTAGGCCCAGTGTTAGTCTCACAAGGCAAAGAAAAAAAAGGGGGGTTAATGTGCGCTCGGTGGGAATCGAACCCGAGTTGCTCGGGGTGGAGACAAGGGGTGCTACCGTTGGGCTACGGCTCGGTTACTGAACATACAAGGGTTCTCTATTCTTTTGAATAGACCCTTGCGCTTGGCCTCATTCTTCTCCACGACAGGGAGAGAGACAACGCGATGGCGGCAACAACGACGATCACCGGAGAAGGCAACCACTAGCGAGGTTGCGGGATCTCTTGGGGGTTCGGTTTCTACAACGAGGGGAGGCTGCAGGGCGAGCGAGCTGGGTCTCAAGCTTGAGCCTTGGCTCGGCTTGGGCCATGGTGAGGCACGACGATGCAAGGCGAGGCGAGGCAAGGTGTGGCAAGCAAGTGGACACGGCGAGGCCACTGGGAGCGTTCGAGGCGAGCTGCAAAGGGGAAGATGGAGCGGTCCACAAGCTACTGCTCTGTGAAGATGTTCTTCAGAGTTTTTGCCTGGAGCGCGGAGGACATGGCGATGGCACGGGCACGACGCTAGCTACGGAGATCTATTGGCAGAAAGAAACAGCAGGGAGGAGGACGGAAGGTACCTAACTACCTTAGATACGCCGGAGACAAAGGAGAGGCTTTGGGAAGGTGACGGCGAGGCGGGGAACTCTGGCGCAACCTCTGATCCGAAGCTGCAAGGACGGCGAGGACGGCGATGCAGCTCCACGGTCGATGGCGATGCAAGCGTACATGTAGATGACGATCGGGCCTTCAGGGCTTCGATCCCCGTAATCAGGGAGCTTGGAGACGGGCAACAATGCTACCCCGAGAACGTGCAGAAGCTCGGACGGAGCATGGCGGGCATGGCGACGGTGAGGGCTTGGGAGGCGGCTTACCCGCGGCAGCGGGGAAGGAGAATGGAGGAATGGGTTGCGGGGATAACCTAGGGACCAGGGACACGCTTTAAAGGGCACCCAGAGCTTCTCCAATCATTAAATCATCTGGACGCCGACGTGGCATTCCTGGATGGTCTACCATACAGGAGGACGACGAATGCGCGCGGGGAAGGCCAGCTGGGCTGCACTGCACTAGCTGCTGCTGGGCTGCGAGGAGGGAGGAGGCCCAGGTGAGCCTTCTCTCTCCCTCGAAAACCTTTTCCTTTTATTTTTTAAAAAACTACTTGCAAGAAACCACAGAGAAAAGAGTGGGAGGTTTTTGGATGGAAAAAATATGAAAAAAATAAATGCCCTTTAATACAATTGATGCTGCTTGACAAAATAGAAATAAAATGATGTAGTGCAGCAGATGGCTAAGTATAATTTTTAAAATGACTTAGAGAATATTAGGCAACTCCCCAACATTTATTTGAGTGGAAAAGGACAAGCAAAACCCTCACACTCCATAACTTGAATAAAAGAGATAGATGGAGGTATAGTGTAGAAGAAATGGTAGGGAGGTTTCACACAAGGACTATCACTTTGGTTTGCAACACAACATCACAACACACACCTCCACAACATTACAACACACACAACAACATATTACTTCACACAAGCATGATGCAAACTTATGAATGATGCCATGATGCCATGATGCAAAATGATATGAGGCAATATTTATTAAACCACACCACATGAGGGCAAAACATGGAAGGTCACACATGGAATATATTACAAAGATGGCAAGGATTGCACTTGGGCTGTTACAGATGTTCTCGGAGCGGGTGCATCTCTAGCTAAGGGTAATCCTCTTGTGTAAGCGATAGCTTGTCGTCCCTCGGGGGATCCATCCTTATTGATCCTACCTAGCTTCATGTTGGCTTGAGGAAGTAGCTCTCGGGTGTGGTGAAGTTCGTTGCGGAGCTTCACGAACTCCTTAATCAGGTTGTGAGCCAGACTGTCGGCAGAGAGATTGAAGTAGGTCTGGAACCTGAGTAGTGTGCCATCCTCCTTAGATGGGACCAACATCCAAATCTTTCCAATATCATCCTTCCTGAAAGGTAGGTGGCGAGTAGCTGGCTCGTTAGCCATCTCCGAGATGATGTCTCGAAGGTGGACAAGTGCCTTCAGTGTAGCCGTCTGGACTACGATCACCAAGGTCTCCATCTTTGGCCCTTCAAAGAACCAACTCATCGGGGAGTCATTTACCTTCACGAACACATCAACGTGGTACTCCTTCATGGTGGCATTAACCCAGTGCTCGTGGTAGAGTTAAACGAGAGGTCGGAGAAACTGACACTTCTCCAGGCTATCCTCAAGGAGTAGGGGAAAGCCGAATGCTAGGAGGTCCTCAGGTACGATGACCATCTATAAAGGTTTAAGGGGAGGGGAGTCAGTAAAGTTTTGAAAGTAGACTAGAAGGGTTAAGAAGTGCATAAACTCCTAAGTATAGGTATTAGGTATGGTTTTTGAAAATGGTTTTATTCTAACTAACGTACATGCTAACTAAGGCTTCCTATAATGAGGCTGGCGCTGATACCAGCTCTGTGGGGACCTCGACTCATAAGTCATGATCACCGAATGCAGGTGTATAGTGATCCCAGAGATCAATGCTCACCAAGCATACAAAAGCTGAATGGAAGAGTCTTACATCCATACATACCGTCTTACACAAATTATGACCATTATGGTCAAGTCTTACATAGCTAGAGCCATAAAGGCCAAACAAGAAACACAAACTTGCAGTGAAAAAATTGAAAGGTAACAAAGTCCCTTTGCCTTAACCCTACATGCATTCTGACTGGGAGGTGTCCTAATTCGCATGTTCGTTGCCAAGGTACTCTTTACCATACCCCTGTTCTTCCATGCCTGGACAATTAAATAACCAGTCACAAGCTAGTACTTTGAATGTACTCGCAAGAAACCCATGTTTGGAACAAGGTACAGCAATGCATGATATAGCACTAAGTAGGTAATTTTGCAAAAAGCTAATTTGAGTAGAATGACATGTCCTATCAAATTCTAAGGTGTGCATCATGTGTTTACGAGTATCCATATGAACAGGTCACAAATGTCAATATAAACAGAGTTAGGATCAACTCCAGTTTGACCATCACATCAAGTCATCCGACTCAACTCATGTATCTCCTTTCACACACACACACACACACACACACACACTGCGGGATCACTAGAAGTGTATGTCTAGAGGGGGGTGAATATACTATTTGCAGGAATTTAAAACTACCTCAAGCATAAATCAAGTGTTGGTAGTTTTTAGCATACATAGCAAATCTAGAACACTCTACACATGCAAGTCATCAAGTATAGTAGCGGAAAGTAAAGACATTGCACATGGAAGTAAGGATTAGAGATAGAGAGATCAAACGCATGAGGGACACAAGATTTTTCCCGTGGTTCCGGCAGGTGGCGCTATTGTACATCCACGTTTATGAAGTCTTCAATCCACAGAGGGTAACAGTCATGAGAGTCCACGGAGGGCTCTACCCACGAAGGGTTCCACGAAGAAGCAACCTTGACTATACCATGATGGCCTACGTCCACAGAGGACTAGCCTAACTCGGGGTAGATCTTCACGAAGTACGCGATCTCCTTGCCCTTACAAACTTCTTGGTTCACTCCACAACACGAAGTAGGAGGCTCCCAAGCGACACCTAACCAATCTAGGAGGCACCACCCTCCAGAAGGTAAAAGGCTCGATTGTGTCGATGAACTCCTTGCTCTTGTGCTTCAAGATGATAGACTCCTCAACACACAATCACTCTCTCACATATTTGGCTTGGTAGAAGAGATTGATTGGGTGGAAAGCAACTTGGGGAGGCTAGAAATCAAGATTCATATGGTAGGAATGGAATGGCATGATCTCAACACATGAGTAGGTGGCTCTCTCTCAAAAAATCAGTAGGTATGAGTGGGGAACTGTTCCGAGTGCTTCTCTTGCGAGTGAGTGGTGGTGGAGGGGTATATATAGGCATCTCCAAAAATCCAACCGTTACATAGAAAATGACCAACTCGGTGACACCGATGTGTTAATCTCGGTTGTACCGAAGTGACCAAAAGGTGGCAACTTTTGAATCTTAGTGAGACCAATATAGGAAACTCGGTTGCACCGATAAGGTGACCAACGGTCAGATTGGCCAATCTCGGTGATGCCAATCCAACAATCTCAGTGGGACCGATATTGTGAATTTGCGTAACAGAAAGTTGGCAACCTAAACTCGGTGGCACCAAAGTAGAATCGGTTGCACCAAAGTGGCTAGGGTTTGGCTAAGTCTGTCTAGGTTCTAGAATCGGTGGCACCGAGTGGAAAGTGTTGGTTGCACCGATTTTGAATATTTGGCTTTGGACATACTTTTGTGGAAGAGCTTGTGGGTGTATGTGGTGACTATCACTTGTGCATGTATGAGCATTTTATTCACCAACAAAACCTTACCCCTTTTAATAGTATTGGCTTTCCTATGGACTCAAAGTGATTTCTCACAAAAGATAAAATGTAGAGTCCTTTGCTTGAGGCTTGGCCAAAGTTATTCCTTCTTCTTCTTCTCCTTGGGGATACTCTTCACACTCCTTTTGCCAACCCATCACTCTCTATGGACTTTATCTGAAATACACTAGGTAAAAGTATTAGTCCAAGAGACAATGTATGTTGTCATGAATTATCAAAACCACCAAGGGAGCATGTTGTGCTTTCACACATACACACATACACACCAAGTTTCTAAATGATGAACGTAGCGCAAGAGCGGTCATCCAACTGTCCTTGACCGTGGACATAGCTATTCGAATAGTTCCACACTCTGTAGAGGTTGCAAACTTTACCCACAAGACTCGGGAACTTCATTGTCAAGCCACGTCTCACGGTATATTACATACCCAAGGCAAGCACCTGAGAAATGCCTTTCCTTTGTCAACACTAACAAAGATTCCACTTGTTGGCACATAGCCCGCATGATGTACATCATAGGTACCATCCATGAAGGGACCAACGGTGTGCCCAATATTTGTGAAAACAGTCATAGTCGTTGATACGCCTCCAACGTATCTATAATTTTTGATTTTTCCATGCTGATATATTATCAATCTTGGATGTTTTACAATCATTTTATAGCAACTTTATATCATTTTTGGGACTAACCTATTGACATAGTGCCAAGTACTAGATGCTATTTTTTGCTTGTTTTTTACTTTGCAGAATATCAGTACCAAACGAAGCCCAAATACCGTGGAACTTTTTGGAGAATTTTTTGGGCCAGAAGACATCCAGTGGACCAAAGAAGTACTAGAGAGGAGGGTCGAGGAGGCCACAAGACACCAAGGCGCGCCAAAGGCCCCTGATGTGGCGGTGTATTGTGCCCTCCTCGGGATGCATCTCCACCGCCTATCAACTCTACAAATACCCAAATATTCCAAAAACCCTCGGGGAGTCGACAAAACACAATTCCAACCGCCGCAAGTTCTAGAACCGCGAGATCCAATCTAACACCATCACGGAGGGGTGCATCGCCTTCATGGGTGCCTCACCAATGATGCGTGAGTAGTCCACCATAGACCTACGGGTCTGTAGGAAGTAGATAGATGGCTTCCTATCTCTCTTTTGATTCTCAATACAAATGTCTATTGGAGATCTATTTGATGTAATGACTCTTTGCGGTGTGTTTGTTGGGATCCGATGAATTTTGAGTTCATGATCAGTTTCTATCCATGAATATTATTTGAGTCTTCTTTGATCTCTTATATGCACGATTACTTATAGCCTCGTATTTCTTCTTCGAATCTTTGGTTTAGTTAGGCCAACTATATCAATTTTTCTTGCCATGGGAAGAGGTGCTTTATGATGGGTTTGATCTTGCGGTATCCTCTCCCAGTGACAGAAGGGGCAGCTAGGCACGCATGTATCGTTGCTATTAAGGATAAAAATATGGGGTCTATTCCTACATGAATATATCTTGTCTACATCATGCCATATTTCTTATTGCATTACTTTGTTTTCCCATGAACTTAATACAATAGATGCATGCTGGATAGCGGTCGATGTGTGGATTAATAGTAGTAGATGCAGAATTGTTTTGGTCTACTAATGTTGGACGTGATGCCTATATAATGATCATCGCCTTAGATATAGTCATAATTATTTGATGTTCTATCAATTGCCCAACAGTAATTTGTTTACCACCATGTGCTATATTCATTAGAGAAGCCACTAGTGAAACCGACGGCCCCCGAGTCTACTTTTCCAACATATTGCTTTCCGATCTATCTTTTTGTCGCTTTTGTTTTCAGATCTATTAATCCCAAAACCCAAAAATACCTTGCTGTACTTTTTATTTGCCTCCTTTATTTTGTGTTCTTGTGAGATCTATTTTCCCAATCTATTACAATCTAATCTATCTTTTTACCGTTGAGATATTGACAACCTCTCTTACGCATCGGGTTGCAAGTATTTGTTCTTTGTGTGCATGTACCTTTTACATAGCATTGTGTGGACTTCCTCCTTGGATCGATACCGTGGTTTCATAACTGGGGGAAATACTTACCATAGCTATGCCGCATCATCCCTTCCTCTTTGGGGAAATACCGATGCAGTCTCAAGCCACGTCAAAGGAATTTCTGGCGTCGTTGCCGAGGAGGATGTGCGTAAGCAGTCTCTCTTCAACGTGCCAATCTCTCGCGCCGGGTAGACATCATCAACATCTATCAGGTTACTAATCACAAATATCATCTACTTGTAATTTACATTATTTTCCATTTGCCTCTCATTTTCCTCTCCCCCACTTCACAAATTTTGTCGTTTTTATTTGCCAATTTCCCATTCGAACTTTTGCTTACTTTTCATCATGAGTGATTTTGGTATGGCAGAAACAGATGATGGAAGGACTCCTAAAATTGGACGTTCTAGTAATCTAGATGCTAAAACTTTTGTTTTGGGGCAAGGGAACATTATAGGATAAGAAACTATCCAAGAATTCTTCAACCGTGTTGGAAATTTGACTCTTGATGATGCTCCTATACTTAAAAGAACTAAAACTTGTGCGGAAGCTATTTCAACACTACTTCTGAAACTTGAAAATAGGTTTATCAGCACTCTATTGGGGAACGTTGCATGGGAAACAAAAAAATTCCTACGAACATCCAAAGATCTATATATGGAGATCAACAGCTACGAGAGGGAGAGTGGATCTGCATACCCTTGTAGATCGCTAAGCGGAAGCGTTAAGAAACGCGGTTGATGTAGTTGAACATCTTCGCGATCCAAATCGCAGGCCGTCTCGTGATCCAATCACTATCTAGTGCCGAACGGACGGAACATCCGCGTTCAACACACGTACAGCTTGATGACGTCCTCGCCCTCTTGATCCAGTAAGAGGGGCTAAGTAGTAGATGAGTTCTGGCAACACGACGGCGTGGTGACGGTGGTGGTGAAGAACAATCTCCAAAGGGCTTCACCAAGCACAACGGAAACTACGACGAAGGATAAACTAGAGGGGGTGGGGTTGCCGACACATGGCTTGGGGAAAATCTTGATGTGTCCCGAGTGCTAGCCCTTCCCCTCTATTTATATGTTGAGTCCTAGGGTTGTTTCTTGGAGAAAGATCCTTCTCAAAGTCGATATGGAACGCAAGGCAAGAGTCCTCCTCGGACTCCAGGACCAGACGCCGGGGTCCCCGACGTCTGGCCCAAGACACCAGGCTCCCTGGCGTCTGGCCCCTGGCCTTCATAAAACTCCTTTTGCACCTTCTTAAAGTCTCGTGGGCTTTATTCCTTGGCCTAAATAAAGTGTTCTCATACCCGAACATTTCGGGAAACATCTGAAACCCCTTCCGGTGAATTCTGGAATCCTTTCGGAGACCAAACACTATTATTCCATATATTAATCTTTACCTCCGGACTATTCTGGAGCTCCTCGCCATGTCCGTGATCTCATCCAGAACTCCGAACAACCTTCGGTCACCAACACAAAAACTCAACTATACTTATATCATCACCAAATGTTTAGTATGTAGACCCTGCAGGTTCGAGAACTATGCAGACATGACCGAGACACCTCTACGATCAATAACCAATAGCGAGACCTGGATGCCCATATTGGTTCCTACATATTCTATGAAGATCTTTATCGGTTGAACCTCTATGTCAAGGATTCAGTTAATCCCGTATGCAATTCCCTTTGTTCATCGGTATGTTACTTGCTCGATATTCAATCATCGGTATCTCCATACCTAGTTCAATATCGTTACCGGCAAGTCTCTTTACTCTTTACATAATACAAGATCCCATGTCTAACTCTTTAGTCACATTGCTTGCAAGGCTTATAGTGATGTTGTATTACCGAGTGGGCCCTGAGATACCTCTCCGTCACACTGAGTAACAAATCTCAGTCTTGATCTATGCCAACTCGACTGACACCCTTGGAGATACCTATAGAGCACCTTTATAGTCACCCAGTTACGTTGCGACGTTTGATACACATAAGGTACTCCTTCGGTGTTAGTGAGTTGCATGATCTCATGGTCATAGGAACATATACTTGACATGTAGAAAACAATAGCAATAAACTAGCATGATGATATGCTACATTCATAGTTTGGGTCTTGTCCATCACATCATTCTCCTAATGATGTGATCCCGTTATCAATGACAACTCATGTCTATGGCCAGGAAATCTTAACCATGTTTGATCAACGAGCTAGCCCTGTAGAGGCTTACTAGGGACACAATGTTGTCTATGTACCCATAAATGTATTTGAGTTTCCAATAAGCACAATTATAGCATAGATAATAAATGATTATAATGAACAAGGAAATATGGTAATAACTAATTTATTATTGCCTCTAGGGCATATTTCCAACACACTCATCCTACCTTATGAATGAATTTGATCACATAATACGAGAAGCTAGGGAATTTTTGTGATTATTTTGGTAAGAGCCATGAAAAATCAGTAATAGATGAGATCCTTTACGAAAGTGACTAGATGTTGAGACATTTGCTTGTAAAAAATCAAATTTTTGATGAGAACCTTAAAAAAGAAGTCCCCGTTTTAGATATGATCCAACAAAGTTTTAATGATGTTAATCATTAATATTCTTGGATTGTTGCCAGAAATCAAAGAGAATACCTAGATGGACAACTTGATAGTGCTAAGATTTCTATGGATAATGAGTTTTAAGTTATATTCACAAAACCTCTTGATGAAAATACATCTATGTAGAAAAAGAAGAAAGATGACAATACTTGAATCTATGCATTATGCCTAGCTAGGGGCGGAAAACGATAGCTCTTGTTGGGAGGCAACCCAATAAATAAATTTGTTTTATCTATTTCTTTCCCTTTTTGAGTGTTTACACAATTATGCCTCTGTTATGATTGTATGTTTATGTTTTGTTTAGTGTTTGTGCCAAGTAAAGCCTTTAGGATAATTCATAATATGAGTAGAAACAATGCTGAATCTAAAACAAAAACTTTGACTTTGTGTGTGGATTTTCATTTTTACCGGAGCGTGAGAATGAGATGAAATTTCAACAAGATGTTTATATACAAATTATTTACGTTGTACTAATTTATCAGAATGTTTAGAGTTACAGAAGTATGGTTAGAGTATAGATTAGTATAGACTGTTCTGTTTGAGATAGATTCTGTTTTCGTTGCATTGTGTGCTTATTTTGATGAATCTATGGTTTGTATAGGGGGGGGGTATAAGCCATGGTAAAGTTAGAATACAGTAGATATAATGAAATGATAAAATATGAATGGGTTGTAATAGCACTTAGAGTGGTGATTTGCTTTATTATACTAATAGATCTCACGAAGATTTTGTTGAGTTTTGTGTGATTGAAGTTTTCAAGTTTTGGATGAGATCATGATGGATGAAGGAATAAGGAGTGAAAAGAGCATAATCTTGGGGATGATACAACACCCCCAAGATAATATCCAAAGAGGAACATGCAACTAAGCTTGGGGATGCCCAAGTGGCATCCCCTCTTTCTTGTAAGGACCATCGGTATTTTACTTGGAGCTATATTTCTATTCGTCACATATCATGAGTTTTGCTTGGAGCGTCTTGTATTATATGAGTCTTTCCTTGATTTGCTTTTTATTTTGTCATAAGTATCCTTGCTGTACACGCCTATTTTAGAGAGCCAAAATTATTCTATGATTTGTTAGAATTTCTCTATATGCTTCACTTAATTGTTTTGAGCTATGGAATTGCTCTAGTGCTTCACTTATATCTTTTCGAGCACGACGTGCTTTACGCTATTGAAGAAATGCTCTCATTCTTCACTTAAATTAATTTTAGTGTTAATAAATTTTGAAGAAACCCTCTCATGCTTCACTTATACTCCCTCCGTTCCTTTATATAAGGTGTATTTGTTTTTTGAAAAGTCAAACGAGTGCAAGTTTGACCGAGTTTTGAGAAAAATATATCAACATCCACAATACGAAATTTATATCATTTGATCCATCATGAAAACTAGTTTCATATTTGTGAGAGCCTGGCTTAATAGGAAGGATAGACTACTCATATAAACAAGGAATTCTTTCTTTTCTGGGAGCCCGCTCGAAAAGAACTCCAAAGTTGAGCGTGCTTGGCTTGGAGCGATTCTAGGATGGGTGACCAACTGGGAAGTTGGTCCCGGGTGCGCACGAGTGAGGACAAAGTGTGTAGGAAAGACTAGTGTTGGTTTGTGGGGCCAGTCTAGATCCCACCAGGTGTAACGGGGTGTTACAATTGGTATGAGAGCCGACCCTTGCGGTTGCACGGGCATGCGCGGATCAAGTGCATGGGCATGTGGCGCATGGCATGTGTGGCCTATCGTGGCACACATCATGGCACATGTGTCGGACTGGACGTGCATACGTGTGCCAAAAGGGAACGTTCCCGATGGGCCGACAAGGATGTTGGTTCCTTTGAGTGGGGGTGTATGTGAGAGCCTGGCTTAATAGGAATGATAGACTACTCATATAAACAAGGAATTCCTTCTTTTTTGGGAGTCCACTCGAAAAGAACTCCAAAGTTAAGCGTGCTTGGCTTGGAGCGATTCTAGGATGGGTGGCCGACCGGGAAGTTGGTCCTGGGTGCACACGAGTGAGGACAAAGTCCGCAGGAAAGACTAGTGTTGGTTTGTGGGGCCAGTCTAGATCCTGCCAGGCGTAACGGGGTGTTACAATATTTTATCTATTAGGTATTGTGAATGTTATTATTTTATTCTATAATCTTGGTCAAACATTTAAATGGTTGACTTGCACGGAAATCAATACACCTTATATTCTAGAACGGAGGGAGTACTATTTTGAGAAATGAAATTTTATGCTCATGTTCTTCACTTAAATCTACGTGAGCTTGTCAAAAGCAATGGCAATAGATGAAACTAGACCCAAAGTGATAGATATTCAAGAGGGATATAATAAAAACTTTCAGGAAGATCATTGGACAAATTGAACTTGATTCCTTGTAATAGTTTTGAGACATGATGATAGTAATATGTGAGTTATGTTGACGAGTAATTATGCTTTAGTAAGAATATTGGTGTTAAGGTTTGTGATTCCCTATGCAAGCACGAAAGTCAATAGTTATGCAATGAAATTACATCCTAATTATGGTGCATTATTCGGGGTTAGTTATGCTTAATGCTCGCTTATGTGAATTCTCGTTTCTTGGTTGGTTGCTTCTCAATCTATTTGCTAGCCTCCACTTGTACTAAATAGAAATACTACTTGTGCATCCAAATACTTAAACCTAGTTTTGCCATATGAGTCCACTATACCTACCTATATGTGGTATCTCCATGCCGTTCCAAGCAAATTTGTATGTGCCATCTCTAATTTTCAAAATGAATTTTCCTTTTTGTGTGCTCGTACCACTCATGAAGCGGAAGGGGTGACCGATATTTTTCCATGCTAGTTGTGTTATTCTCAAGATGAGTGTTTATTCACTTGTCATTGCACGAGAGTATGGCGGTAATAGGGATGCGCACTCCCGAAATGAAAAATAAATTTACTTTATGTTGTGAAATAATAAATTCCTTGGAAAGTGTTGCTATGGAAGGCAACCATGGATTCGGCCAGCCATGTATTGTGAAAGAATGGTGTAAAAAGGAAAAAGCTTTATTTTCTATTTGGGAACCTCTTATGATATATCTTGCATGGAAAGGTATTGAAAGCTCTCGATCATGTTCGCTGACAGGAAAGGCACGCCACCCAAAAAAATTCTCTCACAATTTAAACTCTGAGCTCTAGCACCTCTACAAATCCCTACTTCCCTCTGCGAAGGCCTATCTATTTGCTTTATGCAAATTTTACTCTTATTTGAGTCTCCATCTTCTCTTATAAAGCATCAACTAGGGGCACTATGATCATACTTGACCATTAGGTGTAGCTAATATTTGAGTGTGTTTCATGAATGTATCAATGATTGAGCATGATGGGCTAGGGATAACTTTCTTCAGTGTTGATATTTTGAAAGACATGGTTGCTTGTTGGTATACTTGAGTATTAAAGTATTCATGTCAAAACTACACTATTGGTTTGAACCATCTAAAAGTCCAAATGTCCATGCTACAAAAGAAAATAATATGTCATGAACATGTTAGGCAACATTCCACATCAAAAATTATATTTTTATCATTTACCTACTCGAGGACGAGTAGGAATTAAGGTTGGGGATGCTGATAAGTCTCCAACGTATCAATAATTTTTGATTGTTCCATGTTATATTATCAATCTTGGATGTTTTACAATCATTTTATAGCAACTTTACATCATTTTTTGGGACTAAGCTATTGACATAGCGCCAAGTGCGAGTTGCTTTTTTTGCTTGTTTTTTGACTTCGTAGAATATCAGTACCAAACTAAGCCCAAATGCCTTGAAACTTTTTAGAGATTTTTTTGGGCCAGAAGACATCCGGTGGATCAAAGAAGTACTAGAGAGGAGGGACGAGGAGGCCACAAGACACCAGGGCAAGCCAGAGGCCCTTGGCGCGTCCTAGTGTATAGTGCCCTCCTCGGGATGCCTCTCCACCGCCTATCAGCTCTATAAATACCTAAATATTCCAAAACCCTAGGGGAGTCGGCGAAACACAATTCCAGCCGCCGCAAGTTCTAGAACCGCGAGATCCAATCTAATACCATCCCGAAGGGGTGCATCGTCTTCATGGGTGCCTCTCCGATGATGCGTGATTAGTCCAACATGGACATACGGGTCTGTAGGCAGTAGCTAGATGGCTTCCTATTTCTCTTTTGATTCTCAATACAATGGTATCTTGGAGATCTATTTGATGTAACGACTCTTTGCAGTGTGTTTGTTGGGATCCGATAAATTTTGAGTTCATGATCAGTTTCTATCCATGAATATCATTTGAATCTTCTTTGACCTCTTATATGCATGATTACTTATAGCCTCGTATTTCTCTTCGAATCTTTGGTTTAGTTAGGCCAACTAGATTGATTTTTCTTGCCATGGGAAGAGGTGCTTTATGATGGGTTCGATCTTGCGGTGTCTTCTCCCAGTGATAGAAGGGGCAGCTAGGCACACATGTATCGTTTCTATTATGGACAAAAATATGGGGTCTATTCTTATATGAATATATCTTGTCTACATCATGTCATCTTTCTTATTGCATTACTTCGTTTTCCATGAAGTTAATACACTAGATGCATGCTGGATAGCGGTCGATGTGTGGATAAATAGTAGTAGATGCAGAATCGTTTTGGTCTACTAATCTTGGATGTGATGCCTATAAAATGATCATCACCTTAGATATCGTCATAATTATTTGATCTTCTATCAATTTCCCAACAGCAATTTGTTTACCCATCGTGTCCTATACTGATGAGATAAGCCACTAGTGAAACCTACGGCCCCCGGGTCTACTTTTCGAACATATTGCTTTTCGATCTATCTTTTTGCCGCTTTTGTTTTCAGATCTATTAATCCAAAAAACCCAAAATACCTTGCTGCACTTTTTATTTGCCTCTTTTATTTTGTGTTCTTGTGAGATCTATTTGCCCAACCTATTACAATCTAATCTATCTTTTTACCGTTGAGAGATTGACAAGCTCTCTTAGACGTCGGGTTGCAAGTATTTGTTCTTTGTGTGCAGGTACCTTTTACACAACGTTGCGTGGTCTTCCTACTTTGATCGATACATTGGTTTTGTAACTAAGGGAAATACTTACCGTAGATGTGCTACATCATCCCTTCGTCTTTGGGGAAATACTGACGGAGTCTCAAGCCACGTCAGTTGTCTATTCACGTACGACCCGTATCGAGAGTGACCACATCACTCCCGTCACTAGTAATGCATGCTCTCTCTTAGCATCGACCAAATTAATCAACAAAGCCTCGTCCCATAAGGGGTATCATGATCGTACATCT
Organism: Hordeum marinum; assembly: GCA_022496015.1. Taxonomy (NCBI): domain Eukaryota; kingdom Viridiplantae; phylum Streptophyta; class Magnoliopsida; order Poales; family Poaceae; genus Hordeum; species Hordeum marinum. The sequence goes on along the minus strand of CM039675.1, from coordinate 393,243,112 downwards.
AAGGTTGGAGGAACTATAACAACTTAAACCAATCCGTTTTCGAAAACAACACACTCACTTGCCTCGGTACACCATCTTTATCCAGTTGTTACCTAGCACAACATCTCCCTCGGGCATTAGTGGCACCCTACGGGGTTTTCAAAATGTCTTTGAAAACACTTTTGTTTCCAACACCATGCATATCACTGTCCCACTTGCATAGCATATACTAGCATTCTATCTACTTCCCACCCACACAACTCTAAGCAGAAAGTAGATTCGTAGCAATGCAAGTATCAACGAGGAAAGTAAAGGAGGCAAAGTGCTACATGCCATGCATAAAATATTTTCATCGACATGGTCAAAGGGCTGCTTGCCTGGCTCAACAAAGTCTTCTAGGTCTTCAAATCCTTATGGTCCAACTTCTTCGTCAAGGACGCATCTATCATCGCAATATAACGGGCAAAAATAAGGTCATGAAAAAACAGGAAAAATACATCACTCCTAAAAATGTCAAACCATTTTTGTAAAATATTAGGTTGAAAACTAAAAATACCAAAATTCTTAGTTCTTGGATTTGGAGTGTGAAAAGTAGTGAAAAGCGTTTTAAGAGTGGTTTAAAATACTTTAAAAAGGTTTTAAATAAAGACAATATAGAAATCATTTTTGTACATGCATGAAAATCATACAATTAAATAGGTTGGATTATTACGAGAATTTAGGAATTGGAATATTTGGATTTGGACAATTATTTTGATCTGAGGAATATTTGCAAAAAATGTCACAAAAGAAAAAGGAAAAGGGGCACTGTGTCACTTGGCCAAAACTGACCGCGGTTGAGCCGGTCTAGAGCCACAGTGGCCCGACTGAGCCGTGCGTGCACGCTATCAGGTTTTAAACCTGACACGCAGGCCCCAGGCATCAATTGCAGAGAGCAGAGGGGAGAGAGAGATGTTTGGCTGACGAGCGGGCCCAATGGCAGGTCGTCGTCAACCTCTGGATAGAGGGGGCGGCGAGCTCACCGGCCTCGACTCCGTCTATGGCAAGGAAAACCGATGGTGGGAATGGGTCGAGCGTCAAGTCGCCATTCGGATGGTGGTCGAGGGGCCCACCGGAGTGGCCCGAGTTACCAACAACAATGATGAGTGGTGGAGGAGATTCGACCGAGGATGGATGGGTTGCCCTAGACTATAAATAGAGGGGAAAAGAGAGGGGAATGGGTGAGGCCCTGGCTCCACATCGAAGAAGAACGGGGGTTGGGGAGGCTTGTACCGTGTGTTCTCTAGCGAGCCGAAGCGGCGGAGCTTGAGCTCGATCTTGAGCTCAGGTGGCTTCAGAGTTGACCTGGTGGTTCGGGCGGTCGATTAAGAGTGAGAGAGGGCAAGAGAGACGAAAAGGAGGGATCGGGAAGGGCTTATATAGCCAGGGTGTGAGGCACCATGGGCATGGTTCATCGGAGTCTGCTGAAGCGGCTCTGGGGGGCGCGAGAGGGCTCGGTCTCGTGTCTAGGGTGCGCGTGGACATGGTCTAGTACCAGGGGGAGGAAGAGAGTGAGAGCAGGGTGTTTGATGCTGGTTTGGGCAAGGTAGAAGGCTCTACTTGCTTTGAGATGTAACATGATCAAATTATAGATAGAAATGAGGTTCATCACCAAGTTTGAATTCATTTGAAGAAAGTTGCCAATGTAACTTTAGCAAACCCTAGAAATCAGCAGAATAAGGTTTCCTTAGATCTAGCCAAGTAAATCTATTCTCCTTGATGCACAACTTCAGGAGTGGACTCGCTGCTCTCACACTCGGATTCATCGATAGAACCCTTGTGCAAGGCGGAGAACAGGTCAAGGATTGGCTTGTCAAATTCGAGCATAGCCACCTGCTCGGCCATGGCTTGAAGATCCATAACATGCTTGACCCAACGCTGGAGCCGTGAGCGTCCAGAGTGCTTGTGACGGCGATCGACTGGAAGAAAGTGTTGGAAATATGCCCTAGAGGCAATAATAAAATGGTTATTATTGTATTTCCTAGTTCATGATAATTGTCTATTATTCATGCTACAATTGTGTTAACCAGAAACCGTAATACATGTGTGAATACATAGACCATCACATGTCCCTAGTGAGCCTCTAGTTGGCTAGCTCGTTGATCAATAGATGGTCACGGTTTCATGACCATGGACATTGGATGTCGTTGATAACGGGATCACATCATTAGGAGAATGATGTGATGGACAAGACCCAATCCTAAGCATAGCACAAGATCGTGTAGTTCGTTTGCTAAAGCTTTTCAATGTCAAGTATCATTTCCTTAGACCATGAGATTGTGTAACTCCCGGATACCGTAGGAATGCTTTGGGTGTGCCAAACGTCACAACGTAACTGGGTGGCTATAAAGGTACGCTACGGGTATCTCCGAAAGTGTCTGTTGGGTTGACACGAATCAAGACTGGGATTTGTCACTCCGTGTGACGGAGAGGTATCTCTGGGCCCACTCGGTAAGACATCATCATAATGAGCTCAATGTGACTAAGGAGTTAGCCACGGGATGATGTGTTACGGAACGAGTAAAGAGACTTGCCGGTAACGAGATTGAACAAGGTATGGCGATACCGACGATCGAATCTCGGGCAAGTACCATACCGATAGACAAAGGGAATTGTATACGAGATTGATTGAATCCCTGACATCGTGGTTCATCCGATGAGATCATCGTGGAGTACGTGGGAGCCAACATGGGTATCCAGATCCCGCTGTTGGTTATTGGCCGGAGAGGTGTCTCGGTCATGTCTACGTGTCTCCCGAACCCGTAGGGTCTACACACTTAAGGTTCGATGACGCTAGGGTTATAGGGAAAAGGTATACGTGATTACCGAAGGTTGTTCGGAGTCCCGGATGAGATCCCGGACGTCACGAGGAGCTCCGGAATGGTCCGGAGGTAAAGATTGATATATAGGAAGTCCAGTTTTGGTCACCGGAAAGTTTTCGGGCTCATCGGTAGTGTACCGGGAGTGCCGGGAGGGTGCCGGAGGACCCCCGGGAGGGGTGTGACGACCAAAGGACCACATGGGCTGTTAGATAAAGTGTGCCAGCCCTTATTGGGCCGGGCAAGACTTTTGCTAAAGGCCCATGCGGCTGGAGATAAGGAGATAAGGCAAAAAGGATTTAAAAGGAGGAGATCCACCTCCCTTGTGGGAGGTGGACTCTCCCTTTAATTCAGCCGGCCATCTCCTCTTTGGAGTAGAGGCCAAGCCAGCCCTCCACGTCCCTCCTCCTATATATACTTGAGGTTTTGGATGTTTTGAGACAGGATTTGATCTCTCTCTCTCACGGCGAAGCCCTACCTCTCTTCTTCCTCCTCCGCAGCGCTTAGGCGAAGCCCTGTCGGAATACCTTGCTACTCCACCACCACCACGCCGTCGTGCTGCTATTGGAGCCCTTCCCCAACCTCTCCTTCCTCCTTGCTGGATCAAGGTGTTGGAGACGTCACCGGGCTGCACGTGTGTTGAACGCGGAGGTGCCGTCCGTTCGGCACTTGATCGGATCTACCGCGATCTGAATCGCTGCGAGTACGACTCCATCAACCGCGTTCTTGTAACGCTTCCGCTTAGCGATCTTCAAAGGTATGAAGATGCAATCTCTCCCCTCTCGTTGCTGGTTTCTCCATAGATAGATCTTGGTGAACGTAGGAAAATTTTGATTTACTACTACGTCTCCCAACAGTGGCATCATGAGCTAGGTCTATGCGTAGAATCTATGCACGAGTAGAACACAAAGCAGTTGTGGGCGTCGAGTTTGTTAATTTGCTTGCCGCTACTAGTCTTATCTTGATTCGGCGGTATTGTGGGATGAAGCGGCCCGGACCAACTTTACACGTACGCTTACGTGAGACCGGTTCCACCGCCTGACATGCACTAGATGCATAAGGTGGCTAGCGGGTGTCTGTCTCTCCTACCTTAGTCGGATCGGATTCGATGAAAAGGGTCCTTATGAAGGGTAAATAGCAATTGGCAAATCACGTTGTGGTGTTGACGTAGGTAAGAAACGTTCTTGCTAGTAACCTATAGCAGCCACGTAAAAAACTTGCAACTACAAATTAGAGGACGTCTAACTTGTTTTTGCAGCATGTGCCTTGTGATGTGATATGGCCAAAGGATGTGATGTGATGCATTGTGATGTATGAATTGATCATGTTCTTGTAATAGGATTCACGACTTGCATGTCGATGATTATGACAACCGGCAGGAGCCATAGGAGTTGTCTTATTTATTGTATGACCTGCGTGTCAATCATAAACGCCATGTAATTACTTTACTTTATTGCTAAGCGTTAGCCATAGTAGTAGAAGTAATAGTTGGCGAGACAACTTCATGAAGACACAATGATGGAGATCATGATGATGGAGATCATGGTGTCGTGCCGGTGACAGTGATGATCATGGTGCCCCGAAGATGGAGATCATAGGAGCAAAATGATATTGGCCATATCATGTCACTATATTGATTGCATGTGATGTTTATCATGTTTACATCTTATTTGCTTAGAACGACGGTAGTAAATAAGATGATCTCTCAATAAAATTTCAAGAGAAGTGTTCACCCTAACTGTGCACCGTTGCTAAGGATCGTTGTTCCGAAGCACCACGTGATGATCGGGTGTGATAGGTTCTAACGTTCGCATACAACGGGTGTAAGCCAGATTTACACACGCGAAACACTTAGGTTGACTTGACGAGCCTAGCATGTACAGACATGGCCTCGGAACACGGAAGACCGAAAGGTCGAACATGAGTCGTATAGAAGATACGATCAACATGAAGATGTTCACCATGGATGACTAGTCCGTCTCACGTGATGATCGGACACGGGCTAGTTGACATGGATCATGTATCACTTGGAAGACTAGAGAGATGTCTGTCTAAGTGGGAGTTCATTAATTTGATTAAGTGAACTTAATTATCATGAACTTAGTCTAAAATTGTCTTTACAATCTATGATGTAGATCCAATGGCCAACGCGAATGTCACCCTCAATTTCAACGCGTTCCTAGAGAAAACCAAGCTGAAAGATGATGGAAGCAACTATGCGGACTGGGTCCGTAGCTTGAGGATCATCCTCATAGCTTCCAAGAGATTGTATGTCCTAGATGCACCGCTAGGTGACGCACCCATTCTCCCAGCGGAACAAGATGTTATGAACACTTGGCAATCACGCTGCGATGATTACTCCCTTGTTCAATGCGGCATGCTTTACAGTCTAGAACCGGGGCTCCAAAAGCGTTTTGAGCAACACGGAGCATATGAGATGTTCCAGGAGCTGAAACTGGTTTTTCAAGCTCATGCCCGGGTCGAGAGATATGATGTCTCCGACAAGTTCTTCAGCTGTAAGATGGAGGAGCATAGTTCTGTCAGTGAGCACATCCTCAAGATGTTTGGGCTACACAGCCGTTGACTCAGCTGGGGGTTAATATCCCGGATGACTCGGTCATTGACAGAATCCTCCAGTCGCTTCCACCTAGCTTCAAGAGCTTTGTGATGAACTACAACATGCAAGGTATGGAGAAGTCCATTCCTGAGTTGTACTCGATGCTGAAATCAGCGGAGGTCGAGATCAAAAAGGAGCATCAAGTGTTGATGGTGAATAAGACCACTAGTTTCAAGAAAGGCAAGGGTAAGAAGAACTTCAAGAAGGACGGCAAAGCTGTTGCCGCGCCCGGTAAGCAAGTTGCCGGGAAGAAGAAGAAAAATGGACCCAAGCCTGAGACTGAGTGCTTTTATTGCAAGGGTACCGGTCACTGGAAGCGGAACTGCCCCAAGTATTTAGCGGATAAGAAGGACGGCAACATTAAAGGTATATGTGATATACTTGTTATTGATGTGTACTTGACCAGCGCTCGTAGTAGCTCCTGGGTATTTGATACCGGTGCAGTTGCTCACATTTGTAACTCCAAGCAGGAGCTGCGGAATAAGCGGAGGCTGGCCAAGGATGAGGTGACGATGCGTGTCGGGAATGGTTCCAAGGTCGATGTGATCACCGTCGGCACGTTACCTCTACATCTACCTTCGGGATTAGTTTTAAACCTTAATAATTGTTATTTAGTACCAGCTTTGAGCATGAACATTGTATCTGGATCTCGCTTGATGCGAGATGGCTACTCATTTAAATCCGAGAATAATGGTTGTTCTATTTATATGAGAGAAATGTTTTATGCTCATGCCCCGCTGGTCAATGGTTTATTTTTGATGAATCTCGAACGTGATGTTACACATGTCCATAGTGTGAGTACCAAAAAGTGTAAAGTTGATAACGATAGTCCCACTTACATGTGGCACTGCCGTCTTGGCCATATTGGTGTCAAACGCATGAAGAAGCTCCATGCTGATGGAATTTTGGAGTCACTTGATTTCGAATCATTTGACACATGCGAACCATGCCTCATGGGCAAGATGACCAAGACTCCGTTCTCCGGAACAATGGAGCGAGCAACTGACTTGTTGGAAATAATACATACCGATGTATGCGGTCCAATGAGCGTCGAGGCTCGCGGTGGCTACCGTTATGTTCTCACCCTCACTGATGACTTGAGTAGATATGGTTATGTCTACTTAATGAAACACAAGTCTGAAACTTTTGAAAGGTTCAAGGAATTTCAGAGTGAGGTCGAGAATCAACGTGACAGGAAAATAAAATGCCTACGATCTGATCGTGGCGGAGAATATTTAAGTCACGAGTTTGGCACGCACCTTAGGAAATGTGGAATTGTTTCACAACTCACGCCGCCCGGCACACCCCAGCGAAATGGTGTGTCTGAACGTCGTAATCGCACTCTATTGGATATGGTGCGATCTATGATGTCTCTTACCGACTTACCGCTATCATTTTGGGGATATGCATTAGAGACTGCCGCATTCACTTTAAATAGGGCACCGTCTAAATCCGTTGAGACGACACCGTATGAATTGTGGTTTGGAAAGAAACCTAAGCTGTCGTTTCTAAAAGTTTGGGGATGCGATGCTTATGTGAAGAAACTTCAACCTGAGAAGCTCGAACCCAAAGCGGAAAAGTGCGTCTTCATAGGATATCCCAAGGAGACTATTGGGTATACCTTCTACCTACGATCCGAAGGCAAAGTCTTTGTTGCCAAGAATGGATCCTTTCTCGAGAAAGAGTTTCTCTCGAAAGAAGTAAGTGGGAGGAAAATAGAACTTGATGAGGAAATTGTACCTCCACTCGAACCGGAGAGTAGCGCAGCACAGGAAGTTGTTTCTGTTGAGCCTACACCGGCTAGAGAGGAAGTTAATGATGATGATCATGAAACTTCAGATCAAGTTGCTATTCGAAGGTCCACCAGGACACGTTCCGCACCAGAGTGGTACGGCAATCCTGTCCTAGAGATCATGTTGTTGGACAACGGTGAACCTTCGAACTATGAAGAAGCGATGACGGGCCCGGATTCCAACAAATGGCTTGAGGCCATGAAATCCGAGATAGGATCCATGTATGAGAACAAAGTATGGACTTTGTTGGACTTGCCTAATGATAAGCGAGCCATTGAAAACAAATGGATCTTTAAGAAGAAGACTGACGCGGACGGTAATGTCACCGCCTATAAAGCTCGGCTTGTCGCTAAGGGTTATCGACAAGTTCAAGGAGTTGACTACGATGAGACTTTCTCACCCGTAGCGATGCTAAAGTCAGTCCGAATCATGTTAGCAGTTGCCGCATTTTATGATTATGAGATCTGGCAAATGGACGTCAAAACGGCATTCCTTAATGGCTTCCTCAAGGAAGAACTGTATATGATGCAGCCGGAAGGTTTTGTCGATCCTAAAGATGCTAACAAGGTATGCAAGCTCCAGCGCTCCATCTATGGGCTGGTGCAAGCATCTCGGAGTTGGAACATTCGCTTTAATGAGGTGATTAAAGCGTTTGGGTTTGTACAGGTTTATGGAGAACCTTGTATTTACAAGAAAGTGAGTGGGAGCTCTATAGCATTTCTTATATTGTATGTTGATGACATGCTGATAATGGGAAATAATATAGAACTCTTGGAAAGTATCAAGGCCTACTTGAATAAGTGTTTTTCAATGAAGGACCTTGGAGAAGCTGCTTACATATTAGGTATTAAGATCTATAGAGATAGATCGAAACGCCTCATTGGTCTTTCACAAAGCACATACCTTGAAAAGATATTGAAGAAGTTCAATATGCATCAGTCCAAGAAGGGGTTCTTGCCTGTGTTGCAAGGTGTGAGATTGAGTACGACTCAATGCCCGACCACGACAAAGGATAGAGAAGAGATGAGTGTCATCCCCTATGCTTCAGCCATAGGCTCTATCATGTATGCCATGCTGTGTACCAGACCTGATGTGAACCTTGCCATAAGTTTGGTAGGGAGGTACCAAAGTGATCCCGGAGCGGAACACTGGACAGCGGTCAAGAATATCCTGAAGTACCTGAAAAGGACAAAGGACATGTTTCTCATATATGGAGGTGCCGAAGAGCTCGTCGTAAAGGGTTACGTCGACGCTAGCTTCGACACAGATCCGGACGACTCTAAGTCGCAAACCGGATACGTGTATATTTTGAATGGAGGGGCAGTCAGCTGGAGTAGCAGCAAGCAAAGCGTCGTGGCGGCATCTACATGTGAAGCGGAGTACATAGCTGCTTCGGAAGCAGCAAAGGAGGGAGTCTGGATGAAGGAGTTCATCACCGACCTAGGAGTGATTCCAAATGCGTCGGGCCCGATGACTCTACTCTGTGACAACACTGGAGCTATTGCCCTTGCGAAGGAGCCCAGGTTTCACAAGAAGACAAGACACATCAAGTGCCGCTTCAACTCCATCCGTGATTACATTCAGGAGGGAGACATAGATATTTGTAAAGTGCATACGGATCTGAATGTCGCAGATCCGTTGACTAAACCTCTCTCACGAGCAAAACATGATCAACACCAGAACGCTATGGGTGTTCGATTCATCACAATGTAACTAGATTATTGACTCTAGTGCAAGTGGGAGACTGTTGGAAATATGCCCTAGAGGCAATAATAAAATGGTTATTATTGTATTTCCTAGTTCATGATAATTGTCTATTATTCATGCTACAATTGTGTTAACCAGAAACCGTAATACATGTGTGAATACATAGACCATCACATGTCCCTAGTGAGCCTCTAGTTGGCTAGCTCGTTGATCAATAGATGGTCACGGTTTCATGACCATGGACATTGGATGTCGTTGATAACGGGATCACATCATTAGGAGAATGATGTGATGGACAAGACCCAATCCTAAGCATAGCACAAGATCGTGTAGTTCGTTTGCTAAAGCTTTTCAATGTCAAGTATCATTTCCTTAGACCATGAGATTGTGTAACTCCCGGATACTGTAGGAATGCTTTGGGTGTGCCAAACGTCACAACGTAACTGGGTGGCTATAAAGGTACGCTACGGGTATCTCCGAAAGTGTATGTTGGGTTGACACGAATCAAGACTGGGATTTGTCACTCCGTGTGACGGAGAGGTATCTCTGGGCCCACTCGGTAAGACATCATCATAATGAGCTCAATGTGACTAAGGAGTTAGCCACGGGATGATGTGTTACGGAACGAGTAAAGAGACTTGCCGGTAACGAGATTGAACAAGGTATGGCGATACCGACGATCGAATCTCGGGCAAGTACCATACCGATAGACAAAGGGAATTGTATACGGGATTGATTGAATCCCTGACATCGTGGTTCATCCGATGAGATCATCATGGAGTACGTGGGAGCCAACATGGGTATCCAGATCCCGCTGTTGGTTATTGGCCGGAGAGGTGTCTCGGTCATGTCTACGTGTCTCCCGAACCCGTAGGGTCTACACACTTAAGGTTCGATGACGCTAGGGTTATAGGGAAAAGGTATACGTGATTACCGAAGGTTGTTCGGAGTCCCGGATGAGATCCCGGACGTCACGAGGAGCTCCGGAATGGTCCGGAGGTAAAGATTGATATATAGGAAGTCCAGTTTTGGTCACCGGAAAGTTTTCGGGCTCATCGGTAGTGTACCGGGAGTGCCGGGAGGGTGCCGGAGGACCCCCGGGAGGGGTGTGACGACCAAAGGACCACATGGGCTGTTAGATAAAGTGTGCCAGCCCTTATTGGGCCGGGCAAGACTTTTGCTAAAGGCCCATGCGGCTGGAGATAAGGAGATAAGGCAAAAAGGATTTAAAAGGAGGAGATCCACCTCCCTTGTGGGAGGTGAACTCTCCCTTTAATTCAGCCGGCCATCTCCTCTTTGGAGTAGAGGCCAAGCCAGCCCTCCACGTCCCTCCTCCTATATATACTTGAGGTTTTGGATGTTTTGAGACAGGATTTGATCTCTCTCTCTCACGGCGAAGCCCTACCTCTCTTCTTCCTCCTCCGCAGCGCTTAGGCGAAGCCCTGTCGGAATACCTTGCTACTCCACCACCACCACGCCGTCGTGCTGCTGTTGGAGCCCTTCCCCAACCTCTCCTTCCTCCTTGCTGGATCAAGGTGTTGGGGACGTCACCGGGCTGCACGTGTGTTGAACGCGGAGGTGCCGTCCGTTCGGCACTTGATCGGATCTACCGCGATCTGAATCGCTGCGAGTACGACTCCATCAACCGCGTTCTTGTAACGCTTCCGCTTAGCGATCTTCAAAGGTATGAAGATGCAATCTCTCCCCTCTCGTTGCTGGTTTCTCCATAGATAGATCTTGGTGAACGTAGGAAAATTTTGATTTACTACTACGTCTCCCAACAGAAAGGACGCCACATGGTATGGAACATATGGGTATCATCAAAGTACCCCGAACGATGATGCGTGGAAGTGTGTCGCACCTTGGATGGGCAACACTTTCGCACCTAGCAGGGCTTCCTAAAGCCATGTCAAATCATCGGTGATGAAGCTGAGCGCTGCGAATCGGATTAGGCCACCAAGTATCATGATGACGATGAAAATTCCACGTGCGCCGAAAATTGCTAGACACTGATACATCTCCAACGTATCTATAATTTATGAAGTATTCATGCGAGGTTTACAATAGTTTTATATGGTCTTGGTACACTTTTATATTATTTTAATGGACTAACTTATTAATCTAGTGCCCAGTGTTAGTTCATGTCTTCAACATGTTTTTTGTTTCATAGAAAAACCATAGCAAACAAAGTCAAAACGCGATAACATTGATGGAGAATTATTTTGGAATATATGTGATTTTTAGGAAGAATAATCAATGCAAGGTGATGCTTGAGGGCCCCACAAGGCAACAACCCCCCCCCAGCGTGTCGGGTTGCCTTATGGGTACGTGGTAACGGTTGGAGCCCTTCTTTCTCCACAAGAAAATAATTTCCAGATAAATTTCCCCTCAAAATTTCAGCCCGATCGGAGTTACGGATCTCCACGAATATAAGAAACAGTGAAAGGCCACAAAACAGACGAGAACCAAAGAAGAAAACAGAGAGAGATCAAATCTCGGAGGGGATCTCGCCCCTCCAGGCACCATGGATACCAAGGACTAGAGGGGAGAACCTCTCCCCATCTAGGGGGAGGCCATGTAGGAGGAAACCCGAGGGGGAGACTCTCTCCCTCCCCCCTCTCTCTATATATCTATCTATCTATCTATCTATCTATCTAATCTATCTATCTATCTATCTATCTATCTATCTATCTATCTATCTATCTATCTATCTATCTATCTATCTATCTATCTACCTATCTCTCTCGGTGGCGTTGGAGTGCCGCTAGGCGAACCATCGCCGCGGTAATCGTTTTCATTAACATCACCATCTTCATCACCTTCCTCATCTATTTTCAGCGGTCCACTCTCCCGCATCCCGCTATAATCCCCTACTTGAACATGGTGCTTTATGCCAGATATTATTATCCCATGATGATCTTGATTTGTTTACTTGTATGTTTTATTTTGGTTTTGTCCAATGGCGCCTTCCGTGCCGCGCACATGTGAGGGATTCCCGATGTATGTTCAACACATTCATAATTCGCTTATAGTCGGTGGCTAGAGTGAGAGAAGCTTACACCCGAGTAAGGGTGTTTTTGCTTATGGGAGTAAAGGGTGCTTGATACTTAATGCTATGGTTGGGTTTACCTTAATGATTTATATAGTTGTGGATGCTTTCGAGAGGTCCAATCATAAGTTCATATGATCCAAGTAAGAAAGTATGTTAGCTCATGCCTCTCGCTCATATAAAAGTGCAATAATGATTACCGATCTTGTTATCAATTACTTAGGACAATAACGCATGCCATACCATCACTATTCTACACACACTCTATTTGTAATATCTATAATATATTCTCAATTTCGTTAGACATCACCTATGTTTATGTTTTAGTTCTCCGATATCATGCAAAGTTATCCTCTTTATACCCACAATGTAGTTTTATTTCTCATATTTAGATAAAAGCAAACACTCATTATACGCATAGTCATATTAATGGCAGATGGGACTTGAGAGAATATTGATCTTACCTTTAGCTCCTTCTGGGTTCAACATTCCATACTTACCACTTCCATATTTGGAAAGCCCTATGATGATTCCTTGCACTTGGAGATTATCAAGCTCTTTTCTCGCGCTACTGCCACAGAGAAATAGCGTGGGGTTAATATTTTCGTGTATGCTTGTTTTTTTCATCACTAAGTAGATTCTCGTTTTCCTTTTATTTTTGTTTTCTTGTTTTCTTTCTTTGGCTATGGGTGAAACAAAAAATAAAAAATTACTTGCCTCTTGTGCCAAATTTAAAGCTTTAAAGAAAGAGCTTCCTGGGAGACAACCCGAAATTTATAGAGAGTATTTTTATTATTTTGTGTAATATAAACTTTATTATATGTGCTGTTTAAAGATTTTAAAACACAAAATATAGGGAACCTAAAACTTTTTCAAAAAGAGAAGCGATTGGAAAGTATTGCATCAAGAACTGAGGGTCGACCTTGAACACTTGTACTCATGCTCATGAAAACAATGTTGAAAATTTCATGGAAGTTTCTCATACAAATAATTATCCCCTTGTCTATACGAGTGTACCATAAAAATAATGTGCCAAGATTTACCTTTAAGTGAGTATCGTTAAAATATCAATGCCTAGCTAAAAGGCATTAAAGAAAAGTGCTTGTTGGGAGACAACCCAATACCTATACCTGTTGTTTTTGTGTGTTCAAACAACTAAGATACTGTAGTAATCATTTTTTGTGTCTTTTACTTCAATAATGTGCCAAGTAAATCCTTTGGGATAGTGTGAATACTTGTTAGTTTGATTATGTGCAAAACATAAAATTTTGTATCTAGTATAAAAATTATTAGATTTTACCAGGCATAAAAAATTCTGAAATTTTTACAAAGGATTTCTATGAAAATTTCCTATATTTTCCTTTTTAAATTTTCAGAGATAGGGAACTATGATTTTAGTTCAGATCTTTACGGATTGTTCTGTTTTTAAAAGATTCTTTTTTGCATGCATAGTTTGCTTGTTTTAGTTTTTCATAGATTATATTTAGTGATATAAATAATGGGATGATAGAATATTGAAGGAAATAATATGTGATAACAATTATGAATCTGGTCTTTGCAATACCTAAGTGAATGATCTATCTTTATTACGCTAACCCATCTCTTGAGTTCCGCTATGTTTTGTGTGATTGAAGTTTTCACGTTTTTGGTGGGATACTGATATGAGGAAAATAAGGAGTGTAAATACCCTAAGCTTGGGGATTCCCAAGGCACCCCCAAGGTAATATTCGAGAAGACTCAATCGTCTAAGCTCGTGGATGCCCCGGAAGGCATCCCCTCTTTGATCTTCAATACTATTGGTATATCTTACTTGGAGCAATATTTTTGTCCGTCACACAATATGTGTTTTTCTTGGAGCGTCATTTTAATTTGGTAAATTTTGCTTTATATTATTTAAAATCATGTTTTTCAATAAAAAGTACCAAGAATTTTCTTTACGATGCTTGAACTGCATGTTTGATGTGTGCTGTTCAAAAACAGAAACTTTTGCCTAGTGTTTGAATTTATTTAATTTACTGGAACAGGGAAAGTTTCTGAAATTTTAGCATAGTAATTTCATACAAATTATTTATCATTTAGACAATTTGCATAAATTTTTGAGATGTATAAGTTTATATTGGTTTATATAAACTGAGTAAATGATAGTATATAGTACCTAATGTTTGGAATTATTATGCAACTTTTCTTGACAGTACATAAAGTGTTTATTTATTCTTATGTAGGGATGAATATTTTGAGACTTAGGTGAAACGGGGATATGAAGGGAGTTAACAAGAAACAAAATCTCAAGCTTTGGGATGCCCAGGGCTCCCGAGGTCCACATTACAAGAAGTATCAAGCATCTAGGCTTAGGGATGCTACACATCCCACCTCACTTCGACAACAACTATCCACTAGCCTATGTTGATCATAAGTTTCTATTTCTTCACTTCATGTGTGCTATTCTTGGAGTGTCCTTTTTTTTATTTGTTGTTTGAAATAAATCTCAGATCTGAAAGTCTTTTTTGAGAGAGATTCCTCACATAGCTACCTGATTGTTTGACCTCATTGATTTTCACTTATATCTTTTGAGATTAGTTTGATGTTTACTCTTGTTCTTCACTAATATCCTAAGAGTAAATTCTTGAAAGAAACAAATATCATAAAGTTGAAATTATATGTGCTTCATATGCTTGTCCCATGGGGATTAATGACTTCACATGTAAGAAGTGCAAGTGGTAAAATTTATTGAAAGTTAGCAAACATAGCATTGGTCACTTGAACAATTCATGAAAGAATATTCAAGGAAGAGAGATTTCACATATAAATATACTATCTTGGACATCTTCTATGATTGTGAGCCCCTATTAATTATTTTCAAGCTTTATCAAGTAGTTGATGTTGGACAAGGAAGACAACGTAATGGTATAGGTTTGTTTATATTAGCATATAAGTTATATTGGCATGGTTCCTCTAGCATGTGGTGCTTTCTCATAATCTTTTGCTAGCCAAAATTTCGTACTAAGTAGAGATACTACTGGCGCATCCAAAAGTCCTTAAACCAAGTTTCTTGCCATGAGATTCCACCATATCTAGGATTGAATAAGATCCTTCAAGTAAGTTGTCATCGGTGCAAGAAGCAATAAGAATTTCTCCTAAAAATGTATGACCTTTTATTGCAAGGGCAAACAATATTTGTACGAACTTGTGATGGTAAATAAATAAAAGAAATGGACTACATAATAAAGGTTTCTATCACAAGGGGCAATATAAAGTGATGTTTCTAACTTAAATGAATAATCTTCTAGCAATAAACAAGATCTAGATATAATGTTCATGGTTAAAACAGACACCAAATAACAATTGTTTATGTTTAAAACTAATCCCGAAGGTAGACGTAGAGGGAGCGTGTCGACGACGATCACATCAACCTTGGAACCATTTCCAACGTGCATCCTCACCTCATCCTTAGCGAGTCTTCATTTATTCCCCAGATCCTATATCGTATTATAAATATTAGTAACTGAACCGGTATCAAATACTCAAGCGCTACTACGAGCACTGGTAAGATACACATCAATAACATGTATATCCAATATACCTTTGTTGATGTTGCCAATCTTCTTATCTACCAAGTACTTGGGGCAATTCCGCCTCTAGTGGGAAGTTCCCTTTCAATAGTAGCACTCAGTCTCATATTTGGGTCCAACCTTGGGTTTCTTCACGAGAGTGGCAATTGGATTGCCGTTCTTCTTGAAGTTTTCCTTCTTTCCCTTGCCTTTATTGAAACTAGTGGTTTTCTTAACCACCAAAACTTGATGCTCATTCTTGATTTCTACTTTCGCAGCCTTAAGCATCACGAATATCTTAGAGACCGTCTTATCCATCCCTTGCATGTTATAGTTCCTCATAAAGATCTTATAGCTAGGTGGCATTGACTAGAGAACTCCCAACTGATTCAGGCGATTGTAGTACCCAGACATTCTGAGTATATGCTCACTGACTAAGTAATTATTCTCCATCTTGCAGACAAAGAACGTAGTCTTATTTCTTTGCAAAGCTACCCTCTTTATACCCACAATGTAGTTTTATTTCTCGTATTTAGATAAAAGCAAACACTCGGTGTACGTAGAGTCATATCAATGGAAGATATGAGTTGAGAGAATATTGATATTACCTTTAGATCCTTTTTGGTTCGACATTCCATACTTCCCACTTCCATCTTTGGAAATTGCTACGATGATTCCTTGCACTTGGGGATTATTAAGCTCTTTTCTCGCGCCGTTGTCGGGGAGCAATAGCATGGGGTTAAAATTTCCATGCATGCTTGTTTGTTTTCATCACTAAGTAGATTTTGTTTTTTCTTTTGTTTTTGCTTTCTTGTTTTCTTTATTTAGTTGTGGGTGAACAAAAAAAATACAAAAAAATTACTTTCCTCTTTTGCCTAGCTTAATGGCTTTAAAGAAAGCGCTGCCTGGGAGACAACCCGGAAGTTTTAGAGAGTATTTTTATTAATTTATGTAATATAAAAATTATTATATGTGTTATTTAAAGATTTTAAAAAATAGGGGCACCTAAAACTTTTTCAAAAAGAGAAGTAATTGGAAAGTTTTGCATTGAAGAAGTGAGGGTCGACCTTGAACACTTGTGTTCATGCTCATGAAAACAATGTACACAATTTGATGCAAGTTTCTCATACAAATAAATATCCCCTTGTATATACCACTATACCATATAAATAGTGTTCCAAGATTTACCTTTAAGTAAGTATCGTTAAAATATCAATGCCTAGCTAAAAGGCATTAAAGAAAATCGCTTGTTGGGAGACAACCCAACACTTATACCTACTGTTTTTGTGTGTTCACATGGCTAAGGTACTGTAGTAATCATGGTTTGTGTCTTTTATTTCAATAATGTGACAAGTAAATCCTTTGGGATAGTGTGGATACTTGTTAGTTTGATTCTGTGTAAAAACGGAAACTTTTATGTGCAGTATAAAATTACTAGATTTTACTGGGCATTATTTTTTTTTGAAATTTTACACAACATTTCTTTGGAAATTTCCTATGTTCTTCGAAGTTTTTAGAGTTTTCAAATATAGGGACGTATGGTTTTAGTTTAGATATTTACAGACTGTTTTGCTTTGAACATATTTTTTTGCATGCATAATTTGTTTGTTTTAGTGTTTCCATAGCTTATATTTACTGATATCAATTGTGGGAATGACACAATAAATTAGGAATTATGTGATAGCAATTATGGATCTTGTCTTTAAAGTACCTAAGTGAATGATCTATCTTTATTACACTAACCCATCTCATGAGTTCCGCTAGGTTTGTTGTGATTGAAGTTTTGGGTGAGATACCGATATGAGGAAAATAAGGGGCGTCATACCCTAAGATTGGGGATTCCTGAGGCACCCCAAGGTAATATCCAAGGAGGACTCAAGCGTCTAAGCTTGGGGATGCCCCGAAAGGAATCCCCTATTTTGTCTTTAATCCTATCGGTAAACTGACATGGAGCTATATTTTTATCCATCACATGCTAAGTGTTTTTCTTGGAGCGTCATTTTATTTTGGTAAACTTTTCTTTGTGTTATTTATAATCATGTTTTTCTATAAAAAGTACCAGGAATTGTTTTTACGATGCTTGAATTGCGTGTTTGATGTGTGCTTTTTTTAAAGAAAGTTTTGTTGTAGTGTTTGAATTTGTTTATTTCACTCGAACGTGGAAAGTTTCTGAAATTTTGAATTAGTAATTTAGTACAAATTATTTATTAGGTCCACAATTTTCATAAGTTTTGGGGTTAGATAAGTCAACTTTTTAAATTAATTGCTACAGGTTGTTCTGTTTGGACAGATTGCTATCATAGTTTTGTTATCTACTTATCCTAGAGTTTGCATGGCTTATATTGGTAGATATGAATTGTGGAAATGATAATATACAATACCTAATGTTTGAAAATTATTATGCAACTTGTCTTGGTGGTACATGAAGTGTTTATTTATTCTTATGTGTACTAACCTATCTCACGAGTTCTTTTCAAGTTTTGTGTGGACGAAGATTTTGATACTTAGGTGAAACTGAGATATGAGAGAAATTAACAAGACACAAAAGCTCAAGCTTGGGGATACCCAATTTTCCGCAAGTTACTATTACTAGAAGTATCGAGCACGTAAACTTGGGGATTCTATGCACCCCATCTCTCTTCGACAACAACTATCCGTTAGCCTATGTTGACCCTAAGTTTCTATTTGTTCGCTTGATATGTGTTATTCTTGGAGGGTCCTTTGTTTTTTTGCTGTTTGAAATAAATCTCGGATCTGAAAGTATTTATTGAGAGAGATTCCTCACATAGCTACCAGATTGTTTGACTACTAATTGATCTTCACTTATATCTTTTGAGAGTAGCTTGATGTTTACTCTTGTTCTTCACTTATATCCTAAGAGTAAATTGTGGAATGAAACAAATGTCATAAAGTTGAAATTATATGTGCTTCATATGCTTGTCACATGGGGATTAATTAGTGACTTCATATGTAATAATTACAAGTGGTAAAATATATTGAAAGTTAGCTTTCGTAGCATTCGCCACTTGAATAATTCATGAAAGAATATTGAAGGAAGAGAGATTTCGTATATAAATATACTATCTTGGACATCTTCTATGATTGTGATCCCCCATTAATTATTTTCAAGCTTCATCAAGTAGTTTATGTTGGACAACGAAGGCAACGTAACAGGTTATGTTTTTTTATATTCACACAGAAGTTATATTGTCATGGATCCTCTAACATGTGGTGCTTGCTAATAATCTTTTGCTGGCCAAAATTTTGAACTACCCTTAAACCTAGTTTCTTGCCATGAAAACCCACCATATCTACCTTTGTATTGAATAAGGTCCTTCAAGTAAGTTGTCATTGGTGCAAAAAGCAATCAGAATTGCTCCTAAAAATGTATGATCTTTTATTGCAATGGAAAATAGGTTGGAAATATGCCCTAGAGGCAATAATAAAATGGTTATTATTATATTTCCTTGTTCATCCTAATTGTCTATTGTTCATGCTATAATTGTATTAACCGGAAACCGTAATACATGTGTGAATACATAGACCACAACATGTCCCTAGTGAGCCTCTAGTTGGCTAGCTCGTTGATCAATAGATGGTCATGGTTTCATGACCATGAACATTGGATGTCGTTGATAACGGGATCACATCATTAGGAGAATTATGTGATGGACAAGACCCAAACCTAAGCATAGCACAAGATCGTGTAGTTCGTCTACTAAAGCTTTTGTAATGTCAAGTATTGTTTCCTTAGACCATGAGATTGTGAAACTCCCGGATACCTTAGGAATACTTTGGGTGTGCCAAACGTCACAACATAATTGGGTGGATATAAAGGTACACTACGGGTATCCCCGAAAGTATTTGTTGGGTTGGCACGAATCAAGACTGGGATTTATCACTCTGTGTGATGGAGAGGTTGTTGGAAATATGCCCTAGAGGCAATAATAAATTAGTTATTATCATATTTCCTTGTTCATGATAATCGTTTATTATCCATGCTATAATTGTATTAAATGGAAACACATTACATGTGTGGGTAAATGGACAACACTCCGTCCCTAGTATGCCTCTAGTGAACTAGCTCGTTGATAAAAGATGGCAAGGTTTCCTAGCCATTTACATGTGATGTCATTTGATAACGGGATCACATCATTAGGAGAATGATGTGATGGACAAGACCCAAACTACAAACGTAGCTTATGATCGTGTCAGTTTATTGCTACTGTTTTCTGCATGTCAAGTATATGTTCCTATGACCATGAGATCATGCAACTCACTGACATCAGAAGACTACCTTGTGTGTATCAAACGTCGCAACGTAACTGGGTGACTATAAAGGTGCTCTACAGGTATCTTCGAGGGTGTCTGTTGAGTTGGCATGGATCAAGACTGGGATTTGTTACTCCGTGTGACGAAGAGGTATCTCAGGGCCCACTCGGTAATACAACATCACAATAAAGCCTTGCAAGCAATGTGACTAAGTGTTAGTCATGGGATCTTGTATTACGGAATGAGTAAAGAGACTTGCCGGTAACGAGGTTGAACTAGGTATGGAGATACCGACGATCGAATCTCGGGCAAGTAACATACCGAAGAACAAAGGGAACATCATACGGGATTAACTGAATCCTTGACATAGAGGTTCGACCGATAAAGATCTTCGTACAATATGTAGGAACCAATGTGGACATCCAGGTTCCGCCATTGGTTATTGACCATAGAGGTGTCTCGGTCATGTCTACATAGTTCTCGAACCCGCAGGGTCTGCACACTTAAGGTTTGGTGACGTTTCGGTAGTATAGAGTTATGTATGATGGTGACCGAAGGTTGTTTGGAGTCCTGGATGAGATCCCGGATGTCACGAGGAGCTCCGGAATGGTCCGGAGGTAAAGATTCATATATAGGAAGTCCCATTTTGGTCGCCGAAAAAGTTTCGGGCTAATCGGTAATGTACCGGGAGTGCCGGTAGTGTACCGGTAGACCACCGGGAGGGGTATTTCGACCCAAGAGGCTTCATGGGCTGTGGGAGAGTAAATACCAGCCTTTTGTGGGCTTGTGGAAGTCCCACACAAGGCCCATGCGGCTGGGAGAAAAAGCCCAAAGGGAAAAAGGTGGAAAAAGGCCCAAAAAAAGGAGGAATCCTAGTCCTACTAGGATTGGAGGAGGAGTCCTCCTCTCCTCCCCACTTTGGTCGACCCAAGGGCTGGATTTTTGGCAGCCAAGACTCCTCCTCCTCTCCTCCTATATATACTAGAGGATTTTAGGGTTTTGGCACAGAATTTTCAGCCACGTGCTACCCGTTCCTCTAGTGCATAGTTTCTCCTCTAGATCAGTTTTCTGCAGTGCTTAGGCGAAGCCCTGCCGGAATTGCTCCACCACCATCGCCGGAGCGCCATCACACTGCCGGTGAACTCTTCTTCCTCTCCACTTCCACATCTGGATCAAGACGGTGGAGATCGTCATCAAGCTGCACGTGTGCTGAAAGCGGAGGTGTCGTCCGATCGGCGCTAGATCGGAAGGACCGTGATCAAGATCGCAAGACGGTTCGTGACGAGTTCGCGGGACGGATCGTGATGAGTTCGCGGGACGGATCGTGATCAAGATCACAAAATGGATCGTGATGAGTTCGCGGGACGGATCGTGATGCGGGACGGATCGTGATGAGATCGCGGGACGCTCGGCGATTTGGATCGCGAAGACGTTTGACTACACCAACCGTGTTTCTTAATGCTTCTCGATTAGCGATCTACAAGGGTATGTAGATCCACTCTCCCTCTTGTAGATGCTCATCACCATGGATAGATCTTGCATGTGCGTAGGAAATTTTTTGTTTCCCATGCAACGTTCTCCAACAGTGGTATCAGAGCTAGGTCTATGTGTAGATGAGATCTCGAGTAGAACACAAAAGGTTTGTAGGTGTTGATGCTTAGATTGCTTCCTCCCTTGGTCGGATTTTGGTTCAGCGGTATTGATAGATGAAGCGTCCCGGACGAACATTACTCGTACGCTTACGAGAGACCGGTTCCCTCGACCGCAACTTGTTGCATAGATGGCTTGCGGGTGCCAGTTTCTCTCACTTTGGTTGGATTGGATTCGACAAAGGCGGTCCTTAAGAAGGTTGAAAAGCAAATTATGTATCACCATTGTGGTTTATGCGTAGGTGAGAATTGTTCTTGCTAGAAACCCGTAGCAGCCACGTAAAACATGCAACAACAATTAGAGGACGTCTAACTTGTTTTTGCAGGGTATGTTGTGATGTGATATGGCCAATTACATGATGTGATATATGTGATGTATGAGATGATCATGTGATGTATAGATTATCACGACTTGCATGTCGATGAGTAGGGCAACCGGCAGGAGCCATAGGGTTGTATTTAATTATTGTATGACCTGCGTGTCAATCATTGATGTGTACCTTGCTAGTACTCCTAGTAGCACCTGGGTATTGGATACCGGTTCGGTTGCTAAATGTTAGTGACTCGAAATAAAAGCTACGAAATAAACGAAGAACTAGCTAAGTGTGAGGTGACGATGTGTGTTGGGAATGTTTCCAAGGTTGATGTGATCATCATCGCATGCTCTCTCTACCTTCGAGATTAGTGACGAACCTAAAATAAATGTTATTTGGTGTTTTTTGCGTTGAGCATGAACGTGATTAGATCATGTTCATTGCAACACGGTTATTCATTTAAGTTAGAGAATAATGATTATTCTATTTACGTGAATAATACCTTCAATGGTCATGCACCCAGTAAGAATGGTTTGTTGAAACTTGATTGTAGTAATACACATGTTCATAACATTGATGCCAAAAAGATACAAAGTTAATAATAATAGTACCACATACTTGTGGCACTGCCGCTAAATGTCATATTGGTATAAAACGCATGAAGAAACTCCATGCTGATGGATCTTTGGACTCATTTGATTTTGAATCGGTTGAGACATGCGAACCATGCTTCTTGGCCAAGATGACTAAGGACCCCGTTTTCTGTTTTGATGAAGTGGGCAAGTGATTTATTGGAAATGATACATATTGATGTATGCAATCCAATGAGTCTTGTAGCGTGCGGTGGATATCGTTATTTTCTTACCTTCACTGATGATTTGAGTAGATATAGTGTATATTTACTTAATACAAGTCTGAATCGTTTGAAAGGTTCAAGCAAATTCAGAGTGAAGTTTAAGATCATTGTGACAAGAAGATAAAGATGTTTGCGATATGATCGTGGAGTTGAATATCTAAGTTACGAGTTTGGCATACAGTTTTAGACAATGTGAAGGTTGTTTCACAACTCACGCCACCTGGAACACCATAGTGTGATGGTGTGTCCGAATGTCATAGTCGTGCTCTATTGGATATGGTGCGTGCTATGATGTCTATTATCATTTTGTTACTATAATTTTGGGGGTTATGCATTAGAGACAACAACATTCACTTTAAATCGGGCACCATCTAAATCCGTTGAGATGACACCGTGTGAACTATGGTTTGATAGAAACCTAAGCTGTCATTTCTTAATGTTTGGGGCTGCGACGCTTGTGTGGAAAATGTTTTCGCCTAATGAGCTTGAACCCAAAGCGGACAAATGCATCTTCATAGAATACCCTAAGAACAGTTGGGTGAACCTTCTATCTCAGATCCAAGCATACAATGTTTGTTGTTAAAACTGGGTCCTTTCTCGAGAAAGGGTTTCTCTTGAAAGAATTTAGTGGGAGGAGGATAGAACTTGATAAGGTTATTTGAACCTCTGCTTCAACCAGAAAGTAGCGCAGCGCAGAAAGATGTTTCTGTGAAGCCTACGTCAGTTGAAGAGGAAGTTAATGATGATGATCATGAAGCTTCGGATCAAGTTACTATTGACCTACAAGGAAAATAGAACTTGATGAGGTTATTGAACCTTTACTTCAACCAGAAAGTGGCGCAACACAGAAAGATGTTTCTGTGAAGCCTACGTCAGTTGAAGAGGAATTTAATGATGATGATCATGAAGCTTTGGATCAAGTTACTATCGAACTTCGTAGGTCGACAAGGACGTGTACTGCTTATGAGCGGTACGACAACCCTGTCTTGAAGGTCATGTTGTTGAACAACGATGGACCTACGAACTATGGAGAAGCGATGATGGGCCCAGAAACCAAAAAATGGTTAGAGGCCATGAAATCCGAGAAAGGATCCATGTATGAAAACCAAGTATAGACTTTGGTGGACTTGCTCGTTGGACAGCTGGTCGTTGAAGTACAAATGGATCTTTAAAATGAAGACAGACGCTGATGGTAAATGTTACCATTTGTAAAGCTCGACTTGTTGCAAAGTAGTTTACGACAAGTTCAAGAAGTTGACTACGATGAGACTTTCTCACTAGTAGCAATGCTAAAGTCTGTTGGAATTATGTTAGCAGTTGCTGCACTTCCAATCATGAAACCTGGCAGATGGATGTCAAAACATCGTTTTCCTTAACGGTTTGCTCGAGGAAAGGTTGTATGTGATACAACCAAAAGGTTTTGTCAGTCCTAAGGATGCCAAAAGGTGTGCAAGCTTCAGTGACTCTTCTATAAACTGAAGCAAGCATCTCAGAGTTGGAATATACACTTTGATGAGGTGATCAAAGTTTTGAGTCTATACAAAGTTTATGAGAAACTTGTATTTACAATAAAGTGAGTGGGAGCACTATAGAGTTTCTGGTAAGCATATGTGGAATCCTAGTCCTACTAGGATTGGAGGAGGAGTCCTCCTCTCCTCCCCATTTTGGTCGACCCAAGGGGTGGCTTTTTGGCAGCCAAGACTCCTCCTCCTCTCCTCCTATATATACTATAGGATTTTAGGGTTTTGGCACAGAATTTTCAGCCATGTGCTACCCGTTCCTCTAGTGCATAGTTTCTCCTCTAGATAGGTTTTCTGCAGTGCTTAGGCAAAGCCCTACCGGAATTGCTCCACCACCATCGCTGGACCGCCGTCACACTGTCGGTGAACTCTTCTTCCTCTCCACTTCCTCTTGCTGGATCAAGATGGTGGAGATCGTCATCAAGCTGCACGTGTGCTGAACGCGGAGGTGTCGTCCGTTCGGTGCTAGATCGGAAGGACCGTGATCAAGATCGCAAGACGGTTCATGACGAGTTCGCGGGACGGATCGTGATGAGTTCGCGGGACGGATCGTGATCAAGATCACGAAACGGATCGTGATGAGTTCGGGGGACGGATCGTGATGAGTTCACGGGATGGATCGTGATGAGATCGCGGGACGCTCGGCGATTTGGATCGCGAAGACGTTGGACTACACCAACCGCATTTCTTAATGCTTCCTTCTTAGCGATCTACAAGGGTATGTAGATCCACTCTCCCTCTCGTAGATGCTCATCACCATGGATAGATCTTGTGTGTGCGTAGGAAATTTTTTGTTTCCCATGCAACGTTCTCCAACAGAGGTATCTCTGGGCCCACTCGGTAAGACATCATCATAATGAGCTCAATGTGACTAAGGAGTTAGCCACAGGATGATGTGTTATGGAACGAGTAAAGAGACTTGTTGGTAACAAGACTGAAAAAGGTATAGGGATACCGATGATCAAATCCCGGGCAAGTATCATACTGGTAGACAAAGGGAATTGTATACGGGATTGATTGAATCCCCGACATCATGGTTCATTCGATGAGATCATCGTGGAGCATGTGGGAGCCAACATGGGTATCCATATCCCGCTGTTGGTTATTTACCGGAGAGGTGTCTCGGTCATGTCTACATGCCTCCCGAACTCGTAGGGTCTACACACTTAAGGTTCGATGACGCTAGGGTTATCGGAAAATTTTGTAGGTGGTTACCGAAGGTTGTTTGGAATCCCGGATGATATCCCAGACGTCATGCGGAGTTCCGGAATGGTCCAGAGGTAAAGATTCATATATAGGAAGTGAGGTTTTGGTCACCAGAAGTGTTTCGAACCCTAGGCCCAAATGGGCCCTAGGCCCACCCTAGGGCGGCTAGGGCTGCCGCAGCCCTCTCCCCTCCCTTGGCCGCCGCGCCCAAAGGCCATCTAGGGCTGGCCGCCTCCCTAGGGTGGGAACCCTAGGGGGTGCGCCCCTCCTCCTCCTCCCATATATATAGTCTAGGATTTTGGGGGCTGCAACACACAAGTTTCTCTCCCTCTCGGCGCAGCCCTACCCCTTCTCCTCCTCGTCCTCCGTAGTGCTTGGCGAAGCCCTGCCGGAGTACCACGCAGCTCCACCGTCACCATGCCTTCGTGTTGCCGGAGCTCTCCCTCAATCTCTCCTTCCTCCTTGCTGGATCAAGGCGTAGGAGACGTCACCGAGCTGCACGTGTGTTGAACACGGAGGCACCGTTGTTCGACGCTTAGATCAGAATGCACCGCAATCTGAATTGCTGCAAGTATGACTCCACCAACCGCATTCTAGTAATTCTTGCGCTTAGCGATCTTCAAATGTATGAAGATGCTCTACCCCTTTGCTCGTTGCTGGTTTCTGCATAAATTGATCTTAGCGACGTAGGATTTTTTTGATTTACTACTACGTCCCCCAACAATGGCATCATGAGCTAGGTCTATGCGTAGAATCTATGCACGAGTAGAACACAAGTTGTTGTGGGCGTCGATTTTGTCAATTTGCTTGCCGTTACTAGTCTTATCTTGATTCGGCAGTATTGTGGGATGAAGCGGCCCGGACCGACTTTACACGTACGCTTACGTGAGACTGGTTTCACCGCCTGACTTGCACTTGTTCCATAAGGTGGCTAGCGGGTGTCTGTCTCTCCCACTCTAGTCGGATCGGATTCGATGAAGAGGGTCCTTATGAAGGGTAAATAGCAATTGGCATATCATGTTGTGGTTTTTGCGTAGGTAAGAAACGTTCTTGCTAGAAACCTATAGCAGCCACGTAAAAACTTGCAACAACAATTAGAGGATGTCTAACTTGTTCTTGCAGCATATGATGTGTGATGTGATATGGCCAAAAGAATGTGATGTATGAGATTTATCATGTTCTTGTAATAGGATTCACGACTTGCATGTCGATGAGTATGACAACCGACAGGAGCCATAGGAGTTGTCTTAATTTATTGTATGACCCACGTGTCAATCATAAACACCATGTAATTACTTTACTTTATTGCTAACCGTTAGCCATAGTAGTAGAAGTAATAGTTGGCGAGACAACTTCATGAAGACACGATGGTGGAGATCATGATGATGTAGATCATGGTGTCGTGCTGGTGACAATGATGATCATGGTGCCCCGAAGATGGAGATCAAAGGAGCAAGATGATATTGGCCATATCATGTCACTATATTGATTGCATGTGATGTTTATCATGTTTACATCTTATTTGCTTAGAATGACGGTAGCTTAATAAGATGATATCTCACTAAAATTTCAAGAAATGTGTTCACCCTAAATGTGCACCATTGCTAAGGTTCGTTGTTTCGAAGCACCACGTGATGATCGGGTGTGATAGGTTCTAACGTTCGCATACAATGGGTGTAAGCCATATTTGCACACGCAATACACTTAGGTTGACTTGACGAGCCTAGCATGTAAAGACATGGCATCGGAACACGGGAGACCGAAAGGTCGAACATGTGTCGTATAGAAGATATGATCAACATGGAGATGTTCACCATTGATGACTAGTCCGTCTCATGTGATGATCGGACACAGGCTAGTTGACGTGGATCATGTGTCACGTGGATGACTAGAGAGATGTCTATCTAAGTAGGAGTTCATTAAATAATTTGATTATGTGAACTTAATTATCATGAAATTAGTCTAAAAATTGTCTTTACAATCTATATTGTAGATCCAATGGCCAACGCTAATGTTTTCTCAACTTCAACGCGTTCCTAGAGAAAACCAAGCTGAAAGACGATGGAAGCAACTATGCGGACTGGGTCCATAGCTTGAGGATCATCCTCATAGCTTCCAAGAGATTATATGTCCTTGATGCACCGCTAGGTGACGCACCCGTTTTCCCAGCAACTCAAGATGTTATGAACGCCTGGTAGTCGAGTTGTGATGATTACTCCCTGGTTCAGTGCGGCATGCTTTACATCTTAGAACTGGGGCTCCAAAAGCACTTTGAGCAACACGGAGCATATGAGATGTTACAAGAGCTGAAATTGGTTTTCCAAGCTCATGCCCGGGTCGAGAGATATGATGTCTCCGACAATTTCTTCAGTTGTAAGATGGAGGAGAATAGTTCCGTCAGCGAGCACATACTCGAAATGTCTGGGTTGCACAACCGCTTGTCTCAGCTGGGAGTTAATCTTCCAGATGACTCGGTTATTGACAGAATCCTCCAGTCGCTCCCACCTAGCTACAAGAGCTTTGTGATGAGCTACAACATGTAGGGTATGGTGAAGTCCATTCCTGAGTTGTACTCGATGCTGAAATCAGCGGAGGTCGAGATCAAAAAGGAGCATCAAGTGTTGATGGTCAATAAGACCACTAGTTTCAAGAAAGGCAAGGGTAAGAGGAATTTCAAGAAGTACGGCAAAGCAGTTGTCACGCCCGGTAAGCAAGTTGCTGAGAAGAAGAACAAGAATGGACCCAAGCCTGAGACTGAGTGCTTTTATTCCAAGGGTACCGGTCAGTGGAAGCGGAACTGCCCCAAGTACTTAGCGGATAAGAAGGCCGGTAACGTTAAAGGTATATGTGATATACTTGTTATTGATTTGTACCTCACCAGCGCTCGTAGTAGCTCCCGGGTATTTGATACCGGTGTAGTTGCTCTCATTTGTAACTCCAAGCTGGAGCTACGGAATAAGCAGAGACTGGCGAAGGACGAGGTGACGATGCGCGTTGGGAATGGTTCCAAGGTCGATGTGATCGCCGTTGGCATGCTACCTCTACATCTACCTTCGGGATTAGTTTTAAACCTTAATAATTGTTATTTAGTACCAGCTTTGAGCATGAACATTGTATCTGGATCTCGCTTGATGCGAGATGGCTACTCATTTAAATCTGAGAATAATGGTTGTTCTATTTATATGAGAGAAATGTTTTATGGTCATGCCCTGCTGGTCAATGGTTTATTTTTGATGAATCTCGAGCGTCATGTTACACATGTTCATACTGTGAGTACCAAAAGATGTAAGGTTGATAACGATAGTCCCACTTACATGTGGCACTGCCGCCTTGGTCATATTGGTGTCAACCGCATGAAGAAACTCCATGCTAATGAACTCTTGGAGTCTATTGATTTTGAATCATTTGACGCGTGCGAACCATGCCTCATGGGCAAGATGACCAAGACTCCGTTTTCTGGAACAATGGAGCGAGCAACTGACTTGTTGGAGATAATACATACCAATGTATGCGGTCCAATGAGCGTCGAGGCTTGCGGTGGCTACCTTATGTTCTCACCCTCAGCGATGACTTGAGCAGATATGGGTATCTCTACTTAATGAAACACGTATCTGAAACCTTTGAAAAGTTCAAGGAATTTCAGAGTGAGGTAGAGAATCAACATGATAGGAAAATAAAGTGCCTACGATCTGATCATGGCGGAGAATATGTGAGTCACGAGTTTGGCACACACATAAGGAAATGTGGAATTGTTTCACAACTCACGCCGCCTGGCACACCTCAACGAAATGGTGTGTCTGAACGTCGTAATCACACTCTATTGGATATGGTGTGATCTATGATGTCTCTTACCGACTTACCGCTATCATTTTGGGGATATGCAGCAGAGACTGAGGCATTCACTTTAAATAGGGCACTGTCTGTATCCGTTGGGACGACACCGCATGAATTATGGTTTGGAAAGAAACCTAAGCTGTCATTTCTGAAAGTTTGGGGATGTGATGCTTAGTGAAGAAACTTCAACCTGAGAAGCTCGAACCCAAAGCAGAAAAGTGCGTCTTCGTAGGATACCCCAAAGAAACTATTGGGTATACCTTCTACCTCAGATCCGAAGGCAAAGTCTTTGTTGCCAAGAATGTATCCTTTCTAGAGAAAGAGTTTCTCTCGAAAGTAGTAAGTGGGAGGAAAATAGAACTTGATGAGGTAATTGTACCTCCACTCGAACTGGAGAGTAGCGAAGCATAGGAGTTGTTTCTATGGAGCCTGCACCGGCTGGAGAGGAAGTTAATGATGATGATCATGAAACTTCAGATCAAGTTGCTATTCGAAGGTCCACTAGGACACGTTCCGCACCAGAGTGGTACGACAACCCTGTCCTGGAGATCATGTTGTTGGACAACGGTGAACCTTCAAACTATGAAGAAGCGATGGCAGTCCCGGATTCCAACAAATGGCTTGAAGCCATGAAATCCGAGATAAGATACATGTACGAGAACAAAGTATGGACTTTGGTGGACTTGCCCGATGATAAGCGAACCATAGAAAATAAATGGATCTTTAAGAAGAAGACTGACGCGGATGGTAATCTGACCGTCTATAAGGCTCGGCTTGTCACTAAGGGTTATCGACAAGTTGAAGGAGTTGACTACGATGAGACTTACTCACCCGTAGCGATGCTGAAGTCCGTTCGAATCATGTTAGCAATTGCCGCATTTTATGATTATGAGATCTGGCAAATGGACGTCAAAACGACATTCCTTAATGGTTTCCTTAAGGAAGAACTGTATATGATGCAGCAGGAAGGTTTTTTGTCGATCCTAAAGATGCTAACAAAGTATGCAAGCTTCAGCACTCCATCTATGGGCTGATGCAAGCATCTCAGACTTGGAACATTCGCTTTAATGAGGTGATTAAAGCGTTTGGATTTCTACAGGTTTCTGGAGAACCCTGTATTTACAAGAAAGTGAGTGGGAGCTCTGTAGCATTTCTCATATTATATGTGGACGACATATTGTTGATGGGAAATGATATAGAACTTTTGAAAAGCATAAATGCC
The DNA here is from genome assembly GCA_022496015.1 of Hordeum marinum. Taxonomy (NCBI): domain Eukaryota; kingdom Viridiplantae; phylum Streptophyta; class Magnoliopsida; order Poales; family Poaceae; genus Hordeum; species Hordeum marinum. The sequence goes on along the minus strand of CM039675.1, from coordinate 393,212,688 downwards.
TACTTGAATAAGTGTTTTTCAATGAAGGACCTTGGAGAAGCTTCTTACATATTAGGCATCAAGATCTATAGGGATAGATCGAAACGCCTCATAGGTCTTTCACAAAGCACATACCTTGACAAGATATTGAAGAAGTTCAATATGGATCTGTCCAAGAAGGGGTTCTTGCCTGTGTTGCAGGGTGTGAGATTGAGTACAACTCAATGCCCGACCACGGCAGAGGGTAGAGAAAAGGTTAGTGTCATCCCCTATGCTTCAGCCATAGGCTCTATTATGTATGCCATGCTGTGTACCAGACCTAATGTGAACCTTGCCATAAGTTTGATAGGGAGGTACCAAAGTGATCCTGAAGCGGAACACTGGACAGTGGTCAAGAATATCCTGAAGTACCTGAAAAGGACCAAGGACATGTTTCTCGTATATGGAGGTGCCGAAGATGTCGTCGTAAAGGGTTACGTCGATGCTAGCTTCGACACAGATCCGGATGACTCCAAGTCATAAACCGGATACATGTATATTTTGAACGGAGGGGCAGTCAGCTGGTGCAGCAGCAAGCAAAGCGTCGTGGCGGCATCTACATGTGAAGCGGGGTACATAGCTGCTTCAGAAGCAGCAAAGGAAGGAGTCTAGATGAAGGAGTTCATCACCGACCTAGGAGTGATTCCCAGCGTGTCGGGCCCGATGACTCTATTCTGTGACAACACTTCAGCTATTGCCCTCGCCAAGGAGCCCAGGTTTCACAAGAAGACAAGACACATCAAGCGCCGCTTCAACTCCATTCATGATTACATTCAGGAAGGAGATATAGATATTTGTCAAGTACATACGGATTTGAATGTCGCAGATCCGTTGACTAAACCTCTCTCATGAGCAAAGCATGATCAACACCAGAACTCTATGGGTGTTCGATACATCACAATGTAACCAGATTATTGACTCTAGTGCAAGTGGGAGACTATTGGAAATATGCCCTAGAGGCAATAATAAAATTGTTATTGTTATATTTACTTGTTCATAATAATTGTCTATTGTTCATGCTATAATTGTATTAACCTGAAACCGTAATACATGTGTGAATACATAGACCACAACATGTCCCTAGTGAGCCTCTAGTTGGCTAGCTCGTTGATCAATAGATGGTCACGGTTTCATGACCATGGACATTGGATGTCGTTGATAACGGGATCACATAATTAGGAGAATGATGTGATGGACAAGACCCAAACCTAAGCATAGCACAAGATCATGTAGTTCGTCTGCTAAAGCTTTTGTAATGTCAAGTAATGTTTCCTTAGACCATGAGATTGTGCAACTCCCGGATACCATAGGAATACTTTGAGTGTGCCAAATGTCACAACGTAACTGGGTGGCTATAAAGGTGCACTATGGGTATCCTCGAAAGTATCTATTGGGTTGGCACAAATCGATACTAGGATTTGTCACTCCGTGCACGGAGAGGTATCTCTGAGCCTACTCGGTAAGACATCATCATATGAGCTCAATGTGACTAAGGAGTTATCCACAGGATGATGTGTTACGGAACGAGTAAAGAGACTTGCCGGTAATGAGATTGAACAAGGTATAGGGATACTGATGATCGAATCTCAGGCAAGTATCATACCGGTAGATAAAGGGAATTGTATACGAGATTGACTGAATCCCTGACATCGTGGTTCATCTGATGAGATCATCGTGGAGCATGTGGGATCCAACATGGGTATCAAGATACCGCTGTTGCTTATTCACCAGAGAGGTGTCTCGGTCGTGTCTACATGCCTCCCGATCCCGTAGGGTCTACACACTTAAGGTTCAATGACGCTAGGGTTATAGGGAAATTGTGTACGTGGTTACCGAAGGTTGTTCGGAGTCCCAGATGAGATCCTGGATGTCACGAGGAGTTCCGGAATGGTCCGGAGGTAAAGATTCATATATAGGAAGTGAGGTTTTGGTCACCGGAAGTGTTTCAGGCATCACCTATATCATACCGGGACCACTGGAAGGGTTCCGGGGGTCCACCGTGTGGGGCCATAGGCACCAGAGGGCGGCGTGGGCCGAAGGTGGGAGAGAACCAGTCACTAGGTGGGCTGGTGCTCCTCCCACCTGGCCCAAGGCGCAGCAAAGGAGAGAGGGGGGCAAACCCTAGGCCCAGATGGGCCCTAGGCCCACCCTAGGGCGGCTAGGGCTGCCGCACCCCTCTCCCCTCCCTTGGCTGCCACGCCCAAAGGACATCTAGGGTTGGCCACCACCCTAGGGTGGGAACCCTAGGGGGTGCGCCCCTCCTCCTCCTCCTATATATACTGAGGGCTTTTGGGGGCTGCAACACACAAGTTTCTCTCCCTCTTGGCGCAGCCCTACCCCTTCTCCTCCTCGTCCTCCATAGTGTTTGGCAAAGCCCTACCGGAGTACCACGCAGCTCCACCATCACCATGCCGTCGTGCTACCGGAGCTCTCCCTCAACCTCTCCTTCCTCCTTGCTGGATCAAGGCGTAGGAGACGTCACCGGGCTGCACGTGTGTTGAACGCAGAGGCGCCGTTGTTCGGCGCTTAGATCAGAATCCACCCCTATCTGAATCGCTACGAGTACGACTCCACCAACCGCGTTCTAGTAACACTTCCGCTTAGCAATCTTCAAAGGTATGAAGATGCTCTACCCCTTTGCTCGTTGCTGGTTTCTCCATAGATTGATCTTGGTGACGTAGGAATTTTTTTGATTTACTACTACGTTCCCCAACAAAATATTCTTTGTATTAGTTTGTGATGGTAAAGAAATAAAAGCGGCGGAATACATAATAAAGGTTTCTATACAAGCGGGAGTATAAAGTGACATTTAAGAGATTGCACTTCCAAAAAATCAAAGGTGCACGACAACCTCTGCTTCCCTCCACAAAGTACCTATCTTTTACTTTTCGGTTTTTACTTTTATGCAAGATTCACTACTCATTGTTCATTCCTATCTTGAACCTTAATTATTCTCCACTTGGCAAGTACCATGTGGTAGGGAATGATCCAGACACATATATCCATTTCAATATATGTAATCATGAGTTATTATTGTTGGCATTATCCCTGAGATTAATAAGTTGGGAGGCGAAACATTAAGCCCCTATCTTCCTATGTGTTTAACTGAAACGGTTTGTTCTAAAAATATGCTTTGAGTGTCAGCAATCATGGAAGACTAAATTATAGTGGAGTATGTGGAATATGCTAAATCAAAGCTCTTACATAGACCCTTCTTGAAAATAAGATGAATTGTAATTGTTTGATTAGTGAAAAGATAGTTTGTCGGTTTTCAAGAAGGTTTATAGTCTATACTTTAACATGTGAATAGCTTGCTACTCGATCACAAGAAGTTTTATGAGAAATGAGATAATGTTTATGATATATGTAATGATGCTAGAAAAGGTGATTGACATTAGCATTGATAAAACTTATGATTATTTCTTTTATCACTTGCTCACTCGAGGATGAGCAGGCATTAAGCTTGGGGATGTTGATACGTCTCCAATGTATCTATAATTTATGAAGTATTCATGCCATGTTTACAATAATTTTACATGGTTTTGGTGCACTTTTATATTATTTTATGGACTAACTTATTAATCTAGTGCCTAGAGTCAGTTCCTGTTTTCGGCATGTTTTTTTCATAGAAAAACCTAATGGAAGTCCAAACGCGATAAATTTTTACAGAGAATTATTTTGGAATATATGTGATTTTTAAGAAGAAGAACCAACGCAATGCCATGCTCGAGGGTCCCACAAGGCAACAGGGCGCGCCTACTGAGGGAGTCCTGGATTAAGGGGTCCTCGGATAGCCGACCTATTCTCATGGGTCGGACTGTATGGGCCGCAAGGTAAGCATTGGATGATCAAGGGCCCCGTCGCCAGGGTGGAAGCTTCAAAGAGCCGAGGCGTGTCCTCCAAGTTGTCGACCATAGATAGGCATGGTTTTTCCTTCAATATGCAACCGACCATATGTAAACCCTAGGTACCCTCGACATCTATATAAGCCGGAGGGTTTTAGGATGTAAGAGGACAACTCATCTAGGGTTTAGCTATTTGATCTTGAGGTAGATCGACTCTGTAACCTATACATCATCAATACAATCAAGCAGGACGTAGGGTATTACCCTCATAAGAGGGCCCGAACCTGGGTAAACATCGTCTCCCTTGTCTCCTGTTACCATTGATTCTAGTCTCACAGCTCGGGACCCCCTACTCGAGATCCGCCGGTTTTGACACCGACATTGGTGCTTTCATTGAGAGTTCCGTTGTGATCGCCAAAGGAATCGATGGCTCTCCTTGCTACAAACAACAAGATCTGTGGCTAGAGGACTCTCACCTCTGATCGGATTCTCACGAGCGGTGGCACCTTGTCGCACGACGACCCGATCGACCACCTTGGCGGGATCAGAAACTTTCCCCCGATCAAAGAATCAAGTTCGAAACCTTAGAGTTTGTCGCTGATTCACGGGGAGAACTCTTCTTGATAGAACCCTCGACTCTTATGAAGAAGCCCGTAGCTCTCGACGCCTTGACGCCGAAGATGTCAGGCCCCTCTTCAAATGAAGTCGTCACCCTCAGGCTGTCTAGAATGCCCAACCCGACCGTCGTGACCGGATTTACCATGGTTAATCAGGATCCGGGTCTGCTCTCATGCGGCTCCGAATCCGCGATGCCGCTTATCGACTCCAGTTGCCTCAGTGACACGCATCCTACCGTCACCTCATTTTTAGACGAGCCATTCGATCGGATTGAGACCATGCGTATGTCTGATGACCTGGTTCCAGTCTATTAACAGCTCGGGCTTAGACCCGAAGACAGGGAGATTCACGTCCCCACGGTCACCTACCTAGTGCCACCGTCGAGTGTCCGGCTGGGGGCTCGTCCCCCCAGTGATCGGAATTAAAAACGATTTATACCTTGGTCTCTGCTCATTGAGATCTCGTCTATAACCTAGACATCGAAGTTCGCTCTGGAGATGGACCGGTGTCGGTCCCTGATCTGGCACATAGTTCGGAGTCCGCGATTCCGAACTCGCAACATGGCGTGGAATCAAATTTTTTCCCACCCACCACCCAAGCCGATCATCCCAGTACCACGAGCCCAAATCTTTGGACCTACGGGATATTAAGAAATTCCGAGGAGAGTCGGTTCATCATTTTTGGGCTAGACTCTTGCTCGCCAAAAGCAGAGAAAAAGGTCTTAGTGACTAAGAGATAATGGCAACGTTCAAATGCAATTGCCATGACAAAGGGATTCTTAACGCCCTGGCTCGCCTACACATTCGTGACTTCACCGAGCTGTCAGACTTGGTACAGAAATATTGTGCCATGGAAAGTGCTTGGCAAGCCGAACGGTTATTTTTGGAACCAACCTTTACCGAACACCCTAGAGGAGATCAGAAAAAGAGGATACCTCCAAAGTGGCCAGCCGGATTCGAACTCGCCGAAAAGAAGAACAAGCCCCTTATAGGGGTCCGTACTGTCCTTGACGGGCTGTTGGACAAACCATGCCATATACATTCCGTGTTGCTTAACACAAACCCAACTCACAGGCTTAGAGCTTGCTGGGTCGTCAGGCAGGTCGCAAAGAGCAATGAGGACATTCTTGAGGCGCTACCGCCGAATAGGCGCTCCACATCATCACCCGGATACAATGCCGAAGTCCTGATGATCTACGAAATGTTCCCCTCAAGGAACAGAAGGAAAAGAGCTCTTAAGGAACTCAAATAGTTCTACCATGTGGCAGCAACAAGTGCATGGGAAGACATCCCCATTACCTTCGAAGATACTGACTGACCAGCCATTCTTCCCAGTCATTCACCGGCCGCACTAGTCTTCAACCCCATCATCGATGGCTACAGGTTACACAAGGTGCTAATGGACGGCGTCAATGGTTTAAACCTGATCTACAAAGACACCCTGGAAAAAATATAGTTCGGCTGATCTCGCATCGAGCATAGCAACACGACTTTTCTGAGAATCATTTCAGGGAAGGAGGCATGATGTTTGGGACGTATCGTCCTAGACGTAGTGTTTGGCACGCCCGAAAACTACCGATCCTAAGAGCTCCTCTTCCATATCGTACCCTTCCCTAGCGGCTATCACGCCCTATTGGGACATGACACCTTCCCAAAATTCCAGGCTATACCCCATTATGGGTATATGAAGCTCAAAATGCCAGGACCAAACGGAGTAATCACAATTGCCAGTGATCCAAACATAGCCCTCTCGGACAAAAACAAAACAGCAGCCCTGGCCCTCGAGGCATTAGCCGAGACCTTCACTGCGAAGAACTGACCGCACTTCGGACAACCGTTGATAAGGACGACGTGATCCTTACTAAAAGGCCCAAGCCTACGTCCTTTAAACCCGCATATGAAGTCGTTAAATTTCAAGTACACCTGACGGACCCCAACAAGACAGCATCCATCAGAGCTTAGCTCGATCCCATTGTGGATGAAGGAAAACTGGGACATCTTTTCCTGACATCCTTCCGATATGTCTGGAATCCCACGACGGCTCGCAGAACACAGTCTGAACGTCCTGGCAGGCTTCAAGCCCTTAAAGCAGACTCTACGCCACTTTTTCGAACCCAAATGACAAGCTATGGGTGAAGAATTATCTAAACTGCTAGAGGCCGGATTCATTCGGGAGATTAAGCACCTTGAATGGTTGGCAAATCTAGTGATAGTACCAAAGAAAGACAAATCCTGGCGGCTTTGCGTCGATTTCAAAGACCTCAACAAGGTCTGCCCTAAGGACCCTTTCCCCTTACTGCGCATAGACCAGATCATCGATGCCACAGCCGGACACGACTCGTTGTGTTTCCTTGACGCTTATTCCGGATACCATCACATTAAAAATGAAGGAATCCGATCAATCTGTAACCGCATTCATTACCCCCTATGGGCCATTCTGCTTCAACACGATGCCCTTTGGGCTAAAAAACGTTGGGGCTACGTACCAGCGCATGATCCAGACTTGTCTCGCGAAACAAGTCGGTAAGACAATCGAGGCATACGTGGACAATCGAGGCATACGAGACAATCGAGGCATACGAGATAATCGAGGCATACGAGACAATCGAGGCATACGTGGTAGTCAAAACCAAACACGCCAGCCAGTTGATCGACGACCTACGACAAACCTTTGCTAGCCTGCGTGAGTACGACGTATGACTCAATCCGGAAAAATGTGTATTCGAAGTTCCCGCCAGTAAACTGCTTGGATTCATCGTCTCCCATAGAGGAATAGAAAGGAATCCATCTAAGATCTGCGCTCTATCAGAACTTACAATTCCCACAGAACTAAAGCATGTCCAGAGGTTGGCTGGTTGCGTAGCGGCGCTAAGCCGCTTTATCTCTCGCCTTAGAGAAAAGGCTCTACCGCTCTATAAGCTGCTGAAACGGACCAACAATTTCAAGTGGACCAGCAAAGCAGCGGCCTCATTAGAATAAATTAAAAACACTGCTGGCAAGCATCCCATACTCACAGCACTAGGCGCTGGTGAACCCATGTTATTATACATATCGTCTACCAACCAAGTCGTTAGCGCAGTGCTCTTCGTCGAATGAGAGGAGGAGGGACACAAATTCCGAACACAAAAGCCAGTCTATTACGTGTCAGAAGTACTAATGTAATGCAATTCCAGATACCCGCACTACCAGAAGATAGCCTACACAGTATTTATGGCATCAAGGAAACTCAGACACTATTTCCAAGAGTGTTCGGTAATGATGGCATCTGAAGTACCCTTGAACGACAGAATCAACAATAGGGACGCCATCGGCCGCATAGCCAAATGGCCATAAAATCACAGGGTATGATGTGCCATAAAATAACCTAGAAGCCACGATGTGCCATAAAATCACAGGTACTGGCAAATGTTTTGCCTGAGTGGACGGAGGCCGAGCTCCCCAAGGAACACAGTACATACTCCCATTGGACAATGTACTTTGATGGATCCAAAACCTTGGCCGTACTTGGGGCTGGAGTTATCGTCACATCCCCCACAGGTGACAATGTTTGATATGTGTTGCAAATCATGTATGCCGACTCCAACAATGCAGCCGAATACGAAGCACTCCTGCATGATCTTCGGATGGCAGTATCAATGGATATACGGTGGCTAGAGGTGCGGGGAGACTCCAACTTGGCCATCTCCCAAATCAATGGTGAATGCGACTCCAAAAACCTGAAGATGGTGGCATATAGAAATGCCATCCTAAAGATATCCGCATGGTTCGAGGGGTTGGAATTCCACCACATCGCTCGTGACAATAACCAAGCTGCTAACGTATTGTCCTGTGTGGGGGCTAAGCGCGACCCTGTCCCAAAAAATACTTTCCTAGAATGGCTCTTTAATCCATTAATGGTTTGGCAGGACGATCATAAGGGCGCTGGTCTAAATAAGGCAGAAGATGTTGTTCCCCCCATAAACGAACCAGACGACCAAATCATCGGTGGCTCCATAATGGATGAAACTCCTTCAGCCCATGAGGTCATGGTAGTAATCGCGCCATGGACCGAGCCCTTCCTCGCCTACCTTCTTCACAAAGAACTCCCCAACAATCAGACGGAGGTGCGACACATAATTCGGCAATCCAAAGCCTACAAGGTACATGAGGGTGAGTTATATACGAAAAGCACCACCGGAATATTACAGTTGTGCATATCTGAGGAAGAAGGACGACACCTCTTGGCCGAAGTCCATGCTCGGATGGGCCATCATCATGCCACAGCAAGAGCCTTGGTCATCAAGGCCTTCCGAGCTGGTTTCTTTTGGCCCACTGCTCGGCCGGACGCCCAATCACTTGTCAAACACTGCGTAGGGTGTCAACTCTTCGCAAATCAAAGTCGCATGCCCCCAACAGCTCTTCGAACTATTCCGATCACCTGGCCTTTCGCGGTCTGGAGGCTAGACATGGTCGGACCAGTTAAAGGGGGGACCAAGAAGAATAAATATTTACTGCTCATGGTTGACAAGTTCACCAAATGGATAGAGGGGAAACCCGTTAAATCAGCCAAGTCCGAACCAGTAATCGACTTCATATCCGGTGTGGTACACCGTTACGGTGTCCTGCGCAGTATAATAATGGACAATGGATCCAACTTCACAGCCCAAGAGGTCAAAGACTGGTGCGCAAAAAATGGGCATCAAGCTTGATTACACATCAGTGTATCATCCGCAGACCAATGGATAAGTCGAATGAGCAAACATCTCATGATGAGCGGCATTAAGCCACATTTGGTCCAATCTCTTCATGAGTCCGACTATCATTGGGTGGAGGAGCTCAACTCTGTTTTATGGGGCCTGCACACCACCCCAAACAGATCAACGGGATACACATCGTTCTTCATGGTCTATGGGGAAGAAGCAGTCCTCCCCATCGATATCATTCATGACGCACCAAGGGTGCGCATGTACGAGGAAAAGGAAGCCGAGTTAGATCGGCAGGACGACCTGGACGCCTTAGAAGGAGAGCGCGACATAGCTCGGACCCACTCTACTTTTTACCAATAGCAGGCCCGACGTTACCAGAGTAAGGAGGTCAGGGAAAAAGCATACAACATGGGCGAACTCGTCTTACGGCTCTCGGAGAAGCAGAAGCAGAAAATCAAACCCAAATGGGAGGGGCCCTTCATAATCGACAAAGTACTCGCGAGAAGAGCTTACGTCTTCGGAACCAGTCGGACAATCGCCTTGAACCAAACCCATGGAACGCAGCTTGTCTTCGGCGCTTCTACGGATAAACTGGTGTCGTCACACTTTTTTCCCTTTTTGTTTTCACTTTTCTTTCTCTTTTTCTTTCCCCTCCCACTCTGTTGTTTGGTAGGATTGAATTTTTTCCTCTTCTTTCTATGTTCGGTTCAACCGATCTTGTACTAAGATTTTCGGCTTATACCTTTAAGTGTCAAATCCGAACACATCACCCGGGGGCTTCTTTGGAAAGCCAACACTTTTATATTATAAGCATTTATTCACACTTCTTGTGTAAACGCGTTTCCTTTGTCGCGCTTAAGCCATCATATGCATCACTTCACCAAGCTCGGTTAGCTCGCTCCTGTGCTTACCCTCTACGTTGCCGATTGTTTGGCTAGAGGGTAAAGGGAGCACCTCTGCGATTGTTACGACCGGGTCATTCGGACACGTACCTTAGACGGTTGAAGCCAAAAGATAGCTATCTTAAGTAGACAATTGGTTGGCTATGACGGAAGCAATTAATAGTACTATGGTGGTTATCACCACTACTTGGGCTTTTTTCCCTCTCAATAGCCCTTAGCCGCATACTAGCAATATACGGCCTTCTACCTACGATCTTCGTAGAACCCTGAAGAAATGTATCGATAAGGTACTATTTTCTTCGAAAAATGTTTCTTATGCTAAGCAGTAATCTAACATATCTCCCTTTGTGCTTTATGTCTGTTCGCACCAAATGGCCGGATTGCCTGGTTCCCTGAACATAATCCAATCTTCTAGGGTGATAAATTAAGAGGAACACTCCTGAGCTCTTAGCACAGGAGGTAGAAGCCGATGTCGGTTAAGACAAAGTTTTCAACATAGGTGGAGCAACTACTCGATTATTTGTACATAGTTACATATAATCATACATTCGGCTGCTAATTGAGATTGTCGATTATTGCGTCCAGGGAGCACTCTTCTTGCGATGAATGGGCGGCAGGCATAACTTGGTCATACACCAGGTGGAGCGACACTTCTTGTCCATCTGACCCTACTGGCCCAACCCAAGCCATACGCTCGGGGTTAAGTCTGGTATAGCGGGTGTCTTCCATAGCTCGAACCTACTTCGGGCTCCCTTGAATCGATCGACTAGTTCGGTCATTCCCTATGGATGTTGCTCGGCAGGCCATAGCGCCCATGCTGTTCATAGCCTTCCGAGCACGCTCATGAAGAATGGAAAGCTCCTTCAGAAGGTTTCCTCGGTTTCATCCGATCTCTTTTTCAGGTCGCCCAGACAGGAGACCTATACATGAGGCAAAGGCATGCTTAATATACTTCATCTATAAGAAGTACTTGCCGATGTTAGTATCACACTTACCGAACATGCCCCTCTGTAGTTTCTGGTTCTCTTCTTGGGCTTGGGTTAATTGAGTTTTCAAACTCTCAATTTCTTCGGCCTGTTGTTTATTCTCCGCCTGGAGACGGTTCAAAACATGACAGCCGGCCTCGTGCTGGGACTCGGCGTATCGCTGAGATTCTCGGGCTGCATCCAAATCTTTTTTGCATTTGCCCTATTGATTCAGCTGCTAAATAGTATCCTTGCGTTAGCACGGGAATATACTAAGATTAGTAGCACAGATATACTCACCATGTGCCTCCCGAGTAAAGATCTTCACTTGCTTCAGTTCGGCCTTCACATATTCCACCTGTGCTCGGCTGTCTTCTAGTTCCTTGGCCAGTTGCTTGCTCTGCTGCTTCAAGGCCTGCTTTAGCAATAAAAAAACACAAGAAAAATTAATTTGGTCATTCCGATCAATTTTAGTCTCGGGGGCTACTGGGTTTACATGAGTGTCCGGACTCTATAAAACCGATTATTTACCCGCAGGCTGGACGATATTAATTTCATAGCTTCTCCGAACCCAGTTCGGGCAGCACCGATGTGCACGTCCGCTATGGGTCGAGCACCGAACTCCTGTTCAGAGAACACTGGGTGATGCAGGGCCTCTCGTCGCTGCCAGTGATTCATGGCGCTTCCTACTTCGGATTTGGTAACGAAGATAGCGTCATCGGAATCGACAGGGGGCAGATTGGCCATGGGAACCTCTGTAGCAGGTTCAGCATGAGTCGAAGCTCTGGAATTTTGAGCTTGCCTGGACACCCTGGCAACCTCCTCGGCAGGGGAAGGCTGAGTTTCTCGCATGTGAGTTTCGATATAAAATCTGCTATGAGAATTTATCAGTTGTGATAATAAATAAACAGTTGAACAAAATACCTTTGGGTTGAGCGAGTAGACGGACTCGTCCTCATGGCCGGCTCGTTCGTCGGATGCCTGTTGTTTTTTGGTCTGAGCACTGCTTCCGTTGTCGGCCTATGACATGTGGACCGACGAGGCTTGGGAGTAGGAGCTGGCGCATTCGGGGCATTAGAGGATGCCTTCCTTTTGCAGGATGAACTTTTCTTCTTCTTATTTGTTGCGGGAGAAGGGAACGATCCAGGGTAATCGACTATGATATCGACCTTGGAGCAGTCGAGACCCTCCTGGTAGAAGACCCCGTCTTCAAACTCAATGGACAGATCCGGGTCCTCATGAATGCGCGGATCATCATCATGGGAATAGTCTTCGGGCTGAGGAGCCAGACAGTTAACTGTCTCAACAAAGCTTCTCCAACCCTATTCACATGAAGTGAAAGACTTTGGTCAAAAGAGGGACAAAATGGAAAACGGAAGTGTGTTCACAAATGTGAAAGGCTTACCCATTCGATGGGGTTATGGCTTGAATATCCCTCCTTGGTCAACCGTTGAATGAAATCTTCTTGCTCCCCTTTCTATAGGTCGGCGAGTGCGGCGGCCACCGCTTGATCGGCAGGACCCAGTCTTTGGGAGCGTGTGGTGTCGCTTGTCCTGTTGTAATGCCACAAGGGGTGTGTCCTCTGCTGAAGAGGATACACACACCGGGTGATGACGGCGGCCATGACGTTGATCATGGACAGATTGTGGTGAGCTAGTATCCTCACCTGGGCTACCAAGCGTTGCACTTCAACGTTGTCCTCTTGGGACGAACTCTTCAGCCGACAGTTGTACCTTTTCTTCAAGGGGGCATCGGAATATTCGGGCAGACCTCTCCGAGTTGGATCGAACACGGGGACGTCTTTGATATAAAACCATTCTGAAGTCCATTCTTCGGACTCCTTCGGTATTCCCACCGGATACCCCATTCCCGGTATGCGGCATGCTTCGGCTCCGCTGACCTCCAAGATTGTCTTGTCTCGAGTTCGAGGGACGAGGCAGAAATATTTCATCCACAACTCAAATGTGCCTTGCAGCCCAGGAACATCTCGCAAAGGACGACAAAGCCCGGACCCTGGGTTAAGATGGTGGAGCTGGATACCGTAAAATTCCAGTAACCCTCTCAAGAATGGGTGAATAGGGTACCCTAGACCCCGCGGAAGAAAGGGAACAAAGCATACGTGTTCCCCCCTTTGTGGATTGGGGAAATTCTCCGTGAAAACTTCATCGTTGAATGAAGATAAGCCTGAGCGGGTCACTGCCAGATCCGAGGAAGGGAGGTACCCCTGGGTCTCTGCTACTTCTCGAGCATGCATTGGTTTCCGTGAAGAGAAATGGTTGATGCAGCAACGTAGATAAGTATTTCCCTCATTTGTTGAGAACCAAGGTATCAATCCAGTAGGAGATACAAGCAAGTCCCCAATAGATGTACCTACACAAAGAATCAAACTCTTGCACCCAACGCTATAAAGTGGTTGTCAATCCCTTCATGGTTACTTGCAAGGATGAGATCTTATAGAGATAGATTGCTTGAACGGAAAGTAAAACAAAAGGTAAAAATAATGCAGCAAAGTATTTCTGGTTTAGATCTGAAAGTATAAGATGGAAAATAGACTCGGGGGCCATAGGTTTCACTAGAGGCTTCTCTTATGATGGCAAGTATTACGGTGGGTGAACAAATTATTGTCAAGCAATAGATAGAAAAGTGAGTAATGATGAAGATATCCAAGGCAATGATTATGCATATAGGGATCACGTCCGTGTCAAGTAGACCGAAATGATTCTGCATCTACTACTATTACTCCACACATTGACCGACTCCTGCCTGCATCTAGAGTATTAAGTTCATGAAGAACATAGTAACGCATTAGGTAAGATGACATGGTGTAGAGGGATAAACTCAAGAAATATGATGAAAACCCCATCTTTTTATCCTTGATGGCAACTACACAATATGTGCCTCGCTAGCCCTACTTTGTCATTGGGTGAGGACGCCGCAAGATTGAACCCAAAACTAAGCACTTCTCTTATTGCAAGAATTACCAATCTAGTTGGCCAAACCAAACCAATAACTCGAAGAGACTTGCAAAGATATGAAATCATGCATATAAGAATTCAGAAAAGACTCAAATAATATTCATAGATAATCTGAACACAAACCCACAATTCATCGGATCTCGACAAACACACCGCACAAGAGTATTACATCGGATAGATCTCCATGAAGATCATGATGAACATGGTATTGAAGAGCAAAGAGAGAGGAGAAGCCATCTAGCTACTAGCTATGGACCCAAAGGTTGGTGCCGAACTACTCACGCATCATCGGAGGGGCAATGGATTTGATGTAGATGCCCTCCTCCATGATCGAATCTCCCTCCGAGAGATTACCGGAAAAGGCTCCAAGATTGGATCTCTCGGGAACGGAGGCTTCTAGCGGTGGAAAAGTGTTTTCGTGGCTCATTCTAGTATATAGGGAATATTTGGGAATTTATAGGCCGAAAAATAGTGTGAGGAGAGCTGTCATGGGCCCACAAGCCTCGGGGGCGCGCCCTACCCCCCTGCGCACGCCCTTAGGGCTTGTGGACCCACGATGGCTCTCTTGACTTCATCTCCAAGTCTCTTGTTTGCTTACGGTCCACGAAAAATTATTTCGAAGATTTTATTCCGTTTGGACTCCATTTAATATTCCTTATCTGCAATTCTCAAAAACAAGGAAAAATAGAAACTGGCACTAGGCTCTAGATTAATAGGTTAGTCCCAAAATTAATATAAAATAGCATATTAATGCATATAAAACATCCAAAATAGATAATATAATAGCATGGAACAATCAAAATTATAGATACGCTGGAGACGTATCAAGCATCCCCAAGTTTAATCCCTATTCGTCCTCAAGTAGGTAAATGATAAAAACAGAATTTTTGATGTGGAATGCTACCTAACATATTTATCCATGTAATATTCTTTATTGTGGCATGAATATTCAGATCCGTAAGATGCAAAACAATAGTATAATATTGACATAAAACAGTAATACTTCGAGCACACCAACAAGGCAGTCGTGTCCTTTAGAAATAACATGGCCTTAGAAAGTTATCCCTACAAAATCATATGGTCTGGCTATGCTCCATCTTCCCCACACAAAGTATCTAAATCATGCACAACCCCGATGAACAATTCAAGCAATTGTTTCACACTTTTGGTGTTCTCAAACCTTTTCAACTCTCATGCAATACATGAGCGTGAGCCATGGATATGGCACTATAGGTGGAATAGAATATGAAGGAGGTGCAAGGAAAAAGGGAGAAGATAGTCTCACATCAACTAGGCATATCAACGGGCTATGGAGATACCCATCAATAGATATCAATGTGAGTGATGACCCACAAGTATAGGGGATCTATCATAGTCCTTTCGATAAGTAAGAGTGTCGAAACCCAACGAGGAGCAGAAGGAAATGACAAGCGGTTCTCAGTAAGGTATTCTCTGCAAGCACTGAAATTATCGGTAACAGATAGTTTTGTGATAAGATAATTTGTAATGGGTAGCCAGTAACAATTGTAACAAAGGTGCAACAAGGTGTCCCAATCCTTTTTATAACAAAGGACAAGCCTGGGCAAACTCTTATATAAATCAAGGCGCTCCCGAGGACACATGGGAATTTCTGTCAAGCTAGTTTTCATCATGCATATATGATTCGCGTTCGCTACTTTGATAATTTGATATGTGGGTGGACCGGTGCTTGGGTGCTTCCCTTACTTGGACAAGACTCCCACTTATGATTAACCCCTCTCGCAAGCATCCGCAACTATGAAAGAAGAATTAAGATAAATCTCACCATAGCATGAAACGTGTGGATCCAAATCAGCCCCTTACGAAGCAACGCATAAACTAGGGTTTAAGCTTCTATCACTCTAGCAACCCATCATATACTTATTACTTCCCAATGCCTTCCTCTAGGCCCAAACAATGTTGAAGTGTCATGTAGTCGACGTTCACTTGACACCACTAGAGGAGAGACAACATACATCTCATCAAAATATCGAACGAATACCAAATTCACATTATTACTCATAACAAGACTTATCACATGTCCTCAGGAACAAACGTAACTACTCACAAAGCATATTCATGCTCATAATCAGAGGAGTATTAATGATGATCAAGGATCTGAATATATGATCTTGCACCAAGTAAACCAACTAGCATCAACTACAAGGAGTAATCAACACTACTAGCAACCCACATGTACCAATCTGAGGTTTTGAGACAAAGATTGGATACAAGAGATGAACTAGGGTTTGGAGAGGAGATGGTGTTGATGAAGATGTTGATGGAGATTGACCCCCTCTCGATGAGAGGATAGTTGGTGATGGCAATGGCTTTGATTTCCCCCTCTCGGAGGGAAGTTTCCCCGGCAGGATCGCCCTGCCGGAGCTCTAGATTGGTTCTGCCCAAGTTCTGCCTCGAGATGGCGGCGCTTTTCCCTGAAAGCTCCGTTATGATTTTTCTAGGTCAAAACCCTCAATATAGCAGAAGATGGGCATCGGAGGGCAGCCAGGTGGGCCACAAGCCCCAGGGGCGCGCCCAGGGGGTAGGGCGCACCCTCCAGGCTTGTGGCTGCATGGTGGGCTCCCTATTGTATTTCTTTCGCCCATTATTTTTTATATATTCCAAAATAATGCTATTTAGATTTTCAGGACTTTTGGAGTTGTGCAGAATAGGTATCCCAGATTTGCTCCTTTTCCAGTCCAAAACTCCAACTGCCAGCATTCTCCCTCTTCATGTAAACCTTGTAAAATATAAGAGAAAAGGCATAAGTATTGTACCAAAATGTTTAATAACATCCCATGATGCAATAAATATCAATATAAAAGCATGATGCAGAATGGACATATCAACTCCCCCAAGCTTAAACCTCGTTTGTCCCTCAAGCGAAAGCCGAAATCGATAAGCCCACATGTTTAGAGATAGAGGTGTCGAGAAAATAAAATACGGACATGAAGGCATCATGATCATATTTAGAACAGCAATATATATTGACATGTAATTTCTTATGCTAAAGTAACAATTCATTCACAATGGTAAAGTACGAATCAAGAACTCTATTGATAACCGACAAACTATGATCTCAGTCATTGAAGCAATTGCAATTTATCATAACTTAGGAAAGAGTCAATATAAGAGCTTGTAAAGAAAATACACATACTCAATCATCTTTTAGTCTTACACAATTGCTAACACTCATGAGGTAACTATGAGTTCAAAGCTTCAATCGGACACAGAGAAAGATAGGGGCATGTAGCATTTCCTCCCAACTATTTACCTCAAGGGTAATGTCAACAGTAATAACTCATGCTCGTCCACTTTCGAGTGGATATATGTGTCTAGATCATTCCCCAACATGTGACGCTTGCCAGAAGATAAA
Source organism: Hordeum marinum (assembly GCA_022496015.1). Lineage (NCBI taxonomy): Eukaryota > Viridiplantae > Streptophyta > Magnoliopsida > Poales > Poaceae > Hordeum > Hordeum marinum. Next base: position 393,195,287 of record CM039675.1, on the reverse strand, counting down.
GGCGAAATAGAGAAAGTGATGGAGATCACCATGAATCTTGCATATAGGTAAGTACTAGAAAATAAAAGTAACACATAGGCCCTTCGCAGAGGGAAGGAGAGGTTGTCATGCGCTTTTATAGTTGGATGTACAATCCCTTAATGCAAAAGAACGTCACTTTATATTGCCCCTTGTGATAGAGAACTTTATTACGCAGTCCGTCGCTTTTATTTCTTCCCTATCACAAGTTCGTATAAAGTTTATTTTCCTCACACTAATAGATCACACATATTTAGAGAGCAATTTTTTATTGCCTGCACCGATGACAACTTACTTGAAGGATCTTAATCAATCCGTAGGTAGGTATGGTGGACTCTCATGGCAAAACTGGGTTAAGGGTGTTTGGATGCACAAGTAGTATCTCTACTTGGTGCGGAAGTTTTGGCTGATATGAGGAGGAAGCAAGCGAAACATGTTGAAGGATCTATAACAATATAACTTCTATTCGGAAATAAGAAAACATAAACCATTATGTTGTCTTCCTTGTCCAACATCAACTTCTTAGCATATAATATTTTAATGAGTGCTCACAATCATAAAAGATGTCCAAGATAATATATTTACATGTGAACCTCTCTTTCTTTATTACTTCCTTTTAATTGCCCCAATGACCAACAACTATGTTTGTCAACCCACAACAGGTTTCAATCAACATACTTCTTATATGTGAAGCCATCACTCCCCATAAGATCATAATATATACTCTTTGCTTTTATTCTATACTTCTTTCTACTTCATATTTCTCAAGATCAAGATCATACGAAACTAGCAAAGCCCTCAACTCAAAAGTACTTTTTATTATATAACTCTTGGGCTTGCTTACATAGAAGGAATCATAACGCAAAAAACTCAAAACTAAATCGCATGAAAACTTTATTCTACTAGATCAAGATATAACCGAAAGGATTGAAATAAGAAAAGATGATAAAAATAAAAATAAAAATAAAAGATGTGATGGTGATACGATACCGGGGCACCTCCCCCAAGCTTGGCACAAGCCAAGGGGAGTGCCCATACCCATGTGTTTAGTTGTCTTGCTTCGGAGGTGGTGTTGTGGGAGTTGTTGATGAGGTTGGAAGCTTGTCCTCCATCTTCCAAGGCATAGGATCACCATCGTAAAAGGATGAACGAGTCTCCGAAATCCTCAAATCTGCAGCCAAACTCATTCTCTTAAATTTGTATTCACACTCACAATTTTGGTTTTGCAGGTCATAGATCTGGGCTTGGAGGTGCTCGATTTTCTCGTAAAGCTTGAAGATGTGATCCCTGATGTCCTTGGCATCTAGATTGTGTTTATGGGTAAACTCCACGATCATCATATGATTGGCATTGAGTCCACGTTCCACCATCCATTGGCATTGGAAGACCTATTGCTCCATTGCTTCGACCCTTGTCTCCATGCTTCCGGTCCTCTATGGCCCCTCAACATCACGGATGTGCAGCACCCCCTCATGCATCTCAATGGTTTGAGGGTGTTGCAGCACCTCCGCAAGGTAGGGGTTGATGACCTTCTCGAAGAACTTGTCCTTCGAAGCACTCAGGGACGTCATGTTGATCTAAAACCGCTGTAGAAATAGCTTAAAGAGAAAACAGGAGGTATTGTCGTGATACGAGAGTCAAAACCTTCGGGAGATTATATAATGATTTTTTACCGACCCGAAGGAGTATACCACAAGAAAATGGAGTCCGAGTGATACACGAGGTGGCCACAAGCCCTAGGGGCACACCCAGGGGGTAGGGCGCTCCCTGCAGGCTTGTCACCTCCTCGTGCACTATTCGGACTACTTCAAATTTTCCTAATTTTTTAAATATTCGAAAATAGATAAAAATTGCCATTGAAAAAGTTTTGGAGTCTATTTACTTACCGTACCACATACCTATTCCTTTTCGGAGTCTGAAACGTTCTGGTAAGTCTCCCTAATGTACTCCTCTGAAGTTATGGTATTGATGATATTGGTTTCAACATCTATGGGAGTACCTGAGATATAATGTTTGATTCTTTGACCGTTCACCACCTTCGGGTTTGTGCCTTCGGTGTTGTTAATCTTGATGGCACCAGAACGGTATACCTCCTCGATAACGTAAGGACCTTCACATTTAGAGAGAAGTTTTCCTGCAAAAAACTTAAACGAGAATTGTATAGCAAGACATGATCACCTACATTAAATTCACGCTTTTGTATCCTTCTATCATGCCATCTCTTAACCTTTTCTTTAAACAACTTGGCATTCTCATAGGCTTGGGTTCTCCATTCGTCAAGTGAGCTAATGTTAAATAACCTCTTCTCACTAGCAAGTTTAAAATCATAATTGAGCTCTTTGATTGCCCATTCTATAGGTAAGTGACATGCTTTACCATAAACCATCTTATACGGAGACATACCCATAGGGTTTTTGTAAGCATTTCTATAAACCCACAATGCATCATCAAGTTTCTTAGACCAAATTTTCCTAGATCTATTAACAGTCTTCTGCAAAATCAATTTAATTTCTCTATTGCACAATTCTAATTGACCACTAGACTGGGGATGATAAGGAGATGCAATTCTATGATTAACATCGTCCAATTTACGGAAAGCACCATGAATAAAGTGTGAACCACCATCAGTCATCAAATATCTAGGGACTCCAAATCTAGGAAAAATAACTTCTTTAAGCATTTTAATAGAAGTGTTATGATTAGCACTACTAGTTGGAATAGCTTCTACCCACTTAGTAACATAATCAATAGCAACTAGAATATGAGTATACCCGTTAGATTATGGAAAAGGCCCCATATAATCAAAATCCCAAACATCAAATGGTTCAATAACAAGAGAGTAATTCATAGGCATTTCCTGACGTCTACTAATATTACTAATTCTTTGACATTCATCACAAGACAAGACAAACTTACGAGCATCCTTTAAGAGAGTAGGCCAATAAAACCCAGACTTTAGTACCTTATGTGCAGTTCTATCACCAGCGTGATGCCCTCCATAGGCTTCGGAGTGACACTTACGTAAGATCTGTTCCTGTTCATGCTCAGGTACACAATGTCTAATAATACCATCTACTCCTTCTTTATAAAGGTGTGGATCATCCCAAAAGTAATGCCTTAAATCATAGAAGAACTTTTTCTTTTGTTGGTATGTGAAACTAGGCGGTATAAATTTAGCAACAATATAATTGGCATAATCAGCATACCATGGAGCATTGTGTGAAGCATTTACGATAGCTAATTGTTCATCAGGAAAGCTATCATCAATAGGTTGTGGGTCATCAAGAACATTTTCTAACCTAGACAAGTTTTCTGCCGCAGGGTTATCAGCACCCTTTCTATCAATAATATGCAAATCAAATTCTTGTAGCAGAAGGACCCACCTAATAAGTCTCGGTTTAGCATCTTTCTTTTCCATAAGGTACTTGATAGCAGCATGATCAGTGTGAACAATTACTTTGGAATCAACAATATAAGGTCTAAAGTTATCACAAGCAAACACGACTGCTAAAAATTCCTTTTCAATAGTAGCATAGTTTCTCTGACCACTGTCTAGAGTTTTACTAGCATAATGGATAACATTTAATTTCTTATTAACTCTTTGTTCTAGAACAGCACCAACAGCATAATCACTAGCATCACACATAATTTCAAAGGGTAGGTTCCAGTCGGGTGGTTGAATAATAGGTGCGGTAATCAAGGCATTCTTAAGAATTTCAAATGCTTCTACACAATCATCATAAAAAACAAATGGAACATCTTTTTGCAAAAGATTTGTGAGAGGCCTAGAGATCTTAGAGAAATCTTTGATAAACCTCCTATAGAAACCAACATGACCAAGGAAACTTCTTATACCTTTCATGTCCGAAGGGCACGACATTTTTTCAATAGCATCTACTTTAGCTTTATCAACTTCAATACCTCTTTCGGAGATCTTGTGCCCCAAGACAATACCTTCATTAACCATAAAGTGGCACTTTTCCCAATTCAAGACAAGATTAGTTTCTTCACATTCTGCAAAACTCGGTCAAGGTTGCTCAAACAATCATCAAATGTAGTTCCGTAAACAGAAAAATCATCCATGAAAACCTCAAGAATGTTTTCACAAAAGTCAGAGAATATAGCCATCATACATCTTTGAAAGGTAGCAGGTGCAGTGCATAACCCAAAAGGCATACGTCTATAAGCAAGGGTACCGAAAGGGCAAGTAAAAGTGTTTTTTTCTTGATCGTGGCTTGATACAGGTATTTGAGAGAAACCAGAGTATCCATCTAGAAAGCAAAAATGAGTATGTTTGGATAGTCTTTCTAGCATTTGATCAATACAAGGTAAAGGGTAATGATCTTTCTTATTAGCTTTATTTAATTTCCTAAAATCAATTACCATTCTATAACCTGTAACAATTCTTTGCGGGATCAATTCATTTTTATCATTAGGAACAACAGTAATACCTCCCTTCTTAGGGACACAATGGACGGGACTAACCCATCTACTATCAGCAACAAGATAAATTATACCTGCCTCGAGAAGCTTTAGTATTTCTTTTCTTACCACTTCTTTCATCTTAGGGTTCAATCGTCGTTGGTGATCAATAACTGGTTTGGCATCAGGCTCCATATTAATTTTATGCTAACATAGAGTGGGACTAGTGCCCTTAAGATCATCAAGAGTATAACCAATAGCAACACGGTGCTTCCTCAGAGTTTTCAGTAATCTCTTTTCTTCATGCTCTGAAACGTTAGCACTAATAATAACAGGATATATCTCCTTTTCATCAAGATAAGCATATTTCAACGTATCGGATAATTGCTTGAGCTCAAACACGGGATCACCCTTGGGTGGAGGAGCATCCCCAAGTATTTCAACAAGTAAGTTGTGTTTCAAAATAGGAAGTTGATCAAACAAAATTTCATCTATTTCATTCCTCTCATTCATATGCATATCATTTTCATGGTCTAGCAAATATTGTTCTAAAGGATTAGTAGGAGGCACAACAATAGAAGCAAGACCAATGATTTCATCTTTACTAGACAATTCTTTGTCATGGGGTTGTCTATGAAATTTAGGGAAATTGAACTCATGAGACACATCCCCAAAACTCACAGTAACTGTTTCTTTGTCACTATCAATCCTAGCATTAACAGTATTCAAGAAGGGTCTGCCAAATATATGGGACCAAAATTATCTTGTGGGGAACCAAGAACAAGAAAATCAGTAGGATATTTTATTTTCCCACACAAGACTTCAACATCTCTAACAATCCCCATCAGTGCAATAGTGTCTCTATTAGCAAGCTTAATAGGAACATCAATTTCCTCTAATTCAACAGGTGCAATATCTTGCATGATTTATTTGTATAAGTAATAGGGAATTGCACTTACGCTGGCACCCATATCACACAAGCCATGATAACAATGATCTCCTATTTTACCAGAAACAACAGGCACGCCAACAACTGGTCTATGTTTACTCTTAGTATCAGGTCTAGCAATTCTAGCCGCTTCATCACAGAAATGAATAACATGCCCATCAATATTATCAACCAAGATATCTTTAACCATAGCAATACTAGGTTTGACTTTAATTTGTTTAGGGGGTGTAGGTGTTCTAATACAACTCTTACGAACCACAGTTAAAGCTTTACCATGTTCCTTTATCCTAACAGGAAAGGGTGGTTTCTCAATGTAAGCAGTAGGAATAACAGGATCAACATTATAAGTAATAGTTTCCTCTTCAACTTTAATAGGTTCAACTACTTTCACTTCACTGTGAGGATGATATTTAAACCACTTCTCCTTAGGGAGATCAACATGAGTAGCAAAATATTCACAGAAAGAAACTCTTATCTCAGAGTCAAGTCCATACTTAGTGCTAAATTCACGAAAAGCATCGGTGTCTATAAAGGATTTAACACAATCAAACTTAAGGTTTATACCTGACTCCTTACCTTCGTCGCGTTCCCAATCTTCATAGTTGCGTTTAATTCTTTCCAATAAGTCTCATTTGAATTCAATATCTTTCTTCATAAAAGAACGAGAGCAAGAAGTATCGGCCATGGATCAATCATTATGAGAAAGCCGAGCATAAAAATTCTGAATAATAATTTCTCTTGAGAGCTCATGGTTGGGGAATGAATATAGCATTGACTTAAGCCTCCCCCAAGCTTGAGCAATTATTTCTCCTTCACGAGGCCAAAAATTGTAAATATAATTCCGATCACGATGAACCAGATGCATAGGATAAAACTTCTCATGAAATTCCAATTTCAATCGGTTGTAGTTCCATGATCCAATATCATCACATAGCCTATACCATGCCAATACCTTCTCCTTCAAAGATAAAGGAAAGACCTTCTTCTTGAAAACATCCTCGAGCAAACCTGCAAGCTTAAATAATCCACAAACTTCATCCACATAGATTAGATGCAAATCAGGATGTAGTGTTCCATCTCCTGCATAAGGTTTAGCTAGCAGTTTCTCTATCATACCCGAAGGAATTTCATAATAAACATTTTCAATAGGTGCAGCAGGTTGAGGAGCGAATCTTTGTGCTTCCGGTCAAGGTGAAGATACCCCGAACAAGCCCCTCAAAGGATTATTTTCCATTGTAACAAGTGACAGTAAATTTCAGCACACTATATAAATTTTTCTTTACCAAGTTCCACTCACCAAAGGCACTTCACTCCTAACAACGACGCCAGAAAAGAGTCTTGATGACCCAAAAGTATAGGGGATCTACCGTAGTCCTTTCGATAAGTAAGAGTGTTGAACCCAACGAGGAGCAGAAGGAAATGACAAGCGGTTCTCGGTAAGGTATTCTCTGCATGCACTGAAATTATTGGTAACAGATAGTTTTGTGATAAGATAATTCGTCACGGGTAGCCAGTAATAATTGTAACAAAGGTGCAGCAAGGTGTCCCAATCCTTTTTATAGCAAAGGACAAGCCTGGACAAACTCTTATATAAAGAAAGATGCTCCCGAGGACACATGGGAATTTCTGTCAAGCTAGTTTTCATCATGCATATATGATTCGCGTTCGCTACTTTGATAATTTGATATGTGGGTGGACCAGTGCTTGGGTTCTGCCCTTACTTGGACAAGACTCCCACTTATGATTAACCCCTCTCGCAAGCATCCGCAACTACGAAACAAGAATTAAGATAAATCTAACCATAGCATGAAACGTGTGGATCCAAATCAGCCCCTTACAAAGCAACACATAAACTAGGGTTTAAGCTTCTGTCACTCTAGCAACCCATCATCTACTTATTACTTCCCAATGCCTTCCTCCAGACCCAAACAATGGTGAAGTGTCATGTAGTCGACGTTCACTTGACACCACTAGAGGAGAGACAACATACATCTCATCAAAATATCGAACGAATACCAAATTCACATGATTACTTATAACAAGACATATCCCATGTCTTGAGGAACAAATGTATCTACTCACAAAGCATATTCATGTTCATAATCATAGGAGTATTAATGATGATCAAGGATCTGAACGTATGATCTTCCACCAAGTAAACCAACTAGCATCAACTACAAGGAGTAATCAACACTACTAGCAACCCACAGGTACCAATCTGAGGTTTTGAGACAAAGATCGGATACAAGAGATGAACTAGGGGTCGAATAGGAGATGGTGTTGATGAAGATGCTGATGGATATTGACCCCCTCTCGATGAGAGGATCGTTGTTGATGACGATGGCTTTGATTTCCCCCTCTGAGAGGGAAGTTTCCCCGACAGGATCGCCCCACCGGAGCTCTAGATTGGTTTTGCCCAAGTTCCGCCTCGAGACGGTGGCACTTCGTCCTGAAAGCTCTGTTATAATTTTTTCTAGGTCAAAACCCTCAATATAGCAGAAGATGGTCATCAAAGGGTTGCCAGGTGGGCCACAAGTCCCAGGGGCGCGCTGTCATTGTTTTGCCATGACATATGCCATGGGTAGGCTTATCATGGGTGGTTGGGGCCGGAGGACGCCGACGGGCTCCAGGTGCGAGATTGGGCACAAGCGGTGGTGACACATGATGTATCCAGGTTCAGGGCCCTTCGTGGGAGGTAACACCCCTAGTCCTGCTTGGTCTGGTTGGATGGATAGTTGTGTTTACAAGGATGCTCCTAGAGCTGTGTCTAGAGGAGGAACAAGGAGCAGCCGGCTCGTCTTCCTCCATTGCTAGAGATGATGTGAGAGGAGACTTCTATGTAGGTGTATTCGAATGACCGTCCCTCCCCATTGCATGGGGGCTCGAGGAGTTTTATAGGCCAACCCGCTGGCTTTATAATGTATTCTAAGGTACAGGGGTGGAGGGAACCGGTTGGCAGCCTCTCCGGCTCACCAGGGGGTCCCGTCCTTCGAGCCGTCTTGTCGTCTGTACGGTCCACCGGCTGCACGGTCTCGTCGCCTGTGAGGGGCCCGCCAGCCGGCTCTGCGATTGGCCCTCGCCCACCTGTCGCGGCACGGGTCGCCCGGGAGGCGTCGTCTAGTGCCAGTCGGCTGAAGTCTCCGGTACGGCCGGCTGCACTGTAGCCACGCCGGGGCAGTTAATCGAGTGGGTGAGGGCGTGTCGGCACTGTTTCCCTGCCCAGTCGCGCTCACCAGGGTCAGTGGCCTGGACGGCCAGACTGTAGCCATGTGCTCCCGTGCGTCAGCGGCCACTGTGGTCACAGGTTAGCCCGTCGTGGCAGTCATGTCGCGTCATTGTACCCGTGCACAGAGGGACGGGACATTGCATGTCCGCCCCAAGGTCAACGGAGGAGGCGGCCCGAAGGCAGCCGGCTACGCCCAGCCGACCGGGGGTCAAGCCAGTTCCTCAACCAACCGTCTGTGTCACGAGCCGGCCGTGGGCAGCCGGTCGCGTAGTTTTTCTTCGAAGCGGAAGGGGGAAGAATCCTATTGCTTTGGCCTACCTAGGGGTAATAACCCCGTCACTAGTCCCCAAAGCCGGCGGGGGCCCTGTCCGGCAGACGGAGGGGAGCCGGTGGCTTCCTCCAAGCGGTACCCGCCTCTGGTGTGAAGCCAAAGGGCCAGCCGGGTCGGCCGCTGGACCCGATGCCTCGGGTTCCGGCGCGTTGCCCCGGGACCCGAGCTGGCCCGCCATGCTCCACGCGGCGAGTAATGATGTAGCGGGCCCCACGCACACGGGGAGACAGGACGTCGGCCTGGTCCTAGCCCGCTAGGCCCCGGGCATAGCTTGGTAGGCCTCGGGGTGCAGGCCAGGATCCTCTGCGCCCTGAAGCGGTCGTTACGGCCCAAGGCCACCCACGCATGCGCGGAGTTTTCGGTGGAGTGGGCGCAATTAATCCCCACGTCCCCCGGTCGTGGCGTCCCCTATAAAAGGGGAGGAAGGGCAGGGGCGGAGATACCGCATCCCATTCGCCCCCTTGCTGCCTTGCCTTCTTGCCTTCTTCGTCTTCCTCGCTCCCCTCGCGCAACACCGTGCCTGAACCCGCAACCGCGCCCGCACGCTGCCCTACCGCCGCAATGGTCGATGGACGCGGTGGGAGCTGAGCTGGTTCTGTCGTCACTAAGGCAGATATTGCGGAGCTCCGCCGCACGCTCATGCTGCCGCCGGCGGAGCAGGTGGTCGCTCGCACGCCAGGCAACGAGGTCGTGCCGGCGCCGCAGCCGGGGGAGCACATCATTTTCCTATGGTATTTCTCCCGCGGCTTCGGGCTCCCGGTGAGCCACTTCTTCCGCCTGCTCATGGACACCTTCGACCTCCAGCCGCACCACCTCGGCCCCAACGCGATCCTTTACCATGACGGCTTCGTGATGTTGTGCGAGGGATACCTCGGGGTCCTTCCTTTTCTTGATTTCTTCAACGCCCTTTTCTACTTCAAGGCACTGAAGAGCAGCGCCTGTGGGGGCACAGCGGTGTGCTGCCGCACCACCACGCGCTTCCCCCCTTATTTCTCATCGAGTCTGTCAAGGGGTGGCACCGGACTTTCTTCTACGTGAAGAACGCCGACCCGAACCTAGATTTCATCTGGTTGCCGTCGTTCATCGACGTGCAGTCCCCCCAGTTGAACTAGCTGGGGTCTGCCCGCACGCAACGTGGCTCTGGCGGAGCTTGGCCAGCTCACGCAGCTGAAGAGCACCGAGGGGTTGGTCGCCGCCGATATGGTGGCGGCCTTCATCTCGCGCCGGGTGCTGCCTCTCATGTTGAGGCCGCACCAGATTTGCGACATGTCTGGCCGCCACGACCCCTGTCGGTTGTCCACCGTCGACCTAACGCTGGCTCAGGTGGAGACACGGGTGAATGCCCTTACGACGTTCAAGCTGAAGCCCGCGTCGTGGACATTTGGCATGGAGCCGTACGACCGCATCAACCATCCCCCGTGGTAAGTCTTTGACAAGACGGCTTTTTTCTTCGTTTGATTCTTTCCAGCCGGCAGCCGGCAGCGCACCTTACTTCGCTGTGCTGACCGCAACTGTTGGTGCGACAGAACACGCCGGGCGGCCCGCACCCCCAAATCTTTGAGGCAGAGCACGAACACTCCGACTCTGAAGACTACGAGCGGGGAGGCCTGCCGGAAGAAGGGGTAGACTCCTCGGGAGGAGTCGACGAGCCGGCAGACCCACGAGCCGGTGACCCCAACGGAGCCGGAGGACCCGGCGCAGCCAGGGAGCCCAGCGGAGCTAGTGAGTTCCTTTTGCCCCCACGATCAGGGACTGGACGGACGACGATGATGATGATGACGTGATGATTCTGAACGAGCCTCCTCCTTCAGCACGACAGGGTCGGTAGAGAAAAGAGCGGCCGGCTCAAGCCCCGGCGGCCGGAGCTGCTGGCCGGGCAAAGAGGCTGGCTCAGGAGGGGCCGATGACCCCGCCACTAGTCCCAAAGCGGGTGAAGGTGGCCGCGCAGAAGCCGCCGGCACGCGCCAGGTGGGCCTTGCCCCTCATCATCGGGTAATTTTCTCTTTCGTGCTTTGCGTGTGTTTTCTTCCAGGTCGCGAGCCGGTGAGTGAACGACCTTTGCGTGCAACAGGGACCCCATCGAGCTCCACGAGGGGGAGCCGACGGGGGATCTGACGGATGCCACCAGCTGGCTGGCCCGCAAGAATGCCGCCACCCAGCAGGAGGAGAAGAGGAAGCTCGCGGAGCTGCGAGCCTCAAAGTTCAAAACACACGACGGGGCCTTGCACTCCAGGACTTCGAGCGGCGGGAGGCGGAGGAGGTCCGCACACCCCGTGCGGGCGTCGGACTCTTGGTTTTTACGACGATGTCGTCGACGTAGACATAGACGTTCCTACCTATCTGAGGCAAGAGGCACTTCTACATGCACCGCTGGAAGGTGGCGCATGCGTTCTTCAGGCCGAAGGACATGGTGATGTAGCAGTAGGCCCCAAAGGGCGTGATGAAGAAGTTCTTGAGCCGGTCTTTCGGGTCCAACTTGATCTAGTGGTAGCCAGAGTAGGCGTATACGAAGGGAAGCAAGTCGCAGCCGGCCATGGAGTCGATGACTTGATCGATCCGCAACAGGGTGAATGGGTCCTTGGGACACGTCTTGTTTAGGCTAGTGTAGTCGATGCACATGCGCCAGGTCTTGTTCTTCTTCAGCACCAGGACTGGGTTGGCCAGCCAGTCCAGGTGGAACACTTCCATGATGAACCCGGCAGCGAGCAGCCGAGCAAGCTCTTCTCCTATGGTACGCTGCTTCTCCTTGGAGAAACGATGCAGGGGTTGCTTAACCGGCTTGACGTCCGTCGGACGTGTAGTTTGTGCTTGGCAAACTTTCTCGGAACACCCAGCATGTCGGGACCATGCAAAGATGTCCCAATTCTCACACAGGAAGTCAACGAGCTCGCCTTCCTATTTGTTGTCGAGGTGGGAGCAGATGGCGACGCACTGAGCCGGGTTGGCCGGGTCGAGCGGGAATTGCTTGGTGTCCTTGGACGGCTAGAAGGAGGCCTTGCCGACGGACTGCATGGGGGGAGCCAGCATGGCCGGCTGGCTGGCGGCAAGGGCCATGAGCCGGTCGAGCAGCCGCTTCTCCTCGGCAATTTCCAGGGCCTCGGCCAGCCGGCTGCCGTCTCGAGCGCACTCGATTGACATCTTGTAGTCACCCGTGATGGTGATGATTCCATTGGGGCCCGACATCTTGAACTTGAGGTAGGCGTAATGAGGGACCGCCTTGATTTTGACAAGGGTTGGCCATCCAAGCAGCACGTGGTAGGGACTTGGGAGGTCCACGACCTTGAACAACACTACCTCGCGGCGGAAGTGGTCGGGTCCGCCGAAGAGGACGTCGAGCGTGATCTTGCCGACAGGGGAGCAGGACTTTCCAGGCACGATGCCATGGAAGACCATCCAGCTCGCCTATAGGTCTTCTATCTTCAGCCCCAACTTGTGCATCATATCGAGGTAGAGGATGTTGATGTTGCTCCCACCATAAACCCGCACCCGTGAAAAGCCGTAGGTGCGCTTCTCGGTGGCGATGGTGGGGTCGAGGACCAGGGCATAGATGTCGGGATTCGGCATCACGGCTGGATGATCTACCCAGCTCCAGGTGACTGGCTTCTCCGACCAGTGCATGAACTAGGGAGTTGCCGGCATGGTGGCGTTCACCTCACGATGGAGCTGGCGTTGAGCATGTTTGTTCGTCTCTTCACTAGTGAAGACGACGTAACTGCCGTCCTGGTTAGAGAACTGGCCGATCAGACGACCGTCATTCTGGGCCGGAGCCGAAGCCGTTGCCGGGGCGGCAGTTGGGGCCGAGGCCGGCGCGCGGGCAGGCAGCACGGGAGGAGCCGGAAGGCCGTCCCCTCGGGCCAATCGCTGCGATAAGCTTCACTGCCGGAGCGTGTGTGTACAGGGTTTGGCCCCGGAGTGGTTCTTGTAGGGGAGGTCGAGCATCTGCTCGAAGGTGAGCTTCGGCTGCCAGGCACCCTTGCCAGTGCGCTGGCGCTGGCTGGAAGGCTGGGCAGCCGGCTCCTGCTCCTCAATGGTGTTGACCTGCCAGCTCCCGTAGCGGGGATCCGGCTGGTCATTCTTGCGTTTGTTGTTCTGCGGCTTCCGGTTGTCGGTAGCCGGCCGGGACGTCGCCAGTGTTATCGTTGGCTTGGCAGGTGGGGTCGGCTTGACCTGCATGGCTGAATCAGCCGTGCCGTATTTGTCCACCTTGGTCATGATCTCGGCAAGCGTGGCCGGCTCGGACCACAGGAGCTTGTGCTTGAGGGGGGTGCTGTCTCGACAGCCTTCGATGAAGTAATGTACGGCTTGCACCTTGCGCGCCCCCTCGCAGGAGTTGCGGAGCTCGGTCCACCGAGTGAGGTAGTCGTGGAGGGACTCGTCCGGCCCCTGAACGCACATGGCGAGTTCACGGGGATGGCTGGGCCACTTGTGGGTGCCGGTGAAGTTGCGGACGAAGGCCTCTTTGAAGTCCGTCTAGGTGTTGATGCTGCCGGCCGCCAGGCTGCCGATCAGCATGAGGGGAGCGTAGAGAACGACTACGCACTTGTTCCCCCTGGCGATGCCGATCGCGGTGGTGTAGTCGATCATCCAGTCCTCGGGCTTGGCAGCCCTGTTGTACTTCGGGGTATCTCAAGGGAGTGTGAAGCCGGTTGGGAATGGCTCGTTGCGGATCCGAGGGCCAAAATAGGCCGGGCCAATCGAGCCCTCTTCTTCAAGGAGGGCAGACTGCACGAGGTGGTCGATGCGGTTGCTAGCGTCGTTCTTGCTGCGAGGGACACACGACCCAATCTGAGCCGAGAGCTCGGGGCGGATAACGGGCGGAACCGACCGTTTCGGCTCGCACTGCGGGGGCGGAGTGTGCCCACGGCTGCGCCTGCTGCCGGCCACTGACGCTTCATGGTGGCGGCCGCTGCGAGGCAAGTTGTTGGTGCGCCGGCTGTTAACAGCCGGCTACTCGCTCCCCGGCAGCTGAGAGGGCCGGGGGGTGTTCGTTGCGTCCCGGCGGCCAGAGACGTGAGGGGAACAGGAGTGTTGTGCTGGCTGACGGCCCGCAGTCCCCGTGCCCTCGCGCTCGAGCCGGGGGCCTCTAGAGGCGACACCGCCCGACGCGAGCAGATGCTGCTGCGCGTCAGTGGCGTTGATGAGCTCCTTGATGTGACGCTCGTGGGTGGCACGCTCTTCGCCCTTCAAGGTAGCCAAGTCCTCGTAGGCTACCTTGAGGGCCCGCAAGTTGGCTGCGGGGGTGTCGTAGACGGGAATCTTGCCGCCTAGGATTTCGGCGACCATGCGGTCACGGTCACGCACAGCCCCATGCCAGCTGGGCTTGGTGCCAGCCAGGGTGAGACCGTAGGCGGAAGCGTATTCCCGCTGGGCGGCCTCCATGCGGTGTCGCGTGGCCGCGAGGGCGGTGGTGTCCTCGAACAGGACGTGGCGAACGGCCTCAAGGTCGGCCGCGGAGGCATCGAGGTTTGCCGTCGAGGCAATAGGGGTGCTCAAGCCCCGGAGGGCCGCACCGAGCGGGTCAGAGGTGCCGACGCGGACCACGGCGGCGTCAGCCCTGGCCTGCGCATGTCCGGAGGAGGTGGAGGAGATGACGGCCATTGCCCCCACGCGATCGTGGGAGCCACTGGACTAGGTCGCAGCAAGTGCGCCCACGGCCGTGGGCATATCGGCACAAACGAGCACCTGCCCAGGGTACTCGTCAACGACCGGAGCCTCGGCGAGGCTGAGCCTACCGAAGCGATCGGTGAGCGCGTCGATATTGACTATGAGGTCGACGGAGTCACCCGTAGGGCATGCCAGAGAAAGCCCCACAAGTCCACGGTTTCGCCTGGACGTGCGGCGACAACGGGGGATGGCGAGGGGTCCCGCCCGGAGCATGAATCCGTCCGGCGCCGCGTACGTCCCCATGGTGGGTGCCAACTGTCGTCATTTTCTCATGATAGATGCCATGGGTAGGCTTATCTTGGGTGGTTGGGGTCGGAGGATGCCGACGGGCTCCGGGTGCGAGATTGGGCACAAGCGGTGGTGACACACGATGTACCCAGGTTTAGGACCCTCCGTGGGAGGTAACAGCCCTAGTCCTTCTTGGTCTGGTTGGACGGATAGTTGTGTTTACAAGGATGCTCCTAGAGCTATGTCTAGAGGAGGAAGAAGGAGCAGCCAGCTCGTCTTCCTCTGTTGCTAGAGATGATGTGAGAGGAGAGTTCTATGTGGGTGTATGCGAATGACCATCCCTCCCCGTTGCATGGGGGCTCGGGGGGTTTTATATGCCAACCCTTGGCTTTATAGTGTATTCTAAGGTGCAGGGGTGGAGGGACCCGGCTGGCAGCCTCTCCGGCTGACCAGGGGGTCCTGCCCTTCTAGCCGTCTCGTCGTCCGTAGGGTCTACCGGCTGTGCGGTCCCGTCACCTGTGAGGGGCCCGCCAGCCGGCTCTGCGATTGGCCCTCGCCCACCTGCCACAGCACGGGTCGCCTAGGAGGCGTCGTCTAGTGCCAGCCGGACGAAGTCTCCGGTACAGCCGGCTGCACTGTAGCCACGCCGAGGCAGGTAATCGAGTGGGCGAGGGCATGCCGACACTGTTTCCCTGCCCAATCGCGCTCGCCAGGGTCAGCGGCCTGGACAACTGGACTGTAGCCATGCGCTCCCGTGCGTTAGCGGCCACTGTGGTCTGAGGGTCTCCCGTCGTGGCGGTTGTGTCATGCCGTTGTACCCGCGCAGAGAGGGACGGGACGTTGCATGTCTGCTCTAGGGTCAACGGAGGAGGCGGGCCGAAGGCAGCCGGCCGCGCCCAGCTGGCCGGGGGTCAAGCCGGTTCCTCGACCAGCCGTCCATGTCGCCAGCCGGTGGCAGCCCCATCCGGCCGTCCCCTAGCTGGCCGTGGGCAGCCGATCACGTAGTTTTTCTTCGAAGCGGAAGGTGGAAGAATCCCGTTGCTTTGGCCTACCTAGGGGTAATAACCCCGTCACGCGCCCTGCAGGCTTGTGGCTGCCTGGTGGCCACCCTAGCGTATTTCTTTCGCCCAATATTTTTTATATATTCCAAAATAATTCTCCGTAGATTTTCAGGACTTTTGGAGTGGTGCAGAATAGGTATCTCAGATTTGCTCCTTTTCCAGTCCAGAACTCCAGCTCTCGGCATTCTCCCTCTTCATGTAAACCTTGTAAAATAAAAGAGAAAAGGCATAAGTATTGTACCAAAATATGTAATAACAGCCCATGATGCAATAAATATCAATACAAAAGCATGATGCAAAATGGACATATCATGCAACAAATGCACTTAGACCTATAAGTGTATGAAAGGTCAAAAAGAAAACTAAGTGGTCATGCAAGATGAATATCCACTAGTTATATGAAAGTGGCAAAATAGGAGACTCTCTATCATGAAGATCATGGTGCTACTTTGAAGCACAAGTTTGGAAAAAGATAGTAGCAATTGTCCCTTCTCTCTTTCTCCCATTTTTTTATTTTGGTGGGCATCTTTGGCCTCTTTTATTTTTTTATTTGGGCTTCGCTGGCCTCTTTTATTTTTTGTAAAGTTTGGATACTCATCCCAACTTTTGAGGGAGTCATGGATTCCATCATCCTTTTCTCTCACGGGACAATGCTCTATTAATGAAAATCATCATACTTTTATTTACTTATAACTCAAAAAGAAAATTACAACTCGATACCTAGAACAAAGTATGACTCTATATGCAAGATGAAGTGATGGTGCATGTCATGAAAAACTAAATGGTGGAAATTTCATGGCAGTATATCTTGGAATGGCTATGGAATTGACATAATAGGTAGGTATGGTGGCTGTTTTGAGGAAAATATATGGTGGCTATTTTGAGGAATGAGGGTTTGATGTACCGGCGAAATTTGCGCGGTACTAGAGAGACTAGCAAAGGTGGAAGGGTGAGAGTGTGTATAATCCATGGACCCAAGATTAGTCATAAAGAACTCACATACTTATTGAAAAAGTATATTAGTTGTCAAACAAAGCATTAGATGCATGCTCCTAGGGTATAGGTTGGTAGGAGTTAACCATCGCGCGCTTGCGACCCTCGCACAAAAGTTGACAATCATTAAACAAATCATGCTCCGACTTCGTTACATAACGGTTCACCATACGTGCATGCTACGGGAATCACAAACTTTAACACAAGTATATATTCCAATTCAAAACTAATCACTAGCATGACTCTCATATTACCATCTCCATTATCTCAAAACTATATGCAAGGAATCAAACTTCTCATAGTATTCAATGCACTTAATATGAAAGTTTTTTACTATATCCCTCTTGGATGCCCATTATATTAGGACTAAATTCATAACCTAAACAAATTACCATGTTTTTTTAAGAAACCCTCAAAATAATATAAGTGAGGAACGAGAGTTCAATAATTTCTATAAAATATAACACCATCATGCTCTAAAAAGATATAAGTGAAGCACTAGAGCAACATTGCCTAGCTCAACAAATATAAGTGGAGCACATAGAGTATTCTAATAAATTCATGATTCAGCGTGTCTCTCTCAAAATATGTGTGCAGCAAGGATGATTGTGGCAAACTAAAAGGCAAAGACTCATATCATACAAGACTCTCCAAGAAAAACACATATTATGTGGTGAATAAAAATATAGTCTCAAGTAAATTTGTCGGTGGATTGAAGACGAAAGAGGGGATGCCTTCCGGGGCATCCCCAAGATTAGGCTTTTTTGTATCCTTTAATATGGCTTGGGTTTCCTTTGTCATCCCCAAGCTTAGGCTCTTGCCACTCTTTATTCCATAGCCCATCAAATCTTCACCCAAAACTTGAGAACTTCACAACACAAAACTCAACAGAAAACTCATGAGATCCATTAGTATAAGAAAAATAAATCACCACTTTAGGTACTATTGTGAACTCATTATTTATTTATATTTGTGTAATACCTCCTGTATTCTAACTTCTCCATGGTTCATACCCCACGATACAACCCATAGATACATCAAAATAAGCAAACAACATAAAGAAAACAGAATCTGTCAAAAATAGAACAGTCTGTAGAAATCTATAGACTTCGAATAATGCTGAAACTCTTAAAATTCTGAAAAATTAGGACAAGAAGGGCAATTTTTATATCATAGTGTGTAAAAATTTCAGATCAATTCGATGCTCTGAACAAATTAGAAAATTACTGGACTGAGCGCAAAAGTTTCTATTTTTCAGCAAGATCAAATCAGCAACTACCATAGATCACCTCAAAGATTTTACTTGGCTCAAACACTAATTAAAACATCAAAATTCAATTATTAAAGAAGTAATAATGTGTAAAACACATCAAAACATAAACAAAAAAACAAAAAAGCAAAATAAAATTGGGTTGTCTCCCAACAAGCTATATTGTTTAACGCCCCTAGCTAGGCAAAACGCAATAGATCTAGGTATTGTAATCTTTGGTATGCAATCCATAATTAGCTCTCATGATAGATTCATAAGGTAATTTTATTTTCTTTCTAGGAAAGTGTTCCATGCCTTTCCTTGATGGTAATTGGAATCTAATATTCCATTCCTTCATATCAATAATTGCACCAATCGTTCTAAGGGAAGGTCTACCAAGAATAATAGGACATGTAGGATTGCAATCTATATCAAGAATAATGAAATCTACGGGCACATAATTCCTATTTGCAACAATAGGAACATCATGAATAACATGGCAACTATATTTAAGTCTAACCCATTTCCTATGCATAGGGATTTTGTGAGCAAACAAATTATGGGAACAAAAATCAACTACCATAGGAAGGAAAAACAAGCATAACTTCCAAACTTTGAACACATTCAGTGGAAACTTGATATTATTGCAATATGTAAAAGCATATGTTCCTCTATCATAGTAATTTTCAATAACATCATGAAGCAATCTCACAATATAACTATCACACAAAGCATTCTTTTCATGATCAATTATAGATATGTGTCATCACCAAAACTTGGGGAACAAAGAATATCATCTTCATCAAGCATAGCATCCCCAAGCTTGTGGTTTTGCATATCATTAGCATCATGGATATTCAGAGAATTCATACTAACAACATGGCAATCATGTCTTTCATTCGAGGAGATATCATGAATCACTTTATAATTTTCTTCTTTCAACACTTCATCAAAATTTTCATGATGTTCAAGCAAAACTTCATAGAGATAATCAAGTGCACTCAACTCACTAGCAATTGGTTCATCATAATTTGGTCTTTTGAAAATATTAGCAAGTGGATGAGGATCCATATCAATAGATTTTTAGCAAGCGAAGATGCAAGCAAATAGAAGGCACATGGCAACACAAGCAAACATAGCAAACAAGAGATTTCACGAGAAAAGGGCAAACAAAAAAGAGAGGGCGAATAAAACGGCAAATTTGTGAAGTGGGGGAGAGGAAAACGAGAGGCAAATGGCAAATAAAGTAAATGCAAGAGATGAGTTTGTGATGTGTACTTGGTAGGCTTGATCCTGACTTGCTATGTATCTCCCCGTCAACGGAGCCAGAAATCCTTCTTGCTACTTCTCGAGCATGCGTTAGTTTCCGTGAAGAGGAACTGTTGATGCAGCAAAGTAGATAAGTATTTCCCTCAGTTGTTGAGAACCAAGGTATAAATCCAATAGGAGATACAAGCAAGTCCCCAATAGATGTACCTACACAAAGAATCTAACTCTTGCACCCAACGCTATAAAGGGGTTATCAATCCCTTCACGGTTACTTGCAAGGATGAGATCCGATAGAGATAGATTGCTTGAACGGAAAGTAAAACAGAAGGTAAAAATAATGCAGCAAAGTATTTTTGGTATTTTTTGTTTTAGATCTGAAAGTATAAGATGGAAAATAGACCCGAGGGGCATAGGTTTCACTAGAGGCTTCTCTCATGATGGCAAGTATTACGGTGGATGAACAAATTACTGTCAAGCAATTGATAGAAAAGCAAATAATTATGAAGATATCCAAGGCAATTATTATGCATATAGGCATCACGTCCGTGTCAAGTAGACCGAAACGATTCTGCATCTACTACTATTACTCCACACATCGACCGACTCCTGCCTGCATCTAGAGTATTAAGTTCATGAAGAACAGAGTAACGCATTAGGTAAGATGACATGATGTAGAGGGATAAACTCAAGCAATATGATGAAAAAACCCATCATTTTATCCTTGATGGCAACAATACAATACGTTCCTCGCTACCCCTACTTTGTCACTGGGTGAGGACACCACAAGATTGAACCCAAAACTAAGCACTTCTCCTATTGCAAGAATTACCAATCTAGTTGGCCAAACCAAACCAATAACTTGAAGGGACTTGCAAAGATATGAAATCATGCATATAAGAATTCAGAAAAGACTCAAATAATATTCATACATAATCTGAACATAAACCCATAATTCATCGGATCTTGACAAACACACCGCAAAAGAGTATTACATCGGATAGATCTCCATGAAGATCATGCAGAACATGGTATTGAAGAGCAAAGATAGAGAAGAAGCCATCTAGCTACTAGCTATGGACCCGAATGTCTATGGTGAACTACTCACGCATCATCGGAGGGGCAATGGAGTTGATGTAGATGCCCTCCATGATCGAATCCCCCTCCGGCAGATTACCGATAAGGCTCCAAGATTGGATCTCTCGAGAACGGAGGCTTCTGACAGCGGAAAACTGTTTTCATCGCTCGTTTTAGTATACAGGGAATATTTGGGAATTTATAGGCCGAGAAATAGGCTTAGGAGTGTTATCATGGGCCCACAAGCCTAGGGGCATGCCCTACCCCTCGGGGCGCGCCCCTAGGGCCTGTGGCCCCATGGTGGCTCTCCCGACTTCATCTCCAAGTCTTCTGGTTTTCTTTTGGTCCAAGAAAATTTATTCCGAAGATTGTATTCCATTTGGACTCCGTTTAATATTCCTTATCAGCAATTCTCAGAAACAAGGAAAAACAGAAACTGGCACTAGGCTCTAGATTAATAGGTTAATCCCAAAAATAATATAAAATAGCATATTAATGCATATAAAACATCCAAAACGGATAATATAATAGCATGGGACAATCAAAAATTATAGATACGTTGGAGACGTATCAGTCTCCAGATAGGCAGTCGGAGGAGCAACACGGAGCAGCTGGTCCAATCCCTGGGACGGGAGCCGTAAGGGCGCGAGGAAGTGCTGGGGGCGCTTGCCATGTTTTTCATGGTAATCTTCCGCTTGGAGTTTTTCTAATGAGGAGGAGGAAGAGGATGTGGCTCAGACCATGATTTTTGTTTACTTAAATGAGTGGTGCCTCCATTGCGGAGGGGTGGTCTTGTAAAAAATCACTTAACCGCTCGCCTCCCCATGACACGTGAAAATCGAGGAACACTGGTGGTTATTATAATGAACCTGGCGAGCTCGTGACTCTTGGGATTTCGCCGATGACTGGTCGGTTGCCGAACAAGAGGGAGTAGGGGACTCGCTTTGCAAGCCGAAGATTATGACATGCGAAAAATCTTGGGATATACATCGGCGTTGAAGGCTAGTCTGGGGGCTACTGAGGGAGTCCTGGATTAAGGGGTCCTCGGATAGCCGACCTATTTCTCATGAGCTGGACTGTATGGGCCGCAAGGCGAGCATTAAATGATCAAGGGCCCCGTCGCCAGGGTGGAAGCTTCAAAGAGCCATGGCGTGTCCTCCAAGTTGTCGATCGTAGATAGGCATGTTTTTCCTTCCCCATATGTAAACCCTAGGTACCCTCGGCGTCTATACAAGCCGAAGGGTTTTAGGTTGTAAGAGGACAACTCTTCTAGGGTTTAGCTATTTGATCTCGACATAGATCGACTCTGTAACGTATAAATCATCAATACAATCAAATAGGATGTGGGGTATTACCTTCATAGGAGGGACCAAACCTCGGTAAACATCGTCTCCCTTGTCTCCTGTTACCATTAATTCTAGTCTCACAGCTCGGGACCCCCTACCCGAGATCCGTCAGTTTTGACACCGACACCTACCCCCGGGTGCGCCGAGTTACCTTGTGGTCACCTCATAAGGCGGTTGGAGCCCTTCTTTCATCAAAAGAAATATAATTTCCAAATACCCCCCCCCCTCAAAATTTCAGCGCAATCAGAGTTACGAGCTCCAAGAATATAAGAAATGGTGAAACACCAAAAAACAGACGGCAACCAGAGAAGAAAACGGAGAGAGAGAGATCCAATTGTAGAGGGGATCTCGCCCCTCCGGGCGCCATGGAGACCAAGGACCAGAGGGGAGAACCTCTCCCCATCTAGGGGGAGGCCATGGAGGAGGAATCTCGAGGGGCAGAATCTCTCCCCCTCTCTCTCGGTGGCGTCGGGTTGTCATTGGGGGAACCATCTCCGCAGTGATTGTCTTCATCAGCATCACTGTCTTCATCACCTCCCACATCTCTTTTTAGCTGTAACATCCCAAAATTCCATTTTGGTATGTTATGATATAGTTATGCATCTATCATCATCATTGCTTGATTGTATGTGTTGGTTGAAATGCCTCTTCTGAATTCCAGAAAGCTCTTTCTACTTTTCCCTATGTTGCTTTCACCTATTGGAAACTTTGGTTAAATGTTCAAAATAAGAGAGGAGTAACATGACACTCCACACCAGGGACAAATTGGTGATCTATTTGAACAAAAATAACCAGGGTTATTTTGAAAATATTTGCAAAAAGGATTTAAAAACAATTAGGCAATTTCTGAAAATAATATTTTTTTTCAAAGTGTTCAAATGACAGAATAAAAATGTTCATTAAATAGAATTTATTATTCTGTAAATTTTGATATATAATACCCCTATATTTAGAGACGATTTGAATGCTTTAAATGTTTTTGAATGTCTCTGGAAAATTATTAAAGGAGAAACGGTAACGGTTACTGTATTAACCGGGCCGGCCCACGGCAGTTATTTCGCGCATTAACTAGAAGCCGGCCGACCGACGCGTAACGGAAGTTTCCCCTCTCGATGACACTGGACCCCACCCCGACCGACAGTTTCGCCCGCGCGGTCGCCCTCTTCCTCTCGCCCGACCTCGTCGCCGGCAGTTACTCCACCGGATCTCTCTCCTTTCTCCTCCCCCCCCATCTCCCCGCACCCTCTATAAATAGCGCTGCCTCTCCTCTCTCCATTCACCCCCGAGCCCCCTCTCTCCCTCGCTGAGGCGCTGCACAATTCCTCGCCGGAGTTCCCACCACCACCGGACCTCTCGTCGACCGTAGCCAGCGACTCCGTCCATCCCTCGCCCCTCCGACCTCACCAATCGACGCCGGACGTCAAGCCCCGTCGCCCGGGCCACTTCGCTACATCCCTCGACCACCAGAGCGCCAACACCGACAACGTCGCCGTCTCGGACTCGCCGTAGATCCCTCGCCGACGACCTCTTAACACTGTGAGCTCTCCCAACCCTCGGATCCAGAATCAACGCCTGAGATTAGATCGGAAATAATTCTGAATCGGTATCACCTACCGACCGGTCGTCCGCTCGAAACCACCTACCGCACACCCCCTTAGCCAATCGGACAGCGCCACGTAGCCCCCTGACCGTCGCAAATCATTTTTCCTTTTCTGTTTTTGTTTTAATTAACAGAATGATTTCAAAATTTGTTTTAACTATATATTTTAATATATTTAGTGTTTTGAGTTGATTCTTTTTGCAATAGCTCACATTTTTCATATAGTTTCACCCTGTGCTTTTAAATTTCAAATTTGAACTATAAAATTTGAATTGAATCAAATTTGCTTAAAATCTTCAAATCTGTATAACTAGAGTTTGAAAATAGATTTTTACATGAACCTTTTTGCTACTGTTTGGTATTAGTTAGGACTACCTTCATGCTTAGTTTGAAGATATTTAGGATATATTTGATTAATGTTTTAACCAAAAACAGAATCTGCCTAGTATTATAATATAGTTTTATATACTTAGTTTTAATTAGTTTAAATTTAGATTTGGTTTCATTTGTTTATTAGGTTCTGTTAATAAACATTTAGTGTTTTCACTCACTGTTAATAAAAATATAAATTTGCTTAGTTTAATTTTATTTAACATAGGAATCACAACTTCTTTTCAAATAGGTTAATTTGATTAAAACAACTAGTTAGTAATAGTTTTGTTTTGCTCTCTTGTTAGTAAAACTATATTTGTTCCATTTAGTGTTTATCAAAACTTTTACAAACTTTACAAAAGTTTTCTCAACAAACTTAGATTCAAAATAGTTTTATTAAGATAGTAGTGTTTTATCAATCACCTCCTAGTAAACAAAACTTTGTGTGTTTCCTTACTTGTGATTTGTGCATCGTTTTGTCTTGATTGTTTACTAGTTCTTGATTGATGTTTGTGAGTTACAATATTCTGTTGTATGCTTATTGAGTGCTTTGTTTGCTTCGTTAGATTATCCGGAGTGCGAAGCTTGTTACTTAGAGTCACTCACATACGAAGATCATCAATCAGGCAAGTCACTTTGACCATGTTTACCCATGTTTTATATGCATTAGTTCTACCATCTCCCCAATTGCATGCAAGATAGGTTAGTTGGAAACTTGGTTACATTGTAGTAGTATCATGTGGTAGGTACCCCCCTCAACCTCTTTGACACATTGGCCCCGGGAAACGTTGTTTTACCTTTTGCTATGCTATTAGTAGACGGGGTTGGTTGTGTGATTCATGAGAGTTGAGAGAGTTAATAATTTCAAGACCTACATAATGATCAAGATTTAAGACTCCGAGTTTTCAACATACCTCTGGGTGGATGATGGTTG
Organism: Hordeum marinum; assembly: GCA_022496015.1. NCBI lineage: Eukaryota > Viridiplantae > Streptophyta > Magnoliopsida > Poales > Poaceae > Hordeum > Hordeum marinum. Next base: position 393,170,551 of record CM039675.1, on the reverse strand, counting down.
AACGGCACCCTGGAGAAACCAGTGGATTTGCCTAGGTGATGCTGGAGATGGCCAGTATTCACGCGGAAAGGTCCACCCAGGCACAAAGAGATGGATGGATGCTTTAAAACCCAAGGCTTACCTGCACAGCCACAAGTCATTATGGGCTCTGGCTTGGTTGGATATCGTGGTGACCCTGGACAGGCGGTGCTACGAGAGGTAGAAGAATGGTAGGAAAGGATGGGCACCGACAGAGTCGCAGGGAAACCCTTTGGAAGACCATGTTTTGGTCATCCGTTTCTCAAACACCCTGAAGTGCGAGAAATCAAACGGAGGCGACCAAATCTTGTGGGGAACGTGTGCAAAACTCTGCAGAGTATTCAAAACCTAATCGATTAGCCTTGTCCACGGTCATGGACGACTTGAGCCCAAGGAATTGAAACTTCCGGAACTCTCAACACAATTAATAATGATGATGTGGGTATTAATAATTTGGGAATGAGAATTGGTTGGTGGAACCATCTCATTAATCAACCAACTTAGTAATATTTTGCTTAGCCCCTTTCTTGATGTAGGAAAAATTGGCTTTACGCAAAAACTTACCACCCCACCTGCCATATATGCATATAGACTAGATGATTATCTTTTCACCCCTCTCTTGTGACTTTGTCGGCATATTCCATATGCTGACCTACATGGCTGCAACGTATCATGTTGCAGAGTACTTTTCCGACCAGGAGTGAGGACGCCTTCTATGCTCAGTGAGATGCCCTTGGAGTCAGATGGACTCATCTACCTTCGACGCTTCCGCAAGATTTAGATATTCTCATGAGTTGGCTTTTTTAGCCACTTTATTGTAATTTTTATTGTAATAAAGGACTCGAAATGAGATTTCGATTAATATATTTGCTGTGTGATTTCCCTTTGATATATACATTGATGTACCGTGTGTGTACCAGCATGATCTTGGGATGGTACGGAAACACCGGAGACTTGACCTTTCAGGTCGGGTCGCTACATTAGCGGTCCACTCTCTCACATCCCGTTGTAATACCCTACTTGAACATAGTGCTTTATGCCACATATTATTATCCAATAATGTGTTGCCATCCTATGATGTTTGAGTAGATTTCTTTTGTCCTTTTGGGTTGATTGATGGTCTTGATTGGTTTGAGTTGTATGTTTTATTTTGGATTTGTCCTATGGTGCCTTCTGTGCCGCGTACTTGCGAGGGATTCCCACTGTAGGGTCTTGCAATACGTTCAAATTCTCTTATAGTGGGTAACTAGAGTGATAGAAGCTTACACCCGGGTAAGGGGGTTGTTGTGACTTGATACTTAATGCTATGGTTGGGTTTACCTTAATGATTTCTATTAGTTCTTGATGCTTGCCAGAGGTCCAACCATAAGTTCATATGATCCAAGTACAGAAAGTATGTTATCACATGCCTCTCCCTCATATAAAATTGCAATAATGATTACCGATATTATTATCAATTTCCTAGGAAAATTCCGCACACCATACCATCATTATTCCACACTCGCTATTTGTAATAAATTGTAATATATTCTTAATTTATTTAGGCAGCACCTATTTTTATGTTTTAGTTCTTCGACATCATGCAAAGCCATCCTCTTTATACCCACAACATAGTTTTATTTATTGTACTTAGATAAAAGCAAACGCTCGACGTATGTAGAGTCGTATTAGTGGAAAATAGGACTTGAAAGAATATTCAACTTACCTGTAGCGTCTTGTGGGTTTGAAATTCCATACTTACCCATTCCATCTTTGGAAAGTGCTACGATGATTCCTTGCACCAGGGATTATCATACGCGTAGGCACACGGTGGGCGCCAACTATCAAAGAAACGAATCTGACAACAAGTACTAGGGGTACGAATAGGGGCAGGATCTAGTTACTTTGTAGAGGTGACACTTAGCTTTTACAAGTTTAGGCCCCTCTCAAAGAGGTAACAACCATACGTGTCGATCCCGGTGGCATTGTTTTCTCTGGAGTGTCTGAAAAAAATAGGGTTGCGAACCCTTGTTACAGAGCCGTGGAGGGTCTTATATAGATTGTGCTTGCTCCATTCAATGCCACATTACAAAGGGAGATTGTGAGGGGTGCAATTGCAGGCGTTACCAGAAACTATCGCTATAACTACACTTAAATCCTAATTAAGCCTTTCGAACGTTGTTGCTCCCATGTCTTCCCTTTGTCTCCTTATGTCCTAGTGGTTTGGAAGGGTTGATTGTGTGGAAGACGTCCGATTGGTTGGGCTTCGTCAGAGTGATCGAGTTTCATCCGAGTGGATGTCTCTATTCGCGCATTTGAAGGCGTCTGTGATCCAGGGAGCCTCCAGTGGTGGTGTGGGACCCTAGGTGAGCCCTAGATGTTGGGTTTATGACCCTACCCTTAGTAGGTGACCCCATCAGTCAAGGTCCGTGTTCTTGTAGATCTTATTGATTGTGCATGCTCATGTGTTGTACCGTGGGGTTTGGTACGCATGCATCAGGCTGCTTGCAAGATTTTGGTATTGTGATCCCTTGAGAGTACCCCAGATCTACTTACGCCTCTCATGGTGAGGATCCTTCATTCGTCGGTCCATGTTCTGGGCATCCATATTTCTCATCTTCACATGTACGATATCGGCCCCGTTTCCCTTATAAATGGGTCAACCTTTAAAGGTTTTTATATGGTTTCCCTTATAAAGTAGATCATGTTTTCTTTGAATGAGATCACCTTTAGGCGGGGGTCTCTCCCCCCTAGTGATTGTTCATAAAAAATTAAGCCTAGCATCATTATTGAAGCAAGAAAGTAGAGTGTGTTTTCGGCTTTGTGAAGGTTCGCGGACTCGCGAACACCATCCACATGTGTCCCTAAGGCGATCTCTAAGAGCAGGGCTAATAGTGAGCATTAGTATAGCTAGCTGCTTGTTATAAGGCTTGCCATGTCATATAAAGCTAGTATTCACTCATACAATAAGATTGAGTGCAAGATCATCTCTAACTAATCCCTTATAATTCAGGCCCTCAAACAAACTTTTACCTTAATTTCTTAGAACATCTCTAGCATATACATTATATTCAACAAGTTTTGGTTAAAGCCGTCAGGTGGAACCAATATGTAAAATTTGATACTGGAAATATCAAGAAACAAATTCACACTAGAAATTTTTCATTGGCGATCATCATAAACAGAGGCAATAGTTCATACAAACCCTAGATACCAAATGGATACATACAGATGGTACGTCTCCAACGTATCTATAATTTCTGATTGTTCCATGCTATAATATTATATTCTAGGATAATTTTTGGACATTTATTTGTCAATTCATATTATTTTTTAGCACTAACCTATTAACCCAGTGCCTAGTGTCGGTTGTTGTTTTTTGCGTGTTTTTGGCTTCTAAGGTTTATAGTACCAAACGAAGTCCAATTGACATGAAACTTTTTGATGATTTTTTCTAGACCAAAAGAAGACATGGAAGCTTTGGGAGGTGACCGGAGGTTGCACGAGGGAGGCGGCCACATCAGGGCGCACCCAGGGGGTGGTTGCGCCCAAATATGTCTCCCTCTCTCACATCTCCCGACGTCCCTCTCGGGCCTATAAATTATAATATACTGGGAAAACCCTGAAGAGGCTCTCGAAACACTTTTTCCGCCACTGCAAGTCTTTGTTCCGCCGTGTGCCCATCTTGAGCCCTATTCCGATGCCCTGCCGGAGGAGGGATCAATCACGGAGGGCCTCTACATCAACCTTGCCGCTCCCATGGTGATGTGTGAGTAGTCGACCAAAGACCTACGGGTCTGTTGTTAGTACCTAGATGGCTATCTCTCTCTCCCGCTTGATCTTCAATACAAAGTTCACTGCATCTTCGAGGTGATCTATCTGATGTAATCACTTTGTGCGGTGCGTTTGTTGGGATCCAATGAATTGTGGTTTAATGTTCACATTGTTCGTGAAATTATATTAAGTTCCCAGCTGGTCCTTCTTTACATATGCATGATTATCTGGTAGCTTCGTAATTCTCTATGATCTATTGAAATAGTTTGGCCAACTAGACTGATATTTCTTCAGTGGGAGAGGTGCATTGCAGTGGGTTCAATCTGTGGTGCTCTGTATCTCAGTGAAACAAAGGGACAAGACATGTCTTTGTATTGTTGCCACTAAGGATAAAATGACGGGGTTCATTCATATTAATTGGATTTACTTTGTCTACATCGTGTCAGTGTTCTCCAAGCATTACTCTGTTTTACTTAATACTCTAGATGCATGTTGGATAGCGGTCGATGAGTGGGGTAATACTGGTAGATGCAGGCAGGAGTCGGTCTACCTGCTTACGAACGTGATGCCTATATGTAATGATCATTGCCATGAACAAATATTGCATAACTATGCGCTTTTCTCTCAATTGTCCAACAGTAATTTCTTTACCCACCGTATGCCTACTACATGAGAGATGACACTAGGGAGAAGTATGGCCCCGAGTGCCATTTTATTTGTTTTCTATTTATTTTGCATTTCGTAACACCCCGTTATGCCTGGCGGGATCTAGACTAGCTCCACAGACCAACACTAGTCTTTCATGTGCACTTGAATTCCTTGTTGATATGAGTAGTCTATTATTCCTATTAAGTCAGGCTCTCACATATACATACCCCCACTCAAAGGAACCAATGTCCTCGTCAGCCCATCAGGAATGTTCCCTCTTGGCACACGTATGTGTGTCCAGTCCAGCACATGTGCCATGTTGTGTGTCACAATGGGCCACACGTGCCATGCGTTACATGCCCGCGCACCTGAACCACGCATGTCTGTCTAACCGCAAGGGTTGGCTCTGATACCAATTGTAACGCCCTGTTAGCCTGGCGGGATCTCTACTAGCTCCACAGACCAACACTAGCCTTTCCTGCGCACTTTGTCCTCACTCATGCGCACCCGGGAACAACTTCCCGGTCGGTCACCCATCCTAAAATTGTTGTGAGCCAAGCATGCTTAACCTTGGAATTCTTTTTGAGTGGGCTCTCGGAAAAGAAGGAATTCCTTGTTGATATGAGTAGTCTATTATTCCTATTAAGCTAGGCTCTCACACATTTATAATTATCAACTATCATCTACACACTTCATTTGCTTGCAAGTAACGAGTCCAAGGGGATTGACAGCCTTCTTGCTCGCGTTGGGTGCAAGTGTTTGCTTCTTTGTGTGCATTCATTAAAGACGGGATTGCATGCTACTCCTATTGCTTCGATAAACCTTGGTTCTCAACTGAGGTAAATACTTTTCTATATTGTGTTGCATCCTCCGCTCCTATTCACAAAAAACCCAACGCAAATCACAAGTATCAACAGACGCAACCTAACCCTAGTTCGCCAACATGTTTGGCATTGTGCTCACTCGTTCTAGTTGAGATTGTGCTTGATGGCAGACTTGCGCAACACCCATGGGAGCTCATGCTCCTTCTTGGAAACTTTGAGGAAGCCCTGAGCACCTTATTCTCCGTCCACCACCACGAGATCAGCAACAAAGTGTTCATCAACAATGGCACGCCACCTCTTGAAGTGGGTCGACATGTGCTCATCAAGCACATCAAGGCCATCCCGAGCATCTCGCCCACCGCTCCAGGAGATTCGGGCATGGTCCCTCTCCTATATCGACCTCCACGTGTGTTACACCTCATGTTCGTCATTGTTGGAGATGGAGATCGTCACCACGGTGCGGTTGGAGCTTCCATCCTCTCCGTCGTGGCCACCAAGGCTTCGATACGTCTCCAACATATCTATAATTTTTGGTGGTTTCATGATATTATATTATCACTTTATATAATTTATATGTATTTTTATATTATTTATACGGACTAACCTATTAATTTAGTGTGGGCGATAGTTTATGTTTTTTTCATGTTTTTGTTCTTGCAGAAAAATCATACCAACCGAAGTCCAAACACAACGAAACTTCACGAGGAATTTTTCTAGAATATATGCGACACTAGAAGCTTCGGGAGGCGGACGAGAGATGAACCAGGGGCCCACAAGCCCAAGGGGCGTGCCCCTAGGGGGGCACCCAGGCTTGTGCCCCCTGACCCTCCGTTGGACCTACTTATGGTTCCATAAATACCCCAATATTCATAAACCCTCGAGGCGAGATCCAAAACAATTTTATCGCCACCTTAAGCCTATGTTCTTCCATGATCCAATTTGTAGCCCTATTCCGACACTTTACCGGAGGAGCAATCATCGGGGAGTACATCTTCATCAACCTTGTTGCTTCCATGTTGATGTGTGAGTAGTTCCTTTTGGGGGGGGGGGAGCCAATCTTGGCTAGCTTTATTGAAACAGGAATAATTACATCGTTTACTAGTTGGCTAGGTAAAAAAGGCGGAGGTTCATTAGCCCAAATAGTATTGAACTTATTACAAAAGCTGAACTTAGCTAGCTCATGGGCAACAGAATTTGCATCAAGAAAACAATGCTTAAAGATGACCTTCCCTATTGACGTAGTTGTATCAATGCATTCTGCAAAGATTGCCTCCGCTGAATCCCACCATTGAGCCTACCCTTGACAGAAGTTCACCACATCCAGAGAATCGGATTATGCTTCAACTCTGTTAAAACCCAAATAGTTTGCGAGATTCAGTCCATCACACATTGCCATTGCCTCAACAGTCATTGCATCAGCTGCGTTTTAGATGAACCTGTATTGAGATGCTATGAATATACCTTTTGCATCATGCAAAATTGCCCCTATTGCACCCAAGACATCATCTATATGAATCGAGGCATCAACATTAAATTTAACAAAGTTAGGGTCTAGTTTCGTCCACTTGTGTTCGCTCGTCTCTCACTTTTGAAGAGACTTCACATAGTTCCCAACTATCGCCAAGATCAAACCAGACCATCGGAAAGGAGGAGGGCAAGAATCATGATGCGTATGTTGCCTACAAAGCCACCATAAATACCAGCATCCGGTGGAAAAAACTTCTTTACAGTTCAGATTTGGCATAAGTGACAAGGGAGCATCCGATTCAATGAGTACATGTTGCAAAATTACTGATCCCGAACGATCAATGTATAATGTGTTGATCTCTCACATCTTCAGGGCCATTCCTACACACCGGACATGCACCACTAACAGGCAAGTGTTTATTTTATAATATTGATTTCAAAGGGATAATTCCTCAGAGTGCTCTCTAGCAAAAAATCTGAATTTTCCGTGGTACTTGTAGCTTCAAAAGGTGATTCCAGATTGCTGATTGCATGGTACTATTGGACGTAAAAATTTCTCCTACTTGAGCTCCATAATTGTGTGCCCAATGTTTATGATAGACAGTCCTCACCGAAAAAGGTCCCGATCTTCTAAGATGTCAAGCAACAAAGTCATCAAAGGCTTGAAAGTTTATCGGAATCTACGGAATCCTTGTTACATCCACAGGGTTAAAGATGTCTCTGATCAAGTCCTCATCCCATTGCCTTGTTCCTGGATCAATTAGGTCCACCACCTTAGATATTACAGCGTGTCCTCGAGGAGTTAAAATTTTCTTGTCCGGGCTTGCACGAACCTCACGTGGCTTGAGACTGCGTCGTTATTTCCCCAAAGAGGAAGGGATGATGCATCACAGTGACGGTAAATATTTCCCTCAGTTATGAAACCAAGGTATCAATCCGTAGAGGAAGATCAAGCACCTACATAAATAGCACCTGCACACAAATAACAAATACTTGCAACCCGACGCTTAAGAGAGGTTGTCAATCTCTCAACGATAAAAAGATATATTAGGTAATGATAGTTTTGGCAAATAGATCTCACAAGAACACAAAATAAAATAGGTAAACATAAAGTGCATCAAGGTATTTTTGTTTTTTTGGATTAATAGATCTGAAAACAGAACAGCAAAATAGTAGATCGGAAAGCAATATCTTGGAAAAGTAGACCCAGGGTCATAGGTTTCACTAGTGGCTTCTCTCATGAGTATAGCTCACGGTGGGTGAAAAAGTTACTGTTGGGAAATTGGTAGAAGATCAAATAATCATGATGATATCCAGGCAATGATCATTATATAGGCATCATGTCCAAGATAAGTAGACCAAAACGATTATGCATCTACTTCTATTACTCCACACATCGACTGCTATCCAGCATGCATCTAGTGTATTAGGTTCATGGGAAAACGGACTAATGCAATAAGCATTGTGACATGATATAGACAAGATCTATTCATGTAGGAATAGACCCCATCTTGTTATCCTTAATGGCAACGATACATGCGTGCCTAGCTGCCCCTTTTGTCACTGGAAAAGAACACCACAAGATCGAACTCATCACAAAGCACCTCTTCCCATGGCAAGAAAATTTGATCTAGTTGGCCTAACTAAACCAAAGATTCGAAGAAGAAATACAAGGCTATAAGTAATCATGCAAATAAGAGATCAAAGAAGACTCAAATCATATTCATGGATAGAAACTGATCAAGAACTCAAAATTCATCGGATCCCAACAAACACACCGCAAAAGTCATTACATGAAATAGATCTCCAAGCGACCATTGTATTGAGAATCATAAGAGAGAGAGGAAGCTATATAGCTACTGCCTACGGACCTGTAGGTCTATGGTGGACTACTCACGCATCATCAGAGAGGCACCTATGATGAAGATGAACCCCTCCATGATGGTGTTAGATTGGACCTCGAGGTTTTGGAACTTGCGGCGGCTGGAATTGTGTTTTGTCGACTCGTCTAGGGTTTTCCGAATATTTGTGAATTTATAGAGGTGATAGTCGGTGGAGGGGGTCCTGAGGTGGGCACCACCCACCAGACCGCGCTAGGGGTCTCCGGCGTGCCCGGGTGGGTGTTCCCCACCTCGGGCCTCCTCTGTGGCACTTGTCTGACCCATCTGGTGTCTTCTGGTCCAAAAAAATCTCCAAAAACTTTCATGGTGTTTGGGCTTCATTTGGTACTAATTTTCTATGAAGTAAAAAACAACAACTGCACTTTGGCACTATGTCAATAGGTTAGTCCCAAAAAATGATATAAAGTTGCTACAAAATGATTGTAAAACATCCAAGATTGATAATATAATAGCATGGAGCAAGCAAAAATTATAAATACGTAGGAGATGTATCAGCATCCCCAAGCTTAATTCCTACTCGTCCTCGAGTACATAAATGAGAGAAACGGAATTTTTGATGTGGAATGCTGCCTAACATGTTCATCACATACTCTTTTCTTTGTAGCATGGACATTTGGAATTTTAGATGGTTCAAAGCAATAGTCTAGTTTTAACATGAAAACTTTAATACTCAAGCATATCAACAAGCAACCATGTGTTCCAAATATCAACACTAAAGCAAGTTATCCCTAGCCCATCATGCTCAATCATTGATCCATTCATGAAACACACTCAAATATTAGCTACACCTAATGCTCAAGTATGATCATAGTGCCTCCTAGCTGGTGCTTTATAAGAGAATATGGAGACTCAGATCGAAAATAAAAATTGCATAAGTAAATAGATATGCCCTTCACGGAGGGAAGTAGGGATTTGTAGAGGTGCCAGAGCTCAAGGTTTAAATTGGTAGAGAAAAATATTTTGGGTGGCATGCCTTTCCTGTCAACGAAAATGACCGAGAGATTTAAATATCTTTCCATGCTAGATACATCATAAGCGGTTCCCAAAGAGGAAAAAAAGTTTATTCCTTTTTCCACCATACTGTCACTTTCCATGGCTAGCCGAATCCACGGTTGCCTTCCATACCAACACTTTCTAAGGAATTTATTATTTGACAACATAAAGTAAAAAATTCTTTCTTTTCGGGAATGGGCATCCCTATTACCTCCATACTCTCGTGCAATGACAAGTGAACAAACACTCATCTTGAGAATAACACATCTAGCATGGAAAAATATCAGGCACCCCCTAGTGTTTCATGAGCGGTACGAGCACACAAAAAGGAAAGTTTATTTTGAAAAATAGAGATGACACATACAAACTTGCTTGGAATGGCATGGAAATACCTTACATAGGTAGGTATGGTGGACTCATATGGCAAAACTGGGTTTAAGGATTTTGGATGCACAAGTAGCATTTCTACTTAGTACAAGTTAAGGCTAGAAAATAGATTGAGAAGCATCCAACCAAGAAACAAAAAATCACATAAGCGAGCATTAAGCATAAATAACACCAAATAATGCACCATAAGTAGGATGTAATTTCGTTGCACAACTATGTTTCATGCTTGCATAGGGAATCACAAACCTTAACATCAATATTGTTACTAGGCATAATTAGTCACTAACATAACTCACATATTACTAACGTCATGTCTCAAAACTATTGCAAGAATCTAGTTTAATTTGTCTAGTGATCTTCATGAAAGTTTTTATTATATCCCTCTTGAATATTTATCACTTTGGGACTAGATATATTGACATTGCTTTTGACAAGCTCACATAGATATAAGTGAAGAACATGAGCATAAAAGTTTCATATCTCAAAATAATATAAGTGAAGCATGTGAGGATTTCTTCAAAATTACTAACTCTCAAATTAATATAAGTGAAGCATGAGAGCATTTGTTCAAACATGTAAAAGCATGCCATGCTCAAAAAGATATAAGTGAAGCACTAGAGCAATTTCATAGTTCAAAAAAATTAAGTGAAGCATATAGAGAAATTCTAGTAAATCATAGAATAATTTTGGCTCTCTCAAATAGGTGTGTGCAGGAAGGATAAAAATCAAATAAATTAAATATACAAGACACTCCAAGCAAAACTCATGATATGTGACGAATAAAAATATAGTTCCAAGTAAAATACCAATGGTTGTTAGAAGAAAGAGGGGATGCCACTCGGGGCATCCCCAAGCTTAGTTGCTTGTTACTCTTTGGATAATATCTTGGGGTGCTGTCGCATTCCCAATCTTATGCTCTTCTTACTCCTTATTCCTTCATCCATCATGATCTCACCCAAAACTTGAAAAGTTCAATCAAACAAAACTTAACAAAATTCTCATGACATTCGTTAGTATAACAAAGCAAATTAACACTCTAAGTGTTCTTGTAAACCCATCATATTTTATTATTGATTTATATATAATGTATTCTAACTTTACCATGACTTATACCCTCCAATACAAGCCATATATTCATCAAAACAAGCACACAATGCAACGAAAACATAATTTGTTTCAGACAGAACAATCTGTAGTAATCTGTACTCTAACCATACTTTTGTAACTTTAAAAATTCTGAACAATTAGGACAGCATAAAGAATTTGTAGTAAATACTGTGTTAGAAAATTAGCTCATGATCACGTTCTATAAAAATCAAATCATGCACTCGAGACAAAGTTTCAGATTTAGATTCAGCATTGTTTCTACTCATCTCATGAATCATCATAAAGGCTTTACTTGGCACAAACACTAATTAAAACATAAAAACAAAATCATAATACAATCATAATTGTGAAATCACTCAAAAACAGAAAGGAAAGGATAAAAATATTTTATTCATTGGGTTGCCTCCCAACAAGCGTTGTCGTTCTACGCCCCTAGCTAGGCATAACGCAAAAATTCAAGTATTGACATCCTTGTTTTGCTCCATAGAAGGCTCTCATGATTGATTCATATGGTGGCTTAATTATTGTTCTCGCTAAGTGTTCCATACCCTTTCTAAGTGGAAACTAAAATTTAATGTTGCCTTCTTTCATATCAATGACAACACCTATAGTGCGTAAAAACGGGCTACCAAGTATGATAGGACAAGACGGGTTGCAATCAATATCAAGAACAACAAAATCAGTGGGCACATATTTCCTATTTGAAAGGATAAGAACATCATTAAATCTTTCCAAAGGCTTTTAATAGTAGAATCCGCCAAGTGCAAATTAAGAGAGTATTCTTCAATATTGGTAAGGTCAAGCACATCACATAGAGATTTCAGAATTGTGGAAACACTAGCACCCAAAACACACAAAGCAAAGCATTCATAATTTTTAATATTGACTTTAATAATAGGTTCCCACTCATCATGCAATTTTCTAGGAATTTTAATCTCTAATTCCAACTTTTCTTGTAAGGATTTCATCATGGCATCAACAATATGTTTAGTAAAAGCCTTATTTTGTTCATAAGCATGGGATGAATTTATCATGGATTGAATAAAATAAATACAATCAACCAAGGATAATCTCTCATAATTAAAGTCTTTGTAATAAAAAATAGTGTGCACATCACTAGTTAAACTTTTGACCTCTCCAAACCCACTTTTATCAAAAATTTCGTCAAGATTTTCACCCTCCAAATCATTGGGACACCCACTAACTAAAGTTGACTCTTCTTCAATCCCTTTATCATCAATTTTAGCATTACTAAACAAGGAATCAATAGATCAAACACCAATCATTTTAAGATCTTCATCATTGTTATGAAAGTAATCGCATAGCGGTCCTTTTCTTACTTTCATTCATAGAAACATATAAAGATTTAATTGACTCATTAATCTTAGGTGGAAAAACATTCAACTTGAGATTTTCTAGATCATGGGAAATTTTGTCAATGCTTTTAGACATATCATCAATCTTATTCAACTTTTCTTCTATCGTAGTATTGAAAGACTTTTGAGCATTGATAAATTATTTAAAATTACTCTCAATATCAGAGGTATTATTATTATTACCATAGTAATTACCATAATTATTAGAGGAATTTCCAGGAAAAGGCCTAGGATTAAAATTACCGATATAGGCATTGTTATTGAAATTGTTTCGTGAGATGAAATTCACATCTACGGAATCACTATTTTTCTCAACCAAAGTATACAAAGGCACATCATTAATATCAATAGGAGCATTTTTACTAGTAACCAACTTCATAAGAGCATCAACTTTTTCACTCAAAGTACTAATTTCTTCAACCGAATTCACTTTTTTAATAGTAGGTGCTCTTTCAGTATGCCATTGTGAATAATTTGCCATAATATTATCTAGCAATTTAGTAGCATCACCCAAAGTAATTTCCATAAAATTACCTCTCACGACGGAATCCAAAATATTTCTAGAGACAAAATTCAATCCCGCATAAAAAATTTGTATGATCATCCAAAGATTTAAACCATGAGTAGGACAATTTCTGAGCATCAATTTCATTCTTTCCCAAGATTGTGCAACATGTTCATGCTCAGGTTGCTTAAAATTCATTATTTGAGTTCTAAGGAAACTAATTCTCCCAAGCGGAAAATACTTAGTTATAAAAGCGTCCTTGCACTTATCCCAAGAATCAATACTATTGCGAGGCAAGAAAGAAAACCAAAATTTTGCATTATCCCGCAAGGAGAAAGGAAATAATTTCAACTTCACAATATTATTGTCCACACCTTTTTTCTTTTGCATATCACACAATTCTACGTATGTGTTTAGATGGGACGTGACATCCTCATTAGGAGTACCGGAAAATTGACCTTTCATGACAAGATTCAACAAAGCAGCATTAATATCACAAGACTCCGCACTAGTGGCGGGAGGAGCAATAGGAGTGCTAATAAAATCATTATTATTGGTATTTAAAAAATCACACGACTTGGTGTTTTTTTGAGTCATCGTGACTACGCAAACAAGATTGCAAGCAAACAAGAGACCTGATGAGAAAAAGGCAAACAAAAAAGAGAGCGCAAATAAAATGGCTAATTTGTGAAGTGGGGGGAGGAAAACGAGAGGAAAGTGGCAAATAATGTAAATAGCAAGGAGATGAGATTTGTGAGTACAAACCTAGTAGATGAGATCGCTTCCTCCCCGACAAAGGCACCAGAAATTCCTTTGACGTGGCTTAAGACTGCGTCGGTATTTCCCCAAAGAGGAAGGGATGATGCAGCACAGCGACGGTAAGCATTTCCCTAAGTTATGAAACCAAGGTATCAATCCGTAGAGGAAGATAAAGCACCTATGTAAACATCACCTACACACAAATAACAAATACTTGCAACCCGACGCGTAAGAGAGATTGTCAAGCCCTCAACGATAAGAAGATAGATTAGGTAATGATAGTTTTGGCAAATAGATTTCGCAAGAACACAAAATACAATAGGTAAATATAAAGTACAGCAAGGTATTTTTGGTTTTTTGGATTAATAGATCTGAAAACAAAACGGCAAAATAGTAGATCGGAAAGCAATATGTTGGAAAAGTAGACCCGGGGGCGTAGGTTTCACTAGTGGCTTCTCTCATGAGTATAGCGCATGGTGGGTGAACAAATTGCTGTGGAAATTGATATAAGATCAAATAATCATGATGATATCCAGGCAATGATTATTATATAGGCATCACGTCTAAGATAAGTAGACCGAAACGATTATGTATCTACTTCTATTACTCCACACATCGACCGCTATCCAGCATGCATCTAGTGTATTAAGTTCATGGGAAAACGGAGAAATGCAATAAGAACGATGACATGATGTAGACAGGATCTATTCATGTAGGAATAGACCTCATCTTCTTATCCTTAATGGCAACGATACATGCGTGCCTGGATGCCCCTTCTATCACTGGGAAAGAACACCACAAGGTCGAACCCATCACAAAGCACCTCTTCCCATGGCAAGAAAAATCGATCTAGTTGGTTTAAATAAACCAATGATTCGAAGAAGAAATATGAGGCTATAAGTAGTCATGCAAATAAGAGATCAAAAAAGACTCAAATCATATTCATGAATAGAAACTGATCATCTTTCCTACTTATAAAGGTTTGAGTTAGTGGTGAATTCACCACCAGCACCTTCTCCTCCTCATCCATTTTTTTATTACACATGGACCCGCTTCAGTTCACCTCCACCCTACACCCTCTTATTCATTTTCACACGTGGGATCTACTACAGTAAAAAATGCAACCCACCTTCACGCCACAGTGTCCTATCCAGGATCCTCACGTTGGAGTAACAAATGCAGCTCATCTCCACACCACATCTCTGAAAACACTCTCGTTTACCCACGAGCTACTATAGTATTCATATCCATTAAAGAAAATATTTTCAATAAAATCTACTGGCTCAATTTTTTTAGTGAAAAAGGACCCATCTTCTCCCGATGACCTCCACCATGTCGATGTGGTGTTCAAACTCTTAATTACCATGGGGCCGATCCAGTTTCTACGCCATGCAGTCGATGCACCCCTCGCCGTCTTCTTGCCCATGGCGGCGCAGGTGGCGAGCGGTTGCTCCGCTTTCGGCGCCTGAATTCCGCACCAGAGTACTCCGAGAGGGGCAGCCCGATGACCGACCTTTGCCGGCGAGCTGCCCTGCTGTGCGGGCGAGCGGCGACTGTGAAGCGCGGCATGCAGCGCGGGTATGCGCCAGCTATGGAGGCGAGCACTGCGTGTAGCGCCAGCTTGTCTGATGATGCACGGATGCTGACATGTTGTTTATCGGTGTGGCTGCGTCGGAGCATTAACAAGTGTGGCATCACGGTGCGGCTGTGCGTCGTGCACCAACCAAAAAAAGGGTGCATGCAATTGGTCAGATATGCATTGCTGCTGTTGCTTTGTGAATGAGCAAGCTAAATTAGAGGGCCTAAATTAGATAAGTTTCTTTCTAAATGACTTGCCAATTTAGACGTGCTTGGTGTACGAGTAGAAGATGGTCTCCTACGCCTTCTCCTTGCTGAATTTAAAGGCTTCATTTTTATTAGGGTAAAACTTAAAAGCTTCATTAAAAGAGCAGAAAAGATAGATGTGGAAGCTTACTTAAAATATCTTGTATAATTTGACCCTTAAAAGCGTGTATAAGGTGCCCTGTAAACCGTTTTATGATGCGAAATTGCCCTGGCAGAACAGAGTCCGTAAATAAAAATTTATCCCATTATAGCCCATTTTTCCCTTTTTCCTCCCGTCTCGACAGATCCCGTCTCCGGCCACGGCGTGCCGGTGCCCCGGCTCGCCCCGACGCCGCCCGTATTCGGCTATGGTGTGCCTCGCGCCGAGGCTGCCCGCATCGCCCCCTCTCGCCCGCCTTGCCCCCCCCCCCCCTCACCATGGTGCCGCCCGGACCACCCTTATTTGGGCCGTCGATGGCCTACTTTGCCCTGCCCGTGGACGGCCTTGCCTCGGCAGTGGAGGTCGAGCCGGCCGCTATTCGGACCGACGGTGGCAAATTCTGTCATGCGACGACGGATTCCGATGAGTTCTGGTAGATTTTGGCCAGTTCCGCAGCGGTGCATCTGCCTCGACGAGGTTTGACCGGTTTACGGATTGAACTGTATACTGCTTTCAAAACTATATATATGAGGTTCTCACAGATGGATTTTCAATGCCCAATGTTTAAGGGTCGAACGAGTTTTCGGGGATTACTAGACGTCGTTTTTTGACCAAAACTGTTATTAAGGGGTCTGCTAGAGATGGTCTTACAACTTCCCTTTAAATTGTGCAGATCACATCGTTTTGGTGTTGTAGTTGTGCATCGTAAGTGTTTGACCATATGTTTAGAAGAAACATATGGTGCAACCATCCTATTTTATCGCAATTTTTGAGCAGTGGTGCCCTATTTTAGGGTACCTGGTGGAGATGATGATTTTTCGATGCCCTAAAACTACTTTTGGTGTCCCAATTTTACTCTAAATATTTTTAGTATGTCTGCCTTTACTTACCTTACATACTAAATACTTTACTAGGATGCACTTTGACCCAAATATCAAAGCTACACATGAACTAATACAAAGGTAGTTGGAAATTTGGTTGAACGTATATGTTATTATTTGCTTCATATGGTATATGAAATACTTGCAAATAATTTTGTGTAGAATCAATGATGATCTCCTTGGACCAACATTTCCATGAATCAAATGAATATGAAGAATTGACTCTTACCATAATAGGACCATGTCTTACTTAATCTTGGTTGAGTTGCTTTTGGGTTGTGTTACATTGCTTTCTGTTAAAGGGTATGATGCCATGAACCATGATAGCAAGTGCTTGATTTGCACACAAGTGTTCTTTTTTTTGTGAATAGTTTTTGCATTACTCAAAATCAAAAGTTACAATGCCGTCTAACAAGTTCTAAGGCCTCATTTGGACCAGAGCCTAGCGAACCGATAATTTGACACTGCAACCTTGCAAAATTAGCCAAGGCATGACTAACCATATTACCATAGTTCCTTATTGTAACTGAAACTGGTTCCCTGATCCACTTCCTTCTCCTAGTGCCGCCATGCAACCGAATCCCAAACCCTAGATCGAACGTAGTCACTTCACCCTACCAAGGCCGGGTACAAGCATGTCGCCTATGTATCAGTCCGAGGAGAGGAAGGAGACGTATGAGGGAGAAGGGGGAATCGATCGTCATTTCTTTTGGTAGTAACAACGTAACTCACGACGACAGCGTCAGAGGACTATCGAACCCTAGGTGCTTGACCTAAGGGAAGAGAGGTAACGTCATCGCAGGGGCGTTAGCTGGTTAGTACTGCCTACGGTATGGCCGGCCCTTCTAATGTGTGAGTAGTTCCTAGAGGACCTACGGGTCCATACGAGTAGCTAGATAACTCTCTCTCCCTCCATCCCTCTCCCTCTCTCTCTCCTTATTTCTTCTCTCTCTCTCGATCTTTAATACAATGATCTCCTTTGAGATCTATTCGATGTAATCTTCTTTGTGGTGCATTTTTTGGGATTAGATGATTAGATCTTCAGAGGGAGTGGTGCATAGTAGTGGGTTCAATCTTGCGGCAACTCTCTTCGGTGAAAAAAGGGATAATGACACGTATTGTATTGTTGCCACTAAGGGGGAAACAAGGGGGTTTGATCATATTGACTGATCTTTTCATGTCTACATTATGTCATCATACTTATTGCGTTACTCTATTTTATGAACTTAATACTTCGTGATCCTTGCTAGATTGCGGTCTTGGTGTGGAGTAATAGTAGCATGCGTTAGTAAGTGTAATAGTCTACTTGTCACGGACGTAATGCCTATATAAGATTATGATATGGCTGATTATCATAATCATTCATTTTTCTAACAATTGCCCAACGGTAATTTGTGTACCCACTGTTGCTATGTTTCCTATAGGGATGCCGCTAGCGAACCTATGGCCCCTGGGTCTATCTTCTTATTAATACAAACTTTCTACAATAACTATCCTATTTACCTTTTTTTATTTGTTTTGTTATTTATTGTCTTGCAAACTATTTTCCTATCACTATTAGTTTTAATCTTGAAACTAGCAAGAAACAAGGGGATTGATAATCCACTTGCCTTTTGTTGGGTGCAAGCATCTAGTGTAGTTGCGTGTAGGTGATGCTAACGTTGTTAGTATGGTGCCTCGTAATGTTTCTATTAAACCTTGGTTCTTAACTAAGAATATACTTTCTGCTGGTGTGTTACATTACCCTTCCTCTTCGGGGACATCCAACAACTCTTGCGGGAGTGGCAACTCTTGATGCATTAGGAGGTGTGATCTCTTGTTGCCTTGGGGACATGTTCTCTTCACAAATGTGGCCCGTGAAGGATAGATGCCATCTGCAACGTAGTTATCCATTGTGTACTGACGACCATTGACAACATAGTTATGAGGAGGGGCACCACTGGAACAAGCCTTGAGAATAGTGGTGATCTCGAGAAAACATTCAGATCATTATGAGAGCTAGGAATCTCAAGATTGAATGCCAAATACATAGATCCTTGGATGCAACTTCCTCAAGGGCGAGGTAAGGTCACTATCACCCATCTGCATAGACCGAGGATCAAACACGTCATGACCGTGTATTTCCTTAGAAGCTTGGCTTTGCGGCCTACCACAGAGCCCATGTGGAAGAGAATGGCCTCGTGCTTGCGGACATGAGGGCTAGACGTGCAACACCTTGAAGATCATTGTGAGGGCTAGGGACGAGAGACACCATGACATTCATTTCGAAGGCTAGGGCAAGTGGAGGAGAGGTTGTGAGGGCGCGCAAGTAGAGGTCGCAACAAAGGTAAGCAATGTGGCGAACAACAAGAGAGGGTGGTAGTTATATGAGGCCAGTGTCTTGAGGACGCCATGGGAGAAGCAACATTCGGTCACCGGAATTCAATGCAAGGTCATCGTGGCATGTGAATAGGAGAAGATTCAATCCTATACCATTATCGAGCACTATTGGTGTGTTGTCATGTCTCACCAATGTTGTGTCTCACAACAGATGTCAGGTTCAAACGCGTCTTCATTGATGTGGTTGACATGACAAGTGGCGGTTCCTATAGAGGACAAAAACGAGCCAACACAGACGGAAACGAGGTGTGACCTGAAAGCAAAGGGCACAGACTGCACGCATGCGAACTCATTTATTCGCATTCCTCAAAGGCAAGGTAACAATCATGAAATTCTGATGGCACCCTTCGACTATCCGAGTTAGGTAGTGGCACAAAGCATTTTTTTCCTACATACATTTTTCAATGTTTTAACTAATTTGTGGTTCCAAGGACAAATAGTACAAATTGGTTTGACTGATATGATGTCTGCCTCGTAGATATCAAGAGTTACAACCCAATAGCTTAGATGCAGAGATGATTTGTTTGTTGCATGTTCATCATGTACAAAATCCTTTAATTCACTAAGCTCCCTAGGTGTAGAAGCTCCCTCAATCAATTGAGGCCTTCAATTTGAGATTTGGTCCATGATTTTGACTTGGACAACTCATTGTGCTTTGTTGGTCATGTGTTGATGAGTAGGCCCATTGGTAAGTGGTTGCATGGTGGAGAGATATGAATCGATTCAGGGCAAGATTTGAAGAGCCCATGACAATCTAGAGTTTGTTTTGCTCCTTTATCCACTGATCAGCCCCTGTTGACATGTCTTTCACTCCTTGGCCCAAGTGTCACCCGTCATGTTGCAGCTCTAGGAAGGCACGAGATTCTTTTACTATTGTGTTAGCTGTGTGGACAGGAGACCACGAGGAGGCGGAGAGGGGATAATCAGAGGCGGTTGTGTGCAGAGACAGCTTGAGGAGATCTCGACGGCTGGTAGTAGGCAACTTAACGGGAGTTCAGCGCCTTTCCTGGTTGGACATTCGGCGGCTGCGAGCATGCTACTAGGAGCGGCTTATTTCCCAATCATTTCTTCAACGACTGCAAGCAGGCGGCTGTACATTCAGCGGTTGCAACCTCGTCGGCTGGAAGTGGCCTTTTCCGGTTGGGCGTCCGATGGTTGAGACCTCATTGACTGGCAGTGGTGTCTTTTCCTTTCCTTTCTTCACTATTTTACCATGGGGTGGTGTGTTATTCCCACTTTCCTTCGAGTATCTAGATTGTTTTTTTTGTTGCCTTCCTCATGCATTTGATTGTATGGCTGTTGTTAGTTGTTGCTTTAGAGTGTGCTTGTTATTGAGAAGCTTGACAAGTTTGGCCTGGATTGATGCTAGGTGTTTTTCTTTTTAATTGATTGTTGGGTGTTTTTTTATGGTGAATCGCCGATGCTTGCTCTTATGATGGCCCTTCGCTCATGGGCAAGCACTGGTGGTGTGCGTGGATTGGTGGTTCATGATGTTTTTTTTATTGTTTTGCCATTGGAGAGAATTCATTGTTTTTCCATTTCATTTTCATTTTTTTAGAGAAATTTTCATTTTCATTTTGGGTCGTTACATTGTACTCTGTTGTGTTAATGTGTGGTAATGATCATTTGTTGTTCCTTCACGGTAATATGATGGAATATTGCCATTGATACTATCACAGTAGGGCTGCCAAACCATTTTTACATGTCGTGAATGTTTATTTGAGCATGCCAACGCTGATGCATGTTCGTGCGTTGAATGTGATAGGCTGTCCTGGCATATACGTATGTTCATCTGCGGCAGCGGCGCAGCAAAGCGTGTGAAACACTTCTAACTTACCTTCTGCTCCCTTCGTTCCAAAATATAAAATCTTTAAAAAAAATTACTATAGACTACATACAAAGCAAAATGAATGAATCTATACTTTAAAATACGTCTATATACATCTATATGTAGACTATAGTGGAATCCCTAAAAGGTCTATATTTAGAAACGGAGGGAGTATGTAGCATGAACCAGTCAGTTGTAAACTATAGTTGTAGGAAATATTTAGTACATTCAGTTGATCTTGTTTGCCTGCATTCTTTGTATGTTTATATTTTCACTATTTCCTTTTGATTGTTGTTCCATTTTGTGTCTGGGTTCTGCGTCAAATTTCTGCCTATGTCACTTCTTCTGTGTTTTGTTCTTCATGAATTTTTTTGTGCTTTTTTTATTTTGCGGATGACTAATGATGGTCGAATTACTTTGCTTTTGTTGAGATTCACGTGAAGCTTGGATGAGTTTGCCAAATGCAGCGTGCAAACAATCTGCTCTAAAGAAATAAAAAGTGTGTAAACACTAAACGATCATCTTGTTAAGACAAGGAAAGTAAAATCAAAGCCAAGTAAAAAATAGCAGGATTTCGTCAAATGCGTTGATAACCATCTTTATTTTACCTTCAAGATCCACAACCTTTCTCACAGGTGGTGCTCGGAAGCCAAACACATTCTATTGATTGGTGCAGCAATCATAGCCGTTCTACACCATGTGATCCCAGATCGACCGGCTCTTCGCTCTTCAAGGTTCCTTGGCGTGACCATGGCCGCCCCACATCTTGTCGCACTCCCGGGTACAAGGATCAACGTCACCTGGAGCTGCAAAATGGCAATGCAAGCACAAGACCATCAGAACAGACGATTCTTCTTTCCCTCCTACGCATCCACAAAGTAAGGTGGCATGTCGCCTTACCGATGGGCGGCGTCGGCAGGCCACAGACTGGGCTCGTGAGGCACGCGATCTCGCAGGCGGTAAGTGCGTCCTTCCTGTCGCCATTGTGGCATCCACCGGCGCACTTGATCTTGCAGAGCCACGGCGGGGTGATGTCCCTGCACCCGGGGTAGCACTGCCGGATGCACTCGCAGGCGTAGTCGGAGAACTGCTGATGGGACGGCCTTGCCTGCATGAGGAGGAGGATCATGCACAGGGCGGCAATGGCTGCCGCTCTCTTCCTCGCCTCCATCTCCTTGCTCGTACTGGCGAGGGAAGAGGACTGCTGTGGTGAGTGGTGGCTCTGTTGTTCGTCAGTAAGTGTGGTTGTGGGCACTTATATAGCATACTAGAGTTCCGAGGGCAATATCGACATTGACCTGGATAATTTGCAATGCAACCGAGTAAAAGTATTTCATTATTTTACAGCAAATTAAAAGATCTAAAATGTCAGGTTGGGTGTCCTGTAGCCAATTTTTGCCATGGTATTCAGTTTTCTGAAACTAGACTTTCTGTACTGTCGGTGTCACTAGCCCTGGTGCACCTGAAAATAACCTTGGATGTTAAAAATGGTTCTGAGTTATGGAGATGCCTGTGTTGATATAGAAAGAAAACTGAATGCAATGTCAGTTTATGGGATGAGATACCAGTTGGAGATAGTGTATGTTTAATCACATTCGCTTAACTATACAGGTGTAGGGCGATAAATCAGAGTTCACAGAAAATATTCTGATGCTCATCTTTCTTTTGCCCAGACAAGACCTTGTGAAGCCGCCTGTGCTGATGTAGAAAGAAAACTGAATGCAGTTTTCATACAGTGCTGTTTATATGGGATGACGTGCCCATGCAAATTACTGCATATATGTACATCCACTTGCTCATTAACTGTAGTAAGGGACAGATTGCTATTTTAAGTGCCTTAGATGTGAAGTATCTGCCTGGAATTGAATTTCCATCTAATATTTTTTTTTAAATTGCATCTACTATGGTTTTAATGTTCCCTGCTCACTGCGGGGAATATTACCTGTGTTGGGCCCGAGCCTGTAATGAATTGACTCTATTTCGTTTTTCCTCTTCCTTTTTTTGTTTCTTTTGTATTCATTCCTCTTTTCCCCTTTTCTGTTTCTGTTTCTTCTATTTCATGTTCTTTTTCACCATTCGAACTTTTCTTTGATAGTTTCATATTTATGTTTCATATTTCTATTTTCCTTTGTATTTTCTTCTTTTTTCACTTTTAGTTTGATTATCTTTGGGTTTCATTTGTTTACTTATTTTTGTTTAAAATGACTTTCATTTTAAAATTTTCCTTCTTCTTTCATGGTAAGTGCACGAATATTTCCTTGACAGTCATGGACGTATTTTTAAGATACGTAAAATTTCTTTTGGGATACAGAACATTTTCTTTGATAGTCATGGACAATTTATTATTAATTACATGAAAAAAGTATTGCTACCATAGAAAAAGATGATTATGTATGGCACAAAGTAGCTTCAAAATTTTGACTGGGCATTTTGAATTTAAGATCGGAATTTTATTCGATGTGCATGGACTTTCTTATTTGTGGCAAATACATGACTTTTTCCTGTGAGATACATGTACATATTTCGAAAAGTCGTGAACATTTTTTTAAACCTCTCGCTTTTGTTCTTGTGTTTTTTCCCATTGTTTCTCTTTTGGCTTTTCGGCCGAGTGTTATATGGGCACTCGGCAAAGCTTTGCCAAAGTATCGAAAATAGGGTACTCGGCAAAAAAAAGAAGAGGAAGGAAACAGATTGCACTCCCTCTGATGAGATTAAAGTCACCTCTAATCAAGGTGGGACCTTGCCAACTAGATGACACATTATGTAGCTGGTCAATAAACTTTAACTTTTTTGCATTGTAATAAACTCCAACTTGTAACTTGTAAATAGTTTTTCACATCCCACATATTAGTTAATTAAAAGGCTATTACAATCATTTGTTACAACATATGGCATACACAGCGAAAAACTATTTAAGAGAACACCATCAGACCTACTGTCAAAGCTAAACTTCGACAGCCTCGTGTGCCACACAATTGACAAGCCGACTAACTTTTAAGATTTTAAAGTTCTTAAACAGGCGAGAAATACCCAATGCCTCCTCTTTTTTAGATCGACAAGAGGATACATTCAAAGGTTTTCATTTGCATGTAATGCACCTACAAAAGCATAGTTAGTCTTTAAAATGATAAACTTATGATGAGTGATGCCTATATAAATCCATGCAAGCCCAAAACTCAACTTCATTCATAGTGATACACCGTCCGGTAAAGTCCCAAGAGAAAAAGGTTTATATCGTCAACAGAGTTTCTAGAAACAATCCCCACACTAACAACAGTAATGCTTTTTCATAAAACTGGGATCGATATTGATCTTGACACACTCACAAGGAGGAGGTTCCCATTGATGGGACATAACCCGCTTTTAAACCTCCCACTATTCCCTTACCTTTTTGTTTGAATTCATCTCAATATTAGCCTGATAACAGGAGAATGCTGACTAGTAATTATCCACATAATTGGCAAAGGCCCTAACAATTTTTTTCATTTTTAAAAAATTAAGGCATTTCTCAAATGCCAAGCTCTACCAAAGAAAGAAAAAGTTTGCCCCCGCTGATGCGAACTTAACTGACCCAACAAAACCAATAACCAATTCGGTCCCAAGAACTTCAAAAGCTCTTTCTCAGAAAAAAAATCCAAATGTCCCTCGAAGCCAAACGGAGAGCACATGCCTTAGGGCATCTCGCGGAAGCATGAAAAGTGGTTTAATCTTCCACACCATAAAATTAGCAAATATCTGAATTAGTCTGATGATGAGAGCAACATTTTGGCTCGTACCGGCATATGGTCATATTATCTGGACCAATGAGTTGAGCATGTGGATCCATGTCACTTCATTTAATGAATATTGAGGCGAACAACAAAAATCACCGTTTCAAGACTATACCCACTGAGCACGTATGTACGCGGGCCCAGGTGAAGGGAGGGGCAAACGCCATGGTTGCCTGGAATTCGGACCGGTAGAGCAGCAACTGCCTCGTAAGAAGATCATGGTCATAAGGCCAACTTCAATGCTAGACCCCATCCTGTCCGGTCGCGTCCGTTTAAGCCTAAACAGACAGACGGCACAACCCAACGTGTAACCCTATCCGCAAAACGTGTCTGTTTTCGAACCGTCTCGACCCATTTCAGACGCATAGTTGAGCCAGATTTGCGATCAAGCGGACACCGAACGGACGGGCACGCGTCCTCTTCGCGTCCGCGTCGGGCCCATGTGTCGGCGGTCCAACTACCTCCCACCGACCGTAGTCAATGCGCATGGGTGGTTGGGCCCACAAGTCAGCCACCCAACCGCCCCCGGCCACGTCCTTTTTTATGGGAAGTCGTGGACTTCCACTCGCCATCCCCATCCACTCCCCTCACCACTGTCTCCCCCATCGGAGACACCAAAATCCTAGCCCGTCGACCTCGCTCCCCCGCCGACCTCGCTCCCTCGCCGACCATGGGGTTCTGGAACTAGCACTCCACCGGCAAGAAGGCCAAGCATGACCACGAGGCAGGGTCCTCGCCTGGTAGCGCGGCTAGCCACTCCACCTCTCATGCCTCCTTCTGCATCTCCCCTCCGGCGGTCGTGCCACGCTTCTGGCCCTATGTCAAGGTCGAGGTGTGCCGCCGTTACTGGGAGACCGACACTCCGCTACCATGGTCAGATGCCCACCTCCCCAACGGGTGGCATATGAGCCCGGATCATGTGCCCATTCCCCCATGCCGACATTAGGCTAGACCCGCCTCCAGGAGATCGCCCGTCGTCGCGTCAGGATCCCGCGCGAGCTCCTCGCCGACCACACGTACGCCGTGGACTTGCCACTATGGGACACTTGGTTTCAGGATGAGCATGACATGCGCCGGCAAACCTTTTTTGCCGGTCGTGGTAGCCCGCCTCGTGCGACCCATAGTGCGTGGCATGCGCCTTGTGCGCTTGCACTGAGCCCGCCTAGGGTGCGCGGCGACACGTGGATCCATGGCTTAACGCCGATGTCGTCTCCCTCCCCATTGCCGCCATCCACACAACCACACGCCATGATGGCCGAGGAGGATGAGCGGCTCCTGCAGACCATCATGGAGGACTCCGAGAGGGAGTACGGCCGCCAACAGGAGGAGGAGTGGCAGGGCCTACAGTACATGCTTGAGTTGTCGGCCTCCGGGGACGTGTACGTCCCGGAGCTGGACGTCAAGCAAGAGGTCAAGGAGGAGGTCAAGGAGGAGCCCGTGGAGGAGCGTGCATGGGCGTTGTGGTCGCCACCCCCGGCACCTCCGCCCCCGCAGACTGCGAAGTATGTCCCTAGCCCAATCTGGGGGCCGCCGCCGCACCTCTAGACGCCCCCACCTTACATCGACCTGACGAGCGACAATGAGGATTGTGACGTCTGAAGAGGGCAGCTGCGACGACGAGTCCTTCTGCGGCGCGCGGGGCGGCCGCATTATCTTTTGCGTTTTTTTATGTTAATTAAACTAAGTACTATGGTTGGGCGTGAGGACGGTGGACTTTTTATATATTTTAATTTTTTTAGCTATGTTAAAATGCCTTATTTAGCTGTTGCTTAGGGTTTTTTTTCTGTGTCCATCGCGAACAATTTGCGGTTGGGGCCACGCGTTGGGCGCCTCGATGCCAGGCCGGCCCGACACGAACATCAGCCTCCCCATTCCCACCCCCAAACAGACGAAATTAGAACAAAATGGACGTCCATTTGGCGTTGTGCGTTGGAGTTGGCCTAAATTCACGAAACCGTCATGGGTCTTTACACCAAACCTCATTTTTTTTGCGGGTACCAAACCTAGGTCTTTACTGTGCGAATTAACGCCTGGGTCAAGCAGCATCGACGGGATCGGCTTCGGCCACGTATCTTCACCTGCATCGTTGGAGGAAACAGACTACACCAAATGATGAAAGTGTTGACGTCCTCATCACGGTGAGCATCGCCGTGAGATGACGCTGCCATGGCCAGCAATGCTGCATTCAGCTTGTCTGTGACACACAACACCCAGTCCGATTTGGGCTCTATGCACGTATTTGGTTGCGTGCATATGGGCCAACCAGCCCCGCACGGGATGGATTCGGCTTGTTTGGTTTGCTTGCATTCACTCTTGGGCCTGCATAGCGCGAACTTTAAAGCACCTCAGGCCAGGCCCGTGAGCCACGCTTAGATAGATAGTTTCTCCAGCGTCTGGCTCATGCGAGGCAGAGAAGGGGAACGCGGTGTTGAGCTCGTGCGACCAGGGATATGGCACGATCTTGCGCACGTCTTCGAAAAATCGGCGTGAGGATTTCGGCTCACCTCCTGCCGATTTGGTCGCCCTGTTTAGCCCCCCTCCTCTCACCACCCAAAGCCCCGCCATCCTTCTCCCTCTTTTCGATCTTTCTCGCTGGCACGCATCGACACTGACGATGAGGTAAGCGGAGCTCCTTCACCGGCGACGTTCCATTGCGGCAGCGACTCCCTTCCTCAGCTTATCCGACCCTCCCGCGTCCCTCGAGCTGTAGCCATGGCCTGTGTGATTTGAATCACCTATTTTCTCATTGTTCGTTGTAGCTAGATCTGAGAGGTTAGATGTGCAAGCATGTGGTAGGATGTGATCTATTAGCATGTGGTAGGATGTGCAAGCATGTGGTAGGATGTGGTCATAGGGTTAGATGTGCAAGCATGTGGTAGGATGTGATATGTTAGCAGATGCTAGATTTTGATGTTGTGGTAGGTATTTGTGTTGGATCTATGAAACTAGAGTAGTATGATAGTGATGAACACCATAGATGAATAGTAAGGATACTGACAGCTAGAGTAGTTTGGCAGTGTTGGATCTGGTAGCTAGTTCTGATGTTGAGATAGCTAGATGTTGTGGTATTGTTTGTGCTATGCTTACTATCTACGCGTGATACGGTTGTAGGACATGATCATGTAGATGCAAGATCTTAGTCAGGCCCTTGTCCTCTCAGAGAGCCAGTTCGCGCCCTCCTATGTCAAGGACTTGCAACCCCTCCTCGATAAGAACATGCCTCCTCATTCTGACGTGTTTGAGGTGTCACCTGGTGCGTCTATCTTTGTGCCAGTTATGCTCGTTGAGCTAACTGCCACTTTTGTTGTCGTTGCAGCGAAGGCCAAGAAGGATGGTAGGGTGAAAAATATGAAATGGCAGCCATTCATGTCCACGTTCATGTTGAACAAGATGTGCGAGCTCATCTCTAGTGGGGTTAGGACTGACAAGGGCTTCAAGGAGGTACACTTGAACACCGTTGCCAAGCAGGTGTTCGAGTTCTATGTCCAGGAGGTTAGCGCCACCCAGGTGTACAACCACCCGAGGAAGTGGAGAGCTCGATGGATCCAAGTGTCCAAGCTCAGATACCTTAGCGGCACCTCCTGGGATCAGAGCACTTGCTCTATCATTCTAGAGGCAGAGCACTACACCGGCCATGTCGCGGTTAGTTCACTATCCCCTTGTCTTGCACACTGCCAATCGTTGTCTTCTAGCAACTAACAACACTTGTGCTTCCATCTTAGGACCACCCCAAGGACGCCAAGTTCCTCATTACACCCATCCAGAACTACAACCAGATGCAACACATCTTCTCCTTCGGCCTAGAAACGGGCAAGCATGTATTGGGCTTCGGTGAGCCTCCCGGTTCCCCCGCGGCCTAGCAACCCCCGAACATCCCAAGCACCCCGGACGTAGAGGAAATGCTTGATGGCCCTGAGAATCCATTTGAGCATGTCCCTATGCTCGATAGGAAGAGGGGTGGCCTTATGGAGGAGGAGATCAGTGTCTTCAGCAGCATGACTGAGGCCGTGAAGGAGGTGGCAACCGCCATTAGGGAGATCAAGTACCTTGATGTCCACCCTGACCTGTACAACACCGTCATGGAGCAAGGTGGCTTCAGCGATGAGGCTCTCATGGCAGCTCTGAGCCACCTACTAGACAACAAGGCCCAGGGTGTTGGGTTTGTTGCCATGACAGACGCCCATAGGATGATGTGGCTTAGGAGTTGGCTGGGTAAGCACTACTACTAGAGCTTGTTGCTGGTTACCGCGTGCATGATTTTGGGTGGCAATGTCGATGACGATGACGGCGTATATTTTGTGTAGCTGAAGCTTGAAAATTGTTTGATGGTCTGTATATTTTGTTGAGGTGGTATATACTAACCCCTCATGATGATCGTGAACTTGTGGTGGTAGGATGACACCCTCTTTTGGATGTGGTGGTAAGATGATAGCAAGGTAGTGCAAGGTTTGAACTTGCTATGCCATATGAGCATGTGTGCTTACTACTTCTGCTAAATTGCTTGCTCCTTGATTGTTCTTTTGCTTGCTTCTTCAACTCCTACTCTCGTGCACTGCTAGGACAAACGGTATGCGGTGTTCGTCGGGAAGGTACCTGGGATTTACAGTTCATGGGAAGATTGCAATGAACAAGTTGCCTCTGTCAGCAACAACAGCCATAAAGGGTTTAAGACTAGGCCGGCGGTAGAACAAGCTTACGCCAACTATGTGCGGAAGCACACAGTTGGCGTCGTTGAAGTTGGCAAGGTGGCGCCACGCTTTGCGGTGAAGAACTTCATCATCATCGTGTATTTCATCGCCATTGCGCTATTGTGGCATTGATGTGCTAGGTGTGATCATGTGTGAGGTAACCTCACCACATAGGGTGCAAGGTTAGCACACCTCGCACCATGTATGCAACCAAACAACATGCTTTTGTGTGAGTCCGGACAATGCAGGCAACCAAACATCGTGCCCTAAACAGCCCCTAATACATGAGAACTAAATGCGGGAAACCAAAAAAGTTGCAAATGTTGGTTTTGAGGTTGTATTTACTCATACAGCCTCATGTGAGGCAGGCTTGAGCTAGCCAGGGGCGGCTTCTACGGCTGCCAAACATGCCCTATGTTGCTCCCCATGGCCGGCTTCGCATCTACGTTGCCCACCATGCCCAGTTTGCCATGGCAGCCACTGCCTGTGCAAACGTCCTGTCCGATATTGGCGTGCTCCCGTCCCGTGCACCCGTGTCGCCGCCGCTTCTACCTTCCATGTGCGCTTCCTGCTTAGCCCCTAATGGCTCGAAGCATCGTGGCATATGCTCCCGTGCTCGGGATGGTGTTCAGCTTCGGAGCTTCCACGCCAGTCACCGTTGTTGTGCTCATTGCTGACATCGAAGGTATTGTTGTGCTCCAATTATGGCTCGTTGTGATCATGTATTGCATAGGGTAACCTCTTCTAATAAATCAACCATCGCATCACCTGTATAGCCAGCTTATAGCACAAAGGCGTGCATGGACAAGCGGGGTACCAGGGCCACGAGAAACATGCATTAATCATGAGGTGGAGGCGACAAACGAAATGACGTCATGGCCTCATGGAAGAAGCACGAAACAACTATGTAAGAGACGGTTTGTTGCGCCTGCAGATAGCATCAACTACACATCTGCAACTACACATCTGCAGCGGACTGAAGAAATGCAAGTTCAGTTAACTAAACTTGCAACGCCCTGTGTGGTGACTTGGTCCATGTGCCT
Organism: Hordeum marinum; assembly: GCA_022496015.1. NCBI lineage: Eukaryota > Viridiplantae > Streptophyta > Magnoliopsida > Poales > Poaceae > Hordeum > Hordeum marinum. The sequence goes on along the minus strand of CM039675.1, from coordinate 393,140,240 downwards.
TGTAGCGAGTCGTGTATGGGCTAGGGTTGAGTCGAGTGAGCCCAGGTGGGTAGCTACTTATGTACCGAACAGAAATTGATCGAGGCATGAACGAACAAGTAACATAACTCTTTCCTGCCTCATCGTTTTTTCTCACCTACTTTGTTCTCTCTTTCTCTCCCAATTCAGATCGAGATCTCGGGTCATTACAATCTTGTATTCAGAGCCCTCAAAAAATTTTCCCCACCACCACCGTCACCGATCACTTTTCCCTTCTCGATCGATCGGTAAAACCCATCGGGTCAAGTGCGAGCCGCTCCAGTGAGCTTGCCAAAAATCCTGCTCGGGGTTCGATTCATTCTTGAGCAGCACCATGGCGCCACCCTCCAAGCCCTCGACGTAGACCCGTCGCATGCTCGATGCAATGTCAGAAACCATAGACAAGTTGTAGAACTTGCTCGAGACCATCCTCCACCGGCTCGACGCAAACCAGAAGACCGTCGACGAGCGCCACCAGGCACAGATCGCTTAGAACAACCAAGTCTCTAACGAGGTCAAACACCTGTCCAAGAAAATTGGTCTCACATAGGAGGACGTGGATGAGGCTTGCAAGGCCACCCCGATAGTTGATCCCGCCACCGCGACCAACACCAGCGCCATGTCTCCATCGGCATCACGACGACTTTGGGCTCCTCCACCCACGCACCACCACCACCACCTCCTCCACTGAACCGTCCCACACCGCTACCTCTCTACACGATCGGCGTGGTGCAACCGTCGTTCGCCCGACTCGTCAACCAGGGACCACCGCTGCTCACCGCAAGGGCACCATCGCCAACGGAATTCGACCGCAACGACGACTACTACTCCAAGCCCCCCAGCATGACTTTCCATGTTTTGAGAGAACCACACCTCACATATGGATGGAGTGTTGTGTGTCCTATTTCGAGCTCTACCACATACCATCTCACAGTTGGGTCATCACTGCCACGCTCTACATGGAAGGTTTGACAGCAATGTGGCTGCAGGCTTACAAATAGAAGAACCCAACCATCACTTGACCAACATTCAGAACAATAGTTGAAGAAGAATTCGGGCCTGAAGAATTTGAAGTTCAGATGCACACCCTGGTTTAGTTGCGTCAGACGGGCACTGCCCAGGAATACCGTCAGGAATTCGAGACGGACATATATCACTTGGTCTCCTTGGATCCAACCTTGAGCCTCAAGTTCTTCATCTCTCATTTCTTGCTTGGTCTCCCGGTTGGGCGTCCAGTTGCAGGCGCCAATCAGCATTACGCGTGCAACAGTTCTCACGCGCATCCAAGAGGAGGAATTAGAGAAGCAGTGCGCTACGCAGTTGGATTGCACTAATGGGACGACCTCCACCCCTAGCAACCACCCAAACACCGGCGCATGCAGTTGTACCTCCACGACAGGGCAATGACGAGTATGCTTGTGAGCGTCATTTACGGGAATTTTGGCGAGCAAATGGGTTGTGCTTTTGATGTGGAGACAAGTACTTAAGAGAGCACCAATGCAAACGAACCGGCCAAATTTTGATGATCGAAGTGGTAACTATGGTGAAATCTTATCTGACGACACTGTCCATGCTCTGCAACTACTGGACACACAGACAACTCATGAACCCGAGTGTTGTTCGTTATCCCAGCACGTAGTATCCGGCGAGGAAGCATTATCAAACATTCGACTCCGAGCTCAAGTTGGCGATCAAGTGACGCTTCTGCTTGTTGATTCCGGAAGTACCCATAGCTTCATCAGCGAAACGTTCGTTGCCCATTTGGCTGTTGACACTGAAACCTTGACACCTGTCTCCATGCGAGTTGCTAATGGTCAGCGATGTACCGAACATAAACTAATCAAGGCATGAACGAAGAAGTAACAGAACTCTTTCCTGCCTCATCGGTTTCCCTCACCTGTTGGGAGACGTAGTAGTAAATCAAAAATTTCCTACGCGTTCACCAAGATCCATCTATGGAGAAACCAGCAACGAGCAAGGGGAGAGTGGATCTTCATACCTTTGAAGATCGCTAAGCGGAAGCGTTACAAGAACGCGGTTGATGGAGTCGTACTCGCAGCGATTCAGATCGCGGTAGATCCGATCAAGTGCCGAACGGACGGCACCTCCGCGTTCAACACACGTGCAGCCCGGTGACGTATCCAACACCTTGATCCAGCAAGGAGGAAGGAGAGGTTGGGGAAGGGCTCCAACAGCAGCACGACGGCGTGGTGGTGGTGGAGTAGCAAGGTATTCCGACAGGGCTTCGCCTAAGCGCTGCGGAGGAGGAAGAAGAGAGGTAGGGCTTCGCCGTGAGAGAGAGAGATCAAATCCTATCTCAAAACATCCAAAACCTCAAGTATATATAGGAGGAGGGACGTGGAGGGCTGGCTTGGCCTCTACTCCAAAGAGGAGATGGCCGGCCGAATTAAAGGGAGAGTCCACCTCCCACAAGGGAGGTGGATCTCCTCCTTTTAAATCCTTTTTGCCTTATCTCCTTATCTCCAGCCGCATGGGCCTTTAGAAAAAGTCTTACCCAGCCCAATAAGGGCTGGCACACTTTATCTAACAGCCCATGTGGTCCTTTGGTCGTCACACCCCTCCCGGGGGTCCTCCGGCACCCTCCCGGCACTCCCGGTACAATACCGATGAGCCCGAAAACTTTCCGGTGACCGAAACTGGACTTCCTATATATCAATCTTTACCTCCGGACCATTCTGGAGCTCCTCGTGACGTCCGGGATCTCATCCGGGACTCCGAACAACCTTCGGTAATCACGTATACCTTTTCCCTATAACCCTAGCGTCATCGAACCTTAAGTGTGTAGACCCTACGGGTTCGGGAGACACGTAGACATGACCGAGACACCTCTCCGGTTAATAACCAACAGCGGGATCTGGATACCCATGTTGGCTCCCACGTACTCCACGATGATCTCATCGGATGAACCACGATGTCAAGGATTCAATCAATCCCGTATACAATTCCCTTTGTCTATCGGTATGATACTTGCCCGAGATTCGATCGTCGGTATCCCCATACCTTGTTCAATCTCGTTACTGGCAAGTCTCTTTACTCGTTCCGTAATACATCATCCCGTGGCTAACTCCTTAGTCACATTGAGCTCATTATGATGATGTCTTACCGAGTGGGCCCAGAGATACCTCTCCGTCACACGGAGTGACAAATCCCAGTCTCGATTCGTGCCAACCCAACAGATACTTTCGGAGATACCCGTAGCGTACCTTTATAGCCACCCAGTTACGTTGTGACGTTTGGCACACCCAAAGTATTCCTACGGTATCCGGGAGTTACACAATCTCATGGTCTAAGGAAATGACACTTGACATTGAAAAGCTTTAGCAAACGAACTACACGATCTTTGTGCTATGCTTAGGATTGGGTCTTGTCCATCACATCATTCTCCTAATGATGTGATCCCGTTATCAACGACATCCAATGTCCATGGCCATGAAACCGTGACCATCTATTGATCAACGAGCTAGTCAACTAGAGGCTCACTAGGGACATGTTGTGGTCTATGTATTCACACATGTATTATGGTTTCCGGTTAACACAATTATAGCATGAACAATAGACAATTATCATGAACAAGGAAATACAATAATAACCATTTTATTATTGCCTCTAGGGCATATTTCCAACAGTCTCCCACTTGCACTAGAGTCAATAATCTAGTTCACATCACCATGTGATTAACACTTACATCACCATGTGATCATATCATCATGTGATTAACACCCAATAAGTTCTGGGGTTTGTTCATGTTCTGCTCGTGAAAGAGGTTTTTAGTCAGCGGGTCTGCGACATTCAGATCCGTGTGTACCTTTGCAAACTTTCCATTTCATATTTGTAGATACTGCTCCCACGCTCCACTTGGAGCTATTCCAAATGGCTGCTCCACTATACGTAGCCAGATTTCTACTAAGAGTCATCCGGATTGGAGTTAAAGCTTGCATCATCGTAACCCTTTACGATGAACTCTTTATCACCTCCATAATCGAGAAATATTTCCTTAGTTCTCAAGTTACTAAGGATAACTTTGACCGTTGTCCAGTGATCCACTCTTGGATTACTCTTGTACCCCTTGACAGACTCATGGCAAGGCACACACAGGTGCGGTACACAACATGGCATACTATATAGAGCCTATGGCTAAAGCATAGGAGATGACACTCATCTCTTCTTTATCTTCTGCCGTGGTCGGGTATTGAGTCTTACTCAATTTCACACCTTACAATACAGTCAAGAACTCCTTCTTTGACCCATCTATTTTGAACTCCTTCAAAAACTTGTCAAGGTATGTCTTCGTCGAAAAAACTTATCAAGCGAATAGATCTATCCCTATAGATCTTGATGCTTAATAAAATAGTAGCTTTATCTGGGTCTTCCTTTGAAAAAAAACTTTTCAAACAACCCTTCATGCTCTTCCAGAAATTCTACATCATTTCCGATCAATAATATGTCAACTACATATTCTTATAAGAAATTCCATAGTGCTCCCACTCACTTTCTTGCAAATACAAGTTTCTCATAAACATTGTATAAACTTAAACACTTTGATCACCTCATCAAAGCATATATTCCAACTCCGAGATGCTTGCTCCAGTCCATAGAAGGATCGCTGGAGTTTGCATATTATTAGCATCCTTAGGATTGACAAAACCTTCTGGTTGTATCACATACAACTCTTCCTCACAGAAACCATTACGGAAACCTTGTTTTGTCATCCATCTGCCAGATTTCATAATCGAAAAATGCAGCAACTGCTAACAAAATTTTAATAGACTTTTAGCATCGCTACAGATGAGACAATCTCATTGCAGTCAACTCCTTGAACTTGGCGGAAACTTCTTTGCGACAAGTCGAGCTTTATAAACGGTGACATTTCACCATTAGCGTCTATGTTTATCTCAAAGGTCCATTTGTACTCAATGACCCGCCATTCAACAGGCAAGTCTACCAAAGTTCATACTTGGTTTTCATACATGGATCCTTTCTCGGATTTCATGGCTCCTAGCCATTTGTTGGAATCCGGGCCCACCATCGCTTCTCCATAGTTCGTAGGTTCATCGCTGTCCAACAACATGATTTCCAAGACAGGGTTGTCGTACTACTCAGGAGCAGTACGCGTCCTTGTCGACCTACGAGGTTCGATAGTGACTTGATCCGGAGCTTCATGATCATCATCATTAACTTCCTTTTCAACTGAGTAGGCTCTACAGAAACATCTTTCTGTGTTGCGCTATTCTCTGGATGAAACAAAGGTTCAACAACCTTATCAAGTTCTATCTTCCTCCCACTCAATTCTTTCGAGAGAAACTCTTTCTCAAGAAAGGACCCGTTCTTAGCTACAAATACCTTTTGCGCTTGGATCTGAGATAGAAGGTATACCCAATGTCTCATTAGGGTATTCTATGAAGATGCATTTGTCTGCTTTGGGTTCGAGCTCGCTAGGTGAAAAACCCATTTTCACATAAGCGTCGCAGCCCCAAACATTAAGAAATGACAGCTTAGGCTTCTATCAAACCATAATTCTCACGGTGTCATCTCAACAGACTTAGATGGTGCCCTGTTAAAGTGAATGGATTTGTCTTTAATGCATAACCCCATAACGATAGTGGTAAAACGATAAGAGACATCATAGTACTCACTATATCCAATAGAGCACGACTACGACGTTCGAACACACCATCACACTATGGTGTTCCAGGAGGCGTGAGCTGTGAAACAATTTCCACATTGTCTAAAATTGCATACCAAACTCGTAACTTAGATATTCACCTCCATGATCATATCATAGACATTTATCTTCTTGTCACGATGATATTTAACTTCACTCTGAAACTCCTTGAACCTTTCAAACATTTCAGATTCGTGTTTCATTAAGTAAATATCCCCATATTTACTCAAATCATCAGTGAAGGTAAAGAAAAACAACGATATCCACTGTGTGTTTCAACACTCATTGGACCACATACATCAACATGTATTAATTCCAATAAGCCACTTGCCTGCTCCATCATATTGGATGACGGGGTCTCAGTCATCTTGCCCAAGAGGCATGGCTCGCATGTCTCAACCGATTCGAAATCGAGTGAGTCAAAAAACATCCATCATCATGGAGTTTCTTCATGCGATATATACCAATATGACATTACGTGGCAGTGCCACAAGCATGTGGTACTATCATTATTAACTTTGTATCTTTTGGTACCAATGTTATGAATATGTGTACTACTACGATCATGATTCGATAAACCATTTCGAGTGGGTGCATGACCATTGAAGGCATTATCCATGTAAACAGAATAACCATTATTCTCTAACTTATATGAATAACCGTATCGCACTAATCATGATCTAATCACGTTTATGCTCAACGCAAACACCAAATAACATTTATTTAGGTTTATCACAAATCCTGAAGGTAGAGAGAGCGTGCGATGGTGATCACATCAATCTTGGAAATACTTCCAACACACATCGTCACCTTTCACCTAGCTAGTCTCCATTTACTCCGTAGCTTTTATTTCGAGTTGCTAACACTTAGCAACCGAACCGGTATCTAATACCCACGTGCTACTAGGAGTACCAGCAAGGTACACATCACTAACACGTATATCAAATATACTTCCATTGACATTACCAGCCTTCTTATCTACCAATAATCTAGGGTTTTTCCGCTTCAGCGAACATTCTCCTCATAACAGAAGCACTTAGTCTCGGGTTCGGGCTCAACCTTGGGTTTCTTCACTAGAGCAACAACTGGCTTGCCATTCCTGAAGTTTTTCCCTTCTTGCCCTTGCCCCTTTTGAAACTAGTGGTTTTCACTTAACCATCAACACTTGATGCTCCTTATTGATTTCTACCTTCGTGGTGTCAAACATCACGAACAACTCAGGGATCATCTTATCCATCCCTGGCATGTTATAGTTCATCACGAAGCTCTAGTAGCTTGGTGGCAGTGACTTGGAGAACTGCATTAATCACTATCTCATCTGGAAGATTAACTCCCACTTGATTCAAGTGATTGTAGCACCCAGACAATCTGAGAACACGCTCACCGATTAAGCTATTCTCCTTTATCTTGCAGGCAAAGAATCTTGTTGGAGGTCTCATACCTCTCAACATAGGCACGAGCTTGAGATCACAATCTCAGCTCCTAGAACATCTCATATGTTCTGTGACGTTCAAAACATTTTGAAGCCTCAATTCTAAGCCGTAATGCATGACGCACTGAACTATCACGTAGTCATCAAAAAGTGCCTGTCATATGTTCACAACATCTACAGACAACGCTTGAGGGAGTGATGCAGTTAGCGGTACATCAAAAACATAAGCTTTCTGTGCAGCAATGAGGACAATCCTCAGATCACGGACCCAGTCCGCATTATTGCTACCATCAACTTTCAACTTACTTTTCTCTAGGATTGTATCAAAAAACTGGGGAGCTACAGCGCGAGCTATCTACGACATAATTTGCAAGGACATTTTTAGACTAAGTTCATTTAATCAAATTATTAATGAACTCCCACTTAGATAGACATCTCTCTAGTCTTCCAAGTGATACATGATCCATGTCAACTAGCCCGTGTCCGATCATCACGTGAGACGGACTAGTCATCCATGGTGAACATCTCTATGTTGATCGTATCTTCTATACGACTCATGTTCGACCTTTCGGTCTTCCGTGTTCCGAGGCCATGTCTGTACATGCTAGGCTCGTCAAGTCAACCTAAGTGTTTCGCATGTGTAAATCTGGCTTACACCCGTTGTATGCGAACGTTAGAACCTATCACACCCGATCATCACGTGGTGCTTCGGAACGACGATCCTTAGCAACGGTGCACAGTTAGGGTGAACACCTTTCTTGAAATTTTATTGAGAGATCATCTTATTTACTACCGTCGTTCTATGCAAATAAGATGTAAACATGATAAACATCACATGCAATCAATATAGTGACATGATATGGCCAATATCATCTTGCTCCTTCGATCTCCATCTTCGGGGCACCATGATCATCACTGTCACCGGCACGACACCATGATCTCCATCATCATGATCTCCATCATTGTGTCTTCATGAAGTTGTCTCGCCAACTATTACTTCTACTACTAAAGCTAACGTTTAGCAATAAAGTAAAGTAATTACATGGCGTTTATGATTGACACGCAGGTCATACAATAATATAAGACAACTCCTATGGCTCCTGCCGGTTGTCATAGTCATCGACATGCAAGTCGTGAACCCTATTACAAGAACATGATCAATCTCATACATCACAATGCATCACATCACATCCTTTTGGCCATATCACATCACACGGCATATGCTGCAAAAACAAGTTAGACGTCCTCTAATTTGTAGTTGCAAGTTTTTACGTGGTTGCTATAGGTTTCTAGCAAGAACGTTTCTTACCTACGTCAAAACCACAACGTGATATGCCAATTGCTATTTACCCTTCATAAGGACCCTTTTCATCGAATCCAATCCGACTAAGGTGGGAGAGACAGACACCCGCTAGCCACCTTATGCATCTAGTGCATGTCAGGCGGTGGAACCGGTCTCACGTAAGCGTACGTGTAAAGTTGGTCCGGGCCGCTTCATCCCACAATACCGCCGAATCAAGATAAGACTAGTAGCGGCAAGCAAATTAACAAACTCGACGCCCACAACTGCTTTGTGTTCTACTCGTGCATAGATTCTACGCATAGACCTAGCTCATGATGCCACTGTTGGGAGACGTAGTAGTAAATCAAAAATTTCCTACGCGTTCACCAAGATCCATCTATGGAGAAACCAGCAACGAGCAAGGGGAGAGTGGATCTTCATACCTTTGAAGATCGCTAAGCGGAAGCGTTACAAGAACGCGGTTGATGGAGTCGTACTCGCAGCGATTCAGATCGCGGTAGATCCGATCAAGTGCCGAACGGACGGCACCTCCGCGTTCAACACACGTGCATCCCGGTGACGTATCCAACACCTTGATCCAGCAAGGAGGAAGGAGAGGTTGGGGAAGGGCTCCAACAGCAGCACGACGGCGTGGTGGTGGTGGAGTAGCAAGGTATTCCGACAGGGCTTCGCCTAAGCGCTGCGGAGGAGGAAGAAGAGAGGTAGGGCTTCGCCGTGAGAGAGAGATCAAATCCTATCTCAAAACATCCAAAACCTCAAGTATATATAGGAGGAGGGACGTGGAGGGCTGGCTTGGCCTCTACTCCAAAGAGGAGATGGCCGGCCGAATTAAAGGGAGAGTCCACCTCCCACAAGGGAGGTGGATCTCCTCCTTTTAAATCCTTTTTGCCTTATCTCCTTATCTCCAGCCGCATGGGCCTTTAGCAAAAGTCTTGCCCAGCCCAATAAGGGCTGGCACACTTTATCTAACAGCCCATGTGGTCCTTTGGTCGTCACACCCCTCCCGGGGGTCCTCCGGCACCCTCCCGGCACTCCCGGTACAATACCGATGAGCCCGAAAACTTTCCGGTGACCGAAACTGGACTTCCTATATATCAATCTTTACCTCCGGACCATTCTGGAGCTCCTCGTGACGTCCGGGATCTCATCCGGGACTCCGAACAACCTTCGGTAATCACGTATACCTTTTCCCTATAACCCTAGCGTCATCGAACCTTAAGTGTGTAGACCCTACGGGTTCGGGAGACACGTAGACATGACCGAGACACCTCTCCGGTTAATAACCAACAGCGGGATCTGGATACCCATGTTGGCTCCCACGTACTCCACGATGATCTCATCGGATGAACCACGATGTCAAGGATTCAATCAATCCCGTATACAATTCCCTTTGTCTATCGGTATGATACTTGCCCGAGATTCGATCGTCGGTATCCCCATACCTTGTTCAATCTCGTTACTGGCAAGTCTCTTTACTCGTTCCGTAATACATCATCCCGTGGCTAACTCCTTAGTCACATTGAGCTCATTATGATGATGTCTTACCGAGTGGGCCCAGAGATACCTCTCCGTCACACGGAGTGACAAATCCCAGTCTCGATTCGTGCCAACCCAACAGATACTTTCGGAGATACCCGTAGCGTACCTTTATAGCCACCCAGTTACGTTGTGACGTTTGGCACACCCAAAGTATTCCTACGGTATCCGGGAGTTACACAATCTCATGGTCTAAGGAAATGACACTTGACATTGAAAAGCTTTAGCAAACGAACTACACGATCTTTGTGCTATGCTTAGGATTGGGTCTTGTCCATCACATCATTCTCCTAATGATGTGATCCCGTTATCAACGACATCCAATGTCCATGGCCATGAAACCGTGACCATCTATTGATCAACGAGCTAGTCAACTAGAGGCTCACTAGGGACATGTTGTGGTCTATGTATTCACACATGTATTATGGTTTCCGGTTAACACAATTATAGCATGAACAATAGACAATTATCATGAACAAGGAAATACAATAATAACCATTTTATTATTGCCTCTAGGGCATATTTCCAACATCACCTACTATGTTCTCTCTTCATCCCTCAATTCAGATCAAGATCTCAGGTCATTACACGGTCCAAACGAAGAATTGCTTCACATCCAAAGAAGAAACTATATACATACCGTAACTGGAAACTTATCTAAAACTGTTACAAAATTCTCACATCTAGCCCTGAGATGGGCATTTAAACAACCACTTAATATTAGCAGGTATCTTCGGTGCATAACTCAAACGGCTGGAACGACCAGGTCCTACTGAAACGTGTTGCACGGTACGGTTCAGACCCAAAAGGAGACTGTGCCAGCGAACTGCACACATGGCTCATTAAATTGGATGGTGCGGTGGGCATCCTCATTGTTCATAAAGTCAGGGGAAAATCAAATACGACTGTCTATACATTGATTGGTGCGAATCTCGAGGTCCAAGAACGAACATGATAATGTGAGCATATGCAGGTACAACCCATATGGATTTTTCGTCTGATGATGCGTAACTCTATTAATCTGGACCACCAAGTTATTAGTTGTGGTACGCCAAGCTAATGCCAAGCGAAAATCATAATCTTCTGAGCAACATTAGCCTTTCAAATTATATCTCAAAGCCTCCTTTTCCCAATAGATTTATTACTAGATTACCCCAACACATCCTTGCTATCCTTAAGATTTAGCGCAAGGTTGTACACACGTTTATCAAAAAAACATAACGGTCTTCTCATAGCGTCAAGCAATAAAATCTCCATCCCTAAAAGACTAAGTGAATCTTGAGTCATGGGAATAGAATATGTACCTAATCTAGTTATCATCCCACCTCTTTTCCCTGGTCCTGAATAAATCTTACACTCACTTCAACGTAGTATTATGCTTTTTAGCCAAAAACAATAGGCCAAAAATCCTAGGATTCAAGTATCCCTCTAAATATTAATACTAAATTCATCGCACACCTTTCAAATGACAACCTCTTTAAGAAGTTTCAGACAATGCATAATATCGCGCAAAGACAAAGATGTTGAGTGTGAAAAAGATTGTATCAAGATTATATCCATGGAGATAATACTTTGACTTCATCAACTTGGCACATAGTGAGTACATATAAACCAACAAATGCCATGCTTGTTTAGCCAAGAAAGCTTGGTTAAAAATAACCCGAGATCACGAAACTCTGTACCGCCCTTACCTTCAGGTCTCGCCAATTTATCCCGTACTAACCAGTATGTTTTCCTTCTATCCTTCTCACTATCCCACCAAAAAGATATGATAATCTAGGATAACTCCTCAATGAGTGAAGATGGAAATTTGAAACTTGAATTATCGCATGAGGAACTCTATATAATAATAAATCTCAACGCAACCGATTTTCTTCTTCTATTGTAATGGCACAAGAAATGCCAAACACAAATGTCTCACAAGACACCGAATCAAATGTATCTACCCCACCTCATTTTTGTTGTATTAAGAGCAGGGGCTGCCTTAGTTGCAAACATACCACTGTTGTCCATAAAAAATAAGAATCAACCTAGCTTTTCCTCACTAATGTGAGAGCCAATCAACAACTTTTCCTCATACTACATATTCCATCTATACCTCTCCACTAATAACAATATTATGAGAAAGAGACATATTTGAGCGACTGTATGAAAACTATCTAGTATATTGACTTCTTTGATTTTGCATACCATCAATGTTGTCATTTATACCATCATTGTCATTGCTAAGGAGAGACCGAAGCGAGACGTCATGGTTTCATGGTCGAAGCACCAAAGCACGGGTCAAACTTTTTGTTCCCCGCAACAATCAATTCACATTTTCCTCTTCTGATCACAACGTCGAGAGATCCAAGCAATAGGTCCGTTTAGAAATTTGCGTCGACGTTGAGCTTCACTTAGCGGACGAGTCCATCCATCTCTTTTTGCTAATACTTTTGCGAAGCAAGCAAAAAAAAAAGTAGTTCATTGCTAGCACTTGCATATACATCACAATCATGTCCACATTTTATTTCACAATCATCGCTGGTGCAAGTAAGAGCTTTTTGGAGCAAAATTTCACAAATTTGTTTCGAGCGGCCTCCCATGAAATGTACCACTCCAATTCCCAATTTGCATTTTTCTTCCTGAAGAACGAATCCTGAGCGTCCATCCACGACCCAACGGCGCTACCAGCCAATAGTAGGACGCCTGATACGAGTCCGTGTTCTCCCATCCTCTCCGGCTTTCTTCCTCCTTTCAGACCTCTTTCTTTGTCCCGGATCCTTCCTTCGTTCCGCCAATTTCAGAAAAAATTGGCAGCTGGGCAAAAGATTGTTAGTGTGCTCAACCTTGAGGATCAGTAGCGGGGACAAGAGATGATCACGCGAGCAAAGCTGGTGGAACAGCTGCGGGAGCACCAGATCCGGTCGGCGCAGTCATACTCCGCGGCCCTCGCCGTCTTCTCCCCCAACCCCCACATCGCCTCCAGGTCCGGTACCCCTCTTCTTGATTTCTTGTTTATGCTAACATCTGCTGCGATGCTCTTCAAAATTCATGCGGTTTGGTTTCAACTGAATGACCCTTTTGGGCGCATCTTCGATTGAACATCGGATTCTCGCGGTATAGATTGCAGCTCATGTTGTGTACTTTTGCTTCCTTGATCATATGGATCTTCTCTGGTCTGTATAGCTCGTGGTCGCATTTGGAAATTATGTGATATGGTTATGAGCAGATATTAATTGAGTGCAGAAAACATAATCTTTTCTGCTAATTAGAGTCAAAAGCGTTCAGTTGGAGGCATAATAGCAAACAAAAGGTAGGGAATTCGAGGTTTTGCCAAGATCTGCTTCGAGTACTAGTGCTGTTGAAGAGCGTGTAGATTGAACGGTGTCAAGCTGGAGGCATCATCTGCAGAACTATAAGTTTATATAAGGCTTTACACCTATCAAGACAATTGCTTTAGTTATCATTTGGATAGAACTTGTGAATTGCATGGCTTGGTTTTGAAGCGAAGCCCTCTCAAAGATGGATTATTAACAACAATACTGTCGAATAAGAACTTTCTATAGGGCTTACATAGTTTGTCGGGTTGAGCCAACAATGCTACAATGGATGGATAAAAGGAAGAATAAGCTGAAGGCCTTCACTATCATAACTATATGAGTAAAACTTGGCACCGCTTGCATCAGACACCTACATTCAGGACACCTGCCCTACGTCAAGGTTTGGTCTAAAACATTAGTTGTTGTTACTTGGCTGCTAACAGTCCTTGAACCTAGAGACTGACCTGGCCCTAAATCGAAGGTCAAGCCGAGCCCAAGTCGCTTTACCATGGGCTAGGCCATGCTACGTTTTCTCAAGTCTAACTTGCACCACTTACCCACTTGGATGCATCATGCATAGATTTCGAAATGCGCTTAGTATGTTGGAATGCTGCATTGCTTAGCACTGCTTGCCTGTCTTTTACTTAAACTGTACAGTGAGTGTGTAAGAGGATATGACCGCGTCAAGTAACATACTGCAGTTCATAGACCGCCAGAGTACACCATCTCAGGTTATGGCCTGTTGCCTTTGCTACTTAAGACTACTGAACTGTGGAATGGCTGAACACAACATTCTCTAAAAGTAGAAAACCCTCTGCTGCTATGACAAGATCAAAAATAAATGAGAAACTAATGCTTTGGAGTGCCATGAACCAGGATGCCTGATAGCATGGGTCTGCAATGTCCAAAGATTTGGGCTGCTACCTTTCTTTAGGACTCATTTATGCCATTGTTTTCTATCTCATCTGTTTATTCCTTTATGGCTTGCTTACATTTTGTTTACTTTAGTACCTTGCTTGCGTTCTCCACTTCTCCGCATGTAATTTCCTTTTTTCTTGGCCGCCTTTTTGCTTTCTAAACCTGATTTTTCATATTTTGGGCCGGCAGGACCTTTTCTGAGTATAAAGGTAGAGATCACTCTACCTTAATTTTTTTTTAAATCTGTACAACCCATTTTTGAAACATGTTTGATTACATCACATGTTAAACAACATGGCAGCGACTTAGTGTCTACATGGCATTTCACATAGTCCGCTATGCCAGGCCTAGATGACAGCCACGTTACTTTTCCAGTACTGCCTAATTGATGGATGGATTAGAATGGTACACATCACATAGTGCATGCTTAGCGGTCCGCCCAAAATAAGTCGTTGTTTGACCTAAGCAGGAATGTGATATAGATTTAGGGACATTTAATCCAATTCCTCTACAAGGACATAACAGCACCTTTTGTTCTGTTTGATAACCAGAAATACGGTCCTGAATTGGGGGTTTAATTTAGAAGGGTCATAAGTCATAACTCATAAAGTGAAAGACTCATAACCAGGGTTTAATCTGGAGAAGCCATTTCTTTCCTTTCCTATTCTTTGAAATAAATTGAAGTAGTGAACTTGAAATTGGCATTAGAAGAAACTTGCAGTACTCCTATTAGAAAGAAGAGGACATGTCTATTCCTATTCCCTGTGATAAAATGTTTTGTTTAGCAGAATGAGACTTTGCCGGTGGCCCCCTCACTTCCGTTTCATAATCGCATATCTGTAGAAATAGTGTTCCTTTCTATTTGAGAAGTTGCCATGAGTTAATAGTGCTGGCAAGGGTGGGAAGTTGGTGCTCCATCTGTTCCATAATTATTGTCCTGGTTTTAGTTCAAAAACCTGGACAATAATTATGTAACGGGGAGAGTAATTGGCATGACTAGCAAAGCTAGTTCTGAGCATGGCGCAAGTTTGCCAGCAATCTAGCTGGACATAAACAGCCATGGTGCCATGTAAAGTCAGCTAGGTTAAATACTGCAACAATGTGAGTCCCATGATCAGTCTGAACCTGCGACTTAAGTGTACTTTCTAGAATAACAGATAATTATAGCTCAAGAGAATAAGCATGTTTTGTTCTGTTAGCATGAAAGAAGCGTCTAGTAAAGAAAAATAAAATAGGCTAATGGTTTATGAATGTTTATTTCTTCTCAGTCCTGTTCTATTTGTCACTAAGTTTTGACATGGTCTACCCTCCTATAGAATTTTAAATGAGTAAACAAAGCTGAATGCAAATTTGATGACTTGGCAATTATTCAATATGGCCTTACAAAATATGATACAAGACTACAAGACTATGCACATAGAGGGTAGCAACTCAGAAGTCGTTACAAATCTTATGCTCGGAATATTGCTGCTTCATGCATGTCTCTTTAATAGGAAATTGCAGGCTTCGACTATTTTCAACTTTACACCCCTAAGGAACAATTGGGCCAAATTAGGAACATTATTTCAGCAGAAGTAACTTCAAAGTCTGCATTTGATGGCATTTGCTTACGCTTTAGCATCAAAGTACAATGTTTGTGCTTTTATTGCAAGTAACTTCAACGCACATTTTATGAATAAATGTTTCATAACTACTTGAATGGGAAGCACTAACCTTTCGGTTCCAATGGTTCGCCAAAGCTACAAATGGTCGTTGCCACAAGCATCCCACAAAGTACATGCAGTTTGAAGTTCAAAATCTGCACAGATTCATGACACACCCTGTACTTAGTTGATACTTTGCCCTGTCACCTATTTCTGGAGTGAAAACATATTTACTTAGTTTTATTTAATCGATGTCTATCACTCAAGAAACCATTTTAAATTTCTGTCTGCAACATTTGTGGCATTTTCACACATGGATTATTCACTGCCTGCATTGTATTTAGGCTTGTAACTTTTTCAAAAGTTAGTGGTGGTGCTAACATATGTTTTGCTAGGTATAGCCATCTCATTTGGCACACGACATTATTAACATACTTATAGTTCCATTCTGGTTCGGTGTTTTGGAATGGAACGTTTTGGTACTGGAGCATTCCTGTGTTCTGTTCTGGCTTTCAAAATTTTGTATGGATATACTTTTAGTTATATATACATACACACACATGAGACGGACATACCATAAAAAACAATGAAATAAATATGGGCGAAAGGGATAAATGGTTGGCTGGTGCCCTGCCCTTTGCATCAAACTAGTTTGCATGCCGTCCCCTTGCAAGAGCAAGAGGTCTATAGGCCCAATATTTGCAAAGGATGACAGGCCCAATATTCCCTACCCTTTTGTGGCTATTAGTACAACATGGAATCTCCCAGGCGATAGTACCACATTGCTAAGCGAAGTAGAATCGGTTTGGCTGATGCCTTCATAAAGAAACGCCAGCCGAGCTGGCTGTATGGACCGGTACGAGTACAGCTGTCCAGAATGGCTAGAATTTCGTCTGGTATGGGATGTAGGCTTCTGCATACCGTTTTGGTCATGAATGATCCGGCAATTTCAGACGGGACTGAATGGAACTTATATGTTTGATTATTAGGCCATGTGGCTTGCGTTCCAATTAATCATGTAATGTCGAGGAAACAAATAATCATGTAATTAAGCTTCTTTTGCATTTGGATTAATCACGAAAACAGAGGAGTTTCATTTTTAACATACATCCCTCATCTCCTAGTCTGAACACTGAACAGTATCAGATTAAACTAAATTTGTAATGATATCTGATCTTAGCCCATGGTAGGATGAAGGAAAATAAAGTTGAATTCGATGTCAAACTAGTGTGCATGCCATCCCCCTGCAAGAGCAAGAGGCCTATGGGCCCAATATTTGCAAAGAATAACAGGACCAATATTCCTTGCCTTTTCCTTGCTATCGTTATACTGCGGAATCTCGCAGGCGATAGTACCACATTGCTAATGCCTTTACAAGAGATGAAGAGAACCTAGCAG
The DNA here is from genome assembly GCA_022496015.1 of Hordeum marinum. NCBI lineage: Eukaryota > Viridiplantae > Streptophyta > Magnoliopsida > Poales > Poaceae > Hordeum > Hordeum marinum. The sequence continues at coordinate 393,123,007 of CM039675.1, read as the reverse complement.
AAGGAAACATCAGCAGAGCTGGCCGTATGGACCGTTACCGGTACGTTCAGGCAGAATGGCTAGAATTCCGTCCGCTACAGGATGTAGGATTCTGCATATTGTTCTGGTCGTGAACGATCCGGTGATTCTGGACGGGACGGAATGGAATTAATAAGTTTGATTCTTAAGCCATGTGGTTTGCATCCCAATTAGTCATGTAATATTAGAGCAGAGGAAACAGCGAATCATGTATTTATTCAGAATAAGGGCGTGTTCCGATCTCCTCCAGCTTCTAAGTCCACCAGCTTCAAGAGCAATTTTGAGCCGAACACTTTTGCACTAAGAAGCTAACTTCTGGAAGCTGAGTGAAATCGCAGTGCAAAAACTCGGAGCTCCGACGGCCCAGCTTCACAGATTAGAAAATCAGAAGTTCGCTACTATTTACGAGGCGTTGCCACCGCCAAAGATAACGTTTCGTTTCACCCTCCACGAATAGCGCTGCAGTAGATATTCTAACGAAGCGCTAACCCTCCCTCCCCCTCGTATCGGTGCACTAGGCCCGAATTGGGCTGCCATCAGCCGGCCCAATCTGCGCCAAACAGGCCATGACCCTCCTAGCTGGGCTGTAGTGATACAAGAAGCTACGGACTGAAGCAGAACACTTTTGAATCGCTAGGTGAAGCTAGAAGCTACAAAGATAAGCTGGTTTTGTGAAGTCTTGTGAAGTTGGAGAAGATCAGAACACGCCCTAAGCCTCTTCTGTTGATTTCCTTTTGGATTAATCACTAAAACAGAAGAGTTTAATTTTAACATACATCTATTATCTCCTAGTGTTGACAATGCACAGTTTCAGCTTAAACCAAATTTGTAATGATATGTGAACTTAGCTCATGGTAGGATGAAGGAGAAGTTGAATTCAATGTAGCTCACAGAACGTAGTGTAGTTTCATCTAACGAGCCTAGGGATATGCAATTTGCAATCCCTGTCTGATTTCAAAGTCCACACTTGCATACAGTGAGTGTATAGTTGATGCAAATGCGCTCTATGTATCTGCAAAATTTGAATGCTACTAGCTTTCAAATTCAAACTAGCCTAAAGAAAGTACTAGTATTGTCAATGCAATGTGCTCTAGATATTTGGAGTTCTGAAATACAAGCTGATCTCATTTTGGTTGTTAAAAAAATGTTCATTATGCCTATCCTGTTTATGCTCTAGTTAAAGACGAGCCTACTTTCTTATGGCCGTTTGATTCAGTTTTACTTAATCCCGTTGTTCTTTCCTTTTTCAGGCGGGACCTGAGGGTTGCTCTCCTCTATGCCTTGCTGTTTTGTTGTCTCATGGTGTCGTGCTATGCCGCGCTCTACCTGAAATGGTTCAAACTCTCATCCCTCTTTGTAATTCTCGGAATCCTTCTCCCAGTAAATCTCAAAATCTCTAGGCATAGAAGGCTTAAAAGGAAAAGGGAGCGACGATTGCTGTTGCCCTTGTCCATGTGAATATCTTTCTGATACCCTGTAACATTTTAGTGAAGTGGCTCAACTGCAAAGAGGAAAAATCCTGGGTTTACTCATTGTTCAGGCTTAGCCTGTGCCCTCTAATATGTTGTATGTATTACCTGTTTTCCCTTTTTGTCCATGCATGCACATGCACATACATACATATGCGCCGCTGCTCATCTCAACTTTTGCCTTCTCTTCAAACTTATGTCTGTTGCAAAGTAATGCCATCTTTAGAAACCTAAGAAAGCGGATCTCTTCAGATCCTGGTGCATTTGGTTGTGGATGCAATCATGTGAAATATCTGGTCAATTGTCGCATCAGTTGGTCCGGTGTGCCAAGCGAGCCGCTTTACCATTTTTTGGCATAGCAAGTGTGAATATGATCGCGCGTGTCCTTCATTTCAGGCTTCCAGCCTCTCTGTTTCACTTGCTGTATATATATTTCCAAAAGCACTAACATTCTTGAGGCCGTATTGGTTCTTTTTGGGTGCCTTGAGATTCAAATAAAACCTGAAGGTGTGCTGGAAACGAAGCAAGTCGCTGTTTTATCTTGTAAGCTATGTATGTTTGTATAGTCGGCACATCATCCGCTGTACAGCGTAGTCTGCACTTGTCGCTGCTCAGTGCAGACTACGTTTCAAATTGCCGATCCTTTCACGAGCTCTGCTGCTCCGTTTGACGCGCAGTGCTGCGTGTGCCTGTGCCTGTGCCCGCGCCTGTACGTGGTGCTCCAGCTCCGGTGGCGTGGTGTGCCGAAGTCGTAGGCGCCGTCGACCATGCTCCCTAATCTACTCACCCCTCCTCCATTATCGCCACATTCCTGTGCCATTTGCACCACAAGTGGACGGGTTTGTCGTCTACTGCGGGTATCTATCCCGCTCGGACCGCTGGGTTGGAGCTGAGCACGACTGTCCATGCACGAATCATGACGGCTTCAGACCAGACGGCAGCAAATATCCGCGCCACTCGACATTTCAGCACATGCCTGCGCAACCTCGAGTGCTTCCGTATTTTGACTGCCCAGCCGCTTCGTGTGCGTGCGTGCGTGCACTCGTCAAGTAGCCTATCCCTATCCCTATCTATCATCCATTATAAGCATGTCCGTTTAACTAGCTCTCCGTTCATAGTGGGCAAATGCATGTGTCCACTCACGCGCGCACACAGCGCCCAAGGTGGGCCGAAAAGGCCATGTACCTTCCTTCCGTCTTTTACCAGAAAGGCCCGCACCTTGCAGGGCCACGTACGTCGGTTGTGGCGTTGCACGAGCGAGCGCCTCCTAGGATACCTACCATATCCAGCGACAACAATTTCACTATATCAGTGTGTCGTTGACCACTAACCATACCTGGTTTGGTTGGCATCATCTGCACTGCATGCCGAGTAGTACAAATCCTAGCTTTTTCTCATCACTTGATAAAAATTGCAGTATGTGTCTTTCGCTGTCGCGAGAGCCCCTGCATTTGCGTCTTCTTCAGGTGGTCTTTTATTTTTGATCTGCGAGGTGAGCTTTACGCGGCAAAATAGGGGAAAGCAAGAGCATTTCATGTCTATGTCCCTGCGAGTGCCCAACGGGACGATAAGCTGCGACGTTACGGCCAACGGCGCCGTGACAAGTGGCCGTGCCAAATGATGGCTAGCCCATTTAGGATCTGATGCAGCAGCCCAATTCAACACACTTCAGCATGCACTCAGCCTTTTCCATCTAACCTGGTCACTTCTTGGGGACATTAATCTGATGCTAAGCTCATCAAGTGGCCCTTTGATCTTAACAGCCGGCTTGTCTGTCCAGCGGTCGACACATCCTTGTGCACTTGCATTCGCGCTTTTTATTTTTCTATATAGGTGAAAGTATATACTGTATGGAGGCCTTTCTTTCTTTTCGCCCCCCGCATCATCTTTTTGTTCATGCACGTTCGCGAATCATGGTGTCGAGGGACATCAAAACATCTTTCCCGAGACTTGCTGTTATATTTTTTTCCCTTTCCCGTTTTAACCTGCTGATGATGGTTGGCACAGGGCCTGCCGACACGTCCTCTAGTAAAATGAGGTCAAATCAGCGCTCAGTCCATTGGTTTGTTATAGGTTCTATCTCATATCTACATGACATATGGTTAATTCGTTACTATCAGAGTTCGGGAAAGCAGGCCAGCCGGAACAGACTGAGCCAACTGCCCAACATATATTTCTATCATCGATCAAATAGCAGTATTAATCGCACAGTGCTGTGCGGTGGTTGCCTTGTTTTCTCCTTCTTTTTCTTTGGACGTGCCAATCAAGAATCAACAAGCCGACGATGAATACTGTTGCAACTTGCAGGGACTTGGTGTGACTCATGAGTACAGGAATGGGCTGGGGTCATGCAATGCAATATGCAAAGGCCAAGCCCATGCATGCATGCGTATCCTCTTTTTCTAGTCAAAGGAAGGCTTTCTCCGGCCATCCTACTACGCTTAGCACTGTGCGAGCTTTCTGGTGGCGATGGCATAGCCATGCCTGTGCGAGCACCGTAATCATGCTGCACGGGGCATTGCAAAAGGAGGAAAAATATATCGACCCAAAAGAAACGGCCAAAAGTGCGGCTACGAGACGGAAGAACTGTTGCATAGTTCGAGAAATGGAACTGACTAGAACATGCACGACAGGATTACCGAAAGTTCACAGTGTATCTTCTAGGAATTTGTATTGCTGCTTTCCCGTAAAGTTCCTACGGCGCTCAGGCTGTGAGGCTATGACGAACGCACGGCGCACGGGTGTTGGCCGACGTGCTTGATGGACACCCACAATTTCGTCTTGCGTGTCCGCTGGGACGTGTGAACTGTTCCTGATTCTTCTTCTATACTGTAGTACAGTACGTGGTATAGGTTGATTGTTGAATATTATTCAGCGTGAAGTTTCTCATTTCACGGCTGATCTGCATGGTATAGCATCCACGAGAATGTCATTGGAACTGTTAGCACGTACGCATTCATACTAGCGGGTTGATAAACGCTTGTAAAAAAAGCTAACAAAAAGCAAAGTATTGGCGAAATAATGCTCCAGCCACCACCCGGTCGATACGATCGATTGCCCGCGCCGATGGAACAGTGAACAGTGTCAAAGAACAAAATCCGCACCAGTAGCATAGCATACCATGCACATGCATACAAAACAATTCAAATGGCAGAGAAGAGGTCGCCCCGCCCTCATTAATCTGCAAGCATTTCGGTCCCGTCAGCGACCCCAGCTAGCCACAGCTGAGGAAAGGCCTCGACGCGGCGGGACAGGAGACGTACGTAGGCGGTCCATCCCGCTCTTACGGCCGGAGGGACCGTCGCCGTCCACATGTTAGTGTGCGATCGATCCCCTGTGCTGACCTCTGTGCATGCACCCGACCCGACCCAAACATCCGATCCGTGATCGACCGAGCTAAGCTACGACCACCCATCGACGATCGATCCATCGTCCACGCCGCAAGCTTCTTCGGAACAGTGGGCTGCAGCTGTGCGGTCTTAATGGTTGGATCGGGAGATCCATGGGCACGCCGCACACCCACTGCGCTCGACTACGCCAAGGTCCAAGCCTTCCAACCCGGAGGGCCCCGTCCCAATGATATGCAGGACCGGTGGCTTTCAGCCCACTTTGTGAATAGTGCGTGCGTGCGCCAGCTCAGGTCGTCCCTGTCACGCCCCGCCCGCCCGCGAGATATGCAATCTGGTGTGCAGTGATGAGCGCATGTGTAGCTCGCTTGCCGCGTCGTCGGTCTGACAGCGGCGGGGGGCGGAGGATGGGGCCGGACCGCGAGCCGTACGGCTGGACCGTGCGCGGGCGCGGAGGCGGGGGTTCGCCCGTCGGGGTCGCCGCGGCTGTTCGCCCGTTGGCCGGGCGCGTAGATGGGGTACCGGTTGGTTCGATCGGGCGCGTACGCGTTCGTCCGATCGGTCGGTCGGCACGGACGGTGCCCTCCTCTGGCCGCCTGGCCGGGGTCACGTGCGTCAGCGAGTGCGTGCGAGCGCGAGGGCGACGCCGGTGATGTGCATGTGTGTGCCATACGACCGACGCATCGCGGCAGCACGAAGAGAAGACCACTGTTTTTCCCTGGAGCTTGATTCGCAGCTTGGATGGGCTGGCTGGCTGGCCAATCCATCCAACGGTCGGTCGTTAGGTTCCATCCAGCCTTGTTCGGCTGTTGGAATCAATTGATGCGTGACAGGATCGGATCCTGTTTAGCTGGCCAGCTAACTAGCTGCTGAGACCACTAATTCTCCCTTAGCAGTAGTTTTTTGGTTGGTCCTAACTAATTGCGTTTACCAGAATTGCAAAAAAAAAAAAAAAGACCAGACGATGTAGGCCATGCATATGGGCGTTTGCCATGCATGCATGGAACATTGGAACTTTCTCGTATCCATCACGCCCGTGCCTTCTCAGCAAGGCCAACGGGACCGTCGACACGAAGAGCAACTGCTGAACTAACTGTGGACCTTGTGGAATGTGGAACGTACTGCGGAGCAGTGCCTCGCTCCCCTGCACCTGGGCTCTGAACTATTCACACGAGTACTATATTCTACACGCGCGGAGCTGTAGGTCAGCATGCAACATGCTAAAGCACGTGAAGAGTCGACCGGTCCTAGCTGCGGCGGCACGAAGAGGTTGTGTATCGCTGGCCCCGACGATTAATCATACGTGCACTGTATGTATTCGTGTCTACAAAACCTGCGGCGATATCTGCAAATAGTCGCTAGGGATGTCAGTTCGCATGCGCCGGCCGCATTCGCACCCTTTGCCGTAAACGGGGCTAGTCAGTCCATGCAAGACTTCAAAAGCAGAGATAAGGGCATCTACCTTAAGACATTTTTTTTTGCGAATTGAACTTGTATTACTCAAACCTCACCGGTGTTACAATCTGATACAACAAGTTCCATAGCTCTTGGAGGAGCAGAACCTATCCAAGTCATAGTTCTACCCTCCACTCTAGCAAAGGAAGCTAAACAATCACTAACTTTATTCTAGGGTCTACAGATGTGAGTAATAATAGTCTCCCTAAGACTCATCATCAGCTTAATCTCTCTAATGAGATAAGCATAAATTGATCTATCAATGTCATTGGACTGCACCATCTTGACTAGCTCCAAAGAATCAACTTCCAGTTCAATCGGTAGCTCTGTTCTCATCATAGCAGAGGATAAACCCTCCATGCACGCATAAACTTCTGCTTCTAATGCATCCCTGCACCTATACAGCGTACGACATGCCGAGAAGATGATTGTACCATTAGAGTCTCTCAACACCATGCCAGCTCCCGCATTCCCGTCAGAGGTGAAGGACCCATCAGAGTTTAGTTTTATTCTCCCAGCCCTTGGCGGACACCAACACTAGTAGAAAAATGCCCATTTGTCCCGGTTCGTAAGGCTCATTTGTCCCGGTTCTGGAATCGGGACTAAAGGGTCGGAACTAAAGCCCAAAACCTTTAGTCCCGGTTCGCTTACCAACCGGGACAGAAGGGGCTCCACGTGGCCGGTGCTAGGAGCCCAGACAGGAGGACCTTTAGTCCCGGTTGGTAACACCAACCGGGACCAAAAGGCATCCATGCGTCAGCATCTAGCAGTTTTTGGTTTTTTTGAAAGGGAGGGGGGTTAGCAGATTTTGGACAGTTAATTTAGGGGTTTTATATTGTTTTAGCTAGCTAATTGATAGAGAGAAGTGTCCTCTTTTTCTCCGTGCTTGGTCGACGCTATCTACTATAGAGAGAACTCAACACGCTATCTAGTAAGCAAATGAAGGAACCATTAAATACAGAAGATCGTCATGAACATATAGAGATAGAAGTGATCGACCTCTCTTTCTCCAAGAGATTGGTCGTATAATAAGTTTTCGTATATATATCCGACGCTACTAGCTACATATATACAATATAAGATCTCTTACAATCCCTAACATCTAATGTCAACTTTCAGATGGTATTCTCCGGCTTTATTTATGACGTGGTCAATAAAAAATCCCGCCAATTCTTTTTGAATTGCTCGTATGCGATCATGTGGTAGGAGTTCATCCCGCATCTGCCACATCTAATTTGAAAAAGGAGTCAATAGATATATATGATAATAAAATAAAATTTTGAATATTATTGCTTACGCACTTGAAATTGTTTTTCAGAGTAGCCCCGCTTAGGGGTCGTCGCGTTGTAGATGAACTCGCAAACGTAGTATGCACATAAATTATTCCCGGTTTCCTGCCACAAGCACTTTACGAGAAATAGATTTCAATCAAACTGATAATCAAGCATGATAAATGGTATTGATGAAACTAGAATAAATGGGAGATGCGCAAAACTAGCTAGTAGTACTTACTTTCGGGTGTGTAAATCGTAGCTCCCCCGGCAGTGCCGGAACAATTGCTATGAACTCTTTCCAAACCCTGCCAGACAAAGAAAATAATTACTTGATATCAAGAAATGAACAAAGTTGCCGATATGATGCGATAATGATCGATTGAACTTACTTCTGGAGAATTTCAGTCATGTCCGCATATTCCTGGAGATCTTTTCGTTTCGAGTCTAAGACGGTTACTACTCCCCACTCAAGCTGAATCTCTAGCAGAATAAAGTGGAAACTGCGCACGCATGCATAACTCATCAATTACATTACTATAAACCTCAAGTAATAAGGGAAACCGAATATGCACAAGACAGTAACACTCACTTGAAGTTGTAAGGAAAGAATATTGTCCCTTTGTTTTGATTTTTAAGCAACGATTGTAGCAAGTTCTCCTTGGTTTGTGTGGGATACTTTTGAAAATTATACTCATGTATGACATTTGGGTTAATGAACCCAATGTCAGAGATTTGTGCTTTTCTGCATTCGACGATCTTCAATCTGCATAATATAGTAGTGAGGATAATTATATATACATGCAATGAAAGAGCTGAGCTATATACATAGAGAGATTTAATTACAGAAGTAGTACTTACAGACAGTAGCAAGTCATGATTGTTTTGTCGAGGGCCTTTTGATTGTATAACTGGAATATCTCCTCAAATTCAATATTCAACAGTTCCATTCCAACGAGGTCATGCTCCTCTTTAACTGATAGTATCAAAGAATCCTTCCCAGACTCGCGACAGGTTTTCATGTACCATTCATGGAATTTTCGCATCATCCTTGTTAGAGGAGGATGATCAGGTTTGACGAGAGACCGCCCGTGCCGGTAAAGGAATTCGTCCACCTCCAACGGCTTAAACTGTACATCATCGCTTAGGTAATCACCAGGTTTGGTACCGGGCACCATCCCCGGATGATTAGCGATGATATCGCTAGACACCTTGAGCGGGGGGCACGATTGGTTCGCCTGTTCGCCGACCTGGGAATTTTTTTCCCACTTCTTCATTTTGCTAACCTTGCATCACTGGAAGTACTTCCCGACCGCCGCGCATCTTGATATGTCTTTTTAATACAACGATCAAAGTTGGAATCCGGCGAAGGCGGTGGTGGTCGCTTCAGGGCATCGATAGTGCGCATCGCTTTCACCGGATCTATCTTCTCCTTCGGAGGTGGAGTTTTCTTTGCAAAATGGCCCCTCAATTCGGCCTGACATATCTCCTTATTTTCAGACTCGGTCCTCTCATATGGTAACTTTTCCAGAGGCTTGAGAGATGGACCGTATTTGTATCCCCTCCGGCCTATGCCTGTACTGCTAGCCGCCGGAGCGGCGGCGGCTCCCTTCCGTCGTTGCTTACTAGGCACCGGAGGAGCCGGAGCGGTGGCATCTGTCTTCCGTCGTTGCCGACGAGGTTGAGGAGGAGGCGTACTGCTCTGACGTGCCGGAGTAGGCAAAGGAGGAGGCGGAGTGCCCCCATGCGTCGAAGGAGCCGGAGAAGGAGGCGGTGTGCCCTGATCACTCGCTGGAGGAGGAGGAGGAGCCGGAGTGCCCTAATTCTCCTGAGGAGAAGGAGGAGGCGGAGGCGTCTAGTTTGGAAGCTTGATGTACTCCTTCTGCCATAGACATGTACTCCTCAGGGCACGAACCAACTTATTCTCTCCTTCACCTGTACAGTGGTCAAGCTCGAGCTCCTCAAATTCTTTCATTACTTCATCCACCATCACAACAGCATAGCCATATGGAATTGGACGGCAGTGAAAAGTTCCATTGGGTTGAGGAGGTGCAACAGAGCCGACAACCGCCTTGAAAGTGAGGTTCCGACATTTCGTCATAAGCTCGCAATGTTGAGCCTCCGTGATAGTATCCACGGGGTAGCTAGGAGACGTGAAGTCAGGCTGAACAGGCTCCGTGGAAGCGACGCTGCTTCTCCGCTTAGATGGTGGGGTAGCTTCTGGGGTAGCTTCATGCCGCTGAGATGGTTGGCCGGCAGCTCGCTGGCTCTCAGCTTCCTCTAGCTTTTGTAGTCTTGCATTGAGCTTCTGAATTTTGCTCAGCTCCGCTTGTTGGAAATATGCCCTAGAGGCAATAATAAATTGGTTATTATCATATTTCCTTGTTCATGATAATTGTTTATTATCCATGCTATAATTGTGTTGATCGAAGACTTAGATGCATGTGTGGATACATAGACAAAACCATGTCCCTAGTATGCCTCTAATAGACTAGTTCGTTGATCAAAGATGGTTAAGGTTTCCTAGCCATGGACATGAGATGTCATTTGATAAACGGGATCACATCATTAGGAGAATGGTGTGATGGACAAGACCCAAACTACGAACGTAGCATATGATCGTGTCAGCTTATTGCTACTGTTTTTTGCATGTCAAGTATATGTTCCTATGACCATGAGATCATGCAACTCTCTGACACCGGAGGAGTACCTTGTGTGTATAAAATGTCGCAACGTAACTGGGTGACTATAAAGGTGCTCTACAGGTATCTCCGAGGGTGTCTGTTGAGTTAACATGGATCAAGACTGGGATTTGTTACTCCGTGTGACGGAGAGGTATCTCAGGGCCCACTCGGTAATACAACATCACAATAAGCCTTGCAAGAAATGTGACTAAGTGTTAGTCACGGGATCTTGTATTACGGAACGAGTAAAGAGACTTGCCGATAACGAGGTTGAACTAGGTATGGAGATACCAACGATCGAATCTCGGGCAAGTAACATACCGAAGAACAAAGGGAACATCATACGAGATTAACTGAATCCTTGACATAAAGGTTCGACCGATAAAGATCTTCATAGAATATGTAGGAACCAATATGGGCATCCAGGTCGCGCTATTGGTTATTGACCGTAGAGATGTCTCGGTCATGTCTACATAGTTCTCGAACCCGTAGGGTCTGCATACTTAAGGTTCGGTGACGTTTCGGTAGTATAGAGTTATGCATGGTGGTGACCGAAGGTTGTTTGGAGTCCCGGATGAGATACCGGACATCACGAGGAGCTCCGGAATGGTCCAGAGGTAAATATTGATATATAGGAATTCCTATTTTGGTCACCGGAAAAGTTTCGGGCTTATCGGTAGTGTACCGGGAGTGCCGGTAGTGTACCGGGAGACCATCGGGAGGGGTATTTCGACCCAAGAGGCTTCATGGGCTGTGGGAGAGTGAATATCAGCCCTTAGTGGGCTGGTGGAAACTCCCACATAAGGCCCATGTGGCTGGAGAAGAAAACCCATTAGGAAAAGGTGGAAAAAGGCAAACAAAAAAGGAGCAATCCTAGTCCTACTAGGATTGGAGGAGGAGTCCTCCTCTCCTAGTAGGTTCAGCCGAACCATAGGAGCCTTGGCCCTTGCGCCAAGGCTCTCCTCCTCCTCCTATATATACTGGTCGGTTTTAGGGTTTTGCACTAGAATTTTTAGCCACGTGCTGCCCGTTCCTCCAGTGCATAGTTTCTTCTCTAGATCGGATTTCTGCAGTGCTTAGGCGAAGCCCTACCGGAATAGCTCCACCACCATCTCCGGAGCGCCGTCACGCTGCTGGAGAACTCTTCTACCTCTCCGCTCCCTCTTGCTAGATCAAGAAGGCGGAGATCGTCATCGAGCTATACGTGTGCTGAACGTGGAGGTGCCGTCCGTTCGGCGCTAGATTGGAAGGATCGTGATTAAGATCGCGAGACAGATCGTGATGAGTTCGCGGGAAGGATCGTGATGAGTTCGCGGGACAGATCGTGATTGGATCGCGGGATGGATCGTGATGAGTTCGCGAGACGGGTCGTGATGAGTTCGTGGGACGGATCGTGATGAGTTCGCGGGACGGATCGTGATTGGATCGCGGGACAGATCGTGATGAGATCACGGGATGCTCGGCGATTTGGATCGCGAAGATGTTCGACTACACCAACCGTGTTTCTTAACGCTTCCCGCTTAGCGATCTACAAGGGTACGTAGATCCACTCTGCCTCTCGTAGATGCTCATCACCATGGATAGATCTTGCATGTGCGTAGGAAATTCATGTTCATCCAGGGTGCTCAGGATTCCCTAGGGCCGCAGTCAGCTCATCCTTCTCTTTGTCGGGAATGAACGTCCCTTGCTGCGCTGCGGTGATATACTTCTGAAGCTTGTTCATGGGTATTGCAAGTTGCTCGTCCGTCCAACGGCACTTCCCTGTTTCAGGGTCCAAAGTTCCCCCAACCCCGAAGAACCAAGTCCTTGAATAGTCTGGCCAGTTCGATGTCTGTGGTATGACCCCTTTAGCAATTAGGTCATTCTCAGCTTTGTCTCACAATGACTAAGCTTTGAGGTAGCCACCTGACCCCGTGTGATGGTGATACTGCTTCTTTGCAGCATTGACCTTGTTTGTCTCTGACATTTTCTTACTCTTGTCCGATGTCTTGTAGTCCACAAATGCGGGCCAGTAATCTCTTATCTTCTCAAATCGGCCGATGAATTCTTGAGTCTTCCCTTTGTCGACAAACTTTGATTTCAACTCATTCTTCCACCTCCTGAATAGATCTGCCCTCTTCTTAAGAGCACACGCCTTGACCAGTGGCTCTATAACTGGCTTATTCAGATCCTCCTTTGGTGGTAGGGTGAAATTTGCCTTCAGCGCGGTCCAAAGATCATCTTTCTGTCTATCGGTGACATAATCACCATCAGGGGCGCCGTCCTTAGGGTTATTCCATTGCTTGATGCTGATCGGGATGTTGTCCCTAACAATAGCTTCCCACTGAGCAGAAAATGTGTTCTTGGTCCGCTTGGGTTCAATCGGATGGCCATCGTTCGTGAGTGTTGTGATCGTGAACTTTTCATCCTTGCGTAACCTCTTCTTCGGGCCTCGTCTCGTTACCGAAGTTTGGCTCGATCCGGAGGGCTATAAAAGAAGAAAGAAGAGTTAATTAATATATGTACATACAAAAACAATTGATGCATCAATTAGCTAGTCAACACAGGCTTAATTAATATATATACCTTGCCGGACTTTACAACAGCTCCCTCCTCCGATCGATCACCGGAGCCGTCATCATGGTCTCCTTCTTCCTCCGGCATTCGGTCACCGGAGCCATCATGATCATGTCCTTCCTCCTCCATTGTCCGATCACCGGAGCCGTCATAATCCTCTCCTTCCAGAACATCGGTGTCGTTCAAAAACGACAAGATATGACGTCCGCCATGGATTATGTCCCCCAACAACTGTTCTTGTTCTTCGTCTCTTGGATCCATAGTTTCTGCAAATATTACAACATGGCAATTATTATACAAACATGAATGTCCGACATCCGGACCGCCTCTCTCATGAATGTCTGACGTCCGGACCGCTTCTCTCATGAATGTCAAACAAGGGATCTTGTTAACCTTTAAGGGATTTAATTAACAAAATGGCGCCATTCTGAATGTGCAGAAAATGGTCCATATTTTTCCTGATCTCATCTACCCTTCTATATGTCATGTTGTCTAGTGTCAAAGGATTCAAGAAAACAAAGGCTTCATCATTAGTCAGAAGTAACAGGCGCATAATGGTACGAAGCTCTCCAAAATTGTTTTGTAACGGAGTCCGGGATAGGATAATTAATTAGCTTTCTGGTACGAAGTTCAGCAAGAGCCTTCCGAATATCGCTATTTGGAAGGCCTTTGCTGAAATTCGTACCATAAAGCGAATTATTCTATCCGGGACTCCGTTTCAAAACAACTTTGAAGAGCTTCGTAACATCATACTCATGTTACTTCCGGCTAATGATGAGGCCATGGATTTCTTCAATACTTTGGCAGACAACGTGACATATAGAAGAATATATATATAGATGAGATCAAAAAAATTGGATCAACTTGTGCACATCCATAATGGGAGCATTCTTGATAAATCTATGTTACCGGAGTTTTTTTCATTTAACTTGGTAAGTTTGGGTGGCCTCGACAACGCTTCTAGGGTTTGGGGTGGCCTCGACAACACTTCTAGGGTTTGGGGTGGCCTCGACAACGCTTTTCAGTCCCGGTTTGGGTGGCCTCGAGAGTTTATCGGGTAGGGATGGGGTAGATCGACAACGGCGCTCTTTCTTCTAGGGTTTGGGTGGCCTCGATAGTTGGTCGGGTGAGCGGACCGCCTCTCTTTCATGCATGTCCGATGTCCCCTCTCATGCCGAAGTTATTAGGGAGGGGGTAGATTGACTACGCTCTTTATTCTAGGGTTTGGATGGCCTCGATAGTTGGTCGGGCGAGCGGATCGCGTCTCTCACTCATGCATGTCCGACGTCCCCCCTCATTTCGAAGTTATCGGGGAGGGGGTAAATTGACAACGATGCTCTTTCTTCTAGGGTTTGGGTGGCCTCGATAGTTGGTCTAGTGAGCGGACCGCCTCTCTCTCATGCATGTCCGACGTCCCCTCTCATGTCAAAGTTATCGGGGAGGGGGTATATCAACAACTACATACATTCCGGATCTGTTGGAAAGCTCTCGGGGAGCCGAGGCCAACGTGATGATAGGGGGCCGGGGTGCTCCCGTGGCCTTGTTGATAGATAGAGCCGATGCCAACGTGGTGATAGAGCCGATGCCAACATTTTCATTTAACAAAAAAAACTACCTTCAAAGAAAGACTTGCTTCGCCGCGGGTGCTCGGTGCGACGTGGACTCGATGGAAAAACTTTATGAAAATGCGGTGGTGGCCGGGCCGGGCGGTTTTCTTTTCCTTCTTCATTTTTTACTTTGTTTTTTCTTATATGTTTGTTTTCGTTTTCACTCTACATTTTCGTACATATGAAAAACAATGAAGACTTTTTACATGAACATATACACACATATACATGAACATATATACATATACATGAAAAAAAACATATACATGAACATATATATACATGAACATATATATACATGAACATATACACACATGACACATATACATGAACATATATACATATACATGAAAAAAACATATACATGAACATATACGAACATATACATGAAAAAAACATATACATGAAAAAAACATATACATGCGGCTCACTAGGGTGGGGGGGTGGGGCGACGGGGAGGCGATGGGGACGGTGGCGGCGGGGACAAGGCGACGGGGACGGGGGCGAAGAGGAGGCGACGGGGACGGCAGCGAAGAGGAGGCGACGGGGAGGGTGGCGACGGGGAGGCGACGAGGACATCGGTGACGGGGAGGCGAAGGGACGAGGATGGCGGCGATGGGGAGGCGACGAGGACGGCGGTGACGGGGCCAGTGGCTCGGGGAGGCGACAGGGCCGATGACGGGGAGGCGACGAGGACGGGGCCGACGACGGGGAGCAATGAGGACGGCGGCTCGGGGAGGCGTCGGGGCCGACGACGGGGAGGCGATGAGGACGGCGGCTTGGGGAGGCAACGGGGCCGGCGACGAGGACGGTGGCTCGGGGAGGTGACGGGGATGAGGACGGCGGCTCGGGGCAACTGGTAGATGAAAACTGAAATTTTCCAAGGGTTTTCTTATATACAAGAAGCATTGGTCCTGGTTGGTGGCACCAACCGGGACCAATGCCCATCTTTAGTCCCGGTTGGTGCCACCAACCGGGACCAAAGGTCTCTTTTTAGCAGCCCAAAGGGCGGGAAGCAGAGACCTTTGGTCCCGGTTGGTGGCACCAACCGGGACTAAAGATGGGCATTGGTCCCGGTTGGTGCCACCAACCGGGACTAAAGGTTGGTATTGGTCCCGGTTGGTTCCACCAACCGGGACCAATGGCCTTGCACAACGGCGTGGTGGGAGTTTAGTTTAGTTTAGTTTTGTTTCCAGTATTTTTGTTTTGTTTTTTGCTTTATTTTTTTTTATTTTTTCCCAATATTTTTCTTCTGTTATTTTAGTTCATTCTTTTTAACAAATAAATACTTTGATAATTTTAGTTGCATAATTTCCATTATTTTGTTTTGTTTCTTGCTTTATTTATTTTTTGCTTTATTTATTTCTAGTGTGTTTTATCATTATATTCTTTTTTCTATTAATGTTTTGAACAAAAAAATACTTTGATAATTTTAGTTGCATAAATTTTATATAATTATTGTTTCAAAAATACTAGAGGTTTATAAAATATTTTTAGCCGATTCTTTTTTGAACTCCACTCCCACGATGTTTTGAAAGAAATTAAAAAGCACTTCAAACGAACTCTGAAAAGGTTGAAAGTTGGCATGGCATCATCATTTCACCCACATAGCATGTGCTAAAAAGTTGAGTGGGTTACAACAAAAACTGGATGCACTTCGTGTACAAAATGGACAATCTCTTTCGAAGTATCACGGTTTCGGACGAAAACTCATGTGTTACAAAGGGGTTTCATTTTTTGAACTTATTTGAACTCCAGACTTTTTGTGTGTTCAAAATGCACCATTCAAAGCCACATCATCAATTTTCAACCCTTTCTGACTTCATTTGGTATTTTTCATGCACTTACTGATTTTTTCGAGCTAAATGACCCTAAAATTGAAAAGCACTTCAAATGAACTATGAAAAGGTTGGAAGTTGGCATGGTATCATCATTTCACCCACATAGCATGTCATAAAAAGTTGAGAGGGTTAAGGCAAAAACTGGATGCACTTCGTGTACAGAACGGAAAATCTCTTTCGAAGTATTAGGGTTTCGGACGAAAACTCATGTGTTACAAAAGGCATTTCATTTCTTCACATGTCACTGCAATGATATAGTTGTGGAGAGAAAGTCTTCACTTTGTCTTCGCTTGTGTCATTTGCTTATTGCGCCGTAACTATGGATAATCTTCATCGTTTAACAGGGTGCTTGGGTCAGCCTTGACTTTGAAGGGAGGAATTTCATGAAACTTTTCATAATCTTCAGACATGTCTGTCTTGCCCTCCAATCCCACAATGTCTCTTTTTCCTGAAAGAACTATGTGGTGCTTTGGCTCATCGTATGATGTATTCACTTCCTTATCTTTTCTTTTTCTCGGTATGGTAGACATGTCCTTCACATAGAAAATCTACGCCACATCATTGGCTAGGATGAATGGTTCGTCTGTGTACCCAAGATTGTTCAGATCCACTGTTGTCATTCCATATTGTGGGTCTTCCTGTACCCCGCCTCTTGACAGATTGACCCATTTGCACTGAAACAAAGGGACCTTGAAATCATGTCCATAGTCAAGTTCCCATATGTCCACTATATAACCATAATATGTGTCCTTTTCCCCTCTTGGTTGCTGCATCAAAGCGGACACCGCTGTTTTGATTGGTGTTCTTTTCATCTTGGGCGATCGTGTAAAATATATTCCCATTTATCTCGTAGCCTTTGTAAGTCAATACAGTTGAAGATGGTCCCCTGGCTAACGAGTACATCTCATCAGAAACAGTGTTATCACCCATGAGACATGTTTGCAACCAACCGCCAAAAGTCCTGATGTGTTCATATGTAATCCAGTCGTCACACTGCTCCCGGTGTTTGGAGCGCAGAATATTCTTGTGTTCATCGACATACGAGGTCACCAAGGTGGAATTCTATAGAACTATGTAGTGTGCTTCAGACCAAGAATGCCCGTCCCTACATATTATTGAGTCCGCTCCTAGCGTGCCTTTTCTAGTCAGTCTCCCCTCATACCGCGATTGAGGGAGACCAATCTTCTTAAGGTCAGGAATGAAGTCAACACAAAACCCAATGACATCCTCTGTTTGATGGCCCATGGAGATGCTTGCTTCTGTCCTAGCGCGGTTACAAACATATTTCTTTAAGACTCCCATGAACCTCTCAAAGGGGAATATATTGTGTAGAAATACAGGGCCCAAAATAACAATCTCGTCGACTAGATGAACTAGGACGTGCGTCATGATATTGAAGAAGGACGGTGGGAACACCAGCTCGAAACTAACAAGACATTGAACCAAATCACTCCTTAACCTTGACAGGATTTTTGGATCAATCACCTTCTGAGAGATTGCATTGAGGAATGCACATAGCTTCACAATGGCTAATTGAACGTTTTCCGGTAGAAGCCCCCTCAATGCAACCGGCAATAGTTGCGTCATAATCACGTGGCAGTCATGAGACTTTAGGTTCTGGAACTTTTTCTTTGCCATATTTATTATTCCCTTTATATTCGACGAGAACCCAGACGGGACCTTCATACTGAGAAGGCATTCAAAGAAGATTTCCTTCTCTTCTTTGGTAAGAGCGTAGCTGGCAGGACCTTCATACTGCTTTGGATGCATGCCGTCTTTTTCATGCACACGTTGCTGTTCCTCCCGTGCCTCCGGTGTATATTTTGTCTTCCCATACACTCCCATGAATCCTAGCAGGTTCACGCAAATATTCTTCGTCACGTGCATCATGTCGATTGCAGAGCGGACCTCTAGGTCTTTCCAATAGGGTAGGTCCCAAAATATAGATTTCTTCTTCCACATGGGTGCGCGTTTGTCAGCGTCATTCGGAACAGATAGTCCGCCAGGACCCTTTCCAAATATTACTTGTAAATCATTGACCATATCAAGTATGTGATCACCAGTACGGAGGGCGGGCTTCTTCCGGTGATCTGCCTCACCTTTGAAATGCTTTCCTTTCTTTCGACATTGATGGTTGGTCGGAAGAAATTGACGATGCCCCAGGTACACATTCTTCCTACATTTTTCCAAATATATATTGTCGGTGTCATCTAAATAGTGTGTGCATGCGTGGTATCCCTTGTTTGTCCGCCCTGAAAGGCTACTGAGAGCAGGCCAATCATTGATGGTTACAAACAGCAACGCATGTAGGTCAAATTCCTCCTGTTCGTTCTCATCCCACACACATACACCTCTTCCATTCCATAGCTGTAAAAGTTCATCAACTAATGGCCTTAGGTACACATCAATGTCATTGCCGGGTTGCTTAGGGCCTTGGATGAGCACTGGCATCATAATGAACTTCTGCTTCATGACAACCAAGGAGGAAGGTTATGTTGGAAATATGCCCTAGAGGCAATAATAAAATGGTTATTATTGTATTTCCTAGTTCATGATAATTGTCTATTGTTCATGCTATAATTGTGTTAACCGGAAATCATAATACATGTGTGAATACATAGACCACAACATGTCCCTAGTGAGCCTCTAGTTGACTAGCTCGTTGATCAATAGATGGTCACGGTTTCATGACCATGGACATTGGATGTCATTTATAAGGGGATCACATCATTAGGAGAATGATGTGATGGACAAGACCCAATCCTAAGCATATCACAAGATCGTGTAGTTCGTTTGCTAAAGCTTTTCAATGTCAAGTATCGTTTCCTTAGACCATGAGATTGTGCAACTCCCGGATACCGTAGGAATGCTTTGGGTGTGCCAAACGTCACAACGTAACTGGGTGGCTATAAAGGTGCACTATGGGTATCTCCGAAGGTGTCTGTTGGGTTGACACGAATCGAGACTGGGATTTGTCACTCCGTGTGGCGGAGAGGTATCTCTGGGCCCACTCGGTAAGACATCATCATAATGAGCTCAATGTGACTAACGAGTTAGCCAGGGGATGATGTATTACGGAACGAGTAAAGAGACTTGCCGGTAACGATATTGAACAAGGTATAGAGATACCGATGATCGAATCTCGGGCAAGTATCATACCGATAGACAAAGGGAATTGTATACGGGATTGATTGAATCCCTGACATTGTGGTTCATCCGATGAGATCATCGTGAAGCATGTGGGAGCCAACATGGGTATCTAGATCCCGCTTTTGGTTATTGACCGGAGAGGTGTCTCGGTCATGTCTACATGTCTCCCGAACCCGTAGGGTCTACACACTTAAGGTTCGATGACGCTAGGGTTATAGGGAAATGTTGTACGTGGTTACCGAAGTTTGTTAGGAGTCCCAGATGAGATCCCGGACATCACGAGGATCTCCGGAATGGTCCGGAGGTAAAGATTGATATATAGGAAGTCCAGTTTTGGTCACCGGAAAGTTTTCGGGCTCATCGGTAGTGTACCGGGAGTGCCGGGAGGGTGCCGGAGGACCCCCGGGAGGGGTGTGACGACCATAGGACTTCGTGGGCCCTTAGAGGAGGTGTACCATCCCTTATTGGGCTGGCCAAGACCTTCTATAAAGGCCCATGCGGCTGGAGATCAAGAGATAGGTCTGAAATGATTTAAAAGGAGGAGATCTACCTCCCTTGTGGGAGGTGGACTCCCCCCTAGTTCGACCGAACCTCTCCTCCTTGGAGGAGGGGACAAGGCAGCCCTCCCTCTCCCTCCTCCTATATATATGCAAGGGTTTGGGCTGATTTGAGACACGACTTCTCTCTCTCTCGGCGCAGCCCTACCCTTCCTTTTCCTCGTTCTCCGTAGCGCTTGGCGAAGCCCTACCGGAGTCCACGTAGCTCCACTGTCACCATGCTGTCGTGCTGCCGGAGCTCTCCCTCAACCTCTCCTTCCTCCTTGCTGGATCAAGGCGTAGGAGACGTCATCGGGCTGCGTGTGTGTTGAACGTGGAGGCGCCGTTGTTCGGCGTTGAGATCGGAATCCACCGCGATCTGAATCGCTGCGAGTATGACTCCACCAACCGCGTTCTTGTAACGCTTCCGCTTAGCGATCTTCAAAGGTATGAAGATGCAATCTCTCCCCACTGGTTTCTGGTTTCTCCATGGATAGATCTTGGTGGTCGTAGGTATTTTTTTGATTTACTACTACAACAATGATATCAGAGCTAGGTCTATGCGTAGAATCTATGCACGAGTAGAACACAAGTTGTTGTGGGTGTCGATTTTGTTAATATGCTTACCACTACTTGTCTTATCTTGATTCGGCGGTATTGTGGGATGAAGCGGCCCGGACCGACTTTACACGTACGCTTACGTGAGACTGGTTCCACCGCCTGACATGCACTTGTTGCATAAGGTGGCTAGCGGGTGTCTGTCTCTCCCACCTTAGCCGGATTGGATTCGATGAAAAGGGTCCTTATGAAGGGTAAATAGCAATTGGCATATCACATTGTGGTTTTGGCGTAGGTAAGAAACGTTCTTGCTAGAAACCTATAGCAGCCACGTAAAAACTTGCAACTACAAATTAGAGGACGTCTAACTTGTTTTTGTAGCATATGCCTTGTGATGTGATATGGCCAAAGAATGTGATGTGATGCATTGTGATGTATGAGATTGATCATGTTCTTGTAATAGGATTCACGACTTGCATGTCGATGAGTATGACAACCGGCAGGAGCCATAGGAGTTGTCTTATTTTATTGTATGACCTGCATGTCAATCATAAACGCCATGTAATTACTTTACTTTATTGCTAAACGTTAGCTATAGTAGTAGAAGTAATAGTTGGCGAGACAACTTCATGAAGACACGATGATGGAGATCATGATGATGGAGATCATGGTGTCGTGCCGGTGACAGTGATGATCATGGTGCCCCGAAGATGGAGATCAAAGGAGCAAGACGATATTGGCCATATCATGTCACTATATTGGTTGCATGTGATGTTTATCATGTTTACACCTTATTTTCTTAGAATGGCGGTTGTAAATAAGATGATCTCTCAATAAAATTTCAAGAGATGTGTTCACCCTAACTATGCACCGTTGCTAAGGATCGTTGTTCCGAAGCACCACGTGATGATCGGGTGTGATAGGTTCTAACGTTCGCATACAACGGGTGTAAGCCAGATTTACACACGCGATACACTTAGGTTGACTTGACGAGCCTAACATGTACAGGCATGGTCTCGGAACACGGAAGACCGAAAGGTCGAACATGAGTCGTATAGAAGATACGATCAACATGGAGATGTTCACCATGGATGACTAGTCCGTCTCACGTGATGATTGGACATGGGCTAGTTGACATGGATCATGTATCACTTGGATGACTAGAGAGATGTCTATCTAAGTGGGAGTTCATTAAATAATTTGATTATGTGAACTTAATTATCATGAACTTAGTCTAAAATTATCTTTACAATCTATATTGTAGATCCAATGGCCAACGCGAATGTCAATCTCAATTTCAACGCGTTCGTAGAGAAAACCAAGCTGAAAGATGATGGACGCAACTATGCGGACTGGGTCCATGGCTTGAGGATCATCCTCATAGCTTCCAAGAAATTGTATGTCCTTGATGCACCACTAGGTGACCCACCCCTTCTCCCAGCAGAGCAAGACGTTGCGAACGCTTGGCATTCTCGCTGTGATGATTACTCCCTTGTTCAGTGCGACATGCTTTACAGTTTAGAACCGGGTCTCCAAAAGCGTTTTGAGCAACATGGAGCATATGAGATGTTCCAAGAGCTGAAACTAGTTTTCCAAGCTCATGCCCGGGTCGAGAGATATGACGTCTCCGACAAGTTCTTCAGCTGTAAGATGGAGGAGAATAGTTCTGTTTGTGAGCACATCCTCAAGATGTCTGGGCTACACAACCGCTTGACTCAGCTGGGAGTTAATCTCCCGGATGGCCGGGTCATTGACAGAATCCTCCAATCGCTTCCACCTGGCTACAAGGTCTTTGTGATGAACTACAACATGCAAGGGACGGAGAAGTCTATTCCTGAGTTGTACTCGATGCTGAAATCAGCGGAGGTCGAGATCAAAAAGGAGCATCAAGTATTGATGGCGAATAAGACCACTAGTTTCAAGAAAGGCAAGGGTAAGAAGAACTTCAAGAAGGACGACAAAGCTGTTGCTGCGCCCGGTAAGCAAGTTGCCGGGAAGAAGAAGATCAAGAATGGACCCAAGCCTGAGACTGAGTGTTTTTACTGCAAGGGTACCGGTCATTGGAAGCGGAACTGCCCCAAGTACTTAGCGGATAAGAAGGACGTCAACGTTAAAGGTATATGTGATATACTTGTTATTGATGTGTACCTAACCAGCGCTCGTAGTAGCTCCTGGGTATTTGATACCGGTGCAGTTGCTCACATTTGTAACTCCAAGCAGGAGTTGCGGAATAAGCGGAGGCTGGCAATGGACGAGGTGACGATGCGCATCAGGAATGGTTCCAAGGTCGATGTGATCGCCGTCGGCACGCTACCTCTACATCTACCTTCGGGATTAGTTTTAAACCTTAATAATTGTTATTTAGTACCATCTTTGAGCATGAACATTGTGTCTGGATCTCGCTTGATGCGAGATGGCTACTCATTTAAATCTGAGAATAATGGTTGTTCTATTTATATGAGAGAAATGTTTTATGGTCATGCCCCGCTGGTCAATGGTTTATTTTTGATGAATCTCGAACGTGATGTTACACATGTCCAGAGTGTGAGTACCAAAAAGTGTAAGGTTGATAACGATAGTCCCACTTACATGTGGCACTGCCACCTTGGTCATATTGGTGTCAAACGCATGAAGAAGCTCCATACTGATGGACTTTTGGAGTCTCTTGATTTCGAATCATTTGACACGTGCGAACCATACCTCATGGGCAAGATGACCAAGACTCCGTTCTCCGAAACAACGGAGCGAGCAACTGACTTGTTGGAAATAATACATACCGATGTATGCGGTCCAATGAGTGTCGAGGCTCGTGGTGGCTACCGTTATGTTCTCACCCTCACTGATGACTTAAGTAGATATGGGTATGTCTACTTAATGAAACATAAGTCTGAAACTTTTGAAAGGTTCAAGGAATTTCAGAGTGAGGTAGATAATCAACGTGACAAGAAAATAAAGTGCCTATGATCTGATCGTGGCGGAGAATATTTAAGTCACGAGTTTGGCACGCACCTAAGGAAATGTGGAATTGTTTCACAACTCACGCCGCCTGGCACACCTCAGCGAAATGGTGTGTCTGAACGTCGTAATCGCACTCTATTAGATATCGTACGATCTATGATGTCTCTTACCGACTTATCGCTATCATTTTGGGGATATGCATTAGAGACTGCCGCATTCACTTTAAATAGGGCACCATCAAAATCCATTGAGACGACACCGTATGAATTATAGTTTGGAAAGAAACCTAAGCTGTCGTTTCTAAAAGTTTGGGGATGCGATGCTTATGTGAAGAAACTTCAACCTGAGAAGCTCGAACCCAAAGCGGAAAAGTGCGTCTTCATAGGATATCCCAAAGAGACTATTGGGTATACTTTCTACCTACGATCCGAGGGCAAAGTCTTTGTTGCCAAGAATGGATCCTTTCTCGAGAAAGAGTTTCTGTCGAAAGAAGTAAGTGGGAGGAAAATAGAACTTGATGAGGTAATTGTACCTCCACTCGAACCGGAGAGTAGTGCAGCATAGGAAGTTGTTTCTGTGGAGCCTACACCGGCTGGAGAGGAAGTTAATGATGATGATCATGAAACTTCAGATCAAGTTACTGGTGAATGTCGAAGGTCGACTAGGACATGTTCCACACCAGAGTGGTATGACAACCCTGTCCTGGAGATCATGTTGTTGGACAACGGTGAACCTTTGAACTATGAAGAAGCAGTGGCGGGCCCGGATTCCGACAAATGGCTTGAGGCCATGAAATCCGAGATAGGATCCATGTATGAGAAGAAAGTATGGACTTTGGTGGACTTTCCTGATGATAAGCGAGCCATTGAAAATAAATGGATCTTTAAGAAGAAGACTGACGCGGATGGTAATGTAACCGTCTATAAGGCTCGGCTTGTCGCTAAGGGTTATCGACAAGTTCAAGGAATTGATTACGATGAGACTTTCTCACCCATAGCAATGCTGAAGTCTGTCCGAATCATGTTAGCAATTGCCACATTTTATGATTATGAGATCTGGCAAATGGACGTCGAAATGGCATTCCTTAATGGCTTCCTCAAGGAAGAACTGTATATGATGCAGCCAGAAGGTTTTGTCGATCCTAAAGATGCTAACAAAGTATGCAAGCTCTAGCGCTCCATCTATGGGCTAGTGCAAGCATCTCGGAGTTGGAACATTCGCTTTAATGAAGGGATTAAAGCGTTTGGGTTTGTACAGGTTTATGGAGAACCCTGTATTTTTTTACAAGAAAGTGAGTGGGAGCTTTGTAGAATTTCTCATATTATATGTGGATGACATACTGATAATGGGAAATGATATAGAACTCTTGGAAAGTATAAAGGCCTACTTGAATAAGTGTTTTTCAATGAAGGACCTTGGAGAAGCTGCTTACATATTAGGTATTAAGATCTATAGATATAGATAGAGACGCCTCATAGGTCTTTTACAAAGCACATACCTTGAAAAGATATTGAAGAAGTTCAATATGGATCAGTCCAAGAAGGGGTTCTTGCCTGTTTTACAGGGTGTGAGATTGAGTACGACTCAATGCCCGACCACGGCAAAGGATAGAGAAGAGATGAGTGTCATCCCCTATGCTTCAACCATAGGCTCTATTATGTATGCCATCCTGTGTACCAGACCTGATGTGAACCTTGCCATAAGTTTGGTAGGGAGGTACCAAAGTGATTCCGGAGCGGAACACTGGACAACGGTCAAGAATATCCTGAAGTACCTGAAAAGGACAAAGGACATGTTTCTCGTATATGGATGTGCCGAAGAGCTCATCGTAAAGGGTTACGTCGATGCTAGCTTCGACTCAGATCCAGACGACTCCAAGTCGCAAACCGGATACATGTATGTTTTGAACGGAGGGGCAGTCAGCTGGTGCAGTAGGAAGCAAAGCATCATGGCGGCATCTACATGTGAAGCGGAGTACATAGCTGCTTCGGAAGCAGCAAAGGAAGGATTCTGGATGAAGGAATTCATCACCGACCTAGGAGTAATTCCAAGTGCGTCGGGCCCGATGACTCTATTCTGTGACAACACTGGAGCTATTGCCCTTGCGAAGGAGCCCAGGTTTCACAAGAAGACAAGACACATCAAGTGCCGCTTCAACTCCATCCGTGATTACATTCAGGAGGGAGATATAGATATTTGTAAAGTGCATACAGATCTGAATGTCGCAGATCCGTTGACTAAACCTCTCTCACGAGCAACATGATCAACACCAGAATGCTATGGGTGTTCGATTCATCACAATGTAACTAGATTATTGACTCTAGTGCAAGTGGGAGACTGTTGGAAATATGCCCTAGAGGCAATAATAAAATGGTTATTATTGTATTTCCTAGTTCATGATAATTGTCTATTGTTCATGCTATAATTGTGTTAATGGGAAACCATAATACATGTGTGAATGCATAGACCACAACATATCCCTAGTGATCCTCTAGTTGACTAGGTCGTTGATCAATAGATGGTCACGGTTTCATGACCATGGACATTGGATGTCATTGATAACGGGATCACATCATTAGGAGAATGATGTGATGGACAAGACCCAATCCTAAGCATAGCACAAGATCGTGTAGTTCGTCTGCTAAAGCTTTTCAATGTCAAGTATCGTTTCCTTAGACCATGAGATTGTGCAACTCCCGGATATCGTAGGAATGCTTTGGGTGTGCCAAACGTCACAACGTAACTGGGTGGCTATAAAGGTGCACTACGGGTATCTCCGAAAGTGTCTGTTGGGTTGGCACGAATCGAGACTGGGATTTGTCACTCCGTGTGACGGAGAGGTATCTCTTGGCCCACTCGGTAAGACATCATCATAATGAGCTCAATGTGACTAAGGAGTTAGCCACGGGATGATGTGCTACGGAACAAGTAAAGAGACTTGCCGTTAACGAGATTGAACATGGTATAGAGATACGGACGATCGAATCTCGGGCAAGTATCATACCGGTAGACAAAGGGAATTGTATACGGGATTGATTGAATCCCCGACATCGTGGTTCATCCGATGAGATCATCGTGGATCATGTGGGAGCCAACATGGGTATCCAGATCCCGCTGTTGGTTATTGACCGGAGAGTTGTCTCGGTCATGTCTACGTGTCTCCCGAACCCGTAGGGTCTACACACTTAAGGTTCGATGACGCTAGGGTTATAGGGAAATGTTGTACATGGTTACCGAAGGTTTTTCGGAGTCTCGGATGAGATCCTTGATGTCACGAGGAGCTCCAGAATGGTCCGGAGGTAAATATTGATATATTGGAAGTCCAGTTTTGGTCACCGGAAAGTTTTCGGGCTCATCAGTTGTGTAGCGGGAGTGCCGGGAGGGTGCCGGAGGAACCCCAAGAGGGGTGTGACGACCATAGGACTTTGTGGGCCCTTAAAGGAGGTGTGCCAGACCTTATTGGGCTTGCTAAGACCTTCTAGAAAGGCCCATGCGGCTGGGATCAAGAGATAAAGGGCAAAAGGATTTAAAAGGAGGAGATCCACCTCCCTTGTGGGAGGTGGACTCTTCCCCACCTTCGGCCGAAGCTCTCCTCCTTGGAGGAGGTGCCAAGGCAGCCCTCCCTCTTCCTCCTCCTATATATATGCAAGGGCTTGTGCTGATTTGAGACATGACTTCTCTCTCTCTCTCTCGGCACAGCCCTACCCTTCCTCTTCCTCGTTCTCCGTAGCGCTTGGCGAAGCCCTGCCGGAGTCCACGTAGCTCCACCGTCACCACGCCGTCGTGCTGCCAGAGCTCTCCCTCAACCTCTCCTTCCTCCTTGCTGGATCAAGGTGTAGGAGACGTCATCGGGCTTCACGTGTGTTGAACGCGGAGGTGCCATTGTTCGGCGCTGAGATCGGAATCCACCGCGATCTGAATCGCTGCGAGTACGACTCCACCAAGCGCGTTCTTTTAACACTTCCGTTTAGCGATATTCAAAGGTATGAAGATGCAATATCTCCCCACTTGTTTCTGGTTTCTCCATGGATAGATCTTGGTGATCATAGGAATTTTTTTGATTTATTACTACGTCTCCCAACACTATGATGTCTCTTACCGACTTACCGCTATCATTTTGGGGATATGCACTAGAGACTATCGCATTCATTTTAAATAGGGCACCGTCAAAATCCGTTGAGATGACACCGTATGAATTATGGTTTGGAAAGAAATGTAAGCTGTCGTTTCTAAAAGTTTGGGGATGCGATGCTTATGTGAAGAAACTTCAACCTGAGAAGCTCGAACCCAAAGCGAAAAAGTGCGTCTTCATAGGATATCCCAAAGAGACTATTGGGTATACCTTCTACCTATGATCCGAGGGCAAAGTCTTTGTTGCCAAGAATGGATCCTTTCTCGAGAAAGAGTTTCTCTCGAAAGAAGTAAGTGGGAGGAAAATAGAACTTGATGAGGTAATTGTACCTCCACACGAACCGGAGAGTAGCACAGCACATGAAGTTGTTTCTGTGGAGCCTGCACCGGATGGAGAAGAAGTTAATGATGTTGATCATGAAACTTCAGATCAAGTTACTGTTGAATGTCGAAGGTCCACTAGGACACGTTCCACACTAGAGTGGTATGGCAACCCTATCCTGGAGATCATGTTGTTGGATAACGGTGAACCTTCGAACTATGAAGAAGCAATGGCGTGCCCGGATTCCAACAAATGGCTTGAAGCCATGAAATCCGAGATAGGATCCATGTATGAGAACAAAGTGTGGACTTTGGTGGACTTGCGTGATGATAAGCGAGCCATTGAAAATAAATGGATCTTTAAGAAGAAGACTGACGCAGATGGTAATGTGACCGTCTATTAGGCTCGGCTTGTCGCTAAGGGTTATCGACAAGTTCAAGGAGTTGACTACGATGTGACTTTCTCACCCGTAGGGATGCTGAAGTCTGTCCGAATCATGTTAGCAATTGCCGCATTTTATGATTATGAGATGTGGCAAATGGACGTCAAAACGGCATTCCTTAATGGCTTCCTCAAGGAAGAACTGTATATGATGCAGCCGCAAGGTTTTGTCGACCCTAAAGATGCTAACAAGGTATGCAAGCTCCAGCGCACCATCTATGGGCTGGTGCAAGCATCTCGGAGTTGGAACATTCACTTCAATGAAGTGATTAAAGCGTTTGGGTTTGTACAGGTTTATGGAGAACCCTGTATTTAAAAGAAAGTGAGTGGGAGCTCTGTAGCATTTCTCATATTATATGTGGATGACATACTGATAATGGGAAATGATATAGAACTCTTGGAAAGTATAAAGGCCTACTTGAATAAGTGTTTTTCAATGAAGGACCTTGGAGAAGCTGCTTACATATTAGGCATCAAGATCTATAGAGATAGAAAGAGACGCCTCATAGGTCTTTCACAAAGCACATACCTTGACAAGATATTGAAGAACTTCAATATGGATCAGTCCAAGAAGGGGTTCTTGCCTGTGTTACAAGGTGTGAGATTGAGTACGACTCAATGCCCGACCACAGCAAATGATAGAGAAGAGATGAGTGTCATCCCCTATGCTTCAGCCATAGGCTCTATTATGTATGCCATGCTGTGTACCAGACCTGATGTGAACCTTGCCATAAGTTTGGTAGGGAGGTACCAAAGTGATCCCGGAGTGGAACACTGGACAACGGTCAAGAATATCCTGAAGTACCTGAAAAGGACAAAGGACATGTTTCTCGTATATGGAGGTGCCGAAGAGCTCGTCGTAAAGGGTTACGTCGATGCTAGCTTCGACACAGATCTGGACGACTCCAAGTCGCAAATCGGATACGTGGATGTTTTGAACGGAGGGGCAGTCAGCTGGTGCAGCAGCAAGCAAAGCGTTGTGGCGGCATCTACATGTGAAGCGGAGTACATAGCTGCTTCGGAAGCAGCAAAGGAAGGAGTCTGGATGAAGGAGTTCATCACCCACCTAGGAGTAATTCCAAGTGCGTCGGGCCCGATGACTCTATTTTGTGACAACACTGGAGCTATTGCCCTTGCGAAGGAGCCCAGGTTTCACAAGAAGACAAGACAGATCAAGCGCTGCTTCAACTCCATCCGTGATTACATTCAGGAGGGAGATATAGATATTTGTAAAGTGCATACGGATCTGAATGTCGCAGATCCGTTGACTAAACCTCTCTCACGAGCAAAACATGATCAACACAAGAATGCTATGGGTGTTCGATTCATCACAATGTAACTAGATTATTGACTCTAGTGCAAGTGGGAGATTGTTGGAAATATGCCCTAGAGGCAATAATAAAATGGTTATTATTGTATTTCTAGTTCATGATAATTGTCTATTGTTCATGCTATAATTGTGTTAACCGGAAACCGTAATACATGTGTGAATACATAGACCACAACATGTCCCTAGTGAGCCTCTAGTTGACTAGCTCGTTGATCAATAGATGGTCACGGTTTCATGACCATGGACATTGGATGTCATTGATAACGGGATCACATCATTAGGAGAATGATGTGATGGACAAGACCCAATCCTAAGCATATCACAAGATCGTGTAGTTCGTTTGCTAAAGCTTTTCAATGTCAAGTATCGTTTCCTTAGACCATGATATTGTGCACCTCCCGGATACCGTAGGAATGCTTTGGGTGTGCCAAACATCACAACGTAACTAGGTGGCTATAAAGGAGCACTACGGGTATCTCCGAAGGTGTCTGTTGGGTTGACACGAATCGAGACTGGGATTTGTCACTCCGTGTGACGGAGAGGTATCTCTGGGCCCACTCGGTAAGACATCATCATAATGAGCTCAATGTGACTAAGGAGTTAGACACGGGATGATGTATTACATAATGAGTAAAGAGACTTGCCGGTAATGAGATTGAACAAGGTATAGAGATACCGACAATCGAATCTCGGGCAAGTATCATACCGATAGACAAAGGGAATTGTATATGGGATTGATTGAATCCCCGACATCGTGGTTTATCCGATGAGATCATCGTGAAGCATGTGGGTGCCAACATGGGTATCCAAATCCCGCTGTTGGTTATTGACCGGAGAGGTGTCTCGGTCATGTCTACATGTCTCCCGAACCCGTAGGGTCTACACACTTAATGTTCGATGACGCTAGGGTTATAGGGAAATGGTATACGTGGTTACCTAAGGTTGTTCGGAGTCTTGGATGAGATCCCGGACGTCACGAGGAGCTCCGGAATGGTCTGGAGGTAAATATTGATATATAGGAAGTCCAATTTTGGTCACCAGAAAGTTTTCGGGCTCATCGGTAGTGTACCGGGAGTGCCGGGAGGGTGCCGGAGGACCCCCGGGAGGGGTGTGACGACCATAGGACTTCGTGGGCCCTTAGAGGATGTGTACCATCCCTTATTGGGCTGGACAAGACCTTCTAGAAAGGCCCATGCAGATGGAGATAAAGAGATAGGGCTGAAAAGATTTAAAAGGAGATCCACCTCCCTTGTGGGAGGTGGACTCTCCCCCTAGTTTGGCCGAACCTCTCCTCCTTGGAGGAGGGGCCAAGGCAGCCCTCCCTCTCCCTCCTCCTATATATATTCAAGGGTTTGGGCTGATTTGAGACACGACTTCTCTCTCTCGCCGCAGCCCTACCCTTCCTCTTCCTCGTTCTCCGTAGCGCTTGGCGAAGCCCTGCCGGAGTCCACATAGCTCCACCGTCACCATGCCGTCGTGCTGCCGGAGCTCTCCCTCAACCTCTACTTCCTCCTTGATGGATCAAGGCGTAGGAGACATCACCGGGCTGCACGTGTGTTGAACGCGGAGGCGCCGTTGTTCGGCGCTGAGATTTGAATCCACCGCGATCTGAATCGCTGCGAGTACGACTCCACCAACCGCGTTCTTGTAACGCTTCCGCTTAGTGATCTTCAAAGGTATGAAGATGCAATCTCTCCCCACTCGTTGCTGGTTTCTCCATGGATAGATCTTGGTGATCGTAGGAATTTTTTTGATTTACTACTACGTCTCCCAACAGGTTATACATACATAGAGTCACAGGCCATGTGCTATGCTAGCTGCTCTGCTCCCCAAAAGGATTAACGCCATCTGCACTTAAACCAAACCATACGTTCCTCGGGTCACCTATAACGTCGCTCCACTTTCTCTTGATCTTTCTCCACTACGACCCGTCAGCGAGTGGTCTCAACTTCCCACCTTTCTTACGGTATTTTTTGTGCCATTGCATCAACTCGGCATGCTTTTTGTTTCTGAACATATGTTTCAACCGTGGTATTATAGGAGCATACCACATCACCTTGATAGGAACCCTCTTCCCGGTGCGCTAGCCCTCAACATCACCAGGGTCATCTGTTCTAATCTTATAGCGCAATGCACCGCATACCGGGCATGCGTTCGGTTCCTCGTACTCACTGCTGTAGAGGATGCAATCATTAGGGCATGCATGTATCTTCTACACCTCCAATCCTAGAGGGATACAACTTTGTTTGCTGTGTACGTACCGTCGGGCAATTCGTTATCCTTTGAAAGCTTCTTCTTCATTATTTTCAGTAGCAAACTAAATCCCTTGTCAGATACACCCTTGTATGCCTTCCATTGCAGCAATTCCAGTGTGGTACCGAGCTTTTTGTTGTCATCTTCGCAATTTGGGTACAACCCTTTTTTGTGATCCTCTAACATGCTATCGAAGTTCAACTTCTCCTTTTCACTTTTGCATTCTCTCTGTGCATCAACAATGACCCGACGAAGATCATCATCGGGCACATCGTCTGGTTCCTCTTGATCTTTAGGTTCCCCCATTGCAGCATCACCGTATTCAGGGGGAGGGTAGTTGTCGTCATCCTCTTCTTATTCGTTGTCTTCCATCATAACCCCTCTTTCTCCGTGCTTGGTCCAAACATTATAGTGTGGCATAAAACCCTTCTGAAGCAGGTTTAAGTGAAGGGTTTTAGAGTTGGAGAATGACTTCGTATTGTCACAGACAGTACATGGACAAGGCATAAAACCATTCTGCTTGTTTGCCTCAGCTGCTTCAAGAAAATTATGCAGGCCCTTAATATACTTGGAGGTGCGTCGATCACTGTACATCCATTGCCTGTTCATCTACGTGTGTTATATAATAAAGTGTATTAAAAACCATTACAACATATCATGAATAGAGAAGTGAACAATAATAAAAGTAAGAAAATCATACGAGTAAGTATATTTTATTTTAGCAAGAAGATAAGATCAAGAGGCTCACCACGCGCGGGCGATCGATGGCGGTTTCAGGTCGGGGACGGGACAGGACGGATCGCCAAACCTAGACAAATCTTGATGAAAATGGAGTTTGGACAAGGAGCTTTGAGAGGAGAAAGCTTAAGTTTGGCTTAGGCATTTCATCAAACACCTCGTGTGCATAGGAGGTGAGCTAGAGCACCACAAAGCTCTCCCCTCGGCGGCCAAAAAAATAGAGCAGTGTGGAGTTCTCTGCTCACTGGCGAGGGGGTATATATAGGCATTTCATTGGTCCCGGTTCGTGGCTGGAACCGGGACTAAAGGACCCCCTTTGGTCCCGGATCCAGCCACGAACTGGGACCAATGGTTGTGGGCAGGAGCGAGGCACGTTAGTCCCGGTTCGTGTCTGGAACCGGGACCAAAGGTTCCAGATGAACCGGGACCAATGCCCCACGTGGCCCGCCCGGCCCCCTGGCCTCACGAACCGGGACCGTTGCCCGGATTGGTCCCGGTTTGTGACTGAATCAGGACTAATGTGCTGGCCTGGCCCGAACCAATGCCCTGTTTTCTACTAGTGCAAGCAGGAATTTCCTCTAGCGACACAACCTGAGAATCAGGGACAGGCAACACAAAGACTGGGGATTTACCTTTGCTTTTCTCCAGGTTATTCGAATCAAGAGCTGAGTCATTCTCGATATTTGTCAAGGAATCTTTAATTGACAACTTGTAAATTTTCTCCCGCATTCGTCCACATACAGAGGATATTAGTCTGTGGAGACTTGTGCGGTACACTGTCACCCAACGTTATACGTATACATTTAAACATCATCCGAACTAACCGAATGAAATTCGTGCAAACATGATCAAATTTTATGTATACCTGGCGACATTCTTGCAAACATGACGGATTTAATTAAATTTCAAACATTTAGAGAGAAAAACCAGTTCCGATACGGCTCTAAACCTATCCTACGATGGTGTTCGATGTCCAAGCCCTTGTCGTCCTCCATCTGTTGTTTTTCATGAGGACTGGCGATAAAACCGATGAAGTGAAGCTGCTGTTTCCGGCGAGCAACAGTAGAACACTTCAGACAGACTGGACGACATGGGACATCTGGCCCTACCGTCTCCCGTGTCCTACTCATTCTTAGAGGAGTCATGCCTTGTCCGTTGTTGGGGATATAACCCCGTGGTGAGACCCGCCCAGGCGGGCCTGGGTCACACCTGGAGTCTCATGGGCCAGACCAAGTATGGGCCTGGAGACTCAAGCCTTGGCGTTCGGCGACTCACCGAGATGGGACAAGATGAGGCCCAGGCAAAGAATTCACGAAGACCCGGGCGGATAAGCCACCCGGAGATGGCTTGCTCAAGAAGGCGAGATAACATAGAGATAGACTCGGACACGTTGTGAGAGTTGGCATTTGATTTGTGTAATCCGTGGTCTTGACCTCCTATATAGGGGCAAGACCCGAGGCAACTTAGAAAGAAACCAACTAATCGAGTGCTAGGTCAAGCGATTCCGCTACCTTGTAATCGATACTCCAATCAATACAACCCAAGCAGGACGTAGGCTATTACCTCTACTTGAGGGGCCGAACCTGGGTAAACTCGTGTCCTTCATCCCAGCCAACCCCTTTGAGTCCATCACCTTAGCGATGGCCTCGAATCTAAGTCCTCGGACATCTGCCATGATAAAACTATGACAGTTGGCGCCCACCGTGGGGCTAGCGCTCGGTGGTCATGAGTTCTCAAAGGGCTCTCTACCAGGGTTCGAGGGATACGTTGTCGGAAGGATGAACAAGAGTCGCCGTGGCCGGCTCTACATCGACGCTGCCAGCTGGGGCCCCGAGGCCGACTCTATGGAGTATAGTTTTCGGGTTCCCTTCGGTGGAATCCACGTTTTCATTGGTAAGATCGGCGGATCTACATCCGGGACGGACGTCTGCACCGACATCGTCGAGCCGGCTCGGCGCGCGCAACCCGTCGAACACGTGCGACCTACCCGTACTGATCCGGGCAGAAAGCATGTCTTCGTTGGCTTTACTCAAGGTACGGATCTTGAGGCCTTTGAGTCGTAGGAGACTCTCATTTGTTCGGAGGATGGGTCTTCGAGCGGTGAGGAGGAATCAATCTACCAGCTTGATGATGGCAGGCTCGGGGGCTATGAAGAGCTTTACCCCGAGTCGGAGCATTCGGAGCCGGACGTTCATGGGATAGCGACTCATGCGGCCGTGTTCATGGCGGGGTCAGCACGAGGTACGAGCAGTACAGCCGCCGAAGCGGCCGACACGGGGGCTGACCCACCGCCAGCCCAGGTTCTTTTGGATCTGATGAATGAGCTCGCCGCCTTGATGGCAACCGAAGTCACGTATGAGAATCAAGCTGCCCAGAATCTGGAAATCACAAGGCTGAAGGACCAGATGGTGAGGCCCAACAGAGAGTCGGCGCGTTAAAGGCTTAGATTGATGCGGAGGTAGAGCGCCTTAAGTTGGAGGCCTTCCGCCTTGAGCTGGAGCAGCAATCGGCAGCCGTGGTACGACGGATGAGGCATCAGTCCCGCCTACCAGAACAGTATGAGTCTAGAAACCTTTTTAACATGCCAGGAACGGGACGTACAACGGATGCACCTGGAAGTCGTCTAGCAGCTCGGCAAGAGATTAACCCGCCCCGACGGAACTAGACCTCACCAATGACTTTCCCAACGCTGACGGGTCACTACTCAAACTCGGCGGAGAACATGGTGGCAACAGCAACCCAGCTTGAAACAATCCCTATTCCTGACAAGGCACCCTTTGCAGAGGAGGTATGGAACACCCTTGGTTACCTTCAAACGGCGATGGCCCAGCAAGAGAAATATACTTACAACCGGAGCCGCGTGCATTCAACCCTCCTCCCCAGCCACAGCTTCAGCCGGCGCTATGAGTCGCCAGCGGGTTCTAGCAGTGATCGGCACCGGGGGCCACCGCGAGACGATCAGACGGCTCTGGATGTGCAGGCGCTTATAGACCGGGCAAGAGTACATCGAGAGGCAACGGCTCTGGCAAGGGCAGCTCATCAAGAGCCTGCGCATTCCGTCTCAGTTGGAGCTGGAGTGACCACCAAGGCCATGGGAGTCCCATGCTTGGTGCCGGCTCTGCGGAACGAGCGTCTGCCGAAGGATTTCAAAGGCCCTCGTAAGGTCCCGAACTACACTGCAGACCTGCCCCGAGAGGCCTGGATTGAAAGTTATGAGCTGGCTATGGAGATGTCAGATGTCAATGACGCGGTTTGTGCCAAATACTTTATCAAGATGCTGGAAGGTCCAGCTCGCACATGGTTGAAGGGTTTGCCACCCAATACCATCAACTCATGGGCTGAGTTGAAGGCAAGGTTCATCAAAAAATTTCAAGGAACTTGCAAGCAACCTATGACGATTGTGGATTTGGATCACTATGTTCAACAGGAGAATGAGTCGGCTCATCATTGGGTCCGGCGGGTGTCGACCATCATTCACTCGTCTGGACAGATCACGGCGGCTCAAGCAGTGTTGATCCTAGAAAAGAACTGTCACTTTGTCCCTCTAAAGCAGAAGCTCGGCCGGCTCAAACGCATGTGTCAAGACATGGGGGAACTCATGGTGGCTCTCACGAAGTATGCCGATTCTGATAACACAAAGGATCCGGGTTCTGATGAAGAGAAGCCTGGTTAGAATAAAAATAATAACCATGGCACGAGTGTGGCAGGCAACGGTA
The DNA here is from genome assembly GCA_022496015.1 of Hordeum marinum. Classification (NCBI taxonomy): domain Eukaryota; kingdom Viridiplantae; phylum Streptophyta; class Magnoliopsida; order Poales; family Poaceae; genus Hordeum; species Hordeum marinum. The sequence goes on along the minus strand of CM039675.1, from coordinate 393,086,626 downwards.
ACCAAGGCAAGAGGAAGAATCCGGACGGCGGGTCAGAATTGGTAGCCAACGCCAGCATAGGCACCAACCGTGTCAAGGGCAACGAGAAGTTCAGACCACCTTTTAATAAAAACAAGACTCCTTTCAATTTGGAAGAGATGCTTAATAAGCCTTGTCTGGAGGACAACCGGACCGATAGACTGGCGGGTCACACATGGGGTAATTGCCATGTTATGCAAAATTTCAAAGACTACAGCTTATGGTAGAACCACAACAATGGTGGCCCACCCAGTGGCCCAGGACCAGGCGGGTCAGGAGTCGGGTTTGGGTCCGGCGGCTCAGGATCCGGCCATCATGGCCAGGGCAACCACAGAGGACATCATCAGCACTCTGGTGGTAACAATCAACAATAGAATAACCAGTCTGGGTATCAGAGTAATCCAAAGCAGCTGAACTTGGGTCAATATCATGTTTTCACGACCAACCTGGACAGGCAAGATCAGAAATTGCGCAAACGGGGGGTTAACACGGTTATGCCGCCTCTACCACAATACTTGAAGTGGTCTGAATATGACATAACCTGGAGCTGAGAAGATCACCCGCCGCGCGTTGATGAGCCGGGGCGGCTGGCTCTAGTGGTTGCGCTGCAAGTGGGAGGATATGTGTTCACTAAGGTGCTTATGGATGGTGGCAGTAGTATCAACATACTGTATTACGACACTTTCGGACGAATGAAGTTACTTGATAAGGATCTTAAGCCTTCCTCGACAGTTTTTCATGGTGTAGTGCCTGGCAAGTCGGCTTGCCCGGTGGGTAAGATCTCTCTAGATGTCGCCTTTGGTGATGAATACAACTATAGGGTAGAAACCTTGTGCTTTGAGGTGGTAAAAATCAAGAGCTCCTATCATGCTCTGTTCGGGCGGCCAGCTTATGCCAAGTTCATGGCTAGGCCCTGCTATGTCTACTTGCAGATCAAGATGCCCGGATTGAACGGGACGATTACAGTTCATGGTGATCGGAAAACGTCTATTGAGTGCGAGGAAGGAGACACGGCTTCTGTAGAGTCCAGTTGTGCCGAGGCAGAGCTCAAATTTTACAAGGAAAATGTTGACTCGGAGGACATGACTCCATTAAAAAAGCCCACCACAGAGGTGGAGCCGCCTCTCAAATTTTCGGTGGATGATACCAAATTGGTGGATTTCAATCCGGGCGACTCATCTCAGCAGTTCACTATTGGGGCCAATATGGATCCCAAATAGGAAAGCGTGCTCATTGAACTCATCCGTGAGAATCGGGACATCTTCGCATGGAAACCTTCTGACATGCTGGGTGTTCCGAGAGAGTTCGCTGAGCACCAACTTCATGTGGATTCTAAGTTTAAACCAGTCAAGCAGTTTCTACGGTGGTTCAACGAGGAGAGATGCAAGGCCATTGGGGAAGAGATAGCCTGACTCTTGGTGGCGGGTTTCATTGTCGAGGTCTTTGACCCGGAGTGGCTTGCTAACCCCGTGCTGGTACATAAGAAGAACGACACGTGGCACATATGTGTGGACTACACGGATCTTAGCAAGGCCTGTCCGGCTGACCCGTTTGCTCTCCCTCGCATTGACTAGATCATTGATGTGACGGAGGGTTGTGAGAGTTTATGCTTCCTGGATGCTTATTCTGGTTATCATCAGATCAAGATGGTAGTCAAGGACCAAGACAAGACGACTTTCATCACACCTTTTGGTGCCTTCTACTACATATCTATGCCTTTTGGGCTCAAGAGTGCCCAGGCGACTTATCAGCGTTGTGTCCGGAACTGTCTTCATAGTCAGATTGGGCATAACATTCATGCATATGTGGATGATATTGTGATCAAGTCAAGGAAGAAAGAGACTCTGCTAGATGACCTAAAGGAGACTTTCAATAACTTACGAGTCTACAAGATGATGCTTAACCCGTCTAAGTGCGTCTTTGGCGTTCCGAATGGCAAGCTCTTGGGATTTCTAGTCTCTGAGCGTGGCATTGAAGCTAACCCGGATAAGATCAAAGCTATCACCTCCCTGTCTGAGCTGGCATGCATCAACGATGTTCAGCACTTGGCAGGTCGAATTGCTGCGTTAAGCCAGTTTATAAGCCTCCTTGGTGAGAAGGCCATCCCTTTATAGCAAATGATGAAAAATACGGACAATTTTGTCTGGAGTAAGGAGGCGGGTGAAGCGTTTAAGGTGCTCAAGAGACAACTCATTAAGCCGCCGTTTTAGCCACTCCGGTTGAAAAGGAACCCTTGCTCTTATACGTGGAGGCTAATAACAGGGCTGTCAGTGCTGCAATCGTCATTGAGTGTAAGGAGGCGGGGAAGGAATATCCTGTTCAAAGGCCGGTTTACTATGTCAGTGAGGTCATGATAGAGTCCAAGCAGAGATATCCACATTGGCAGAAGCTGGTGTATGGGGTGTTCATGGCCAATCGCAAGTTAAAGCATTATTTCCTGGGCCACCAGATCACAGTGGTTAGCTCTGCCCCTTTGGGAGACATAATTCAAAACAAAGAAGCCACTGGCAGGATTGCCAAGTGGGCACTAGAGCTTGGACCTCTCAATTTGAAATACGTACCTCGCATGGCGGACAAGTCTCAAGCCTTAGTGGATTTCATAAATGACTGGACTGAGAGTCAAGCGCCCGAGGAAAAGCCGGACAACACATACTGGACGATTCACTTTGATGGATCCAGGCAACTGGAAGGATCAGGGGCAGGAGTTGTCTTAACACTCCCAAAGGTGATAAGTTTTGTTATGTGCTAAGGTTGATGTTTCCTTGTACTAACAATGCAGCTGAGTACGAAGCCCTACTTCATGGCCTCCAGTTGGCTAAAGAGATGAATCTGAGCCGAGTTAGGTGCTTTGGCGACTCAGATCTGGTGGCTCAGCAGGTATGAGGAACGTGGGACTCCAAAGACCCGCGGATGGTGGCTTACTGCCAGGTGGTTGATGTCATTGCTGGTCACTTCAAGGGTTACCAGGTAGATCATATCGATCATCGCAAGAACAAGGTGGCTGATGCTCTATCAAGGCTGGGTTCTCAACGAAAGCCGGTGCCGCCTAATGTTTTCTTGGATGTGCTACATCACTCGTCGGTTAAGTTGCCTTTAGAGGAGGACTTGGGTATTCCTGACCCGGAGGGACAGCTGGTGGCGGCTCTACATGCTATTCCTGACTGGACCGTGCCTTATTTGGCGTACTTGACTCGCGACGACTTACCTAATGATGAAAATTTGGCCAGACAGATCACCAGGCGGTCTAAGTCTATGACGATAGTCAATGGCAAGTTATAAGTGCAGCGTCACCGGCGTGTTTCAACGTTGTGTTTCACCTGAAGAGGGCAAGGAAATCCTGAATGAAATTCATGCTGGCGATTGTGGTCATCACGCCGGCTCAAAATCTCTGGTGGCCAAGGCCTTTAGACATGGTTTCTTCTGGCTGATGGCTCATAAGGATGCGGAAGATCTGGTCCGCAAGTGTGATGGTTGTCAAAAGTTTGGTCGACATGCTCATGTTCCGGCTCAAGAATTGCGCATGATTCCAATTACTTGGCCGTTCGCAGTCTGGGGGCTCGATATGGTCGGGCTTTTCAAGAGATCCAAAGACAAAAAGACCCACCTCTTGGTGGCGGTTGACAAGTTTACCAAGTGGGTAGAAGCTGAGCCGGCAGCAAGTGTGACGCGGCTACGACGGTTTAGTTTATTAAGAAGCTGATCTACCATTTTGGTTACCCTCACAGTATCATCAAAAATAGTGGTACAAACCTGTTCGAGGGGGCTATGAAAACATTCTACGACAATAAGCACATCCGGCTTGATGTTTTTGTGGTTGCTCATCCACAGTCCAACGGTCAGGCGAAGCGTGCTTACCAAGAAATCCTGAGAGGTATCAAGCCCCGGCTTATGGTTCCTTTACAGAGAACGCCGGGTTGCTGGGTGGAGGAATTGCCGTCCGTCTTATGGAGCATCAGAACCACTCCCAACAGATCAACGGGTTATACACCTTTCTTCATGGTTTACGGTGCAGAGGCCGTGTTACCAAGTGACATCCATCATGACTCGCCACGAGTGGCGGCTTACGTTGAGGCGGACAATGAAATGGTGCGTCAAGGCGCCTTGGATGCCCTGGAGGCGGAACATGATCTGGCGGCGGCTCGTTCGGTGATTTATTAGCAAGACTTGCACCGCTATCATAGCCGCAGGGTCAAGACCCGGACGTTTCAGGAAGGCGACTTAGTGCTCCGATTGATTCAAGATCAGACAGATGCGCACAAGTTATCCCTTCCATGGGAAGGACCTTTTGTGGTCAGCAGAAATCTCAATAACGGGACATATTACCTCATTGACATCCGAGACGACTCATACACCTCGAGGCAGGAGACCCACCGGCCATGGAACATAGCGCATCTACGGCCTTACTATACTTAAGTTGTCAATACTTGACATTGTACACCATCATTGTACATATCATATATTTATATGAGTAAAGTAGGCATCCCTGCAAGCCAGGGCCTCTACTGTTTCACACATCTCAAGCTGTGCAAAAAGTGAAAATATGATCGTCTAGGGGGCTTCCCACCCACCGGGTGTAGCTTATCACACCCTATCGGTCGGCTTTTAAGCCAAACAGTTGACTCCATCAACAAGGGTCACTTGGGGGCTTCCAACCCACTGGGTTTAGCTTACACACCCTCTTGATCGGCTCTCAAGCCAAACAGGGTTAAACTTTCCCATGAGACTGATGCTGCTCCGCTAGGTGACCCGCCGAACTCTTACCAGTTAATCTCGCCTAGAGACCCTGAGCCGGTTCAAAGAACTTAACAACCAATCTCGATAGAGACCCTGTACTAGTTAAGGTTAAAAACGGTGGCTATTGTCACATGAGGGCCGGCTTACGGAAAGCAAGGATAAACTCTCCCATCTATTGCTGACTCTTCGCTATGTGGCCTGTTCGTACTCTTAGACAGTTAATCCTTGAGGACCTTGTACTGTTAAGGTTAAAACGACGGATCCATGTCACGTGAGAGGCAGTTTTTGGGCTATGAGGGTACTCATGCCCTGCCGTGTCTCTTCTGGGATGTCACACTTCCTTTCAGTTAATCTCGCTTAGAGACCCTGAGCCGGTTCAAAGAACTTAACGGCCAATCTCGATAGAGATCCTGTATTGCTAAGGAGTTTTAAGTGGCGAGTTAGCCCAGCAGAACTGACAGTTATTATGAAAAAGCAAGTTAGGAATATACAACATCTTTGGGTTACGCTATTCTAAGCCGCCCTCCTAACAATGTGAAGATACATCTATTCTTGCAGGTCGGTTAAAACCACCAAGAGTCGGCAAAACATCCAATATAAGTCGGCAGCACAAGGCAGATGTCATATGTTAAGACAGACAGTTTAATATGTGCACGATGGCACAGTACAGACAAATATAAAGTTTACTATAATCCCATTACAGATGCTCTCTACAGATCTCAAAAGTGGTGATTCAAAGTTTTTTACACCGCTCTATGGCGGGTCACAAGGCCGGCTTATCCATGGCGTTATCGAAGTCGTCAGTTTGACATCGGGTTACCTTCCGGCAAGTCTTTGACCTCCATGATCTGGAGATTGTCCATGTCCCAATTGCAGTTGGTTAAAGCCACAAAGTTTCCCTGTTCAAAGAAGGGGGGCAGGTCAAGATCAGAAGCAAAGAGGTGCTTACTGCGTGGAGGGATCAAGTCTTTGGCCTCAAAGGTTGGGCCGCGTATTCTCTTCTGCTTAGCATTATAAGCCGCCTGGTATGTTGACAAGTTCACTTCCTTTGCTAACACGGAAGCGAGGACTTTGGAAACTTTCACACACCATGCATAGTCAACCTCCGTAAACTCTGTGCCTTCATCCTTCTTGGAGGGAAACCCGTCCATCATGTCTTCAGGAGTCAACTCTGGAGAAAAAGCCAACGCCCGACTTATGGCTGCAATGGCTCCCTGTCGGGCGGCTGATTTCTTAAGCTCTTGGATCTGTTTCGGTAGGGTGGACAACAGTTCTATGACCCCCTTCATAGTCGGAGGGATTTTATCCGTACAAAGTACCGCCTTGATCATGCAGACAGCTCTGCAGTATAGCTGCTCTGTCAAAGCATAGATAGCTTTCAGAAGCAGCAAACTGTCAGAAGCAAGTTGACGGCTCCTTGGACCTGCGTAAGCCGGATTTTTGGTCAGAAGTCGCCAGTATAAGTATTCATAGAAAACTTTTGGCTAAGTATTTAAATGCTTACCAAATATGGCGGCTGACATCTTCCTGATATGCCGCTTCAAGGATTACAGCTCATCTGACACAATCACGAGCCACTGGGCAGCATCGTCTGCTCGTTGAGTCAGGGCAGCTATTTCTGTTTCAGCAGACTCTTTGAAAGCAGCAAAGTCCACTTTAATCTTGGTAAGTTCCTCGGCAAGGAGCCGACACTTTTCATCGGCCTCGCTTCGGGCGGCTTGCTGGGTGGCCAGATTGCTCTTTAAACCGGTAATTCCGACCCAGCTTCGTTTAAAGCTTCCTGTCACATATCAAAATGCAAAATAAGTCGCCAGGATGGAATTCTATTAGATGATAAAGATTAAGATAATATTATGCAAGTTTAAAGAAGATTGCAAGCAACATGTTTGACACTTGGGGGCTAATGTCTATTTGATCTCCCAAGATTTACAAGGAAGCTCCGACTCAACTTTATCAAAATTGAGCCGGCACTTGGGGGCTACAGTTGGGTCTTCAAACTATCTACAATAAAAGCTCCGACTCAACTTTACCAAAATTGAGCCGGCCCTTGGGGGCTACAGATGATGCTTTGACAAACCAAATCTAAATTAATAGTTGAGGCATACAGGCTAAAGTATTTCGACTTCTAGCAAGATTCGAAGATCCGGCTTACAATTAGCTAATATTAACCCAACTCTTGGGGGCGACGTAAGGGTATAAGGAAAGGTGAGTGAGAGTACCTCATATTTCTTCTTCATCAGGTTGACAAGCTTGAGCTCCAGGTCCCGGCTTTTAGACAGACGGTTCAGATAACCAGCGTGAAGCTCATCGGCTGTTAGCTTCTCTAGTGTAGGGAGTTCAAATTCCAACTTCTTGGAGGTTTTAGTCACCTCAGTTTGCTTTGTTAATACACAAGGTTGAGGAGAGTGAAAGCCGGTGCCGGTAATTTGGACGTCTGGAGTATTTGAATTGTCAATAGTCTTGGAAGGGCTTGGTGGCTTGGAATTGGCCCTCGGAGGACTCTCAGGAATCATATCGTCTGCCGCTGGCTTAGCAGAATGACGAGTTTCTTCAGGTGCCTCCTTGGAAGCCACCGAGGGATCAACATGCGTCACGAGAGAATCCGGCTTGGCAGGCTCTGGCTCTCGATCTTTGTGGCCAGGGGTAGACCCGCTGGTCTTCCTTCGTTTTGCTCGGGCCCTAGAAACCACAGGAGGTCATGGTTTGAGCTTTATATGTAATACAAGTTTGAACATAAGCATAAATACACAGCCTCTGGGTTAATCTTTAGAGGCGGCAGAGCTGTTCCAGTAGAGTCACCTGACGAAGGGGGTGATTCCTGAAAGCATTTAAGACAACATAAGACAGTGTCGAATTACAAAGACAAGGTTGATAAACAAAGTCAGGTTGAACAGATACCTCAGCCGGCCGCTTCCGTTGAGTCGGAGATAATCCGGCCATGAGATCATTAGAGCCAGTGCTCCGGGTCTGGTGTAGGGAGATTTGCTGTTGCTTTTTCAAAAGAAAGTGGGGGTCTAAGTAAGCAAGAGGATGAGAAAGTGGGACTTTTCGAATGACCCGCCGTATCTTCTGTGGTACAAGATGTTCTGAGTCGGATGAAACGTAAGTTACCTCAGGAATGTTGGTGTGGCTCGTTTCCATTTCGTCCTGTGAATGATTATTGTCAATAAGGTGCATGAAGAGACGACCAAAAGAATCAAGCTCTACATCTGAGTCGTCAGTTTCCGGCTGTTCTTCGGGCTGTTCTTGGGGTGCAGTTTTCTTTTTCTGGCCGTCAGTTTTCTTCTTTGACTTCTTCGGAGGAGGAACACACTTCTTTTTCCAGAAGCCGGAATTTTCCTGAAAATATAAGCCGGCAAAAGGTTGAGAGATTACAAAGTATAAAGCTAATACAGAGATAAGGACATCGAGAGTCACCCTTACATCTGGGGCCGTATTTGCGACACAGAAAGGTGCTAGCCCAATGGCACTGCAAGCTCCTGAAGACTCATGGACAAGGCTCCTGATGGCAGCCACAATGTCATCCTCTGATAATGTTGTCTGGTTAAAGCAGAGGGGGTCATCAGACTGGCCTATATATTCGCACATGAGGCGGCTATGCCGGCTCAGGGGCATGACCCTCCAAGAAATTCAGCAGCGGATTAAATCCAGGCCCGTCAGTCCATTGGCCATAAGAGCTTTAATTTTTGCGTGAGCCAGAGCGTGCTTTGCCCGCTTAGTGGCCGATAGCCGACCAGGAAGCTCAGTGGTTGTCTTGAGCCGGGACGGACGATAACCCGACAAAGGATGCTCTCCTTCTGGGGAGGTGTCTTTGCAGTAAAACCAAGTCTTACTCCAGTCTTTAGGATGACTCAGCATCTGAACAGCCAGAAAAGTTATGTCCCGTCGCCTCTGAATGGAAATCCTGCCAAGCTCTAAGCTTGGACCAGCCTTCACCTCCGTCTGGCGGTTCACATAAAAAACTCATGAAATAGATCAAAGGATGGCTCTTCTTGCAAGTAAACTTCACTGAGTACTTGGAAGTTGCACATGTTGGAGACGGAATTGGGAGCGAGGTCTTGAGGGCGCAGATTGAAGAAGTGAAGAACGTCCCGGAAGAATTTTGAGCTAGGGGGGATAAACCCACGCTCGAGATGATCCAAAAATACAACTACTTCACCCTCTTGAGGAACGGGCTTTAGCTCATTACCGGAACCCGCCAATGGATGACATATTTGGCGGGTAAGGTACCCGCGTCTACAAAATCCATCAAGAACTCCTCTATGATAGCAGAGCCGACCCAATTGGATGAATTGGATGTGCGAGACATGGTGGCGACTTAAAACTGTGCAAAGTAATAATTTTTGGCGAGTCAGAAGGGGACAGACAAAATAAGGGAGGATAAAAAGTTTAAGTGCCATAAAGTTGAGTCGCCAGAGAAGTTTTGATGAGAGTCAGAAGTTCACTGGCGAGTCAAGTTTGCAAAACAACGAGGCAAAATCTTACTAAGTGTGGAAAACAGGTTTCACAGACTACCTATGTAATTACAGATCTACAAAATAGAGGAAAATTGGGTTTATTTGAGACCTAGCGACGAACTGTCGGACCCGTGACATTTTGAAGACAGTGAACAGAGCAACTACAAATCTGCGTGGTGCTATTATCGACTTCCTACTGTCTACCGTGATGGAGCAGAGGATGATATCGTGTTCGATGATGTGTATCCTGTCTACCATTGCGGAGAAGACCGTGTTCTAACGGCGGAGAACTCCATGAAAACCCTACCGAGAACTACGGATCTAGGGGAGAAGAAGAACTCACCGGAGATGGCACAACGGGCACGGGTAGAGCTCTGGTACGAACAGGTTGATGCAGCGGCCTGCAGCGACGACGACGTGGAAGCTTCGCTGGAGCGACAACGTCGGGAAGAAGAAGAAGAGGCGCGAGCGGAGAAAGGAGCGGAGAAAGGCAAAAAGTGGAAATGGGCGCGAGGATCCAAGCCACAGAGGTTAATTGACCGAGACGGATGCCTCGATTTTCGGGATATTAGTTTAATAGCGAAAAGATCCGTTGTGCTCTTCAAGGAATCTTTTTTGATGTCACTGGCATGACGTCATGGCGGGTTACTTTGTCTTACTTTCATGTGGCAATGAGCAAGACTCTCCGCCAAGTGAGACGGAAGATTAAGCAAGACTCGCTGCCAAGTGAGATGGAAGATTGAAATGAGCAAGCTCAAATCAACCTGGGGCCTAATGTTGGGGATATAACCCCGTGGTGAGACCCGCCCAGGCGGGCCGGGTCACACCTGACGGCTCATGGGCAAGACCAAGGACGGTCCTGGAGACTCAAGCCTTGGCGTTCGGCGGCTCACTGAGATGGGCCAAAATGAGGCCCAAGCAAAGAAGTCACGAAGACCTAGGCGGATAAGCCGCCCGGAGATGGCTTGCTCTAGAAGGCGAGATAGCATAGAGATAGACCCGGACACGTTGTCAGAGTCGGCATATGACTTGTGTAACCCGTGGTCTTGACCTCCTATATAGGGGCAAGACACGGGGCGACTTAGAAAGAAACCAACTAATCGAGTGCTAGGTCAAGAGATTCCATGCAACCCAAGCAGGACGTAGGCTATTACCTCTACTTGAGGAGCCGAACCTGGGTAAACTCATGTGCTTCGTCCCACTCAACCCCTTTGAGTCCATCACCTTAGCGATGGCCTCAAATCTAAGTCCTCGGACATCTGCCATGATAAAACTACGACATCCGTCGTAGGTGGACGTGAGGTCCACGATGGAGATTGTGGTGATGGCAATGTCGTCGTCGAATCTGACCGCTCGATATTTTGTCGGCAGGGTGTAGGAGGCATACCTAGAGTTGTTTTCATCTACGATTGCCTACAACTACACCTCCTCGGTGGCCGCTTCCTAGCGATGGCTTGAGCGCGGAGGGCATAGTATAGCGCACACTGCTTCGCGACGAAGTTGGGATTCATTGTGGCCATGGAAAAGCTTGTCATTTGCCTCTAGAGTTATAACACAACGAATTTTGGTCAATTAAAGAACTCAACTATGACTTCAAACTTGTCAGTGAAAAGAGGTTATTTGATATTATCTCATTAGATGAATGGAGAACCCAAGCTTATGAAAATGCCAAACTATTCAAAGAAAAAGTTAAATATGGTATGCCAAAAGAATCCAAAAATGGGAATTCAAAGTTGGAGAATATGTTCTTTTGTACAACTCTCGTTTTAGTTTTTTTATAGGAAAACTTCTTTCCAAATGTAAAGGACCATATGTTATTGAAGAGATTTATCGCTCTAGAGCTATCCAGATTAATATGCTGAAGGTACTAACCCGAAGGTGGTCAATGGACAAAGCATTAAACACTATATCTCAGGTGCACCTATTAATGTTGAAAGCAATATTATCCAAACCATGACACCGGAGGAACACATAAAAGAAACCTTCCAAAACACTCTAGAATCTTGAAAAAGAAGAAGTACATGGTACTGTAAGTAAATGGACTTCGAAAAATCCGCAAAAATATTTCCTGTTAGTTTTTGAATATTAGAAAAAAGGAAAATAAGAAATAAACACGAAAGCAACCAAGGTGAGCACAATACACATGGTAAATATGATCATTTACCATGGATGGCCCGTCCATGAAGGACATCGTCTTCACCTTCAACGAGCGAATCAATTTTCTGCAAAGTCAATTCTATGATCTTCAAAATCAAGTTTTTGAGCATGAAGCCAGATTTAAAGGTATGAGTTTAGCTACCAGTTGCAGCACTCAGGAGACTCATGCATCAACTTTTGATGGTGAACCTTGCCCTAGAAGCCGGAGGACAAATCTACTACCTCATCACCACCACCTTCATCGTATTCACTACCAAAGGAGACTTGAGTACACGAGTATGGGCACTCCCCTTGGCTTTAGCCAAGCTTGGGGAGATGCCCCGGTATCGTATCACCATCACTTTTTACCTTTACTTGTTTTATTTCGATCTTTAGCTATTTCGTGATTTAGTTGAATAAAAGTTTAGTATCATCTATTTTCGAGTGCTAGTTTCGTGATCTATCTATCTATGTAATCAAGTGAGAGTTATATAATAAAGTTTAGTGTGAGCTTTTGCTTCTTTGATTTCTTGTTGCAATCATAATAAAAATAAAATAAATGAAAATGATCATATGCTAATCTTATGGTAAGTAATGACATCACATAAGGAAAAGTATAAGTGGTAGAAGTTATTGGAGATTGAAAAACATAGCATTGGTCAGTGATGCAATTCATGAAAGAATTAATAAGGGAATAGAAGATTCACATGCAAATACACTATCTTGGACATCTTTTATGATTGTGAGCCCCCATTAAATATTATATGCCAAAATGGTTGACGTTGGACAAGGAAGACAACGTAATGATTTATGTTTGTTCATATTCACCTAGAAGTTATATGGTCATAGATCCTTCAACATGTGGTGCTTGCTCAATATCTTTGCTAGCCAAAAATTCCGCAATAAGTAGAGATACTACTTGTGCATCCAAAAACCCTAAACCCAAACTCATGTTTTGAGAGTCCACCATACCTACCTATGGATTGAGTAAGATTCTTCAAGTAAGTTGTCATCGATGCACTAAGGCAATAAAAACTGTTTCTAAATGTGTTTGATCAATTGGTGTAAGAGAAAATTGGGCGTTATATGAACTTGTGATGGCAAAGTAATAAAAGCGACGAACTGCATAATAAAGGTTGCCATCATAAGGGGCAATATAACATGACGTTCTTTTGCATTGAGGGATTTGGCATACAAACTAAAAAGCGCATGACAACCTCTGCTTCCCTCTGCAAAGTGCCTATATTTTACCTTTATGTACTTACTTTTATGCAAGAGTCAAAGTATTCTTATCTATTCCTTTTTTCTTTTTCTTTTTGCAAGCATCACATGGTGAGGAAAGATCTAGGCAAATATATCCAGTTAGATATGAGTGAGCATGAGTTATTATTGTTGACATCACCGTTGAGGTGAATACGTTGGGAGGCAAAATTATAAGCCCCTATCTTTTTATGTGTCTGATTGAAACTTTTTGCTTAAGAGTATGTTGTGAGTGTTAGCAATCATAGAAGATTAAATGATGGTTGAGTATGTGGACTTGCTAAAAGGCTCCGACACGAGACCCTTCCTGAAAATATGATGAATTGTAGTTGCAAAGTTGACTGAAAATATAGTTTGTTGGTTTTCAATAAGGTTTATGTATTATACTTCTATGTTGTGATGAACTGCTACATGTTCATGAGAAGTTATATGATGAAGTTATATGAAAAAGTCTTATGACAAAGTTTGTTGCTGCTATGATAATAAGCAAGATGCTACTATGTCCGTATTTTGTTTTTATCAACACCTCTCTCTTAAACCATGTGCACATGTCTTTCGATATCGGCTTTCGCTTGAGGACAAGCGAGGTCTAAGCTAGGGGGAGTTGATACGTACATTTTGCATCATGATTTCCTACTGTTATTTATAATGTTTTTATGCATAATAATGCTTTATGGAGTAATTATAATGCCTTTACTATCATAATATGCAAGGTTTACACAAAGAGGGAGAATGACGACAGCTGAAATTCTGGACCTGAAAAAGCATATCAGAGATACCTATTCTGCACATCTTCAAATAAGTTGAAACTTCACAGAGAATTATTTTGGAATATATAAAATATAATGGAGCAAAAAGCTACCAAAGGGCCCCCACCTGAATCCCACAAGACACCAGGGCGCGCCAGGCCCCCCAGGCGCGACCTGGTGGGTTGTGGGCAGCCCAGCCCACCTCCGGTGCCCATCTTATGGTACATAAGGTGTTTTGATGTAGAAAAAATAATCAATAGGGGATTTCGGGATGGAAACCGCCTTCTCGAGGAGGAACTTGAGCAGGAGCACTTTTGCCCTCCGGTGGAGCAATTCCGCCGGGGGAACTTCCCTCCCGGAGGGGGAAATCGAAGCCATTGTCATCGCCAACAACCCTCTCATCTTTGGGAGGCCAATATTCATCAACATCTTCAACAACACAATCTGCTCTCAAACCCTACTTCATCTCTTGTGTTCAATCTTTGTACCGGAACCTCAGTTTGGTACCTGTGGGTGACTAGTAGTGTTGATTACATTACGTATTTGATTACTATATGGTTTATTTGGTGGAAGATTATATGTTAAGCTCCATTATGCTATTTAATACCCCTATGATCTTGAGCGTGAATATCATTTTTGATTAGTTACCTTTGTTCTTGAGGTCACAGGAGAAGTCATGTTGCAAGTAATCATGTGAAGTTGACATGTGTTCGATATTTTGATGATATGATTGTTGTGATTCCCTTAGTGGTGTGATGTGGCTTGAGACTGTGTCGATATCTCCCCAAAGAGGAAGGGATGATGCAACATAGTGACGGTAAGTATCTCCCTTAGTTATGAAACAAAGGTATTAATCCGTAGCGGAAGATAAAGCACCTATGTAAACAACACTTGCACACAAATAAAAAAATACTTGCAACCCGACGCATAAGAGAGGTTGTCAAGCACTCAACGATAAAAAGCTAGATTAGCTTGTGATAGTTTGAGCAAATGGATCTCGCAAGAACACAAAATAAAATAGGTAAGCAAAAAGTGCAACAAGGTATTTTTGGTTTTTTGGATTAATAGATCTGAAAACAAACACGACAAAAAGATAGATAGGAAAGCAATATGCTTGAAAAGTAGACCCGGGGGTCATAGGTTTCACTAGTGGCTTCTCTCATGAGTATAACACACGGTGGGTGAACAAATTACTATTGGGCAATTGATAGAAGATCGAATAGTCATGACGATATCCAAGGCAATGATCATTATATAGGCATCACGTCCAAGATAAGTAGGCCGAAACGATTCTGCATCTACTTCTATTACTCCACACATCTACCACTATCCAGCATGCATCTAGTGTATTAAGTTCATGAAAAAATAGAGTAATGCAATAAGAATGGTGAGATTATGTAGACAAGATCTATTCATGTAGGAATAGACCCCATCTTCTATCATCGGGAAAGGACACGGCAAGATCAAACCCATCCCAAAGCACCTCTTCCCATGGCAAGAAAAATCGATCTAGTTGGCCTAACTGAACCAAAGATTCGAAGAAGAAATATGAGGCTATAAGTAATCATGCAAATAAGAGATCAAAGAAGACTCAAATTATATTCATGGATAGAAACTGATCATGAACTCAAAATTCATCGGATCCCAAAAAATACACCGCAAAAGTCATTACATCAAATAGATGTCCAAGAGACCATTGTATTGAGAATCAAGAGAGATAGAGAGGAAGCCATCTAGCTACTGCCAACGGACCCGTAGGTCTATGGTGGACTACTCACGCATCATCGGAGAGGCACCCATGAAGATGATGCACCCCTCTATGATGGTGTTAGATTGAATCTCGTGGTTCTGGAACTTGCGGTGGATGGAATTGTGTTTCGTCGACTCCCCTAGGGTTTTTCAATATTTGGGTATTTATAGAGGAGATAATCGATGTAGAGGCGTCCCAAGGAGGGCACAACCCACCAGGTTGTGCCAGGGGCCTCTGGTGCGCCCTGGTGGGTTGTGGCCTCTTCGGCCTTCCCCTCAGGCACTTGTCTGGTCCTCTGGATGTCTTCTAGCCCAAAAAAAATCTCAAAAAAGTTTCACGGTGTTTGGGCCTTGTTTGGTACTAATTTTCTGCAAAGTATAAAACAAGAAAAAAACAACAATTGGCACTTTGGCACTATGTCAATAGGTTAGGCCCAAAAAATGATATAAAGTTGCTATAAAATGATTGTAAAACATCCAAGATTGATAAATAACAACATGGAACAAGCAAAAATTATAGATATGTTGGAGACGTATCATGGTGCCATGGGAACGTCGACTACATGACACTTCACCATCTTTGGGCCTAAGGGAATGCATCGTGGAGTAGTTATTAGATGATGGGTTGCTAGAGTGACATAAGCTTAAACCCTAGTTTATGCGCTATTTTGTAAGGTGCTGATTTTGATCCACATGTTTAATGTTATGGTTAGATTTTATCTTAATACTTTTCTTGTAGTTGCAGATGCTTGCGAGGGGGTTAATCATAAGTGGGAGGTTTTTTCAAGTAAGAACAACACCCAAGAACTGGTCCACCCACATATCAAATTATCAAAGTAGCGAACGCGAATCAAACCAACATGATGAAAGTGACCAGATGAAATTCCCGTGTACCCTCAAGAATGCTTTGCTTATTATAAGAGACCGTTTTGGCCTGTCCTTTGCCATAAAAGGATCGGGCTATCTTGCTGCACTTTATTTATCATTACCGTTACTTGCTCGTTACCAATTACCTTGGTATCAAACTACATATTACCCACAATTTCAGTGCTTGTAGAAATTACCTTGCTAAAAAACGCTTGTCATTTCCTTTTGCTCCTCGTTGGGTTCGACACTCTTACTTATCGAAAGTACTATGATTGACCCCGTACACTTGTGGGTCATCACCTATGAACACATGACCTGGCTAAAACTTTGTCACACATTTAGTCATGCCTGACTTGCTGTAAGAAAACCAAGAGAATTTATACCTTAATTTGGTCAAACCATCACATATTATTGTCGGTCAAGAGGGATATATAGACCGCGCGGTCCCACGAGTTGGCGCGTTATCGAAGATCGGTTGAGTGGGGCTAGAAGAACACCATCGTCCTGCATGTGGCCTAATGTATATAGTAAAATGGTGTGGTCCGGTGTCTAAATACACAATGCACCACACTATGATGTGCATGCACCTAGCTGAGAAAACTAGGCATACCCCCCTCAAGATTGGTTATATATATGTTTACTGCCTAGGTTATGGACGTATATATGGTACCCCTCCCCCACCCCACCCCCACCCACACCCACACATGACACATAGCTAGGGTGTTGTTCCAGCGTTGTTGATCAAATGGATATATATACCCTATATATATCGGCCCATCGATAGGTCTATCGTCAAAAACCGCACAATGGAGTCATGCAAGCACGGTCCACACACACACACATCGTCACCCATCCTTGGGGTTCCAGCGTTGTCAGTAAAAGACATGAAAGACCCTAAGGGCCCACGGATAGGTTTGTCATCGGAAACCGCACAATGTAGGCATGGCACACACACACACACACACACACACACATCACATACCCTATACTAGGGCCCCGCCAATAGGCGTGTCATTGAAAACCAAACAACGGAGGCATGGTCCACACACGCACGCGCGTGGGCACACACACACATCGTCACCCATCATTGATGTTCCAGCGTTGTTAGTAAAAGGCATGATAGAGCCTAAGGGCCCACCGACAGGTTTGTCATCGGAAACCACACAATGTAGGCATGGTCCACACACTGACATGTGTTGACAAACACACACACACACACACACACGTCATTGATCCTTGGCGTTCTAGCATGGTCAGTTAAAGGGATGATAGACTCTAGGGGCCCACCGATAGGTGTGTCATAGAAAACCACACAACGGAGGCACACATAGTTTCAAAATAGCAAAAGAAAATCATGGATATTTTCAAAACAAGGATCTCAAGATAATGACATATCACTATAGACATTTATCAACAAATGCCTATGCTGATCGTATCACACCATCTAAATGAACCTTGAGATCTAGCAACTTCCCAACCGGTCACCCATCCT
The DNA here is from genome assembly GCA_022496015.1 of Hordeum marinum. Lineage (NCBI taxonomy): Eukaryota > Viridiplantae > Streptophyta > Magnoliopsida > Poales > Poaceae > Hordeum > Hordeum marinum. The sequence continues at coordinate 393,069,164 of CM039675.1, read as the reverse complement.
TGAACTAATCCACCCTAAGCACGCTTAACTTTCGATTTCCATTCGACTTGGTTAGGGGCTGGGAAGCTGTAACTTGCTGATACGGGTTGCCTCCTAACATTTACAAGGCGTGCCCTGATGTCTACTACACAACCTTCTTGTTGTAGACTCGTGTTGGGCCTCCAAGCGTAGAGTTTTGTAGGACAGCGGAAATTTCCCCTCAAGTGGATGTAGGGATGGCAATGGGGCCCCATACCCGTCAAACCCATGGGGATTTCATCTATTAGGTGGTGGGGATGGGCAAAAACTTCCCCATGGGGATATTTACCGAACCAATTTATTCCCCATAGGGTACAACGGGGATGAGGATGAGATCCTATTCCCCAGACCCGATACCCATCAGGGGCCCACTTTTTAACTATGACATTGTGGTCAAGCTTCAAATATTTACAAACAACCTTGCAAAAACAAAAAAATATGAGGAAAACCTTAAACTTACCTCACATCCTCACCTCAACCACCACCATGACCAAGAAGTTAGTACGACCAAGATCGGTATTAGTAGAACAAGGACAACACCATGTATATATCTTGATTATATTCTATAATATTATGTATATGACCATTTCTTAATGGGGATGAGGACCCTAATGGGGCCTCGTTCCCTCGTGGGGCATGGGTATGGGGAAATTTCATCCCTAGTCATGTAAACGGGGATGGGGATGGGGGTATGGGGAATAGATGGGGATGTGATGTTCTAGGTATCCCCATAGGGGATTGTCTGCATTGCCATCCCTAAGTGGATGACCTAAGGTTTATCAATCCGTGGGAGGTGTAGGATGAAGATGGCCTCTCTCAAACAACCCTGCAACCAAATTACAAAGAGTCTCTTATGTCCCCAACACACCCAATACAATGGTAAATTGTATAGGTGCACTAGTTCGGCAAAGAGATGGTGATACAATTGTAATATGGATGGTAGATATAGGTTTTCGTAATCTTAAAATATAAAAACAGCAAGGTAACAAATATTAAATAGCGAGCAAAACGTTGTATAAATGCTTGGGAACAAGGACTAGAGTCCATACTTTCACTAGTGCAATTTCTCTCAACAATATTGGCATAGTTGAATCATATGTAAATACCTCTCGTGCGACAAAGAGTTCATTCCAAAGTCACAAATAATAGAGAATTAATGAAGAAATTATTGTAGGGTACGAAACCACCTGAAAGTTATCTTCTCTGATCAATCTTATGAGCTATCCCTATAAGTGTCACGAATAGCCATAGAGTTCGTACTAAAATAACACCTTAAGATACACATCAACCAAAACCCTAATGTCACCTATATACTCCAATGTCACCACAAGTACCCATGGGCTTGATTATACGATGTGGATCACATAATTTCAGATTCTTCATGTTCAATACAACACAAAGAACTTCAAAGAGTGCCCCAAAGTTTCTACCAGAAAGTCAAGATAAAAACGTATGCCAACCCCTATGCATAGATTCCCAAGGTCACGGAACTCGCAAGTTGATCACGAAAACATACATCAAGTGGATCAAAGAACATCCCATTGTCACCACTGATATCCCATCGCAAGACATACATGAAGTGTTCTCAAATCCTTAAAGACTCAATCCAATAAGAAAACTTCAAAGGGAAAACACAATTCATCACAAGAAGATAGAGAGGGGAAAACTCCATATGATTCATCTATATCAATAAAGCTTGTAGTACATCAAGATCGTGTCATCTCAAGAACACGAGACAGAGAGAGAGAGAGAGAGAGATCAAAGACATAACTACTTGTACATACCCTCAGCCCCGAGGGTGAACTACTCCCTCCTCGTCATGGAGGCCGCCAGGATGATGAAGGTGGCCTTCGGTGATGGTTTCCCCCTCCGGCAGGGTGCCAGAATGGGCTCTCGATTGGTTTTTCGTGGCTCTGGAGGCTTGCGGCGGCGGAACTCCCGATCTAGGTTTCTTTTCGGGGGTTTCTGTATTTATAAGAGTTTGTGGCGGCGGAAACAAGTCTAGGGGGTCCACGAGGAAGTCACAAGCCAGGGGGCGTGCCCTAGGGGGTTGGCGCTCCCTTGTGGCTTGTGGCTTCCTCGGCCTTCCTCTCCGATGACTCTTCGCTCCAGTATTTTTATATTTTCCAAAAATATTCTCCGTAAATTTCAGCTCATTCCGAAAACTTTTATTTCTGCACAAAAACAACACCACGGTAGTTCTGCTAAAAACAACGTCAGTCCGGTTTAGTTCTATAAAATCATACCAAAATCATATAGTATTATTGTAAACATGGCATGAATACTTCATAAATTATAGATACGTTGGAGATGTATCAGCATCCCCAATCTTAATTCCTGCTCGTCCTCAAGTAGGTAAATGATAAATGAAATAATTTTTGAAGTGTGAATGCTACCCAACATATTCATCATATTCTTTTCTTCTTTGTATAGCCTGGACATTTGGACTTGTAAATGATTCAAAGCGATAGTATAGTTTCAACATAATGACTTCAATACTCAAGCATGTCAACAAGCAACCATGTCTTTCAAAATATCAACACTAAAGAAAGTTATCCCTAGCCCGTCATGCTCAATCATTGATCCATTCATGAAACACACTCAAATATTAGCTATGCCCAATGCTCAAGTATGATCATAGTGCCCCCTAGTTGGTGCTTATAAGAGAAGGTGGAGACTCAAATCGAAGATAAAAATTGCATAAAGTAAATAGATAGGCCCTTCGCAGAGGAAAATAGGGATTTGTAGAGGTGCCAGAGCTCAAGGTTTAAATTGAGAGACAAAAATATTTTGAGTGGCATGCTTTCCCTGTCAACGAAAACAACAAAGTAGCTCACAATACTTTCCATGCTAGATACATTATAGGCGGTTCCCAAACAGAATGGTAAAGTTTTACTCCCCCTCCACTGATCAATCACATTCCACGGCGAGCCGAATCCACGGGTACCGTCCATACAAACAACAATCCTAGGGGAGTTTTGTTTCATTATTTTTTGTTTTGATGTTTTAGCATGGGACTGGGCATCCCGAATACCAGCCACTTTCTTGTGAATGATAGTGAATACACACATATCGTGAGAGTAACACACCTAGCATGGAAAAATATTGGATACTCCCCACCGTTTCATGAGCAGTACGGGCACACAAAAGAGAAAAATTATTTTGAAAATTTAGATATGGCACATACAAATTTGCTTGGAACAACATGGAAATACCACATATAGGTAGGTATGGTGGACTCATAAGGCAAAACTTGGTTTAAGGATTTTGGATGCACAAGTAGTATTTCTACTTAGTACAAATGAAGGCTAGAAAATAGACTGGGAGGCAACCAAACCAAGGAACAAAAAATCACATAAGTGAGCATTGGATCATAACTAACATCAAATAATGCACCACAAGTAGGTTGTAACTTCATTGCATAACTATTGACTTTCTTACTTGCATAGGGAATCACAAACCTTAACACCAATATTCCTCCTAAAGCATAATTACTCACTAACATGACTCACATATTACTATCATCATGTTTCAAAACTATTACAAAGAATCAAGTTTAATTTGTCCAATGATATTCATGAAAGTTTTTATTATATTCTCCTTGGATATCTATCGCTTTGGGACTAGTTTCATATGTTTCTATTGCTTTTTGACAAGCTCAAACAATTTTAAATGAAGCACATGAGCATAAAAGATTCCAACCCTCAAAAAGGTATAAGTGAAGCATGAGAGGAAATGACAAGCTACTCACAAAAGATATAAGTGAAGATCAATGAGTATTCAAACAATTAGGTAGCTATGTGAGGACTCTCTCTCCCTTAATGAATATTTTCAGATCTTAAGCATTTTATTAAACAGCGAGCGAAATAAAAAATAGTACTCCAAGAATAGCACATATCATATGAACGAATAAAAATTTAGGCTCAACATAGGCTAACCGATAATTGTTGATGAAGAGAGATGGGATGTGTAGCATCCCTAAGATTAGATGCTTGAGAATTCTTGAAATATTTACTTGGTGTGCCTTGGGCACCCCAATCTTGAGCTTTTGTATCTTGTTCAATCCTCTCATATCATGGTTTCACCTATTCTCAAAAATTTCATTCACACAAAACTCGAAAAGAACTCGTGAGATAAGTTAGTACACATAATAATAAATCAACTCTTTATGTACTGCCAAAACAAGTTGCACAATGATTTTCAAAAATTAGGTACTTTATACTATCATTTCCACAATTTATATTTACGAATATAGGCTATGGAAACTATAGCATAAGTAGATAAGAAAGCTATGACAACAATCTGTCCAAACAGAACAGTCTGTAGAAATTTATGAAAACCGTATACTTATGTAACTAAAAAATTTATGAAAATGTAGTAAATACTAAAACATTTATATTAAAATACTGTGTGAAAATTTCAGAAACTTTTCATGTTCCAGTAAAATATGAAAATTCAAACGCTACAGCAGAAGTTTCTGATTTTACCCAACACATATCAAAACATGCAATGCAAGCATCCTAAGGCAATTCTTGGAACTTTTTATTGAAAAATGAGAATATAAATAACATATAACATATAAAAACAAAACAAAATGACGCTCCAAGCAAAACTCATATTATGTGACGAATATAAATATAGCTCCAAGTGAGATATACCGATAGTGTTGAAGACGAAAGAGGGGATGCCTTCTGGGGCATCCCCAAGCTTAGACGCTTGAGTATTCCTTGAATATTACCTTGGGGGTGCCTTGGTGATCCCCAAGATTAGGTTCTTGTCACTTCTTATTCTTCTCATATCGGTGTCTCACCCAAAACTTGAAAACTTCAATCACAGAAAACTTAACAGAACTTTGTGAGAAGGGTTAGTGTAATAAATAAAGATCATTCACTTAGGTACTGTAAAGACAAGATGCATAAATGTTACCACATGATAATTACTGTATTATATCATTCCGACAATTTATATCACTCAATAATCCCTCCGTACTAGATATAGGGTGTATAGATTTTGGCACGAATATTAAAGAACGCATGTGGAGGGAAAATTTCACAAGTTTTGGGTGAGAATACACCTGACTAATGAAGATCATAAAATACAGGAACTTGCGTGATATAAGGAAATGTAATCAAATTCCTAAAAAATATATCCAAATGAATGGTGCAATGCAATATACCTTATATTTTGGGATTTTTCTCAAAAATCTATACACCTTATATCAAGGAACGGAGGGAGTATAAGCTATAGAAACACTTGAAACAAGCAAACTATGCATGCAAAACAGAATCTGTCAAAAACAGAACAATCTGTAAAGATCTGAATGGTAAGCATACTTACCTCACTCTAAATATTCTGAAAAATTAGGAAAATGCAACGAATTTTCATATAAAGTTTGTGTAAAAAATTCAGAATTTTTTGATGCTTCAGTAAAATCCGATAATTATATACTGGACGCAAAACTTGCTGCTTTTGCACAGAATCAAACAAGCAAGTATCCACACTATCCCAAAGGCTTTAATTGGCACTTTATTGAAATAAAAGACACAAAACATGATTAATACAGGAGCTTAATCATGTGAACACACAAAAATAGAAGTAAAAGTGTTGGGTTGTCTCCCAACAAGCGCTTTTCTTTAATGCCTTTTAGCTAGGCATGATGATTTCAATGATGCTCACATAGGAATAGTAATTGAAACATGAAAAAGAGCATCATGAATATCATGACAAGCACATCTAAGTCTAACCCACTTCCTATGGATAGGGATTTTGTGAGCAAACAATTTATGGGAACAAGAATCATCTAGCATAGGAAGCCAAAACAAGCATAACTTCAAAACTTTGAACACACAGAGAGGAAACTTGATATTAGTGCAATTCCTACAAGCATATGTTCCTCCTTCATAATAATTTTCAGTAGCATCATGAATAAATTCCACATTATAACCAGAACATAAATCATCATTTTGATGATGCATAAGTATATAAATTTTTTCACTCTCCACATAAGCAATTTTCTTCTCACTCAAAATAGTGGGAGCAAACTCAACAAAATAACTATCATGAGATACTTGATTGACATAACCACATTCAACATTAAAATCATGATGACAAGTTTCATGGTTACTATAACTCTTTATAGCATACGTGTCATCACAATAACCATCATATATAGGAGGCATGCTATCATCATAATTGTTTTGCTCATGAAAACTTGGGGGACAAAAAATATCATCTTCATCAAACATAGCACGCCAAGATTTTGGTTTTGCATATCATTAGCATCATGAATATTCAGAAAATTCATACTAACAATATTAAAATCATTCTCATCATTCAAGGATTTAGTGCCAAACATTTTAATAAATTCTTCTTCTAACACTTGAGCACAATTTTCCTCTCCATCATTTTCACGAAAGACATTAAAGAGATGAAGCATATGAGGCAAACTCAATTCCATTTTTTGTAGTTTTCTTTTATAAAACCAAACTAGTGAAAAACAAGAAACAAAAATATTTGATTGCAAGATCTAAAGATATACCTTCAAGCACTCACCTCCCTGGCAACGGCGCCAAAAAAGAGCTTGATGTCTACTACACAACCTTCTTCTTGTGGACTCGTGTTGGGCCTCCGAGCGCAGAGTTTTGTAGGACACAATTTTCCCTCAAGTGGATGACCTAAGGTTTATCGATACGTGGGAGGTGTAGGATGAACAGGTCTCTCTCACACAACCCTGCTACCAAATAACAAAGAGTCTCTTGTGTCCCCAACACACCCAATACAATGGTAAATTGTATAGGTGCACTAGTTCGGCAAAGAGATGGTGATACAAATGTAATATGGATAATAGATATAGGTTTTTGTAATCTGAAAATATAAAAATAACAAGGCAACAAATAGTAAACAGTGAGCAAAACATTGTATAAATTCTTGGGAACAAGGCCTAGGGTCCATACTTTCACTAGTGCAATTTCTCTCAACAATATTGGCATAGTTGAATCATATGTAAATACCTCTCGTGTGACAAAGAGGTCACTCCAAAGTCACAAATAGCGGAGAATCAACGAAGAAATTATTGTAGGGTACAAAACCACCTCAAAGTTATCTTTTCTGATCAATCTTATGAGCTATCCCTATAAGTGTCACGAACAACACTAGAGTTCATACTAAAATAACATCTTAAGATACACATCAACCAAAACCCTAATGTCACCTAGATACTCCAATGTCACCACAAGTACCCATGGGCTTGATTATACGATGTGCATCACATAATTTCAGATTCATCATGTTCAATCCAACACAAAGAACTTAAAAGAGTGCCCCAAAGTTTCTATCGGAAAGTCAAGACAAAAACGTGTACCAATCCCTATGCATAGATTCCTAAGGTCACGAAACCCGCAAGTTGATCACGAAAACATACATCAAGTGGATCAATAGAACATCCCATTGTCACCACGGATATAGCATCGCAAGACATACATGAAGTGTTCTCAAATCCTTAAAGACTCAATCCAATAAGAAAACTTTCAAAGGGAAAACTCAATTCATCACAACAAGATAGAGAGGGGAAAACTCCATATGATTCATCTATATCAATAAAGCTCGCGGTACATCAAGATCGTGTCATCTCAAGAACACGAGAGAGAGAGATCAAACACATAGCTACTTGTACATACCCTCAGCCCCGAGGGTGAACTACTCCCTCCTCGTCATGGAGGCTGCCAGGATGATGAAGATGGCCTCCGGTGATGGTTTCCCCCTCCAGCAGTGTGCCGGAACAGGCTCCTGATTGGTTTTTCGTGGCTCTGGAGGCTTGCAGCGACGGAACTCCCGATCTAGGTTTCTTTTTGGGGGTTTCTATATTTATAAGAGTTTGTGGCGGCGGAAACAAGTCCAGGGGGTCCACGAGGAAGTCACAAGCCAGGGGCGCGCCCTAGGGGGTGGGCGTGCCCCTGTGGCTTCCTCGGCCTTCCTCTCCGATGACTCGTCGCTCCAGTATTTTTTATATTTTCCAAAAATATTCTCCATAAATTTTTAGCTCATTCCGAGAACTTTTATTTCTGCACAAAAACAACACCACGGTAGTTCTGCTGAAAACAGCGTCAGTCCGGGTTAGTTCTAATAAAATCATACCAAAATCATATAGAATTATTGTAAACATGGCATGAATACTTCATAAATTATAGATACGTTGGAGACGTATCATTCCCTGATGGGCACCTCATGGGACCAACTACGTATCGCAGACGTTTCTTGTACTACTAGAAACCGTGTGCGATGGTGTCATGGCACCGACTACCGACGACTACATGGGCTGATGATGACATCTCGCTCATGCTTGATGGCACGGTACCACATTTGCCTGCTCCGTCTCATCCTCCTAGTCTAGGACGTTGATAATGGGGCCGATGCTTTGGTGGTAAACTGATTGGGGAGTGGCGGGAGACCAATTGGGGGAGTGGCGGGAGAAGCTGTTTGGATAGAACACCATTTTAATACAAATTGGATAACTTATGAAAGAAGCAAGATCGAACTAGCACGACATATGTGCACACCATGCTTACACATGCACGGGCTCCAGGTGGGCGTATAGAACCGCTTTAAATTATTCATGGTTCGTTTGGCCTTTTGTATGCTGCACTAATTAAGTTTCTAGGCATTTAATATTCATAATTCAAATTTGAACTAAAAGCACACACTCCATGTCACCAAAATGGATTGAAAAACATACTTGTGTTATTATTCTTGTTTAGGTCCCATGCAATGAATGTGAATGGATTACAAACATCTCCGAGTCGTGACGAGGCCACAAACATTGAGAAACTTGGCATTTAAATCCCAATAAATCCAAAACTTGTCTAAAATTCTTGAAACTTACGCCGGTGTCATGACATGACACTTATACGACATGGTGATTTTTGTCCAATTTGGGACAAGTTTTGGGACAAGTATCTTGCACACCAAAACTTCTCTCAAGAAGCATCAACGTTTTGATACGGAACATGCCACCTCTTTGGAGGGAACGACATTCAATGCCTCTTCTTGTATTGATATTTTTTTCTACATGCAACATAGACTAATACAAGTGCAATGCTAAAATTTGGAATTATTCAGGGCTCGTTTGGCACCCTTTATACATTAATTGAGTTTTTCTATCCATTTAATGTACATAATTCAAATTTGAACTACAAGCACATGCTCCACGACACCAAAATGGATTAAAAAATATTTTTTATGTCCCTGGGTCCCTTTTTAGGTCCCATGCAATGATTACAAACATCTCGACATCGTGACTAGGCCGCAAACGTTGAGAAATTATTGAAACTGGGGTGTGGGCAAAACACTTATAAGACATGGTAATTTTTTGACCAATCTAGGACAAGTTTTGGGACAAACCTCTTACAAATTGGAGCTTCCCATGAGAAGCATCGTGGTTTCGATGGGGAACATGTCACCTTTGTGGTCGAAATGACATTTGAGTTTTCAAGGGATGCACTTAATGTGTAGAACTCAAATTTCAACTACAAGCACGTGCTCCAGGGCACCAAAATGGATTAAAAACAATTTTGTGTCCTTGGGTCAATGTTTAGATCCCATGCACTAAAGGTCACTGAATTACAAAAATCTTGGCATATTGACTAGGCCACAAACATTGACAATCTTGATTTTTTAAATCCTCGAGAACCGAAAGCTCGTCAGGAATTCTTGAAACTTACAAAGTGTCATGCAACGACACATATATGGCGTGCATTTTTTTGACGAATTTGGGACAAATATTGGGACATGCATCTTACAAGCCAAAGCTTATGCAAGAAGCCTCGTGATTTCGATAGGGAACATGTCACCTTTGGTGGCGAAACTACATTCAATGCGTTCTCTAGTGCACAAATTCGGCTCTTTTTAAACATTAATTGAGTTTTCTAGGAATTTAATACGTGTAGTTCAAATTTTGAAATAGAAGCACATGCTCTAGTGCACGAAAATTCATTGGAATATCGTTTTTGTGTCCCTGGCTGCTTGCTTAGGTCCCATGCAACGAATGTGAATGAATTAAAAACATTTAGGCATGATAGCTTGGCCAATAATTGATAATCTTGTTTTTTCATTCCTGTAAATACAAAAATCATATGATAATCAGTTAGTGTCACATGTCCAATTCTTTTTTACTTCATATGGGGGTGCCGTGCATGCAGTTGGTTGATGACAGGACACATGCGAGCTTTCCGGCATGCAGGCTCGATGGGACGGGTGCGAGCTATCCGGCATGTAGGCTCGACAGGATGCATGAGAGCTGTCCGCCGTGCATGCTCGATGGGACGCATGAGAGCGGTCTTATGTGCATTTTCATAGGGAAGTGATACTTTGACCTCCCCCACATGCTCGCCTCCCTCCCAACTTCTGAATTAATGGCGTCTGACCCGCTATTTATCATGCGGTTAATGCACCTGGACAGAGGGACTAGTTTGCTTGTGATCCCATTGCCCCATTGAACATAACCATTGTTTTGTTCGTGCCTCGCAGAGAACTTGACTTTCCATCTGTTTTCGACTCGTACATGTACCTATGAATGAAATAATATAACAACAAATTCTCACCGGCAAAGGATAATAATTCTCTTACATATCCAAGGTAATAAAAAATGCCACATGCGGCAACTGCCCAAAGACACAGGGGTAAAAGAAGAAGGAAGAGGCTGAAGAGGGAAGACATGTAAAACGATCTTGGCCGTTGCTATCTAATTCTTGATGGATTGCTGGGCGTAGAGTTCCTCAATCTCTTTCTTCATCACCTCCATGACCTCCATCTCCTGTCGCCTCTCCTCTGCCATCTTTCGCATTGCGGCTATGACGCAGGCTTTTTGCTTGAGAGCGTCGATGCTCTGCATCACGTACGCCTGAAGTTCCTTAAATCGCGCAAATGATTCCTTCACTAGCCCCTCGCACTTGATGTCGAGCTTCGCCAAGTCCTCCAAAAGTTTCTCGATGAGTTCTTTCAGCCTCACCTATGAGGCACCTTTCTTCTCGAGCAGTTTCTTCCAGGTGGCATTCTGCTCCATAAGTTTCACCATGAGACAGGTCGCCTTGTCAACCGAGGCGCTACTCTTCTCCAGCAGGTTCACCAAGGCATCGATCACCTCCTCCTTCTTATCGACCTCAACGTGCATGTCGTTGCTGGCTAAGGGATCCAACACTGCCAACTCGTCCAGTTTGCCTCCAAGGTGAATGCACTTGTGAGAGCTGTTGCCTCTTCATGAAAGATCCTCCCGTGCGTCCGCGGTGCTGCCGGACATCTTTGCTGCAGAAAACGCGATGTGGCTGGGGCACTCGGGTGCTTCCCCGACGCGGCATTGGGACCTCTCGGTTGCTTCCGCGGCCTTGGTCTTTCTTCCCTGGTTATATCTCGACCCAGAACCCCCCTCCTACCGGCCATGGTAGACGAAAGGAACGACTAACAAAGAAGGCCTGTTTTTTAGGTGACGGGGAGAGGAATGTGCGGTAATTTTTGAGTAGGTGTTTTTATAGCCTACTAGTAAACATCTGCTAAGTGGGAACACATTCAGGTTAGGTAGGTTTTAACTGATTTGCAATAAATTAAAACATGGTAATTTGGAATGTGATGGGAAGCAAGCTCAAGGTTTATTGTTGGTTTTGGTTCCCAAGCCCAGAACGCTTGGTTTTTAGAAACCCTATGGGATGGCTCAAAGGGACACGTGCGAGTAGTCCGCTACGCAGGTGCAACGGCTCATCGAAAATCGAGCCCTTTGACCTCCACCCACTTCCCCGCCTTGCTCCCAAGTTCTCCATTAATAATGCTCCACGTTCTCGTTCGTTCTTATCTATAAGGGCTGCTACCGAGGATCGCCTCCTTTTTTGATGGAGGATGAGGCGACCAACAAGCGGGGCGGGTCGAGGCTGAATGGCAAGAGCCTCCGGCGAGCATGGACTTCATCAGTAGCATTCTTAACGAGATGTTGGTAACTATCATGTCCCTCCTCCACATCAAATCTTTCCTGCAGACCACCATCCTCTCCAGGCGGTGGCACCCCCTATGGCACCCACCCCATTGACATCCTCGATGACGACGAGCTCTGCAGCGGGGATCACAAGCACTTGGACGCTTTGTCCCACATCCTCGCCATGTACACTGCGCTAGTGAGACACCTTGCCATCGACAAGTTCCATTCCAACTGCAAGGTCGAACCCAAATTTCACAAGTTGTTCTTATCCCCCGCCCTATATCAGCTCGATGAGCTTAGTTTTGGAGCTGGACATGGGCACTCGCTGCCTCCGTCCGCACTCCGCCTCGCGCCCATGCTGCACCATGCTACGTTCACGGAGTGCCTTTCCCCCGGAATTAATTTCGCACACGCTCTTCATCTCCCTAAACTGAAGGACCTCGAGCTCATTGCCGTTAGCATCTCGAAGGAGGATTTGGAACTCCTACTCCATGGCTGTACCGCGCTCAAGTACCTTCATCTTCAGGTGATGTTTGGGTTCAGTAGACTCCACATCGCTACGACGAAGCTCCGTAGGATTTATGTTCATGGCTGGTGCCGTGATATGCTGTGAGCTGTGGTGTTTCATGATATAGTCATTGAGAATGCGCCTTTCCTTGAGAGATTGTGTATACTTGATAAAGAAGGTCCAACACGAATCAGGGTCATTGATGCACCGAAATTGGAAGTGTTGGGCTATTTGTGTGTTGAACTCTCCGAACTTGTTATGGTTGGATCCATGCCAGTTCAGGTACAACATTCTTCTTCTCTTTCTTATTATTGTACATCACATTTTATCTCATTTTTGTTAACCTATGTTTGGCTGTCATGTAGAAATTAACTCCCACAGGCTTGACCCTATCTCTACGCACAGTGAAGATCTTGGCACTATAATCTATTGGCCCCAATCTGGATGAAATTGTTAGATTCCTTATATGCTTTCCGTGCACAGAGAATCTATACATTGAGGTGACGCTCCTTTCCTATTAATTGTTAACCACAACAGAGTTCATTTTTTGGTACTTTACCCATCATTACAATGGCAAATGTACAATGGGTTCTAAAGAAATTTTTGTAACATCCCAGTTTTTCAATTTGGAATGTTTTACAATTTAGTTAAGCATATATGCATTTTGATTGAAATAAATGTGGCAATTGAATTTCCATTTTTATTTGACTTCGTTTCAATTGGCATTTGAATTTTGTTCACAAGTCCCCGACAAAATACTTTGATTAAAAAAGGTATGAGAGGAGGTAACATGACACCCCAAAAGTCAGAAGAAAATAGTGCCAATTTATTTGAAAGTCAAATTTGGTTTTATTGGGAATTTAAAATAATAATTTTTTATGAAGTTTTTATTTTGGGTCTAAAAAATGTTATTGTTATGGGATTTACTTTTTAGATCGTTTTCATATATAATGCATTATATTTATCTTTTGTATTTTTTCTTCTTCTGTGTTTTCATTCTAAAAAAGGCCAATCTTTGGCTAGGCGAGGCCAGGCAGACCGAGCCAACAGTAACCGCAGCACCCATGCACGCAGGGGAGCAGCTCCCATTGGTCCACGAAGCCATGCTGCCACCACCTCTCCTGATCCTCTTTCTTCCTTGTTTCCTTCTCTCTCTCGTACCCCCTCTCTCTCCCTCGCACATGGACCCCATCGGTTCTTCTTCTTCTTCTTCTTCATAGAAGGAAACAAACAGAGAGATTTTTCGCCATGCCAACCAAGTCCACGATCTTCGAGATTCGATCCTCTAGCCTTCCCCTTGCCCACGTTTTGTGTCCTATAAATACCCAAGACCTTCCTCGGACGACCCCCCCAAACCTCAACGCCCAAGACCATCCATGTCGCCCGTAGTTGCCGTTTAGATAAGGCCATGCCTGTGGCGGTTCATGGATGTTTCCGGTGTTGTAGGACCACCTCGACCTCTCTCTTTCTGCCAGTAAGCTCCTCTCTTCGCCATCTATCTTGTGGACATGAACTGATCGTTCCTCTCTGCCTATAGACCTGAGGCTAACCTCGTGCATCCCACCGGAGCACGGAGCTCCCGTAGATGCTACATTAGACTTCGACCTCACCTCGCCTCACCACCAATGAAAACCGAATGCCCTAGACCTCACGCACCTCCTGGACATCAACGCCGTCAACCAAGATCTCCGAAGCCGCCGCCCCCGCCGACCTCTCTTCTCTGTTCCTGCGGTGCACCTCTCTGTAAGCACGATAGCTCCTGTTCGCTAGTTTCCCCCCGAAATGCTAGTATTTTTTACTAGATCGGTTTTTGTTCGATTAGTCTAGTTTAAATCCAACCAACTGAAAGCACAACATGCTCCCTTGGTGGTTTTGATAATTCATGACAACATACATTGTCTCTTGAACTAATGTTTCCACTAAGTATATTTCAGGAAATGTTCTATGAGAGGATTGGCAAAAAGGAGATTGTGGAGAAACCTCAAGATGCAAGGAAATAGGTTGGCCAAGCTTCAAGCAAGAGGACTCTACATTTTATATTTGTGAGAAATCACTTTGAGTCGATAGGAAAGCCAATACTATTAAAAGGGGGTAAGGTTTTGTTGGTGAACAATATGCTCAAACGTGCACAAGTGATAGTTGCCAAAAAGCATCCAAAAAACTCTCCCACTAAAGTCTGTTCTATACCCAACACTCAAAATCGGTGCAACCAACTATCCCACTTTGGTGCCACCGATTCCAGTACCTAGACAGACTCTGCCAAACCCTAGCCACTTCGGTGCAACTGATTCCATACCGGGGCCACCGAGTTTAGGTTGCCAACTTTCTTTTACACAAATTCACATTTTTGGTTCCACTAAGAATGTTGTATCGGCGTCACCGAGATTGGAAATCTGACCGTTGGTCACCTTATTGGTGCAACCGAGAATTGTATATCGGTCCCTCCGAGATTCAAAAGTTGCCACCTTTTGGTCACTTCGGTACCACCGAGATTAACACATCGGTGTCACCGAGTTGGTCATTTTGTGTGTAACAGTTGGATTTTTGGGGATGCCTATATATACCCCTTCACCACCACTCACTCGAAAGAGAAGCACTCAGAACTATTCCATACCTATCCTATCAGATTTTCTGAGAGAGAACCACCTACCCTTGTGTTGAGGTCAAGATCTTCCACTCCAATCATATGGATCTTGATTTCTAGCCTCCCCAAGTTGCTTTCGACCAATCCTATCTCTTCTATCAAGCCAAACCCATGAGAGAAAGATTGTGTGTTGAGGTGTCTATCATCTTGAAGCACAAGAGCAAGGAGTTCATCATCATTACCGAGCCTATTACCTTTTCGAGGGTGGTGCCTCCTAGATTTGTTAGGTGTCGCTTGGGAGCCTCCTACTTCGTGTTTTGGAGTGAACCAAGAAGTTTGTAAGGGCAAGGAGATCGCCTACTTCGTGAAGATCTACCCCATAGTGAGGCTAGTCCTTCGTGGACGGAAGCCGTATGGAATAGTCAAGGTTGCTACTTCGTGGATCCTTTTGGGTGGAGCCCTCCATGGACTCTCGCGACCGTTACCCTTCGTGGGTTGAAGACTCCATAAATGTGGATGTACGATAGCGCCACCTATCGGAACCACGAAAAAAATCATCGTGTCTTCAACTGGGTTTGATCTACCTATCTCAACTCTTTACTTCATATGCAATGTCTTTACTTTCTGCTACCATATTTATTGACATGCATGTGTAGGGCTATTAGACTTGCTAGCCTTGCTAAAACTGTTAAAATCTGCCAACCAATTAACTTGGGAAAAGTTAGGTTTTAAATTTCTGCTAGTAGTCTGTTCACCCCCTCTGGACACTCTTGTAGTGTTCCCTTAATTGGTATCAGAGCATTGGTCTCCATTGCTTCGGTTTAATCACCGAGGAGGAAGATTGATGTGTCTAGTATAGGGAGTTTGAGTTGTAGAGTGCCCATTCTTGATGGAGAATACTATAGTCAATGGAAGTCTTTGATACTTGAGCTGTTTAATGAATTTCAATTGAGAAAATATGTTATGCGCCCCTATGAGCCTCCTATTGATCAATTGCATCCCACACAAGAAGTGGAAATCAACATGCTTGGTAACCTAAGAACTGTCAATCTTATCGTTAGAGGTTTACCAAGATTCGTGCTTTCTCAAATGAAGAACTTTGCATGTGCATATACCTTATGGACTGATTTGGAGAAATGATATCCAAATCTTTCCTTAGGGAATCTAGATGAAATTCTTCATAAAGCCATTGCTTTTCACAAAATGAAGCCTAGTGATCCAAAATTTGATAAATGCCTATTTGAACTCCATGATCTTATGCGTGCTAAAGGAGATCTCACCACTATCAACAACATTATCTTTGAAGCCATTCACACTCATAAACTTGAACATTTTCATGATCACTATTCTAACGAATCTCTTGTTCTTTATGACGAGGATTTCCCACTTGATGATGACAATGTGGAACATGGCTATTATGAAGAAGATGAGTTGTTTGACATCGAGTATGAGAAGATCATGAAGAATTTGAGTCTTATGGCAAACCTTAAGGATTACATGTCCGGAGGAAAAAAGTGGATTCTCGACAGCGAATGTACGGATCATATGACTGATGATAAAGACATGTTCCAAGAGATCACGCCTAATCAAGGTCCTCGACGGTACGTGAATTTTGGAGACAACTCTAAGGGTAAGGTACTTGGCCTTGGTAAGGTGGCCATATCCCATGATACTTCTATTCAAAATGTTATGCTTATCGAATCTCTTGGTTACAATCTTCTTTCTGTGTCTAGACTTGCTTATTTCGGTTTCAATGTTCTGTTCAGAAAAGTAGATTACCAAGTGTTTCGTCAAGATAATCATAAAATTGTCTTTACCGGTATCCGTCGAGGTGATCTATACATTGTCGATTTCACTAAAAGATCGAAACCTTGCACTTGTTTAATTGCTAAATCTTCTAAAGGGTGGCTTTGGCATAGAACATTAGGACATGTTGGTATGCGTAATTTAGACAAACTGATCAAAGGTGATCATATAGTTGGTGTTAAAGATGTTATCTTTGACAAAGATAGACTTTGTAGTGCTTGTCAAGCTAGAAATCAAGTAGGTGGAAGTCATCCTGTTAAGAATATCATGACTACTTGGAGACCACTCGAGTTACTTCACATGGATCTCTTTGGTCCCAATGCTTACAAGAGTCTCGGTGGAAATTCCTATGGTCTAGTTATAGTTGATGGTTTTTCCAGATTTACGTGGGTATTCTTTCTTGATGATAAGTCGCAGGTTCAAAATATCTTCAAGAACTTTGCTCGTAAAGCGCAAAATCAGTTTGAAGTGAAGATCAAGAAGGTTCAGAGCGATAATGGATCTGAGTTCAAGAACACCCATGTGGATACCTTTCTTGACAAAGAAGGTGTCTCACATGAGTTCTCGGCTACGTACACACCTCAACAAAATGGAGTTGTTGAGAGGAAGATCCGTACACTCATTGAGATGGCAAGAACGATGCTTGACGAATACAAGACGCCAAAGCACTTTTGGGCAGAAGTCGTGGAAACAACATGTCATGCCACAAACCGACTCTACTTGCACAAGCTTCTCGGCAAAACGGCATACGAGCTACTCACCAGTAACAAACCCCAAGTTGGATACTTTCGGGTATTCGACTCTAAGTGCTACATTCCTGATAAGCATCGTCATACTAAATTTGCTTCTAGTCTCATGAAGGTTTCCTACTTGGTTATGGATCAAACTCTCACACTTACCATGTCTACAACAACTTCACTCAAAAAGTTGAAGAGATGGTAGATGTGAAGTTCGATGAATCTAATGGTTCGCAAGTCGAACAATTGCCAAATGATGTACGTGATAAGAACCCTTCGGAAGCTATCCTAGATTTACCCATCGGCAAGATTCGTCCCATGGAGGTGAAGGAAAGTACTACATCAACTCAAGTGGAAGCCCCTACCTCACGACAAGGTGAACCACAACATGACATGGAGGCAACCACAAGCGGTACACGACAAGATGATGAAGAGGAGGAAGTACATCATGAAGATCCACCGCAACCTCCTTCACCACCACCTCAAGGGAACGACACCTTCAACAACAACAAATATGAAGGAGATGATGATGAAGAAGAAGCTTCATTAACCAACAATCGGAAGCTGACCCGAGTTCGAGCACAAGTGACCAAGAACCATCCCCTAAATCAAATCTTTGGTGATATACAAACAGGGAGAATCACTCGTGAGCATTATTCTTTCATTTCTAGCATTGAGCCTTTGAAGGTAGAACAAGCTCTTGAAGACGCGGATTGGGTGAATGCTATGCATGAAGAGCTTCACAACTTTGAAAGGAACAAAGTGTGGACACTCGTGGAGAAGCCCGAGGATGAACACAACATCATCAGAACCAAATGGGTTTTCCGAAACAAGCAAGACTAAGACGGTCAAGTCGTGCACAACAAGGCTCGCCTGTTAGCTAAAGGATATATGCAAGTCGAAGGTATGGACTACGGTGAGACCTACGCCACTGTTGCTAGACTTGAAGCTATTCACATTCTTCTTGCTTATGCCAACCACCATGATATCATGTTTTATCAAATGGATATTAAAAGTGCATTTTTAAATGGTGAGATTGAAGAAGAGGTTTATGTTAAGCAACCACCCAGCTTTGTTAATCCTAAGAAACCTAATCATGTTTAGAAGCTTCGTAAAGCTCTTTATGGACTTAAGCAAGGCCCTCGTGCTTGGTACAAATGTTTAATAAAGTTTCTTATCGAAAAAGGTTTTGAAATTGGTAAAATTGATGCAACCTTATTCACTAAAGAGTTAATGGTGAACTATTTGTGTGCCAAATTTATGTGGATGATATTATCTTTGGTTCCACTAACCTTCAATTTAGTGAAAGGTTTGGAAGGTTGATGTCTGAGAAGTATGAGATGTCTATGATGTGTGAGCTGAAATTCTTTCTTGGCTTGCAAATCAAACAATCGAAAGAAGGAACTTTCATCTCTCAAACTAAGTATACCAAGGACTTGATTGAAAAGTTCAACATGCAGGAATGCAAAGGTATGAAAACCCCTATGCCTACTAGTGGACATGTTGATCTTACCAGAGAGGATGAGCCGGTTTATCAGAAAGTTTATTGATCTATGACTGGTTGACTTTTATATCTATGTGCATCTCGTCCTGATATTGTGCTGAGTGTTTGCATGTGCGACAGATATCAAGCTGCACCGAAAGAATGTCATCTTTCAGCTGTTAAACGCATTGTGAGATACTTGATACAAACGTCAAATTTTGGCATTTGGTATCCCAAGGGATCTTCTTTTGGCCTTATTGGCTATTTTGATTCGGACTATGCTAGTGACAAGGTTGATAGAAAATCCACCTCGGGTACTTGTCAATTTTTGGGCAGATCTCTTGTATCTTGGTCCTCTAAGAAACAAAACTCGGTATCTCTATCGACTGCCGAAGCTGAGTATATTGCTACTGGATCTTGTTGTGCGCAACTTCTTTGGATGACACAAACACTTAAGGATTTTTTAATTCATGTTAAAAATGTTCCATTACTCTGTGACAATGAAAGTGCTATTAAAATGGTCATAATCCTGTGCAACATTCTCGAACTAAGCATATTCAAGTTCGACATTATTTCATTCGCGACCATGTTGCAAAAGAAGATATTAATCTTAAGCATGTTCGCACTAACAAGCAATTGGCCAATATCTTTACTAAGCCACTTGATGAGAAGACATTTTGTCATTTGAGGAGTGAGTTGAACATCATCGATGCTTCAAACTTGAGCTAGACTCACTCGGTAGCATGCAAGGGCATGAGCTTTCATGATATTTCCATGTATCTTAACATTTCATCTTATGCCATGGAATTCTATGCTCCCTTGTATTGCATCTAATCTCTTGTAGGTACTTGGAAAAACTTCATTCCACAAGATTGCCATCAACTCCAATCATAAGCAATCTTGTCATTACCAAGTATCCACAACCCCTCTTGATGATGGAAGGAATAAGACCACTCAACCATATCCTTTACATATACTTGATCAAAATTGCACACTCTCAATTTGTATCATGTCATTGGATATATCTATTGTTCTTCCTTGCATGACTAATCTTTGTAGGTAACCAGTAAACTAGAACTAGAAGGATTGCTCAAAACTCAAGATGATCTTCATCAACCTCAAGCATCCTCAACAAGTTCATCTACAAGCTACATCATCAACATCACTCAAAGGTATGAACTCATGTCCTTGAAAAGGCTTTACTCCAAGAAATGAGCTAAAGCAACTCAAGCGACATGAAGACATTAAGACGCTTAATCAAAAAATGGTAACCCCATTCTGAGCTTAACGTAGAGTATGACCTAAGATCAAGTATTCTTGCTTGGCTCTTAAGTTGATATACTCTAATATAGGTGACCTAGTCACCGCCCATCATCTAGTTAAGAATTTGGTGTGGTTTGCTCTCTATTGCATGATTTTTCATAAACACTCAAATCTTCTCTAGTTGATATTCCTTGTATATTTCATTGCAAATGTTTCTCTTGACTTTGTGAAAATAGAAACTTGGTTTCTCTTTTGGAGCCGCTGACCCAGATATCTCGGTTCTACCAAAATTACAGACAAGCTGCACTACAACATCTCGGTACCACCGATCTATCTATCTCGGAGTCACTGATTTTCATTCTGGTTCATTTGAATTCATTTTTGCAATTCTGTGTTTCCTTAGTAAACTGTCTTGTAATACTTCTATTACTTCGATGACCCCTCATAAAAAAACCTTGCATTGCTTAGGGGGAGAAGAACTAAAGTTAGTCTTGAGGACATAATTTTTCTCTTCAAGGATCCCTATCTTCAATGAAGAAAGGAGGAGAAGAAAAAATCATTTTTCATGACACTGTCAGTTTTCATTTCTATGAATCGTACATTTCGATGACCCTTGTTCTCAAGGCTACCTTCTCAGTTAATGATCCCTGTATCTATCCCTGTTTTTGTTCTTTGCCCTTGCTTTTTGGAAATTAATGCCAAAGGGGGAAAAGATCAAAGCTTCAACCATTTCGGGAGAAGACCAAAGCTTCATGCTAAAGGGGAGATACATGCTCAGGCAAAGGGGGAGATATGATCAAGGGGGAGAGCCAACAGCAATACTCATATCTTTATAAACAGGGGGAGAATATCAAAGTAGGGGGAGAAGAAAATTGTTGACCTTTCTCACCTTATCCAATCCTAATATCTACATGCTAAGTTTTAGGGGGAGAGGATAATCCATTTTCATATCTACGTGAGAAAATTCTCAATGATTTTGGAGACATATCAATTCTAAGGAATACTATTTTTTTATGTCCTCCATATCTTGGAAATTTTGAGTTCTATTGTCTTGCTATTTGGAAGAATACTCTTGTGTTTCCTAACATTATTTTCTCAAGTGTTTTTCTGTTACCAGGATGCTCAAGAACTCAAGGTAAGTATATGCATCATATCCTTGGTCAAGATGATCTCTTGCTTCTTGCACATATTGCTTGCAAGAGTGATGTCTTGAACAAAGATACATCTCATTCATATATATTTGATGCATATAGCCAAAGATACACATGACCTGTTACACCCCTTCTTCCTCATGTGTGTTCATGCATTCAAAAGCAACTATCGTTTAAAGAACTGCACACATTTAGGGGGAGCAAGTCTAAGTCATGTGTCTCTCAAAGTCTTCAGTATAACCATGCATATCTTTATTTGAAGCGTTGATTGTATGTTGTCATCAATTACCAAAAAGGGAGAGATTGAAAGCACAACATGCACCCTTGGTGGTTTTGATAATTCATGACAACATACATTGTCTCTTGAACTAATGTTTCCACTAAGTATATTTCAGGAAATGTTCTATGCGAGGATTGGCAAAAAGGAGATTGTGGAGAAACCCCAAGATGCAAGGAAATAGGTTGGCCAAGCTTCAACCAAGAGGATTCTACATTTTATATTTGTGAGAAATCACTTTGAGTCCATAGGAAAGCCAATACTATTAAAAGGGGGTAAGGTTTTGTTCGTGAACAACATGCTCAAACGTGCACAAGTGAGAGTTGCTAAAAAACATCCACAAAACTCTCCCACCAAAGTCTGTTCTATACCCAGCACTCAAAATCGGTGCAACCAACTATCCCACTTTGGTGCCACCGATTCCAGTACCTAGAAAGACTCTGCCAAACCCTAGCCACTTCGGTGCAACAGATTCCATACCGGTCCCACCGAGTTTAGGTTGCCAACTT
The DNA here is from genome assembly GCA_022496015.1 of Hordeum marinum. NCBI lineage: Eukaryota > Viridiplantae > Streptophyta > Magnoliopsida > Poales > Poaceae > Hordeum > Hordeum marinum. The sequence goes on along the minus strand of CM039675.1, from coordinate 393,046,872 downwards.
TCTATTACGCAAATTCACATTTTTGGTTCCACCAAGAATGTTGTATCGGCATCACCGAGATTGGAAATCTGACTGTTGGTCACCTTATCAGTGCAACCGAGAATTGTATATCGGTCCCTTCGAGATTCAAAAGTTGCCACCTTTTGGTCACTTCGGTACCACTGAGATTAACACATCGGTGTCACCGAGTTGGTCATTTTGTGTGTAACGGTTGGATTTTTGGGGATGCCTATATATACCCCTTCACCACCACTCACTTGAAAGAGAAGCACTCAGAACTATTCCATACCTATCCTATCAGATTTTGTGAGAGAGAACCACCTACCCTTGTATTGATTTAATGATCTTCCACTCCAATCATATGGATCTTGATTTCTAGCCTCCACAAGTTGCTTTCCACCAATCCTATCTCTTCTACCAAGCCAAACCCATGAGAGAGAGATTGTGTTTTGAGGAGTCTATCATCTTGAAGCACAAGAGCAAGGAGTTCATCATCATTACCGAGCCTATTACCTTTTGGAGGATGGTGCCTCCTAGATTGGTTAGGTGTCGCTTGGGAGCCTCCTACTTTGTGTTGTGGAGTGAACCAAGAAGTTTGTAAGGGCATGGAGATCGCCTACTTCGTGAAGATCTACCCCATAGTGAGGCTAGTCCTTCGTGGACGGAAGCCGTATGGAATAGTCAAGGTTGCTACTTCGTGGACCCTTTTGGGTGGATCCCTCCATGGACTCTCGTGACCATTACCCTCCGTGGGTTGAAGACTCCATAAACGTGGATGTACGATAGCGCCACCTGTCGGAACCACGAAAAAAAAATCATCGTGTCTTCAACTGCGTTTGATCTACCTATCTCAACTCTTTACTTCATATGCAATGTCTTTACTTTCCGCTGCCATATTTATTGACATGCATGTGTAGGGCTGTTAGACTTGCTAGCCTTGCTAAAACTGTTAAAATCTACCAACCAATTAACTTGGGAAAAGGTTAGGTTTTAAATTTCTGCTAGTAGTCTATTCACCCCCCTCTAAACACTCTTCTAGTGACCCCTCAATTGGTATCAGAGCATTGGTCTCCATTGCTTCGGTTTAATCATCGAGGAGGAAGATGGATGTGTCTAGTATAGGGAGTTTGAGTTGTTGAGTGCCCATTCTTGATGGAGAATACTATAGTCAATGGAAGTCTTTGATGCTTGAGCTGTTTAATGAATTTCAATTGAGCAAATACGTTATGCGCCCCTACGAGCCTCCTATTGATGAATTGTTTGAACTTTTAAATTATGAGTTCAAATAGATTTGTTTTAAACACTAATTTAGGTCTAACTTTTATTTTAAAATTGGGTTTTTAGTGTATATTTTTGTTACTGATTTCTATATGTTATATCTATCCATAGGACTAATAAAAATAATTTTTATATAAATTTTCGATTGGACATATTCAAGGTCTATTTTAATTAGGCCATAACTTTTGTTGTATAAAACCTTTTTAATCGATTCTTTTTGCATAGAAATTTGTATTAAAATTTCTTTCTGTTTTTCTAATAAAACTTAAATTTTCTTTCTTTCAAAAAATATTAGTTGTAGAAAACTATTTACAGTTTGTTCTACTTTAGTAAAGCTTTGCAATTGAGTTTTGGTAATTTCTTTGGTTGCATTTATTTTCGTATTTGTTTGTCTTATTGATTGTTTTGTTATTAGTTTTACTTGTTGTCATCTATTGTTTGTCAATATGTTATGCTTATTGTGTGAATTTTTTGTCACGTTAGATCAGCCGGAGTGCGTGGCTTGCTACTTAGAGTCACTTGACTTCGAAGATCGTCGACAAGGTAAGTTCACATTGATCAGGTATTACCTATGGTTTTTATTGCATTAGTTCAACCATTACACCATTGCATGCAAAGTAGGTACTTGAAACTTGGTACTTGAGTAGTATCATGTGGTAGGCAACCATAATCCCAAGTCATTTTGGCCTCGGAAAACGTTATTTTATTTTGCTATGCTTTTAATAGATGGGGTTTGGTTGAGTGTTTATCATGAGAGTTGGTAGAATTAATTAATGACCAAGACCACAAGACTTCAAGATTTTCAGGACTTCATGATGCAATATTACTTCTATGTGGAAATTGGTTGAGTGGCACCCTGGAGGACCCAGTGGTAGCCTAGGTGATGCTGGAGAAGCACCAGTATTCAGACGCAAAGCTCCACCTAGGCACGAAGAGACCGATGGATACTTCAAGACCCAAGGCTTACCTTCATAGCCACTAGCCATTATGGGCTATGGATTGGTTGGACGTGGTGAATCTGGACGAGCGGTGCTAGTAGATGTAGAAGAATGATAGGAATGGATGGGCACCGACAGTGGCTCGGACGAACCCTTTGGAAGGCCATGTTTTGATTATCCTGTTCTCCAACACCCTGCGGTGTGAGGACTTCAACGGAGGCGATCAAATCTTGTGGGGGAAAGTTTGGAAGACTCTGTAGAGTACCAAACCTAATCGAGAAATAGTCGTGTCCATGGTTACGGACAACTTGAGCTAAAGGAACCGAAACTATCAGCAACTCTCAACACAAATAATATAAATGATGTCGGTATTATTGTTAACTTAGGTATGATAACTGGTTGGTGGAAGCTTCTCATTAAACAACCAACAATGTAGTAATAATTTTTGCTTTCACCCCTATATTGTTGTAGGAAAAATTTGCTTTGCACTAAACTTAAATTTACAGTCCCACCTGCCATATATGCATATAGTATAGATGCTATTTTCACCCCTATTTTGTGACTTGCCAACATATTCTGGCCAGGAGTGAGGACACTCTCTACGCTTGGTGATATGCCCTTGGGTCAGATGGACTCACTGGCATGTACATCTTCCACATTTAGTTTTATCTCGTGAGTTCGCCTTCAACCAAATTTATTATAATAAATACTCTATATGAATTCGATTAATAAAGCAGTTGTGATATCCCTTTGATATATACATTGATGCACCATGTGTGTACCAACATGATCTCGGGATGGTACGAAAACACTAGAGACTTGACTATTTCACCTCAGGTTGCTACAGATATGGTGTGAGAGCACACGCCGACTATAGGACATAACCTCTAGGATTGGTAAAGCCTTAGGAAGAAAACGATTTTACTTATGTCTTTAAAATTCCTATTTTCCCATCTGCTCATTTCTGACTTCTCTTCGATTTTCAATATTATTAGATGACCACCTTCAACCCAGTTTTGATCACAGAGTTTTGCCAAACCGATGCAACGATACCCTTCGACAAGGAGATGGTATAGCTGGTCAAGGTCTTAAGGATTTCTCTGCCAACTATCACCGGGACCCCTACCATGGCTCTCCCGGCAGACGCTCACTACAGGATCAAGGTGCAAGAAGGACCTTCGGGCATCACACAAATCCCATTGACTTGAAGTTTGTTGCTCCCAACTGGATTCTCAGGAGCAACATGGTGATTCATTATGCACTCGGACGTATCAAGGAGGTCTATAGAGGCATTGCCATTGGATCAAATCCTGCCATGATCTCTCGCAGAGGCGGAGATGGAGACATCATAAGAACCATGAATGATGACGTTGTCCTTTCCTACATCCAAGTGTTCTAGAAACACATCAGGACCCTGGAGGTCGAAGTGAATAGAAGCACGAAGAATATTAATGACATGATGCTTCGTGAACTTGACCTTGAAGCTGATGCTCGAGAAGCCAACTACGAGCACGAAGAGGAAGTGAAGGATTTCCTGGAGAGAATCAAGAACCTAGAGACTCTTGTTGCAAATTTGGACGAGCAGTTGGACCAAGGAGAAAACCTTCACCCAAAAGGTGACATGGCCCCAGTAATCAGCAATGAGGACGACTATGAAGAGAGCTCGACCGAAGGACCCACAACCATTGTTTTCTAATGAGAACTTTAGTCATGACCACCACGTTTCTTTTTATTTTCTTCTTAAATCGTAGGCCGGTGTTTTGTTTGCAAGACTTGTATCTCGATGTTTGAACCTTTTGAGTTAATGAATGAATGTTTGGTGTGATAATGTTTGTTGCATTGCATCTGGGTAGTGAATTTTCTCTTTAGACCCTTGTTCCATTCTAATTCTCATCACTCTGAAAACACCAGATGCCACGAGACATGACCATGCAACCAACTTTTCGTCGAAACTTACTTAACTGATCCAGCAGCAGAATACCCTGATGCAACTGTTGATCCAGAATCAGGCCAATAACAACAACAACAACCCTCCATCCCAGGCTGGCAAGCTCACCCATTTTCTGAACTCCATCGACCTTCTCCAATAGCACTAAGCCCATTGTCATATGACTGGCTCCACAAGATGGAGAGGAACTTATCACTGCTGGATGCACTGAAGCTGAGAAAGTGCATTTTCCACACATCAACTTGAAGGACTGATGTCTACTATGCAACTTTATTCTTGTAGACTATGTTGGAGCTCCAAGCGCAGAGGTTTGTAGGACAGTAGCAATTTTTCCTCAAGTTGATGATCTAAGGTTTATCAATCTGTGGGAGGTGTAGGATGAAGATGGTCTCTCTCAAACAACCCTGCAATCAAATAATAGAAATCTCTTCTGTCCCCAACACACCCAATACAATGGAAAATTGTAAAGGTGCACTAGTTCAGTGAAGAGATGGTGATACAAGTGCAATATGGATGATAGAAATAGGTTTTTGTAATCTGAAAATATATAAAAAAGCAAGGTATCAAGTGTAAAAGAGCGAACAAAACTTCGTATAAATGCTTGGAAATAAGGCCTAGGGTTCATACTTTCACTAGTCCAATTTCCCAACAATGTTAACATAGTTGAATCATACGACAACAAAGAATCAGTCAAAAGTTCCTATCTAGCGGAGAACAAATAGATGAAATTGGTGCAGGTAGTAGAACCACCTCAAAGTTATTCTTTCTGATCCATCTTTCGGGCTATTCCTATAAGTGTCACAAACGGCCCTAGAGTTCGTAGTAAAATAACACCAATGATACATACCAATCAACCCTAATGTCACCTAGATACTCCAATGTCAGCCTCAAGTATCCGTGCTTGAATTATGCGACATGCATTAAACAATTTCAGATCTATCATATTCAATCCAACACAAAGAACTTCAAGGAGCACTCCAAGATTTCTATCAGAGAACGTAGTATGAGAACGTGGAATCAACCCCTATGCATAGATCCCAAAGGTCATCAGAATTCGAAAGTTGATGCCTTAACATATATCAAGTGAATCAATAGAATACCCTAATGTCTCTACGAGTATCCCATGCAAGACGTACATCAAGTGTTCTCAAACCAAAATATTCAATCCAACATAATGAGATCTCAAAGGGAAAGATTCAATTTATCACAACAAGATAAAGAGGGAAGAACACAATATGATCCAACTATATTAACAAAGCCTGTGACACATCAAGATCGTGTCATCTCAAGAACACGAGAGAGAGAGAGAGAGAGATTGAACACATAGCTACTGGTACATACCCTCAGCCCCAAGGGTGAACTACTCCCTCCTCGTCATGGCCTCCGCCGGGATGATGAAGATAGCCACCGGTGATGGTTTTCCTCTCCGGCAGGGTACTAGAACGCCTCCAAATTGGTTATTCATCAATACAAAGAGTTGCGGCGACAGAGCGGAGGGTCTTTGCGTATTTTTGGGGGTTTATGAGATTTATAGGAATTTTCAGCATTGGAATCACGCGCAACGGAGCTACGTGGGCCCCAACACATATCAGGGTGCGACCCCCCAAGGGCCGCGCCCAAGGGTGAACCCCCTCCGGTGGTTCTTTGCTCCAATGTTGCTTATTTCCTCCAGAAAAATCACAGAATTTTTTTGAGCAATTTCGACAACTTTCGTTTTCTACACAAAAACAACACGACGACAATTCTACTGAAAACATAGTAAGTCCGGGTTAGTTCCAAATAAATCATATAAAGTGCATCAAAACCATATATAAGTATTGTAAACATAGTCTATCATGCCATCAATACTTCATAAATTATTGATACGTTGGAGATGTATCAAGGACCAGCAGCTTCATGGTGGAAGAACTACACCACCACATACGTCATTGCAGGTGTGACTTGGGAGCAGTTCAAGCAGGCTTTTCGCACCGTTCATGTCTCAACTGGAACAATGAGTCTGAAGAAGCGTGAGTTCCGCAGCTTATGCCAGGGGAATCGCTCTGTGGCCCAGTATGTGGATGAATTCAAGATGTTGGCCCGTTATGCACCAGGAGATGTGGCTGATGATGCAGCTAAGAAGGAGAAATTCATGGAGGGACTCAATGATGAGTTGAGCATTCAACTAATGGTGTCTACCTTCAATAACTACCATGAACTAGTAGACAATGTCGTCATCTTGGAGGGAAAGCAACAGCAGACCGAGAACCACAAGAGGAAATATTGACATGGGAAGTCAACTCTGGAGCTCAGTAGAAGCCCCGTTACTCCTCGTACTCAGGGAATAACGGATCAGGGTCCAATAAGTATGGATGACACACTCATGCCGTGCATAACCATGGAGGACATAACCATGCAGGGAATTAGAATAATCGTCCCAACAACAACAATTTCAAGAACAACAATGGAGGCAATGGCAACCAACACCGTCCCGCTCCAGCTCAGAAGGATCTGAGCCATATCACCTGCTTCAAGTGCCACAAGACGGGGCACTATGCCACTGACTGTCCCCATATCAAGCAGGGAAATGGAAATGACAATGAAAACTCATCAACAAAGAAGCCCAACCCTTTTCCTCGTGCTCAGGTGAACCACATTGATGTGGAGGAAGTCTATGATCAGCTGGAGACTGTGGTTGGTAAGTTTTTGTTAAATACACGTCTAGTATTGGTACTTTTTGATTCTGGTGCAACTCATTCATTCATATCAAGGGTAATTATGGAAAAGTATGGTTTCACTACTAGAACCCTTAGTCAGCCCTTTAAGGTTAGTTCCCCAAGAGGCGTGATGACGACAGGGATAGGATGCCACGCACTGAACCTCAACATTGGAAACCATGTATTTCCCACCGACCTCATCGTCTTAGTGTCAAAAGGATTCAATGTGATCCTAGGCATGGATTGGATGACCAAGCATGAAGGAAACATCAATTGTGCCCATAAGTCGATTTTTCTCACCACCCTGGAGCAGAAGAGGATTAAGTATGTATCCCGACACACACCAAAGAGTAATCAGGTGAATTCCCTCACATTAGTTGTTCAGGAGGAAATGCCGGTTGTACAAGACTTCCTAGATGTATTTCCGAAGGAATTCCCAAGCATGCCACTGAATAGAGAGATTGAGTTCCTGATTGAATTATTTCCAGGGACAACCCCAATATCCAAGAGACCCTATCGGATGCCCGCAAATGATTTAGAAGAAATCAAGAAGCATATGAAGGAGTTATTGGACAAAGGGTATATTTGCCCATGTCGTCACCTTGGGGAGCCCCAGTTCTTTTGGTAGAGAAGAAGGATAAAACCTTGAGAGTGGTAGTCGATTATCGTGCATTGAATGAGGTGACTATCAAGAACATGTACCCTCTGTCGATGATTAATTACTTGTTTGATCAGCTAGTTGGAGACAGAGTGTTCTCCAAGATCGATATTCGATTAGGATATGATCAGTTGAAAAATCATGAATGGGATATACCCAAAACAACCTTCACCACAATGTATGGTCTATATGAGTATACAACCATGTCCTTTGGTTTGACTAATGCTCTTACCTATTTTATGAGTATGATGAACAAGCTATTTATGGAATATCTAGAAAATTTTGTCATGGTGTTCATCAACGATATATTGATATCCTCCAAGAGTGAGGAATAACACAAGGAACACTTGCATTTAGTTTTGGAGAAGCTCAGAGAGCATCAGTTATATGCCAAGTTTAGCAAATGTGAATTCTGGTTGACGAAAGTCGGATTTCTTGGACTCATTATTTTTGGAGAAGGAATAGCAGTGGATCCAGCTAAGGTTGCAACAGTCACCGAATGGAAGGCACCAACCTCAGTTAAGGAGATCTGCAGTTCTCTCGGACTTGCCAGATATTATCGGAGGTTTATAGAGAACTTCTCAAAGATTGACAAACCCATGAAAAAGTTATTGAAGAAAGAGTCCAAGTATATTTGGACTGAGGAATGTGAAGCCAGTTTTTAGGAGTTGCAGAAACGTTTGGTTACATCCCCCCTATTGATTTTTCTGAACATACGGAAGGACTTCCCAGTATATTGTGGCGCATCACGTCAAGGACTTGGAGGAGTGTTCATGCAAGAGGGAAAAGTTGTAGCCTATGCATCCAGACAACTACGACCTCATGAATTGAACTATGCCACACATGGTTTGGAGTTAGCAGCGTAGTGCATGCACTAAATACTTGGAGACATTTCCTTATTGGAAATAGCTATGATATTTACACTGATCACAAGATCTTGAAGTATATCTTCACACAGAAGGAGTTGAACCTCATATGGTGGAGATGGCTAGAATTGATCAAAGATTATGAGATAACATTGCATTATCACCCAGGGAAGGTAAATGTTGTAGCAGATGCCTTGAGCCGTAAGAGTCATGTGAACACACTCATAGCGGGAGGATTACCCCAGGAGTTAGCCGACAATCTCAGAGAGCTTAAATTGGAGATAGTTCGAAGAGGATATGTTGCCACACTGGAGATTGAGTGCACTTTGACCAGAAGAATCCGTGAAGCCCAGAAGTCATACAAGGAAATAGCTGAGATAAAGCAAAGAAAGGAGGACGGGAAAGCTAAAGACTTTAGTGAGAATGAACATGAAACTCGATGGTTTGAGGACTGTATCTATGTGCCCAATGACCCAGAGCTCGGGAAGTTGATACTTCAAGAAGCCCATGATTCACCATACTCGATACACCCAGGCAAGACCAAGATGTACCTAGACTTGAAGGAAAGTTTCTGGTGGACAGGCATGAAGAAGGTTAGAAGGATATTGCCGAGCATGTTGCAGTATGCGATGTTTTTTAGTGAGTAAAGGCAGAACATCAAAAGCCAACTAGATTACTTCAACCTTTGCCGATACCCGAGTGGAAATGGGAGAAGCTTGGTATGGAATTCATCACAGGATTACCCAGGACCCGTTCAGGTTATGATTCCATCTGGGTAGTGGTTGATCACTTGACCAAGGTATCTCACTTCATCCCCATGAAGACCACCTATACCAGCGCTAAGTTAGCCAACATATACATGACTAAGATCGTATGTCTGCATGGAGTTCCGAGGAGTATCATGTCAGATAGAGGAACACAATTTACCTCAAAGTTTTGGCATCAGTTACATGAAACTTTGGGTACAAGGTTGGAGTTGAATACAACTTTTCATCCGCAGATAGATGGGAAAACCGAGAGAGTCAACTAGATTCTAGAGGACATGTTGAGATCTTGTGCGCTAGACTATGGGTCTAGATGGGACGATAACTTGCCTTACATAGAGTTCTCTTACAACAACAGTTACCAAACCAGTCTGAAGATGGCCCATTTCGAAGCTTTATACGGAAGGAGGTGCAGAACACCATTGATGTGGGATGGTGTTGGAGACCGAAAACTTTTGGTCCCAACCTTATCCAAGATTCTGAAGAGAAGTCAAGCTGATTCATGACCGACTCAAGATAGTCTAGTCCAGACAGAAGAGCTATGCTGATAGAAAACACAATGAGGTGAACTACAAAGTGGGAGAAAGAGCATATCTTCGTGTGTCCCCACTTCGGGGAATCAATAGGTTTGGTGTTAAAGGAAAGTTAGCACCCAAATTTATAGGCCCCTACAGAATTCTTGATAGTAGAGGTGAACTTGCATACAAGCTGGACTTGCTGGAAGGATTGTCAGGAGTTCATGATGTCTTCCACGTTTCCCAGCTGAAGAAAGGCCATGCTGAGATAGCTGATATTCCTTTGCGAGACACAATCTCCCTAGAGGGCATACAGCTTGACAATGATCTGAAATATGAGGATAAACCCGTTAGAATCCTCGAAACTGCGAACAAAGTTATCCGCAACAAGATCATCAAGTTTTGTAAGGTTCTATGGAGTAACCACACCAAGGAAGAAGCCATCTGGGAACAAGAAGAAGATCTCCATCGAGATCACCCGCACCTATTTTGTAGCCAACCTAAATCTCGAGGGCGAGATTCATCTTAAGGTAGGGAGGTTTGTAACATCCCAAATTTTCAATTTGGAATGTTTTACAATTTTAGTTAAGCATCTATGCATTTTGACTGAAATAAATATGGCAATTGAATTTCCATTTTTCTTTGACTTCATTTCAATTGGCATTTGAATTTTATTCACAAATCCCTGAAAAATAGTTTGAATAAGAAAGTATGAGAGGAGGTAACATGACATCCCAAAAGTCAGAAGAAAATAGTGCCAATTTATTTGAAAGTCAAATTTGTTTTTATTGGGAATTTTCGAAAAAATGTTTTTATAATGTTTTTATTTTGCATCTAAAAAAATGTTATTGTGATGGGATTTATTATTCTGATTGTTTAGATATATAATACTTTATATTTATCTTTTGTATTGTTTTTTATTCTCCGTTTTGATTCTTAAAAAGGCCAATCGCTGGCCAGGCCAAGCAGGCCTAGCCAACGCTAACCCTAGCGCTCACGCACGCAGGGGAGCAGCTCCCATCGAACCAGGGAGCAAGGCAACAATCACCTCTCTCGACGCTCTCTCTCTCTCGTACCACGTCTCTCTCTGTGGCACATGGACCCCACGAGTTCTTCTTCTTCATGGAAGGAAACAAACAGAGAGATTTTTCGCCATGCCAACCGACTCCGCAATCTTCGAGATTCGATCCTCTAGCCTTCCCCTTGCCCACATTTTGTGTCCTATCAATAGCCAAGACCTTCCTCGTCCGATTCCCCCAAACCTCAACGCCCAAGACCACCCACGTCGCCCGTAGTCGCCGTTTGGATCTGGCCGTGCCCGAGCTGGTTCACGGATGTTTTTGACACCGTAAGACCTCCTCGACCTCTCTCTTTTCACCAGTAGGCTCCTCTCTTCACCATCTATCTCGTGGACATGAACTCATCGTTCCTCTCTAATCATAGACCCGAGGCCAACCTCGCCAATCCCACCGGAGCATGGAGTTCATGGAGACGCTATGCTTGACTTCGACCTCACCTCGCCTCACCACCAACGAAAATTGGATGCCATTGACCTCACGCACCCCCTGGACATCACCGCCATCGACCAAGATCACTAGAGTCGACGCCCCTGCCGACCTCTCTTCTTTGTTGTTGTGGCCGACCTCTCTGTAAGCACGATAGCTCCTGTTCACTAGTAGTTTTTTCGAAATGCCAGGTTTTATTTACTAGATCCATTTTTGTTCAGTTAGTCCGGTTTAGGTCCAACCAACCAATCAGTTTTTTTATTTAACTAGCTAGAACCAAAACACTTAAATAGCCGTCGTTCACTTCTTCGACTCGCAGCAAACACCTCCGAGCCAACTATAGCGCGCCAGATGTCACCCGGGCGCAAAGTAATGTTTTTAGGAACATCCTGTTTTTATTTTTAGATACATTTTTGTTTTCTTTGTATCTTTAGTTTTACAACTCCATTTTAACGATTATTTTTGCCACGGATTAAAAAATCCCATCTTTCAAGAGAAACCAACGAAAAATATTTTTTGTACTTTTAAATTATGAGTTCAAACAGATTTGTATTGAACACTAATTTAGGTATAATTTCTATTTAAACATTTATTTTTGAGTGTTTCTTTTTGCTACTGATTTCTATATGTTATATATATCCAGAGACTAATAAAATATTTTTTGATTTTATAAATTTTCGATGTGGAAAGATTCAAGGTCCATTTTAATTAGGCCATAACTTTTTTGTATAAAACCTTTTTAATCGATTCTTTTTGCATATATATTTGTAGAAAATTTTCTTTCTATTTTTCTAATAAAAATTCAATTTTCTTTTTGTGAAAAAATTATTAGTTGCAAAAAACTATTTATAGTTTGTTCTACTTTAGTAAAGCTGTGCAATTGAGTTTTGGTAATTTCTTTGGTTGCCTTTATTTCCTTCTTCGTTTGTGTTATTGATTGTTTTTTATTAGTTTTACTTGATGTCATCTATTGTTTGTGAATATGTTATGCTTATTGTGTGGATTGTTTGTCTCGTTAGATCATCCGAAGTGCGAGGCTTGCTACTTAGAGTCACTTCAGTTTGAAGATCATCGGCAAGGCAAGTTGACATTGGTCAAGTATTACCTATGGTTTGTATTGCATTGGTTCAACCTTTCCACCATTGCATGGAAAGGTGGTACTTGGAAATTTGGTTCTTGAGTAGTATCATGTGGTAGGCACCCATAAACCCTTGTCACTTTGACCTTGGGAAACATTATTTTATTTTGCTATGCTTTTAGTAGATGGGGTTTGGTTGAGTGTTTATCATGATAGTTGTGAGAATTAATTAATGACCAAGACCGCAAGACTTCAAGATTTTCAAGACTCCATGATGCAATATTACCCCTGGGTGGAAATTGGTTGAACGACACCCTGGAGGACCTAGCGGTAACCTATGTGGTGCTGGAGAAGCGCCAGTATTCACGCGGAAATCTCCACCCAGAAACAAAGAGACGGATGGATACTTTAAGATCCGAGGCTTGGCTGCACAACCACAAGCCATTATGGGATCTGTCTTGGTTGGACATCGTGGCGACTCTAGATGGGCGGTGCTAGCAGCTATAGAAGAACGGTAGGAATGGATGGGCACCGACACTGGCTCAAAGGAACCCTTTGGAAGACCATGTTTTGATTATCTGGTTCTCAAACACCCTACGGTGTGAGGACTTCAATAGAGGTGATCAAATCTTGTGGGGAAAGTATGCAAGACTTTGTAGAGTACCAAACCTAATCGATTAGCCGTGTCCACGGTTACAGACAACTTGAGCTAAAGGAGCTGAAACTATTAGTTACTCTCAACACAAATAATATAAATGATGTGGTATTATTGTTAGCTTGGGAATGAGAACTGGTTGGTGGAACCTTCTCATTAAACAACCAACAATGTAGTAATAATTTTTTCTTTTGCCCCTATCTTGTTCTAGGAAAAGTTTGCTTTATGCTAAACTTAAATTTACAGCCCGACCTGCCATATATGCATATAGTATAGATAATATTTTCACCCCTCTTTTGTGACTTACCAGTATATTCAATATGTTGACCTATAGGGCTGCAACGTGTCATGCTGTAGAGTACTTTTCTAATCAAGAGTGAGGACACGCTCTATGCTCGATGATATGCCCTTGGAGTCGGATGGACTCGCTTGCATCTACGTGTTCCACGTTTAGTTTTCTCTCATGAGTTAGACTTCAGACGAATTTATTGTATAAAGACTCTATATGAGATTCTATTGATAAAGTACATTGATGTACTGCGTGTATAGCAACATGATCTTGGGATGGTACGAAAACACCAAAGACCTGACCATTTCAGGTCATGTCGCTACAAATTTGTAGGATTCCAATACATATTTTTGAGATGTTAATCATGAACTATTGAGGATCACATCTGAATGTATTAGTGTATTTTAGAAATCCTGCAAATGAAAGATGCACATAGTGTACACAACTACATCTAGGCACTGATATGTTGTCTTCATTTGCAGATACAAGAAGGCCTGAAAGTGGAAAATGTGGCGCAATATATCAATCCCATTGAATGCCTTGATTTCCATATCAAAGAAATTACTTTCAACTAGTACCGAGGCACCAAACAAAAGATTCAATTAGCCAGGTTCTTTGTTCAGAAAGCAAGGGTGCTCAAGGTAATGAGGTTTGGCTAATATTTAGTGCGCCGAAATGAATGGCTTGCTGATCAGCGAAGGCGTCTACAGTTGAATGGAAATGCCTCCGCATAACCTGAAATTTAGTTTGGAACTTCAAATGATAGATTATTCATAAGTCACTATATCAAGCCGACAAATGACTTCTCGATGGCTGATCCCATCGCAGAAATATTGCATGACTCAGATTCAAAACAAGATGAATTTGATTTTTAATATTAGTTTGAACCTTGCCATATTTGAGTTTGGGTCTTATAAAGATGGAATTTGAACCTTGTATTTTTTTCGTGTTTGCGATACAATATTTGTAATGGCATCATGTTCTTTTTTGGTTATGCAATCATGTTCTTATAGGTACATATCTTGTTGTTCTGTACACACAACATATATATGTTGTGCAAACAAAGCAAATCACATCTCATACGATTAAATTAAGGAACACATCAGCAATTATTTCAACAATCGTGACAATTGTTTACAAGTCATGGTCTGCTCACAACAAACATAGTTTGTCAGGATGACTCATCTATGTTATTATTTGTCTTCCCACACGACCCCGATTGTTGACCTGTTTATCGCATATCACACACTCCTAGTTACGCTAAATCCTATGTGCTCTGCTATATCACCGCAAATAATTTTTCATAGTGAAGTGTGTGCCCTCTATCACACACATGTGTATCTTTATAATTGTTTGTGTTATCTTGGCTAATCACAAATAGTTCATAAGAACAAACTGTCTACCGTAGATCGCACACACAACTATTTTTTGAATCATATTTGATGGATCCACCATCACACATAGTTTTAGTTATTGGCGACAGAGCTTGAACTATACTTTTTGTGATTGGTGGATAGCACACAGTTTCGTCGAAGGGTCTCTGATTGATGTGTCGTGTTTGAACCATCCTGCAGTAGTGCAGGTTCATAAGGATAACGTGTGCATAGAACTTGCATGTAAGATCAATAACACAAATATAATCATGAAAGCATAATATGTTCAGATTTCAAAACATGGTACCTAGTGACAAGCATTAAGCATAGCAAAGTCATAGCAACATCAATCTTGGAACATTGTGGACACTAGGGATCCAGTCCTAACAAATTTACTCGATTATATAAGAAATATCATCCAACTTCATCTATCTCCAGTATGCCTATGATACATCTCTGTCGTATCAATTAGTTTTGATTGTTTCATGAGAAAATTCTATGACTATCACATACTTTTGGCAAAAATATATATTATTTTTGGGACTAACATATTGATCCATTGCCCAGTGTTAGTTCTTGTTTCTGCATGTTTTTTCCGTAGAGAACCCATATCAAACAAAGTTCAAACGTGATAAAATTTGATGGATATTGTTTTTAGAATACACATGATATTTCATAAAAAGAATCAATGCAAGACGGTGCCCGGGATCCCCACAAGACAACATGGCATGGCTAGGTGGGTGGTCGACCCCTCATGCCTTGTGGTCACCTTGTAGGTCGTTTGGATCTCTTCTTTCGTTGAAAGAAAGATAATTTCCATAGAAAAATGCCCCCAAAATTTCAACCCAATCAGAATTATGGACCTCCAAGAATAGAAGAAACGGTGAAGGAATCCGAAAACATACACGAAAGAGGGAAAAACAGAGAGAGAGAGAAAGAGAGAGAGATAAAGAAAAAGAGAAATAGAGAGAGAGAGACAGAGGGAGGGAGAGAGCAACTAAGAGAGAGACATATCCAATCTCATAGGGGGCTCCTCCCCTCCAGGACCCATGGCGGCCAAGGACTAAAGGAGAAAACCTCCTCCTATCCAGGGAGGAGGCCAAGCAACAAGAAGAAGGAGGGGGACACTTGCCCCCTCTTCCGATAGCGTCGGAGCACCATCAGGAGAACCATCACGGAGACAATCTACACCAACAACTTTGTCACCACCACCACCAACTTCCTCCCTGTCCTTAGAGTGGTGTAACCTCTCTCTCACCGCTGAAATCTATACATGAACATGGTGCCTTACACTATATATTATAACCCAATTATGTGTGGCCATCCTATGACATTCGAGTGATTCTTTTTTCTCCTACGGCTAATTTTTGTATGGATATGAGTAATATGTTATTATGGTGTTGTCCTATGGTGCCCTCCGTGTCATGCAAGCATGTGGGATTATCGTTGTAGGGTTTTGCAATATGTTCATGATTCGCTTGTAGTGGGTTACGGGGGTGAAAATAGCCTAAACACGAGTAAGTAGGTTATGTAGCATATGGGAGCAAAGGGGAATTTACACTTAATGCTATGGTTGGGTTTTACCTTAATAATCTTTAGTAGTTGTGGATGGTTGCTGACGTGGCTTGAGATTGCTTCGGTATTTCCCCAAAGCGGAAGGGATGATGCAGCACAACGATAGTAAGTATTTCCCTCAGTTATGAAACCAGTAGGAGAACCACACAACACTATGTAAATGGTACCTCCACACAAAGAACAAATACTTGCAACCCGACCCGTAAGAGAGGTTCTCAATCTCTACACTATAAAAAGATAGATTGGTTTATTGTAGATTGGATAAATAGATCGCATAAGAACAAAAAATAAAAGGTGTAAGTAAAAAGTGTAGCAAGTATTTTTTGGGTTTTTGGAATAATAGATTTAAAAGAAAAGCGGCAAAAAGATAGATCGGAAAGTAATATTTTGAAAGATAGACCCGAGGGGCGTAGGTTTCACTGGTGGCTTCTCTCATGAGTATAGCACATGGTGGGTAAACAAATTACTGTTGGGCAATTAATAGAAGATCAAATAATCATGACGATATCCAAGGCAATGATCATTATATAGGTATCATGTCCAAGATTAGTAGATCAAAACAATTTTGCATCTACTACTATTACTCCACACATCGACCGCTATCCAGCATGCATCTAGTGTATTATGTTCATGGGGGAAACATAGTAATGCATTAAGAACGATGACATGATGTAGACGGGCTCTATTCATGTAGGAATAGAACCCATTTTGTTAGCCTTAATAGCAATGATACATGCGTGCCTTGCTACCCCTTCTGTCACTGGGATAGGACACCGCAAGATTGAACCCATCACAAAGCACCTCTTCCCATGGCAAGAAAAATCGATCTAGCTAGCCTAACTAAACCAAAGATTCGAAGAAGAAATATGAGGCTATAAGTAATCATGCATATAAGAGATCAAAGAAGACTCAAATAATATTCATGAATAGAAACTGATCATGAACTCAAACTTCAACGGATCCCAGCAAACACACCACAAAAAGTCATTACATCAAATAGATCTCCAAGAGACCATTGTATTGAGAATCAAAAGAGAGAGAGAGGAAGCCATGTAGCTACCACCTATGAACCCATAGGTCTGTCATGGACTACTCACGCATCATCGGAGAGGCACCCATGAAGACGATGCACCCCTCTGTGATGGCGTTAGATTGGATCTCGCGATTCTAGATCTTGCGGCGACTAGAACTGTGTTTAGTTGACTCCCCTAGGATTTTTGGAATATTTGGGTATTTATAGAGCTGATAGGTGGTGGAGAGGCATCCCGAGGAGGCCATAAACCACTAGACCGCGTCAGGGGCCTCTGGCACACCCTGATTTCTTGTGGCCTCCCTGGCCCTCCTCTTCGATGCTTATGTGGTCCTCCAGGTGTCTTCTGGCCCAGAAAACATCTCCAAAAAATTTCACTGTGTTTGGGCTTCGTTTGGTACTGATTTTCTTCTAAGTAAAAACAAGCAAAAAAACAACTGTCACTTGGCACTATGTCAATAGGTTAGTCCCAAAAATGATATTAAGTTGCTATAAAATGATTGTAAAACATCCAAAATTGATAGTATAAAAGCATGGAACAATAAAAAATTATAGATTCCAACCACTTGCTAGAGTTCCAATCACATGTATATGATCCAAGACAGAAATTATGTTAGCTTATGCCTCCCCCTCATAGCATCTGAAAATTATCATATATATCATATTGCAATTGCCTATGGAAATAACATTTTTATTGTGTTACAAAAATTTCTCTACTAAAACAATCTGACTTTTATTATCTTGCGGAGTACTTCTAGTTTTATTCTTGCAAACTTACCCTATTACACCTACAAAGTAGTTATTACTTGTTTCTAGGTAAAGTAAGTGTTAGCGTGCGTAGAGTTGTATCGGCAGTCGATAGAACTTGAGATAATATTAATTCTACCTTTAGGTCCTCGTTTGGTTCGACCCTCTTATTTATCAAAAAGGCTACGAACGATCTCCTATACTTGTGGGTTATCAAGACCTTTTCTGGCGCCGTTGCCGGGGAGAAATATTGTAGGGTCAAATGTTCTCTTGTGTGCTTATTTTCTTTATCACTAAATAATTTTTATTTTCTGTTTGAATTTTTTATGTCTTTAGTTATGGATATGGAACATGAAACACCAAAACAATTAGTTGTACTTTCTACTCATGGAGATGGGGAACTTCGTAAAACCCTTGATGCTGGTTATTTGGGGAACCTTAATTATTTCTTTGATAACCCTAATAAATCTCCATTCAATATGATAATGCTATACTATTGGTGCACTAGAGTTTTGGGCTCTCTTGTGCCCCTTACTCGTGCACGGGCAGTAGTAGCCACCCTGACGACGAGGCCCAGCAGGGAGCTTCTAGACACAAGTACAAGAGAATCAAGACCCAAGGCAAGACCTTGCTGAGATGGCCTTCGGACCTCTAGCAAGGCAAATCCCTGGCAGGACCCGACAAGGCGGAGCCTCGGCAAGACCCCGCGAGCGTAGAGGCCAGGTGTTGCCCCACCTGGGCAAGTGTTGCGGCACCGGAGATGGAGGGGCTAAGCGGTGCCGATGGGACGGGCTTCGGTCCCGCCCCGTAGACAGTCAGAGATGCCTGACGGTGCATTAAATGCGCCTATCCAACTCCGTCAGTGTTAGGTACGATAGCACTGTAGCTCTATACACCCTGTGTACACACTGTACACCACTGTTGGGATCCCCTTGATCATATAAAAGGAGGCCCAAGACGTTACAATAGGGGACTTTTCAACCTTCTAGCTCATACGAGTAGCGACTGTTCATAGCGCTCCTGTAGCTGGAACCCTAAAAACATCCACAATATAACCAAGCAAGAGTAGGGTTTCTACGGCCCGAACCTGGGTAAAATCCCCTGCAAAATGGAAAAGGTGTCCCTCCAATCCCATAGGTGTCGATTCCCCCGACATCTTTGGCACGCCAGGCAGGGGAATAGGTCGCGCGAACCTAGTTTGGTGATCAGTGCGCCAGTTCCTTCATAATCATCATCGCCATGACCCCTAAGAGGAAGGGCCTGACGGTGGTTGGCCCATCCACGTCCGCTGTCCCTGTAGCTACATAGATAGGCGACAGTGTAGGTGCACGTGGAGGAGGAGCCGGAGGTTCAGAACTTCCATGACGCTCCAGTGACCAAGGCCAAGCGAGCGGCGACGCCCGCCATAGAGACACTCATGGCGGCGTTGGGAACCCCCGTGCCGCTGGGTCTCAGGATAGAGCTGTACCTCCTGCGGGTGGTACAGTGAACTCTGGGGACCAAAGGGCACCTTGCAATGCACCCACGCCGGCGCCTACGCCGCGACCTTCCCAGGGCGCGCGCGTAGAACAGCGTCGCGGTGTCGGTGGTTCCCAACGTCCGCACGGAAAAGCTCTTGCGCATCGCTCCAAAGATACGCGGGACCAGCATGCACACCAGCATGCTAGTGGGACTGGCATGCAATCGCGGGGCCATGAAGGAGCTCCTTCTAATATGGTTAGGAGTCAAAGCACCTCGCGTTCCTCGTGTCGTTTGCTGCCGACCACGTTGGAAGAAGCAATGGCGCGGGCGCAGCTACTCCTGAACTTCCCTCTTGCTGCGGAGAAGCTCGACGAATGAAGAACCACCATTCAGAGCCTCCTTAGCCTTGCTGATAAGTTTTGGTCCACCGAGCCGGCTCACGCCAGTGGTGAGAAGGCCAGAGGTGGTGCGACCACAGTGCACTCTCCTCCACAGAAACAACAACGGTCACCGACTCGACGAACCGACGCTTACGGTGGTTACTCGACGGCATCGTCCGATCCTTGGACTCGTCGCGACTAGCGTCAAATGCTTTGGGAACGAAGCAAAGTAGACGCTCGAACTAAAATCGAGCGATGGTGGGAAGCGTGCCATCATTCTGATAAGCGTGCGGGACCTGCTATAGACATGCCCGCGTCAGGGTATCCTGGCAACCTACCTTACGAGGTGGGTTGTCCAGCGTTTACATGTGAGCTGTGGCAAGTCCAGTGGCCCAATTCCCGCACGTTCAAGCCAGAGGTCCCGGAGAAGTACAATGGCAAGACTCACCCGTCAGAGTTCTTGAGCATCT
Organism: Hordeum marinum; assembly: GCA_022496015.1. NCBI lineage: Eukaryota > Viridiplantae > Streptophyta > Magnoliopsida > Poales > Poaceae > Hordeum > Hordeum marinum. The sequence continues at coordinate 393,026,646 of CM039675.1, read as the reverse complement.
ACACCATTGCGATACAGGCTGCCGGTGCTCGCGACGACAAGATACTCGCCAACTACTTCCTGTTGGTCCTTAATCCCAACTTGAGGTCATGGTTGATGAACTTGCCAGAGAATTCCATCGCCTCCTGGGCAGACATGTGCCACGAGTTTGTTGGTGCCTTTACCGGAGGCCACCAAGCTCCTGGTCAAGAAAGTGATTTGCACAGGATCCCTCAGAAGGAGGGCGAGACTTTGCGCAAGTACATCCAAAGGTTTAGCCGTGTGCACCACAACATACCAGACATTAATCCTTCCGCTATTATCAGCGCGTTCCATCAGAACATGCGCAACTATAGGATGTGAGGAGAGCTGGCGATGAACAAGGCCAGGGATGTTGCCAAGCTCTATGCTCTAGCAGATAAATGTTCTCGTGCCGAAGAAGGGAGGAGGCTCCCTGACGAGGATGCTGACCCAGGGGTCGACTCTAAGGATGAGGACACCGCCGCCCCAGCGAAGAAGGGCTGACGGCGTAACAAGAAGTGCAAGCAAAAGGCCGTGCTTGCCGTAGAGGGATCCGGCAACCCCGGCACCGTCAAGAAGGCCAAGGCAGATGACCCCGGCAAGGATTTTGCCGGGTGCATCTCCTGTCAGGTGTTGGCGGCTGCCAACAAGCTGGAAGGCTCCGTCAAGCAGTATTGCAAGATCCATCGCACCAAGGGCCACGATCTCCAAGACTGATAGCAAGTTGAGTAGCTTGCCGAGAAGCAAAAAGCCGAGACGAGAGGCAAGACAAGGAGAAGTGCTAGGATGGTGCGGAGGGGTCCGGCAAGAAGCGCGTTGACCAAGGAGGTCACCGCGGCAAGCCCAAACAATGAAAAGACCGACCCGCTCATGGCCGCGAAAAGCAAGAGGGTGATGAGGATGACATCGAAGAGGACGACGAGTCAAGCGAGTATGAGTTCTAGAAGGCTACAGAGACGATGTGCATCAAGGGAGGTGCCTCATTGCATTCCTCTCACCGCCAACTTAAACAGTGGGTGCGCAAGGTTAGCGCGGCGGAGCCATCTATCAGTGCCCAGAGACCTCTGAAGTGGTCCAACACTCCTATCATTTTCGATGTCGAGGACCACCCTGATCGCACAACTGCCATCGGGTGCCTGCCATTGTTAGTTTCGCCAATGATTCGCAACCTCAAGCTGACGAAGATGCTAGACGACAGTGGGGCTAGCCTGAACCAGATCTCGCCTGATGTCATCCAGAGGCTGCAAATTCCCAATGAAGATCTCGGTCCCACAGGCACTTTCCGAGGGGTCAATTTAGGGAGGACTTAGTCGAAGGGAAAAATCACACTACCGATGAAGTTTGGCAGCGACATAAATGTCAGGACAGAGAAGGTCATTTTTGACATCGCCAAGATCTCATTGCTGTACAACGGTATCCTTGGTCGCCCAGCGTTGGCCAAGTTCATGGCAGCCACCCACCTCGCTTACAATGTGCTGAAGATGCCCGGGCCAATGAGTGTCCTCACAATCAACTCTAACAAGAAAGGTGCACTTATCTGCACCAACCAACTCTACTAGGAGGGAGTTGCAGCACCTACCGCCAAGGCACTTGCTCCTACCGCTGAAGCCCCCAGGGGGAAGAAGACCGGCAAGGCCTCTGGCGCACTTCTGGCAAGCGCGCCTCCTCGGGGTGCTGTGCTCCCATTGACGATGTGCCTGAGAGCTCCACCGGCAAGAGCAAGAAATCCAAGGCAGCTCTACCAGAGACTAAGAAGGTGCCTGCCAAGGAGGATGGCACAAGAGGGACTTTCACCATAAGTTCCACCCTTTATGTCAAATAGGAAAGCATGCTCGTCGCCTTCCTACGGGCGAATGTTGATGTGTTTGCATGAAAACCATCTGATATCCCTGGTGTTCCCAGGAAGGTGATTGAGCACCACCTTGCTGTTTGTCCACACGCGCGACCCGTCAAGCAAAAGGTCCGGAAGCAGGCTTTGGAGCAGCAACAGTTCATTGCCGAAGAGATCAAGAAATTATAAGCGGTTGGCTTGATCAGAGGAGTACTTCATCCAACATGGTTGGCCAATCCAGTTGTAGTGCGCAAGGCGAATGGAAAATGGAGGTTGTGTATTGACTTCACAGACATTAATAAAGCCTGCCCCAAAGATCCTTTTCCCTTGCCGCGCATCGACCAAATTGCGGACTCCACCACCGGCTGCGACTTGTTGTCTTTCCTTGACGCCTATTCAGGCTATCATCAGATTTTCATGGCCAAGGAAGACGAGGAGAAGACCGCATTTATCACCCCATGTGGTACGTATTGCTTTTTGCGTATGCCTTTCAGGTTGAAAAGTGCTGGTTCTACATTTGCAAGAGCGGTCCAGATTGGTTTTGAGCCCTAGCTATATATAAATATGGAGGCTTATATGGATGACATAGTGGTCAAAACCGAGGACAACACTACGCTCATATCATACCTAGAAGAAACATTTCCAAATCTGCGCAAGATCAACATGAAGCTCAGCCCTTAGAAGTGTGTGTTCGGCATCCCATCCGGCAAACTTCTCGGGTTCTTTGTATCTCAACGTGGAATTGAAGCAAATCCCGACAAGGTCTAAGCAATTGAGCAAACTGAAGCACCAAGACGTGTCAAGGATGTGCGTCATCTTGTTGGCTATGTTGCTGCTGTGAGTAGGTTCATCTCAAAATCTGCTAAGTGCACCCTGCCCTTTTTCAAAATCCCGAAGAAGGCAGGCCCGATGAAATGGACTCCGGATGCACAGGCAGCGCTATATCTAGTCGCGCCAAAACCGCAAGAGCCGTTGCGGCTATATCTAGCGGGAACAAATCAAGTGGTGAGAGCTGCACTAGTGGCCGAAAGAGAAGTTTATGAAGGAGCAGCAGCAGCGGCAGGACCTCCAAGCGACAAGCCAGGACATTCCCCGGCACGGTCTGGTGGCGACAAGGAAGGATCTGCACAGTTGAATGAAACAATTCAGAAGAAGAAGGTGGTGCAGTGCCCAGTCTATTTTGTTAGCTCCCTTTTGCAGGGGGGCTAGGTCAAGATATTCTGGCGTATAGATGTTTCTCTTCGGCCTCCTTATGGCCTCGAGGAAGCTGCACCATTACTTCCAAGCACATGAGATCACCGTCATCACTCGCTTCCCGCTGCAGCGGATTTTGCAGAACCTAGAAGCAACCGGCAGGATTGTGGAGTGGGCTTTGGAACTGTCAAGCTTTGGTCTCAAGTTTGAAAGTACTTTAACTATCTAGAGCAGATCCTTGGTGGACTTCGTAGCGGAATGGACCCCGACGCCAGAGAACAAGTTCGAGAGTCAACCCTCCCCGGCATGGAAATGAATCAAGAGTGGATCATGTGTTTTGGTGGGGCTTTCTTGCTGAAGGCGCCGGTGCCAAAGTGCTACTTGTCGCACCCACCGGAGAGCACCTCAAATATGTGATTTAGATGCACTTTCCCTAGGAGAGATCAACGAACAATACTGCTGAATACGAAGGGCTGCTTGCCGGTCTTAGGATCGTGGCAGACCTTGTGATTAAGAAACTTATTGTCAGGGGTGATTCTCAGCTTGTCGTCAGGCAGGTGAACAAGGATTATCAGAGTCCGTTGATGTAAGCTTATGTAGATGAAGTGAGAAAGTTGGAAGGACATTTTGATGGGCTACAAATGGAGCACGTTCCACGTGCAGAGAACAACGTTGCTGATGGCCTATCAAAATGTGCTGCCCTTAAGTTGCCTGTGGAACCAGGAACTTTCGTGCTCTAACTGACTCAACCATCCGTGACGCCATTGACTGGGCAAGGTAAAAGTACAAAGTTGAGCTCCGACAAGTATTTCCCGACATGGATCCCAAAAGCCGCCGGCGAGGAAGTTGCCAGGGATAACGGCAGGCTTGCCGGTGAGCATGGCGCTCCGGCAGAGCCTTAGGCTCTTGCCATGGAAGCACACGCTCTCGCCGGGCTTGCCGGGGGGCAACAGGCTCCAGTAGGACCTCGAGCCCTTGCCGCTGAGACAAATGCTTCCCCGATAGAGAATATGCCTTTAGTCCTTGTCGACGAGCCCCAGGCTCCAGCATGGGCACAACACATCATCCATTTCCTTCAAACAGGAGAACTCGCTTAGGAACAAGAAGAAGCTGAGAAAGTAGCCTGATGGTCTAATATGTACTAGTTCGTGGACAACGTACATTGCAGAAAGGGGCCGAATGGTGTGAAACTGAAGTGCATTTCTCGGGAGGACGGACTCGAGTTGTTGGCAGAGATACATGGAGGAATATGTGGCTCCCACATAGGATCAAGAGAACTTGTCGGTAAGGCATTCTGGCAAGGTTTCTTTTGGCCCACTACCCTCCAGGATGCAACTGCACTAGTAACCAAGTGTGAAGCATGCCAGTTTCATTCGAAGAAAATCCATCAACCAACTCAAGCTCTTCAAACAATCCCTCTCTCCTGGCCATTTTCGGTCTGGGGGCTCGACATCTTGGGACCCTTTCCCCGTGCTATCGGGGGCTTTGAGTACTTGCACGTTGCAATCGACAAGTTCAAAAAGTGGCCAGAAGTGGAAGCAGTGAGAAAGGTGACAACACAGTCAGCCGTCAAGTTCTTCAAGGGATTAGTCTACCGCTTTGGTGTTCCCAATAGGATCATCACTGACAATGGCACATAGTTCACGAGCCGCACCTTCACGTAGTATGTCCAAGACCTTGGCGACAAAATCTGTTTTGCCTGCGTTGCCCAACCAAGGAGCAATGGTCAGGGAGAAAGGGCTAATGTTGAAGTGCTCGGAGGCCTCAAGACAAGAACGTTCAATAAGCTGCACAAGTGCGGAAGGCACTGGATTGATGAGTTACCGGTGGTTCTTTGGTCAATCAGAACAACACCGAATCAAGCTACGGGCCAGACACCCTTCTCCCTAGTATATGGGGAGGAAGCAGTTCTCCCCATGGAACTCATATACGGGTCACCTCGAGTGCTCGCTTATGATGAGCTTGAGCAAGAGTAGTTGTGGCAAGATGATGCGACGCTCCTTGACGAAGACTATCTTTAGGCTGCTGTGAGAGGTGCATGCTACCAGCAAGCTTTGCGCCACTATCATAGCCGCATGGTTCATGCCCGAAGTCTTGAGGAAGGCAACCTTGTTCTTCGGCGCGTTCAGTCCGCCAAGAATTAAAACAAGTTGATGCCGAAGTGGGAAGGCCCTTATCGGGTAGTATGAGTCACCAGGCCTGGCGCAGTCCGCCTAGAGACCAAAGATGGCATCCAAGTGAGCAATTCCAGGAATATCGAACATCTTCATAAGTTCTACCCATGAGGTGCGGTTGCTGGGCCTCCTGACAACCACCTTTTGTACAAGTCTTGCCGCTGAAGCATGTATCCTTGGTACAAACCCAGACGCAGACCCTGTGCGTAGTTGAATAAAGCTAAGTGTTATGCAAATATTGTTGATTCTCATGTTTACTTATATGCATGTTTGTCTAAGATATTGCATTACACTAACTCTTGGCAAGAGCTAACGGACCTCTAAGGTTCCACATCCATATTTTCTCTTCTTTCTTTTTCTGAAAGGACAGAAGGTTACCTCGCGTGCAACTTTGCCGGGGGGGATACCTACGGGTGACGTTCAAAAAAAATCTTGTCGGAAGGAGTACGACAACGGAAAGATAAGTTGCAAAACCCCAAGTGAACTCTTGCTGTGGAATTATTTTCCTTGGATGATTTTGACTTCTGTTTGGAAAACCTGCACGCGAAGGAACCTTGTTGCGATTGGTTGCACCCTTATTCTATTCCGAGTCCGCTCAACAGTCTAGGTGGCTGCACTAAAAACACCAGGGTTTCTTGCCGACAGCAGCCTTGCCAGTAGGTTGCTAAAGTCCCGCACCTAGCGCTCGCGGTAGGGGTGTGCGTGCCGGCAAGTCTCCAATCAAGCGTTGGGTGAATGAATACAGAAAGAAATTAAACAAGCAGGATAACATAACATTTTTTCAAAGCATAGCAAGCTATATTTCATCGGTCTTGCCGCGATTCTAACATAAGACAAACTGTACTTGGCATGGATGGTGGCGAGAAGTAAGGCAGCTAATCCTGGCGATCGCCTTCGACCCGCTTGACTTGGCTTACCCTGTCGACGATGGGCGTGACAAGCTCCTCAAGCGCCTTGACATCTACGTCCTTTGTCAAGAGGTCAAGGAAGTTGTTGAAGTTGATGCCAAGGTTCTTGTGCACTACTTTGACGAGCACCTTGTGGAGAACGGCCTAACAAAGTTTGCGCGATTGGCTGGCCAGATAGGATGTCTGCTCAGAGTGAAGCTGCTCCAGGGCTTCAAGCGTGCGATCGAAAAACATGGTCAGCTTGGCGCTCGTGGACATTCTATCGTTAGAAGAGTACCTGAAGCCTTCCAAGCCCATGGCGGACAATTGTGCGGCAAGCTTCTCTGCGACATCGACGAGCTTCTTAGTCCAGACTTGTACTCCCTGTACATAGTCGTTGTGGACGGTAGCGGCACTCTTGACCAGCTCCTTCTCATCTCGGAGATCCTTGACCAGAGCCTTCTCGCTGATCTCGGCAGTCTCAAGAGTCTTTATCAGTGTAGCCAGCTTCATTTTCAGATGATCAATGGATTTATTGGCTGAAGAGAGCTGTTTGGTCTTGTTGGATATAGTGACCTGCATCTCCATCAGGCTGTGGAGGGCTTTGTCTCTTTCAGTCTCGAGCGACAAGATCTTCTTGCCGTGGTCCTCAAGATCTACTCCCAGCTACTTCACCCTCTCCTCCAGCAAGTTTTTGGCAGCCTCTGCAGATTCGGCAGCATCAACGACCTCCTTCAACTTCTCGACATGATCTGTAGTTAGATCTGCGAGCGTCTCCTTGTGTTTCAGCTCCAACTCCCGGGTCCGCCATGCGACAAGCTCCTCGACCTCAACTTCCTTACCGCGAAGCTTGTCGGCAAGCGCCTTCTCGCGAGCGACAAGGTCTTCCTCATGAGCATCAAGCCCAATATGGCACTCCGTTAAGCAAGCGTCCTCTGCAGCAGCCTGTTGCTTGGCCTCCTCTTGCGCCCGCTTGACATCGGACTACTGCAAGAAGAGTTTGCTCCAACCTTGGCTTAATTGCTCCTGACCGGACCTCATCTCCTGGGAAGCTTGGGCGAACCAGGCCTGGGTTTCTTCGACGCGCTCCTCGAAGTTGACCTCAGTCGCTTCCATAACTGCTGCCTTGGAGTCCAGTTTCTCGTTTCGGGCGCGGTGAAGAGCTTGGAGCTTTCGAAAGCTGTCGCCCATGGTCCGGAGGAGTAGATCTTCTTGAGATTTACTATTGCCGGCATTTGGTTCATCAATAATCTCGATCCCGGCAGCAGTAATGATTCCCTCGTCAAAAATTTCCCCTTCAGATGACACCCAAGTGCTTGCCACGCGAGGGATGTTGACGAACAAATTATCGCCAACCCTGAGGTACCTGCTTGATGAAGGGGCTTCAGATGGGGACGACTGGTCCTCGACGTCCACCTCCCTGGAAACTAGGGACTCCGTGGCCGGCGTAGTGCCTGTCTCTCCTGCGGTAGGAATGCCGTCAGTACGGTCACCGGCCCCCTCGCCGGCCTTCTCGGCAGACTTCTTGGCAGCCTCCTCTTGTGCACCCTTGGCAGCCTCGACGTTGACGGCCTCGGCGGCGGCATTCTTGGCGGCTTCAGCGGCCTCGGCGGCGGCACTCTTGGCGGCTTCATCAGCAGTGATCCTATCGGCCTTGGCGGCAGCATCCCTGGTGGTTTCCTCGATGACGGTGTCAACATCCATGCTCTCCATGAAGGGAATATCTGAAGGCCAAGGAAACAAACCAAATGAGATTGAGGTGGAAGTTCAAGAAGACAAAAAGAAGAACGTAATAACGAGTACCTGCACCAACATCAGTTGCCAGCAAAGACCTGTCATTGCCCGTGCTCGCCGGCTACCCCCCGTCGCGATAAAGCGCACTAGAGGAAGTCCTTGCCGGAGATCTGTCTCTGGGCGGCATAGATGATGGAGGTGGCATGTCAGGGACGGCCTCTAATGGTTCTCCTTGTCGCCTCTCTCATCATGCATGTCGGTGATGTCAGCAGTAAAGATGTACACCCTGGCACTTGCCAACGGGAAGTGAGTAATGAGCTCACACTGGGGGCTGCGCCGGGGGTAGAGTCGAGGACTGCATCGCGGGCTGGCCTCCGGGTTGACTGTGATTGTATCCGGCGCACCTGAGGTGCTTGCCGGTAGCTCCTTACCCATAGAGGTCTTCGCTCTCTTTGCCACCTTTTGTGCCAGTGTTTCCGCATCCCTGTGGAGACAAGCCAAGGCAAAGAAAATGAGTTAAGTAAAGCCAGAAATTCGAAAGGCAGAAGATGCAGCAAGATCCTTACTCCTCATCTTCTTCTCCCGAGCTAAGGGCAGAGAGGTCGAAGGCGACTTCTGCCATGGTGCCCGTGGAGGGACGTGGAGGAGTGCTCCTGGGTCGCTTGGCCGCGGCAGGCGCAGGTTGCTGATGAGCTTCTTGCCGTCGTGTGGCCTTACCAGCCGCCCACTTGCCAGGGACTGCACTGCTTGAAGGAGCTTGGTGTACCAGAAGCCCAGAGGCGGCGCTCTAAATGAGGCATCTCTTCCTTGGCACAACAAACGGGGCCTCCTCGAGCAGTTCCTCCTTAGCCGTGTCTTCGGCAAGACCGCCCCGGGCAGATGTGCCTCCTTGCTCCTCGGTGGTCCCGCCCTGCCCAGCAAGATTTCGTTCGGTAGTGTTTCCCCTCCACTGGTTTCCTCTTCCAAGAAGCCAGCGCTGCCGGCCTCCGCGGCAAGATCTGCTTCCTCTGCCCTGCTGGCGATGTATGCCATTTCTTCCTTAGTGGTGTCACGGACGAGGCCTTGTTCCTTGTGAATGGCCCTCTCCGTCAAGTCGTAAAAGTATTGTTGCGCCTGCTCTACAGATGGCTCAATCCAGGACGCGTCAAGGGTGTGGGCATCAAACGGCGGCATCATGGCAATGATTCGACCTAAAGCAGAGTTGTTGCACAAGGGGATTATGCCTGCCGGCAGATCATATACCACGACATTCTTGAAAACTTTCTAGCAGAGAGCTCCATGTTGCATAACTGTCACATTGTTGTTCAGCCCGGGGCGCAGCCTCATGATGTCTACCACGTTCCGGAATTCCCAAGATGGCCTCCCCTTCTTCTACAGCGGAGAAACGCGCCGGCGAAGGAAATCGGCGCCTATCATTTCTACGATAAGGCCGGTGTTTCTCAGGCGGTGAATCCTGGTGGTCGCGACTGTGAGCTTCCCATCCTCAGGGTCAAGGGCACTCCAGTCGTCGCCGTGCACCATCTTGGTTTGCCACGGCAAATAGAAAGGCTGGAAGTTCTCCTCCTGAATCCAGCACCATTTGCCTCGCCACTTATCCCACCTCTCATAGTAGGCCCCATGTGGGTAGACCTCCTAGGTTCCTGGCCGTGGAATCCAAGCGACGACACCAGAAAGGGATCCACCTTGTTGGACACGGGGAGTAAAGTAATGGCGGAAAGGGCGGTGCTAGGAACTACTCCGGCAAAGTTTTTGCAAGTGGGAGCAAAAATTAACATACACATCACGACATTCGGCGTAAAATCCAAGAGTTGGAAGCCATAGGTGAACATGATGTTATTGAAGAAATCCGAGAAGGGGGGCAGAGCCCCGAGTAAAAATAATTGGCAAAGAAATGATATTTATCTGAGCCGCCCCCAGAAGGACCTGGACTCACACGGGTGGCGGGATGCGCTGTCATCCCCATCGCCCACATACACTAGTATCGCTCCTTCAGAGCGCCCGCATCAAGCACCAGCGGAAAGACGACATGCTCCTTTCGCATCCTCACCAGCTTGTACTTTGAGACGGTTTCTGCATCCTTGCCCTTGCTAGCCTTGGGCGGCATGGTGGTTATGGAGGCGGGGGGCTGAGGGCGGAGAGGGCGTGGAGGCGTGGATGAATGGGAGGAGCTCTGTTTCGAGCTTGAGGAGGAAGACGATGGTGGTTCTCAGGTTGGGAAAGACAAGAGGTAAATGAGCAACACCTCTATGATTTCCTTTTTATGGGGAAGGCGCGAGGCAGTCTCTTTACTAGACTAATATAGAAACGCTTCGCAGGCGCGCTGCTGTGACGGCCGCACCGTGCATGTATCCCCACGTCCCTCATTCAATAGGCATCGTGGGGAGGCGCAATAAGCGCAATGATCACAACCGCAAGGCCCTGCCATGCGTGCACGTGCACTGTTTGGGACTAGCCTAACAATGCCTCGCACCGTGTGTGGCCCAGGCCTGGGGGCTCCTGTAGGTGCACTAGAGTTTTGGGCTTTCCAGTGCCCCTTACTCATGCACGGGCAGTAGTAGCCACCCTGGCAGGCCCAGCAAGGAGCTGCTAGATACAAGTAAAGGAGAATCAAGAACAAAGGCAGGACCTTGTCGGGATGGCCTTCGGACATCTAGCAAGGTGAAGACCCGGCAAGGCGGAACCCCGGCAAGACCCCATCGGCGCAGAGGCCAAGTGTCGCTCCGCCTGGGCATGTTTCGCGGCGCCGACGATGGAGGGGCTAAGCGGTGCCAATGGGACGGGCTCCTGTCCCGTCCCGTAGATAGTCAGAGATGCCTTATGGTGCATTAAATGCGCCTGTCCTACTCTGTCGGTGTTAGGTACGATAGGACTGTAGCTTTGTACACCCCATGTACACACTGTACGCCACTGTTGGGATCCCCTTGATCATATAAACGGAGGCCCAGGGCGTTACAGTATGGGACTTTTCAACCTTCTAGCTCATACGCGTAGCGGCTGTTCATAGCGCTCCTGTAGCTGGAACCCTAAAACACCCACGATATAACCAAGCAGGATTAGGGTTTTACACATCTCTGTGGCCCAAACCTGGGTAAAATCACACGCGCCGTTCATCAGATCTGCTCTCTGCGCGAGCCTTCTTCCCAGCCGAACTAAAAAGGGGTCCCTCCGATCCCATAGGTGTCGATTCCCCCGACATGTACACTTTGGATCAACGTGAATACTTTAGGGATTATGGCTTGACTCAAAAAGGCAAATTCTTATGTGAACAAATAAAGATGCTACATTGGTATGACTTGAATATGTGCTCTATGTATGATTATACTTGTTGCTCCAAGAGGTTTCACACCTTCTCTTTTCATGTGAATTTAATGATAATGAAACCTTGGCTTCTTATGCAGAAGGTATATATGATTACTATTATGTTGAACAAATAGAACAATCTGTTGCTTTTAAGGGTTCCTATGAGATTGCTTCTTTCACTAAAACTTATGATGCCACTCTTTACAAATCTGAATTTTTTGCCATGCTCACATATTGCTATGAGAACTATGCTTCTAATGCTTATGTTAATGAATTTATTGGGTGAATGTGTGATTCTTTGGAAGTGACTAATATTTTGTAGGATTCTATGGAAGAAGAAATTTCTGCAACTGTGAGCTCATTAGATAAAAAACCGAGGAGGAGAGCCAAGAACAAAAGGAGGAAGAGCGGATTGATCACCTATGCACACCTTCTAATGAGTGTCACTCTTTATCTCATACATAGTTTAATTTTCCTTCATGCTTACGGGAGGATGAATACTATTGCTATGATCCCTTGGATCCATTTGAAATAGCCATTTTGTATGAACTTGATGCTTGCTATGCTTGTGGCCATGATGCCATTATTAATGATGCTTATAGAGATGAACTTTATATTGTCCGTTATTTTAAACATGAAATTGTTGATATTTCACCACACATAATAGTCCTATTATCTTATTAAATTCTCCCAACTACACTATATCATAGAAGTTTTCTCATGTTAAGGATTACATTGACGGGTTGCGTTTTACCATTGCACATGATGATTTTGATGGATATAACATGCATGTGCTTTTTGCTCCGACTTGAAATTATTATGATAGAGCAACCAAATATTGACCTCTATATTTTTCTAATACGATAAAATTGCAAGAAGCTACCTATGCTCACTACTAAATTACAAATCATTGTTAATTACAATTGGCTTTGATATGCCTTGGGATCCGGGTGCACCAATTACTTGAGCACAATATGCCTAGCTTAATGGCATTGAACAAAGTGATGCCCAGGAGACAACCTGGAAGTTTTTGAGAGTTATTTTATTCTGTTGTGTGATTTTAAAATAATTAAAAACAAAAAAAATACAGAGGGGAATATGAAACTTTTTCAAAAAAAGAAGCTATTGGAAAGTTATGTATTGGAGAAGTGAGGGTTAACCGTGAACACTTTTGTTCATGCTCATGGAAACAATGTAGACTTTTTCATGGAAGTTTATCACAAAAATAAGTATCCACTTTTACAAGTCCATTTTATTATAAAAATAATGTGCCAAGATTTACCTTTAGGATGTTTATATTGATTGTTCGATATGTGTAGTGCAAAAAACAGAAACTTTGGATGTAGTGTTTGATTTATGATATTTGAGTGGAACGTCACAATTTTCTGAAATATTGACACACTACTTTTATGAAAATTCTTTATCATGTACTAATGTTTTAGAATTTCTAGGATTACATAAGTATACTTTCATTTGTATCTTTATAGGCTTTCATGTTCTCACACATTGTTGTCATAGTTTTGTCATGTGCTTGTGTTTACAATTTTGCCATGCCTCTTTTATGCGGGAGCATTATAATTGTGTTAGAATATAGTATGTAATATTTATTGTAATTATAGAATTTTTTTATAGCATGATGTGATGCGATTTGATGTTATATGTACTAACCCCTCCAAAAGAAGTTCTGTTGAGTTTTGTGTGGATGAAGTGTTCGAAGACCGAGGAGGAATAAATATGAGAAGAATAAGGAGAGGCAACAGTTCAAGATTGGGGATGCCCAAGGCACCCCAAGTAAATATTCAAGGAGACTCAAGAGTCTAAGCTCGGGGATACCCCAGAAGGCATCCCATCTTTCTTCCTCGACAATTATCGATACATTTCAGTTTTTGTTTTGTTTACTTGATATGCGTAAATTCTTAGAGCGTGAGTGAAAGTGGATCAACACATATCGTGAGAATAACCCACCTAACATGGAAAATACTGACAGCCCCCAGTCGCCACATGAGCGATTTGGGCATACAAAACAGAAGGTTTATTTGAAGGTTTAAAGTTTAGCACATGCAAATTTACTTGGAACGGCAGGTAAATACCGCATATAGGTAGATACGGTGGACTCATATGGAAAAACTTTGGGTTTATTAAGATGGACGCACAAGCAGTATTCCTGCTTAGTACAAGTGAAGGCTAGCAAAAGGCTAGGGAGCAACCAACTAGAGAGCAACACAGTCATTAACATGCCTTGAGATTAACCAACATTGAATGCAAGCATGAGTAGGATATAATTCACTATGAACATAAATATCGTGGAGGCTATGTTGATTTGTTTCAGCTACATGCGTGAACATGTGCCAAGTCAAGCCACTTGAATCATCCAGAGGAGGATACCATTCTATCATACTATATCACAACCATTTTAATGTGCATCTTGGCACTCAAGACAAACCATTATCCACTCTTAGCTACTTAAGCATGGCATGAATAACTATAATCTATAATTGTTATTGCCAACATGTTCAACCCATAATGTGCTGAATTCCGAACGATGAGCTAATCATATTTACAAAAACAAGATAGGTTGAGTTCATACCAGCATTTTTCCATCTCAATCTTTTCATCAAACATCGTCATTATTGGCTTTCACTTGCACGACCAAACGATGTGAATAATAACAAGAGTGCACGTGCATTGGACTAAGCTAGAATCTGCAAACAATAAACCAAAGGAGAAGACAAGGCAATATGGGCTCTTTGTAAGATAAACAACAATGCATATGATAGCCACTCATCACATCATCGTGGTCTTCTCCTTACGATCCAAAGAAAAGAAAGGGAAGTTATTTACACGGGAAAGCTCCCAACAAGCAAAAAGACGAACGAGAAATCTTTTTGGGTTTTCTCTTTAATGCTACAACTAAGAAACTAGGAAATAAACCTAGAACTATTTTTTTGTATTTTTCTCAAAGTTTATTAAACACACAAAAAGAATGCAAAACAAGAATTAAACTACCATGGATAGTACAATGAAAAATTATGAACACCGACAACTGGAATAAGTGTGTGAACATGAATGCAATGTGGGTGAACATGTTGCCTGTCAAAAATTAGTCGGTACTGAAGGGATTGTTCGTTTCTTTCAAGAAACTGTTAGCGCACCAAAGCCTCATAATCAAGGAAAGCAGGGGGTAATTCAATGTCATTCCGTCTTATGGGCACTCCAAGATACTTAGCTACACGGGTGACATAAATTCCACCAAAGAAATCTCCATCCTTAGGATTATGATGTAACCTCCTGCAAATAATAGCCCCCAAGTTATATTGTCTATCTGCCATTAGCGCACTCTTAAGGATGCTCAGAGCAGGTGCGCAAAGGTGGCTATTCTCAAGTTTACCATTAATACATCTACCTATGCGGAGAGCAAAATAATGTATAGCCGGAAAGTGAATGCTCCCCAAAGTAGCTTGTGTAATGATTCTAGTCTCTCCCACTATGATGCTAGCAAGGAAATCATTATATTCATTTTTATGAGGATCGCTACAACTACCCAGTGTGGAATTTTGCATGCATCATTAAAATCTTCTAGGTCCATGGTATAGGTCTTATCATAAAGATCAAATAGAACAGAATGATAATTACGCTTAGATGAAAATTCAAACCTCCGCACGAAAGAGTTAGTGAGTTGATAATATTGCTTGCATCGATCTGAACTGAAATCCTCAATGCCGGCATACCTTATGTATGCATAAAACTGTTCCTTAAATCCGGCATTTTCCATGAGTTGACCCGACAGCCATTCACAAGGCAGTACTCGAGCTTCCCTGGGTAGTTCAAAATCAGGCTCACGTAGCGTGAGTCTTGGGGCTTTCTTGCTCGAGGAACCAGCTTGGTACATTCTCCTCAACATATTTTCTTTCTCTGAAAAATTTCTGAAATTTTTAGTGAGTGAAAATGAAGTTGCACAAAACTCAACAAAACTCATAGCAAGTACTCCCTCAAGTGCCTAGAGACCATATCATGCATCAAAATTACTTGGGACCATAAAAATTTGACATGCAAGCTCAAGAACAAGGTCACCACAACAGCAAAAATTTGCAATATATAAGGCACTAGAACAAAAACTAATTGGACCATTGGAGGAGTCACATACCGGTGGGCAATCCCCTAAAACAGTTTTGCAAATGGAGCTTTGAGCAAGGAGATCGATAATGGCAGCAAGATGAGCTAGAACACGGGTTTGAGCAATAGTGAGATTTTTTCTGGAGGAAGGTGAAGTGAATGGGTGCTAGAATAAGTGTAGGGGGGCACATGGGACCCACAAGCTTGCTAGGCGTGGCCAGGGGGTGGCCGCGCCCTACATGCTTGTGGCCCACTGGTATAGCCCCCTCATGCATTCTTAGTGCCAAAAATTCTTAAATATTCCAGAAAAAATCATACTAAATTTTCACGGGATTCTAGGAACTTTTATTTTTAGGTCATTTTTCTATTGCACGAAAAACTTAGAAAACAGAAAAATAATAGCCTTTTTACTTAATTTCATCTAGGTAACAAAAAGTAAAAGTTAGGTGCAGGAAATTGTGCTTTCTAAATTCATCCATCTCATGCTCCTCAAAAAGGGATCCATCAATAAGGTTGATCAAGTCTTATTAACGAACTTATTTCGAATGACATGAAACCGAAGAATTTTTGAATAACACTAAGTTACCTCAATGGGGATATGCATTTCCCCAACAATAAGTGTATAATATTTCTTCTTGACAGTAGGAAGAGGGTACTCAAAGTCTCCAATAATAATTGTTGGAATTTTTTCAATAGAGTTGATACTATGAACTTGAGGTTGTTTCTTTGGAAAGTGTACCGTATGCTCATTACCATTAATATGAAAAGTGACACTGCCCTTGTTGCAATCAATAACAACCCCTGCAGTATTCAAGAAGGGTCTACCAAGGATGATCGATATACAGTCATCCTCGGGAATATCAAGAATAACAAAGTTCGTCAAGATAGTTGCATTTGCAACTACGACAGGTACATCCTCACAAATACCGATAAGTAGAGTAGTTGATTTATCAGCCATTTGCAAAGAGATTTCAGTAGGTGTCAACTTATTCAAATCAAGTCTATGGTATAAAGAGAAAGGCATCACACTAAAACCAACTCCAAGATCACATAAAGCAGTTTTAACATAATTTCCTTTAATAGAGCATGGTATAGTAGGTACTCCGGGATCTCCTAGTTTCTTAGGTATTCCACCTTTAAAAGTATAATTAGCAAGCATGGTGGAAATCTCAACTTCCGGTATCTTTCTTTTATTTGTCACAATATCTTTCATATACTTAGCATAAGGAGACATTTTCGAAATATCTGTCAAGCCCATACGTAAAAAGATATGTCTAAGAATTTCAGCAAAGCGCTCAAAGTCCTCATCATCCTTTTTATTGGATGGTTTAGGAGGCAAGGGCATGGGTTTCTGAACCCACAGTTCTCTTTCTCTACCATGTTTCCTAGCAATGCAGTCTCTTTTATCGTATCTTTTATTCTTAGGTTGTGGGTTATCAAGATCATCAGCCGGTTCAATCTCCACATCATTATCATTACTAGGTTGAGCATCAACATGAACATCATTATTAATGTTATCACTAGGCTCATTTTCATTACCAGATTGAGTCTCAGCATCATAAATAGAAATATCATTTGGATTCTCAAATGTATCTATAACAGGTTCACTAGCAGCATGCAAAGTACTATCATCATTCTTTTTCCTAGTCTTACTAGAAGGAATAGGTGCATCGGTATTAACACTCTGAGAATTTTGCTCAATTCTCCTAGGATGGCCCTCAGGATACAAAGGTTCCTGAGTCATTCTACCACCTCTAGTCACAACTTTAACAAAATGATCATTGTCTTTACTATTCATCTCATTAAGCAAGTCATTTTGAGCCTTAAGCACTTGTTCTACTTGAGTGGTTACCATAGAAGCATGTTTACTAATAAGCTTAAGATCATTGATAGTTCTACTCAAGTAATCACCCAAGGGATCAAGCATATAAGTATTATGTTTCAATTCTCTACTAACTTAGGCATTGAAATTTTCTTGCTTAACAATAAAATTATTAAGTTCATCCAAGCATTGGCTAGCAGGCTTATTATAAGGGGTATCTCTTTCATCAAATCTTCTAAGAGAATTTACCTCTACTAGCCGTGTTGGGTTATCAAGACCATGTATTTCTTCAATAGGTGGTAGATTCTTAACATCTTTAGCTTTAATACCCTTTTCTTTCATAGATTTCTTTGCCTCTTGCATATCTTCAGGACTGAGGAATAGAATACCTCTTTTCTTCGGAGTTGCCTTTGGAGGTGGTTCAGGAATAGTCCAATCATTATCATTGTTCAATATGTTATTCAATAGTAATTCAGCTTGTTCAACAATTCGTTCCTTGAAAACACAACCAACACAACTATCTAGGTGGTCCCTAGAAGAATCCGTTAGTCCATTATAAAAGATATCAAGTATTTCATGTTTCTTGAGAGGATGATCAGGCAAAGCATTATGCAATTGGAGAAGCCCCCCCCCCAAGCTTGTGGGAGACTCTCTTCTTCAATTTGCACAAAGTTAAATATTTCCTGCAAGGCAGCTTGTTTCTTATGGACAGGAAAATATTTTCCAAAGAAGTAATAAACTATGTCTTGGGGACTACGCACACAACCAGGAGCAAGATAATTAAACCATTTCTTAGCATCACCCTTTAATGAGAAAGGAAACAACTTAAGAGTATAGTAATAACGATTTTTTCCTCATGAGTAAATAAGGTGGCTATATCATTCAATTTGGTAAGATGTGCCACAACAGTTTCATATTCATAACCATGCAAAGGATTAGATTCAACCAAAGTAATTAACTCAGGATCGACAGAGAATTCATAATCCTTATGAGTAACAAAGATGGGTGAAGTAGCAAACTTAGGATCATATTGCATTCTAGCATTCATAGATTTTTTCCTTCCACTTGCAAAGCAATTTTTTAAGATCATCTCTCTCCTGACAAGCAAGAAAGTTCCTAGCTACCTCTTCTTCCATAACATAACCCTCTGGTATATCAGGCAATTCATATCTAGGAGAGCTAGGTCTAGTAGGTGAATCATAGTGTCCAGTTTCAATAATTTCATCAGATTCAACAATATTATCAGTTTCAGCATTAGCTCTAGCAATTTTTTCATCAAGAAATTCACCAGTGGCACAGTATCATGCATAGCAGAAGTAGCATCATCAATTACTTGCAACATATCAGAATTACTAGCAGGTGGTGGTGTCACAAACTTACTCATAACAGAAGGTGAATCAAGTGCAGAGCTAGATGACAGTTCCTTACCTCCCCTCGTAGTAGAGGGATAGATCTTGGTTTTTGGATCTTTCAGAATCTTCATAGTGATCAACAGATATATACCCCAAGTGACTCAGAGAATAAAGCTATGCTCCCCGGCAACGGCGCCAGAAAAAGGTCTTGATAACCCACAAGTATAGGGGATCGCAATAGTTTTCGAGGGTAGAGTATTGAACCCAAATTTATTGATTCAACACAAGGGGAGCCAAAGAATATTCTTGTGTATTAGCAGCTGAGTTTTCAATTCAACCACACCCGAAAGACTTAATATCTGCAACAAAGTGTTCAGTAGCAAAGTAATATGGTAGTAACTGTAACGGTGGCAAAGTGATAGTAGCAGATTTGTAGTGATTGTAACAGTAGCAACGGAAAAGTAACTGAACAAAGATCAATATATTGAAATCTCATAGGCAATGGATCAGTGATGGATAATTATGTCGGATGGCATTCATCATGCAACATTTATAACATAGGGTGACACAGAACTAGCTCCAATTCATCAATGTAATGTAGGCATGTATTCCATATATAGTTATACGTGCTTACGAAAAAGAACTAGCATGACATCTTTTGTCCTACCCTCCCGTGGCAGCGGGGTCCTATTGGAAACTAAGGGATATTAAGGACTCCTTTGAATAGAGAACTGGACCAAAGCATTAGCGCTTAGTGAATACATGAACTCCTCAAACTACGGTAATCACCAGAAAGAATCCCACTTATTGTCACCCTTGGGGATGCGGATCATAACTCGTAATAGGTGTCTACAACTTGCAAGATAGGATCAAGAACACACATATATTCATGAAAACATAATAGGTTCAGATCTGAAATCATGGCACTCGGGTCCTAGTGACAAGCATTAAGCATAGCAAAGTCATAGCAACAACAATCTCAGAACGTAGTGGATACTAGGGATCAAACACTAACCAGACTAACTCGATTACATGATAAATATCATCCAACCCATCACCGTCCAGCAAGCCTATGATGAAATTACTCTCGAGCGGTGGGGAGGATCATGGAATTGGTGATGAAGGATGGTAGGTGATGATGAAGGCGTCGATTTCCCCTCTCCTGAGCCCAAAACGAAGTCCAGATCTGGTCTCCCGAGGAAGAACTGGTGATGGCGGCGGCTCTGTATCGTGAAACGTGATGAACTCTTCTCTTTGATTTTTTTCTCGACAAATAGGGTTATATGGCACTGGAGAGGAGGTCGGAGGTGCTATGAGGGGCCCACAAGCCTGCCCCACGCGGCCAGGGGGTGGCCGTGGCTAGCGGGCTTGTGTCCTGCTGGTGGCCCCCCTTTGGTTAATTCTTGCGCTAGTATTTTTTATGAATTCCAAAAATATTGTCCATAAATTTTCAAGACGATTCGAGACCTTTTATTTCTGCCCAAAAATAACACCAAGGCAATTCTGCTGAAAACAATGTCACTCCGGGTTAGTTCCGTTCAAATCACGCAAATTAGAGTCCAAAACAAGGGCAAAAGAGTTTGGAAAAGTATATACGTTGGAGACGTATCATATACCCTTTGACCTATTCGGGGTGGTGCGTAATCCCCATAACACGGAGTCAAGCTCTTCCACCCAATGGTTGTTAGATTCTTGAAGAGATCTGACCAGACGAGGTTTAATACTGCTCATAATGAAACCGTTGACCCGTTCAACTTGTCCATTGGTCTGCGGATGATACACCGAGGCGTAGTCGAGCTTGATGCCCAAGTTAGCTCACGAGTCCTTTACCTCCTGGGTAGTGAAGGTGGATCCGTTGTCCATTATTATACTATGAGGGACACCATAATGGTGTACCACACCTGATATAAAGTTGATGACCGGTCCCGACTTGGCTGAACTTACTGGTTTTGCTTCGATCCATTTGGTGAACTTGTTGACCATAACCAGAAGGTATTTCTTTTTCTTGGTTCCCCTTTAAGTGGTCCGACCATGTCCAGCCGCCAGACCACGAAAGGCAAGGTGATCAGAATTGTCCAAAGAGCCATTGGGGGCATGTGGCTTTGGTTTGCAAAGAGTTTACAACCCACAAAATGTTGGACGAGTGTATGGGCATCCGCTCGAGCGGTGGGTCAGAAGAACCCGGCTTGAAAGGCCTTGCTTACGAAGTCCTGCGCCGCTGCGTGGTGACCACCCATGCCCTCCTGTTCCTCGACCAGAAGCTCCCTCCTTTCTTCCTATGATGATCCATTGGATGACCCGTGTAAGGATTTTCTTGTATAGCTCACCCTCATGTACCTTGTAGGCGTTTGATCGACGTATTATGCGTCTAGCCTCATTCTGGTCGCCGGGGAATTCTTTCCGCGGAAGGTAAGCCAAGAAGGGCTCAGTCGATGGTGCGATTATGTAACATCCCAAATTTTGGAATGTTATAATAAATAGACGAATGATTGTTTGTTTGATTGAGTGATTGAATTTGACTGAAATTTGAAACTTTAAAAAACTTTTGAATGAGAGGGAATAAAATGACTTTCCCCTTTGCTTTTGAATTCCAATTCATTCAATACAAATTAGTGAGAGAAGATAACATGACTTCTTCAAAATAAAGGATTTGAATAGTGGATTTTGAAAACTACGGTAATATCATATTTGGAATTCATTGCATATTTGGTTCTATTTGAAAATTTGAAAGAATTCAATTTCACTTTCCCAAATTCAAACATTTTGAGAGGAGGAACATGACCCTCCAAACCAGGGGTATTTTTGTGAAATATTTTAATCATAAAACCCATCGGGTTATTTTAAAAATATATGCAAAAAGAAATAAAACCAATTTAGGTATTTTCTAAAAAACATTTTTTAAGAAAGTATTTATTTTGGCCGTGTAAAAAAGTTCATATTAGTGAAAGTATTTTTATGATAATTTTTGTATATAAAACTACCATGTTTAAGTTTGTTTTGATTTTCCAAATCTTGTATTGTCTTTCCTGTTATTTTTATTTGGAAAATGCTTTAAATAGGAAATTTTTGCCGCGTGCGTTAGGAAACCCCAAGGCCCATTTGGAAGTTTTGGCCCGAACAGCCCTCATGAGATCTCTCGTATCGGCTGTCCGATCTCTTTCCTTCTCCCTCCTCTCATTGTCGACCCGGCCCCAACGCCCGATTGTATCCCGGGACGGTCGCCTCCTTCCTTCGCCAGAGACCTCGTCGGAGCCCGATCCCCTCGCTGATTTCCTTGCCAAACGATGACCCCGACCCCCTGGCTATAAATCCCCAACCGTCCACACTCTGTTTCGCCCTAATACCCCTCGCTCTACCCTCTCCCCTTGCTGCCATTGCCAGCCGGAGCTCCGTCACGGCCACCACGCCATTGCCACCCCCTGCTCACCCCCGACCTCCCCTGACGCCCCGGAGGACATACCACCTCGTCTTCATCGTTCGGAGCCACCGACCATCGCCGTAGGTCCCTAGAGCACCTTCCCTGACCACCACATTGGAGTAGCCGCATCGCCGGAGCTGCCCGAGCTCGTGCCGCTCATCTCCGACTCCCTCTCGCCTCGCTCTCGCCACCAAACGTCGCCAGAGGACCCCCACCATCGACCGGACCCATCAACCGACATTCCTGACCACCAGAGTGCCATTCCCGACCACGCCTGAGCCGTCGCCACCGTCCATCTTGCCAGAGAGCTCCACCCCCCTGGCTGTAAGCCGCCGGGAACCCCCTCCTTTGTTGAATTTTAGATCAACGGTGTAAATTAGATTTAGCATACCGATTCGCTTTTGTTACACTGAACCGGCCGGTTTTCTTTTTGTTACTTTTAGACAAAGCTTTATGCTCTACTTTGCGGTCGTATGCCTGCTTAGCTGTAGCGCACACCCCTTAGGGCCAATCACATAGCGCCACGTAGCCCGTGTCCGTTCGTTACATTTTTTTTTCTGTTTTAGTTTTGTTTTACAGAATTAGTTCTGTTTTCGTTTTCTTTATATCTTTTATGTTTTTAACTGTTTTAATTTTATTCTTTTTGCATTGTCTCAAAAATTTGTTGTAGTTTATTTAGATGTCAACTTTGACCATATTTGAATGATTTAAATTTGAATTCTGTTGAGTTTTCTCAAATCAGTAGAATTTGAGTATCTTGTGTTTAAAAATAGATTTTGAGTTGATCTTTTGCTAATCGTCAGTAGTAATCTTAGTTATCAGTATGTAGAATTTAAGAATTTTTGGAATAATTTAAATTAGGGTTTCAAGAAAAACAATATTGTTTTCATTCTTTTTAGGTTTATTTCTATCTCTTTAGTCTTAGTTGTTTTTATTTTATTTTATTTTATTTTAGTTGACAAGTTTATATTGTTTTATGTTAGTAAACATTAGTATTTCAACCAAGTGATTTTTATGTCAACTATTATTTCTATAGCATGAAAACAATTCTAGTTTCATAATAACTTTCAAATTGATTTCATCTATAGTTTGATATCCTATTTGAAATATTTTTATAAATTGTTTTGTAGTTTTATTTTTGTTAACCTTAGTAGACCAGAAGCAATTAGTATTATATTTGAAACTGTTTGTTGTTTAATTCAAGGTTAACATTGTTGATGTCATATGATGAATTTGATAAAAACTTTTCATAGTTCTTAGTTGTTCTTCTAAAGCAATTCTTTTTGCTAGTAAAATATTTACTAAAATAATTTTGTTATATTTTACTTTCTTTTTGTTTTTTTACTTTTGAAAATAGTTGTTTGTAGGGAAAACCATTCTTGGTTGTTTTGATGAAGTTTTGTTGTTTTAACTTTTGTCTTAAGTATTTCCTTCATCACAACCCTTTTGTTTTTGGTTTTTGTGTTGCTTATTGATTGTTAGTATTGATTTCTAGTATGACTGCTTATATAAGTGCAATTTGTGATTTTATAGATTCTCATCAGAGAGTGATGAATAGTTCTATCAAGTTATTTCTGAGAGTGATATTATTCTTTATCAACAGTACATGCAAGTTTACTTTGATCATCTTACATTACCTATGTTTTATTTACATTAGAATTACTCTTTCCATCTACATCCAGTAGGATACTAAGCTTGAACTTGTAGTACTATCATGAGGTAGGAGAAACCCAACATCTTGTTACCACTTGCCCGGGATGGGACGTTACCTACAATTGCTATGCTTTAGTAGACGGGGTTGGTTGTGAGATCCAGGAGTGTTGTGAGGTTAATTAATTATTTCAAGACATGCATGATGATGAAGACTTCATGACTTCAAGTACTCAATATACCTTTGGGTGGATTGGACATGCATTTTGGCAGCCTAATATCTATCATGGTTATGCCCGGGAACCCTGGTATCTACCTGTGATCATCCCAACGGAATGCCACCCAGGCTCAAAGAGATGGATGGAAACTTCAAGGCCGGAAAGCTTACGTGTGCAACTGCAAGTCAATATGGGCTCTGGCTTGGTTGACCCTAGTGGTGACTCTAGTAGGTCAGTTGCTACGAGATGTAGAAGAACGGTCGGATTTGGATGGGCAGTGACTTTCTATTGGAGGATCAGTATGGAAGACCATGTTTCGATCATCCTGGTCTCAAACACCAGGAAGTGCGAGGACATAACGGGAGGGATCAATTCTTGCGGGTAAAGTGTACAAACATCTGCAGAGTGGCAAACTAATCGATTAGCCGTGTCCCTGATTACAGACAACATTAGCACCGGAGATGATACTATTAGCCATTCTCAACACAATTAACAAATCTTATGATGAGTGGGTCTATTAATAATTTTGGGACATGATAATTGGTTGGTGGAACCATATCATTAACAACCAAACTTGTGTAGTGAATTTCCGCATGAATCCTTTGTTGTAGGGAAAATAAAACCATCTTTTCTACAAAAACTCAGACACAGAGCCACAAAGCCTTTTGCATATAGAATAGTTTTATCATCTCATTCTATGGTGATCTTGACGGTACATTCAATGTACTAACCTACATGTCTACAACGTCTCATGTTGCAAGAATATTTCTATGACGAGTAAGTGTACGATTTAGGGTTACAATCTACACTCAACCTGCCGTTGGTGTTTAATGGGACCCCACTCCCGTCGACTGTTTCCGCTAAAATTTAAGAGGTATATATCATTTTTACGCTATTTACATGTGATTGCACTTTGATATATACATTGATGTACTGTGTGTGCCAGCATAATGATCCAGGGATGGCACTAACACACAGATGCTTGACTCGTTTTGAGTTGGGTCGCTACAGAAATGGTATCATAGCACATGTTGACTGTAGGACGTGACTCTAGACAACAGGAAACCCCATAGGACAGGATATCTCTCAAACCTTATTCTCAAAAAAAACTTTTACTTCTCATCCCTTCTGATTTTTATCAAATAGTTACATAATACCCTTGTCCCTTTGACCACTCGGAGGAATCAACTAATTGTCACTTCAACCAGGACAAGATATCGGACAACTGATGACCAACTCAGACAAAGATGTATTTCACTATGGAAAGATCTACAAAAAAGTTGAAGACTATAAGGACGTGAAGAAATTGAAGACCATGAAGAGTTTCGAAGATTTTATGCCCCCTAGAAGACAAACCCTGTTGCATACTCACGTTATATACGGTGATGTGTGAGCTGTCATTTGTGTGCATTTTTTTGACAGCCACAAATAAAACATATTTTCAACACTATTGTTTGTATTGTGTGTATCTCCCTCTATTTCCCCAGTATCTCATCCTAAAACCCTTGGACCCAATAGATGGTGAATGAAGCTGGACTTGAATTCTCTCGACCAATCACCCAGCTGGAGGCAGAAGTATGGATTCAAAACATGGAGAATAGCTTCGGGAGCGACTCTATTGCAAAGAAGTATGAGGTTCAATATGCTCTTCAGTACTTTACCCAAAGTGCTGCAACTTGGTGGAAAATGCATCAAGCCATACAAGGATTTAATGGAGCAAAAACCTGGGAGGAATTCAAAAAAACTCTGTTAAGATCCCATCTCATCCAGAAGCACTATGATAGCCCTATGAAGAAGACTTGTGCATGCAAGATCTATGGACAAATAGGACACACCCAGGAAGAACACAAGGTTGGATGCCCTCATTGTGAAGCAAATCATCCAGCCAAGGAATGCCCAACTAGTCAGGTGACTTGTTTCTTATGTGAAGGAACCACCCACTACCCAGCTCAGTGTCACCTTTACCCTAAGGTACAACAAGTTGTCAAGCAACAGAAAGAAGGAATGAAAGAAACATTCAAGGGGATTTTTGAAGAACCTGTTGTGGAGGAATATTTCGAATACCCTGATGGACAAGGCTTAACAAGATTCTTCTCCAATACCTGCTACTCCTGTGGGGAAAATGTAACATCCCAAACTTTGGAATGTTATAATAACTATTAGAATGATTGTTTGTTTGTTTGAGTGATTGAAAGTGAGTGAAATTTGAAACTTTTTGAAACTTTTGAAAATTTGATGAGAGGGAATGAAATGACTTTCCCAAAACATTCACTCTGCATTTTGATCACCAGGAATTCAAATTCATTTCATCACAAAACCCCAGAGTGAAGATGACATGACTTCTTCCATTTACGGAAATGAAAAGGGATTTGAAAATGGTTTGAATTCCCATTTGAAAATATTTCAAATTCAGAAAACTTTATGCAACTCAATGATTTTCTTAGGAGTATACGAAAACCTGAGAGTTGTGAAGAAACGATATATGTTTTTTTGTTCGGCTTGCAGAAAAAAGGGATTTATCCGAACCTCGTTCGTTGACAAGAGAAATTTCTGCAATGCTTGTGAGGAAGACCAAGTGTTAGAATACGAGATTCACTAAACCTTATACAAGGTAATGATTTCAGTGCGACATGGCTTGGCCACCATGACGACTTACTCTAATCATTCTCTTGCTATTTGGAATGGTAAATCTGAGTGACTTACCCATAGTAAAGAGACGACATTCTTTGAAGCTTTTTTTAAGCCTTAGAATGGTATGATGAAGAAGCCTTGTACATGGCAGTTTCTGCCACACGTAGGAATTTTACGGTGAGGAGGGAAGCTGAGACCCATTTCACTACAGGATAACCAATAATGGTAGACCACCATGAGATCATCGATAAGTTATTTAGAATGAACGCGAGACTTGTCAGTTAAGAAGACCCAGTATCGGAGGAAATACATTTTGATGTGAGAACACAAGATTTTGATATAACGGAAGAGCATCACCGAAGGAGCTATCGTGTAGAATGTGAACAGGCAAATGCACCCACAGGACTGTCAAGATTTTGATGCACCAGTAACTCTCATTTTAAGTGTGGTAGACCCACACTTCTAGATCAATGGAGTCTTGTTGGAAGACCCCACACCTTCTTGGTCAATGGATTTGTTAGAAGACCCCCAAACCCTAACCTTTTCTTTCTAGCCCTTTCGAATCTCGAGGACGAGATTCATTTTAAGTGTGGTAGGCTTGTAACATCCCAAACTTTGGAATGTTATAATAACTATTAGAATGATTGTTTGTTTGTTTGAGTGATTGAAAGTAAGTGAAATTTGAAATTTTTGAAAATTTGATGAGACGGAATGAAATGACATTCCCAAAACTTTCACTCTACATTTTGATCACCAGGAATTCAAATTCATTTCATCACAAAACCCAGAGTGAAGATGACATGACTTCTTCCATTTACGGAATGAAAAGGGATTTGAAAATGGTTTGAATTCCCATTTGAAAATATTTCAAATTCAGAAAAATTTATGCAACTCAATGATTTTCATGAGAGAGGATAATATGACTTCTTCAAATATATGAAATATGAGTTGGGAGTTTAAAATAATTTGGAAGTGCCTCTGAAATTATTTTTGGAAACCATTTCATATTTGGTTCCTATTCAAGTTTTCAAAATATTCAAACCCCTTGTCAAAAATTTGAGAGGAGTAAATATGACACTACAAAACCAGGGGGTATTTTGTGAGTTTTTGAACCATAAAACCCCTAGGGTTATTTGAAAAATATTTGCAATATTAAATAAAGCCAATTAGGCAATTTTCTGAAAAATATTTTTTTAAAGTATTTAATTTGATAGAATAAAAATGTTAATTAAATGGCATATTTTATTATGATAATTCTGATATATAATAATCCTATGTTTGGAAATATATTATTTGCAATAAAAGCTTTTTACTACGCGGTTTTATTAAAAAGGAAAGGAATTAATAACCGATCGGGCCGGCCCACGCCATTAAATGCCGAATCCCCTTGATTTCGGCCGACCGACGCTCTGCCGACGCCCTTCCTCTCGCTGACACCCGGGCCCCACCCGTCCGCCGTGGATCCTGCGTCGGTCACCCCCAACCTCCGCACGCGCCGACGCCGGCGAGATCCACTCGCCGCGGGATCTTCTCCCCTTCCATTCCCGACTCCCTCCCCGGCCTTTAAATAGAGCCCCGACCTCCCCCGCCTCCATTCCCACCCCGTCCCCTCTCTCCCATCGCCAGAACGCCGCCATTTCCCCTCGCCGGAGCTGCTGCCGACCGAAGCCTTCCCCACGCCGTGCCGGTCACCTCGGATCTCCCCTTGGCCCTCCGACCCCACCACCCGTCGCCGGAGCTTCACCGCCGTCTCCTGAAGCTCTCCGTCGCCCCCAACGACCACCGGAGCTCCTCGCCGACATCTTCGCCGCCCCGGACCGTCGGAAGCCCCCTCGCCGGCGACTCCATCCACGGTGAGTCCTCCCCGTCCATCGGATCAAAACGCAACGGCCAAGATTAGAAGCCCTTTTTCCCGAACCATTTTTCCCTTCCGATCGGTCGCCCGCTCAAAACCACCCAACGCATGTGCTAGCCAGCCAATAGGATAGTGCCACGTCACCCCCCTATCCGTTAGAAACCTTTTTCTTTTTTCTGTTTTAATTTCAAAAAACAGAATAGTTCTGATTTTGTTTTTAGTATATCTTTTATGTTTTTAAGTATTTTAAATTGATTCTTTTTGCATTAGGTCACAATTGTTGTCTAGTTTCTGTAGATGCCAAGTTTGACCAAGTTTGGAAATTTAATTTGAATTTAAACATATTTGATTTAAATTTTGTTTTCTGAATAACTTGAGTTTTATAATATATTTTTGATTGATTCTTTTTGCTGCTTGTCACTAGTGATATTAGTTATCAATTGATAAAGTTTGAGAATTTTTAGAATAAATTTTATTAGGGTTTTAACTAGAAACAGAATCTGTTTAGTTTGTTAATATAGTTTAATTAGTTTTATTTTGTTAGTTTAAATCTGAGTTTGTTTTAATTTGATTTAGTAGGTTCTGTTAGTTAAACTTTAGGTGTTTGAATTACTGTTAATAAAAATATAAATTTGCTTAGATTATTCCTTATGGTTATAGGAATCTCAACTCTTTTTTTTCAAATAGGTTTAATTTGTTATAAAACAAACTAGTTAGTAATAGTTTATTCCAACAAAGTTTTATATAATTAAATTCTGTTTTCTAAGAACAAAGTTTTAGTAATTCTTTCTGTTAAGAAATGTTTGTTAATAAAAAAATGGTTTAGTTTTACTCTATTATAGGAAACTATATTCTTTATCATTAGGTAATGTTTTATAAAACAACTTAGTTTTAGTAGATATTATTCTCACAAGGTTTTAGATGATCTAATTCTGTTTTGTAATAAAGATTTTTATTAATTAATTTCTGTTAACTTAGTTGTTTCATAATTTGTTTTCTCTTAGTTTATGGTTGTGCTTGTAGTTAAGTTCATTAGGCAAACACTCATGTTGTTTAGGATGTAGCTTTCATAGTTTTACCTGTTCTTCAAAAGTAATTCTTTTTGCTAGTAAAATATTTACTAAAATCCTTTTGTTATATTTTACTTGTTGTTGTTTTGTTACTATTTGAAAATAATTGTTTGTAGGGGAAAACTACTTTAGTTGCTTTTATGAAAACTTTCTTGACTTTGAGTTTTGTCTTAAGTATTTCCTTCATCAACCTTGTTGATTTTGTCTCTTGTGTTACATTGTGATTGTTAGTTTTGATTGCTAGAAGTGTTTGCTTATGAATGCAATGTTTGTTATATAGATTTTCATCGGAGAGTGACGAATAGTCTATCAAGTTATTTCTGAGAGCGATCTTTATCTTCATCAACAGTACAGGCAAGTTCACTTTGACCATCTTTTCATACCTATGTTTTTCTTGCATTGTAGTGACATCACTTAACAATTCCCTCCTGTAGTGTTATTGAAATTCTTGTAGTTGAGTAGAATGCATGAGGTAGGAACCCACCACTGGTTACTAAAGCCCCGGGAACGTTAGTTACTTTTATGCTATGCTAAAGTAGACGGGGTTTGGTATGAGTGTTCGTGAGTGGTGTGAAGAAGGACTCTACGTCAAGACGACAACTTCATGAAGGCATCTTCAAGAGCTGCATCTTCAAGACCTCAAGACTTCGAGACTCGAGAAGACAAGTTGTCAATACACACGACTGGGTGAAGGATGGAATTGATGGGCACCCTGGAGAAACCAGTGAGTGGCCGGGATGCATGGAGAAGCGCCATGACATCTTGCGGAAAGCTTCACCCAGACTCAAAGAGAAGGATGAATACTTCATGCCCGGAAGCTTACCTGTGTAGCCACAAATCAATATGGGCTCTGGCTTGGTTGATCTTTGTTATGACTTTGCTGAGCAGTGCTACGAGATGTAGTCGACGCTAGGATTGGATGGGCACTGTCGGACAGTCAGGGAAGCACTCTGAAAGACCATGTTTCTTTCATCCTGTTCTCAAACACCAGGCAGTGCGAGGACTTACCAGGAGGGAAAGAATCTTGTGGGTGAAGTACACAACACTCTGCAGAGTTAAACCTAATCGATTAGCCGTGTCCCCGGTTACGGACAATTTGAGCTTCTAGACTTGGATCTATCTCTGAACTCTCAACACTGGACTGATAACTAATTGTGGGCAACTTAATGATAGTTATGGGCATTGAGACATTGGTTGGCGGAACCATGTCATGATAGGTAACTCCATAGTGAAATTCCTGATATTCCTTTGTTGTAGGAAAACAAAATCAACTTTTATGTAAAAACATAGCCACACGGCCATAAAGCCTTATTGCATATAGTATAGTTTATTCTTCTGTTCTTCTATGGTGATCTTGCCAGCATATTCAAAATGCTGACCTACACGGCTGTAACGTCTCATGTTGCAGATACTCTTCTACGACGGGTAAGAGTACGATTCAGGGTTACGGTCTGCACTCAACCTGCCGTTGGTGTTATTGGGACTCCACTCTCGTTGACTGTATTCCGCTGCTATTGTAAGGTATATATCAGTTTTACGTTAATTACATGTGATTGCACTTTGATATATACATTGATGTACTGTGTGTGCCAGCATACTGATCCAGGGATGGCACAGAAAACACAGAGGCTTGACTCGTTTTGAGTCGGGTCGCTACAGAAAAGGGGCATTTTTCCCAGGATTGCACGAAGGAAAGTCAAGAGAATCTGGGAGACTTTCTGACAGAAAAGGTGGAGATTGATCCACATGAAATAGAAGAATTGATCGAAATGAAGAAGACCAAGAGGAGAAAGATCATGCATTCCTAGAACAACCAAAGCCCAACAAAGGATAAAAGTCATATTACATGTTTTGAGTGTAAGAACACAAGTCACTATGCTAGTAAGTGCCCAGGAAAGGAACAAAGAACCCAAGGAGCAAACACAACCATAAAGAAACCCCGAGACTTGTCAGAAATCATCTATTTTCATTGCAAGGAAGCAGGACATTATGCTAGTGAATGTCCAACGGAGAAGAAATCTAGAATGGAGTAGTAAGTTTTTTGATGGCAATATGTGTAACATGAAACACTCTTGTTTTCATGAGATTATGGAGTTAAATTTTGTGACGAAAGTCTTCGAGATTGTTATAACTTCATAAATCAAGGAAATTTATTGTGTTATGTTGAAATATATGAGTTGTTACTGCATGAACAAAGATCTCTGACCATTTTCGAGGATATGAGAAAACATGGTCTATGCAGGCATATGCACACTTCATTTTATGTGTGGTAGTAACCGGTAAAACCACATGATCCATGGAATAAGAAAGTGACATATTGCCAAGGAGTCTGGATCAAATGAAAACAGTTAAAGGTAATGTTGTACCATATCAAACTATGTGGATGACAACATTTGTGACAAAGTACTTTTGAAGTTGGAATATTGGGAAAAGGAATGATTGTGATGAAACAATACCCAAGGTTAAATAGACCAATGGAAAGGAAAATGAATTCCACAAAGTGGAATAAGTCTGTGATTTATTGCCTCAAGGGTATGATGGAGTGAATTGAAGGTAATGCTAGAATATGAAACACTAGTAACCTCAAGGGTAACTAAAAGCTGTGAGCCCACAAAACCACAGACCTCGGGATTGATAAGGATCAAGCCCTACCTTTATGAAGGAATAAACTTGGAAGAAGTTACGACTGATCAACCAACGTTTTCCTTAGGAGGATACGAAAACCTAAGAGTTGTGAATAAACGGTAGATCATTTGTTTAGCCTGCAGAATCAAAGTATTTATCCGAACTCCATTTGTTGACAAGAGAAATTTCTGCAACGCTTGTGAGCAAGCCCAAGTGTTAGAATACGAGATTCGCTAAACCTTATACAAGGTGATAATTTCAGTGCGACATGGCTTGGCCACCATGATGATTTACTATTATCATTTCTCTTGCTATTTGGAATGGTAAATCTGAGTGACTTACCCATAGTAAAGAGATGACGTTCTTTGAAGATTTTGTTTAAGCCTTAGAATGGTATGATGAAAACCCCTTGTACATGGCAGTTGTTGCCACACGTAGGAATTTTACGGTGAGGAATGAAGCCAATGTTTGGAGACGTAGTAGTAAATCAAATTTTTTCCTACGATCACCAAGATCTATCCATAGAGAAACAAGAAACAAGTGGGGAGAGATTGCATCTTCATACCTTTGAAGTTAGCTAAGTGGAAGTGTTACAAGAACGCGGTTGGTGGAGTCGTACTCGCAGCGATTCAGATCGTGGTGGATTCCGATCTCAGCGCCGAACAATGGCGCCTCCATGTTCAATACACGTGCAGCCCGATGGCGTCTCCTATGACTTGATCTAGCAAGGAGGAAGGAGAGGTTGAGGGAGAGCTCTGGAAGCACGATGGCGTGGTGAGAGTGCAGCTACGTGAACTCCGGCAGGGCTTCGCCAAGCGCTACGGAGAACGAGGAAGAGGAAGAGTAGGGCTGCGTCGAGAGAGAGAGAGAAGTCGTGTCTCGAATCAGCCCCAACCCTTGCATATATATAGGAGGAGGGAGAGGGAGGGCAGCCTTGGCCCCTCCTCCAAGGAGGAGAGGTTCGGCCGAACTAGGGGGGGAGTCCACCTCCCACAAGCGAGGTGGATCTCCTCCTTTTAAATCTTTTCAGCCCTAACCTTTTATCTCCAGCCGCATGGGCCCATCCGGAAGGTCTTGTCCAGCCCAAAAAGGGCTGGCACACTTCCTATAAGGGCCCCATGAAGTCCTTTGTTCGTCACACCCCTCCCGAGGGTCCTCCGGCACCCTCCCGGCACTCCCGGTACACTATCGATGAGCCCGAAAACTTTCTGGTGACCAAAACTGGACTTCCTATATATCAATCTTTACGTCCGGACCATTCTAGAGCTCCTCGTGACATCTGGATCTCATCCAGGACTCCGAACAACCTTCGGTAATCACATATACCATTTCCCTATAACCGTAGCATCATCGAACCTTAAGTGTGTAGACCCTATGGGTTCGGGAGACATGTAGACATGACCGAGACACCTCTCCGGTCAATAACCAACAGCAGGATCTGGATACCCATGTTGGATCCCACATCCTCCATGATGATCTCATCGGATGAACCATGATGCCGGGGATTAAATCAATCCCGTATACAATTCCCTTTGTCTATCGGTATGATACTTTCCCGAGATTCGATCGTCGGTATCTCTATACCTTGTTCAATCTCGTTACCGGCAAGCCTCTTTACTCGTTCCGTAACACATCATCCCGTGGCTAACTCCTTAGTCACATTGAGCTCATTATGATGATGTCTCACAGAGTGGGCCCAGAGATACCTCTCCGTCACACGGAGTAACAAATCCCAGTCTCGATTCGTGTTAACCCAACAGACACTTTCGGAGATACCCGTAGTGCACCTTTATAGCCACCCAGTTACGTTGTGACGTTTGGCACACCTAAAGCATTCCTATGGTATCCGGGAGTTACACAATCTCATGGTCTAAGTAAATGATACTTGACATTGAAAAGCTTTAGCAAAATAACTAAACGATCTTGTGCTATGCTTAGGATTGGGTCTTGTCCATCACATCATTCTCCTAATGATGTGATCTCGTTATCAACGACGTCCACTATCCATGGTCATGAAACCGTGACCATCTATTGATCAACGAGCTAGTCAACTAGAGGCTCACTAGGGACATGTTGTGGTCTATGTA
Organism: Hordeum marinum; assembly: GCA_022496015.1. Lineage (NCBI taxonomy): Eukaryota > Viridiplantae > Streptophyta > Magnoliopsida > Poales > Poaceae > Hordeum > Hordeum marinum. The sequence continues at coordinate 392,992,686 of CM039675.1, read as the reverse complement.
TTCACACATGTATTATGGTTTCTGGTTAACACAATTATAGCATGAACAATAGCCAATTACCATGAACTAGCAAGTACAATAATAACCATTTTTATTATTGCCTCTAGGGCATATTTCCAACAGTCTCCCACTTGCACTAGAGTCAATAATCTAGTTACATTGTGATGAATCGTACACCCATAGCATTCTGGTGTTGATCATGTTTTGCTCGTGAGAGAGGTTTAGTCAACGGATCTACGACATTCAGATCCGTATGCAATTACAAATATCTATATCTCCCTCCTGAATGTAATCACGGATGGAGTTGAAGAGGTGCTTGATGTGTCTTGTCTTCTTGTGAAACCTAGGCTCCTTCGCAAGGGCAATAGCTCCAGTGTTGTCACATAATAGAGTCATCGGGCCCGACACACTTGGAATTACTCCGAGGTCGGTGATGAACTCCTTCATCCAGACTCCTTCCTTTGCTGCTTCCGAAGCAGATATGTACTCCACTTCACATGTAGATGCCGCCACGACGCTTTGCTTGCTGCTGCACCAGCTGACTGCCCCTCCGTTCAAAACATACACGTATCCAGTTTGCAACTTGGAGTCGTCCGAATCTGTGTTGAAGCTAGCATCGACGTAACCCTTTACGACGAGCTCTTCGGCACCTCCATATACGAGAAACATGTCCTTTGTCCTTTTCAGGTACTTCAGGATATTCTTGACCGTTGTCCAGTGTTCCGCTCCGGGATCACTTTGGTACCTCCCCACCAAACTTATGGCAAGGTTCACATTAGGTTTTGTACACAGCATGGCATACATAATAGAGCCTATGGCTGAAGCATAGGGGATGACACTCATCTCTTCTTTATGCTTTGCCGTGGTCGGGCATTGAGTCGTACTCAATCTCACACCTTGTAACATAGGCAAGAACTCCTTCTTGGACTGAGCCATATTGAACTTCTTCAATATCTTTTCAAGGTATGTGCTTTGTGAAAGACCTATGAGGCGTCTCGATCTTAATACCTAATATGTAAGCAACTTCTCCAAGGTCCTTCATTGAAAAACACTTATTCAAGTAGGCCTTTATACTTTCCAAAAGTTCTATATCATTTCCCATTATCAGTATGTCATCCACATATAATATGAGAAAGGCTATAGAGCTCCCACTCACTTTCTTGTAAATACAAGGTTCTCCAGAAACCTGTACAAACCCAAATGCTTTAATCACTTCATTAAAGCGAATGTTCCAACTCCGAGATGCTTGCACCAGCCCATAGATGGAGCGCTGGAGCTTGCATACCTTGTTAGCATCTTTAGGATCGACAAAACCTTCCGGCTGCATCATATACAGTTCTTCCTTAAGGAAACCATTAAGGAATGCTGTTTTGACGTCCTTTTGCCAGATCTCATAATCATAAAATGCGGCAATTGCTAACATGATTCGGACAAACTTCAGCATCGCTACAGGTGAGAAAGTCTCATCGTAGTCAACTCCTTGAACTTGTCGATAACCGTTAGTGACAAGCCGAGCCTTATAGACGGTCACATTACCATCCGCGTTAGTCTTCTTCTTAAAGATCCATTTATTTTCAATGGCTCGCTTATCATCAGGCAAGTCCACCAAAGTCCATACTTTGTTCTCATACATGGATCCTATCTCGAATTTCATGGCCTCAAGCCATTTGTTGGAATCCGGGCCCGCCATTGCTTCTTCATAGTTCGAAGGTTCACCGTTGTCTAACAACATGATCTCTAGGACAGGGTTGCCGTACCACCCTGGTGCGGAACGTGCCCTTGTGGACCTTAGACGTTCAATAGTAACTTGACCTGAAGTTTCTTGATCATCATCATTAACTTCCTCGCCAGCCGGTGTAAGCTCCATAGAAACAACTTCCTGTGCTGCGCTACTCTCCGGTTGGAGTGGAGGTACAATTACCTCATCAAGTTCTATTTTCCTCCCACTTACTTCTTTCGAGAGAAACTCTTTCTCGAGAAAGGATCAATTCTTGGCAACAAAGACTTTGCCATTGGATCGTAGGTAGAAGGTATACCCAATAGTCTCTTTAGGATATCCTATGAAGACGCACTTTTCCGCTTTGGGTTCGAGCTTCTCAGGTTGAAGTTCCTTCACATAAGCATTGCATCCCCAAACTTTTAGAAACGATAGCTTAGGTTTCTTTCCAAACCATAATTCATACGGTGTCGTCTCAACGGATTTTGACGGTGCCCTATTTAAAGTGAATGCGGCAGTCTCTAATGCATACCCCCAAAATGATAGCGGTAAGTCAGTAAGAGACATCATAGATCGTACCATATCCAATAGAGTGCGATTACGACGTTCAGACACACCATTTCGCTAAGGTGTGCTAGGCGGCGTGAGTTGTGAAACAATTCCACATTTCCTTAGGTGCGTGCCAAACTCGCGACTTAAATATTCTCCGCCACGATCAGATCGTAGGCACTTTATTTTCCTGTCACGTTGATTCTCTACCTCACTCTGAAATTCCTTGAACCTTTCAAAAGTTTCAGACTTATGTTTCATTAAGTAGACATACCCATATCTACTTAAGTCATCAATGAGGGTGAGAACGTAATGGTAGCCACCACGAGCCTCGACACTCATTGGACCGCATACATCGGTATGTATTATTTCCAACAAGTCAGTTGCTCGCTCCATTGTTCCGGAGAACGGAGTCTTGGTCATCTTGCCCATGAGGCATGGTTCGCATGTGTCAAATGATTCGAAATCAAGAGACTCCAAAAGTCCATCGGTATGGAGCTTCTTCATGCGTTTGACACCAATATAACCAAGGCGGCAGTGCCACATGTAAGTGGGACTATCGTTATCAACCTTACACTTTTTGGTACTCACACGATGGACATGTGTAACATCACGTTCGAGATTCATCAAAAATAAACCATTGACCAGAGGGGCATGACCATAAAACATTTCTCTCATATAAATAGAACAACCATTATTCTCAGATTTAAATGAGTAGCCATCTCGCATCAAGCGAGATCCAGATACAATGTTCATGCTCAGAACTGGCACTAAATAACAATTATTAAGGTTTAACACTAATCCCGAAGGAAGATGTAGAGGTAGCGTGCCGACGGCGATCACATCGACCTTGGAACCATTCCCGACGCGCATCGTCACCTCGTCCGTTGCCAGCCTCCGCTTATTCCGTAGCTCCTGCTTGGAGTTACAGATGTGAGCAACTGCACCGGTATCAAATATCCAGGAGCTACTACGAGCGCTGGTTAGGTACACATCAATAACAAGTATATCACGTATACCTTTAATGTTGCCGTCCTTCTTATCCGCTCAGTACTTGGGGCAGTTCCGCTTCCAGTGATCGGTACCCTTGCAATAAAAGCACTCAGTCTCAGGCTTGGGTCCATTCTTGTTCTTCTTCTTCCCAGCAACTTGCTTACCAGGCATGGCAACATCTTTGCTATGCTTCTTGAAGTTCTTCTTACCCTTGCCTTTCTTGAAACTAGTGGTCTTATTCACCATCAACACTTGATGCTCCTTTTTGATCTCGATCTCCGCTTATTTCAGCATCGAGTACAACTCAGGAATGGACTTCTCCATCCCTTGCATGTTGTAGTTCATCACAAAGCTCTTGTAGCTAGGTGGAAGTGACTGGGGGATTCTGTCAATGACCGAGTCATCCCGGAGATTAACTCCCAGATGTGTCAAGCGGTTGTGGAGCCCAGACATCTTGAGGATGTGCTAACTTACATAACTGTTCTCCTCCATCTTACAGCTGAAGAACTTGTCGGAGAAGTCATATCTCTTGACCCGGGCATGAACTTGAAAAACCAGTTTCACCTCTTGGAACATCTCATATGCTCCGTGTTGCTCAAAACGCTTTTGGAGCCCCGGTTCTAAACTGTAAAGCATGCCGCACTGAACAAGGGAGTAATCATCACAGCGAGAATGCCAAGCGTTCACAATGTCTTGCTATGTTGGGAGAAGGGGTGGGTCACCTAGCAATGCATCGAGGTCACACAATTTCTTGGAAGTTGTGAGGATGGTCCTCAAACCACGGACCTAGTCCGCATAGTTACTTCCATCATCTTTCAGCTTGGTTTTCTCTAGGAACGCGTTGAAATTGAGGGTGACATTCATGTTGGCCATTGGATCTACAATATAGATTGTAAAGATAATTTTAGACTAAGTTCATGATAATTAAGTTCACATAATCAAATTATTTAATGAACTTCCACTTAGATAGACATCTCTCTAGTCATCTAAGTCACACATGATCCATGTCAACTAGCTCGTGTCCGATCATCACGTGAGACGGACTAGTCATCCATGGTGAACAGCTCCATGTTGATCGTATCTTCTATACGACTCATGTTCAACCTTTCGGTCTTCCGTGTTCGTAGGCCATGTCTGTACATGCTAGGCTCGTCAAGTCAACCTAAGTGTATCGCGTGTGTAAATCTGGCTTACACCCGTTGTATGCGAACGTTAGAACCTATCACACCCAATCATCACGTGGTGCTTCAGAACAACGATCCTTAGCAACGGTGCACAGTTAGGGTGAACACTTCTCTTGAAATTTTATTGAGAGATCATCTTATTTACTACCGTCGTTCTAAGCAAATAAGATGTAAACATGATAAACATCACATGCAATCAATATAGTGACATGATGTGGCCAATATCATCTTGCTCCTTTGATCTCCATCTTTAGGGCACCATGATCATCACTGTCACGGGCACGACACCATGATGTCCATCATCATGATATCCATCATTGTGTCTTCATGAAGTTGTCTCGCCAACTATTACTTCTACTACTATGGCTAGCGTTTAGCAATAAAGTAAAGTAATTACATGGCGTTTATGATTGACACGCAGGTCATACAATAAAATAAGACAACTCCTATGGCTCCTGCCGGTTGTCATACTCGTTGACATGCAAGTCGTGAATCCTATTACAAGAACATGATCAATCTCATACATCACAATGCATCACATCACATCCTTTGGCCATATCACATCACAAGGCATATGCTGCAAGAACAAGTTAGACGTCCTCTAATTTGTAGTTTCAAGTTTTTACGTGGCTGCTATAGGTTTATAGAAAGAACGTTTCTTACCTACGCCAAAACCACAACATGATATGCCAATTGCTATTTACCATTCATAAGGACCCTTTTCATCGAATCCAATCCGACTAAGGTGGGAGAGACAGACACCCGCTAGCCACCTTATGCAACAAGTGCATGTCAGGCGGTAGAACCAGTGTCACGTAAGCGTACGTGTAAAGTCGGTCCGGGCCGCTTCATCCCACAATACCGCCGAATCAAGATAAGACTAGTAGTGGTAAGCAAATTAACAAGATCGACGCCCACAACTGCTTTGTGTTCTACTCGTGCATAGATTCTACGCATAGACCTAGCTCATGATGCCACTATTGGGAGACGTAGTAGTAAATCAAAAAAAATCCTACGATCACTAAGATCTATCCATGGAGAAACCAGCAACGAGTTGGGAGATATTGCAGCTACATACCTTTGAAGATCGCTAAGCGGAACCGTTACAAGAACATGGTTGGTGGAGTCGTACTCGCACCGATTCAGATCGCAGTGGATTCCGATCTCAGCGCTGAACAACGGCGCGTCCACGCTCAACACACGTGCAGCCCGATGACGTCTCCTACGCCTTGATCTAGCAAGGAGGAAGGAGAGGTTGAGGGAGAGCTCCGGTAGCATGACGGCATGGTGACGGTGGAGCTACGTGAACTCCGGCAGGGCTTCGCCAAGCGCTACGGAGAACGAGGAAGAGGAAGAGTAGGGTTGTGCCGAGAGAGAGAGAGAGAGAAGTCGTGTTTCAAATCAGCCCAAACCCTTGCATATATATAGGAGGAGGGAGAGGGAGGGCTGCCTTGCCCCTCCTCCAAGGAGGAGAGGTTCGGCCGAACTAGGGGGAGAGTCCACCTCCCACAAGGGAGGTGGATCTCCTCCTTTTAAATCTTTTCAGCCCTATCCTTTTATGTCCAGCCGCATGGGCCCTTCCGGAAGGTCTTGGTGTAGCGACCCGACCTGGAAAGGTCAAGCTTCTCTGTGTTCTGTGCCATCCCTGGATCAGTATGCTGGCACACACAGTACATCAATGTATATATCAAAGTGCAATCGCATATAAGTAACGTAAAACTGATATATACCTTAAATTCTCAGTGGAAACAGTCAACAGAGTGGAGTCCCAATAAACACCAAAGGCAGGTTGAGTGTAGACCGTAACCCTGAATCGTACTCTTACCCGTCGTAGAGCTTATCTAGAACATAAGACGTTACAGCCATGTAGGTCAGTACATTGAATGTACCGGCAAGATCACCATAGTAGAATAGAAGATAAAAACTATTCTATATGAAGTAAGGCTTTGTGGCTCTGTGTCTGAGTTTTTGCATAAAAGCTGATTTTATTTCTTTTCCTACAACAAAGGAATATCAGAAATTTTCACTTACAGAGTTACCTAACATGACATGGTTCTGCCAACCGATGTCTTAATGCCCACAAGTATCATAAGTTGCCCACAATTAATTATCAGACCAGTGTTGAGAGTTCAGAGATAGATCCAAGTCTAGAAGCTCAAATTGTTCGTAACCGGGGACACGGCTAACAAGATGGTCAAAGTGAACTTGCCTGTGCTGTTGATTTAGAATAATATCGCTCTCAGAAATAACTTGATAGAACTATTCGTCACTCTCCGATGAAAATCTATATAGTCAAACATTGCATTCATATAAGCAATCATACTAGCAATCAATTCTATCACACAAAAATAACACAAGAGTAAACACCAAACCAAAAGCAACAAGGTTGTGATGAAGGAAATACTTAAGACAAAACTCAAAACAACACAACCAAGGGTTGGTTTCCTCTACAAATGATCCTATTTTCAAAGGTAACAAAACAAAACACAGAAAAATATAGAAAAAGTATTTTAGTAAATATTTTATTAGTAAAAAGAATTACTTTTGAAGAACAAGTAAGAACTAAGATAAATAACACACTAAACACTATAAGTTTTCTAGCTAATAACCTTAACAACAAGTAAAATAAATAAAATAATAGAATAAGAGAAAACAATTTATAAAGAAACTAAGTTAATAGAAAGTAGACTTATAAAATAATTTATAAAACTATTTTCAAAAAGGAAACCAAACTAGCAAATGGAAATCAATTACAAGTTATAATTAACTAGAATTGATTTTCATGCAATCAACACAAATAAAGTAATATTTGTTTGAATTGCTACTATTATCTAACGGAAAACTTTATAAAGTCTATCACTAATATAAAAGAAAAAAATTCAAAAAAATTTAAAACAAAAGAAATATAAATGAACCTAAAAGGAACTAAAATAGAAACTGTCTTTTTTAAATACTAATTTAAAATTTTCTAAAAATTCTAAAATAAATCAGGATGATAAACCTAACTAATACAAAACAGTAGGAAAAAGAATCACTCAAAAATAAGTTTTTAAACTCAAGTTATTCACGTTTTAGTTATTTGATCAAATTTAACAAAATTAAAATTTAAAACTTCAAATTTGAAAACTAAGACTACAGACAGAAACTACAAGTAATTTGTGACATATTGCAAAAAGAATCATGAAAAAACACTAAATATTTTAAAAGATATAACAAAGATAAAAACAGAAATCATTCTATTTTCTAAAACAGAAAAAAAAGAAAATATTTAGCTAACGGACAGGGACTACGTGGTGGCTTCCTATTGGTCGAAAGAGCACGTGTGCGGGTGTTTGTGGGCGGACGACCAAAGCTTAAAACAAAACGGTTCGGCCTTTAATCCTTCTAATCTAAACCGTTGACTCTATATCCGACGGCTACGGGAGGGTGCGGGGCTTACAGAGGTGGAGGTCGAGGTTTCCGGCGAGGTCGACGGCGGACGGAGGTCGGAGGTGGTCGGAGTGTTGGAAATATGCCCTAGAGGCAATAAATAAAGGGTTTATTATTGTATTTCCTTGTTCAGGATAATTGTTTATTATCCATGCTATAATTGTATTAATTCGAAATAAGGATACATGTGTGGATACATAGACAAACACAATGTCCCTAGTATGCCTCTAGTGAACTAGCTCGTTGATTGAAAGATGGTTAAGGTTTCCTAGCCATGGACATGAGATGTCATTTGATAATGGGATCACATCATTAGGAGAATGATGTGATGGACAAGACCCAAAATACAAACGTAGCTTATGATCGTGTCAGTTGATTGCTACTGTTTTCTGCATGTCAAGTATATGTTCCTATGACCATGAGATCATGAAACTCACAGATATCGGAGGAGTACCTTGTGTGTATCAAACATCGCAACGTAACTAGGTGACTATAAAGGTGCTCTACAGGTGTCTCCGAGGGTGTCTGTTGAGTTGGCATGGATCAAAACTGGGATTTGTTACTCCGTGTGACGGAGAGGTATCTCAGGGCCCACTCGGTAATACAACATCACAATAAGCCTTGCAAGCAATGTGACTAAGTGTTGGTCACGGGATCTTGTATTACGGAACGAGTAAAGAGACTTGCCAATAACGAGGTTGAGCTAGGTATGGAGATACCGACGATCGAATCTTGGGCAAGTAACATACCGAAGAACAAAGGGAACATCATACGGGATTAACTAAATCCTTGACATAGAGGTTCGACCGATAAAGATCTTCATAGAATATGTAGGAACCAATGTGTACATCCAGGTCCCGCCATTGGTTATTGACCGTAGAGGTGTCTCGTTCATGTCTACATAGTTCTCGAGCCCGCAGGGTCTGCACACTTAAGGTTTGATGACGTTTCGGTAGTATAGAGTTATGTATGGTGGCGACCGAAGTTTGTTCCGAGTCCCGGATGAGATCCCGGATGTCACGAGGAGCTCCGGAATGGTCCGGAGGTAAAGATTCATATATAGGAAGTCCTGTTTTGGTCACCGGAAAAGTTTCGGGCTCATCGGTAGTGTACCGGGAGTGCCGGTAGTGTACTGGGAGGCCTCCGGGAGGGGTATTTCGACCCAAGAGGCTTCATGGGCTGTGGGAGAGTGAATATCAGACCTTAGTGGTCTGGTGGAAACTCCTACACAAGGCCCATGTGACTGGAAGAAAAACCCAATAGGGAAAGGTGGAAAAAAGGCAAAAAGGAGCAATCCTAGTCCTACTAGGATTGGAGGAGGAGAGTCCTCCTCCACCTCCCACTTCGGCCGAACCAAGCTTGGCTTGGTGGCCAAGCTGCCTCCCCTCCTCCTCTCCTCCTATATATACTGGTGGTATTGAGGGGGTTTTCACTTGATTTTCAGCCACGTGCTACTCGTTCCTCCAGTGCATAGTTTCTCCTCTAGATCGGTTTTCTGCAGTGCTTAGGCGAAGCCCTGCCGGAATTGCTCCACCACCATCGCCGGAGCGCCGTCAGGCTGCCGGATAACTCTTCTACCTCTCCACTCCTTCTTGCTGGATCAAGATGGTGGAGATCGTCATCAAGCTGTACGTGTGCTGAACGCGGAGGTGCCGTCTGTTCGGTGCTAGATCGGAAGGATCGTGATATAGTTCGTGAGACGGATCATGATCAAGTTCGTGCGATGGATCGTGATCGGATCGCGGTACGGATCGCGATTGGATCGCAGGGCGGATTGTGATTGGATCGAGGGACGCACGGCGATTTGGATCGCGAAGACGTTTGACTACACCAACCGCGTTTCTTAACGCTTCCCGCTTAGCGATCTACAAGGGTATGTAGATCCACTCTCCCTCTCGTAGATGCTCATCACCATGGATAGATCTTCGTGTGTGTAGGAAATTTTTTGTTTCCCATGCAACGTTCCCCAATAGTGGCATCATGAGCTAGGTCTATGTGTAGATGAGATCAGAACACAAAAGGTTTGTGGGCGTTGATGCTTAGATTGCTTCCTCCCTTGGTTGGATTTTGGTTCAGCGGTATTGTGAGATGAAGTGGCCCGGACCAACATTACTCGTACACTTACGAGAGACAAGTTCCCTCGATGCAACTTGTTGCCTAGATGGCTTGCGGGTGGCAGTTTCTCTCACTTTAGTTGGATCGGATTCGACAAAGGCGGTCCTTGAGAAGGTTGACAAGAAAATTATGTATCACCGTTGTGGTTTATGCGTAGGTGAGAATCGTTCTTGCTTGAAACCCATAGCAGCCACATAAAACGTGCAACAACAATTAGAGGACGTCTAACTTGTTTTTGCAGGGTATGTTGTGATGTGATATGGCCAATTACATGATGTGATATATGTGATGTATGAGATGATCATGTGATGTATAGAATTTCACGACTTGCATGACGATGAGTACGGAAACCGGCAGGAGCCATAGGGTTTGTCTTCAATTATTGTATGACCTGCGTGTCAATCATTAAGCGCTATGTAATGCTTTAATTTATCCCTAAACGATAGCAATAGTAGTAGAAGCATGCAGGGCGTGACAACCTCGATGGCGACACGTTGATGGAGATCAAGATGATGGAGATCATGGTGTCGTGCCGGTGATGATGAAGATCATGCCGGTGCTTTCAAGATGGAGATCTAAAGCACAAGTTCATGGCCATATCATGTCACTTATGAATTGCATGTGATGTTAATCCTTTTGTGCACCTTGTTATGCTTAGTACGACGGTAGCATTATAAGGTGATCCCTCACTTAAATTTAAATATAAAATTGTGTTCTCCCCGAGTGTGCACCGTTGCGAAAGTTCGTCGTGTTGAGACACCACGTGATGATCGGGTGTGATAGACTCTACGTTCACATACAACGGGTGCAAGCCAGTGTTGCACGCGCAGAACACTCGGGTTAAACTTGACGAGCCTAGCATGTATAGACATGACCTCGGAACACAAGAGACCGAAAGGTCGAACATGAGTCATATAGTAGATATGATCAACATAATGATGTTCACCATTGAAGCCACCTCAACTCACGTGATGATCGGACTTGAGTTGGTGGATTTGGATCATGTGACACTCAGATGACCTGAGGGATGTCAATTTGAGTGGGAGCTTTAGTAATTTGATTAACTAAACTCATTATCTTGAACAATAGTCTAAGTGAACTTGGCATATTTATGTTGTAGATCGATGGCTTGTGCAGTAGCACCCCTGAATATTAATACATTCCTAGAGAAAGCTAAACTGAAAGATGATGGAAGTAACTTTGTTGACTGGGCCCATAATCTGAGGATTATCCTCATGGCTTCCCACAAATCATATGTCCTTGATGCACCGCTTGGTGACCAACCAGAAGACATGACCTCCGAAGACGTTAAGAATGCTTGGGAGGCACGTACTGGAGATTACTCAATAGTTCAGTGTGCAATATTGTATGGCTTAGAACCGGGACTTCAAAGACATTTTGAACTTCATGGAGCATATGAGATGTTCCAGGAGTTGAAGTTTATCTTTCAGAAGAACGCCCGGGTCGAGAGGTATGAAACCTCTGATAAGTTCTATGCTTGCAAGATGGAGGAGAACGGGTCTATCAGTGAACATATACTCAGAATGTCTGGGTATTCAACTCATCTAGCAGAGTTTGGAATTGCCCTTCCACGAGAGGCAATCACTGACAGAGTTCTTCAATCACTGCCACCTAGTTACAAGAGCTTTGTGATGAACTATAACTTGCACGGGATAAACAAGTCAGTCGCCAAGCTGTTTGCGATGCTAAAAATCGCTGAGTCTGAAATCCAGAAAGAACATCAAGTGTTCATGGTCAATAAAACCACTAGTTTCAAGAAAAATGGCAAATTCAAGGGCAAGGGCAAGAAGGGTAAAACCAAGAAGGATGGCAAAGCAGTTGCTACTCCTGCAAAGAAGCCCAAGCATGGACCCACGCTAGAAACTGAGTGCTTTCATTGCAAAGGAACTGGTCACTGGAAGCGGAACTGCCCCAAGTACCTGGCTGACAAGAAGGCGGCCAATGACAAACAAGGTATATATGATATACATGTTATCGATGTGTACCTTACTAGATCTCGTAGTAGTGCCTGGGTATTTGATACCGGTTCGGTTGCTCACATTTGCAACTCAAAGCAGGAACTACGGAATAAACGAAGGCTGGCAAAGGCCAAAGTGACGATGCACGTGGGAAATGGTTCCAAGGTTGATGTGATCGCCGTCAGCATGCTCTCTCTTCGATTACCATCGAGATTAGTGATGAACCTGAATAATTGTTATTTAGTGCCTGCGTTAAGCATGAACATTATATCTGGATCTTGTTTATTGCGAGGCGGTTACGCATTTAAATCAGAGAATTAAGGTTGTTCTAATTATATGAGTAATATCTTTTATGGTCATGCACCCAATGCTAGGGGTTTATTCATATTGAATCTTGATAGTGATGACACACATGTTCATAACATTGATGCCAAAAGATGTAGAATTGATAATGATAGTACCACTTTCTTGTGGCATTGCCGTTTAGGTCATATTGGTGTAAAACGCATGAGGAAGCTCCATGATAATGGACTTTTGGAGTCACTTGATTTTGAATCACTTGGCACATGTGAACCATGCGGCAAGATGACTAAAACACCATTCTCTGGAACAATGGAACGGGCGAGTGACTTATTGGAAATCATACACACTGATGTGTGCGGTCCAATGAATGTTACAGCGCGTGGTGGATATCGTTATTTTCTCACCTTCACTGATGACTTAAGTAGATATGGGTATATTTACTTAATGAAACACAAGTCTGAAACGTTTGAAAAGTTCAAGCAATTTTAGAGTGAAGTTGAGAATCATCGTAACAAGAAGATTAAGTTCCTGTGATCTAATCGAAGAGGTGAATATCTGAGTTATGAGTTTGGCAGTCACTTAAGACAGTGTGGAATTGTTTCACAGTTGACACCGCCCGGAACACCACAGCGTAATGGTGTGTCCGAACATCGTAATCGAACCTTATTAGATATGGTGCGTTCTATGATGTCTCTTGCTGATTTGCCACTATTGTTTTGGGGTTATGCATTAGAGACAGCTGCATTCACTTTAAATAGGGCACCATCAAAATCCATTGAGATGACACCATATGAACTGTGGTTTGGCAAGAAGCCAAAGTTGTCGTTTCTTAAAGTTTGGGGATGTGATGCTTATGTCAAAAAGCTTCAGCCTGAAAAGCTGGAACCCAAAGCGGAGAAATGCGTCTTCATAGGATACCCAAAAGAGACAGTCGAGTATACCTTCTATCTCAAATCCGAAGGCAAAGTGTTTGTCGCTAAAGCCGGAACATTTCTTGCGAAAGAGTTTCTCTCGAAAGAATTGAGTTGGAGGAAAATAGAGCTTGATGAGGTTATTGAACCTTTGCTTCAACTAGAAAGTAGCGCAGCGCAGAAAGATGTTTCTGTGGAACCTACGACGATGGAAGAGGAAGTTAATGATGATGATCATGAAGCTTCGGATCAAGCAGCTATTGAACCTCGTAGGTCGACAAGGCCGCGTACTACTCCTGAGTGGTACGGCAACCCTGTCTTGGAGGTCATGTTGTTGGACAACAATGAACCTACGAGCTATGGAGGAGCAGTGATGGGCCCGGATTCCGAGAAATGGTTAGAGGCATGAAATCCGAGATGGGATCCATGTATGAAAACAAAATATGGACTTTGCAAGAATTACCTGAAGGGCGAAAGGCCATTCAGAACAAATGGATCTTTAAGAAGAAGACAGACGCGGACGGTAATGTCACAAGTTCAAGGAGTTGACTACGCTGAGACTTTCTCACCCGTAGCGATGCTTAAGTCTGCCAGAATCATGTTAGCAATAGCTGCCTATTTCGACTATGAAATTTGGCAAATGGATGTAAAAACAGTGTTCCTCAACGGTTTCCTTGAGGAAGAGTTGTATATGATGCAACCCGAAAGTTTTGTCGATCCAGAGAATGCTGACAAAGTTTGCAAACTCTAGCGATCCATTTATGGACTGGTGCAAGCATCTCGGAGTTGGAATAAGCGCTTTGATGAGGTGATCAAAGCGTTTGAGTTTATACAAGTTTACGGAGAAGCTTGTATTTACAAGAAAGTGAGTGGGAGCTCTATAGCGTTTCTAGTATTATATGTGGATGACATATTGCTGATTGGAAACAATATAGAAATGCTGGAAAGCATGAAGGAATATTTGAACAAGAATTTTTCAATGAAGGACCTAGGAGAAGCTGCTTTCATATTAGGCATTAAGATCTATAGAGATAGATCGAGACGCTTAATAGCACTTTCACAGAGCACATACCTTGATAAAGTTTTGAAGAAGTTCAAAATGGAACAGTCCAAGAAGGGGTTCTTGCCTGTGTTACACGGTGTGAAGTTGAGTAAGACTCAATGCCCAATAACTGCAGAAGATAGAGAAAAGATGAGTGCCATCCCCTATGCTTCAGCCATAGGCTCTATCATGTACGCAATGATGTGCACAAGACCCGATGTCAGCCTTGCCATAAGTATGGCTGGAAGGTTTCAATGTGATCCTGGAATGGAGCACTGGCAAGCGGTCAAGAATATCCTTAAGTACCTGAAAAGTACTAAGGAAATGTTTCTTGATTATGGAAGTGATGAAGAGCTCGTCGTAAAGGGTTACGTCGATGCAAGCTTTGACACTGATCCGGACGACTCTAAGTCACAAACCGGATACGTATTTATTCTTAACGGGGGAGCGGTAAGCTGGTGCAGTTCCAAGCAAAGCGTGGTAGCTGATTCTATGTGCGAAGTGGAATACATCGCAGCCTCGGAGGCGGTGAAGGAAGGTGTCTGGATGAAGCAGTTCATGACAGATCTTGGAATAGTGCCTAGTGCACTGAATCCAATGAACCTGTTCTGTGACAACACTGGTGCCATTGCTCTGGCCAAGGAACCAAGGTTTCACAAGAGGACCAGACACATAAAGCGACGCTTCAACTCCATCCGCGGTTACATCTTGGAGAAAGACATAAATATTTGCAAAGTGCACATGGATCTGAATGTTGCAGACCCGTTGACTAAAACTCTTCCAAGGGCTCAACATGATCAACACTAGAACTGCATGGGTGTTCGATTCATTACAATGTAAATCACATAGTGATGTGAACTAGATTATTGACTCTAGTGCAAGTGGGAGACTATTGGAAATATGCCCTAGAGGCAATAAATAAAGTGTTTATTATTGTATTTCCTTGTTCATGATAATCGTTTATTATCCATGCTATAATTGTATTAATTGGAAACATGGATACATGTGTGGATACATAGACAAACACAATGTCCCTAGTATGCCTCTAGTGAACTAGCTCGTTGATTGAAAGATGGTTAAGGTTTCCTATCCATGGACATGAGATGTCATTTGATAACGGGATCACATCATTAGGAGAATGATGTGATGGACAAGACCCAAAATACAAATGTAGCTTATGATCGTGTTAGTTTATTGCTACTGTTTTCTGCATGTCAAGTATATGTTCCTATGACCATGAGATCATGCAACTCACAGATATCGGAGGAGTACCTTGTGTGTGTCAAACGTCGCAACGTAACTAGTTGACTATAAAGGTGCTCTACAGGTGTCTCCGAGGGTGTTTGTTGAGTTGGCATGGATCAAAACTAGGATTTGTTACTCCGTGTGACGGAGAGGTATCTCAGGGCCCACTCGGTAATACAACATCACAATAAGCCTTGCAAGCAATGTGACTTAGTGTTGGTCACGAGATCTTGTATTATTGAACGAGTAAAGAAAATTGCCAGTAACGAGGTTGAACTAGGTATGGAGATACCGACGATCGAATCTTGGGCAAGTAACATACCGAAGAACAAAGGGAACATCATACGGGATTAACTGAATCCTTAACTGAATCATGCGGAGAGGCGGGGCTACTTATAGGCACGGTGCGGGGTCAGGAGAGGGAGAGAGGAGCGAGACCCGGGGAGGTGGGATCTTCGGCGAGGTCGGGGGAGAGGGGAAGGGGATGAGCGCGGGGATGGCGTGGTCGGACAGTGGGTCCCGCGTGTCAGTGAGAGTGGGGGCGGGATCAGTGGCGTTGGTGACCGAACCGTAGGGATCTCGGGGTTTAAAGTCCGTGGGCCGGCCGGTTTTCTATTAAAATGTTTAAATTCGTTTCCTTTTCTATTTTCCAGGGCATTCAAAACTCTTTAAGGCATTCAAAACATTTCCAACAATAGGATATATATATATCTCTCATCAGGGGAATAAATGCTATTTAATGAACATTTTTCCACTGTCAAAATGAATACTTAAAAAAATTATTTTCAGAAAATGCCTAATTGATTTTAAATTCCTTTTGCAAATAATTTTCAAATAACCCCCTGGGTTTTATGGTTCAAATACTTCACAAAATAACCCCTGGTATGGAGTGTCATATTACTCCTCTCAAATTTTTGTCAAGGGGTTTTGAATTATTTGAAACTTCAAATTGGAAATTCAAATATGAAAGGAACTCCATATCAGAAATTTTTCAGATGGTTTCAAATCCACTCTTCAAATCTATTTATATTGAAGAAGTCATGTCATCTTCTCTCAATGATTTGAAATGTAAGAATTTGAATTCAAAGGCACATGGGAAAGTCATATCATTCCCTCTCATTCAAAAGTTTTTTTAGAAGTTTCAAATTTCATTCAATTCAATCACTCAAGCAAACAAACACTCATTCTAATATTTATTATAACATTTAAAATTTGGGATGTTACAAACCTACCACACTTAAAATGAATCTCGTCCTCGAGATTCGAAAGGGCTAGAAAGAATAGGTTAGGGTTTGGGGGTCCCCTAGCAAAGTCCACTGACCTGGAAGGTGTGGGTTCTACCACACTTAAAATGAGAGTTACTGGTCCCTCAAAAGTCATGACAGTCCTCTGGGTGCATCTATCTCTTCACATACTTCATGATAGCTCCTTCGGTGATGCTCTTCCGTTTGAATCAAAATCTTGTGTTCTCATAACAAAAGGTATTTCCTATGATACTGCGTCTTCTTAACTGACAGGTCTCGTGATCATTATAAATAACTTATTGAAGACCTCATGGTGGTCTACCTTTAGTGGTTACCCTGTAGTGAAATGGGTTTTGGCTTCATTCCTCACCGTAAAATTCCTACGTGTGACAACAACTGTCTTGTACAAGGGGTTTTCTTCATACCATTCTAGGGGCTTAAACAAAAAGCTTCAAAGAGCGTTGTCTCTTTACTATGGGTAAGTCACTTAGATTTACCATTCCGAATAGCAATAGAATGATAAGAGTAAGTCGTCATGGTGGCCAAGCCATGCCGCACTGAAATCATTACCTTGTATAAGATTTAGTGAATCTCGTATTCTAACACTTGGGCTTCCTCACAAGCATTGTAGAAATTTCTCTTGTCAATGAACGAAGTTTGGATAAATCCATTTATTCTGCAAGCTAAGCAAAAACATCGATCATTTCTTCACAACTCTCAGGTTTTCATATACTCCTAAGAAAAATGTTTGCTGATTAGTCGTAGCTTCTTCCAAGTTTCTTCCTTCACAAAGGTAGGGCTTGATCTTTAACAATCCTGAGGTCAGTGATTTGTGGGTTCACTTGAATACTTGGATAGCTTTATCTCACTCTTGGGGTTACTATCGTTCCATATTCCAACATTTCCTTCAGTTCACTACACCATACCCTTGAGGTAACAATTCCCAGACTTATTATTGTCTAGATTCCACTCTGTGTAATTCATTTTCCTTTCCATTGGTCTGTTTAACCTTGGGTATGGTTTCATCACAATCATTCCTTTTCTCAATATTCCAACTTCAAAGACACGTTGTCACAAAGGTTATCATCCACATAGTTTGGATATGGTTCCACATTCTCTTCACCTGTATTCACTTATCCAAACTCCTTAACATGAATGGTATTTTCTTCATTCATTTGTCCCTGTGGTTGCTACCACACTTAAAATGAAATGCACGCATGCCTGCATAGACCATATTTTCTCATATCCTCTAAAATTGGTCAGAGATGTTTGTTGTTAGAGTGGCAACTCATATAATTGAACACATGAGAATCATGACATCATAAATTCCATTGATCTCATGAATTTTATTACAAACTCCGAGACTTCTGTTACACAACTTCAAAATGGTAAGAGTGCTACCTATTACATTTATTACTTCCAAAATCCAAAACTCAAACTACTCATGTTTAACCTTCTTCTCTGGGCATTTATCGGCATAGTGGCCTAAATTCTTGCACCAGAAACACATGATCTAACTCAGATCCTTCTTTGCAGAAATTGGGTTGTTCTGAGAACGTCTTCGGTTTCTCTTCCCGGGCTTCTTTGTTCCGATCAAACTTTCAATTTCCTATGGATCAAACTCCACTTCTTCTGTCAGAAAGTTTCCCAGATACTCATTTCTTTCCTTCGTATTGTCCTGTGAGAAATGTCCTTCTTCTCCACATGAATAGCAAGCATTGGAGTAAAATCTGGTTAGGCCTTCTCCAGTAGGGTCTTCAACATCTTCCTGCATCACAAGTTCTCCTAATTTTTCTCAAAAGGCTTCCTTCTGCTGCTTGATGACTTCTTGTACCTTGGGGTACATTTGGCATTGAGCCGGGTAATGCGTAGTTCCTTCACAGAAGAAACATGTCACCTGCCCAGTTGGGCATTACTCAACAGGGTGATTTTCTTCACAATAAGGACATCCATCCTTGTGTTCTTCCTGGGTGTGTCCTATCTCTCCACATATCTTGCATACGCAAATCTTCTTCACATATTTGCAACGGGGCTTCTGGGTGTTGGTAACAACATGAGATGTTTGTAGAGTCATCTTGAATTCTTCCCAAGTGATTGATGTTTGCGTATCATGGATAGCTTCATGCATCTTCCACCAATTTGCAGCACCTTCTGCAAAGTACCGAAAAGCATAATGGACCATCTCGTTCCTTGCAACAAGGTTACTCCTTAGATGATCCTCCATGTTCTGAATCCATTCTTCTATGTCTAACCGAGTCATCGATCCAGAATACACAAGTCCAGCTTCACTCATCATCCATTGGGTTCA
Source organism: Hordeum marinum (assembly GCA_022496015.1). Lineage (NCBI taxonomy): Eukaryota > Viridiplantae > Streptophyta > Magnoliopsida > Poales > Poaceae > Hordeum > Hordeum marinum. The sequence goes on along the minus strand of CM039675.1, from coordinate 392,973,667 downwards.
AGGATTTTGGGGATGAGATGGGTAAGAGAGAGAAAGGAGGGGATACACACAATAAAAACAATGGTTTTGAAAATAGATTTTAGTTGTGGCTGTCAAAAAAATTACACACAAATGACAACTCACAAATCTAACGTAAGTATACAATAGGGGTTTGGTCTTCTAGGGCATAATATCTTGGAAGTTGTTCATGGTCTTCAATTTCTTCGGGTCTTCACAGTCTTCAACTAGTGTAGCTTCAACTCTTCTAATGCATGGTGAAATCTTCTTTACTTTGAAGTGACCATCATTTGTTTCGATATCTTGTCCTTCTTGAAGTGGTCTCAGTTGATCCTTAGTGTGGTCAAAGGGGAACGGGTATTTTCTAACTATTTGAGGTAAGAGAGATCATTTGATAAAGCTCAAATAAGATGAGAAGTAAAGGGTCTGTTGAAAACAAAGTTTTTCGAGAAATCGTTTCCTAAGGGCTTTCCAGTTTCTAGGGTCACGTCCTACAGTCAACATGTGCTCTGATACCATTTCTGTAGCGACCCGATCTGGAAAGGTCAAGCCTCTGTCTGTTCTATGCCATTCCTGGATCAGTATGCTGGCACACACAGTACATCAATGTATATATCAAAGTCCAATCGCATGTAATTAACATAAAACTGATATATACCTTACAATCTCAGGGGAAACAGTCAACGGGAGTGGAGTCCCAATAAACACAATGGCAGGTTGAGTGTAGACCGTAACCCTGAATCGTACTCTTACCCATCGTAGAGCTTATCTGCAACATAAGACATTGCAGCCGTGTAGGTCAGTACATTGAATGTACCGGCAAGATCACCATAGTAGAACAGAAGATAAAAACTATTTTATATGCAGTAAGGCTTTGTGGCTCTGTGTTTGAGTTTTTGCATAAAACCTGATTTTATTTCTTTTCCTACAACAAAGGAATATCAGAAATTTTCACTTACAGAGTTACCTAACATGACATGGTTCCGCCAACCAATGTCTTAATGCCCACAAGTATCATAAGTTGCCCACAATTAATTATCAGTCCAATGTTGAGAGTTCAGAGATAGATCCAAGTCTTGAAGCTCAAATTGCCCATAACCGGGGACACGACTAATCGATTAGGTTTAACTCTGTAGAGTGTTGTTTACTTTACCCCCAAGATTCGTTCCCTCCTGGTAAGTCCTCGCAATACGGGATGTTTGAGAACAGGACGAACGAAACATGATCCTTCCGAGTGTTTCCCTGACTATTGTCAGTGACCATCCATTCCTAACATCGACTACATCTCGTAGCACTGCCCAGCTAGAGTCACATCAAAGATCAACCAAGCCAGAGCCCATAATGACTTGTGGCTACACAGGTAAGCTTCCGGGCATGAATTATTCATCCGTCTCTTTGAGTCTGCGTGAAGCTTTCCGCAAGATGTCATGGCGCTTCTCCATGCATCCCAGCCATCCACTGGTTACTCCATGGATGCCCAATCAACCATCCTTCACCCAGCAGTGTGTATTGAAAAACTTGTTTCTCGAGTCTCGAAGTCTTGAGGTCTTGAAGATGTAGGACTTGAAGATGCCTTCATGAAGTTGTCGTCTTGACATGGAGTCCTCCTTCTCACACCACTCACGAACACTCATACCAGACCCCATCTACTTTATCATAGCATAAAAATAACTAACGTTCCCGGGGCTTTAGTAACAAGTGGTGGGTTCCTACCTCATGCATTCTACTCAACTACAAGAATTTCAATAACACTACTGGAGGGGTATGTTGAATGATATCACTACATGCAATAAAACATAGGTATGAACAAGATGGTCAAAGTGAACTTGCCTGTACTGTTGATTTAGAATAATATCGCTCTCAGAAATAACTTGATAGAACTATTCGTCACTCTCCGATGAAAATCTATATAGTCAAACATTGCATTCATATAAGCAATCATACTAGCAATCAATTCTATCACACAAAAATAACACAAGAGTAAACACCAAACCAAAAGCAACAAGGTTGTGATGAAGGAAATACTTAAGACAAAACTCAAAACAACACAACCAAGCTTTGGTTTTCTCTACAAATGATCCTATTTTCAAAGGTAACAAAATAAAACAAAGAAAAATATAGCAAAAGTATTTTAGTAAATATTTTATTAGTAAAAAGAATTACTTTTGAAGAACAAGTAAGAACTAAGATAAATAACACACTAAACACTATAAGTTTTCTAGCTAATAACCTTAACAACAAGTAAAATAAATAAAATAATAGAATAAGAGAAAACAATTTATAAAGCAACTAAGTTAATAGAAAGTAGACTTATAAATTTTTTTATAAAACTATTATCAAAAAGGAAACCAAACTAGCAAATGGAAATCAATTACAAGTTATAATTAACTAGAATTGATTTTCATGCAATCAACCAAAATAAAGTAATATTTGTTTGAAGGGCTACTATTATCTAACAGAAAACTTTATAAAGTCTATCACTAATATAAAATAAAAAAATTCAAAACAATTTAAAACAAAAGATATATAAATGAACCTAAAAGGAACTAAAACAAAATCTGTTTTGTTAAAAATACTAATTTAAAATTTTCTAAAAATTCTAAAATAAATTAGGATGATAAACCTAACTAATACAAAACAGTATCAAAAAGAATCACTCAAAAATAAGTTTTTAAACTCAAGTTATTCAAGTTTTAGTTATTTGATCAAATTTTAAAAAAATCAAATTTAAAACTTCAAATTTGAAAACTAAGACTATAGACAGAAACTACAATTAATTTGTGACATCTTGCAAAAAGAATCATGCAAAATCTCTAAATATTGTAAAAGATATAACAAAAATAAAAACACAAATAATTTTGTTTTGTAAAACAGAAACAGAAAAAGAAAATATTTAGCTAACGGATAGGGGCTACGTGGCGGCTTCCTATTGGTCGAAAGAGCGTGCGTGCGGGTGTTTGTGGGCGGACGACCGAAGCTTAAAAGAAAACAGTTCGGCCTTTAATCCTTCTAATCTAAACCGTTGACTCTAGATCCGACGACTACGGGAGGGCGCGAGGCTTACAGAGGTGGAGATCGAGGTTTCCGGCGAGGTCGATGGCGACCGGAGGTCGGAGGCGGTCGAAGATGGTGGTGTGGTGGTCAGGGGCGGCGTTCGAAGTGCTCAGGCGATGGCGGTGAAGCTCCGGCGTCAAATGGTGGCGTCGGACGGGGCTGGGAACGATGGAGGCGACGGCCTCGTGCTCGGAGGGCTTCGTTCGATGGCCGAACTCCGGCGAGGTGGAGCGATGGCATTTGCGAGCGAGGGCAGGGGTGCTCGGGGGTGGAATGGAGTGCGGAGAGGCGGGGCTACTTGTAGGCGCGGTGCGGGGTTAGGACAGGGAGAGAGGAGCGATATCCGGGGAGGTGGGATCTTCGGTGAGGTCGGAGGCGAGGGGAAGGGGATGAGCGCGGGGATGGCGCGGTCGGACGGTAGGTCCCGCGTGTCAGTGAGAGTGGGGGCGGTATGAGTGGCGTCGGTGACCGATCCGGAGGGATCTCGGGGTTTAAAGGCTGTGGGTCGGCCGGTTTTCTATTAAAACATTTAAATTCGTTTCCTTTTCTATTTTCTAGGGCATTTAAAACTCTTTAAGGCATTCAAAACATTTCCAACAATGCTATTTAATGAACATTTTTCCACTGTCAAAATGAATACTTTTAGAAAAATTATTTGCAGAAAATGCCTAATTGATTTTAAATTCTTTTTGCAAATAATTTTCAAATAACCCCCTGGGTTTTATGGTTCAAATACTTCACAAAATAACCCCTAGTGTGGAGTGTCATATTACTCCTCTCAAATTTTGGTCAAGGGGTTTTGAATTCTTTCAAACATCAAATTGGAAATTCAAATATGAAAGGAACTCCATATCAGAAAAAAATTAGATGGTTTCAAATCCACTCTTCAAATCTTTTTATATTGAAGAAGTCATGTCATCTTCTCTCACTCATTTGAAATGTAAGAATTTGAATTCAAAGGCACATGGGAAAGTCATATCATTCCCTCTCATTCAAAAGTTTTTTTTAGAAGTTTCAAATTTCACTCAATTCAATCACTCAAGCAAACAAACACTCATTCTAATATTTATTATAACTTTCCAAAATTTGGGATGTTAAACTTGGCCAGCCCAAAAAGGGCTGGCACACTTCCGCTAAGGGCCCACAAAGTCCTTTGGTCGTCACACCCTTCCCGGGGGTCCTCCCGCACCTTCCCGGCACTCCCGGTACACTACCGATGAGCCCAAAAACGTTCCGGTGACCAAAACTGGACTTCCTATATATCAATCTTTACCTCCGGACCATTATGGAGCTCCTCGTGACGTCTGGGATCTCATCCAGGACTCCAAAAAACCTTCGGTAATCACATATACCATTTCCCTATAACCCTAGCTTCATTGAACCTTAAGTGTGTAGACCCTACGGGTTAGAGAGACTTGTAGACATGACCGAGACACCTCTCCGGTCAATAACCAATAGTGGGATCTGGATACCCATGTTGGCTCCCACATGCTCCATGATGAGCTCATCGGATGAACCACGATGCCAGGGATTCAATCAATCCCGTATACAATTCCCTTTGTCTATCGGTATGATACTTGCCCGAGATTCGATCGTCGGTATCTCTATACCTTGTTCAATCTCGTTACTACCAAGTCTCTTTACTTATTCCGTAACACATCATCCCGTGGCTAACTCCTTAGTCACATTGAGCTCATTATGATGATGTCTCACCGAGTGGTCCCAGAGATACCTCTCCGTCACATGGAGTGACAAATCTTAGTCTCGATTCGTGCCAACCCAACAGACACTTTCGGAGATACCCGTAGTGCACCTTTATAGCCACCTAGTTATGTTGTGACATTTGGCACACCCAAAGAATTCCTACGGTATCCGGGATGTGCACAATCTCATGGTCTAAGGAAACGATACTTGACATTGAAAAGCTTTAGCAAACGAACTACACAATCTTGTGCTATGCTTAGGATTGGGTCTTGTCCATCACATCATTCTCCTAATGATGTGATCCCGTTATCGACAACGTCCAATGTCCATGGTCATGAAACTATGACCATCTATTGATCAACGAGCTAGTCAACTAGAGGCTCACTAGGGACATGTTGTGGTCTATGTATTCACACATGTATTATGGTTTCTGGTTAACACAATTATAGAAAAATATCATGAACTAGGAAATACAATAATAACCATTTTATTATTGCCTCTAGGGCATATTTCCAACAGCCAAGACCCATTTCACTATAGGATAACCATTAATGGTATACCACCATGAGATCTTCGATAAGTTATTTAGACTGATCACGAGACTTGTCAGTTAAGAATATCTAGTAACGGGAGAACTTTGTATTTACCAAGGAAACACTAGATCCTAAAGGAAACATTATGGTTTTAACGGAAGATCATCACCAACAGAGTTACTATGGAGAATGTGAAGAGACAAACATTGCCAAGGACCCTAGAGGATTGTTATCATTTCGAGGGACCAATAACTCTCATTTTAAGTGTGGTAGCACCCACACTTTGCAGGAAAATGGATTTGCTAGAAACTGGATTCTTTCTAGCCCTTTCAAATCTTGAGGACGAGATTCATTTTAAGTGTGGTAGGTTTGTAACATCCCAAATTTTGAAATGTTATAATAAATAGGCGAATGATTGTTTGTTTGATTGAGTGATTGAATTTGACTGAAATTTGAAACTTTTTAAAAAAACTTTTGAATGAGAGGGAATAAAATGACTTTCCCCTTTGCTTTTGAATTCAAATTCATTCAATACAAATCAGTGAGAGAAGATTATGTGACTTCTTCAAAATAAAGGATTTGAATAGTGGATTTGGAAAACTACGGAAATTTCCTCTTTGGAATTCATTGCATATTTGGTTCTATTTGTAAATTTTAAAAAATTCAATTTCACCTGCCCAAATTTAAACATTTTGAGAGGAGGAATAGGACCCTCCAAATGACGGGTATTTTTGTGAAATATTTGAATCGTTAAACCCGTGGGGTTATTTGAAAATATTTGCAACAAGAAATAAACAAATTTATGTATTTTCTGAAAAATATATTTTTTTAAAATTATTTATTTTGGCCGTGTAAAAAAGTTCATATTATTGAAATTATTTTTATGATCATTTTTGTATGTAAAACTTCCATGTTTAAGTTTGTTTTGATTTTCCAAGTCTTGTTTTGTCTTTCCTGTTATTTTGATTTGGAAAATGCTTTAAATAGGAAATTTTGCCGCGTGCGTTAGGAAACCCCGAGGCCCATTTGGAAGTTTTGGCCTGAAGTGCCCTCGCGAGATCTCCCGGATCGGATGTCTGATCTCTTTCCTTCTCCCTCCTCTCGCTGACGACCCGGCCCCACCACCTGACCGTATCACGGGACGGCCGCCTCCTTCCTTTGCCGAAGACCTCACCGGAGCCCGATCCCCTTGCTGATTTCCTTGCAAAACGATGACCCCAACCCCCTGGCTATAAATCCCCAGCCCTCCGCACTCCGTTTCACCCTAATACCCCTCGCCCGACGCTCTCCCCTCGCCGCGATTGCTCGTCGGAGCTCTGTCATGGCCACCACGCCATTGCCAACCCCTTGCTCACCCCCGACCTTCCCTGATGCCCCGGAGGACATACCACCCTGTGTTCATCGTCCGGAGCCACCTCCCATCGCTGAAGGTCCGTGGAGCACCTTCCCCGACTACGACGCTGGAATATCCGCATCGTCGAAGCTCCCCGAGCTCGTGCCGCTCGTCTCCGACTCCCTCTCGCCTCGCCGTCACCACCAAACGTCGTCGAAGGACCCCCACTGTCAACCGAACCTAGAAACCAACATCCTCGACCACCGGAGTGCCATCCCCGACCATGCCCGAGCCGTCGTTGCCGTCCATCTCGCCGGAGAGCGCCGCCCCCTCGCTATAAGCCGCCGGGAACCCCCCTTCGTTGAATTTTAGATCAACGGTGTAGATTAGATTTAGCGTACCAATTTGGTTTTATTACACTGAACCGTCTGTTTTTTTGTTAATTTTAGCCGAAGCGTTATGCTATACTTTGCGGCCGTCATAGAGCACCATGTAGCACTTGTCCGTTCGTTAGATTTTTTTCTGTTTTAGTTTTGTTTTACACAATTAGTTCTGTTTTCGTTTTCTTTATATCTTTTATGTTTTTAATTGTTTTAATTTGATTCTTTTTTCACTGTGTCACAAATTTCTTCTAGTTTATTTGAATATCAGCTTTGAACATATTTCAAAGATCTAAATTTGAATTCTGTTGAATTTGCTCAAATCACTAGAATTTGAATATCTTGTGTTTAAAAATAGATTTTCAGTTGAATCTTTTTGCTGCTGGTCAGTAGTGATCTTAGTTATCATTAGGTAGAATCTAAGAATTTCTAGAATAACTTAAATTAGGGTTTCAAGCAATATAGTATTGTTTTGATTCTTTTTAGGTTCATTTCTATCTCTTTAGTCTTAGTTGTTTTTAATTTATTTTCTTTTATTTTAGTTGACAAGTTTTATATTGTTTTATGTACATAAATAGTAGTATTTCAACCAAGTTATTTTTATGTCAATTATGATTTTTATAGCTTGAAATCAATTCTAGTTTCATAATAACTTGCAAATTGACTTCATTGATAGTTTGATTTCCTATTTGAAAATATTTTTATAAATTATTTGTAGTTTTATTTCTGTTAACCTTAGTAGACCAGAAGCAATTTATATTATATTTGAAATTGTTTGTGGTTTAATTCATGGTTAACATTGTTGATGTCATAAGATGAGTTTGATAAAAACTTTTCATAGTTCGTAGTTGTTCTTCTAAAGTAATTCTTTTCGCTATTAAAATATTCACTAAAATACTTTTATTATATTTTACTTTCTTTTTGTTTTGTTACTTTTGAAAATAGTTGTTTGTAGGGAAAACCATTCTTGGTTGTTTTGATGAAGTTTTGTTGTTTTAACTTTTGTCTTAAGTATTTCCTTCATCACAACCCTTTTGTTTTGGGTTTTTGTGTTGCTTATTGATTGTTAGTATTGATTGCTAGTATGATTGATTGTATAAGTGCAATTTGTGATTTTATAGATTTTCATCGGAGAGTGACGAATAGTTCTATCAAGTAATTTCTGAGAGCGATGTTATTCTTCATCAACAGTACAGACAAGTTCACTTTGATCATCTTGCATTACCTATGTTTTATTTGCATTAGAATCACTCTTTCCATCTACATCCAGTAGGATATTGAGCTTGAAATTGTAGTAGTATCATGAGGTAGGAGAAACCCAACATGATGTTACCACTTGCCAGGAAGGGACGTTACTTACAATTGCTATGCTTTAGTAGACGGGCTTGGTTGTGAGATTCAGGAGTATTGTGAGGTGAATTAATTATTTCAAGACCTGCATGATTATCAAGACTTCAGGACTTCAAGGACTCAATATACCTTTGGGTGGATTGGACATGCATTTTGACAGCCTCATATCTATCATGGTTATGCCCGGGAATCTTGGTATCTACCTGTGATGATCCCAACAGAATGCCACCCAGGCTCAAAGAGATGGATTGATACTTTAAGGCTGGAAAGCTTACGTGCGCAACCGCAAGTTAATATGGGCTCTGTCTTGGTTGACCCTAGTGGCAACTCTGATAGGTCAGTTGCTACGAGATGTAGAAGAACGATAGGATTTGGATGGGCACTGACTTTCTATCGGAGGATCACTATGGAAGACCATGTTTCGATCGTCCCGTTCTCAAACACTAGGCAGTGCGAGGACATAACGGGAGGGATCGATTCTTGCGGGTAAAGTGTTCAAACCTCTGCAGAGTGGCAAACTAATCGATTAGTCGTGTCCCTGGTTACGGACAACATGAGCACCGGAGATGATACTATCCTCCTTTGTCAACACAATTAATAAATCTTATGATGAGTGGGTCTATTAATAATTTTGGGACATGAGAATTGGTTGGTGGAACCATCTCATTAACAACCAAACTTTTGTAGTGAATTTCCGCTTGAATCCTTTGTTGTAGGGAAAATAAAACCAGCTTTCCTGCAAAAACTCAACCATAGAGCCACAAAGCCTTTTGCATATAGAATAGTTTTATCATCTCATTCTATGGTGATCTTGCTGGTACATTCAATGTACTGACCTACATGGCTGCAACATCTCATGTTGCAGGAATATTTCTACGACGAGTAAGTGTACGATTTAGGGTTATGGTCTACACTCAACCTGCTATTGGTGTTTAATGGGACCCCACTCCCGTTGACTGTTTCCGTTGAAATTTAAGAGGTATATATCATTTTTACGCTATTTACATGTGATTGCACTTTGATATATACATTGATGTACTATGTGTGCCAGCATAATGATCCAGAGATGGCACAAACACACAGAGTCTTGACTTTTTTTGAGTCGGGTCGCTATAGATTAGTGCCATGACCTCATGAGCAAAAGGTATTTCTTCAACTGTAGAGCCGTCGATGATTTTCTCGTCCGGTTCGACCGCAGGGGGAACAACCTATTTTGCACCATTAGTCCCTGCACTAGTGTTCTTGTCCTACCATACCACGGATGGCTTGAAGAACCTCTCTAGGAATGTGTTCTTGGGGACGGGATCATGTTTCGCGCCCAGGCGAGCAAGAACGCCAGCAACTTGATTGTTGTGTCTGGAGACATGGTCGAATTCTAGCCCTTCGAACCATGCAGATATCTGAGGACGGCGTTTCTGTATGCCACTATTTTTAGATTTTTGGCATGGAAGTCGCCGTTGATTTGCGAGATGGCTAGATTGGAGTCCCGTCATACTTCGATCCGTTGTATCCCCATTGATGCTGCCATCCGCAATCCGTGCAGCAGTGCCTCATATTCGGCCGAATTGTTTGAATTGACGTACATGATCTGAAGTACATAATGAACATTGTGCCCGGTGGGAGATATGAGGATGACTCCAGCCCCCAACCCGGCAAGAGTTTTAGACCCATCGAAGTACATCGTCCAATGAGCATATGTGCTATACTCTCTGGGGAGCTCGCTTCTGTTCTTTCAGCAAGGAAGTCAGCCATCACGTGAGACTTGGTAGCTCGTCGTGGCTTGTAGGTGATCTCGAATGGAAGGATTTCGATGGCTCTATACGGCTAGTGGCGTCCCTGTTGTTGATTATGTCATTCAAGGGTACCTCGGATGTCATTGGGACCACACACTCTTGAAAATAGTGTCCGGGTTTGCATGATGCCATAAACATTGTATAGGCTATCTTCTGGTAGTGTGGGTATCAGCATTTGCATAGAGTGAGCACCTCGGATATGTAGTAGACTAGCTTTTCTATTCGGAGTTTGTGACCCTTGGCTTCCCGTTCTACGATGAGGACCGTGCTAACCACTCGATTGGTGGCCGAGATGTACAATAACATCGGTTCCCCAGCACAAGGTGCTGCTAATGTGGGGTTACTGGTTAGCAGCGTTTTGATTTATTCTATAGCCGTCGCTGCCTCGTCGGTCCATTCAAAGTTTTTTGTCCATTTGAGTAGCCTGTAGAGTGGTGGAGCTTTTTTGCCAAGTCGGGAGATAAAGCGGCTCAAGGCTGCCATGCAGCCCGCTAGTCTTCAGACGCGTTTTAGCTCTATGGGAACCGTAAGTTGGGATAAGGCTCAAATCTTAGCAGGATTAGCCTATATTCCTCTTTGTGAGACAATGAATCCGAGAAGTTTACTGACGGGAACTCCGAAGACACACTTTTCCAGATTAAGATGTATGTCGTATTCCCGTAGACTGACGAAGGTTTCTCTGAGGTCATCTACCAACCAGCTAACGTGTTTGGTCTTGATGACCACGTCACCCACGTATGCCTCGACTGTATTACCAATTTTCTTCGCTCGACATGTCTGAATCATGTGCTGGTATGTGGCGCCTGCGTTCTTTAACCCAGGGCATTGTATTAAAGCATAATGGCCCATAGGGGAGATGAAGGCGGTTGTAGCCTGATCGGATTATTTCATATTAATCTGATGGTATCCGGACTAAGCGTCGAGGAACCATAGTGATTAGTGTCCAGCGGTTGCGTCGATGATCTGGTCTATGTGGGGTAAGGGAAAATGACCCTTGGAGCAGGCTTTATTGAGGTCTTTGGAATAGACGCACATCCGCCAAGATTTGTCCTTCTTTAGCACCATGACCAAATTTGCTAACCACTCGGGGTTTTTGATTTCTCTAATGAATCCAGTTACGAGTGATTTAGCGAGTTCCGTGCACATAGGTTGACGCTTTGGCTTGGACAATCGGCGCAAAGCCCATTTGACGGGCTTGAAGCCTGCTATTATATTCAAGATGTGTTCGACCAGCCCCCATGGAATTCCCCGCATGTGTGAATGAAGCTAGGCCAATATGTCCAAATTTTCACACAGGAATGTGCGCAGTGCTTCATAAATTGCAAGGTCCAGCTAGGCTCCAATGGACGCTGTTTTACTGGGGTCCGTTGGATAGACCTAGAATTTTATGATCTCTTCTGCATCTTTAAAGGATGTGGGACTTCGGCCGCTTGCCGAGGACCACATCGTCCTTCTCCACAATAGAGTGGAGCATAGTGAGTTCTTCTGCCGCGAGAGTCTCAGCTAATACCTCGAGGGCCAGAGATACTGTTTTATTTTCCGCCCAGAGGGCTCTATTGGGATTGTTAATAATTGTGATCACGCCATTGTGCCCCAACATTTTCAGCTTCATATACCTGTAATGTTGTATGGCCTGAAATCATGTGAAGGCGTCACGTCCTAGTAGAGTGTGATAGCCACCGTGAAAGGGCACGATATGGAAAAGAAGTTCTTCGGATCTGTAGTTCTCAGGTTTTCCGAATACTACATGGAGTGTAACTCGTCGGGTATAGTGTGTTTCTTTTCCCAGGATGATTCCTTGAAAGGTAGTGTTGTTGTGTTTGATACGAGATCTATCGAACTGTATTTTCTCTAGCGTATCCTTGTGAATGAGGTTTAGACCGTTGTCACCATCCATTGGTACCTTGTTCAACCTGAAGCCATCTACTATGGGGTTTAGTACCAGGGCGACAGGTGTCCGGTCTATGCAGGATATTGGTGGGTCAGCCTCACCGAAAGGAGTCGGTGTGTTCGTCCATGAGTTCGCTGCTACCACATGGTGAATTTGTTGGAGTTCTTGAAGAGCTATTTTTCTATGGTTTCTCGAGGGAAACATTTTGTAGATTGTTAGGATCTTTGCATTGTATTCGGATCGCGCTGCTAAACCTTTGTCCGGGGGTGAGGCCCTGAGTATGCTTTCTCCACTCTTCACGACTTGCCCGGCGACCCAACATTCTCGAAGGATGCAGGTTGGGCTCGTGTTGAGCAAGACCGATTGTATTGGGCATGGTCTTTCCAGTAGTCCATTGAGAAACATTCTAGTGCTAGTCAGAGTTTTATTCCTTTTCTTAGCGGGCTAGGGCGTGACCGGTCATCGCAGGAGTATGTGCCTTCTCCATATTCATCTATGTTGTTCAACATGGATTGGTTCCATGCACATTTGTTGTATTTGCCAAGTGCTTTCCATGGCGCAATATTTGTGCACTGGGTTTGAGAGCTCGATGAAAGTTTGAATTTCGCGAAGGGCGAGGGCGTTGAGGATTCCTTTATCATTGCAATTGTGTCGGAAGGCATTGATAATATCCTGCTCACTGCAGCCCTTTGCCCTATATTTGTTGAGGAGGAATCTGTCCTAGAAGTGATGAACTGATTCCCCTGGCCATTGTTTGACCTCCTGTGAGCCCAATGATCCGAACTCTTTTTTTGACAATGAAAAACATCAGGAGAGGCTCCCACTCTCATTTATTGATAAAAGGATGGTATTTTGCATTTATATATACATATCTCCATGAAAATGGAAAATTCATGCCTTAAAAAAGTCCATGGAAAAAAGAAAAGAATACAGACCAAGAAAATTGCAGTAGTACAAGGAGTAGTCTAGGTGTGTAGAAAGGAAATCAAAGCCTCTAGTGTGCTTGCGTCTTCAGATCTGATCCTGTACTTCAGGATTTCCAAATCAACCAATAGTCCTCTTTTCGTTCTGGTGTTTGTAGGTCTCTCCTTATCAAAACATTGCCCATTTATTTGTTTCCATATGTTCCAAGCAGCGAGAATAACCATTTCTTTGAAGAGAGCTTGACTCCATGGTCTACCAGATTCTGCCATCATCTCTTGAATGCCCAAGGAAGTGTCCAAATGTATATGTAAGACCTCCCAACAGGTTTTGCTGAATCCGCATTGGAAGAATACATGAGTGTAAGTTTCCAAATTTCCTTGAGAGCATAACAGACAAGAATGATCTTCCCCAATATTAAAGTGTCTTCTAGACAACATATATTTTGTGTTTACATGATCCATAAAAATTAGCCAAGCAAATATTTTATGCTTGTTCATGCACTTAGTTTTCCATATATCTATTATATGTGTTGGTGGGTTCAACCCTCTGAAAAAGAATCTATAATATTTGCTTGGTCTGAAGGTTGTATCGCCCCAACATAGGATCCATTCATCCGCAGTGTAAGGTTAGAGTGTAATTTGGTCAAGTTTATGGGTTACCAGGTGGAGTTCCTCTCGGGCTTCTATTGATAGCGGCAAATGGAAGTTTGTCGTAGGGTCAGGATTACCTATGAATTGTGTTAGAGATGATACTCTTCCTTTGCAAACGAGAATAGGAGACGATATTTTTCCTGCCATATGCCTTCATTGTCCCACAGATCTTTCCAAAGGAGAATCGTGTTGCTAACCCTTGGAATATAGGAGGTGATTCCTCTATATATATGCATTAGAGAGAAAACACCCCACCACCAAAACGATCCACACTTTGGTCTTGCATGTGGAGGAGTTCCATCATAGTATTTTTCCCAAACTAGCATAACCCAGGGAACATCAAATTTATGAATTAATTTATGAATGTATTTCATCAACATGGCATGGTTCTGCACCATGAGATCTAGAACTCCAAGGCCACCCTTTTTCTTGAAGAATGCTCGAGCTGGGTGGTGGGTGGGATAGAATTTCGTACTCCCACATGATGTGAGTCCAAGACCTCGGTGGCGCGTCCCCTGTACCAGTGGGGTTTGGCACGGTAGGCTCGAGGTCCGTGGTTTTGATGAGACCTTGTTGCACCGATTCGAGGTTATATCCCGAGTTGGCAATTGGCACCGAATTATTCTTGGGATGAGTTTCGGATTTTTGACTATCGGAGGGGCCCGGTGATTGGAGACCGGGATGTAAACCATCCTTAGCTCTGGTAGTTGAGGCCGGGAACCCTTGGATGGACACTCGACGCTGGTGACCAAATGCGGGATGGGTGGGATGTGAGTTTCCCTATCATTGGGTCTGAGCCTAACTTGATCATAGACCAAAGATTGGTCACTGATCATGCTCATAGCCTGGATCCGGATGAGAACCCACATAGCAGCGGGATCTTGATAGAGTCCACATTGTTTGAGTGTTCGGAGTTGGTCCGCGACAGTCTTGTCATGAGGTCGTTCGAGGATGCTCCCGGGCTGTGTTCGGCTGACACAAATCGAGGCGTATCAACCAGGTTAGGTTTTAGGGCCGAACCAGGGATAGTGGCCGCCCAGTAGCAGCATCCATGGCTCCCGAAGTTAAAGCCTTGATATTCGCGGGCTCTGCGGATGGATCTTGGGGCTTTGTTAACACTAGATCTCCCCGGGGTTGGTGGTGAACTCTAGGCTCCTGAACCTGACTTCCTGGCCAGGGGTGAAGCCTTCGACCTGACCAAGGTGGCCGCCCGAATCAGCATGCAAAACAATACTTCCGAACGCGAAGACCTATCTGGGGACAAAGGCATCCTTGTTGCAGATCTCTTCGCTGATGACTAAACGCGCCATCAACCCTTCTAGCGATCTCACATCGGAACTCTCAATGAAAGCACCAATTGTTGCAAATATGCCCTAGAGGCAATAATAAATCGGTTATTATTATATTTCCTTTCATGATAATCGTTTATTATCCATGCTATAATTGTATTGATTGGAAACTAAATACATGTGTGGGTATATAGAAAACACTGTGTCCCTAGTATGCCTCTAGTAGACTAGCTCGTTGATCAAAGATGGTTAAGGTTTCCTTGCCATGGACATGAGATGTTATTTGATAACGGGATCACATCATTAGGAGAATGATGTGATGGACAATACCCAAACCATAAACGTAGCCTATGATCATGTTAGTTTATTGCTATTATTTTCTGCATGTCAAGTATGTGTTCCTATGACCATGAGATCATGTAACTCACTGACACTTGAGGAGTACCTTGTGTGTATCAAATGTCACAACGTAACTGGGTGATTATAAATATGCGCAACAGGTGTCTCCGAGGGTGTCTGTTGAGTTGGCATGGATCAAGATTGGGATTTGTTACTCCGTGTGATGGAGAGGTATCTTGGGGCCCACTCGGTAATACAACATCACAATGACCCTTGCAAGAAATGTTACTAATAAGTTAGTTAGGGGATCTTGTATTACGGAATGAGTAAAGTGACTTGCCGGTAACCATATTGAACTAGGTATGGAGATAGCAACGATCGAATCTCAGGCAAGTAACATACCAATAGACTAAGGGAACATCGTATGGGATTATCTAAATCCATGACATAGAGGTTCAACTGATAAAGATCTTTGAAGAATATGTAGGAACCAATATGGGCATCTAGGTCCCTCTACTGGTTATTGACGGTAGAGGTGCCTCGGTCATGTCTACATAGTTCTCGAACCCGCAGGGTCTGCACAGTTAACATTCGGTGACGAATTGGTATAGATGAGTTATGTATGTTGGTGACCAAAGGTTGTTCGGAGTCCCAGATGAGATCCCTAACATGAAGAGGAAATCTGGAATGGTCCGGAGGTAAAGATTCATATATAGGAAGTTCTGTGTTGATCACCGAAAAAAGTTCGGGCGTCACTAGTAGCATACCGGGGGTGCTGGAAGGGTTTCGGGAGTCCACCGGAAGGGGCCACTAGCCCTGAAGTGGACACATGGCCTGTGAGGGGTGCGCAGCAGCCGCTGATGGGCTGGGCACACCTCCCCACCTAGGCCCATCTGGCTAGGGCTGGTGGGAGGGTCAACCCTAGGGGGAAACCCTAGTGGTTGGGTGGCCCACCCCTCCCACTATATATATATGAGAGAGGGAGGAGGTCAGCCGCACCACAAGCCATGACGCAGCCCTTCCTCCCTCCAAGATTGCTTCTCCTCTAGATTGTATTGGCGTCGCTTAGCGAAGCACTGCCGGATCAGTTCCACCACCACCGTCGTCACGTTGTCGTGCTGTCAGAGAACCCATGTACCTCTCCACCCTCGCTTGCTGGACCAAGGAGGCGGAGATCATCATCGAGTTGTACGTGTGCTGAACATGGAGGTGTCGTCCGTTCGGCCCTAGATCGGAAGGAACATGATGGGATCGTGGGACGGCTCATGATAGGATCGCGAAGATGTTCGACTACACCAACCGCGTTTCTTAACGCTTCCCGCTTAGTGATCTACAAGGGTATGTTGATCCACTTTTCCTCTCATAGATGCTCATCACCATGGATAGATCTTGCGGGTGCGCAGGAATTTTTTTGTTTCCCATGCAACGTTCCCCAACAATGGCATCATGAGATAGGTCTATGCATAGATGAGATCTTGAGTAGAACACAAAAGATTTTGTGGGTGTTTATATTCAGATTGCTTCCTCCCTTAGTATTTTCTTGATTCAACGGTATTGTGGATTGAAGCGGTTCGGACCAACCTTACTCGTATGCTTACGAGAGACTGGTTCCATCGACTGACATGTGAGTTTGTTACATAAAGATGGCTCGTAGGTGTCTGTCTCTCTCACTTTAGTTGGATCGGATTTGATTAAGGCAGTCCTTGTAGAAGGTTGAATGGCAATTTACATATCATCATTGTGGTTTTGCATAGATAATAATCGTTCTTACTAGATACCCAGAGCAGCCACATAAAACATGCAACAACAATTAGAGGACGTCTAACTTGTTTTTGCAGGGTATGTTGTGATGTGATATGGCCAAAGACATGATGTTATATATTTGATGTATGAGATGACCATGTTGTAATAGTTAATATCGACGGCAACCGGTAGGAGCCATAGGGTTGTCTTTAATTACTGTATGACCTTCGTGTCAATCATTAAGCGCAATGTAATGCTTTACTTTATCGCTAAACGGTAGCAATAGTAGTAGAAGCATGGTTGGCTCGATAGCCACGATGGCGACACATTGATGGAGATCATGGTGTCATGCCAGTGACGATGGATATAATGCCGATGCTTTGGAGATGAAGATCAAAAGCAAAAGATCATGGCCATATCATGTTGCTTATGAATTGCATGTGATGTTAATCCTTTTATGCACCTTGTTTTGCTTAGGACGACGGTAGCATTATAAGGTGATCCCTCACTTAAATTTCAAGATAAAATTGTGTTCTCCCCGAGTGTGCACCGTTGCGAAAGTTCGTCGTTTCGAAGCACCAAGTGATGATTCGGTGTGATAAATTCTACGTTCGCATACAGCGGGTGCAAGCCAGTGTTGCACGTGCGGAATAGTTAGGTTAAACTTGACGAGCCTAGCATGTAAATACATGGCCTCGGAACACAAGAGACCGAAAGGTCAAACATGAGTCATATAGTAGTATGATCAACATAGAGATGTTCACTATTAAAACCACCTCATCTCACGTGATGATTGGACATGGGTTGGTGAATTTGGATCATGTGTCACTCGAATGACCAGAGGGATGTCAATTTGAGTGAGAGTTCCTAGGTAATATGATTAATTGAACTCATTATCGTGAACATAGTCAAAAGTGTCTTTGCAAATTATGTTGCAGATAGCTCACGCTATAGCTCCCCTATTTTATTGATACGTTCCTAGAGAAAAGTAAGTTGAAAGATGGTAGTAGCAATTATGTGGACTTTTGTCTATGATCCGAGGATTGTCCTTAGTTGCTGCACAGATGAATTATGTCGACGAACCCCCTGACGCGACGTTTGTGGATGTTGTGAACATCTGACAAGCACGTTCCGATGACTACTTTATAGTTCAGTGCGTCATGCATTATGGCTTACAATTGAGGCTCCAAACACGTTTTGAACGTGACGGAGCATATGTGATGTTCCAAGAGGTGAAATTGGATTTTAGGCTCATGCCCGTGTTGAGAGGTATGAGACCTCCAACAAAGATTCTTTACCTACAAGATAAAGGAGAATAGCTCAATCAGTTAGCATGTGCTCAGATTGTCTGAGTAGTACAATCACATGAATCAAGTGGGAGTTGATCTTCCAGATAAGATATTGATCGATATATTTCTCCAAGTCACTGCCACTAAACTACTCGAGCTTTGTGATGAACTATAAACATGCAAGGATGGATGATCCCATGAGCTATTCGCGATGTTTGACATCTCGAAGGTAGAAATCAAGAAGGAGCATCAAGTGTTGATGGTTGGTAAAACCACTAGTTTCGAGAAGGGCAAGGGTAAGAAGGGAAACTTCATGATTGTCAAGCAAGTTGCTTCTAGAGTGAAGAAACCCAAGGTTAAACCCAAACCTAAGACTAAGTGCTTCTGCTATGAGGGGAACGGTCACTCGAGCGGAACTACCCTAGATACTTGATAGATAAGAAGGCTGACAACATCGACAAAAGTATATTTGATATACATGTTATTGATGTGTACCTTACTAAGTACTCCTAGTAGCACTTGGGTATTAGATACCGGTTCAGTTGCTAAATGTTAGTAACTCGAAATAAAATCTGTGGAATAAACGGAGACTGACTAAGGGTGACATGACGATGCATGTTGGAACTGTTTCCAAGGTTGACATGATCACCATCGCACGCTCACTCTACCTTCGGGATTAGTGTCGAACCTAAATAAATGTTATTTGGTGTTTGCATTGAGCATTAACATGATTATATCTTGTTTATTGCAATACGATTATTCATTTAAGTTAGAGAATAATGGTTATTCTGTTTACATGAATAATACCTTCAACGGTCATGCACCCAATGCGAATGGTTCATTAAATCTCGATCGTAGTAATACACATATTTATAATATTGATGCCAAAAGATGCAAATTTAGTAATGATAAGTACCACATGCTTGTGGCACTATTACGAAGGTCGTACTAGTGTAAAGCACGTGAAGAAACTCCATGCTGATGGATCTTTTGACTAACTCGATTTCGAATCGGTTGAGACATGCCAACCATGCGGGCTAGTGACTTATTGGAATTGATACATGTTGATGTATGTGGTACAATAAGTGTTGAAACATGCAGTGTATATCGTTATTTTATTACCTTCACTGATGATTTGCATAGATGTGGGGATATTTACTTAATGAAACACAAGTCTGAAATGTTTGAAAGGTTCAAGAAGTTTGAGAGTGAAGTTGAAGATCATCGTGACAAGAAGATAAAATGTCTATGATATGATCGTGGAGGTGAATATCTGATCTAGGAGTTTGGTATGCAACTTAAGACAATGTGGAAATTGTTTCACAGCTCACGCCACCTGGAACACCATAGTGTGATGGTGTGTCCGAACGTCGTAGTCGTGCTCTATTGGATATGGTGCATACTATGATGTCTCTTACTGTTTTGACACTATCGTTATGGGGATATGAATTAGAGATAACTACATTCACTTTAATAGGGCACAATCTAAGTCTATTGAGATGACACCATATGAACTATGGTTTGGCAGAAACCTAAGCTGTCATTTCTTAATGTTTGGGGTTGCGACGCTTATGTGCAAAAGGTTTCCAACTAATGAGCTCGAACCCAAAGCGGGCGAATGTATCTTCGTACAATATCCTAAGGAAACATTTGGGTATACCTTCTATCTCAGATCCAAGCGCAAAGTGTTTGTTGCTAAAAATGGGTCCTTTCTCGAGAAAGATTTTCTTTCGAAAGAATTGAGTGGGAGGAAAGTAGAACTTGATGAGGTTGTTGAACCGTCACTTCAGTAGGATGATAGCACAACACATAAAGATGTTTCTGTGGTGCCTACGCAAATTGAAGAGGAAGCTAATGATGATGATCATGAAACTTCGGATCAAGTTACTACCGAATTTCCTAGGTTGACAAGGATATGTACTACCTATGCGGGGTATGGCGATCCTGTCTTGGAAATCATGTTTTTAGACAACGATGATCCTATGAACTATGAATAAGCGATGGTGGGCCCGGATTCCAACAAATGGCTAGGATCCATGAAATCCGAGATAGGATCCATGTATGAAAAACCAAGTATGGACTTTGGTAAGACTTGCTTGTTGAACGACAGGTCGTTAAGTACAACTGGCCTCTAAGAGTAAGACAGACGTTGATGGTAAATGTCACCACTTATAAAGCTAGACTTATCGCAAAAAGGTTTCTGACAAGTTCAAGGAGCTGACTACGATGAGACTCTCTTACCCATAGCAATGCTAAAGTCTCTTGGAATCGAGTTAGCAGTTGCTGCATTTTTCAATTATGAAATCTGGCAGATGGATGTCAAAGCAAAGTTTCCTTTACGGTATTCCGTAAAGAAAGGTTGTATGTGATACAACCATAAGGTTTTGTCAATCCTAAGGATGCTAAATGGTATGCAAGATCTAATGATCCTTTAATGGACTGGAGCAAGCATCTTGGAGTTGGAATATACACTTTGATGGGGTGATCAAAGTCTTTGAGTTTATACAACATTTATGAGAAACTTGTATTTACAAGAAAGTGAGTGGGAGCACTATAGAATTTCATATATGTATATGTGGTTGACATATTGTTGATCGGAAATAATGTAGAATTTCTGGGAAGCATAAAGGGTTGTTTATTGAAAGAAGTTTTTCAAAGGAAAACCCGGATAAAGCTACTAGTATATTGGGCATCAAGATCCATAGAGATAGATCAATACGCTTGATAAAACTTTCAATGAGAACATACCTTGACAAGTTTTTGAAAGAGTTCAAGATGTATTAGTCAAAAAGGAGTTCTTGCCTGATTTGAAAAGTGTGAAGTTGAGTAAGACTCAAAACTCGACCACGACAGAAGAAAGAGAAAGGACAAAGGTCGTCCCCTATGACATTAGCCATAGGCTCTATATAGTATGTCATGCTGTGTACTGCACTTGATCTGTGCCTCGCCCTATGTATGACAAGGGGTTACAAGAGTGATCCAGGAGTGGGTCACTGGACAGTGGTCAAAATGATCCTAAGTAACTAGAGGACTAAGGAGACATTTCTTGATTATGGAGGTGATAAAGAGTTCTTCGTAAAGAGTTACGTCGATGCAAGATTTAACACCAATCCGAACAACTCGGAGTAGCAATCCGGATATGTATAGTGGGGTAGCCATTTGGAAAGGCTCCAAGTAAAGTGTGGTAGCAACATTTACAGCATAGAGAGTTGCAAAGTACACACAGATCTGAATGTTACAGACATGTTAACTAAAACCTCTCTCACAAGCAAAACATGATCAAACCTCAGAACTCATTGGGTGTTAATCACATGGTGATGTAAGTGTTAATCACATGGTGATGTGAGCTAGATTATTGACTCTTGTGCAAGTGGGAGACTGTTGGAAATATGCCCTAGAGGCAATAATAAATTGGTTGTAATTATATTTCCTTCCATGATAATCGTTTATTATCCCTGCTATAATTTTATTGATTGGAAACTGAATACATGTGTGCATATATAGACAACACTATGCCCCTAGTATGCCTCTAGTAGATTAGCTCGTTGATCAAAGATGGTTAAGGTTTCTGTCAGATTTCGGGTTCTGCAAAACCCTTAAGGTTTAAACACACGGGCATGTGCGAAGATCCACTACAGCCTCGCCCGACCTAGCTCGCTACTCGATGAACACATCAAAGAACTCAATCATGACGAGGAACAAGATGAACACGAGAGTTAACCCAGGTTTGGGCCGCTGCGAAGCGTAATACCCTACTCCTACTGTGGTGGATTGCCTCTCGTGGAGGTTTGGGTGGATGAACTAGTACAGTGTTTTGGGACCTCCAGAGGGCTCTCGATGGTGTTCAAGGCTCCTTGCGGTCTGGTGAGTGGTGGAGTTTGAGGATAGGGTTCGGATGTGATCTCCTTCTACGGTGTAGTCTATGCTCTCTATATAGCGGCAGCCTGGGTCCTCTTCCCTTATCACAAAGGCAGGAAGGAATCGCACAACGACCAATTTCGAAGGGGGACAGGAGTTGGTGCTCGCACTGCCCAAAGGCGGTCTTCGCCTACAAAGTAGCTATCGATGGCGCAGGGACGGGCTCAGCGATGACATCCTCCCTATAGGGCGGGTGGTTGTGGTCTTCTTGCACCGGAATGGAAACCTTTCGGGGTACTTTGGAAACCCGCGTATGTCCTTGCTCCCTTTGCACTAAAAGTGAAACTGTGCCGCCTGGCGCACTAGCGCTCGCCTATCCTTCCTTGCATCATCTTTGAATCCTGAGGACGGGCCTTGCATAGGAACCTCCGCTGCTCGGGAGGGGGCCTTGGGAGGCCCATCCTTCGTGGGTCTTATCACTGTTGCTCCTTGCGAGGCCTGGGCCCTTGCGAGGTCCTTGTGTCATGTGGGGCCTCGCATGGTCCCATTTGGTTGATGAAGTGGGACATGCCCTGGGCCACAGGCAGGTAGGTCTGGGTACCCCCATTCCCAAAATGCCGACAGTAGCCCCCAGGCCGAAGGCGCGCCCGGGCTGGCTTACGGGCGAAGCCTAGAGGATGGTCCGAAGCATCGTGGGCCCCGAAATGCCTGTGGGGTAGGCTTGGCATGCGTCGAATGACCAGGTGGTGACGCCTCCGCTCCCCGAGGGCATCCGGAACCGCTCCCAGTCAAACCAATGAGACACCAGCGCAGTGTCGGTCATCATTGCATCCCATTGAATGTTGCTACTGCCCCAGGCCACGCGGATGTGACCCTTCGACGGGCCGCGTGCCCCTGGAACGCGAGGGGATGTCGGGCAGCCTCTGGCTGTATATAAACTGACGAGGTCAAGAAAACCCTCATCCATCTTTGTCTTCTCTATCTCCACACCTCTCGAACTTATATCTCCTAGCAATGGCGCCGACGAGGAAGTTTTCCGCTGTAGAGAAGGGGAAGTCTCCTAGGGACGGCCCTGCCGCCCCACCGCCCCGAGGGGCCGTGGTCGTCCTCGGAAGTATGCCGTGACACCGGCGGTGGCTCCTAGAAAGTGTGGTCATGCCCCAACACGTCACCGCGACCGCGGGGGAACGCAGTCCAGCACGGGCGGCCATGGCGGTGAACGCGGTGGCGGCCGAGGTGGGATGTTGGCAATGGCCACCCGGATGCGGCGCCCACAGCTCCATTCGGGCGACTCGGCCCTGGAGTTCATGACGTGGGCGGCTATGTTAGAAGCTGCCTGGTTCCAGCTTCCGAGCTGCCTCGCGGAGGCCCTGCCCGCTTTAGCGCCTGCCGGCCTATGCCTGCAAGCCGACGGACGCTGCAGCGGGGCATCTTGGGTGGAGGTCAAGGTCACCCCCGAGGGATACGTGTACCTGAACCGCGGCTGGCAAGCATTCGCCCGCGCCCATGGCCTGAGGGGGAGGCATAGCTTCCACTTCAAGTACGACGGGGATTCGACACTCTTTGTCAAGTTCTTCGGGGGAGAGGGCGAGCACCTGGGGCGCTGCCTGAAAGACGTCGGCCACGATGATCCTTGGGACAATCTTGCCCTTCATGATGGGCGCCGCACCTCCAGCAACAGCGACACCCCCTCCGAGGAGAGCCCGAGCGACAGCAGCGACAGCAGCTACGGCGCACCGCCATGCTAAAGTGCCCAAGTCTCGAAGGGCAGTTCGCCGCCATGGCGCCGTTCTCCCACTCCCGGGGACGTCTGCCCCGGGGTGCTTCCATGGGGCCGTGCCGTAGGATCCAAAGTAGGTCTATAGGGGGGGTGATTAGACTACTTGACCAACTAATTGTTTTTCCTTTTTCGCAATTTTAATTGTTGGCAAGTTTTAGCATTCATAGCATATCAAGTAACACCCTACACATGCATGTCTAAGAGTATAGCAACGGAAAGTAAAGACATTGCACATGTAAGTAAAGAGAGGGTTAGGAATGCAAAGACAAGTGATGACACGATGATTTTTCCCATGGTTCCAATAGGTGGGGCTATCGTACATCCACGTTCATGGAGTCTTCAACCCACAGAGTGTAACGGTCACGAGAGTCCACAGAGGGCTCTACCCACGGAGGGTTCCACGAAGATGCAAGCTTGAGTATTCCATGCGGCTTCCGTCCACGAAGGACTAGCCTCACTATGGGTAGATCTTCACGAAGTAGGCGATGTCCTTGCCCCTACAAACTTCTTGGTTCACTCAGCAACACGAAGTAGGAGGCTCCCAAGCGACACCTAACCAATCTAGGAGGCACCACCATCCAAAATGTAATAGGCTTGGTAATGACGATGAACTCCTTGCTCTTGTGGTTCAAGATGATAGACTACTCAACACACAATCACTCTCTCACAGATTTGGCTTGGTAGAAGAGATGGGATTGGTGGAAAGAAACTTGGGAAGGCTAGAAATCAAGATCCATATGGTTGGAGTGGAAGATCTTTACCTCAACACAAGGGTAGGTGGTTCTCTCTCAGAAAACTGAGTAGGATAGATATGGAATAGTTCTGAGTGCTTCACTTTTGAGTGGGTGGTGGTGAAGGGGTATATATAGGCATCCCCAAAAATCCAACCATTACACACAATAAGTCAGACTCGGTGACACCGATGTGTAAAACTCGGTGGTACCAAAGTGACAAAAAGTGGCAACTTTTGAATCTCGGATGGACCGATATACAATTCTCAGTTGCACCAACAAGGTGACCAACGGTCAGATTTACCAATCTCGATGACGCCAATTCACCATTCTCGGTTGGACCGAAAATGAGAACTTGCGTAATAGGAAGTTGGCAACCAAAGTCGGTGGCACCAAGTGAAGTGTTGGTTGCACCGAAGTGTTAGGGTTTAGCTGAGTCTATCTAGGGTTTGGGACTCGGTGGCACCGAGATAGGAATGTTGGTTGCACCGATTTGGCATACTTAATTGAGGACAGACTTTGGTGGGAGAGTATGTGGTTGTTTTGGTGACTGTCACTTGTGCACGTTTGAGCATATTGTTCACCATCAAAACTTTACCACCTTTTAATAGTATTGGCTTTCCTATAGACTCAAAGTGATTTCTCACAAATCTAAAATGTAGAGTCCTCTTGCTTGAAGCTTGGCCAACCTATTTCCTTGAATCTTGGGGTAATTCCACAATCCTCTTGCCATTCCCATCAATGAACTTTTCTGAAATATACTTGGTGAAAGCATTAGTTCAATGACTTATATGTTGCTATTAATTACCAAAACCACCAAGGGAGCAAATGTGCTTTTAATCTCCCCCTTTTTGGTAATTGATGACAACATATAGATCAAAGCTTCGACATAGATATAATCAATGAATGTAGTCGTCGCTTTGAGAAGTATGTGAAAAGCAAGAGCTCCACCTAAATTTGAGCATTATTTTTGAATTTGCATTTGAATGCAAATGCACAATCGATTAGGTACATGGGTCACTTATTACATGTCACATACCACTTGGTGGTGTGTGAGAGTAATTGGAATGTATATCATAGCACAACACAATCAACCAAAGACGAATGATCATCACATAAGCATTTAAGATGATAGGAAATAGTAGTATCATACATCAAAGCGTATGATCAAACATCACCAAGCGTGTATCACAAGCAAAACAAAAGAGTATCATGCCAAACAAAAGCAATTGTTTTGAAAAGGCAACAAAATATCAAATGCCCTCTCTCTCAAAGCCTAATTATCCATATACACTTGTCCCCCTTTGGCAACAAGTTACCAAAAAGTTCAAAGGTATCTATCTAAGAGTTCTTGGGCTGGTCTCCTCCGGTTATCGATGAAGGAGTCGAGATCATGTCATCGGCAAAGATATCTGCAGATGTCGTCGATGGAGCTGGAGTAGACACTGGTGGAACTGGAGCTGATGGAGCAGGAGCTGAGGTGACACTAGCTGGAGCTAATGAAGAGGGCCTCGATTCTGGAGTAGGCACTGTTGTTGATCTTATCTGAGTGAAGAACTGGGTGCCCGGCCTGAGAGGTGATCCTTCCTCATCATCGTCATCATCAGAAGAGGTTGTGGAGACCCGGGGAATGTACACAGAGTCAACTTCCTTCTGGAGCTCTGTCACTGACTTTGTAACCTTGTCCACTTTGTCACCAAGCACTTTGATCCTCGACTCAAAGAATCTCACAAGGCTATTCTGGTTCTCCAGAATCCCCTTGATATCCTTTTGCATGCCCTGGACGGCTGTGATCAGAAGATCCATTTGCTCGTTCCTGGATCTGGGGGCTTGAGCACTAGTGGCTCGAACAACTTCTGCCTATACTTGTGCTGTAGCAGATGTGGGATGATCTGGGTTCATCACCACAACATTGTCTTCGAACTCTGGCAGTAGGGGCAGGTGTGGGCGATCAAGAGCAAAAATGTGCTTCTCCAACTGAGAGTTAATAAGCAACTCGATGTAGGGTGCATAGCAGCATGAGCGCTTTTGGTCAGCAGCAACCCTCTTGATTGTCTCAACAATCAGATCCATTACTCTAATCCTAGTGTTCCTATCAAGGTGGATCAACATGTTGATGGAGTAGCCTCTGATCATCTTGTCATCTCCAGATTTGGGCATCAAGGTATGCGTGAGAATAGTGTTTATACTCCAGAGGTCTGCTTGCGGATAGTAGATGGATCCTTGCTTGTGTGATTGCACCTTGTCTACGGGGATAGGAGTATACATGTCTTTCATAGCATTGTGACTTGCCTTGGGTTCAGAATATACATCCAAATCTCCTTCCCAAGCTTCTGGAACTTCCAGTACAGCAGCCCATTCCTCAACAGTGGATTCATATCTAGCACCTTCTGTCATCCATACAATTCTACCATCTCCATAGAAATGAGCAGTGGAGTAGAATTTCATGATCATCTCATCGTTCCATGCAGTAAGCTCTTTGCCAATGAATTTGTCCAGACCAATGCAATGGAAGTTGTCTTGGACACTTGGGAAGTACTCCACATTATCTTTGATGAACTTCCAATCAACATACCTCATGTCACTAATAGTTGGGCTCTTGTCAAGCAGAACGGTCTCATACAAATCCTGTTGCTCTCTGGTGTAAAACCTGTAGTCAACGGCAGTCTTCCTCCTCGGATAATAAGTATCTATGGCTCTCCAAGCTCTCAATCCTGAGTCTTTCCTCTTCTTCATGTCCTCAGCAACTAAGTGGTTGGCATCATGCATCAGAAGATGTGGTCTGAGCTTCATCAAGGTAGTCAAGTCCTCATCATCTTCCACTCTGGAGGCAATCCCTTTGTTCTCTGAAGCAGGAATGTTCCTGGTAGTCCTCTTGGACTTCTGTGCAGCAGCCTTCTTGGATGTGGGCTTGGTGCTCTTGGAGGTGCCAGTCTTTGGCATAGCATCAGCCATGAGCTTCTTGGCTTTCTTCTTGGGAGGGACTATCTCAGCATGCTCTTCCTCCTCCTCCTCAGCAGCAGCACCAGCAGCCTCCTGTGGATCTTCAAACATAGAGGTAGGCCTGCCAATAACATGGACAATCCTCTTCCTCGACTTCTTCTCCCCTTCCTTTTTAGGCATAGCTTTGTTGGGGACCTCAACTGACACAGTGGCTCTTGCACTTTCATGTGCCTTGAAGGTTTTAGCAGGCGAATAGGTTTTGCGGACAACTCTTCGAGAGGAAGTAGCTTTAGTTGCTGACTTCTTGGCAGCCTTTTCTTGATTTTTAGCAAGTATCTCCTTAGGAATAAAATCTGAATCTTCTTCATCAGAGTTGAGCTTCTTCCTGGTTCTGGTGACAACCTTGGGCAACCCATGAGAGATGGGGGTACCTGGATCTGAGAAAGAACTTGCTTCTAGGCTTGTTCCAGAACTCATATCAACTCCCTGATCTGCCACATTCTGACTGTCCTCTCAGCCTGACATACTGACCCTCTGAATAGAGTATAGGAGAGCAGAAGAAGATGAGTCATCACAAAATGAGGCTATTTTTTGAAATTTAAGCAATGAATTTTCATGATTTTTGCATTCTGTCAAATAGATATCGGTGCAACCGAAATAGAAATTTCGGTGGGGCCGAGACTGACTGACCCACTAACTGAAACTTGGCAGCCTTTTCGGTTAGAACGTAAAGAGCAGCTCGTTTCCACCGAGTCAATTCTCATCCACACACAAAGGTATATTGGTGAGACCGATATTCCTATTTTGGTTTCACTGATATCTATCGGGCGGACGACAAAACCCTAGAAAACTCATCTTTCGTGAGATTACGGTGTTTTGAGAGGATGAAAACATGTGCAAAGGGTGTTATGATGATAAACAAGGATCTAATGTGCAAGAATCGGACGAGGAGTGCACTAGAGATCGAATCCGTACCCTAGTTTGGTGTGGATCCTCTACCGCGGCGACGAGGGACATGAGTTCATCGGCGATGACGATTCCCAGCGACAGAGGAGCACGCGGAGAGAAGGGCGACGACCAGGGGTCTTCGGAGGGGCAGCTTAGGGTTTTGGAGCGCAATGTTTGAAGAAGGAATTTCAAAGCGTCGGGGTCCAGAGTTATTTATCCACCACTGTCGGTGACACCGATTCTAAGTTTTTGGTGTCACCGAGTGCCTCAACTGTCAGCTGACAGGGACACTCGGTGTAACCAAGAAAATGGAATCGATTGTACCGAGATTCAAAAGCCATATCAACCCTAGGCATTCGGTGAGACTGTGATTTTGTGGTTGGTTCCACCGAGATGCACTTGGGAGGTTTTAATGGTCAGTCCTTGTTGATACGGAACTCCGAGTGCTCCACACACAGAGGGATCGAAAAGTACTTGTTCAAATTTTGTGATGCAGCATGAATAGAGTATGAGGTGAGAAAGTATAGATAGCTAATGAAGTGGTCCTAGGCATTCTTGTATATCCAATTGTCAAAATATAAATTAAAAGCCAAATAGCAACAATCGGATATCCTCGAATGAGAAAATAAATGCGGACCAACATGCTCACACAATAAGATGTCAAATGAAATCATGGCAAACATGCACAAAAACTCTATCATCTAACAAGCACTTGGGCGATGACGAAGTCGTCTATATATGAGTATTTGACTTAGGAGACAAGTAAGAATACTTTATCATAGGTCATACTCATCGTTTAAGCACAAGTGGGGTTACCACTTCTACATAAAGCATTTAAAGTTGTCACATAATAAGAGATGCTTTGACTGAAGTCTTAGAGTAAAGGTCCCCCTTGATGTGACATCCCCCTTGAAAAGGGATAAACTAACCTTGGGTTTTGTCAATGAAGACTTCATGTTGGTGAGGTAGTGATGCATGCTCAAGGTTGATGAAGATCACCAAGAGTTGGGAGCATACTTTTTGTTTCCTTACACTTCTCACCTACATGGGTTAGTCCCAACACACAAGAGACAAATACAAGGATATCTATGGAAATGGAGTGTAAAGCATGTGTGATGATGTCCATTGATTAGTTGATTACCTTGTCCCTTGCTTACCTTTGAGGGAATGTGTGACTCCTTAATCTATTGCATAGGGTTGATGTTGATTGCAAATAGATCTTGCCAATAATGAATGTCAGTGAATTTTATTAGCGGAGCCACCCCTCAAGAACTCTCTAGTTCTTCTTCTTGGGAATCCACATCAAGTTGATGGGGATCCTTGGTGTTGAAGTAGAACTTGTAGAAGTTGAGCTTGTAGTAGCCTTGGGAACCCACTTCACCAAAGCTTGGGATTCATCTTCATAAGAGTCAAAGTCCTCTTGGAGATTCTTCTTCTCCTTGAGCATGGTGTCTTGTGGTGGAAGGTCATCTTGAGTGTTTGTCCCCTTGGTAAGAGTATTTTCATACTTCTCCTTTTGAGTAACAAACTTGGGATTGGGATATTGACCTTCTTCCCATTCAACTCCATTTTCGTTGAAGTAGCCAACACCGCGATTCTTCCGGTATCCTCCGTGCTTGCGTACAATCTCATCAAATTGTTTGTACCCTTCAAGACTCTTGTAGATACCTTTCTCTATAATTCCTTTCAATGAAGCATTTTCTTGCTCCAGTGTAACTTGGCTAAGAGAATCATCATTAGTGTAATCAGTAGAACTACTAGGAGCAACATCATTGGGTTTAGCATTTTTATTGTTGCTACTAGATGAAGAACCTTTGTTTCCTTTTTTACTAGTTTGCTTAGATTTGACTTGTGGCATGAATGTAGACAAGAGTAGTCGTTCGGCAATATAAGATGAAGTCTTCTTTCGGAGATCGTCATTGATAGCTTTAAGAAACTTATGTTCCTGCTCCAAATTGAGCTTCTCGAAGCGTAGCTTCTCATGAGTTCTTACAAGCTCTCTATGATCTTCAAGAGTGATTCATGAGCTAAATTAAGTGTGTTGAGTTCTTTAGTTAGTTCTTCTATTTTCATCTTATCATCATCAATTGACTTATCTTGACTAGCATGAGAAATATCAAGTTCATTATGATTAACATCACTAGCTTTATGACATAGCAAGTCATCATCGTAAAGTAAGTCATCTTCATCACTATCGAAATAAAGATATTTGGGATGTGATACCTTGGGGCATTTATCCATGAAGCAACTTCCACCTCCTTCATTTGGTGAATCAAATAGGTGATAGGAGTTGGTTGTCACTAGTGCAATTCCGGCAACACCATCATCTTGACTATAGTCGGAGTTGGAGTGATAGCTTCTCTCGGAGTGGTTGTCGGAGTCAGAGCTGGAAACCCATTCACTAGCATGAGCTTGATGCTTCCTTCTTGAGTAGCTCTTGGTGTGCTTGTCCTTCTTCTCTGAGTCCCTACTTCTCCTTGAGGGTCTTCGTTCATAACGATCATCTCTACTCCTTCTCTCTCTTTGGGGTGATTCAGCTCTTGAGCTTCGTCTTCTTGGTGACTCTTCTCTTCATTTGTAGGGAGCTGAGCACTCATTTGACTAGTGTCCGGGCTTCCCACAATTCTAGCAGTTTCGATCATGACTTGACGAACGCTTCTCTTCATATCTTGAGATAGAGTTGCGATATTTGCTCCTATTCTTGTAGAACTTGTTGAATTTCTTTACCATGAGGCTGATCTCTTCATTTGTGACAAGGTTGTCGGTTGAGGTAGCGGGAGCATCACTTGTGTCTTTGTAAGCACCGCTAGACTTGTGATGAAGGTCTTCCTTGTCTTTGAGAGTCATCTCATGAGCAACAATTCTATCAATCACTTCCGTTGGTTTGAGATGTTTGTAGTTGGGCATCATTTGGATCAATGTGCACACGGTGTCATATATCTCATCCAAAGCTCGATGTATCTTCTTGATGACAAACTTGTCAGTCATTTCTT
The DNA here is from genome assembly GCA_022496015.1 of Hordeum marinum. Classification (NCBI taxonomy): domain Eukaryota; kingdom Viridiplantae; phylum Streptophyta; class Magnoliopsida; order Poales; family Poaceae; genus Hordeum; species Hordeum marinum. The sequence goes on along the minus strand of CM039675.1, from coordinate 392,942,145 downwards.
CGCTTCCTAAGCCGGCAATCTGATTGGTGTTTAGAGCTAGCCTAGAGTACATTTCAGTGACTCCTTTACCATCCTTCATCTTGAACTTATCAAGTTGACCTTGAAGAACATCTAACTTGGATTCTCTCACAGACTCAGTTCCTTCGTGCCTATCAACCAAAGTATCCCAAATCTCTTTTGCGTGTTCAACACGGCTGATTTTGTTGAATTCTTTAGGACATAGGTAGTTGAATAGTATGTCACATGCTTGAGCATTGAGTTGCAACATCTTCAATTCATCCGCAGATGCTTCATGATCCGGTTCCTTTCCAACCGCAAAGAGTTCACCTTGCAAGTCAACATGAACAACATCCCAAATGGCAGGATTATGACCAAGCAAATGCATTTTCATTTTATGCTTCCAACTAGAAAAATTAGTGCCATCAAAGTACGGACCTCTACGGTGATAATTTCTCTCACTAGATGCCATACTTCTCCTAGGTATTGAAACCAATGCAATGGAGACCAAAGCTCTGATACAAGTTGTAGGATCGAAAGTAGGTCAAGAGGGGGGAGGGGATTAGACTAATTGTCCAAGTAAAAGTTTTGCCTTTTTCCCAATTCTAATTCTTGGCAGGTTTTAGCCTTTCATAGCATATCAAGTAACACCCTACACATGCATGTCTAAGAGTATAGCAGCGGAAAGTAAAGACATTGCACATGTAAGTAAAGAGAGGGTTAGGAATGCAAACACAAGTGATGACACGATGATTTTCCCGTGGTTCCGATAGGTGGTGCTATCATACGTCCACGTTCATGGAGTCTTCAACCCACGGAGGGTATCAGTCGCGAGAGTCCATGGAGGGCTCTACGCACAGAGGGTTCCACGAACAAGCAACCTTGACTATTCCATGCGGCTTCTTTCCACAAAGGACTAGCCTCACTGTTGGTAGATCTTCATGAAGTAGGCGATCTCCTTGCCCTTACAAACTTCTTTGCTCACTCCACAACATGAAGTAGGAGGCTCCCAAGCGACACCTGACCAATCTAGGAGGCACCACCCTCCAAAAGGTAATAGGCTCGGTAATGACGATGAACTCCTTGCTCTCATGCTTCAAGATGATAGACCCCTCAACACACAATCACTCTCTCATAGATTTGGCTTGGTAGAAGAGATTGGATTGGTGGAAAGCAACTTGGGGAGGCTAGAAATCAAGATACATATGGTTGGAGTGGAAGATCTTGACCTTAACACAAGGGTAGTTGGTTCTCTCTTAGAAAACTGAGTAGGATAGGTATGGAATAGTTCTGAGTGCTTCTCTTTCGAGTGGGTGGTGGTGAAGGGGTATATATAGGCATCTCCAAAAATCCAACTGTTACACACAATAAGTGAGACTCGATGACACCGATGTGTAAATCTCGGTGGTACCGAAGTGACAAAAAGTGGAAACTTTTGAATCTCGTATGGACCGATATACAATTCTTGGTTGCAACAACAAGGTGACCAACAGTCAGATTTACCAATCTCGGTGATGCTGATTCACCATTCTCGGTCGGATCAAAAATGAGAACTTGCATAACAGGAAGTTGGCAACCCAACTCGGTGGCACCGAGTGTAGTGTCGGCTGCACCGAAGTGTTAGGGTTCGGCTGAGTCTGTCTAGGGTTTGGAACTCGGTGGCGCTGGGATAGGAATATTGTCTGCACCGATTTGGCATATTTGGTTTAGGACAGACTTTGGTGGGAGAGTATGTGGATGTTCTGGTGACTGTCACTTGTGCACGTTTGAGTATATTGTCCACCATCAAAACTTTACCCCCTTTTAATACTATTGGCTTTCCTATAGACTCAAAGTGATTTCCCACAAATGTAAAATGTAGAGTCCTCTTGCTTAAAGCTTGGCCAACCTATTTCCTTGAATCTTGGGGTAATTCCACAATCCTTTTGCCATTCCCATCAAGAAACTTTTCTTAAATATACTTGGTGAAAGCATTAGGTCAATGAATTATATGTTGTTATTAATTACCAAAACCACCAAGGGAGCAAATGTGCTTTGAATCTCCCCCTTTTTGGTAACTGATGACAACATATAGATCAAAGCTTCGACAAAGATATAATCAATGAATATAGTCGTCACCTTGAGAAGTATGTGAAAAGCAAGAGCTCCCCCTAAATTTGTGCATTATTTTTGAATTTGCGTTTGAATACAAATGCATAATCAATTAGGTACATGGGTAACTTCTTACATGTCACATACCACTTGGTGGTGTGCGAGAGTAATTGGAATGAATATCGTAGCACAACACAATCAACTAAAGATGAATGATCATCACATAAGCATTTAAGATGATAGGAAATACTATGATCAAACATCATCAAGCGTGTATCAAGCAAGACAAAAGAGTATTACTGTTGTCGTTTTCTCACGACAGATGCCATAGGGTGGCTTATCGGTGGTGTTGGGGCCATAGGACGCCGATGGGCTCCGGGTGCGAGATTGTGTACACGAAGGTGGAGACATGCGATGTACCCAGGTTCGGGGTCCTCCGTGGGAGGTAATGCCCCTAGTCCTGCTTGCATTCGTTGGATGGGTGGATAAGTATATAGAGGTGTTCCTCGAGCTATGTTCGGACGAGGAAGAAAGGAGCAGGCGGCTCGTCTCCCTACGCTATTGGGAAGGGTATGAGAGCTCCCTATGTGTGTGTTCTTGATCGGGGGTTCCGTCCCCGTTGCATAGGGGGCTCGGGGGGTTTTATAGGCCAACCCCTCGGCTCTTACAATATGATTTAGGTATGAGGGTGGAGGGACCCGGCTGGCAGCCTCTCCACCTAGCCAGGGGGCCCTGCGGCTTGTATCATCTCGTCATGGGCGGGGCCCGCCGTCCGAGCGGTTCCATCCCTGCTAGGACCCGCCGTCGGGCGCCACGATTGGCCCTCCCCCACCTGCCCCGGCACGGGCCGCCCAGGGAGGCGTCATTTAGCGCCAGCCGGCCGTCGGTACGGGCGGTGGCACTGTAGCCACGCCAGGGCAGGCACTCGACCGGCGGAGGCGTGCTGGAACTATTCTCGTTCCGGTCGCGCTCACTGAGGTCAGCAGGCTGGACGGATGGACTGTAGCCATGCGGGATGGCACGTCACGACAACTATGGCCACAGGGTCACTCGCCCCGCCAGTCACGTTGCACTGCCGTACCTACGGACAGGGAGACGGGACAGGGCGTGTCCGTCCCCAAGTCAATGGACAACCCGCCTCGTGGGCAGCCGGCTGCTTGGCCAGCCGGGCGGGACCACGCCCGGCCGCTAGACCAGTCGGGTGAAACGCCAGCTGGAGACAGCTCATGTGGCGTGTCCCCAGCCAGCCTCGTCGAGCCGGCCGATTGGTTTTTCTTCGAACCTTAGAGGGGAGGACCCCGTTGCCTTGGCCTACCCGGGGATATAAACCCCGTCAGTAGCCCCCGATGCCGGCGGGGGCCCACGTACGGCGGACGGTGGGTTGCCGACAGCTTCCCTCCCAGCCTAGTGCGCCTCCAGCTCGAAGGCGAAAGGGTAGCCGGGCCAACTGCAGGACCCGACGCCTCGGGTTATGGCGCGTCACTCCGGGGCACGCACCGGCACACGAGTTGCCACGCGATGCGTAATGATGCGTTGGGCCCAGCGCACGCGAGGAGATGGGATTTCGCCCAAGCCTAGTCCGGTAGGGCCCAGGCGTAGCCCGGTAGGCCTTGGGGCCGGGGCCGGATCCCCTGCACCCCGATACAGCCGTTACGGCCCGAAGCGACCCACTCGCGCGGGATTTCTGGGGAACGTGGGCGCAGACGATCCCACGTCCCCGGACGCGTCCTCCCCTATAAAAGGGAGGGAAGGACAGGGCCGGAGGTGCCCACGCCCCACTTGCCCCCTTGCATCCTTTCTTGCCATTGCTCCTCGCTTCGTGACCTTGCCTCTCCTCGTGTTGCCGCGCACGCGCCCACACGCCGCCCCACTACTGAGATGGACGACGAACGCGGCGACAGTTGGGGAGGATCCTTCATCACTGATGCCGATATCGAGGAGCTGTGCAAGGCGCAAATGCTGCCGCCGCCCTAGCGGGTGGCCGCCCGTGCGTCGGGCGGTGAGCTGGTGCCGGCGCCGTAGCCAGGGGAACGACTAGTGTTCCTCTGGCACTTATCCCGGAGCCTCGCGCTCCTGGTGAGCAACTTCTTCCGCCTCTTCCTTGAAACCCTCGACCTTCAACCTCACAATCTTGGTCTCAATGCTATTATCTCTCTGCCTTCGTGGCGTTGTGTGAGGGGTATGTGAGAGTTCTTCCTTTTCTTGGCCTCTTCAACGTGCTTTTCTATCTCAAGCCGTTGATCAACAACGCGTGCGGGGGCACCGTAGTGTGCTGCCACGATGTTGCCCGCTTCCCTCCCCTTTATTTGATTGACACCATCAAGGGGTGGTACCACACATTTTTCTATGTGCGGAATGTCGACCCGGCGATGGACTACATCGGGCTGCCGCCGTTCGAGGACCGCCAGTCGTCTCAGTAGAACTGGTCAACGTCGGTCCCGCGCGGCGTCGCTCTGGAGGAGCTGGTCCGGCTCCGGGAGCTGAAGAGCTCTGAGGGGCTGGTTGCCTCCGACCTGATGGTGGCCTTCATATCGTGCCAGGTGTCGCCTCTTCAGATGAGGCCACACTGGATCTGCGACATGTCAGGTCGGCACGACCCCTGCCGGCAGTCCACCGTAGAGTTGACGCTGGCTCAGGTGGCGAAGCTGGTGAACGCCCTGACGACGTTGAAGCTGAAGCCCGCCTCATGGTCGTTCGGCATGGAGCCGTATGACCGCATCAACCGCCCCCTGGTAAGTCTTCTTGTAGGGGTTTGTCTTTTGCTTGATATCCCCAACCGGCAGCCGGCGGGAGAACTTATGATGGGGTGCTGACCGCAGCGGCTGGTGCGATAGAACACCCCAGACGGCCCGCATCCTCAAATCTTCGAGGCGGAGCGGGCGGACTCCGACTCCCGGGACTTCCTGATGGGAGGTCCCGCGGAAGAGGGTGTGGACTCCTCTGAGGAGGCCGACGAGCCGGCAGGGCCGCAAGGCGGCACTCCCAGCGGAGTCGGAGGGACCGGAGCAGCCGGGGGACCCGGCGGAGCGGGTGAGTTCCCTCTTGGTCCCACCATCCGTGATTGGACGGACGACGACGATGATGATGACGATGAGCTGATGATCCTCGATGGACCTCCTCTTGCAGCACGCCCGGACCGAAGGAGCGAGGAGCGCCCGCTTCGAGGCCCGGTCGTCGAGCCGGCCGACAGGGACGGCACGTCAGCGACAATTGTGGCCACAGGGTCGCTCGCCCCTCCACTCACGTTGCGCTGCCATACCTGCGAACAGGGAGACAAGACAGGGCGTGTCCGTCCCCATGTCAATGGACAGCCCGGCTCATGGGCAGCCGACTGCTTGGCCAGCCGGGCGGGTGCACGCCCGGCCGCTAGACGAGCCGGGTGAAACGCCAGCCGGAGACGGCTCGTGTGACGTGTCCCCAGCTGGCCTCGTCGAGCCGGCCGATTTGTTTTTCTTCGAAGCAGAGAGGGGAGGACCCTGTTGCCTTGGCCTACCCGGGGATATAAACCCCATTAATCACGGCAACCAAAAGCAACTATTTTGAAAAGGCAACAAAATATCAAAAGTTCTCTGTCTCGAAGCCTCATGATCTAATGCACTTCTGCCCCTTTGGCACCAAGTTACCAAAAAGTTCAAAGTTATCTATCTAAGCGTTTTTGGGCCGGCCTCCTCCGGTTTTTGATGAAGGAGTCGAGAGCACGACATCGGCAAAGATCTCTACAGATGTCGTGGATGGAGCTGGAGTAGACACTAGTGGACCTGGAGCTGAGGGAGCAGGGGCTAAGCTGAAAGTAGCACGAGCTGATGAAGAGGGCGTCGATTCTGGAGCAGGCACTGTTGTTGATCTTGTCTGAGTGAAGAACTTGGTGCCCGGCCTGAGAGTTGATCCTTCCTCCTCCTCCTCATCATCATTAGAAGAGGTACTGGAGACCCGGGGAATGTGCATGGAGTCAACTTCCTTCCGGAGCTCTGTCACTAACTTTGTAACCTTGTCCACTTTGTCACCAAGAACTTTGATGCTCAACTTAAAGATCCTCACAAGGTTGTTCTGGTTCTCCAGAATCCCCTTGATATCCTTTTGCATGCCCTGGACGGCTGTGATCAGAAGATCCATTTGCTCGTTCCTGGATCTGGGGGCTTGAGCACTAGAGGCTCGAACAACTTTTTCCTCCGCTTGTGTTGTTGCAGATGAGGGGTGATCTGGGTTCATCACCACATCGTTATCTTCCAATTCTGGCTGTAGGGGCAGATGTGGGCGATCAAGAGAAAAAATGTGCTTCTCCAACTGAGAGTTGATAGCAACTAGATGTAGGGTGCATAACAGCATGAGCGCTTCTGGTCAGTAGCAACCCTCTTGATTATCTCAACAATCCGATCCATTACTCTAATCCTAGTGTTCCTGTCAAGGTGGATCAACATGTTGATGGAGTAGCCTCTGATCATCTTGTCATCTCCAGACTTGGGCATCAAGGTATGCCTAAGAATAGGGTTTATAGTTCGAGGCCTGCTTGCAGATAATAGATGGATCCTAGCTTATGTGATTGCACCTTGTCTGTGGGGATAGGAGTATACATGTCTTTCATGGCATTGTGACTTGCCTTGGGTTCAGAGTATACCTCCAAATCTCCTTCCTGAGCTTCTGGATCTTCCAGTAGAGCGGCCCATTCCTCAACAATGGATTCATATCTAGCACCTTCTGTCATCCATACAATTCTACCATCTCCGTAGAAATGAGCAGTGGAGTAGAATTGCATGATCATCTCGTCATTCCATGCAGTAAGCTCTTTGCCAATGAATTTGTCCAGACCAATGCAATGGAAGTTGTCTTGGACACTTGGGAAGTAGTCCACATTATCTTTGATGAACTTCCAATCGACATACCTCATGTCGCTAACAGCTAGGCTCTTATCAAGAAGAACGGTCTTATAAAAATCTTGTTGCCCTCTGGTGTAAAACCTGTAGTCAACGGCAGTCTTCATACTCTTAGCATAAGGATCTATGGCTTTCCAGGCTCTCAATCCCGAGTCTTTCCTGTTCTTCATGTCCTCAGCAACTAAGTGGCTGGCATCATGCACTAGAAGATGTGGTCTGAGCTTCATCAAGGTAGTCAAGTCCTCATCATCTTCCACTCTGGAGGCAGTCCCTTTGTTCTTCTCTGAAGTAGGAATGTCCCTGGTAGTCCTTTTGGACTTCTGTGCAGCAACCTTCTTAGAAGTAGGCTTGGTGCTCTTGGAGGTTCCAGTCTTTGGCATAGCATCAACCATGAGCTTCTTCGCTTTCTTCTTGGGAGGGACTATCTCAGCATGCTCTTCCTCCTCCTCCTCAGCAGCAGCACCAGTAGCCTCCTATGGATCTTCAAACATAGAGGTAGGCTTGCCAATAACATGGACAATCCTCTTCCTGGACTTCTTCTCCCCTGCCTTTTTAGGCATAGCTTTCTTGGGGACCTTAACTGACACAATGGCTATTGCACTCTCATGTACCTTGAAAGTTTCAGCAGGAGCATAGACTTTGCTGACAACTCTTCGAGAGGAAGTAGCTTCAGTTGCTGACTTCTTGGCAGCCTTTTCTTGCCTTTTAGAAAGTATCTCCTCAGGAATAAAATATGTATCTTCTTCATCAGAGTAGAGCTTCTTCTTGGTTCTGGTGGCAGCCTTGGGAAACCCATGAGAGCTGGGGGTGCCTGGATCGGAGAAAGAACTGGCTTCTGGGCTTGTTCCAGAACTCATATCAACTCCCTGCCCTACCACATTCTGACTGTCCTCTAAGCCTGACATACTGACCCTGTGAATAGAGTATAGGAGAGTAGAAGAAGATGTGTCATCACAAAATGAGGCTATTTTTTGAAATTCGAGCAATGAATTTTCAAGATTTTTGCATTCCGTCAAATAGATATCAGTGTAGCCGAAACAGAAATTTTGGTGGGGCCGAGACTAAGTGACTCACTAACCGAAACTTGCCAGCCTTTTCGATCAGACCGAAAAGAGCAGCTCGTTTCCACCGAGTCAATTCTCAGCCACACAGAAAGGTATATCGGTGAGACCGATATTCCTGTTTTGGTTTCACCGAGATCTATCGGGCAGATGGCAGAACCCCAGAAAACTCATGTTTCGCGAGATTACGGTGTTTTGAGAGGATGAAAACATGTGCAAAGGGTGTTATGATGATAAACAAGGATCTAATAAGCAAGAATCAGACGAGGAGCACACTAGAGATCGAATCCGTACCCTAGTTTGGTGCGGATCCCCTATGGCGGCGATGAGGGAGAGGAGTTCGTCGGCGATGGTGATTCCCAGCAGCAGAGGAGCGCGTCGAGACAAGGGTGGCGACCAGGGGTCTTCGGAGCGGTAGCTTAGTGTTTTGGAGCACGACGTTTGAAGAAGGAATTTCAAAGCGTCGGGGTCCAGAGTTTTATACCCACCACTGTCAGTGACATCGATTCTACGTTTTCGGTGTCACCGAGTGCCTCAACTGTCAGCTGACAAGGACACTCGGTATAACAAATGGAATCGGTGGTACCGAGATTGAAAAACCAGATCAACCCTAGGCATTTGGTGAGACCAAGATTTTGGGGTTGGTTCCACCGAGATGCACTAGGGAGGTTTTAATGGCTAGTCCTTGTCGATACGGAACTCCGAGTGCTCCACACACAACGGGATCGAAAAGTAGTTTTTCAAATTTTTTGATGCAGCATGAATAGAGTATGAGGCGAGAAAGCATAGATAGCTTAAGAAGTGGTCCTAGGCATTCTTTTATATAAAATTGGCAAAAGATAAATTAAAAGCCAAATAGCAACAATAGGATATCCTCGAATGAGAAAATAAGTGCAGACCAACATGCTCACACAATAATATGTCAAATGAAATCATGGCAAACATGCACAAATACTGTAGCATCTAACAAGCACTTGGGCGATGATGAAGTCATCTATATATGAGTATTTGACTTAGGAGCCAAGTAAGAATACCTGACCATAGGTCATACTCATCGTTTAAGCACATGTGAGGTTACCAATTTTACATAAAGCATTTAATGTTGACACATACTAGGAGATGCTTGATGTCGCTTGAAGCGACGTTGCTATTTCCCCAAAGAGGAAGGGATGATGCAGCACATCAGCAGTACGTATTTCCCTTAGATATGAAACCAAGGTTATCGAACCAGTAGGAGAACCAAGCAACACAACATAAACACCCCCTACACACAAATCACAAATACTCGCAACCCAACGTGTTAAAGGTGTTGTCAATCCCTTTCGGGTAATGGCGCCAGAGAGGCACGTGGATGGGAGAAAGTTGTAAATGTTGATAGATCGAACGCCAAATAAAATAAAGTGCACCAAGGTATTTTTGCGTTTTTGGAAATATAGATCTGAAAATAAATGCAAGAGAAAATTAGATCGCAAAGGAAAATAAAGTGAGAAAGAGACCTGGGGGCCGTAGGTTTCACTAGTGGCTTCTCTCGAGAAAATAGCAAATGATGGGTGAACAAATTACTGTTGGGCAATTGATAGAACTTCAAATACTCATGACAATATCGAGTCAATGATCATTACATAGGCATCACGTCCAAGATTAGTAGACTGACTCCTGCCTGCATCTACTACTATTACTCCACACATCAACCACTATCCAGCATGCATCTAGTGTATTAAGTTCATGGAGAAACAGAGTAATGCACTAAGAACGATGACATGATGTAGACAAGATCTATCTATGTAGAGATAGACCCCATCATTTTATCCTTAGTATCAATGATACATACGTGTCGTTTCCCTTCCTGTCACTGGGATCAAGCAATGTAAGATCGAACCCACTACAAAGCACCTCTTCCCATTGCAAGATAAATAGATCAAGTTTTCCAAACAAAACCCAAATATCAGAGAAGAAATATGAGGCTATACGCAATCATGCATATAAGAGATCAAAGAAACTCAAACAACTTTCATGGATATAAAAAGATAGATCTGATCAAAAACTCAAAGTTCATCCATCCCAACAAACACACCACAAAAGAGTTACATCATATGGATCTCCAAGAGGCCATTGTATTGAGAATTCAGCGAGAGAGAGAAATCCATCTAGCTACTAACTATGGACCTAAAGGTCTACAAAGAACTACTCACGCATCATCGGAGAGGCACCAATGGAGGTGGTGAACCCCATCCGAGATGGTGTCTAGATTGGATCTGGTGGTTCTGGACTCTGCGGCGGCTGGATGAGTATTTCGTCTGTCACCTTAGCGTTTCTAGAATATCGGGGTATTTATAGAGCGAAGAGGCGGTCCAGGGGCACCCGAGGTGGGCACAACCCACCAGGGCGTGCTTGGTCCTCCTGGTGCTCCCTGGTGGGTTGTGCCTCCCTCGGGGCACCCCCAGGCGCTGCGAGGGACTATTGTGCTCCTTCTGGCCCACAAAAAATCATCGTGAAGTTTCGTGGCATTTGGACTTCGTCTTGTATTGATTTTCTGCTATGTAAAAAAACATGGAAAAAACAACAACTGGCACTTGGCACTATGTCAATAGGTTAGTACCAAAAAATGATATAATATGACTATTAAATGATTATAAAACATCGAAGATTGATAATATAACAACATGGAACAATCAAAAATTATCGATACGTTGGAGACGTATCAGCATCCCCAAGCTTAACTCCTACCTGTCCTCGAGTAGATAAGTGATAAAAACAGAATTTTTGATGTGGAATGCTGCCTAACAAGTCAAATCATATTATTTTTCTTATAGCATGGACATTTGGACTTTTAGTTGTTCAAAGCAATAGTCTAGTTTTGACATAATAATTTAGATACTCCATCATATCAACAAGCAACCATGTCTTTCAAAATATCAATGCTAAAATAAGTTATCCCTAGCCCATCATGCTCAAACATTGGTCCATTCATGAAACACACTCGAATATTAGCTACACCCAATACTTAAGTACAATCATATTGCCTCCTAGTTGGTGCTTTGGTAAGAGAAGATGCAGACTCAAATTCAAAAATAAAAATTGCATAAAGTAAAAGAAAGGCCCTTCGCAGAGGGAAGTAGGGATTTGTAGAGTTGCCAGAGCTCAAAGCGAAAAACTTAGAGATAAAAACATTTTCGGAGGTGTATCCATCCCACCAACGAAAACAACTTTGGGTTCCCAACACTTTCCATGCTAGATATATCATAGGCGGTTCCCAAATAGAAAATAAAGTTTATTCCTTTTTTCCATACTTTCACTTTCCAAGGAATTTATTATTTGACAACATAAAGTAAATTCATTTTTTTGCATTTCGGGACTGGGCATCCCTAATACCTTTGCCTTACTCTCGTGCAATGACAAGTGAATAAACACTCATCGTGAGAATAACACATCTAGAATGGAAAATATTAGCCACCCCTCACCGCTCCACGAGCGAAACAAACACACAAAAGAGAATTTTATTTTGAAAATTAGAGATGGCACATACAAATTTGCTTAGAACAGCATGGAAATACCACATATAGGTAAGTATAGTGGACTCGTGTGGCAAAAACTTGGTTTAAAGATTTGGATGCACAAGTGGAGCTCATACTTGGTGCAAAATAAAGGCTAGCAAAAGATTGAGAAGCGAACAACTAAGAAACGAATAATATCATAAACAAGCATTTAAGCATAAATAACACCAAATAATGCACCACAAGTAGGATATAATTTCATTGCATGACTACTGACTTTCGTACTTGCATAGGGAATCACAAACCTTGACACCAATATTCTTACTAAAGCATAATCACTCATCAACATAACTCACATATCACATCATCATATCTCAAAACTATTAATAAGAATCAAGTTTTTTTCCAATGATCTTCATGAAAGTTTTTATTATATCCTTCTTGGATATCTATCTCTTTGGGACTAATTTTCATGTGCTAGTTTTCATAATCTCAAACAAATATAAGTGAAGATCAAGAGCATAATTTTTCTTCTTTCTCTCAAAATAATTTAAGTGAAGCAAGAGAGAATTTATTGAAACTTTTACTAACTCTCAAATAAATCTAAGTGAATTAAGAGAGCATTTCTTCAAAAATACTAAGCACATCGTGCTCAAAAATATATAAGTGAAGCACTAGAGCAAGTCCATTGCTCATAAAAATTTTAAGTGAAGCATAGAGAGAAACTTAACAAGTCATGACATAATTTTAAGTGAAACATAGAGAGAAACTTAGCAAGTCCATTGTACATCAAGGGATCAAAACTTAACACACAAAATAAAACAAGAAAATACTCATATCATACAAGACGCTTCAAGAAAAGCACATATCATGTGACGAATAAAAATATAGTTTCGAGTAAAATACCGATGATCGTTGGAAGAAAGCGGGGATGCCACTCAGGGGCATCCCCAAGCTTAGTTGGTTGCTCATTTTTGGATAATAGATTGGGATGCCAGGGCATCCCCAAGCTTAGGCTCTTCCATCCTTCCTTCATCCATCGTAAGTTAACCCGAAACTTGAATACTTGAATCACACGAAACTCAACAAAACCTTCACGAGATCCGTTAGTATAAGAAAAATAAATCACTACTATAGGTACTGTATTAAACCAATTAATATTTTGTTCTTGCATTATACCTACTGTATTCCAACTTTTCTATGACAAAACCTCATCAAAGAAAACCATAGAGCCATCAAAATAACCACACAACACAAAGAAAACAAAATCTGTCAAAAACAGAATAGTCTGTAGCAATCTGGATATTTAGAATACTTATGTAACTCAAAAAATTCTTAAAAATTATAATAACGTGATAAATTTGTATATAAATCTTGTGTCAAAAATTCAGAATTTAATCACGCTTCTGTGATTTTTAATATTTCTGTGACTGGAGCACAAAGTTTCTGTTTTTCAACAAGATCAAAGCAACTATCACCCAACATGATCCCAAAGGCTTTACTTGGCACAAACACTAATTAAAAAACAAAAAACACAATAATAACAGAATAATAATTGTTTAAAAACACAATAACAGAAAGCAAAAATCAAAAATAAATTTTATTCATTGGGTTGCCTCCCAACAAGCGCTATTGTTTTACGCCCTTAGCTAGGCATAAAGCAAGGATCTAAGTTTTGTCATCTTTGTTCTGAGATCTATAAGATGCCCTCATGGTTGATTCATATGGTGGCCTAATTATTGCTCTAGGAAAGTGTTCCATACCCTTCCTCAATGGAAATTGGAACTTAATATTGCCTTTTTTCATATCAATCACGGCACCGATAGTGCGTAAAAATGGTCTATCAAGAATAATTGGACAAGACGGATTGCAGTCAATATCAAGAACAATAAAATATATGGGCACATAATTATTATTTGCAATAATAATAACATGATTAATTCTTCCCATAGGCTTTTTAATAGTAGAATCCGCCAAGTGATAATTTAAAGAACATGATTCAATATCGGTAAGACCAAGCACATCACATAAAGATTTCGGAATTGTAGAAACACTAGCACCCAAGTCACACAAAGCAAAACACTCATAATTTTTAGGGATTGATACTTCTAATTCCATTTTTCTTCGAAAGCTTTCATCATAGCATCAACAATATGTTTAGTAAAAGCTTTATTTTGTTCATAAGCACGGGTGAATTTATCATGGATTGCAACAAAGAAATACAATCAATCAAAGAGAAAATATCATAATTAAAGTCTTTGTAATCCAAAAGAGTGGGCACATCACTAGTTAAAGTTTTGACCTCTCCAAACCCACTTTCATCAATTCTTTCGATTTTCACCCTCCGAAATATTGGGACGCCTTCTACCTAAATTGACTCTTCTCCAGTACATTTTTCACCAATCTTAACTTTACTAAACAAGGAATCAATGGAATAAACACCAATCATTTTAAGATCTTCATCATTTTTAAGAAACAAATCACTAGAAAACGCTTTTTCTAAAAATTCTCTTTTAGCTCTAAGCATAGCGGTTCTTTTCTTACTTTCATCCATAGAAACATAAAGATGTTTAATTGATTCATTTATGGTAGGCACAAAAAATTTCATCTTGAGATTTTCCACATCATGAGCAATTCAATCTTACTCAACTTTTTTTCTATGGAAGTGTTGAAAACTTTTTGTGTATTGATAAATTATTTAATATTATTCTCAAGATCAGAGGTGTGCCTATTATTATTATAAGATTCATTTTCATAGGAATTACCATAATTATTAGAGGAATTACTAGGGAAAGGCCTAGGATTAAAATTACCTCTATAAGCATTGTTATTGAAATTGTTTCGAGAAATAAAATTCACATATATGGCATCACTATTTTGCTCAATCAAAGTAGACAAAGGCATATCATTAAAATCAGTAGGAGCACTTTTACTAGCAACCAATTTCATAAGAGAATCAACTTTTTCATTCAATGAAGAAATTTCGTCAACCGAATTAACTTTTTTACTATTAGGAGCCCTTTTGGTATGCCATTCTGAATTATTTGCCACGATATAATCAAGAAATTTGGTGGCTTCACCGAAAGTAATTAGCATAAAAGTACCATCCATGGCGGAATCTAAAAGATTATGAGAAACAAAATCCAATCCCGCATAAAAAATTGTATGATCATCCAAAGATTTAACCCATGAGTTGGGCAATTCCTTAGCATCATTTTCATCCTTTCCCAAGATTCTGCAACATGCTCATGTTCAAGTTGCTTGAAATTCATGATCTGGGTTGTAAGAGAAATAATTTTTGCGGGAGGAAAATACTTAGTGATAAAAGCATCTTTGCACTTATTCCAAGAATTGATACTATTGCGAGGGAAAGAAGAGAACCAAATTTTTGTAGAATCATGCAAAGAAAACAGAAATAATTTCATCTTAACCACATCATTGTCCACATCTTTTTTATTTTGCATATCGCATAATTCCACGAAGGTATTAAGATGGGACGTGGCATCCTCGTTAGGAGTACCGGAAAATTGATCTTTCATAACAAGATTCGGCAAAACAGTATTAATATTACAAGACTCCGCACTAGTGGCGGGAGGAGCAATCAGAGTGCCGATAAAATCATTGTTGTTGGTATTTGAGAAATCACATAACTTGGTTTTCTCTTCAGTCATGATGAACACACAAAAAGATTGCACTCAAAAAGAGATGCGGCAAGAAAACGGCGAACAGAAAAAGAGAGGCGAATAAAACGGCAAATTTTTGTGAAGTGGGGCAGAGGAAATGAGAGGCAAATGGTAATTAATGTAAGTTGTAAGGAGATGAGATTTGTGATTAGGAAACTCGTATATGTTGAAGATCCTCCCTGACAACGACGCCAGAAATTCCTTTTGATGTCGCTTGAAGCTACGTCGGTATTTCCCCAAAGAGGAAGGGATGATGCAGCACAGCGGCGGTAGGTATTCCGCTCAGATATGAAACCAAGGTTATTGAACTAGTAGGATAACTAAGCAACACAACGTAAACAGCCCCTGCAGACAAATAACAAATACTCACAACCCGACGTGTTAAAGGGGTTGGCAATCCCTTTTGGGTAACGACGCCAGAAAGGCACATGGACGGGAGAAAGTTGTAAATGTTGATAGATCGAACGCCAAATAAAATAAAGTGCAGCAAGGTATTTTTGGGTTTTTGGAAATATAGATCTGAAAATAAATGCAAGAGAAAAGTAGATCTCAAAGGCAAATAATATGAGAAAGAGACCCGGGGGGCATATGTTTCACTAGTGGCTTCTCTCGAGAAAAATAACAAATGGTGGGTGAACAAATTACTGTTTGGCAATTGATAGAACTACAAATACCCATGACGATATCCAGGAAATGATCATTACATAGGCATCACATCCAAGATTAGTAGACCGACTCCTTCGTGCATCTACTACAATTACTCCACACGTCGACCGCTATCCAGCATGCATCTAGTGTATTAAGTTCATGGAGAAACGGAGTAATGAAATAAGAATGATGACATGATGTAGACAAGATCTATCTATGTAGATATAGACCCCATCGTTTTATCCTTAGTAGCAATGATACATACGTGTCATTTCCCTTTTTGTCACTGGGATCAAGCATCGTAAGATCGAACCTACTACAAAGCACCTCTTCCCATTGCAAGATAAATAGATCAAGTTGGCCAAACAAAACCCAAATATCAGAGAAGAAATATGAGTTTATAAGCAATCATGCATATAAGAGATCAAAGAAACTCAAATAACTTTCATGGATATCAAAAGATAGATCTGATCATAAACTCAAAGTTCATCGATCCCAACAAAGACACCTCAAAAGAGTTACATCATATCGATCTCCAAGAGACCATTGTATTGAGAATTCTGTGAGAGAGAGAGAGAAAGCCATCTAGCTGCTAACTACGGACCCAAAGGTCTACAAAGTACTACTCACACATCATCAGAGAGGCACCAATGGAGATGGTGAACCCCATCCGAGATGGTGTCTAGATTGTATCTGGTGGTTCTGGACTTTGCTGTGGCAGGATGAATATTTCGTCTGTCGCCCTAGGGTTTCTGGAATATTCGGGTATTTATAGAGCGAAGAGGCGGTCTGGGGGGCACCCGAGGTGGGCACAACCCACCAGGGCGCGCCTGGGCCTCCTGGCACGCCCTGGTGGGTTGTGCCTCCCTTGGGGCAACCCGAGGCGCAGCCAAGGCCCGTTGTGTTCCTTCTGCCCATAAAAAATCGTCGTGATGTTTAATGGCATCTGGACCTTGTCTGGTATTAATTTTCTGCGATGTAAAAAACATGGAAAAACAGCAAGTGGCACTTGGCACTATTCCAATAGGTTAGTACCAAAATTTTTATATAATGACTATATAATAATTCTAAAAGATCCAAGATTGATAATATAACAGCATGGAACAATCAAAAATTATAGATACGTTGGAGATGTATCAATGCTTTTACTCAAGTCTTAGAGTGAAGCCCCCCCTTGATGTGACATCCCCCCAAAAGAGGGATAAACTAACCTTGGATTTTGTCGATGAAGACTTCACGTTGGTGAGGTAGGGATGGATGCTCAAGGTTGATGAAGATCACCAAGAGTTAGGAGTATCCTTGTTGTTTCCTTACTCTTCCCACCTTCATGGGTTAGTCCCAACACACAAGAGACAAATACAAGGATATCTATGGACATTGAGTGCAAAGCATGTGTGATGATATCCATTGATTTGTTGATTACCTTGTCCCTTGCATACCTTTGAGGGAAAGTGTTACTCCTTGATCTATTGCATAGGGTTGATGTTGATTGCAAATAAATCTTGCCAATAATGAATGTGATTGAATTTCATTGGCGGAGTCACCCCTCAAGAACTCTCTAGTTCTTCTTCTTGGGAATACACATCAAGTTGATGGGGATCCTTGGTGTTGAAGTAGGGCTTGTAGAAGTTGATCTTGTAGTAGCCTTGGGAACCCACTTCACCAAAGCTTGGGATTCATCTTCATAAGAGTCAAAGTCCTCTTGGAGCTTGTTCTTGCCCTTGCCGCTTGGTGTCTTGTGGTGGAAGGTCATCTTGAGTGTTTGTCCCCTTGGGAAGAGTATTTTCATACTTCTCCTTTTGAGGAACAAACTTGGGATTGGGATATTGACATTCTTCCCATTCATCTCCATTAGCGTTGAAGTAGCCAACACCGCGATTCTTCAGGTATCCTTCGTGCTTGCGTACAGTCTCATCAAATTGTTTGTACCCTTCAAGACTCTTGTAGATACCTTTCTCTATAATTCCTATCAATAAAGCATTTTCTTGCTCAAGTGTAACTTGGCTAAGGGAATCATCATTAGTGGAATCAATAGAACTACTAGGAGCAACATCATTGAGTTGAGCATTTTTATTGTTCCTACTAGATGAAGAACCTTTCTTTCCTTTGTTACTAGTTTGCTTAGATTTGGCTTATGGCATGAATGTAGACAAGAGTAGTCGTTTGGCAATATAAGATGAAGTCTTCTTTTGGAGATCGTCATTGATAGCTCTAAGAAATTCATGTTCTTGCTCCAAATTGAGCTTGTCAAAGCGTAGCTTCTCATGAGTTCTTACAAGCTCTCTATTCTCTTCAAGAGTAGATTCATGATCTAACTTAAGAGTGTTAAGTTCAATAGTTAGTTCTTCTATTTTCATCTTATCATCATCAATTGACTTATCTTGACTAGTATGAGAAATATCAAGTTCATTATGATTAATATCACTAGTTTTATCACATAGAAAGTCATCATCGTAAAGCAAGTCATCTTCATCACTATCAAAATCAAGATATTCGGGATGTGATACCTTGGGGCCTTTAGCCATGAAGCAACTTCCACCTCCTTCATTTGGTGAATCAAATATGTCGTAGGAGTTGGTTGTCACTAGTGCAATTCCGGCAACACCATCATCTTGACTATAGTCGGAGGTGGAGTGATAGCTTCTCTCGGAGTGGTTGTCGGAGTCGGAGCCGAAAACCCATTCACCAATATGACATGGATGCTTCCTTCTAGAGTAGCTCTTGGTGTGCTTGTCCTTCTTCTCTGAGTCCCTACTTATCCTTGAGGATCTTCATTGAAAACGATCATCTCTATTCCTTCTCTCTCTTCAAGGTGATTCGTCTCTTGAGCTTCGTCTTCTTGGTGACTCTTCTCTTCGTTTGTAGGGAGTTGAGCACTGATTTGAGTAGTGTCCAGGCATCCCACAATTGTAGCTGTTTCAATCATGACTTGACAAACGCTTCTCTTCATATATTGAGTTAGAGCTGTGATCTTTACTTCTATTCTTGTAGAACTTGTTGAATTTCTTGACCATGAGGCTTATCTATTCATTTGTGACAAGGTTGTCGCTTGAGGTAGCGGGAGCATCACTTGTGGCTTTGTATGCACCGCTAGACTTGTGATGAAGGTCTTCGTTGTCTTTGAGTGTCATCTCAGGAGAAACAATTCTACCAATCACTTCTGTTGGCTTAAGATCTTTGTAGTTTGGCATCATTTGGATCAATGTGCACACGGTGTCATATCTATCATGCAAAGCTTGAAGTATCTTCTTGATGATGAACTTCTCAGTCATTTCTTTGCTTCCTAAGCCGGCAATATCGTTGGTGATGAGAGCTAGCCTAGAGTACATTTCAGCAACAACTTCACCATCCTTCATCTTGAACTTGTCAAATTGTCCTTGAAGAACATCTTACTTGGATTCTCTCACGGCCTCAGTTCCTTCGTGCATATCAACCAAAGTATCCCAAATCTCTTTTGCGTGTTCGGCTGGTTTTGTTGAATTCTTAAGGACATAGGTAGTTGAAGAGTATGTCACATGCTTGATCATTGATTAGCAACATATTCAATTCATCCGTAGATGCTTCACGATCCGGTTCCTTTCCATCCGCAAAGAATTCACCTTGCAAGCCAACACAAACAACAGCCCAAACGGCAGGATTATGACCAAGGAAATGCATTTTCATTTTATTATTCCAAGTAGCAAAATTAGTGCCATCAAAGTGCGAACCTCTACGGTGATAATTTCCCTCACTAGATGTCATACTTCTCCTAGGTTGTGAAACCAATGCAATGGAGACCAAAGCTCTAATACCACTTGTAGGATCGAAAGTAGGTCTAGAGGCAGGGGGTAGACTAGTTGACCAAGTAAAAGTTTTGCCTTTTTCCCAATTTTAATTCTTGGCAAGTTTTAGCATTCATAGCATATCAAGTAACACCCTACACATGCATGTATAAGAGTATAGAGCGGAAAGTAAAGACATTGAACATGTAAGTAAAGAGAGGGTTAGAAATGCAAGCACAAGTGATGACACGATGATTTTTCCCGTGGTTCCGATAGGTGGTGCTATTTGTCGTCGTTTTCTCACGGCAGATGCCACGGGGTGGCTTATCGTTGGTGGTTGGGGCCGAAGGACGCCGACGGGCCCCGGGTGCGAGATTGGGCACAAGCGGTGACGGCACACGATGTACCTAGGTTCAGAGCCCTCCGAGGGAGGTAATACCCCTAGTCCTGCTTGGTTTAATTGGATGGATGGTTATGAGTACAATGGTGCTCCTGGAGCTGTGTCTAGAGGAGGAAGAAGGAGCAGCCGACTCGTCTTCCTCCGCTGCAAAAAGGGGTTTGGTGTGTGTGTGTGTGTGTGTGTGAGGGGGGATGATCGTCCGTCCCCGTTGCATGGGGGGATCGGGGGGTTTTATAGGCCAACCCCCGGCTCTTATAATATGTTCTAAGTATAGGTGCGGGGGGACTCGCTGGCAGTCTCTCCGGCTGGCCAGGGGGTCCCACCATCCGTTCTATCTTGTCGTCGGTGGGGTCCGCCGGCTGAGCGGCCCCATCTCCCGTTGGGGCCCGCCCGCTTGCTCGGCGATTGGCCCTCGCCCACCTGCCGTGGCACGGGTTGCCCGAGGTGGCGTCGTCTTGCACCAGCCGGTCGAAGTCTCCACTACGGCTGGCCGCGCTATAGCCACGCCGGGGCAGGTCATCGAGGGGACGCGGGCGTGCCGGCATTATTCCTTCGCTCGGTCCCGCTCACCGAGTTCAGCGGCCGGGATGGTTAGACCGTAGCCACACGCTACAGTGCGTCAGCGGCCATTGTTGCCATAGGGCCGCCCATCGTGCCGGTCGTGTCGCATCGCCGTACCCACGCGCAGAGGGACGGGATGTCGCATGTCCGTCCCAGGGTCAATGGAATAGGCGGCCGAGAGGCATCCGACCGTGCCCAGTTGGCCGAGGGTCACTCCGGCTCCTTAACCAACCATCCGGGGCGCCATCCGGCACTAGCTGTTGTCCGAAGTCCTCCAGCCGGCCACGACCAGCCGACCGCGTAGTTATTCTCAGAAGCAAACGGGAAGAGACCCCGTTGCTTTGGCCTACCCACGGGTAATAACCTCGTTAGTAGTCCTCGAAGCCGGCGGGGGCCCGTGTCCAGCGGACGGAGGGGAGACGACGGCTTCTACCCAGCTACACCCGCCTCCGGCTTGGAGCCGAAAGGGTAGCCGGGTAGGCCGTTGGACCCGACACCTCGGGAACCGGCACACCGTCCCGAGACCCGCGCCGGCACGCGGAGCGCCACGCGGCGAGTGATGATGCCGCGGGCTCCACGCACGTGGGGAGACGGGACATCGCCTAGGCCTAGCCATCTCGGCCCCAGGCGTAGTCCAGTAGGCCTCGAGGCATAGGCTGGGATCTTCTGTGCCCCGAGGCGGCCGCTACGGCCCGGGGCCACCCACACGCATGCGGGGTTTCCGGGGGGAGTGGGCGCAGTTAATCCCACGTCCCCTGGTCGTGGTATCTCCTATAAAAGGAGAGGAAGGGCAGGGGCAGAGGTACCTGCGCCTCACTCACCCACTTTCTGCTCGTCTTCTTGCTTTCTTGCCCTCCTCGCGCGATGTTACGCCTGAAATCGCAACCGCGCTCGCAAGTCGTACTGCCACCGTGATGGCCGACGGACATGGCGGGAGCTGGGTGGGCTCCATCATGGTCGAAGCAGACACCGCCGAGCTCCGACGCGCGTGCATGCTACCGCCGGAGGAGCGGGTGCTCGCACACGTGCCGGGAGATGAGGTGGCACCGGCGCCACAGCCGAGGGAACACGTCGTGTTCCTCTGGCACTTCTCCCGGGGCTTCGAGCTCTCGGTAAGTCATTTCTTCCGCCTCTTCCTTGAGACTTTCAATCTTCAACCACATAATCTTGGCCCCAACTCGATTCTCTATCTTTCCGCCTTTGCGATGTTGTGCGAGGGGTACCTCGGCGTCCTCCCTTTCGTTGTTTTCTTCAATACTCTTTTTTATCTCAAGCCTCTGAAAAGCGATGCCTGCGGGGCACGGTGGTTTGCTGTCGCGGCGTTGCTCGCTTTCCTTCTCTCTCCCTTATCGACTCCATCAAGTGGTGGCACCGGACGTTCTTCTACGTGAAGAAAACCAACCCAAAGACGGATTATATTCCCAGCCAACACCACGTCAACCGGCCTGCCTTGGTAAGTTTTTCGTGGATGCGGTTTCTTTTCGTTTCATATTCCCCAGCTAACAGCTGACTGGAGAACTTACTTTGACGTGCTGACCGCAGTTGCTAGTGTGACAGAACACGCCAGATGGACCGCACACTCTGATCTTCGAGGCGGAAAATGAGAGCTCCGACTCCGAAGACTACGAGACGGGAGGCCCCCGGAGGAGGGGGTGGACTCCTCGGGAGAAGCCGATGAGCCGGCCGAATCGCGAGCCGGTGCTCCCAGTGAAGCCGGGGGGCCGGCGCGACCGGGGAGCCCAGCGGGGCGGGTGAGTTCCCTCTTGCCCCCTCGATCAAGGACTGGACGGACGAGGACGATGAGTTAATGATTCTGAACGAGCCTCCTCCCTCAGCACGCCAGGGTCGGCGGAGCGAGGAGCGACCGGCTCAAGCCCTGGCGGCCAGCACAGCTAGGCGGGGGAAGAGGCCAGCTCAGGAGGGCGGCAGCCCCGCCGCCAGGCCCAAAGCGGCTGAAGGTGGCCACACGGAAGCCGCCGCCACGCGCCAAGCGGTCCCTGCCCCTCGTCATCAGGTGAGTCTTTATTTTACGAAAGTTTTTCTTCCACCCCTTGATCCGGTTGATGACCGGTCCTTGGGCGCTGCAGTGACCCCATCGAGCTCCATGACGAGGAGCCAGCGGGGGATCCGACGGAAGCCGCCAGCCGACTGACCCGCGAGCATGCGGGCACTCAACGGGAGGAGAAGAGGAGGCTCGCAAATCTGCGAGCCTCCAAATCTGGGACACGAGGAGGGGCCTCGCACTCTGGGACCTCGAGCAGCCAGAGGCGAAGGAGGTCCGCGGCTCCCCCGCGGGCACCAAACTCGGCGGCGGAGTCAACCCGCATGTCGAGGCCTCCATCGAGCAAGCCGCGAGGGGCGGTTATGGACCCGCCAGCACCTTCGTCCGTGCAGGAGGCGTCCCCAGCGAGGGCAACGATTGCGGAACCGGCTCCCGAGGCGGCCCGGCCCGAGGTGTCGGAGGTGACCCCGCCTGCGGCCGAGCCGGCCTAGGTTGAGGTGCAGGAGGCCTCTGTGGCTCCAGAGGCGACGCCAGAGGCGGCGGCCATGGAGGTGGAGGTGTCGTCTGCCGCGATCGACGCGCCAGAGCAACAGGAAGCGGAGGCGGCGACAACGCTGGGTGGGGGGCCGGCGGGAGGCGACTCCCGGCCCCGTGTTGTTGTCAACTCACCCCCGGCGGCTTTCATCATGGTGAACCCGGGCGGCAATGGTGGCCGGGCCAGGAGGCCCCGGCGATCGATGCAGGAGGTGCTCCGAGAGTGGGAAGCGCTGGCGAGCGCGCCGGGCCTGCCGCCCCCCCATGAAGGCGGCCCGGTCCCCTCCTCTATGGACTTGGGGAGTGTCCTGGACCGATGCTGGCAGGAGCTGGCCTGGTTTGCGGAGGCAGAAAATGCCACCCTACAGCGTGCGGAGGTAATGCGGCTGCTTTGACTTAGAATTTTCAGTGAGGGCATGCGAGCACACTCACTGGGTTTAGCCCTAGAGATGCGGGCCGGCTAACGGGCAGCCGGGCTGCATCTCTTTTGAGCATGTCTTGACCTTTGCCTTTTTGTGGTAGGTAGGAACCTCCCTGCAGCAGAAGCTATTCGCGGAGGTGGTCGCCATCCACGACCGCGGCAAATACGGCTTCTACCGCCTGGAGGAGGAGTTGGCTCGCGTGCAAGGTCGGTTGCACTTCACAGGAGGGGCACATAGCCCCCGGGAGTTGGCTGACGCCTGTCGTGTCTTGTAGGTGACCTGGCCGCGGTTCAGGGGTAGAATACCGGGCTTGTCTTCGAGCGGGACCGGCTAGCGCGGGACGTCTACGCGGACACGCAGGAGACAGACCGGCTGGCCACACTACTGGTAGATGCGAAGGCGGTCCGGGACCGGCTCAAGGCCGAAGCGGCGAAGGAGGTGGTGGCCCAGGAGGTGCCCGTCCAGGAGGTGGCTGACGCCGCCCTGAGGACCGCCGCCCTTCAAGTCGAGGTGACCCGCCTCGAGAGGACGCTCGAGTAGATGAAGGGTTCCCTCGCCACATTGGAGGCAGCCCTAGCATCGGAGTGCAAGGCGGCTGTCGTGGGAACGAGCCTGACAGTAGATGGTAGGGGTGCGAATGGAGAGGGCAAAGTCCTAGCTACAACGAGGGTGTACACACAGATGTATGAGTTCAGGCCCCTCTCGTGGAGGTAACAGCCCTACGTCTCTTTGCTCGGGAGATTTATGTCGAGTGGAATGTAGAGATTACAATAGTTTTCTTAACCCTTGTTGAGGAGGGGAGGGGCGGCTTATATAGAGTTCTCTGCCCCTCATAATGGCCCCGCATCAAAGGGTCTGGTCGTGGCGTGTAAAGTTTTCCGTTATAGGTACGTACATAATTAAAGCTATTAAGGGCCATTAAACCAGCGTCTGCCCGTTGGGCTCTTGATGATGGCTCCTGGTCTTCTAGTGTCGAGTGAAGCAAGGTCTGTCGAGTGACACGGGACTGCCGGGTGAGAATGGGAGTCTCCGAGTG
This sequence comes from Hordeum marinum, assembly GCA_022496015.1. Classification (NCBI taxonomy): domain Eukaryota; kingdom Viridiplantae; phylum Streptophyta; class Magnoliopsida; order Poales; family Poaceae; genus Hordeum; species Hordeum marinum. Next base: position 392,917,584 of record CM039675.1, on the reverse strand, counting down.
GATTACTGTCGAGTGACTTTGAATGTCTCCAGAGATCCACTCGGAAGTTCATGCTTGATCTTCAAGTCCTCCCACGTGGTGTCCTTAGGTAGGGTATGTCGGCCTTGCCTAGGACCCTACCCTATGTACATATCCTCGTCATTAGCCCCTGAATGGATCGGGGTTTGCGTGGTGGAAGGAGATATCATCGTAGACCTTGAGTTAGTGCATCAAATTCTTCGAATGATATTTGGGATTTCCATGGAACTTGCGTCCGATTGAACTCTAAGCATTAGCGTTCATTTAGGATCGACAATCAAAATATTCTGAATGATATTCGGGTCTTCAACGAAATTTACGTCGATTGAATTCTTCTCCGCTCGCCTGGATCCATTTAGACTTGAAAGTGTCCGAGTGAATCGAGCGCATCTTGGATAGGTGACGGGTCGGTCTGACGGGCCCAGATTCTCCGGGATACGAAAATTTGGGAAGCGCACGCACACGCAAAGATGACGCCATGATCAGGGCAAGTGGAGGCACGACGCCTCGATTCTCGCGCCGGTCATCTCGCCACGCACTGGGCGCTGTTAGCGGTTGGCGTGTGCGGTTATCTCGTAGGCCCACCGGTCAGTGAGACACTCGGCAGCATATAAAGCATCCTGAGCCACGGATTGCACAGTACGTTCCGTCGATTCTCCCTCTCTTCCTCCGCCTCCTCTGCTCCCCAACACAGCACACCGCTTTCCTCCAACCAGAGCCGCCACTCCGATGACGAAGAACGTGACGGAGAAGCTGGAGCGTGCAAAGAAGGGGACGTCGAAGCTCAAGGGAAAGAAGCCCTCGACCGCTCGATTCACCGCGCCCGCGGGTGGACGCAGGGGGATTTTCTCCCCTCTGTTGTCACCCGTGCCAACCTCGAGGGCCTCGCCTCCGATGGGCTGGTGGCGGACGGCGCCTGGAGGCTGTCGGGGGAGGAGCGCGAGCTGGAGCTGCGCGACGGAGAGCGGGTTCTTCTCCTCTCCCATGTAGAAAGTGGTTTCTCCATGCCACCCCACTCATTCTTCCGGGGATTTGTGAATTTCTTTGGTGTGTAGCTAAATCACTTTCCGCCAAACACAATGGCATACTTGTCTGCATTCGTCACCTTGTGCGAGTGTTTCCTGGGGTGCTCTCCCCATTGGGATTCGTTTAAGCATCTCTTCACGGTCAGATCACAGACTGTGAAGAAAATCCTTGCCGCCGACGGGAAGACTCACGTGCTCCAATTGTGCGGAGGTTTAGGGGTCCAGAAAAGGCGACATAGTTCCTTTCCTGCCATTTCTCTCCCCGAGTCTATCCGAGCTGGTAGTCGACCTGGTTCTACTGCAAAGATGTAGCGCCACCTAACATGTCGACTGGTCTTCCCCCATTTTCACCTGACCAACCCGCTGCTCCCAAGTCCCTGAAGGTGACCGATGAGGAACATGTCCAAGTAGGTATCTTAGTCGAGGCAGTGGTTCAGCTGATTCGGGGCGGGGTGACAGGCATGGATCTGCTTGAAACATTCCTGGGTTGATGTATACAGCCACTCCAGGCCAGAGACCACACCATGTGGCACTACGCAGGTTCGGGGGACTCGACCAGGACGCATCCAGAAGAAGTCACGCAGGAGACTATCGAGCAGTGGCTTCGGAGCATCACTGGGGCTTGTGACAACACCTCGGGAGCCAAGAGGATCCGGCGTTACTCGGCTGAAAACCCACCGAAGAACCTGGTGAGACATGTGATGTCGACTGATACATTTATATCGTCGAGTGATGTATTGACTTGTAGTCTGACTCTCTTGTTTGAATTATGCAGGAATGGACGAACATGCACTCGCCCGTTCCCAACGGGAACCATGTGCATGACGGCTGTTGGGGAACGTCGCATGGGAAACAAAAAATTTCCTACGCACACGAAAACCTATCCATGGTGATGAGCATCTACGAGAGGGAGAGTGGATCTACGTACCCTTGTAGATCGCTAAGCGGGAAGCGTTAAGAAACGTGGTTGGTGTAGTCGAACATCTTCGCGATCCAAATCGCCGAGCGTCCCGCGATCTCATCACGATCCGTCCCGCGATCCAATCACGATCCGTCCCGTGAACTCATCACGATCCGTCCCGCGATCTCATCACGATCCGTCTCACGATCTTGATCACGATCTGTCCCACGAACTCATCACGATCTGTTCCGCGATCTCATCACGAACCGTCTCGCGATCTCGATCACGGTCCTTCCGATCTAGCGCCGAACAGACGACACCTCCGCGTTCAGCACACGTGCAGCTTGATGACGATCTCCACCGTCTCGATCCAGCAAGAGGAGGTGGAGAGGAGAGAGAGTTCACCGGCAGCGTGACGGCGCTCCGGTGATGGTGGTGGAGCAATTCCGGCAGGGCTTCGCCTAAGCGCTGCGGAACTACGATCTAGAGGAGAAACTATGCATCGGTGGAACGGGTAGCACGTGGCCGGAAATTCTGTCCAAAAACCACCCAATCCACTAGTATATATAGGAGGAGAGGAGAGGAGAGGCAGCCAAGGCCTTTGGGTCGGCCGAAATAGGAGGTGGGAGCAATCCTACTTCACCTCCAATCCTAGTTGGAGTAGGATTGCCTCCTATTGGCTGATTTTCCACTTTTTGCTTTAGGACTTTCTCTCCTGCGCCATGGGACTTTGTGGCTGTTTTCCCACCCACTAAGGGATGGTTATTATTATCCCACAGCCCATGGACCTCTTGGGGTCGAAATACCCCTCCCGGAGGTCTCCCGGTACACTACCGGCACTCCCGGTACACTATCGGTACTCCCGGTACACTACCGATGAGCCCGAAACTTTTCCGGAAACCAAACTGGGACTTCCTATATATGAATCTTTACCTCCGGACCATTCCGGAGCTCCTCGTGACGTCCGGGATCTCATCCAGGACTCCGAACAACCTTCGGTCACCACCATACATAACTCTACACTACCGAAACGTCACCGAACCTTAAGTGTGCAGACCCTGCGGGTTCGAGAACTATGTAGACATGACCGAGACACCTCTACAGTCAATAACCAATGGCGGGACCTGGACGTCCACATTGGTTCCTACATATTCTACGAAGATCTTTATCGGTCGAACCTCTATGTCAAGGATTCAGTTAATCCCGTATAACGTTCCCTTTGTTCTTCGGTATGTTACTTGCCCGAGATTCGATCGTCGGTATCTCCATACCTAGTTCAACCTCGTTACCGGCAAGTCTCTTTACTCGTTCCGTAATACAAGATCCCGCAACTAACAATTAGTCACATTGCTTGCAAGGCTTATTGTGATGTTGCATTACCGAGTGGGCCCCGAGATACCTCTCCGTTACACGGAGTAACAAATCCCAGTCTCGATCCATGCCAACTCAACAGACACCATCGGAGATACCTGTAGAGCACCTTTATAGTCACCCAGTTACGTTGCGACGTTTGATACACACAAGGCACTCCTCTGATATCCGTGAGTTGCATGATCTCATGGTCATAGGAACATATACTTGACATGCAGAAAACAGTAGCAATAAACTGACACGATCATATGCTATGTTTGTAGTTTGGGTCTTGTCCACCACATCATTCTCCTAATGATGTGATCCCGTTATCAAATGACATCTCATGTCCATGGCTAGGAAACCTTAACCATCTTTTGATCAACGAGCTAGTCTACTAGAGGCATACTAGGGACATGGTTTTGTCTATGTATCCACACATGCATTTAAGTCTCCGATCAATACAATTATAGCATGGATAATAAACGATTATCATGAACAAGGAAATATGATAATAACTAATTTATTATTGCCTCTAGGGCATATTTCCAACAGTCTCCCACTTGCACTAGAGTCAATAATCTAGTTCACATCACCATGTGATTCGCATTGTTATGAATCTAACACCCAATGAGTTCTGGGGCTCGATAATGCTTTGCATGTGAGAGAGGTCTTATAGTCAACGGGTCTGCGATATTCAGATCCGTATGTACTTTGCAAATTTCTATGTCAAACCGAAAACATTGCTACCACACTCCACTTGGTACTATTCCAAATGGCTGCTCCACTATACGTATCCAGATTGTTACTACGAGTCATCCTGATTGGTGTTAAAGCTTGCATCGACGTAACTCTTTACGGCGAACTCTTTATCACCTCCATAATCGAGAAACATCTCCTTAGTCTTTTAGTTACTAAGGACAATCTTGACCGCTGTCCAGTGCTCCATTCCGGGATCACTTTAAAACCTTCCAGCCATACTTATGGCAAGGCTGACATCGGCTCTTGTGCATAGCATTGCATACTTGATAGAGCCTATGGCTGAAGCATAGGTGATGACACTCATCCTTTTTCTATCTTGTGCAGTCACTGGGCATTGAGTCATACTCAATTTTATACCTTACCAATCAGGTGAGAACTCTTTCTCTGACCGATCCATTTTGAACTCTTTCAAAATCTTGTCAAGGTACGTGCTCATTGAAAGTTTCATTAGGTATCTTGATCTATCTCTATAGATCTTGATGCTCAACAATTAGGTAGCTTTATCCAGGTCTTCCTTTGAAAAATCACTTTTCAAACAACCATTTATGCTTTTCAGAAATCCTACATTATTTCCGATCAACAATATGTCATCCACATATACTTATCAGAAATTCTATAGCGCTCCCACTCACTTTATTGCAAATACAAGTTTCTCGTAAACTTTGTATAAACATCAAAACTTTGATCACCTCATCAAAGTGTATATTCCAACTCCGAGATGCTTGCTTCAGTCCATGGAAGGATCACCGAAGCTTGCACACCTTTTAGCATCCTTAGGCCTGACAAAACCTTCTGGTTGTATCACATACAACCTTTCCTCAAGTAAACCGTTAAGGAAACAATGTTTTGACATCCATCTGCCAGATTTCATAATTGAAAACACAGCAACTGCTAACATAATTCCAACAGACTTTTAGCATCGCTACGAGTGAGAAAGCCTCATCGCAGTCAACTCCTTGAACTTGTCACAAACAACTTTGCAACAAGTCGAGCTTTACAAATGGTGACATTCACCATCAGTGTCTGTCTTCATTCTAAAGGTCCATTTGTACTCAACGACCTGCCGTCTAACGAGCGAGTCTACCAAAGTCTGTACTTGGTTTTCATACATGGATCGTATCTCGGATTTCATGGCCTCTAACCATTCGTCAGAATCCGGGCCCATCATCGCTTCTCCATAGCTTGTAGGTTCATCGTTGTCCAACAACATGATCTCCAAGACAGAGTTGTCGTACCACTTAGGAGCAGTACACATCCTTGTCGACCCACGAAGTTCGATAGTAACTTGATCCTAAAGCTTCATGATCATCATCATTAACTTCCTCTTCAACTAACGTAGGCTTTACAGAAACATCTTTCTGCGCTACGCTACTCTCTGGCTGAACAAAGGTTCAACAACCTCATCAAGTTCTATCTTCCTCCCACTCAATTCTTTCGAGAGAAACATTTCCTCGAGAAAGGATCCGTTTAAGCAACAAACATTTTGCACTAGGATCTGAGATTGAAGGTTCACCCAACTGATCTTAGGGTATTCTATGAAGATGCAATTTGTCCGCCTTGGGTTCGACCTCATTAGGTGAAAACATTTTCCACACAAGTGTCACATCCCAAAATATTAAGAAATGACAGCTTAGGTTTCTATCAAACCATAATTCACATGGTGTCATCTCAACAGATTTAGATGGTGCCCTATTTAAAGTGAATGTAGTTGTCTCTAATGCATAACCCCAAAATTATAGTAGTAAAACGACAAGAGACATCATATTACGCACCATGTCCAATAGAGCATAACTATGATGTTCGGACACACCATCACACTATGGTGTTCCAGGTGGCGTTTAGTTGTGAAACAACTTTCACATTGTCTTAAGTTGTATGCCAAACTCGTGACTCAAATATTCACCTCCACGATCATATCGCAGTCATTTTTATCTTCTTGTCACGATGATCTTTAAACTTCACTCTGAATTTGCTTGAATCTTTCAAACGATTCAGACTTGTGTTTCATTAAGTAAATATACACTATATCTACTCAAATCATCAGTGAAGGTAAGAAAATAACGATATCCACTGCACGCTACAAGACTCACTAGATTGCATACATCAACATGTATCATTTCCAATGAATCACTTGCCCGCTCCATCCAACGGGGTCCTTTAGTCATCTTGCCCAAGAGGCATGGTTCGCATGTCTCAACCGATTCGAAATCGAATGAGTCCAAATATCCATCAGCATGGAGTTTCTACATGCGCTTTATACCAATATGACATTTAGCGGCAGTGCCACAAGTATGTGGTACTATCATTATTAACTTTGTGTCTTTTGACATCAATGCTATGAACGTGTGTAATACTACGATCAAGATTTCAACAAACCATTCTCACTGGGTGCATGACCATTGAAGGTATTATTCATGTAAACAGAATAACCATTATTCTCTAACTTAAATGAATAACCGTATTGCAATAAACATGATCTAATCATGTTCATGCTCAACACAAAACACCAAATAACATTTATTTAGGTTCGTCACTAATCCTAAAGGTAGAGAGAGCGTGCGATGTTGATCACATCAACCTTGGAAACACTTCCAACACATATCGTCACCTCACCCTTAGCTAGTTCTCCGTTTATTCCGTAGCGTTTATTTCGAGTTACTAACATTTAGCAACCGAACCGGTATCCAATACCCAGGTGCTACTAAGAGTACTAGCAAGGTACACATCAATAACTCGTATATCAAATATACTTCTGTCGATGTTGCCAGCCTTCTTATCTACCAAGTATCTAGGGTTGTTCTGCTTCAGCGACCTCTCACCTCATAATAGAAGCACTTAGTCTCGGGTTTGAGTTCAACTTTGGGTTGCTTCACTGGAGCAGCAACTGACTTGCTATCCATGAAGTTTCCCTCCTTGCTCTTGCCCTTTTCGAAACTAGTGGTTTGATTAACCATCAACACTTGACGCTCCTTCTTGATTTCTACCTTCGCGGTGTCAAACATCGCGAACAGCTCAGGGATCAATACTTCTATCCCTGGTGTATTATAGTTCATCACTAAGTTCTAGTAGCTTTAGTGACAGTGACTTGGAGAACTATATCAATCACTATCTTATCTGGAAGATCAACTCCCACTTGATTCAAGCGATTGTAGTACCTAGACAATCTGAGTACATGCTCAACGATTGAGCTATTCTCCTTTATCTTACAGGCAAAGAATCTTGTTGGAGATCTCATATCTCGCAACACACGCACGAGCCTGAGATCACAATCTCTGCTCCTAGAACATCTCATATGTTCCGTGACGTTCAAAACGTTTCCGAGCCTCAATTCTAAGCCGTAATGCATGACGCACTAAACTATCAAGTAGTCATCGAAACGTGCCTGTCATATGTTCACAACATCTATAGACGACGCTAGAGGGGGTGGCGCACCGAGCGGTGCATTAAGGACATAAGCCTTCTGTGCAGCAATGAGGACAATCCTCAGATCACGGACCTAGTCCGCAATATTGCTACCAACATCTTTCAACTCTATTTCTCTAGGAACATATAAAAATACAAGGGAGCTACAGCGCGAGCTAGTAATCTACAACATAATTTGCAAAGACACTTTGACTATGTTCATGATAATGAGTTCAATTAATCATATTACTAAAGAACTCCCACTCAAATTGACATCCCTCGGGTCATTCGAGTGATACATGATCCAAATTCACCAACTCAAGTCTGATCATCACGTGAGTTAAGGTGGCTTCAATGGTGAACATCATTATGTTGATCATATCCACTATATGACTCATGCTCGACCTTTCGGTCTCTTGTGTTCCGAGGCCATGTCTGTACATGCTAGGCTCGTCAAGTTTAACCCGAGTGTTCTGCGCGTGCAAATCTGGCTTGCACCCGTTGTATGTGAACGTAGAGTCTATCACACCCGATCATCACGTGGTGTCTCAACACGACGAACTTTCGCAATGGTGCACACTCAGGGAGAGCACAATTTATCTTGAAATTAAGTGAGGGATCACCTTATAATGCTACCGTCGTCCTAAGCAAAACAAGGTGCATAAAAAGGATTAACATCACATGCAAATCATAAGTGACATGATATGGCCATGAACTTGTGCTTTTGATCTCCATCTAGAAAGCACCGGTATGATCTCCATCACCACCGGCATGACACCATGATCTCCATCAACGTGTCGCCATCGGGGTTGTCACGCCCTGCATGCTTCTACTACTATTGCTACCGTAGCGATAAAGTAAAGCATTACATAGCGCTTAATGATTGACACGCGGGTCATACAATAATTAAAGACAACCCTATGGCTCCTGCCGGTTGCCGTACTCATCGACATGCAAGTCATGATAATATATACATCACATGATCATCTCATACATCACATATATCACATCATGTAATTGGCCATATCATATCACAACATACCCTGCAAAAACAAGTTAGAAGTCCTCTAATTGTTGTTGCAAGTTTTACGTGGCTGCTACGGGTATCTAGCAAGAACGATTCTCACCTACGCATAAACCACAACGGTGATACATAGATTGCTTCTCAACCTTCTCAAGGACCGCCTTTGTCGGATCCGATCCAACTAAAGTGAGAGAAACTGTCACCCGCAAGCCATCTAAGCAACAAGTTGCATCGAGGGAACCGGTCTCTCGTAAGCGTACGAGTAATGTTGGTACGGGCCGCTTCATCTCACAATCCCGCTGAACCAAAATCCGACCAAGGGAGGAAGCAATCTAAGCGTCAACGCCCACAAACCTTTTGTGTTCTACTCGAGATCTCATCGAACCATCAACCTAGCTCATGATGCCACTGTTGGGGAACGTCGCACGGGAAACAAAAAATTTCCTACGCACACGCAAACCTATCCATGGTGATGATCATCTACGAGAGGGAGAGTGGATCTACGTACCCTTGTAGTTCGCTAAGCGGGAAGCGTTAAGAAACGCGGTTGGTGTAGTCGAACATCTTCGCGATCCAAATCGCCGAGCGTCCCGCGATCTCATCACGATCCGTCCCGCGATCCAATCACGATCCGTCCCGTGAACTCATCACGATCCGTCCCGTGAACTCATCACGATCCGTCCCACGATCTCATCACGATCCGTATCACGATCTTGATCACGATCTTTCCCGCGAACTCATCACGATCCGTTCCGCGATCTCATCACGAACCGTCTCGCGATCTCGATCACGGTCCTTCCGATCTAGCGCCGAACGGACGGCACCTCCGCGTTTAGCACACGTGCAGCTTGATGACGATCTCCACCGTCTCGATCCAGCGAGAGGAGGTGGAGAGGAGAGAGAGTTCACCGGCAGCGTGATGGCGCTCCGGTGATGGTGGTGGAGCAATTCCGGCAGGGCTTCGCCTAAGCGCTGCGGAACTACGATCTAGAGGAGAAACTATGCACCGGTGGAACGGGTAGCACGTGGCCAGAAATTCTGTCCAAAAACCACCCAATCCACTAGTATATATAGGAGGAGAGGAGAGGAGAGGCAGCCAAGGCCTTTGGGTCGGCCGAAATAGGAGGTGGGAGCAATCCTACTTCACCTCCAATCCTAGTTGGAGTAGGATTGCCTCCTGTTGGCTGATTTTCCACTTTTTGCTTTAGGACTTTCTCTCCTGCGCCATGGGCCTTTGTGGCTGTTTTCCCAGCCCACTAAGGGCTGGTTATTATTATCCCACAGCCCATGGACCTCTTGGGGTCGAAATACCCCTCCCGGAGGTCTCCCGGTACACTACCGACAATCCCGGTACACTACCGGTACTCCCGGTACACTACCGATGAGCCCGAAACTTTTCCGGAAACCAAACTGGGACTTCCTATATATGAATCTTTACCTCTGGACCATTCCGGAGCTCCTCGTGACGTCCGGGATCTCATCCGGGACTCCGAACAACCTTCGGTCACCACCATACATAACTCTACACTACTGAAACGTCACCGAACCTTAAGTGTGCAGACCCTGCGGGTTCGAGAACTATGTAGACATGACCGAGACACCTCTACAGTCAATAACCAATGGCGGGACCTGGACGTCCAAATTGGTTCCTACATATTCTACGAAGATCTTTATCGGTCGAACCTCTATGTCAAGGATTCAGTTAATCCCGTATAACGTTCCCTTTGTTCTTCGGTATGTTACCTGCCCGAGATTCGATTCGTCGGTATCTCCATACCTAGTTCAACCTCGTTACCGGCAAGTCTCTTTACTCGTTCCGTAATACAAGATCCCGCAACTAAAAATTAGTCACATTGCTTGCAAGGCTTATTGTGATGTTGCATTACCGAGTGGGCCCCGAGATACCTCTCCGTTACACGGAGTAACAAATGCCAGTCTCGATCCATGCCAACTCAACAGACACCATCGAAGATACCTGTAGAGCACCTTTATAGTCACCCAGTTACGTTGCGACGTTTGATACACACAAGGCACTCCTCCGATATCCCTAAGGTGCATGATCTCATGGTCATAGGAACATATACTTGACATGCAGAAAACAGTAGCAATAAACTGACACGATCATATGCTATGTTTGTAGTTTGGGTCTTGTCCACCACATCATTCTCCTAATGATGTGATCCCGTTATCAAATGACATCTCATGTCCATGGCTAGGAAACCTTAACCATCTTTTGATCAACGAGCTAGTCTACTAGAGGCATACTAGGGACATGGTTTTGTCTATGTATCCACACATGCATTTAAGTCTCCGATCAATACAATTATAGCATGGATAATAAACGATTATCATGAACAAGTAAATATGATAATAACTAATTTGTTATTGCCTCTAGGGTATATTTCCAACAGTCTCCCACTTGCACTAGAGTCAATAATCTAGTTCACATCACCATGTGATTCGCATTGTTATGAATCTAACACCCAATGAGTTCTGGGGCTCGATAATGCTTTGCATGTGAGAGAGGTCTTATAGTCAACGGGTCTGCGATATTCAGATCCGTATGTACTTTGCAAATTTCTATGTCAAACCGAAAACATTGCTACCACACTCCACTTGGTACTATTCCAAATGGCTTCTCCACTATACGTATCCAGATTGCTACTACGAGTCATCCTGATTGGTGTTAAAGCTTGCATCGACGTAATCTTTACGGCGAACTCTTTATCACCTCCATAATCGAGAAACATCTCCTTAGTCTTTTAGTTACTAAGGACAATCTTGACCGCTGTCCAGTGCTCCATTCCGGGATCACTTTGAAACCTTCCAGCCATACTTATGGCAAGGCTGACATCGGCTCTTGTGCATAGCATTGCATACTTGATAGAGCCTATGGCTGAAGCATAGGTGATGACACTCATCCTTTTTCTATCTTGTGCAGTCACTGGGCATTGAGTCATACTCAATTTTATACCTTACCAATCAGGTGAGAACTCTTTCTCTGACTGATCCATTTTGAAATCTTTCAAAATCTTGTCAAGGTACGTGCTCATCGAAAGTTTCATCAGGTATCTTGATCTATCTCTATAGATCTTGATGCTCAACAATTAGGTAGCTTTATCCAGGTCTTCCTTTGAAAAATCACTTTTCAAACAACCATTTATGCTTTTCAGAAATCCTACATTATTTCCGATCAACAATATGTCATCCACATATACTTATCAGAAATTCTATAGTGCTCCCACTCACTTTATTGCAAATACAAGTTTCTCGTAAACTTTGTATAAACATCAAAACTTTGATCACCTCATCAAAGCGTATATTCCAACTCCGAGATGCTTTCTTCAGTCCATGGAAGGATCACCGAAGCTTGCACACCTTTTAGCATCCTTAGGCCTGACAAAACCTTCTGGTTGTATCACATACAACCTTTCCTCAAGTAAACCGTTAAGGAAACGATGTTTTGACATCCATCTGCCAGATTTCATAATTGAAAACACAGCAACTGCTAACATAATTCCAACAGACTTTTAGCATCGCTACGAGTGAGAAAGCCTCATCGCAGTCAACTCCTTGAACTTGTCACAAACAACTTTGCAACAAGTCGAGCTTTACAAATGGTGACATTCACCATCAGTGTCTGTCTTCATTCTAAAGGTCCATTTGTACTCAACGACCTGCCATCTAATGAGCAAGTCTACCAAAGTCTATACTTGGTTTTCATACATGGATCGTATATCGGATTTCATGGCCTCTAACCATTCGTCGGAATCCGGGCCCATCATCGCTTCTCCATAGCTCGTAGGTTCATCGTTGTCCAACAACATGATCTCCAAGACAGAGTTGTCGTACCACTTAGGAGCAGTACACATCCTTGTCGACCCACGAAGTTCGATAGTAACTTGATCCTGAAGCTTCATGATCATCATCATTAACTTCCTCTTTAACTAAGGTAGGCTTCACAGAAACATCTTTCTCCGCTACGCTACTCTCTGGCTGAACAAAGGTTCAACAACCTCATCAAGTTCTATCTTCCTCCCACTCAATTCTTTCGAGAGAAACATTTCCTCGAGAAAGGATCCGTTTAAGCAACAAACATTTTGCACTAGGATCTGAGATTGAAGGTTTACCCAACTGATCTTAGGGTATTCTATGAAGTTGCAATTTGTCTGCCTTGGGTTCGACCTCATTAGGTGAAAACATTTTCCACACAAGTGTCACATCCCAAAATATTAAGAAATGACATCTTAGGTTTCTATCAAACCATAATTCACTTGGTGTCATCTCAACGGATTTAGATGGTGCCCTATTTAAGGTGAATGTAGTTGTCTCTAATGCATAACCCCAAAATTATAGTAGTAAAACGACAAGAGACATCATATTACGCACCATGTCCAATAGAGCATAACTATGATGTTCGGACACACCATCACACTATGGTGTTCCAGGTGGCGTTTAGTTGTGAAACAACTTTCACATTGTCTTAAGTTGTATGCCAAACTCGTGACTCAGATATTCACCTCCACGATCATATCGCAGTCATTTTTATCTTCTTTTCACGATGATCTTTAAACTTCACTCTGAATTTGCTTGAACCTTTCAAACGATTCAGACTTGTGTTTCATTAAGTAAATATACACTATATCTACTCAAATCATCAGTGAAGGTAAGAAAATAACGATATCCACTGCACGCTACAAGACTCACTAGATTGCATACATCAACATGTATCATTTCCAATGAATCACTTGCCCGCTCCATCCAACGGGGTCCTTTAGTCATCTTGCCCAAGAGGCATGGTTCGCATGTCTCAACCGATTCGAAATCGAATGAGTCCAAATATCCATCAGCATGGAGTTTCTACATGCGCTTTATACCAATATGACATTTAGCGGCAGTGCCACAAGTATGTGGTACTATCATTATTAACTTTGTGTCTTTTGACATCAATGTTATGAACGTGTGTAATACTACGATCAAGATTTCAACAAACCATTCTCACTGGGTGCATGACCATTGAAGGTATTATTCATGTAAACAGAATAACCATTATTCTCTAACTTAAATGAATAACCATATTGCAATAAACATGATCTAATAATGTTCATGCTCAACGCAAAACACCAAATAACATTTATTTAGGTTCGTCACTAATCCTGAAGGTAGAGAGATTGTGTGATGTTGATCACATCAACCTTGGAAACACTTCCAACACATATCGTCACCTCACCCTTAGCTAGTTCTCAGTTTATTCCGTAGCTTTTATTTCGAGTTACTAACATTTAGCAACCGAACCGGTATCCAATACCCAGGTGCTACTAAGAGTACTAGCAAGGTACACATCAATAACTCGTATATCAAATATACTTCTGTCGATGTTGCCAGCCTTCTTATCTACCAAGTATCTAGGGTTGTTCCGCTTCAGCGACCTCTCACCTCATAATAGAAGCACTTAGTCTCGGGTTTGAGTTCAACTTTGGGTTGCTTCACTGGAGCAGCAACTGACTTGCTATCCATGAAGTTTCCCTCCTTGCTCTTGCCCTTTTCGAAACTAGTGGTTTGATTAACCATCAACACTTGACGCTCCTTCTTGATTTCTACCTTCGCGGTGTCAAACATCGCGAACAGCTCAGGGATCAATACTTCTATCCCTGGTGTATTATAGTTCATCACTAAGTTCTAGTAGCTTTAGTGACAGTGACTTGGAGAACTATATCAATCACTATCTTATCTGGAAGATCAACTCCCACTTGATTCAAGCGATTGTAGTACCTAGACAATCTGAGTACATGCTCAACGATTGAGCTATTCTCCTTTATCTTACATGCAAAGAATCTTGTTGGAGATCTCATATCTCGCAACACACGCACGAGCCTGAGATCACAATCTCTGCTCCTAGAACATCTCATATGTTCCGTGACGTTCAAAACATTTCCGAGCCTCAATTCTAAGCCGTAATGCATGACGCACTAAACTATCAAGTAGTCATCGAACGTGCCTGTCAGATGTTCACAACATCTATAGACGATGCTAGAGGGGGTGGCGCACCAAGCGGTGCATTAAGGACATAAGCCTTCTTTGCAGCAATGAGGACAATCCTCAGATCACGGACCTAGTCCGCAATATTGCTACCAACATCTTTCAACTCTATTTCTCTAGGAACATATAAAAATACAAGGGAGCTACAGCGCGAGCTAGTAATCTACAACATAATTTGCAAAGACACTTTGACTATGTTCATGATAATGAGTTCAATTAATCATATTACTTAAGAACTCCCACTCAAATTGACATCCCTCGGGTCATTCGAGTGATACATGATCCAAATTCACCAACTCAAGTCCGATCATCACGTGAGTTAAGGTGGCTTCAATGGTGAACACCATTATGTTGATCATATCTACTATATGACTCATGTTGGAGTCAACCCGCATGTCGAGGCCTCCATCGAGCGAGCCGCGAGGGGCGGTTATGGACCCGCCAGCACCTTCGTCCGTGCAGGAGGCGTCCCCAGCGAGGGCAACGATTGCGGAACCGGCTCCCGAGGTGGCCCGGCCCGAGGTGTCGGAGGTGACCCCGCCTGCGGCCGAGCCGGCCTAGGTTGAGGTGCAGGAGGCCTCTGTGGCTCCAGAGGCGACGGCCATGGAGGTGGAGGTGTCGTCTGCCGCGATCGACGCGCCAGAGCAACAGGAAGCGGAGGCGGCGACAATGCCGGGTGTGGGGCCGGCGGGAGGTGACTCCCGGCCCCTTGTTGTTGTCAACTCACCCCCGGCGGCTTTCATCACGGCGAGCCCGGGCGGCAATGGTGGCCAGGCCAGGAGGCCCCGGCGATCGATGCAGGAGGTGCTCCGAGAGTGGGAAGCGCTGGCGAGCGCGTCGGGCCTGCCGCCCCCCCATGAAGGCGGCCCGGTCCCCTCCTCTATGGACATGGGGAGTGTCCTAGACCGATGCTGGCAGGAGCTGGCCTGGTTTGCGGAGGCAGAAAATGCCACCCTACAGCGTGCAGAGGTAATGCGGCTGCTTTGACTTAGAATTTTCAGTGAGGGCATGCGAGCACACTCACTGGGTTTAGCCCTAGAGATGCGGGCCGGCTAACGGGCAGCCGGGCTGCATCTCTTTTGAGCATGTCTTGACCTTTGCCTTTTTGTGGTAGGTAGGAACCTCCCTGCAGCAGAAGCTATTCGCGGAGGTGGTCGCCATCCACGACCGCGGCAAATACGGCTTCTATCGCCTGGAGGAGGAGTTGGCTCACGTGCAAGGTCGGTTGCACTTCACAGGAGGGGCACATAGCCCCCGGGAGTTGGCTGACGCCTGTCGTGTCTTGTAGGTGACCTGGCCGCGGTTCAGGGGGAGAATACCGGGCTTGTCTTCGAGCGGGACCGGCTAGCGCGGGACGTCTAGGCGGACACGCAGGAGACAGACCGGCTGGCCACACTACTGGTAGATGCGAAGGCGGTCCGGGACCGGCTCAAGGCCGAAGCGGCGAAGGAGGTGGTGGCCCAGGAGGTGCCCGTCAAGGAGGTGGCTGACGCCGCCCTGAGGACCGCCGCCCTTCAAGTCGAGGTGACCCGCCTCGAGAGGACGCTCGAGTAGATGAAGGGTTCCCTCGCCACATCGGAGGCAGCCCTAGCATCGGAGTGCAAGGCGGCTGTCGTGGGAACGAGCCTGACAGTAGATGGTAGGGGTACGAATGGAGAGGGCAAAGTCCTAGCTACAACGAGGGTGTACACACAGATGTATGTGTTCAGGCCCCTCTCGTGGAGGTAACAGCCCTACGTCTCTTTGCTCGGGAGATTTATGTCGAGTGGAATGTAGAGATTACAATAGTTTTCTTAACCCTTGTTCAGGAGAGGAGGGGCGGCTTATATAGAGTTCGCTGCCCCTCATAATGGCCCCGCATCAAAGGGTCTGGTCGTGGCGTGTAAAGTTTTCCGTTATAGGTACGTACATAGTTAAAGCTATTAAGGGCCATTAAACCAGCGTCTGCCCGTTGGGCTCTTGATGATGGCTCCTGGTCTTCTAGTGTCGAGTGAAGCAAGGTCTGTCGAGTGACTTTGAATGTCTCGAGAGATCCACTCGGAAGTGCATGCTTGATCTTCAATTCCTCCCACGTGGTGTCCTTAGGTAGGGTATGTCGGCCTTGCCTAGGACCCTACCCTATGTACATATCCTCGTCATTAGCCCCTGAATGGATCGGGGTTTGCGTGGTGGAAGGAGATATCATCGTAGACCTTGAGTTAGTGCATCAAATTCTCCGAATGATATTTGGGATTTCCATGGAACTTGCGTCCGATTGAACTCTGAGCATTAGCGTTCATTTAGGATCGACACGCAAAATATTCTGAATGATATTCGGGTCTTCAACGAAATTTACGTCGATTGAATTCTTCTCCGCTCGCCTGGATCCATTTAGACTTGAAAGTGTCCGAGTGAATCGAGCGCATCTTGGATAGGTGACGGGTCGGTCTGACGGGCCCAGATTCTCCGGGATACAAAAATTTGGGAAGCGCACGCACACGCAAAGATGACGCCATGATCAGGGCAAGTGGAGGCACGGCGCCTCGATTCTCGCGCCGGTCATCTCGCCACGCATTGGGCGCTGTTAGCGGTTGGCGTGTGCGGTTATCTCGTAGGCCCACCGGTCAGTGAGACACTCGGCAGCATATAAAGCATCGTGAGCCACGGATTGCACAGTACCTTCCGTCGATTCTCCCTCTCTTCCTCTGCCTCCTCTGCTCCCCAAGACAGCACACCGCTTTCCTCCAACCAGAGCCGCCACTCCGATGACGAAGAACGTGACGGAGAAGCTGGAGCGTGCAAAGAAGGGGACGTCGAAGCTCAAGGGAAAGAAGCCCTCGACTGCTTGATTCACCGCGCCCGCGGGGTGGACGCAGGGGGATTTTCTCCCCTCTGTTGTCACCCGTGCCAACCTCGAGGGCCTCGCCTCCGATGGGCTGGTGGCGGACGGCGCCTGGAGGCTGTCGGGGGAGGAGCGCGAGCTGGAGCCGCGCGACGGAGAGCGGGTTCTTCTCCTCTCCCATGTAGAAAGTGGTTTCTCCATGCCACCCCACTCATTCTTCCGGGGATTTGTGAATTTCTTTGGTGTGTAGCTAAATCACTTTCCACCAAACACAATGGCATACTTGTCTGCATTCGTCACCTTGTGCGAGTGTTTCCTGGGGTGCTCTCCCCATTGGGATTTGTTTAAGCATCTCTTCACGGTCAGATCACAGACTGTGAAGAAAATCCTTGCCGCCGACGGGAAGACTCATGTGCTCCAATTGTGCGGAGGTTTAGGGGTCCAGAAAAGGCGACATAGTTCCTTTCCTGCCATTACTCTCCCCGAGTCTGTCCGAGCTGGTAGTCGACCTGGTTCTACTGCAAAGATGTAGCGCCACCTAACATGTCGACTGGTCTTCCCCCGTTTTCACCTGACCAACCCGCTGCTCCCAAGTCCCTGAAGGTGACCGATGAGGAACATGTCCAAGTAGGTATCTTAGTCGAGGCAGTGGTTCAGCTGATCCGGGGCGGGGTGACAGGCATGGATCTGCTTGAAACGTTCCTGGGTTGATGTATACAGCCACTCCAGGCCAGAGACCACACCATGTGGCACTACGCAGGTCCGGGGGACTTGACCAGGACGCATCCAGAAGAAGTCACGCAAGAGACTGTCGAGCAGTGGCTTCGGAGCATCACTGGGGCTTGTGACAACACCTCGGGAGCCAAGAGGATCCGGCCTTACTCGGCTGAAAACCCACCGAAGAACATGGTGAGACATGTGATGTCGACTGATACATTTATATCGTCGAGTGATGTATTGACTTGTAGTCTGACTCTCTTGTTTGAATTATGCAGGAATGGACGAACATGCACTCGCCCGTTCCCAACGGGAACCATGTGCATGACGGCTGTTGGGGAACGTCGCATGGGAAACAAAAAATTTCCTATGCACACGCAAACCTATCCATTGTGATGAGCATCTACGAGAGGGAGAGTGGATCTATGTACCCTTGTAGATCGCTAAGCGGGAAGCGTTAAGAAACGCGGTTGGTGTAGTCGAACATCTTCACGATCCAAATCGCCGAGCGTCCCGCGATCTCATCACGATCCGTCCCGCGATCCAATCACGATCCGTCCCGTGAACTCATCACGATCCGTCCCGCGATCTCATCACGATCCGTCTAACGATCTTGATCACGATCTGTCCCGCGAACTCATCACGATCCGTTCCGCGATCTCATCACGAACCGTCTCGCGATCTCGATCACGGTCCTTCCGATCTAGCGCCGAACGGACGGCACCTCCGCGTTTAGCACACGTGCAGCTTGATGACGATCTCCACCGTCTCGATCCAGCGAGAGGAGGTGGAGAGGAGAGAGAGAGTTCACCGGCAGCGTGATGGCGCTCCGGTGATGGTGGTGGAGCAATTCCGGCAGGGCTTCGCCTAAGCGCTGCGGAACTACGATCTAGAGGAGAAACTATGCACCGGTGGAACGGGTAGCACGTGGCCGGAAATTCTGTCCAAAAAGCACCCAATCCACTAGTATATATAGGAGGAGAGGAGAGGAGAGGCAGCCAAGGCCTTTGGGTCGGCCAAAATAGGAGGTGGGAGCAATCCTACTTCACCTCCAATCCTAGTTGGAGTAGGATTGCCTCCTATTGGCTGATTTTCCACTTTTTGCTTTAGGACTTTCTCTCCTGCGCCATGGGCCTTTGTGGCTGTTTTCCCAACCCACTAAGGGCTGGTTATTATTATCCCACAGCCCATGGACCTCTTGGGGTCGAAATACCCCTCCCGGAGGTCTCCCGGTACACTACCGGCACTCCCGGTACACTACCGGTACTCCCCATACACTACCGATGAGCCCGAAACATTTCTGGAAACCAAACTGGGACTTCCTATATATGAATCTTTACCTCCGGACCATTCCGGAGCTCCTCGTGACGTCCGGGATCTCATCCGGGACTCCGAACAACCTTCGGTCACCACCATACATAACTCTACACTACCGAAACGTCACCGAACCTTAAGTGTGCAGACCCTGCGGGTTCGAGAACTATGTAGACATGACCGAGACACCTCTACAGTCAATAACCCATGGCGGGACCTGGACGTCCACATTGGTTCCTACATATTCTACGAAGATCTTTATCGGTCGAACCTCTATGTCAAGGATTCAGTTAATCCCGTATAACGTTCCCTTTGTTCTTCGGTATGTTACTTGCCCGAGATTCGATCGTCGGTATCTCCATACCTAGTTCAACCTCGTTACCGGCAAGTCTCTTTACTCTTTCCGTAATACAAGATCCCGCAACTAACAATTAGTCACATTGCTTGCAAGGCTTATTGTGATGTTGCATTACCGAGTGGGCCCCGAGATACCTCTCCGTTACACGGAGTAACAAATCCCATCTCGATCCATGCCAACTCAACAGACACCATCGGAGATACCTGTAGAGCACCTTTATAGTCACCCAGTTACGTTGCGACGTTTGATACACACAAGGCACTCCTCCGATATCCGTGAGTTGCATGATCTCATGGTCATAGGAACATATACTTGACATGCAGAAAACAGTAGCAATAAACTGACACGATCATATGCTATGTTTTTAGTTTGGGTCTTGTCCACCACATCATTCTCCTAATGATGTGATCCCATTATCAAATGGCATCTCATGTCCATGGCTAGGAAACCTTAACCATCTTTTGATCAACGAGCTAGTCTACTAGAGGCATACTAGGGACATGGTTTTGTCTATGTATCCACACATGCATTTAAGTCTCCGATCAATACAATTATAGCATGGATAATAAACGATTATCATGAACAAGGAAATATGATAATAACTAATTTATTATTGCCTCTAGGGCATATTTCCAACAGTCTCCCACTTGCACTAGAGTCAATAATCTAGTTCACATCACCATGTGATTCGCATTGTTATGAATCTAACACCCAATGAGTTCTGGGGCTCGATAATGCTTTCCATGTGAGAGAGGTCTTATAGTCAACGGGTCTGCGATATTCAGATCCGTATGTACTTTGCAAATTTCTATGTCAAACCGAAAACATTGCTACCACACTCCACTTGGTACTATTCCAAATGGCTGCTCCACTATACGTATCCACATTGCTACTACGAGTCATCCTGATTGGTGTTAAAGCTTGCATTGACGTAACTCTTTATGGTGAACTCTTTATCACCTCCATAATCGAGAAACATCTCCTTAGTCTTTTAGTTACTAAGGACAATCTTGACCGCTGTCCAGTGCTCCATTCCGGGATCACTTTGAAACCTTCCAGCCATACTTATGGCAAGGCTGACATCGGCTCTTGTGCATAGCATTGCATACTTGATAGAGCCTATGGCTGAAGCATAGGTGATGACACTCATCCTTTTTCTATCTTGTGCAGTCACTGGGCATTGAGTCATACTCAATTTTATACCTTACCAATCAGGTGAGAACTCTTTCTCTAACCGATCCATTTTGAACTCTTTCAAAATCTTGTCAAGGTACGTGCTCATTGAAAGTTTCATCAGGTATCTTGATCTATCTCTATAGATCTTGATGCTCAACAATTAGGTAGCTTTATCCAGGTCTTCCTTTGAAAAATCACTTTTCAAACAACCATTTATGCTTTTCAGAAATCCTACATTATTTCCGATCAACAATATGTCATCCACATATACTTATCAGAAATTCTATAGTGCTCCCACTCACTTTATTGCAAATACAAGTTTCTCGTAAACTTTGTATAAACATCAAAACTTTGATCACCTCATCAAAGCGTATATTCCAACTCCGAGATGCTTGCTTCAGTCCATGGAAGGATCACCGAATCTTGCACACCTTTTAGCATCCTTAGGCCTGACAAAACCTTCTGGTTGTATCACATACAACCTTTCCTCAAGTAAACCGTTAAGGAAACGATGTTTTGACATCCATCTGCCAGATTTCATAATTGAAAACACAGCAACTGCTAACATAATTCCAACAGACTTTTAGCATCGCTACGAGTGAGAAAGCCTCATCGCAGTCAACTCCTTGAACTTGTCACAAACAACTTTGCAACAAGTCGAGCTTTACAAATGGTGACATTCACCATCAGTGTCTGTCTTCATTCTAAAGGTCCATTTGTACTCAACGACCTGCCATCTAACGAGCAAGTCTACCAAAGTCTATACTTGGTTTTCATACATGGATCGTATCTCGGATTTCATGTCCTCTAACCATTCGTCGGAATCCGGGCCCATCATCGCTTCTCCATAGCTCGTAGGTTCATCGTTGTCCAACAACATGATCTCCAAGACAGAGTTGTCGTACCACTTAGGAGCAGTACACATCCTTGTCGACCCACGAAGTTCGATAGTAACTTGATCCTGAAGCTTCATGATCATCATCATTAACTTCCTCTTCAACTAACGTAGGCTTCACAGAAACATCTTTCTACGCTACGCTACTCTCTGGCTGAACAAAGGTTCAACAACCTCATCAAGTTCTATCTTCCTCCCACTCAATTCTTTCGAGAGAAACATTTCCTCGAGAAAGGATCCGTTTAAGCAACAAACATTTTGCACTAGGATCTGAGATTGAAGGTTCACCCAACTGATCTTAGGGTATTCTATGAAGATGCAATTGCCTTGGGTTCGACCTCATTAGGTGAAAACATTTTCAGGCCTAAGGATGAGGCCATGAGTCTGTCAAGGGGTACAAGAGTGGTCCAGGAGTGGATCACTGGACAGCGGTCGGAATTATCCTTAGTAACCAGAGGACTAAGGAAATGTTTCTTGATTGTGTAGGTGATAAAGAGTTTGTCGTAAAGAGTTACGTCGATGCAAGCTTTAACACCTATCCGGATGACTAGTAGTAGCAATCTGGATACGTATAGTGGAGCAGCCATTTGGAAATAGTACCAAGTGGAGTGTGGTAGCAGTATTTACGGTTTGACATAGAGATTTGCAAAGTACACACGGATCTGAATATCGCAGACCCGTTGACTATAAGACCTCTCTCACATGCAAAGCATGATCGAGCCCCAAAACTCATTGGGTGTTAGATTCATAACAATGCGAATCACATGGTGATGTGAACTAGATTATTGACTCTAGTGCAAGTGGGAGACTATTGGAAATATGCTCTAGAGGCAATAATAAATTAGTTATTATCATATTTCCTTGTTCATGATAATTGTTTCTTATCCATGCTATAATTGTATTGATCGGAGACTTAAATGCATGTGTGGATACATAGACAAAACCATGTCCCTAGTATGCCTCTAATGGACTAGCTCGTTGATCAAAGGATGGTTAAGGTTTCCTAGCCATGGACATGAGATGTCATTTGATAACGGGATCACATCATTAGGAGAATGATGTGATGGATAAGACCCAAACTACAAACATAGCATATGATCGTGTCAGTTTATTGCTACTGTTTTCTGCATGTCAAGTATATGTTCCTATGACCATGAGATCATGCAACTCATGGATATCGGAGGAGTGCCTTGTGTGTATCAAACGTCGCAATGTAACTGGGTGACTATAAAGGTTCTCTACAGGTATCTCTAATGGTGTCTGTTGAGTTGGCATGGATCGAGACTGGGATTTGTTACTCCGTGTGACGGAGAGGTATCTCAGGGCCCACTCAGTAATACAACATCACAATGAGCCTTGCAAGCAATGTGACTAATTGTTAGTTGCGGGATCTTGTATTATGGAACGAGTAAGGAGACTTTCCGATAACTAGGTTGAACTAGGTATGGAGATATCGACGATCGAATCTCGGGCAAGTAACATACCGAAGAACAAAGGGAACGTTATACGGGATTAACTGAATCCTTGACATAGAGGTTCGACCGATAAAGATCTTCGTAGAATATGTGGGAACCAATGTGGACGTCCAGGTCCCGCCATTGGTTATTGACTGTAGAGGTGTCTCGGTCATGTCTACATAGTTCTCGAACCCGCAGGGTCTGCACACTTAAGGTTCGATGACGTTTCGGTAGTGTAGAGTTATGTATGGTGGTGACCGAAGGTTGTTCGGAGTCCCGGATGAGATCCCGGACTTCACGAGGAGCTCCGGAATGGTCCAGAGGTAAAGATTCATATATAGGAAGTCCCAGTTTGGTTTCCGGAAAAGTTTCGGGCTCATCGGTAGTGTACCGGGAGTATCGGTATTGTACCGGGAGTGCCGGTAGTGTATCGGAGGACCTCCGGGAGGGGTATTTCGACCCCAAGAGGTTCATTGTCTGTGGGATAATAATTACCAGCCCTTAGTGGGCTGGGAAAACAGCCACAAAGGCCCATGGCGCAGGGGAGAATGTCCTAAAGCAAAAAGTGGAAAATCAGCCAATAGGAGGCAATCCTACTCCAACTAGGATTGGAGGTGAAGTAGGATTGCTCCCACCTCCTATTTCGGCCGACCCAAAGGCCTGGCTGCCTCTCCTCTCCTCTCCTCCTATATATACTAGTGGATTGGGTGGTTTTTGGACAGAATTTCCGGCCACGTGCTACCCGTTCCACCGGTGCATAGTTTCTCCTCTAGATCGGTTTTCTGCAGCGCTTAGGCGAAGCCCTGCCGGAATTGCTCCACCACCATCACCGGAGCACCATCACGCTGCTGGTGAACTATCTCTCCTCTCCACCTCCTCTTGCTGGATCAAGACGATGGAGATCGTCATCAAGCTGCACGTGTGCTGAACGCGGAGGTGTCGTCCGTTCGGCGCTAGATCGGAAGGACCGTGATCGAGATCGCGAGACGGTTCGTGATGTGATCACAGAATGGATTGTGATGATTTCGCGGGAAAGATCGTGATCAAGATCGTGATATGGATCGGGATGAGATCGCGGGACGGATCGTGATGAGTTCACGGGACGGATCGTGATTGGATCGCGGGACGGATCGTGATGAGATCGCGGGACGCTCGGCGATTTGGATCGCGAAGATGTTCGACTACACCAACCGCGTTTCTTAACGCTTCCCGCTTAGCGATCTACAAGGGTATGTAGATCCACTCTCCCTCTCGTAGATGCTCATCACCATGGATAGGTTTGCGTGTGCGTAGGAAAATTTTTGTTTCCCATGCGACGTTCCCCAACAAAACTTTCGAGACATAATAAACTGCCCGCTGAACCTTATAGGCTTTGCCTTCCTCTTCTCACTCGACAGTCAGAACTGTACTGACGACCTAATTTGTGGCCGCGATGTACAGGAGCAAGGGCTCTTTGCTAGCAGGAGCGGCAAGCACCGGCTGGGTGGACAGCAGGGCTTTGAGCTCAACAAACGCTGCTTCGGCTTCAGGAGTCTAGTCGAATGTGTCTGATTTCTTCATGAACTGATACAAGGGCAGAGCCTTCTCACCAAGACGAGAAATGAGTCGACTCAATGCCACCAAACAACCTGTGAGCTTCTGAACATCGTGCACTCGCATGGGAGTCTTCATACGGGTAATGGCGCTGATCTTCTCGAGATTGACATCAATTCCTCGTTCGGAAACGAGAAAACCGAGTAATTTGCCGCCAGGGACACCGAAGGTACATTTGGCCGGATTCAGCTTTATGTCAAATTGCCTCAGATTGGCAAATGTCTCAGCCAAGTCAGCTAGTAGGTCGGAACATTTGTGGGACTTGACCACTATATCATCCATGTACGCCTCAACATTCCGAGGGATCTGGTCGAGTAAACATTTCTGAATCATGCGCATAAAAGTAGCGCCGGCATTCTTGAGACCAAAAGGCATGGTGATGTAGCAGAAACACCCAAACGGGGTGATGAAGGCTGTTTTTATTTCATCTTGGCCAAACAGACGGATCTGATGGTACCCAGAATAGGCATCCAAAAACGATAAACGCTCGCGCCCCGCTGTCGAGTCAACAATCTGATCTATGCGGGGGAGCGGAAAATGGTCTTTCGGACACACCTTATTAAGATGTTTGAAGTCAATGCACATGCGCAACGACTTATCTTTCTTGGGCACCATCACAACATTCGAGAGCCACTCGGAGTGGTAAATCTCCCGAATGAACTTGGCTTGCAAGAGACGGGCCACTTCTTCTTCGATTGCCATGCGCTTCTCAGCCGCGGATCGACGCAAATGCTCCCTGGCGGGCTTGGCCTTCGGATCCACTCGCAGACGGTGCTAAGCCAGCTCCATGGGAATCCCCGGCATGTCAGCAGGCTTCCATGCAAAGATATCCCAGTTCTCACGGAGGAACTGGATGAGCTCGGCTTCCTATTTGCTGTCGAGTGTTGTCGAGATATTCGTCGGGGTAGCGGTTGGATCCGTCGGGTGGATGTGCACCTTCTTCACTTCTCTTGCCAACTGAAATGCCGATTCGGAAGCCGGCTTTTTTGCGCGAAGCAAATCAGCAGGGTCCGTGGTTTTCTTGTACTCCTCCAGCTCGACCATGGCCATTTGTTGATCGGCGATCTTGGACCCTTGCTGGAGACACTCTTCGGCCTGCTCAATTTCCAGTGACCGTGATCACGCCCTTAGGGCCCGGCATTTTCAGCTTGAGATACATGTAACATGGTCGGGCCATGAAACATGCATAAGCGGGTTGACCCAAAATGGCGTGGTAAGCACTCTTGAAATCCACGACTTCAAACGTCAACTTATCTCCGAATGCCACATCCAATGCTATTTGGCCGAGTGACTTGGCCTTCTTTCCTGGGATGACCCCATGGAAATGCATGCTGCTTTCGCTGAGATGGGACATAGGAATGCCCATTCCCTTCAGGGTATCCGCATACAGAATGTTCAGGCCGCTGCCGCCGTCCATGAGGACCTTTCTGAGTCGAGTCCCCTGCACCACCGGATCAACTACCAGAGCCTGTCGACCGGGTGTGGCCACATGGGCAGGATGGTCAGTCTGGTCAAATGTGACAGCATAATGAGACTATTTGAGGTAGGTGGGGGTGTCTGGCACAACCATGCTGATCTCTCTATTTATGACTTTCACACGGCTCTTGCTCTCGACGTCAGCAAAGATCACTAGTGTAGCAGTGACATCTGGGAATGTTTCCTTTTCTTCGTCTTCATCTTCTTTTTCAGGAGATTTTCCACTCGACTGGTCTCCCTTGAACTGCTGGATGAGGGTCCGACACAGTCGAGTGGTGTGCTTGGGCAAAATCAGGTTGACTTCTGCATCTTTCTTTGTGTGAATGACACACAGCTGATCCAAGATATCGGTTCCTGGCTGACCCTTCCCCTTCTTGGGGCATACTGAGCTTTTGCCTTGCCCTTGTTCTTCAACTGAGTCGCCAGTGCTGCCGCCTCTGCCAGAGCTAGGTCATCAGCCTTCCGCTTTTGTTTCCTATTGTTGCCGCCGCCAGACTCGTTGGCGATCGCTTTTCCTTTGCCACTATGGAGGCGGTCTTCTTCCTCGCCATTGGCATAGCGAGTGGCAATTTCCATTATCTTGCCGTGTGAAATGTCACTAGTGCGCCCGAACTTCAAGTACAGCTCTCTATATCTCACACCGGCCTTGAAGGCACAAACAACCTGGTGTTCCAACACATTTTCCACTGTATGATGCAGGGTGGACCATCACTGAATATAGTCCCTTAAGGTTTCACTGGGTTTCTGGACGCAATGTTGTAAGTCAACCAGACCTATTGGGCGCTTGCAAGTGCCTTCAAAGGTCCAGAAAAACACTCGGTCAAGGTCTTCCCAACAATGAATGCTGGAAGGAGCCAAACGATTCAACCAAGCTCGAGCTGGGTCATCCAACATAAGAGGCAGGTGCTTCATTGCAATGTTGTCATTCCCGCCGCCAATCTGCACAGCCACTCGGTAATCATCTAGCCAAGTCTCTCATTTTGTTTCACCAGAAAACTTTCCGATCCCTGCCGCCATTCTAAAGTTGGGGGGAATCTCCACAGAACGTATAGCTCTACTAAAACACTCTGGACCAGACACTACTGCTGAGCTTCCACTCGGGACACCTCTGTCATGTCCTTCTCTGTAGGCTCTGCTCTTGTCAATCCGCTTCTGAAGAAGGTATGCGCGGGCATCAAAGTCGGCGTCCCGCTCGTCACCGAAGGAGTGCCTATCGTCTTGGCGTCGGGGCGCGTACGGACCACTCCGCGGAGGAGTGGGCACTCAACGGTGGTCTTCGCGGTGGTGCTGATATCTGTCTTGCCCTTCACGATAACCGCCGCCTTGACGATGCAAGGGCGACCCAGGACTATGTGCCGACTGAACGGTCTATGCCTTGGGTGAATTGTTGTGTATCTTGTGACAAGATTCAGAAACTGCTGAATTCTGGCGCTGTGTTGCATCTAATAGTGCTCTGATCTACAACAGCCCTCTACCAGGCTCTGACCAGGACGGCTGAATGGAATCAGCTATCCTAGCAGCAGTAGCAACATTAAGCATGGGAGTTTGGTATACATCAACGCCATCGTGAGATGTAGTCGGGAACAGTTGTCGCTGACGTCGACTAGGGCGCGGTCGGCATGGACGGGCGCGCTCGTCGATCTCAGCCTGGAGCTCTTCTAGACAAACGTGCGAGGCCTTCATAGCCCGGGCCTCGGCGGTCGTGCCAACAATGATGGTATGAAGGACCTTCTCATCGCGGCCCGGCTACACGTTCGATGGGCCACCAGCCTTGTGCTCGCCACGACCAAAGCCAGGTGGTGAGCTCTGATGAGAGCCTACCATCAAGACATCCGCTGCGGGATCGCAGCTCTCGCACTCGGAAGGCATGTTGGACAGATCGGAATGCAACTCGAACACACCATGAAGGGACTCGGCAGGTTCGAGTGCTGCAACTTGCAAAGAGGCTTGACGTTTCGCTGCGTCTTCGACCCACCGCTGGAGTCATGAGCGGCCAGACCGCTTGCGACCGTGAACGGTGAGAGGAGCCGATGCGTAAGGGGTCGATGGCTGATGCAGCAACACGCCGCACGTGCTCGCACGGAAATGCGTGGCCTTCGGACCGGGAGCACCTCGACATCGAGAGGCGTCTCCTGAAGCCATGCCGAATCGTCGGTGATGAAAGTGAGCGCTCCGAAATGGATCTTGTGGCCCAGAGCAAAAACACCGCCGGAAGACATGTTGAAGGATGAAACACGCAACCTCGCCGGAAGTCGCTTAAACGCCTGTCCTACGGTGGGTGCCAACTGTCGTGGGAACGAGCCTGATAGTAGATGGTAGGGGTACAAATGGAGTGGGCAGAGTCCTAGCAATTGCGAGGGTGTACACACAGATGTATGAGTTCAGGCCCCTCTCGTGGAGGTAACAACCCTACGTTTCAGTGCTCGGGAGCTTTATGTCGAGTGGAATGTACAGATTACAATAGTTTTCTTAACCCTTGTGCAGGAGGGGAGGGGAAGCTTATATAGAGTTCACTGCCCCTCATAATGGCCCCGCATCAAAGGATCTGGTCGTGGGGTGTAAAGTTTGCCGTTATAGGTAACGTACGTAGTTAAAGCTATTAAGGGCCATTAAGCCAGCGTCTGCCCGTTGGGCTCTTGATGATGGCTCCTGGTCTTCTGGCGTCGAGTGAAGCGAGGTCTGTCGAGTGACACGCGACTGCTGAGTGAGAGCGGGAGTCTCCGAGTGGATTACTGTCGAGTGACTTTGAATGTCTCCTGAGATCCACTCGGAAGTTCATGCTTGATCTTCAAGTCCTCCCATGTGGTTTCCTTAGGTAGGGTATGTGGGCCTTGCCTAGGACCTTACCCTAGGTACATATCCTCGTCAGTGGCGCTCAACTTCGCCCTTGGGGTGGATGACACGATCGAAGGTAGGTGCTGGTTTTTCTCTTCTTCAGTCGGTTGCTCCTTTCTTTGCTGTTTCTTGTGTTTTCACCTTGCCTTTCTTTTCTTCCCTTCTTCCTTCTTCCAGGGCGTTTCCCGGAAACTCAGCGCCGTGCTGCGCGCGCCGTTGAGGAGCACCGGGAATACCTTTGGGAGTGCGGTCACACCATCGAAGAGGACGCCGCATGGGATGTGGACGAGATCGGGCTCGCCATCGAGATGCGGATGACCCATCTTGAGCGAAGCATGGAGCGGCTCAAGACCGCCGGCAAAGAGGTCATCGCCGCGCTGTGGCCGGGCCGCGGTGCAGCTCCGACGCACCGCGTGGCTTAGTGGCTGGAGCACGCCGTCCCCCGCCTCGAAGCCTGGAAGGCATCAGCTGCCTGAGCCGAGGCACAGATGGCGCTCCGGTTCGTCACATCGTGGTACCGCGGCGTGGATCTAGGCCGGCTAGCGACCATGCGGGATGTGCCGACCGTAGAGCGGGAGGCCCGCGAGCCGGCCCTTGTCCATCGGGCCAACGAGCTCGCGTCGTATGTCGACGCGGACGAGTTCCTGCCGGCCCTTGGCGAGGATGGCGAGCCGCTGCCCGAAGACTCCTTCGGTATCCCCCAAGGCCCGGCGGATGATGAAGTTGCTGACAAGAGCACCGACTCGAGCGGCGAGACGGCCGAGACCGAGGAGCCCACCTCGAAGGCCAAGGAGGTTGACCCGAAGGCCGCGACCACCTCTGAGGCGAAAGCCGAGCCGCCCAGCAACGCGTCGGCTGGGGGCACGCTGGCTGGCGACGCGCCGGCGGCCTGAGCCCCAGGGTGTTTTTTATCTTTCTCTTTTTTCTCCCTGCATGTTAAGCTTGAATCCACCCATTGGGGGTGTTTATGTAATGAACTAATGCTGGGCGTGGGCCGCTTTTGTCTTAACATCTATGCTGTGAACATTTGGCATGTTTGCCTTGTTACTCATGCCGCCTCGTCCTTATCCTTTTTTTTGCCCGCTTGACTCTTTTCGGTTCTTCTCCTTTTCCCCTTTGGTTTCGGCCCCGCCAGCCCGACAGGCGGGAACCGGTCTGTAGCTAGGTCGGGGCATCTGCCTCAAGGGATCCGGTCTAAAACTTAGGAATCGCGAGGGTTTTTTCTGGATAAGTAGAGTGGTAGAGACGCGGCGATGGTCCGGCTGGGTCTAGCCGGGGCTTCCCTCCGTTTTGACCTTTTGTGTGAGCTGAAATTGGCCGCCCCGAGGCCCCGTCAACCGGACAGTCGGGAGTCGGTTCTATAGCTGGTAGGGGTGGGGAGTTTTGGCCAGCTCACATTACTTAGCCATTTTTTGGGAGGGGCGCCCTAGGCCCAGCCGGCTAGCCCCCGGGCCTACGAGCTGGGCTGGGGAGCCGGTGAGTGAGGAACACTTTTGAGGGAAACGAAACGGAGCGCTCCCCAAGAGCCGGCTTGGGGCGCCCATTGCATTCATAAGCCCAAAAGGGTGGGGGTACATACATACACTGGTTTCTTCAGCAGTAAAACGGGCGCAGGAGGGCCGTGTTCCATGGGCGCTCCATCTCTTCACCGGAGGCATCTCTTTTGCGCTTCTGCGGCTTCTGGGCATCTATTAGATAGTACGCGTTACTGTGCAGTTCCTTGCTGATGATGAATGGGCCCTGCCATGGGGAGGATAGCTTGTGTTGTCCAGTCGTCCACTGGATCCGCCTGAGGACCAGGTCCCCCTCCAGAAATGAGAGTGGCCGGATCTGCTTGATGTGGTAGTGTCGGAGCTTCTGCTGGTAGATTGCCATTCGGCTCAAGGCCAGTTCACGAGCTTCCTCGAGTAGGCCGACACTGTCTTCTCTTGCTTCTTTTGCGTCCTTCTCCGTGCATATGGCGACCCGAGGCGAATCGAACTTGATGTTGGTGGGGATGATTGCCTCAGACCCGTACACAAGGAAGAAAGGTGTGTAGCCGGTTGAACGGTTAGGGGTGGTCCGGAGACTCCAAAGGACGGCCGGAAGCTCGTCGATCCAGCAGCCGGCCCACCTTACCAGCGGTGTTACGAGCCGAGGCTTGATGCTGGACAGGATAAGGCCGTTTGCCCTCTCGACCTAGCCGCTTGACTGCGGATGAGCGACGGAGGCCAGATCGAGTCGGATCCCTTGCTTGAAGCAGAAGCGCATGAGTGCGCCCTTGGCGAAGTTCGTGCCGTTATCGGTGATGATGCTGTGGGGGATGTCGTAGCGCACCGTGATGTCGTCGATGAACTGGACGCCAGTAGGGCCGTCCAGCTTCTTGATTGGTCGCGCCTCGATCCACTTGGTGAATTTGTCTATAGCCACCAGCAAGTGCGTCATGCCGCCTCGAGCGGTCTTGAATGGGCCCACCATGTCCAGCCCCCAAACGGCAAAAGGCCACGAGAGCGGGATGGTTTGGAGGGATGTTGCTGGCAGGTGGCTCTGCGTGCTGAAGCATTGGCAGCCCTCGCACTCGTCAACCAACTTCTTGGCCCCCTCGAGAGCAGTCGGCCAGAAGAAACCATGGCGGAAAGCCTTGGCCACCAGGGTCCTGCAGGCGGCGTGGTGCCCGCACTCATCCTAGTGGATGTCGAGGAGGATCTCTAGACCCTTCTCCAGCTCGACGTGCCGTTGGAAGTCGCCGGTGGTGCTGCGGTGGACAAGCTCGTTGTTGATGATGCCGTAGGACGTGGCCCGGCGCTAGATTTGCCTTGCCAAAGCCTCGTCTAGAGGCAGCTCGCCCCGTAGAAGAAACGCTATGATGGGTTGGGCCCATGAGGGGGCCGAGACGGGGGCCGGCTTGGGAGCCCCTGGGACTGGTTGATCAGCCCTCGGGACCAGCTCGCCAGCCCCTGGGACCGGCTCGCCAACCCCCGGGGCCGGCTGGTCGATGATCATCATGACGGCCGAGTCACCGGCGCTGACAGGGTGGCCGGTGGTGCGGGAGCCAGTGGCGAAGGCACCGGAGGGGCGGCCGGGGCCGTCGACGGGCCGACGATGTTTGCCGGTATGAAGATTGACTCCAACTCCGGGAAGGCTTGATCGATGGCTTGAGCAGCCGCTCGAGGGAGACGTCGGCTGGGATGGCCTGCCGGGTGGAGCTGATCTTTGCCAACATGTCAGCTGCCCTATTCTCCGCTCGTGGGATGTGATGAAACTCGCAGCCCTCGAAGGAGCCGGTGAGCTGGCCATGTTGGCGTCCTTGGTGTCCCATTCGCCAGAGACTTGCTGCACCACCATACCGGAGTCCCCGAAGCACAAGATGCACCTCATGCCGATCTCCTTGGCGAGCCGGAGGCCGTGGACGATGGCCTCGTACTCGGCCACGTTGTTGGAGGCGGCAAAGTGGATCTGGAGAGGGTACTTGAGATGATCACCCTTGGGAGAGGAGAGGACTATGCCGGCACCCAGGCCGGTCCTCATTTTCGAACCGTCAAAATGCATGAGCCAATGCGTGGAGTCTGGGGGAGGCGGCACGAACTCCGTCTCCGCCTAGTCAACGAGGAAGTCAGCCAACGTGTGTGACTTGATGGATGTTCTTGGCTCGTACCGGATCTCATGATCAGTGAGGGCGATGACCCATTTGGCAATCTGGCCGATGGAGTCCCGGCCACTCATGATCTCGCTGAGCGAGGCCATGCTCACCATGGTAATGGTATGCTCCTGGAAGTATTGCTTGACCTTCTTGGCGGCGAAGTATATGCCATAGCACATCTTCTAGTAGTGGGCATAGTTCTGCTTGGACGCGGAGAGGACCTTGCTAAGGTAGTAGACGGGTCGCTGGACCGGCAGGGACATGCCCTCCTCCGGCCGCTCGACGACCAGGACGACACTGATGCGTGTGGTCGCCGTGATCTAGGCGAGCAGGGGCTCCTTCTCAGCCGACATGGCTAGGATGGGCGCGTGGGTGAGAGCCTTCTTGAGGCCGTGGAAGGCCTCGTCCGCCTCGTCAGGCCAGTCAAAGATGCTCGGCCTCTTGGTTTGACCTGGCTCGATTAGAGCCGTCTTGCGAAGGAGCCCGTAGAGGGGCAAGGCCTTCTCCCTCAGCCGGCTGATGAACCGGATGAGCGAGGCAAGGCAGCCGGTGAACTTTTGGACGTCGCGGAGCCGGGTCGGCTTGAGCATGCGCTCGATCGTACTGATCTTCTCCAAGTTAGCTTGGATATCGCGGGCGGACACGAAGAAACCCAAGAATTGATCGGCCGGGACGCCGAAGACACACTTCTCTGGGTTGAGCTGGATCTTGTACTCGTGCAAGTTCGCAAAGTTCTCCCGGAGGTCATCGAGGAGGCTGAAATGCTTCTTGGTTTTGACGACGATGTCGTTGACGTAGACGTGGACATTCCTGCCTATATAAGGCATGAGGCATTTCTTCATGCACTGTTGCTAGGTGGGGCCCGCGTTCTTCAGGCCGAAGAACATGGTGATGTAGCAGCAGGCCCCAAAGGGCGTGGTGAAGGAGGTCTTGAGCCGGCCTTCTGGGTCCAGCTTGATCTGGTGGTAGCCGGAGTAGGCATCCAAGAAGGACAACAAGTCACAGATGGCCATGGAGTTAATGACTTGATCAATCCGCGGCAGAGCGAACAGGTCCTTGGGACACGCCTTGTTCAGGCTAGTGTAGTCGATGCACATGCGCCAGGTCTTGTTCTTCTTCAGCACCAGGACTGGGTTGGCCAGCCAGTTTGGGTGGAACACTTCCATGATGAACCCGGCTACGAGCAGCCAGGCGATCTCTTCGCCTATAGTACGCTGCTTCTCCTCGGAGAAACGGTTCAGAGGTTGCTTGATCGGTTTTACGTCTAGTCGGACATGGACTTTGTGCTCGGCGAACTTCCTCGGAACACCTGGCATGTCCTTGGAGGACCAGGCAAAGATGTCCCGATTCTCACGGAGGAAGTCGACGAGCTCGCCTTCCTATTTGCTGTTGAGGAGGGAGCCGATGCTAACGCACTGAGCCGGGTTGGCCGGGTCGAGCGGGATTTGCTTCGTGTCTTTGGACGACTGGAAGGAGGCCTCACCGACAGATTGCGAGGGAGGAGCTAGCACGGCCGGTTGGCTGGCAGCAAGGGCCACGAGAAGGTCGAGCTGTCGTTTTTCCTCGGCGATCTCCAGGGCCTTGGCCAGCCGGCTGCCGTCTCGAGCGCACTCGAGCAACATCTTGTAGTCAACCTTGATGGTGATGATTCCCTTGCAGCCCGGCATCTTGAGCTTGAGGTAAGAATAATGGGGGACCGCCATGAAGCTGACTAGAGCTGGTCGGCCCAATAGCGCGTGGTAAGGGCTCGCGAGGTCCACGACCTCGAACAGCACCAGCTCGCAGCGGAACTGGTCGGGTCCACTGAAGAGGACATCGACTTTGATCTTGCCAATAGGGGAGTAGGACTTTCCAGGCACTATGCCATGGAAAATCGTCCGGCTCGCCTGCAAGTCTTCTATCTTCGGCCCCAGCTTATGCATAGTGTCGAGGTAGAGGATGTTGATGCTGCTGCCAACATCTATCAGCACCCGCGAGAAGCGACAAGATCGCTCCTTGGTGGCGATGGTGGGGTCGAAGACCAAGGCATAGCTACCGGGATTCGGCATCACAGCGGGGTGATCGGCCTGGCTCCAAGTGACCGGCTTCTCCGACCAGTGCATGAACTGGGAGTTGCCGGCATGGTGGCGTTCATCTCACGTCGGAGTTGGCGTTGGGCATGTTTGCTCGTCTCTTCACTGGTGAAGACAACGTAACAAACGTCTTGGTTGGGGAACTGGTTGATCAAACGACCATCGTTCTGGGCCGGAACCGGAGCCGGCGCCGGGGCGGCAGCTTGGGCCGAGGCCGGCGCACGAGCTGGCGGTGTGGGAGGAGCTGGAAGGCCATCCCCCGGGCGAGTCGCTTTGATAAGCTGCACTGCCAGAGCGTTTGTGTAGAGGGTTTGGCCCCTGAGTGGTTATTGCAGGGGAGGTCAAGAATTTGCTCGAAGGTGAGCTTCGGCTGCCAGGCTGCCTTGCCAATGCGCTGGCGCTATCTAGAAGGTTCGGCAGTCGGCTCCTGCTCCTCGATGGTGTTGACCTGCCGGCTCCCGTAGTGGGGATCCGGCTGGTCGTTCTTGCACTTGTTGTTTTGCGGCTGCCGATTGTCGGCAGCCTGCTGGGTCGCGGCCGGTATCGTAGTCAACTTGGCAGGCGTGGTCGTCTTGACCTGGATGGCCGAGTCGGCCGTGGCGTATTTGTCCGCCTTGGTCATGAGCTCGGCAAGCCTGGCCAACTCGGAGCACAGAAGCTTGTGCTTGAGGGGGTGCCGTCTCGGCAGCCTTCAATGAAGTATTGCATGGCTTGTACCTCGTGCACCCCTTCCCAGGAATTGCAAAGCTCGGTCCACCGAGTGAGGTAGTCACGGAGGGATTCGTCCGGCCCCTGAACGCACATAGTGAGTTCACGGGGACGGCCGGGCTGCTTGTAGGTACCGGTGAAGTTGCGAACAAAGGCCTCCTCGAAATCCATCCAAGTGTTGATGCTGTCGGCCGCCAGGCTATTGAGCCAGGTGTGGGCTGAGCTGATCAACATGAAGGGGATGTAGCGAACGGCTACGCGCTTGTTCCCCCAGGCGATGCCAACCGCTTTGGTATAGTCAATCGGCCAGTCTTCGGGCTTGGCTGCCCTGTTATATTTCAGGGTGTCCCGAGTAAGCATGAAGCTGGTTGGAAAAGGCTCGGTGTGAATCCGGGGGCCGAAGCAAGCCGGACCAATCGAGCCCTCCTCCTCAAGGAGGGCGGATTGCGCGATTTTGTCGATGCGGTTGCGTGCGTCGTTCTCGCTGCGGTGGACGCTCGACCCTAGCCGAGCCGAGAGCTCGGGACGGACGGTAGGTGGAGGTGATTGTCCTGACTCGCACCGCGGGGGCGGTGTGTGCCCGCGGCTACACCGACGGCCGGATGTCGGTGCCTCGTGATGGCGACCTCTTCGAGGCGGGTTGTTGGTGCGCCGGCTGTCAACAGCCGGCTGCTCGCTCCCCGGCGGCTGAGAGGGCCGAGGGTAGTTCATCTTGTCCCGACGGCCGAAGACGCGAGGGGAGTGGTAGTACTAGGCTGCCTGACGGTAGGCAGTTCCCGTGGCCTCGCGCTCGGGCAAGAGCCCTCGGTGGCAGCGCTGCCTGTTGCGAGCACGTGCTGCTGCGCATCAGCAGCATCGATGAGCTCCTTGATGTGGTGCTCGTGGGCGGTACGCTCTTCGCCCTCCAAGGTGGCCAATTCCTTGTAGGCCACCTTGAGAGCCCGCAGGTTGGCTACGGGGGTGTCATATATGGGCATCTTAACGTCAAGGATTTCGGCGACCACGCGACCGCGGTCGCGCACATCTCGACGCCGGCTGGGCTCGGTGCCAACCGGGGTGAGTCCGTAGGCGGAAGCGTACTCATGCTGCGCTGCCTCCATGTGGCGCTGCATGGCCGCGAGGGCAGTTGCGTCCTTGAATAGGACACGACGAGCCACCTCGAGATCGGCCGCGGTGGTGTCAGGGTTCACTATCGGGCCGATCGGAGTGCTCAAGCCCCGGAGGGCCGCAGCGAGCGGGTCGGACGTGTCGACGCGGGCAGCGACAGTGTTAGCCGCGACCCGCGCTCGTCCGGAAGCGGTGGAGGAAGTGATGGCCATTACTCCCACGTGACCGTGAGAGCCGCTGGACTGAGTCACAAAGAGTGCTCCCATGGCCGTGGGCGGACCGACACAGACGAGCACCTGCGCGAGGTACTCGTCAGTGGCCGGAGTCTCGGCGAGGCTGAGCCTATCGAAGCGCTCGGTGAGTACGTCGATGTCGGCCGTGAGGCCAACAGAATTGCCCACAGGGCGTGCCAGAGCAAGCCCCACAAGCCCGCGGTTTTGCCTGGGCATGCAGCGACGGCAGGGAATGGCGAGGGGTCCCGCCCGGAGCATGAATCCAGCCGGCGCCGCGTACGGCCCCACGGTGGGCGCCAACTGTCGTCGTTTTCTCATGGCAGATGCCATGGGATGGCTTATCGTAGGTGGTTGGGGCCGAAGGATGTCGACAGGCCACGGGTGCGAGATTGGGCACAAGCGGTGACGGCACACGATGTACCCAGGTTCAGGGCCCTCCGAGGGAGGTAATACCCCTAGTCATGCTTGGTTTAATTGGATGGATGGGTATGAGTCAATGGTGCTCCTGGAGCTATGTCTAGAGGAGGAAGAAGGAGTAGCCGGCTCGTCTTCCTTCGCTCTAGAAGGGGTTTGGTGTGTGTGTGTGGGTGGGTGATCGTGCGTCCCCATTGCATGGGGGGCTCGGGGGGGTTATAGGCCAACCCCCCGGCTCTTATAATATGTTCTAAGTATAGGGGCAGGGGGGCCTGGCTGGCAGTCTCTCCGACTGGCCAGGGGGTCCCACCATTCGTTCCATCTTGTCGTCGGTGGGGTCTGCCGGCTGAGCGGCCCCATCTCCCGTTGGGGCCCGCCAGTCGGTTATGCGATTGGCCCTCGTTGACCTGCCGCGGCACGGGTTGCCCGAGGGGGCATCGTCTAGCGCCAGCTGGCCAAAGTCTCCGGTACGGCTAGCCGCGCTGTAGCCACACCGGGGCAGGTCATCGAGTGGGCGCGGGCGTGCCGGCACTGTTCCTTCACTCGGTTGCACTCGCCGAGGTCAGTAGCCGAGATGGTTAGATTGTAGCTATGTGTTGCAGTGCGTCAGCGGCCACTGTAGCCATAGGGCCGCCCATCGTGCCGGTCGCGTCGCGTCGCCGTACCTGTGTGCAGAGGGACGGGACTTCGCATGTCCGTCCCCGGGTCAACGGAATAGGCGGCCCGGAGGCATCCGGCCATGCCCAGCCAGCCGAGGGTCGCGCCGACTCCTTGACCAACCATCCGGGGCGCCATCTGGCACCAGCTGGTGCCGAACGTCCCCCAGCCGGCCATATATAGTTATTCTTAGAAGCGAACGGGAGGAGGCCCCATTGCTTTGGCCTACCCAGGGGTAATAACCCCATCACTATCGTACGTCCACATTCATGGAGTCTTCAACCCATAGAGGGTAATGGTCGTGAGAGTCCATGGAGGGCTCTACCCACAGAGGGTTCCACGAAGAAGCAACCTTGACTATTCCATGCGGATTCTGTCCACGAAGGACTAGCCTCACTATGGTTTAGTAAAGGTTGCTTCTGCTTGGAACCCTCCGTGGGTAGAGCCCTCCATGGACTCTCGCGACCGTTACCCTCCGTGGGTGGGTGTACGATAGCACCACCTACCGGAACCATGGGGGGAGGGGGGTGAATAGACTACTAGCAGAAATTTAAAACCTAACCTTTTCCCATGTTAATTGGTTGGCAGATTTTAACTATGTTTTCTAGTCTAGCAGGTCTAACAACCCTACACATACATGTCTACAAATATGGTAGCGGAAAGTAAAGACATTGCACATGTAAGAAAAGAGATGGGATAGGAGGATCAAACGCAATAGGAGACGCAAGGATTTTTCCCGTGGTTCCGATAGGTGGTGCTATCGTACGTCCACGTTCATGTAGTCTTCAACCCATGGAGGGTAACGGTCGTGAGATTCCACTGAGTGCTCTATCCATGGAGGGTTCCATGAAGAAGCAACCTTGACTATTCCATGCGGCTTCCGTCCACGAAGGACTAGCCTCACTATGGGTAGAACTTCACGAAGTAGGCGATCTGCTTGCCCTTACAAACTTCTTGGTTCACTCCACAACACGAAGTAGGAGGCTCCCAAGCGACGCCTAACCAATCTAGGAGGCACCACCCTCCAAAAGGTAATAGGCTCGGTAATGACGATGACCTCCTTGCTCTTGTGCTTCAAGATGATAGACTCCTCAACACACAATCACTCTCTCATAGATTTGGCTTGGTAGAAGAGATGGGATTGGTGGAAAGCAATGGGAGGCTAGAAATCATGATCCATATGGTTGGAGTGGAAGATCTTGACCTCAACACAAGGGTAGGTGGTTCTCTCTCAAAAAATTGTGTAGGATAGGTATGGAATAGTTCTGAATGCTTCTTTTTCGAGTGGGTGGTGGTGAAGGGGTATATATAGGCATACCCAAAAATCCAACCGTTACACACAATAACTTTTGAATCTCGGATGGACCGATATACAATTCTCGGTTGCACCGACAAGGTGACCAACGGTCAGATTTACCAATATCGGTGACGCCGATTCACCATTATCGGTCGGACCGAAAATGAGAACTTGCGTAATGGGAAGTTAGCAACCCAACTCGATGGCACCGAGTGGAGTGTCGGCTACACCGAAGTGTTAGGGTTTGGCTGAGTCTATCTAGGGTTCCGAACTTGGTGGCACTGGGATAGGAATGTTGGTTGCACCGATTTGGCATATTTGGTTTAGGACAGACTTTGGTGAGAGAGTATGTGGATGTTTTGGTGACTGTCACTTGTGCATGTTTGAGCATATTGTTCACCATCAAAACTTTACCCCCTTTTAATAATATTGGCATTCCTATAGACTCAGAGTGATTTCTCACAAATGTAAATTATAGAGTCCTCTTGCTTGAAGCTTGGCCAACCTATTTCCTTGAATCTTGGGGAAATTCCACAGTCTCCTCAATCCTTCTGCCAACTCAACTCTCCATGGACTATTATCTGAAATACACTAGATAGAAGTGTTAGTCCAAGAGACAATCTATGTTGTCATGAATTATCAAAACCATCGAGGGAGCATGTTGTGCTTTCAATCTCCCCCTTTTTCGTAATTGATGACAACATACAATCAAAGCTTCAATTAAAGATATGCATGGATGCAATCAAGACTTTGAGAAACACATGACTGAGATTTCCTCCCCCTAAATATGTGCAGTCCTTTAAAGGATAGTTTCTTTGGAATGCATGGACACACATATGAATGAAAGGAACAAGAGAGTCATGTGTATATTGGATATATGCATCAATATATGTGAATGAAATGTATATCCTTAATCAAAACTTCACTCTTGCAAACAGTATGTGCAAGAAGCAAGAGATCATGTCGATCAAAGAAATGATGCATATACTTACCTTGAGTTCTTGAGCATTCTAGTAGTAGAGACACACTTGAGAAAACAATGTGAAGAAACACAAGAGTATTCTACTTAAAAAAAGCAATAGAACTAAAAGAGTACGCTCCACATCTTGGTATTAATTTATTATATCTTTTCTCCCCTTTGATATGATACGGTAATACATCCTCTCCTCCTGAATCTCAACATGTAGATATTGGGATTGGATAGCGTGAGAAAAGCAATATTTTTTTCACTTAAGACTCTTCTCCAAAAGACGTGTTCTCCCCCTACATTGTTGTTATTATCCTTGATCATGAGAGTGTGAAATTTGGATATTTATCTCGCCCCCTAAATCATATCTCCCCCTTTGCATAAGCATGTGACTCTCCCTTTAGCATGAAGCTTTGATACTGTCCCCCTTTGGCATAAAATACCAAAAAGGTTAAACTCTTGGGAGTAGTAACAGGGATCATTGACAAGGAAGGGATCATGGAGATCAAGGGTCATTGAAAGTAGGGTTCAATGAAAGTCTAAGGGAATCACTGAACGTAACTTCTCTCCTTGTGGAAAATTTGAGTTTTCTTCTCCTTGGAGCTAGGGATCCTTGAATAAAGAATTTCTCCCCCTAAGAGTTGTTTGTTCTTCTCCCCCTTAAGTAAATTTGTTTTTTTAAGAGAAGGGAAAATGGAATAAACAAGATTATCATAAGAACTAAAAACACATAAACTATATCAAAAAAAAATATGAACACAAAGAAAATCGGGACTCCGAGATGGATAAATCGGTGATACCGAGATTTTGTAGTGTAGCTTATCTACAAGTTCGGTAGAGCCGAGTTATCTAAATCGGTGACTCCGAAAGGTAAAGCAAGTTTCTATTTTCGGAGAGACAAGTGAAACTGTTTCAAACGGAATGCCGGGGGGATTACCCCAGGGTAGGCTCAAGGAGACGACTCAACATTTTTTTAAACATCGAGGGACCCACCCCCCCGTATGCCAGGCCCAACAAGACACACGAAGAAGTGAGTTGACGTAGCTATCCGGCTCGGCAGCCTCCACCCGTCCGGCTCGGCAGCCTCCCGTCCGGCTTGACAGTCTCCACCCGTCTGGCTCGGCAGCCTCCACCCGTCCGGCACGGCAGCCTCCATCTGCCCGGCTCGGCAGCCTCCTGTCCGGCTCGGCAGCCTCCCGTCCGGCTCGACCACCTCCATCCGTCCGTCTTGACAGCCTCCATCCGTCCGGCTCGGCAGCCTCCCATCCGGCTCGGCAGCCTCCCGTCTGGCTCGACAGCCTCCACCTGTCCGGCTCCCCCTATCCGGCTCCTCCTGTCTGGCTGTGGCCTGGCAAAGTCAGCTCCCAACGTCCCATCGGACACATGCGGACCAGACGGCCATATCTCATGGCGGCGTGCTATTGGCAAACAGGAGCACATTGTATGTGCGTCATGTAGTACTCTCTACAGTTTAACCTGCCCCCTGGACACTGATTTATAAAGTGCACGAGGGGACAAACATAGCTTAGTCTACAAGCTACATGTGGCTTGACTTGTAAGCTACCCAAGGTAGCTTACACCTCAAGCTGCTTAGGATGTAAGCTACCCACTATGGCTTACATCCCAAGATACCCATCCATGCCTATATAAAGGCCCCCTCTCACTCTCTCAAGGGGGTTAGCTTTCCTCACATCCTCTCATCCCCACTCTCACTCTCATGTATGAGGCAAGAAGCCTCGTGGCTCTCCTCCCCAAACATCTCCAGGAGCACCCGTGTACAGAATGTACCACATATATACAGACATGTAGGAGTAGGGGTATTATCTCTCCGGAGAGCCCTGAACCTAGGTAAACCACTGCATGCCATTCGCATACCCATCCCGGATCATCCACGACAGCCTTGCCCTCACCTTGATAAGCCACCCCATGGCATCTGCCGTCTCGCGTGACCCCTCGTGAGAAAACAACGACAGTTGGTGCCCACCGTGGGGCTCGCTGCTGTCGGTACCACGGTCCGGGCGGGACCCTCTTCGTCATCATCGCCATGGCGTCGCTGCTATCTTTTCGGGGGGCTCGACTCCAACTCGCCCTCGACACAAATGCATGCGATGCTGCGTCCTCACCGCTGGTCTCGTCACTGCCGCCGCGGTGTCGCCACTATCTTTCTGGGGGCTCGACTCCAACTCGCCCCAGGAAAAATGTGTGCGTCGCCGCGTCCTCGCCGCCGGTCTCGTTGCTGCCACCGCGGATCATGTCCATGGTATACTTAGTTTAAGAGATAAAAGTTCCTTCTCTTGATTGCTTGATTTGTAATCCAAGAAAGAATTTCAGCTCACACATCATAGACATCTCATACTTCTCGGACATTAACCTTCCAAATCTTTCACTAAATTAAGGGTTAGTGGAACCAAAGATGCTACCATCCACATAGATTTGGCACACAAATAATTCTCCATTAACTCTCTTAGTGAACAAGGTTGCATCAATTTTACCAATTTCATAAGCTTTTTCGATGAGAAACTTCTTTAACATTTATACCAAGCACGAGGGGCTTGCTTAAGACCATAAAGAGATTTGCGAAGCTTGTAAACATGATTAGGTTTCTTAGGATTCAGAAAACCAGGTGGTTGCTTAACATAAACTTCTTCCTCTATTTCACCATTTAAAAGGGCACTTTTGATGTCCATTTGGTAAAGTGTGATATCACGGTGATTAGCATAAGCAAGAAGAATACAAATAGCTTCAAGTCTAGCAACGAGGGCATAAGCCTCACCGTAGTCCATAACTTCGACTTGCGTATATCCTTGGGCTACGAGACGAGCCTTGTTGTGTACAACTTGACGATCTTTGTCCTGTTTGTTCCGAAATACCCATTTGGTTCTGATGATGTTGTGCTCATCTTCGGGTTTCTCCATGAGTGTCCACACTTTGTTCCTCTCAAAGTTGTGTAGCTCTTCATGCATTGCGTTCACCCAATCCGCGTCTTCAAGAGCTTGTTCTACCTTTAAAGGCTCATTTCTAGAGATGAAAGAATAATGCTCACAGAAGTTAGCTAGATGAGATTTAGAGCGAGCGATTCTCCTTGTTTGTATATCACCAAAGATTTGGTTTAGGGGATGGTTCTTGGTCACTTGATCTTGAACACGATCCAACTTTTGATTGTTGGATGGTGGGGCTTCTTCTTC
Organism: Hordeum marinum; assembly: GCA_022496015.1. NCBI lineage: Eukaryota > Viridiplantae > Streptophyta > Magnoliopsida > Poales > Poaceae > Hordeum > Hordeum marinum. Next base: position 392,874,162 of record CM039675.1, on the reverse strand, counting down.
ATCATCATCATCATCTCGTTCATCTTCATTGTTGTTGGTGGTGTTGTTCCCTTGAGGTGGTGGTGAAGGTGGTTGTGGTGGATCTTCATGATGTACTTCCTCTTCTTCATCATTAAGCGCTATGTAATGCTTTACATTATCGCTAAACGGTAGCAATAGTAGTAGAAGCATGGTTGGCGCGATAGCCACGATGGCGACACATTGATGGAGATAAAGATGATGGAGATCATGGTGTCATGCCGGTGACAATGGAGATCATGCCAGTGCTTTGGAGATGAAGATCAAAAGTAAAAGATCAAGGCCATATCATGTTGCTTATGAATTGCATGTGATGTTAATCATTTTATGCATCTTGTTTTGCCTCGGACGACGGTAGCATAATAAGGTGATCTGTTGCGAAAGTTCGTCGTTTTGAAGCACCAAGTGATGATTGGGTGTGATAAATTCTATGTTCGCATACAATGGGTGCAAGCCAGTGTTGCACGTGGGGAAAACTTGGGTTAAACTTTACAAGCCTAGCACGTACAGACATGGCCTCGGAACACAAGAGACCGAAAGGTCAAACATGAGTCATATAGTAGTATGATATACATAGAGATGTTCACCATTCAAAACCGCCTCATCTCACGTGATGATCATACATGGGTTGGTGAATTTGGACCATGTGTCACTCGAATGACCAGAGGGATGTAAATTTGAGTGAGAGTTCTTAGCTAATATGATTAATTGAACTCATTATCATGAACGGGTCGCGTGCCCCTGGAACGCAAGGGGACGCCGGGCAGCCTCTGGCGGTATATAAACTGGCGAGGGTGAGAAAACCGTCACCCATCTTCGTCTTCTCTATCACCACACCTCTCGAACTGCTCTCTCCTAGCAATGGTGCCGACCAGGAAGTTTTCCGCTATAGAGAAGGGGAAGGCTCCCGAGGACGGCCCTGCCGCCCCGCCGCCTTGGAGAGGCCGAGGTTGCCCCCGGAAGTATGTTGTGACACCGGCGGTGGCTCCCAACGAGCGTGGCCGTGCCCCAGCGTGTCGCTGCGGCTGCGGGGAATGCTGTCTAGAGCGGGCGGCCGTGGCGGTGAGTGTGGTGGCGGCCGAGGTGGGAGGTTGGCAATGGCCACCCGGCCGCTGCGCCCGCGGCTCCATTCGGCCGACTCGGCCTTGGAGTTTGTGACATGGGCGAATATGCCAGAAGTCGCCCGGTTCCAGGTTTCGTGCTACTTTGTTGAGGCCCTGCCCGCTAGAGAGCTTGCCGGCCTATGGCTGCAGGCCGACGGCTGCTGCAGCGGGGCGTCTTGGGTGGAGGTTGAGGTCCCCCCCTGAGGGCTACGTGTACCTGAATCGCGGGTGGCAAGCATTGGCCCGCGCCCACCGCCTGAGGAGGAGGCGCAGCTTCCACTTCATGTACGACGAGGAGGTGATGCTCTTCATCAAATTCTTCGGGGGAGAGGGAGAGCACCTAGGGTGCTGCCCGAAAGACGTCGGCCGCGGTGATCCTGGGGACGAGCTTGCCCTTCATGACGGGCGCTGCACCTCCAGCAACAGTGACACCCCCTCTGAGGAGAGCCCGAGCGACAGCAGCGACATCAACTATGGCGCACCGCCACGCCGATGCGCCCGGTTCTCGGAGGCAGTCCGCCGCCGCGATGTCGTTCTCCCACTCCGGGGACGTCCGCCGCGGGCGCTTCAGCGGGGCCGTGCAGGAGGAGGAGGACACTGACTGATCATCGGCGCACCGATGTGAGGCTCCTGAGGCGACAACCCCCATGCGACTTCTCAGTTTCTTTCTCCTCCTGTCCTTTTGTGCTTGCAATACAAAATCCAAGGGAAGCCCTATGGGCGTGTAACACATTCGGGTGTCTACCCCTCTTTATTAGTACCTTCTGCATTTCATCAGTTGGAGTCATTTCCTGGTCGCGATTAGGGTACTTAGCTTCATAGGCCCGTGATAGGCTTTAGAGTTGTGGGGTGCGGCTGTGGTGCCCTGAGGGTCTGTTCACTTGATCGGCTTCTTCTTGTGGTTGAGGTGAGTTGGGGGCTCTGACGAAGCCCTACGTCTATAGGTCCCAGTCCCGCGCATTTCCCTACCATCACGTGGTGCGACCATCTTACCTTGGATGCTCCTCACGAGGTGGGGCCCCGACCTCCTGAAGCCGAACGGAAACCAAGGCCGACCCAGGAAGTCGGTTGGCATTATGACTGGTAAGGCTCCTGAGGCGCGATGCTCAGGATCCCCCTTAGACACTCAAGTGGCCCCCGCGGATTCTGCTTCATGCTCCGGGAAGGCTGGGCTTCATGAGGCTTCGAGTTGTAGTTAACGTAGTAGTCCAAGTGGCCCTGCGTCGACAGGTCCCATTCCAGCACATTTCCCCACCATGCTAGGTACGACCGGAAACCAAGGACGCACTTCGCGGGGCGAAGCCCCGACGCTCCTGATGCACCAGGAAGGTCGAGTGGCATTGTGACCGGTAAGGCTCCTGAGGCTTGATACTCACGAGCCCCCTTATACGCTCAAGCTATCTGAAGAAAATTTGTTTCCTTTCCAAGGTGGCGTGTCGGGCCGAGAGTGGAGCCTTTGGGTGAGTATGAGGCGGCATGCGCCTACTAACCCACCCGTGAGTACCATGCATGGATCTGGGCACCAAGGCCTTGGCGAGGTGTAAGCACCGTGCCCCCTAGCCCCCGCAGGTGGGGTACGAGGGGGAGGGGAGCAGGTGAATGCTTAACTGGGAGGAAGAGAACAACATTTGAGATGGCAAGAAACAAAACTTTGACCTTTTTGACTAAAACACGATTTGGAAAGGCCCCGGATTTGTTTTCATAAAATCTGGGAAATCCAAACAAGAAAAACGCAAATAACGGCCACGTCCGGCATTTAGATGGCCCTTCGTCTTCCCCCAGCGCTGAGCGTAGGGCATCCACGTTGCATGGGCATAGCCATTGATGGGTAGTGTCGTCTTCTCCGCCAGCTCCGGGCTGTGGCTGCCGCATTGCGTGGGAGGGACCCCTCCGTGTCCTCGGGGGGCCCCGAGCATGTACAACCGGCTCATTATTATGTGAGAGTGTCATGGGTAGAACTTCTGGAGGTGCTGGATGTTCCAGACATTCTGGATGGGGATCCCGTCCTGAGTCAGCAAGCGCACAGCACCAGGCCTGGAGATATGAGCGACCTTGAACGGGCACTCCCACATGGGCAAGAGCTTGTGCAAGCTCTCCCTTGAGAGAACCACCTCAGGACGAGGTCACCGACTTCAAGGGTCCTGGAGCAGATGTTGCGGCACTGTAGTGCTTGCTGGTACCGCGCAGCTCAGAGCGAGACCTGATGATGCGCCTCCTCTCCGAGTATAAGGTACGTTCCCCGGGCAGCCTCCTGACGCTCCTCGTCAAATGCCAAGACCCATGGGGATCGGTGCTTGATCTCGTGGGGAAGAACTGCTTCGGCTCCGTAGACGAGGAAGAATGGGGTTTCACCGGTGGGCTTAGTTGCGGTGGTGCAGATGGACCATAGGACCGACTGAAGCTCATCGACCCAACCCCTGCCGCAAGCTTCAAGCTTCTTCTTGAAGCTCCTTGCCTTGAGGACACACAGGACCTCTCCATTTGCGCGTTCTGCCTAGCCGTTGCTCCGCAAGTGGGCTACCAAAGCATAACATATCTGCGTTCCAAGGTTAGCACAATAACTCTTGAATAGGTGGCTTGTGAATTGCGAACCATTGTAGGTTATGATGCGTTTGGGGACGCCGAAGCGGCTCACGAGTCCCTTGATGAACTTGACGGCCGACCCGGCTGGGATGGTGTGCACGGGTTCCACCTCTGCTCACTTAGTGAACTTGTCGATGGCGACGTAGAGGTAGCAGTACCCGCCCGCTGCTTGCGGGAAGGGTCCCAGTAATTCCAGCCCCTAGACCGCAAAGGGCCAGGAGAGTTTTATGGTTTGGAGGCCCTGTGCGGGCTGGTGAATCTGCTTGGCATGGAACTGGCAGGTCTCGCAAGACCGAACCAGCTCGATGGCATCGTCGAGCGCTGAAGGCCAGTAGAAGCCGGATCAGAATGCCTTCCATACAATCGTGCGCGAGGAACAGTGATGCCCGCAGTCTCCTGCGTGGATGTCAGCTAGCAGTTCGCCTCCTTTCTCCTTGGAAATATATCACAGCATGACGTCATTCAGGCGCCTATGGTACAAATTGCTATCCTACAAGCAGTGGGTTATGGCTTGTCGGGCCACACGCTCCACGTCCTCCTCCTTCTCCGAAAGCGTGCCGTAAAGCAGGTAGGCCCTGAATTCTAGTATCCAGCTGTCGGCCTGGGGCTCCAAGGCCAGGAACAGTCAAGCCCCCGAGGCCTGGCCATAGTCCGGAGCCCCCGAGGGTGGTGCTGGTGGAGGCTCCTCACTCCGAGGTGCCAGGCCCTCGGTAAGCGGTGTCACGAAGGGCTTGAAGAGTCGCTCCTCGAAGACGCCTGGTTCCTATGGTTCGCGGCGCGAAGCTCTCTTGGCGATGTCATCCGCCTCCTTGTTCGCATCGTGCAGGATGTGCCGCAGCTCCAGGCCCTGAAAACATTTTTCAATTTTACGTACCTCTTCGAGATATGCCTCCATGTGCTCGTCCTTGGGCGTGTACTCTTTCTTGGAGAAGTTGACGAGGAGCTGGGAGTTGCCCATGATAGTGAGGCACCGAATCCCCAAGTCCACCACCGCCTTGAGTCCCGCGATGAGGCCTTCATACTCGGCGATGTTGTTGGAGACCTTCTCCCCATGCTAGAAGCAGAGCTGCACATCATAGCTAAGCTTGTCCCCCGTTGGGGAAGTGAGCATGATCCCAGCCTCCCGCTCCATTGCGTGTGAAGGCTCTGTCAAAATGCATGGTCCATCCTTCAGGTGCTTCGTCGTCGGGAGCAAGGGACTGGCTCCCTTACAGCCCCTGGTTCGGGGCGTCCGTCCATTCCACCATGAAGTCTGCTAGGGTTGCTCCTTTGATGACCCATGTTGTGTTGAACTCTATATTGAAGGCCTGAAGTTCGATGTTCCATTGGCTACCCTCCCTGCTGCATTGGGGTTGTGCAGGATCTTCTCCAGGGGCAAGTAGAGATGACCTTGATTAGATGCCCCTGGAAGTAGTGGTGCAATTTCCTTGAAGCGACGAGGAGCGCTAAGAAAAGTTTCTGTTGCATGGGATAACGTGAACGCGTGTCCTGCAGCACTGTGCTGACATAGTACACCGGGTGCTCGACGAGAGTGAGGCTCCTAAGGCGTCCTACCCCGCGGCAGGCTTCGGAGGCTTGGGTGCCTTGCGTTCTCGGTAAGAAGCCGGAGCCTCAGGAGGGTTGGATGCTTCTTGCTCTATCGGTGTGGCTTGGGCTTCGGGTTCTCCAGCTTGAGGGGGAGTTGTCTCTTGTTGATCATGTAAGCCCCCTGGCTCCGCCTACGGGGGCCCGCTAGAGTCCTTCGATGTGGTACGCGCGCCGGCTTGCTCCTCCCTGACCGCCACAAATGCAACACTGGCAGAGTGAGGGGTGGCAGCCAAGTATAGCAACAGGGGTTCTGATGGGCGAGGCGCCACCATCACCGGTGGGCTTGTGAGGTATCACTTGAGTTCCTCAAAGGCTGCGTCGGCCTGAGGGGTCCATTCGAAAGGGCCCTTCCTTTTCATGATCTTGAAGAAAGGCAATGCCCGCTCGCCGAGCTTGGAGACAAAACGTCCCAAGGAGGTCACACACCCTGCCAACTTTTGCATTTCCTTGAGGGTCTAGGGCGCGCTCATCTTGTTTATGGCCTTGACCTTTTCCGGGTTCGCCTCGATTCCCTGGTGCGAGACCGGGATACCGAGCAACTTGCCCGAGGGAACCCCAAAGACACACTTTAGGGGTTGAGCTTCAAATTTACATACCTTAGGCTGGAGAATGTCTCCTCCAAGTCCTCGACCAAGGTCTTGGCCGCCCTGGACTTGACTACAATGTCGTCGACATAGGCTTATGCATTCCTCCCGAGCTACGGCCCTAGGGCAATGTGCATCAGTCGCTAGAAGGTTGCCCCAACGTTCCGCAGCCCAAAAGGCATGCACGTGTAGCAGAATACCCCACACGTGATGAGGAAGGCCGTCTTCTCAACATCCTCCACCACTATCTTTATTTGGTGGTAACCCGAGAAGACATCTAGGAAGTAGAGGAGATTACACTCCGCGGTGGAGTCAACAATCTGGTCGATGCAGGGTAGAGGGAATGGGTCCTGAGGGCAAGCCTTGTTGAGTCTCGTGAAGTTGATGCACATACCCTCCTTCCCGCACTTCTTTGGGACGACCACCGGGTTGGCCACCCACTCTGGGTAACGCACCTCCTAGATGACCCCTGCCTCCCTCAGCTTGCCGACCTCCTAAGCGATGAACACCTGCTTCTTCGGAGCCTGCCTCCTCACCTTCTGCTTCACCGGGCGCGCGTTCGGGCACACCATGAGGTGGTGCTCGATTAAGTCCCTCGGGACCCCCACCAAGTCAGAGGTGCTCCATGCGAACGTATCTTTGTTCGCTACGAGGAAGGTCACCAACGCCTCCTCTTGATCTTGAGGCTAGCTAGCGCCGATGGTGAAAGTTGGGCCCAGGTTCTCGTCCATAGATACTTGCTTCGTTTTTGCCCGGTTCTAGGAGAACAACTGCTTCTTCTTCACGGGCTCGACATCAGGGACACCCCAGGGTTCTCCGTGGCCCTGACCGTGCCCCCGACGCTGGGGCGCGCCGCGTCCGCGGTCTTGTAGGAGAGCTTGAGTATGTGGGACGCGTCCTTGATAGCCCCCACTATGGTGGGGACACCGCCGCTCCCAGACATCTTGACAACGTTGTAGCCCGGGTGCGTGGCAGCCATGAACTGCTCAAGGGTGGGGTAGCTGAGCATCGCGTTGTATGGGAGGTGGACGTGAGCGACTTCAAAGTCGACCTACTCGGTGCGGAAGTTGGAGCGGGTGCCGAAGGTGACGGGGAGGTGAACCCACCCCACGGGAATGACGGACCCGGCCACCACCCCAAAGAAGGGCCTTGAAGGTGTGAGCCGCTCGCGGGGTAACTACAATGCGTTGAAGGCTTTCATGGAGATGACGTTGAGGCTAGCGCCACCGTCGATTAGAGTCCTGGAGACGGCCACGCTGCATATGGTCGGTGTGCAGAACATGGGAAGCGCCTCGGCGACCAACATGCTCTTGGGGTGGTCGTCGGGGCCGAAAGTGATGTCGATTTCCGGCCATGAGCGGTGCTCCGCGGGCTCGGGTCATGGCTGAACCGCTCCCATGTGGCGGAGGAAGCGCTTGACATGGTGGTCGGAGGGTCGCGCCTGCGACCCGCCGAGGATGCAGGCGACTGCAAGGGCAGCCCTGCGTGTCCAAACACTGTCCTGCGCCAGGAGCCGGCGGTCGCCGGGGATCATGTTCGCCATGGAGTTACTGAGTCAGGGCCTGGCCTTAACCATAGATAGAGAACTCCGACATGCCCCCTACCTAGTGCGCCAAATGTTGGATTTCAGGCTTCGAAAAACCCTTAAGGTTCGAACACAAGGGCGTGTGCGAAGATCCCTTGCAGCCTCGCCCGACCTAGCTCGCTACTCGATGAACACAACAAAGAACTTGCTCGATGACGAGGAAGAAGATGAACACGACAGTTTACCTAGGTTCGGGCCGTTGCGAAGCGTAATACCCTACTCCTGCTTTGGTGGATTGCCTCTCGTGGAGGTTTGGGTGGCTGAACTAGTACCATGTTTTGGGACCTCTTGAGGGCTCTCGACGGTGTTCGAGGCTCCTTGCGGTCTGGTGAGTGGTGGAGTTTGATGATAGGGTTCGGATCTGATCTCCTTCTATGGTGCAGCCGATGCTCTATATATAGCGTTAGCCCGGGTCCTCTTCCCTTATCACAAAGGCGGGAAGGGATCCCAAAACGACCAATTTCGAAGGGGGACAGGGGTTGGTGCTCGCCCAGCCCGAAGGCAGACTTCGCTTGCAAAGTAGCTGTCGATAGAGCAGGGATGGGCTCAGCAATGACATCCGCCCTATAGGGTGGGTGGGTGTGGTCTTCTTGCACCGGAATGGAAACCTTTGGTGGGTTCTTTGGGAACCCGCGTACGTCTTTGCTCCATTTGCACTAAAGGGGAAATTGCGCCACTTGGCGCATTACCGCTCGCGTGTCCTTCCTTGCGGCATCATGGACTCCTAAGGCCAGGCCTTGCATAGGAACCTCCGCCGCTCTAGAGGGGTCCTGGGGAGGCCCATCCTTTGTGGGTCTTGTCGCCGTTCCTCCTCGCGAGGCTTGGGCCCTCATGAGGGCCTTGTGTCGAGTGGGGCCTCGTCTGGTCCCATTTGGTTGATGAAGTGGGCCATGCCCTGGGCCGTAGGCAGGCAGGTCTGGGTACCCCCATTCCCAGAACGCCGACAGTTTCCTAGACATGGACATGATATGTTATCTGATAACAGGATCACATCATTAGGAGAATGATGTGATGGACAAGACCCAAACTAAAAACGTAGCATATGACCATGTCCGTTTATTGCTATTGTTTTCTGCATGTCAAGTATGTGTTCCTATGACCATGAGATCATGTAACTCACTGACATCGGAGGAGTAACTTTTGTGTATCAAACATCACAACGTAACTGGGTGATTATAAAGATGCTCTACAGGTGTCTTCAAGCGTGTCTATTGAGTTGGCAAGGATCAAGACTGGGATTTGTTACTCCGTGTGACGGAGAGGTTTCTCAGGGCCCACTCGATAATACAACATCATAATGAGCCTTGCAAGCAATGTGACTAATAATTTAGTCATGGGATCTTGTATTACGGAACGATTAAAGAGACTTTCCGGTAACGAGATTGAACTAGGTATGGAGATACCAACGATCGAATCTCGGGCAAGTAACTTATCGATAGACAAAGGGAACATCATACGAGATTATCTGAATCCTTGACATAGAGGTTCAACCGATAAAGATCTTCATAGAATATGTAGGAACCAATATGGGCATCCAGGTCCCGCTATTGGTTATTGACAGTAGATGTGTCTCGGTCATGTCTACATAGTTCTCGAACCCGCACGGTCTGCACACTTAACGTTCGGTGACGAATTGGTATAGATGAGTTATGTATGTTGGTGACCGAAGGTTGTTCGGAGTCCCATATGATATCTCGGAGATGACGAGGAGCTCCGGAATGGTCCGGAGGTAAAGATTAATATATAGGAAGTTCCGTGTTGATCACCGAAAAAAGTTCGGGCGTCATTGGTAGCGTACTGGGGGTATCGGAAGGGTTACGGGGGTCCACTGGAAGGGGCCACCAGCCCTGGAGGGGCCACATGGGCTGTGAGGGGTATGCACCAGCCCCTGGTGGGCTGGGCGCACATCCCCACCTAGGCCCATGTGCCTAGGGCTGGTGGGAGGGCCAACCCTAGGGGTGGCCCCACCCTTCCTTGGGTGGCAAGCCACCCTAGGGCACCTCCACCCTTGACCGCCGCCCCAAGGAGGAAGCCCTAGGGGTTGGGCACCCCACCCCTCTCCATATATATATATGAGAGAGGGAGGTGGGCATCCACGCCACAAGCCACGGCGCAGCCCTTCCTCCCTTGCAGATTGCTTCTTCTCTAGATTGTTTCGGCGCCGCTTAGCGAAGTTGTGCCGCATCAATTCCACCACCACCGCCGCCACACCGTCATGTTGTCGGAGAACTCATCTACCTCTCCACCCTCGCTTGCTGGATCAAGGAGGCGGAGATCGTCATCGAGCTGTACGTGTGATGAATGTGGAGGTGTCGTTCGTTCAGTGCTAGATTGGAAGGAACATGATGGGATCGCATGACGACTCGTGATGAGATCACGGGAAGGCTCGTGATAGGATCGCAAAGATATTCAACTACACCAACCACGTTTCTTAACGCTTCCCTCTTAGCGATCTACAATGGTATGTAGATCCACTCTCCCTCTCATAGATTCTCATCACCATCGATAGATCTTGCATGTGCGTAGGATTTTTTTTGTTTCCCATGCAATGTTCCCAAACACCAATGTCGGTGTGAAAACCGGATGATCTCGGGTAGGGGGTCCCGAGCTGTGGACCTTGGATCAATGGGTAACAGGGGACGAAGGAGACAGTGTTTACCCAGGTCTGTGCCCTCGTGAGGAGGTAAAACCCTACGTCCTTCTTGATTTTATTGATGTGGATGAGAATTACAGACTTGGTATACCCCGAGATCGTATGAGGTAAAGCCCTAGATGAGTCGACCTCCCTCTATGAATGAGACCCTGTGGTTTATATAGACACCAGGGGTACCTAGGGTTACACATAACCGGCTTCTAATCGGGGATAGATACATTGATCCTATCTTCAAGACTTGGAGGACACGCCAATCATTAGAGCTTCCCTTCTTGATCACGAGGTCAAAACATAGCCCAACCTTTCAAAGAGCGGCCCAATGAATCGTCCCACGCGAGAGGAGTCGACGGCCCGGGGACCCCTTAGTCCCGAACTCCCTCAGTGGGAGCATAATTTATCATTGATTGAGTCTTCGTGTTGTCCGGATCGGGGGTGCACAATGATTAACTCCTCCCAACCTCATCCCTAGGGTCATGTATTGAGTGATTCTCTTTGATAGAGATAATATAGGACACAATAAGTATCTCAGTTTCTTGTGACTAAGGTGACTTTGTGGACTGCAAGCACTTCCCATCCTTCATGTATTTTTCTAGCCTCTTCGGTATCGTGCATTGCCCGTTTTCACCCGGATATTTTGGGCAACTTCGTAAGTGCATCCAAACCCCATGATACGATATGCTATATCACACCTAAACCTTAGACCCTTCCTCAAACAGCCACCATACCTACCTATCATGTCATTTCCATAGCCATTGCAAGATATATTGGCATAAAACTTTCATGGTTACCTTTCATATGACTTGTTGCTCATAGTCATATTGCTTTGCATGATCATATATTTCCAACATGATATTTGTGGAAAATCCACCATTCATCATTGTAATACATGTTATGCTAGATCTTTACACATCCTAGTACACTACCAGGGGCATTAATATAGAGTCATACCATTCTTTTTATCAAGTTATATGTAAATAAAAGTGTGATGCATTCTAAATCTTTCCCCTACCTGTGAAGAACTGAAGATATATAAAAAATAGTCCAAAAAGATCCCACAAAAAAGAAAAAAATAGAGAAGTAAGAAGGGGCAATGCTACTATCCTTTATCCACACTTTTGCATATACTAGTGGCAGTAAATATAGAACTTAGCTTGCATATTTCATTTATGGATTCCTCAATTGCTCGAGTACTTCATGATGCAAGTAGGTTAGATGCACACTCAACTTAGTTATAATATAGACATTTCATAAACTTATAGCTCTGGTGCATAAAAATTTGCATGTCAATCCCTACTCCTCACAGTGATATCGATTGAAAGGCATCTCCATATATAGCCTAATGATCTGCCTAGTTGGTGTGAGACTATCCAAACTTTTGTATTCTCTTATCTATACCTACCATCATTCTATTCCACCTAAAGTTCTAAAAGTCCATCACTCATGCTCAGGTATTGAGTGAAGTTGAAAAAGCTAAAGCATGTGAAAAAGTATGAGTCAAGTGCTTGGTTTGGCACTGGGTACTCTTGATTTGATATATCTATGTAGGGAAGACTGTGCATGTCATGCTTACCATAATTAAGTGTATAGAGGGTTTTTCCTTTATTTCCATTCTTATTGAAGGCAATGATGAATTCCATGCATATTTTGTATTATTGTTTTAATATAAAATTTACGGACTATTGCCTTGAATCACCCGTATCCTAATATTCATTCCATGATTAGGTTTTTTGATCAATATTATGTTAGATAACATTCCACATAAAAAATTATATTGTTTTATTACTTACCTACTCAAGGACGAGCAGGGACTAAGCTTGCGCATGCTCATATGTTTCCATCGTATCTATATTTTTTGATTGTTTCATGCCAATATTCTACAACTTTGACATACTTTTGACAACAATTTATATTATTTTGGACTCACACATTGATCCAGTGCCCGGTGCTAGTTCCTGTTTTTTGCATGTTTCTTGTTTCGCAGAAAATCCAGTTGAACCGAAGTCCAAACGCGATAAAAAATTGAATATTCCTTTTAGAATATATGTGATTCTTTGGGAGTAAGAATCAACACAATACGGTGCCCGATGACCAGACAAGACAACAAGGCATGACCAGGGGGTGGTCGTGCCCTGATGCCTTGTGGCCACCGCATAGGTTGGTTGGAGCTTTTCTTTCTCCGCAACAAAGATAATTTTCACAGAAAAATCCCATCAAAAGTTTAGCCCAATCGGAGTTAGCGATCTACGAGAATATAAGAAATGGTGAAGGACTCCGAGAATAGACACAAAGAAAAGGAGAAACATAGAGAGATCCATGGCCGCCAAGAACCAGAGGGGATACCCTCCTCCCATCTACGGACACTACCATGCAAGAGGAAGAAGGAGGGGTTCTCTCCCCTCTCTTCCAGCGGAACATTGTGGCGGCGATCTACATCAACAACTTTGCGTCTGTCACCACCAACTTTCTCCCTCTCCTTACAACAGTGTAACCTCTCTCTCCCCGTCATAATCTCTTTTTGTAGATGGTGCTTGTTGGGTTCTACCATTGGTCCATTGCATGAAAATTAAATTTTTCCTACACACAGAATATCCAAGAAAATTCTATGGAGATGGATCAAAGATCGTTACCACTAGACGTGTACTGCCGTTCAACGGAAGTAGAGTTGGGGCAACGCATCCACGAGGTCCGTCTCTTCCTCATCCGATCTCCCTGGAATAGCCAGTTTGATCTCCCTCGAACAGCTGGTCGCCGGATCCCACATATAGGTTTTCCTGAGCGGTGCAAGTGCACTGCCTCTAATGGTATCCGTGCGTGCAGGAGGAACATCATGCGGCGAACAGCTTGGTCCGATCACATAGTTCGGTAGCGAGTGGAAGTGGCTACTTGCAACACATGCAAAACCTAATGGCGGGACCAAAGAGATCAACTGAATAAGTGTGCGGCACCTCCACTATATATAGGCATCCGTCATGGGCTCAACTCTTGGGCCTCGCACGGATCCTAAAGCCCATGTCTTCCTTCCCAAGTGCGTGACCGCTTAGGTTCTTGTTGGTCGCGAGTCAGATCACATCCGGCTCAACCAGTCAGTAGCGGCCTCTAGCAAAGCATGCCGAATCCAAGTGTCCGATGAAGCTGGTTAGGCAAACCTGTACTACACACTTCTATTCGCTTTGCCACACAACATATCTTGTCATGCTCAAGGCGACATGGTCATCCTTCTTGTAGCACGGCCTCTTTCTCGTTCCGGTGAATCTGACCAACATTTGGATTATCTCATAATCCTCATAGCATGGCCATGCTTACCCAGGTCGGATCACCTGAGGGGCCCAGAGTATAACTCTCCTAGTAGGAGGGGAAATCCCATCTTGCTTGACCATGTCTCGCAGCATGGGTATGGACAAGCCCAAAACCTACCTTTGTAACTACCTGGTCACGGAGTAGCATTTGGTTGGCCCAAAGCAAGTCTGTCACCATCCCGAGTACATGCGCCAGCTCAGGTCTTAGGACATAGAATGTATGTTGTACTAGAGACTCAAACGTGACCTATGGCCGCGTCTCATAGTTGGGTCTATCCAACTCAGACCTTATCTCGACTCATATTCAACGTAAACTCGGATTCGACTACGTTGAATCTGACCAGATGTTTCCGAGTCCATATTATCCGGCTAGCATCCAATGCTACATGGTAAGTGAGACCAGGCCATCCACCATGTCATATGCTAGTCTAACTGGCTGCACGTCCACACAACCCTTTCGACTAGGGACCATTTAGGACAGTCATCATAGAATGCATAGTCTCACAAACAAGTCACGTAGTTGTTAATACACATCATTGATAATGTCCAAGGACTATATTCATTCATAAACACATGGGAAATATCATCATACATGATTGCCTCTAGGGCATATCTCCAACAGTGCTTTATCCTAAATATTATTAACCAATGATTTGTTGCCACTATAATGCTCGAGTAGATTCTTTTTTTCATTCGGGTTTGTTGTAGGTGTGATTAATATGAGTTGTATGTTATTACAGTGTTGTCCTATGGTGGCCTCCATTTAGCATAAGCTTTTGGGATTACTGTTTTAGGGTTTTGAAATATGTTCATGATTATCTTATAGTGGGTTGCAGGGGGTGACAGCAGCCTAAACGCGAGTAAGTATGTTATGTAGTGTATGGGAGCAAATGGGACTTTACACTTAATGCTATGGTTGGGTTTTACCTTAATGATTTTTAGTAGTTACAGATGCTTGCTAGAGCTCCAATCATACATGTGTATGACCCAAGCATGGAAATTATGTAACCTTATGCCTCTCCCTAGTAGCATATGAAAAATATCACACATGTCATATTCGATTGCCTATGAACAAATATTTTTCATTGTGTTATAAAAAATTCTCTACTAAAACAAACTAACCTTTTACCATCTCACAAAGTAATTCTAGTTTTATTATTGCAAACTTATCCTATTACACCTACAAATTAGTTTATTACTTGTTTCCAGGTAAAGTATGCATTATGACGGGGGGATGACCCCAGGGTAGCCTCAAGCGCCCCCGTTCCCCAGCCTTCTAAAGCAATCAAAGGACGGGCCGCCTCCCCCTGCGATCCAGCTTTGCCCTGCCAGAAGCGGCCCGCCGGCTATGCCCAGCCGGCCGGGCATTGGATACCGTCGTTAGGGCATGCGTGGCAACAGTGGCCCCCATCCCATCAGCGGTTAGCGCTGATATGGCCACAGCGAAGGCGTTAGGGCCTCTGACCCTGGCGGATGGTGACCGGGCTTCCAATAGGGCCGGCATGCCCCAACCACTCCAATACCTACCCCGGCTTGGCTATAGGGTGGCCGGCCGTACCACTGACCCCGGTCGGCAGGCGCAAGACGATTCCACAAGGGGCAGCCCGCAGCCCCCGCAGCCGGCCAGAGAGGCTGCCGGCTAGGGCCCCCCTTTGACCTTTTATTTGTATTCTAATCCGGGGGGTTGGCCTAAAAAAAACCCAGGCCACCCCCCATGCAAGGGATCGAGCGGTTGACCTCTGAGTTCCCTCCACGTCCACTCTATACACACGCATAGGGAGGCAGAAGAGCGAGCTAGCTCCTTCTTCCTCCACTATCCATATAGCTCAAGGACCACGATTGTAATCCGACCGTTGTCTCAACTAGACTAAGCAGGACTAGGGGTATTACCTCCCACGGAGGGCCCCGAACCTGGGTACATCGTGTGTCCGCCACCGCTTGTGCCTAATCCCGCTCCCGAAGCCCGTCGGCGTCCTTCGACCCCTCTCGATAAGCCTACCTATGGCATCTACCGTGACGAAACCACGATAGTTGGCGCCCACCATGGGGCCGTCCGCGGCACCGACCGGAGTCACGCTCCGGGCGGGACCCTTCACCACCACCCCTGACCGATTCGCGTCCGGGCGGAACCGCGTGCTCGTGGGGCTTGCTCTGGCGGGCCTTGCGGGCAACGCGGCCGGCATCTCTGACGAGTGCCTCGGCCGCGACCTCGCGCTCGACGTCGTCGCGCTCGCAGGGCGGTTCAGCAAGCTGAGCCACGCCGAAGAACCGGAGGCCGACGAGTACCCTAGTTGGGTGTTCGACTGCATCGACCCTCCCTCGTTCGTGGGCACGCTAGCCACGGGCGAGGCCATCGGCCCCCACACCCGTGTGGGAGTGATGGTCACCGTCTCCTCCACCACTTCGGGCCGTGTGCGGGCGGCCGAGGCCGATGTAGCTACCGCTCGCGCCGGCACCTCCGACCCACTCGCCGCCACCCTCCGAGGTCTGGGCACTCCTATGGCTATGACGGCGGACCCGGCCACCGCCAAAGCCGAGCTGGAGGCGGCCCGTCGCCTGCTGTTCGAGGACACCAGTGCCCTCGTTGTCGAGCGGCGCCGGATGGAGGCCGCGCAGCGGGAATACAACTCCGCGTACGGTCTCACCCCGGCTGGCCCCGAGCCCAGCCGGTGTGGGGCTGTGCGAGAATGCGGCCGCATGGTCACGGAAATCCTCGGCGTCCGTTTCCCCGTCTACGACACCCCTGCGGCCAACCTGCACGCCACCAAGGTTGCCTACGAGGATTTGGCAACCTTGGAGGGCGAGGAGCGAGCCGCACGCGAGCGGCACATCAAGGACCTCATCGACACCGCCAATCGTGCAACAGGTCGTCCTCACCCCCGGTGGGGCCGTCTCTGAGTTTCCCCGTCCCGAGGGCGAGGACACAGGGGCTGCTGATCACCGGCCGGCTCAGCACTCCAACGCCCGGGGGAACAACGTTCAGCGCTCCCCGTCATGCGGAAACGAGCAGCCGATGAACAGCCGGCACAGCAACAATCCGGCTGGCAACCACCGCCGCGACGAGGCGCCGGCTGGCGTCAACCTCCGCACTCGCAGGCATACTCGGCCTTCATGGCAGGAACCCGCACGGTCCATCTTGCCGTCCGTCTGCCCCGAGCTTGCAGCCCGGCTCGGACTGCGCGTCCCCCACAGCGACAACGACGCCCGGCTCCGTCTTGACTGGATGGCGCAGTCGGCTCTCCTCGAGGAGGAGGGCTCGATTGGCCCAACTTGCTTCGGTCCGCGGATCCGCAATGAGCCCTTTCCGTCTGGCTTCACGCTCCCCTGTGACACCCCGAAGTATACCGGAGCCGCCAAGACGGAGGACTGGCTGATCGACTACACCACCGTCGTCGACATCGCCAGGGGGGAACAAGCGCGTAGTCGTCTGCTACGTCCCCTTCATGCTAATCGGCTCGGCCTGCACCTGGCTGAACAGCCTGGCTGCCGGCAACATCAACACCTGGACGGACTTCAAGGAGGCCTTCGTCCGCAACTTCACCGGCACCTACAAACGGCCTGGCTGGCCCCGCAAGCTGGCCATTTGCGTCCAGGGGCCGGAAGAGCCCCTCCGCGACTACCTCACGCGTTGGCCCGAGCTTCGCAACTCCTGCGAAGGAGTATACGAGGTACAGGGCATCCAGTACTTCATCGAAGGCTGCTGCGATGGCACCCCCTCAAGCAAAAGCTCTTGTGCTCTGAGCCAACCTCCCTGGCGGACCTGATATCCAAAGCGAACAAATACGCCACGGCCGATTCCTCGATGAGGATGAAGCTAAGGCGCCGGCCAAGCCGGCTACGCCTCCTGCCAAGCCGCGGGCGGCGGCCGACAATCGGCAGCAGCAGAACGGCAAGCGCAAGAATGACCAGCCCAACTCCCGCTACGGGAGCCGACAGGTCACCTCCATCGAGGAGGAGCAGCCGGCTGGCCAGGCCTCTGGTGAGCGCCAGCGCACCGGCAAGGCCGCCTGGTAGCCCAAGCTGACTTTCGAGCAAATGCTTGACCTCCCCTGCAAAAACCACTCCGGTACAAAGACGGCCATGCACACACTCCGGTAGTGCAGCTTCTCACAGCAATTGGCCCGGGGGGACGGCCTCCCGGCTCCCCACGCGCAGCCAGTCCACGCTTCGGCACCAGCCCCGGCTCGGGCTCCGGCTCCCGGTCCGGGTAAGGCAGACCCGGCCCCGACTCGAAACGACGGCCGGTGCACGACTGGTTTCCCGAACATGATGACTGCTACGTCGTCTTCACTAGCGAAGAGACGGGCAAGCACGCCCAGCGCCGGCTCCACCGCGAGGTGAATGCCACCATGCCCGCGACTCCCTAGTTCATGCATTGGTCCGAGAAGCCCATCACCTAGAGCCGAGCGGACCACCCGGCCGTGATGCCGAACCCTGGCAGCTATGCCCTCGTCCTCGATCCTACCATCGCCTCCGAGAAACGCTCATGCCGCTTCTTGCGGGTGTTGATCGATGGAGGCAGCAGCATCAACATCCTCGACCTCGACACCCTGCTCAAGCTAGGGCTCAAGGTGGAGGACCTGAAAACTAGTCGGACCGTCTTCCACGGCATCGTGCCGGGAAAGTCCTGCAACCCTGTCGGCAAGATCAAGCTCGACGTCGTCTTCAGCGACGCCATTCACTTCCACTGCGAGCTGGTCTTGTTTGAGGTAGTGGACCTCGACAGTCCCTACCACGCATTGCTTGGGTGACACGCTCTTGTCAAGTTCATGGCGATCCGGGTCCTCAAGCTCAAGATGTCGGGTCCCAAGAGCATCATCACCGTCGTCGGCAAATACCAGTTGTCAATGGCGTGCGCGCGAGACGGCAGCCTGCTGGCCGAGGCCCTGGAGATAGCGGAGGAGAAGCGGCAGCTCGACCGGCTGGTGGCCCTCGCCTCTGCCCAGCCGGCCGTGCCGGCTCCTCCGTCCCAGTCGGTCGGTGAGGCCTCGTTCCAGCCGTCCAAAGACACCAGGCAGGTGCCACTCGATCCGACCAACCCCACCCAGTGTGTGACCATCGGCTCCCGCATCGACAGCAAATAGGAAAGCGAGCTCGTCGACTTCCTCCGTGAGAATCGAGACATCTTTGCGTGGTCCCCCAAGGACATGCCGGGTGTTCCGAGGAAGTTCGCCGAGCACAAGCTACACGTACGGTCGGATGCGAAGCCGGTCAAACAACGCCTGCACCATTTCTCTGAGGGGAAGCGGCGTACTATAGGAGAAGAGATCACCCCGCTGCTCGCGGCCGGCTTCATCATGGAGGTATTCCACCCAGACTGGCTGGCCAACCCAGTCCTAGTGCTGAAGAAAAACAAGAACTGGCGCATGTGTATCGACTACACAAGCCTAAACAACGCGTGCCCCAAGGACCCGTTCGCCCTACCGCGGATCGATCAAGTCATCGACTCCACGGCCGGCTGCGATCTGCTGTCTTTCCTGGACGCCTACTCTGGCTCCCACCAGATAAAGCTGAACCTGGCTGACCGGCTCAAGACCTCCTTCATCACCCCCTTCGGGGCCTACTACTACATCATCATGTCCTTCGGCTTGAAGAATGCAGGCGCTACCTTCCAGCGTTGCATGCAGAAGTGCCTCCTACCTCAGATAGGCAGGAATGTCCACATCTACGTGGACGACAACGTCGTCAAATCCAAGAAGCATTTCAGCCTCCTCGACGACCTCTGGGAGAAGTTCTCCAACTTGCACGAATACAAGATCAAGCTCAACGTGGAGAAGTGTGTCTTCGGCGTCCCAGCTGGCCAGCTCCTGGGTTTCTTCGTGTCTGCCCACGGCATCGAAGCTAACCCCGAGAAGATCCGGGCGATTGAGCGCATGCCCAAGCCGGTCTAGCTCCGCGACGTCCAGAAGTTCACCGGCTGCCTTGCCTCCCTTAGCCGGTTCATCAGCCGGTTGGGCAAGAAGGCCTTGCCCCTCTACGGGCTCCGACGCAAGTCGGCCCTGGTCGAGCCGGGCCGAGACCTCTCGAAGAAGCCGGCCCTGTTCGACTGGTCCGACCAGCGCGACCATCTTGGCCGCGCCGGCTGATAAGGAGCCTTTGGTCGCCTACATTGTGGCGACCACACGCGTCATCAGCGTCATCCTGGTGGTGGAGCGGCCGGAGGAAGGCAAGGCGCTGCCGACGCAGCGTCCCGTCTACTACCTCAACGAGATCCTCTCCGCCTCCAAGCAAAACAACCCCCACTACCAGAAGATGTTATACGGCGTATACTTTGCCGCCAAGAAGCTCAAGCAGTACTTCCAGGAGCACGTCATCACCATCGTGAGCACGGCGCCACTGGGCGAAATCATGGCCAGCCGGGATACCACCGGCCGGATCGCCAAATGGGCCATCGCCCTGGCCGACTACGAAATACGGTACGAGGCGCGCACTGCCATCAAATCCCAGGCAATGGCCGACTTCATTATCAAATGGGCCAAAACCCAGTTCGTGCCGCCTCCGCCAGACTCCACGCACTGGCGCATGCACTTCGACGGCTCGAAGATGCGAGCTGGCCTGGGAGCCGGCATCATCTTGTGTTCTCCCAGAGGAGACCAGCTCTGCTACGCCCTCCAGATCCACTTCGCCGCCTCTAACAACGTGGCCGAATAAGAGGACCTCGTCCACGGCCTCTGGCTTGCCAAGGAGATCGGCATCCAGCGCATCATTTGCTTCGGCTACTCCGACCTCGTGGTGCAACGGATCACTAGCGAATGGGACGCTAGGTACGCCAACATGGCCAGCTATTGCTTCCTTGTCCAGCAGGTCACCGGCTCCTTTGAAGGCTACGAGTTCCACCACATCCCCCGCACGGACAACGAGGCGGCCGACACGCTGGCCAAGATTGGCTCCACCCAGCAGGCCATCCCAGCCGGCGTCTCCCTCGAGCGGCTGATGAAGCCTTCGATCAAGCCTTCTCCCGAGTCGGAGTCCATCTTCGTACCCGCAAACGTGGCCGGCACCTCGGCGGAACCGGCTGCCCAACCGACCCCGCCGGCTGCAGTAGCTCTACCGGCACCATCACCACCTTCCCTGGCGGTGGTGCCGACCGCCACGACAATTGAGCCGGCCACGTCTACGCATGCCGGCACTAGCCTCGTCGCCGTCAAGATGATGGTCAACGCTCCCACCGCCGCCTCGCTCCTGGGGGCTGGCGAGCCGGTCCTAGGGACTGGCGAGCCGGTCCCGGGGACTGAGCTGGCCCTTGTGTCGGCTCCCTCATGGCCCATCCCATCCTGGCTTTCCTCCAGCGCGGCGAGCTCCCCTCCGATGAGGCCACTGAGCGACAAATACAGCATCGGGCCCCGGTCTACAACATCGTCAACCACAAGTTGGTTCATCGCAGCAGCACTTGCGTCTACCAACGCTGCGTCAAGCCGGAGAAAGGGCAAGAAATCCTCCTCGACATCCACCAGGGCGAGTGCGGGCATCATGCCGCCTCCAGGTCCCTGGTGTCCAAAGCATTCCGTCACGGTTTCTACTGGTCGACCGCTCTAGACGCGGCCAAGAAACTTGTTGACAAGTGCAAGGGCTGCCAGCGCTTCAGCACAGAGAGCCATCTTCCGGCTAGCACCCTCCAGACCATCCCCCTTTCGTGGCCCTTCGCCATCTAGGGGCTAGATATGGTGGGACCCTTCAAGACCACACGAGGCGGCATGACACACTGGCTGGTAGCCGTCGACAAATTCACCAAGTGGATCAAGGCTCGGTCAATCAAGAAACTGGACGGCCCCACGGCCGTCCGGTTCATCGAAGACATCACGGTATGCTACAACGTCCCCCACAGCATCATCACCGACAATGGCACGAACTTCGCCATGGGCGCGCTAGCAAGTTTCTGCTCGAGGCGGGTCATCCGGCTCGACCTGGCGTCTGTCGCCCACCCGCAGTCAAACGGCCATGTTGAGAGGGCGAACGGCCTGCTCTTGTCCAGCATCAAGCCTTGGCTCGTGACACCACTGGTCCGGTCGGCTAGCTGTTGGGTCGAGGTGCTGCTGGCTCTCCTTTGGAGCCTCCGGACCACGCCCAACCGGTCGACCGGCTACACCCCGTTCTTTCTCATTTACGGGTCCGGGGTGATCATCCGCACCGACATCGAGTTCGACTCACCTCGGGTCACCTTGTACACCGAGAAGGATGCGAGGGAGGCAAGGGAAGACAGCGTCTACCTCCTCGAGGAGGCCCGCGAGCTGGCCTTGAGCCGGACAACCATCTACCAGCAGAAGCTCCGGCATTACCACAACAAGCGGATCCGACCGCTCTCATTCCGCGAAGGATACTTGGTGCTCAGGCAGATCAAGCGAACCGCCGGCCAGCACAAGTTGTCCTCCCCATGGGAGGGCCCGTTCATCGTCAGTCGGGAGCTGCACAACAACGCGTACTATCTAATAGGCGCCCAGAAGCCGCAAAAGCGCAAGAGAGACACCTCCAGCAAGGAGACGGAGCGCCCGTGGAATGCAACGGGGGCCCCAAGCCAGCACTTGGGGCATGTCCCTTTTTGATTCCTCCAAAGATTTCCTGTTACTTAAAGGCACGTCAACCGGGTCCGGCTCCCGGGCCCGGGGGCTCGCCCAACTCCCCGCCGAGGGGGACAAAGAATGTGAGCAAGCCACCCTTTGCCTCCCCTCCCTAACCAGCTACAGATCGGCTCCTGGCTGTGCGGCTGAAGGGACCGTGGGGTACAAAGGAACTTCTCACACAAAGGTCGGCCAACGCGCGCGGCAGCCGGACTGGCCCAGCCGAGCTATGTTAATCCTAGAAACCGGCCTCTGCCGGCTCAACCTAGCCCTTGCCGGTTGACTCTAAGAGCCCGCTGGTTTTCCCCAAGGGTGAAGCCCCGCCCCTCTCCCAGACCGGCTCCCGGCTAGCTGGCTGGCGGGGCGGAAGCCGGAAGGAATCCTGGCACGCAAACACAAGTCAAAAGGCAAAAGGCGAAAGAAGAGCCGGCAGGCACTTTCTTTTTTTAAGAGCAAATGGCATAAGTCATAACAATAAAAGGCCCACGGCCACGAGTTCATTACATATACACCCCCAGTGGGTGGAATTCTAGTCTAAAACAAAAATGTAGGAAAGAAAGCCCTAAGTGATGGCAGCTTCGGGCCGGCCCTCCTCCGGTGCTGACGCCTCTGGAGCCGGCGGTGCTCACACCTTGGGAGCGGGCGGTGAGGGCGCCTCTGAGGCTGGCACCTCTGGGGCGGCCGAGGTAGAAGCCCCCGCCCCCGCATCCCGAGCCGGCTCGCACTCGGCATAGTCATCGGTGTTGGACTCTTCATCGGCCGTCAAGGCGGTGCTCCCCTCCGGGTTGTCCAGGGCGAGCCCATACCGGTCCTCCGAGACCACCACGTCGTTCGCCCCGCGCTCCGGGACGTACTCGTCCCATGCGGCGAAGGATGCAAGGTCGCTCGCCCTCACCAGCATCTCGTCGCCCACCGCCTCCAACTCCACATCGGTGCCGGCACGCTGGGCCGTGAGCAAACCCAAGTCCAGCTCGGGGTACCACGACTTGGCAATGCGGAGTGCCATGCCCGCGCCGGCACGTGCCATGGAGGCCCTCCAGGCATTCACCATGCGGTCCCGAAGTCCAGCCACCTCGATAGCCGGTTCATGGAGCCCGGCTCCACCGCGCCGAGCCAAAGTGTGTGGACCAGCACCATGCCGGCCGCTTGGAGCCGCCTCAGGGCGCGAACCACCTCTGGCAGAGGCGCCTCGGCGGCGATCCCCACCTCATCCAGGGTCTAAGGGGCAAGCGGCCCAACAGCCTCTCCTCGCGCCTGCCGGGCCTCACGGTCGGCCTCCACGACCGCCTTCGTGACCTCCTGCGTGCCGGGGAAAAGCCCTAAGAAGAAGACAAGGGATGAGCGGGGAGGCAAGCCAGAAAACCCAGAAGGAAGGCGCGAGAAGAACAAAGCAACAAAAGCTTACTGTGCAGCATCTGATCCACCTCGTGCCCTTGCTCCTGTAGCTGCACCTCCCTGGTTGACCACTCCTGGCGCCGGCGCTCGTTCTCATCCCGGGCTGCTTGCGCGTCCTCGGTCGCCTTGGCTAGTGCAGCGTCCTTGGCCTCCAGCTTCTCGCGGAGAGCCTTCTCCCTCTTCTCCGCCTCCCGACGAAGGGTCGCCCCTTGGTTTGCCAATGCTTGGCGGTGGGCCGCCTTGTGGCCCTCCCGCTCCACCTTCACCTAGTCCGCCTCCCCACTAAGCCGGTCGCGCTCTGCAGTCAGGAGTTCCAGCTCCTCGTAAAGGCGCACCACCTGGCGCCAGAGGCAGACCGTCTCGGCGTGGGTAGCCGCATGAGAAGAAGCCGCTGTTGTCAGAAAGGATTCAGCCCGCCTCTGGGGCAGCCGGCCTGATTCCCGGGGGCTACACCCAGTGGGTGCGCTTGCATGCTTCCACTGAAAGATCGCAAGAGCAGATACCTCGCAAGTACGCAGACATGACGGCGAGCCGGTTTTCAGCTCCTCGGTACAACCCTAGCAGGGTGTTGTATGCGGCCACCCGGTGGTCATGCGCTGCCTGCAAAACAATAAGAGTGCATAGCTTTAGGCTCGACCCGCCTACGCCCTAGCCGGCTCGAGGCTTGGCGGCTACACCCAGTGGGTGCGCTGGCGCATCCCCACTGGAAAAGACGGAAAAACACAAATCAAGAGAAGAAGGAAAGAAGAAACTCACCGTGACCGCCTGCTCCAGGCTCACCAGCCGGTCGTTGGCGGCCCGAGCGTCTTGCGTCGCCTGGGCGCGGCAAACGGCTAACGCTCCGACAACGGCAGCCACCGTCGCCCCGAGGGCGCTCGACAGTCCGCCAGGGGCCAGGCTCCGGGCCGCCGCCCAGGTCAGCTGCGGCCGGCCTCCGTGTACGGGTCCTCCCTTGTTGGAGACTGCGATGGGACCGGACCCTCCTGTCGCTGCCACGCCAGGGGCCGCCGTCGACACGCTTGCGGCGGCCGTTTCCCCAGCCATCACGGCCCCCACCTCCGGCACTCCGCCTCCGACAGCTTCGGGCCAACTCGCCTTCGGTGACGGCGCCTCTGGCACTGACGCCTCCAGAACCGACGCCTCCGAACCGGCGCGTCCGGTGCCGGCACTTCCGGGGCTGGTACCTCCGCCCCTGGCGGCACGTCGCCCGCCACTGGCTGGACGGCATCGTGGTCCATGCCCGCCTCGTCCTCTGCTGCCTTCGCGCTTGCGTCCGCCCTTTACCCGGAGCTATGGTGGCCCTTCGACCTCTTCTCCCGGCCGTGGGGGAAAGGCTCCCACGCTCCGCCAGCGGCCTCCCCGCTGGTTCCTCGGAGGAGGGAGAACAGCTCCCACGCTTCACCAGTGGCCTCCCCACTGGCTCCCCCTCACCTCTTCGCCGCTTCCTCCCATGGGTGGAGCTCCTCGACACGCCGCTCCCGCTCGGCCGCCTCGAGGTCAAGCCATGCGTGGCGCTCCCTCTCCTCGGCAGCCATCGGCGGCCGCCCTCTCCGTCCCGCCACCCGGGGTCCTCCCCAGGGCGCGTGCCTCCCTGGTAACGACAAAGTAAGGAACTAGAGGGAAGGCAGAACGGACCAAGGTGGAGGAGGAGATGGACTTACCCGGTGACGATGGGGACCGCCCTCCTCATGGGTCCCGCCTGGGCGACCTTCTCCTTCTTGCCCCTGCCTCCGCGGCTGCCGCCCGGCTGTGCGGTCACCGCACGCTTGGGCGCCGGTTGGTGCCAGTCGGCCTTTTCCCCTTGTCGTCCACGTCCGGGTCTCCCCTGCTGGAGCCGCAGCCGACTCGAGGTTGGCGCCTCCGCGGCGCCGTGACCTCGTCCTCCGAAGTCTCGGGCTTCTCCAGAGCCTCAGCAACGCACGTCTGGGGAGGAGACTCGCCCATCGATTCGTCCTCTTCGACCCCCTCCGTCTCCGTCTCCGCGTCGCCGGCTCCGGACGCTCCGGCTCGCTCGGAGTCAGCCGGCTCCACGTCGTCGGCATCCCTGACCTCCTCGGGGTCCGACTCCGCCGTGTCGGGGGCCGGCTCCCCGTAGTTCTGCAGCAACGGGAAAAGTTGCGGGCGGGCCCGGCGGCGCGTTGTCAGACTAAAGGGGGGAGGGGTACTACCTCTGAAAGAAGATGGAGGAGAGGAGGCGGCTAAACACTTACCCGAGGTGCCGGGCAGCTCCGGCTATATGGGGTTTCCCCCATTGACATTCGCCCTCCGCCATCTTCGACATCGAGATGGTGTTCACCCTCCTCGCCATGTAGGCCGGTTTCATCTCCTTGGTGGAGAGCCGTTAGGGGTCATGGCGTCCCCCCATATGGTAGATGAGGTGTGGCCGGCACTGCAGCAGCTGCACCTGGCGCACCACCATCGTGGCCAGCAGATCTCTGGCCTTCAGCCCCTCCGACCTGGTCATCGCGAGCAGGCGCTCGCAGAGCCGGTCCGCCGTCTCGGGCGCCGGAGACGCAGCCGCCCGCCAGTTCAGCATCGCGGTCGGCGGGTGGTTGGCGAAGTTGGGGAGGTTGATGTAGTCCTCCTCCGGCTTCGCGTTCTTCACGTAGAAGAACCCCCGCTGCCAACGCTTCACCGACTCATGCAGCGGGAGTTTCGAGAAGCCGGTCCCCTTGTGGATATGGATCAGGGCACCTCCGCAAGCGGTCATCACCATTTGTTTCATCTCCGGATCCTTCGTCGTCTGTCACTTGAGGAAGAAGAGCCGGCGCCAGAGGTCAAGCCTCGGCGCAACCCCCAAATACCCCTCGCAAAGGGTGACAAATGCCGCCAGCTGCAAGACAGCATTGGGGGCGATGTGGTGCGGTTGCAGGCCGAACTGCGTCAGGAAGAGGCGGAAGAAGGCGCTCGTCGGCAGCCCGAGCCCATGGAGGAAGTGATCAGCGAAGACCACCACCTCGCCCTCCCGCGGTGTCGGGGAGTTCTCCGGCCCGGCTAGGCGTGCCTCCAAGTGCTCCTCCTCCGGGAGTTTGCAGCGGTGGCGGAGGTGCTCGATGAAGGTTTCATCCACATCGCTGCCATCCCAGGCGCCCTTGCCCGCCATGGTCATCGAGGGGGCGTGCGGTCGCGACGATGGGCATGGGTGCTCGGCGGCGGCCCGGGCTCTCATTAGCGTCGGACGGCGGCACAGCCTGCCTGCGCGCTCTGGCCTCCTGCTCTCTCTCTCTCTCTCTCTCTCTCTCTCGTGGCGGGGGGAGGAAGGCGACGAAGGCGATGCGATGGCAGGGGGAGCGAATGGGCCGTTCTGCCTCCCCCCTCTTGACATTTAAACCCTGCGCGGGTGATCGTGGGGGCCGGATTCATTGCGCACGACCCCCGCGATTCCCATGGCATGCGGGGCGGATATTGTGGCGCTCGGGAACGCCAACCATCCGCCCTGCACTGTAAAGGATCCCCGCGCGCGAGCCGAGGTTGCAGTCGCGGAGGGCCCTGCCCCGCCACCCGGTCTTTTCCGCCACGTGGCGTGTCTTCTCTACCCGGTGGGGAACCCGGGGAGGCGCGCGAAGCGTCGGCCGGCTGTGGAGTCGGCCATCGCTTACTGGCTTCGCTCGACTCTCAAGGCAGCCCGCGGCGCAAGAACGATCTTCAAGCCGGCGAGGACCGCCACGGCTCGTCGGCGGGTCCTCCCCGGCTTCGGGGACTACTGACGGGGGGATGACCCCGGGGTAGCCTCAAGCGCCCCCGTTCCCCAGCCTTCTAACGCAATCAAACGGCGGGTCGCCTCCCCCTGCGGTCCGGCTACGCCCTGCCAGAAGCGGCCCGCCGGCTACGCCCAGCCGGCCGGGCATTGGATACCGTCGTTAGGGCATGCGTGGCAACAGTGGCCCCCATCCCATCGAGGATCAGTACTGATATGGCCACAACGAAGGCGTCAGGGCCTCTAACCCTGGCGGATGGTGACCGGTCTTTCAGTAGTGCCGGCACACCCCAACCACTCCATTACCTTCCCCGGCATGGCTACAGGGTGGCCCGCTGTACTGCTAACCCCGACCGGCCACCGCAAGACGATGCCACAAGGGGCGGCCCGTGCAGTGACGTGACCGGTGTCGGGACCCGCCGGGCGGGCCCCGCCGGTTCCTGACGGGAGCCTTCAGCCGGCGGGACCTACTGAAGATATGACCCCACAGCAGGTGACCCCCGTAGCCGGCCAGAGAGGCTGCCGGCTGGGGCCCTCCCTTGACCTTTTATTTGTATTGTAATCCGGGGGGTTGGCCTATAAAACCCCCCGGGCCACCCCCATGCAAGGGACCGATCGGTTGATCTCTGAGTTCCCTCCACATCCACTCCATACACACGCATAGGGAGGCAGAAGAGCGAGCCAACTCCTTCTTCCTACACGATCCATACAACTCAAGGAGCACCATTGTAATCCGACCATTGTCTCAACTAGACCAAGCAGGACTAGGGGTATTACCTCCTGCGGAGGGCCCCGAACCTGGGTACATCGTGTGTCCGCCACCGCTTGTGCCTAATCCCGCTCCCGGAGCCCGTCGGCGTCCTTCGACCCCTCTCGATAAGCCTACCTATGGCATCTGCCGTGATAAAACCACGACACATTATGTTTCTTACAGTTGTATGGGTGGTCGATAGAACTTGGGAGAATATTAATTCTACCTTTAGCTCCTCGGTGGGTTCAACACTCTTATTTATCGAAAAGGCTATAAATGATCCCCTATACATGTGGGTTATCAGCCTATAGGGGATTATTCTCACATGATTGTGAGCATCATGAAATTTTTCATGGATAAGGGTAGACAACAATGAATCGCTCTTCCCGGAGCCACAAACAGACCCCAGTTTATGACTCCCAACGAAGAACATGAGGTGGCAGCTTCTCCTTGTTGTAACATGCGATGGAACTTTCTCTCTAATTTTTTCTTGTGAAGACAGAATTTATAGCGTTGGAATTAGGTCGGACGAAGGTCGGGGGGCACACAGCTAGGTGGCATGACCCGAGGGTGGTCACGTCACTCGCCCATGTGACCACCGCCTGGCTCCTTTTCCGGTGGATTCTCGCTTCTCTATTTTTATATATTGTAAAAAAATCTCTGTAAAGTTTTGTGCAATTCTGAGAAATTTTTATTTTTATACAAAAACAACACCAAAGTAGTTCTGCTGAAAACAACGTGAGTCTAGGTAAGTTTCACTCAAACCATGACAATTACGAGGTAAACATAAGAAAAAGTGTTTGGGAAAGTATATACTATGGAGTAGTATAATAATCCTATAGTGTTTTTTAAATATTACATGAAGAGATCAGTTATTAGATTTTATATCCCCACAAAAATATGCACATCTGTATTTTCTTTAGAACCATCTGATTAGTATTCAATGGGTTGCTTTGTCAACCAAGTAATGACACTTGGTAGAATGCGAGATACCCATCCAGGCTCACATGATGCAAAAATCGGACGTTTGTTTGCTTCATCTGCATGCAAAATTTAGTGTTGCTATGATGACCCACAAGTATAGGGGATCTATCATAGTCCTTTCGATAAGTAGGAGTGTCGAACCCAATGAGGAGGAGAAGGAAATGACAAGCGGTTTCCAGTAGGGTATTCTCTGCAAGCATTGAAATTATCGATAGCAGATAGTTTTGTGATAAGATAATTTTAACGAGTAACAAGTAACAAGTGTAGCAAAGGTGCAGCAAGGTAGACCAATCCTTTTTGTAGCAAAGGATAGGCCTATACAAACTCTTATATAAAGCAAAGCATTCCACAGGACACATGGGAATTTCTGTCAAGCTAGTTTTCATCATGATCATTTGATTCACCTTCGTTACTTTGATAATTTGATATGTGGGTGGACCGGTGCTTGGGTGTTTCCCTTACTTGGAAAAATATCCCACTTATGATTAACCCCTCTCGCAAGAATCCACAAGTATGAAAGAAGAATTAATATAAGTCTAACCCTAGCATGAAACATATGGATCCAAATCAGCCTCTTACGAAGCAACGCATAAACTAGGGTTTAAGCTTCTGTCACTCTAGCAACCCATCATCTATATATTACTTCCCAATGGATTGCCCTAGGCCCAAATAATGTTGAAGTGTTATGTAGTATACGTTCACATAACATGACTAGAGGAGAGAGAACATACATATCATCAAAATACCGAACGAATAACAAATTCACATGATTACTTATAACAACACTTATCACATGTCCTCACGAACAAATGTAACTACTCACAAAGCATGTTCATGTTCATAATCAGAGGAGTATTAATTATCATAAAGGATCTGAACATATGATCTTCCACCAAGTAAACCAAATAGCATCAACTACAAGGAGTAGTCAACACTACTGGCAACCGACTGGTACCAATCTGAGGTTTGAGACAAAGATCGGATACAAGAGATGAACTAGGGTTTGGAGAGGAGATGGTGCTAGTGAATATGTTGATGGAGATTGACCCCATTTTGGTGATAGGATCGTTGGTGATGACTATGGCTTCAATTTCCCCCTCCAGGAGGGAAGTTTCCTCGGCAGAACAGTCCTGCCGGAGCTCTAGATTGGTTCTGTCCAAGTTCCACCTCGAGACGGCGGAGCTTCCTCCCGAAAGCTTCCTCCTGATTTTTTCCAGGTCAAAACCCTTCATATAGCAGAAGATGGGCATCGGGGACCTGCTAGGTGGGTCACAATCCTGCTAGGCGCGGCTAGGGGGTGGCCACGCCTAGCAGGCTTGACACCTCCCGGTGGACCCCCTCTGGTATCCGTTTCTCCCAGTATTTTTTATACATTCCAAAACAATTCTCTCTAAATTTTCAAGACTTTTGGAGTTATGCAGAATAGGTATCTCATATTTGCTCCTTTTCCAGTCCAGAATTCCTGGTGACGGCATTCTCCCTCTTCACGTAAACCTTGCAAAATAAGACAGAAAAGGCATAAGTATTGTACCATATTGTGTAATAACAGCCCATAATGCAATAAATATGAATATAAAAGCATGATGCAAAATGGACGTATCAACTCCCCCAAGCTTAGACCTCGTTTCCCTCAAGCGAAAGCCAAAATCGATAAATATGTCCACATGTTTAGAGATAGAGGTGTCGATAAAATACAATATGGAAATGAGGGCATCATGAACATCTTTAGAACAGCAATACTTATTGTATAAGATTTCTTATGCTATAGTAACAATTCAGTCACAAGATAAAGTATGAACCAAGAACTCTATTGACAACCAACAAGCTATGATCTTAGTCATTGAAGCAATTGGCAATGTATCATAACATCAGAAGGAGTTAATATAAGAGCTTGTAAAGCAAACCCACATACTCAATCATCTTTTAATCTTTCATAATTGCTAACACTCACGTGGTACTCATGAGACCAAAGCTTCAATCGGACATAGAGAAAGATAGGGGCTTATAGTTTTGCCTCCCAACTATTCACATCAAGGGTGATGTCAACAGTAATAACTCATGCTCACCCACATCCAAATGGGTATATGTGTCTAGATCATTGCCCAACACATAATGCCTGCCAAGAGAGAGGCGAAATATAGGAAGTGGTGAGGATCACCACGGCTCTTGCATAAAGGTAAGTACTTAAAAAGTAAAAGTAGCAGATAGGCCCTTCGCAAAGGGAAGCAGAGGTTGTCACGCACTTTTTTTGGGATGCACAAACCCTTAGTGCAAAGGAACGCCACGTTGTATTGCCCTTTGTGATAGCAACCTTTATTATGCAGTCCGTCACTTTTATTTCTTTGCTTTCACAAGTTCGTACAACGCTTATTTCCCTTATAATAAAAGATCACACATATTTAGGAGCAATTCTTATTTCTTTTTGCACCAATGACAACTTACTTGAAGGATCTTACTCAATCCATAGGTAGGTGTGGTGGACTCTCATGGCAAAACTGGGTTGAGGTGTTTGGATGCACAAGTAGTATCTCTACGTGGTGCGGAAGTTTTGGCTAATATGAGGTGGAAGCAAGCACTACACGTTGGAGGATCTAAAACCATATAACTTCTATCCCGAAGCAAGCAAACATAACCCATTATGATGTCTTCCTTGTCCAACATCAACTTCTTAGCATGTAATATTTTAATGAGTGGTCACAATCATAAAAGATGTCCAAGATAATATATTTATATGTGGATCTCTCTTTATTTACCACTTCCTTTTTAATTTCACCAATGACCAATCACTATGTTCGTTAACTCCCAACAAATTTCAATCGACATACTTGTTATATGTGAAGTCATCACTCCCCATAGGATCATTACGTATACTCTTTGCTTTTATTCTATTCTACTTTTATTTATTACTCTCAAGAGCATAGTGAGCTAGCAAAGCCCTCACATCAAAACTACTTTGTATTATATAACCCTTGGACTTGCTTACATAAGGGGACCAAAAAGCAAAAACTAAAAGCTAGATCATAATAAAACTTTATTCTACTAGATCAAGACAAAATAAAAAAGGATCAAACTAAGAAAAACAAGAAAAGGAAAAAGGAAAAAGGGTGTGATGGTGATACGATATCGGAGCACCTCCCCCAAGCTTGGCACAAGCCAAGGGGGTGCCAATACCCATATGCTTAGATGTCCTTCTTCGGAGGTGATGGTGGTGGAGTTATTGATGAGGTTTGAATCTTGTCCTCCGTCTTTAAAGTCATAGGATCACCATCGCAAAAAGATGAACGAGTCTCCAGAATCCTCAAATATGCAGCCAAACTCATTCTCTTAAATCTATATTCGTACTCACAGTTTTGGTTTTCTAGATCATAGATCTGGGCTTGGAGATGCTCGATTTTCTCATAAAGCTTGAAGATGTGCTCCCCCATGTCCTTTGTGTCTAAGTTGTGTTTATGGGTAAACTCCGAGATCATCATATGATTGGCATTAAGTCCACGTTCCACCATCCCTTGGCACTTGAAAACTTGCTACTCCATAGCTTTGAGCCTTCTTTCCACGCTTCCGGTATTCTTTGGCCCCTGAACGTTATGGATGTGCAACACCCCCTCACGCATCTAAATGGTTTGAGGGTGTCACAGGACCTCCGCAAGATAAGGGTTGATTACCTTCTTGAAAAAATTGTCCTTCGGAGCACTTGGGGACGCCATAACGATCTAATTCTTTAACAAAAACAAGTCAAAACGAAAATCGGAGGTATTTTTGTGATACGAGAGTCCAAACCTTCGGGAGATTATATAATGAATTTTTGCCGACCCAAAGGAGTGTACCACAAGAAAACGGAGTACGGAGGGTGCACGAGGTGGTGGCAAGCACCCAAGGCACGGCTAGGGGGTGGCCGCGCCTAGTAGGCTTTTCACCTCCTCGTGCGTCTTTCAGACTACTTTTGATTCTCCTAACTTTTTAATTATTCCAAAACAGAGAAAAATACCTAAAGGGAAAGTTTTGGAGTCGGTTTACTTACCGTACCGCATACCTATTCCTTTTCGGAGTCTGCAATGTTTCGGCAGGTCTCCCTAATATACTCCTCCGGAGTTATGGTATTAATAAGATTGGTTTCCATATTTATGGGAGTACCTGAGATATAATGTTTGATTCTTTGCCTGTTTATCACCTCTGGATTTGTGCCTTCGACGTTGTTGATCTTGATGGCACCGGAACGATATACTTCCTCGACAATGTAAGGCCCTTCCAATTTAGAGAGAAGTTTTCCTACAAAAAATCTTAACCGAGAATTGTATAGCAAAACATGGTCACCTACATTGAATTCATGCTTTTTTATCCTTTTATCATGCCATCTCTTAACTTTCTCTTTAAAAAACTTGGCATTCTCATAGGCTTGGGTTCTCCATTCATCAAGTGAGCTAATGTGAAATAACCTCTTTTTACCAGCAAGTTTGAAATTATAGTTGAGATCTTTGATTGCCCAATAAGCTTTATGCTCTAGCTCTAGAGGTAAGTGACATGCTTTACAATAAACTATTTTATACGGAGACATACCCATAGGGTTCTTGTAAGCAGTTCTATAAGCCCATAATGCATCGTCTAGTTTCTTAGCCCAACTCTTCCTAGATCTATTAACCGTATTTGGTAAGATCAATTTAACTTCTATATTGCTTAATTCTACTTGACCACTACACTGAGGATGATAAGGAGATGCAATTCTAAGATTAACATCATACTTACCAAGCAACTTACGGAATGCACCATGAATAAAGTATGAACCACCATCAGTCATTAAATATCTAGGAATTGAAATATAGGGAAAATAACTTCTTTAAGCATATTAATAGATGTGTTATGATTAACACTACTAGTTGGAATAGCTTCTACCCACATAGTAACATAATCAACGGCAACTAAAATATGAGTGTACCCGTTGGACGTTGGAAAAGGTCTGATATAATCAAAACTCCAAACATCAAATGGTTCAATAACAAGAGAGTAATTCATAGGCATTTCCTGATGTCTACTAATATTGCCAATTCTTTGACATTCATCACATGGAAGGACAAACTTACGAGAATCCTTGAACAGAGTAGGCCAATAAAACCCAGATTGTAATACCTTATGTGCAGTTCTATCTCCGGTGTGTTGTCCTCCGTAGGTCTTGGAATGACACTTGTGTAGGATCTGTTCCTGTTCATGCTCTGGTACACAACATATAATAACACCATCTACTCCTTTATAAAGGTGTGGGTCATCCAAAAGTAATGTCTTAAATCATATAAGAAGTTTTTCTTTTGTTGGTATG
The DNA here is from genome assembly GCA_022496015.1 of Hordeum marinum. Classification (NCBI taxonomy): domain Eukaryota; kingdom Viridiplantae; phylum Streptophyta; class Magnoliopsida; order Poales; family Poaceae; genus Hordeum; species Hordeum marinum. The sequence goes on along the minus strand of CM039675.1, from coordinate 392,840,063 downwards.
TGAAACTAGGCAGTATAAATTTAGCGACAATGTAAATAGCATAATTAGCATACCAAGGAGCATTACGAGAAGCATTTATGACACCTAATTGTTCATCAGGAAAGCTATCATCAATAGGTAGTGGGTAATCAAGAACATTCTCTAACCTAGATAAGTTATTTGCTACGGGGTTATCAACAACCTTTCTATCGACAATATGCAAATCAAATTCTTGTAGCAAAAGAACCCACATGATAAGTCTAGGTTTAGCATCTTTATTTTCCATAAGATATTTAATAGCAGCATGATCAGTGTGAATAATTACTTTAGAATCAAAAATATAATGTCTGAACTTATCACAAGCGAACACAACTACTAAAAAATATTTTTTCAGTGGTAGCATAGTTTCTTTGAGCACTTTCTAGAGTTTTGCTAGCATAATGAATAACATTTAATTTCTTATCAACTCTTTTTCCTAGAACAGCACCTACGTCATAATCGCTAGCATCACACATAATTTCAAAGGGTACGTTCCAATCATGTGGTTGAACAATAGGTGCAGAAATCATGGCATTCTTAAGAATTTCAAAAGCTTCTACACAATCATCATCAAAAACAAATGGAACATCTTCTTGCAAGAGATTAGTGAGCGGCCTAGAAATCTTAGGGAAGTCTTTAATAAATCTCCTATAGAAACCAGCATGACCAAGGAAACTTCTTATACCTCTAATATCCATAGGACACGACATTTTTTCAATGGCATCCACTTTAGCTTTATCAACTTCAATACCTCTTTCGGAAATTTTATATCCCAAGACAATACCTTCATTCACCATAAAGTGTCAATTCTCCCAGTTTAAGAGAAGATTAGTTTCCTCTCTTCTCTACAAAACTCGATCAAGGTTGCTCAAACGATCATCAAAAGAAGTTCTGTAAACGGAAAAATCATCCATGAAAACCTCAACAATCCTTTCACAAAAATCAGAGAATATAGCAGTCATACATCTTTGAAAGGTAGTAGGTGCATTGCATAAACCAAAAGGCATACGTCTATAAGCAAAGGTACCAAAATGGCACGTAAAAGTGGTCTTCTCTTGGTCCTCTTTTGACACAGGTATTTTAGACAAAAACCAGAATAACCATCTAGAAAGCAGAAATGTGTGTGTTTGGATAGTCTTTCTAGCAATTGATCAATAAAAGGTAGAGGGTAATGATATTTTCTAGTAGCTTTATGTAATTTCCTAAAATCAATTACCATTCTATATCTTGTAACAATTCTTTGCGGGATCAATTCATTTTTATCATTAGGAATTACGGTAATACCACCTTTCTTAGGGACACAATGAACGGGACTAACCCATCTACTATCAGCAATAGGGTAAATTATACCTGCCTCGAGAAGCTTTAATATTTCATTTCTTACCACTTCCTTCATTTTAGGATTTAACCATCGTTTGTATATCCAATAGTAGCACGGTGCTTCCTAAGAGTTTTCAATAATCTCTATTCTTCATGCTCTGGAAGGTTAGCACTAATAATAACAGGATATATCTTCTTTTCATCAAGATAAGCTTATTTCAGACTATCCGGTAATTGTTTAAGCTCAACCATGGGATCACCCTTGGGTTGAGGAGGATCCCCAAGTATTACAAGAGGCAAGTTGTGTTTCAGAATAGGATGTTGATCAAAGAAAATCTTATCTATTTCATTCTTTTCATTCATATGCATATCATTTTCATGGTCCAGCAAATATTGTTCTAAGGGATCAGTAGGAGGCATAGAAATAGAAGAAAGACCAATAATTTGATCCTTACTATACAATTCTTTATCATGGGGTTGTCTATGAAATTTAGAGAAATTAAACTTACGGTAACAGTTTCCTTCTCATTATATATCTTGGCATTAACGGTATTCAAGAAGGGTCTACCAAATATAATGGGACAAAAATAATCTTGTGGGGATCCAAGGACAAGAAAATGAGTAGGATATTTTATTTTCTCACACAAGACTTCAAGATCTCTAATAATCCGAGCTAGTGAAATAGTATCTCTATTAGCAAGCTCAACTGTACCATCAATTTCCTCTAACTGAGCTGGTGCAATATCATTCGTAATATATTTATATAAGATAAATGGAATTGCACTCACACTAGCACCCATATCACATAAGCCATGATAACAATGATCTCCTATTTTAACAGTAACAACAGGTGTGCCAACAATGGGTCTATGTCTATCTTTAGCATCAGGTTTAGCCATTCTAGCAGCTTCATCACAAAATTGAATAACATGCCAATCAATATTATCAACGAAGAGATCCTTAACCATAGCAATACTAGGCTCAACTTTAATTTGCTCAGGGGGTGTAGGTGTTCTAGCACAGCTCTTACGAACCACAGTTGAAGCTTGAGCATGTTCCTTTATTCTAATAGGGAAAGGTGGTCTTTCAATATAACCAACGGGAAAAACAGGATCAACATTATAAGTAATAGTTTCCTCTTCTACTTTAATAGGTTCAACTACTTTCACTTCATTGGGAGGATGATATTTAAACCACTTCTCCTTAGGGAGATCAACATGAGCAGCAAAAGGTTCACAAAAATAAGCTACTATCTTAGATTCAAGTCCATATTTAGTGCTAAATTCACGAAAAGCATCGGTGTCTATGAAGGATTTAACACAATCAAACTTAAGGTTCATACCTCCCTCCTTACCATCATCGAGTTCCCAATCTTCAGAGTTGCGTTTAATTCTTTCCAATAAATCCCATTTGAAGTCAATATCTTTCTTCATATAGGAACTAGCACAAGAAGTATCGAGCATGGATTGATCATTATGAGAAAGCCGAGCATAAAAATTCTGAATAATAATTTCTCTTGAGAGCTCATGATTGGGGCATGAATATAACATTGACTTAAGCCTCCCCCAAGCTTTAGCAATTCTTTCTCCTTCACGAGGCCAAAAATTATAGATATAATTCCAATCACGATGAACTAGATGCATAGGATAGAACTTTTCGTGAAATTCCATCTTTAATCGGTTGTAGCTCCATGATTCAATTTCATCACATAGCCTATACCATGTCAATGCCTTCTCCTTCAAAGATAAAGGAAAGAACTTCTTCTTGACGTGATCCTCGGGCAGACCTGCAAGCTTAAATAATCCACAAACTTCATCCACATAGATTAGATGCAAATTAGGATGTAGTGTTCCATCTCGTGCAAAAGGATTAGCCAGCAGTTTCTCTATCATACCCGAACGAATTTCATAATTAATATTTTCACTAGGTTGAGGGACAACTCTTTGTGTTTTCGGTCGAGGTGAAGATACCCCGAACAAGCCCCTCAAAGGATTACTTTCCATAGTAACAAGTGATAGTAAATTTCAGCACACTATATAAATTTTTCCTTACCAGATTCCACTTACCAAAGGCGCTTCACTCCCCGGAAACGGCACTAGAAAAGAGTCTTGATGACCCACAAGTATAAGGTATCTATCATAGTCCTTTCAATAAGTAAGAGTGTCGAACCCAGCGAGGAGTAGAAGGAAATGGCAAGCGGTTTCAAGTAAGGTATTCTCTACAAGCACTGAAATTATCGGTAATAGATAGTTTTGTGCTAAGATAATTTGGAACGAGTAACATGTAACAAGTGTAGGAAAGGTGCATCAAGGTATCCCAATCCCTTTTGTAGAACAGGACAGGCCTGGAAAAACTCTTATATAAAGCAAAGCGCTCCGAGGACACATGGGATTTTTGTCAAGCTAGTTTTCATCATGCTCATTTGATTCACATTCGTTACTTTGATAATTTGATATGTGGGTGGACCGGTGCTTGGCTACTACCCTTACTTGGACAAACCTCACATTTATGATTAACCCATCTTGCAAGCATCCGCAACTACGAAAGAAGAATTAAGATAAATCTAATCATAGCATGAAACATATGGATCCAAATCAGCCCCTTATGAAGCAACGCACAAACTAGGGTTTAAGCTTCTGTCACTCTAGCAACCCATCATCTACTTATTACTTCCCAATGCCTTCCCCTAGGACCAAATAATGGTGAAGTGTTATGTAGTCGATGTTCACATAACACCACTAGAGGAGAGACAACATGTATCTCATCAAAATATCGAACAAATACCAAATTCACATGAGTACTTATAACTAGACTTATCCCATGTCCTCAGGAACAAACGTAACTACTCACAAAGCATGTTCATGTTCATAATCAGAAAATTATAAATTATCATAAAGGATCTGAACATATGACCTTCCACCAAGTAAACTAACTAGCATCAACTACAAGGAGTAATCAACACTACTAGCAACCCATAGGTACCAATCTAAGGTTTGAGACAAAGATCGGATACAAGAGATGAACTAGGGTTTGGAGAGGAGATGGTGTTGGTGAAGATGTTGATGGAGATTGACCCCCTCTCGATGAGAGGATCGTTGGTGATGACGATGGCTTCGATTTCCCCCTCCAGGAGGGATGTTTCCCCGACAGAATAGCCTTGCCAGAGCTCTAGATTGGTTCTATCCAAGTTCTTCCTTGAGACGGCGGCACTTTGTCGTGAAAGCTTCCTCCTAAATTTTTCCAGGTCAAAACCCTTCATATAGATGAAGATGGGCGTCGGGGACCTGCCAGGTGGGTCACAAGCCTGCTAGGCGCGACCAGGGGGGTGGTTGTGCCTGGCAGGCTTTCCACCTCCTGGTGGGACCCTCTAGTATCTGTTTTGCCCCGTATTTTTTATATATTGCAAAAAAAATCTCCGTACAGTTTCAGGACTTTTGGAGTTGTGCAGAATAGGTATCTTAGATTTGCTCCTTTTCCAGTCCAGAATTCCATTTGTCGGCATTCTCCCTCTTCATGTAAACCTTGCAAAATAAGAGAGAAAAGGCATAAGTATTGTACCATAACGTGTAACAACAACCCATAATGCAATAAATATCAATATCAAAGAATGATGCAAAATGGACGTATCAAGCTATAACGAGCACATCAGTCGCAACAGCAATGGAGAGCACATCGACTGCGATAGTGGATGTGGTAAGACCGTCGAACTTGACCGAGTGGGGGAGTTTTACCCTCATGCAAGGGTTTTCTCCCCTTGGTTCGGTCCAAGCAGAGGGGTCCATAGTTGGATCCTAGGTGGTAGCACGATCTCCCTCCAACGCGCATGTGACAAGTAGAAAGGTAGTAGCATCATGGGCTATCACATTGGACCCTTAATGGTTGGGTCATCCACATCGGCCGGACCCTTGTTCCTGCTAGGGTTTGATCTGTGGTGGCTAGTCCCTTCGACGACAAGTGCTTGAGGGTAGGAAGTAAGCAATTTGTTCCCATGCTCCCATCTATTAGGGTATTTTTTTGTTTGATCCAAGTCGGTTGGAATCAAATCAATTTCATCGATGGTACATGCCTCCTTAGATAACCCTTTCTATCTGGTCATTGCTATGATCAGAATGCTATCTAGGTGGTTGCATTGATCATAATGCTTTCTAGATTGTGATTATAATCAGAATGCTTGCTAGGTTTGAATGGAATGCTAGGAATAGAATGTTAACCTTGCTATATATATTCAGTTTGAATGGAATACATGATCATGCTAGGATAACGCATGTGCATCTATGCTCATAGTAGGACTACTATGCATGCATCATCACACTATGGAAAATGTGCATGCTCCTAATAGGACAAATATGCATGCTCATAGCAATGCCGAATTGCAGTTGCACTGATCGGTGGTGCACTGATCATGGGAGTTGTAATTGGTCATTGTTGAAAATAGTTTCGTATGAAAATGGTTTCCTTGATCGGTGCGTCATGGCATTGCTATGGTTACTTATTGCGGTCCCCTAGATTGATAAGATTGTGAATACGGAGTGGGATGATGCCAGTCAAAGAGTCCATGTTGTCGTTGATGCGAAACACACTGAGGAGATGACCACGAAGAATAGGTGTCACATCCTAGATTTTTCGCAAATCTGGTATTTTAAAAAATCCACAGGGGATAATTTATTTCAAAACAAAACCTTTGTTTGATTACTTCAGAGTTAGTTTTCCATGATTGCTTGATTAAAGGGGTTGAAACCACAATGCAACTAGTTGAAACCTAGATAGCCAGAAGTTGGAACCAAGACATAGGAAATATATATTGGGTAAAGGCTAACCAAAGAAAGTCCCAAGAATATTTAAACCAAAATGATTTTCCAAGAAATGAGTTGGATTCACAATTGGGATCAATTAAAATCAAAGGAGACTACTAAACATGGCTTTGCAATCATTCTGGAAGGAAATAAAATTCCACAAGACCAAATGATGACTTAGACCCCCTACGTGTTTTAAATGGGATTTGAAACAACTTTGGGTTAAAAACTAAATTAAAATTTCAATTTAAAATATAATTGCAGAAAATATATGCCCAATTTTTCCGAAAGAAATGTTCAAACATTTGTAAATATTCCAATTGGAATTTAGGAAATATTTTCTGTTGGAAGAAAATTCTACTCAAAACAGTTTTGGAATTAGAAAGAAAACCAAAAACGAAAAGGGAAACATAGAAATAAGTAAAAAACAAAACAAAACAAAAGGGGGCCAACCAGTGAGGCTTGTCCAGCAGGCGCCAGACAAACCCTCTCTCCCGCACCGCCCTAACGCCAGGCCGCTCACTTCGGAGCTTAGACCACCGGTGGAATCTCTACTCTAACGAGCGATTATGTTGTTGTCGGTGAGCCCCACCGCTTAGTTCGCCCCTGTCTTGCTTGCCTTGAGCCCCTCTCTTTCCCACACCCCTCATCACTCCCCATGATGCTCCGGATCGAGCAAGCGGACGACACCCGATGTTGTGGCACCGTGTCCGAACTCCAGCGAGCTCGCAACTGTCACCTTCGTCATACCCAAGGTCAAACATCGCTACTAGGAGCTCCATCTCGATGCCTCACGTATGTCCGTGCCCTCAACCACCACCACGACCCCATGGAGCCTCGAGTCCATCGACCCCGAAACGTGGAGCCACCGCCGTAGTTTTTTCGGTGACTCCTCCGACAACCTAGCGCCGCCCCTTGGTGAGCTTCTAATCTTGACCATAGATTTGGATCGAATGGTGCACGACACTCCACTTAAAATCCTAAATCATTTTTCTTTAACTTTCAGTTGTCCGCTGTTTAGAGCCACAAAGAACACCATGTCAGCCAACTAGAAGCCACCACGTAGCTACTATCCATTCGCTAGAAATCAGAGAAATTCAATAAAATTGGAAATTGGTAGAACAAACCTAAACTTAGAATGCTCATAAATAATTATCTACAAGTCCAAATTAGGTGATTTTTTTTGCAAAATGAACCTTATGAAATCTATTTTTCACTCCGTCAAAAAATATTTCATGTTTGAGTAGTTTAAAATTCAAAGTCAAGTAGAATAAATTCAAATTTGAATAGGACATAACTTGTATTTCATAAATAAAATTAACTCATTCTTTTTGCAAATTGAATCTAAATAAATATACTTTCATTTTAAACACTTTAGTTCAAATTTTTAAATAATTGAAATTGTTTTTAAAAATGAATATGATACAAGACATAATTCAAATAGGAATTAGACCTAATTACGTTTAAATTGAAATAAGAATTTCCTTAATAAAAGATATATTAAATATATGTTTCCGAAACTTAAATGAATCTTTAGTAAATAGTTTTTGGATTATTGTTTGACTTTAGGTAATTCAATTACCATTTGAATTCAATTTCAAACCTAGAATGAAATTTAAATTGAAACCAAATTTAATTTAAACTAAACAAATTCAAATAGAACTTTTTGAAATATATTAAACTTAGTTGGTTGTGTTGGATTTAATATTTGACTTTAAGGAAAGATGAACTCAAATTAAATTAGGTTCAAAATCAATCTAGTTTGGAAACTATATGAATCTTAGCAATTATTCTTGGATTTATACTTGACTTTAGATAAACCAAACCAAACCAAATGAACCAGTTAAAATAGAGTACAAGTAACTTAGTTAAAGTACCTGAGTAGTTGTTTTGGATTGTGTATGCCTTTAGGATTGGCAGGTGATCTTGACTAGATGGAGCCAACTTAAATAAATTATGAAGGTTTATATTCAGTTGAGCTTAGGGAAACCAAATGGAATTATAAACCTAGTTAAAGGAAATCAAGTAGGTAGAAACCTTGTTCAAAACCAATTAGGTTTAGAAGCCAGACTAGGTTTTCATTTTCAGACCTTAGTGTATTCAAGCTCATGGAAGGTCAAAAAAATATGAATTGTTATTTAAACTTGAACATGAACTTGGCTACCCAAGATTCCTAGACCATGACTCTGTTGCCATGATCCACTGGCTGGAATCAGACAACCACCATTGACATCACATACCCCATATGTGATGAACCATAATTGAAACCTACATGTGAACCCTTATGTCACATTTGTTCCAAGAGATAACCACGATGTTGTTATCCAAACTCTTATGAGTTAAGCCTTGACACTTGATCACACAACATGATGACACTGAGACCATGCGCACCACTGACCATTGTTGAATATGTTTATGGTTTTTCACAAATGCTCTTTACTTACGATAGATTATTATGGAGAGAGAAGTGTGTTGATCGAGGATAGTGAGACAAAGGAATTGCAGTACAGGAAAGTGGAACCCTTGATCATAACCTATGTTTTTCATGTATTGTAGTTGATTTACAACTAGGAGTTCGTATAGGGTTTTGTTTTATACTTGGCAAAGCTCAGTAGAATGAATAGGTCCAACATACCCTGACCTTGTAACCCATGAGCAGTTGCTTAGCTTCTATTTCGTGGATTCGGAACCACCATTACTATTTCACCATACAACCGCATGGTTGACTACTTAACTATTGCTATTAATTAATGAAACGGTATGGGTGGACTGACATTGATTGGGTCATCGCGGTGTAGTCATTGGTGGAGAATGTCACACAGTCACCAGAGATTGTACGAGTTCAAAAGTTGAGTACCTTCCATTTGTGACCGTGAGACAATATGGTCTCTGTCATGATCGAGTAAGTTGTGGAAACCCTCGTGTGGCAGACCAGTAGATGTAGTCTTGCATGTTGGTTGGACTGGGTCTATCGTTTCTGAGAGGGCGACTACTTTCCAAAAAAGTCTTGTATTGATCTACCTAACTACTTCACATATGAAGTTTAGTGGCAGAAGGATGATAGGGAATCACTTGTAAAGTACAAAAACCTCTGCAGAGTGTATAAAACTGATCATAATTAGCCATGTCCCTTGTTACGAACAACTTTGAGCAACTCATCCGAGAATTTTCAGCTTGATCTCATTCACCTTTCCATCTAAAATAAATGGGTTGAACCAATCGGGAGTATGAGAGCAGATCTCAGAGGTCCGGGCTTTACCAACTGTTAGGGCATATTTCTCTCTTCGTGGTTTTGGTGATTGATGCAATGCTTTTGCAGACTAACCATGTGCATTTAGCTTTCAGAGATTATCAGACGGCACGAGACGGTTTATTTCCCCTCGGTTTTTAAATAGAGAAGACGATTATTTTCCGATGATTTCTTCTTGATGGTTTTGAGTAATAGGAAATATGTACTATCAAGAGGTGGACTCCATTTGGAAAGTCTAGGGTGGAATTAACACGTACACATTAACTTTGCACCCTCTTTCCTTCCCAACACTTGGAGCTTTCTCTATCTATGCTTGGACTTTCTTGAAGTAGTTAAGTGGTAGTAACGCACTGACCAATAGTAGTACCGCTCAAGCGGTATTGCCATAGTTCAGTGCGACTGGCACCTCCTCTTTTATATTGCTATCTATGTAGTTCAGTGGAAGTGGGACGGTAGTAGAAAGCGGTAGTACCGGGTGGTTCTACGGCTCGGTCTACTGCCCCATTGTCACTGACCTCACTGTAGGTGCAAGAGTTAAACAGAAGTACCATTCCTCTTGTGTGGTACTACCGGTATCTTCCTCCGGTTGGAGTATCACTTATATTTTGCTCTCTGGATAGCTCAATTCTTCGAGAGGAAGTAGAGCAGTAGTAGAAGGCGGCAGTACCACTCCGTGCAGTAGTATCATCACTAGTAGAATTACGATCAGTAGTCCCGGTCGGGATGTTCCTTTAGTACTGTATCCCCAACCGGTACTAAAGGGTCGGGACTAAAGGTCCAGACCTTTAGTACCGGCTGGCCCACGGACCGGTCCTAAAGGCCCACCACGTGGCTGCCTGCGTGGGCTGGTGGTGGAGGACCTTTAGTACCGGTTGGTGATACCAACCGATACTAAAGGCCCACCACGTGGCTGCCTGCGTGGGCTGGTGGTGGAGGACCTTTAGTACCGGTTGGTCATACCAACCGGTACTAAGTGTTCTGTTTTTTTGTTTTAGCTTTTAATTAGGTTTTAGTTTTCCATTCATTTCAAATTTATTTTACGGTGCTACATACTGTAAACATTACACAAGTTGATGCATATATATATAATATAATATACAATATCTCATACACAATATATATACAAATGGTATTACACATCCATATATATTCTGGGACTAACTTAAGGCCCAAAACCCGGCTGGGACTAGCTAGCTAGTGCTCTCGATGAAATCTTAGTTTTCTACTACTGATTTGCTGGCATTATTGAGGCGGCTGTAAGTAGTAGTGCTCTCCATTTACATCAATGACATGTTGAAGAAGAAATGCCGCAAATTCCTCTTGAAGTGCTAAAAAGCGTTTCTCTGGTGACAGCTTTGACATCATCTGCCAAACCCGGAGCTGTCTTTCACATGCTCCTCTGCGACGTATACGACTTTCGGTCTGGATGCGAATGTTCTCGCAAAGGAAGTATCCACATAAATTTGTCCCCTGTGGCTGCTTCGCGCACTTTGCAAAAGAATAGAATTCAATAAGATAATTAATAATCAAGAATGTGATAATGGTATTGAAACTAGAATTAAAGAGATGCGCGGACCTAGTAGTACTACTTAATTACCTGCATCTTTTTCCACTTCAGCTTCGGTTTCCATTGACGACTGTGATGGTTTTTTTCTATCATCTTTTTCCAAACACTACGCGGCAAAGAAAAAGAACGAAAGAGTTATTATAATTACTTTTGATATCAGGAAATAATGAAAGAAAGTGAGGTCGATAAAGATTGAAATTACCGTTCTATCATAAAATACAAGTCCACGTATGATTGTTCTAGTGTATCTAGTGAGTCGTACACTTGAACAAGTCCATCAATGAGGATAATATATAGGAGGATATTGTGTTCTCTACGCAGAAGTTTATATAATTAAGCAGGCATGCATATAACTCATCAACTACACTTGACATCGAGCTAGTATGCAAAAATAGAATGAGTAGTATACAAGAGAGTAAACACTCACCCCATGTTGTAAGGAAATATTATAGTAGACTTGGTATTCATTAGTGCCTCTAGAAAAATTTCCAAGAGATCTTCTATGTCCGTGGCATAATGTTTTACTACATGACCATTAACGATACTTGGGTCATGAATCCAATGTCATCAATTCCCTCTTGTTTCAATTCCCACATCTTCAATCTGCATAATAGCGTAGAAAAGAACATATATAGTGAGGATAAGCCAATTAACGATATCTTAGCTAGAGACTTAAATTATTAACGATATAAATCACTCATAGACAATAGCAACTGATGAGAGTTTTGTCGATAGAGTCCATGTGGTATAACTGGAAAAGTTCTGAGAATTCAAGACATATGTCACATCCATTGACGTAATGCTCTTTCCTTACTTTGACCATGCCCGCCGTCTCCCCTCGCTTTGCTTCACGTAGGTACCAATCATGCAACCGTCGCATCGCAGTTGGTAGTTCCTTGTACTGCTCGGGTGTGACAAGTGGTTTTCTGACGGCATATTGCCTTGCGCACTCAGTTGCACCGTACCCGCGGATTTCCTCGGTGCCAAGGATTTGGCCAAGAGTGAGACCTGCAGCCTCTACTTCTTCGAGGTCGATTGGGTTGCCTTGCACGTCGACTGGTTGGATCGATTTCTTGCTTGGATTGGTACTCACCTTAAGCGGAGAGATCGATTGCTTGGATTGTTCTCTGAGATGGGGAACTGTTTTCCCACTAGTAGTACCACCTTTCATTGATGTCGTACTTCCCGACTTCTTCCTTGGGCTGGGCCGACTTCTCTACTCACTTGCCTTCTGAATCTGTCGCTCATAGTCTGTCGGCATACGGTCGACATATGCCGGGGGTCGATCAATAAAGTGTTCCATAAAGTGCTCCTGGACTTCCTTGGGTATTACCTCCTTTGGTGGCACGGTCTTCTTTGCAAAAAAGGCTTTCACTTGGCAATCGCTTTCAATTTTGTTTTCCTCTGGTGTCATGTCGTAAGGCAGCTTCCTTTTGGCCGGAGGCTCGGGTTTCTTCTTTGCTTTCTTCCGAAGAGGACTGCTGCTGGCCTTCCTCTTTTGGGAGCCCTGCTGGCGGGACCGCTGCCGGGGTGGAGTCGACTCACGCGGCGGAGATCGATATCGACTATATGGACTCGTGTCGTGCTCCGTCCCGAGGTTGGGAGGACTGCTGGTGAGGTGGGGAGGACTGTTGGCGAGGTGGGATGCCTCTCGAGGTGGGGAGGACTGCTGGGGAGGTAGGGAGGACTGCTGGGGAGGTGGGGAGGACTGCTGGCGCTACGATGCCTCTTGTTGGGATCCCTCGCGTTGGACATCGATACTCGGAGGTGCCGGTGGCCTTAGCGCCGATTGTGGAAAGACGATGCAGTCCTTACTCCATAGAATGAGACCATGGCTGGATTCTGCCAGTGTGGACTCCTCCTCACCTCCAGGGATGTCAAGCAATAGTTCATCATATCCTGGCTCTATTGCGTCCACCACGACACGAGCATACCCAGCTGGAATCGGATTGCAATGCCAGAGAACATCAGGTGTATTTGGTAAAGCATAGCCCATCGCGACCCGCACGGGTATGTTCTTCATTTTCTGGATTAGCTCACAAGATGTCTTCTCGGTGATATCATCCATGGGGGTGTGACCCAGCGATGCCCCCGTGGAACCCACACTACTTTTCGGCAGTGTAGATGGGACGGGTTCCGATGCCTCCTGCCGCGGAGTTGCCCTTTGCTGGGTCAGTACCTGTATCTGCAGCTGCTGCTTCTCGTACTTCTGTTCCAACTTTGAAAGTCGGTCTGCTTCCACCCTCTTTTTTCTCGAACGGCTTTTATAACTGTCGTTCCATCCCGCAAACCCCTCATACCACGGAACAACGCCCATGCCTCGTGTTCGTCCTCCGTGTTCGGGATTCTTGAGGGCATGTGTAAGCTCGTCATTCTCTCTATCGGGATGAAACCGTCCTTCTTGGGCAGCTTTTATTGCTTCACTCATCTGATGCATGCTTCAGATTGGCAAGTGCAATAATCTTCCCTGTTGCTGGGTCCAACTTTCCCTCATGCGCAAAAAACCAATTCCTGCACCTCCAGAGCGAGTGGAAGGTTACTGGAGTGATCCCTTCAGCATGCATCTTATTCTCTAATGCATCCCACTTAGGAATGGCTGACTTGTATCCACCTGTCCCTAGTTTATGGTGATACTTTTTTTCTCTGCATTTATCTTATTCTTTGCCGACTTCTCCATAGCAGCTTCCGATGTCTTGTACTCGATAAATGCGTCCCAGTGATTCCTTACCTTCTCGTATATTCCTATGAATTCGGGCGCCTTCTGGCATCTAGCATTGTACATGGTCCATAATCTTTTCTTCCAAGTCTGGAATGCGCCGGCCATCTTATGGAGAGCAAACTCCTTGACTTTGTCCCTTTGGCGCTCCGAGAGAGAATCTCGGAGGATGAAATGCTCCATGAGATCTTGCCAAAGGGTATCTTTAATTCTTGTATCGACATAATTCACTCCTAGTTTTGGGTTGTTTGGTTGAATCCATTCTTGCATTGTGATCGGGACTCCATCCCTAACAACCACTCCGCACTGACGCACAAATGTCTTGGCATTGGCTTCAGGGTGAGTTGGTGCGCCATCATGTTTGAAAGCATCAAGATTGAGCTTTATGTTGGTTTTCAATATTTTGGCACCGCCTTGTACCTTTCTATTGATAATTAAAATAAAAAAGATTTGTTGATATATATATATATATATACAAATCAATTAATACACATGTAATGATCACTAGAGGCTAATATGTGTATATACCTCGCCGAACATTGTTAGTTGTTCTGGATTTTGGAACATAAGTTGTTCTTCCTCGGCCTCACATCCATCACCGTAATCGTTCAGATATAGTGAGCCGTCATCATCATGTGATTCACCTAGAAGGTCCGCTAGGTTTTCGGAGGAGCGTATCATTTCGAAGATGTCCTCTTCATGAGCTCTACCCGTATTGTCCATAGCTTAATAACTAATCCATAATAATATAGATAAAACAAATAACTATTCAAATTAGCATGCATTCAAGAAGCCAAATAACTAATAGTTAATTAATAATGCATCATCGAATACATATATAGTAGTTCTTAGAAAAGATCTCATCTCATAATCTCAGATAATTGTTAATACATCGGTTAATCCATCGATCTAGCTAATACATCATAATAATACATATATAGTAGCTAATATATCGATCTAGCTAGAACCCTAGCGCGTGACGGATATCGGGGCGGGCGGTGGACACCCAAAGAGAAGGAACCATCACAGGAACATAGCTGCAGTGAGATCCCTGAAGAATCTGCGAGGTATTGTCGGACTTGGCCTCCAAAGCTGCCATGTAGCAACGGACGTGCTCGTTATCCTTGGTGACATGGTACTGTACCACCTCCGCGGGGGACTCAAGCCTCTCAAAACTCTGTGGCCCATGCGGCCGCCACCACAGAACCTCCGGGTCGACGACGGGCTGGCTCCTCACCAAGCTGCGCCGCCCGAAAGGCAGCACCTCCTAGTACCAGCCCGGCGGAGCCCAATCCCTGACAGGGCCCCTTGGCTCAAGCAAGTGACCTCCTCCGGTGACTCGACGATGAGGATGCGAGATCGGCATCGTCAACGTCGAGAAAAACACTCAATTATGAAAACAAATTAAATAAAACTTAGCAAAATTAACACTTAGCATCTAACAAATTAAATAACACTTAGCATCTAACAAAATTAACACATGCCCTAATAACCTAAGGACGACCTACCTAACTAAACTAACCTAACTAACTAAACTAACTAAACTAACCTGATAACCTAACTATCTAACTAAATAAATAGGGGTGATGTGTCGTGGTCGGGGTAAGGGTGTCGGGGCTGTCGTGTCGGGGGTGTCGTGTCGGGGTAGGGGTGTTGTGTCGTGGTCGAGGGTGCCGTGTCAGGGTGTCATGTCGGGGTCGGGGTGTCGGGGGTGTCATATCGGGGTCGGGGTGTTGTGTCGTGGTCGGGGGTGCCATGTCGGGGTGTCGAGGTGTCATGTCGGGGTCAGGGTGTCGGGGGGTGTCATGTCGGGGTCTGGGGGCCTAAACTAAACCTAAACTAAACCTAAAACTAAACTAATTCATTTCTCGCAGTCAAAGAGACTGCTTTCACTCATTTTGAAATTGTTTTCACCCTTTGCCAAAAACTGATTCCAATAATTAAAAAAATCAGTCAATTCTATAAACTATAATTTTCAAAAATAATTGACATCCATAAAAAATAATTAACATCCAAAAATCATCATATCAACATTTTCTATATATATATACATCCATCAACATTTTCTATATAAAATCATCATATCACTTTCATATTAAAATCATCTAACATCTCATACATATTTAAAACAATGAATTCTATTTCCAAAAATTAAAATCATCTAACATCTCATACATATTAAAATCTCTATTTTGGCAGGGCTTGATCATTGGGGCTCACCGGCGGGATGGATCGTCGGGGCGGGCCGGCGGCATGACGCATTGGGGAGGGCTCGATCGGTGACGGTGTCGATCGGGGGCGGCAACGAGGAGCGGGCCGGCGGCTCGGGGAGGAGGGAGAGGCGAAGTCCGGTGAATGCGTCGGCGAACAGGGCTCGGGGACGGTTCGGAGGCGACAGCGTCGGGCAGTGCTTGGGGATGGCGACGAGGAGATGGCTTGGGGAGGAGGGCAAGGAGGTCCGGTGACGAGGAATTCCGGCAACCTGGCGGCGAAAATAAGCTTCTCCCGGTGCGTGGCTTGCACCGGGACGAGGCCTCCACTATTTATATGTGGAGGCCCTTTAGTACCGGTGCGTGGCTCGTACCGGTACTAAAGGGGTTTTAGTACCGATGCAAGCCACGTACCGATACTGAAGGTCCTCCCCAAAAACATGTGGGGGCGGTGGACCTTTAGTACTGGTGCATGGCTCGCACCGGTACTAAAGGTTTTTTTAATTCATTATTAGTTATTATTTTCAGAAAAAACCCTAAACTTTAAAAAATCATAGAAAAAAACTATGACTCCAATGGAAATAAATAATATATGAAAAAATATCAGAAAAATATAAAGATTCTGTTTATGGCATTTTCATGCATGTTTGAACAACTTAAACTGTTGTATAAGACAATTTGATTAAATGGCATTTGAAATCTCATATCTCGAGTTTGAAAAGCAGTACAAATGAACTCTGAAAAGGTTGTAACTTGGATTGACATCATAATTTCACCCTCATAGCAACTTCTAAAGAGTTGAGAAGGTTACAGCAAAAACTGGATGCACTTCGTGTACAAATTGGTAGCAACTTCTAAAGAGTTGAGAGGGTTACGGCAAAAATTGGATGCACTTTGTGTACAAATTGGACAGTCTCTTTCGAAGTATGAGGGTTTCGGACGAAAACTCATCTATCACAAAGGGATTTCATTTTTAATAACTTATTTTAACTCCATACTTTTTCTGTGTTAAATATGCACCATTCAAAGGCGCATTATCAATTTTCAACCCTTTCTGACTTCATTTGATATTTTCCATGCATTTAATGATTTATTTTGAGCTAAATGACCCTGAATTTGAAAAGCAGTACAAATGAACTCTAAAAACGTTGTAACTTGGCATGACATCATAATTTCACCCACATAGCAACTTCTAAAGAGTTGAGAGGGTTACAGCAAAAACTGGATGCACTTCGTGTACAAATTGGACAATCTCTTTCGAAGTATGAGAGTTTCGGACGAAAACTCATCTATTACAAAGGGATTTCATTTTTAATAACTTATTTTAACTCCATACTTTTTGTGTGTTATATATGCTCCATTCAAAGGCACATCATCAATTTTCAACCCTTTCTGACTTCATTTGATATTTTCCATGCATTTAATGATTTATTTTGAGCTAAATGCCCCTTAATTTGAAAAGCAGTACAAATGAACACTGAAAAGGTTGTAACTTGGCATGACATCATAATTTCACCCACATAGCAACTTCTAAAGAGTTGAGAGGTTACGGCAAAAACTTCGCGTATAAACTGGATGCACTTCGTGTACAAACTGCTACAAAGATACCATGCTAGAAAATGCATGCATGTCCTTCACATAGAAAGTGATGACGGTGAAGCCGATCACATCCCAGAGTGGGATCTCGCGGTGTAAGACTTTTTCTGCGTGTTTGTCCCTTGCTTATGATTGCACCGTAACTAGGGAGAATCTTCATCATTTAACAGGATGCTTGGGTCAGTCTTCACTCTGAAGGGAGGGATTTCATGAAACTTTTCATAATATTCTCACATGTCTGTCTTGTCCTCCACTCCCACAATGTTTCTTTTCCCTGAAAGAACTATGTGGCGCTTTGGCTCATCATATGATGTATTCGCTTTCTTATCTTTTTTTCTGCTCAGTTTGCTAGACATGTCCTTCACATAGAAAACCTGAGCTACATCATTGGCTAGGACGAATGAGTCGTCCGTGTATCCAAGATTGTTGAGATCCACTCTTGTCATTCCGTACTACGGGTCTACCTGTACCCCGCCTCTAGTATATTTGACCCATTTGCACCAAAACAAAGGGACCTTAAGATCAGGTCCATAGTCAAGTTCCCATATCTCCTCTATGTAACCATAATATGTGTCTTGAAAGTTAGTTGCATCATAGCGGACACCACTATTTTGGTTGGTGCTCTTTTTATCTTGGGAGATCGTGTAAAATGTATTCCCATTTATCTCGTACCCTTTGAAAGTCGTTATAGTCGAACTTGGTGTCTTGGCCAACCAATACAGTTCATCTGGAACATCATTGTCATTGTTGAGCTTTGTTTGCAACCAACCGGCAAAAGTCTCCATGTGTTTATGTTCAATCCAGGGGTCAGACTGCTCCGGGTTCTTGGACCGTACAATATCCTTGTGTTCATCCATATATGGAGTCACCAAGGTGGAATTTTGTAGAACCGTGTAGTGTGCTTGAGTGAAAGAATGCTCATCCATATTTATTGCTTCTTTCTTTCCTAATGTGCCTTTTCCACCCAGTCTCCCCTCATGCCGTGATTCAGGAAGACGAATCGTCTTAATGTCAGGAACAACGTCAACACAAAACTCAATAACCTCCTCTGTTCCATATCCCTTGGCGATGCTTCCTTCTGGCCTAGCACGGTTAGGAACATATTTCTTTAAGACTCCCATGAACCTCTCGAAGGGGAACATATTGTGTAGAAATACACGACCCAGAATGTTAATCTCTTTGACTAGGTGAACTAGAACGTGCATCATAATATTGAAGAAGGATGGAGGGAACACCAACTCAAAACTGACAAGACATTGAACCAGGTCATTCTATAACCTTGGTAGGATTTCTGGATCAATTACCTTCTGAGAAATTGCATTGAGGAATGCGCATAGCTTCACAATGGCTAATCAAACATTTTCCGGTAGAAGCCCCCTAAGTGCAACCGGAAGTAATTGCTTCATAATCACGTGGCATTCATGAGACTTTAGATTTTGAAATATTTTTCTCTGCCATATTTATTATTCCCTTTATATTCGACGAGAAGCCAGATGGGACCTTGATACTGAGCAGGCATTCAAAAAAGATTTCCTTCTCTTCTTTCGTAAAAGCGTAGCTGGTAGGACCTTGATACTGCTTTGGAGGCATGCCGTATTTTTTGTTAATTCTTTGCTTGTCCTCCCGTGCCTCCAGTGTATCTTTTGTCTTTCCATACACACCCAAGAAGCCTAGCAGGTTCACACAAAGATTCTTCGTCATGTGCATCACGTCGATTGCATTGCGGACCTCTAGGGCTTTCCAATATTCAAGTTCCCAAAATATAGATTTCTTATTCCACATGGGTGCATGTCCGTTGGCATCATTCCGAACAGATTGTCCGCCAGGACCCTTTCCAAAGATTACTTGTAAATCTTTGACTATATCAAATATATACTCACCAGTACGGAGGCCAGGCTTCTTCCGGTTATCTGGCTCACCTTTGAAATGGTTGCCTGCCTTTCTTAAGATATGCTTGATCGGTAGAAATCGACGATGTCCCAGGTACACATTCTTCTTACATTTATCCAAATATATACTTTCAGTATCATCTAAATAGTGCGTGAATGCATTGTATCCCTTGTTTGTATGTCCTGAAAGGTTACTAACAGCAGGCCAATCATTGAAGGTTACAAACAGCAACGCTCGTAGGTCAATTTCCTTCTGTGTGTGCGCATCCCACACACATACACCTGGTTTTTTCCACAACTGTAGAAGTTCATCAACTAGTGGCCTTAGCTAGACATCAGTGTCATTGCCGGGTTGCTTAGGGCCTTGGATGAGCACTGGCATCATAATGAACTTCTGCTTCATGCACAACCAAGGAGGAAGGTTGTAGATACATAGAATCACGGGCCAGGTGCTATGACTGGAGCTCTCCTCCCCAAAAGGATTCATGCCGTTTGTACTGAGACCAAACCATAAGTTCGTTGCGTCAGCTGCAAAGTCCTCGAACTCCCTATCAATTTTTCTCCACTATGACCCATCAGCGGGTGCTCTCAACATCTCGTCTTTCTTACGTTCTTCTTTGTTCCATCGCAACAACTTGGCATGCTCTTTGTTCTCGAACAAACGTTTCAACCGTGGTATTATAGGAGCATACCACATCACCTTGGCAGGAACCCTCTTCCTGTGGCGTTAACCCTCCACATCACCAGGGTCATCGCGGGGGACCTTATAGCGCAGTGCACTGCATACCGGGCATGCATCCAAATGCTCGTACTCCTTACCACGGTAGAGGATGCAGTCATTAGGGCATGCATGTATCTTCTGCACCTCTAATCCTAGAGGGCAGACAACCTTCTTTGCTTCGTACGTACTTTCAGGCAATTCGTTATCCTTTGGAAGCATCTTCTTTATCATTACCAGCAATTCTTGTAATCCCTTGTTAGTTACACCATTCTTCGCCTTCCATTGCAGCAATTCCAGCGTGGTACCTAGCTTTTTCTTGTCATCGTCAGAATTTGGATACAATAATTTCTTGTGATCCTCTAACATGCATTTCAACTTCATCCTCTCCTTATAATTTTTTGAAGTTTCTCTTTGCATTAGCAATGACCCGACCCAAATCATCAGCGGGCTCATCTGACGCCTCTTCTTCAGCTTTCCCCATTGATGCCTCTTCTTTAGCTTCCCCCATTGTTGTATCGGCGAAAGGATAGTTGTCATCATCCTCTTGTTCTTCATTGTCTTCCATTATAACCCCTCTTTCTCCGTGCTTGGTCCAACAGCTATAGCCGGACATGAAACCGGACTTCAGCAGGTGGTAGTGAAGGGTTTTTGAGGTAGAGCAATTCCTATCATTCTTACAGTCACGACATGGACAACACATGAAACCATTCTGCTTGTTTGCCTCAGCCACACAAATAAAATCATGCAGGCCATTAATAAACACTGGACTTAGTCGGTCATCGTACATCCATTGCCGGCTCATGTTCACTACACAACATCGAAGTGACCAAATTAATACAACTTCATCATCACATTACAACCAAAAGTAGAGCTAGCAGTGACCAAATTTTATTACTGCAAATAATAGATACTTATAGTTCATACATACATCTCATAAAACAACATACAACTATCTAAAACATGTAAATGCAACAACAAATGCGATCATAATCGCAACTAAAGTAACAATTGAGCCAACGGCATAATGATACCAAGCCTCTTTATCAATGGCATATTTTCTAATCTTTCTAAGCTTCAAGCGCATTCCAGCCATCTTGTTCTTATGATCATCGACGATATCGGCAACATGCAACTCCAATCCCATCTTCTCATATTCAGTTCTTTCAATTTTTCTTTCAAATGATCAATTTCTTTTTCAGCTTGTGTTAATTTCTCGAGCAGAATTGCATAGTCGGTTGGAATTTCTGGTTCAACTACTTCCTATAGATAAAAACATCTACGTCAATTTGGTGACATAATTAATTGTCATAGACATTAGATGATGTGTGAAATAGTTATAAAAGGATAACGACATACCATATCTGAATCATAGACTGGACGAGGGCCGATGTGGGCGGATACCATAACCATGACACTATAGAATAACTAACAATAATACAAGTAAGTAAATCGTACACGTAGCTATCTAAATCCTACAAGTAATTTTTTTAAAAGGTTTTAATAAGAACAAGAGGCTCACCAAGGTGGTCAGTGCCGCGACGAGACGGTGCGGACGATCGACGGTGGTTAGGACGGCCGGGGATGGGAAGGCACCAAATAAACCACACCTACACATATGCAACCTAACAAGTTAATTTGAGCTCAAATTGCATATAAATCAAATAAACTCCCACATAATGATCACTCCTCCAAAACCTAGCTAAAACCCACAAATCACATATCTTTGAGCATACCACAAGCTAATCTAGCAATGAGAGATGAAGGAGCAAAGTTGCTAACCTTTATGAACACTTGGATAGATGGGGTGCCTTTAAATCTTGACAAATCCTTGGCAAAATGGAGGATGAGCTTCGAGCAAGAAGAAGAATAGGGGAGAAAACAGAGAAATGATCGAGCCCCTTTGATCGGCTGTGGACGAAGCGTATATGTAGGAACTCTTTAGTACCGGTTGGTGACACCAGCCGGTACTAAAGGTTGCCCTTTAGTACCGGTTGATGACACCAGCCGGTACTAAAGGTGCACGCGGGGCCCAAGTCTGACCAAAAGCCTGCGACGCCCCCTTTAGTACCGGCTCGTGACACGAACCGGTACTAAAGATCGCTCATGAGCCGGTACTAAAGGTTGCCCTGATCCTAGCCGTTGGAGCCGGTACGAACCGATACTAATACCGTCTTTAGTACCGGCTCGTAACCAGACCGGGACTAATGCTTGGGACGAAAGGTCTGTTTTCTACTAGTGCATTATGCCCTACTCTAATATCGTGGTTCCACCAGCACGCACAACGCCTGGTGGTAGTACTGTCGGTGGGAGCAGTAGTACCGCTCTCACAGCACTACCACCTCCTTGGAGTTCCAGTTGCATGCTGGGGTGGAATCTTCCGTGCTAGCGGAAGTACCGCTCACTGAAGGGGTACTACCTCTTATGCATGGGCTACATGGGCATAAAGGTTGGATTCCTTCACCACCATATTAGCGAGTCTTCTTCCCCAAGTGGACTCACCTCTCATCCTCTCAAAAGCTCCATTGTTGCTCAAAGCTCCATCACCCAATCTCTCTCTCTAGCCAACAACTCTTGTTGATTTTCTAGGGTTTGCTTCAGAGGGCCTTGATCTACACTCCCACCGAGAGAAATTTGACCCCCCCACTAATCCCTTTCGGATCTTGTTACTCTTGGGTATTTGAGCACCCTAGATGGAAGAGGTCAGCTCGACACCACATTCCATTTTGGTTAAGCTCCATGGTGGTGATGGGAGCCTCCAATTAATTTTTGGAGATTGCCCCAACCTTGTTTATAAAGGTCTGGTCGTTGCCTTCAAGGGCACCACTAGTGGAAGTGTGGTATCTTGCATTGTGTGAGGGCGTGAGGAGAATACGGTGTCCCTAGTGGCTTCTTTGCGAGCATTGTGCCTCCACACCATTCTAACGGAGATTCATCTCCCCTTAAAACAAGGGAACTTCGATAACACCTTCTCGTCTCCATCGTATCCACTTTTGGTTACTTCTTACATCTACTTTGTGCAAGCTTTATTATGTGTTCATCTTGTGCTTGCTATTATTGTTGTTGTTGAGCTCATCATTTAGGTTGTCCACCTAGCTGCATATCTAGAAAACTATTTTATTGCTGATCCTAAATTGTTAAAAAGAAGTTAAAAATTGTTAGTCGCCTATTCATCCCTCCCCCCTCTAGTCGACCATATCGATCCTTTTACCAGGTTCTGTAGAGATGCTTGGGATGACCGGGGTGTACAGGGAGTCCACGTGCTCAAACTTCCTGAGGTTACGACCGGGGTTTATCGGAGTACCTCTAGGTTGCGACCAGGGTTTACGGGAATAACCTTGACTACGACCAGGGCGTACAGAAAATGCCATGCTGCTGCTAGATTAGACGACCTTATAAAGATAGAAAACTAGTTTTTTGCGCAAAGGCAAAACCAGCCGCAACACGTTGCATATTTATGCTCTCAGATCCTGGTGAAGCTTGCCAATACATCCAATGTATTGACCCTTGTGGGTGCAACGAATCATGTTGCGGGTTACCATATCGAAGGGAAGGTTACAAAGTAGGGTTACGACGCTATACTTAACTACTGCCTTTGAGTCGATGGACGCCATGAGACTAGATATTTACTACGCTGCATGATTGTATTGTAAGCTAGCTATGAGCTAAGCGGGTGTGTATTGTATTGCATTGGATCTTCGATGTAAATACTATGACATGTGATGTATTTTTGGTATTTCATCATCAACTGTGCATGTCAACTATTGATCCAAGGACTGATACAGTAAGAACAGAGATTCAAGGCCCTATTCGGGACCGGGTCGCGACAATAGGTGGCTACTGAGGGTGGACGTGTCGGGCATGATCGTCAAAATGACCAAGCCTTTGGGCATTGGTGGCAGACCAAGGCTTGGGCATTAGCAAGGAGCAAGGGAGGTACTCACGTTCTAGGTGCCCATCAACGACACCTATGGCATTGCCATCCTCGTCATCCCCAAGGCCTTCTGGCTCATCCTCAAATCTTCACTCACTCAACAAGTTGTCTAAAAACAAGTGGTGCATGTTCTAGGTTCAGGTGCAGATGTTTCAGGAAGAGATGGGTTGGCAAGGGGCTGAGCCTACTTCGGCAAGAAGCACAAGATCGTCCACGATGACGTGGTCGTCTTGAAGCTATTGAACCTCGGCTTCAAGGTTGAGATTTATGTGCTAATGTGTAGGACTAGTGTTAATTGTGTTCATGCTTTATATCTTGTGTGTTGTGGTGAATATGGTGCATAAATGATAATAAGTTTATCAATTTTGAAAGCAGTGAGCAAAATAACACATTGATCACATCCAAACAGCTATGATTTGCATCGGCTCATCCCAAAAACACAAATGCACACGTTTAAACCGTGTGCACATCCTGATTTTCAACCTACATTTGCACACCCTATCCAAAGTGAGCCACATATGAAAAAAAGGGAGCAGTTTATGAAACGCGTCATAAGGTCCTCTAGTTGTACAAATTCTCTCATTCAAAATCTTCCCAACGGATGAATGCATTATGGAGGCCGAGATTCATTGCACCTTTGGTATTGTCAACAGATCACATGCCAGAGCGTCCATCAAGCGGCGGTCGACGCTCCATGCCCGGAAGGAATCGCCTTTTCCCAGCGCCACCGCGGTTAAGCCCGCCCGCGTAAGAACAAAACCACGCCGCGCGAATCAGTCGGTACGACTTGACACGCGATGTCGATTGATTTTGATATTTTGAGGTCGCGTCGATCGTCTGCTGTCGCCGCTACGTGCGCCGATGCACCAATGTTTGCACCTTCATCTGGAGCCTAACGAGACGAACGACAAATTTTTTTTTCGAAACGGAACGACAAAATATTTTGATCAGACGCACGCAGTCCAATCCATTCCAATCCAAGCCAATCCGCACGGCCTGAGAACGACGCCGGGTCGACCGTCAAAACCGAGCTCGTCCGTTCTCATCCGGTTAACGATAGGGCCGTCGTTCGTCGCTGGCATGAGGACACGTTCCCGCCGCTCTGCCAGAACTTAATCAGGAACGTACCATGTACAGATACATAGTACCACCACACTAACATGCGTTTATCCTGCAGCGTTTGAGACCAGCCAGCACCGGAAATTCAAAAGCACACACAAACAGCTCCATCACATTCACATGTATCTTTCAGATAAACGGTGGACAGTTACCTGACGTCCCCCAGTTCGCCACTGATTTATAGACGAAGAATAAGTGCAAAGCGAAATCGTCCGTGGAATGTGGACTCCTGTGCTGCTGCAATAGCCCCAAGCCGGTCGAAGCGAAACAACAATCGGTCAGATCGATCGGTCGAAAGGGACGTCGCACTCGTTATCAGTTTATCATATCTGGCCACTTCTTTTCCTTGGTCCAAGAACAGTAGTGCGTACCTAGCTAGCTCAACCGCTGCTTCAGATCCCATGTGTGCAAGGCACAGGCATGGGGCTAGCCGTGTCTCGCTCAACTGGGCAGATAAGATGTCTATCAGGACAACTATTTCGAGCTCGTCGGACTTACGTGGGCGGGTGCAGTACGATGAGTTCTAAATTCGTCACTGCGGCCACGTTAAGGTCGAAAGGGTGCCGTTATGCCTGCAGATTACAGATAGCTCTAGAACCTTAAAAGTTCAGGCTCTCGAGCTCCAAGTTTGCTTTTATACTACCTGTGTATTGCTTTGCTTTTTGAACCAATTATGCTGTATGAACGCCAATCTCTTAAATGCCTTCCTTTAAATAGATTCACCTGAATCTACTTCGGCATATGAAAGAAATTAAGGCAAAATAGAATTGATCCTGCATAGGGCCACTCATAAGAGACGATGGAAGACGATGGAACGCGGGGCTGCACAGGAGCCTTTTTAATTCACAGGTCCGTACGTTGCAACGGGAAAAAAGAATACCACACATTTTTAATTTACAAAAAAGTCTATAATATGAGAATTTGTAGTTACAGCCCAAACAAAGATGGTCTTAGCCTATAAAAACGCAGTTTAAGATTTCGTAGGTCTTCTATTTCAACATGGCTTACATGTAGATTTAATAGTACAAAGAAACGGGGAAGTGATCTTCAATTTCGTCTTCAATCCTAATTTTGCCGAAGTATTCATCCACAATCCGGATCCGTATCGGTATGAAACAAAGACAAATAATGCATTATTTATTAAGATTGCACCCTAGATAGTATTTTCTTTAAAAGGTTAACAGGTAAAATAACAACATATTCAAATTCCATATATTTTTGTAATTATATTTCATATATAATATGCTAAATTTGAAGCTACGGTTTAAAAAATATGAGTATTTAAAAAAAAAATATGTACCGCAAATTTAATGTCAAAAACATCAGGAAGTTTTCTATAAAATAGCATGACGGACTAAGAATACTTATTTCTTTTATTAGTAGGTATAGATAAAAAACAAGGGCAATTTCAATCCTTGATACTCTTTTTGCTGGTAAATATTTAATCGTTAGTATTATATCGTAAAATAAAATCAGGATTTTTTTTCAATCTATACATAAAAAATCATGTTAGTATAAAAAACACCAGAAGTAAAAGAAATTATAAACATGTTCGTCGACCACCAAGCCACGAGTGCAAGTACCGGAGTGAGACAAAAGCGCTAATCGTCATAGTGCATAGTAACTTTGTGTAATTCCAATAACCTTAACTTTAGCCGTATGTTCTTTTGTGCATATGTTCTTAGTTGTACTCATTCATCCCCACTCTCTTAACATTTACTCATTTTCCCCACTCTCTTGCCCGAAATCCTCAGAAATGGTCACGACGGAGGATGTCGTCGGGTCAATGGTTTGACCATTAACTACTGATGAGTGGGGCCACGCTGGGCTGTGTCACCCGTTGGACCTAATGAGTGGGGCCGTGTTTGACCATTGAGCCCTGGTTTCGTTGGATCGTTGGGTCGTTGCATGAAAAGCCTACATGCATGGGTCGATGCGCGCCGCCACGATACCGAAACCTTCTATGCATGTCATGTGATCCAACTAGCGTGTCTACATTCGCCAACGCGCGCTGCCACGATGTGCCACTAACGCCGCCTTCCTGCATGCGAGTCGCCACGGACGCAGCGACGGTCGTTGACGCTAGTTCCTCTCTTCTTCCACCTTCCAGCTGGCTCAAATGTCACGCTTGCATCTTTTATTTGTTACTTTGTCTAGCTAGAAAAAAGTCACGCCTCAAATCTTCTCCTCCACGTCGTAAGGGTGTTCTTGATAAAGGGAACTCTGGCCGGGAGAGGCTAGAGCTTGTGATAGCAACGAAAAGGTAAGATCAAGAAGGAAAACATACTTATCATGGAATGAATTCCAAGCGGAGCAAGCATATCACTCACAAAACAAAGCAACACATAAGCTCTTGTTCCTGATATGGTTCAAAACTAGTGCAAAGAAAAGCTGGAGGAGGGTTAGTGCTAAAATCCAACTCTCTCATATTCTATCCCTTATAAGAGCATGCAATATATATCCTACGTACTACCTACTGCACTACATGTCTTCATCGTCATAGATGGCCTAATCCGCCTGCACCGGAGCCTGATCCGCCTGCGTCGAAGCCTAATCCGCATGCGCCGTCACATGATAAGGGATCGCTAGAAGAGTATGTCTAGAGGGGGCTGAATAGACTACTAGCAGGAATTTAAAACTACCTCAAGCATAAGTTTAAGTGTTGCCAGTTTTTAGCAATTATAGCAAGTCTAGTACATCCTACACATGCAAGTCATCAAGTATAGCAGCGGAAAGTAAAGACATTACACATGGAAGTAAGGAGTAGAGATAGGAATATCAAACACATGAAGGACACGAAGATTTTTCATGTGGTTCCGATGGGTGGTGCTATCGTACGTCCACGTTTATGGAGTCTTCAACCCACGAAGGGTAACGGTCACGAGAGTCCACGGAGGGCTCCACCCATAAGGGTCCACGAAGTAGCAACCTTGACTATTCCATAAGGGTTTCCATCCACGAAGGACTAGCCTCACTATGGGTAGATCTTCACAAAGTAGGCGATCTCCTTGCCCTTGCAAACTTCTTGGTTCACTCCACAACATGAAGTAGGAGGCCCCCAAGCTACACCTAAACAATCTAGGAGGCACCACCCTCCAAAAGGTAATAGGCTCGATAGTGTCGATGAACTCCTTGCTCTTGTGCTTCAAGATAATAGATTCCTCAACACTCAATCACTCTCTCACTTTGGCTAAACTGAAAATTTGTAGATCTTCTCCTCCTTTGAGTTAGGGATCCTTGAATGTATTCATCCCTTCCTTTTTATATAGAAGGGATCATCAAAGAAATGAACACAATCATAGAAGGGAACTCAAAGATTTATAGATATAAACACAGACTGAAATATGATAGAAAGTCGGTGGCCCCGAGACAAATTTGTTGGTGGTACCAATATGATGTTATGCAGCTAATCTGCTGAATCAGTAGAACCGAGTCCTTTGTATCGGAGGCTCCCATCCATAAGACAGAAACTTGGCAAATGTGAAAATTTGTAACAAGAAACAAAATGATAAATTAAAATCAACTAGAGAAGAAGAGCAAAGGATTTTTAAATTATGGGATACCAATTGCAGATAATTTACAAAGTGGTATCAACTAGAAAAGATTTGAATGGTTCCAAGAAATTGTACAATAGAGAATGAACCAAACAATATTATTAACTAGATGATGGCAGGTGACTAGGTCACCTATATTAGAGTATATTGACTTAGAGCCCAGAAAGAATACTTGATCATAGGGCATACTCATCGTTAAGCTCAAAATGGGGTTACCATTTTTCGATTAAGCATTTGAATGTCTTCATATTGCTTGAGTTTCTTTATCTCATGACTTGGAGTAAAGCTATATCAAGGAGATGAGTACATACCTTTGAGTGATGTTGTTTACGTAGCTTTTAGGTGAACTTGATGAGGATGCTCGAGGTTGATGAGGATCATCTTGAGTTGGGAGCAATCCTTGTCGTTTTCGTTCACTTTTCACCTACATAGGTTAGTCGTGGAAGGACAAACATGATATATTCAAATGACATAATACCAATTGTGAGTTGATATCACTTGAGAAATATATGTCAAGGATATGTTTTGTTGTCTTCTTCCTTTCATCATCAAATCGAGGTTGTGGATACTTGATCATGACAAGATTGCTTAAGATATGAGTTGTTGGCAATCTTGTGGAGTGTTGTTATTCCAAGTACCTACAAAAGGGTTAGATGCAATACAAGGGAGCATAGAATTCCAAGATATATAATATTCAAGTTAATAGAATGGAATAAACAATGAAGCTCATCACCTTGCATACATCCGAGTGAGCTTAGCTCAAGTTTGAAGCATCAATGATGTTCAACTCACTCCTCAAATGACAAAACACTTTTTCATCAAGTGGCTTAGTAAAGATATCAACCAATTGCTTGTTAGTATGAACATGCTTAAGATTAATATCTCCTTTGGCAGCATGATCACGAATGAAATGATGTCGAACTTGAATATGCTTGGTTCTAGAGTGTTGCACGGGATTATGACCAATCTTAATAGCACTCTCATTGTCACAAAGTAATGGCACATTTTTAACATAGATTCCGTAATCTTTAAGTGTTTGTGTCATCATTAATAATTGCGCACAACATGATCCAGCGTCAATGTATTCCGCTTTGGCAGTAGATAGAGATACCGAGTTTCGTTTCTTGTAGGACCAAGACACAAGAGATCTAACAAGAAATTGACATGTACCTGAGGTGGATTTTCTATCAACCTTGTCACCAGCATAGTCCGAGTCGGAGTAGCCAACAAGATTAAAAGAAGATCCCTTGGGATACGAAATGCCAAAGTTTGGTGTATGTATAAAGTATCTCACAATGTGTTTCATAGCCTTAAGATGACATTCTTTAGGTGCAGCTTGATATATAGCACACATGCAAACACTAAGCATAATATTGGGATGGGAGGAACATAGATATAGCAATGAACCAATCATCGATCGATAAACCTTTTGATCAACGGGTTCACCCTCCTTAGTAAGATCATCGTGTCCGCTACTGGGCATGGGAGTTTTCATACCTTTGCACTCTTGCATGTTGAACTTCTTGAACAAGTCCTTGGTGTACTTTGTTTGAGAGATGAAAGTACCTTCTCTCGTTTGCTTGATTTGTAGACCAAGAAAGAATTTTAGTCACACATCATAGATATCTCATACTTCTATGACATCAACCTTCCAAATTTCTCACTAAATTGTGGGTTAGTAGAACCAAAGATAATATCATCCACATAAATTTGGCACACAAATAATTCACCATTAACTCTCTTTGTGAGTAATGTTGCGTCAATTTACCAATTTCAAAACATTTTTTAATAAGAAACTTCGTTAGGCATTTATACCAAGCACAAGGAGCTTGCTTAAAACCATATAAAGCTTTGAGAAGTTTGTAAACGTGGTCAAGTTTCTTAGGATTTACAAAACCAGGTGGTTGCTTAACATATACCTCTTCTTCAATCTCACATTTAAAAATGCACTTTTAATATCCATTTGGTAAAGCGTGATATCATGGTGATTATCATAAGCAAGAAGAATTTGAATAGCTTCTAGTATAGTAACGGGGGCATAGGTCTCATCGTAGTCCATATGTTCGACTTGCTTATATCCTTGCGCTATGAGGCGAGCCTTGCTGCGAACGACTTGACCGTCTTCATCTTGCTTTTTCTGAAATAGCCATTTCATGCCGATGATGTTTTGCTCGTCCTTGGGCTTGTCCACGAGTGTCCACACTTCATTCCTCTCGAAGCTGTGAAGCTCTTCATGCATACCATTCACCCAATCCGCATCTTCAAGAGCTTGTTTAACCTTCAAAGGTTCAGTGCTAGAGATGAAAGAATAATGCTCACAAAAGTTAGCCAAGCGAGTTTTAGACCGTGTGATCCTTCCTGTTTATATATCACCAAATATTTGGTTTAGTGGATGGTTCTTGGTCACTTGAGATCGAACTCGAGGTAGCTTAGGCTTGTTAGTTGGAGGAGCATCTTCTTCTTCATCATTTCCTTCATCTCCGTTGTTGTCGAAGTGGTCCTCTGTAGCGACCCGACTCAAAACGAGTCAAGCCTCTGTATTTTCTGTGCCATCCCTGGATCAGTATGCTGGCACACACAGTACATCAATGTATATATCAAAGTGCAATCACATGTAATTAACGTAAAACTGATATATACCTTAAAATAGCAGTGGATACAGTCAACAGGAGTGGAGGCCCAATAACACCAACGGCAAGTTGAGTGCGGACCGTAACCCTGAATCGTACTCTTACCCGTCGTAGAAGAGAATCTGCAACATAATACGTTGCAGCCATATAGGTCAGTACATTGAATGTACTGGCAAGATCACCATAGTAGAACAGAAAAATAAAGACTATTCTATATGCAAAGGCTTTGTGGCTCTGTGTCTGAGTTTTTGCGTAAAAGCTGATTTTATTTTCCTACAACAAAGGAAAATCAGGAATTTCACTATAGAGTTACCTATCATGACATGGTTCCGCCAGTCAATGTCTCAATTGCCCACAAGTATCATTAAGTTGCCCACAATTAGTTATCAGTCCAGTGTTGAGAGTTCAGAGATAGATCCAAGTCTAGAAGCTCAAATTGTCCGTAACCGGGGACACGGCTAATCGATTAGGTTTAACTCTGCAGAGTGTTGTGTACTTTACCCACAAGATTCTTTCCCTCCTGGTAAGTCCTCGCACTGCCTGGTGTTTGAGAACAGGATGAAAGAAACATGGTCTTTCAGAGTGCTTCCCTAACTGTCCGACAGTGCCCATCCCAATCCTAACGTCGACTACATCTCGTAGCACTGCCCAGTAGAGTCACAACAAAGATCAACCAAGCCAGAGCCCATAATGACTTGTGGCTACACAGGTAAGCTTCCGGGCATGAAGTATTCATCCTTCTCTTTGAGTCTGGGTGAAGCTTTCCGCAAGATGTCATGGCGCTTCTCCATGCATCCCGGCCATCCACTGGTTTCTCCAGGGATGCCCAATCAACCATCCTTCACCCAGTAGTGTGTATTGAAAACTTGTCTTCTCGAGTCTTGAAGTCTTGAGGTCTTGAAGATGCAGGACTTGAAGATGCCTTCATGAAGTCGTCGTTTTGACGTGGAGTCCTTCTTCACACCACTCACGAACACTCATACCAGACCCCGTCTACTTTAGCATAGCATGGCACTAACTAGCGTTTCCCGGGGCTTTAGTAACCAGTGGTGGGTTCCTACCTCATGCATTCTATTCAACTACAAGAATTTCAATAACACTACGGGAGGGATGTGCTGAATGATGTCACTACATGCAATAAAAACATAGGTATGAAATAGATGATCAAAGTGAACTTGCCTGTACTGTTGATGAAGATAAGATATCGCTCTCAGAAATAACTGGATAGAACTATTCGTCACTCTCCGATGGAAAATCTATCGTAAGCAAATAACATTCAATAAACATTCATGTCAAAACAAAGAACCAAAAGAACGCAAGAACAAAACATGTCTTGGAGCGAATATAACAACCTACTAAGGTTAAAATAAGACAAGATAGGTTCTTATGGGGTTGTAAGGTGAAAGGTGAAGGAATCAACTCAAAGGAGTTAATGGATGATGAACTATTACTATATAAGCTTAGGTTGGAGAGACTATGAAAGACGATCCAAAGTATGGGAGAACAACAAGAACGTTGTTTGACAAATAGTATAAGACATAAGAATTTATTTGTAGAAAAGAGTTTAATTAAAATGGAGCACTACAACACAAGTTATAGCGAATTGAAGTATGAAATAAATTGTAAATTCAAGTATGAATTGAATCTGAATTCACAAAGGTCAAAAGAAGTTGAACCGAAGTAGGATGGTTATGAATAGAAATACATGACACGAGTATTTAGGGGCAAAAAGAATCAATTGAAAAGATGTTACAGTTTGCAAGATATGATCAAATGAAGGTTCGGATTCAAATTGAATCGCTCCAATTTGAAAGGTTCAAAGATTGAAACTAATGATGTTACTATATATGGGAAGTCAATATGAACGTGTAGAAAAAGAATTACTAGGTTCAAAATAACGGATCAAAAGTTATAAGCAATTCAATATGGCATTGAGTTAGCTTAGTACAGTGTGTGAACACATTTTGGGGACTAATAGAGAAGTATGAGCAAGATCAAAATTATATGTTGAAACGATAACACTAAGGATGTGAACGGAAAGATTACTTTGATACGGATCCGTCGCAATTGGATTCATCGGAAACGGAGCTACGGATAAAAAGATATGATCAAAAGAAGTTTGAACATAGATCTGAATAAATTTTGAAATTTGAAATTTTGAAAAAAATTGACGTGATAGGTTGATTGGATAGGTGAAGTCAAGACGAAACTCTAGGCGTTGGTTTCATCTAATTCTGATAAACGAGTAAAAAGTTATGGCTATTTGAAAAATCTGGGCCAAACTGTTTTAGGGAGGAAAAATGCTATGTATAAAATAATTCTAGGACTAATGAGTAAATACGGAGACTAATTAATAA
Organism: Hordeum marinum; assembly: GCA_022496015.1. Classification (NCBI taxonomy): domain Eukaryota; kingdom Viridiplantae; phylum Streptophyta; class Magnoliopsida; order Poales; family Poaceae; genus Hordeum; species Hordeum marinum. The sequence continues at coordinate 392,806,392 of CM039675.1, read as the reverse complement.
TCTAATTACTCTACCGTATACTACTATAGAAATACTAGTCTAGGGATATTAAACTACAGGAGTATGAAAGAAAATACGAAGAGAATACCTTTATATGCAGAGAAGATATAAATCCAAAGAGGAGACGACTTCCAGAAATCCCGCCGGAGAGAAGAAAATATTTTTTTTATAAAGCTAGTCAAACCGAAACGATTCGATTCAACCCGAAGTGGATGACTTTTGGGTGCACCTATGGGTCTATATTTATAGGTGAAAGGAAGGTGTAAACATCCAAAGCTAAGCAAGGTGGGACTAAAATAGGGAAAGAGAGAAGAAGAAGAGGGCCACCCGGATGGGCTGAATCAGCAGGCCTGTTTTTTTTTTTTTTAAATACTCGGATGAACAGTGTACCGGCATGAACAGTGTTCCCTGTTTTTTTTTAAAAAAAAACAGCAAAGAAAAACAAATAAACAAAAAATGGACAAACATTTTATATAGTCATATTATATACCAAAAATTTCAGAAAAATATTTCCTAAAACATGAACATTTTCTTAAGGCCGAATAAAATACTTTAAAAAAATATATTTTTTTGCAATAACTCCAAAATGAAAAGAAACTAGAATTTCAAATAAATGGCAAATAGTTTTTATTTTAAAATTTGAGTCAAAACATTGTATATGATTTTTGAGTGTCATTTACCTCCTCTCATTTGATTTTATAAGAGGGTTTTGAAAATATTTGAACTCAAAATTGAATAGGGATTCGAAATAGAAAATTTTGGGAAAGTCATTTTATTCCCTCTCATTAAAATTTCAAAAGTTTCAAAATTCCACTCAATTTCACACAATCAATCACACAACATTCAAGCAAACAATCCTACTTATTTATTTAATATAACATTCCAAAATTTAGAATTTTGGGATGTTACAAACTACCACACTTAAAATGAATCTCGTCCTCGAGATTCGAAAAGGCTAGAAAGAAAAGGTTAGGGTTTTGGGGATCTTCTTAGCAAATCAATTGACCAAGAAAGCGTGGGTCTACCACACTTAAAATGAGAGTTACTGGTCCCTCAAATCATGACACACCTTTGGGTGCATCTGTCTGTTCACATTCTTCACGATAGATTCTTCGGTGATGCTCCTCCGTTATATCAAAATCTTGTGTCCTCACAACAAGGTGTACTTCCTCCGAAACTGGGTCTTCTTAACTGACAGGTCTCACGATCATTCTAAATAACTTATCGAAGATCTCATGGTGGTCTACCATTAGTGGTTATCCTGCAGTGAAACATGGGTCTTGGCTTTATTCCTCACCGTAAAATTTCCTACGGGTGACAGCAACTGCCGTATACAAGGGGTTTACATCATACCATTCTAAGGCTTCAACAAAAGCTTTCAAAGAACGTCGTCTCTTTACTATGGGTAAGTCACTCAGATTTACCATTCCGAATAGCAAGAGAATGATAAGAGTAAGTCGTCATGGTGGCCAAGCCATGTCGCACTGAAATCATTACCTTGTATAAGGTTTAGTAATATCGTATTCTAGCACTTGGGCTTCCTCACTAGCGTTGCAGAAAATTTCTCTTGTCAACGAACAAAGTTCGGATAAATCCATTGATTCTGCAAGCTAAGCAAAAACATCTATCGTTTCTTCACAACTCTCAGGTTATCGTAAACTCCTAAGAAAAACGTTTGATAGTCAGTCGTAGCTTCTTCCAAGTTTCTTCCTTCACCAAGGTGGGGCTTGATCCTTATCAATCCTGAAGTCAGTGACTTGTGGATTCACTTGAATACTTGAACAACTTCATCTCACCCGTGGGGTGACTATCGATCCATATTCCAGCATTACCTTCAGTTCACTCCATTATACCCTTGAGGTAACAAATCACAGACTTATTTTTGTTTAGATTCCACTCTGCAGAATCCATTTTCCTTTCCATTGGTATGTTTAACCCTGGGTATGGTTTCATCACAATCATTCCTTTTCTCAATATTCCAACTTCAAAGACACGTTCTCACAAGTTTATCATCCACATATTTTGCGGTGGTTCCTCATTCTCTTCATCTGCATTCACTTATCCAAACTGCTTAATTCGGGGAAGGTACCTGTGGTTTCTACCACACTTAAAATGAAATGAAATCATGTTTGCATAGACCATATTTTCTCATATCCTCGAAAATGGTCGGAGATTTTGGGTCATAGAGTAACAACTCATGTAATACATCATAAGATAAATCATAACACCATAAATTCCATTGATTCATGAATTTATTTACAACTCTGAGGCTTCCGTTACAAGATAAGCTCATGAAAAACAAAGGTGCTTCATGATACGTGTATTTCCATCTTCAAAACTTAACTATCCCATTCTAGCTTTCTTCTCATATTCAATCCTTGGTTACATCCTCAATCACTTCTAAAAACTCCTAGAAAGTACTTTATTACAAATGCTGCCATCCGCATAGTTTGGTATGGTCTAGCATCAACTCTCAACTTTATTCATTCATCTCCCCTTGGAGATATTTTAGTACCACTGAAAATTTCCGATGTGCTCCTTGAAATCCTCCATATTTTCCTTGATTAGGGTGGACATGAGCTTCATCTCCATCATCTCCGTATGTACCTCTTGCAGGTATTCCTGAGTATGACGGAGTCTTGCTCCAAGTATTTCTCCAATATGGCGTATGGGTTCCATGACAGCTTCACGAACAGCGTCAAAGAAAATAGCTTGTGGTACACGAGATATGTAAAAGTATTGTCCAGTAGTCTTTGGGCAAACTCCATTTGCACGGTGGAGGTGTACCTCCACATACCAAAGTTTCACTCCATTATCCATGAATGGGTAGCCTTTGTAGACTGCATCTCCTTCAAGATGGATGTGCTTCATCATATCCTTCAGGATCCTTGGGTAGTCATGATCACTGGTCAGGGTCATGATTGTTTCCGGGCCTTTGAGGAAAGACTCATAAAGAGTGGTCATCTGCGTGTGTCAGAAAAGGTACTCAGAATTGACATATGTCTCGACTTGGGTAAACATCCATGTTATCCAAAATCAAACTTCAAATTCACTTTCCAACATCTTTAGAGAGTATTGTCATCCTTAAAACAAATGGATTATCCATTACATAACCTCAAAGGATAAGAGTGCTACCTATTACATTTATTACTTCCGAACTCAACTACTCATGCTTAGCATTCTTCTCTGGACAGGTATAGGAGTAGTGTCCTGTCTTGTTGCACTGAAAACAAATGATTTCTGACATATCTCGGGTCTTCTTGATGTTGGTTTTTGCTCTTGGGAGTTCTGGTTCCTTTCTTGGGCACTTATTGGTATAGTGGCCTATATCCTTACACTTGAAACATCTGATATGACTCAAGTCCTTCTGTTCAGGGGCTCGTCTCTTCCTAAGGTTCTTTGTTCCGATCAAAGCTTCAATTTCTTGTGGATCAAACTCCACTTCTTTTGTCGGGAAGTTTCCCAGATACTCTTTTCTCTCCTTCGTACAGTCCTGTGAGAAATGTCCTTCTTCTCCACATGTATAGCAGACATTTGAGTAAAATCTGGTTAATCCTTCTCCATCAGGGTCTTCAATATCTTTCTTCATCACAAATTCTTCAAATTCTCCTCTGAAGGCTTCCTTCATGGCTTCCTTCTGTTGTTTGATGACTTCCTGTACCTTGGGGTACATTTGGCATTGAGCCGGGTAGTGGTTGGTTCCTTCACACAAGAAACATGTCATTTGCCCAGTTGGGCAGTCCTCAGCAGGGTGATTCTCTTCACAATGAGGGCATCCTTTCTTGTGTTCTTCCTGGGTGTGTCCTATTTCTCCACAGATTTTACATGCTCGGGTCTTCTTCATCGGGATAACACAATGCTTCTGAATGAGACGGGATCTTAACAGAGTCTTCTTGAGTTCTTCCCAATTCTTTGCTCCATTAAATCCTTGTATGGCATGATGCATTTTCCAACAAGTTGCGGCACTTTGGGTAAAGTGCTGGAGAGCATATTGAACCTCATACTTCTGTGCTATCGAGTTGCTCCTGAAGTGATTCTCCATGTTGTGAATCCATACTTCTGTCTCTAACCAAGTCATCGATCCAGAATACACAAGTCCAGCTTCATTCGTCATCTACTGGGGTCAAGGTTTTGGGATGAGATATGAGAGAGAGAGAAAAGGAGGGGAAAACACACAATACAAACAATGGTTTTGAAAATAGATTTTTAGTTGTGGCTGTCGAAAATTACACACAAATGACAGCTCACAAAATCATCGTATCTAACGTAAGTACACAACAGGGGTTTGGTCTTCTAGGGCATAATGTCTTGGAAATTCTTCATGGTCTTCAATTTCTTCGGGTCTTCATAGTCTTCAATCTTTTGTAACTCCTTCCATAATGGAATACCTCTGGGTCTGAGTTGAGCATCAGTTGTCAGATATCTTGTCCTTCTTGGAGGGCTTCAGTTGATCCTTCGTGTGGTCAAGGGAAAAGTATTTTCTAACTCTTTGATAAAACTCAGAAAGGATGAGAAGTAGAAGGTCTTTTGAAAACAAAGTTTTCGAGAAATCATTTCCTAAAGGCTTTCCAGTTTTTAGGGTCACGTCCTACAGTCAACATGTGCTCTGATACCATTTCTGTAGCGACCCGACTCAAAACGAGTCAAGCCTCTGTATTTTCTGTGCCATCCCTGGATCAGTATGCTGGCACACACAGTACATCAATGTATATATCAAAGTGCAATCACATGTAATTAACGTAAAACTGATATATACCTTAAAATAGCAGTGGATACAGTCAACAGGAGTGGAGGCCCAATAACACCAACGGCAAGTTGAGTGCGGACCGTAACCCTGAATCGTACTCTTACCCGTCGTAGAAGAGAATCTGCAACATAATACGTTGCAGCCATATAGGTCAGTACATTGAATGTACTGGCAAGATCACCATAGTAGAACAGAAAAATAAAGACTATTCTATATGCAAAGGCTTTGTGGCTCTGTGTCTGAGTTTTTGCGTAAAAGCTGATTTTATTTTCCTACAACAAAGGAAAATCAGGAATTTCACTATAGAGTTACCTATCATGACATGGTTCCGCCAGTCAATGTCTCAATTGCCCACAAGTATCATTAAGTTGCCCACAATTAGTTATCAGTCCAGTGTTGAGAGTTCAGAGATAGATCCAAGTCTAGAAGCTCAAATTGTCCGTAACCGGGGACACGGCTAATCGATTAGGTTTAACTCTGCAGAGTGTTGTGTACTTTACCCACAAGATTCTTTCCCTCCTGGTAAGTCCTCGCACTGCCTGGTGTTTGAGAACAGGATGAAAGAAACATGGTCTTTCAGAGTGCTTCCCTAACTGTCCGACAGTGCCCATCCCAATCCTAACGTCGACTACATCTCGTAGCACTGCCCAGTAGAGTCACAACAAAGATCAACCAAGCCAGAGCCCATAATGACTTGTGGCTACACAGGTAAGCTTCCGGGCATGAAGTATTCATCCTTCTCTTTGAGTCTGGGTGAAGCTTTCCGCAAGATGTCATGGCGCTTCTCCATGCATCCCGGCCATCCACTGGTTTCTCCAGGGATGCCCAATCAACCATCCTTCACCCAGTAGTGTGTATTGAAAACTTGTCTTCTCGAGTCTTGAAGTCTTGAGGTCTTGAAGATGCAGGACTTGAAGATGCCTTCATGAAGTCGTCGTTTTGACGTGGAGTCCTTCTTCACACCACTCACGAACACTCATACCAGACCCCGTCTACTTTAGCATAGCATGGCACTAACTAGCGTTTCCCGGGGCTTTAGTAACCAGTGGTGGGTTCCTACCTCATGCATTCTATTCAACTACAAGAATTTCAATAACACTACGGGAGGGATGTGCTGAATGATGTCACTACATGCAATAAAAACATAGGTATGAAATAGATGATCAAAGTGAACTTGCCTGTACTGTTGATGAAGATAAGATATCGCTCTCAGAAATAACTGGATAGAACTATTCGTCACTCTCCGATGGAAAATCTATCGTAAGCAAATAACATTCAATAAACATTCATGTCAAAACAAAGAACCAAAAGAACGCAAGAACAAAACATGTCTTGGAGCGAATATAACAACCTACTAAGGTTAAAATAAGACAAGATAGGTTCTTATGGGGTTGTAAGGTGAAAGGTGAAGGAATCAACTCAAAGGAGTTAATGGATGATGAACTATTACTATATAAGCTTAGGTTGGAGAGACTATGAAAGACGATCCAAAGTATGGGAGAACAACAAGAACGTTGTTTGACAAATAGTATAAGACATAAGAATTTATTTGTAGAAAAGAGTTTAATTAAAATGGAGCACTACAACACAAGTTATAGCGAATTGAAGTATGAAATAAATTGTAAATTCAAGTATGAATTGAATCTGAATTCACAAAGGTCAAAAGAAGTTGAACCGAAGTAGGATGGTTATGAATAGAAATACATGACACGAGTATTTAGGGGCAAAAAGAATCAATTGAAAAGATGTTACAGTTTGCAAGATATGATCAAATGAAGGTTCGGATTCAAATTGAATCGCTCCAATTTGAAAGGTTCAAAGATTGAAACTAATGATGTTACTATATATGGGAAGTCAATATGAACGTGTAGAAAAAGAATTACTAGGTTCAAAATAACGGATCAAAAGTTATAAGCAATTCAATATGGCATTGAGTTAGCTTAGTACAGTGTGTGAACACATTTTGGGGACTAATAGAGAAGTATGAGCAAGATCAAAATTATATGTTGAAACGATAACACTAAGGATGTGAACGGAAAGATTACTTTGATACGGATCCGTCGCAATTGGATTCATCGGAAACGGAGCTACGGATAAAAAGATATGATCAAAAGAAGTTTGAACATAGATCTGAATAAATTTTGAAATTTGAAATTTTGAAAAAAATTGACGTGATAGGTTGATTGGATAGGTGAAGTCAAGACGAAACTCTAGGCGTTGGTTTCATCTAATTCTGATAAACGAGTAAAAAGTTATGGCTATTTGAAAAATCTGGGCCAAGCTGTTTTAGGGAGGAAAAATGCTATGTATAAAATAATTCTAGGACTAATGAGTAAATACGGAGACTAATTAATAATCTAATTACTCTACCGTATACTACTATAGAAATACTAGTCTAGGGATATTAAACTACAGGAGTATGAAAGAAAATACGAAGAGAATACCTTTATATGCAGAGAAGATATAAATCCAAAGAGGAGACGACTTCCAGAAATCCCGCCGGAGAGAAGAAAATATTTTTTTTATAAAGCTAGTCAAACCGAAACGATTCGATTCAACCCGAAGTGGATGACTTTTGGGTGCACCTATGGGTCTATATTTATAGGTGAAAGGAAGGTGTAAACATCCAAAGCTAAGCAAGGTGGGACTAAAATAGGGAAAGAGAGAAGAAGAAGAGGGCCACCCGGATGGGCTGAATCAGCAGGCCTGTTTTTTTTTTTTAAATACTCGGATGAACAGTGTACCGGCATGAACAGTGTTCCCTGTTTTTTTTTAAAAAAAAAACAGCAAAGAAAAACAAATAAACAAAAAATGGACAAACATTTTATATAGTCATATTATATACCAAAAATTTCATAAAAATATTTCCTAAAACATGAACATTTTCTTAAGGCCGAATAAAATACTTTAAAAAAATATTTTTTTTTGCAATAACTCCAAAATGAAAAGAAACTAGAATTTCAAATAAATGGCAAATAGTTTTTATTTTAAAATTTGAGTCAAAACATTGTATATTATTTTTGAGTGTCATTTACCTCCTCTCATTTGATTTTATAAGAGGGTTTTGAAAATATTTGAACTCAAAATTGAATAGGGATTCGAAATAGAAAATTTTGGGAAAGTCATTTTATTCCCTCTCATTAAAATTTCAAAAGTTTCAAAATTCCACTCAATTTCACACAATCAATCACACAACATTCAAGCAAACAATCCTACTTATTTATTTAATATAACATTCCAAAATTTAGAATTTTGGGATGTTACATCCTCGCCTTGAGGTGGTGGTGAAGAAGGTTGTGGTGGATCTTCATGATGTACTTCCTCCTCCTCTTCGTCCTATTGTGTACCACTTGTGGATGCTTCCATGTAATTTTGTCGGTAGCCTTGATCTGAAGTAGGAGATTCCACTTGTGTTTATGAAGCACTTTCCTTCACCTCCATGGGGCGAATCTTGTCGATGGGAAAATCTTGGATAGCTTCTGAAGGATCTTTATCACCTACATCATTTGGCAATTGTTTGACTTGCGAACCATTAGTCTCATCAAACTTCACATCTACCGTCTCTTCAACTTTTTGAGTGAAGTTGTTGTAGACACGGTAGGTGTGAGAGTTCGATCCATAACCAAGTAGGAAACCTTCATGAGATTTGGGAGCAAATTTAGCATGACGATGCTTATCAAGAATGTAACACTTAGAGCCGAATACCCGAAAGTATCCAACTTGGGGTTTGTTACCGGTGAGAAGCTCGTATGCCGTTTTACTGAGAAGCTTGTGCAAGTAGAGTTAGTTTGTAGCATGACATGTTGTTTCCACGACTTCTTCCCAAAAGTGTCTTGGCGTCTTGTATTCATCAAGCATCATTCTTACCATCTGAATGAGGATTGGTTCTTTCTCTCTACAACTCCATTTTGTTGAGGCATGTACGTAGCTAAGAACTCATGTGATATACCCCCTTCGTCAAGAAAGGTATCCATAGGGGTGTTCTTAAACTCCGATCCGTTATCACTTAGAACCTTCTTGATATTCACTTCAAATTGATTTTGCGCTTTGCGTGCGAAGTTCTTGAAGATCTTTTGTACCTGCAACTTATCATCAAGAAAGAATACCCACGTAAATCTGGAAAAATCATCCACTACAACTAGACCATAAGAGTTTCCACTGAGACTCTTGTAAGCATTGGGACCAAAAAGATCCATATTAAGTAACTCGAGTGGTCTCCTAGTGGTCATGATGTTTTTAACGGATGACTTGCACCTACTTGCTTTCTTGCTTGACAAGCGCTACAAAGTCTATCTTTGTCAAAGATAACATCGTTAATACCAAGAATGTGATCGCCCTTGATAAGCTTATCTAGATTGTGCATGCCTACATGTCCTAACCTTCTACGCCACATCCAACCTTTAGATGATTTTGCAATGAGACAAGTACGAGGTTGGGACTTTTTAGTGAAATCGACAATGTATATATCACCTCTACAAATACCGATAAGACAATTTTATGATTATCAAATCGAAACACTTGGCAATCTACTTTGGTAAATAGCACATTGAAACCGAAGTCTGCTAGTCTAGATACAGAAAGAATATTGTAGCTAAGGGATTCAACAAGTATCACATTTTGAATGGAGCTATCATGAGATATGACCACCTTACCAAGGACAAGTACCTTACCCTTAGAGTTGTCTCCAAAGGTCACGTACATTCGAGGACCTTGATTTGGCGTGATCCCTTGGAACATGTCTTTATCACCAGTCATGTAATCCATGCATCCACTGCCTAGAATCCATTCTTTTCCATCGAACATTTAATCCTTGAAGTTTACCATTAGACTTAGTTTGGATTCTTCATGATCTTTTCATGCTCGATGTCAAACAACTCATCTTCATCATAGTAGACATGTTCTTCATTGTCATCATTTGGTGGAATCTCCTTGTCGTAGAAACCAAGAGACTAGTTAGAATCGTAACCATGACGATGTTCAAGTTTATGAATGTGAATGGCTTCAATAATAATGTTGTTGATAGTTGTGACATCTCCTGTAGCACGCATAAGATCACGAAGCTCAAATAGGCATTTATCAAAGTTTGGATCACTAGGCTTCATTTTGTGAAAAGCAACAGTTTTATGAAGAATTTCATCAAGATTACTTAATGAAAGATTTGGATGTCGTTTCTCCAAATTAGTCCACAAAGTATAAGCATATACAAAGTTCTTCAATTGAGAAAGCACGAATCTTGGTAAGCCTCTAACAATAAGATTGATAGTTCTAAGGTAACCAAGCATGTCAATTCCCTCTTCGTGTGTGGGATGCAATTCATCAATGGGGAGCACATAGGGTTTTTCAATATGTTTTCTCAAATGGAATTTATCAAATAGATCAATCATGGCATTCTTCCATCGACTATAGTACTCTCCATCAAGAATGGGCACTCTACAATACAAACTCTCCACACTAGGCACATCCATCTTCCTCCATGGTGATGAAACCAAAGCAATGGATACCAATGCTCTGATACAAATTGAGGGATCACTAGAAGAGTATGTCTAGAGAGGGTGAATAGACTACTAGCAGGAATTTAAAACTACCTCAAGCATAAGTTTAAGTGTTGGCAGTTTTCCGAAATTATAGCAAGTCTAGTACACCCTACACATGCAAGTCATTAAGTATAGCAGTGGAAAGTAAAGACATTGCACATGAAAGTAAGGAGTAGAGATAGGAAGATCAAACGCATGAAGGACACGAAGATTTTTCTAGTGGTTCTGATTGGTGGTGCTATCGTACGTCCACGTTTATGGAGCCTTCAAGTCACTGAGGGTAACAGTCGCGAGAGTCCATGAAGGGCTCCACCCATAAGGGTCCACGAAGTAGCAACCTTGAATATTCCATAATGGCTTCCGTCCATGAAGGAGTAGCCTCACTATGGGTGGATCTTCACGAAGTAGGCGATGTCCTTGCCCTTACAAACTTCTTCGTTCACTCCACAACATGAAGTAGGAGGCTCCCAAGCGACACCTAACCAATCTTGGAGGCACCACCCTCCAAAAGGTAATAGGCTCAATAGTGTCGATGAACTCCTTGCTCTTGTGCTTCAAGATGATAGACTCCTCAACACTCAATCACTCTCTCACAGATTTGGCTTTGGTGGAAGAGATTGATTTGGTGGAAAGCAACTTGGGGAGGCTAGAGATCAAGATTCATATGGTTGGAATGGAATGGCATGATCTCAACACATAAGTAGGTGGCTCTCTCTCAGAAAATAGGATGGGGAAAGTATGGAATAGTTCAGAGTGCTTCTCTTGCGAGTGAGTGGTGGTGGAGGGGTATATATAGGCATCTCCGAAAATCCAACCGTTAGACCTAATAAGTCAGACTCGATGACATCGATGTGTTAATCTCGGTGGTACCGAGTTGCCTCAAAGATAGCAACTTTTTAATCTCGGTGAGACCGATACATAAAACTCGGTTGCACCGATAAGATGAACAATGATCAGATTGCCAAACTCGGTGACGCTGATTCAACAAACTCAGTCGGACCGATTTTTTGAATTTGCATAACAGGAAGTTGGCAACCCAAACTCGATGGCACCGAAATGGAATAGGTTGCACCAAAGTGTCTAGGGTTTGGCTGAGTCTGTCTCAGGCTGAGAATCGGTGGCACCGAGTGGAAAGTATTGGTTGCACCGATTTTGGATATTTAGCTTTGGAAAAACTTTTGTGGAAGAGCTTGTGGGCATATGTGGTGACTATCACTTGTGCACGTATGAGCATTTTATTCACCAACAATACCTTACCCCCTTTTAATAGTAATGACTTTCCTATGGACTCAAAGTGCTTTCTCACAAAGTAAAATGTAGAGTCCTCTTGCTTGAAGCTTTTCCAATCTATTTCCTTCTCCTTCTTCTTCATGGGGATACTCTCCACACTCCTTTTGCCAACCCATCTCTCTCTATGGACTTAATCTGAAATACACTAGATGAAGGTATTAGTCCAAGAGACAGTGCATGTTGTCATGAATTATCAAAACCACCAAGGGAGCACATTGTGCTTTCACCTGATCCGCATGTGCCTGCGCCGCCCGGGCTGCCTCCTTTTGATGCTGACAAAAACGTCGGGCCTCCGCAGCTGCCTCCGAGCAAATGTAGTTGAGGATGGCCAACTGCTCGGGACACAGACCGATGACCGCCAGCGCCTCTTCCTTTGGCTCATGCGGCGGCGTCTCCTCGGGCTCCTCCCCGATCACCTCCCCCTCCTTGAAATCCTCCTCCAGTTCCATAGGTAGCGCCACTTTCCTCCGGATTCAGACCTGCTCAAGGAGGAAGAGACGGTGATGTATCGTGTAATGCCGACGGCGTGGTGGCATGGCTGACGGGCTCGGAGAGGGAAATGCGAGAGGATGCATACGTGCTCAGGTGGCAGCCGAGAGAGGGAGCAGGCGGATGAGCTAGGGCTAGGGGGTGCCGTCCGGCTTAAATAGCCGGCTATGGATAAGAACGGGGTGCCGGAGCGGTGCCTCGGGGCGTTCACACCGCGCCGGCGATCGAGGCGCCTCCTCCTTCGACAGTCAATGACAAACAAGTTGGCAAGCAAAACCAACCTCTCGCAGATCGCCCAACGATCCAACATTGCGGAGACATTCATGTGATCCAACGGTGCGGAGCGTGCACGTAGCCTGCCCTTGGAATTCCTTCTAAAAGACCATATCCGAGGGCGACCATATCTGACGATTGTCGCTTGGAGCTAGGGTATGATCGGACGGCTATAGTTTGACGCTAGGGTTTGGAGAGATGTTGTGGGGTTTTGAGGCGGTCATCGGGGTTATCTTAGGTTTGACCAACAATCAAATGACGTTAACTAATTAAAAAAATCAAAAAATAGGAAACCTCCGTGGTTCGTCGATTTATAAGACATAAATACCATAAAAATATAAACTTGGTTTAGGAACATTTTTATGAAAAATCTTTTTTGGGGTTAGCTACCATTTCCAAGTTCAAATGAGCAGAACTAATTCAAAAAAATCAAAAAAATGGAAGACCTGCGCACAATGTCATTGTTTCTGACATGGTTAGGAAAAACAATATTGGTTTATGGACATTTTTTATGAAAATCTTTCACAAAAATGAGCTATCACGTACGAGGTTGTATAGAGTTCGAGAAGAGAGAGTGATTATGCGTTTAGGTTTACGAAAAATTAAAAAAACTAAAAAATCATAAAAGCTTCATTTTAGTGTGAATAAGAAGGATCTGAACTTATTTTAAATTTTTGAAATATAAATTGTTTTTATATTGATTACTATTACAATTGGTCTGCTTACCCTAACTTCCGAGCTCATCACCATGCCATATTTCTCATGACCACGCACATACATCGGAGTCAAAGGGTTAGTTCAAATTGAAATTAGGATCATCAGCAAACATAGGCTAACATGATCATTTGCAATAAAGGGTTAGTACACATGATATGTTTAAATTCTTGGAGTCTATTTTTTTTGTTTACCGTTAGATCATTGTAACATAGGCTAACATGATCATTGCAACATCACATTAGGGAGCAATGGGTTTCAAATGTTTCTTATAATTCAAAGGTTAGTTCTAATTCAAATTTTGCCTTAATCACATCATATTCAAGCCTCACATCACATCAAATCACCATGCATTAACTTTAGTTAAACATTAATGCCAACCATAGAGGCTAGCGATAGTCCATAAGTCTGCCATGCATTAAATAAAAATATTAAAACTAGAAACATTTAACCTAAAATGATAATGAGGAGGTGCACTGCCCTATGTGTCCTCCTCGTTGTTGTCGGGGCTGGTGAGGTCGACATGGGTCGACGCTGGGCGAGCCCAGGGGAACACCGTCTCCCAGGCAGTGGCGATGTCGCCCGTCGGTGGTTGCACCGCCTCCTGCACCATCACCGTTTGGGCTTCGGCACGACACTCCTCCTCCTCTGCCTCGGCTTCCTTCTCCTACTCCTCGAGCTGCTTACCCTCTTCATGCTCCGCTAGCAGGTGCTGCTATCGCTAGTGCTCCAAGTAGGCCCGCTCCTACTCCGTCATCGCCCTCATCCAGATGGGTGGTGCGCTCACCCACTTTCACTCCACCCCTTCCTAGATGTACTCGTGGGGCTTGAGGGCGGTCGGTGCCTTCTCGAGCTTGACGGGGGATGGCAGGGCCAGCAGTGCACGATGCAGTCGCCGGCAACGGAGAGCGCAATGGACTCCACCATCCACGCCTGGTAAGCCGCCTCCTCCTCCTCGTTCATCCTCTCTTCCTCCTCGCTTTCATGGAGGGCGACTACCTGCCTCCTGGTATGCGGCCTCCGCCGCCTATTTCTCATCGTACACGACAAGGGGCGGCACAGTGCTAACCTGCACATCATGGACGCCACACCGGTGTTGCTACTCATGCTCAAACGCGAACCGGACCTCCCAATAAGGAGAGTCTATTGCGTAGGTCGGGTTGATCAGTTGCTCAGACATGAGCTGCTGCCTCCGGCGCCTCACCTCCTCCGCATGCATCCACGCCGACCATGGCACCGCCGGCACTGGGATCCTCTCCGGATCCAAGTGCTAGTCATATGGCAGAATTTCATCGGGATAGGGGATAGGGATGTGGTGCTCCTAGTGCCACCTTTCCTAGTGCATTGGGACGCTAATCCGCTGGTGAGGCGGACGGGAAGACGATGACGGAGGAAGCACGCGACAAGGGACGATGGGGGTTTTGCCCTTGTTGTTGTCGGAGCTTGAGCCTGACCCTGAGAAGATGCCCATGGTGGCTACTAGCTAGGGTTTGTCGCCCGTGGGCTAGGGTTTGGAGATCTTGTCGGAGGTAGAGGTGGCCGGCCTAGCTTTGGTAGGGTGGAAGCTACTGTGGACTGGCCGGTCCATGGGTTTCCACTTAAAGAAGGACGACGAGCCGAAGATGGGTGGCTGACAACTGGGGCCCGCCGAGCAAGCGCATTTACTTTGGGTAGTGGGGGTAGTTGGAAGGCCGCCACGCATCCCAGAGGCACGCGAGGAGAAAGCCTGTGCACGTCGTTCGGCATCGGTGTGGCCGGAAATGGGACAGGTCGAACACACTCATCAGGTCCAATGGGCGACACCATCTAGTGTGGCCTCACTCGTCAAAAGTTAATGGTGAAACCATTGACCTGATGGCATCCAACATTGTGACCATGTCTAAGGGTTTCAAACAAGGGAGTGGGGAAAAGTGAGCAAATGTTAAGATCGTGGGATGAATGAGTACAACTAAGGAACCAGGGGCATAGATGTACAAAACCCAAATGTAAATGTATGTGGTACCAGGGTAATGTTCCCCCGTAAAAACAAAATGATAGTCAAAGTTAATAGAGTTTCACACCACCAAGTTTTTCAGTTTTGTGCTCTATAGGTGTTGTGGGAGATGAAATCACTTTTCATGCTCTGGCCACTTGTTTGAAGGCCCGTGTTGTGCGTATGGCCATGAGAGATATGTGAAATATTCATGAGGAAGAGGTATTCAAGTATTCGGGGCCGAATCGGTTGCTTAGTTTATTGGATCGGTTGAGTTCGTCATTGCGTGAGCAAATCATATTAAATTTTGATGACTTAGGCAATGATTTCATTTTTGATAAGGGAAAGGAATGAATATAAACCTTTATAGGCACCCTCTCGTTGATTTAAAGTAGGGACCATCGACCATTACAAAGATTCTAAACAATATTAAGGGCATCCTCAAATCAGTCTTGTAAAGCTTGTGTAAAGGTCTGGACCATGTGGCCCGGACACTTTTGGCCATCCAATGTAGTCACCTAAATATCCGTGGACCACTTTGCATGTGTGTTGTCCTTCAAACTAGAACAAAATTCGAGGGTCTTTTCCGGGAGTCCATACACCTTGTGAAGGTCTGCTTGGACGATTGTTAGTTGGACCACATGTCCTCCCAGTGCATGTGGTTTGTCCTTTAGGTCCGCTTGGCCTGCCTCTGTTGTCCAGATTTTCTTCTTGTTTGATAGACTGTATCCTATACGCTGACTCGTTGGAAGCGGTCCACCGACGGATAATGTGTCCGTTTTAGGGGATAGCGTTGGAGATGCCCTATTCTATCTAAGTATAATCGTCTGGAAAGGAGGCGGTGGAAGAGATTGTGAAGTTTAATTTTGTAAATAAATCCGGATTGTGTCCTTACTAATAGCATCCCACACTACGTCTGTAGTTGGTGTCTCTATCATTGGTGAAATCACATGCGATGTTGCGGCCTCGCTTGTGAGTTTCCTGGGCGGGGTTGTTCCTAGTAGTGAGGATCTATAGTTTGGAGGGCCGCTTGGTTTTCTCATCAAGACTTTCTCCAAGGTAACAACTTGGATTGCCTCCTCATTGTTAGTTGCTTGTGCTGTAGTTGCTGCTCTGTCTCCGTTTCCGTGTCGGAGATGGCGTCAATGTAGCGACCCGACCCGAAAGGTCGAATCTCCGGTGTTTCCGTACCATCCGAAGATCATGCTGGTACACACACGGTACATCAATGTATATATAAAAGGGAAATCACACAGCATTTATTAATCGTAAATCTCATATCGAGTCCATTATTACAATAAAGATTACAATAAAGTGGCTGAAGGCCAACTCATGAGAATATATAAATCTTGCGGAAGCATCGAAGGTAGATGAGTCCATCTGACTCCAAGGGCATCTCACTGAGCGTAGAGCGTATCCTCACTCCTGGTCAGAAAAGTATTCTGCAACATGATACGTTGCAGCCGTGTAGGTCAGCATATGGAATATGCCGGCAAAGTCACAAGAGAGGGGTGAAAAAAATAATCATCTAATCTACATGCATATATGGCAGGTGGGGTAGTAAGTTTTTGCGTAAAGCCAATTTTTCCTACATCAAGAGAGGGCTAAGCAAAATTATTACTAAGTTGGTTGATTAATGAGATGGTTCCACCAAACAATTCTCATACCCACATCATCATATTAATTGTGTTGAGGGTTCCGGAAGTTTCAATTCCTTTGGATCAAGTCGTCCATGACCGTGGACACGGCTAATCGATTAGGTTTGAGTACTCTGCAGAGTTTTGCAGACGTTCCCCACAAGATTTGGTCGCCTCCGTTTGATTTCTCGCACTTCAGTGTGTTTGAGAAACGGATGACCAAAACATGGTCTTACAAAGGGTTTCCCTGCGACTCTGTCGGTGCCCATCCTTTCCTACCGTTCTTCTACATCTCGTAGCACCGCCTATCCAGGGTCACCACGATATCCAACCAAGCCGGATCCCATAATAACTTGTGGTTGTGTAGGTAAGCCTTGGGTCTTGAAGCATCCATCCATCTCTTTGTGCCTGGCTGGACCTTTCCGCATGAATATTGGCACATCTCCAGCATCATCTAGGCTAACCATTGGTTTCTCCAGGGTGCCGTTCAACCATCATCCACCAAGAGGTAAGTTGAAAACTCAGAGTCTTGAAGTCTTGATCATCTTGCAGGTCTTGAAATTATTACCTCACAACTCTCATGAATCACACAACCAACCCCGTCTACTAATAGCATAACAAGATTAAATCAACGTTTCCCGGGGCCAATGTGTCAAAGGGTTGAGGGGTGCCTACCACATGATACTACATCAAGTAACCAAGTTTCCAATTACCTACTTTTCATGCAATTGGGTGATGGAAGAACTAATGCAATAAAACATAGGTATACATGGTCAAAGTGACTTGCCTGATTGACGATCTTCGTGCTCGAGGGACTCTAGGTAACAAGCTTCGCACTCTGGATGATCTAACGAATCAAACAAGAGCACTCAATAAGCATACAACAAAATATTGTAACTCACAACAATCAAGAATGAACTAGAATCACTCAAGACAAAACAAGGCACAAACACAAGAAAAGGAGATCAACACATAGTTTTTCTTTCTAAAGTTGATGGGTAAACTACTATTAACAACATAGAACTATTAGTATTAACAAAACAATAGTTGACAGAAAAGAACAACAAAAATATTTTATTAATAAACAGAATTAAATCCATTATAGTTTTGTTAAGAAAAATCTTAGTAGGGTTTTAAAAGTTTTGGTAAACACTACTACATATCTATAGTTTGTCTACAGCAATAGAGTGAGACTAAACTATTATTTTATTAACAAAACAATTTTCTTAACAGAAAAGAATTTACTAAAACTTTTCTTAGAAAACAGAATTTAATTATTTAAAACATTGTTAAAAGAATCTATTACTAAACTAGTTGGTTTTAATCAAATTATACCTCGTTGAAAAATTAGTAGAGATTCCCATAACAATATAGAAATAAACTAAGAAAATTATATTATTATTATCAGCAAGTAAAACACCTAATGTTTAAACAACAGAACCTACTAAAACAATATATAACAATTGTGATTTAAACTAACTAAAAACTAAATTAACTAAACTATACCAAACACTAGGCAGATTCTGTTTATAGCTAAAACACTAAACAAATACATCCTAAAAATCCTCAAACTAAACATGATGGTAGTCCTAACTAATACCAAGCAGTAGCAAAAAGATTCATATAAAAATCTATTTTTAAACTCTAGTTATTCAGATTTGAGTAGTTTGAGAAAATTTGATTAGATTCAAAATTTAAAGCTCAAATTTGAAATCTAAACATACTGACATAAACTACATCAAAAATGTGAACTAATGCAAAAATAATCAACTAAAAACACTAAATAGTTTAAAAGATATAAGCAATACAAAATTAGAAAACATTCTGTTAACTAAAAACAAAACAGAAATTAAACGAAATCCTAACGATCGGCCAGGGCTACGTGGCGGCTTCCTATTGGGTGCTAGTATAGACGCGCGGGAGTTTGCGGCGGTCGACCAAAGCTTAGAAGAAAATGGTTCGCCATTTAATTAGATCTAATCTGGGTCGTAGGATCCAGATCAGAGGGTTGAGAGGAGGTGGAGGCTCACTTCGGTGGTCCGGTGGTGCTCCGGTGACGTTGACGGCGGCCGGTAGTCGAAGAGGTCGTCGGGGGTCGCTCCGGTGGTCAAGGGAGGCGTCGGAGGGTCTAGGCGACGGCGTCTAGCGTCCGGCGTCGAGTAGTGGTATCGGAGAGGCGTGGGGTGGAGTGGAGCGACGGGCACGCGCGGTGGGAGCTTCGGTCGGGGCAGAGCTCCGGCGAGCTCGAGCGGGCATTCTGCCGAGGGGGAGAGAGGGGTTCGGGGGGGGGGGGTAATGGAGTGCGGAGATGGCCGCTCTTATATAGGGGCGAGGCAGAGCGAGGGGAAGGAAGGAGAGGGAGATCCGGCGAGGGAAGAGATCGCCGGCGAGGGTTCGGGCGCGAGGTGAGTGATAACCGCGCGGGGTCAACGGGCGGTCGGGTTGGGGCCTATAGTCAGTGAGAGGGGAGGGGTTTGTGGGGCGTCGGTCGGCCGGTAATTAGGCAAGTCGGATCGGGCTTTAATTGCGAATGGGCCGACCGGCCTTTAAAGCTTTAAAGATGTTCCTATTTTCAAATATCAGTGCAGTAAAAACCTTTTAATGCGTTCAATATAGTTCCAAATATAGGATTATTTTATATCAAAATTAACATAATAATACATTCCTTTTATTGAACATTTTTATTCTGTCATTTGAACACTTTGAAAAAAATAGTATTTTCAGAAATTGCCTATTTGCTTTTAAATCCTTTTGCAAATATTTTTCAAAAGACCCCCTGTTTTTTTATAGCTCAAATAAATCACCAAGAAGACCCTGGTGTGGAGTGTCATGTTACTCCCCTCTTATTTTGAACTTTTTCCAAGGATATTCAAATAGGTGAAAGTAACATATTGAAAATAGAAAGGGACTTTCAGAAAGTCAGAAGAAACATTTCAACTATTTCATACATTCAAGAAATGATGATGATGATGCATAGCTATATTTCATAACATTCCAAAATGGAATTTTAGGATGTTACAAACCTACCCACCTTAAGATGAATCTCGCCCTCAAGATTCGGGTTGGCTAGAAAATAGGTGCGGGTGGTCTCTACGAAGATCTTCTTCGCGTTCCTAGGTGGTTTCTTCCTCGGTGTGGTGACTCCACAAAACCTTACAGAACTTGATGATCCTGCTGCGGGTAACTCTGTTGGCAGTCTCGAGGATTCTGATAGGCTTCTCCTCGTAGGTCAGATCACTGTCAAGTTGTATGGACTCTAGGGGCACGGTGTCTCTCAAAGGAATATCAGCCATCTCAGCATGGCATTTCTTCAACTGGGACACATGGAAACATCATGAACTCTGGACAATCCTTCCGGCAATTCCAGCTTGTATGCAACTTCGCCTCTACGTTCAAGAATTTTGTAGGGGCCTATGAATCTGAGTGCTAAATTTCCTTTAACACCAAACCTCTTGATTCCACGAAGTGGGGACACACGAAGATATGCTCGGTCTCCCACTTCATACATCACTTCCTTGCATTTGCTGTCAGCATAACTCTTCTGTCGAGATTGAGCTATCTTGAGTCTGTCACAAATCAGCTTGACTTTCTCTTCAGAATCTCGGATAAGGTCGGGACCAAAAAGTTGTCGGTCTCCAACACCATCCCACATCAATGGTGTTATGCACCTCCTTCCGTATAAAGCTTCGAAAGGGGCCATCTTTAGACTGGTTTGATAATTGTTGTTGTATGAGAATTCTGCATAAGGTAAGTTTTCATCCCAACTGGATCCATAATCTAGCGCACAAGCTCTCAACATGTCCTCCAGAATCTGGTTGACTCTCTCAGTCTGTCCATCGGTCTGCGGATGAAAAGTTGTACTGAACTCCAGCCTCGTATCCAAAGTTTCATGTAACTGATGCCAAAACTTTGAGGTAAATTGTGTTCCTCTATCTGACACGATACTCCTCGGAACTCCATGCAGACATACGATCCTGGTCATATATATCTTGGCTAGCTTAGCACTGGTATAGGTGGTCTTCACTGGAATGAAATGAGCCACCTTGGTCAAGCGATCTACCACTACCCAGATGGAATCATAACCTGAACGGGTCCTGGGTAATCCTGTGATGAAGTCCATACCAAGCTTTTCCCATTTCCACTCGGGTATCGGCAAAGGTTGGAGTAACCCTGCTGGTTTCTGATGTTCTGCCTTTACTCGCTGACAAAGATCATATATTGCAACATGTTCTGCAATATCCTTCTTCATACCTATCCACCAATAACTTTCCTTCAAATCCAGGTACATCTTGGTGTTGCCTGGGTGTATCGAGTAAGGGGAATCGTGGGCTTCTTGAAGTATCAACTTCCTGAGCTCTGGGTCATTGGGCACATAGATTCGGTTCTCAAACCACAGAGTTCCTTGTTCATCCTCATGAAAACCTTTAGCTTTATCATCTTTCATTCTCTGCTTAATCTCAGCTATCTCCTTGTCCATCTTCTGGGTTCACGAATTCTTTCGGTCAAGATGGACTGGATCTCCAGTGTGGCAACATATCCTCTTGGAACTATCTCCAGCCGGAGCTCTCTGAGATCATCGGCTAACTCCTGGGGTAATCCTCCCGCTATGAGTGTGTTTACATAAGTTTTCCGACTCAAGGCATCTGCTACCACATTTGCCTTGCCTGGATGGTAGTGTAATCTCATGTCATAGTCCTTGATTAACTCTAACCATGTCCTCTGTCTGAGGTTCAACTCCTTCTGCGTGAAGATATATTTCAGGATCTTATGGTCGGTGTAAACATCACAACTATTTCCGATAAGGAAATGTCTCCAGGTCTTGAGTGCGTGCACTACGGCTGCTAGTTCCAAATCATGGCTGGCATAATTCAACTCATGAGGTTGTAGTTGTCTGGATGCATAAGCTACAACCTTTCCATCTTGCATGAGTACTCCTCCAAGTCCTTGACGTGAAGCATCACCATAAACCTGGAAGTCCTTCTGAATATTGGGCAAAATCAACACTGGGGCTGTGACCAAACGTTTCTTCAACTCCTGGAAACTGGCTTCACATTCTTTAGTCCAATTATACTTAGACTCTTTCTTCAACAACTTCGTCATGGGCTTGGCAATCTTTGAGAAATTCTCAATGAACCTCCGGTAATATCTGGCAAGTCCGAGGAAACTGCGAATCTCCTTAATTGAGGTGGGTGACTTCCACTCGGTGGTGGCTTTAACCTTAGCGGGGTCTACGGCTATTCCTTCTCCGGAAATAATATGTCCAAGGAATCCGACTCCCGTCAACCAAAATTCACATTTGCTAAACTTGGCATATAATTGATGTTCTCTAAGCTTCTCCAGAACTAAACGCAGGTGTTCCTTGTGTTCTTCCTCGTTCTTGGAGAATATCAAAATGTCATCGATGAACACCACGACAAACTTGTCCAAATATTCCATAAACACTTTTTTCATCAAATTCATGAAGTAGGCAGGAGCATTAGTCAAACCAAAGGACATGACAGTATACTCATACAAGCCATACCTTGTGGTGAAAGCTGTTTTGGGTATATCCTGTTCACGAATCTTTAGTTGGTGATACCTTGATCGAAGATTGATCTTGGAGAATACTTTGGCGCCTACTAGCTGATCAAACAAGTCATTAATCATCGGCAGAGGGTACTTGTTCTTGATAGTCACCTCGTTCAAGGCACGATAATCGACTACCATCCTCAAGGTTTTATCCTTCTTCTCCACCAAAAGAATAGGGGCTCCCCAAGGTGAAGAACTTGGACGAATATACCCTTTGTCCAATAACTCCTTAATTTGCTTCTTGATTTCCACTAGATCATTTGCGGGCATCTGATAGGGTCTCTTGGAAATTGGGGCTGTCCCTGGCAGTAGTTCTATCAGGAACTCAATCTCTCTATCTGGTGTCATGCCTGGTAATTCTTCTGGGAATACATCTGGAAAGTCTCGTACAACCGGTACTTCCTCCTGAACGACTCGTGTGAGAGAATTTAACCGAGCACTCATACATGTGCGTCGGGATACATACTTAATCCTCTTGTTCTCTGGGGTGGTGATTGAAACAGACTTGCTAGGGCAATCAAGATTTCCTTCATACTTGGATCCAATCCATGCCTAGGATTACATCCAATCCCTGGGATTCTAAGACGATGAGGTCGGTGGGAAAAACATGATTTCCTATATTGAGTTTCAAGGCATGGCATCCTATCCCTTCCATCATCATATCTCCTGGGGAATTGACCTTAATGGGCTGACTAAGGGTTTTGGTGGGCAAACCATACTTTTCCACAACTACCCTTGATATGAATGAATGAGTTGCACTGGAATCAAAAAGTACTTTAACTGGACGTGAATGCAATAAAAACTTACCAACCACAGTCTCGGGCTGATCATAGACTTCTTCCACATCGAGGTGGTTCACCTGGGCACGATGAAACGGATTTGGCTTCTTGGCTGCGGAGTTGTCGTTTCCATTTCCCTGCTTGCTCTGGGGGCATTCAGTAGCATAGTGCCCAGTCTTCTGACACTTGAAACAGGTGATGTGGCTCAGATCCTTCTGAGTAGGGGTGTGACGGTGCTGGTTGTTGTTCCCATTCCCATTGTCAGTCTTGAAGTTGCCGTGGTTGGGACGGGCATTCCCATTTCCTCCATGGTTGTGGCCTCCATGGCTGTGCACAGCATGAGTGTGCCTTCCAAACTTGTCGGTCCCTGATCCGGTATTCCCTAAGTACGGGGAGTAGCAGGGCTTCTGATGAGCTCCAGAGTTGAACTTCCCCTGAGTATACTTCCTCTTGCGGTTCTCGACTTGTTGTTATTTTCCCTCCAAGATGAGGGCCTTGTCCACCAATTCTTGGTAGTTGTTGAAGGTAGCCACTACCAGCTGCATGCTCAACTCATCGTTGAGTCCTTCTAGAAACTTCTCTTGCTTGGCCGCATCATCGGACACGTCTCCTGGTGCATAACGAGCCAATGTGCTGAAGTCATACACGTACTGGGCCACAGAAGATTACCCTGGCGCAAGTTGCGAAACTCGCGCTTCTTCAGACTCATAGCTCCAGCTGAGACATGTGCGGTGCGCAAGCTTGCTTGAACTGCTCCCAAGTTACATCAGTAATAGGATATGTGGTGGTGTAGTTCTCCCACCATGAAGCTGCTGGTCCATCCAGTTGATGTGCGGCAAAGCGCACCTTCTCAGCGTCAGTAGATCCAGCGGTGACGAGTTCCCTCTCCATCTTACGGAGCCAGTCATCTGCCACAATGGGCTCAGTGCTGCTGGAGAAAGTTGGAGGGTTCAACCTTAGAAAACGGGTGAGATTGTCAGCATGAGGTGGATGGTGGTGGTTGTTGTTCTGGTTGTTGGTCTGATTCTGGATCAATAGCTGCATCAGTGTATTCTGCTGCTGAAGAAGTTGCGTGAGTTCCGGCGGGAAGGTGAAGTCGGACTCACGTCGTGGAGGCATCTTGCTGTTTTCAGAGGGGTGAGAATTAGAATAGAACAAGGGCCTAGAAATAAAATCACTACCTAGATGCAATGCAACAATCATATCACACCAAACACTCATTCATTTAATCAATCAATGTCAACATCGAGATACAAATCTCCATTCAAACCAAACATCAACCTACGTGTTAACGATGAAAATGAAGATACATGGGGGCATAACTAAAGTTTTCCTCAAAAGTACATGGTGACTGAGCCTCCTCCAGTGGTGCTCTCCTCATAGTCATCATCGTCGCTGATGAAAGGAGCCAAGTCTCCCTCAGGATGAACATTTTCACCCATGTCCATCTGTTCCTCCAGAGTGACGATGCGAGTGTTCAGCTTGTCGATCCTCTCTAAGAAATCCTTCACCTCATACTCATGCTCGTACTCGGCTTCCCGTAAGTCAGCTTCGAGATCAATCTCGCGGTTCATCAGATTCTTGATTGTCTTCGTATCTGCATGAACTCAAAGCTCCACAGTCCTGATGTGAGTCTCCAAGGTCTGGATATAGGAAATGGTGGTGTCTGTAGTGGGAGTGGTTATGATGTTTCCATTGGCATCCCTGCGACAAACCACGCTGAGTCCTAGTGAAATGGTTCCACCTCTGTATTCCTCCTGAATACGTCCAAGGGCACGATGAATGGCCATGTCTCTCCCAAGTATCCAGTTGTTTGCCACAAACTTGAAGTCGATGGGTGCCTTCCGATTCCCAAAGGTCTTCCCTAGAATGTGCACCTTGATCCTGTAGCGTCCATCTTGTGGAAAGGACATGATAGGAGTCCCGGTGATGGTCATCAAAGCAATCCTCACATCCCTGACGATCCTCATCAGCTCCTTACCAAAGGGCATCGTTGCGTCAGGCTGGCAAAACTCCGTGATCAACACTGGGATGAAGGTGGCCATCTATAAATTTTGAAATAATGCGAGAGAAGTCAGAAACGAGTAGATGAGAGTATAAGAATTTTAAAGACAAAGAGAAATAAGTCCTAAGGTTTTCCAATCCTAGAGGTTACGTCCTACAGTCAGCGTGTGCTCTGATACCATTTCTGTAGCGACCCGACCTAAAAGGTCGAATCTCCGGTGTTTCCGTACCATCCCAAGATCATGCTGGTACACACACGGTACAACAATGTATATACCAAAGGGAAATCACACAGCATTTATTAATCGTAAATATCATATCGAGTCCTTTATTACAATAAAGATTACAATAAAGTGGCTGAAGTCCAACTCATGAGAATATCTAAATCTTGCGGAAGCATCGAAGGTAGATGAGTCCATCTGACTCCAAGGGCATCTCACCGAGCGTAGAGCGTATCCTCACTCCTGGTCGGAAAAGTATTCTGCAACATGATATGTTGCAGCCGTGTAGGTTAGCATATCGAATATGCCGGCAAAGTCACAAGAGAGGGGTGAAAAAAATAATCATCTAATCTACATGCATATATGGCAGGTGGGGTAGTAGATTTTTGCGTAAAGCCAATTTTTCCTACATCAAGAGAGGGCTAAGCAAAATTATTACTAAGTTGGTTGATTAATGAGATGGTTCCACCAACCAATTCTCATACCCAAGTTATTAAAACCCACATCATCATACTAATTGTGTTGAGGGTTCCGGAAGTTTCAGTTCCTTTGGATCAAGTCGTCCATGACTGTGGACACGGCTAATCGATAAGGTTTGAGTACTCTAAAGAGTTTTGCACATGTTCCCCACAAGATTTTTTTGCCTCCATTTGATTTCTCGCACTTCAGGGTGTTTGAGAAACGGATGACCAAAACATGGTCTTACAAAGGGTTTCCCTGCGACTCTGTCGGTGCCCATCCTTTCCTACCGTTCTTCTACATCTCGTAGCACCGCCTATCCAGGGTCACCACGATATCCAACCAAGCCAGAGCCCATAATGACTTGTGGCTGTGTAGGTAAGCCTTGGGTCTTGAAGCATCCATCCATCTCTTTGTGCCTGGGTGGACCTTTCCGCATGAATACTGGCACATCTCCAGCATCATCTAGGCTAACCACTGGTTTCTCCAGGGCGCCGTTCAACCATCATCCACCCAGAGGTAAGTTGAAAACTCTGAGTCTTGAAGTCTTGATCATCTTGCAGGTCTTGAAATTATTACCTCACAACTCTCATGAATCACACAACCAACCCCGTCTACTAATAGCATAACAAGATTAAATCAACGTTTCCCGGGGCCAATGTGTCAAAGGGTTGAGGGGTGCCTACCACATGATACTACATCAAGTAACCAAGTTTCCAATTACCTACTTTGCATGCAATCGGGTGATGGAAGAACTAATGCAATAAAACATAGGTATACATGGTCAAAGTGACTTGCCTGATTGACGATCTTCGTACTCGAGGGACTCTAGGTAACAAGCTTCGCACTCCGGATGATCTAACGAATCAAACAAGAGCACTCAATAAGCATACAACAAAATATTGTAACTCACAACAATCAGGAATGAACTAGAATCACTCAAGACAAAACAAGGCACAAACACAAGAAAAGGAGATCAACACATAGTTTTGTTTTCTAAAGTTGATGGGTAAACTACTATTAACAACATAGAACTATTAGTATTAACAAAACAATAGTTGACAGAAAAGAACAATAAAAATATTTTATTAATAAACAGAATTAAATCCATTATAGTTTTGTTAAGAAAAATCTTAGTAGGGTTTGAAAAGTTTTGGTAAACACTACTACATATCTATAGTTTGTCTACAGCAATAGAGTGAGACTAAACTATTATTTTATTAACAAAACAATTTTCTTAACAGAAAATAATTTACTAAAACTTTTCTTAGAAAACACAATTTAATTATTTAAAATTTGTTAAAAGAATCTATTACTAAACTAGTTGGTTTTAATCAAATTATACCTCGTTGAAAAATTAGTAGAGATTCCCATAACAATATAGAAATAAACTAAGCAAATTATATTATTATTATCAGCAAGTAAAACACCTAATGTTTAAACAACAGAACCTACTACAACAATATATAACAATTGTGATTTAAACCAACTAAAAACTAAATTAACTAAACTATACCAAACACTAGGCAGATTCTGTTTATAGCTAAAAGACTAAACAAATACATCCTAAAAATACTCAAACTAAACATGATGATAGTCCTAACTAATACCAAGCAGTAGCAAAAAGATTCATATAAAAATCTATTTTTAAACTCTAGTTATTCAGATTTGAGTAGTTTGAGGAAATTTGATTAGATTAAAAATTTAAAGCTCAAATTTGAAATCTAAACATACTGACATAAACTACATCAAAAATGTGAACTAATGCAAAAATAATCCACTAGAAACACTAAATATTTTAAAATATATAAGCAAAACAAATTCAGAAAACATTCTGTTAACTAAAAACAAAACAGAAATTAAACGAAATCCTAACGATCGGCCAAGGCTACGTGGCGGCTTCCTATTGGGTGCTAGTACAGGCGCGCGGGAGTTTGCGGCGGTCGACCAAATCTTAGAAGAAAACGGTTCGCCGTTTAATTAGATCTAATCTGGATCGTAGGATCCAGATCAGAGGGTTAAGAGGAGGTGGAGGTTCACTTCGGTGGTCCGGTGGTGCTCCGGTGACGTTGACGGCGGCCGGTAGTCGAAGAGATCGTCGGGGGTCGCTCTGGTGGTCGAGGGAGGCGTCGGAGGGGTCCAGGCGACGGCGGCTGGCGTCCGGCGTCGAGTAGTGGTGTCGGAGAGGCGTGGGGTGGAGTGGAGCGACGAGCACGCGCGGTGGGAGCTTCGGTCGGGGCAGAGCTCCGGCGAGCTCGAGCGGGCATTCTGGCGAGGGGGAGAGAGGGGTTCGGGGGGGAATGGAGTGCGGAGATGGCCGCTCTTATATAGGGGCGAGGCAGAGCGAGGGGAAGGAAGGAGAGGGAGATCCGGCGAGGGGAGAGATCGCCGGCGAGGGTTCGGGCGCGGGGTGAGTGATGACCGCGCGGGGTCAGCGGGCTGTCGGGGTGGGGCCTACAGTCAGTGAGAGGGGAAGGGTTTGCTGGGCGTCGGTCGGCCGGTAATTAGGCAAGTTGGATTGGGCTTTAACTGCGAATGGGCCGACCAGCCTTTAAAGCTTTAAAGATGTTCCTATTTTCAAATATCAGCGCAGTAAAAACCTTTTAATGCTTTCAATATAGTTCCAAATATAGGATTATTATATATCAAAATTAACAGAATAATAAATGGCATTTATTGAACATTTTTATTCTATCATTTGAACAGTTTGAAAAAAGTAATATTTTCAAAAATTCCCTATTTGCTTTTAAATCCTTTTGCAAATATTTTTCAAAAGACCCCCTGTTTTTTGTAGCTCAAATAAATCACCAAGAAGACCCTGGTGTGGAGTGTCATTGTTACTCCCCTCTTATTTTGAACTTTTTCCAAGGATTTTCAAATAGGTGAAAGCAACATATTGAAAATAGAAAGGGACTTTCAGAAAGTCAGAAGAAACATTTCAACTATTTCATACATTCAAGAAATGATGATGATGATGCATAGCTATATTTCATAATATTCCAAAATGGAATTTTGGGATGTTACAGTCAAGCTCCTCGTGTTTGGTCTTCGAGATGGAGATGAATCCTGCCCCATCTTTCGCGGTGCATGGGAGTGAGACGATACTAGTGGAGTTGATGTTGCACTCTAAGATGTACCCTCCATGATGTAGTCTTTTGGTATGTGGTCGATGAAGCAGTTGTCACATAGCATAGCGACGAGATGTGGCATTTGAGCGGGCTGGTGCTGGTTCACGAAGTTGGTGCATCGGTCTAGTTTCAAGGCTAGGGCTTGAGCCCTTGGAGCCAAATGCATTGGCGTGTTTGTTGTAGTCCTCTGATCCCGAGGTTGGTGGTGAGGATGTTGTGGATACTAATGAGAAGGGGACTGACGGGGATATTACCCATGGGTAGGCCAAAGCAACAAGGTTCTCTCCCCCGCCTAAAGAAAAAATACATGGCGGCTGCTTCCCGGCCGGCTGGCGCGTGGCCGGTAGGCGCGTTGTCGGCTGGATCGAGGATGACTGTCCAAGGAGCCCGCTCGGCCCCCGGCCGGCTGGGCCCGGCCGCCTGTCTTCGGATCGCCTCCTCCATTGACCCTTGGGCGGACAAGCTCCCATCCCATCCCTCTGCACGCGGGTATGGTGACATGACAGGACCCCCACGACGGCCCCCAATGTATCCATAGTGACCGCTCACGCGCGGGTACGCATGGCTACAGTTTTTCCGGTCGTACCGCTGACCTTGGCTGACCGCGACAAGGCGGGGCAATAGTGCCGGCACACCTCCACCCACTCAATTACCTGCTCCGAGATGGCTACAGTGCAGCCGGCCGTACCGGAAACTTCGGCCGGCTGGTGCAAGATGACACCACTCGGGCGGCCCATGCCATAGCAGGTGGGTGCGGGCCAATCGCGGAGCCATCTGGCGGGCCCTAGCGGACGATGGGACCGTGCAGCCAGTGGACCCTGTGGGCAACGAGATGGCTCAAGGGGCGGGACCCCCTGGCCAACCGGGTCCCCCCAGTTTGTACCTTAAGAGTATTGTAAGCCGGGGGTTGGCCTATAAAACCCCCCGAGCTCCGCATACAACGGGGGTGACGAATCTCACGCACACACACCCATGGGACCCTTCCCACGCATTCACCCTCATAGCAAAGGAAGGCGAGCCAGCTGCTCCCTCTTCCTCCTCTAGACAACAGCTCTAGGAGCAACCTTGTAACCTTACCCATCCATCAACTAGACCAAGCAGGACTAGGGTATTACCTCCCACGGAGGGCCCTGAACATGGGTACATCGTGTGTCATCACCGCTTGTGCCTAATCCCGCACCCAGAGCCCATCGGCGTCCTATGGCCCCAACCACCTTCGATAATCCTACTCATGGCATCTGTCATGAGAAAACAACGACAGTTAGCGCCCACCGTGGGGCTGTATGCGGCGCCGGTCGGATTCATGCTCCGGGCGGGACCCCTCGCCATTCCCCATCGCCGCCACACGTTAGGCGAAACCGCAGGCTCGTGGGGCTTGCTCTAGCAGGCCCTATAGGCAACATCGTCGACCTCACGCTCGACAACGACACGCTCACTGAGCGCTTTGGCAGGCTGAGGCTTGCCGAAGCGCCAGTCGTCGACGAGTACCCTAGCCAAGTGCTCAACTGCTCTCAACCGCCCACATCTGTGGGTGTACTCGCTGCGACCAAGTCCAGCAGCTCTCACGTCCGCATTGGAGAGATGGCCATCATCTCCTCCACCTCCTTCGACCGCGCACAGGCCGAGGTCAACGCCACCGCGGCCCGTGTCGGCACCTCCGACCTGCTCGGCGCGGCCCTTCAGGGCTTGAGCACCCCCATCGCCCCGATGACGAACCCCAACGTCGCCACAGCCGAGCTGGAGGCGGCTGACCACCTTTTGTTCGAGGATGCCTTCGCCCACGTGGCCACGCGGCGCCGTATGGAGGCTGCTCAGCGGGAATATGCCTCTGCCTACGGTCTCACCCCGGCTGGCACGGAGCCCGGCCGGTGTGGGGCTGTGCGCGACCGCGGTCGCGTGGTCGCCGAAATCTTGGGCACCAACATGCCCGTCTACGACACCCCCGCGGCCAACCTGCGGGCCGCCAAGGTAGCCTATGAGGATTTGGCTACCTTGGAGGGAGAGGAACGTGCCGACCGAGAGCGTCACATCAAAGACTTCATCGACGCCGCCGACGCACAGTGGCACCGGCTCGTGGCGGGCGTCGCCTCCTCCAAAGACCCCCTGCCCGAGCGCGAAGGCACAGGGACCGCCGACTATCAGCCGGCTCAACACTCCTGTTCCCCTCGCTCCTCCGGATGTAGGGTCGAGGCAAGCAACCCCCGACACTCTCAGCTGCCTAGGAACGAGCAGCCGGCTGTGAACAGCCGGTGCACCAACAACCCTCCTCGGAGCGGCCACCACCATGAGGCACCGGTTGCTGGCAGCCGGTGCAGCCTTGGGCACGCGCCGTCCCTACGGCATGAGCTAGGATGGTCTGTCCCGTCTATTATCTGCCCCGAACTCTCGGCCCGGCTCGGGCCGCGGGTCCCCCACAATGAGAACGACGCTCGCCTTTGCATCAACCGGGTCGCGAAGTCGGCCCTCCTCGAGGAGAAGGGCTCAATTGGCCCAGCGTGCTTCGTCCCCCAGATCTGCAATGAGCCATTCCCGACTGGCTTCACGCTCCCCCGGGACACCCCGAAGTACAACGGGGCTGCCAAATCCGAAGATTGGCTAATCGACTACACCACCGCAATCGGCATCGCCAGGGGGAAGAAGTGCATAGACGTCCGCTATGCTCCCCTCATGCTTATCCGATCGGCCCACACCTGGCTCAACAGCCTGGCAGCCGGCAACATCAACACCTGGACGGACTTCGAGGAAGCCTTTGTCAGCAACTTCACTGGCACCTACAAGCGGCTCGGCCACCCCCGTGAACTGGCCATGTGCGTTCAGGGGCCGGACTAGTCCCTCCGTGACTACCTCACCCGATGGACCGAGCTCTGCAACTCTTGTGAGGGGGTGCACGAGGTGCAAGCTATACAATACTTCATTGAAGGCCATCGAGACGACACTCCCCTCAAGCACAAGCTCCTGTGCTCCGAGCCGTCTACGCTAGCCGAGCTCATGACCAAGGCAAACAAATACTCCACGACCGACTCCACCATTCGGGTCAAGACGACCCCACCCGTCAAGGCAGCACCAATGCTGGCGGCATCCCGACCGGCTGCCGACAACCGGCGACCGCAGAACAATGAGCGCAAGAATGATCAGCCCGACTCCCGCTACGGGAGCCTGTAGGTCGCCACCATTGAGGAGCAGGAGCCGACTGCCCAGTCTTCCAGCCAGTGCCAGCACACTGGCAAGGCTGCCTCGCAGCCCAAGCTCACGTTCGAGTAGATGCTCGACCTCCTCTGCAACAACCATTCTAGGGCCAAGCCCTCCATGCACACGCTCCGACAGTGCAGCTTATCACTACGAATAGACCGGGGGGACGGCCTGCTGGTACCCCCGGCACCGCCTACCCGCGCGCCAGCCCTGGCCCCAGCTGTCGCCCCGGCACCGGCTCCGACTCTGGCCCAGAACGACGGTCGCCTGCATGACCAGTTCTCCAACTAGGACGGTTGCTACGTTGTCTTCACTAGTGAAGAGACGAGCAGACATGCTCAATGCCGGCTCCATCGTGAGGTGAATGCCACCATGCCGGCAACTCCCCAGTTCACGCATTGGTCGGAGAAGCCGGTCAC
Source organism: Hordeum marinum (assembly GCA_022496015.1). Classification (NCBI taxonomy): domain Eukaryota; kingdom Viridiplantae; phylum Streptophyta; class Magnoliopsida; order Poales; family Poaceae; genus Hordeum; species Hordeum marinum. The sequence goes on along the minus strand of CM039675.1, from coordinate 392,773,969 downwards.
CTGGTGCCGAGCAGATCACCTGGCTGTGATGCCAAGTCCCGGCAGCTATGCCCTGGTTCTAAACCCCACCATCGCCACTGATAAACGCACCAACCACTTCATGCGGGTGCTGATTGATGGTGGCAGCAGCATCAACATCCTCTACCTCGACACGATGCGCAAGTTGGGGCTGAAAATAGAAGACCTGCAAGCGAGCCGGACGGTTTTCCATCGTGCCGGGAAAGTCCTGCTCCCATGTCGGCAAGATCAAGCTTGATGTCCTCTTCGGCGGCCCCGGTCACTTTCGCTGCGAGCCGGTGCTGTTCGAGGTAGTGGACCTCAAGAGTCCCTACCACACACTACTAGGCCGACCGACTCTCATCAAGTTCATGCTGGTACCCCACTATGCCTACCTCAAGCTAAAAATTCTGGGCCCAAACGGAATTATCACCATCGCGGGTGACTACAAGATGTCACTCGAGTACACTCAAGACGGCAGCCGGCTAGCTGAGGCCCTGGACTTAGCCAAGGAGAAGCGGAAGCTCGACCGGCTCGTGGCCCTAGCTGCCAGTCAGCTGGCCGTGCCGGCTTCTCCCTCACAGTCGGTCGGCGAGGCCTCCTTCCAGCCGTCCAAGGACACCAAGTAGATCCCGCTCGACCCGGCCAACCCCGCGCAGTGCGTCACCATCGGCTCCTGCCACGACAGCAAACAGGAAGGCGAGCTCGTCGACTTCCTCCATGAGAATCGGGACATCTTTGCATGGTCCCCCAAAGACATGTCTGGTGTTTCGAGGAAGTTCACCGAGCACAAACTACACATCCGACCAGATGCCAAACCGATCAGGCAATCCCTATGCCATTTCTCTAAGGAAAAGTGGCACACTATAGGAGAAGAGATCGCCGGGCTGCTCGCAGCCGGCTTCATCATGGAAGTTTTCCACCCGGACTGGCTAGCCAACCCAGTCCTAGTACTGAAGAAGAACAAGACCTGGCGCATGTGCATCGACTACACCAGCCTAAACAAGGCACTCCCCAAGGACCCATTCGCCCTGCCGCAGATCGATCAAGTCATCGACTCCACGGTCGGCTGCGATTTGATGTCTTTCTTGGACGCCTACTCCAGCTGCCACCAGATCAAGCTAGACCCGGAGGACCGGCTCAAGACCTCCTTCATCACGCCTTTCGGGGCCTACTGCTACATCACCATGTCATTCGGCCTGAAGAATGTCGGCGCAACCTTCTAGCGGTGCATGCAGAAGTGCCTCCTACGTGAGATAGGCAGGAACATCCATGTCGTCGACGACATCATCATCAAGACCAAGAAGCACTTCAGCCTCCTCGATGATCTCTCGGAGACCTTCGCAAACCTGAACGTTTGTAAGATCAAGATCAACCCAGAGGGGTGTGTCTTCGGCGTCCCAGCCGGCCAGCTCCTGGGTTTCTTCATGTCCGCTCGCGGCATCGAAGCCAACCAGAGAAGATTAGTGCGATCGAGCGCATGCCCAAACCGACTGGCTCCACAACGTCCAGAAGTTCACCGGCTGGCTTTCCTCACTCAGACGGTTCATCAACCGGCTAGGGGAAAAGGCCTCGCCCCTCTATGGGCTCCTTCGCAATACGGCTCTGGTCGAGCCGGGCCACACGAAGAGGCCTGGCGTGTTCGACTGGCCCGACGAGGCGGACGAGGTCTTCCACAGCCTCAAGCGGGCACACACCCGCGCGCCTATCCTGGCCGCGCCAGCTGAGAAGGAGCCCTTGCTCGCCTACATCGCGGAGACCACTCGCGTCTTCAGCGTCGTCTTGGTGGTTGAGCGGCCGAAGGAGGGAAAATTCCTGCCGGTCTAGCGCCCCATCTACTACCTCAGTGAGGTCCTCTCTGCCTCCAAGCAAAACTACCCCCACTTCTAGAAGATGTGCTACGGCACTTACTTCGCCGCCAAGAAGGTCAAGCAGAACTTTCAGGAGCACACCATCACCGTGGTGAGCATGACCCCGCTCAACAACATCATGAGTGGCCGGGACTCCACCGTTCGGATCGCCAAATGGGTCATCGCCCTTGCCGACCACGAGTTCCGGTACGAGCCATGTACCGCCATCAAGTTGCAGGCATTGGCCAACTTCCTTGTCGACTGGGAGGAGACCGGGTTCGTGCCACCTCCCCAGACTCCATGCATTGGCACATGCATTTCGACGGCTCAAAGATGAGGATCGGCCTGGGTGCCGGCATCGTCCTTTCCTCCCCAAAAGGTGAACAACTCAAGTATGCCCTCCAGATCTACTTCGCCGCCTCCAACCATGTGGTCGAGTGCGAGGCCATCGTCCACGGCCTGTGGCTCGCCAAGGAGATAGGCATGAGGCGCATCCTATGCTTCGTTGACTCCGACCTCATGGTGCAGCAGGTATCTGGCGAATGGGACGCCAGGGACGCCAACATGGCCAGCTACTGCTTCCTCGCACAGCAACACACCGGCTCCTTTAAGGGCCGTGAGTTCCACCACATCCCACGGGTGGACAATGAGGCGGCTGATACGCTGGCGAAGATCGACTCCACCCGGTAGGCCATCCCAGCCGGCGTCTCCCACAAGCGGCTGCTCAAACCATCGATCAAGCCTTCCCTAGAATCGGTGTCCATCTTCATGTCGGCTAATGCCGCTGGCCCGTCGGCGGCTCAGGCTGCTCCCCCAGCATCTTCGCCGCTGGCTCCCCCAACCTTGGCTGCCTTGCCGGTGCCAGCTCTGCAAGTCCAGCCGGCTGCATCTGAGGCGGCCGGCTCCGACACCACGACGGTCATGATGATGATTGACGCCCCTCCAACCATCTCCATCTCGGGGGCTGGCGAGCCGGTCCCGGGGGCTGGCGAGCCGGTTCCGAGGGCTGATCACCCAGGCCCGGGGGCTCCCGCCGGCCCACGTCTCGGCTCCCTCATGGGCCCAGCCCATCCTAGCTTTCCTTCTGCACGGCGAGCTCCCCCCGGACGAATCCACAACAAGACAAATCCAGCACTGGGCCTTGGCTTACAGCATCATCAACAACGAGCTCGTCCACCGCAGCACCACCAGACTTTCCCAGCGGTGCGTCGAGCCGGAAAATGGTGAGGAGATCCTCCTCGACATCCACTAGGGCGAGTGCGGGCACCATGCCGCCTCTAGAACCCTGGTGACCAAGGCTTTTCGCCACGGTTTCTACTGGCCGACTGCCTTGGAGGAGGCCAAGAAGTTGGTCGACGAGTGCAAAGGCTGCAAGCGATTCAGCATGCAAAGCCACCTTCCGGCTTCGGCCCTCTAGACCATCCCTCTCTCTTGGCCCTTCGCCGTCTGGGGGCTAGACATGGTGGGACCCTTCAAAACCGCATGAGGCGGCATGACACATCTGCTAGTGGCCGTCGGCAAATTCACCTAGTGGATCGAGGCCAGGCCAATCAAGATGCTGGACGGTCCCACGGCCGTCCGGTTCATGGATGACATCACCGTTCGCTACGGCGTCCCTCACAGCAACATCACCGATAACGGCACGAACTTCGCCAAGGGCGCGCTAGCGCGTTTCTGTTCCAAGCAGGGCATCCCGCTCGACCTGGCTGCCGTCGCTCATCCACAGTCAAACGGCCAGGTTGAGAGGGCGAATGGCCTAATCATATCTGGCATCAAGCCTCGGCTCGTAATGCCGCTGGTAAGGTTAATCGGCTGCTGGGTCGACGAGCTGCCAGCTATCCTTTGGAGCCTTGAGACCACTCCTACCCGATCAACTGACTACACACCTTTCTTCCTTTTGTATGGGTCTGAGGCGATCATTCCCACCGACATCAAGTTCGACTCACCTCGGGTCGCCCTATGCATAGAGAAGCATGCAAAGAAGGCGAGAGAAGACGTCGTCGACCTACTTAAAGAAGCCCTCGAACTGGCCTTGAGCCGGATGGCCATCTATCAGCAGAAGCTCCGGCACTACCACGGCAAGAGGATTCGGCCACTGTCCTTCCATGAAGGGGACCTGGTGCTCAGGCAGATCCAGCGGACAGCCGGCCAGCACAAGATGTCCTCTCTATGGGAGGGCCCGTTCATCGTGAGCAAGGCGCTACACAATAACGCATACTACCAGGTAGATGCCCAGAAGCCGCAGAAGCGCAAGAGAGACACCTCCGGCGAGGAGACGCGGCGCCCGTGGAACGCGGCGCTCCTCCGTCCATTTTACTACTGAAAAACTAGTGTATGTATGTATCTTCCCCTCTTCGGAGCTTATGAATGCAATGGGTGCCCGAGGCCGGCTCTTGGGGCACGCCCTTTCCGTTTCCATTCAAGGTTTCCTCACTAACCGACTCCCTGGCCCGGGGGCTCTCCGGCTGGTCCTAAGCCTCCTCCTGAAATCGCCTAAGTAGTGTGACCAAACAAGCCCTCCCACCCCCAGCTACAGGGCCGGCTCCCGGCTGTCCGGCTGACAGGGCCTTGGGGTGGCAAAACTTGGCGCACACGAAAAATTGGTTGCAAGGAGGTAGCCGGCTAGGTCCAGCGGGACCTCGTCCTTGCCTCTGCCACTCAACATACCTAAAAGTCCCTCGCGGTTCTCAAGTTTGGAGCCGGCTCCCTCGAGGCGGACGCCCCGACCCAGCTACAGGCCGGCTCCCATCTGTTGGGCTGGCGGAGCCAAAACCAAAGGGGAAAAGGGGCCGCGCGGACAGAACCAAGGGGGGCAAAAAAGGGATAAGGACGAGCCAGCATGCACAATAAACACGCACACCGGGCATTCAAAACACAAGTGAAAAATAGTAAACGTCCACAGCCACACGTTCATTACAATACACCCCAAGGACGCCCGGGGGATCAGGCGACCAGCGCGTCACTAGCCGGTTCGACGTTCGGCCTAGAAGAGGGCGCGGCCTTCGGGTCGGCTTCCGTGGCCTTCGGGTCAGCCTCCGTGGTCCTAGCCGTCTTGCCGCCACTATCAGTGCTGGAGTCGATGCTCTCATCGACGACCTCCTCGTCCTCCGAACCTTGTGGGTTGCCGAAGGAATCCTCGGCTACCTGCTTGCCATCCTCGTCACGGGCCGGCAGGAGCTCGTCCAAGTCGACGTACGAGGTAAGCTCATTGGCCCGACGGATGAGAGCAGGCTCACATGCCGGCCACTCCTCCGCCGGCTCGTCCCGCATGGTGGCCAGCCGATCCAGGCCGATGCCGCGGTACCATGATGTGACGAACCAGAGCACCATATGCATGCCAGATTGAGCCGTTGACGCCTTCCAGACCTCGAGCCGGGCCACGGCGTTCTGCAACCACAAGGCGACGCGGCTCTCCGGAGCCCCACGACCCGGCCACAGGGCGGAAATAACCTCCTTGCCGGCCGTCTTCAGCCACTCCACATTCCGCTCGAGGTGGACCAGACAGTTTTCTATGGCTAGCGAAAGCTCCGCCATGTCCCAACCGACATCCTCCTCGATGTTGCGCCCGCGCCCAAGGAGATATTCTCGGTGCTCCTCGACGGCACACTCAGCACAGCGCTGGGTTTCCGGGAAGCGTCCTAAAGAAGAAAGGTAAAAATAAGAAGGCAATTTAAGGGAAAGAAGAAAGCTGCCGACTGAAAAATAAAAAACTAGTACTTACGCTTGAAGGAGTCGTCTAGCTCGATGGTGAAGTGGAGTGCCGATTCCCGCTCCGAAGCTAGCGCCGCCACCTCCTCAGCGAGGGAAACGTTGCGCTCCTTGAGCATCTTCTCGAGGCGGGTTGCCTCCCTCTGGAGGGCGGCGGTCCTCTAGGTAGCGTCTGCCGCCTCCTTGGCAGCCTTATCCTTGGCCACTGCCTCCCGCGTCATGTCGGCTCGCAAGCGGTCTTGAGCCTCCTACCCATCCACCAGCAGGGCGCCCATCCGGTCCCTCTCCTGGGTGATCATTTGGACGCTTTGTGCCAGCCGGTCCCGCTCGGATACCGCCCCGGCCTTCTCCTCCCGGAGGGTGGTCAGCTCCCCAACGAAGCAAAACTGGCATCAGCAAGACATTTCACGCCTGGTCCAGCTGCCGAGCAGCCGTCCCGGCTCCCGGGGGCTACACAACCCCACGAGACCAAAACATACCTCTCACCCTCGCCAGCTCCTCTTCCAATCGATAAAAGCCATGCTTGCCGCGATTGTGAATGGCAACCGCCTCGGCGAACAGTTCCTACCGCCGGGCGCTCCCTGCCTGCCACAGGAGGCCAAAGTCAGAATACGCACAAAGAGATCAGGCCCAGCTGCCCCATAGCCCGTCAGCCGGCCCGCATCTCGGGGGCTACACCCAGTGGGTGCGCTCCCGTTCCCCCATTGAAAATTTTAACAAAGACATGAGAAGCTTACCTCCGCGCGCCGCAGGGTGTTGTCGGCTGCCTCCGCGAATCGGGCTAGCTCCTCACGGCACCGTTCCAGGACGCTCCCCAGCTCCCCAAACGCGGGGGCCGGGCCACCTGCCGGTGAAGGCGGGAGGGTAGGGAGGCGCGCCAATGCCTCCCAGTCCCGGATCACGTCCAGCATGGAGTTCCGGGTCCGGCTATGCTCACAGCTCGTCCCGGCGTTCGTCACAATGCCGGCTGTCGGGGGAGGGTTGATAACAGCCAGGGCACGGGAATCGGTTCCCGGTTGCCCCTCGCTCGGTGCTGGTGCCGTCTCCTCCTCCCGCTGGCTCGGCGTGACGATCGCGATGGTCGGTGCCTCTGTCTCCATGGCCGGCGCCGCCTCCGAAGCTACCGGGACCTCTGGCACGCCGATCTAGGCCGGCTCAACCGCAGGCGGCATCGCATCCGGCACCATTGGCCGGGTCTACTCGAGGGCTGGCTCCGTAGTTGCCGTCCCCGATTAGGTCACCACTTCTGCAGACGGGGGCGGAACTGGCTCCATTTCCACCCCTCACGGCTCGCTCGGTGGGGGGCCTCAATATACGAGTCGATTCCGCCGCCGAGTCGAACGCTTGTGCGGGGTCCGCGGACCTCCTCTGCCTCCCGCTGCTCGAGGTCCCAAAGCGCGAGAACCCGCCATGGGCTCCGGACTTCGAGACCCGCACCTCCACGAGCCTCCTCTTCTCCTCGCGCTGCATGGGCGCGTGCTCACAGCCAGCCGGCCGGCGGCCTCCGTCGGGTCGACCATCGACTCCACTTAATGGAGTTCGATGGGGTCCTTGAAGCACATAGGTGTCAAACACCCGCCAACATACAACTTTGAAAGGAACCCACGCGAGAGGAAGGTCACTTACCCGGTGACGACGGGTAGAGCCCACCTGGCATGCACCGGCGGCTTCGGCATGGCCGCCTTGACCCGCTTGTAGGCCGGCGGCTCCTCCTAAGCCGGCCTCTTCCCCCGGGTGGTGGCCCCGACCATCGGGGCACGAGATGGTCGCTCCTTGCTCTGCCCACGCCGGCTCGGCTGGACCGAGGGGGAGGCGCGTTCAAGATTCGAACATCATCATCATCATCGTCATCGTCATCATCATCGGTCCAATCCCTGATTGTGGGGCCGGAAGGGAACTCACCGGCTTCGCTGAGCCCTCCGGCTGCGCTGGGCTTGCCGGCTCCTGGGTCGGCCGCCTCCTCGGCCTCCCCTGAGAAGTCGACCCCCTCTTCGGGTGGGCCTCCCTGTTCGTAGTCCTCGGAGTCGGAATGGTCGTGCTCCGCCTCAAAGATCTAGGGGTGCGGGCCGTCCAATGTGTTCTGTCACACGAACCACTGCGGTCATTACAGAAAAGTAAGATTGGGTGCCAGCTAGAGGGGTTCAAACAAGAAAGGCTGCATCGACGGAACATACCAGGGGTGCTCGGTGGTGCTGATCGTATGGCTCCTTGCCGAAGGTCCACGACGCTGGCACCAGCTGGAAGGTCGTGATGGCGTTCACCCTCTTCGCCACCTGATCCGGCGTCAGGTCGACGGTTGTCAGCCGGCATGGGTCCCGGTGGCCAGACATGTCGCAGATCCGGTGCGGCCTCATCTGGAGAGGCAACACCCAGCGCGCGATGAAGGCGTCCACCAGATTGGAGGCGACCAGTCCTTCCCCGCTCCTGATTTCCACGAGCCGGCCGAGCTCTTCGACTGCGGTTCCGCGCGGAGCGGTCCCTGACCAGTTCACCTTGGAGGACGGGGCATTGACGTACTCTGTCAGATGGATGTAATCCCGCTACGAGTCGGCGTTCTTCACGTAGAAGAATGTCCGGTGCCAACCCTTGACGGAGTCGATGAGGCTGAAGTGCGGGAAGCACGAACCGCGACAGCACAGCGCCATGCCCCCGCAGGCGAACGGCTCCTTGGCGCTATTCAGCGCCTTGAACAATTCCACGAAGGGGAGCATCCCCAAGTATCCCTCGCACAGCGTCACGAAGCCCGCAATGTAAAGAATGGCATTGGGGCCGAGGTGGTGCGGCTGGAGGTCGCAAGTGTCCATCATGGCACGGAATAAGTGGCTCACCGATAACCCGAAGCCACGAGAGAAGTGGCAAGAGAAGACGACGAACTCCCCCGCCTATGGGTCGGGCACCACCTCGTTGCCTGGCGTGTGAGCAGTCACGCGCTCCGCCGACGGTAGCATGTGTGCCTGGTGGAGCTCCGCGATGGTGGCCTCCATGAAAACCGAGCCAGCCTAGCTCCCCAAGCATCCTTCATCCATTGCGATGGCAGGGCTGCGTGGGAGGGCGTGCGAGCGGGGTCGCGAGCGAGAAGAACTGTGGCGCCAGAGGGAGCAGAGAAGACAAAGGAGAGGAAGACGATGGGGCAAATGGGGCGCAGGTGTTTTCGCCCTTTGCCCTCTCTCCCCTTTTAAATAAGGAGGCCACAACCGGGGGAGGTGGGGATTAACTGCGCCCACTCCCCCGGAATCTCCACGTGCATGGGCACTACGGGCCGCAACCGACGCTTCGGGGTGCAGAAGATCTCGGCCTGCGTCCCGAGGCCTACTAGGCTATGCCCGGGGCCTAGCGGGCTAGGCCCAGGGCGACATCCCATCTGCCCGCGTGCGTGGGAAGCACGACATCATTACTCACCGCATGGCGCTATATGGGCCAGCCCAGGTCCCGAGGCGGCGCATCAAAACCCGAGGCGTCGGGAGCGGACGCCAACCCGGGTTGCTGTTCGGCTTCATGCCGGAGGCGGGCACCGTGAGGGGGAAGCCGTCGGCTCCCCTCCGTCTAGCGGATGCAGGCCCCCGCCGGCTTTTGGGACTACTGACGGGGTTATTACCACTAGGTAGGCCAAAGCAACGAGGTTCTCTCCCCGCTTCAAGAAAAAATACGTGGCCGGCTGCTTCCCGGCCGGCTGGCGCGCGACCAGTAGGCGCGTTGTCGGCTGGATCGAGGACGGCTGTCCAAGGAGCCGGCTCGACCCCTGGCCGGCCGGGCACGGTCGGCTGCCTTCGGACTGCCTCCTCCATTGACCCTTGGGCGGACAAGCTCCCGTCCCATCCCTCTACACGTGGGTACGGAGAAATGACGGGACGCCCACGACGGGCCCATATGTAGCCACACTGACCGCTGACGTGCGGGTACGCATGGCTATAGTTCAGCTGGTCGTACCGTTCACCTTGGCCGACCACAACTAGGAGGGGCAACAGTGCTGGCACACTGCCGCCCACTCGATTACCTGCTCTAGCGTGGCTACTGTGTAGCCGACCATACTGGAGACTTCGGCCGACAGGCGCAAGACAATGCCGCTCGGGCGGCCCGTGCCGTAGTAGGTGGGTGCGGGCCAATCGTGGAGCCGGCTGGTGGGCCCCAGCGGGCGATGGGACCGCACAACCAGTGGACCCTACGGGAGATGAGACGGCTCAAGGGGCGGGACCCCCTAGCCAGCTGGAGAGGCTGCCAGCCACCCCCCCAGTCTGTACCTTAAGAGTATTGTAAGCCGAGGGGTTGGCCTATAAAACTTCCTGACCCCCCATGCAATGGGGACAACGAATCTCACGCACACACACCCATTGGATACTTCCCATGCATTCGCCGTCGTAGCAATGGAAGGCGAGCCGGATGCTCCCTCTTCCTCCTCTAGACAACAGCTCTAGGAGCAACCTTGTAACCATACCCATCCATCAACTAGACCAAGTAGGACTAGGGCTATTACCTCCCACGATGGGCCCTGAACCTAGGTACATCGTGTGTTATCACCGCTTGTGCCTAATCCCGCACCCAGAGCCCGTCAACGTCCTCTGGCCCCAATCATCTTCGATAAACCTACCCATGGCATCTGTCGTGAGAAAACAATGACACAGACTTCTACATCATCAGCTGGTACATGGTCCCAACGTTTCTCAGCCCGAAGTCACCTTTAGGGTTGTAGGTTGATGGTGAAGATCTTGTAGATCTTGATGTGACTATTGATGTGATTTTTTTTGTCGTGGACGCACCCGCAAAGGCCATTGTAGCGGTCGATGACAGATGCTATCGTGCTGAAGAAGATGGAGCGGGCTAGGGAGACTGCTAGGTTGATGTCGTCCCGACCTTCTCCTTGCACGATGAAGGTGAAGGAGCCAAGGATAGATTTGATATGGATTCGGCCTCCAGAAAGCGCATCCCCTTCTTGGCACACCAATTGGCAGTACCTAAACCTATCAGTACCCTCGGTAGGGTGGCGAATGTAGCCCGAAGTACCACATTAGAGATCACACGAGGAAGTTACCTAGATCTGGGCCGCCGAGAAGTAGTAGCACCCTACATCGTGCTTTTGGATTGTATTCTTGGTGGAGGACCTCGTTCGAGGGTTACAAACTTACAATGCAAGATGAAGTATGGGACTACCAATAGTATGGTTCTACAAGAGTAGATGGGAATGGCCTTGCCTAGACCCTACCTTCTATAGATGATGGGGGCTAGGGTTTACGGGACATTGATTTGATGTAATCCGCTGCCATCTTAGCTTCCACACCATGGGGACCCCAACTCATAAGTCGTGATCACGGAATGCACGCATACAGTGATCCCAGAGATCAATGCTCACTGAACACACACAAGCCGAATAACAAAAGTCTTACATCCATACTTAGTGTCTTACACAAATAAAGACCATGAATGTCAAGTCTTACATAGATAGGGCCATGAAGGCCAAATAACCATCACAAACTAGCAGCGGAAATCTTGATGGAAAGCGTAGACCCATGCCATGTGCCTTAACCCTATAGGCATTCTGACTGGGAAGTGTCCTAGTTCGCATGTTCGTCACCAACGAACTCTTCACCATATTCCTGCTCTTTCATGCCTAGCCAATTAAATAACTAGTGGCAAGCCAATGAGTACTTTGAATGTACGCAAACAACCTATGTTTTTGGAACAAGGTATAACAATGCATGATATAGCCCTAAGTAGGTAAGTTTGCAGAAAGCTAATTTTGAGTGCAATGGCATGATCAATTTAACTTGTAAAAGCATGCATCATGAGGTAGCAGGTATCCATGTGAAAAGGTTATAGATATAAATATGAACAAGGGTTTGAACATCTCATGTTCAATCATCATGCTAAGTCATCGGACTTAGCTCATCCATCGTCCTTGCGACGAACACACACACACACCAGATTCATGAAAACATCGGGTGTTGTTTAAGTAGGACCACCGACTGTCCATGATCGCGGACACGACTATTCGAATACTTTTACACTCTATAGAGGTTTCACACTTGACCCAGAAGACTCGGGAAACTTCCGTGTCAAGCCACGACTCGCGGTATATTGCTACCTGAGGTAAGTACTCGAACATTGCCTTTCCCCTGACGATACTAACAAAGAGTCCACTCATTGGCACACAACTCGCACGATGTACATCACAAGTATCATCCATGTAGGGACCAACGATGTGCCTGGTGTTTGTGAAAACAACCCATGATCGTCCCTTTACGGCACAACCTGGTATCGAGAGTGACCACTTCACTCCCGCCATTAGTAATGCGGGTTCTCTGCTAGCATCAACAAAAGTAGTCAACAAAGCCCCGTCCCATAAGGGGTATCGTGGCCGTACATGTAAGGTTAGGACGGTCAGCAAATCATAAATCTCTCAATTTTCAAAAACACAGACACACAACTTGCTCTGGTATGCCAATTCTTTCTCAAGTGGTTACCCATCTCAACATCATCTCCCTCGGGCATTATTGGCACTCGACGGGGTTTTCAAAAAGTCTTTGAAAACACTTTTGGTTCTATCACCATGCATATCCTCGTCCCACTTTGCGTAGCAACTACTTAGCAACCTAACTACTCCCACTCGCATAACCCTCATCAAGAGGTAGGGTCATGCACGATGCAAGTATCAATGGTAAAAGTACCGGAGGTAACCCACCGAAGTGGTCACCACATCATCATGTTCAATTCATCGGAACATAAGGAGCTATATATGACATGCATGAAGAAGTTTCTTAGCCATGGTCAAGGGCTGCTTGCTTGGCTCAACAAAGTCTTTGGGGTCTTCAAAGTCTTCGGGTCCAACTCCCTCATCAACAACGCAATCTATCTCTCAATAATAACGGGAAATAATAAGAATCACAACAAAAGAGAGCACAAAATCCACTTCTTAAATGTTACCCTACTTTGTAAAATACTACAATAGAGACAAAAATACTTGTCTCTTGTTTTGAAGTGAAAATAATTTTGAAATCTATCTTAACACAAGCTAAAAATATTTAAAACTAGATTTTAAATAAAACTACTACATAAAACATTTTCAAACATTTACACAAGTGACACTATTTAATACTACAGAATATTTCAAGATTAATGGCAGAACAATTATTGGAATTGGACAAACATTGGAATATGTGAAATTTTTGCAAGTTTAAACAGAAAAGAAAAAAGGAAAGTGGGCACTGTGCCCGTGGGCCAAGTGGCCAGCCGAACCGGGCCCAACTGGACAGGCCAGCCCCGCTGAGCTGCGGGCGTGCACGCAACCAGGTTTAAACCTGAAGCGCAGGCCCCAGCATCAGTGAGAGGTAGAGGGGGGGAGAGGTGTGGGGATGACAGGGGGTTCCACCTGTCATCTCCCACCTCGGGACAAAGAGGAGGTGACACATACCGGCGGCGCAGGAGGGGACAATGACGGTAGGTGAGGACTGGAACGGCTTCAGGACGTCGCCGCCATCCTAGGGGTGCTGGAGTTGGTTGCCAGGGAGGCTTGGGTCGCCGGCGAAAGCATTTAAATAATTTTTCCCTCTGAAAGACCATTTTCGGCCTTAAGAAAAGTCTTTAATGAAAATAGTAAAATACTATTTAAAATAATATTTGGTGGTTTTGGTAAGTCCTATATATAGTAGGTTCCAAATAAATTCTTTGGGGCAAAACAACCCACCCAATTTGGGGACTTGTAGTACAAATCTCAATTCAGGGTTTATTGAAAACCCAGTTACAATAAATCCTTTTTGGACAAAATATTATTTTATAAAAATATTTTTGGGTACTATGCACATGGTATGATCATTGGACAAGATGCTTGGATCATGGAAGTGAGTTCTAGAGGGGAGAAGATCTTTGAGTGCCAAAACACAAATAACCAAACAAGCAATCATCAAACAATTCAAACAAGCACTTGCACTCAAAAGTTTTAAATGGTTCCAAAATTTATAAAACCATAGCATAGCAAAGTGATACAAACACAGGGTTTGACACACACCAAGATTATATGCAGTTGCGTATATAGGTCTCCCGGCTCCCCTCGTATGCTTGGACCTTCACCAAGCCCTATGGGCCCCGAGGACGGCCTGCCATTGGGCTCCCTTCTGGAGACCACCCCTAGTGTATTGCACCATCATTCGTCATTGATTACCAATGATGAGGAGATTGTTCAACGAGAATTCGATTGTTGTCACACCTTCTTCTACCTCGAACCAGTGTTCCTCTTCTTCCTTCAACACCCGTTTCTACGTTAGGTAAGTTCACCCCGTGGATACGAGGTGAGATTAATCATCCATGCAAACATAACCAAACGACAAAATGTTGCATCTAAGCAAAAGTAATGCTTTTTACCAAACAACCATGTGTGTATGTTTCTTCCGAGGCATGCAGGGCGAGGATGCAGTCAAACAAACTATGTACAAAACATGGTTTTTAGCATGTATGCAGTCAGCCAAGCTCAAATATTATAGGTGCAAATACATCAAAAATGATGCAAGCTATTAGAAACTCCCATATTCTCTAGATTTGTTTTGGCTCGTGCCTTAGGGAATCTCTAACACTGACCTGAAAACCGGAAACCGCATCCATCCACTCACAAGGAAGACAAGTTTGTTGACACACATCTAGGAGGCGGCCATCCAAAGCTATCTGCATAGTGTTCGCTAGTAAAGTTAATTTAAAATTCAAACGCGTCTGATCAAAAAGCACGCATCGGTTCTCACAGAAGTGCTTAATCGCATGATCGCCCAATCACAACAAAAGATAGGCAAGCACGCTTATCTTTTACATGCCCGATCACAACAGAATATCGGTCACACAGTCCATGCAAAAAATGGATTTTCTGCCTTGCCGGACCAGAAATCCGAGCATCCATGCTCAATCTGTCCTCGCTGCCGTCTCGCACGATGTCGTGTCATTCTCCACAACATCCTTCTCCGCGACCTCCTTCTCCGTCATGTCTGACCCTCCAACATGGATAAGAGGTGAGCATCTTCACGTCTGAAGCGGCCGTGATCTCCACCTTCTTCTCCTCGACAACGGCCTTCTTCTCTTTGAGCATGACTTTCTGATAACCCACAAGTATAGGGGATCAGTTGTAGCCTCTTTTGATAAGTAAGAGTGTCGAACCCAACGAGGAGCAACAGGTATAACAAATATTCCCTCAAGTTCAATCGACCACCCATACAACTCTACGCACGCTTAACGTTCTCTATACCTAGAACAAGTATGAAACTAGAAGTAATCTATAGGTGTCACAGGATAGGTTTACAAGATAATAAAGAACACGTAAATAAAAACTAGGGGCTGCTAAGATAAAGAAACAACTAAGTTAGTTTAATGAGTGGGGAAAAGTGGTGGTAGGAGTCGCGGAATTGTCCCTAGGAAATCGATAACTAGACCGACATGATTATTGCAATTTTATATGAGGGAGAGGCATAAGCTAACATACTTTCTCTACTTGGATCATATGCACTTATGATTGGAACTCTAAAAAGCATCTGCAACTACTAAAGATCGTCAAATAAAACCCAACCATAGCATTATAAGGTATCAAGTCCTCTTTACTCCCATATGCAGCAACCCACCTACTCGGATTTATGCTTCTGTCACTCAAGCAACCCACCATATGTGAATCATGAACACATTGCAACACCCTACAGCGAGGATAACTCATGCTTGTGCGACACGGAGAGCACCATAGGACAGCCCTAATAATAAAACATGCAACTCAAACCAATCATGATCATCAATCAACCCATAGGACAACACAAATCTACTCGGACTTCAAAGGATGGCAACACATCATTGGATAATAATATGAAGCATAAAGCACCATGATCAAGTAGAGGTACAACGGGTTGCGGGAGAGTGGACCGTTGTAGATAAATGGGGGATGGTGATGGAGGTGTTGGTGAAGATGACGGAGTTGTTGGAGTAGATTGTCGTCACAATGATGGCCTCGGTGGCATTTCGGCAGCACCAGGAGAGAGGGGGGAGAGTCCCCTCCTCCTCCTCCTCCTTCTTCTTCCTTGAAATCCCCCTATATGGGAGGAGGGTTTCCCCTCTGGTCTTTGGCCTCCATGGTGGCAGAGGGGCGAGAGCCCCTCCGAGATTGCATCTCTCTCTGTTTCCTTCTGATTACACGCTACCAGATTGTGCCTTTCACAGTTTCCAAAATATCTAGAGATCTGTAAATCCGATCGGGATGAAATTTTGAGGCGCTCTTTATTCAAAAATTAGCTTTGTTGCAGCCAAAGGACATATCCAACCGACCTAAGGGGTGGCCACAATCCTGCAAGGCACGGCCAAGGGGGTGGGTCACGCCTAGCAGGCTTGCCACCTCCTCGGGCATCGTCTCGTGTTGATTCTTTTTCCCAAAAATCACATATATTCCAAAATAAATCTCCGTAAGTTTTTATCGCATTTAGACTTCGTTTGGTATGGATATTATGCAAAACAAAAAACATGCAACACACAGGAACTGACACTGGGCACTAGATCAATATGTTAGTCCCAAAAATAGTCTAAAAAGTTGCCAAAAGTATATGAAAGTTGTAGAATACTGGCATGAAACAATCAAAAATTATAGATATGATGGAGACATATCAGCATCCCCAAGATTAATTCCTGCTCGTCCTCGACTAGGTAAATGATAAAAATAGATAATTTTTGATGTGGAATGCTACCTAGCATAATCTTGTTCACATAATCTAATCATGGCATGAATATTAAGACACGAGTGGTTCAAAGCAATAGTCTATCATTTGACATTAAGACAATAATACTTCAAGTATACTAATAAAGCATTTGTATCTCTTGAAAATATAATTGCAACAGAAAGATATCCCTACAATATCATATAGTCTGGCTATGCTAAATCTTCCCCTCACAAAATATTTATATCATGCACAACCCCGATGACAAGTCAAGAAATTGTTTCACACCTTTTATGTTCTCATACTTTTTCAACTCTCATGCAATACATGAGCATGAGCCATGGATATAGTACTATAGGTGGCATAGAATATGGTGGAGGTTATGAAGAAAAAGGAGAAGATAGTTTCACATCAACTAGGCGTATCAGCGGGCTATGGAGATGCCCATTAATAGATATTAATGTGAGTGAGTAGGGATTGTCATGCAACGGATGCACTAGAAGTATAAGTGTATGAAAGCTCAAAAATAAACTAAGTGGGTGTGCATCCAACTTCCTTGCTCATGAAGACCTAGGGCAATTTGAGGAAGCCCATCATTGGAATATACAAGTCAATTTATATAATGAAAAATTCCCACTAGTATATGAAAGAGACCAAATAGGAGACTCTCCATCATGAAGATCATGGTGCTACTTTGAAGCACAAGTGTGGAAAAAGAATAGTAGCATTGTCCCTTCTCTCTTTTCTCTCTTTTTTATATTTTTTCATTTTTTCATTTTTGGTGGGCGTCTAAGGCCACTTTTTATTTATTTCGGATTCGCTGGACTCTTTTATTTTTCATAAAGTCTAGAGTCTCATCCCAACTTGTGGGGGAATCATAGCTTCCATCATCCTTTCCTCACATGGGACAATACTCTAATAATGATGGTCATCACACTTTTACTTACAACTCAAGAATTACAACTCGATATCTAGAACAATATATGACTCTATATGAATGCCTCGGCGGTGAACCAGGATATGCAATGAAATAGCATATCAAATGACTTCAAAAAATGGACAAGCCATGAAAACATCATGCTAGATATCTTACGATCATGCAAAGCAATATGAAAATGATATTGTGTGTCATAATAAAGGGAACGGTGGAATTTGCATGGCAATATATCTCGGAATGGCTATGGAAATGCCATGGTAGGTAGGTATGGTGGCTGTTTTGAGGAATGGTGTATGATGGGTTTAATGCACCGGCGGAAGTTGCGCGGTACTAGAGAGCCTAGCAAAGGTGGAAGGGTGAGAGTGCGTATAATCCATGGACTCACATTAGTCATAAAGAACTAACATACTTATTGCAAAAGTCTATTAGTCATCGAAGCGAAGTATTAGACACATGCTCCTAGGGGATAGGTTGGTAGGAGTTAACCATCGCGTGCTCCCGACCCTCACACAATGGTTGACAATCAATAAACAAATCATGCCCTGACTTCCTTACATAATGGTTGACCATACGTGCATGCTACGGGAATCACAAACCTTTACACAAGTATTTATACCTATCCACAATTACTCACTAGGATGAATCTAATATCACCATCTTTATATCGCAAAATTATTGCAAGGAATCACACACATCATATTCAGTGATCTACAAGTTTTATGTAGGATTTTATGACTAACCATGTGAATGACCAACTCCTGTTAACTCTTTAAATAGATATAAGTGAAGCATCGGAGTTTAATTCTTTCTACAAAGATATGCCCAAGCTCTAACAAATATAAGTGAAGCAAAAGAGCATTCTAAAAATGGTGGTTTTCTATGTATAGAGAAACAGGCAATACAAACTTCAAATGATATAAGTGAAGCACATGAAGCATTCTATAATGCCACACTCAAAAGATATAAGTGAGGTTCAAACAGCCTTCTATAAATCAACCAATGACTTTATCACACCTGCATGGTGCATTATTAAAAGAAAAATAGAAATCACACAACTCTCCAAGATTTACGCATATCATTTGACGAATAATATATAGCTCCAAGTAAAATTACCGATGGTTGTTAGAAGAAAGAGGGGATGCCTTCCGGGGCATCCCCAAGCTTAGTTTATTGGAAGTTCTTGAATATTTCCTTGGTCTACCTCGGGCATCCCCAAGCTTAGTCTCTTTCCATGCCTTATTCCTTCATCCATCATGATCTCACCCAAAACTTGAAAACTTCAATCACACAAAACTTAACAAAACTCTCGTGAGATCCGTTAGTATAATAAAGCAAATTACCACTTTAAGTACTGTTACAAACCAATTCAAACATTTTTTGCATTTTATATACTGTATTATAACTTATTTATGTCTTATACCATCGATAAAATCGATAGTTTCATCAAAACTAGCAAAACAATGCATCAAAAACAGAATCTATCTTAAACAGGACATTCTGTAGCAATCTGAACATTTACTATACTTCTGTAACTCCAAAAATTGCATAGCAGTACTGTGTAAAAATTTCTGAAACTTTTGGCATTCTAGTAAAAAATGGAAATTCACACACTATAGCCAAAGTTTCTATTTTTGCACTGCACACACACCAAACAAGCAATCTAATCATCCTAAAGGCAAATCTTGGCACATTATTTTTATAATACAATGGATTGATACAAGGGGATAATTATTTTTGTTGAAAAGTTTCTACAATTAAGATTAGCAAAGTTTTCATGGGCATGAACAAAGTTCTAGGAGCTCCCCCACTTCAACAATGCTCGTCCTTCTTACTTTCACTTCTCTTTTTAAAAAAGTTTGAGGTTCCCCTCTTTATTTTTCTGTTTTGAACTATATGAAAGAACACAATAGGATAAAATGACTCTCTAAAACTTCAGGGTTGTCTCCTTGGTAGAGCTTTCTTTAAAGCCATTAAGCTAGGCATAAAGTGCTCAAGTAATGGATCCACCCGGATCCCAAGGTATATCAAAGCCAATTTTAATTGACAATGATTTGTAATTTAGTAGTGAGAACAAAGTGATATATATAATGTGAAAACAAAGTATAACTCTCTTCCTATGCATTGGCATGTCATACAAGAACAATTAAGGCACACAATGTAAAGGCCAATACATAGCATAAGTGGTTTTGTAAATTTTTATTGTATTGGAAACATAGAGAGGTGAAGATTTAGTTCCTCTATCATAATAATTGCAAGTAGGACCAGAAAACACATGCATATTATATCCATCAAAATCATCATGTGTGATAGTAAAACGCAACCCATCAATATAATCCTTAATAAGTGCAAACTTCTCGAATATAGTGTAGTTGGGAGAATTCAGAAAGATAATAGGACTATCATGTGTGGGTGCAATAGCAACAATTTTATGTTTAACATAAGGAAATATAGCAAGTTCATATCCATAAGAATAATTCATATTTTCATCATGGCCACAAGCATAGCAAGCATCAAGTTCATCAAAAATGGATATTTCAAATGAATCCAAGGGATCATAGCAATTTTCATAGCATTCATCCTTTGGTAAGAATGAAGGGAAATTAAACAATGTATGAGTTGGAGAGTTACTCTCATTAGAAGGTGGGCATGGGTAGCTAATCCTCTCTTCCTCCTTTTGTTCTTCGTTCTCCTCGTTAGCTTTTTCATCCAATGAGCTCATAGTGTCATCAATTTCACCTTCCATAGATTCCTGCAAAATATTAGTCTCTTCTTGGATAGAAGAGACTTTCTAAATAAAAGCATTAATATGTAGCATCCCAAATTTTGGAATGTTATAATAATTATTAGAATGATTGTTTGTTTGTTTGAGTGATTGAAAGTGAGTGAAATTTGAAACTTTTTACTTTTGAAAGTTTAATGAGAGGGAATGAAATGACTCTCCCAAAACATTCACTCTGCATTTTGATCACCAGGAATTCAAATTCATTTCATCACAAAACCCCAGAGTGAAGATGACATGACTTCTTCCATTTTAAGAAATGAAACAGGATTTGAAACTGGTTTGACTCCCATTTGAAAATATTTCAAATTCAGACATATTATGCAACTCAATGATTTTCATGAGAGAGGATAATATGACTTCTTCAATTTATATGAAATATGAGTTGGGAGTTTAAAAGAATTTGAAAGTGCCTCTGAATTATTTTGGAATCCATTTCATATTTGGTTCCTATTCAAGTTTTCAAAGTATTCAAACCCCTTGTCAAAATTTGAGAGGAGTAAATATGACACTCCAAGACCAGGGGGTATTTTGTGAAGTTTTTGAATCATAAAACCCATGGGGTTATTTGAAAATATTTGCAAATAGGATTTAAAAACCAATAGGCCAATTCTGAAAATAATATTTTCTAAAATTATTCAAATACCATAATAAAAATGTTCATTAAATGGAATACTTTATTCTGTGAATTTTGATATATAATACTCCTATATTTGGAAATATATTATTTGCAATAAAAGCATTTGATTGTCGCTGGGTTTTAAAATGGAAAAAAAACTTTAAATGCCTTAAAGGCCGGTCGGCCCACCCGCAGTTAACGGCCTCCCCGACTTGCCTAAGTTTCGGCCGACCGACGCCCCGCTAACCGCTCCCTCCCATTGACATCGGGACCCACCCGTCCGATCCCACACGCGCCGCGGTCGTGTCCATCGTCGCGCGTGCGCCGCCGTCGCCGGATCTACCTCGCCGGAATCCCCGCGCTCCTTTCCTTCCCCGACCCCCTCTCCAGCCTTATATAAGAGCGGGCAGTCCCCGCGCCCCATTCCCACACCCTAGACCCTCTCTACCTTGCCAGAACACCGCAACCAAACCCTCGCCGGAGCCCTGCCCCGACCGGAGTTTCCCCACGCTCGTAGCCGTCGCCTCGGACCTCCCCTCGCCCCTCCGACCCCACCACCCGTCGCAGGACGTCCGCCGCCATCGCCTGAAGCCCTCGGGTGTCTCCCTCGACACCGAAACGCCTCCCCCGACCTCCTTCGACCACCGGCCGCCGCCAGTGCTCGCCGGAGACCCCTCCCCCTCCGGTAAGTCGCCGGCTCTTCTTTGGACCCTCGGATCTATACTCAACGGCTAAGATTAGAAGACTTATTTGCGCGAACTGTTTTTCTCTTCGGTTCGGCCGACCGCTCGTAACACCCGCGCGCGCACTAGCCTAGCCAATCACCACCTGCCACGTAGCACTGACCGGTCGGTAGTGTTTTTTTTATTTTCTGTTTCTGTTTTTAAAACAGATTTAGTTTGTTTTTATTTTAATCATATCTTTTATGTTTTTAGTTGTTTTTAATTGATTCTTTTTGCATTGTGTCACAAATTTCATCTAGTTTCCGCGGATATAAAGTTTGACCATGTTTGAATATTTAAATTTCAATTTAAACAGATTTGGTTTAAATTTTGTTTTCTGAATATCTAGAGTTCTAAAAAGTATTTTGAGTTGATTCTTTTTGCTACTTGTTACTAGTGACCCTAGATATTAGTAGGTAAAGTTTCAGAATTTTTTAGAATAAATTTGATTAGGGTTTTAACTAGAAACAGAATCTGTTTAGTTTGTTAATATAGTTTAATTAGTTTTATTTTGTTAGTTTAAATCTGAGTTAGTTATATTTTGTTTTAGTAGGTTCTATTGTCTCAACTTTAGGAGTTTACTTGCTGTTAATACAATAAAATAATTTGCTTAGCTGATTACTATGTTGTTATAGGGACATTATAGTTTTTAACTAGGTATAGTTTGATAAAAACAAACTAGTTAGTAATAGTTAATTTTAACAAAGTTTTAAGTAATTAGATTCTGTTTTCAAATAAATTTTTTAGTAATTTCTTTCTGTTAAGAAATGTTTTGTTACTAAAATAATAATTTAGTTTTGCTCTATTATGATAGGAAAACTAGATTATTTTTCATTAGGTAATGTGTTATAAAACAATTTAGGTTTAATAGAAACTCTTTTCCCAAAAGTTTTAGATGATCTAATTCTGTTTTGTAATAAAGATTTTTATTAATTACTTTCCGTTAAATTAGTTGTTTCATAATTTGTTTTCTCTTAGTTTATGGTGGTGCTTGTAGTTAAGTTTATTAGGCAAACACTTATGATGTTTAGGATGTTGTTTTCATAGTATTACTTGTTCTTCAAAAGTAATTCTTTTTGCTAGTAAAATATTTACTAAAATACTTTTGTTATATTTTACTTTTGTTACTATTGAAAATAGTTATTTGTAGGGGAAAACTACCTTAGTTGCTATTATGAAAACTTTGTTGATTTTTGAGTTTTGTCTTAAGTATTTCCTTCATCACCACCTTAGTTGTGTTGATGTAGTTTTATCATTTGAGTTTTCACTTAAGTATTTCCTTTCATCACTACCATGTTGCTTTTCGTTTTTGTGTTACTTCTTGATTGTTAGAATTGATTGCTAGTATGATTGCTTATGAATGCAATGTTTGATATTATATAGATTTTCATCGGAGAGTGACGAATAGTCTATCAAGTTATTTCTGAGAACGATCTTTATCTTCATCAACAGTACATGCAAGTTCACTTTGACCATCTTTTCATACCTATGTTTTATTGCATACAGTGACATCATTTCAACAAATCCCTCCCGTAGTGTTATTGAAATTCTTGTAGTTGAGTAGAATGCATGAGGTAGGAACCCACCACTTGTTACTAAAGCCCCGGGAACGCTAGTTAGTGCAATGCTATGCTAAAGTAGACAGGGTCTGGTATGAGTGTTTGTGAGTGGTGTGAAGGACTCCACGTCAAAACGACGACTTCATGAAGGCTTCTTGAAGACCTGCATATTCAAGACCTCAAGACTTTGAGACTCGAGAAACAAGTTTTTCAATACACACTACTAGGTGAGGGATGGTTGGAACGGTACCCTGGAGAAGCCAGTGGATTTGCCTAGGTGTTGCTGGAGATGGCCAGTATTCACGCGGAAAGCCTCACCCAGACTCAAAGGTAAGGATGAATACTTCATGCCCGGAAGCTTACCTGCACAGCCACAAGTCATTATGGGCTCTGGCTTGGTTGGATATCGTGGTGACCCTGGACAGGTGGTGCTACGAGATGTAGAAGAACGGTAGGAAAGGATGGGCACCGACAGAGTCGCAGGGAAACCCTTTGGAAGACCATGTTTTGGTCATCCGTTTCTCAAACACCCTAAAGTGCGAGAAATCAAACGGAGGCGACCAAATCTTGTGGGGAACGTGTGCAACACTCTGCAGAGTTAAACCTAATCGATTAGCCGTGTCCACGGTTACGGACAATTTGAGCCTCTGGACTTGGATCTATCTATGAACTCTCAACACTGGACTGATAACTAATTGTGGGCAACTTATGATATTGATGGGCATTGAGACATTGGTTGGCGGAACCATGTCATGATAGATAACTCCATAGTGATCTTGCCAGTACATATAGAATAGTGGGCAACATATAGAATAGCCTTTATTCTTCTGTTCTACTATGGTGATCTTGCCAGTACATTCATTGTACTGACCTACACAGCTGCAACGTCTTATGTTGCAGATACTCTTCTACGACGGGTAAGAGTACGATTCAGGGTTACGGTCCGCACTCAACTTGCCGTTGGTGTTATTGGGACTCCACTCCCGTTGACTGTATCCGCTGCTATTTTAAGGTATATATCAGTTTTATGTTAATTACATGTGATTGCACTTTGATATATACATTGATGTACTGTGTGTGCCAGCAAACTGATCCAGGGATGGAACAGGACACACAGAGGCTTGACTCATTTTGAGTCGGGTCGCTACATAATAATAGCATTATATTTATAATTCTCATAGCAATACTCAAGCATAGCCAAATTTTGGGATCGGTAAACAACATCATCATAATCTTCATACTTTTCAAACAAATCTTCAATTTCATAAGCACCCTTAAAAGCAATGAACTATTCTATTTGTTCCACATCATAGTAATCATATATACCATTAGCATAAGAAGCCAAGGTTTCATTATCACTAAATTTACATGAACATGAAGGTGTTTAGCCTTCATCCTAGAGAAACAAGTAATATGATATCTCAAGCATAGATTCTAAGCATACCATTTCAACATATGAATTTGGTCCCATAACAATTTCCCTTTTTGATAGACATTGGGGATGGACTGATTCGTTGTCCTAGAACTCTCCTGGAGATCAAGAAGCGCCAGACAAGCTCTGATCCTAAGATAAGGCCTAGTCCACGACCAATGGAGCTGGCCATTGAGGCTAGGTCCTAGGAGCTTCTAGCGGAGGCAAACAGGCACGCGACGTAGAGGGAGAGGGACATGGAGGAGAGGACAACTAGGCTGTTGGAGAAGGAGAGGAACCGGAACGACAAATCTCACCGGGCCCTATATGAGCTCCTCGTGGTAAGTTTCTCCTGCATATTAGACAAATCATGCACATAATGTTCATTTCATCAGTAACTAATATGAATGACTCGTGAAAACATAATGTGCAGACCGTGTGCCCGAACAATGATCAGACCCCTCCGTTGATGCCCTAGATTGGTATAGCACCCACAATGAGTTTCATTTGAATGGTTATTAGTTACTAGTATTCACATTTGAGTTGCATCATGCTAAGGAGACATTGCAAATGGTCTTTGGTGTAGCGTGCCTCCCGACAAGCATCGACCGATCCTTTTGCGTCTGCCGCAACCCCGACCGGTCCTTCTACGTCTCACCCTGGCGCAAACCCGACCGGTCCTTCACCTCCGTGATGATGGTAAGTTTTCCCAAGTGTTTTGCTTAACAAATGCATACTTAGCTTAAGAAATGACCTAACTAGCTCCAAAATGACCTATACTTAGCTTACTTTCCTCAAAAATGACATAATAACCTTACTTAGCTCCAAAATGATATATTCTACCTAGGATAGCTATAAAATGACGTATACTTAGAAATTTTTCCTCCAAAATGACTTGATATGCTTAGTTAGCTAGAAATGGCATAACTACCTAGGATAGCTCAATAATGATCTATAGCTAGCTTAGCTAGTTCATTTATGACATAATTCGCTCACTTAGGTACAAAATGGCATAGCTACCTAGGATAGCTCAATAATGATCTATAATTAGCTTAGCTAGTTCATTTATGACATAATTAGCTCACTTGGGTAAAAAATGGCGAACCTTGGTTTAGCTCCAAAATGACCTATACTTAGCTTGTTTTCCTTTAAAATGACATAATAACCATACTTATCTCCAAAATGATATATTATTCCTAGGATAGCTATAAAATGACCTATAATTAGGATTTTTTTCTTCCAAAATGACTTCATATGCTTAGTTAGCTAGAAAATGGTATAACTACCTAGGATACCTCAATAATGATCTATAGCTAGCTTAGCTAGTTCATTTATGACATAATAAGCTCACTTAGGTACAAAATGGCATAACTACTTAGGATAGCTCAATAATGATCTTTAATTAGCTTAGCTAGTTCGTTTATGACATAATTAGCTCAGTTAGGTAAAAAATGGCATAATAACCTTGGTTTAGCTCCAAAATGACCTATACTTAGCTTATTTTCCTCGAAAATGACATAATAACCTTACTTACCTCCAAAATGATATATTCTACCTAGGATAGCTATAAATGACCTATACTTAGCATTTTTTCCATCAAAATGACTTGATATGCTTAGTTACCTAGAAAATGGCATTACTACCTTAGAGAAGAGGATAGGAGAGGAGAAGAAGAAAG
This sequence comes from Hordeum marinum, assembly GCA_022496015.1. Lineage (NCBI taxonomy): Eukaryota > Viridiplantae > Streptophyta > Magnoliopsida > Poales > Poaceae > Hordeum > Hordeum marinum. The sequence continues at coordinate 392,748,054 of CM039675.1, read as the reverse complement.
AGAAGATAAAATCTTCTTGTTCTTCTTTTTCTTCTTTTTCTTCTAGCTAGTCTTCTTCTTCTTCTAACTTTATTCTTTCCTAATTTACAGATTTGCTATAGATGAGGAAGCTTTCATTCATGGAGTGTACTCTTCTACTTGTGCTTATTTTTTGTTTATGGATACTTGTTGGAAACTTATTTTGGATATGTATGTATGGATATGTTGTTGGAAACCATTGTATGTTGGATATGTTGTTGGAAACTTGTATGTTGGAAACTTGTATGTTGGATATGTTGTTGGAACTTATTGTTGGTATGCTTGTTAAAACTTATTATTGGTATGCTTGTTGGAAACTTTTATTGTTGATATGTTGGATATATATGTGAAATTCTGTCAAATTGAATGATTTTAAGAAAAAACAGAAAAAATAGGGGCTATATAGCCTCTTTGCCGTGTGCTGGCAGACGACAAAGGTCTTTGCCGTAAGCTAGCAGACGGCAAAGCTGCCACATGGCAGCTACCTGTGCAACCTGGGGTAGCACTAGGCTGGCCTAGGTGGGTTCTTTGTCGTCCGCTGGCAGACGGCAAAGACCTAAGGTTCTTTGTCGTGTGCTAGCGGATGGAAAATAACCCACCTAGGCCGGCAAAGAAACAGGTGCTTTGTCGTCCGCTGGCAGACGACAAAGAACTAAGGTCTTTGTCATCTGCCAGCGGACGGCAAAGCATGCCGTTAAGCCCTTAATGGACCTAAGTTGCCACGTGTGCCATCCATACCCTTTGTCGTCCACTGGCAGACGGTAAAGTGCCCTTTACTGTGGCTTATTCAGCCGAACGGTTGGCCGTCTGCTGGCGGACGGCAAAGCCTTTGTTGCCCGGCATGCATGCCTTTGCTGTCCGGGATGGCTGACGGCAAAGTGCCCGATTCCTGTTGTGATAGCATTATATGGTATCCAGTCCTGTTTACTCCCATATGCAAAAACCCACCTACTCGGGTTTATGCTTCTGTCACTCAAGCAACCCACCATAGGTGAATCATGAACACATTTCAACATCCTAGAACGAGGATCCCTCATGCTTGTGCGACACGGAGAGCACCATAGGACAACACTAATAATAAAACATGCTACTCAAACCAATCATGATCATCAATCAACCCATAGGAAAACAAAAATCTACTCAGACATCATAGGATGGCAACACGTCATTGGATAATAGTATGAAGCATAAAGCACCATGTTCAAGAAGAGGGTATAGTCGGTTGCGGGAGAGATTACCGCTGTAGATAGATGGGAGAAGGCGATGACGGAGTTGTCAAAGTAGATCGCCGTCACGATGATGGCCCCGATGGCATTCCGGCGCGAGCGGGAGAGATGGGAGAGAGCCCCCCTCCTTATTATTCCCTGACCCCCCTAGATGGGAGGCCCTTTGGTCCTTGGCCTCCATGGCGGCAGAGGGGAAAGAGCCCCTCCGAGTTTGTATCTCTCTCTTTGTTTCCTTATATTTGTACGCTACGACATTCTGGACTTTCACCGTTTCTTAAATATCCGGGGATGCGTAACTCCAATCAGGCTGAAATTTTGAGGGGATCTTTATCCAAAAATTAGCTTTCTTGTGGCCAAAGTATAGCTCCAGCCATCCCAAGGGGTGGCCACAAGCATGCCAGGCATGGCCAGGGGGTGGGCCGTGCCTAGCAGGCTTGCCACCTCCTCGAGCGTCGTCTCGTGTTGATTATTTTTCTCAAAAATCACATATATTCCAAAAAAATCTCCATAAGTTTTTATCGCGTTTGGAATTTGTTTGGATGAATATTCTGTGAAACAAAAAATCATGTAACAAACAGGAACTGGCACTCGGCACTGGATCAATATGTTAGTCCCAAAAATAGTATACAAAGTTGCCAAAAGTATATGAAAGTTGTAGAATATTCGCATGAAACAATTCAAAACTATAAATACGACAGAGATGTATCACTTTCTTCTCTTTGATCTTGAGCTTACTCTCGATCATTGTCATCAACAAGTTCTCTTGGCCTTGCACGACTCCTTGACATATAACCGCTTGGCATATGCCTCCTCCTTACTTGCCAAGCTGTCTTTGAACCTGTCCGTCATTTGGGCAACCACACCTTCTCTCTTTGCCCTTTCTTCCTTTAACTTCTTTCCTAGAACCCTCTTTGAACCATCTTTGGAGGTTCTTTGGTTGGGTCTATTGGATCAATGGTTTCATGCTTGGTGCCATGGGCGATAGTATTGTCAATATATAGGGTCCCCTTAGGTTGTCCATTCAACTTCAAGCAACAATGGATGACGGTGAAGGTTTTATTCTCTGGGTTAAAGTACACACTACATACACAGGAAGTCTAAAATATAAAACATTATCAACAATGCATATCTGGCTACAAAACTATGCATATTCGTCTACCACTAAATTAGAAATGCCTAGCAGTGGAAGGCGGAAAAATCCCAGCAATGGCGTGCAAGACTATCACGGACACCCGCCACTGACCTCCCGTCATTGCAAACATGGCATTAGTGGCAGGCGGGAACCACCACTTGTAGATAAATTACAGTTGTGGGTATTCTTTACTACCCGCCACAGGAGCCTGTAATCACCTGCCACTCGCTCCATGTTAACTGTGGCGGTTGTGTCGTAGCGCCCACCACTGGCGGGCAAGGCTCCAAAGAGAATAATATTTGTTGGTATTTCGTGTTTACGTACAGTACTTCCAAAATTTTAGTTCACATGGTCATATAATTCTCAACATAACTGAAGGAGACTCAATCCATTTTGCGAACAAACAACAAACTGAATAAGTAATCTAAAAAATCAACTTAACAAACAAACACCAGCGAATCTGAAACGTCCATTTTGTATCATGTTTTCCTATTGTTATTTATAACACTTTTCGTCATTATTTCAGTTTATGATCAAATTCTAATGCTTTTTCTCTCTTGATTTGCAATATTTACATGTTGAGGTGATATCTTCTCCGTCGCATCTATAATTTTTGATTGTTTCGTGCCAATATTCTACAACTTCCATATACTTTTGGCAACTTTTTTTACTAATTTTGGGACTAACATATTGATCAAGTGCCCAGTGCCAGTTCCTGTTTGTTGCATGTTTTTTTGTTCCGCTGAAAATACATATCAAACATACGGAGATTTTATTGGAATGTGTGTGATTTTTGGGAAAAAGAATAAAAGCGAGACGATGCCCGAGGTGACCACAAGCCAGGGGGCGAGGCCTACCCCCTAGCCACGCCCTAGACCCTTGTGGCCAACCCTTAGGTTGGTTGGAGCTCTCCTTTGGCCGCAAGAAATATAATATCCGGATAAAAATCCCCTCTAAATTTCAGCCCGGTCGGAGTTACAGATCTCTGAGTATTTAAGAAACGGTGAAAGGCCAGAATCTGGGAGCGTAGAAACAGAAGGAAACAAAGAGAGAGATCCAATCTCAGAGGGGCTCTCGCCCCTTCACCTCCATGGAGGCCATGGAATAGAGGGGAAACCCTTCTCCCATCTAGGGGGAAGATCAAGGAAGAAGAAGAAGAAGGGGATCTCTCTCCCTCTCTCTCCCAGTTGCGCTAGAACACCGTCGGGGCCATCATCATGACGTCAATCTACTCCGACAACTCCGTCATCTTCACCAATACCTCAATCACCTTCCCCCATCTATTTACAATGGTAAACTCTCCCGCAACCCGCTGTACCCTCTACTTGAACATGGTGCTTTATGCTTCATATTATTATCCAATGATGTGTTGCCATCCTATGATGTCTGGGTAGATTTTTGTTGCCCTATGGGTTGATTGATGATCATGATTAGTTTGAGTTGCATGTTTTATTACTGGTGTTGTACTATGGTGCTCTTTGTGTTGCGCATGCATGAGGGATCCTCATCGTATGGTGTAGCAATGTGTTCATTATTTGCCTACGTTGATTTGCGTGAGTGACAGAAGCATAAACCCGAGTAGGTGGGTTGCATATGGGAGTAAAGAGGACTTGATACCTTATAGTACTGTTGTTGGGTTTTACCTTAATGATCTTTAGTAGTTACGGATGCTTGATAGAGTTCCAATCATAAGTGCATATGATCCAAGTAGAGAAAGTATGTTAGATTATGCCTCTCCCTCGTATAAAATTGCAATAGTGATGACCGATCTAGTTATCGATTGCCTAGGGACAATTCCGCAACTCCTACCACCAATTTTCCACACTCGTTAAACTAACTGAGTTGTTTATTTATCTTAGCAGCCCCTATTTTTTATTTATGTGCTCTTTATTATCTTGCAAACTTATCTCGTTACACCGAGAAAGTACTTATAGTTTTATACTTGTTCTTGGTAAAGCGAACGTTAAGTGTGCGTAGAGTTGCATTGGTGGTCCATAGAACTTGAGGGAATATTTGTTCCACCTTTAGCTCCTCATTGGGTTCGACACTCTTACTTATCGAGAAAGGCTACAATTGATCCCCTATACTTTTGCGTTATCAAGACCTTTTTCTGGCGCCGTTGCTCGGGAGCAATAGCGTGGGGTGAATAGTGTCGTGTGTGCTTGTTTGCTTTATCACTAAGTAATTTTTATTTTTCTGTTATTAAATTGCTTTCTATCTTTAGATATGGGTAGGAAACTCAAAATACCAAAAAAATAGATGTACTTGCTGCTCCAAATGTTGAGGAACCACTAGTGTTCCGTACCACCGAAGAATATTACTTGGGTTATCTTTGATCCACTTGTGCTCGTGCTGAAAACCCAACTAGCTTAGTTGAGGGAAATCATTAAATGAGCATGCTCATTATGTGCGACACCACATATCTCAAAAAGGGAAACTCTTGTGGCATCAAATTAATACTTTGTGTTGCTATGCTTGGAATCTATGTGAAATTTATGACTTTACTTGTTGCTCTAAAGAAGCTAAAAAACACTATGCCTACCAATGTGTGTTTAATGATAATAAAATATCATCCTCTTATGTCAAGGAGGCCTATTGCTATAATGATGTTGAACAAATTGAAGAATTTGTTGCTTTTAAGGGTACCTATTAAATTGCTTCTTTCATTGAAAAGTATGATGCTACTCTTTACAAATCTGAAATTTTTGCCATACTTGAGTATTGCTATGAAAACTATGCTTCTAATGCTTATGTTAAACATTTTATTGAAAGAATGACCGCTGCCTTGGAAGAGACTAATATTTTGTAGGAATCTATGTAAGAAGAAATTCCTGACACTATGAGCTCATTAGATGAAAAAGATGACGAGGAGAATGAAGAACAAAAGGAGGAATAGTGGAGTAGCTACCTTTGCCCGCCTTCTAATGAGAGTAACTCTTCAACTCATACATTGTATAATTACCCTTCATTTTATCAAAGGATGAATGATATTATAATTGCTATGATCCCTTGGATTCGTTTGAAATATCCCTTTTTGATGAAGTTGATGCTTGCAATGCTTGTGGCCATGATGCCAATAATAATGATGCTTATGGAGATGAACTTGCTATAGTTCCTTATGTTAAACGTGGAATTGTTGCTATTGCACCCACACATGATAGTCCTATTATATTTTTGAATTCTCCCAACTACACTATATCGGAGAAGTTTACACTTATTAAGGATTATATAGATGGGTTGCCTTTTACTATTATACATGATGATTTTAATGAATATAATATGCATGTGCTTGCTGCTCCTACTTGAAATTATTATGAGATAGGAACTACATCTTCACCTCTCCATGTTTACGATACAATAAAATTGCAAGAAACTACGTATGCTATGCATTGGCCTTTACTTGGTGTGAAGGAATTGTTCTTGTATGACATGCCAATGTATAGGAAGAGAGTTAGAATTCATTGTCACATGATGTATATCACGTTTTGCTCACTACTTAATTACAAATCATTGCTAATTAAAATTGGCTTTGATATACCTTGGGATCCAGGTGGATCCACTACTTGAGCACTTTATGCCTAGCTTAATGGCTTTAAAGAAAGTGCTGCCAAGGAGACAACCCGGAAGTTTTAGTGAGTCATTTTATTCTGTTGTGTGCTTTTATATAGTTTAAAAAACAAAAAAATAAAGTGGGTAACTGATAACTTTTTCAAAAAGAAAAGTGAAAGTGAGAAAGACGAGCGACATTGAAGTGAGGGCTAGCCTTGAACTTTATTCATGCCCATGGTCACTTTGTGAATCTTGATTACAGAAACTTGTCAACAAAAATAATTACCCCCTTGTAAAAATCCATTTTATTATAAAAATAATGTTCCAAGAATTAACTTTAGGATGTTTAAATTGCTTGTTTGATATGTGCTCTGTAAAAACAGAAAATTTTGATGAAGTGTTTGAATTCTATATTTTACTGGAGCGTGAAAAAGATCTGAAATTTCTACAAAATACTTTATACAAATTTTGATAACTTACTAATTTTTCAGAATTTTTAGAGTTATTGAAGTATGGTGAATGTTCATATTACTACAGACTGTCCTGTTTTTGATGCATTGTTTTACTCGTTTTGATGAAACTATCGATTGTATTCATGGTATAAGCCATGGAAAAGTTATATTACAGTATCCACAATCCAAAAACAAAATATTAATGGTTTTTCAATAGTACTTAAAGTGTTAATTTGCTTTATTATAGTAACGGATATCATGAATGTTTTGTTAAGTTTTGTGTGATTGAAGTTTTCAAGTTTTGGGTGAGATCACGATGGATGAAGGAATAAGGAGTGGAAAGAGACTAAGCTTGGGGATTCCCGAGTCACCCCAAGTTAATATTCAAGGACTCCCAAGAAACTAAGCCTGGGGATGCCCCGGAAGGCACCCTCTTTCTTCTAGCAACCATCGGTAATTTTACTGGGAGCTATATTTTTATTCGTTACATGATATGCGTACATCTTTGAGCGTCGTGTGCTTTTTATTTTTCTATTAATAATTCACCATGCTGGTATGAGAAAGTCCTTGGTTTATTTATAGAAGGATATTTGCACCACACTTATATCTTTTGAGTATGGCTTTATAAAATGCTTCATGTGCTTCACTTATATCATTTGAAGTTTGGATTGCCTGTTTCTCACACATAGAAAACCGTCATTTGTAGAATGCTATTTTGCTTCACTTATATTTGCTAGAGTGTGGACATATCTTTTGTAGAAATAATTAAACTCTCATGCTTCACTTATATCTACTTAGAGAGTTAACATGAGTTGGTCATTCACATGGTTAGTCATCAAATACTACATAAAACTTGTAGATTAGTGAATATGATGTGTTTGATTCCTTGCAATAGTTTTTCTATATAAATATGGTGATAGTAGAGTCATGCTAGTGAGTAATTGTGTATTGGTATAAATACTTGTGTAAAGGTTTGTGATTCCTGTAGCATGCACATATGATGAAACTTTATGTAAGGAAGTCGGAGCATGATTTGTTTATTGATTGTCAACCTTTGTGTGAGGGTCGGGAGCACGCGATGGTTAACTCCTACCAACCTCTCCCCTAGGAGCATGCATCTAATACTTTTCTTTGATGAATAATAGACTTTTGCAATAAGTATGTGAGTTCTTCATGACTAATGTGAGTCCATGGATTATACACACTCTCACCCTTCCACCTTAGCTAGCCTTTCTAGTACCACGCAACTTTCGTCGGTGCATTAAACACACCATATATCCTCCCTCAAAACAACCACCATACCTACCTATTATGGCATTTCCATAGCCATTCCGAGATATATTTCCATACAACTTCCACCGTTCCGTTTATTATGACACGCACCATCATTTTCATATGGCTTTGCATGATCGTAAGATAGCTAGCATGATGTTCTGATGGCTTGTCCGTTTTTTATATCATTTTCTATGCTAGATCATTGCATATCACGGTACAACACCGGAGGCATTCATACAGAGTTAGATTTTGTTCTAGATATCGAGTTGTAATTCTTGAGTTGTAAGTAAATAAAAGTGTGATGACCATCATTATTAGAGCATTGTCCCATGTGAAGAAAGGATGATGCAAGCTATGATTCCCTCACAAGTTGGGATGAGAGTCCGGACTTTTAGAAAAATAAAAGAGGCCAGCGAAGCCTAAATAAAAAACATAGGACTTAGAAGCCCACCAAAAAAGAGAGAAAAGAGAGAAGGAACAATGCTAATATCATTTTTCCACACTTGTGCTTCAAAGTAGCACCATGATCTTCATGATAGAGTGTCTCCTATTTTGTCACTTTCATATACAAGTTGGAATTTTTCATTATATAACATGGCTCATATATTCCAATGATGGGCTTCCTCTAATTGCCCTAGGTCTTCATGAGCAAGCAAATTGGATGCACACCCACTTAGTTTCTTTTTGAGCTTTCATATGCTTATAGGTCTAGTGAATCCGTTGCATGGCAATCCCTAATCACTCACATTAATATCTATTAATGGGCATCTCCATAGCCTGTTGATACGCCTAGTTGATGTGAGACTATCTTCTCCTTTTTCTTCACAACCTCCACCATTTTCTATTCCACCTATATTGCTATATCCATGGCTCACGCTCAAGTATTGCATGAGAGTTGAAAAAGTTTGAGAATATAAAAGGTGTGTAACAGTTGCTTGACTTGTCATCGGGGTTGTGCATGATATAAATACTTTGTGTGGGGAAGATGGAGCATAGCCAGGCTATATGATATTGTAGGGATAACTTTCTTTTGCCATTATTTTGAAGAGATACAATTGCTTTATTAGTATGCTGGAAGTATTATTGCCTTAATATCAAATGATAGACTATTGCTTTGAATCACTCATGTCATAATATTCATGCCATGATTAGATTATATGATAAAAATTATGCTAGGTAGCATTTCGCACCAAAATTTCTCTTTTTTATCATTTACCTACTCGAGTACGAGCAGGAATTAATATTGGGGATGCTGATATGTCTCCGTCGTATCTATAATTTTTGATTATTTCATTCCAATATTATACATCTTTCATATACTTTTGGCAACTTTTTATACTATTTTTGGGACTAACATATTGATCCAGTGCCCAGTGCGAGTTCCTGTTTGTTGCATATTTTTTCGTAGAAAATCCATATCAAACAAAGTCCAAACGTGATAAAAACTCATGGAGATTTTTTGGAATATATGTGATTTTTGGGAAAAAGAATCAATGAGAGACAATGCCCGAGGTGACCACAAGACAGGGGGCATAGCCTACCCCCCGGCCGCACCCTGGGCATTTGTGTCCAGCCCTTATGTCGTTTGGAGTTCTCCTTTCACCGCAAGAAAGATAATATCCAGATAAAAATGCCCTCAAAATTTCAGCCCGGTTGGAGTTACAGATCTCTATATATTTAAGAAATGGTGAAAGGCCAGAATCTGGGAGCGCAGAAATAGAAGGAAAGAGAGAGAGGTCCTATATCGGAGGGGCTTTGGCCCCTTCGTCGCCATGGAGGCCATGGAACTCGCGCAAGCTCTGCCAGGCCGTTCTCCGCAAGGTGCAAGTCAAGGTGGCAATCAAGAACCCCAACCTCAACCTCACCAACGTCCTCCACCACTTGTAGAAGGATATAGAGGTCAAGGCGCTTGAGGAACTTGTCGCGCCCATCGTAAAGAGGGTAAGCCAAGTCAAGCGGGTTGATGGCGATTGTCGGGATTAGCTGCCTCACTCCTTGCTGCCGCACATGCCAAGAACAATTTATTTTAACTTAGAATCTTGGCAAGACCGATGTAATATTGCTTTCCATGCTTTGAACAATCGCTATGTTATCTTCCTTGTTCAATTTCTCTCTCTATATGCATTCACCCTAATCTAGATTGGAAACTTGCCAACGCGCACACCTCTGCCGCGAGCGCTAGGTGCGGGACTTTAGCAGCCTACTGGCGAGGTTGCTGCCAGCAAGAGACCCTGGTGCTTCCAATGCAAGCACCTATACTGTTGAGCGGACTCAAGACAAAATAGGGACACAACCAGTCGCAACAAGGTTCCTTCGCATGCAGGTTTTCCATACAGAAGTCGAAACCGTCCGAGGAGAATAACTCCACAACAAGGATTCACTTGGGGTTCTGCAACTTATCTTTTCGTTGCCACACTGCTTTCGGCAAGAGTTGCCTATAGGTATCCATACCACCATCCCCCCCGGAAAAGCTACACGCGAGGTAACCTTCTATCCTTTGAGGAAAAGAAAGAAGACAAAATATGGGTGCGGAACCTTGGCGGTCCGTTAGCTCTTACCGGAAGCAAGTGTAACGCAATATCTTAGACAAACATGCACATAAGTAAACATGACAATTAATCAAGATTTGCAGGACACTTATCTTTATTCAACTATGCACAAGGTCTGAGCCTGGCTTTGTACCAAGGATTACATGCTTCAGTGGAAAGACTTGTACAAAAGGTGGTTGCCGGGAGGCCCGGCAATCGCGCCTCACGGATAGAACTTGCGAAGATGTTTGATATTCCAGGAGTTGCTCACTAGAATGCCATCTTCGGTCTCCAAGCGGACTGTGCCAGGCCTGGTCACTTATACCACCCGATAAGGGCCTTCCCACTTTGGCGTCAACTTGTTGGAATTCTTGGCAGACTAAACACGCCAAAGAACAAGGTCGCCTTCCTCGAGACTTTTGGCATTAACTATGCGGCTATGATAGCGGCGCAAAGCTTCCTGGCAGCATGCAGCTCTCACAGCAGCCTGAAGATGATCTTCCTCAAGGGGTGTCGCGTCATCTTGTCGCAACTGCTCTTGCTCGAGCTCATCATAAGAGAGCACTCGAGGTGAACCATATATGAGTTCCGTGGGGCGAACTGCCTCCTCCCCATAGACAAGGGAGAAGGGTGTCTGGCCGGTAGCTTGATTTGGTGTCGTTCTGATTGACCAAAGAATCACCGGCAACTCATCAATCCAGTGCCTTTTGCATTTGTGCAGCCTCTCGAAAGTTATTGTCTTAAGGCCTCGCTGCACTTCAGCATCGCCCTTTCCACTTGGCCGTTGCTCCTTGGGTGGGCAACAGACACAAAACAGATTCTACTGCCAAGGTTTTGGACATACTGCATGAAGGTGCGGCTCGTGAACTGTGTGCCGTTGTCAGTGATGATCCTGTTGGGAACACCAAAGCGGCAAACTAGTCCTTTGAAGAATTTGATGGCTGACTGTGCTGTCACCTTCCTCACTACTTCCAGTTTTGGCCACTTTGTGAACTTGTCGATTGCAACGTACAAGTAATCAAAGCCCCCGGCAGCACGGGGAAAGGGGCCCAAGATGTCAAGCCCCAGACCGGAAATGGCTACGAGAGAGGGATCGTTTGAAGGGCTTGAGCTGGTTGATGTAATTTCTTCGAATAAACTGGCATGCTTCACACTTGGTTACTAATGCCGTTAGATCCTCGAGGGCAGTGGGCCAAAAGAAGCCTTGTCGGAATGCCTTTTCGGCAAGTGCTCTTGTTCCTATGTGGGATCCACATATGCCTCCATGTATCTCTGCCAACAGCTCCAGTCCATCTTCCCGGGAAATGCATTTGAGTTTCACACTGTTCGATCTCTTTCTGTACAGGAAGTTGTCCACGAGCTGCTACATACTGGACTGACGTGCTACTTTCTCTGTTTCTTCTTGTTCTTCGGGAAATTCACCTGTTTGAAGGAAATGGATGATGTGATGTGCCCATGCTGGAGCTTGGGGCTCGACAACAAGGACTAAAGGCATATCCTATGTCGGGGAAGCATTTTCCTCAACGGCAAGGGCCTGAGGCCCTGCCGGAGTCTGTTCTCTGTGGCAAGACTAGCGAGAATGCGTGCTTCCACGGCAAGAGCCGGGGCCCTGCCGGAGCACATGGCTAACCGCCAAGCCTGACATTGTGTCTGGCGACTTCCTCGCTAGCGGCATCCGGGAGATCTACTGGGAAATACTTTCCTTCCTTCTCTTCTCTTCCCTAGTTGATGGTGTCACGGAGGGTTGAGTTAGTCGGAGCACGAAAGTTCCTGGTTCCACTGGAAACTTAAGGACAACACATTTTGACAGGCCATCGACAACACTGTTCTCTGCACGTGGAACGTGCTCCATTTACAGGCCGTCAAAACATTCTTCCAACTTCCTCACTTCATCTACATAAGCTTCCATCAATGGGTTATGGTAATATTTGTTCACTTGTCTGACGACAGGCTAAGAATCACCCCTGGTAATGAGTTTCTTGATCCCAATGTCTGTCGCGATCCTGAGACCGGCAAGTAGTCCTTCGTACGGAGCAGTATTGTTTGTTGATCTCTCCTGGGGAAAGTGCATCTGAATCACATACTTGAGGTGCTCTCCAGTGGGTGCGACTAGCAGTACTCCGGCACCGGCGCCTTGCAGTGAGAAAGCCCCGTCAAAATACATGATCCCTTCTTGATCGGTTTCCTTGCCGGGGAGAGTTGACTCTAGAACTTCTTCATCTGGCGTTTGGGTCCATTCTGCAATGAACTCCGCCAATGCTCTGCTCTGGATGGTCGAATTGCTTTTAAACTTGAGACCAAAGCTTGTCAGTTCCAAAGCCCACTCCATGATCCTGCCAGTAGCTTCTAGGTTTCGCAATATCTGCTGTAGCGGGAAGCGAGTGACAACGGTGATCTCATGTGCTTGGAAGTAATGGTGCAGCTTCCTCGAGGCCATAAGAAGGCCGAAGAGAAACTTTTGCATGCCAAAATATCTTGACCTAGCCCCCTGCAACAAGGAGCTAACAAAATAAACTGGTCGTTGCACGATCTTCTTCTTCTAGATTGTCTCATTCAACTACGCAGATCCTTCTTTGCTGGCACCAGACCCTGCCGGGGAATGCATTGGCTCGTCATTTGGCGGTCCCGTCATTGCTGCTGCTTCTTCATCAACCTCTCTTTCAGCCACTAGTGCAGCACTCACCACTTGATTTGTTGCCGCTAGATATAGCAGCAATGGCTCTTGTGGTTTCAGCAAGACTAGGACTGGCGGAGAGGAAAGGTACTTCTTCAAATCCTATAGCGCTGCCTCCGCTTCCGGAGTCCATTTCATTCGACCTGCCCGCTCCAAGATTTTGAAGAAGGGCAAGGTGCACTCAGTAGACTTTGAGATGAACCTACTCAGAGCAGCAACACAGCCGGCAAGACAAGACACATCTTTGACACGTCTTGGTGCTTCAATTTGCTTAATTGCTTTGATGTTGTCGGGATTTTCTTCGATTCCACGTTGAGATATAAAGAACCCGAGATCTTGCCGGATGGGACGTCGAACACACACTTCTCAGGATTGAGCTTCATGTTGATCTTGCGCAGGTTTGCAAATGTTTCTTCTAGGTTTTATATGAGCGTGGCCTTATCCTTGGTTTTGACCACTATGTCGTCCACGTAAGCTTCCATATTTCTATGTAGTTGGGGCTCAAAACCAATTTGTACTGTTCTCGCAAATGTAGAACCAACACTTTTCCTTGGTTTTGACCACTATGTTTCTTCTAGATTTTATATGAATGTGGCCTTATCCTTGGTTTTGACCACTATGTCATCCATGTAAGCTTCCATATTTCTATGTAGTTGGGGCTCAAAACCAATCTGGACCGCTCTCGCAAATGTAGAACCAACACTTTTCAACCCAAAAGGCATACTCAAAAATAAATACGTACCACATGGGGTGATAAATGAGGTCTTCTCCTCGTCTTCGTTGGCCATGAAAATCTGATGATAGCAGGAGTAGGCATCAAGGAAAGACAATAAGTCGCAACTGGCAGTGGAGTCCACAATCTGGTCAATGCGCGACAAGGGAAAGGGATATTTGGGGCAGGCTTTGTGGATGTCTGTGAAGTCAATGCACAAGCTCCACTTCCCATTCGCCTTGTGCACTACAACTGGATTGGCCAACCGTGTTGGATGGAGTACTCCTCTGATCAAGGCAGTCGCTTCTAACTTCTTGATCTCTTCGGCAATAAACTGCTGCTGCTCCAAAGCTTGCTTCCAGAACATCTACTTGACGGGCCGCGCATGTGGGCAGACGGCAAGGTGGTGCTCAATCACCTTCCAGTGAACACCGGGGATATCACATGGTTGACATGCAAACACATCGAAATTCGCTGGCAGGAAGGCAACGAGCGCGCTTTCCTATTTGTTGTCGAGGGTGGAACTTTTGGTAAAATTTCCTCCCGTGCCACCCTACTTGGCGGGCTCCTTCTTATTCTCTGGTAGAGCTGCCTTGGACCTCTTGCTCTTGCCGCCGGAGCTCTCTGGCACATCGTCAACGGGAGCGCAGCAACCCGAGGATGCACGCTTGCAGGAATGTGCGCCAAAGGCCTTCCCGGTCTTCTTCCCCCCAGGAGCTTCAACAGTAGGAGCAAGTCACTTGGCGGCGGGTGCTGCAACTGCCCTCGGTAGAGTTGGTCGGCGTAGCTAAGTGCGCTTTTGTTGTCGGAGTTGATCGTAATGACGCTCATTGGCCTAGGCATCTTCAACACATTGTAAGTGAAGTGGGTGGCCGCCATGAATTTGGCCAGTGTTGGGCAACCAAGGATGTGATTGTACAGCAACAAGATCTTGGCGACATCGAAGACGATCTTATCTGTTCTGAAATTAATATCACTGCCAAATGTCACCGGCCGCGTGATCTTGCCCTTCGGCTAAGTTTTCCCTAAACCGACCCCTTGGAAAGCGCCTGTCGGCTCGAGATCTTCATCGGGGATTTGTAGCCTCTAGACGACAATAGGTGAGATCAGGTTTAGGCTGGCCCTACTATCGACTAGCATCTTCGTCACCTTGACGTTGCGAATAGTTGGCGAAACCAACAACAACAGGCACCCTACCACAGTTATGCGATCAGGGTGATCCTTGGCATCGAAGATGATAGGAGTGTTGGACCACTTCAGAGGTGTTTGTGTACCTCGCGTGCCCATTGTTTAAGTTGGCAATAGGAGGAATGCGATAAGGCACCTCCCTCAATGCACATCATCTCTATAGCCTTTTGAAACTCATTCTCGATGGACTCATCGTCCTCCACGAGGTCTTCATCATCACTCTCTTGCTTGTCGCGGCCACGAGTGTGCCGATCTTTTTATTGCGTGGGCTTGCCGCGGCGACCACCTCGGCCAACGCGCTTCTTGCCGGACCCTTTAGCACCATCCTGGCATTTCTCCTTGTCTCGTATCTCGTACTTGGCTTTTTGCTTCTTGGCAAGCTTCTCAACTTGTCGACAGTCTTGAAGCTCATAGCCCTTAGGTCCGATGGATCTTGCAATACTGCTTGCTGGAGCCTTCCGTCTTGTCAGCAGCTGCCATCGCCTGACAGGAGACGCACCCGGAAACATCCTTGTCGGGGTCATCAACCTTGCCCTTCTTGGCGGTACCGGTGTTGCCGGATCCCTTGACGCCAAGCATGGCTTTGCCCTTGCTCTTCTTGTTGTGCCACTAGCCCTTCCTCGCTTGGGCGATGGCGTCTTCATCTTCACAGTCGACCCCTGCGCCAGCATCTTCACCGGGGAGTCTTCTCCCATCTTCAGCCCTGGCACATTTGTCTGCTAGATCATAAAGCTCAGCAACATCCCTGACTCTTTGCATTGCTAGCTCTTCCCGCATCCTACAGTTGCGCATGTTCTGATGGAACACGCAGATAACAGCGGCAGGATGAACGTCTGGTATGTTGTTGTGCAAGCGGCTGAACCTTTGGGTGTACTTGCACAAAGTCTCGCCCTCCATCTGAGGGATGATGTGAAAGTCGCTTGCTTGACCAGGAGTTTGGTGACCTCTAGTAAAGGCGCCCACAAACTCGTGGCACAAGTCTACCCAGGAGGAGATGGATCCCTCCGGCAGGTGCATAAACCATCATCGGACAGTGGGCTTAAGCACCAACCGGAAGTAGTTGGCTTATATCTTGTCGTCATAAGCCCCGTCATCCTGCACTACAATGGTGTGGATGCTCAAGAACTCTGGCAGGTGAGTCTTGTCATCATACTTCTCTGGGATCTCTTGCTTGAACGTGCGGGAATTGGGCCACTTGACTCGCCGCAGCTCACGGGTAAATTCTGGACAACCCATGTCGTAAGGTAGGCTGACAGGATACCCTGGCGCAGACTTGTCTACACTGGCCCTCGTGCACCTATCAGACTGAGGGCAAGTTTCCTGCTCCCGCTCGATTGCAGTTCGAGCGTCTTCCTTGCTTCGTTCCCGAAGAACTTGATGCTGGTCGCAGCTTGTCCGTGGATCGGATGATGCCGTCGAGTAACCGTCGTAAACGTCGATCTGTCGAGTCGGTGACCGGTGTTGTTGTTACGGAGGAGAGTGTACCTTGGGTGCGCCGCCTCCGGCTTCCTCACGTCTAGCGTAAGCCCGCTCGGTGGACCGAAGCCTATCCGTGAGGTAGAGGAGGCTCTGAATGGTGGCTCTCCATTTGTCAAGCTTCTCCGTAGCAGGAGGGAAGTTCAGGAGTAGTTGTGCTCACGCCATCGCTTGTTCCGATGTGGCTGGCAGCAAACGGCGCGAGGAACGCGAGGTGCTCTATCTTCTAATTGTGTTAGAAGGAACACTGTCGCGGTCCCGCGTCAGCACACCACTCCCGCTAGCATGCTGACAAGCGTGCTGGTCCTATGCACCTAGGGAGTGATGCGTACACTAGTAGAATGTCTGTCTGTAGTCCGGTCGGGATGGGCCTTTAGTACTGGTTCCCCGACTGGTACTAAAGGGTTGGTACTAAAGGTCCAGACCTTTAGTACCGGTTGGCCCACGGACCGGTAATAAAGGCCCACCACGTGGCTGCCTCCTTGGGCTGGTGGTGGAGGACCTTTAGTACCGGTTGGTGATACCAACCGGTACTAAGTGTTCTGTGTTTTTTGTTTTAGATTTTAATTAGGTTTTAATTTTCCACTCTATTTTCTGTGTTTTCCGTTCATTTCGGATTTATTTTACGGTGCTACATATTGTAAATAGCACACAAGTTGATGCATATATATATATACACACGTAATATAATATAGAATATCACATACACAATATATATACAAATGGAATTACACATCCATATATGTTCTGGACTTATAAATTAAGGCCCAAAACCCGACTATGACTAGCTAGCTAGTGCTCCAGATGAAATCTCAGTTTTCTACTACTGATTTGCTGGCATTATTGAGGCGGCGGTAAGGAATATTGCTCTCCGTTTACATCAATGACATGTCAAAGAAGAAATCCCGAAAATTCCACTTGAAGTGCTAGAAAGCGTTTCTCGAGTGAGAGCTTCGACATCATCTGCCAAACCTCGAGTTATCTTTCACGTACTCTTCTGTGACGTATATGGTATTTAGACTGGATGCGAATGTTCTCGCAGAGGAAGTATCCACATAAATTTGTCCCTTATGGCTGCTTCGCGCACTTTGCAAAATAATAGAATTCAATAAGATAATTAATAATCAAGCATGATAATCATATTGAAACCTAGTAGTAATACTTAATTACCTGCATCTTTTTCCACTTCAGCTTCAGTTTCCATTGACGACCATGATGGTTTTTTTCTATCATCTTTTTCCAAACACTACGCGGCAAAAAAAAAGAACGAAAGAGTTATTATAATTACTTTTGATATCAGGAAATAATGAAAGAAAGCAAGGTCGATAAAGATTGAAATTACCGTTCTATCATAGTTAAAATACAAGTCCACGTATGATTGTTCTAGTGTATCTAGTGAGTCGTACACTTGAACAAGTCCATCCGCGAGGATAATATTTAGGAGGATATAGTGGTCTCTGCGTAGAAGTTTATATAATTAAGCACGCATGCATATAACTCATCAACTATGTTTTGGCATAATGTATAATGTGTCCTTGGCATACTGTTTTACCACATGACCATGAACGGTATTTGGGTCGATGAACCCAATGTCATCGGTTCCCTCTTGTTTCAATTCCGACATCTTCAATCTGCATAATAGCGTAGAAAAGAACATATATAGTGAGGATAAGCCAATGAAAGATATATGAGCTAGAGACTTAAATTATTAATGATATAAATCACTTACAGACAATAGCAAATGATGGGAGTTTTGTCGATGGAGTCCATGTGGTATAACTGGAAAAGTTCTCAAAATTCAAGACGTATGTCACATCCATCAACTAGACCAAGGAGGACTAGGGGTATTACCTCCCACGGATGGCCTTGAACATGGGTACATCATGTGTCATCACCGCTTGTGCCTAATCTCGCACCCGGATCCCGTCGGTGTCCTCTGGCCCCAACCACCTTCGATAAGCCTACCCATGGCATCTATCATGAGAAAGCAACGACAGTTGGTGCCCACCGTGGGGCTATATGCGGCGCCAGCCAGATTCATGCTCCGGGCGGGACCCCTCGCCATTCCCCGCCACCGCCGCACGTCCAGGCGAAACCGCGGGCTCATGGGGCTTGCTCTGGCAGGCCCTATAGGCAATATTGCGGACCTCACGCTCGACAACGACACGCTCACCGAGCGCTTTGGCAGGCTGAGCCTTGACGAAGCACCAGTTGCCAACGAGTACCCTAGCCAGGTGCTCAACTGCTCCGACCCACCCACAACTATGGGCGTACTCGCTGCGACCCAGTCTAGTAGCTCTCACGTCCGTGTTGGAGCGATGGCCATCATCTCAACCACCTCCTCCGACCGCACACGGGCCGAGGTCAACGCCGTCGCGGCCCGCGTCGGCACCTCCGACGCGCTTGGCACGGACCTTCGGGGCTTGAGCACCCCCATCGCCCCGATGTAGAACCCCGACGTCGCCACAGCCGAGCTAGAGGCGGCTTGCTGCCTTTTGTTCGAGGATGCCATCACGCTTGTGGCCATGCGGCGCCGCATGAAGGCTGCTCAGCGGGAATACGCCTCCGCCTACAGTCTCACCTAGGCTGGCACCGAGCCCAGCCGGTGCGGGGTTGTGCGCGACTGCGGTCGCGTGGTTGCCGAAATCTTGGGCGGCAACATGCCCATCTACCACACCCCTGCGGCCAACCTGCAAGCCGCCAAGGTAGCCTACGAGGATCTGGCTACCTTGGAGGGCAAGGAACGTGCCAACCGCGAGCGTCACATCAAAGACCTCATCGACGCTGCCAACGCACAGCGGCACCAGCTCGCGGAGGGTGCCACCGCCTCCGGAGGCCCCTTGCCCGAGCACGAAGGCACAGGGACCGCCGACCGTTAGCCGGCTCAGCACTCCTGTTCCCCTCGCTTCTACGGACGTCGGGTCGAGGCAAGCAACCCCCGGCACTCTCAGCTACTAGGGAATGCAACCGGCAGTGAATAGCCGGTGCACCAACAACCCTCCTCGGAGCGGCCGCCACCACAAGGCATCGACTGCCGGCAGCCGGCACAGCCTTGGGCACACGCCATCCTTGCGGCATGAGCCGGGATGGTTGGTCCCGCTTGTTATCCGCCTCGAACTATCGGCCCGACTCGGGCCGTGGGTCCCCCACAACGAGAACAACGCTCGCCTCCTAATCGACCGGGTCGCGCAGTCGGCCCTCCTCGAGGAGAAGGGCTCAATTGGCCCAGCATGCTTCGGCCCCCTGATCCGCAACAAGCCATTCCCGACCGGCTTCACGCGCCCCCGGGACACCCCGAAGTACATCGGGGCCGCCAAACCCGAATATTGGCTAATCGACTACACCACCGCAGTCGTTATCGCCAGGGGTATCAAATGTGTAGATGTCCGCTACGCTCCCCACATGCTGATCCGATCAGCCCGCACTTGGCTCAATAGCCTGGCAGCCGGCAACATCAACACCTGGATGGACTTCGAGGAAGCCTTTGTTAGCAACTTCACCGGCACCTACAACAGCCTGGCCACCCCCGTGAACTTGCCATATGCGTTCAGGGGCCGGACTAGTCCCTCCGCGACTACCTCAACCGATGGACCAAGCTCCACAACTCTTGTGAGGGGGTGCACGAGGTGCAAGCTATACAGTACTTCACTGAAGGTTGTCGCGACGACACTCCCCTCAAGCACAAGCTCCTGTGCTCCGAGCTAGCGACACTAGCTAAGCTCATGACAAAGGTAGACAAATACGCCACGGACGACTCCACCATTCGGGTCAAGACGACCCCGCCCGTCAAGGCAGCACCGACGGCGGCGGCGTCCCGACCGGCTGCCGATAACCGGCAGCCGTAGAACAATGAGCGCAAGAATGATCAGCCCGACTCCCGCTATGGGAAGCGGTAGGTCGCCACCATTGAGGAGCAGGAGCCGGCAGCCCAGTCTTCCAGCCAGAGCTAGCGCACTGGCAAGGCTACCTCGCAGTCCAAGCTCACATTTGAGCAGATGCTCGACCTCCCCTGCAAAACCCATTTTGGGGCCAAGCCCTCCACGCTCATGCTCCGGCAGTGCAGCTTCTCACAGCGACTGGCCCGGGGGGACGGCCTGTTGGCTCCCCCCCCCGCGCCGCCTCCCCGTGTGCTGGCCCCGGCCCCAGCTGCCGCCCCGGCATCGGCTCCGGCTCCGGCCCAGAACGACGATTGCATGCACGACCAGTTCTCCAACCAGGACAGTTGCTATGTCGTCTTCACTAGTGAAGAGACGAGAAGACATGCTCAACACCGGCTCCATCAAGAGGTGAACGCCACCATGCCGGCAACTCCCCAGTTCATGCACTGGTCAGAGAAGTCGGTCACCTGGAGCCAGGCAGATCACCCGGCTGTGATGCAGAGTCCTGGCAGCTATGCCCTGGTACTCAACCCCACCATCGCCACCAATAAACACACCTACCGCTTCACGCGGGTGCTGATTGATGGTGGCAGCAGCATCAACATCCTCTACCTCGACACGATGCGTAATCTGGGGCTGAAAATAGAAGACCTGCAGGCGAGCCAGATGGTTTTCCACGGCATCGTGCCGGGAAAGTCCTGCTCCCATGTCGGCAAGATCAAGCTTGACGTCCTCTTCAGCGGCCCCGGTCACTTCCGCCGCGAGCCGGTGCTGTTCGTGGTAGTGGACCTCAAGAGTCCCTACCACATACCACTGGGTCGACCAGCTCTCGTCAAGTTCATGCTGGTCCCCCACTAAGCCTACCTCAAGCTCAAAACTCCGGGCCCAAACGGAATTATCACCATCGCAGGTGACTACAAGATGTCACTCGAGTATGCTTGAGACAGCAGGCGGCTAGCAGAGGCCGTGGACGTAGCCGAGGAGAAGCGGAAGCTGGACCGACTCGTGGCCCATGCCGGCTTCTCCCTCGCAGTCGGTCGGAGAGGCCTCCTTCCAGCCGTCCAAGGACACCAAGCAGATCCCCCTCGACCCAACCAACCCCGCGTAGTGCGTCACCATCGGCTCCCACCTCGACAAGAAACAGGAAGGCGAGCTTGTCGACTTCCTCCGTGAGAATCGGGACATCTTTGCATGGTCCCCCAAAGACATGTCCGGTGTTTCGAGGTAGTTCCCCAAGCACAAACTACACATCTGACCGGACGCCAAACCGGTCAGGCAACCCCTACGCCATTTCTCTGAGGAGAAGTGGTGCACTATAGGAGAAAAGATCGCCCGGCTGCTTGTAGCCAACTTCATCATGGAAGTTTTCCACCCAAACTGGCTGGCCAACCCAGTCCTGGTGCTGAAGAAGAACAAAACCTGGCCATGTGCATCGACTACACTAGCCTGAACAAGGCATGCCCCAAGGACCCATTCGCCCTGCCGCAGATCGATCAAGTCATTGACTCCACAGCCGATTGCGATTTGCTGTCTTTCTTGGAGGCCTACTCCAGCTGCCACCAGATCAAGATGGACCTGGAGGACCGGCTCAAGACCTCCTTCATGACGCCTTTCGGGGCCTACTGCTACATCACCATGTCCTTCGGCCTGAAGAACGCATGCGCCACCTTCTAGCGGTGCATGTAGAAGTACCTCCTGCCTCAGATAGGCACGAACGTCCATGTTTACGTCGATGACATCGTCGTCAAGACCAAGAAGCACTTCAGCCTCCTTTACAATCTCTCGGAGACCTTCGCGAACCTGTGCGATTGCAAGATCAACCTCAACCCGGAGAGGTGTGTCTTCGGCGTCCCAGCTGGTCAGCTCCTGGGTTTCTTCGTGTCCGCTCGCGACATTGAAGCCACCCTAGAGAAGATCAGCGTGATGGAGCGCATGCCCATACTGACCCGACTCCGTGACGTCCAGAATTTCACCGCCTGGCTTGCCTCACTCAGCCAGTTCATCAACCGGCTGGGGGAAAAGGCCCTGCCCCTCTACGGGCTCCTTCGCAAGACGGCTCTGGTCGAGCCGGGCCACATGAAGTGGCCGGGCTTGTTCGACTGGCCCGACGAGGCGGACAAGGCCTTCCGCACCCTCAAGCGGGCACTCACCTGAGCGCCCATCCTGGCCGCGCCGGCTGAGAAGGAACCCTTGCTCGCCTACATCACGGCAACCACTCGCGTCATCAGTGTCGTATTGGTGGTCGAGCGGACGGAGGAGGCAAAATCCCTGCCAGTCCAGTGCCCCATCTACTACCTCAGTGAGGTCCTCTCCACCTCCAAGCAAAACTATCCCCACTTCCAGAAGATGTGCTACGGCATTTACTTCGCCGCCAAGAAGGTCAAGCAGAACTTTTAGGAGCACACCATCACCATGGTGAGCACGACCCCGCTCGACGAGATCATGAGCGGGCAGGACTCCACTGGCCGGATTGCCAAATGGGTCATCGCCCTCATCGACCATGAGATCCGGTACGAGCCACGTACTGCCATCAAGTCGCAGGCATTGGCCGACTTCCTCGTCGACTGGGAGGAGACCGAGTTCGTGCTGCCTCCCCAGACTCCACGCATTAGCGCATGCATTTCGACGACTCAAAGATGAGGATCGGCTTGGGTGCCGGCATAGTCCTGTCCTCCCCAAAAGGTGACCAGCTTAAGTATGCCCTCTTGATCCACTTTGCCGCCTCCAACAATGTGGCCGAGCGTGAGGCCATCGTCCACGGCCTTCGGCTCGCCAAGGAGATCGGCATCATGCGCATCCTATGCTTCGTTCACTCTGACCTCGTGGTGCAGCAGGTCTCTGGCGAACGGGACGCTAGGGACACCAACATGACCAGCTACCGCTTCCTCATACAGCAACTCACGGGCTCCTTCGAGGGATGTGAGTTCCACCACATCCCACGGGTGGACAACGAGGCGGCCAATACACTGGCGAAGATCGATTCCACCCGGCAGGCCATCCCAGCCGGCGTCTCCCACAAGCGGCTGCTCAAACCAGTGATCAAGCCTTCCCCAGAATCGGAGTCCATCTTCGTGCCGGCTGATGTCGTTGGCCCGTCGGCGGCTCAGGCTGCTCCCCAGCATCTTCACCACTGGCTCCCCCACCCTTGGCTACCTTGCCGGTGCCGTCTCTGCAGGTCCAGCTGGCTGCATCCAAGGTGGTCAGCTCCAACACCATGACGGTCATGATGATGATCGACGCCCCTCCAACAGTCTCCATCTCGGGGGCTGGTGAGCCGGTTCCGGGGGCTGATCATCCAGGCCCGGGGGCTCCCGAGCTTGCCCCCGTCTCGTCTCCCTCATGGGTCCAGCCCATCCTAGCTTTCCTTCTATGTAGTGAGCTCCCCCCGGACGAAGACACAGCAAGACAAATCCAGCACTAGGCCTCGGCCTACAACATCATCAACAACGAGCTCGTCCACCGTAGCACCACTACGTTTTCCAGTGGTGCGTCGAGCCAAAAAAGGTTCAGGAGATCCTCCTCGACATCCCCCAGGGTGAGTGCGGGCACCACGCCGCCTCTAGAACACTACTGGCCAAGGCTTTCCACCATAGTTTCTACTGGCCGACTACCTTGGAGGAGGCCAAGAAGTTGGTCGGCGAGTGCAAAGGCTGCAAGCGCTTCAGCACGCAAAGCCACGTTCCGGCTTCGGCCCTCCAGACCATCCCCCTCTATTGGCCCTTTGTCGTCTAGGGGCTTGGCATGGTGGGACCCTTCAAAACCGCACGAGGCGGCATGAAACATCTGCTGGTGGTCGTCGACAAATTCACCAAGTGGATAGAGGTCAGGCCAATCAAGAAGCTGGACGGCCCCATGGCCATCCGGTTCATCGATGACATCACGGTTCGCTATGGTGTCCCCCATAGCATCATCATCGACAACGGCACGAACTTTGCCAAGGGCGCTCTCGGGACCCCGATCCTAAGTCATATGATTCCATACTGTAACAAGCCACATCACTTTGCATCCTCACGCACGGTACTCCACGGCTGCCACCTTACCTTGGCCGGGACCGTTTGCGTCTTTTGGCTCACGTATGTGAACATGTCGCTGGCAATCACACAACAAAGAACCCGGGCCGACATAACTAGTCATAGAACACCAGTGGCACATCCGTACGGAAACAGGCATACATAACCCAGCAATGCAGGTGTCGGCCTCAAGCGTGTGTAGACAAGTCATAGCAAGTTACAAGGACTCCATTACATCGCGAGACACGAATGTCATCACTGCACGTAGACGAGTCGTAACAGGCTACAGGGACTCCATTACACTGTGAGACATTTCCCCAAACGGACAGACACAGCAGCAAAGAAGGATACATGCCGGTCAATCAATGTGTCCGGAGCAGTAGCAAGCTACCATGGCTCGGTGGAAGCACAAAGAGGCAGTTTACCGTAAAGAGTACTACTGAAGGCACACGACTAGGTGTCGGATCCCATACATACCGTTGCACGTCACACGTACGCACGACATGCCCGATATGCATAGATACAACTATGGCATCATAACATAACCATACAACAATATTACTTTTATTTAAGAGGCTCAGACGAGCCTTGCATAATATGTTCTTACAGATAGGGGCCACATGACCCGACACTCAAGTCATACAAACATAGTCATACAAGCCAGCGGAACTTAAGCTGTCTGAGTACAGATGGCAAAATATAAAAGAGGCACATGGCCTGACTATCTACAGCCCACCACACGGGCAAGATCGTAGCTGGGACACCAGCTATTCGGCGTCGTCAACGTCTAGATAGAACCCACCTGATGGGTCCTGGTTTTCTTTTGCAACATTAATTAAACAAGGATGAGTACAATCGTACTCAGCAAGTCTTTAAAACAGACCTAGTTATTTTTGCTCATGTATCATCAAAGGGGTGGTGGAGTTTATGCAGAAAGCCAGCTTTGACTCATGGCTAACCTACACTACTCAGTTTAACACTCTTTGTTACAATTTTACTTATCGCACACGAGTCCACTAACTCCATCTCAATACACCACCATGGACTCACCTTCCCCTTCCAGAAGAGTGCCATCCACGATACTCACACTTGTCTTGAGATTTTTTAGAAGTATCCATTTGATTATCTATGAACAACATAAGTTCTCCAAGTAGTCCATGTCCGAGGATGCGGCTATTCGAATAGTTTCATACCCTGGAGGGGTGTACTTCTTCACACACGCTCTCGCCACTTATCGCTGTGTGCCATAAACCATGCACCTCGGCAACCTTCAAGCGGATGCCCAGCAAGGGAGTCGGCTAGGACCGTCAATCACATATGACCTCCACTCTAGGCTACAGCCTATTTGAGACTGACCCGCATAGAAGTCCGACCGAAGTTTCCGCTACGGTGCCAAACAATATGCGCAGGGTTCCCAAGCCCACTATTCGGGTGACACTTGGTACACCGTGCCACTGCCTACCGCGTCGTAACCCACCCCGAGGGTCAGCGCTACGCACGGCCTCCAGCATGCTATAAACACCAGAAACTACTTGCAATACCTGGACCAAAGACTAAGCGACTGATAAGTCGACTGGGGTCATATTTCAGGGCCCAGCATGTGGTAGTATCTCGTCTTGTATCACAACCACGGAACCCAGTTCCTAAGAACGGTCCCAATGAGACAACCCACTATGTACTCCTACATAGCCTCTCATCGCTACCTTTACCAAATCGAATTCATTATGAGCTCATCGCATTGGACGACACTGTTTCACTCAGCTCATCACCCAGATGAAACAGACCTGACACAACTCTAAGCATAGCAAGCATAGCAGGCAAAGTAAGCTAAGCACATCATGGCACAAGCATCTACCAGGTATGCTAGGTTGCAAGGTTTAGCTATTTACTGTGACAAGATCAGGTCATGCATAAGAATAGGATCATCTACCGTGTATGACTGACATGTGATCGTTTGTCCTAATGCAATAAACAAGAGCAGGAGCGAGAGAATGGGATGTTATCGACATGATCAATGGGGTTGCTTGCCTTGCTGGGTTGCGGAGGAGTTCTCTCCTTCGTCGGGGTATAGAGTAGTATCTTCCGGATTAGGGCCTACCGCAACGCAAATAAAAACATTTAATACAAGAATATGCAACAATATGATGCATGATCATGGCATAGTAGTATGCATAAGTGAGCTAATGTAACTAGTGATCATATCAATTTGAAATGAGTTTGAATATAGATTCAAAGTTGTTCTCATTTCAAATTCTATATGTTGACCTAATGCTAAAATGTCCATGTTCACCTATTTAGGTTTCTCTAACATGCATGAGAGTAGCACCATTGGACTCATTGGATTTTTCTGATAAATTTTCATATATAAATTATTTTCATCTGAGTTACAGATTAATTTATATGATTTTTCAAAGTTTTAAACATTTTCTGGAATTATTTTTATTGAGAAAATGATTAAATGCGTCAGCCTGATGTCATGCTTGCGTCAGCAGTCAACAGGGCCAGGTCCAGGTCAAACTTGACCAGTGGGACCCGCCTGACAACCTCTCAGGACTGGCTAGTGTCACTGGCAGGTGGGCCCCTGTAGTCAGTGACTCAGGGGTTAATCCCGAGTTGACCCGAGGTTTGACTCGGGCCAGGGCCCACTTTCAGCGTCTAGGGGGGGTTAGTTAGCACGGTCATTAGACACTAATGACGTCGCCACACTGGCACTTGCCGGAGGGAGATCGTCTTCGACCATCCGACACGGCGGAGGCTCGTCGGAAGCCCTTGGAGGGGTCGGATCGACGCGCGGAAGGCACTAGAACAAAGCCCGTGCTTGACCGCGTCGATTGGGCTGGTTAGGAGGGACCGGCGATCACCGGAGGCTCGCCGGGGAGCACTTCCATGGTGGCGCCCGATCGGCCACTACGGCGAGGAGCGCCAGGGAGCACACGGAAGCTAGGGTAGAGGGGGAGGAGGACGGGATGCTCACTGGGAGGTTGCAGGGGGGGCTCGGAAGGCTCGGGGACGACCGGACGACTCCAAACGACGGCGAGGACCGACGGTGACCGGCGGAGGGGATTCGGCGATGACGGCGAAGCAGAGGACTCCCGGCTCGATTCCTCCGTCGAGGGGCTTCAGGGGCTCAGGGCGGAGCTGCTGGTTGGGTCAGGGGGGCTCAGGGGTGGCTAGAACGGCGGCACGACGGCGAGGAGTTGCACAGCCATGGCGGGTCCGAGAGGAGAAGAGGGAAGAGCGGGGAAGAGGAGGGAGAGAGCGGTGGGGAAGCGTCTCGGGGCTTATCCCCGTCGTCGCGCTGGCGAGGGAGGGGCCAGGCAGGCAGCTGCGTGGTGCCACCGGCGTGAGCGCACGGCGTCCACACGCCGCGCCTACTAGACGCTAGGAGGAAGAAGACCCTCCTTGGCCAGATGGGCCAGCAGGTAAGCTCCCTCTCTCTTTTTCTCTTTTTTTCCTTTCTTCTGTTTTCTATTTTTCTGACCTGTGTTTAATTTATTTCCAGGTTCAATTAACTTTCAAAATGTCCCCAAATGTTTTCTAAAAAGTAGTCTGGATATTTCAAACTTGTGACTGAACTTTCAAATTATTTTGAGAACAAAAATGTTAATAATGAATTATTTATCATTTTCAGGGGCTTTAATCATTGATTTTAAATTATTTCTGAAGTTCAAATAACATGATTGACCCCTGATACATGTTTCCCCATAATTATCATACATGGGGAACATTTTTAATGGGCATTTTGGATTTGTTGAAAATCCATCAAGTTGAATTACCTTATTTCATTAGGTGCTTGGGGTTTCTTTCCTTCTCCCGTTTTCAACTTAATGCAATGATGATGAATGATGATGCAAGCACAAGACCAACCTAAGACACTTGCTAGGGTTGTGACAACTCACCCCCACTCAAAAGAATCTCGTCCCGAGATTTTGAAGTCGTCGGGAAGAGCGCGGGGTACTCTAGTCGAAGACGATCTTCTCTTTCCCATGTCGCCTCCTTTTCAGAATGATGCGACCACTGAACCTTAAGAAACTTGATGTTCCGACGCCGAGTGGTACGCTCAGCTTGGTCGAGAATACGAACGGGGTATTCTCGGTATGAAAGGTTATCTTGGAGATCAAGCGTTTCGTGGTCCACTTCTCGGACAGGGTCCGAAAAGCAACGCCTAAGTTGCGAGACGTGGATGACATCATGAACTTTGGATAGATGTGGCGGAAGTTCCAATTGGTAGGCAACCTCTCCTCGTTTAGCAAGAATGCGAAAAGGTCCAATGTAACGAGGAGCCAACTTGCCTTTTATACCGAATCGATGGGTACCCTTCAGAGGTGTAACCCGAAGGTAAGCCTTCTCGTCAACTTCATAAGTCACAGACTTATGATGACGTTCATATTGACTCTTTTGACGGGATTGGGCTGTTTTTAACTTTTCACGAATAATGCGAACTTGCTCTTCTGCATCCTGGATCATGTCCGGGCCAAAGAGTTGCCTCTCTCCGGTTTCTGACCAGTTAAGAGGTGTTCGACATCTTCGTCCATAGAGAACTTCAAAAGGGGCTTTGCCCAAGCTTGATTTATAACTATTGTTATAAGAAAATTCGACAAATGGAAGGCAGTTCTCCCAATTCATACCGAAAGATATAACACAAGCTCGGATCTTGTCTTCGAGAATTTGATTGACTCGCTCAACTTGACCACTTGACTGAGGGTGGAAAGTAGTGCTAAAGGATAGATGAGTCCCCATAGCAGTTTGGAAACCTTCCCAAAATCGAGAAGTAAAAATACTTCCGCGGTCTGAGTTAATCTCCAAGGGAACACCATGAAGAGAAACTATTCGAGAAACATATAACTCTGCTAGCTGACTAGCAGTAATGCTTCCCCGAACAGGAAGAAAATGAGCCACTTTGGAAAGACGATCAATGACTACGAATATAGCATTGTTCCCTCTCTTGGTCATGAGAAAACCAGTGATGAAATCCATACCGACCTTATCCCATTTCCATTCAGGAATAGCTAAGGGTTGAAGGGTGCCTGCAGGCCTTTGATGCTCTGCTTTCACACGACGACCAACGTCGCAATTAGCCACATACTGAGCAATTTCTCTCTTCATCCTAGTCCACCAGAACCTCTGGCGTAGGTCCTGATACATTTTGGTACTACCCGGATGAATTGTGAGAGGAGAATCATGAGCCTCCTTAAGAATCAGCTGCCTAGGATGTTGGCTTTTAGGAACCACTAAACGGCCCTGAAAATGCACTACACCTTGATGATCTATAGAGAAGTCCTTAGCGCAACCGCTAACGACGTTCTCTTTGATCCGGGAAATTCCCTTACCACGCCTTTGGCCAGCTATGATTTGATCCTTAAGAGTAGGTTTCGCCACCAAGTCGGACAGGAATCCTTGAGGAACAATGTGAAGATTTAACTTCCTGAATTCATCATGGAGAAGCGGTTGACCTTGTTGTAACATCAAATTGTTACAATAAGACTTACGACTTAGTGCATCAGCCATGACATTGGGTTTTCCCGGGGTGTAAGTTATCCCTAAGTCGTAATCTGTAATCAACTCTACCCACCGTATTTGCGTGAGATTCAAATCCGGCTGGGTGAAAATATATTTCAGACTTTGGTGATCGGTGTATATCTCACAACGATTACCCAGAAGGTAATGTCGCCATGTCTTTAGTGCATGGACTACAGCTGCAAGTTCAAGATCATGTGTTGGATAATTATCCTCATGTGAACGCAACTGTTGAGATGCGTATGCAATCACATGACGGTCTTGCATAAGAATGCAACCTAATCCTTGTCGCGAGGCGTCGCAGTAGATAATAAAGTCCTTAGAAAAATCTGGTGGCACCAGAACGGGAGTAGAGGTCAGTCGTCTTTTCAACTCCTGAAAACTATGCTCACATTGTGGGGTCCACTCGAACTTTTGATCTTTCTTGAGGAGTTCAGTCAGAGGTTTCACAACCTTGGAGAAATTCTCAACAAAGCGGCGACAATAGCTCGCGAAGCCAAGGAAACTCCGAACTTGCTTAACCGATTCAGGTTGAGTCCAATCAAGGAAGGCCTGAACTCTCTCGGGATTGATAGCAATACCTTTGCCAGAGATCACGTGGCCCAGATAGGTCACTTCCGGCAACCAGAATTCACACTTAGAGAATTTGGCATACAGGCGGTGCTCTCGAAGTTTCATCAATACCAGCCTCAGATGCTCAGCATGTTCTTGTTCGTTCTTCGAGTAGATGAGTATATCGTCGAGGTAAACCATGACGAATTTATCCAAATACTCCATGAAGATCGAATTCATCAGACGAGAGAAGGTATCTGGGGCATTGGTTAAACCGGAGGACATGACGGTGTACTCGTATTGGCCATAACGAGTGACAAAAGCCATTTTTGGAATGTCCCCGTTTCTAATTCTGATTTGATGGTATCCCAACCTCAAATCCATTTTGGAAAAGACGGAGGATCCAGCGAGTTGATCGTACAAATCGTTGATCCTGGGGAGCGGATACATGTTTTTGATAGTGACCAAGTTCACTAGTCGGTAATCCAGAACCATTCGATCCGATCCATCCTTCTTCTTGATGAAGAGGACGGGGCAAGCCCAAGGAGAAGAACTAGGACGAATGAAACCTTTCTTCAAAGCTTCATCGAGTTGGGTTTTTAGTTCGGCTAGTTCTAAGGTTGCAATCTTACAGGGTCTTCTGGCTATTGGGACTGTCCCTGGAATAAGTTCTATCACGAACTCAACATCTCTGACAGGTGGAATACCTGGCAGTTCTTCTGGAAAGACATCCGGAAAATCACGGACTACCGGAATATCTTCTAGCTCGGGGAGAGGGCTAGCATTTAGGGAATAGAGTTGGCGCTTGGTTGTTTGAGTAGAGACATTAACTATCTCACCCGAGGGATGTATAAGTTGAACATTCCTAGAATGAGTATCAATCTTGGCATAGTGGGCTTTCATCCAATCCATACCTAGAATGATATTGATGTCCGAGGACTTAAGAGCTATCAAAGATGCTAGGAATACTAGTCTATCCACCAGAATTTCATTGTTATGGCTCACTCTAGAAGTTTGCCACTTTGAACCAGGAGTCTGAACTACTAAAGGAGTGGGCATGTCACAGAAATACATGTTATGTAACTATGCATAACTTTCTGAGATGAATGAATGAGATGCCCCAGTATCAAATAGAACAAATGTTGGATGGCTATTAACAAGAAGCGTACCTAGAATGACATCAGGGTCTTCAAGAGCTTCTTCAGCAGACACATAATTAACTCGCCCACGGTTAGGAGCTGGCTTCACATAGAAAGATTTCCCTGGTTTTCCGCGTCCAGCGGGCTTAGCATTGTTCTGGGGACACTCACGAGAATAGTGTCCCGGTTCTCCACACTTGTAGCATACCACTGTAGCACGAGGGGCAACATTTACTTGTGGTCCTCCAAATGGTCTGGGTGGAGGGTTGGACTGAACTGGACGAGGTGCCTGGAAAGATGGCCTCGCAGTGTATCTTGGCGGCAAAGCAGCATTGGGCACCCATGCTCGGCGTTTATTGGGGCCTGAACCCGATGCAGGGTCGAAGTCATGGTTATGCTTCCTTGTAGCCTCGTAGTCAGTTTGTCCGGACTCAGCATTGATGGCCTTATTGACAAGAGCCTGGAAGGTGGTGCACTCATGCAAGCGAAGATCTCGGCGAAGCTCAGCATTAAGTCCCTTGCGGAACCTAGCCTGCTTCTTGGCATCAGTTGAGACTTCCTCTGGAGCATAGCGAGCAAGATTACCAAACTCGCGACTGTATGCATCCACTGACAATCTGCCCTGTGTGAAGGCACAAAATTCCTCTCTCTTGTGGTCCATCAGCCCTTCCAGGATGTGATGGAGACGAAATGCGGCGCTGAACTCTGCCCAGGTTGGTGCAGGTACCTGGGGACGCATAGCCTCATAGCTTTCCCACCACAGGTTGGCAGGTCCCTCCAGAAAGTATGTCGCAAAGGTCACCTTGTTGGCCTCTGAAACATTTGCAGCTCGAATCTTGCGTGACATACTGGTCAGCCAATCATCCGCATCGAGGGGATCGATCGAGTGATGGTACTTAGGCGGACACAGTTTAATGAAGTCACCAAGTGACACTCCATCATGGTGATCATTGTGGGGAGCACGAGCGGTGTTCTGTTCAATCCTCTCCAACAGCCTGTTAGTCTCCCTCTTATTCCTTTCAGCTTCTAGCATCACCTCCGCTAGAGATGGTGCTCGTGGCAGCTCTTCTTGCCTTGGCTGGCTACTCTCGCCTTGCTCATGAGCATGCACGGGGTTGTTCCTGGTTGACACCATCCTGAGGAAAACAATCCATACCTTAGACATGGAGAACAACAACTCTAGGGCATAGGTTAAGGAATGCACTGATCAACATGGCATGTGGGATACCACCAATCAACATGGTAAAACAACTACCATATGAAAATTAGGTTTCATACACACCATGACTTAGTTTAGTACAAACCCAAGCTGAAAACAACTACGGAGAGATGACACAACTCATCGGAGGCATTACAGGCATCCTATACATTATCTATCTACACCTCCGGAACTCAACTCTTGACCTTGATGATATCCCACAAGACACACAGGACTGTGGCGATATGTCTACTACCATACTAGATCTAACATCCACGCACTCAAACGTCACCGTAGAATGCCTCGTACAGGTTACCCCCATGACCTGGGAGCTGAACCTGCGGATCTGGAAACACTCTAGCCTGGGATCCCTGGAAACCATAAGGACATGGGTGTGGCCTTGGTCCCCTTGTCGGCGGCAACAGCGGTCCTCGAAGAGGGGTGATGCCTCCAACATCAGGCTAGTCTACGTGTGCTGGCAAATGAGTCCGCGATGGAGTCAGCATCTCCATATCTCCATAACCTGTCTGCACGACAGGTGCCAACTGCGTCAAGGCTGTCCAAAGACAGGCCCGGGTAGCATAGAGCTCCATGCGAAGGGCACGTGCATCATGATCCCTGTTCTCCAACATCTGAGCAGTCACCTGCAGTCTAGGGTCTTCATGAGAATGATCAGAGTAGGCTGCACTGAGATATCCATCCTCTCCTCCCATGGAAGCAGGAACATAGCAGAATTCCGTGTTCTGTAGCAAACCATGGTGAAACCTCATAATAGTCAGCATGGTGTAGGCGGCTTCCTGAACTGCCATATCTATGGTAACTCCCAATCCATGAGTCCAGTGAAGCGGCGCTGCAGCTCCAGGATATGAAGGGTATATCCTAACAGTACACAAATACTGACTCTGGTTGAAATCTCGATACTGCTCCTCCACTGTGTACTCTGGGTACTAGCGATATCCAGCCTCCATCATCACTCTAACCAACATGGCCGTGTGACCCGGCACATTGATGCACCTGGTCAGACGGACCACCTAACGGAAAGGACGAGAGGGCATCTGAAACAGAGAATGATGCAAAGACATTAAAGAACCTAACAGAAATTGGACAACATAATGGCTGTAATTGCTCAACAATTTTTTTGAGACAATTGAAAAGAGATTGGAAAGGCATAACCACTCGACTATCTAGACTCAATCTCTTCTCCATCTGTTTGTCACACCAACAACACTAAAATAACTACACTTATTCACAAGCAAGCTAGCTATTGGTCCATGGCTAGAAACTCGTCATCCTAAGCAATAGATGAGAATCCTAGTTCCTATCCCCGTAGAAAAGATGAGAATGACCAAGCATAGAATAACTTGGGAAGAGGAGTAAAAAGAGCCTTACGTTCCCTTCCACAATCAGTTCCCCTACTTATCTATAGTGTTTCTAGACTCAACTTCGACCGGTTTGGCTTGGTAGTCCTACAGTCAGTCAGGCTCTGATACCAGCGTTGTCGGGACCCCGATCCTAAGTCATATGATTCCATACTGTAACAAGCCACATCACTTTGCGGCCTCACGCACGGTACTCCACGGCTGCCACCTTACCTTGGCCGGGACCGCTTGCGTCTTTTGGCTCACGTATGTGAACATGTCGCTGGCAATCACACAACAAAGAACCCGGGCCGACATAACTAGTCATAGAACACCAGTGGCACATCCCTACGGAAACAGGCATACATAACCCAGCAATGCAGGTGTCGGCCTCAAGCGTGTGTAGACTAGTCATAGCAAGTTACAAGGACTCCATTACGTCGCGAGACACGAATGTCATCACTGCACGTAGACGAGTCGTAACAGGCTACAGGGACTCCATTACACTGCGAGACATTTCCCCGAAGGGACAGACACAGCAGCAAAGAAGCATACATGCCGGTCAATCAATGTGTCCGGAGCAGTAGCAAGCTACCATGGCTCGGTGGAAGCACAAAGAGGCAGTTTCCCGTAAAGAGTACTACTAAAGGCACACGACTAGGTGTCGGATCCCATACATACCGTTGCACGTCACACGTATGCACGACATGCCCGATATGCATAGATACAACTATGGCATCACAACATAACCATACAACAACATAACTTTTATTTAAGAGGCTCAGACGAGCCTTGCATAATATGTTCTTACAGATAGGGGCCACATGACCCGGCACTCGAGTCATACAAACATAGTCATACAAGCCAGCGGAACTTAAGCTGTCTGAGTACGGACGGCAAAATGTAAAAGAGGCACATGGCCTGACTATCTATAGCCCACCACACGGGCAAGATCGTAGCTGGGACACCAGCTATTCGGCATCGTTAACGTCTAGATAGAACCCACCTGATGGGTCCTGGTTTTCTTTTGCAACATTAATTAAACAAGGATGAGTACAATCGTACTCAGCAAGTCTTTAAAACAGACCTAGTTATTTATGCTCATGTATCATCAAAGGGGTGATGGAGTTTATGCAGAAAGCCAGCTTTGACTCATGGCTAACCTACACTACTCAGTTTAACACTCTTTGTTACAATTTTACTTATCGCACACGAGTCCACTAACTCCATCTCAATACACCACCATGGACTCACCTTCCCCTTCCAGAAGAGTGCCATCCATGGTACTCACACTTGTCTTGAGATTTTTAGAAGTATCCATTTGATTATCTATGAACAGCATAAGTTCTCCAAGTAGTCCATATTCGAGGACGCAGCTATTCGAATAGTTTCATACCCTGCAGGGGTGTACTTCTTCACACACGCTCTCGCCACTTATCGCTGTGTGCCATAAACCATGCACCTCGGCAACCTTCAAGCGGATGCCCAGCGAGGGAGTCAGCCACGACCGTCAATCACATAAGACCTCTAGTCCAGGCTACCGCCTATTTGAGACTGACCCGCACGGAAGTCCGGCCGAAGTTTTCGCTACGGTCCCAAACGATGTGCACAGGGTTCCCAAGCCCACCATTCGGGTGACCCTTGGTACACCGTGCCACTGCCTACCGCGTCGTAACCCACCCCGAGGGTTAGCGCTACGCACGGCCTCCAGCATGCTATAAACACCAAAAACTACTTGCAATACCTGGACCAAAGACTAAGCGACTGATAAGTCGAGCGGGGTCATATTTCAGGGCCCAGCATCAGATAGTATCTCGTCTTGGATCACAAACACGGAACCTAGTTCCTAAGAACAGTCCCAATGAGACAACCCACTATGTACTCCTACATAGCCTCTCATCGCTACCTTTACCAACTCGAATTCATTATGAGCTCATCACATTGGACGACACTGTTTCACTCAGTTCATCACCCAGATGAAACAGACCTGACACAACTCTAAGCATAGCAAGCATAGCAGGCAAAGTAAGCTAAGCACATCATGGCACAAGCATCTACCAGGTATGCTAGGTTGCAAGGTTTAGCTATTTACTGTGACAAGATCAGGTCATGCATAAGAATAGGATCATCTATTGTGTATGACTGACATGTGATCGTTTGTCCTAATGCAATAAACAAGAGCAGGAGCGATAGAATGGGATGTTATCGACATGATCAATGGGGTTGCTTGCCTTGCTGGGTTGCGGAGGAGTTCTCTCCATCGTCGGGGTACGGGGTAGTATCTTCCGGATTAGGGCCTACCGCAACGCAAATAAAAACATTTAATACAAGAAGCTGCAACAATATGATGCATGATCATGGCATAGTAGTATGCATAAGTGAGCTAATGTAATTAGTGATCATATCAATTTGAAATGAGTTTGAATATAGGTTCAAAGTTGTTCTCATTTCAAATTCTATATGTTGACCTAATGCTAAAATGTCCATGTTCACCTTTTTAGGTTGCTCTAACATGCATGAGAATAGCACCATTGGACTCATTGGATTTTTCTGATAAATTTTCATATATAAATTATTTTCATCTGAGTTACATATTAATTTATATGATTTTTCAAAGTTTTAAACATTTTCTGGAATTATTTTTATTGAGAAAATGATTAAATGCGTCAGCCTGATGTCATGCTTGCGTCAGCAGTCAGCAGGCTAGGTCCAGGTCAAACCTGACCAGTGGGACCCGCCTGTCAACCTCTCAGGACTGGCTAGTGTCACTGGCAGGTGGGCCCCTCTAGTCAGTGACTCAGGGGTTAATCCCGAGTTGACCCGAGGTTTGACTCGGGCCAGGGCCCATTGTCAGCGTCTAGGGGGGGTTAGTTATCACGGTCATTAGACACTAATGACGTCGCCACACTGGCACTTGCCGGAGGAAGGTCGCCGGCGACCATCCGACACGGCGGAGGCTCGCCGGAAGCCCTTGGAGGGGTCGGATCGACGCGCGGAAGGCACTAGAACAAAGCCCGTGCTCGACCGCGTCGATTGGGCTGGTCAGGGGGGACCGGCGATCACCGGAGGCTCGCCGGGGAGCACTTCCACGGCGGCGCCCGATCGGCCACTACGGCGAGGAGCGCCAGGGAGCACACGGAAGCTAGGGAAGAGAGGGAGGAGGACGGGGTGCTCACTGGGAGGTTGCAGGGGGGTTCGGAAGGCTCGGGGACGACCGGACGACTCCAAATGACGGCGAGGACCGACGGTGACCGGCGGAGGGGATTCAGCGATGACGGCGAAGCAGAGGACTCCCGGCTCGATTCCTCCGTCGAGGGGCTTCAGGGGCTCAGGGCGGAGCTGCTGGTTGGGTCAGGGGGGCTCAGGGGTGGCTAGAACGGCGGCACGACGGCGAGGAGTTGCGCGGCCATGGCGGGTCCGAGAGGAGAAGAGGGAAGAGCGGGGAAGAGGAGGGAGAGAGCGGCGGGGAAGCGTCTCGGGGCTTATCCCCGTCGTCGCGCTGGCGAGGGAGGGGCCAGGCAGGCAGCTGCGTGGAGCCACCGGCGTGAGCGCACGGCGTCCACACGCCGCGCCTACTAGACGCTAGGAGGAAGAAGACCCTCCTTGGCCAGATGGGCCAGCAGGTAAGCTCCCTCTCTCTTTTTCTCTTTTTTTCCTTTCTTCTGTTTTCTATTTTTCTGACCTGTGTTTAATTTATTTCCAGGTTCAATTAACTTTCAAAATGTCCCCAAATGTTTTCTAAAAAGTAGTCTGGTTATTTCAAACTTGTGACTAAACTTTCAAATTATTTTGAGAAGAAAAATGTTAAAAATGAATTATTTATCGTTTTCAGGGGCTTTAATCATTGATTTTAAATTATTTCTGAAGTTCAAATAACATGAATGACCCCTGATACATGTTTCCCCATAATTATCATACATGGGGAACATTTTTAATGGGCATTTTGGATTTGTTGAAAATCCATCAAGTTGAATTACCTTATTTCATTAGGTGCTTGGGGTTTCTTTCCTTCTCCCCATTTCAACTAAATGCAATGATGATCAATGATGATGCAAGCACAAGACCAACCTAAGACACTTGCTAGGGTTGTGACAGGCGCGCTAGCGCGTTTCTGCGCCAAGCAGGGCATCCCGCTCGACCTGGCTGCCGTCACTCATCCACAGTCAAATGGCCAGGTCGAGTGGGAGAACGGCCTAATCCTATCCGGCATCAAGCCCCGGTTTGTAATGCCGCTGGTAAGGTCAGTCAACTGCTGGGTCGACGAGCCGCTGGCTGTCCTTTGGAGCCTGAGGACCACTCCCAATAGATCAACCGACTACACACCTTTCTTCCTTTTGTATGGGTCCGAAGCGATCATTCCCACTGACATCGAGTTCGACTCGCCTCGGGTCGCCCTATACATCGAGAAGCATGCAAAGAAGGCGATAGAAGACTTCATCGACCTACTCGAAGAAGCCCGTGAACTGGCCTTGAGCCGGATGGCCATCTATCAACAGAAGCTCTGGCACTACCACAGCAAGCAGATCTAGCCACTCTCCTTCCATGAAGGGGACCTGGTGCTCAGGCGGATCCAGCGGACAGCCGGCCAGCACGAGCTGTCCTCTCCATGGGAGGGCCCGTTCATCGTCAGCAAGGCGCTACACAATAACGCATACTACCTGGTAGATGCCTAGAAGCCGCAGAAGCGCAAAAGAGATGCCTCCCGCACGCCGGCCCCGGCCGCAGCCGCCGCACCAAAGCCGGCTCCGGCTCCGACCCAGAACGACGGTCGCCTGCACGACTAGTTCTCCAACCAGGACAATTGCTATGTCGTCTTCAGTAGTGAAGAGACGAGCAGACATGCTCAACGCTAGCTCCATCGTGAGGTGAACGCCACCATGCCGGCAACTCCCCAGTTCATGCACTGGTCGGAGAAGCCAGTCACCTGGAGCCAGGCAGATCACCTGGCTATGATGCCGAGTCCCGGCAGCTATGCCCTGGTCCTCAACCCCACCATCGCCACCGATAAACGCATCTACCGCTTCACGCGGGTGCTGATTGATGGTGGCAGCAGCATCTACATCCTCTACCTCGACACGATGCGCAAGTTGGGGCTAAAAATAGAAGACCTGCGGCGAGCCGGACGGTTTTCCACGACATCGTGCCAGGAAAGTCCTGCTCCCATGTCGGCAAGATCAAGCTTGACGTCCTGTTCGGAGGCCCTAGTCACTTCTGCCGTGAGCCGGTGCTGTTCGAGGTAGTGGACCTCAAGAGTCCCTACCACATACTATTGGGACGACCGGCTCTCGTCACGTTCATGTCGGTCAACTACTACACCTACCTCAAGATCAAAATTCCGGGCCCAAATGGAATTATCACCATCGCAGGTGACTACAAGATGTCACTTGAGTACGCTCAAGACGGCACACGGCTAGCCGAGGCCCTGGACATAGCCGAGGAGAAGCGAAAGCTCGAATGGCACGTGGCCCTTGCTGCTAGTCAGCTGGCCATGCCGGCTTCACCCTCGCAGTCGGTCGGCGAGGCCTCCTTCCAGCCGTCCAAGCACACCAAGCAGATTCTGCTCGACCTGGCCAACCCCGCGCAGTGCGTCACCATCGGCTCCCGCCTCGACAGGAAACAGGAAGGCGAGCTCGTCGACTTCCTCAATGAGAATCGGGACATCTTTGCATGGTCCCCCAAAGACATGTCCGGTGTTTCGAGGAAGTTCACTGATCACAAACTACACGTCCGACCGGATGCCAAACTGGTCAGGCAACCCCTACATTGTTTCTCTGAGGAGAAGTGGCACACTATAGGAGAAGAGGTCGCCCGACTACTTGCAGCCGGCTTCATCATGGATGTTTTCCACCCGGACTGGCTGGCCAACCCAGTCCTGGTCCTAAAGAAGAACAAGACCTGGCGCATGTGCATTGACTACACCAGCCTGAACAAGGCACACCCCAAGGACCCATTCGCCATGTCGCAGATCGATCAAATCATCGACTCCACGGCCGGCTGCGATTTGCTGTCTTTCTTGGACGCCTACTCCAGCTGCCACCAGATCAAGCTGGACCCGGAGGACCGGCTCAAGACCTCCTTCATTCGGGTCCTAATGCTACATCACCATGTCCTTCGGCCTGAAGAACGCAGGCGCCACCTTCTATCGGTGCATGTAGAAGTGCCTCCTACCACAGATAGGCAGGAACG
This sequence comes from Hordeum marinum, assembly GCA_022496015.1. Classification (NCBI taxonomy): domain Eukaryota; kingdom Viridiplantae; phylum Streptophyta; class Magnoliopsida; order Poales; family Poaceae; genus Hordeum; species Hordeum marinum. The sequence continues at coordinate 392,707,986 of CM039675.1, read as the reverse complement.
TCCACGTCTACTTCGACGACATCATCGTCAAGACCAAGAAACACTTTAGCCTCCTCGACGGATCTCTCGGAGACCTTCATGAACATGCGCGATTGCAAGATCAAGCTCAACCCGGAGAGGTGTGTCTTCGGCGTCCCAGCCAGCCAGCTCCTGTATTTCTTCGTGTCCGGTCGCGTCACCGAAGCCAACGTACAGAAGATCAGCGCGATCGAGCGCATGCCCAAACCGACCCAGCTCCGCGACGTCCAGTAGTTCACCGGTTGGCTTGCCTCACTCAGCCGATTCATCAGCCGGCTGGGGGAAAAGGCCATGCCCCTCTACGGGCTCCTTCGCAAGACGGCACTAGTCGAGCCGGGTCACACGAAGAGGTCAGGCGTGTTCGACTGGCCCAACGAGGCCTTCCGCGGCCTCAAGCGGGCACTCATCCGCACGCCCATCTTGGCCACGCTGGCTGAGAAGGAGCCCTTGCTCACCTACATCACGGAGACCACTCGCGTCATCAGTGTTGTCTTGGTGGTCGAGCGGCCGGAGGAGGGAAAATCCCTGCCGGTCCAGCGCCCTGTCTACTACCTCAGTGAGGTCCTCTCCGCCTCCAAGCAAAACTACCCCCACTTCCAGAAGATGTGCTACGACATTTACTTTGCCGCCAAGAAGGTCAAGCAGAACTTTCAGGAGCACACCATCACCGTGGTGAGCACGACACCGCTCGACGAGATCATGAGCGTCCGGGACTCCAACGGCCGGATTGCCAAATGGGTCATCGCCCTCGTCGACCACGGGATCTGGTACGAGCCACGTACCGCCATCAAGTCGCAGGCATTGGCCGACTTCCTCGTCGACTGGGAGGAGACCGAGTTCGTGTTGCCTCCCTAGACTCCACTCATTGGCGCATGCATTTCGAAGGTTCAAAGATGAGGATCGGCTTGGGTGACGGCATAGTCCTCTCCTGCCCAAAAGGTGACCAGCTCAAGTATGCCCTCCAGATCCACTTCACTGCCTCCAAAAATATGGCCGAGTGTGAGGCCATCGTCCACGGCCTCCGGCTCGCCAATGAGATTGGCATCAGGCGCAACCTATGCTTCGTTGATTCCGACATCGTGGTGCAGCAGGTCTGTGGCGAATGGGATGCCAGGGACGCCAACATGGCCAGCTACCGCTTCCTCGTATAGTAACTCACTGGCTCCTTCGAGGGCTGTGAGTTCCACCACATCCCACGAGCGGGGCAGCTGATATGCTGGCGAAGATCGATTCCACCCAGCAAGCCATCCCAGCCCGCGTCTCCCACAAGCAGCTGCTCAAACCATCCATCAAGCCTTCCCCAGAATCGGAGTCTAGCTTCGTGCCGGCTGATGCCGCCGGCCCATCGGCGGCTTAGGCTGCTCCCCCAGCATCTTCGCCACCGGCTCCCCCAACCTCGGCTGCCTTGTTGGTGCCGGCTCTACACGTCGAGCAGGCTGCATCCGAGGCGGCCGGCTCCGACACCACGACGGTCATGATGATGATCGACGCCCCTCCAACCGTCTCCATCTCGGGGGCTGGTGAGCCGGTCCCGTGGGCTGGCAAGCTGATTCCGAGGGCTGAACACCCAGGCCCTAGGGCTCCCGAGCCGGCCCCCGTCTCGGCTCCCTCATGGGCCCAGCCCATCCTAGCTTTCCTTATGCATGGCGAGCTCCCCCTGGACGAAGCCACAACAAGACAAATCCAGCACTGGGCCTCGGCCTACAACATCATTAACAACGAGCTCGTCCACCGCAACACCACTTGTGTTTTCCAGCGGTGCGTCGAGCCAGAAAAGGGTCAGGAGATCCTCCTCGACATCCACCAGGGCGAGTGTGGGCACCACGCCGCCTCTAGAACACTAGTGGCCAAGGGTTTCCGCCACGGTTTCTACTGGCCGACTACCTTGGAGGAGGCCAAGAAGTTGGTCGACGAGTGCAAAGGCTGCAAGCGCTTCAGCATGCAAAGCCATCTTCCAGCTTCAGCCCTCCAGACCATCCCCCTATGTTGGCCCTTCGTCGTTTGGGGGCTAGACATGGTGGGACCCTTCAAAACCGCATGAGGCGGCATGATACATCTGCTGGTGGCCATTGACAAATTCACCAAGTGGATCGAGGCCAGGCCAATCAAGAAGCTGGATGGCCCCACGGCCGTCTGGATCATCGATGACATCACGGTTCGCTACGGCGTCGCCCACAGCATGATCACCGACAACAGCACGAACTTCGCAAGGGCGCGCTAGCGTGTTTTTGATCCCAGCAGGGCATCCCACTCGACCTGGCTACCATCGCTCATCCACAATCAAACGGCCAGGTCGAGAGGGCGAACGGCCTAATCCTATCCGGCATCAAGCCCGGCTCGTAACGCCACTGGTAAGGTCAGTCGACTGCTAGGTCGACGAGCTGCCGGCTGTCCTTTGGAGCCTCGGGACCACTCCCAACCGATCAACCGACTACACACCTTTCTTCCTTTTGTACGGGTCCGAGGCGATCATTCCCACCGACATCAAGTTCGACTTGCCTCGGGTCGCCCTATACATATAGAAGAATGCAAAGAAGGCGAGAGAGGATCTCATCAACCTACTCGAAGAAGCCCGCGAACTGGCCTTGAGCCCGACGGCCATCTATCAGCAGAAGCTCCGGGACTACCACAGCAAGTGGATCTAGCCTCTCTCCTTCCATGAAGGGGACCTGGTGCTCAGGCGGATCCAACGGACAGTTGGCCAGCACAAGCTGTCCTCTCCATGGGAGGGCCCGTTCAGCGTTAGCAAGGCGCTACACAATAACGCATACTACCTGGTTGATGCCTAGAAGTCGCAGAAGCGCAAGAGAGATGCCTCCGGCGAGGAGACGGAGCGCCCGTGGAATGCGGTGCTCCTCCGTCCATTTTACTATTGAAATCCAGTGTATGTATATATCTTGCCCTCTTCGGAGCTTATGAATGCAATGAGTGCCCCAGGCCGGCTCTTGGGGCACACCCTTTCCGTTTCCATTCAAGGTCTCCTCCCTAACCGGCTCCCGGGCCCGGGGGCTCTCCGGTTGGTCCTACGCCTCCTCCCGAAAACATGTAAGTAGTGTGAACCAAACAAGCCCTCCCAACCCCAGCTATAGGCCGGCTCCCAGCTGTCCGGCTGACAGGGCCTCGGGGTGGCAAAATTTGGCGCACACGAAAAATTGGTTGTAAGGAGGTAGTCGGCTAGGTCCAGTCGGACCTCGTCCTTGCCTCTGCCACTCAACATACCCAAAAGTCCCTCGCGATTCTCAAGTTCGGAGCCGGCTCCCTCAAGGTGGATGCCCCGACCCAGCTACAAACCGGCTCCCGTCTCTCGGGCTGGCGGGGCCGAAACCAAAGGGGAAAAGGGGTCGCATGGACGGAACCAAGGGGGCAAAAAAGGGATAAGGACGAGCCATCTTGCACAATAAACAAGCACACCGGCCATTTAGAACACAAGTTAAAAATAGTAGAGGCCCACGTCCACATGTTCATTACAATACACCCCCACTGGGTGGACGTCAGTCTAACATGCAGAAAAAGTAAAAGACAAGTAAGGACGCCCGGGGGCTTAGGCGACCGGAGCGTCACTAGCCGGCTCAACGTTCGGCCCAAAAGAGGTTGCGGCCTTCGGGTTGGCTTCCGTGGCCTTCGGGTTAGCCTTCATGGTCCCAGCCATCTCGCCGCCACTATCAGTGGTGGATTTGGTGCTCTCATCGGCGAACTCCTCGTTCTCCGGGCCTTAGGGGTTGTCGAAGAAGTCCTCGGCTACCTGCTCGCAATCCTCGTCAAGGGCCCGCAGGAGCTCGTCTGGGTAGACGTACGAGGTGAGCTCGTTGGCCCGGTGGATGAGAGCAGGCTCTCGTGCCGCCCACTCCTCTGCCGGCTCGTCCCGCATGGTGGCCAGCCGGTCCAGGCCGACACCACGGTACGACGATGTGATGAACCGGAGTGCCATATGCATGCCGTCTGGAGCCGCTGATGTCTTCCAGACCTTGAGCCGGGCCACAGCGTTCTCCAGCCACAAGGCAACGCGGCTCTCCGGAGCCCCACGACCCGACCATAGGGCGACGATAACCTCCTTGCTGGCCGTCTTCATCCACTCCATGCTTCGCTCGAGGTGGACAAGACAGTTTTGTATGGCTAGCCAAAGCTCCGCCATGTCCCAACCAACATCCTCCTCGATGTTGCACCCGCGCCCCAGGAGATATTCCCAGTGCTCCTCGACGGCACACTCAGCACAGCGCTAGGTTTCCGGGAAGCGTTCTAAAGAAAAAAGGTAAATATAAGAAGAAGGCAACTTAAGGGCAAGAAGAAAGCAGTCGACTGAAAAATAGAAAACTAGTACTTACACTCGAAGGAGTCGTCCAGCTCGATGGCAAAGTGGAGTGCCGAGTCCCGCTCCGATGCCAGCGCCGCCTCCGCCTCATCAGGGGAAACCTTGAGCTCCTAGAGCATCTTCTCGAGGCGGGTCGCCTTGCTCTGAAAGGCGGCGGTCCGCTGGGTAGCGTCTGCCGCCTCCTTGGCAGCCCTCTCCTTGGCCGCTGCCGCCCGCGTCATGTCGGCTCGCAAGCGGTCTTGAGCCGCCTGCCCGTCCACCAACAGGGCACCCATCTGGTCCCTCTCCTGGGTGATCACTTGGACACTCTGCGCTAGCCGGTCCCGCTCGGAGACCGCCGCGGCCTTCTCTTCCCGGAGGGTGATCAGCTCCCCTGCGAAGCAAAACCGGCATCAGGAAGACATTTCAGGCCCGGCCCGGCTGCCAAGCAGCCGGCCCGACTCCCGGGGGATACACACCCCCACAAGATCAAAACATACTTCGCACCCTCGCCAGCTCCTCCTCCAACCGGTAAAAGCCATCCTTGCCGTGGTTGTGAATGGTGACCGCCTCGTCGAACAGCTCGTATAGCTAGGCGCTCCCCGTGTGCCACAGGAGGCCAAAGTCAGAATACGCACAAAGAGATTTGGTCGGGCAGCCCCACAGCCCGTCAGCCGGCCCGCATCTCGGGGGCTACACCCAGTGGATGCGCTCCCATGACCCCACTGAAAAATTTAACAAAGACATGAGAAGCTTATCTTTGTGCACCGCAGGGTGTTGTCGGCCGCCTCTGCGAATCGGGCCAGCTCCTCGTGGCACCGCTCTATGATGCTCCCTAGCTCCCCAAACGCGGGGACCGGGCCACCTGCTGGTGGAGGCGAGAGGGTAGGGACACGTGCCAATGCCTCCTAGTCCCGAATCACGTCCAGCGTTGTGTTCCGGGTCTGGCTATCCTCACCGCCCGTCCCGGCGTTCGTCACGGTGCCGACTGTCGGGGGAGGGTTGATAACAGCAAGGGCATGGGAATCGGTTACCGGTTGCCCCGCGCTCGGCGCTGGTGCCGTGTCCTCCTCCTCCATGGCCGGCACCTCCGAAGCTACCGGGACCTCCGGCAAGTCGACCCAGGCCGGTTCGGCCGCAGGCGGCGCCGCGTCCAGCACCACCGGCCGGGTCTACTCAAGGGATAGCTCCGTAGCTGCCGCCCCCGGTTGGGCCGCCTCTTCTGCAGACGGGGGCGTAGCCGGCTCCGTGGCTGCCCCTCGCTGGTCTCTCGATGGGGGCCTCGATATGCGAGTCGATTCTACCGCTGAGTCGAACGCTCGTGCGGGGTCCACGGACCTCCTGTGCCTCCTGCTCTTCGAGGTCCCGGAGTGTGAGGCCCCGCCGTGGGCTCCGGACTTCAAGACCCACACCTCCGCGAGCCTCCTCTTCTCCTCCCGCTGCATGGCCGCATGCTCGCAGCTAGACGGCCGGCGGCCTCCGGCGGGTCGACCATCGAATCCACTTAATGGAGTTCGATGGGGTCCCTGAAGCACATAGGGATCAAACACCTGCCAACATAGAACTTTGGAAGGAACCAATGCAAGAGGAAGATCACTTACACGGTGATGACCGGTAGAGCTCGCCTGGCACACGCCGGCGGCTTAGACACGGCCGCCTTCACCCGCTTGTTGGCCGGCGGCAGGGCCGCCGGCTCCTCCTAAGCCAGCCTCTTCCCCCGGGTGGTGTCCCCGATGATTGGGGCACGAGCCGGTCGCTCCTCGCGCCGCCCGCGCTGACCCGGGCGAACTGAGGGGGGAGGCGCGTTCAAGAACCGAACATCATCATCATCATCGTCATCGTCATCATCATCGGTCCAATCCCTGATCGTGGGGCCGGGAGGGAACTCACCGGCCTCGCTAGGCCCTCCAGCTGCGCTGGGCCTGCTGGCTCTCGGGTCGGCCGGCTCCTCGGCCTCCCCTAAGGAGTCGACCCCCTCTTCGGGTGGGCCTCCCTGCTCGTAGTCCTTGGAGTCGGAATGTTCGCGCTCCGCCTCGAAGATCCGGAGGTGCGGGCCGTCCGGCGTGTTGTGTCGCATGAACAACTACGGTCAGCATAGAAAAGTAAGATTGGGCGCCAGCCGGAGGGGTTCGAACAAGAAAGGTCGCATCGACGGAAATTACCAGGGGTGCTCGGTGGTGCCGGTTGTACGTCTCCTTGCCGAAGGTCCACGACGCTGGCACCAGCTTGGAGGTCGTGATGGCGTTCACCCTCTTCGCCACCTGAGCCGGCCTTAGGTCGACGGTCATCAGCCGGCAGGGGTCCCGGTGGCCGAACATGTCGCAGATCCGGCGCGGCCTCATCTGGAGAGGCAGCACCCAATGCGCGATGAAGGCGTCCACCAGATCGGGGGCGACCAGTCCTTCCCCGCTCCTCATCTCCACGAGCTGGCCGAGCTCTTCGAGTGCGTTTCCACGTGGAGCGGTCCCCGACCAGTTCACCTCGGAGGACGGGGCGTTGACGTACTCCGGCAGACGGATGTAATCCCGCTGCGGGTCGGCGTTCTTCACGTAGTAGAATGTCCGGTGCCAACCCTTGACGGAGTCGATGAGGCTGAAGTGCGGGAAGCGCGAACCGCGACAGCACACCGCCGCGCCGCCGTAGGCAAACGGCTCCTCGACGCTATTCAGCGCCTTGAAGAATTCCAAGAAGGGGAGCATCCCCAAGTAGCCCTCGCACAGCGTCATGAAGCCCACAATGTAAAGAATGGCATTCGGGCCGAGGTGGTGTGGCTGGAGGTTGCAAGTGTCCATCATGAGACGGAATAAGTGGCTCACCGGTAACCCGAAGCCACGAGAGAAGTGGCAGGAGAAGACGACGAACTCCCCCGCCTGTGGCTCGGGAACCACCTCATCGCTCGGCACGTGAGCAGTCACGGGCTCCGCTGACAGCAGCATGCGCGCGCGGCAGAGCTCCGTGATGGTGGCCTTCATGACAATGGAGCCGGCCCAGCTCCCCGAGCATCCTTCGGCCATTGCAATGGCAGGGCTGCGTGGGAGGGCGTGCGAGCGGGGTCGCGAGCGAGAAGAACTACGGCGCCAGAGGGAGCGGAGAAGACGAATGAGAGGAAGACGAGGGGGCAAATGGGGCACGGGTGCTAACGCCCTTTGCCCTCTCTCCCCTTTTAAATAAGGAGGCCACAACCGGGGGAGGAGGGGATTAACTGCGCCCACTCCCCTAGAATCTCCACGTGCGTGGGCACTACGGGCTGCAACCGATGCTTCTCGGCACAGAAGATCTCGCCCTGCGTCCCGAGGCCTACTAGGCTACGCCCTGGGCCTAGGGAGCTAGGCCCAGGGCGATATCCCGTCTACCCGCGTGCGTGGGACCCACGGCATCATTACTCACCATGTGGCGTGCTATGGGCCGGCCCAGGTCCCGGTGCGGCGCGTCGAAGCCCGAGGCGTCCGGAGCAGTCGTCGACCTGGGTGGTTGTTCGGCTTCATGCCGGAGGTGGGCACTGTGAGGGGGAAGCCGCTGGCTCCCGTCCGCCTAGCGGACGCGGTCCCCCGCCAGCTTTGGGGACTATTGATGGGGTTATTACCCCTGGGTAGGCCAAAGCAACGAGGTTCTCTCCCCGCTTCAGTAAAAAATACATGGCCGACTGCTTCCTGGCTGACTGGCATGCAGCCGGCAGGCGCGTTGCCGGCTGAATCGAGGATGGTTGTCCAAGGAGCCGGCTCGGCCCCTGGCCGGACGGGCGCGGTCGGTTACCTTCGAACTGCCTCCTCCATTTACCCTTGTGCGGAGAGGCTCCCGTCCATCCCTCTACACGCGGGTACGGCGAAATGACGGGACCCCCTCGACAGGCCCATATGTAGCCATAGTGACCGCTGACACACGGGTGCACATGGCTATAGTTCAGCTGGTCGTACCGCTGACCTTGGCCAACTATGACTGGGAGGGGCAACAGAGCTGGCACACCTCCGCCCACTGCTACAGTGCAGCCGGCCGTACCGGAGACTTTGGCCGGCTGGCGCAAGAGGACGCTGCCCAGGCGGCCCGTGGCATAACAGGTGGCTGCGGGCCAATCTCGGAGCCGGCTGGCGGGCCCTCGCGAGCGATGGGACCGCGCAGCCAGTGGACCCTACAGGCGACGAGACGGCTCAAGGGATAGGACCCCCTGGCCAGCCGGAGAGGCTGCCAGCCAGCCCCCCAGTTTGTACCTTAAGAGTATTGTAAGCCAAGGGGTTGGCCTATAAAACCGCCCGATCCCCCCATGCAACGGGGACGACGAATCTCACTCACACACACCCACTCGACACTTCCCATGCATTCACCATCATAGCAAAGGAAGTTGAGCCGCTTGCTCCCTCTTCCTCCTCTAGACAACAACTCTAGGAGCAACCTTGTAACCATACCCATCCATCAACTAGACCAAGTACGAATAGTGCTATTCCCTCCCATGGAGGGCCCTGAACCTGGGTACATCGTGTGTTATCACCGCTTGTGCCTAATCCCGCACTCGGAGCCCGTCGGCGTTGTCTGGCCCCAATCACCTTCGATAAGCCTACCCATGGCATCTGTCGTGAGAAAACGACGACAGGGACTTCAATATCATCAGCTGGGACATGGTCCCAACGTTTCTCAGCCTGAAGTCACCTTTTAGGTTGGAGGTTGATGGTGAAGATCTTGTAGATCTTGATGTGACTACTGATGTGATTTTTTGTTGTCATGGACACACCCGCATAGGCCATTGTAATGGTCGATGACAGACGCTATCGTGCTGAAGAAGATGGAGCGGGCGAGGATACTGCTAGGTTGATGTCGTCCCGACCTTCTCCTTGCACGGTGAATGTTAAGGAGCCAAGGATAGATTTGATATGGATTCGGCCTCTAGAAAGCGCATCCCCTTCTTGGCGCACCAATTGACAGCACCTAAACCTATCAGTACCCTTGGTAGGGTGGCGAACGTAGCCCGATGTACCACATTAGATATCACACGAGGAAGTTACCTAGATCTGGGCCGTCGAGAAGTAGTAGCACCCTACATCATGCTTTTGGATTGTATTCATGGTGGAGTACCTCGTTCTAGGGTTACAGACTTACAATGCAAGATGAAGTATGGGACTACCAATAGTATGGTTCTACAAGAGTAGATGGGAATGGCCTTCCCTAGACCCCACCTTCTATAGATGATGGGGGCTAGGGTCCATAGGACATGATGTAATCCACTGCCATCTTAGCTGCCACACCGTGGGGACCACAACTCATAAGTTGTGATCACCGAATGCACGCATATAGTGATCCCAGAGATCAATGCTCAATGAACACACACAAGCCGAATAACAAAAGTCTTACATCCATACTTAGTGTCTTACACAAATAAATACCATGAAGGTCAAGTCTTACATAGATAGGGCCATGAAGGCCAACTAACCATCACAAACTAGCAGCGGAAATCTTGATGGAAAGCGTAGACCCATGCCATGTGCTTTAACCCTATAGGCATTCTGACTGGGAAGTGTCCTAGTTCGGATGTTCGTCACCAACGAACTCTTCACCATATTCCCGCTCTTTCATGCCTGGCCAATTAGATAACTAGTGGTAAGCCAATGAGTACTTTGATTGTACCCACAAACAACCCGTGTTTTTGGAACAAGGTATAACAATGCATGATATAGCCCTAAGTAGGTAAGTTTGCGGAAAGCTAATTTTGAGTGCAATGGCATGATCAATTTAACTTGTAAAAGCATGCATCATGAGGTAGCAGGTATCCATGTGAAAAGGTTACAGATATAAATATGAACAGGGGTTTGAACATCTCATGTTCAATCGTCATGCCAAGTCATCGGACTTAGCTTATCCATCATCCTTTCCACCAACACACGCACACACACCAGATTCGTGAAAACATTGGTTGTAGTTTAAGCAGGACCACCAACTGTCCATGATCGTGGATACAACTATTCGAATAGTTTTACACTCTGTAGAGGTTTCACATTTACCCACAAGACTCGGGAAACTTCCGTGTCAAGCCACGACTCGCAGTATATTGCTACCTGAGGTAAGTACTCGAACATTGCCTTTCCCCTGACGATACTAACAAAGAGTCCACGCATTGGCACACAGCTCGCACAGTGTACATCACAAGTATCATCCATGCAGGGACCAACGATGTGCCCGGTGTTTGTGAAAACAACCCATGATCGTCCCTTTACTGAACGACCCCGTATCAAGAGTGACCACTTCACTCCTGCCACTAGTAATGCGGGGTCTCTGCTAGCATCAACAAAAGTAATCAACAAAGCCCGTCCCATAAGGGGTATCGTGGCCATACATGTAAGGTTGGGACGGTTAGCAAATCTTAAATCTCTCAATTTTCTAAAACACACACACACAACTTGCTCTGGTACGCCATTTCTTTCTCAAGTGGTTACCCATCTCAAAATCATCTCCCTCGGGCATTATTGGCACCCGATGGGGTTTTCAAAAAGTCTTCGAAAACACTTATTGTTCCATCACCATGCATATCCCCGTCCCACTTTGCGTAGCAACTACTTAGCAACCGAACTACTCTCACTCGCATAACCCTCATCAAGAGGTAGGGTCATGCACGATGCAAGTATCAATGGTAAAACTACCGGAGGCAACCCGCTGAACTGGTCACCACATCATCATGATCAATTCATCGGAATATAAGGGGCTTTATATGACATGCATGAAGAAGTTTCTTAGGCAGGGTAAAGGGCTACTTGCCTGGCTCAACACAGTCTTTGGGGTCTTCAAAGTCTGTGGGTCCAACTCCCTCATCAACAATGCAATCTATCTCGCGATAATAACGGGCAATAATAAGAATCACAACAAAACAGAGCACAAAATCCACTTCTAAAATGTTACCCTACTCTATAAAATACTACAATAGAGACAAAAAATATATGTCCCTTGTTTTGAAGTGAAAAGAATTATGAAATCTATCTTAACACATGCTAAAAATATTTAAAACTAGGTTTTAAATAAAACCAATACATAAAACATTTTCAAACATTTACACAAGTGGCACTATTTAATACAACAGAATATTTCAAGATTAATGGCAGAACAATTATTGGAATTGGACAAACATTTGAATATGTGAAATTTTTGCAAGTTTACAGAGAAAACAAGAAGGAAAGTGGGGATTGTGCCTATCGGCCAAGTGGCCAGCCGAACCGGGCCCAACTGGACAGGCCAGCCCTGCTGAGCTGCGGGCGTGCACGCTACCAGGTTTAATCCTGAAGCGCGGGCGCCAGCATCAGAGAGACGTAGAGGGGGGAGAGGTGTGGGGATGACAGGGGGTCCCACCTGTCATCTCCCACCTCAGGACAGAGAGGAGGTGACGCATACCGGCAGCACAGGAGGGCAAAACGAAGGTAGGTGAGGACGGGAACGGCTTCAGGAGGTCGCCGCCATCCTAGGTGTGCTGGAGTTGGTCGCCAGGGAGGATTGAGTTGCCAGCGACAAGGTCTTGTGGTGGATAACTTTGGGAGGAAGTCACCGTCGATGTTGCTCGCACAAAAAAGGGCGGGGAAGAGGTGGAGAAGCGTCAGGGGCTCTCTTCGGTCTCAACGAAAGAGGAAGGAGAGCCATAGCGGGCCTCTATCCCGAGATCAACGAAGCATCGACGCGGCGGCGCCTCGGTCGATCCCGAGCACTAGTGCTCAGGGAGGTGGATTGGGAGGTGCAGGCGGCCGATTGGGAGTGGGAGAGGGTCAATAGAGGGGAGAGGGGAGCCTCGGGTGGCCTTATATTGCCGGCCCATGGCTCACCGTGGACATGACTCACGGACATCCGTGGCAACAATGCTACCGACCATTATAAGGGGAGAGGGTGAGCTTGGTGTGCTCATGGGTGTGGTGCAGGAATCCATGGAGTGAGAGGAGAGTCATGGCCTGCCTCTGGTGCTCGCACATGCGACGCCATGCATTGTCCGAGCGGGGCGGCATCAGGCACGTGCCGGGGATGGTGAGAGAGAGAGGGGGAGGAGGCTGCCGACATGGTGGAGTATCGCGAACACCGAGGGGGCTCGACTGGCGTGCGGGGGAGGCCCGAGGTGGCTGGGCGCATGAGGTCAACCTTCTGGAACACGGTTGCGTGCTCGAGAGCACAACTTTGACCGGCATGCCAGGGCTTTTGACATGCTCTGGCATGTGCAATTGCTCTACCAACTGCAGAGGGGAATATTATAATGGAAAGGCACATTAGATGTTGTGTGATGGCTATGAGTGAAGGGGAGCAGAGAGAGAAGAGAGGAATGTGGCTATCCAGAGAGGGAAATTGGGATTTTACCCCATGCAATCATGCACTTGAGCTCTAGTAAACATACTAGAGGTGAGAGGGGGTCTGCTGGAGTTGTGGTAAAAATTTGAAGTGAAGGGGAATAGTGGAAGGGGGTCAAACATGGTTTTTACTAAACAACCAAAAGTTGTTTGTTGTTGAGTTGGGAAATTAAAATGAGTTTTCTGGCCAAGAGATTTGACAGGATGGAAATGTAGGTAAAATAGAGTAGACCACCAAGCTTGAGATGATTTTAAGAAATTTGACACTGCAAACTTGATAAACCCTAGAATTTAACAGATTTAGCTTTCTCCAGATCTACCCATGCATTCTATTCCCCAAAATGCACCACTTGGTGTAGTAGTATTATTTAGGGATTAAAGCATGCCCACAATGTTTGGGGTTAATAGGAGAAACTTCACAATGTAAAAAATTTCAAATTTGATTCTGGACAGAGAGGGTTTTGGGATATTTTGGTGAACCAAATCAATGGGGATTGAGATGAAACTTTGCAAGATCATCACATATAGCATGTATGACCTGCTGGAATTTTCCTGAATTTTATTTAACTTATTTCCTTCAGAAATATTTCAAATGCTTGATTTACACACAATGGTTTTGGAGGGTTTTGCCTATTATTTTTAACATGAACATGTGTTCAAAATCATATATATGGAAAATATATGTCCACTAAGTTTCCCTAAATTTTCTCCAATATTCTGAAAGCATTTAAAAAAAATTCCCTTTGGAAGACCATTCTGGCCTTAAGAAAATTCTTTAATAAAAATAGTAAAATAATATTTAAAAATAATATTTGGTGGTTTTGGTAAGTCTTATATATAGTAGGTTCCAAATAAATTCTTTGGGGCAAAACAACCCACCCAATTTGGGGACTTGTAGAACAAATCTCAATTCTGGGTTTTTTGAAAACCCAGTTTGAATAAATCCTTTTTGGACAAAATAATATTTAATAAAAATAGTTTTGGGTACTATACACATGGTATGATTATTGGACAAGATTCTTGTATCAAGGAAGTGAGTTCTAGAGGGGAGAAGATCTTTGTGTGCCAAAACACAAACAACCAAACAAGCAATCATCAAACAATTCAAACAAGCACTTGCACTCAAAAGTTTTAAAAGGTTCCAAATTTTATAAAACCATAGCGTAGCAAAGTGATACAAACACAGGGTTTGGCACACACCAAGATAATATGTAGTTGCGTATATAGGTCTCCCGGCTCCCCTCCTATGCTTGGACCTTCACCAAGCCCTATGGGCCCAGAGGCCGACCTGCCGTTGGGCTCCCTTCTGGAGACCACCCCTACTATATTGCACCGTCATTCGTCATAGATTACCAATGATGAGGAGATTGTTCAATGAGAATTTTATTGTTGTCACACCTTCTTCTACCACGAACCAGTGTTCCTCTTCTTCCTTCAACACCCGTTTCTACGTTACGTAAGTTCACCCCGTGGATACGAGGTGAGATTAATCATCCATGTGAACATAACCAAATGACAACATGTTGCATCTAAGCAAAAAAATTCTTGTTACCAAAAAACCATGTGCGTATGTTTCTTCCGAGGCATGCAGGGCGAGGATGCAGTCAAACAAACTATATACAAAACATGGTTTTTAGCACGTATGCAATCAGCCAGGCTCAAATATTACAGGTGCAAATATGTCAAAAATGATGCAAGCTATCAGACACTCCCATATTCTCTAGCTTTGTTTTGTCTCGTGCCTTAGGGAATCTCTAACACTAACCTGAAAAATGGAAACCGCATCCTTCCACTCACAAGGAAGACAAGTTCGTCGACACACATCTAGGAGGCAGCCATCCAAAGCTATCTGCATAGTGTTCGTCAGTAAAGTTAATTTGAAATTCAAACGCGCCAGATCAGAAAACACGCGTCGGTTCTCATAGAAGTGCTGAATCGCATGATCGCCCAATTACAAAAAAATAGGCAAGCATGCTTATCTTTTACATGCCCGATCACAACAGAATATCCATTAGACAGTCCATGCAAAAAAATAGATTTTCTGCCTTGCCGGACCAGAAATCCGAGCATCCATGCTCAATCTGTCCTCGCTGCCGTCTCGCACGATGTCGTGTCAATCTCCGCAACATCCTTCTTCGCGACCTCCTTCTCCGTCATGTCTAACCCTCCAACGCGGATAAGAGGTGAGCATCTTCATGTCTGAAGCGGTCGTGATCTCCATCTTCTTCTCCTCGACAACGTCCTTCTTCTCTTTGAGCATGGCTTTCTGATAACCCACAAGTATAGGGGATCGGTTGTAGCCTCTTTTGATAAGTAAGGGTGTCGAACCCAATGAGGAGCAAAAGGTAGACAAATATTCCCTCAAGTTCTATCGACCACCGATACAACTCTACGCACGCTTAACATTCTCTATACCTAGATCAAGTATGAAACTAGAAGTAATCTAGGTGTGACAGGATAGGTTTAAAATATAATAAAGAACACGTAAATAAAAACTAGGGGCTTCTAAGATAAAGAAACAACAAAGCTAGTTTAACGAGTGTGGAAAAGTGGTGGTAGGAGTTGCGGAATTGTCCCTAGGCAATCGATAACTAGACTGGCATCATTATTGCAATTTTATATGAGGGAGAGGCATAAGCTAACATACTTTCTCTACTTGGATCATAAGAACTTAAGATTGGAACTCTAGCAAGCATCCGCAACTACTAAAGATCGTAAGGTAAAACCCAACCATAGCATTATAAGGTATCAAGTCCTCTTTAGTCCCATCTGCAGCAACCCACCTACTCGGGTTTATGCTTCTGTCACTCAAGCAACCCACCATAGGTGAATCATGAACATATTGCAACACCCTACAGCGAGGATCACTCACGCTTGCGCAACACAGAGAGCACCATAGGACAACACCAATAATAAAACATGCAACTCAAACCAATCATGATCATCAATCAACCCATAGGCCAACAAAATTCTACTCAGACATCAAAGGATGGCAAAAAATCATTGGATAATAACATGAAGCATAAAGCACCATGTTCAAGTAGAGGTACAACAGGTTGCGGGAAGGTGGACCGTTGTAGATAAATGGGGGAAGGTGATGGAGGTGTTGGTGAAGATGACGGAGTTGTTGGAGTAGATCGTCGTCACGATGATGGCCCCGGCGGCGTTCCGGCCGCACTTGGAGAGAGGGAGATAGAGCCCCCTCCTTCTTCTTCTTCTTCCTTGAACTCCCCCTATATCGGAGGAGGGTTTTCCCTCTGGTACTTGGCCTCCATGGTGGCAGAGGGGCAAGAGCCCCTCCGAGATTTCATCTCTCTCTCTGTTTCCTTCTGATTAAGCGCTACCAGATTGTGCCTTTCACCATTTCCTAAATATCCGGAGATCTGTAAATCCGATCGGGATGAAATTTTGAGGTGATATTTATCCAAATATTAGATTTCTTGCGGCCAAAGGACATATCCACGGACCTAAGGGGTGGCCAGAATCCCGCGAGGCGCGGTCAGGCTTGCCACCTCCTCGGGCATCGTCTCGCGTTGATTCTTTTCCCAAAAATCACATATATTCCAAAATAAATCTCCGTAAGGTTTTATCGCGTTTGGACTTCGTTTGGTATGGATATTATGCAAAACAAAAAACATGCAATACACAAGAACTGGCACTGGGCACTGGATCAATATGTTAGTCCCAAAAATAGTGTAAAAAGTTGCCAAAAGTATATGAAAGTTGTAGAATACTGGCATGAAACAATCAAAAATTATAGATATGACGGAGACGTATCAGCATCCCCAAGCTTAATTCCTTCTCATCCTCGAGTAGGTAAATGATAAAAATAGATAATTTTTTATTTGGAATGCTACCTAGCATAATCTTGTTCACATAATCTAATCATGGCATGAATATTAAGACACAAGTGGTTCAAAGCAATAGTCTATCATTTGACATTAATACAATAATACTTCAAGCATACTAATAAAGCAATTGTATCTCTTGAAAATATAATGGCTAAAGAAAGTTATCCCTACAATATCATATAGTCTGGCTATGCTACATCTTCCCCTCACAAAATATTTATATCATGCACAACCCCAATGACAAGTCAAGAAATTGTTTCACACCTTTTATGTTCTCAAGCTTTTTTAACTCTCATGCAATACATGAGCATGAGCCATGGATATAGTACTATAGGTGGCATAGAATATGGTGGTGCTTATGAAGAAAAAGGAGAAGATAGTCTCACATCAACTAGGTGTATCGGCGGGCTATGGAGATGCCCATCAATATATATTAATGTGAGTGAGTAGGGATTGTCATGCAACGGATGCACTAGATGTATAAGTGTATGAAAGCTCAAAAATAAACTAAGTGGGTTTGCATCCAACTTGCTTGCTCATGAAGACCTAGGGCAATTTGAGGAAGCCCATCATTGGAATATACAAGCCAAGTTATATAATGAAAAATTCCCACTAGTATATGAAAGAGACCAAATAGGAGACTCTCCATCATGAAGATCATGGTGCTACTTTGAACCACAAGTGTGGAAAAAGAATAGCAGCATTGTCCCTTCTCTCTTTTTTTATTATTTATTATTTTTTTATTTTTGGTGGCCATCTAAGGCCTCTTTTTTTATTTGGGATTCACTAGACTCTTTTACTTTTCATAAAGTCCGGAGTCTCATCCCAACTTGTGGGGGAATCATAGCTTCCATCATCCTGTCCTCACATGGAACAATGCTCTAATAATGATGGTCATCACACTTATTTTTACTTACAACTCAAGAATTACAACTCGATATCTAGAACAATATATGACTCTATATGAATGCATCCGGCGGTGAACCGGGATATGCAATGATCTAGCATATCAAATGACTTCAAAAAACGGACAAGCCATGAAAAAATCATGCTAGATATCTTACGAACATGCAAAGCAATATGAAAATGATATTGCATGTCATAATAAACGAAAAGGTGGAATGTGCATGGCAATATATCTCGGAATGGCAATGTGCATGGTAATATATCTCGAAATGGCTATGGAAATACCATGGTAGGTAGGTATGGTTGCTGTTTTGAGGAAGCATATATGATGGGTTTAATGCATTGCCGAAACTTGCGCGGTACTAGAGAGCCTAGTAAAGGTGGAAGGGTGAGAGTGCGTATAATCGATGGACTCACATTAGTCATAAAGAACTCACATACTTATTGCAAACATCTATTAGTCATCGAAGCAAAGTATTAGACACATTCTCCTAGGGGATAGGTTGGTAGGAGTTAACCATCGCACGTTGCCGACCCTCACACAACGGTTGACAATCAATAAACAAATCATGCTCTGACTTCCTTAGATAACGGTTCACCATACGTGCATGCTACGGGAATCACAAACCTTTACACAAGTATTTATAACAATCCACAATTACTCACTAGCATGACTCTAATATCACCATCTTTATATCGCAAAACTATTGCAAGGAATCAAACACATCATATTCAGTGATCTACAAGTTTTATGTAGGATTTTATGACTAACCATGTGAATGACCAACTCCTGTTAACTCTTCAAATAGATATAATTCTTTCTACAAAGATATACCCACGCTCTAACAAATATAAGTGAAGAAAAAGCACATTCTACAAATGGCGGTTTTCTATGTATAGAGAAACAGGCAATACAAACTTCGAATGATATAAGTGAAGCACATGAAGCATTCTATAATGCCATACTCAAAAGATATAAGTCAGGTGCAAAGAGCCTTCTATAAATCAACCAATGACTTTCTCATACCAGCATGGTGCATTATTAAAGGAAAAATAGAAATCACACAACGCTCCAAGATTTACGCATATCATTTGACGAATAATATGTAGCTCCAAGTAAAATCACCGATGGTTGTTAGAAGAAAGAGGGGATGCCTTCCGGGGCATCCCCAAGATTAGTTTCTTGGGAGTCCTTGAATATTACCTTGGGATGCCTCGGGAATCCCCAAGCTTAGTCTCTTTCCACGCCTTATTTCTTGATCCATCGTGATCTCACCCAAAACTTGAAAACATCAATCACACAAAACTTAACAAAACTCTCGTGAGATCCGTTAGTATAATAAAGAAAATTACCACTTTAAGTACTATTACAAACCAATTCATACTTTTTTGCATTTTAGATACTATATTATAACTTCTTTATGTCTTATACCACTGATAAAATTGACAGTTTCATCAAAACTAGCAAAACAATGCATCAAAAATAGAATTTGTCTTAAACAGGACATTCTGTAGCAATCTGAACATTTACTATATTTCTGTAACTCTAAAAATTATGAAAAAATAGGAAAAAATAAAAAAAATGCATAGCAGTACTGTGTATAAATTTCTGAAACTTTTGGCATTCCAGTAAAAAATGAAAATTCACACACTACAGCCAAGGTTTCGGTTTTTGCACTGCACACCAAACAAGCAATCTATTCATCCTAAAGGAAAATCTTGGCACATTATTTTTTATAATACAATGGATTTATACAATGGGATATTTTTTTTAAAAGTTTCTGTAATTAAGGTTCGGAAAGTTCCCATGGGCATGAACTATATAAAATCACACAACAGAATAAAATGACTCTCTAAAACTTCCGGGTTGTCTCCCTGACAGTGCTTTCTTTAAAGCCATTAAGCTAGGCATAAAGTGCTCAAGTAATGGATCCACCCAGATCCCAAGGTATATCAAAGCCAATTTTAATTAACAATGATTTGTAATTTAGTAGTGACAACAAAGTGATATATATCATGTGAAAACAAAGTTTAACTTTCTTCCTATGCATTGGCATGTCATACAAGAACAATTGAGGCACACAAAGTAAAGGCCAATACATAGCATAAGTGGTTTCGTAAATTTTTATTGTATTGGAAACATAGAGAGGTGAATATTTGGTTCCTCTATCATAATAATTGCAAGTAGGAGGAGCAAACACATGCATATTATATCCATCAAAATCATCATGTGTGATAGTAAAACGCAACCCATCAATATAATCCTTAATAAGTGCAAACTTCTCGAATATAGTGTAGTTGGGAGAATTCAGAAAGATAATAGGACTATCATGTGTGGGTGCAATAGCAACAATTTCATGCTTAACATAAGGAACTATAGAAAGTTCATCTCCATAAGAATAATTCATATTTTCTACATGGCCACAAGCATAGCAAGAATCAAGTTCATCAAAAATGGATATTTCAAATGAATCCAAGGGATCATAGCAATTGTCATAGCATTCATCCTTCGGTAAGAATGAAGGGAAATTAAAAAATGTATGAGTTGGAGAGTTACTCTCATTAGAAGGTGGGCACAGGTAGCTAATCCGCTCTTCCTTCTTTTGTTCTTTGCTCTCCTCGTCATCTTTTTCATCCAATGAGCTCATAGTGTCATCAATTTCACCTTCCATAGATTCCGGCAAAATATCAGTCTCTTCTTGGATAGCGGAGACTTTATCAATAATAGCATTAATAACAGCATTATATTTATAATTCTCATAGCAATAAAGAAGCATATCCAAATTTTGGGATCGGTAAACAGCATCATCATAATCTTCATACTTTTCAAAAAAACTCTTCTATTTGTTCCACATCATAGTAATCATATATACCATTTGCATAAGAAGCCAAGGTTTCATTATCACTAAAATTACATGAAAAGGAAGGTGTTATCCTTCATCCTAGAGCAACAAGTAATATCATATCTCAAGCATAGATTCCAAGCATACCATTTCAACATATGAATTTGGTCCCATAATAGTTCCCCTTTTTGAGTCAAGCGATAATCCCTAAAGTATTCACGTTGTATATAATTGAATGGGGTTTTCTCAAGATTATTAAAGTAGTGCATAATATCTTTCACATAATGAGCATCAAGGGTTTAAGGAGGTTACCCATCTCCGTGAGCAGAAAGTACACCTAATGTTTTTGGTATTTCGTGTTCCATATCCATAACTAAAGATAGAGAAAAAATTAGAACAGCAAATAAAATCTACTTAGTGGTAAAGCAAACAAGCACACACGAGAATATTCACCCCACGCTATTACTCCCAGGCAATGACGCAAGAAAAAGGTCTTGATAACCCACAAGTATAGGGGATAAATTGTAGCCTCTTTCGCTAAGTAAGAGTGTCGAACCCAACAAGGAGCTAAAGGCATAACGGATATTCCCTCAAGTTCTATCGACCATCGATACAACTCTACGCATGCTTAACGTTCTCTTTACCTAGAACAAGTATGAAACTAGAAGTACTATGTAGGTGTGACGGGATAGGTTTGCAAGATAATAAAAAACACGTAAATAAAAACTAGGGGCTGCTAAGATAAAGAAACAACTTAGTTAGTTTAACGAGTGTGGAAAGTGGTGGTAGGATTTGCGGAATTGTCCCTAGGCAATCGATAACTAGACCGGTCATCATTATTGCTATTTTATATTAGGGAGAGGCATAAGCTAACATACTTTCTCTACTTGGATCATATGCACTTATGATTGGAACTCTAGAAAGCATCCACAACTACTAAAGATCATTAAGGTAAAACCCAACCATACACTACTAGAATCAGCTAATTTTCCATCTGCTAGTTCTTTGCCGTTAGCTGGCAGACGACAAAGAAGCTCTTTGCCATCCATTGCCAG
The DNA here is from genome assembly GCA_022496015.1 of Hordeum marinum. Taxonomy (NCBI): domain Eukaryota; kingdom Viridiplantae; phylum Streptophyta; class Magnoliopsida; order Poales; family Poaceae; genus Hordeum; species Hordeum marinum. Next base: position 392,686,728 of record CM039675.1, on the reverse strand, counting down.
AAAACAGACGGTAAAGAACTAGCTGACGGCAAAGAAGCTCTATGCCATCAGCCGCTTCTTTGCCGTCTGCTGGCAGACGGCAAAGGATGTTTGCCGTCAGCTAGTAGACGAAAAAGAGGGAGGTGGGCCCACTATGAGCTGCTTACAACAAAAACTAACGGTCCCCCTGTTTGCCATCTGCTAGAAGACAACAAAGAGCCAAAAGGCAGACGGCAAAGGCGGGGCAGACGACAAAGAATTTAGATAACTAACGGCGCCCACCCTGCCCCTCTATGTGTGTTTTTATCCCTCTCCTCCACCCGCCGCTGCCCCGCCCCTCTCTCTCTCTGTTTCTCTCCCCAACGACAATCGCACGCGCGCCGCCCCCAGCACTCACCGCCGCCCCACCACCCCACCCCTCTCCCTCCCCGTCCCCCATCCCATCTCTCTCCACTACTCTCTTACATGCGCCGTCGTCCCCATCTCGCAACGCCACCCTGCCCCGTGCTGCCATCCCCGTCTGCCGGTGCCACCACATCCCCGCGTGTTGCCCTCCTCCAACGCCGCCACCCCCTGCCTCCTCCTACCCACCGACGCTGCCGCCGGCCTCCTCCACCTAAACCTCCGGCGTCGGCCTCCTCCACCTCCACCAACACTGACCTCCACCTCCCCCCACTCTGGTGAGTCCCCTCCCCTTCTCTATTTTTTTATTTTTTATCTGTTTTAGTAATTTTTGTGTTCTTTTTTAGTATTAGTTAAATCTAGTTTAGTTGTAGTTAGATTAATTAGTTATAGTTCATTGTAGAAGATGTAAAAGATGTAGTTTAGTTGTAGTTAGTAAGATTTTAGGAATTAGGGTTACTTAGCTTATTTAGTTAGGTCTAGCATTAGTTAAATTTTAGGTCTACTATTAGTTAAATTTAGTTATGTTAGTTAGGTGAAGGAAGTAGAAGATGTAGAAAATTTAGTTAGGTTAAAGGACCTCTGATGCAAAAAGAAGAAGAAGAAGAAGAAGATGATGAGGAGAAGAGGAGAAGAAGAAGAAGAAGAAGAAGGAGAAGGAGAAGAAGAAGAAGAAGAAGAAGAAGAAGAAGAAGAAGAAGAGAAGAGGTCGCGATCCCCAACGCCACTAACCCCCAACCTCTGACGACACCGACCCTCGACCCCAGACGCCACCGACCCTAACCCCCGACGCCACCGACCCCCGATGCCCTGGACCCCCGACCCCCGACCACCAACGCCATCGCCCCCGACCATCAACACACCCGACCCCCGACGACCAACACCATCGACCCCCAACCACCAACGCCACCGACCCCCGACTCCCGACTCCCCCAACCCCCGGCCGCCGACGCCACTGACCCCTGATGCCACTGCCTCCTGATGCCACTGACCCCCGACCCCTCACACCTATTCTGCCTCCTATTGACCAAAAAGGCACTCTTAGGCCTTCATGAGGCCGAGGAGGTGATAGTTTTGTAAATTGTGAGCTAGGTCACAAATTTTTCTATTTTCTTATTAAAAACATCATATTTTGTGTTGATCAGGTGAAGTTCAATGTGCAGTTGTTTGACGACCTCCCCATGCATTTGACGAGCTCCCCTGCTGTGTTCGTTGGTGAGCACAAATGACATCTCCTCCGGCACCCTTAAAAAATTGCACTATTCCGGTCTTCGTGCTGATGAAACTAGCTAGCTATAGGTGTCTTCAATCATCAGTATGCGTGACCACTATGCATCTCCCATTCAGAAGGGTTACATCTATAAATATGCATTCATTAGCATATTTATAACCGTGATTCTTTCGAATTGTCCAACGTTATCCATGGACAGCCCGAGTATGTGTAGATTGGGTTCATGTTCCCATATGCTCTGCTCCGGATCTGATGCAGAATTTCGTTAGTGCTTCCCTGTTGTTCTCCGGGTACACATCCTCCCTGCTTATTGCCGAGACGTGTATCAGGAGAAGAGCGGGGAGGTGCTGCCGAAATTGTGCATCGGATCCGGAGCGGAGCATGGGAAACGAACCCAATCTACACATACTCGGATGGGATTAGGACCTATCTTTACCTACTAGCGTCTAGGTTGCATCGACATAATAAAACTGACAAACTCTATTAACTGATGAATATGGTTTGTTGAATTATGTATATATTTTTTGTGTGTCCAGTAGCTAGGAAAGATGAGTGATCGTGGATGGATGTACACCGGTCACACTATTCAGAAAGACATGACCCGTGAATGTATAACAAAAACCAATGAGTTTGTGAGAGTCGCATTTGCAAATGGATAGAAAACAACCGGGTGCCTTTGTGTCGATTGCGACAATTGTAAGAAGAAGTCGGAGTTTAAAATGATCAAACACCTACAAAAGTGGGGTTTTACGCCTAATTATCCGGTCTGGACATTTCATGGTGAGTGTGCCCAACGTGCCAGAGCTGAGGTGGTTTGTCATCGCACCGACGACCATGGTACCGAGATCGAAGACATGGTGCAAGACTTTTGTGATGCTCGGGATTCAGACATTGAGATGGAGGAATCTGCAAAGGCCTTTTATGAAATGTTCGAGTCTTCAAAATGTCCTCTCCACGAGCACACTGAGCTTTGTCAACTGGATGCCATCGCGCAAGTAATGGCTCTGAAGGCTCAGTTCAACCTGGGCAGAGAATGCTACGACGCGATGATGAAGATATGTGGACGCTTTCTACCCAAGGCCATGTATTGCCACCAAACATGTACCGGTCGGACAAAATCCTACGTGCGCTTAAGATGCCCTATGAGAAGATAGATGCCTGTGAGAATGGATGTGCCTTATTTAGGCTTGATAATGCTTGACCGATTACATAGAGGACTTCCACATGTTGATGCATTTATTGATGATGTTGATGAGGACGTCATTACTGATAGTAATGATGATTATGCATTTATTGATCCCGGAGCATATATAGACGATGAAGATTAATATTAGTAATGTGAGGTATTCAATTATTATTATGCACATATATATTATTAATTAGTTCATGTTATTAGGTATTCAATTTTTTATGTTGAACTAATTTCGTTCACTCTTTGTCATTGCAGGTGTTGATAGATGGTGGGCTCAGGTCGAGAGCGCTCTAAGCCTCCTTCCTCGGCGCGTGCTGGGAGGGGTGCTATTATTCCACTCCAGCAACTTCGGAGAGCGTTGGTACACTGCATGTAGACACCGGCGGGTGCTTCTTCTTCGACCGGGAGAGGTCGGGGGAAGACGAAGAGAGGTGCTAGACGCAGGAAGGTTGTTGCGCCTTCCTGCCCGCCACCCCTAGCTGAATCTCCCGACCATAGGAGTGCTCCGTCTCAGGTGGACCCGTCTGAGTTGGACCCGTCTCGGACTCCGGTCCACGAGCCTCGGGTCGACGAGCCTCGGATCACCGAGCCTTCGTCCCAGGAGACTCCGGTCCCAGAGTCTTCGTCCCAGGAGACTCCGGTCCCATAGTCTTCATCCCACGTGACTTCGGAGGCTAGTGGCCATGCTGATGGTGGCGAGGACAACTTGTCTGAGGACACCTATAGTGAGGCCGAGCTGGTTGAGGAGGGCAAGAAGGTCTACCAGCGTGGTTGTACAAAGCTCCCGCCCATGCCGACGACCCGCGAGCAGAGGTGGTTGATTGCACCTAATGCGGAGAAGTAAGTGCATTTACCATTTTTTAACCTTTTGCCTTCATGTTTCTTCAAATTAATATCTAATGTGTTGGCCTTGTCATACTGCAGGGGTTGCAAACATGAGTGTGGTGTCCACAGGCCCAACTAGGTTCTTGGTGTGCTTCTCCGGCACCACTTCCCGGAGAAGGTCAAGTTGCCCGGTGAGGGTGAGGCTCCATATGTAGCACTAACTAGGGGGCTGTACGTGGCTGCCCCGGCCCCGCTGTAGGAGATGGTCGATGGTGTCTTGTGCGAGATGGTGGCTGACAATGTGATCTGGCGCTTTTGGGTAATTTCTCCTTTACAGAATTAAAAATCAACATCACCTAGTGATTGTACTAATCGGTGTTGTCTTGTTTGATTGCAGACCTTCTACAGGTGTCTTGAGGAACATGAGGCAAAAGCGGCTATTGTTCTCGAAGCCGAGTGCAAGCGCCTACTCCAGAACTTACGGCACGAGGCTTGGGTGCAGGCTATTCGACACTACTATGCCTCGACTAGCATTAAGAGGGCCAAGAAGAAGTGCCACAAAAATTATCTGAGTAAGGAGAAGTTAATGAAGGTAATTATCTATTGTTAAGGCCTTGTACTTAGTTTCTTTGATTTGATTCGTAGGCGTAGCGCTGAAATTTCTCTTGTCTAACTTAGGTGCCCCCGAGATGGTGTGCGGATAGGATGGACTGTTGGGAGTCATTGGTGGATGATTGGTGCTCTCCTGAATGTCTAGCCGAACACAACAAGGCCAAGGATAAGCTTGACCAAGTGAGAGGTGTGCCACACCATCAAGGGAGCTCCAACTTGTTTGAGTATGGGGATCACTGGGTATGTGGTTTGCTTCATGATTCATGCAATTTCATTCTTCATGATAGCTTGAGCCCTTAACTAATATTTTGTTCCTCTTTTTTAGGTGCGAGAAAACAAGAAGGAGGTGCCACATCTATTCGACCTCTATGCCATGGCCCATATTGCCTCGTACAAGAAGGCCAAGGCATTCTTTGAGGATGACCTCGATCATCCATAGAGCTTCAGCAACATCTCCTCCCACAACAAGCTCGTGAGGTACAGAGATGAGGGAAAGGCGAGGAAAGGGGAGGACTTCAACCCGAGCCAGAGTCCTTTTGATCCAGAGCTCATGATGATATCTGGTCGCGGGAGGCCCCATGGCTCGATATGCATTGGGGATGGACTGATACGTTGTCCTAGAACTCTCCCGGAGATCAAGAAGTGCCAGACAAGCTCTGATCCTGAGATAAGGCCTTGTCCACGGCCAACGGAGCTTGCCATTGAGGCTAGGGCCCAAGAGCTTCTGGCGGAGGCAAATAGTCAGGCGACGCAGAGGGAGAGGGACATGAAGGAGACGACGGCTAGGCTGTTGGAGGAGGAGAGGAACCGGTACGACGCATCTCACCGGGCCCTATATGAGCTCCTTGTGGTAAGTTTCTCCTACATATTAGCCAAATCATGCACGTAATGTTCGTTTCATCACTAACTAATATGAATGACTCGCGAAAACAAAATGTGCAGACCGTGTGCCAGAACAATGGTCAGACCCCTCCGTCGATGCCCCATATTGGTATAGCACCCACGGGGAGTTTCATTTGAATGGTCATTAGTTACTAGTATTCACATTTGAGTTGCATCATGCTAAGGAGACATTGCAAATGATCTTTGGTTTAGTGTGCCTCCCGACAAGCATCGACCGATCCTTTTGCGTCTGCCGCAACCCCGACCGGTCCTTCTATGTCTCACCCTGGCGCAAACCCGACCGGTCCTTCACCTTCGTGATGATGGTAAGTTTTCCCAAGTGTTTTTCTTAACAAATGCATACTTAGGTTAAGAAATGACCTAATTAGCTCCAAAATGACCTATACTTAGCTTATTTTCCTCAAAAATTACATAATAACCTTACTTAGATCCAAAATGATATATTCTACCTAGTATAGCTATAAAATGACCTATACTTAGCATTTTTTCCTCCAAAATGACTTGATATGCTTAGTTAGCTAGAAAATGGCATAACTACCAAGGATAGCTCAATAATGATCTATAGCTAGCTTAGCTAGTTCATCTATGACATAATTAGCTCACTTAGGTACAAAATAGCATAACTACCTAGGATAGCTCAATAATGATCCATAATTAGCTTAGCTAGTTCAATAATGACATAATTAGCTCACTTAGGTAAAAAATGGCATAATGACCTTGGTTTAGCTCCAAAATGACCTATACTTAGCTTTTTTTCCTCGAAAATGACATAATAACCTTAGTTAGCTCCAACATGATATATTCTACCTAGGATAACTATAATATGACCTCTACTTAGCATTTTTTTCCTCTAAAATGACTTGATCTGCTTAGTTAGCTAGAAAATGGCATAACTACCTAGGATATCTCAATGATGATCTATAGCTAGCTTAGCTAGTTCATTTATGACATAATTATCTCACTTAGGTACAAAATGGCACAACTACCTGGGATATCTCAATAATTATCTTTAATTAGCTTAGCTAGTTCATTTATGACATAATTAGCTCACTTAGGTAAAAAAAATGGCATAATAACCTTGGGTTAGCTCCAAAATGACCCATACTTAGCTTATTTTCCTCAAAAATGACATACTAACCTTACTTACCTCCAAAATGATATATTCTACCTAGGATAGCAATAAAATGACCTATACTTAGCATTTTTTCGTCCAAAATGACTTGATATGCTTAGTTAGCTAGAAAATGGCATTACTACCTTGGAGAAGAGGAGGGGAGAGGAGAAAAAGAAAGTGAAGATAAATTGGTCTTCGTCTTCTTCTTCTTCTTTTTCTTCTAGCTAGTCTTCTTCTTCTAACTTTCATCTTTCCTAATTTGCAGATTTGCTATAGATGAGGAAGCTTGCATTGATGGAGTGTACTCTTCTACTTGCGCTTCCTTTATGTTTATGGAAACTTGTTGGAAACTTGTTTTGGATATGTTTGTATGGATATGTTGTTGGAAACCATTGTATGTTAGATATGTTGTTGGAAACTTGTATGTTGGATATGTTGTTGGAACTTATTGTTGGTATGCTTCTTGAAACTTATTGTTGGTATGCTTGTTGGAAACTTGTATTGTTGATATGTTGGATATATATGTGAAATTCTGTCAAATTGAATGATTTTAAGAAAAAATAGAAAAATAGGGGCTAAATAGACACTTTGCCATCTGCTGGCAGATGGCAAAGGTCTTTTGCCGTCAGCTAGCAGACGGCAAAGCTACCACGTGGTAGTTACCTGTGCAACCTGGGGTAGCACTAGGCTGGCCTAGGTGGGTTCTTTGTCGTCCACTGGCAGACGACAAAGACCTAAGGTTCTTTGCCGTAAGCCAGCGAATGGCAAAGAACCCACCTAGGCTGGCAAAGAAATAGGTGCTTTGTCGTCCGCTCGCAGATGACAAAGAACTAAAGTCATTGCCGTCTGCCAGCGGACGGCAAAGCACGCCGTTAAGCCCTTAACGGACCTAAGTTGCCACGTGTGCCATCCATGCCCTTTGCCTCCCACTGGCAGACCGCAAAGATGCAAAGGTCTTTGCCGTCTGCCAGTAGACGGCAAAACGCCCTTTACCGTGGCTTATTCGGCCGGACAGTTGGCCGTCTGCTAGCGGACGGCAAAGCCTTTGCCGTCCGGCATGCATGCCTTTGCCATCTGGGATGGCTGACGGCAAAGTGCTTGGTTCCTGTAGTGATAGCATTATATGGTATCAAGTCCTGTTTACTCCTATATGCAACAACCCACCTACTCGGGTTTATGCTTCTGTCACTCAAGCATCCCACCATAGGTGAATCATGAACACATTGCAACACCCTAGAATGAGGATCCCTCACGCTTGCGCAACATGGAGAGCACCATAGGACAACACTAATAATAAATATGCAACTCAAACCAATCATGATCATCAATCAACCCATAGGACAACAAAAGTTGACTCAGATATCATAGGATGGCAACACATCATTGGATAATAATATGAAGCATAAAGCACCATGTTCAAGTAGAGGGTACATCCGGTTGTGGGAGAGATTACCATTGTAGATAGATGGGGGAAGGCGATGGAGGTGTTGGTGAAGATGACGGAGTTGTCGGAGTAGATCGCCGTCATGATGATGGCCCCGATGGCATTCCGGCGCCACCAGGAGAGATGGGGAGAGAGCCCCCCTCCTTATTATTCCTTGACCCCCCTAGATGGGAGGCCCTCTGGTCCTTGGCCTCTATGGCGGCGGAGGGGCAAGAGCCCACCAAGATTGTATCTCTCTCTTTATTTCCTTATATTTGTGCGCTAGTAGATTCTGGCCTTTCACCATTGCTTAAATATCTGGAGATCCGTAACTCCGATCGGGCTGAAATTTTGAGGGAATCTTTATCCAAAAATTAGCTTTCTTGCGGCCAAAGTACAGCTCCAACCCTCCTATGGGCTGGCCACAAGCATGCCAGGTGCGGCCAGGGGGGTGGGTCGCGCTTAGCAGGCTTGCCACCTCCTCGAGCGTCATCTCGTGTTGATTATTTTTCTCAAAAATCACATATATTCCAAAAAAATCTCCGTAAGTTTTTATCACATTTGGAATTCGTTTGGATGGATATTCTATGAAACAAAAAAACATGTAACACACAGGAACTGGCAGTCGACACTGGATCAAAATGTTAGTCCCAAAAATAGTATAAAAAGTTGCCAAAAGTATATGAAACTTGTAGAATATTGGCATGAAACATTTAAAAATTATAGGTACAACAGAGACGTATCACTATCTTCTCTTCGATCTTGAGCTTACTCTCGATCATTGCCACCAACAAGTTAAATCTCTCGGCCTTGCACGACACCTTAACATATAACCGCTTGGCATATGCCTCCTCCTTACTTGCCAAGCTGTCTTTGAACCTGTCCGTCATTTCGGCAACCACACCTTCTCCCTTTACCCTTTCTTCGTCTCACTTCTTTCCTAGAACCCTCTTTGCACCTTCTTTGGAGGTTCTTTTGTTGGGTCTATTGGATAAGCGGTATCATCCTCGGTGCCCTGGGCGACAGTATTGGCAATGTATAGGGCCCCCTTAGGTTGTCCATTCAACTTCAAGCAACAATGAATGACGGTGAAGGTTTTATTCTCCGGGTTCAAGTACACACTACACACACAGGAAGTCTAAAAGATTAGACACTGTCAACAATGCATATCTGGCTACAAAACTATGCATATTCATCTACCACTATTGCAGAAATGCCTGGAAGGCGGAAAAATCCCAGCAATGGCGTGCAAGACTATCACGGACGCCCGCCACTGACCTCCCGTCATTGCAAACATGGCATTAGTGGCAGGCGAGCGCCACCACTGGTAGATAAATTACAGTTGTGGGTATTCTTTACTACCCACCACAGGAGCCTGTAATCACCTACCACTCGCTCCATGTTAACTGCGGCGGTTGTGTCATAGCGCCTGCCACTGGTGGGCAAGGCTCCAAAGAGAATCGTATTTGTTGGTATTTCGTGTTTACATACAGTACTTCCAAAATTTTAGTTCACGTGTTCATATAATTCTCAACATAACTCAAGGAGACTCAATCCATTTTGGGAACAAACAACAAACTGAATAAGTAAACTAAAAAATCAACTTAACAAACAAACACTAGTGAATCTGAAACGTCCATTTTGCATCATGTTTTCCTATTGTTATTTATAACACCTTTGGTTATTATTTTAGTTTATGGTGAAATTCTAATGCTTTTTGTCTCTTGATTTGCAATATTCACATGGAGAGGTGATAAATTCTCCGTCGTATCTATAACTTTTGACTTTTTTAATGCACTATTCTACAACTTCCATATACTTTTGGAAAGTTTTTATACTATTTTTGGGACTAACATGTTGATCAAGTGCCCAGTGCCAGTTCCTATTTGTTGCATGTTTTTTGTTCTGCAGAAAATCCATATCAAACTTACAGATTTTTTTTGGAATATGTGTGATTTTTGGGAAAAAAGAATCAACGCGAGACGATGCCTGAGGTGACCACAAGCCATGGGGCGAGGCCTACCCCCTGGCCGCGCCCTGGACCCTTGTGGCCAACCCATAGGTTGGTTGGAGCTCTCCTTTGGCCTCAAGAAAGCTAATATCCAGATAAAAATCACCTCAAAATTTCAGCTTGGTCGGAGTTACGGATCTCTGAATATTTAAGAAACGGTGAAAGGCCACAATTTGGGAGCGCAGAAATAGAAGGAAACAGAGAGACAGATCCAATCTCGGAGGGGCTCTCTCCGCTCCGCTGCCATGGAGGCCATGGAACAGAGGCGAAATGCTTCTCCCATATAGGGGGAAGGTCAAGGAAGAATAAGAAGGAAGGGGCTCTCTCTCCCCCTATCTCCCGGTTGCGCTAGAAAACCGTTGGGGCCATCATCGTGACGGCGATCTACTCCAACAACTCCGTCATCTTCACCAACACCTCAATCACCTTCCCCCATATATATACAATGGTCCACTCTCCCACAACCTGCTGTACCCTCTACTTGAACATGGTGCTTTATGCTTCATATTATTATCCAATGATGTGTTGCCATCCTATGATGTTTGGGTAGTTTTTTGTTGTCCTATGGGTCGATTGACGATCATGATTGGTTTGAGTTGCATGTTTTATTATTGGTGTTGTCCTATGGTGCTCTCTATGTCGTGCATGCATGAGGGATCCTCGTTGTAGGGTGTAGCAATGTGTTCATTGTCAGCCTATGTTGATTTGCGTGAGTGACAGAAGCATAAACCCGAGCAGGTGGGTTGTTGCATATGGGAGTAAAGTGGACTTGATACCTTATAATGCTATGGTTGGGTTTTACCTTAATGATCTTTAGTAGGTACGGATGCTTGCTAGAGTTCCAATCATAAGTGCATATGATCCAAGTAGAGAAAGTATGTTAGCTTATGCCTCTCCCTCGTATAAAATTACAATAGCGATGATCGGTCTAGTTATCCATTGCCTAGGGACAATTCCGCAACTCCTACCACCAATTTTCCACACTAGTTAAATGAACTGAGTTTTTTCTTTATCTTAGCAGCCCCTAGTTTTTATTTATGTGCACTTTATTATCTTGCAAACTTATCCCGTTACACCTGAAAAGTACTTCTAGTTTCATACTTGTTCTTGGTAAAGCGAACGTTTAGTGTGCATAGAGTTGTATCGGTGGTTGATAGAACTTGAGGGAATATTTGTTCCACCTTTAGATCCTTGTTGGGTTTGACACTCTTACTTATTGAGAAAGGCTACAATTGATCCCCTATACTTTTGGGTTATCAAGACCTTTTCCTGGCGCCATTGCCGGGGAGCAATAGCGTGGGGTGAATATTGTCGTGTGTGCTTGTTTGCTTTATCACTAAGTAATTTTAATTTTTCTATTATTAACTTGTTTTCTATCTTTAGATATGGGTAGGAAACGCAAAATACCAAAAAAATTAGATGTACTTGCTGCTCCAAATGTTGAGGAACCACTAGTGTTCCGTACCACCGAACAATATTACTTCGGTCATCTTCGATCCACTTGTGGTCGTGCTGAAAACTCAACAAGCTTAGTTGAGGGAAAATCATTAAATGAGCATGCTCACTATGTGTGACACCGCATATCTCAAAAAGGTAAACTCTTGTGGCATCAAATTAATACTTTGTGTTGCTATGCTTGGAATCTATGTGAAATTTATGACTTTACTTGTTGCTCTAAAGAAGCTAAAAAACACCTTGCCTACCAATGTGTGTTTAATGATAATGAAACATCATCCTCTTATGTCAAGGAGGCCTATTGCTATAAGGATGTTGAACACATTTAAGAATGTTTTTCTCTTAAGGGTGCCAATGAAATTTCTTCTTTCATTGAAAAGTATGATGCTACTCTTTACAAATCTGAAATTTTTGCCATACTTGAGTATTGCTATGAAAACTATGCTTCTAATGCTTATGTTAAAGAGTTTATTGAAAGAATGACCGCTGTCTTGGAAGAGACTAATATTTTGCAGGAATCTATGGAAAAAGAAATTCCTGACACTATGAGCTCATTAGATGAAAAAGATGACGAGGAGAGTGAAGCACAAAAGGAGGAAGAGCAGAGTAGCTACCCGTGCCCACCTTTTAATGAGAGTAACTCTTCAACTCATACATTGTATAATTACCCTTCGTTTTATCAAAGGATGAATGATATTATAATTGCTATGATCCCTTGGATTTGTTCAAAATATCCCTTTTTGATGAACTTGATGCTTGTGGCCATGATGCCAATAAGAATGATGCTTATGGAGATGAACTTGCTATAATTCCTTATGTTAAACGTGAAATTGTTTCTATTGCACCCACACATGATAGTCCTATTATATTTTTGAATTCTCCCAACTACACTATATCGGAGAAGTTTGCACTTATTAAGGATTATATAGATGGGTTGCCTTTTAGTATTATACATGATGATTTTAATGAATATAATATGCATGTGCTTACTCCTCCTAATTGCAATTATTATGAGAGAGGAACTACATCTTCATCTTTCCATGTTTCCGATACAATAAAATTGCAAGAAACTACGTATGCTATGCATTGGCCTTTACTTGGTGTGAATGAATTATTCTTATATGACATGCCAATGCATAGGAAGAGAGTTAGACTTCATTGTCACATGATTTATATCACTTTGTGCTGACTACTTAATTACAAATCATTGCTAATTAAAATTGGCTTTGATATACCTTGGGATCCGGGTGGATCCACTACTTGAGCACTGTATGCCTAGCTTAATGGCTTTAAAGAAAGTGCTGCCAAGGAGACAACCCGGAAGTTTTACAGAGTCATTTTATTCTGTTGTGTGCTTTTATATATTTTAAAAAACAAAAAAATAAAGTAGCTAAGTGAGAAAGACGAGCAACGTTGAAGTGGGGGCTAGCCTCGAACTTTATTCATGCCCATGGTAACTTTGTGAATCTTGATTACATAAACTTGTCAACAAAAATAATTACCCCCTAGTAGAAATCCATTGTATTATAAAAATAATGTTCCAAGAATTACCTTTAGGATGTTTAAATTTCTTGTTTGATATGTGTTGTGTAAAAACAGAAAAGTTTGATGCAGTGTTTGAATTTCTATATTTTACTGGAGCGTGAAAAAATTCTGAATTTTCTAAAAAATACTTTTATACAAAGTTTTGACCACTTACTAATTTTTCAGAATTTTTAGAGTTACACAAGTATGGTGAATGTTCAGATTACTACAGGCTGTCCTGTTTTTGACAAATTCTATTTTTGATGCTTTGTTTAACTTGTTTTGATGAAACTATTGATTGTATCCATGGTATAAGCCCTGGAAATGTTATATTATAGTATCTACAATGAAAAAACAAAATATTAATGGTTTTTCAACAATACTTAAAGTGTTAATTTGCTTTATTATACTAACGGATCTCGTGAGTGTTTTGTTAAGTTTTGTGTGATTGAAGTTTTCAAGTTTTGGGTGAGACCACAATGGATGAAGGAATAAGGAGTGGAAAGAGACTAAGGTTGGGGATTCCCAAGTCACCCCAAGTTAGTATTCAAGGACTCCCAAGAAACTAAGCTTGTGGATGCCCCGGAAGGCATCCCTCTTTCTTCTAACAACCATCGGTAATTTTACTCAGAGCTATCTTTTTATTCGTCACATGATATGCTTTTTATTTTTCTTTTAATAATTCCCAATGCTGGTATGAGAAAGTCCTTGGTTTATTTATAGAAGGCTCTTTGCACCACACTTATATCTTTTGAGTATGGCTTTATAGAATGCTTCATGTGCTTCACTTATATCATTTGAAGTTTGGAGTGCCATTTCCAACACATAGAAAACCGTCATTTGAAGAATGCTCTCTTGCTTAGCTAATATTTGCTAGAGTGTGGGCTTATCTTTTGTAGAAATAATTAAACTCTGATGCTTCACTTATATATACTTAGAGAGTTAACATGAGTTGGTCATTCACATGGTTAGTCATCAAATACTACATAAAACTTGTAGATCAGTGAATATGATGTGTTTGATTCCTTGCAATAGTTTTGTGATATAAATATGGTGATATTAGAGTCATGCTAGTGAGTAATTGTGGATTGGTAGAAATACTTGTGTAAAGGTTTGTGATTCCCGTAGCATGCACATATGGTGAACCGTTATGTAAGGAATTCGGAGCATGATTTGTTTATTGATTGTCAACCTTTGTTAGAGGGTCGGGAACGCGTGATGGTTAACTCCTACCCACGTCGCCCCTAGGAGCATGCCTATAATAGTTTTCTTCGATGACTAATAGACTTTTGCAATAAGTATGTGAGTTCTTTATGACTAATATGAGTCCATGGATTATACGCACTCTCACCCTTCCACCTTAGCTAGCCTTTCTTGTACCGTGCAACTTTCGCCGGTGCATTAAACACACCATATATCCCCCCTCAAAACAACCACCATACCTACCTATTATGGCATTTCCATAGCCAGTCCGAGATATATTTCCATACAACTTCCACCGTTCCGTTTATTATGACACGCACCATCATTTTCATATTGCTTTGCATGATCATAAGATAGCTAGCATGATGTTTTCATGGCTTGTCCATTTTTTGATGTCATTTGCTATGCTAGACCATTGCATATCCCGGTATAACGCCGGAGGCATTCATACAGATTCAGATTTTGTTCTAGATATTGAGTTGTAATTCTTGAGTTGTAAGTAAATAAAAGTGTGATGACCATCATTATTAGAGCATTGTCCCATGTGTGGAAAGGATGATGCAAGCTATGATTCACTCACAAGCTACGATGAGACTCTGGACTTTTTGAAAAATAAAAGAGGCCAGCGAAGCCTAAATAAAAAACATAGGGCTTATATGCCCACCAAAAAAGAGAAAAAAGAGAGAAGAAACAATGCTACTATCGTTTTTCCACACTTGTGCTTCAAAGTAGCACCATGATCTTCATGATAGAGAGTCTCCTCTTTTCTCACTTTCATATACGAGTGGGAATTTTTCATTATATAACATGGCTTGTATATTCCAATGATGGGCTTCCTCAAATTGCCCTAGGTCTTCATGAGCAAGCAAGTTGGATGCACAGCCACTTAGTTTCTTTTTGAGCTTTCATATGCTTATAGCTCTAGTGAATCTGTTGCATGGAAATCCCTACTCACTCACATTAATATATATTAATGGGCATCTCCATAGCCCGGTTATACGCCTAGTTGATGCGAGACTATCTTCTCCTTTTTCTTCACAACCTCCACCATAATCTATTCCACCTATAGTGCTATATCCATGGCTCACGCTCATGTATTGCGTGAGAGTTGAAAAAGTTTGAGAATATAAAAGGTGTGTAACAGTTGCTTGACTTGTCATCGGGGTTGTGCATGATATAAATGCTTTATGTGGGGAAGATGGAGCATAGGCAGACTATATGATATTGTAGGGATAACTTTCTTTTGCCATTATATTTTGAAGAGATACAATTGCTTTATTAGTATGCTTGAAGTATTATTGCCTTAATATCAAATGATCGACTATTGCCTTGAATCATTCATGTCATAATATTCATGCCATGATTAGATTATATGATCAAAATTATGCTAGGTAGCATTTCGCACCAAAAACTATCTTTTTTATCATTTACCTACTCGAGGACGAGCAGGAATTAATCTTGGGGATGCTGATATGTCTCCGTCGTATGTATAATTTTTTATTATTCCATGCCAATATTCTACATCTTTCATATACTTTTGGCAACTTTTTATACTATTTTTGGGACTAACATATTGATTGAGTGCCCAGTGCGAGTTCCTGTTTATTGCATGTTTTCTTCCATGGAAAATCCATATCAAACAAAGTTCAAATGCGATAAAAACTCATGGAGATGTTTTGGAATATATGTGATTTTTGGGAAAAAGAATCTACAAGAGACGATGCCCGAGGTGACCACAAGACAGGGGCGCAACCTACCCCCCTAGACGCGCCCTGGGCCCTTGTGCCCAGCCCTTACAACGTTTGGAGTTCTACTTTCACGACAAGAAAGCTAATATCCGGAAAAAAATCCCCTCAAAATTTCAGCCCGGTCGGAGTTACACATCTCCAGATATTTAAGAAACGGTGAAAGGCCGGAATTTGGGAGCGCAGAAACAAAAGGAAACAGAGAGAGATCCTATCTCGGAGGGGCTCTCGCCCCTCCGTCGCCATGGAGGCCATGGAACAGAAGGGAAACCCTTATCCCATCTAGGGGAAGGTCAAGGAAGAATAATAAGAAAGAGGGGGCTCTCTCCCCCTCTCTCCCAGTGGCGCTGGAATGCTGCCGGAGCCATCATCGTGACGTCGATCTACTCCAACAACTCAGTCATCTTCACCAACACCTCCATCACCATCCCCCATCTATCAACAGCGGTCCACTCTCCTGGAACCTGTTGTACCCTCTACTTGAACGTGGTGCTTTATGCTTCATATTATTATCCAATGATGTGTTGCCATCCTATGATGTCTGAGTAGATTTTTGTTGTCCTATGGGTTGATTGATGATCATGATTGGTTTGAGTTGTATGTTTTATTATTGGTGCTGGCCTATGGTTCTCTCTGTGTCGCGCAAGCATGAGGGATCCTCGTTGTATGGTGTAGCAATGTGTTCATGATTTTCCTATGTTGAGTTGCATGAGTGACAGAAGCATAAACCCGAGTAGGTAGGTTCTTGCATAGGGGAGTAAAGAGGACTTGATACCTTATAATGCTATGGTTGGGTTTTACCTTAATTATCTTTAGTAGTTGTGGATGTTGCTCTAGTTCCAATCATAAGTGCATATGATCCAAGTAGAGAAAGTATGTTAGCTTAGGCCTCTCCCTCATATAAACTTACAATAATGATGACCGGTCTAGTTATCGATTGCCTAGGGACATTTCCGCAACTCCTACCACCACTTTTCCACACTCATTAAACTAATTTAGTTGTTTCTTTATCTTAGGAGGCCCTAGTTTTTATTTATGTCGCAACATCCCAATTTTATTAAATTAGGATGTTAATATGATCATCATATTGCATATCATATTTTTATTGCATTTGGAGTTTATGATGTTCAAGTTTTTCCACTCACATAAAAAAATAGAGAGAGGATAATATGACTTCTTCAAAATATACACGAGTGGGGAACTGTTGGACTAATATTTGGTGTTTTTAAAGTTGCATTGAAAATTATTTTTGTTTGCCACAAGTTAATTTATTTCATTAAAAATAATATATTTTCTAAATTATATGAGCAGGAATTAATGTTCCTTTTGTTCAAATTTTATTAATAAGGATTTTATAAATTTTGTGGTTTATTTTCTTTTTCTAGTTCTGATTGAATCTATAAAAGTAAAGTTTCTAAAAAAAACACGCACGCACACACGGCCCAGCCAGGCCGATGCGCACCAGGCCGGAGGCGCTAGCCAGCCCCAGCCTCCGCTTGACTCCAGGAGCGAGCGCTCCACCCTAGCGCCGCCAGAGCCAATGATTAAAAAACGGTTCGCTCGCCTCCCCACGATCTCTCTCTCGCTAATCTCTCTCTCGCATCCTATAAGTGGGGCCCGACCCAATCCCATATCCCTAACCTTCCACGCAAACCGCATGGGATAGAACTCGCGCTCGCGCTCTCGCTCCCGAACCTACCGGTCGAAGCTCTCAGGATAGAGCTTATCCCGCAGCCCCGGCCCTTCTATCTGCGCCTATAAATAGCGAAGAACCTCCTCGTCCCATTCAGCCAACCCGGACCACCTCTCGCCGCTCGTTGCCACTTGGATCTCGCCGGCCGAAGCTCCTTCACCGGAGTGCCATGTCGCCGGTGAACGTCCCCTACCTCTTTTTCTTCATGAAATCGAACCCCCTCGTCTGTGTGCATCTCCCTGACATGTTGTTTGGTCCTGGGAACCGCCGGAGACGCCACCCCGACGACCTACGTCGTCGGAGTTCACCGGAGCTCTGCCAATCCCTCCGCTCCACCCGGAAACCACCGCCACCCCACGTCACCACCGATCGGAGGCCCTTGCCGTGCCGCATCTTCCTCACCTCTCCGCTGACGCCGGCGATTGCCGGAGGTGCCGCCACGTCCTCGCCCAGTTCCTGCCTGACCCCGTCCTCCTCTCTGCAAGCCTTGCCGCTCCTCTGTTCGTACGTAGCGTAGATTAGGATAGCTTTTTTATATAAGATCGAACTGGTAGGTTTAGATGTAGATTGGTTTTTTTTGTACGTGGTTAACCGCGGTCTGCTTTAAAATAACTTTTTGGTTTTCTTTAGTTTGGTTAGTTTGCGAACGCTCATCGCATAGCTTTGGCAACGAACGAAGTCAACCAACCAGGGCTTTTCGCATCCCGCTCTAGCCGCGAACGTTCATACTTTAATGTTTTCAGAAACGTTCCTGTAGCAGTTTTTCAGATTTAATTCAAAATTTCAAACGACCTTAACTTTTTAACCGTAGATCGAAACAAGGTGAAATCAGCGGCTGAATTTTTGTCTCGAAATGCCCTAACCAGAGAACCCATCGTTGCAAACTTTTAAAAGTTCAAATTTGAAATTATTTCATATTTGAATTTAAATTCCATTAGGTCATATCTTCCTAAGGGTATACATGTTTGAAGTGATTCTTTTTGCACCACGTCACACGAACTAAATCCTTTGCCACGAAAATTTTCCACTATATATTCTGCACAACAATTTTATGTTCATCATAATTTTTCTAGAATGCCTTGTAGGAACACTAGCGCACGTCACGAATTTTGAACACTATTTATACTTTGAAAATTTTCATGCTAATGACTTGTGTTGGATTTTACTTGGCTTTTGCAAATATTTTGTTGCATGTTTTCTTTGAATTGTATGAATGCTTGTTTATGTGTGTTTATTTACTTTGTGACAGATTGTCCGAAGTGTGAAGCAGAGCACTACCATTCCCTAGAACTTCACTCCCAGCACGAAGGCAAGTTACATTTTGATCATACATGTTTTACGTATGGTTTATTTTTGCACATAGTCCATTGATGTAGGATTGAATTGGTAGGATTTTATACTTGTTGGTTTTACTAGCACCCAGTAGTTGATTTGAGGTAGGTCTGAACCGTACCAACTTTGTCACCATCGTGTTAAATTATTATCCTTCGCCAAGTAGACATGGATTGGGGAGTGTTAACATCTTGAGATGTGAGTGACAAAGTAGTAGTTTGGACCAACTTTAATGAACTACCTTGGTGGAAATTGGTTTGTATGGTGGCAAAGTATAGTGGGAGCATTCATGGGAATCCATGGGAGTGCACACTAGTGGTCCGTCCACCCTGGCTCAAAGGGATCAACCTTATTTTCATATCTATAAGCTTCCATGTGCAGCCGCAAGACAATATGAGCTCTGGCTTAGTTCAGTAGATGGTGTGACCTCTTCCGGGATAGGCTAGCAGATGTAGATGATGTAGGTGTACCGGCCTATCCGTGGGTTAGGGGAAATGCTTTCGAAATACTATGTCTTGATTTTTCGATCAAGGATGTGGTCGAGTCTTGTGGGGAAAAGTGCACAACCTCTACAGAGTTAAAATCTAATCGATTAGCCATGTCCCCGGTCATGGACAACTTGAGCTTTTAGTAGTGGAAATATAGGGAGATCTCATCACTCTTAACTAATCAACTGGGTACAAAATTTTGGAATGACTGAGATGGGCATCATCTCAAACTTATGATATTTGTAGAAGTAGAACAATTATTTTTGATAGGGAAAAATAGCTTTATGCAAAACTAAACTTAGAGGTTTCCACCAGCCAAATTGCATGTACTATGTAGGCTCATTACACTTTATGATCTGACTTGCTAGTATATTCCATGTACTGACCTACACGGCTGCAACTTATCATGTTGCAGATTTATCCGACGACAAATAAGGTGCGATAGGTCGTTGTTCTGCACTCAGCTTGCTCGTGGAGTTGATGGACTCGTTACACTTATTGCTTCCGCATGATTTTGTTTTACTTGGCCTTATGCCACATTATTGTAATAAATACTCTTCGAGGATTCTCGATGTAATAAATGTGTGATTGAACTTTGTTGTAAGTCCTCAAGTACTGTGTGTGTCAGCATACCGATCCAGGGAAGACACTTAAGCACAGAGACTCCAATCCCTTGAGATCGTTTCGCTACAAGATGGTATCAGAGCACACGTTGACTGTAGGACGTGACCCTAGAAAATGGAAAGCCATAGGATAAAAACCATATTTTACAACACTTTTATACCCTTGTTTTGGTCTAATACTTTTCCCTGCTTCACTACTAATTTCTCCTCTCGTTCAAACTATAGATGTCGACCCCATTGTTGAGTTTGCTCAGCCCGACGCAACCATGCCCTTTGGAAGACAGCTCGTGGATATCACATGACATCTGGGCATTGCCCTGCCCAGCTTCACCGATACCTTCACGGCCACTCTACCAGAGGAGATGCGTTGGAGGATTGACATCCACATTCCAGGGCGAACTTTTGGAAATGCCATCGAGCCGATCGACTTCTACATAGAAGTAAGATCATGGGGAATTGGCAAAGGGATCGCTGCGCTCTTTTCACTTGGGCGCATCTGCCAGGACTACCGCGAGGATCTCAGGAAGACTAACTACATCATGTACGCGTGCCGTGACTCAGATGGAGATGTGGTGCGCACCAGGGAGGACGACACCATCACCTAACACACTTAGGACCTGGAGGAGCTCATCACCAGGATGAAGGAAGAGATGGACAGCAGCCTCGTCACCACCCACAACCTGACTACCCACAAGGTCGAGCTGAAAGAAGAGCTTCAGAACGCTCGCGCAGAGCATGAGGAGGAGCTCAATGTGTTGCAGGATAAGTTCGATGACTTGAAGCTTCAGCTAGAGGAAGCTGAGGAAAAGCTTGATAATAGGGAGAATCTCCAAGATGATCACTCTTACGGGGACTACGTCAGTCAGGACAAAGACTATGAGGACGGCGATGAGAAGATACAGAGTGATGCCGCTGGAGCCGACATCAACATGATAGATCTCTCTTCCGATGAGGAGTAGATTTCAACCACCATGAGAGATTAGGATTCGATATTCAATTAGTATTTGATTTATTTGTGGGACCTTGTCAAATCTTTTGATATGGCTCACCTTAGATTTGTTTCGTGTGAACTCTTTGATTGAATTGAATTGGAGTGATTTGGATTTTTATTGACATCATTTGCATATGGGTAGTGTTTCTCCCGTAGGCCTAATTCTATCTATACCTCATCTATGCTTGCCCAACAGATGCGACCAAGGCGCGACCCTTCCGGGAGTGGCTCAGGGAATGATATCCCACCCACCTTGGAACAATTGCTTCAGACCCAGAACCAGATGATAAGTTGATGCAGAATATGGCCCAGAACAACAATAGCAACCCGCCTCCACCTCCACCACCACCACAAATTGACAGCCTAACCCGGTTTCTAAGGCTGAATCATCCAACTTCACGCGCAGCCCGGAGCTGATTGTCGCAGATGACTAGCTTCACAACATGGTAGGAAGCTAGCCACAGCAGGATGCACCGATCAGGAGAAGGTGAGGTTTGCCTCTCACCAACTGGATGGACCAGCATCTTCATGGTGGGAGAACTACACCACCACGTACCCCATGGAGAATGTGACTTGGGCTCAGTTCCGCACTGCTCATGTTTCCGCGGGAGCTATGGCTCTCAAGAAGAGGGAGTTCCGCAACTAGTGCCAAGGAGGTCGTTCAGTGTCTGAGTATGTTGATGACTTCAGCAGGTTGTCCCGTTACGCCCCAGGTGACGTGGCAACCGATGCAGCCAAGCAAGAGAAGTTTCTAGAGGGACCGAATGATGAGATGGGAATTCAGATGATGGTAGTGACTTTTTAGAACTATCAAGATTTGGTGGACAAGGCGATCACTCTAGAGGGCAAGCATCAGCAGATGGAAAATCGCAAGAGGACATACGGTCAAGGCAATTTTCAGTCTAGAGCTCAGCAGAAGCCTCGATCCACCCCTTTCTCAGGATATTCTGATACCAGACACAGTGGTGGCCATGGTGGCCATTCTCAGCATGGAGGCAATGGAAACAACCACAATGGCCATAAGAATGGAAATGGGAATGGAGGAAACGGCAATCACCATCACCCTACCCCTGCTACACCAGTGAGGAAGGATCTGAGTCACATCACCTGCTTCAAGTGCAAGAAGACAGGGCACTACTCCAATGAGTGTCCCAAGCTACAGAATGGGAATGGCAATGGAAGTTCTGGAGGCAAGAAGCCCAATCCTTTCACTAAGGGGCATGTGAATCATGTCAACGTGGAAGAAGTCTATGAACAACCAGATGCGGTGATTGGTAAGTTCTTGGTTAATTCTTTTCCAGCACTCATTCTATTTGACACTGGTGCATCGCATTCATTCATATCGAGGGGATTTTTGGATAAATATTAGTTGCCTACTATAGCTCTTAAGTCACCTATTCTAGTGAGTTCCCTAGGAACAGAGTCTATGACTAGTCAGGCATGTTTTCAGTTACCTTTGAACATAGGGGGACATGTTTTTCCCACAGATATGATCGTATTTGAGTCACAAGGGTCAGATGTAATCCTAGGTATGGCTTGGACGTCCAAGTATCAGGGAAGCATTGATTGTGCCAGTAGGTCAATTTTTCTCACCACTCCAGAGAAGAAGAGGATCAAGTATGTATCCAGGCCTAAGCCTAAGAGGACTCAAGTGAACTCTCTTACGGGGGTTGTCCAGGAAGAATTACCAGTGGTGAAGGATTATCTCGATGTATTTCCAGAGGAGTTACCCGGTATGCCACCAGATCGGGAGATTGAGTTTCTCATTGAGTTATTGCTAGGCAGCGGACCTATCTCCAAGAGGCCATACCGGATGCTCACTAATGATCTAGCGGAAGTCAAGAAGCAGATTGAGGAGTTGCTGAAGAAGGGGTATATTCGTCTGAGTTCATCACCTTGGGGAGCCCCAATACACTTAGTGGAGAAGAAGGATGGAACCTTGAGGTTGTGTGTGGATTATTGCTCTTTGAATGAGGTGACCATCAAGAACAAGTATCCGCTTCCGATGATCAATGACTTGTTCGACCAGCTACAAGGAGCTAGTGTTTTCTCCAAGATTGACCTTCGATCGGGTTATCATTAGTTGAAGATGCATGAGAAGGATATACCCAAGACAACTTTTACCATGAGGTATGGGCTTGATGAGTATACATTCATGTCATTTGGTTTGACTAATGCCCCTGCCTATTTTATGAGCATGATGAACAAGGTGTTCATGGAGTACTTGGATAAGATTGTTGTGGTATTCATTGATGATATATTGGTTTTCTCCACGAATGAGGAGGAGCACGCAGAACATCTCCACTTAGTTCTGGAGAAGCTCAGAGAACACCAACTTTATGCCAAGTTCAGCAAGTATGAGTTTTGGTTGAAGGAAGTCGGATTTCTCAGACATGTTGTGTCAGGGGAAGGAATTGCCGTGGACCCTTACAAGGTAGAAGCAGTCACAGAATGGAAGGCACCGACCTCAGTTAGCGAGATCCGCAGTTTCCTTGGACTTCTAGGATATTATCAGAGGTTCATTGAGAATTTCTCCAAGATTGAAAAGCCCATGGCAGAGTTGTTGAAGAAAGACACCAAGTATATTTGGACTGAGGAATGTGAAGCCAGTTTCTAGGAGTTGAAGAAACGTTTGGTTACGGCTCCAGTGTTAATTCTGCCAAACATAAACAAGGATTTTCAGGTGTATTGCGACACTTCACGCCAAGGACTTGGAGGCGTGCTTATGCAAGAAGGAAAGCTTGTAGCTTATGCTTCACGTCAGCTTTGACCTCATGAGTTGAACTATGCCATGCATGATCTGGAGTTAGCAGCAGTGGTGCATGCACTCAAGACCTGGAGACATTTCCTTGTCGGGAACCAATGTGATGTTTACACCGTTCACAAGAGTTTGAAGTACATCTTCACGCTGGAAGAGTTGAACCTTAGGCAAAGGAGATGGTTGGAGCTCATCAAGGGTTATGACATGAGTTTGCATTATCATCCCGGAAAAGCCAACATCGTGGCAGATGCATTCAGCCGTAAGAGCTATGTCAACACTCCTATCATAGGAGGATTACCTCAGGAGTTGTGTCATGAACCTAGAGATCTCAAGTTGGAAATAGTTCCAAGAGGCTATGTTGCCACACTCAAAGTTTAGTCCACCTTGTTGGGAAAGATCAGAGAAGCTCAGAAGTTTGATCAAGGTATTGCTGAGATAAAGGAGAGGATCAGCAAAGGAAAGGCAGAAGGATTCCGTGAGGATGAGCATGGAACCATATGGCTTGAGCAATGTATTTGTGTGCCCAATGATCCAGAGATTAGGAAGTTGATTCTTCAGGAGGCTCATGATTCGCCTTACTCGATACATCCGGGAAACACCAAGATGTATTTGGACTTGAAGGAAAGTTTTTGGTGGACCGGTATGAAGAGGGAAATTGCTGAGTATGTAGTAGTATGTGATGTATGTCAGAGGGTAAAGGCAGAGCATCAGAAACCAGCAGGTTTACTTCAACCATTGTTGATACCTGATTGGAAATGGGATAAACTTGGTATGGACTTCATCACGGGAATACCCAGGACCCGTTCAGGTTATGATTCCATTTGGGTGATTGTTGATCGCTTGACCAAGGTTGATGACTTCATTCCCATGAAGACTACCTATACAAGTGCTAAGCTAGCGAAGATATATATGACCCGGATTGTATGTCTGCATGGAGTTCCGAGGACCATTGTATCAAATAGAGGAACACAGTTTACTTCAAAGTTTTGGCATCAGCTACAAGAAACTTTGCGTACCAGGCTAGAGTTCAGTACAACCTTCCATCCACAGACAGATGGGCAGACAGAGAGGGTGAATCAGATTCTGGAGGACATGTTGAGAGCTTGTGCGCTAGACAATGGGTCTAGCTGGGAAGATAACTTACCTTATGCAAAGTTCTCATACAATAACAGCTATCAAGCCAGTTTGCAGATGGCCCCTTTTGAGGCATTATATGGGAGGAAGTGCAGAACACCGTTGATGTGGGATGGAGTTGGTGATCGCAAATTGTATGGATCGGATTTGATTCGATATTCTGAGGAGAAGGTCAAGTTGATCCGTGATAGACTCAAGATAGCTCAGTCTAGACAAAAGAGTTATGCCGATGCTAAACGCAAGGAAGTGATTTATGAAGTGGGACATAGAGCATATCTTCGAGTGTCTCCAATTCGATGTATAAAGAGGTTTGGAGTCAAAGGAAACTTAGCACCACGATTCGTGGGGCCATATAGACTTCTGGAATGCAGAGGAGAAGTTGCATACAAGTTGGAACTACCAGAGGGTTTGTCAGGAGTTCATGATGTGTTTCATGTTTCCCAACTGAAGAAGTGTCATGTAGAGATGGCAGATATTCCTTTGAGAGACACAGTGACTCTAGAAGCAATTCAGTTGGATAACGATCTAACTTATGAGGAGAAGGCTGTTAAGATTCTTGAGACTGCCGAGAGGATCACTTGTACCAAGGTCATGAAGTTCTGCAAGGTTCAGTGGAGTCACCACACCGAGGAGGAAGCTACTTGGGAACGAGAGGAAGATCTCAAGCGTGACCATCCTCACCTTTTTGCTGGCCAACACGAATCTCGAGGACGAGATTCATCTTAAGGGGGGTAGGTTTGTAACATCCCAATTTTGTCAAATTAGGATGTTAATAGGATCATCATATTGCATATCATATTTTCATTGCATTTGGAGTTTATGATGTTCAAGTTTTTCCACTCACATAAAAAAATAGAGAGAGGATAATATGACTTCTTGAAAATATACATGAGTGGGGAACTGTTGGACTAATATTTGGTGTTTTTAAAGTTGTATTGAAAATTATTTTTGTTAGCCACAAGTTAATTTATTTCATTAAAAAATAATATATTTTCTAAATTATATGAGCAGGAATTAATGTTCCTTTTGTTCAAATTTTATTAATAATTATTTTATAATTTTTGTGGTTTATTTTCTTTTTCTAGTTCTGATTGAATCTATAAAAATAAAGTTTCTAAAAAAACACGCACGCACACAGGGCCCAGCCATGCCGAAGCGCACCAGGCCAGAGGCGCTCGCCAGCCCCAGCCTCCGCTTGACTCCAGGAGCGAGCGCTCCACCCTAGCGTCGCCAGAGACAATGATAAATAAAATGGTTCGCTCGCCTCCGCATGATTTTTCTGTCGCTAATCTCTCTCTCGCATCCTGGAAGTGGGGCCCGACCCAATCCCATCTTACCTAACCTCCCGCACAATCCGCACGGGATAGAACTCGCGCTCGCACTCCCGCTCCAGAACCTGCCGGCCGAAGCTCTCAGGATAGAGCTTATCCCGCAGCCCTAGCCCTCCTAGCTGCGCCTATAAATAGCCCAGAGCCTCCTCGTCAAATTCAGCCAACCCGCACTACCTCTCGCCGCTCGTAGCGGACGCCGATGCCACTTGGATCTCGCCGGCCGAAGCTCCTTCACCGGAGTGCCACGTCGCCGATGAACCTCCCCTACCTCTGTTTCATCACGAAATCGGACCCCATCATCCGCGTGCATCTCCCCGACATGTTGTTTGGCCCTAGGAACCGACTGAGATGCCACCCCGACGACCCGCGTCGCCGGAGTTCACCGGAGCTCTGCCACTCCCTTCGCTCCACCCGGACACCTCCGCCACCCCGCGTCACCACCGACCGGAGGCCCTCACCGAGCCGCATCTTCCCCGCCTCTCCACTGACGCCGTGGATCGCCGGAGACGCCGCCACATCCTCGCCCAGTTCCTGCCCGACCGCATCCTCCTCTCTGTAAGCCTTGCTGCTCCTCTGTTCTTATGTAGCGTAGATTAGGACGGTTTTTTTAGATCGAAACGGTAGGTTTAGATGTAGATTGGTTTTTTTGTACGCGGTTAACCGCGGTCTGTTTTAAAATAAACTTTCGGTTATCTTTGGTTTGGTTAGTTTGCGAACGTTCATCGCATAGCTTTGGCAACGAACGTAGTCAACCAACCAGGCCTGGCCGCATCGCTCTCTAGCCGCGAACGTTCATACTTTAATGTTTTCAGAAACGTTCCTTTAGCAGTTTTTTTCATATTTAATTCAAAATTTCAAACGACCTTAACTTTTTAACCGTAGAACGAAATGAGGTGAAACCAGCGGCAAATTTTTTGTCTCGAATAGCCCTAACCAGAGAACCCGTCGTTGCAAACTTTTGCAAGTTCAAAATTGAAATTATTTCAGATTTGAATTTAAATTTCATTAGGTCATATCTTCCAAACGGTATACATGTTTGAAGTGATTCTTTTTGCACCACGTCACACGAACAAAATCCTTTGCCATGAAATTTGGCCACTATATATTCTACACAATTATTTTCAGTTCATCATAATTTTTCTAGAATGCCTTGTAGGAACACTAGTGCATGTCATGAATTTTGAACACTATTTATACTTTGAAAAATTTCATGCTAATGACATGTGTTAGATTTTATTTGGCTTTTGCACATATTTTGTTGCACGTTTTCTTTGAATTGTATGAATGCTTGTTTATGTGTGTTTATTTACTTTGCGATAGATTGTCTGGAGTGCGAAGCAGAGTACTACCATTCCCTAGAACTTCACTCCCAGCACGAAGGCAAGTTACATTTTGATCATACATGTTTTACCTATGGTTTATTTTTGCACATAGTCCTTTGATGTAGGATTGCATTGGTATGATTTTATACTTGTTGGTTTTACTAGCACCCAGTAGTTTATTTGAGGTAGGTCGGAACCGTACCAACTTTGTTGCCGTGATGTTAAATTATTATGCGTTGCCAAGTAGACGTGGAGTGGGGAGTGTTAACATCTTGAGATGTGAGTGACAAAGTAGTAATTTAGACCAACTTTAATGAACTACCTGGGTGGAAATTGGTTTGTATGCTGGTGAAGTACAGTGGGAGCATTCATGGGAATCCATGGGAGTGCACACTAGTGGTCCGTCCACCCAGGCTCAAAGGGATCAACCTTATTTTCATGTCTATAAGCTTCCGTGTGCAGCCGCAAGCCAATATGGGCTCTGGCTTAGTTGAGTAGATGGTGTGACCTCTTCCGGGATAGGCTAGCAGATCTAGATGATGTAGGTGTACCGGCCTATCCGTTGGTTAGGGGAAATGCTTTCGAAATACTATGTCTTGATTTTTCGATCAAGGATGTGGTCGAGTCTTGTGGGGAAAAGTGCACAACCTCTGCAGAGTTCAAATCTGATCGATTAGCCGTGTCCCCGGTCATGGACAACTTGAGCTTTTAGTAGTGGAAATGTAGGGAGATCTCATCACTCTTAACTAATCAACAGGGTACAAAATTTTGGAATGACTGAGATGGGCATCATCTAGACTTATGATATTTGTAGAAGTAGAACAATTATTTTTGATAGGGAAAAACTAGCTTTATGAAAAACTAAACTTAGAGCTTTCCACCAGCCAAATTGCATGTACTACATAGGCTCATTACACTTTATGATGTGACTTGCTAGTACATTCCATGTACTGAACTACACGGCTGCAACTTATCATGTTGCAGATATATCCGACGACGAATAACGTGCGATAGGTCGTTATTCTGCACTCAGCTTGCTCGTGGAGTTGATGGACTCGTTACACTAATTGCTTCCGCATGATTTTGTTTTACTTGGCCTTATGCCACATTAATGTAATACTCTCTGAGGATTCTCGATGTAATAAATGTGTGATTGAACTCTGTTGTATATCCTCAAGTACTCTGTGTTAGTATACCGATCCAGGGATGACACTTAAGCACAGAGACTCCGATCCCTTGAGATCGGGTCGCTACATATGTGCTCCTTATTATCTTGCAAACCTATCCCGTTACACCTACAAAGTACTTCTAGTTTCATACTTGTTCTAGGTAAAGCGAACGTTAAGCGTGCATAGAGTTATATCGGTGGTCGATAGAACTTGAGAGAATATTTGTTCTACCTTTAGCTCCTCGTTGGGTTCAACACTCTTGCATATGGAGAAAGGATACAATTGATCCCCTATACTTGTGGGTCATGAAGAGGGAAGTTACATATACCCGGAACTCTGAACCTAAAAAAGCTACAACAGAGATAGCTATTCTACAAAGCTCCAACTGACCAGAAATTTCACAGATATTTTCTATTGAATATATAAAAATTATTGGAATGAAGAACTATTGGAGGAGGCCCACCTGTTGTCCACAAGATAATCAGGCACGACCTACCCCCCCCCCCCCCCGCCAGGGTGGGCCCTGATGCTTTGTGCGCCCCACAACAGGCCTCCAGTGCTCCTCTTTATATATATAAGGTCTTTTGATCTAGAAAAAATAGACGTAATACTTTTAGGATGAAGTGTCCTATCTCGAGGCAGAACCTGGGCAAGAGCACTTCTGATCTCCTATGGGGCGATTGCGCCAGGGATACTTCCCGCCAGAAGGGGGAAGTCAAAGCCATTGACATCAGTAACACTTCCTCCATTGTGAGAGGATCAATTTTCATCAACATCTTCACCAGCACCAACTCATCTCAAACCCTAGTTCATCTCTTGTATCCAATCTTTGTCTCTAAATGTCAGATTGGTACATTCGGGTGACTAGTAGTGCTGATTACATCTTTTAGTTGATACTAGTTGGTTTATTTGGTGGAAGATTATCTGTTCCGATTCTTAAACATATTCATTAAACATGTGATCTTCAACATAACATGATTTTTGGGTAGTTACTTATGTTTTTGAGGACATGGGAGAAGTCTTGTTAAAGTAAATTAGGTGAAGTTGGTATTCGTTCAATATTTTGATGATATGTATGTTGTTCTTCCTCTAGTGGTGTCGTGTGAACGTCGACTATATGACACTTCACCATTTTTGGGCCTATGGGAAGGAACTAGGGAATAATAAGTAGATGATGTGTTGCGAGGTGACAAAAGCTTATACTCTAGTCTATGCATTATTCCGTAAGAGGATGATTTGGATCCATATGTTTCATGTTATGGTTAGATTTATATGAATTCTTCTTTCATAGTTGTGGATGGTTGCGGGTAATCGCAAGAGGGTTGTTTGTTCGAATAAGAGCAACACCCTCGCACCGGTCCACTCACATATCAAATTATCAAAGTAATGAACGTGAATCAAGGAAATGTGAAAAACTTGACTAGACTACAATTCACATGTGTCCTCGAGAATGCTTTGCTCATTATAAGAAGTACTTCCAGCTTGTCCTTTACGATAAAAAGGATTGGACACCCTCCTGCACTCATGTTACAATTTTTGCTTGTTACTTGTCATGAATTATCTTTCTACAAAATTATCTATTGCCACTATTTACAGCACTTGCAGGGAATACCTCGCAAAAAACCACTTGGCATTTCCTTGTCCTCCTTTATGGGTTTGAGACTCTTACTTATGGAAAGGACTATAATTGCTCCCCTATACTTTTGGGTCATCAAGACTCTTTTCTGGCGCTGTTGCTAGGGAGTGATGTGTCTTTGGTAAGTGGAATATGGTAACGAAGCATTTTTGTTACATGCTGAAATTTACTATCACTTGTTACTATGGAAAGTAATCCTTGGAGGGGCTTGTTCAGGGTATCTTCACCTCGAACGGAAGTGGTAAGAGCCACACCTCAACCTACTGAATATACATAAAATATTTATTGTCAAAGCCCTTTTAATATTATGGACAAACTGCGAGCTCCACCTTATGCAGGAGATGGAATAGTGCGTCCTAACATGCACGTAATCTTTATAGATGAACTTTGTGGATTGTTTAAGCTGTCAGGTATAACAGGGGATGTAGTCCAGAAGAATTATCCCCTTTATATTGGGGGGAGCATTTTTATGGTATAGTCGATTAGATGGACCTGGAGCATGGGATTTGAACCACTTGAAACTGCCATTTCGTCAGGAAAGTTTATCCTATGCATTTGGTTCATCATGATCGGAATTATATATACATAATTTTTGGACTCGTGAAGGAGAAAGTATCACTCAAGATTGGGGGAGTCTTATATACATGATGTACACTTGCCAAAATCTTGAGTTGGCGAAAGGAATGATTATTCAGAACTTTTATGCTCAGCTTTCTCCTAATGTTCAAACTATGCTCATTTCTTCCTCGGTTGTTTCTTTTATTAAGAAAAGTATTGAATTCCAATGGTATCTTCTTGAGATAATTAAACTCAACACTTAAGATTGGGAAATCAAAAAAGGTAACGAGTTAGGTATAACTCTTGAATATGATTCAGTTAAGTCTTTCATAGCGACCTATAGTTTTCATAAGCTAAGTGTAAAATATGGTCTAGACTCCCAAATAGTAGCCACTTTTGTAAATATTTTGCTACTCACGTTGATCTCCCTAAGTATAAGCGGTTTAAATTTCATCCACATATTGAAGAAAATAAAACCTACTGTAGCAAAATCTAAAATTATTACGTATTCTGCCAACCCATTTATACCTAATGCTTATATTGAGAAATCTCATTTTCCTTTTAGGATACATAACATTCTAAAACTATAAGTATGGTTTGTAATGTTAAACCTCTTAGACCATCTGAAGAATTAAAGTGGAACCTAATATTTCAAAGGTTAAAGATATCTTAGTTGATGATATTATGCATATAGGCATCACGACCATGTCAAGTAGACCGAAAAGATTCTACATCTACTACTATTACTCCACACATCGACCGACTCCTACCTGCATCTTGAGTATCAAGTTCGTGAAGCATATAGTAATGCATTAAGTAACATGACATGATGTAGAGGGATAAACTCAAGGAATATGATGAAAACCCCATATTTTTATCCTTGATGGCCACAATACAAACACGTGCCACACACCACAAAAGAGTATTACATCGGATAAATCCCCATGAAGATCATGGAGAACATGCTATTGAAGAACACAGAGAGAGAATAAGCCATCTAGCTACTAGCTATGGACCCTTAGGTTTGTGGTGAAATACTCATGCATCATCGGAAGGGCAATGGAGTTGATGTAGATGCCCTCCATGATGGAATCCCCCTCCGCTAGATTACCGAAAAGGATCCAAGATTGGATCTCTTGGGAACAGAGGCTTCCGGTGGCTAAAAAGTATTATCGTGGCTCTTTTTGGTATTGGGGGAATATTTCTGAATTTATATGCGGAAGATTAGGGTTGGAGGAGCTACGGGGGGCCACAGGCCGGGGGCCCCCCCAAGCCACATCCGAGTGGCTTGTGGCCCACCCGTAGACCTTTTGGCCTCTTCCAAGTCTCGTAGGTTCCTTCTGGTCCAAGAAAATTTATCGTAGAAGTTTATTCCATTTGGACTCCGTTTGATATTCCTTTCTTGCAATACTCAAAAACAAGGGAAAAACAAAAACTCCCACTGGGCACTAGGTTAATAGGTTAGTCCCAAAAATAATATAAAATAACATATTAATGCATATGAAACATACAAAACTTATAATATAATAGCATGGAACAATAAAAAATTATAGATACGTTGGAGACGTACCAGCATCCCCAAGCTTAATTCATGTTCGTCCTCGAGTATGTAAATGATAAAAACAGAATTTTTGATGTGGAATGCTACCTAACATATTTATCCATGTAATATTCTTTATTGTGGCATGAATGTTCACATCCATAAGACTCAAAAAAATATTAATGTTGACGTAAAAACAGTAATACTTCAAGCATACTAACAAAGCAATTGTTTCTCTTCAAAATAACATGGCAAAAGAAAGTTATCCCTACAAAATCACATAGTATGGATATGCTTGATCTTCCCACACAAAGTATTTATATCATGCACAACCCCGATGACAAGTCAATAAATTGTTTCACACCTTTTGTGTTCTCAAACCTTTTCAACTCTCATGCAATACATGAGCGTGAGCCATGGATATTGTTTTGGGGGACGAACACATATGGGATCTGAAGGACCCCTTTCGGTTCGACGGGGGAGAAGGCACGCACAAAGAGCAGGTCTGATGAACAGCACGTGGGGATCTTACCCAGGTTTGGGCCGCACACATGTGTAAAACCCTACTCATGCTTGGTTGTATTATGGGTGTTCTTAGGGTTCTAACTACAGGAGCGTTATGAGAAGCTACCACGTGTGCTAGCTAGAAGGTCCTAAGAGTCTAAAAGTGCCAAAAAGTCCTTTATCGTCTCGCCCTGGGCCTCCTTTTATACTATGAAGGGGATCCCAATAGTGGCGTACAGTGCATACATGGGGTGTACGGAGCTAAAGTGCTATCATAACGAACCGTGATGAAGTAGGACATGTGCATTTAATGCACCGTCAGGCATCTGTGTCCGTCTGTGGGACGGGACAGGAGTTCGTCCCATCGGCACCGCTTAGCCCTCTCTAGTGCTGACGCCGCGACACACATCTAGTGGGATCAACACCTGGCCTATAAACTGGCAAGGCCCTGCCGGGATTTTTCCTTGCCCGGGCTTCACCTTGCCAGGGCCTTGACTGGCTAGGGCCTTGCCTTGCCTGTGGGTCCAATAGCCCTTCCAGCAAGGTCTTGTCGGTGGTCTTGATCCTTCTGTGTTTGTACCTGGCAAGTTCCTGCTGGCCTTTGTCTCCAGGGTGGCTACTACTGCCCGTGCACGAGTAAGGATCACTGGAGAGCCCAAAACTCTAGTGCACCGACAGGATCGCCCAGTTCTGGGCCACACACGCTGCAAGGCTTTGTTGGGCTAGGCCCAAAAAGTGTACGAGCGTGCGTGGCAGGGCCTTGCAGCTATGATCATTGCGCTCGCTGCGCTTCCCCACGATGTCCATTGAATGCGGGACGTGGGATAAGTGCACGGCGTAGCCATTACAGTAGCGTGCCCGTGAAACATTTTCTACAATATCTTATTTTAGTAAAGAGATTGTCCCGCGCCTTCCCCATAAAGAGGAAATTGTAGTGGCGCTGCTCATTTACCTCGCATCTTTCCCAATCTGAGAACCGTTGTCGTCTTCTTCCTTGAGCCCGAAACAAAGCTCCTCGCATTCATCTGCGTCCCTACGCCCTCTCCGTCTTTAGCCCCTGCCCCCATAGCCACCATGCCGCCCAAGGCTAGCAAGGGCAAGGACGCGGAGGTCGCCTCGGAGAATAAGCCGGTGAGTATGCGGAAAGAGCACGTCGTCTTTCTGCAGGGCTTGATGTGGACGTCCTAAAGAAGCAATACTGGTGGATGTGGGCGATGACGATGACGGCGCATCCCGCCACCTACGTGAGTCCAGGCCCTTCCGGGGGCGGCCTAGGCAAATACCCTTTCTTCGCCGATTACTTTTACTCGGGCTCTGCCTCCCTTTTTCAGACTTCTTCAACGACCTCATGTTCACCTACAGCTTCCAACTCTAGGATTTCACGCCGAATGACGTGATGTCCATGGCAGTTTTACGCCCACCTAATCAAAAACTTTGTCGGAGTAGTCCCCAGCACCTCTCTTTTCCGCCACTACTTTTCCCTAAGCATCCAATAAGGTGAGGCCCTTTCTGGTGCCTTCACTTGGATTCCACGGCCAGGAACCAAGGAGGTCTACCCCGACGGGGCCTACTGTGAGAGGTGGGACGAGTGGCGGGGCAAATGGTGCTGGATTCGGGAGGAGAAAGTCCTGCCCTTCTGCTTCTCGTGGCAAGCTAAAATGGTGCATGGCGAGGACTGGGTTGCCGTCGACCCTGAGTATGGGAAACTTATAGTCGCGACCACCAGGATCCAGCACCTCAGGGACGCCGGCCTTTTCGTAGAGATGCTAGGCGCCGATTTATTTCGCCGGCGCGTCACTCCCTTGCAGAATAAGGGGAGGCCCGCTTGGGATTTCCGGAATGCGACGGACATCATGAGACCGCGCCCCGGGATGAACGACAACCTGACCATTATGCAGCACGGAGGTCTCTGCGAGAAGTTGTTCAGGGGTGCCACGAAACCTGAGCTGCCAGCAGGCATAGTTCCCTTGTGCAACAATTCCGCTTTAGGTAGAATCATTGCCATGATGCCGGTGTCCGATTCCCATTGCCTTGATGCATCTTGGATCAAGCCACCTACCGAGCAGGTGAAAGAATTCTTTGATAACTTGGTGGAAAGGGCCATCCACGGGGAAGAGGGCCTCGTCCACAAAACCACTGAGGAGGAGCTCGCGTACATCGCCAGTATGGTGGAGGAAGCAGATCTCGCCGCGGAGGCCGGCAGCGCCAACTTCTTGGAAGATGAAGCCGGCAGAGGGGAAACACTGCTGGACGAAGACCTTGCTGGGCAGGGCAGGACCGCTTAGGAGCTAGGCGGCACGTCCGCCCGGGGCTGCCCTGCCGAAGACGTAGCTGAGGAGGAGCTGCTCGAGGAGGCCTCGTCCCTTGTGGAAAGGAAAAGGCGCGTCTTTCGGAGCGCCGCCTTTGGGTTCCTTGTCCGTCAAGCTCCTTCGAGTAGCGCAGTCCTGACAAGGGGGCGACTGGCAAGGCCACGCGGTGGCAAGAAAACCATCAGCAAGCCGTGCCCTCCACGGCCAAGCAATCCAGGAGCATCCCTCCACCTCCTCCCATGGGAACCATCGCAGAGGTCGCCTTCGACCATTCTGTCCTTAGCTCGGGAGGAGAAAGATGAAGAGTAAGGGTCCTGCCACATCTTTCACTTTTCTAATTTCTGGCTTTTACTTTACTCATTTGATTCACCTTGTTTTGCCTCCACGGGGATGCGGAAACACTGGTGCAACGGGTAGCGAAGAGGGCGAGGACCTCGACGGTCGAGGAGTCATCGACAAGCGCCTCAGGTGCGGCAAGGACGACCATTGTCAACCTGGAGGCTAGCCCACGATGCCGCCCTCGACTCAGTACCCGGCGAAGTCCCTAGCGTGAGCCCATTACCCACTTCTCGCAGGCAAGTGCTGGGGTGTGCATCTTTACTGCTAACATCACCGAACGTGCAAGAGGAGGGCGACGGCAAAGTGAACCATCAGCGACCGTCCCAGACATGTTGCCCCCATCATCTATGCCGCCCAAAGATGGATCCCCGACAAGGACCTCCTCTAGCGCGCTTTATCATGATGAGGGAGAGCCAACAAGCACAGGCACCGGCAGGTCTTCGCCGGCAGCCATTGTTAGTGCAAGTCCTCTTCATTATGTTTGTCTTTTTTGTCTTCTTTTTTGTCTCCAGACCATAGGCAACAGCTTCCAAAAGCTGCAGGCGCTTCACCGTGCCCGGAAGGAGAAACTGGACTCCAAAGCAGTAGTTATGGAAGCGGCTGAGGCCAAATTCCAGGAGGGTGTTGAAGAAACTCAGGCCTGGTTCACCCAAGCTTCCCATGATCTGAAGTCTGGTCAGGCACAGTTGAGCCAAGGCTAGAACCAACTCTTCATGCAGTAGTCTGATGCCGAGCAGGCACATGAAGAGGCCAAACAATGGGTTTCCGTAGAGGATCCTCGCTTGATGGAGCATCGCATCTTGCTCGATGCCCATGAGGAGGACCTTGCCGCTCGCAAGAAGGCGCTTGCCGACAAGCTCCACGGCAAGGAAGTGGAGCTCGAGGATCTTGCCGCACGGCAGACCTAGGAGGTGGAGCAGAAACATAAAGAGATGCTCGAGGCTCTAACTGCAGACCATGTCGGCAAGCTGAAGGAGGCCATCTATGCTGCCGAAGCTATGGAGACCGCCAAGAACTTGCAGGAGGAGCGGATGAGGAAGTTGGAGGCCGATATTGAGGATCTCGGCAAGGAGGTCTTGTCGCTTGAGACTAAAAGAGACAAAGCCCTCGCCAGCCTGATGGAGATGCAGGTCGCCATTTCTCAAAAGACCAAGCAGCTCTCTTCAGCCAACGAGTCCATCACTGACCTGAACCTGAAGGTGGTCTCATTGACCGAGACCCTTGAGACCGCCAGGACCCAAGATAAGGCTCTGGTCAAGGATCTCCTCAATGATAGGGAGCGGGTCGAAAAGGCCACCATCGCCCGCAACGATTATGTTCATGGAGTGGAGATCTAGACCGAGAAGCTCGTCGACGTCACGGAGAGGCTTGCCGAACAACTGTCTGCCATGCGCCTAGAAGGCCCCACGTCTTCTCCCGGTGACAGGGTGTCCACAAGTGCCAACGTGACCATGTTCTTCGACAGCCTTCTTGGAGCCTCGGAACAGCTTCACTCCAACCGGGCATTCCACTTGGCCAACGACTTGCGCAAGCTCTACCAGGTCGTTCTCCGCAAGGTGCTCGTCAAGGTGGCGTACAAGAACCCCAACCTCAACCTCACCAGCGTCCTCGACCGCTTGTCGAAGGATGTAGAGGTAAAGGCGCTTGAAGAACTCGTCGCGCCCATCGTCAAGAGGGTAAGCCAAGTCAAGCGGGTTGAAGGCGATCGTCGGGATTAGCTGCCTCACTCCTTGCTGCCACACATGCCAAGAACAATTTATTTCAAGTTAGAATCTCGGCCAGACCGATGTAATATTGCTTTCCATGCTTTGAACAATCGCTATGTTATCTTCCTTGTTCAATTTCTCTCTATATATGCATTCACCCTACGCTAGATTGGAAACTTGCCGGCGCGCACACCTCTGCCGCGAGCGCTAGGTGCGGGACTTTAGCAGCCTGCTGGCGAGGTTGCCGCCGGCAAGAGACCCTGGTGCTTCCAGGGCAACCACCTAGACTGTTGAGTGGACTCGAAACAGAATAGGGACGCAACCAGTCGCAACAAGGTTCCTCTGCATGCAGGTTTTCCATGCAGAAGTCGAAACCGCCCGAGGAGAATAACTCCACAACAAGGATTCACTTGGGGTTCTGCAACTTATCATTTCATTGCTGCACTCGTTTCGGCAAGAATCACCCGTAGGTATCCATACCACTATCCCCCGTGGCAAAGCTACACGCGAGGTAACCTTCTGTCCTTTGAGCAAAAGAAAGAAGACAAAATATGGGTGTGGAACCTTGGCGGTCCGTTAGCTCTTACCGGAAGCAAGTGTAACGCAATATCTTAGACAAACATGCACATAAGTAAACATGAGAATGAATCAAGATTTGCAGGACACTTATCTTTATTCAACTACGCACTCGTCTGAGCCTGGCTTTGTACCAAGGATTACATGCTTCAGCGGCAAGACTTGTACAAAAGGTGGTTGCCGGGAGGCCCAACAACCGCGCCTCACGGGTAGAACTTGCGAAGATGTTCGATATTCCAGGAGTTGCTCACTGGATTGCCATCTTCGGTCTCCAGGTGGACTGTGCCAGGCCTGGTGAGTCATACCACCAGATAAGGGCCTTCCCACTTTGGCGTCAACTTGTTGGAATTCTTGGCAGACTAAACACGCCGAAGAACAAGGTCGCCTTCCTCGAGACTTTTGGCATTAACTATGCGGCTATGATAGTGGCACAAAGCTTGCTGGCAGCATGTAGCTCTCACAGCAGTCTGAAGACGATCTTCCTCAAGGAGTGTCGCTTCATCTTGTCGCCACTGCTCTTCCTCAAGCTCATCTTAAGTGAGCACTCGAGATGAACCGTATATGAGTTCTGTGGAGCGAACTACCTCCACCCCATAGACGAGGGAGAAGGGTGTCTGCCGGTAGCTCGATTTTGTGTCATTCTAATTGACCAAAGAACCACCGGAAAGTCATCAATCTAGTGCCTTCCGCACTTGTCCAGCCTCTCGAAAGTTCTCGTCTTGAGGCCTCGTAGCACTTCAGCGTTACCCTTTCCACTTGGACGTTGCTCCTTGGGTGGGCAACAGAAGCAAAACAAATTCTGCTACCAAGGTTTTGGACATACCGCATGAAGGTGCGGCTCGAGAACTGTGTGCCATTGGAAGTGATGATCCTGTTGGGAACACCAAAGCGGCAAACTAGTCCTTTGAAGAACTTGACAGTTGACTGTGTTGTCACCTTCCTCACTGCTTCCACTTCTGGCCACTTTGTGAACTTGCCAATTGCAACGTACAAGTACTCAAAGCCCCCGGCAGCACATGGAAAGGGGCCCAAGATGTCAAGCACCCAGACCAGAAATGGCTAGGAGAGAGGGATCGTTTGAAGGGCTTGAGCTGCTTGATGTAATTTCTTCGAATAAACTGGCATGCGTCACACTTGGTTACTAATGTCGTTAGATCCTGGCGGGCAGTGGGCCAAAAGAAGCCTTGCCGGAATACCTTTCCGGCAAGTGCTCTTGATCCTATGTGGGAGCCACATATGCCTCCATGTATCTCTACCAACAACTCCAGTCCATCTTCCCGGGAAATGCATTTGAGTTTCACACTGTTCGGTCTCTTTCTATACAGGACGTTGTCCACGAGCTGCTACATACTGGACTGACGTGCTACTTTCTCTGTTTCTTCTTGTTCTTCGGGGAGTTCTCCTGTTTGAAGGAAACAGACGATGTGATGTGCCCATGCGGGAGCCTGGGGCTCGACAACGAGGACAAAAAGCATATCCTATGCTAGGGAAGCATTTGCCTCAATGGCAAGGGCCTGAGGCCCCACCGAAGTCTGCTGCTCTCTGGCAAGACTAGCGAGAACGTGTGCTTCCACGGCAAGAGCCGGGGCGTGCCGGAGTGTAGCGCTAACCGACAAGCTTGACGTTTTCTCTGGCGACTTCCTTGCTAGCGGCTTCCGGGAGCTCTACTGGGAAATACTTGCCGTAACTCACCTTCCTTCTCTTCTCTTTCCCAGTTGATGGTGTCACGAAGGGTTGAGTCAGTTGGAGCACGAAAGTTCCTGGTTCCACAGGGAACTTAAGGATAGCACATTTTGATAGGCCATCGGCAACACTGTTCTCTGCACGTGGAATGTGCTCAATTTGCAGGCCGTCAAAACGTTCTTCCAACTTCATCACTTCATCTACATAAGCTTCCATCAATGGGCTCTGGTAGTCTTTGTTCACTTGTCTGACGACAAGCTAAGAATCACCCCTGACAATGAGTTTCTTGATCCCAATGTCTGTCGCGATCCTAAGACCAGTCCTTCATACTCAGCAGTATTGTTGGTTGATCTCTCCCGAGGAAAGTGCATCTGAATCACATACTTGAGGTGCTCTCCGATGGTGGTGACTAGCAGCACTCCGGCACCGGCGCCTTGCAGTGAGAAAGCCCCGTCAAAATACATGATCCCTTCTTGATCGGTTTCCTTGCCGGGGAGAGTTGATTCTAGAACTTCTTCATCTGGCGTTGGGGTCCATTCTACAATGAACTCTGCCAATGCGCTGCTCTAGATGGTCGAAGTGCTTTCAAACTTGAGACCAAAGCTTGTCAGTTCCAAAGCCCACTCCATGATCCTGCCAGTAGCTTTTGGGTTTCACAATATCCGCTATAGAGGGAAGCGAGTGATAACGGTGATCTCATGTGCTTGGAAGTAATGGTGCAGCTTCCTCGATGCCATAAGAAGGCCGAAGAGAAACTTTTGCATGCCAGAATATCTTGACCTAGCCCTCTGCAACAAGGAGCTGACAAAAAAACTAGTCACTGCACCATCTTCTTCTTCTAGATTGTCTCATTCAACTGCGCAGATCCTTCTTTGCCGGCACCAGACCCTACCGGGAAATGCCTTGGCTCGTCGCTTGGCGGTCCTGTCGTTGCTACTGCTTCTTCATCAACCTCTCTTTCAGCCAGACTAGCGGAGAGGAAAGGTACTTCTTCAAATCCCGCAGCGCTGCCTCCGCTTCCGGAGTCCATTTCATTGGACCTGGCCGCTTCAAGATTTTGAAGAAGGGCAAGGCGCACTCAGAAGACTTTGAGATGAACCTACTCAGAGCAGCAACATAGCCGGCAAGACAACACACATCTTTGACACGTCTTGGTGCTTCAGTTTGCTCAATTTCTTTGATCTTGTCGGGATTTGCTTTGATTCCACGTTGAGATATTAAGAACCCGAGATGCTTGCCGGATGGGACGCCGAACACACACTTCTTAGGATTGAGCTTCATGTTGATCTTGCGTAGGTTTGCAAATGTTTCTTCCAGGTTTTATTTGAGCGTGGCCTTATCCTTGGTTTTGACCACTATGTCATCCATGTAAGCTTCCATATTTCTATGTAGTTGGGGCTCAAAACCAATCTGGACCAGTCTCGCAAATGTAGAACCAACACTTTTCCTTGGTTTTGACCACTATGTTTCTTCTAGATTTTATATGAGCGTGGCCTTATCCTTGGTTTTGACCACTATGTTATCCATGTAAGCTTCCATATTTCTATGTAGTTGGGGCTCAAAACCAATCTGGACCGCTCTTGCAAATGTAGAACCAACACTTTTCTACCCGAAAGGCATACTCAAAAAGCAATACGTACCACATGGGGTGATAAATGCGGTCTTCTCCTCATCTTCCTTGGCCATGAAAATCTTATGATAGCAGGAATAGGCATCAAGGAAAGACAATAAGCCGCAACCAGCAGTGGATGGGGTACTCCTCTGATCAAGCCAGCCGCTTCTAACTTCTTGATCTCTTTGGCAATAAACTGTTGCCGCTCCAAAGCTTGCTTCCGAAAATTTTGCTTGACAGGCAACGCGTGTGGGAAGGCGGCAAGGTGGTGCTCAATCACCTTCCTATGAATACTGGGGATATCACATGGTTGCCATGCAAACACATCGACATTTGCCCGCAGGAAGGCAGCGAGCACGCTTTCCTATGTGTCATCGAGGTTGGAACTTATGGCAAAAGTTCCTCCCGTGCCAGCCTCCTTGGCGGGCACCTTGTTAATCTCTGGTAGAGCTGCCTTGGACTTCTTGCTCTTGCTGGTGGAGCTCTCTGGCACATCGTCAATGGGAGCGTAGCACCCCAAGGAGGCAAGCTTACCGGAATGTGGGCCAAAGGCCTTGCCGGTCTTCTTCCCCCCGGGAGCTTCGATGGCAGGAGAAAGTGCCTTGGAGGTGGGTGCTGGAACTGCCCCCGATAGAGTTGGTCGGCGTAGATAAGTGCGCTTTTCTTGTCAGAGTTGCTCGTAATGACGCTCATTGGCCCAGGCATCTTCAGCACATTGTAAGCGAAGTGGGTGGCCGCCATGAATTTGGTCAGTGCTGGGCGACCAAGGATGTCATTGTACGGCAACGAGATCTTGGTGACATCGAAGACGATCTTCTCTCTTCGGAAATTAATATCACTGCCAAATGTCACCAGCAGCATGATCTTGCCCTCCAGCTGAGTTTTCCCCGAACTGACCCCTTGGAAAGCGCCTGTCAGCTCGAGATCTTCATCGGGGATCTGTAGCCTCTAGATGACAATAGGCGAGATCAGGTTAAAGCTGGCCCCACTGTTGACTAGCATCTTCCTCACCTTGAGGTTGCGAATTGTTGGCGAAACCAATAATGGAAGGAACCCTACCACAGTTATGCGATCAGGGTGATCCTCGGCATCGAAGATGATAGGAGTGTTGGACCACTTCAGAGGTCTCTGTGCACCGATAGAGGGCTCCGCCGCATTTACCTTGCACGCCCACTATTTAAGTTGGCGATGGGAGGAATGCGACGAGGCACCTCCCTTGATGTACATCATCTCTGTAGCCTTTTGAAACTCATGCTCGGTGGACTCGTCATCCTCCACGACATCGTCATCGTCACCCTCTTGATTGTCGCCGCCATGAGCGGGCCGATCTTTTTGTTGCGTGGGCTTGCCGCGACGACCACCTCGGCCAACACGCTTCTTGCCGGACCCTTCAGCACCATCCTGGCATTTCTCTTTGTCTCACCTCTCGTACTCGGATTTTTGCTTCTCAGCAAGCTTCTCAACTTGTCGACAGTCTTGGAGGTCATGGACCTTGGTGCGATGGATCTTGCAATACTGCTTGCTGGAGCCTTCCGTCTTGTCGGCAGTCACCATCGCCTGGCAGGAGACGCACCCAGCAACATCCTTGCCGGGGTCGTCAACCTTGCCCTTCTTGGCGGTAATGGTGTTGCCGAATCCCTTGACGGCAAGCATGGCCTTGCCCTTGCGCTTCTTGTTGTGTCGCTGGCCCCACACCAGCGTCTTCATCTTCAGAGTTGAGCCCCGCACCAGCGTATTCACCGGGGAGTCTTCTCCCTTCTTCAGCCCTGGCACATTTGTCTACCAGAGCATAAAGCTCAGCAACATCCCTGACTCTGTTCATCGCGAGGTCTTCCCACATCCTGCAGTTGCACATGTTCTGATGGAATGCGCAGATAACAGCGGCAGGATGAACGTCTGGTATGTTGTGGTGCACGCGACTGAACCTTTGGATGTACTTGCACAAAGTCTCGACCTCCTTCTGAGGGATGATGTCCAAGTCGCTTGCTTGACCAGGAGTTTGGTGACCTCCAGTAAAGGCACCCACAAACTCATGGCACAGGTCTACCCAGGAGGAGATGGATCCCTCTGGCAGGTGCATCAACCATGATTGGATGTTGGGCTTAAGCACAAACGGGAAGTAGTTGGCTTATATCTTATCGTCACAAGCCCCGGCATCCTGCACTGCAATGGTGTAGATGCTCAAGAACTCTGACAGGTGAGTCTTGTCGTCCTACTTCTCCGGGATCTCTTGCTTGAACGTGCGGGATTGGGCCACTGGACTCGCTGCAGCTCACGGGTAAACGCTAGACAACCCACGTCATAAGCTAGGCTGACAGGATACCCTAGCGCAGACTTGTCTACACTGGCCCCTGCATGCCTATCAGACTGAAGGCATGTTTCCTGCTGCCGCTCGATTGCAGTTTGAGCATCTTCCTTGCTTCGTTCCCGAAGAACTTGACGCTGGTCACGGCGTGTCCGTGGATCGGACGATGCCATCGAGAAACCGTTGTAAACGTCGGTCTGTCGAGTCGGTGACCGGTGTTGTTGTTGCGGAGGAGAGTGCACCATGGGCGCGCCGCCTCCGGCTTCCTCACGTCTGGCGTGATCGGGCTCGGTGGACCGACGCCTATCTGTGAGGCTGACGAGGCTCTGAATGGTGGCTCTCCATTCGTCGAGCTTCTCCGTAGCAGGAAGGAAGTTCAGGAGTAGTTGTGCTAGCACCATCGCTTCTTCCGATGTGGCTGGCAGCAAACGGCGCAAGGAACGCGAGGTGCTCTATCTTCTAATTGTGTTAGAAGGAACACCGTCGTAGTCCCGCGTCGGCACACCACTCCCGCTAGCATGCTGGCGAGCATGCTGGTCCTGTGCACCTAGGGAGTGATGCGTATACTAGTAGAATGGCTGTCTGTAGTCCCGGTCGGGGTGGGCCTTTAGTACTGGTTCCCCGACCGGTACTAAAGGGCCGGGACTATAGGTCCAGACC
This sequence comes from Hordeum marinum, assembly GCA_022496015.1. Classification (NCBI taxonomy): domain Eukaryota; kingdom Viridiplantae; phylum Streptophyta; class Magnoliopsida; order Poales; family Poaceae; genus Hordeum; species Hordeum marinum. Next base: position 392,642,837 of record CM039675.1, on the reverse strand, counting down.
TGTAGTACCAGTTGGCCCACGGACCGGTACCAAAGGCCCACCACGTGGCTGCCTGCGTGGGCTAGTGGTGGAGCACCTTTAGTACAAGTTGGTGATACCAACTGGTACTGAGTGTTCTGTTCTTTTTTGTTTTAGCTTTTAATTAGGTTTGAATTTTCCTCTCTATTTTTTGTGTTTTCCATTCATTTCAAATTTATTTTATGGTGCTACATACTCTAAACAGTAGACAAGTTGATGCATATATATATATATATATGTAATATAATATACAATATCTCATACACAGTATATATACAAATGGAATTATACATCCATATATGTTCTGGACTTATAAATTAAGTCCCAAAACCCGGACGAGACTAGCTAGCTAGTGCTCTGGATGAAATCTCAGTTTTCTACTACTGATTTGCTCGCATTATTGAGGCGGCGGTAAGGAATAGTGCTCTCCATTTACATCAATGACATGTCGAAGAAGAAATCTCGCAAATTCCTCTTGAAGTGCTACAAAGCATTTCTCGGATGAGAGGTTCGACATCATCTGCCAAACCTCGAGTTGTCTTTCACGTGCTCTTCTACGACGTATATGGCATTCAGGCTGGATGTAAATGTTCTCACAAAGGAAGTATCCACATAAATTTGTCCCCTATGGCTGCTTTGCGCACTTTGCAAAAGAATAGAATTCAATAAGATAATTAATAATCAAGCATGATAATGGTATTGAAACTAGAATTAAAGAGATGCGCGGACCTAGTTGTATTACTTAATTACCTGCATCTTTTTCCACTTCAGCTTCGGTTTCCATTGACAACCGTGATGGCTTTTTTCTATCATCTTTTTCCAAACACTATGCGGCAAAGAAAAATAACGAAAGAGTTATTATAATTACTTTTGATATCAGGAAATAATGAAAGAAAGCAAGGTCGATAAAGATTGAAATTACCATTCTATCATAATTAAAATACAAGTCCATGTATAAATGTTCTAGTGTATCTAGTGAGTCGTACACTTGAACAAGTCCATCCGTGAGGATAATATTTAGGAGGATATAGTGGTGTCTGCGTAGAAGTTTATATAATTAAGCAGGCATGCATATAACTCATCAACTACACTTGACAGTGAGCTATTAAGCAAAAATAGAATTTGTATTATACAGGAGATTAAACACTCACCCCATGTTGGAAGGAAATATTATAGTAGATTTGGTATTCATTAGTGCCTCTAGAAATTTTTCCAAGATATCTTCTGTGTCCTTAGAATAATGTTTTACCACATGACCATGAACGGTATTTGGGTCGATGAACCCAATGTCATCGATTCCCTCTTGTTGCAATTCCCACATCTTCAATCTGCATAATAGCGCAGAAAAGAACATATATAGTAAGGATAAGCCAATGAACGCTATCTAAGATAGAGTCTTAAATTATTAAAGATATAAATCACTTACAGACAATAGCAACTGATGAGAGTTTTGTCGATAGAGTCCATGTGGTATAACTGGAAAAGTTCTGAGAATTCAAGACATATGTCACATCCATTGACGTAATGTTCTTTCCTTACTTTGACCATGACCGCCATCTCCCCTTGCTTTGCTTCACGCAGGTACCAATCATGCAACCATTGCATCGTAGTTGGTAGTTCCTTGTACTGCTCAGGTGTGACAAGTGGTTTTCCGACGACATATTGCATTGCGTACTCAGCTGTACCATACCTGCGGATTTCCTCGGAGCCAAGGATTTGGCCAAGAGTGAGACCTGCAGCCTCTACTTCATCGAGGTCGGTTGGGTTGCCAGCAACGTCGACTACTTGGATCGATTGCTTTCTTGGATTGGTACTCACCTTGAGTGGAGAGATCGATTGCTTGGATTGTTCTCCGAGCTGGGGAACTGTTTTTCCGCTAGTAGTACCACCTGTCGTTGAGGCCGTACTTCCCAACTTCTTCCTTCGGCTGGGCCGACTTCTCTGCTCACTTGCCTTCTGAATCTGTCGCTCATAGTCTTTCGGCATACGCTCCACATATGTCGGGGGTCAATCAATAAAGTGTTCCCTAAAGTCCTCTTGGACTTCCTAGGGGTATTGCCTCCTTTGGCGACACGGGCTTCTTCGCAAAAAGGCTTTCACTTGGCGATCGCTTTCAATTTTGTTTTCCTCTGGTGTCATGTCGTAAGGCAGCTTCTTTTTGGCCGGACACTCGGGTTTCTTCTTTACTTTCTTCCAAAGAGGACTGCTGATGTCCTTCCTCTTTTGGGAGCCCTAATGGCAGGACCGCTGGCGGGGTGGACTTGGCTCACGCGACGGAGATCGATATCGATGATATGGGCTCGTGTCGTGCTCCATCCCGAGGTTGGGTGGACTCGTGCTGGGATCCCTATCAAAGTGGGATGCCTCTCAAGGTGGGGAGGACTGCTGGCGCTGTGATGCCTCTGGCTGGGATCCCTCATGCTGGACATCGATACTCGGAGGAGCCGGTGGCCTTAGCGCCAAGTGTGGAAAGACGATGCAGTCCTTACTCCATAGAATGAGACCACGGTCGACTTCTGCCAGTGTGGACTCCCCCTCACCTCTAGAGATGTCAAGCTATAGTTCATCATATCCTGGCTCTATTACGTCCACCACGACACTAGCATACCTAGGTAGGACCGGATTCAAATGCCAGAGAACATCATGTGTATTTTGTAAAGCATAGCCCATCGCGACCAGCACGGGTATGTTCTTCATTTTCTGGATTATCTCCCAAGATGTCTTCTCGGTGATATCATCCATGGGGGTGTGACCCAGCGGTGCCCCCATGGAACCCATGCTGCTTTCCGGTAGTGTAGATGGGACGGGTTCCGATGCCTCATGTCGTAGAGTTGCCCTTTGCTGGGTCAGTACCTGTATCTGCAGCTGCTGCTGCTCGTACTTCTGTTCCAACTTTGAAAGTCGGTCTCCTTCCACCTTCTTTTTTCTCGAATGGCTTTTATAACTGTCCTTCCAGCCTGCAAACCCCTCATACCACGGAACAACGCCACCGCCTCGTGTTTGTCCTCTGTGTTCGGGATTCCCGAGGGCGCGTGTAAGCTCGTCGTTCTCTCTATCAGGGTGAAACCGTCCTTCTTGGGCAGCTTTTATTACTTCAATCAACTCATCTGATGCATGCTTTAGACTGGCTAGTGCAATAATCTTCCTTGTTGCTGGGTCCAACTTTCCCCCATGCGCAAAAAACCAATTCCTACACCTCCGGGGCCAGTGGAAGGTTACTGGAGTGATCCCTTCAGCATGCATCTTATTCTCTAATGCATCCCACTTAGGAATGGATCACTTGTATCCACCTGTCCCTAGTTTACGGTGATACTTTTTTTCTCCCCATTTATCTTATTCTTTGCCAACTTCTCCATAGCAGCTTCCGATGTCTTGTACTCGATAAATGCGTCCTAGTGATTCCTGACCTTCTTGTATATTCCTCTGAATTCGGGCGCCTTCTTGCCTCTAGCGTTCTACTCAGTCCATTATCTTTTCTTCCAAGTCTGGAACGCGTCGGCCATCTTATGGAGAGCAAACTCCTTGACTTTGTCCCTTTGGCACTCTGAGAGAGAATCTGGTAGGATGAAATGCTCCATGAGATCTTGCCAAAGGACATCTTTAATTCTTTTATCGACATAATTCATTCCTAATTTTGGTTTGTTTGGCAGAATCCATTCTTGCATTGTGATCGGGACTCCGTCCCTAACAACCACTCTGCATTGACACACAAATATTTTTGCATTGGCTTCAGGGTGAGTCGATGCGCCATCATGTTTGAAAGCATCAAGATTGAGCTTTACGTTGTTGTCCAATATTTTGGCATCGCCTCGTACCTTCCACCTAGATTTGTCGATCCGGAGGGCTGATAATTAAAAGAAGAAATATTTTTTAATATATATATATATAAATCAATTAATACACATGTAATGATCACCAGAGGCTAATATGTATATACCTCGTCGGATATTGTTAGTTGCTCCGGATTTTGGAACATAAGTTGTTCTTCCTCGGCCTCACATCCATCACCGTAATCGTTCAAATATTGTGAGCCGTCATCATCATGTGATTCACCCAGAAGGTCCATTGGGTTTTCGGAGGAGCGTATCATGTCGAAGATATCCTCTTCATGAGCTCTACCCGTGTTGTTCATAGCTTAATAACTAATCCATATTAATATCGATAAAACAAATTAGTATTAAAATTAGCATGCATTGAAAAAGCAAAATAACTGATAGTTAATTAAGAATGCATCATCCAATACATATATAGTAGTTCTTAGAAAAGATCTCATCATAATCTCGGATAATAGTTAATACATCGGCTAATCCATTGATCTAGCTAATACATCATAATAATACATATATAGTAGCTAATAAATTGATCTAGCTAGAACCAGTTGGAAATATGCCCTAGAGGCAATAATAAAATGGTTATTATTGTATTTCCTTGTTCATGATAATTGTCTATTGTTCATGCTATAATTGTATTAACCGAAAATCGTAATGCATGTGTGAATATATAGACCACAACATGTCCCTAGTGAGCCTCTAGTTGGCTAGCTCGTTGATCAATAGATGGTCACAGTTTCATCGCCATGTACATTGCATGTCATTGATAACGGGATCACATCATTAGGAGAATTATGTGGTGGACAAGGCCCAATCCTAAGCATGGCACAAGATCATGTAGTTCGTCTGCTAAAGCTTTTCTAATGTCAAGTATCGTTTCCGTAGACCATGAGATTGTGCAACTCCCGGATACCATATGAATACTTTGGGTGTGCCAAATGTCACAACATAACTGGGTGGCTATAAAGGTTCAATACGGGCATCTCCGAAAGTGTCTGTTGGGTTGGCAAGAGTCGAGACTGGGATTTGACACTCCGTGTGACTGAGAGGTATCTTTGGGCCCACTCGGTAAGACATCATCATAATGATATCAATGTGACTAAGGAGTTTGCCACGGGATGATGTGTTACAGAACAAGTAAAGAGACTTGCCGATAACGAGATTGAACAAGGTATAGGGATACCGACGATCGAATCTCGGGCAAGTATCATATCGGTAGACAAAGGGAATTGTATACGGGATTGATTGAATCCCTGACATCATGGGTCATACGATGAGATCATTGTGGAGCATGTGGGAGCCAACATGGGTATCCAAATCCCGCTGTTGGTTATTGACCGGAGAGGTGTCTCGGTCAAGTCTACGTGTCTCCCGAACCCGTAGGGTCTACACACTTAAGGTTCGATGATGCTAGGGTTATATGGAAATAGTGTACATGGTTACCGAAGGTTGTTAGGAGTACCGGATGAGCTCATGTACGTCAAGAGGAGCTCCAGAATGGTCCGGAGGTAAAGATTCATATATAAAAAGTGCAGTTTTGGTCACCGGAAGTGTTTCAGGAATTACCGGTAACATACCGGGACCACCGGAAGGGTTCCAGGGGTCCACCAAGTGTGGCCACCAGTCCTAGGGGGCTGCATGGGCCGCAAGTGGGAGGGAACCAGCCCCTAGGTGGGATGGTGCACCCCACACAAGGATCCAAGGCACAACTGAAGTGGGGAGGGGGGCAAACCCTAGGGCAGATGGGCCCTAAGGCCCACCCTAGGGCAACCGCACCCCTCTCCCTTTGGAGCCATCAGCCAGATGGAATCTGGAGGTTGCCGCACCATCCTAGGGTGGAAAACCTAGGGCGCAGCCCTCCCTCCTCCTCCTCCTATATATAGTGGAGCCCTTTCGGTAGCCGGAGACACGAATATCTCTCACCCACGGTGCAGCCCTACTCCTCCCTCTCCTCGTTCTCCGTAGTGCTTGGCGAATCCCTGCTGGAGTACCACGTAGCTCCACCGTCGTGCTGCCGGAGCTCTCCCTCAACCTCTCCTTCCTCCTTGTTGGATCAAGGCATAGGAGACGTCACCGGGCTGCACGTGTCTTGAACGTGGATGCACCGTTGTTCGGTACTTAGATCGGATTCCACCACGATCTGAATCGCTGCGAGTACGACTCCACCAACCGCATTCTTGTAACGCTTCCACTTTTTGATCTTCAAAGGTATGAAGATGCACTCTTCCCACTCGTTGCTGGTTTCTCCATAGGATCTTGGTGAACACGTAGGAAATTTTTGATTTACTACTACGTCTCCCAACAGTGGAATCATGATCTAGGTCTATGCGTAGAATCTATGCACGAGTAGAACACAAGTTTTTGTGGGCATCGATCCTATTAATTTGCTTGCCATTACTAGTCTTATCTTGATTCAGCGGTATTGTGGGATGAAGTGGCCCGGACCAACTTTACACGTACGCTTATGTGAGACCGGTTCCACCGCCTGACATGCACTTGTTGCATAAGGTGGCTAGCGGGTGTTTGTCTCTCCCACTCTAGTCGGATTGGACTCGACGAAGAGGGTCCTTATGAAGGGTAAATAGCAATTGGCATATCATGTTGTGGTTTTTGCGTAGGTAAGAAACGTTCTTGCGAGAAACCTATAGCAGCGATGTAAAAATGTGCAACAACAAATTAGAGGACGTCTAACTTGTTTTTCCAGCATATGCCTTGTGATGTGATATGGCCAAAGGATGTGATGTGATGCATTGTGATGTATGAGATTGATCACGTTCTTGTAATAGGATTCATGACTTGCATGTCGATGAGTATGACAACCGGCAAGAGCCATAGGAGTTGTCTTAATTTATTGTATGACCTGCGAGTCAATCATATACGCCATGTAATTACTTTAGTTTATTTCTAATCATTAGCCATAGTAGTATAAGTAATAGTTGGAGAGACAACTTCATGAAGACGCAATGATGGAGATCATGATGATGGAGATCATGGTGTCGTGCCGGTGATAGTGATGATCATGGTGCCCCGAAGATGGAGATCAAAGGAGGAAGATGATATTGGCCATATCTTGTCACTATATTTATTGCATGTGATGTTTGTCATGTTTACATCTTATTTGCTTAGAACGACGGTAGCTAAATAATATGATCTCACACTAAAATTTCAAGAAAATGCGTTCGCGCTAACTGTGCACCATTGCTAAGGATTGTTGTTCCGAAGCACCACGTGATGATCGGGTGTGATAGGTTCTAACGTTCGCATACAACGGGTGTAAGCCAGATTTACACACGCAATACACTTAGGTTGACTTGACGAGCCTAGCATGTACAAACATGGCATCAGAACACGGAAGACCAAAAGGTCGAACATGAGTCGTATAGAAGATATCATCAACATGGAGATGTTCACCATTGATGACTAGTCCGTCTCACGTGATGATCGGACAGCGGCTAGTTGATGTGGATCATGTGTCACTTGGATGACTAGAGAGATTTCTATCTAAGTGGGAGTTCATTAAATAATTTGATTATGTGAACTTAATTATCATGAACTTAGTCTAAAAGTGTCTTTGCAAATTATGTTGTAGATAGCTCGCGATGTAGCTCCCCTGTTTTATTGATATGGTCCTAGAGAAAAGTAAGTTGAAAGTTGATGGTAGCAATAATGCGGACTGAGTCCGTGATCTGAGGATTGTCCTCATTGCTGCACAGAAGGCTTATGTCCTTGATGCACCGCTAAGGGCACCACTCCCTCAAGCGATGTGTGTAGATGTTGTGAACATATGACATGCACATTCTGATGACTACTTGATAGTTCAGTGCGTCATGCATTACGGCTTAGAATTGTGGCTCCAAAATGTTTTGAACGTCATGGAACATATGAGATGTTCTAAGAGCTGAAATTGGGATTTCAGGCTCGTGCCTATGTTGAGAGGTATGAGACCTCCAACAAGATTCTTTGCCTGCAAGATAAAAGAGAATAGCTCAATCGGTAAGCATGTGCTCAGATTGTCTGGGTGCTACAATCACTTGAATTGAGTGGGAGTTAATCTTCCAGATAAGATAGTGATTAATGTAGTTCTCCAAGTCACTGTCACCAAGCTACTAGAGCTTCGTGATGAACTATAACATGTCAGGGATGGATAAGATGATCCCTGAGTTGGTTGTGATGTTTGACGCCACGAAGGTAGAAATCAAGAAGGAGCATCAAGTGTTGATGGTTAAGTGAAAACAACTAGTTTCAAGAAGGGCAAGGGCAAGAAGGGAAATACTTCAGGAATGGCAAGCCAGTTGGCGCTCTAGTAAGAAACAAAAGATTTATCCCAAACCCAAGACTAAGTGCTTCTATAATGTGGAGAGTGTTCGCTGAAGCGAAACAACCCTAGATACTTGCTAGATAAGAAGGCTGGCAATGTCGACACAAGTATATTTGATATACGTATTATTGATGTGAACCTTGCCGGTACTCCAAGTAGCACTTGGGTATTGGATACCGGTTCGGTTGCTAAGTGTTAGCAACTAGAAATAAAAGCTACGGAATAAATGGAGGCTAGCTAAGTGAAAGGTGACGATGTATGTTGGAAGTGTTTACAAGGTTGATGTGATCACCATCGTACGCTCTCTCTACCTTCAGGATTTGTGATAAACCTAAATAAATGTTATTTGGTGTTTGCGTTGAGCATGAACGTGATTAGGTTATGTTTAGTGCAACACGGTTATTCATATAAGTTAGAGAATAATGGTTATTCTATTTACATGAATAATGCCTTCAATGGTCATGCACCCACTAGGAATGGTTTATTGAATCTTGATCGTAGTAGTACACATGTTCATAACTTTGGTACCAAAAGATACAAAGTTAATAATGATAGTACCACATACTTGTGGCACTGCCGCTAAATGTCATATTGGTATAAATCGCATGAAGAAAGTCCATGCTGATGGATCTTTTGACACACTCAATTTCGAATCGGTTGAGACATGTGAGCCATGCCTCTTGGGCATGATGACTAAGACCCCATCTCCCGGTATGATCGAGCGGGCTAGTGGCTTATTGTAATTAATACGTGTTGATCTATGTGGTCCAATGAGTGTTGAAACACGAAGTGGATATCGTTATTTTCTTTACCTTCACTTAAGATTTGAGTAAATATGAGGATATTTGCTTAATGAAACACGAGTCTGAAATGTTTGAAAGGTTCAAGGAGTTTCAGAGTAAAGTGAAAGATCATCGTGACAAGTAGATAAAATGTCTACGATATGATCATGGACATGAATATCTGAGTTACGAGTTTGGTATGCAATTTAAGCCAATGTGGAAATTGTTTCACAACTCATGCCTCCGGGAACACCATAGTCTGTTGGTATGTCCGAACATCGTGGTCATGCTCTATTGGATATAGTGCATACTATGATGTCTCTTATCGTTTTTCCACTATCATTATGGGGTTGTGCATTAAAGACAAATCCATTCACTTTAATAGGGCACCATCTAAGTCTGTTGAGATGACACCGTGAGAATTACGGTTTGAGAGAAGCCTAAGCTGTCATTTCTTAATGTTTGGGGCTGCGACTCTTATGTCAAAATGGGTTTTCACCTAATGAGCTCGAACCCAAAGCAGGTAAATGCATCTTCATAAAATACCCTAAGGAGACATTAGGTATACCTTCTATCTCAGATCCAAGCGCAAAAGGTGTTTGGTGCTAAGAACGGGTCCTTTCTCGAGAAAGAGTTTCTCTCGAAAGAATGAGTGGGAGGAAGATAGAACTTGATGAGGTGGTTGAACCTTTGTTTCAACCAGAGAGTAGCGCAACATAGAATGATGTTTATGTGGAGCCTACGTCAGTTGAAAAGGAAGTTAATCATGATGATGATGAAGCTTCGGATCAAGTTACTATCGAACCTCGTAGGTCAACAAGGACGCGTATTGCTCCTCAGTAGTACGGCAACCCTATCTTGGAAGTCATGTTGTTGGACAACAATGAACCTATGGACTATGGAGAAGTGATGGTGCGCCCGTGTTCCAACAAATGGCTAGGAGTTGTGAAATCCGAGAAAGGATCCATGTAAGAAAACCAAGTATGGACTTTGGTAGACTTGCCCATTGAACGGCAGGTTGTGAAGTGCAAATGGACCTTTGAGATGAACACATACGCTAAATGGTGAAATGTCACCGTTTATAAAGCTCGACTTGTCGCAAAGAAGTTTCCGCCAAGTTCAAGGAGTTGACTGCGATGGATGTCAAAACAAGGCTTCCTTAACGGTTTTCGTGAGGAACAATTGTATGTGATACCACCAGAAGGTTTTGTCAATCCTAAGGATGCTAAAAGGTATGCAAACTCCAACGATCCTTCTATGGACTGGAGCAAGCATCTGGGAGTTGGAATATGAGCTTTGATGAATTGATCAAAGTTTTTGAGTTTATACAAAGTTTATGAGAAACTTGTATTTACAAGAAAGTGAGTGGGAGCACTATAGTATTTCTGATAAGAATGTGTAGTTAACATATTATTGATCGGAAATGATGTAGAATTTCTGGAAAGCATAAATGGTTGTTTGAAAAAGGTTTTTAAAAGGAAGACCTGGATAAAGCTACCTAATTGTTGGGCATCAAGATTTATAGAGATAGATCAAGATGCTTGATAATAATTTCATTAAGTACATACCTTGACAAGATATTGAAGAAGTTCAATATGGAACAGTCCGAGAAAGGGTTCTTGTTTGTATTACAAGATGTGAGATTGAGCACAGCTCAATGCCCGACCACGACAGAAGATAGAGAAAAGATGAGTGTCATCCCCTATGCTTCAGCCATAGGCTCTATATAGTGTGCCATGTTGTGTACCGCACCTATGCGTGCCTTGCCATGAGTCACTAAAGGGGTACAAGAGTGATCCAGGAGTGGATCACTGGACAGCGATCAAAATTATCCTTAGTACCTACAGCACTAAGGAAATATTTCTCGATTATGGAGGTGATAAAGAGTTCGTCATAAAGGGTTACGACGATGCAAACTTTAACACAAATCCGGATGACTCTTGGTAGCAATCCCGATACGTATAGTGGAGTAGCCATTTGGAATAGCTCCAAGTGGAGCATGGGAGTAGTGTCTACAGTATGACATAGAGATTTGCAAAGTACACACGGATCCGAATGCCGTGGTTCCGTTGACTAAAACCTCTTTCACGAGCAAAATATGATCAAACCCCAAAACTGATTGGGTGTTAATCACATGATGATATGATCACATGGTGATGTAAGTGTTAATCACATGGCGATCTGAACTAGATTATTGACTCTAGTGCAAGTGGGAGACTGTTGGAAATATGCCCTAGAGGCAATAATAAAATGGTTATTATTGTATTTCCTTGTTCATGATAATTTTATATTGTTCATGCTATAATTGTATTAACCGGAAACTGTAATGCATGTGTGAATATATAGACCACAACATGTCCCTAGTGAGCCTCTAGTTGGCTAGCTCATTGATCAATAGATGGTCAGGTTTCATGACCATGGACATTGGATGTCGTTGATAATGGGATCACATCATTAGGAGAATGATGTGATGGACAAGACCCAATCCTAAGCATAGCACAAGATCGTGTAGTTCGTCTCCTAAAGCTTTTCTAATGTCAAGTATCGTTTCCTTCGACCATGAGATTGTGCAACTCCCGGATATCGTATGAATACTTTGGGTGTGCCAAACATCACAACGTAACTTGGTGTCTATAAAGGTGCACAACGGGTATCTCCGAAAGTGTCTATTGGGTTGGCACGAATCGAGACTAGGATTTGTCACTCCATGTGGCGGAGAGGTGTCTCTGGGCCCACTCGGTAAGACATCATCATAACGAGCTCAATGTGACTAAGGAGTTAGCCACGGGATGATGTGTTACGGAATGAGTAAAGAGACTTGCCGGTAACGAGATTGAACAAGGCATAGGGATATCGACGATCGAATCTCGGGCAAGTATCGTACCGGTAGACGAGGGGAATTGTATACGGAATTTATTGAAACCCCGACATCGTGGTTCTTCCGATGAGATCATCGTGGATCATGTGGGAGCCAACATGGGTATCCAGATCCCACTGTTGGTTATTGACCGGAGAGGTGTCTCGGTCACATCTACGTGTCTCCCGAACCCGTAGGGTCTACACACTTAAGGTTCGATGATGCTAGGGATATAGGGAAATAGTGTACGTGGTGACCGAAGTTTGTTCGGAGTCCCGGATGAGATCCCAGATGTCACGAGGAGCTCTGGAATGGTCCGGAGGTAAATATTCATATATAGGAAGTGAGGTTTTGGTCACCGGAAGTGTTTCGGGAATTACCGGTAACGTGTCGAGACCACCGGAAGGGTTTCGGGGGTCGACCAAGTGGGGCCACCAGCCCCATAGGGCTGCATAGGCTGCAAGTGGGAGGGAACCAGCACCTAGGTGGGCTGGTGTGCCCTCCACAAGGTCCTAAAGCGCAACTGAAGTGGGGAGGGGGGAAAACCCTAGGGCAGATGGGCCTTAAGGCCCACCCTAGGGCAGCCGCACCCCTCTCCCTCTAGAGCCGCCGGTCAGATGGGATCTAGAGGCTGCCGCACCACCCTAGGGTGGAAACCCTAGGGCACAACCCTCCCTCCTCCTCCTCCTCCTATATATAGTGGAGCCCTTGGGGCAACCGGAGACACGGATATCTCTCTCCCACGGTGCAGCCCTACTCCTCCATCTCCTTGTTCTCCGTAGTGCTTAGCGAAGCCCTACCAGAGTACCATGTAGCTCCACTGTCACCACACCATCGTGTTGCCAGAGCTCTCCCTCAACCTCTCCTTCCTCCTTGCTGAATCAAGGCGTAGGAGACGTCACCGGGCTGCACGTGTGTTGAACGCAGAGGCATCGTTGTTCGGCGCTTAGATTGGATTCCATCGCGATCTAAATCGCTGCGAGTACGACTCCACCAACCACATTCTTGTAACGCTTCTGCTTTGCGATCTTCAAAGGTATGAAGATGCACTCTTCCCACTGGTTGCTGGTTTCTCCATAGAAGGATCTTGGTGAACACATAGGAAATTTTTGATTTACTACTATGTCTCCCAACAGAACCCTAGCGCCCGACGGATATCGGGGCGGGCGGTGGACACCCAAAGATAAGGAACCATCATAGGAGCATAGCTCCAGTGAGATCCCCGAAGAATCTGCCAAGTATTGTTGGACCTGGCCTCCAAAGCTGCCATGTAGCGACGAACATGCTCGTTCTCCTTGTTGACATGGTATTGTACCACCTCCACAGGAACTCAAGCTTCCGAAACATCCGTGGCCTATGCGCCCGCCACCACAGAACCTTCGGGTTGACGATGGGCTGGCTCCTCACCAAGTTGCGCCTCCCAGAAGGCAGCACCTCCCAATACCAGCCCGGCGGAGCCTAGTCCCGGACAGGGCCCCTCGGCTCAAGCAACAGACCTCCTCCGCCGACTCGACAACGAGGATGCGGGATCAGCATCGTCGACGTAGAGAAGAAACACTTAATTATGAAAACAAATTAAATAACACTTAGCAAAATTAACACTTAACGTCTAACAAATTAAGTAACACTTAGCAAAATTAGTGGATTAGGGGGGCGGCCCCACTTGTCATAACCTGATAAACTAACTAATTAACTGATTAACTAACCTAAGAACCTAAGAACCTAACTAACTAACTAACTAAACTAACCTAACTAACTAAACTAACCTGATAACCTAACTAACTAACTAACTAACTAGACTAAACTAACTAACTAAAATAACCTAAGAACCTAACTAACTAACTAAACTAACCTAACTAATTAATTAATTAACTAACTAAGTAAAATACCCTAATAACCTAAGAAACATACTAAATTAACAGAAAAAACAGGAAAAAGGTGGGGGCGGCGGGGCACTCACCGGAGCCGGAGTTGGCTGGGGGCTGCCACGGCGGCGTCGGGACGATGGGGCGGCCGGCGGCGTCGGGGCAGCGGGCGTCGGGGCGGCACGCGGCGTCGGGTCGGCGTGCGGCGTCGGGGCAGCGGGGTTGGGGCGGCGGGCTCGGGGCGGCGCACGGCGTCGAGGCGATAGGCGGCGGCGACGACGGATTTCGTCAGCCTGGCGGTGCAACTCTCGCTTCTCCTGGTGTGTGGCTTGGCCCGGGACGAGTCCTCCACTATTTATACCTAGAGGACCTTTAGTACCGGTGCGTGGCTCGCACCGGTACTAAAGACCCTGAAAGAACTATGTGGCGCTTTGGCTCATCGTATGATGTATTCGCTTCCTTATCTTTTTTTCTCCTCGGTTTGCTAGACATGTCCTTGACATAGAAAACCTGAGCCACATCATTGGCTTGGACGAATGAGTCGTATGTGTACCCAAGATTATTGAGATCCACTGTTGTCAATCCGTACTGCGGGTCTACCTGTACCCCGCCTCCAGTATATTTGACCCATTTGCACCGAAACAAAGGGACCTTAAGATCATGTCCAGAGTCAAGTTCCCATATCTCCTCTATGTAACCATAATATGTGTCTTGAAAGTTGGTTGCATCATAGCGGACACCACTGTTTTGGTTGGTGCTCTTTTTATCTTGGGTGATCGTGTAAAATGTATTCCCATTTATCTCGTACCCTTTGAAAGTCGTTACAGTCGAACTTGGTGTCTTGGCCAACCAGTACAGTTCATCTAGAACATCGTTGCCATTGATGAGCTTTGTTTGCAACCAACCGGCGAAAGTCTCCATGTGTTTACGTTCAATCCAGGGGTCAGATTGCTGCGAGTTCTTGGATCGTACAATATCCTTGTGTTCCTCGATATATGGAGTCACCAAGGTGGAATTTTGTAGAACCGTGTAGTGTGCTTGAGTGAAAGAATGCCCATCCATATTTATTGCTTCTTTCTTTCCTAGTGTACCTTTTCCACCCAGTCTCCCCTCATGTCGCGATTCAAGAAGACCAATCGGCTTAATGTCAGGAACAAAGTCAACACAAAACTCAATAACCTCCTCTGTTCCATATCCCTTGGCGATGCTTCCTTCTAGCCTAGCACGGTTATGAACATATTTCTTTAAGACTCCCGTGAACCCCTCTAAGGGGAACATATTGTGTAGAAATACAGGACCCAGAATGTTAATCTCTTCGACTACGTGAACTAGGACGTGTGTCATAATATTGAAGAAGGACAAGACATTGGACCAGGTCATTCTGTAACCTTGGTAATATTTCTGGATCGATTACCTTCTGAGAAATTGCATTGAGGAATGCGCATAGCTTCACAATGGCTAATCGGACATTTTCCGGTAGAATCCCACTAAGTGCAACCGGAAGTAATTGCGTCATAATCACGTGGCAGTCATGAGACTTTAGATTTTGAAATTTTTCTCTGCCATATTTATTATTCCCTTTATAATCAACGAGAAGCCATACGGTACCTTGATACTAAGCATGCATTCAAAAAAGATTTCCTTCTCTTCTTTCATAAGAGCGTAGCTGACACGACCTTGATAATGCTTTGGAGGCATGCCCTCTTTTTTGTTAATTCTTTGCTTGTCCTCCCGTGCCTTCGGTGTATCTTTTGTCTTTCCATACACGCCCAAGAAGCCTAGAAGGTTCAAACAAAGATTCTTCGTCACGTGCATCACGTCGATTGCATTGCGGACCTCTAGGGCTTTCCAGTATTCAAGTTCGCAAAATATAGGTTTATTATTCCACATGGGTGCGTGTCTGTTGGCATCATTCGGAATAGATTGTCCGCTAGGACCCTTTCCCTTGTAAATACTTGGCCATATCAAATATATATTCACCAGTACGGAGGCCAGGCTTTGACGGTTATCTGGCTCACCTTTGAAATGGTTGCCTGCCTTTCTTAAGATATGCTTGATTAGTAGAAATCGACAATGTCCCAGGTACGCATTATTCTTACATTTATCCAAGTATATACTTTCAGTATCATCTAAACAGTGTGTGCATGCATTGTATCCCTTGTTTGTATGTCTTGAAAGGTTACTAAGAGCAGGCCAATCATTGATGGTTATGAACAGCAACGCTTGTAGGTCAATTTCCTTCTGTGTGTGCACATCCCACACATGTACACCTGGTTTTTTCCACAACTGTAGAAGTTCATCAACTAGTGGCCTTAGGTATACATCAATGTCGTTGCCTGGTTGCTTAGGGCCTTGGATGAGCACTGGCATAATAATGAACTTCCTCTTCATGCACAACCAAGGAGGAAGGTTGTAGATACATCGAGTCACGGGCCAGGTGTTGTGACTGGATCTCTACTCCCCAAAAGGATTCATGTCGTACGTACTAAGACCAAACCATAAGTTCCTTGCGTCAGCTGCAAAGTCCTCAAACTCCCTCTCAATTTTTCTCCACTGTGACGCGTTAGCGGGTGCTCTCAACATCCCGTCTTTGTTACGTTCGTCTTTGTGCCATCGCAACAACTTGGCATGCTCTTTGTTTTGGAACAAACGTTTCAACCATGGTATTATAGGAGCATACCACATCACCTTGGCAGGGACCCTCTTCCTGTGGCATTCTCCCTCCACAGCACCAGGGCCATCGCGGGGGATCTTATAGCTAGTGCACCGCATACCGGGCATGCATCCAAATTCTCGTACTCCTCACCGCGATAGAGGATGCAGTCATTAGGGCATGCATGTATCTTCTGCACCTTTAATCCTAGAGGGTATACAACCTTCTTTGCTTCGTATGTACTTTCAGGCAATTCGCTATCCTTTGGAAGCATCTTCTTTATCATTATCAGCAATTCTTGAAATACCTTGTCAGTTACACCATTCTTCGCCTTCCATTGCAGCAATTCCAGCGTGGTACCCAACTTTTTCTAGTCATCTTCACAATTTGGATACAAGAATTTCTTGTGATCCTCTAACATGCGCTTCAACTTTAACCTCTCCTTTTCACTTCCATAGTTTCTCTTTGCATCAGCAATGACCCGACCCAAATCATCAGCGAGCTCATCTAATGCCTCTTCTTCAGCTTCCCCCATTGATGTCTCTTCTTCAGCTTCCCCCATTGTTGTATCGGCAAAAGGATAGTTGTCATCATCCTCTTCTTCTTCATTGTCTTCCATTATAACCCCTCTTTCTCCGTGCTTGGTCCAACAGCTATAGTCGGACATGAAACCGGACTTCACCAGGTGGTAGTGAAGGGTTTTTGAGGTAGAGTAATTCCTGTCATTCTTACAGTCACGACATGGAAAACACATGAAACCATTCTGCTTGTTTGCCTCAGCCACACGAATAAAATCATGCAGGCCATTAAGGAACCCTGGACTTAGTCGGTCATCGTACATCCATTGTTGTCTCATGTTCACTACACAACATTGAACTAACCAAATTAATACAACTTCATCATCACATTACAACCAAAGTAGAGCTAGCAGTGATCAAATGTTATTACTGCAAATAATAGATACTTATAGTTCATACATACATCTCATAAAACAACATACAACTATCTAAAACATGTAAATGCAACAACAAATGTGATCATAATTGCAACTAAGGTAACAATTGAGCCAACGACATAATGATACCAAGCCTCTTTATCAATGACATATTTTCTAATCTTTCTAAGCTTCAAGCACATTCCAGCCATCTTGTTCTTGTGATCATCGACAATATCGGCAACATGCAATCCCAATCCCATCTTCTCATCCTCAGTTCTTTTCATTTTTTCTTTCAAATGATTAATTTCTTTTTCAGCTTGTGTTAACTTCTCGAGCAGAATTGCATAGTCGGTTCAAATTTCTGGTTCAATAACTTCCTATAGATAAAAACATCTACGTAAATTTGGTGTCGTAATTAATTGTCATAGACATTAGATGATGTGCGAAATAGTTATAAAAGATAACAACATACCACATCTGAATCATAGACTGGACGAGGGCCGACATGGGCGGATACCATAACCATCACACTATAGAAGTGGATCACCAAGGTTTATGACAAGTAAGTAAATCATACATGCAGCTATCTAAATCATACGAGTAATTTGTTTTAACAAAAAGGTTTTAAGAAGAACAAGAGGCTCACCAAAGTGGCCAGTGTCGCGACGAGACGGTGCGGACGATCGACGGTGGTTAGGACGGGGATGGGAAGGCACCAAATAAACCACACTTACACACATGCAAGCTAACAAGTTAATTTGAGATCAAATTGCATATAAATCAAATAAACTCCCACATAATGATCACTCCCCCAAACCTAGCTAAAACCCACAAATCACATATCTTTCAGCATACCACAAGCTAATCTAGCAATGAGGGATGAAGGGGCAAAGTTGCTAACCTTTGTGAACACTTGGATAGATGGGGTGCCTTCAAATCTTGAAAAATCCTTGGCAAAATGGAGGATGAGCTTCGAGCAACAAGAAGAACAGGGGAGAAAACAGAGAAATGAGAGCCCCTTCGATCGGCTGCGGACAAAGCATATATATAGGAACTCTTTAGTACCGGTTGGTGATACCAACCAGTACTAAAGGGAAACCTTTAGTATCGGCTTGTTCCAAAAACCGGTACTAAAGAGGTACGCAGGGCCCAAGTCTGACCAAAAGCCTGCCACGCCCCCTTTAGTACCGGTTCGTGACACGAACCGGTACTAAAGGTCCTTACGAGCAGGGACTAAAGGTCGCCCTGCTCCTAGCCGTTGGAGCCGGCACGAACCAGGACTAATAGCCTCTTTAGTACCGGCTCGTAACCAGACCAGTACTAATGCGTCGGACAAAAGGTTTGTTTTCTACTAGTGGTAGGAGCTTTTTCGTGGGGACGTTGAGAACTGCGGGCGCCGTGACGTGGCTCCTTGCGCGCATCCTAAGAAGGTCGCGGCGTAGGCGATGGCATCGGCGATCTGGAAGATACCCTTCCGCCCCCGGGGTTCACCATACCACCCGCAAGCGGTACAGCTCCATCATGAGACCCAACGGTGCGGGGGTTCCCGCCACTAACATGGGCGTCTCCACGACGGGCATTGCCGCATGCTTGGCCTTGATCACCAGAGGTCCACGGAAGTTCCGAACCTCTGCCTCCTCCTCCACCCGTGTCCATGCCGTCGCCTGTCTGTGAAGATATAGGGACAATGGACGCAGATGGGCCTACCATCATCATGCCTTTCTTCTTGGGGGCCATGGCGATGAGGAGTATGAAGAAACTGGCGTGTTGACCACCAGAACAGGTTCGCACGACCTATGTCACCCCTACCTGGCACGCTAAAGATGTTGTGGGGATGAACAACTATGGGATCCGAACGACCCCTTTCGGTTCGGTGAGGGAGAAGTCATGCACAAAGAGCAAGTCTGATGAACAGCTTGCAGGGATCTAACCCAGGTTCAGGCCGCACGGATGTGTAAAACCCTACTCCTGCTTGGTTGTATTATGGGTGTTCTTAGGGTTCTAGCTTTTTTTTTGCGGGTGAGAAGCTACCACGTGTGCTAGCTACAGGAGCGCTGTGAGAAGCTACCACATGTGCTAGCTAGAAGGTCCCAAGAGTCGAAAAGTCCCAAAAAGTCCTTTGCCGTATTGCCATGGGCCTCATTTTATACTCTGAAGGGGATCCCAACAATGGCGTACAGTGCATACACGGGGTGTACGGTGCTACACTGCTATAATACCTAACACTGACGGAGTAAGACATGCGCATTTAATACACCGTCAGGAATGTCTGTCCGTTTGCGGGACGAGACAGGAGCCCATCCAATCGGCGCTGCTTAGCCCTCTCCAGTGCCGACGTTGTGACAAGCGTCCAGGCGGATCAACACTTGGCCTATGCGCTGGCGGGGCCTTGCCGAGGATTTTGCCTTGCCGGAGCTTCGCCTTGCCGGGGCCTTGCCTTGCCTGGGGGTCCAATAGCCCTTCCAGCAAGGTGTTGCCAGTGGTCTTGATCCTTCTGTGTTTCTACCTGGCAAGTTCCTACTAGGCTTCATCACCAGGGTGGCTACTACTGCCCGTGCACGAGTAAGGGGCACTGCAGAGCCCAAAACTCTAGTGCACCGATAGATATAGCACTTTAGGTCGAATAGAATATGGTGGAGGTTGTGAGGAAAAGGATAAAGTAGTCTCACATCAACTAGGTGTATCAACGGGCTATGGAGATGCCCATTAATAAATATCAATGTGAGTTAGTAGGTATTGTCATGCAACGGATGCACTAGAGCTACAAGTGTATGAAAGCTCAATAAGAAAATAAGTGGGTGGCATCCAACCTACTTGCTCATGAAGAGTTAGGGCATTTTCAGGAAGCCCGTCATTGGAATATAGAAGACAAGTTATATAATGAAAGGTTCCCACTAGTATATGAAAGTGACAAAATAGGAGACTCTCTACCATGAAGATCATGGTGCTACTTTGAAGCACAAGTGTGGAAAAAATAGTAGCATTGTCCCTTCTCTCTTTTCTCTCATTTTTTAATTTTTTTTGGTGGGCATCTTTTGACTCTTTTTTTATTTGGTCATCATTGGCCTCTTTTATTTTTCATAAAGTCTAGAGTCTCATCCCAACTTGTGAGGGAATCATAGCTTCCATCATCCTTTCCTCACATGGGACAATGCTCTAATAATAATGATCATCACACTTTTATTTACTTACAACTCAAGAATTACAACTCGATACCTAGAAAAAAATATGACTCTATATGAATGGCCCTGGCAGTGTGCTGGGAAGTGCAATGATCTAGCGTAGAAAATGACATCAAAAAACGGACAAGCCATGAAAACATCATGCTAGCTATCTTACGATCATGTAAAGCAATATGAAAATGATGATGCATGTCATAATAAACGGAACGTCGGAAGTTGCATGGAAATATATCTCGGAATGGCTATGGAAATGCCATAATAGGTAGGTATGGTGTCTGTTTTGAGGAACGGTATATGGTGAGTATAATGCACCGGCGAAAGTTGTGCGATACTAGAGAGGCTGGCAAGGGTATAAGGGTGAGAGTGCGTATAATCCATGGACTCACATTAGTCATAAAGAACTCACATACTTATTGCAAAAGTATATTAGTTATTGAAGCAAAGTATTAGACGCATGCTCCTAGGGGAGAGGTTGGTAGGAGTTAACCATCGTGCGCTCCCGACCCTCACACGAAGGATGACAATCAATAAACAAATCATGATCCAACTTCTTTACATAACGGTTCACCATACGTGCATGCTACGTGAATCACAAACCTTTAACACAAGTATTTTTAACAATTCAAAATTACTCACTAGCATGACTCTAATATCACCATCTTTGTATCTCAAAACTTTATGCAAGGAATCAAACTTCTCATAGTATTCAATGCACTTTATATGAAAGTTTTTATTATATCCCTCTTGGATGTCCATTATATTAGGACTAAATTCATAACATAAACCAATTACCATGCTGTTTAAAGACTCTAAAAATAATATAAGTGAGGTATGATAGTTCAATTATGTCTATAAAATAAAACACTATCATGCTCTACAAAGATATAAGTGAAGCACTATAGCAAAATTGCCTAGCTCAAAAGATATAAGGGAAGCGCATAGAGTGTTCTAATAAATTCACGATTCATGTGTGCCTCTCTCAAAAGATGTGTGCATCAAGGATGATTGTGGCAAACCAAAAAGCACAGACTCATACCATACAAGATGCTCCAAGCAAAACAGATATCATGTGGTGAATAAAAATATAGCCTCAAGTAAATTTACCGATGGATTGAAGACGAAAGAGGGGATGCCTTCCGGAGCATCCCCAAGCTTAGGCTCTTTGGTATCCTTGAATAATCCTGGGGGTGCCTTGGGCATCCCCAAGCTTGGGCTTTTGCCACTCCTTATACCATAGTCCATCAAATCTTTAACCAAAACTTGAAAACTTCACATCACAAATCTCAACAGAAAACTCATGACATCCGTTAGTATAAGAAAAATAAATAACCACATTAGTTACTGTTGTGAAGCCATTCTTTATTTATATTGGTGTAATATCTACTGTATTCCAACTTCTCCATGGTTCATACCCCCCAATACAACCCATAGATACATCAAAATAATTAAACAACACAAAGATAATAGAATGTGTCAAAAACAGAACAGTCTGTAGCCATCTGTAAATTTCAAATACTTTTGTATCTCCGAAAATTCTGAAAACTTAGGAAAGCCTGGGAAATTTGTATATCAATCATTTAAAAAAAATTAAACTCATTCATCGCTCTAGTAAATTTATGAAATTCCGTGACTAGGCGCAAAAGTTTCCGTTTTTCACCAAGATCAAATCAACAATCACTATAGACCATCCCAAAGGTCTTACTTGGCTCAAAAACTAATTAAAAACTAGAAAAAAATTACTACAAAGGTAATAATGTGTGAAAAACTCAAAAACATAAGCAAAACCAAAACATAAAAATAAAATTGGGTTGCCTCGCACCACAATTCGTTGCTAGGCATGACGCAATAGATCTAGGTATTGTCATCTTTGGCAACTTTTGTGAGGGGCTTCTGGAATCTGGGGGCTCTTTCCGCTTCCCTGAATTTCAGGCAAAGGAACTATCTTAAGATCCAAAATATCAAAACGCTTATTGCAAAGGGTAATCTGAGTGTTCAAGCGACTGAGGTTCCCATTAATATGTTTGAGGGGTTCATGATATTTTTGTAACTCAACTAAGTGCTTATGTAAGTCACCCAATTTGTCGAGAGTTTGAACTCCCTCTTGTGAAAAGGAAAGCCCCTTTTTTGTGCAAGAACCCCCAAAATCCCTTCCAAAACTTTATAAGCGGCATTTGCATCAAGTTCAATACAATTTCCTTCCGAAGCAAATCCAAAAGCTTCCTATGATGCAAAGCCAATCCAATGTAAAAATTTCTAAGCAGAACTTCTGTGTCTCCTTTTAGATTGGAAATATGATAGGATCCCATTAGCCTATACCAGGCATCTTTCAGATTTTCCACTTGTTTTTGTTTAAATTATAGAACTTCAAAGTCTGGTGACAAAGGGGGGGTAGTAACACTAGTCATAGCAACAAGCACGAATCTGCTAAGGAAAAGGGCAAACGAAAAAAAAGAAGGCGCATAAAATGGAAAATTGCTGAAGTGGGGGAGAGGAAAATGAGAGGCAAAAGGCAAATAATGTAAATTCAAGAGATGAGTTTGTGATGATTACTTGGTGGGCTTGATGTGTATCCTCCCCGGCAACGGCGCCAAAAATCCTTCTTGATACTTCTTGAGCTTGCGTTGGTTTTCCCTTGAAGAGGAAAGGGTGATGCAGAAAAGTAGATAATTATTTCCCTCAGTTGTTGAGAACCAAGGCATCAATCCAGTAGGAGGAACAATCAAGGCCCCAATTTATGCACCTACACAAACAATCAAACACTTGCACCCAACGCTATAAAGGGGTTGTCAATCCCTTCACGGTTACTTGCAAGGATGAGATATGATAGAGATAGATATAAAAGATTGCTAGAAGTAAAAGTAAACAAAATTTCAGCAATGTATTTTTGGTATTTTTTGTATTTTTTTATAGATCTGAAAGTATAATAAGGAAAATAGACTCGGGGGCATAGGTTTCACTAGAGGCTTCTCTCTTGAAGGAAAATAATATGGTCAGTGAACAAATTACTATCAAGCAATTGATAGAAAAGTGCATAGTTATGACGATATCCAAGGCAATGATTATGCATATAGGCATCACGTCCATGTCAAGTAGACAAAAACGATTATGCATCTACTACTATTACTCCACACATCGACCAACTCCTGACTACATCTAGGGTATTAAGTTCATGAAGAACAGAGTAACGCATTAAGTAAGATTACATGATGTAGAGGGATAAACTCAAGAAATATGATGAAAAACGATCTTTTTATCCTAGATGGCAACAATACAAATATGTGCCTCGCTACCCCTACTATGTCACTGGGTGAGGACACCACAAGATTGAACCCAAAACTAAGCACTTTTCCCATTGCAAGAATTACCAATCTAGTTGGCCAAACCAAACCAATATCTCGAAGAGACTTGCAAAGATATGAAATCGTGCATATAAGAATTCACAGAAGATTCAAATAATATTCATAGATAGTCTGATCATAAACCCACAATTCATCGGATCTCGACAAACACACCGCAAAAGAGTATTACATCGGATAGATCCCCATGAAGATGATGGAGAACATGGTATTGAAGAACATAGAGAGAGAAGAGGCCATCTAGATACTATGACGCATAGGTCTGTGGTGAACTACTCACGCATCATCGGAAGGGCAATGGGGTTTATGTAAATGCCATCCGTGATCGAATCCCCCTCCGGCAGATTATCGGAAAAGCCTCCAAGATTGGATCTCTTGGGAACGGAGGCTTCCAGTGGCGGAAAAGTATTATCGTGGCTTTTTTGGTATTGGGGGAATATTTCTGAATTTATAGGCGGAAGATTAGGGTTGGAGGAGCTACAGGGAGCCACAATCCAGGGGCGCCCCCCAGGCTATGCCTGGGTGGCTTGTGGCCCACCCGTACACCTTCTGGCCTGTTCTCCAAGTCTCATAGGTTCCTTCCGGCCAAAGAAAAATCATCGTAGAATTTTATTCCTTTTGAACTCCGTTTGATATTCTGTTTCTGTAATACTCAAAAATAGAAACTGGCACTAGGCAACAAGTTACCAAAAAAATCAAGAGCTAATCGTCGCTCTAGGCATTGTCTCCTGTATGAGACGTTGAAGCTGCTCCTATGGCAGTCGAAGGAGTTAAGAGAAGAGCATCAGCAAATTCTTTGACTGAAGCCTTTGAGGTGGTGGAGTAGACACTAGAGGTGCAGGAGGAACTGATGGAGCTGTAGCAGGTGCTGATGAAGTAGGCCTCATTTCAGGAGCTGGCACATTCGGAGTCTTGGACTGGATCATGAACTGAGTGTTGGTCCTGAGAGGTGGACTGTGATCATCATCATCATCATCATCATCATCATCATAGGAATAGGAATAGGTATTGCGTCAACTTACTTCTTGAGCTCGTCCACAGTCTTCGTTAGTGTAAGAGCATATTTCTCCATGTGTGGTTTTGGTAATTGATCACACACCTATGGACTAATGGTTTCCTTGAGTTATATTCGAATGATTTGTCCATAGGCACTTCTTGTAGTCCATCTATTCGGTTTCAAGGAGTTTATATGATGACCAAGTTGGTATTCAAGGTTTATCCAAATATTGGTCATGTGAGAGTTGAGCTTATTGCAAGCATATCTTGAAGAAGAAGATTGTGTGGCATTCATTTTTACCTTCAAGACATCATCTTTATGAAGAGAGAAGATAATATACAAGGTTGATCAGGACTAAGTCAAAAAAGTGAATCAAGTTGATCAACACACAAAGCGTACAGGATATACCGAGAGGGATTAAGGGATCCCATGGTATGGTAAGCATTGTCCATTACGCTTTGTGTACTAACCCATGGTCTACGTGAGAGTTCTTTGTGGGGTTAGGTATATTTCCATGGGCTTGGATCAAGAGGAAGATCACATACATCCCATGGAAAATGACATCAAGTGGTGATCGCCATCAAGGTTGAGGTGTGCAAGATCAAGTGAAGTATCATGGAGAGATCATGCTTGAGGCTTACCATCCATTGTGGTGACAATGGACTTGTGAAGATGTGCAGAAGAGCGGCTCACCCATAGTGGAGTATGAGGGGATCATTCTACTAATCTTCATCAAGCTGACGCAATCAAGAAAGGTGGTCCAGCTTGAGGAAGTCAAGATTGTCATCATCCAGCTCAAGTGGACTATGAGCAAGGCGAAGGTTTAACCTTGATAGGGTTTTCTATTTTACCGGTATCAAAGTGGTAGTTGGGAAACTGGGTTGTAGGATAGATAGTCGTACTATCAAGGGGGGCTCTAAAGTGAGTAGCTTGATCGTATCGTTCGTTCAGGGCTCAAACCATTTGCATCCTTGCATCATCATCTTTCTTGGTTCTTGTTTGGTGTTTCTCTTTGGGAGTTCTTGAGCTTATGGTCAGCTTCATAACACGCTCAAGTTCATCGAAAACAGAGTCCATATGCATCTTCTATGATATTTTCGATGTTGGAGTTTTTTCCTGTTCTTCATTCATAGAGATTTCACATTTCTATATTATTGGCATTTTCATACCGCATCTTCTTGTGTTGAATCCAACAAGCTTGAGTTTGCTCAATTCAGAGTTCATTTGTGAAAGTTATGACAGTTTCAGTGCTAGAGCTTTTTTTTCTCTGAATAAGCGGTAGTACTACTCGGTAGCATGGTAGTACCACTTGGGTGGTACTTCCACTATGTACTACTGCTGTCACTACCACTTATTTTTTTAAGCGGAAGTTCCCAGCGGTACTACCGCCCTTAAGTGTCACTTATGTTTTTTTAAGCGGAAGTACTGCGCGGTACTACCGCCTCGAGTTTTCTGCCGTTTTGCATGCTTCTCTTGGAACTACCATGCTAAGCGGTAGTACCGCTCAGCCGAGCGGTAGTACTACTTGTGCATGACCTATGCACATAACGGTTGGATTTAGGGGGGGGCTATAAAAGGGGGTCTTCATCCTCATTGCTCCCTATCCCTTGAGCTTGTGTTCTTCCCCCATTATTAACCTTCTTCGAGCTTGCTAATTCTCAACCCCTTCAATGATTCTTGCTAGTTCTTGAGGGGAAAGAGAGAGGAGATCTAGATCCAAATTTCCACCAATCACTTTCTCCTCTTTGTGAGGGGAACCCCTTGGATCTTGATCTTGGAGTTCTTCGTGTTTTTCTTGGTTCTTCCTCTCTTTTTCCTCCATAGAATTAGTTGTTGTGGTGGGAGTTGGAGAGAAGGACTTGGCCACTCCGTGTGCCCTTGCCATTGCATTTGGTGCATAGGTTTGATTTCTCCATGGTGATACGCAGAAGTGAGAAGTTGAGAAGCTTATTACTCTTGGGTGTTTGAGAACCATAGAGCTTGTTCCTCTTGGGTGCTTTGGCGCCCTAGACAGTTGGTGGTGTCTTGGAGCTCAATCATCGTGGTGCAATGCTCCAGGCAAGCTACGGGGTCTCCAATTAGGTTGTGGATATTGTCCCAAGCATTTGAGGTCACTTCGAAGCCACAATCCACTATGGTGAAGCTTCGTGGTGTCATTGGGAGCCTCCAATTAAGTTGTGGAGTTTGCCCCAACCTTGTTTGTACGGGTTTGGTGACCTCCCTCAAGGGTTCCTTAGTGGAATCATGACATCTTGCATTGTGCGAGGGCGTGAGGAGATTATGGTGGTCTTAGTGGCATCTTGGGGAGCATTTGTGCCTCCACACCACTCCGAACGAAGATTAGCATCCGAAAGGGTGTGAACTTCAGGATACATCATCGTCTCCGTGTTCCTCGCTTATCTCTTACCAGAGCCCTTTACTTATGCACTTTACTTTGTGTTAGACATATTGTTTCTTGTTATATATCTTGCTATCACTTAGTTGTCTATGTTGCTTAGCATAAGTTGTTTGGTGCACATAGGTGAGCCCAGTTGTTTTAGGTTTTGTGCTTGATTAATTAAACAATAGTTTTATTTCGCATTTGTTCAAGCCTAAACTGTAATTATTTTAAAGCGCCTATTTACCCCCCTCTAGGCGACATACATGTCCCTATTTACCCCCTCTAGGCGACATACATGTCCTTTCAGTTAGCTCATCCACCTTGTTGTTCAATATAGTGAAGTTATCTTCAACTATCCTCTGAAGGCTTTCTTGATTAAGCAAGATGTCTTAGATATTCTTCTGGATACCCTGGATTGTGCTAATGAGAATATCCATCTGCTCACTCTTAGTCCTTGGAACCTGAGCACTAGTGACTCTAGCTGCCTTAGCCTCTCACTGTTCAGTAAATGAAGTGGATGGCTGGGATCCATCACCACAACATTGTCCTCGAAGTCTAGCTTGACTGGCATGTGTGGACGATCAAGTGCATATACATTCTTCTCTAGCTTAGAGTTTATGAGCATCTGAATGTAAGGTGCATATCCATAAGATCTCTTCTGGTCAGCAGTTGTTCTCTTGATTGTCTCAACTATCAAGTCTGTCACCCTGAATCTCGTGTGGTTGTCTATGTGGTGTAGCATATTGATGGAATACCCCCTAATCATCTTGTCATATCCATACTCAGGCACCAAAGTATACCTTAAGATTGTGTTGGTGGTGGGTAGTCCAGCTTCTAGATGATAGACATAGGCAAACTTGTGTGAAGGCACATGGGTGGAAGGAATAGCTTTGTGCATATTGGCCACTGAGTTGTGGCTCATCTTGGCCTCGGCATAGTGATACGTCTCCAACGTATCTATATTTGATTGGTCCATGTTGTTATATTATCATTCTTGGATGTTTTATAATCATTTTATATCAACTTTATATCATTTTTGGGACTAACCTATTGACATAGTGCCTAGTGTCAGTTGCTAATTTTTTGCTTGTTTTTTACTTCACAGTATATCCATATCAAATGAATTCCAAACGTGATAAGAATTTATGGAGAATTATTTTGGAATATTCATGATTTTTGGGAGGTGGAATCAATGCAAAAGGAGGCCCATAGCCACCACGAGACACCAGGGCGTGCCCAGGACCCATTTGCATGGTGGTGTATCGTAGCCTCCTCGTAAGTCGGTTGGAGCTCTACTTTGGGCACAATGAAGCTTATATCCGTAAAAAATCGTGTTAAAATCTCAGCGCAATCGGAGTTATAGATCTTCGGGAATATAATAAATCGTTTTTGGCCAGAAAACAGGAACGCAAAACAGAAGAGAATAGAGAGGGAGATCCAATCTTGGAGGGGCTCCTGCCCCTCTGTAGCCATGGATTCCATGGACCAGAGGGGCAACTCTTCTCCCATCTAGGTGGAGGCCAAGGAAGAAGAAGAAGACGAAGTGGGGCTCTCTCCCCCTCTATCCCCGTGGCATCGGAACGCCGCCAAGGCAATCATCGTGATGATGATCTACACCAACAACTTCGCTGTCGTCAACATGAACTCTCTCCGCCTCTATGAAGCGTTGTAACACCTCTCTTCCCCGCTGTAATCTGTACTTAAATATGGTGCTCAACTCCATATATTATGTTTGATTAGATCCGTTTTGTCCTATGGGCTAATTGATGATCATGGTTGGTATGAGTTGTATGTTTTATTTTGGTGTTGTCCTATGCTGCCCTTGGTATCTCTCAAACGTGAGGGATCCTCGCTCTAGGGTGATTCAATATGTTCATGATTTGCTTAGGTGGGTGGCATGAGGGACAGAAGCACAGACCCGAGTAGGTGGGTTGTTGCGTATGGGAGTAAAGAGGACTTGATACTTAATGATATGGTTGGGTTTTTACCTTAATGGTCTTTGGTAGTTGTGGATGCTTGCTAGATTTCCAATCATAAGTGCATATGATACAAGTATGGAAACTATTTTAGCTCATGCCTCTCCCTCATATAAAATTGCAATAATAATTACTGGTCTCATTATCAATTGCCCGCGGACAAATAATCTTCTTGTTTGACAAAAGCTTTCTACTAAACAACTAACTTTTATTATCTTGCAGTTTTCTCATAGTTTTATTCCCCCAAAGTACTTCTAGTTTTATTCGTGCAAACTATCCTACCACCTAAAAAATAGTTTCATACTTGTTCTAGGTAAAGCAAACGTTAAAGTGTGCATAGAGTTGTATAGGTGGTTGATAGAACTTGAGGGAATATTTGTTGTACCTTTAGCTCCTTGTTGGGTTCGACACTCTTATTTATCAAAAAAGGATACAAATGATCCCCTACACTTGTGGGTCATCAAGACCTTTTGGTGGCGCCGTTGCCGGGGAGCAATAGCATGGGGTGAATATTCTCGTGTGTGCTTGTTTGCTTTATCCCTAAGTAGTTTTTATTTTGTGCTCTTGTTTTCTATCTTTAGTTATGGGTAGGAAACGTAAAATACCCAAAAAATTAGTTGTACTTGATGCTCCAAAAGTTGAGGAACCACTAGTGTCTCGTACTACCGAAGAATATTATTTGCATCTTCGATCCATTTGTGCTCGTGCTGAAAACCCAACTAGCTTAGTTGAGGGAAAATGAAGCATGCTTATTTTGTGCGACACCGCTTATCTCAAAAGGGGAAACTTTTGT
The DNA here is from genome assembly GCA_022496015.1 of Hordeum marinum. Classification (NCBI taxonomy): domain Eukaryota; kingdom Viridiplantae; phylum Streptophyta; class Magnoliopsida; order Poales; family Poaceae; genus Hordeum; species Hordeum marinum. The sequence continues at coordinate 392,612,893 of CM039675.1, read as the reverse complement.
GGCATCATATTAATAGTTTGAGTTGCTATGCTTTGAATTTATGCCAAATACATGATTTTACTTGTTGTGCCGAAGACCTTAAGAAGCACCTTTTCTTCCAATGTGAGTTTAAGGATAATGGAATTGTATCTTGTTATGCCAAGCATGTTTATAATTACTATTATATTGACGAAATTGAAGAATTTGTTGCTTTTAAGGGTGCCTATGACATTGCTTCTTTGATTGAAAAGTATAATGTTACTCTTTACAAATCTTAAGATTTTTCCATACTTAATGATAACTAGGAAAACTATGCTTCCAATGCTTATGTTAAAGAATATATTGAGGACTTCTCCGATGTCCAATAAGAGACTAATATTTTGCAGGAATCTATGGAAGAGGAAGTTGCTGAAATTTTGAGCTCATTAGATGAAAAAGATAAGGAGGAGAGCGAAGAACAAAAGGAGGAAGAGCAGATTAGCTACCCGTGTCCACTTTCTAATGAGAGTAACTACTCAACTCATACATTATTTAATTTCCCTTCGTGCTTACCGAAGGATGAATGCTAGGATAATTGCTGTGACCCCGTGGATTCTTTTGAAATAACCATTTTTCATGAACTTGATGCTTGTTATGCCTGTGGACAAGATGCCAATATGAATTATGCCTATGGATATGAACTTGCTATAGTTCCTTATGTTAATAATGAAATTGTTGCTATTGCACCCACACATGATAGTCTCATTATCTTTTTGAATTCTCCCAACTACACTATATCAGAGAAGTTTGCTCTTATTAAGGATTATATTGATGGGTTGCATTTTGCTACTACACATGATGATTTTGATGAATATAATATGCATGTGCTTGCTTAACCTACTAGAAATTATTATAATATAGGAACTGCAATTATTATAAGAGAGGAACTACATCTGCACCTCTTTATGTTTCCAATAAGATAAAATTGCAGGAAACTGTTTATACTAAGCATTGGCTTTACTTGATGCAGATGAATTGTTCTTTTACAACATGCCGATGCATAGTAAGAGAGTTAGACATCGTCATTGCATGCTGTATGTTTATTTGATCTCACTACTAAATTACAAATCATTGTTAATTAAAATTGGCTTTGACATACCTTTGGATCCGGGTGGATCCATCACTTGAGAACTTTATGCCTAGATTAATGGCTTTAAAGAAAGCGGTGCCAGGGAGACAAACCAGAAGTTTTAGAGAGTCATTTTATTCTATTGAGTGCTTTTATAAAGTTCAACAAAAAATAATATAGAGGGGAACCTAAAACTTCATGAAAAGAAAAGTGAATGTGAGAGAGGCAAAGATCATAAAAGTTAGGGAATTCCTTGAACTTGTTCATGTTCATGGAAACTTCTTGAATCTTGAACCACAAAAAGTTTTCAACAAAAATAATTATCCCCTTGTACAAATCCATTGTATTAGAAAAATAATATACCAATATTTTCCTTTAGGATGATTAGATCGCTTGTTGGTATGTGCGGTGTAAAAATAGAAACTTTGGCTGTAGTGCATGAATTTACATTTTTTACTAGAACATCGAAAGTTTCTGAAATTTCTACATAGTATGCCTATACAAAAATATCTCCTAATTTTTGAGAATTTTTGGAATTACAGAGGTATGGTCAAAGTTGAGATTACTACAGACTGTCCTACTTAAGACATATTCTATTTTTGATGCATTGTTTTGTTTGTTTTGATAAAACTATCGATTTTATCGGTGGTATCAGCCATGGACAATTTATAATACAACAGGTATAATGCAAATCTAAAATATGAATGGTTTTTCAACAGTACTTAAATTAGTAATTTTCTTTATTATAATAATGGATCTCACCAGTTTTTGGTTAAGTTTTGTGTGGATGAACTGTTCAAAGATCGAGGAGGTCTAGATATGAGGAGAAGGAGGAGAGGAAAGAGTTCAAGGGGATTCCCAAGGCACCCCAAGTAAATATCCATGGAGACTCAAGCGTCTAAGCTTGGGGATGCCCCGGAATGCATCCCATCCTTCTTCAACAAGTATCGGTATGTTTTTGCTTTCGTTTCGTTCATGTGATATGTCTAAATCTTGGAGAGTCTTTTGTGTTTAGTTTTCACTTTTATTTCATGAACCATGATGGTATGAGATAGTCCATGGTTGATTTATAGAATGCTCGTTGCACTTCACTTATATCTTTTGAGTATGGCTTTATAGAATGCATCATGTGCTTCACTTATATCATTTGAAGTTTGGAATGCCTGTTTCTCTTCACACAGAAAACCATTATTTGTAAAATACTCACATGCTTCACTTAGATTAATTTGAGAGTTAGTAAATTTTGAAGAAATTCTCTCATGCTTCACTTATATTATTTTAAGAGATCAAATTTTTATGCTCATGTTCTGCACTTAAAATTCATTTGATCTTATCAAAAGCAATGGCAATATATGAAAATATTCCCAAAGTGACAGATATTCAAGAGGGATATAATAAAAACTTTCATGAAGATCATTGGAAAAATAAACTTGATCCCTTGTAATAGTTTTGAGAGATGATGATATTAATATGTGAGTCATGTTAGTGAGTAATTATGCTTTAGTGAGATTATTGGTGTTAAGGTCGGTGATTCCCTATGCAAGCACGAAAATCAAAAGTTATGCAATGAAATCACATCCTACGTATGGTTCATTATTAGGTGTTAGTTATGCTTAAAGCCCATTTATGAGAATTTTCGTTTCTTGGTTGGTTGCTTCTCAATCTATTTGCTAGCCTCCACTTGTACTAAGTAGAAATACTACTAGTGCATCCAAAATCTTTAAATCCAGTTTTGCCATATGAGTCCACCAAACCTACCTATATGCGGTGTTTTGGTGTCGTTCCAAGCGTATGTGCCGTATCTAATTTTCAAAATTAATTTCCTTTTTGTGTGCTGACATGGCTTGAGACTACATTAGTAGTTCCCCAAAGAGGAAGGGATAATGCAGCACATCGATGGTAAGTATTTCCCTTAGTTATGAAACCAAGGCATCAATTCGTAGAGGAAGATCACGCACCCATGTAAACAGCACCTACACACAAACAACTAATACTTGCAACCCGATGCGAAAGAGAGGTTGTCACGATCTCTATGTTAATAAGATAGATTTGGTAATGATAGTTTTGACAAATAGATCTCGCATGAACACAAAGTAAAATAACTAAACAAAAAGTGCAGTAGGGTATTTTGGGGTTTTACTGATTAATATATGTGAAAACAAAAGGTGCAAATAGTACATCGGAAAGCAATATGTTGGAAAAGTATACTTGGGAACCATTGGTTTCACTAGTGGCTTCTCTCATGAGTATAGCACACGATGGGTGAACAAATTACTGTTGGGCAATTGATAGAAGATCGAATAATCATGACGATATCCAGGCAATGATCATTATATAGGCATCACGTCTAAGATAAGTAGCCCGAAATGATTTTTCATCTACTTCTATTACTCCACACATCGACGGCTATCCAACATGCATCAAGTGTATTAAGTTCATGGAAAAACAAAGTAATGCAATAAGAACGGTGACATGATGTAGACAAGATCTATTCATTTAGGAATAGACCCCATCTTGTTATCTTTAATGGAAACAATACATGTGTGTCTTTCCGCCCCTTTTGTCACTTGAAAAAACACCGCAAGATCGAACACGTCACAAAGAACCTCTTCCCATGGCAAGAAAAATCAATCTAGTTGGCCTAACTAAACCAAAGATTCAAACATGAAATACGTGGCTATAATTAATCATGAAAATAAGAGATCAAAGAAGACTCAAATCATATTCATGGATAGAAACTGATCATGAACTCAAAATTCATCAGATCCCAAGAAACAAACTGCAAAAATCATTACATCAAATAGATCTCGAAGAGACCATTGTATTGAGAAACATAGCGAAAGAGGAAGCTATCTAGCTACTTCCTACGGAACCGTAGGTCTATGGTGGACTACTCACACATCATCGGAGAGGCACCTGTGAAGAGGATGAACCCCTCCATGATGGTGTTAGATTGGATCTCGAGGTTCTGGAACTTGCGGCGGCTGGAATTGTGTTTAGTCGACTTCCCTAGGGTTTTTGGATTTTGTAGGAATTTATAGGCTCGATAGTCGGTTGAGGGGCTGCCCGAGGTGCCCACCCTAGGCCCCCTCTTTTGGTGTTGTTTGTCCCATCTGCTTCCTTGTGGTACACGAAACAAATCCACAAAAATCCCCGCAGCGTTTGGGCTCCATTTGGCACTGATTTTCTGCGAAGTAAAAAAACAAGCAAAAACAGCACCTGGCACTTTGGCCCTATGTCGATAGGTTAGTCCCAAAAATGATATAAAATTGCACTAAAATGATTGTAAAACATCCAAGATTCATAATTTAACAACATGGAACAAGAAAAGAATTATAGATACGTTGGAGATGTATCAGCATCCCCAAGCTTAATTCCTACTAATCCTCGAGTAGGTAAATGATAAAAATAGAATTTTTGATGTGGAATGTTGCCTATAATGTTCATCACATATTATTTTCTTTAAAGAATGGACAATTGGACTTTTCATATGGTTCAAAGCAATAGCCTAGTATTGACATGAAAACTTTAATACTCAAGCATATCAACAAGCAACCATGTCTTTCAAAATATCAACGCTAAAGCAAGATATCCCTAGCCCATCATGCTCAATCATTGATCCATTCATAATACACACTCAAGTATTAGCTACACCTAATTCTCAAGTAAGATCATAGTGCCCCCTAGTTGGTGCTTTATAAGAGACAATGAAGAGTCAAATTGAAAAATAAAAATTGCATAAAGTAAATAGATAGACACTTCGCAAAGAGAAGTAGGGATTTGTAAAGGTACCAGAGCTCAAGTGTTTAAATTCATAGAGAAAAACATTTTGAGTGGCATGCCTTTCGTGTCAACGAAAACGACTGAGTGATTTCAATATATTTCCACACTAGATGTATCATAGGCGGTTCCCAAATAGAAAATAAAGTTTATTCCATTTTATACCATACTTTCACTTTCCATGGCTAGCCGAATCCACGGTTGCCTTCCATACCAACACTTTCCAATGAATTTATTATTTGACAACATAAAGTAAATTTCTCTTCTTTTTCATTTTGGGACTGGCCATTCCTATTACCGTCATACTCTCGTGCAATGACAACTGAATAAACTCCCATCTTGAGAATAACACATCTATCATGAAATAATATCGATCACCCCATACTGTGAGCATTATGAGAACACAAAAAGGAAATTTTATTTTGAAAGTTTAGAGATGGCACGTAAAATTTTTCTTGGAACGGCATGGAAATACTATATATAAGTAGGTATGGTGGACTCATAAGGCAAAACTTGGTTCAAGGGTTTTGGATGCATAATTAGTATTTCTACTTAGTACAAATGAAGGCTAGCAAGAGATTGATAAGCATCTAACCAAGAAACAATAAATCACATAAGCGTGCATTAAGCATAACTAACACCGAATAATGCACCATAAGTAGGATGTAGTTTCTTAGCACAACTATTGACTTTCGTGCTTGCATAGTGGATCACAAACCTTAAAAACAATATTCTTACTAAGCATAATTACTCACAAACATAACTCACATATCACTATTGTCATGTCTCAAACTATTACAAAGAATGAAATTTAATTTGTCCAATGATCTTCATTAAATATTTTATTATATCGCTCTTTAATATCTATCACTTTCGGACTAGTTTCATATGTTACAATTGCTTTTGATAAGCTCACATGGATATAAGTGAAGAACACGAGCCTACAAGTTTCATCTCTATAAATAGTATAAGTGAGTCATGAGAGGATTTCTTCAAAAATTAATAAATCTCAAATTAATATAAGTGAAGCATGAGAACATTTCTTCAAACATGTAAACGCACGCCGTTCTCAAAAAGATATAAGTGATGCACTAGAGCAATTCCTTTGATCAAAGTTTTAATTGAAGCATAAAGAGAAATTCTAAAAATCATAGCATATTTTGGCTCTCTAAAATAGGTGTGTTCAGCATGGATAAAATAAAACAAACAAAAATACAAGTAGCTCCAAGCAAAACTCATGATATGTGACGAATAAAAATATAGTGCCAAGTAGTATACCGATGGTTGTTAGAAGAAACAGGGGATGCCACTCGGGGCATCCCCAAGCTTAGTTGCTTGTTACTATTTGTATATTACCTTGGGGTGTTGTATCATCCCCAATATTTAACTCTTCTAACTCCTTATTCCTTCATCCATCGTGATCTCACCCAAAACTTGAAAACTTCAATCACACAAAACTTAACAAAATTCTCGTGAGATCCGTTAGTATAATAAAGCAAATTACCACTTTAGGTAATGTTGTAAACCCATTCATATTTTATTATTGCATTATACCTACTGTATTCTAACTTTAACATGACTTATACCGCCCGATACAAGCCATAGATTCATCAAAACAAGCAGACAATGCACCGAAAACAGAATATGTTTCAACTAGGACATTCTGTAGTAATCTGTACTCTAAACATACTTCTTCAAGTCTAAAATTCTGAAAAAATATGACAACGTCAATAATTTGTCTAGAAATACTATGTTAAAATGTCCGCTCAATATCACATTCTGGTAAAAATGAAAATTTGTGCAATGGAAACAAAGTTTCTGTTTCAGATTCTGCATTGTTTCTACTCATCTTATGGATCATCCTACAGGTATTACTTGGAAAATACACTAAATAAAATATAAAAACACAATCATAATTGTGAAAAACACTTAAAAACATAAAGCAAAAGATAGAAATAATTTATTCATTGGGTTGCTTCCCAATAAGAGCTATCGTTTTACGCCCCTAGCTAGGCATGACACATAGATTCAAGTAATGTCATCCTTAGTGTCCAACTCCTTAAGCACACAATGACAATTTTTAAAGCATCTATTATGCATATTTTCAATAATAATACTTCTAGGAATAATATTAAAAAAATATTCTTTCCATGAAGGTTCTTTACCATTTCAACAAAATTGGGATGGATATTAATCATTTTAAGATCCTCATTGTTCTACTAGAAGCGGTACCCTTATTCTTAGGAATTTGCATGGATTTTCAATCTTTAATAATGGGAGTTTCTTCAATAGTATTATCGGTAGAGAAAGCCGAACCGAAATTGCGATATATTTCTTCCAACTTATCAATTCTAGTGCGGCTTTCTTCAGTTCTTTTATTGACTACGGGTTCTTTTCCCTTTAATATTTTAAGAGTGTCTCCCTCCTTTGACCCAATTCTATTAGCAAGATTAGGCATCCTTTTATCTAAGTTCTCAATATTTTCCTTGGTGAGAATTTTCTTTTCAATAGCATCTAACCTTTTCATAACATGCTCAAGAGTTAAAATCATTTCAATGACAATGATAGGTAGAAACCCACTAAATTTCCCAAAGTGTTATAAGCATCCAAAGCGAGGCACGTCAAGAAGTTTCCACCGGTAATCATATCAAGGACGAACCTATACCAAGTGGTGATGCCCACATAAAAACATCAAAGAAGAACAATGATAGATTCTTTGCAAATAGATCTATTATGAGCATTCCAAATCCTATACCAAGCATCTTTAAGATTCTCCCGTCCCCTTTGTTCAAAATTAAGAACCTCATTCTCGGGGGTAAATGCAATAATGGAGGAACTAGCCATAGTGAAGAGATATGCGATCAAGAGATTTAACGAGAAAAGGGCAAACGGAAAAGAGAGGGCGAATAAAACGGCGAATTGTGAAGTGAGGGAGAGGAAAATGAGAGCAAAATGGCACATAATGTAATTACAAGGAGATGAGATTTGTGATTAGGAACCTCGTAGATGAGATTGCTTCCTCCCAGGAAACGGCACCAGAAATTCCTTTGACGTGGTTTGCGACTGTGTCGGTAGTTCCCCAAAGAGGAAGGGATAATGCAGCACAGCGACGGTAAGTATTTCCCTCAGTAATGAAACCAAGGTATCGGTCCGTAGAGGAAGATCACGGACCCACATAAACAGAAGCTACACACAAACAACGAATACGTGCAACCCGATGCGAAAGAGAGGTTGTAATGCTCTCTACGGTAATAAGATAGATTAGGTAATAATAGTTTTGGCAAATAGAACTCGAAAGAACACAAAGTGAATTAAATAAAAAAAGTGCAGCGAGGTATTTTAGGGATGTTTATATTAATAGATCTGAAAAAAAAGGTGCAAATAGTAGATTAGAAAGCAATATGTTGGAAAAGTAGACCCGGGGGCCGTAGGTTTCACTAGTGGCTTCTCTCATGAGTATAGAACACGGTGGGTGAACAATTAATTGTTGGACAATTGATAGAAGATCAAATAATCATGAAGATATCTAGGCTATGATCATTATATAGACATGAAATCCAAGGTAAGTAGACCGAAACGATTCTCCATCTACTTCTATTACTCCAAACATCGACCGCCATCCAGCATGCATCTAGTGTATTAAGTTCATTTAAAAACGGAGTACTGCAATAAGAACGGTGACATGATGTAGACAAGATTTATTCATGTAGGAATAGACCCCATCTTTTTATCATTAATGGCAACGATACATGTAGGTCTTGCCGCCCCTTCTGTCACTGGGAAATAACACCACAAGATCGAACCCATCACAAAGCACCTCTTCCCAAGGCAAGAAAAATCAATCTAGTTGGCCAAAATAAACCAAAGATTCGAAGAAGAAATACGAGGCTATAAGTAATCATGCAAATAAGAGATCAAAGAAGACTCAAATCATATTCATGGATAGACACTGATCGTGAACTCAAAATTCATCTGATCCCAACAAACACACTGCAAAAGTCATTACATCAAATAGATCTCCAAGAGACCAGTATATTGAGAAACAAAGAGGGCGAGGAAGCTATCTAGATACTGCCTATGGACCCATAGGTCTATGGTGGACTACTCACACATCATCGAAGAGGCGCCTATGAAGAAGATGAACCCCTCCATGATGGCGTTAGATTGGATCTCGAGGTTCTGGAAGCGGCGGCTGGAATTGTGTTTCGTCGACTCCCCTAGGGTTTTTGGATTTTTTGGGAATTTATAGGCTCGATAGTCGGTTGAGGGGGTGCCCGAGGTGCCCACCCTCTACCAAGCCGTGCCAGGGGCCTCTGGCATGCCCTGGTGGACGGTGGCCACCCTGGGCCCCCTCTTCTGGTGTTGTTTGTCCCATCAGCTTCCTTCTAGTCCATAAAAAGTCCACAAAAATCGTTGCAGCGTTTGGGCTCCGTTTGGTACTGATTTTCTACAAAGTAAAACACAAGCAAAAACAACAAGTAGCACTTTGGAACTATGTAAATAGGTTAGTCCCAAAAAATGATATGAAATTACTACAAAATGATTGTAAAACATCCAAGATTGATAATATAACAGCATGGAACAAGCAAAAATTATAGATACATTCGAGACGTATCATGTGCTCATACCTCTCATGAAGCGGCAAGGGGTGGCCGATATTTTTCCATGCTAGATGTGTTATTCTTAAGATGAGTGTTCATTCACTTGTCATTGAACGAGAGTACGGCGGTAATAGGGATGTCCAGTCCCAAAATGAAAAAGAAATTTACTTTATGTTATGAAATAATAAATTCCTTGGAAAGTATTGGTATGGAAGGCATCTGTGGATACGGCTAGCCATGGATTGTGAAAGAATGGTGGAAAAGGGAATAAACTTTATTTTCTGTATGGTAACTCCCTATGATATATCTAGCATGGAAAGTATTTAAAATTCTTGGTCGGTTTCGTTGACAGGAAAGGCATGCCACCCAAAATATTTCTCTCTCTCAATTTAAGCTTTGAGCTTGGGCACCTCTACAAATCCCTACTTCCCTTTGAGAAGGGCCTATCTATTTACTTTATGCAATTTTTACTTTTATTTGAGTCTCCATCTTCTCTTATAAAGCATGAACTAGGAGGCACTATGATCATACTTGTGTATTGGGTGTAGCTAAATTCGAGTGTGTTTCATGAATGTATCAATGATTGAGCATGATGGGCTAGGGATAACTTTATTTAGTGTTGATATTTTGAAAGACATGGTCGCTTGTTGGTATGCTTGAGTATTAAAGTCTTCACGTAAAAACTAGACTGTTGCTTTGAACCATCTAAAATTCCAAATGTCCATGCTAAAAAGATAAGAATTTTTGATGAACATGTTAGGCAACATTCCACATCAAAAATTCTGTTTTTATCATTTACTTACTCGAGGATGAGCAGGATTTAAGCTTGGGGATGCTGATACGTCTCCAACGTATGTATAATTTTTCATTGTTCCATGCTATTATATTATCATTCTTGGATGTTTTACAATCAATCTATATCAACTTTATATCATTTTTTGGGACTAACCTATTGACATAGTACCCAGTGCGATTTGCTATTTTTTTCTTGTTTTTTACTTCGTAGAATATCCATATCAAACGAAGTCCAAACACGGTAAAAATTTATGGAGAATTATTTTGGAATATTTGTGATTTTTGGGAGGTGGAATCACTACAAAAGGAGGCCCATAGGAACCACGAGATACTAGGGCGTGCCCAGGGCCCAGGCGCGTGGTGGTGTATTGTGGCCTCCTTGTAAGTCAGTTGGAGCTCTACTTCAGGTGCAAAGAAGCTCATCTCCAGAAAAAATGTGTTAATATCTCAGTGCAATTGGAGTTACGGATCTTCGAGAATATAAGAAATGGTTTTCGCCAAAAAACAGGAACGCGAAACAGAAGAGAATGGAGAGGGAGATCCAATCTAGGAGGGGCCCTTGCCCCTCCGCCGCCATGGAGGCCTTGCACTAGAGGGGGAACTCTCCTCCCATCTAGGGGGGGAGGCCAAGGAAGAAAAATAAGGAGGGGTATCTCTCCCCCTCTCTCCCGGTGGCGTCGGAACGCCGTTGGGGCAATCATCGTGACGGCGATCTACACCAACAACTTTGCCGCCATCAACAACAACTCTCTGCCCCTCTATGCAGCGGTGTAACACCTCTATTCCCCGTTCTAACCTCTACTTAAACATGGTGCTCAATTCCATATATTATTTCCCAAGGATATGTGGCTATGCTATGATGTTCGAGTAGATTCATTTTGTCCTATGGGCTAATTGATGATCCTGATTGGTATGGGTTGTATGTTTTATTTTGGTGTTGTCCTATGGTGCCCTTCATGCACGCAAACATGAGGGATCCCCACTTTAGGGTGTCGCAATATGTTCATGATTTGCTTATGGTGGGTGGAATGAGTGACAGAAGCTGAAACCCGAGTAGGTGGGTTGTTGCGTATGGGAGTAAAGAGGAATTGATACTTAATGCCAGGGTAGGGTTTTACCTTAATTATATTTAGTAGTTGTGTATGCTTGCTACAGTTCCGATCATAAGTGCATATGGTCCAAGTATAGAAAGTATGTTAGCTCATGCCTCTCCCTCACATAAAATTGCAATAATTAATACTGTTCTAGTTATCAATTGCCCAGGGACAAATAATCTTCTTGTTTGAAAAAAGCTTTCTACTAAACAACTAACTTTTATTATCTTGCAATTTACTCGTAGTTTTATTCCCGCAATGTACTTCTAGTTTTATTCATGCAAACTATCCTACGACCTACAAAATAGTTCCATACTTGATCTAGGTAAGGAAAATGCTAAAGTGTGCGTAGAGTTGTATCGGTGGTCGATAGAAATTGAGGGAATATTTGTTCTACCTTTAGCTCCTCATTGGGTTCGACACTCTTATTTATCGAAAAAGGCTACAAACGATCCCCTACACTTGTGGGTTATCACATAGACATCCAAGTCTCCTTTCTCAACCTGTGGGTCTCCTAAGATGGTAGCCCAATCCTCCACTATAGACTGGTATCTCACTCCCTCAGTAATCCATATGATGCGGCCATCTGGATAGAAATGATTAGTGGAGTAGAACTGCCTGACCATCTCATCATGCTAGTCTATGAACTCTCTCCCAACAAAGTTTGCTATAGGAATGCATGTGAAATTATCTTGCACACTGGGAAAGTAGTCCTCATTTTCCTTGTTATAGGCCCAGTCAACATACCTTATATTACTGATGGCCGGGCTCTTGTCCAAAAGGACAGTCTCATAGAAGTCCTATTGTTCCTTAGTGTAGAATCTATCATCTATAGCAGTCTTCCTCGTGGAGGCATAAGGATCACTACCTCTCCACTTCTTCAGTCCTGAATATCTCCTCTTCTTCATATCCTCATCAATGGGATGAGCGTCATTATGCTCTGGCATGTGTGGCCTTAGTTTCCTCAAAACTGGCATGTTGTCTTTGTGATCATCACTGGAAGTAGAACTCCTGTTCTTTGCTTCAAGAGGAATACCTCTGGTGGTCCTCTTGGGTGAAGCGGGCTTCTTGGGTGCAGACAGCTTGCTCTTGGATGGAGCTTGTTTGGGCATAGCATCTGCAAGCAATTTCTTCTTCTTGGCAAGAGGAGCTTGGGCAGCTAGCTCTACCTCCACTTCCTCTTCCACAGCTCCTGTTGGGTCCTCAAACATGAAACTGGGCCCTCTAATGACACACACAATTCTCTTCATGGCTCTCTTTTTGTCACCTTCCTTCTTATGCATAGATCTCTTAGAAGGCTCAACAGACAGTTATGTGTCTACTTTGGCACTCTCAGGTGATCTTGTTGTCTTAGTGCGAGCATACTCTTTCCTGACCGGCCTCTTAGCAGAAGTGGCCTCTGTTGCAGATTTCATGGCGTCTCTCTCTTTCTTCTCTTGCTACTTTTTGGCCAGAACCTCCTCTCGCACAAAGTTTAAGTCCTCCTCATAAGAGTTCATCTTTCTTCTTGCCCTGGTGGCAGCCTTGGGCAGCCCATGTGAACTTGGGGTGCCTGGATCTTCTTCTTCTGAAGAAGAAGAACTGGCATCTTGGCTTGTGTCGGAACTCATGTCCACTTGTCTATCCCTGAAGTCATTCCGGCTACTATTAGACCCTGACATGTTGACCCTCTGAATAGATTATAGAAGAGAAGAGGGGTCGAGGATCACAAAAATTCGGAAAGTTTTCTCAAATTGGAACTCGGAATCTTAAGTTTAATCTTCACCAAAAAGGATTTCGGCTCCACCGAGTCAGAAATTTCGGAGCCACCGAGGCGTACAACCTCTTTAACAGAAACTTCACAGTCACTTCGGTTTCACCAAAAGTGGCCACTTGGTTTCATCGAGACTATTCTCAGTTCCCTTAAAACCAAAATCGGTAGAATGTATTTTTCTTACTCGGTGACACCGAGATTCGGTTTCCATATGGTGAAACCTAAAAATTCATCGTTCTCTATTATAGACGAATTTTTCAAGGATGAAACTAGTGCACACGGTGGGAACAAGATGGACATTGATCTATTGCACAAGAGTTGGACGGGGGTGCAAATATATGAGGCGTTACCCTAACTTGGCAACGACCTCCTATGGCAGCGACGACGGGTGCGATTGCAGTCAACAATGAGGAACTTCGATGGTGCAGACGCATGGGAGCAAGGGTGAAGTTCGGAGATGTTAAGCGACAACTAGGGTTTGCGGGGACCACGTGCTCTGAAGAAGTAATTTCAAAAACCAGTTCCTCTCAAGAAATATACCCATAACTGTCGGTGACACCGGTTCTTAAATATCGGTACTACCGAGTTCCTATATTGTCAATTGACAAGGAAACTCGATGAAGATGAGAATATGGAATTGATGCTACCGAGATTGATAAAACCAGATAAATGTTAGGCTTCGATGGAACCGAGATTTTCAGGTTGGTTACACCGAGATTGCATCGGGGAGGTTTTGAAAGTCAGCTCTTTAACGAAACGGAACTCCGAGTGCTCCTCACACACAGGGTTCGAGAAGTGCTTGCTCAAATTTTGTGATGAAGCATGAATAGAATTTGAGACGAGAAAGCATAGATAGATAGAGTGGGGTACTTAGGCATTATTGCATATCCAATTGGCCAAAGAAATATAAAAGCCAAGTAACAACAATTGGATATCCACGAATGAGAAAAGATATGCATACCAACATGTTCACACAATAAGATGTAAAATCAAATATGGCACACATGCAAAACCACTTAGCCCCTAAGTTGTATATGTTATCGCGAAATAATGCACGACAAAAAATAGCAAGGGTGGGAGCACTGAGACTGCCACCCTGCTACATAGCAATTAAGTATTTCCCTATAAATAACGAAAAGTAGTGCACATCGGGAAAATGCAAGGTACTAGCTCGGGCATTCGACACGCCCCTTTGTTCACCCACAGTCGAAGTGAGGAGGAAGTCCTCAAACTCCTCCGAACTAGTCTCATTTAATCCCCCGTAAGAGGGAACAAACCATACTCCCTCCATTCCTTTATGTAAGGTGTATTATTTTTGGCACGGTGACCAAGGCACGCAATTATACACATATAAGGACGAAATTAACCTTGGCAAAATCATTCATTAGCGGAAACTAAATCATTTAGGCTAGGAAAGGAAGAGATACACACAATCAGGAGAGAGATACTCTCCTTTTTGTCTTTACAAAAAGAGATGCATGCAATCAGGGGAAAGATACTTTCCTTTTTTGAAGGGATAACGACGGAATTACGAGAAATTATCAGACATAGACCTTACATTGTGAAATTTTATCAAAAAAATACACCTTATATAATGGAACGGAGGGAGTATTTAACAGAACCGAGTGAATGGTATTTCAAAATGTTCCGCGTATAAACAAAAGCGCTCCATGGGGATATCAAGCCTATGTGGAAAAAAGACATTTTGCACGAAGGAATTTGTAAGGATATAGAATTGATCACACTCATCTACGAGGAAATTTCTCATCCCTGCATTTGCAATGGATTGCATGAACTCTTGGTAGAAATCCGCTTCGCTCATGAAAGGTGTATGTGGCCATTCACATGGCCTTACCTTCGTTTCACGAAAGATGTTGATGTCTTGGTCCTGGGCACTCCCAATAACTCCCTTGGGACTCCGGCTCAAAGAACCCCTCCTAAAGATATTCTTTTTCCTAAGAACAAATTTCTGAAATTTTCGGAACACAAAATTATGTCAATAAAACTTTGTAAGATCGATAGCAACTACTCATATAGATGCCTGGAGGCCATATGAAGCATTCAAAACACCTAGAACTCAAAGAATTCATCAGGCAGGCTCATTTTTTGTAACACCAAGTGCAGCAAAATATGCAAAATATAGACCACTAAAGGAAAAAATTTATTGGGGGAATGGCAGTGTCACATACCAAGGAGGAATCCCTCAAAATAGGTTCAGAAACGGAGTTCCGAGCAAAGAGATCGAAAATCTCAGGTTTGGGAGCTAGAACATGAGAGAGAGCAACCATGAAATTTTTTCTAGTGGAAGAAGGAGTGAGACGAATGGATAAGTGAGGGGGTGCCTGTGGGCCCCCAAGCCATCAGAGTGTGCCTAGGTGGTCGGCGCGCCCTGTTGGCTTGGCACCAATAGGTGCACCCCTTGAGGAGTTTTCTATTCCATTTTAAAAAAAATAATCTAGAAAAAATATTGTAGAATTTTTTTGACAATCTAAGACTTTTATTTTTGGGCCATTTTTATTGCATAGGTAATTCAGAAAAAAGCTAATCATGGCATTTTTATTAACCTAAAAATAACAAAGAACAAACTAAGGGTACACAAGGTTGCGCTTACTAAATTCATCGATCAGATGCCTTTCAAAAAGGATACATTAATAAGGTTGATCAAATCTTATTAATAACCATTTCCAATTGACATGAAACCGAAGAATTTGCATATAACACTAAGTTACCTCAATGGGGTTTTGCATATCCCCAACAATAAGAATATCATATTTCTCCTGGCAAGAGTAAGAGGAAATTTAAATCCTCCAATAGTGATTTTTGCCACTTGCTCGATAACATCGACATTATTTACCAAAGCTTGTTTCTTTGGGAAGTGCATTCTATGTTGTTTTCCATTGACATGAAAAGTAACCTTGCTTTTGTTGCAATCGATAACATTCCCTGCAATATTTAAAAATGGTCTACCAAGGATAATCGACATGTTATTGTCCTCGGGCATCTCAAGAATAGCAAAGTCTGTTAAGTTATTAACATTTTCATCCACAGCAGGAACATGCTCACAAATTAAAATAGGTATAGCAATGGATTTATTAGCCATTTGCAAAGATATTTCAGTAGGTGTTAACTTATTCAAATAAGTATTTTATATAAGGAGAAGGGCATAACACTAACACTGGGTCCTAGATCACATAAAGCAGTTTTAATATAACTTCGTTCAATGAAGCAATGTATTGTGGGTGTACCAAGATCTCCAAAAAGCTTAAGCACTCCACTGTCAAAAGAATAATTAGCAAGTATAGTGAAAATCTCAGTTTCAAGTATCTTTCATTTATTAGTGAGAGTGTCGTTCATGTATTTAGCATACAGAGGCATTTTGAAAATACCAGTCAAGCAAGTGCACAAAAAGACATGTCTAATCATTTCAGCAAAGCGCTCAAAATCTTCTTCATCCTTACTCTTAGAAGGCTTATGTGGAAAAGGCATGGGTTTCTCGACCCATGGTTCTCTTTCTTTTCCATGTTTCCCAGCAACAAAGTCTCTATTATCATAACGTTTATTCTTAGGAGGTGGGTTATCAATATCACCAGTAGGTTCTATTTCTACCTCATTATCATTTTCCTTATCATCATCTGGTGGATCATCTTTATGAACATTATAATTATCGCTAGGTGGATGTCCATCATTATGACATTGAGTATGCTTGTTTTTCTATAACAGGTTCAACACAAGAATGCATAATCCTATCATGTTTTCCTTTTATTTAAGATGGACTAGGTAAATCAACATTAATTATCTAAGAATCTTGATTAAATCTTTTAGGATGACCTTAAGGAAAAATAGGTTCCCTAGTCATTCTACCTCCTCTAGTCATTACTCTAATAGCACGATCATCTATTTTCTCATTCATTCCAGCAAGCAAATTGTTTTGTGACTTAGCAACTTGGTCCAATTGAGTATGAACCATGGAAGCATGTTTTCCTAAACCTTTAACATCAATAGCAATTCTAAACATGAAGTCACTCAATCTAACTATCATCATAGGATTATCTTGTAATTGATCCTTGACATAGTTATTAAATGTTCTTGCGTAACAATATAATTATCAAATTCATCAATGCATTGACTAGGAGTCTTAGTATAAGGTATATCACTTTCATCCAATCTACGAATATAATTTACCTCTACTACCTGCGTAGTCATGTTAAGTCCATGTATTTCTTCGGCATGTAGTAAATTCTTGACATCTTCAGATTTAACCTTTTTCTTGCATAGTTCTCTTGGCTTCTTGCATATCTTATGGACTGAGGAATAGAATACATCGCTTCTTTTGAATAGGTTCGGACGGTGGTTCAGGAGGTGTCCAATCGCTACAATTCTTCAAAATATTATCCAAAAGTTCTTCAGCCTACCCAATAGTTCTTTCCTTGAAAACACAATCAGCACAACTATCTAGGTAGTCCCTAGAAGCATCGGTTAGTCCATAATTAAAGGTATCAAGTATTTCATTTTTCTTAGGATGATGATCAGGCAAAGATCTAAGTAGCTGGAGAAGCCTCCTCCTAGATTGAGGGAGATTCTCTTCTTCAATTTGCACAAAGTTAAATATTTCCTATAAAGCAACTTATTTCTTATGAGCAGGAAAATATTTTTCAGTAAAGTAATAGATCATATCATGGGGCCTAGGCACACAACTAGAGGCAAGAGTGAGGAGCCATGTTTACCATCGTCATTTAGCGAAAAAGGAAAAAGCTTAAGGATATAATAATAACGCTTCTTTTCCTCACAGCTTAAAGAGGAAATATAATTTAATTTAGTGAGGTGTGCCACAACAGTTTCAGTTTCATAACCATGGAAAGGATAAGATTCTAGTGTAGTGATTAACTCACGACCAACATAGAATTCATAATCCTTATCTGTAGAACATATAGGAGAAGTAGAAAATTTAGCTTCATGTTTTATTTTCTCCATTATAGTTTTATCTTTTAGTTTGCATAGTAGTTTCTTTAAATCATCTCTATTGTTATAAGCAAGGAAGTATCTAGCTATCTCCCCATTTGTCGTCGTTTTCTCACAACAGATGCCATGGGTAGGCTTATCGAAGGTGGTTGGGTCCGGGGGACGCCGATGGGCTCTGGGAGCGGGAATAGGCACAAGCGGTGGTGGACGCACGATGTACCCAGGTGTAGGGCCCTCTGTGGGAGGTAATACCCCTAGTCCTGCTTGGTCTAGGTTGATAGATGAGGGTGGTTACAATGGTGCTCCTAGAGCTGTTGTCTAGAGGTGGAGGAAGGAGCAACCGGCTCCTTCTCCTTCACTACGTGAGTTGGTGTGGGAGGACGAAGTCCCATGTGTGTGTATTCTCAATGTGTCTTTCTATGCATGGCGGGGGGGGGGGGCTCGGGGGGTTTTATAGGCCAACCCCTCGGCTTACAATATCGCTAAAGTACAGGGTGAGGGGACCCGGCTGGCAGCCTCTCCACTGGCCAGGGGGTCCACCCATTGAGCCGTCTCTTCACCCGTAGGGCCCATCGGCTGCGCGGTCCATCGCCCCTGGGGACCGCTAGCCGGCTCCGTGATTGGCCCGCGCCCACCTGCCATGGCACGGGCCGCCCACACGGTGTCGCCTTGCGCCAGCCGAGCGAGGTCTCTAGTATGGCCGGTAACGCTGTAGCCATGCGAGGGCAGGTAATGGAGTGGGCTGAGGCGTGCCGGCATTGTTGCCTCCCCGGTCGCAGTCAACCAAGGTCAGCGGTACGACTGGCTGGACTGTAGCCATGCGTGTCCGCGTGTCAGCGGTCACTGTGGCCACGTCGGGGTCCGTCATGGGGGTCTTGTCTTGTCGTCGTACCCGCGCGCAAAGAGATAGGACGGGAGCCTGTTTGCTCGAGGGTCAACAGAAGAGCCGGCCCAGAGGCAGCCGGCCATGGCCTAGCCAGCCAGGGCCGGACCGGCTCCCTGACCAACCGGCCACGAGCCTGCCGGACATGCGCCAGTCGGCCACGAGCCTGTTAGCAATGTACCCGCCGACAAAGGATGAGTCGGCAATGTAATTTTTCTTGAAACGGGGGAGAGAACCCCATAGCTTTGGCCTGCCTAGGGATAATAACCCCGTCAATAGTCCCCGAAGCCAACGTGGGCCCACGTCCGCAAGACGAGGGGGAGTTGGCATCTTCCCCCACGTGGCGCTCGCCTCCTGTAGGGAGCCAAACGGCTGGCTGAGCCGAAGGTCGCCCTCGATGCCTCGGGTTCCACCATGTCGCTCTGGGTCCCATGCAGGCCCGTAGCACGCCACGCGGGGCATAATGATGCCATGGGGCCCGCGCTCATAGGCAGACGGGATGTCGCCCTGGGCCTTACCCGCTAGGCCGTGGGTGTAGCCCAGTAGGCCTTGGGCTGCAGGCTGAGATCTTCTGCGCCCAGGTCGCGGTGGTTGCAGCCCGAGGTGCCCACGACCACTTAGATATCTCGGGGGAGTGGGTGCAGTTAATACCCACCTCCCCTGGGCATCATCCCCGTACTTAAAGGGGAAGAGCGAGGGGAAGAGGCAGCCACGCTCCATTTGCCCCCTTTGTCTTCTTTCTCTTTGCCTTCTTCGCTCCTTCTCGCGTCGCCGCCCGTTCCGCTTGCCACTTCGCTCGCTCGTCTCCCCGCGCTGTCCGACACTGCGCTGGCCTATGGTCCCTCCGGAAGCTGGGATGGCTCCGTTGTCACAGAGGGTACCATCGCGGAGCTCCGCCACTCTCAAATGCTATCGTCGGAGGATTGCGTAGTCGCCTGCGCATCGGGCGACGAGGTGGTGCCCGAGACGCAAGCGGGGGAGCACGTCGTCTTCGCCTGCCACTTCTTGCATGGCTTCGGCCTACCAGTCAGCTTCTTGTTCTGCTTCTTGCTAGACACTTTTGATCTCCAACCGCACCACCTCGGCCCCCATGCCATCCTCTACATTGCGGGCTTCGCGACCCTGTGCAAGGGCTATCTTGGGATGCTTCCCTACGTGGAGCTCTTCAAGAAGCTCTTCTATCTCAAGGCTCTGAAGAACGGCGAGGAGTCGTACGCCTGCGGGGCCGTAGTGGTGTGCTGTCGTGGTGCGCGTTTCCCCCCACTTCAGCCTCATCGAATCCGTCAAAGGGTGGAACCGGACATTCTTCTACATGAAGAACGCCAACCCGCGGCGGGACTACATCCGGCTGCCAGCGTTCGTCATCGCCCCGTCCACCGGCATGAACTGGTCGGGGTCCGCTCCGCGCGGGCCACGCTTGAAGAGATGGGTCGGCTCCTGGTCATGAGGAGCGGCGAAGGATTGGTCGCCTCCGACCTGGTGGCTGCCTTCATCGCCCGCTGGGTGCTGCATCTCCAGCTGAGGCCGCACCGGATCTGCGATATGCTCGGCCCCCAGGACCCCTGCCGGTTGTCGACCATTGAGCTAATGTCACCTCGAGTGGTAGCATGGGTGAATGCCATCACGACCATCAGGATGGCGCTGAGGACTTGGTCCTTCGGCAAGGAGCCGTATGACCGGCATAGGCCGGCACCCCTGGTATGCCCCGTTGAGGTGATTTTTCTTTTTATTTGAATCCTTGCGGCTGGCCCCCGATCTTACTTGACGTGCTGATTGAGGAAGTTCCAGATTAAGGGGTCCTCGGATGGCCGACCACTATTAATGGGCCGGACTGTATGGGCCGCAAAGCAAGCATCGGAGGGTCGAGGAGCGTCTGCACTAGGATGAAAGCTTCATGGAGTCCAGACGTGTTCTCCAAGTTATTAGCTGTAGTAGGCAAGTTATCTATTTGGCATGTTACCGACCATGTGTATGGTAAGGGCACCCCCGACATCTATATAAGTCAGAGGGTTTTAGGGTGTAGGGATAGAACAACTCATCTAGGGTAGGACATACGATCTCGAGGTAGATCAACTCTGTAACCTCTTACACCATCAATACAATCAAGAAGGACGTAGGGTATTACCTCCATAGGAGGACCCAAACCTGGGTAAACTCGTGTTCCCTTCGTCTCCTATTACCTTCAATCCTAGTCTCACAGTTGAGGACCCCCTACCAGAGATTCGCCGGTTTTGACACCGACATTGGTGCTTTCATTGAGAGTTCAACTATGAGCGCCGAAGGCATCGATGGCTCACCTCGTCGCAGGTGGCAAGATCTGCATCGAGGGGACTTTCGTCCCCAATCAGAGTTTCACTAGCAACGACATTTTGTCGCATGCCAACCCGATCAGCCGTCATGGCCAGATTGGAAGGTTTCCCCCGCATCAGAGTATCAAGTTTGGAACCCTAGAGTCCGTGGCTGATTCACGGGGGAAACTCGTTCCAATGGAACCCTCAACCTTCAAAGAAATACCTGCAGGTCCGGACGCTTTGATGTCCGAGTCATCAGGTCCCGTGGGGGAATGGAACATAGATCCTCTTTGGCGTGACTCCGGAACCGTCACACCACTTGACAAATCCACTCGTATCAGTGACACACACCCTGCCATCGCTCCATTCTTAAATGAATTGTTCGATCGGCTCGAAGCAATGCGTATACTGGATGACCAGGTTCCGATCTATGATCGGCTCGGGATTAAACCTGATGATAGGGAGATTCATCTCCCCCTTGTCACCCACCTTGTCACTACTATCGAGTGTCCGGCTGCGAATTCGTCCCGACAGCCAGAATTGAAAACTATTTAGACCCCGGTCTCTAATCACTAATGCTACATAGACAAGCCAGGCATCGGGGATTACCTCAAAACCAGACCGTAATCGGTCCCATATCTATGCCACAATTCGGAGTTTGTATTCCTGAATACTCAACGTGACGTAGAATCCAGCTTTTGCCCACCTACCGCCCAGGATCATAATCCCATTTTTTCACCGAAGCCCGTATCTCCGGACTTCGAAGACATAAAACAACTACGAGGAGAATCAGTCCACCACTTTTGGGCAAGACTCCTACTCGCTAGGAGCAGAGTAAAAGGTCTCAGCGACCAAGATTTAACGGCAATTTTCATTCGCAATTGCCATGACGAGGGTATTCTCAATGCCCTAGCCCGCCGACTCATAAACGATTTCTCGGAGCTATCCTAAATTGTACAAAAGTGTTGCGCCATGGAGAGTGTCTGGCAATGCGAGCGGCTGTCCCTGAAATCAAAATCTTCCGAACATCCTAGAGGAGCTCGGAAAAATAGGACACATCCAAACAGGCCAGCCAGGTATGAACCCGTCGAAAAAAGAAACAAGCCCCTTTCGGGGGCATGCACTGTCCTCGACGGGCTTTTGGCTAAACCATGCCCCATACATTCCGTATTACTAAACGCGAACCCAGCGCACAGCCTTCGAGCTTGCTGGGTCGTCAGGCAAGTCACAAAAAGCGGCGATGCCATCCTCGACACACCTCTATTGAGTAGATGTTCTTATTTGCCACCTGGATTTAATGCCGAAGTCCTGACTGTCTACGAAATCTTCCCCTCGAGGAACATGCGCAAGAGAGCTATTAAGGAGCACGAGCAAGTCTACCACGTGGCAGCCACTAGCCCATGGGCAGACATACCGATTACTTTCAGGGACACAGACCGGCCGCCCATTCTTTCTGGTCATTCACCGACCGCTCTAGTCTTGAATCCCATAATTCATGGATACAAGCTACATAAGGTGCTAATGGATGGCGACAGTGGTCTTAACCTCATATACGAGGCCACTCTGGAAAAAAGGCAGTTCGACCGATCCCGCATCGAACGTAGCAACACAACATTCTGGGGAATTATCCCAGGAAAGGAGGCACATTGTTCTGGATGTATCATCTTGGACGTGGTGTTCGGCACACCTGATAACTACCGATCCGTAGAACTTCTCTTCCATATAGTCCCCTTCCCAAGTGGCTATCATGCCATATTGGGATGCGACGCCTTCACAAAGTTCCAAGCTATACCCCATTACAGGTACATGAAACTAAAAATGCCAGGACTGAATGGAGTGATCACGATCGCGTGTGATCCAAACATAGCCCTTCGGGCCGAAAACAAAACGGCAGCGCTCGCCTTCGAGGCACTAGCGGAAACTTTCGGCACCGAAGAGTTGACCGCTCTACGGTCGACAGTCAATAGAGAATATGTGATCCTTGGCAAAAGACCGAAGTCTACATCCTTCAAACCCACAGAGGAAATCATTAAATTTCAGGTGCATCCAACGGACCGCAATAAGACAGCGTCCATTGGAGCCCAGCTCGATCCCTTATGGACGAAGCCTTGCGGAATTTCCTCCATGAGAAGTGGGACATTTTTTCCTAGCATCCTTCCAATATGCCTGAAATCCCACATCGGCTAGCCAAACATAGCCTAAACATTATTTTGGGCTTTAAGCCCGTGAAACAGGCTCTGCGCCGCTTCTCTGAACCCAAACGACAGGCCATGGGTGAAGAATTAGCCAAACTACTCGAGGCTAGATTTATTCGGGATATTAAACACCCCGAGTGGTTAGCAAACCTGGTGATGGTACCTAAGAGAGACAAGTCCTGCGGCTATGTGTTAATTTTAAAGACCTTAATAAAGCATGCCCCAAATACCCTTTCCCCTTACCATGCATAGACCAGATCATCGATGCCACAGCCGAACACGATCTGTTGTGTTTCCTTGACGCTTACTCTGGATACCATCAAATTAAAATAAAGGAATCCAATCAAGCTGCTATGGCTTTCATCACCCCCTACGGGCCATTTTGCTTCAACACGATGGCCTTCGGGCCAAAAAACGCTGGGGCTACTTACCAGCGCATGATCCAAACCTGCCTCTCTACACAGGTCGGCAAGACCGTCGAGGCATACATGGATGATGTGGTAATCAAAACCAAACACGTCGACTAGTTGATCGACGACTTACGTCAAACTTTCGCTAATTTACGCGAATATGATATACGGCTCAATCCGGAAAAATGTGTATTTGGAGTCCCCTCTTGTAAGCTACTTGGATTCATCGTCTCCCATAGAGGAATAGAGGCAAATACAGCTAAAATATGTGCTATATTAGAGCTTACAATCTCCACAGAGCCGAAGCATGTCTAGAGGCTATTCAGGTGCGTAGCGGTGTTAAGCCGCTTTATCTCCCGCCTCGAAGAAAAGGCTCTGCCACTCTACAAACTGTTGAAATGGGCCAACAATTTTGAATGGACCGATGAAGTAGGGGCTGCATTGTAAGAACTAAAAGCAATACTGGTTACCAACCCCATACTCACGGCACCACGTGCTGGTGAGCCCATGTTGCTATACATATCGGCCACCAACAAAGTTGTCAGTGCAATGCTCATCGTAGAACGAGATGAGGAGGGGCACAAATTCTGGACTCAGAAGCCGGTATACTATGTGTCAAAGGTGCTAACACAGTGCAAGTCCAGATATCCACATTATCAAAAAATTGCCTATATAGTACTCACGGCATCGAGGAAACTCCAACACTACTTCCAGGAGTGCGCGATGACGGTAGCATCGGAGGTCCCCATGAACAATATAATCAACAACGGGGACGCCACCGGCCGCATTGCCAAATGGGCCATTGAGCTCCTCCCCTCTCAAATAACCTACAAGACACGCCGCGCCCTTAAATCACAGATGCTGGCAGGCTTTCTGGCTGAATGGATGGAGGCCGAACTCCCCAAGGAATATAGTGCATACTCCCATTGGACAATGTACTTTGACGGCTCGAAAACCTTGGCCGGACTGGGGGCTGGAGTTATCCTCACATCCCCCACTGGCGACAACATGCGATACGTGTTGCAAATCATGTATGCGGACTCCAACAATGCAGCCAAATACGAGGCCCTCCTTCATGGTCTACGAATGGTTGCACCAATGGACACATGCCGGCTAGAGGTATGGGGAGACTCCAACTTAGCAATCTCCCAAGTCAACGGCGAATTCGACGCTAAAAATCCAAAGATGGCGGCATACAAAACGCCATCCTCAAGATATCAGCTCAGTTTGAGGGGCTAGAATTCCACTATGTCGCTCGCGACAACAACCAAGCCACCGACATATTGTCTCGTATAGGAGACAAGTGCGATCCTGTCCCAAAGAACACTTTTCTGGAACAGCATTTTAAGCCTTCCATCATGTGGCACGATGATGCCAATGGCGCCGTTCCCAATACACCGGACGTGGTTGTCCCCCTGTCAACGAACCGGACGACCAAATAACCAGCAGCTCCGTAATGAACGAAACGCCTTCGTCTCATGAGGTAATGGCATTAATTGCACCTTGGACAGAGCCCTTCCTTGCCTACCTTCTTCGAAAGGAACTCCCCAATGACCAAACAGAGGCACCGCGCATAGTTCGGCGCTCCAAAGGCCTACAAGATTCACGAGGGGGGTTATACAAGAAAAGCGCAATTGGTGTACTATAGCGGTGCATATCCAAGGAAGAAGGGTGGGAGCTTCTCGCCGAAATACATGCAGGCATGGGCGGTAATCATGCTGTGGCAAGAGCCTTAGTCAACAAGGCCTTCCGAGCCGGTTTTTTCTGGCCCATAGCTCGGACAGACACAGAGTCGCTTGTCAAGCACTACATGGGGTGTTAACTCTTCGCAAATCAAAGTCACATGCCTCCAATAGCCCTTCATACTATTCCGATAACTTGGCCTTTCGCGGTCTGGGGGCTTGACATGGTCAGACCCCTTAAAGGGGTGACCAAGAAAAACAAGTACCTACTGGTCATGGTCGACAAATCCATCAAATGGATAGAGGCAAAGCCCGTTAAATCAGCCAAGTCCGGACCGGTTATAGACTTCATTTCCAGCATAGTACACTATTATGGTGTACCGCACAACATAATAATGGATAATGGATTTAATTTTACGGCCCAAGAGGTCAAGGACTGGTGCACAAAAATGGGCACTAAGCTCGATTACGCATCGGTCTACCATCCGCAAACGAATGGACAAGTCGAGTGCACGAATGGTCTCATCATGAGCGACATTAAGCCACGATTGGTCCGATCTCTTCATGAGTCCGACTGTCATTGGGTTGAGGAGCTCGACTCCGTACTATGGAGCTTGTGTACCATCCCAAATAGATCAACGGGGTTCACACCGTTCTTCATGTTCTATGGGGCTGAGGCAGTCCTCCCCTGCGACATTATTCACGACGCACCACGAGTGAGCATTTACGAGAAAAAGGAAGCCGAGTTGGATTGGCAAGACGACCTGGACGCCTTGGAGAGAGAACGTGACATAGCTCTGGCTCGCTCTATGCTTTATCAGCAGCAAGCGCAACACTACCAGAGTAGGGAGGTCAGGGCACAAGCATACAATGTAGGTGAACTTGTCCTATGGCTCCCGGAGAAGCAGAAGCACAAACTTAACCCCAAGTGGAAGGGCCCCTTCATCATCGATGCAATACTCGTGGGAGCAGCCTATCATCTTCGAAACTCATTAGATAATCGCCTTGAACCAAACCCATGGAACGCGGCTCGCCTACAGTGCTTCTACGGATAGACAGGTCCTGTCCAAAATTTCCGCACATTTTACATTTTTCTTTTCTTGTATTTTCACCTTTTCTTCCTTTCCCTCCCACTTTGTTGTTTTGATAGGATCGAGTTTTCTTCTTCCTATGTTCGGCTAAACCGATCCTGCACTAAGGTCATCGGCATACACCATAGAGTGTTACATCCGAACACAACACATGGGGACTGCTTTTTGTAGCCATCCTTTTCTATGGAAATTTTTCCCCGAACCTATTGTGTGTGCATGTTTCTTTTGTCATGTTTTAGCCAAGCTGGGTTGCCTCGCTCCTGTGGTTACTCTTTATGTTCCCGCTTGTTCGGCTAGAGAGTAAAGGGAGCACCTCCGCCATTGTTACGACCAGGTCATCCAGACACGTACCTCATATGGGTCAAGCCGAAAGCTAGCTATCTTACGTAGACAATTCATCGGCTATGACAGAAACACCGTATCTGGTCCTGGTTGCTTTTTCTATTGTTTGGGTCTCTTATTACAAAAGGACACTTAGTCGCAAGTATGCGGATTCCCATCTACGTTCTTCGTAGAACCCTGGCGAAAGGTATTGTTAGTGGTATTATTTTCATCGGAAGATGTTTCTTACGCTACACCATAATATAACATATCTTTCTGTGTCATTTCTGTTTGTTTGCACCACATGGACAGATTGTCTATGTGCTTTCGACGAAGGAATAATAAGAAGGAACACTCCTGAGCTCTTCGCCCGGGAGGGAGAAGCCGATGGCTGGTTAAGACAAAGTTTACAAAATATATTGTTTTACACATGTATATGCAAATTACATATTCGGCTGCTGATCAAGACCATAGATTATTGTGGAGAGGAGGCAATCTGCTTGCAATTGCCGGGCGACGGGCATCACCTAGTCATATACCAGACGGAGTGGTACTTCTTTTCCATCCGATCCTACAGGACCAACCCGCGCCATATGCTCGGGCTTAAGTCTGGTGAAACGGGTCTTGATCATTGCACATGCCTCCTGTGCTCCTTCGCGGCAGTCCAAAGTCTTCTAGAGCTCAAACCTACATTGAGCCCCCCTAAATCAATCCACAAGTGCGGCCAGCCCTTCGGGTGGCTGTTCGGTGGGCCATAATGCCTTCACCATCCCCTTCATCTCCTTTTGCACGCGCTTGTGGAGAGCGGTCAGCTCCTTCAGTAGGTCCCCTTGGAACGATTCGATCTCCTCTTCAAGATGTCCTATCAGGAGACATGTACACAAGGGAACAAGCACGATTATTATCATTCTATACATCATATATACTTACTCATAGCGGAGTTGTATTTATCGAATACGCCCCTCCGAAGATTTTGATTTTCTTCTTGAGCTTGGGCCAATTGAGTCTTAAAACTCTTTATTTCATTGGCCAGTTTTTGTATAACCAGACAGACGGCTTGCTGCTAGGATTTTGCATACCTTTGTAAATCCCGGGCTTCTTCCAGCTGCCTTTCCATATGTCCTATTGATTCGGCTGCTACACGGAATCCATATGTCAGGCATGAAAACCATATGTCCTATTAACTAGCAATAAAAGCATACTTACCATGGGCCTCTCGTGTGAAACTTTTCACTTGTGCAAGTTCGGCCTTCACGGACTGCACCTCCGTGCGACTCTCCTCGAGGGCCTTGGCCAGTTGCTCGCACTGTTGCTTTGAGGCATGCATTAGCAGTCAAACACTTGTGAGCTCCTTAATTCATTTTTTCTAAATCAAATTAAGGCCTAGGGGCTACTAGGTTTATACAAGTATACTGAATCTACAAAATCCGACCACTTACCTGAATACTGGTTGTTATCAGCTTCATAGCTTCACCGAATCCAGCTCGGGCAGCCTCGAGGTGTGCATCTGCCAAGCGAAGAGCGTCGAACTCCTGGTCAGAGAAAACTGGGTGCCGCTTGGCCTCCCATCGGTGCCGATGATGCATGGCCCTCTCCACTTCCGATTTGGTGACGGACACTCCGTCACCAGATTCTGCGGGCATCGGACCGGCCATGGGGGCTTCCGTAGCGGAAGACGCATGGACGATAGCCCGAGAGCTTCGGGCTCCTCCTGACATCTGGGCAGCACCCTTGGTAGGTGAAGATTGGGTGTTTCGCCTAGGTAAAGAACAAGCGGCTATAAGATTTTGCCGAGCATAACAATAAAACGGATATCCAAACAATCTACCTATGGGATGTGCACATGGGTGGATTCGTCCGTGTGTCCAGCTCCTTTGCAGGGGCCAGGCCAGCCTCTGACTTGTCTGTGGCTTTGGCTGCTGGCGCAAGACATGCTGATCAGAAACGCTTAGGGGATGGGACCGAAGCGTCCGGGGCACTCTTAGTAGCAGGCCTCTTTCGGGAGGAGTTTTCCTTCTGGCCCGTTGACGCAGTGGAGAATGACTCGGGGTAATCGATTATGATTGCTAGCAAGGTCTGGACAATGTTATCCTAATGATAGACTCTGTTCTCGAAGTCGAGAAGGAGATCCAGGTCCTCGTTGAAGCCCAGATCGTGAATGATTCTCGGGCTGAGGAGGCGGACAATTGACTGTCTTGATGAAGCTCCTCCATTCATATTCACGCCAAGGCCTCGATCAAATAAGAATGCGGAATGAAGTCCCGAACTATTTCATGATTAAAAAAGGAAGGTGTACCTGTTCAATTGGATTGAGGGTTGAATACCCTTCCTTGGTTGGCCACTAGAGGAAGTCTTCTTGCTCTCCTTTTGTACAGGTTGGCAAGCGCGGCGGCCAGCGTTGTTGGATAGGCAGGACCTAATTTTCAAGAATGCGTGGCATCGCTTGTCCTGTTGTATCGCCATAAGGGGTGCACCCTTTGTTGGAGGGGCTGCACACATCAGGAGATAGCGGTGGCCATGACGCCAATCATGGTCAGCAGGTGATGGGCAAGCATCCGCACTTGCACGGCCAGGCGGTGCACTTCAATGCCCTCCTCCTGAGATGAGTCCTTGGGTCGCCAGTTGTACCTTTTCTTCGAGAGAAAGTCGGAGTATTCTAGCAGACCTGTCCGAGTTGGCTCGAACAGGGAGACGTCTTCAATATAGAACCACTCCAAAGTCCATTCTTCTGATTTCCTCAGTGTGCCAATCGGGTACCCCGTCCACGCTATGCGGCATACTTCAGCTCCGCCAACCTCTAAGATGGCCTTGTCCTGAGTTTGGGGGATGAGGCAGAAATATTTCCTCCATAGATCGAAGTGAGCTTTGGACCCTAAGAACATCTCGCAAAGGGCAACGAAACCTGAGATGTGCAGGATCGAACCCAGGGTGAGATGGTGGAGTTGAATTATGTAGAACTCCAGTAACCCCCTCAAGAATGGGTGGATTGGAAATCCAAGTCCTCGGAGGAGGAACAAAATGAAGCAAACGTGCTCCCCTTTGTTTGGATTGGGGAAGCGCTTGTCGAAGACCTCGTCGCCATAAGCGAGTAGACTAGCGCGGGTTGCCGCCAGATCTGATGATGGGAGATACCCCTGGATCTCCATATTGCGGAGCCATAGAAGTGTGATGGAGCAGCTGGTCCAGTCGTCTGGGCATTGGCTGTAAGTGCGCTTTGAGGAACTGGGAGCATTAGCCATATTGTGCGTAGAGCTTCCGCTGGGAGTTTCTGGCGAAGGGGAGGAAGAAGATGTTGTGTGAATCACAATTTTTCTTGGTTAAATGCGTTGGTGCCTCCGTTGCGGAGGGTTAGGATTGTAAAAATCGCTGACCGCTCATCTCCCCACGATGCACGAAAATCGAGGAACTTGTGCAGTTATTATAATAACCCGCGACCGCGACGCCTGGGATCTTACCGAAGACTGGTCGAATGCCGAACAGAGAAGGATGAGGGACTCGCCTCGCAAGCCGAAGACAACGACGTGAGGGAATAAACCAAATGTATATCGGCGTTAAAGGCCAGTCCGGGCGCTACTGAGGGAGTCCTTGATTAAGGGGTCCTCGAATGGCCAACCACTATTCATGGGCCAGACTATATGGGCCGCAAGGCAAGCATCGGAGGGTCGAGGACCATCTGCGCCAGGATGGAAGCTTCATTGAGTCCAGACGTGTTCTCTAAGTTATTAGTTGTAGTTAGGCAAGTTATATCTTCGGCATGTTACCGACCATGTGTAAGCTAAGAGCACCCCCGGCATCTACATAAGTCGGAGGGTTTTAGGGCATAGGGATAGAACAACTCATCTAGGGTAGGACAGACAATCTCGAGGTAGATCAACTCTGTAACCTCTTACACCATCAATACAATCAAGCAGGACGTAGGGTATTACCTCCATAGGAGCGCCCAAACCTAGGTAAACTCGTGTGCCCTTCGTCTCATATTACCGTCGATCCTAGTCTCATAGTTTGGGACCCCCTACCCCAAGATCCGCTAGTTTTGACACCGACACTGACCGTAGCTTTTCGTTCGGCAAAACACACCGGATGGCCCACACCCCTAGATCTTCGAGGCGGAGCGTGCCCAGTTGGACTCCGAGGACTACGAACTGGGAGGCAGACCTGAAGAGGGGGTCGACTCCTCGGGAGAGGCCGAGGCGTCAGGAGACCCGGGAGCCGGCGGGTCCAGAGCAGCTGGTGAGTTCCCCTCCGGCCCCACGATCAAAGATTGGACCGATGAGGATGACGACTATGATTATGACGCCTAGATCCTGAATGCGCCATCCCCCTCAGCTCAGCAAGGCTTGCATGGGCGCAGTTAGGAGCAGCCGGAGCGCGCTTTGGAGGCTGAGACCTCCAACCGGGGGAAGAGGTCGGCTTAGGTAGAGGCCGCCAGCTCGCAAGCGAGTGAAGGCAGTCACGTCAAAGCCGCCTGCGCACGCCAATCGGGCCCTACCCATCGTCATCGGGTAAGTGTTTCATGCCTTGCGTGGGTATTTCTCTATGAGTCGCGTGTCGGCAGGCATTTGATTATTTATCAACTCTAGGGACCCCATCAAGCTCCACAATTTGGAGTTGATAGTCGGCCCGGTGGAGGCGGCTAGCCAGCTGGCTCAGGCGCACGCAGCTACGTTGCGTGAGGAGAAGACAAGGCTCGCGGAACTGCGAGCCTCGAAGTCAAGAGCCCAGGGTGGACCGTCACGCTCTGGGGCTTCGAGCGACGGGAGGTGGAGGAGGTCCATGGACCCCGCGCGGGCGTCGGACTCGGCGGTGGATTCAACTTGTATGTCGAGACCTCCGTCGAGCGAGCCGCGAGGACCAGCTACGAAGGCAGCCGCGCCTCCATCGCAGCGGAAATGGCCCGGCCGAGGGGAGCAGCTCCCGAGCAGGCGCCCGAGGAGCCCCGGCAGGTGGAGCCGGCGGTGGCGCCGCCCGTCACCGAGCCGACCCCGGTCGGCATGCCAGAGGTCCTAGTGGCACCATAGACGGCACCGAGGTGCTGGCCGCCGCGATCATCGCGCCGAGCTGGCTGGGGAGGAGGCAACGACGGTGCCGGGCGTGGGGCTGTCGGGAGCTGATTCTCGTGCCCTTGTTGTTCTCAACTGCCCTTGGTAGCCGGTTCCGCGACGGATGCTGGGACGGGCGGCAGGGAGATCCGGTCCCGATGGACCATGCTGGACGTGATCCAGGACTGGGAGGCGCTGGCTCGCATCCCCGCTGTCCCGCCTCCACCGGCCGGCGGCCAGGTCCCGGCACTTGGACACCTAGGCAGCATCCTGGCACGGTCCCATGAGGAGTTGGCCAGGTTTGCCGAGGCGACCGACAGCGCCCTATAGCATGCCGAGGTAAACTTTGCTCATCTTCATTGGATTTTTTTGTGGGGGCGCGCGAGTGCACCCACTAGCTGTAGCCCCCGAGATGGGGTCGGCTGACCGGTTGCGCGACAGCCAGGCCGGATCTCCTTTCGCTTGTATTTTGCTTGTTTTTGCTTTTCAGTGGGGGCGCGCGAGTGCACCCACTGGGTGTAGCCCCTGAGATGTGGGCTGGTTAACCGACTGTGGGGCAGCCGGGTCGGATCTCCTTTTGCACGCATTCTTTTAACTTTGGCTTCCTGGAGTAGGCGGGGAACGCCTGACGACAGGAGCTTTTTGATGAAGCGGTCACCATCCACAACCGCGGCAAGCATGGCTTCTACCAACTGGAGGAGGGGCTAAAGAGGGTCCAAGGTACGCTTGATCTAGTGGGGGCGTGTAGCCCCCGAGAGTCGGGTCGGCTGCTTGGCAGCCAGGCCGGGTCTTGCGCGTTTTTAGTAACCGTCGCTTGTTTTATTTTGCAGGAGAGTTTAACACCCTTTGGGAGGAGAAGGATAGGGCGGTATCCGAGCGGAATTGGCTAGCGCAGAGTGTCCATGTAATCACCTCGGACAGGGACCGGCTGGGCGGCCTGCTGGTGGATGGGCAGGCGGCCCAAGAGCACTTGAAGGCGGACATGCAGTGGGAGGTGGCGGCGAGGGAGGATGCCGTTAAGCAGGCGGCTGGCGCCACCCAGCAGACCACCGCTTTCCAAGGCGAGGTGTCCCACCTCGAGAAGGCGCTTGAAGCACGCGGGGTTGAGCTAGCCTAGGCGGAGGCGGCGCTCGAGAGAGAGTAGGACTCGTTGCTGCACTTCGCCCTCGAGCTGGACGATTCCTTCCAGCGTAAGTCTCGATTTTCCTTTTCAGTCGGATGTGTTTTTCTTGCCCTTGAGTTGTTTTTCTGATTCCCCTTTCCGTTTTCCAGATCACTTCCCGAAGAACCAGCGCCGCGCTAATCAAGTCGTGGCGGAACACCAGGAGTATCTACGGGAGCGTGCACGTGAGCTCGTGGAGAACGCCGTTGGGACGTGGAGGAGCTTGGGCTTGCCATCGAGAACCGGCTCATCCACCTCCAGCGCAATGTGGAGCGGCTGAAGACAGCCGACAAGGAGGTGTCGCCGCCTTGTGGACGGGTCGTGGGGCCCCGGACAACCGCGTGGCGCTGTTGCTGGAAAACGCCGTGGCTAGGCTCGAAACCTGGAAGGTGTCGGCAGCTCGAGCCAGCACGCAGATGGCGCTCCGGTTCGTCACATCGTGGTACCACGGCGTCGACCTAGACCGGTTGGCCACCATGAGGGACGTGCCATAGGAGGAGCGAGTGGCTCGTGAAAGCGCCCTTGTCCGTCGGGCCAACGAGCTTGCCTCGTACGTCGACCCGGACGATCTTCTGCCGGCTCTCGGTGAGAATGGCGAGCCGGTCATCGACGACCCCTTTGGCAACCACTAAGGCCCGGATGACGAGAGGTCGCCGACGAGAGCACCGCCTCCAACATCGGTGGCGGCACCGAGGCCATGAAGACCACGGAGGCGAACCCGAAGGCCGGGGTTTCCTCTAGACGAAACATCGAGCCGGATGGCGACGCGCTGGTAGCCTGAGCCGCCCCGCGCGTTTTCTTGTTTCTTCCTTTGCTGTAGTATTGTTTTTAAGACAGATTTCCAGCCACTGGGGGCATATTGTAATGAACCCATGGCCGGTGGCCTTTATCGTTTTAACTTGTGCTTTTGGTTGTTGCAATGCTGTTTTATACGTGTTGGCTCGTCCTTACCCGTTTATTACCCTCTTGGTTTCGTCTGCTCAACCTCTTGTCCCCCTCGGTTTTGGCCCCACCATCCCAACAGCTGGGAGCCGGTCTGTAGCTGGGACGGGCCGTCTGCCTCGAGGGAGCTGGTTTTGAGTTTGGAAACCGCGAGAATTTTTTGGGCAAGGCAAGTGATAGAGCCAAGAGAGTGCTCCGGCTAGTACTAGCCGACGATACCCTTGTGATCGATTTTTCTTGTGCACTAAGATTTGCTTCCCCGAGGACCCATCACTCGGATAGCCGGGAGCCGGTGTGTAGCTGGGAAGGGTGGGAGGGCTTGTTTAGTTCACATTACTTTCTCAGTTTCGGGGAAGGATGCCTAAGATCAGCCGGCAAGCCCCCAAGACTGAGAGTCGGGTCTGGGAGCCGGTGAATGGAAGAAACGTTGGAAGGAAACAAAAGGGCTGTGTTCCAAGAGCTGGCTTGGGGCACCGGTTGCATTCATGAGCCCAAAAAGGGCAGGATACATACATACACTGGGTTTTTCAGCTGTAAAACGGGCGGAGGAGCGCCGCCTTCCACGAGCGCTCTGTATCCTTGCCGGAGGCATCCCTCTTGCGCTTCTATGACTTCTGGGTGTCTATCAAGTAGTAAGCATTGTTGTGCAGCGCTCTGCTGATGATTAACGGGCCCTCCCATGGGGAGGATAGCTTGTGCTAGCCCACGGTTCGTTGGATCCGCCTCAGCACCAAGTTTCCTTCACGGAAAGCGATTGTCCGGATCCGCTTGCTGTGGTAGTGCCGGAGCTTCTGCTGGTAGATGGCCATCCGGCTCAGAGCCAGATCACGTGCTTCTTCGAGTAGGTCCATGATGTCTTCCCTTGCCTCCTTCGTGTCCTTATCCTTATATAGAGCTACCCAAGGCAAATCGAACTCGATGTCGGTGGGGATGATTGCCTCGGACCCGTATACGAGAAAGAAAGGGGTGTAGTCGGCTGATCGGTTAGGCGTTGTCCTGAGGCTCCAGAGGACAATGGGCAGCTCTTCAATCCAACAGCCGGCTGACCTGACCAGCGGTGCCATGAACCGGGGCTTGATGCTAGACATGGTCAGGCCATTCTCCCTCTTGACCTGGCCATTCGACTTTGGATGAGCGATGGATGCTAGGTCGAGCCGGATGCCCTGCTTGGCAAAAAAAATGTGCTAGCGCGCCCTTGGCAAAGTTTGTGCCGTTGTTAGTGATGACGCTGTGGGGGATGCCGTAGCGGACCGTAATGTCTTTGATGAACCGGACGGCTGTGGGGCCATCCAGCTTCTTGATCGGCCTGGCTTCAATCCACTTGGAGAATTTGTCGACGGCTACCACCAAATGTGCCATGCCGCCTCGTGCGGTTTTGAAGGGACCCACCATGTCCATCCCCCAGATGGCAAAGGGCCACGAGAGGGGATAGTGTGGAGGGCCGTAGCGGGCAGGTGGCTCTGTGTGCCAAAGCGCTGGCAGCCTTCGCACTTATCGACCAACTGCTTGGCTTCCTGCAAGCCAGTCGGCTAGTAGAAAACATGGAGGAATGCCTTGGCCACCAGGGTCCTGGAGGCGGCGTGGTGCCCGCACTCACCTTGGTGGATGTCAAGGAGGATCTCCCATCCCTTCTCCGGCTCGACGCATCGTTGGAAGACGCCGGTGGTGCTATGATGAACCAACTCGCGGTTGATGATGCTATATGCCGGAGCTCGGCATTGAATCTACCTTGTCATGTCCTCATCGGGGGGAGCTCGCCGCATAGGAGGAATCCCAGGATGGGCTGGGCCCACAAGGGAGCCGAGACGGGGGCCGCCTCCGGAGCCCACGGGCCTAAGTGATCAGCCCTCGGGATGTGCTCGCCAGCCCCCAGGACCAGCTCGCCAGTCCCCAGGACCAGGGCGGTGGGAGGGGCGTCGATCTCCATCATGACCGCCACGGCATCGAGCAGGCCACTACGAACATGTTCAGCTCGACGATTGAAGCTAGCGATGCCGGCTGGGCAGCTGGTGCCGTAGGTGCCGGCACGGCAGCCGGAGCCGGTGGGACCGATAGTGGAGCAGTCGGAGCCGTCAATGGGCCGGCAGCGCTTGCCATCACGAAGATGGACT
Source organism: Hordeum marinum (assembly GCA_022496015.1). Lineage (NCBI taxonomy): Eukaryota > Viridiplantae > Streptophyta > Magnoliopsida > Poales > Poaceae > Hordeum > Hordeum marinum. The sequence continues at coordinate 392,576,697 of CM039675.1, read as the reverse complement.
CCGATTCGGCGGAGGTCTTGATCGACAGCTTGAGCAGCCACTCGTGGGAGACACCGGCTGGAGCCGATTTTTCCCAGCGTATCGACCGCCTCGTTGTCCGCCTGCGGGCGTGGTAGAACTCACAGCCTTCGAAGGACACGGTGAGATGCTAGACGAGGAAGCGATAGCTAGCCATGTTGGCATCTCTAGCGTCCCATTCACCAGAGACCTGCTGGACCATGAGTTCGTCGAAGTATAGGATGCGACTGATGCGAATCTCCTTGGCGAGTCGGAGGCCATGGACGAGCGCCTCGTACTCAGCCACGTTGTTGGAGGCAGTGAAGTGGATCTGAAGAGCGTACTAGAGTTGGTCTCCCTTTGGGGAGGAGAGGACTATGTCGGCTCCCTGTCCGTTCCTCATCTTCGAGCCGTTGAAGTGCATGCGCCAATGAGTAGAGTCTAGGGGAGGCGGCACAAACTCGGTCTTTGCCCAATTGACGAGGAAGTCGGCCATCGCCTGTGACTTGATGGTGGTACGTGATTCGTACTGGATCTCATGGTCGGCGAGGGCGATGACCCATTTGGCAATCCAGCTGATGGAGTCCCGGCCGCTCATGATCTCACCGAGCGGGGCCATGCTCACAACGGTGATGGTGTGCTCTTGGAAGTACTGCTTGACCTTCTTGGCGGCGAAGTATATGCTGTAGCACATCTTCTGGTACGGGGTAGTTTTGCTTGGAGGCGGAGAAGACCTTGCTGAGGTAGTAGATGGGGCGTTGGACCGACAGCGTCCTTCCCTCCTCCGGCCACTCAACAACCAGGACGACGCTGATGAAGCTTGTGATTACTGCAATGTAGGTGAGTAGGGGCTCCTTCTCAGCTAGCGTGACCAAGATGGGCGTGCTGGTGTGGTCTCGTTTGAGGCCACGAAAGGCCTTGTCCGCCTCGTCGGGCCAGTCAAACATGGCCAGCTTCTTCGTCAGGGTGCGGCCTGGCTCGACCAGAGCCGTCTTCTGCAGGAGTCCGTAGAGGGGTAGAGCCGTCTCTCCCAACCGGCTGATGAACCGGCTGAGCGAGGCGAGGCAGCCGGTGAACTTCTGGACATTGTGGAGCCAGGTCGGCTTGGCCATATGCTCGATCGCCTTGATCTTCTCGGGGTTAGCTTCGATCCCATAAGCGGACACGAGGAAACCCAAGAGCTGGCCGGCTGGGACGCCGAAAACACACTTCTTCGAGTTGAGCTTGATCTTGTACTCATGTATGTTCGTGAATGTCTCCCGGAGGTCGTCAAGGAGGCTGAAGTGCTTCTTGGTTTTGACGACGATTTCATCAACGTAGACGTGGATGTTCCTGCCTATCTGAGGCAGGAGACACTTCTGCATGCAACGCTGGAAGGTAGCGCATGCATTCTTCAGGCCGAAGGACATGGTGATGTAGAAGTAGGCCCCGAAGGGGTGATGAAGGAGGTCTTGAGCTGGTCGTCCGGGTCAAGCTTGATCTGGTGGTAGCCGGAGAAGGTGGCCAAGAAAGATAGCAGGTCACAGCCGGCCATGGAGTCGATGACTTGATCAATCCGCGGCAGGGCGAACGGGTCCTTGGGGAACGCCTTGTTCTGGCTAGTGTAGTCGATGCACATGCGCCAGGTCTTCTTCTTCTTCAGCATCAGGACTGGGTTGGCCAGCCAGCCCGAGTGAAATACTCCCTTGATGAAGCCAGCTGTGAGCAGCCGGGCGATCTCTTCTCCTATAGTATGCTGCTTCTAAACGGCGTAGGGGTTTCTTGAACGGTTTCGCGTTCGGTCGTACGTGAAGCTTGTGCTCGACGAACTTCCTCGGAACACCCTTCATGTCCTTGTGGGACCACGCTAAGACGTCCTGATTCTCATGGAGGAAGTCGACGAGCTCGCTTTCCTATTTGTTGTCGAGGCGGGAGCCGATGGTGACGCACTGCTCGGGGTTGGCCGGGTCGAGCGGGACCTGCCTGGTGTCCTTAGAGGGCTGGAACGAAGCCTCGTCGACCGATTGCGAGGGAGGGGCCGGCACAGCCGGCAGGCTGGCAGCGAGGGCCACGAGCCGGTCGAGCTGCCGCTTGTCCTCTGCTATCTCTAGGGCCTCGGCCAGCCGGCTGCCATCTCGAGCGCACGCGATGGACAGCTTGTAGTCGCCGGCTATAGTGATGATCTCCTTGGGACCCGGCATTTTGAGCTTGAGGTAGGTGTAATGGGAGACCGCCATGAACTCGACGAGAGATGGTCGGCCCAGCAGCGCATGGTAGGGACTGTCGAGGTCCACTACCTCGAACCTTATCGGCTCGCGGCGGAAGTGGCTGGGACCGCCGAACAGGACATCGAGCTTCATCTTGCCGATGGGGGTGCAGGACTTTCCTGGCACGATGTCATGGAAGACGGTCCGACTCTTTTGCAGATCTTCTGCCTTGAGCCCAAGTTTTGCACCTTGTCGAGGTAGAGGATATTGGTGCTACTGCCCCCATCGATCAGCACCCGTGAGAAGCGGCAGGTGCGCCTCTCGGAGGTGATGGTAGGGTCGAGGACCAGGGCATAGCTGCCAGGGTTTTGCATCACGGCCGGGTGGTCAGCCCGACTCCAGGTGACCGGCTTCTCGGACCAGTGCATGAACTGGGGAGTCGCAGGCATGGTGTCATTCATCTCGCAGTGGAGCTGGTGCTGAGCGTGCTTGTCTATCTCTTCACTGGTGAAGACGACGTAGGAACCGTCTCGGTTGGGGAACTGGTCAAGTAGGCGACCATCATTCTGGGCCGGAGCCGGAGCCAGTGCCGGAGCAGGAGCCAGGACCGGCGCCAGGGCTCTGGCAGGCAGTGGGGGGAGCCGGAAGGCCATCCCCCCAGGCCAGTCGCTGTGAGAAGCTGCACTACCGGAGCATGTGCGTGGAGGGCTTGGCTCCAGAATGATCCTTGCAGGGGAGGTTGTGCATTTGCTCGAACGTGAGCTTGGCCTGTGAGGCAGCCTTGCCGTTGTGTTGACGCTGACCGGAAGGCTGGGTAGCCGGCTCCTCTTCATCGATGGTGGCGACCTACCGGCTCCCGTAGAGGGCATCGGGCTGGTCGGTCTTGCGCTTGTTGTTCTACGGCTACCGGTTGTCGGCAGTCGGTCGTGATGCAGCCGGCTTTGGTGCCGCCTTGGCGGGCGTGCTCGTTTTGACACGGATTGCGCAGTCAGTCGTGGTGTACTTGTCCGCCTTGGCCATGAGTTCCGCCAGCATAGTCGGCTCAGAGCACAGGAGCTTGTGCTTGAGGCAGGTGCCATCACGGCTACCTTCGATGAAGTACTGGATGTCCTCCACCTCGTGCACCCCTTCGCAGGGGTTGCAGAGCTCAGTCCATCGGGTGAGGTAGTCGTGAAGGGCCTCGTCGGGCCCTTGAATGCACATCGCTAGTTCGTGGGGACGTCCCGGCCGCTTGTAGGTGCCGGTGAAGTTGTGGACAATTGTTTCTTTGACATCAGTCTAGGTGTTGATGCTGCCGGCTGCCAGGCTGTTGAGCTAAGTGCGAGCCGAGCCGATCAACATGAGGGGAGCATAGCGTATAGCTACGCGCTTATTCCCCCTGGCGATGCCGCCTGCGGTGGTGTAGTTGACCAGCCAGTCCTCGGGCTTGGCGGCCCCGTTGTACTTCAGGGTGTCTCGGGGAAGAGTGAAGCTGGTTGGGAACATCTCATTACGAATCCAGGGGCCAAAGCACACGCGACCGATCGAGCCCTGCTCATCGAGGAGGGCCGACTACGCCAGCCGGTCAAGGCGGAGGCGCGCGTCGTTGTCGCTGTGGCGGACCCGTGGTCCGAGCGGGTCGCGAGCTCCGAGCGGATGGACGACGGGACTGACTGCGCCGGTTCATCTCGCGGAGGTGGCGTGTGCCTACGGCTGCGTCGGCTACCGCCAGCCGGTGCCTCATTGCAGTGGTTGCTGCGATCCAGATTGTTGCTGTGCTGGATGTTCATAGCCGTCTACTCGTTCCCCGGCAGCTGGGAACGCCGGGGGTTGCTTGCCTCGGCCCGCCGGCGGAGGCACGAGGGGAGCAGGAGTGCTGAGCCGGCTGACAGCCAGCAACCCCCACGCCCTCGCCCTCGGGACGGGGACCTCGAAGGGGGATCCATCGGGGGTGAGAAGGAGCTGCTGCTTGTTGGCGGTGTCGATGAGGTCTATGATGTGACACTCGTGCGAGGCGCGCTCTCTGCCTACCAAGGTAGCCAAGTCCTTGTAGGCTACCTTGGTGGCCCGTAGTTTGGCCGCGGGGGTGTCGTAGACGGGCAAGTTGCTCCCAAGGATTTCGTGACCACGCGGTCACGGTCGCGCACAGCCCCACGTCGGCTGGGTTCAGAGCCATCCGGGGGTGAGACCGTAAGCTGAGGCGTACTCCCGCTGACCAGCCTCCATATGTCGTTGCTCAGCCACGAGGGCGCCAGCATCCTCGAACAGCAGGCGGTAGGCTGCCTCCAGCTCAGCCGCGATGGCGTCTGGGTTCACCGTTGAGGCAATGAAAGTGCTCAGCCCCCTGAGGGTAGCATTGAGCGGATCCGAGGTGACGGCACGGGCAGCGGCCGCACGGGCCTCGGCCCGCGCATGGTCGGAGGAGGTCGATGAAGCAGTGACCATCACCCACACGTGGGCGTGGGAACCATTGGGCTCGGCCGGAAGGAGAGCCCCAACGGACGAGGGCGGATTGGTGCAGCAGAGTAGTGGCTAGGATACTCATTGGTTGTTGGCTCGTCGGCGAGGCTCAGCTTGCCGAAGCGCTCGATGAGCATGGTGATGTCGCGCGTGAGGTTTCCACTGAGGCGTTTGTCAAGGAAACCGACGTCGTTGCCCACAGGGCTTGCCGGAGCAAGCCCCACATGCCTACGATTCCATCCGGACGTGGAGCGGCCGGAGGAGATGGTGAAGAGTCCCGCCCGGAGCATGACTCCGGCCGGTGCCGCGTACGGCCACACGATGGGCGCCAACTGTCGTCATTTTCTCATGACAGATGCCATGGGTAGGCTTATCGAAGGTGGTTGGGGCCAGAGGACGCCGACGGGCTCCAGGAGTGGGATTAGGCACAAGTGGCGGTGGACGCACGATGTACCAAGGTTCAGGGCCCTCCATGGGAGGTAATACCCCTAGTCCTTCTTGGTCTAGGTTGATAGATGAGGGTGGTTACAATGGTGCTCCTGGAGTTGTTGTATGGAGGTGGGGGAAGAAGCAGCCGGCTCCTTCTCCTTCCCTACGTGAGTGGGTGTGGGAGGACGAAGTCCCGTGTGTGTGAATTCTCAATGTCTCTTTCTATGCATGGAGGGGGGCTTGGGGGTTTTTATAGGCCAACCCCCGGCTTACAATATCCCTAAAGTACAGGTGGGGGGACCCGGCTGGCTAGGGGGTCCACCCATTGAGCCATCTCATCGCCCGTAGTGCCCACTGGCTGCGTGGTCTCATCGCCCCCTAGGGACCACTAGTCGGCTCAGCGATTGGCTCACGCCCACCTGCCACGGCATGGGCAAACCACACGGTGTCGCCTTGCGCCAGCCGGCTGATGTCTCCAGTACAGCCGGTACCGTTGTAGCCATGCGGGGGCAGGTAATGGAGTGCGTTGACGCTTGTCGGCACTATTGCCCCGCCCGGTCACGGTCAGCCAAGGTCAGCGATACGACCGGCTGGACTGTAGCCATGTGCGTCCGCGCGTCAGCGGTCACTATGGCCACGTCGGGGTCCGTCGTGGGGGTCTGGCCTTGTCGCCGTACCCGCGCGCAGAGAGATGGGACAGGATCCTGTTTTCTCGAGGGTCAACGAAAGAGCCAGCCAAGAGGCAGCCGGCCGTGGCCAAGCCGTTCGGGGCCGGACCGGCTCCCTGGCCAACCGGCCACGAGCCAGCCGGTAATGAGCCTGCCGGCCGTGCGCCAGCCGGCCGCGAGGCAGCCGACAACCTACCCGCCGGCCAAGGATGAGCCGTTGATGTAATTTTCATTGAAGCAGGGGAGGGAACCCCGTAGATTTGGCCTACCTAGGGGTAATAACCCCGTCACCATTCATAACATAACCCTTAGGTACGTCAGGCATTTCATATCTATTAGGAGAGCTAGGCATAACGGGTGAATCATAATCTTCATCGATTTTAGCATTTTAGTTTCTATAGATTGAGCAATATGAGGATCAAGTAATACACCAAGTGGCATAGTTTTAGTTTTATCAAGCATAGCAGTAGCATCATCATTAATTTCATAAGTAGCACCATCAAGTACTTGCGACATATCAGAACGAGTAGCAATTGGTGGTGTCATAAGGTGATTCAAAATAGTAGGTGAATCAAAAGCATAACTAGATGGCAGTGCCTTACCTCCCCTCGAATCATAGGGTACGATCTTGGTTCTAGTATCTTTCAGATTTCTCATAGTGAAAATTGGATATTCTCAAGGGAACACAATAAATAGAGCTATGCTCCCTAACAACGGCACCAGAAAACAGTCTTGATAACCCACAAGTATAGAGGATTGTAATAGTCTTTAAGGGAAGTACTTACCCAAATTTGTTGATTCGACGCAAGGGGAGCTATAGAATATTTATTGGTCTTGGCAGTTGAGTTGTCAATTCAATCACACCTGGGATATCTCTTTGTAGCAAAAGTTTTAGTAGCAAGGTAAAATAGAAGTAGTAACAATAGAAGTGATATCAGCAATAGTAGCTTAGCAAGATTCAATGTATGAAAAACATAGTCCATGGATCGGTGATGGATAATGATTTTGATGACATCAATCATGTAATAGCTATACACTAGAGTGACACAAAACTAGCTCCAATTCATCAATATAATGAAGACATGTATTCCGCATATAGTCATACGTGCTTGCGATAAGAATTTGCCTGACATATTTTGTCCTACTCTCCCATGGCAGCGGGGTCCATAAGGAAATATAAGGGATATCAAGGTCTCCTTTTTTTTAAAAAGAACCGAAACAAATCATTAACACATGGTGAATACATGAACTCCTCAAACTACGGCAATCACCAGAAAGAATCCCAATTATTCTCACGTTGGGTTATGCAAATCATGACATGTAATAGGTGCATACAACTTCCAAGATAGGATCTAGAACACTCTCATATTCATGAATACATCATAGGTTCAGATCTTAAATCATGGCACTCGGGCCCTAGTGACAAGCATTAAGGATAGCAAAGTCTTAGCAACATCAATCTCGGAACATAGTGGATACTAGGGATCAAGCCCTATGAAAATAACTAGATTGCATGTTCAATCTCACAAAATCCCATCATCGTCCAGGAAGCCTACAAAAGAATTACTCACCCCTGGTTGTGACTGATACATCTCCAACGTATTTATAATTTTTGATTGTTCCATGCTGATATATTATCAATCTAGGATACTTTTTGGTCATTTGATTACCAATTTATAATATTTTTGAGCACTAACCTATTGACCCAATGCCGAGTTCTAGTTGTTGGTTTTTGCATGTTTTTGACTTTTCAGGTTTATAGTACGAAACGAAGTCCCCCTCGGGTGCCTCTCGATGCCCCTCTATGGCCTATCAATTCTCTAATATTCCAAAAACCCGTAAGGGACCTCCTGAAACACTTTTTCCGCCGCCGCAAGTCTTTGTTCTGATGGGACCCCTCTACAGCTCCGTTCCGGCACCCTACCGAAGGGGGATCGATCACGGAGGGACTCTTCATCAACCTTGTTGTCCTCATGATGATGTGTGAGTAGTTCACCATAGACCTACGGGTCCGTAGGTAGTACCTAGATGGCAATCTCTCTCTCTCTCTTGATCTTCAATACAATGTTCATCTTATCTTCGCTTTGATCTATCTGATGTAATCCCTTTGTATGGTGCGTTTGTTGGTATCCGATGAATTGTGAGTTTATGTTCTGATTATTCATGAAAAGTATTTGAATCAAATCTGAGTACTAAGATTCTTATTTGCATGATCATCATAGCTTCATATTTCTCTCCGATCTATTGAGATAGTTTGGTCAACTAGATTGGTATTTCTTCGGTGGGAGTGGTGCGATGTAGTAGGTTCAACCTGGCGAGTTTCCCTATCCCAGTGATAGAAGGGGAAAAGTTGAGTCTTTGTGTTGCTGCTACTAAGGATAAAACAATGGGGTTTATTCATATTGATTGAGTTTACTTTGTCTACATCATGTCATCATTCTCCAAGCATTACTCTGTTTTACTTAATACTCTAGATGCATGCTGGATAGCGGTCAATGAGTGGAATAATAGTAATAGGTGCTGGCAGGAGTCGGCCTATTTGCTTATGGACATGATTTCTATATACATATGATCATTGCCATGAAAATTGCATAACTATTTGCTTTTCTATGAATTGCCCAACAGTAATTTGTTTACCCAACGTATGTTATTTCTATAAGAGATGCCACTAGAGAACTGTATGGCCCCAGGGTCCGTTCACTTATATATTCACCACCGCTACTACTACCTTGTTGTTATTTATTTGATTTTATTTTATTTTTCAATTTACAATTATCTACACAACTCACTTGCTTGCAAATGACGAGACCAAGGGGATTGACAATCCTCGTGTCGGCGTTGGGTGCAAGTTGTTTGTTATTTTGTGTGTAGCCGCTGAAGACGGTTGAGGATTGGTATTCCTATTGGTTTGATAAACATTGGTTTCATAAATGAGGGAAATACTTACCCACATTGTGTTGCAATAACCCGTTCCTATTCACGTAAATCCAACGCAGATCACAAGTATCAGTGAGCATCAAGGGGGTGTTGATGAAGAAGGGTTGGTGATGACAATGGCGATGAATCCCCCTCTCTGGAGCCCCAAATAGACTCCAAAGCAGCCCTTCAGAGGAAGAACAGTAGGTGGTGGCAGATCCATCTTGTCAAATGCGATGAAAACTTCTCTCTGATTTTTCTCTCTCCGGAAATAAGAATTTATAGCACTGGAATTAGGATCAAAGGAGCCACGACGTGGCCCCAATCCATCATGGCGTGCCCTAGGGGGTGGGCGCGCCATGTTAGCTTGGCGCCAAAAGATGGCTTCCCTCTGGTGGGTATTTGCTCCATTATTTTTTATATACTCCATAAAAAATCCACAAAAAGTTTCGTTCGACTCCGAGAATTTTTATTTGTGCACAAAAACAACACCATAGCAGTTCTGCAAAAACATCACCAGTCCTCGTTATTTTCATTCAAATCATGGAAATTCGAGTCCAAAACAAGAGCAAAAGTTTTTGGAAAGTAGATCCGCTTGAGACGTATCAGCAGCCAGGCTGTTGCCATGCATGCGCGCGTGAACCACGCATCGTCGCACCAAGGCTATTAATATGTGTGCAGCCACGTCATCGTCGTGCATGCGCACGCATCCAACGGAGCTTCGTCGCATTAGTGTTGTTAAAACACACACAATTTACCGATCAACACACCCTAATTCGGTGTGAAAAATGCATAGGTCTCCATTCGACATAGTAGGTCATTGAACGTGTGAACGCGGAGACTGTGCCACGATGAATGCAATGGAACGGGTCTGCGACTATTTAAACACCTCCCGTCTGCATCTCTCTCAAATTGATCTCACATCCATCTGTGTTCCCTTCTACTTCTCCAAAAAGCCAAGGCCATAGCAGATAAGATGGAGTTCACCGGCCCAACCTACCTTCTGCCAGCCATCGTACCGGAGAGGCAGTACCTCCCCGGGGTCATTGTCGAGAAAACCCTCTAGGTGTGGGCCATCTCAAGGTGGAGACTCCTGATGGAGCTGGCAAACTGCTTCCTTGCGGTCGGCTACCGCCACCTCCCACGTGGCTCTCCAAGGATGTTATGCATCGCGGAGATTGTTGCCAATGGCCTTGTGATTGGGCTCCGCTCCCACTTCACCAACCGCTTCGACGCCTACTTCCTCCTTGACAAAGTGTTCTGGTGTGGGTGAGAGTTCATCGCCGTCACCACGTACATCTTCACCAACTTATGCAACATCTTCCCCACCCGTGAAGGCATGCAGACTCTCCCCTACATCTTCCCCGAGGATGAGGAGTGAGCAGGTGCCTGGAATGAACTTGGTGGTGCAGGGGGCTGTTTATCTAGGGACCTATCTATGTAATGTGCATGTTCCCAATATATTAAGGGAATATATTATATATTAATGTTATGTTCGTATGTTTGTATTTTTATTTTTTTGAATGTTTAGTTGCATCAAATTGAATTTTAATGTGGTTATATCTTTGGAGTGAAAGGCATAAGGTGCTCTTTGGATGAAAATATTTTAAAAATAAGAAACAGAAAAAATACTTGATTTTTTATCTCCATTTGAACAGGGAATACTTAAATGGTGTAAAGATATTAGAAAACGAAAAGGAAGAGTGATGAGTGTTTTAAATGACACGTAGATGTACTTGGTCAGTTGGCGTTTGCATCTCGAGTTCGAGTAAACTTCCTATCGTAATAAGCCGCCTTCTTTGCCCTCTGGCCACCACGCAACCGCTGACAAGATGGGCCCTCCATTGGGGTCCCACGCGTTAGTAACTATGCAAACGACTAACCACCAAGCTACCGCTGACATAATGTCCTACGCGTCAGTGCTACCACCCACCTATAACCACTCGGCCATTGATAGACGGGTCCTACAAGTCAGTATATGCACCCACTATCTACAACCGTGCAACCGCTGACAGGGGTGTCCCACGAGTCAGTAACTGCGCCAAGTAACGCTCAAAGGCTTAGACCTAATGGCAGACCCTAGTTTGGGCTTTGGAGAGGGTGGGTCGTGCGGTGGAGGGAAAAAGTGAGGGGTGAGCCAGGACAAAATCGAGGAGAACTAAGCAAGGAGGGGCACAGAAATAGAAATCCTTTAAATTTAACCTTCTCTTCGTTTTCAGAAATTAAAATTAACTTTCTCATGGATGCGGTCATTTTGACCAGATGCATGCACATGCAAGTTAACTAACACTAGTGGACATCAAACATCATAACCTTACTTAATTAAGTTTTGTGGAAAAGGTAAATATGTGTTAGACTTGTCATAGGAAAAAAAGTTGCAAACCTGATGTGTATAAAGAACAACAAATATGGTGTCCTCCATAGCTCAGAACGTCACGCCTTGTGCCATGTTCCAAGTGAATTGCATCGTTGAGAATAGATTGCCATTGAGCGGATGCGGTGTGGACACATTCTCAAATAATGTGGAAACCTCACATATCAGTCTAATGAGCATAGTTGGCGAAAGGAGATCTCCTCATATGTGAAAGCATCAACTGCGTTTTTTTTATTAAAATTCAAAAATCATTTTTTTAAATTTCAGAAAATTCTAAAAAAAATCATACACGTTCATACGGATGTATAATACATGTGTGTGAAATCTGACAATGAAATACATTAGGTTAAAAGCTACACAAAAAAGACAAAATCGTGTTTTTTGAAAGGATGAACAGTAGATTCACTGTTCACCGAAAGAATGGAGGAATTTGTCTTTTTTATGTAGCTCGCACCATAATGTATTTTACCGTCAGATTTTACACACATGTAAAACACATCCATATGGACGTGTATGATTTTTTCAGAATTTTTAAAACTAAAAAATATGATTTTCGAATTTTTCAAAAAAAACGAGCTTCATGGAGCTCGTCCTCCAAAACGCCCCACTCCTTATAATATATCATAAATTAACACACATTCTCTCTCTCTCTCCGTGTGTACACAAATATAGGAAAAAAGGAGCCCGCGCATTGAGATCCATCATAAAAGGTCAAAATAATGACATTTGGAAATATGGTCGTTCCATGAACAATCCTTCATGGAATTGAATTTGTTTGCTTGTTCAAATTCTAAACCACCTAGAAACTTTCTCTTTTATACACATGTCGGTCCGGTTAACCAAACTTGTAAACCAAGACCAAACATATAAACTATTTAACATCACATTGTGTGTCACCCCCCCCCCCCGCCCCCCGTGTTAAACCTAGGCATTCACTGGGCCGGGTCGTGTTTCGGGCAGGGCTTTATAAAGCCCGAACTGGAAATCTCAAGCCCGAGTCAGGCCCGGCCTGGCTAAAAAATTCAATAGGCTCGAGCCCGGCCCGAATGGACTTAAAACGCGATTTTCGGGTCAGGCTGGGCCGGGCCTTCGTGTAAAATGGCTATTTTCGCAAGCCCGAGCCCGGCCCAAACTGCTGGTCGGGCCTAGATCCCAAGCATGAACCCGACCCGAACCTAAAGCAAGGCGTGGCTCGGCCCGGGTTTTTCGGGCCAAGTCACCGGGCCGGGTTGCCCATGCCCAGATGTACCCCGCGTCATATTTGATTTTGATTGGACGGCTCAGAGCAACCTCTACTTATAGTCTGGTTTGCAACAGGGCATGTTGCAATCACATCGAAAGGAAAAAATGTTTTACAAGCAAGGCCTTGTTTAGAAGGAAAAAAAACTGCTTTGCAATAGAGGCGTTGTTTTAAAAGGGAAAAAAGTGTTTGCAGGAGACCCTAGTTTTGAAGGAAAACATGTTCGCTATACAAGACTTTGTCAAAGGAAAAAAAACTATTTGGCAAGAGAGGTCTTACTTCAAAGGAAAAAATTGTTCGCAACACATCAAAGGAAAAAATATTGTTCGCAACACATGCCATGTTTCAAAAGAAAAAGAAAAACTATTTAATGGGAACCTATAAGGGGATTTTGTTGTGACTGCAACAAAGGCCATGTTTCAAAGAAAGAAGGGTTTGATGAGACCATAATAAGGGTGTTATTGCAAAGCACCGACTGCGACAAAGGCCTTGTTGCAAATTCTGATGTTTTCATGTAGAGATCAGATGGTTTTTCGGCACTCCATTAAGAGGCTACCGATGGGGTCTTATCATATTATCACCTGGCCAACACATAGCATTGCCCATTGAGTATAGTCGATTGCAAATCGGTCAATGAAAACTAACACCACACCGTGAAAAAGAAGTGATTTACCCCAAAAATTCAGGTGAATTGCGAATAGTCGCTCCAACATTACCATTTCCCGACGGGTAGTGGGCCTGGGCTCCATTCATTAGTCCAAATTACCAATGCTTTGTTTAACCGTGCCCGAGGGGTAGTGGGCCTGGGCTCCATTCATTAGTACTACTACACACATGAAAATATAATCAAATCAGGTATTATCGTTAGTTAATTATCGAGTACGAGTAGAAAATTGTGGTTTTGTGGGATCCAGTCCTTTTGAGGAGCGACCAGCTGACATCCTGCACACGTGCGGGCAGGAGGACCCACGGTTATATGATTGGCTTTACGCGTGTCGTGGCGCGAGTGGGTGGAGCACCCGCACGAGTGCTTGGTCGATCGCGTCACTCGCCTTCGTCCAGCTACATCAACGCTGCTTTCGCTTCACTTTGGTTTCTAGGGCGCCGAGGGCCGGACATAATTGCACCTGCGGTCCTTATACTCTCCGGCGTGTAACACGCCGATCCTCGAACTCGTGAAATGATCCACTATGGTCCTCAAATACGAAAATACGCTTCAATATGGTCCTGGCTACATCTCACGCTACGCCCTACAGCCCAATCCGATGCCACATGAGCGTATAGTAGAAATGCTGGCCCCACATGTCATTATGAGATAGAGAAAGAATAGAAAAATAAATCACGTCATGGCAATTCGAACTTCAGACCTCCGGTTGATATCTGCAAAGCGTACATGACCATAAACTGCACTTCTGCTTTTTTGATATTGTGACTAGAAGCGTATATTAAAGCATCTATAGCCGGATATAATAAATTCGGCTCCTCAAACGCCCGCGGACGCGGCTGGACGTAGAGGATGGATCTAGCGGAGGCGACAACCTTTGGACCGCCGGGTTGGCGGGCGTTTCCGGCTGGGTCCCGTTCGTACGTCCGACGTGGCGGGTGTGTCCGGGCTCGCCCAGGTGCCCCCATATCCGTCTCATATTTGGGTTGGATATGGGGGATACCGGCCAGCCCGGGTGTTTGAGGGCCGTTTAAGAGGCCTGTCCGGGTCAAAAAAAAAAGACCGGACAGTGACCGGGCGGCCTGCCCGGCGTTTGAGGCGGGTTTAAGAGGTCTGTATGTAGATTCTCTTAGTGTGCATTTACGTACCTCTCCAGCCAACTATCCCAAGGTTCGTTTTGTAGCGATTTCCTTTTTCCTTATTTTCTAGGTTCACGTTTGTTTCCCTTTTTGATTTTTATATTTCTCATTTGAAAGAATGTAAGAAAAAACTAAATTTCCCATGAAACATAAAGAAAGTGTTTGTGCATTTGACAAATTGATAAGAATGTTTTCGGAACACATTTCAATAATTATGTATTCTAAACAAATATGATGCAAAATATAAACTTGGGAAAAATGGTAGTTGGGCATACTATTCGGCATATAAATAACCACTTTCTAAAACGGTAAAATCACACAGAACATAATTGAAAATACATGGCTCTGTTATTTTTTAGTTTGTATTTTTAAAATACAAAGAGGAGGCACAATAACTAAGCGTGTTTGTGGTCATGAAAGATTTATAAAACACAATAATATGTGTCCTCGGGCTCCGTCGTTCCGACGACTTTTGCTCCAGCATCGGCACGGAGCTTGATGTAGTCCAGGGTGAATGCAGATTGTGGTCTGCATCGGCGACATCTGGAAGATGGTGGATCGTGTGTTGGTTTCGTGGTACGTGAATCGTAGGGATGGTTTCCTCCTCCGACGCCTTAGTCATGTGGGGGTGCTAGATCTAAAGTTCGATGGTGTGTTCAAGGTGTTACTCCGGTCTGATTCATTCAATGGTAGTGGTTTCACCATTGACGAGCCACCTTGAAGGTTCGTATAATTGCATATCAGCGATGTAGCCGCGTCAAGCTCAGATGTGAAGATGACTTGTCATTTTTCTTTGCTGACTGTTGTGGTGGTGCCAGGGGCGGGTGACGGATTATGGTGTCAAGCTTAGAGGTTTTTTCGATCTTGTTTGTAATCCTACTACTATTGGCTGGTGTTCCTTTGTGCAAAGCATAGCATTCTGCTATGTATTCAGTTTTACCAAGTCAGTGTGTATGTGACTTTTACTATAATCTTTTTGATATAAATAAGACATATATTATCATGCAAAAGAAAAACATATGTTGTCTAATTATAGTGCTGCTGAAGAGAAATTATATATATTTATATTTTTTGATCCATGTGAAAGATGAAGCATTAGCCTGTGCGGGTGCCTTGTTCGTGGTGTCACATGTCATGAGGTTTGAGGTTCAACTACCTTCGTCCAATTTATTTTTCTACTACGTTATTTCTCTCTACTCATCTTTGGGACCCTCACTTCTATTGTCTGCTGATAAGGCACCGGTCTGGGCTCGGGGCGTAGCGATAGATGTAGCCAGGA
Source organism: Hordeum marinum (assembly GCA_022496015.1). NCBI lineage: Eukaryota > Viridiplantae > Streptophyta > Magnoliopsida > Poales > Poaceae > Hordeum > Hordeum marinum. The sequence continues at coordinate 392,561,366 of CM039675.1, read as the reverse complement.
CCGTATTGGAGCGTATCCGTGTATTTCAGGACTGTAGTGGAGCATTCCGTAAGTCCGAGGACCATCCTGTTAAACGTCCGAGAGTTCAAGGACTGTGGTTGTAATTATCCCGCGACGGCCGCGATGATAATGCTCGAATCATTTTAGCAAATACTGTGATAAAAGCTCGCAGTTGCAAACCATGTTACTACCATATCTAGTTTTGTTTCTCGTTTCCGCAAGACAGGGTCTTGACCGGGGTAACCCGTCGGTGCCGTAGTACTGTTTAAAAAATTGATGGACCCTATATTTATTAAGTTATTATTAGTATATAAGGATTTATTTTATTTTTTTGGGTGGAGGGAGTTTTTATTTCATAGGAACAGAGTTAAAATCAGTTGGCATAAACATAGTGATACAAAGTAGCAACAAGGTGCACACTAGGGCTCGGTGAAAGCGCGGGCTTCTGGACCGACTAGTGGTTTGGGACTACCGGATTGAAGATCTAATGCCACACCTATATGCAATGGTCAAGAAACCGGCACGGCAAAACAGGGGCAAGCAGGCAATCACGGAAGGTTGGTGGCAGGACATCTCCCTTGGCATGAGCACCCAAGCCCTACTTGAATTCATAACTCTCGTGGACAGGACCCAAAACATGGAATTGCTCGGAGGCATGGAGGATAAGATCACTTGGGTTTGGGAGAACATGGGCAAATTCTTTGCCCGATCGTCATACCATGTGTGCTTTCTGGACAGAGTGAAGGACGATGGCGCCACCACGATATGAAGGTCACGGGCGCCGGCTGCAAGTTCTGTACATGGTTAGTGGCAAGGAACTGATGTTGGATAACTGATAGACTGCAGGGCGACAGTTGCCGCACTCATTGGCATGCCCCTTCTGTGATCAAGACCCGGAGACAATGGACCACATCTTGCTGAGATGTGTGTTAGCAAGGAAAGTGTGGACAAGTATCACCAACACATGAGGGAAACAACCTTGGATGCCGACAGTGGATGCCAATTTAGTACAATTGTCGGAATTGGGGCTCCGCGGGCCCAACAAGGTTCGAACTCTGGGGCGTGTGCGAAGATCTCAACGAGCGCTAGTCTCGAGCACGAAACCTCACGGCCAAGCCTCGCCAAATGCGTGCGAGCAGGCAAGAAGATGGCCATAGAGATTTACCCAGGTCTGGGCCACCTTGCGGTGTAAAACCCTACTCCTGGTTTTGGTGGATTGGCCTCACGAGGAGATTGAGGATGAACTAGTACAGTGGATGAGCGACCTCACGAGGGCCCTTGGGTGTGGATGAATCGGTCTCTCTTCCCCCCTCTTTACGGTGGAGGCTAGTCCATATTTATAGTGTCCTTGGTCCTCTTCCCTTATCGCACAGGCGGGAAGGGACCCCCCCACGGCCAAATTCGGAAGGGGACAAGAGGTACATCCTATCCTGACTAAAGGTGGTCTTCACCTGCAAAGCTTCTGGGTGTGACATAGAGGTGGGCTCGACGATGACATCCGTCCTGCCAAGCTCGTGGTTTTGGTCTTCTTGCACTGGAAGGGATACCTTTGGGGGATTCCATGGGAACCCGCGTACGTCATTGCCTCCTTAGCACGAAAGAGGAAATTGTCCTCCTTTGCGCCCACTGGCGCCCGCCTGGCCTCAGTCGTCATGGCTCACGTCATCCCAGCCTCATGAGGTTGGGTACCTACATAGAAATATCCGCTCCTCGGGAGGCACCCTGGGGGATGCCACTCCTGTGTAGGTCTTGGCGTTGATCGCCTCGCGAGGCCGGGGCCCTCGTGAGGGCCTTGACTTGGGGGGGCATGCCGCTGGGCCATACCAGACTGTCGAGGTGGGCCACGTGTCGGGCCGTAGGCACGCAGGTCTGGGTACCCTCGATCCCAAAACGCCGACAGTAGCCCCCGGGCCCAAGGCGTGCCTGGCCTGGCTTCGAGGTGAAGGCAAGGAGCAAAGGTTGGAAACGCCACGGGTGCCCAATAGCCTGTGGGCCAGGTTGAACGCGTGGCGTATGGTAGGACGTGGACACCTCCACTCCCACACCGCCTCGGCAACTACCCAGGCCGACAAAAGCCCGGAGCCTTCCGGAGAGCCATCATTGCTCTTCTTCTTTGCTCTTTTTCCCCTCTGCTCAGATCCCCTTTCCTTCGCGATAATCTCCTCCAAATCTTGGTGCAATGCCATCCTTCCTCTTGCTCCCTTATCCTTAGGGATTCCTTAGATGGCGCCCGCCGGGAAGTCAAAGTCTGAGGCTCCTCCTCTTCTCCCTTGTCGGCGCTCATGGCATCCACCATTGCTAAGGAGGGGGGTCTCGCCCCAGCGCTCCAGTTTTGTGAGCGGCGCCAATGAGTGGGGGCAGACCTTGATCTTGTGCGGCTCTGCAGAGCAGCACACCTTGGCGAAAACAGTCTACCCCTTCTTCCTCCATAGCGTCTTCTATGGGCTCCTTCCACCCTTCTCGGGGTTCTTCACCGCAATCCTTGAGCACTACGGGATTCAGGCCCTCCAGCTTCATCCCAATTCCTTCATGCTCATGTCTGTCTTTGCCTTCTACTTAAACGCCTTCGTAGGCATGAAGCCCTCAGTGGCCCTCTTCCGCCATTACTTCAGTCCGCGGCTTCATGAGGGCACACAATGGTCAGCGTGGGTCTCCTTTGTCGCGGTCCAAAGCGGGAATGTGCTCCTGTAGGCCAGGAAGAAGGTGGTAGGCTTAAGGCACTGTTGGGTCCTCCTGGATGTCCGGGGAGTTGATCCACACCTGGATCTCCCGACGGAGCTGCCCGAGAAGACCCTCACGCGGGGCTCCGTGAAGCTCGCCGATCCCCAGGAGAAACCAGTCTTGCAGTGGATCTCTTCGGATATGGAGGCCAAGAAGCTAAACGGGGCGATGATGGTGAAGGAGTTCCTGACGCAGCACCTGGAGCCGCTCCAGGCGCACTCGAAGCCCATGTGGGAGTACCAGGGCATGGGGGACGACATCAGGCTCCGACTCGCGAGCCTGACAGGCGAGGAGCTGGACAAGGCCCTGAATACCCTATTGTTCAGCGATCCCGGGGATCTCCCCAGGCCTTACGCCCCATTGTACAGCTGTGACAACAGGGGGGGCTGGCCGCCACCATGCCCGCCTTCAACAAGCTAGGGATCATGCCGTCTGAGCACCCCAATTCTCCTATGTCGGTGTCCTTTAGAGACATTAGCGGCGAGGAGGATTCGGAGGAGACCGAGGATGACCTGGAAAAGGTATCCCCTCCGTCGTAGAGCAAGCTCCTCCACAACCTTGAGGACGACGATGATTTTGATGAGCCCCCGACCGCGGACTCCCAGTGCTTCACCAGGGTCCTCAGGATGCCAGGGCCTACCCCCGAGACCACAAGGGTGTCTGGTCGGGTGATCCTAAAGAAGCGTGCGGCCGCGCCTCCTCCAAAGGGCTCCCCACGCTCCACAACCGAGACGCCTGTCTCGTTCCTGCCTGAGCCGTAGCCAAAAGGCAGGGCGGCCGCCGTTGGGGCAAACGTGGCCTCTCCGGGTGTGGCCCCCCAAGGCTACCTCATCATCCCTCTAGGCGGCAGCGCCATGTCGGGGCTCGTCGAGGAGCAACCCGCTCACCTCCTAGGCTTGTCCAAGACAACAACGAAGGGAAGCAGGGGTGTTCCGACCACCGCAGAGGTGGATAAGAAGAGGAAGTGGGTCACGGGGGAAGAGTAAGTAACCCATCTCACCTTTGCTTGATTATCAATTGCGCATGTGCTCATGGCCTCTCTCCTCTTGATGGCCAGGAGCGACGACGTGCCTAAGAGGAAGATGGCAAGCGCTCAGCTGAAGGAACCCCTATCCTGGGGGTGTCGTCGGCCTCCGGCCGTGGTCGCGATGGTCATGGATGCATGTCGCGCCAGCCAAGCGCATCGCTTGGGAGACCGGTCGCCGGGGCATGAAAGATCATGAAGCGGCGCTCCTTGCCACAGCCATGGCGACCCTAACGCCGGTGGGGGGGAGACTTCCCACCCCTTTTTGTGGAATTCGTCCCTAAGGATGCAACAATGCAGCTTTAGGAGGAGCTAGCCCATGTGGTCCAGCAGGTTGTGAAATCATCCGCCCTCGTCGCGTCCGAGGGGAGCCTCGAGCCTCTAGTTCCCCAAGTCTGCCATGCCACTGCCTCCTTGGTCCCAACACCTAGTGCCATAGATGTGCCGGTGCCACCTCCTGGTCAAGCTCTTGCGCTCGTGAACTGCGGCCCTCTGGTCAGGCTCGGGGCCTTAGATGAGGCCTACATCGCGCTCGACCGGATCCGGGCCGATCTCCACGCCAACATGTGCCTCACGTGGGAGTACCTGGGGCTTATTTTTGGGCGGCTCCAGGCCGACAAGGCCATCAAGACAGCCTGGAGTCGGGCTGAGGCTGCCACCGCGGAGAGCAGAAAGGAGGTCGTTGAAGCCAGGGCGGCTCGCAAAGCGGCGCTGGCCAAGGCAGCGTCTGTAGTGAAGTGCTGCAGCGTGGCAGAGGCCAACCTGAAGGCCCTTCAGGTGGAGCAAGCCGCGCATGCACAACAGCTACACCGGCGGGAGGAGGACCTCAAGGCTCTCAAGGCAAAGCTTGTTGATCGTGACTCCGTGCTGTCACGGGTGACCGCTGACCAAGCCACACAATGCGAGCATCTGGCCAAGCTGAAGGAGGAGGTGGTAGAAGCCCAGACATCCCACGCCAAGCACGTCGCTGAGGTGACAGCCTGGCTCGATGCCAGGGAGAAGACCCTTGCCACTGCTGAGAAGAAGCTGGCCGCGGAGCGTGATGCCTTCCCCTCCATCGAGCTCAGGCTTCGTGAGGCACTGCACTCCATCTGCAGGGGAGGAGTCAGGGAGCCATTGCCGACTCCTGAGGGCGGCTACACATGGCTCTCCTCCAAGCTCGCTGATGTGCTTGAAGGCATTGCCGTCAGGGTGGACACCATCTTGGAGGACGAGTGACGCGACCTTCTCGCCATGACCGCCACGCATGTCTTCAGCCAGCTCTACCTCCGCGAGCCCGGCTTTGGCTTTGAGGCGGTGATCGTCCCGGTTACCCTTGAGTCCCGCGTCGCTGCAGCAGCAGCCGTGAAGGATTCTGTCGATGCGTTGGTGGAGAAGTTCACTTGCGTCCCTGCCGTCGGGTCCCCCGGCGGCGAAGGCAAGCGGTGGGGATGACGACGGCAGCGATGTTGATGACGAGCTCGCCGTGACTGGGACAATCGGCGGCGGTGGCCATGGTGATGATGGCCCCTCTTCCTAGATTTTAACCTGCGACATTTACCATGCCTCACGGAGGCATAAGACTTGTTTGAATTCGCAAAACATTCATTGCTTGTAATAATTGTTTGAATTTCGCGATTTCCTTTCGCGCTCTGTTTCCTTCCTGCTTGCCTTTGTGCTCTGCATTGGCACGGCCCAATCCTGCGCATACCTCAGCCGCCATTGGGACATCTAGATTTTCAGGACGAGACCAAGGGGCGAGGGGCTACGTGATTATTGAGGCCCCTGAGTCATGATGCTCAGGGGTCCCCCTTGACGTGCAAGCTGGCTTTTGTACTCTACGTCGGCAGGGCCCGATCCCGTGCGTACCTCGACTGCCGTTGGGGCATTTGGATCACCAGGACGAGCCAAGGGGCGAGGAGCTACGTGACCAGTGAGGACCTTGAGTCGCGATGGTCAGGGTCCCCCTTTGACATGCGGTCAGCACTCATGAAGGAAACATGGCGACGACAAAGTTGATCTGGAGCGCCTTAGTGCTCTACGTCAGCAGGGCCCAATCCCACGCATACCTCGACCACCGTTGGGGTGTCCGGATTGCCAGGACGAGATCAAGGGGCAAGGGGCTACGTGACCAATGAGGCCCCTGAGTCGCGATGCTCAGGGGTCCCCCTTGACGTGCGAGCGACGCTCGTGAGGTGAATTCGGAGCTCCCATACCTTTCCTCGCCAACTTTTTCTTGGGAGGGACACGAGAAGACCAGGTACCAAGGACCTAGTGAGGTGGCGCGCGCCAGGCCTGGTTGAGTGCAGCACGTCGTGCCCCCTCGAGCGTACATCCCAGGGGAACGTTGCATGACGGGGCCCTATGAAGAGCTAAAAGTCTATCCTGAGGTTAGTGCAGCCGCTAGGGCCCCCTCAGTTGTTTATCCACCAGCGCGGAGCATGGGGCTTCTACTGGGCATGGGCATAGCCGCTGAGAGACAGTGTCGTCCGCCAACGCGGAGCATGGGTCTTTCACTTGGGAGTGGGAAGGGAGCTCTGTGTTAGAGTCTCTGGGCGTGTACATCCCAATTCATTTGTACATGTGACTCACACGGTAGAACTGGAGGAGGTGTATCTGGGGACTCATGAGCCAGCGTAGGACTCACGTTGCCCTATCTCAAGGCGGGGCGCGCTTGCAAAACGTGTGAGATGTGGGAAATCTACGCCGAGTGAATCTCTGGAGGCCATCGTACGAGAAGGCCAAAGAGGACCCCAGGAGGTGACGTGAACGGGGCCGGCCCGCCAGACAGAGCTCAGTCGTTGGATTTATCGATGCTACAGGGACGGACCATAGCACAGACACCGTGCCCAACCTTCTAATGCGACAACCCGAGGAAAGACACCCGGCGCACGGCTCCCACGATGGCGAAGCGCCGAACTACGGTTATACAAATCGGGTCATGCGCCTTGACTCACCCACCCTCGATTATCTCACGGGAGGACAAGCACCAAGGACCCTGGGAGGTGACGTGCACGGGACTGGCCCGCGAGACATAGCTCGGCCGCTTGGATTTATCAACGCTGCAGGGAAGGACCCGAGCATAGACGTTGTACGAGCCCTTAATCATGAGGTTGTCGAGGGCAGGGTTGCCAGGGCGTAGCGATATTCATGGTGACGAAGCAATGGCCATGCAGTTGGAATAATTAGGAAATTCATCAAATGTCGAATCTGTCTGACGCATGCACAAAATGATACAACTACGGGGGCAGGCCCAAACAGCTTGAGGATGTTGTAGCCCGAGGGGCGCCCTTAATTGAACAAACCAAAAAGTCACCTGGCAATGAGACTGCTGAAGCATTGGGGTAGTTCTTGAAGCTTGATCCTCACGAGCCTGAGGGATCTAGAGGCTCGAGGGGCCCGCAAGGCCGAGGGGCTCGCAAGGGTCTAGGGCCTCCTGAAGGAACACACGACATCGAGCCTCATGAGACGCGTGCACGTCCTACATGAGGTGCTGGTACACGGCGCCCGCGTTCATGAGGCCAAAGGGCATGCAGACGTAGCTGTAGGGGTAGCCCCCACTACATCTGACACGCGATGGCCAAAAGAGGCCCTACGATGTGGACCTGTTGAGGCCCGGGATGTCGACGCAGACGCGCAGCCTGCCGCCCATATTGGGGGCGACAGCTGCACTGGATGGTACGGGGCGACGCTCGCCACACATGGGCCTGTGCCTCCTGAAGCTCCTCAATCACGTTGGTGATGAACTCCCGTGGGCCTAGCGCCTCGCGCCATGCTCTTTGCTTGTGGGGGAGCGCGTCGAAGCACGCCTCCAAGTGGTGTCCGAGCACCTCCTTCGTCGCACAGGTCAGGTCTTGAGCGCGTCAAAGCTCTCCAGGTGGAAGCCCCTGAGCACGCCTTGAGGGAGGCGTCGGGCGCGTCTTCCTATGCGGGAGGGAGAGGCACCCTAGTAATGGACACGGGGCCTGAGACGCCAGCCATGGGAGTCCTAGTTCCGTAACGGCTCTTGGGGAGGAGCTTCTTCTTCTTATTGCGTGTGTCCTCGGGACGTAAGATGTCACCCTCGTTGTCAGAGTTTTTGGCCGTCGAGGCTTGGTAGGCGCATTCAAGGGAGCAGACTGCATCCTTCTCATCACGGGCGATCATGATGATGTTGTTGCACCCTAGCATCTTGAGGATGTTCTAGCCATGGTGGGTTGCCGCCATGAACTTGGCGAGGGCAGGGTACCTAAGGATGGTGTTGTACGGGAGGCCTATGTGGGCGACTTCGAATTCGATGAGCTCGGTGTGGTAGTTATCGCACTTGCCAAAGGTGACTGGGAGGCGCACGTGCCATAGAGGAATGGTGGAGCCATCGGTCACTCCTGAGAAGGGCTTGTTCAGCATGACCTGATCATAGGGCACCTGAAGCGTCTTGAACGTCTCGACAAAGATGACATTGAGCCTAGCGCCACCGTTGATGAGGGTCTTGATCACGAGAACGTTGCTAATGGTGGGCGTGCAGAGCATGGGGAGCGCACCTGTGGCAGCCCAACACTTGAGGTGATCCTTAGAGTCGAAGTTCGTGGTGCACTGGGACCACTTGAGAGGACACACGGCCTCAAGGCTTGGGAGGGCTGCATTCACCTCACGAGAGAATTGCTTGAAGATACGGTTAGAGCCTAGGGCCTGAGCACCGCCCAGGATGCAGGAGATCGCACGGGGCTCCTGGAAGCCCCCAGCCCCATCATCCTACCAGTTATCGTCATTCCTCCTTGGTGGCGGCAGTGAAGGGAGGCCGGCATTTCCTTGAGGATGGGCCTCCCGAGGCTGATCGCGCTAGGGTCCGTCGCGAGGCTCATCACGCCAGCGGTCCTCGCTAGGCTGGTCGCGCCAGTCCTGATGTGGGTCGCAGTTGTCCCGGCTGCCCCTTCCACGGCCCCCTCCACGGCCGTATCCACAGTCACTACGCTCGGGGTGGCGACCGAGGTGCTCGTCGTGGAGCGCCCTGAGCTCCTGGCAGTCATTGGTGTTGTTGGTGTGGGTGTAGTAGACGATGGAGAATGGGCGGTTGCCCTGGGGGGCTCATCTTGGTCATGACCGCGCTTCGTCTCGGGCTCGGCTGCCAGCATAGCAGGGATCTTGCGCTTCACCTCTTTAGCCTTGGCCTTCTTGTCTTCGGGGTCTGCCCCAGGGAGCTCGAGAAGGGAGAAATGGCCCTTGTCAGCCCTTGTGCACTTGTTCGCCGGGTTGAACATCTCCAGGGTCGAGCACAGATCATCATGGATGGCGAGGTCCTCTCTCATCTTGAGGTCCCTGACACCATCGGTAGACACCGAGATGATGCCCTCATCCGACGCCTTCGGGGTTTTGAGGCGAACACTCATGAAGCGTTGTATGTACTTGTGCAGGGTCTCACCCAGCTAATGCTTCATGCACCACAGGGCGCTCACCGTAGGGCGCAATCCATGGTGTCCTGGAAGTTAGCGATGAAGCACTCGGGAGGTCAAGGAGCCAGGAGTGCGCACCATCATTCAGAGCCATGGGGAACCAGTTCACCATGACTTTGTCGCCACCGCTTGATGCTTCGATGCTCAGCGAGTAGAGCTAGAGGAACTCTGTGGGGTCGAGGGTGCCGTCATAGTGTAGGGGAAGATCTGGCTTGCACTTGCCATGCCAGATGATGCGGCACAGCTTTGAGGTGAAGTCGTGGTAGGCCACTTCACTCACAGGTACAACATGTGCGAGGGGAGCTTCGTGAAAGCACATTTTGTAGCGACCCGACCTGAAAGGTCGAATCTCCGGTGTTTCTGTACCATCCCAAGATCATGTTGGTACACACACGGTACATCAATGTATATATCAAAGTGAAATCACATAGCTTTAATAATCAAAAATCTCATATCGAGTCCTTTATTACAATAAGAATTACAATAAAGTGGCTGAAGGCCAACTCATGAGAATAACTAATCTTGCGGAAGCTTCAAAGGTAGTTGAGTCCATCTGACTCCAAGGGCATCTCACCGAGCGTAGAGCGTATCCTCACTCCTGGTTGGAAAAGTACTCTGCAACATGATATGTTGCAGTCGTGTAGGTCAGCATATTGAATATGCCGGCAATGTCACAAAAGAGGGGGTAAAGTAATCATCTATTCTATATGCATATATGGCAGGTGGGGTAGTAAGTTTTGCATAAAGCCAATTTTTTCTACAACAAGAGGGGGCAAAATATTATTACTACAATGTTGGTTGATTAATGAGAGGGTTCCACCAACCAATTCTCATACCCAAGTTGTCATTAAAAACCCACATCAATACAATTAATTGTGTTGAGAGTTCCAGATAGTTTCAGTTCCTTTGGCTCAAACTGTCCATGACCGTGGACACGGCTAATCTATTAGGTTTGGGTACTCTGTAGAGTTTTGCACATGTTCCCCCACAAGATTTGATCGCCTCCGTTGGATTTCTCGCACTTCAGGGTGTTTGAGAAACGGATGACCAAAACATGGTCTTCTAAAGGGTTTCCCCGAGACTCTGTCGGTGCCCATCCTTTCCTACCGTTCTTCTACATCTCGTAGCACTGCCTGTCCAGGGTCACCACGATATCCAACCGAGCCAGAGCCCATAATGGCTTGTGGCTGTGCAGGTAAGCCTTGAGCCTTGAAGCATCCATCCATATCTTTGTGCCTGGGTGGACCTTTCCGCATGAATACTGGCACTTCCTCAGCAACATCTAGGCTAACCACTGTTTTCTCCAGGGCGCCGTTCAACCATCATCCACCCAAAGGTATGTTGAAAACTCGGAGTCTTGAAGTCTTGATCATCTTGTAGGTCTTGAAATTATTAACTCACAACTCTCATGAATCACACAACCAACCCCGTCTACTAATAGCATAGCAAAATTAAATCAACGTTCCCCGGGGCCAATGTGTCAAAGGGTTGAGGGGTGCCTACCACATGATACTACATCAAGTAACCAAGTTTCCAAATTACCTACTTTGCATGCAATTGGGGAGATGGTAGAACTAATGCAATAAAAACATGGGTAAACATGATCAAAGTGACTTGCCTTGTTGACGATCCTCGTACTCAAGTGACTCTAGATAACAAGCTTCGCACTCCGGATGATCTAACGAATCAAACAAAGCACACAATAAGCATACAACTAATAATACAACTAATAATACAACTCACAAAATCAGCAAAATAAAACAATTCTTTAGTATCAATCAAGAGAAAGAAGTTCAAAACTAATATTTGTCTCACAAATTTTTTTTGTGTCAAAACTACAAAAGAAATAAGACCAATCAACTATTTTTAATAACAAAACAATAGTCAACAGAAAAGAAATAAATATATATATATTTAGTAAACAGAATTAAATATATATTGAGACAAAATTATTATTATTATTATCATTATTATAAACAGAACATCACTTAACAGAAAAGAATTACTAAGATTCTTTATTAGAAGACAGAATTAAATCTCCTAAATGTTTTGTGAAAAGTAAAACTAAATTGCTTTATAAAACTATACCTAATGGAAAGGAATGAAGATTTCTTATAACAATAAGGTATAAAACTAAACAATTATTTTTATTAACAGCAAGTTATTTCACCTAATGTTAAAACAACAGAAGCTAATGAAAACTAAAAACAAAAGTTAAACTAACTCAGATTCAAACTAAACTAAAATCAAATTAACTAAACTCTATTAAGAACTAAATAGATTCTGTTTTTGTTAAAAACACTAACCAAATTTATCCTAAAAATTCTCGAACTTTGTAGGATGATAAGTCTAACTAATACAAACCAGTGTTAAAAAGATTCATACAAAAATATATTTTTAAACTCTAGTTATACACATTTTAGTAATTTAAGCAAATTTGGTTAGATTCAAATTTGAAATCTAAGACTACAGGATGAAACTACATGAAATTTGTGACCTAATGCAAAAAGAATCAATTAAAAACACTAATTAGTTTAAAAATAACAACTAAAACAAAAACAAAAAACATTGTGTTTTCTAAAACAAAACAGAAAAGAACAAATTTCCTAGCGAACGGACAGGGCTACGTGGCGTGCTGTGATTTGCTAAGGTCGTGAGCGTGCAGGGTATTTGCGGCGGATGACCGAAAATTAACGCGTACCGGTTCGTTTTTATAAGCTTTCTAATCTGGAGCGTAGATCCTAGATCTAACGGATGCGGGTGGAGGTGGCGACTTACAGAGGAGGGGGGTCGGAGTTCCGGCGATGTCGACAACGACCGGAGGTCGAAGATGCTCGGGGATGCTGCTGCGATGGTCGAGGGCGGTGTCAGAAATGCTCAGGCGATGGCGGCGAAGATACGGCATCGAATGGCGGCGTCAGAAGGGAGTGGGGGTGAGTGTGGCGACGGCTAGGAGCTCAGGGGGTTTCGGGTGGAGTTAGAACTCCGGCGAGGTGGCGTGGTGGCGTTCCGGCGAGGGTAGAGGGGGTAGCGGGGTGGAACGGAGAGCGGCGAGGGTAGGGCTTTATATAGGCCAGGTGCGGGGTCGGGAGAGGGAGAGAGGAGGGAGATCCAGAGAGGAGAGATCTCCGACGAGGTGGCTCGCGCGAGGAAGGAGACGGGCGCGCGGATGACGCTGTTGGACAGTGGGTCCCGCGTGTCAGTGAGAGAGAGGGCGAGGTTAGCACGTCGGTTGACCGATCCAGAGGGATCTCGTGGTTTAAAGGCTGTGGGCCGGCCGGTTTTCTAATTAAACGCTTTAAATCAGTTTTCTTTTCTATTTTCCAGAGTGTTTAAAACTCTTTAAAGCATTCAAGTCATTTCCAAACATAGGGAATATATATGTCGAAATGATCAGGGGAATAAATGCTATTTAATGAACATTTTTTCCTTTGTCAAAATGAATACATTAAAAAAAATTCTTCAGAAAATGCCTAATTGATTTTAAATTCTTTTGAGATAAACTTTCAAATAACCCCTTGGTTTTATTGTTCAAATAACTCACCAAGATGCCCCTGGTGTGGAGTGTCATATTACTCCTCTCTTTTTGTGAATATTCCAAGGGTTTTCAAATAGGAGGAAACAAGTATAAGAAGAAATTGAAATGGCCTTTCAAAATTCCAAAAGAAAAACTTCAACAATTCATTTCATTCAAACAAAGTGATGATGATGCATAGCTATATTTCATAACATTCCAAAATGAAATTTTGGGATGTTACAAACCTACCCACCTTAAGATGAATCTCGCCCTCGAGATTCGGGTTGGCTAGAAAATAGGTGCGGGTGGTCTCTACGAAGATCTTCTTCGCGTTCCCGGGTGGCTTCTTCCTCGGTGTGGTGACTCCACAGTACCTTACAGAACTCGATGGTCTTGCTACGGGTAACTCTGTTCGTAATCTCGGGGATTCTGACAGGCTTCTCCTCGTAGGTCAGGTCACTGTCAAGTTGGATGGCCTCTAGGGGCACTGTGTCTCTCAAAGGAATATCAGCCATCTCAGCATGGCATTTCTTCAGCTGGGAAACATGGAAAACATCATGAACTCCAGACAATCCTTCCAGCAATTCCAGCTTGTAGGCAACTTCGCCTCTACGTTCAAGAATTTTGTAGGGGCCTATGAATCTGGTTGCTAACTTTCCTTTAACACCAAACCTCTTGATTCCTCGAAGTGGGGACACACGAAGATATGCTTGGTCTCCCACTTCATACGTCACCTCCTTCCGTTTGCTATCAGCATAGCTTTTTTGTCTAGATTGGGCTATCTTGAGTCGGTCTCGAATCAGTTTGACCTTTTCTTCAGAATCTCGGATAAGATCGGGACCAAAAAGTTGTCGGTCTCCAACACCATCCCACATCAATGGTGTACTGCACCTCCTTCCGTATAAAGCTTCAAAAGGGGCCATCTTCAGACTCGTTTGATAACTGTTGTTGTACGAGAACTCTGCGTAAGGTAAGTTGTCATCCCAACTAGACCCATAGTCTAGCGCACTAGCTCTCAACATGTCCTCCAGAATCTAATTGACTCGCTCGGTCTGTCCATCGGTCTGCGGATGAAAAGTTGTACTGAATTCCAACCTTGCACCCAAAGTTTCATGTAACTGATGCCAAAACTTTGAGGTAAATAGTGTTCCTCTATCTGACACGATACTCCTCGGAACTCCATGCAGACATACGATCCTGGTCATATATATCTTGGCTAACTTAGCACTGGTATAGGTGGTCTTCACCGGAATGAAATGAGCTACCTTGGTCAAACGATCGACCACTACCGAGATGGAATCATAACCTGAAAGGGTCCTGGGTAATCCTGTGATGAATTCCATACCAAGCTTATCCCATTTCCACTCGGGTATCGGCAAAGGTTGGAGTAACCCTACTGGTTTTTGATGTTGCGCCTTTACTCGCTAACAAACATCACATACCGCAACATGTTCGGCAATATCCTTCTTCATACCTGTCCACCAATAACTTTCCTTCAAATCCAGGTACATCTTGGTGTTGCCTGGGTGTATCGAGTATGGTGAATCGTGGGCTTCTTGAAGTATCAACTTACTGAGCTCTGGGTCATTGGGCACATAGATTCGGTTCTCAAACCATAGAGTACCTTGTTCATCTTCACGAAAGTCTTTAGCTTTTCCATCCTTCATTCTCTGCTTTATCTCAGCTATCTCCCTGTCCGATTTCTGGGCTTCACGTATTCTTTCGGTCAAGGTGGACTGGATCTCTAGTGTGGCAACATATACTTTTGGAACTATCTCTAGCCAAAGCTCTCTAACATCATCGGTTAACTCCTTGGGTAATCCTCCGGCTATGAGTGTGTTCACATAACTCTTCCGACTCAAAGCATCTGCTACAACATTTGCCTTTCCTGGATGGTAATGCAGTCTCATGTCATAGTCCTTGATTAACTCTAGCCATCTCCTCTATGTGAGGTTCAACTCCTTCTATGTGAAGATATACTTTAGGCTTTTATGATCAGTGTAAACATCACAACTATTTCCGATAAGGAAATGTCTCCAGGTCTTGAGTGCGTGCACTACGGCTACTAGTTCCAAATCATGGGTAGCATAATTCAACTCATGGGGTCGTAAATGTCTGGATGCATAGGCTACAACTTTTGCTTCCTGCATGAGTACTCATCCAAGTCCTTGACATGATGCAACACAATAAACCTGGAAGTCCTTCCGAATGTTTGGCACTATCAATACTGGGGCTGTGACCAAACGTTTCTTCAACTCCCAGAAACTGGCCTCACATTCCTCAGTCCAGATATACTTAGACTCTTTCTTCAACAATTCCGTCATGGGTTTGGCAATATTTGAGAAATTCTCAATGAATCTCCGATAATATCAGGCAAGTCCGAGAAAACTCCGGATCTCCTTAACCGAGGTGGGTGACTTCCACTCAGTGACTGCTTCAACCTTAGCGGGGTCTACTTCTATTCCTTCATCGGAAATAATGTGTCCAAGGAATCCGACTTTCGTCAGCCAGAATTCACATTTACTGAACTTGGCATATAACTGATGCTCTCTAAGCTTCTCCAGAACTAAACGCAAGTGTTCCTTGTGTTCTTCCTTGCTCTTGGAAAATATCAAAATGTCATTGATGAACACCACGACAAACTTGTCCAGGTATTCCATAAACACCTTGTTCATCATATTCATGAAGTAGGCAGGAGCATTAGTCAAACCAAAAGACATGACTGTATACTCATATAAGCCATACCTTGTGGTGAAGGCTGTTTTGGGTATATCCTGTTCACGAATTTTTAGTTGGTGATACCCTGATCGAAGATCGATCTTGGAGAATACTTTGGCTCCTACTAGTTGATCAAACAAGTCATTAATCATCGGCAGAGGGTACTTGTTCTTGATAGTCACCTCGTTCAATGCATGATAATCGACTACCATCCTCAAGGTTTTATCTTTCTTCTCTACCAAAAGAACTGGGGCTCCCCAAGGTGAAGAACTTGGGCGAATATATCCCTTATCCAATAACTCCTTAATCTGCTTCTTGATTTCTACTAAATCATTTGCGGGCATCCGATAGGGTCTCTTGGAAATTGGGGTGGTTCCTGGTAGTAACTCTATCAGAAACTCAATCTCTCTATCTGGTGGCATGCCTGGTAATTCCTCCGGGAATACATCTGGAAAGTCTTGTACCACCGGCACTTCCTCCTGAACAACTCCTGTGAGGGAATTTAACCGAGCACTCATCCGTGTGCGTCGGGATACATACTTAATCCTCTTCTTCTCTGGGGTGGTGAGTGAAATAGACTTGCTGGGGAAATCAAGATTTCCTTCAGACTTGGTCATCCAATCCATGCCTAGGATTACATCCAATCCCTGTGATTCTAATACGATGAGGTTGGTGGGAAAAACATGGTTTCCTATATGGAGTTTCAAGGTGTGATATCCTATCCCTGCCATCATCATACCTCCTTGGGAATTGACCTTAATGGGCTGACTAAGGGTTTTGGTGGGTAAACCATACTTTTCCACAACTACCCTTGATATGAATGAGTGAGTTGCACCAGAATCAGAAAGCACCATAATTGGACGTGAATACAATAAAAACATAACAACCACAGTCTCGGGCTGATCATAGACTTCTTCCACATCAATGTGGTTCACCTGAGCACGAGGAAAAGGATTTGGCTTCTTAGCTGCGGGGTTGTCATTGTTGTTGCCGTTTCCATTTCCTTACTTGTTCTGAGGGCATTCATTGGCATAGTGCCATGTCTTCTGGCACTTGAAACAGGTGATATGGTTCAGATCCTTCTGAGCTGGAGCAGAACGGTGCTGGTTGCCATTCCCACTTCCATTGCCATTCTTGAAGTTGCCACTGTTGGGACGATTATTCCCATGTCCTTCATGGTTGTGGCCTCCATGGTTGTGTACGTGATGAGTGTGTCCTCCATACTTACCGGTCCCTGATCCGGTATTCCCTGAGTATGGGGAGTAGCGGGGCTTCTGTTGAGCTCTAGAGTGAGATTTCCCCTGTCCATACTTCCTCTTGCGGCTTTCGATTTGCTGTTGCTTCCCCTCCAAGATGAGGGCCTTGTCTACCAGCTCCTGGTAGTTGCTGAAAGTAGCCACCATCAGTTGCACGCTCAACTCATCGTTGAGTCCTTCCAAGAACTTCTCCTGTTTGGCTGCATCATCGGCCACATCTCCTGGTGCATAACGAGCCAACATGCTGAAATCATCCACATACTAGGCCATGAAGCGGTTCCCCTGACGTAAGTTGTGAAACTCACGCTTCTTTAGACTCATGGCTCCAGCTGAGACATGAGCGGTGCGGAAAGCTAGCTTGAACTACTCCCAAGTCACACCAGCAATGGGGTACGTGGTGGTGTAGTTCTCCCACCATGAAGCTACTGGTCCCTCCAGTTGATGGGCGGCAAAGCGCACCTTTTCAACCTCAGTGCATCCAGCGGTGGTGAGTTCCCTCTCCATCTTGCGAAGCCAATCATCTGCCACAATGGGATCAGTGCTGCTGGAGAAAGTTGGTGGATTCAACCTCGGAAAACGGGTGAGGTTGTCGCCTTGAGGTGGAGGGTGGTTTTTGTGGTTGTTGGTCTGGTTCTGGATCAATAGCTGCATCAGGGCATTCTGCTGCTGGAGAAGTTGTGCGAGTTCCGGCGGGAAGGTGAAGTCGGGCTCACGTCGCGGAGGCATCTTGTTGTTTTCAGAGGGGTGAGAATTAGAATAGAACAAGGACCTAAAGGAAATTTCACTACCCATATGTAATGCAAAAAACATATCACACCAAACACTCATTCATTTATTCAACTCAAGGTTCAAACATCGAGATACAAATCTCCAAATCAAACTAAACATTGACCTACACTTTATCGACGAAAATAAAGATACATGGGGGCATAACTAGAGTTATCCTCAAAAGTACATGGTGAAGTGGCCTCCTCCGGTGACGCTCTCCTCATAGTCGTCATCGTTGCTGATCAAGGGAGCCATGTCTCCTTCTGGGTGAAGATTTTCCCTCATGTCCAATTGTTCCTCCAGAGTTGCAATGCGGGTGTTCAGCTTATCGATCCTCTCTAAGAAATCCTTCACTTCATGCTCATGCTTGTACTTGGCTTCCCATTGGTCAGCTTCGAGGTCAATCTCGCGGTTCATCAGCCTCTTGATCGTCTTTGTGTTGGCACGTACTCGAAGCTCCAAGGTCCTGATGTGCGTCTCCAAAGTCTGGATATTGGAAATGGTGGTGTCTTAAGTGGGAGTGTTTATGATATTTCCATTGGCATCCCTGTGACAAACTACGCTGAGTCCTAGTGAAATGGGTCCACCCCTGTATTCCTCCTGAATACGTCCAAGGGCACGGTGAATTGCCATGTCCCTCCCAAGAATCTAGCTGGGTGCCACAAACTTGAAGTCGATGGGTTCCTTACGATTTCCAAAGGTCTTTCTGGGGATGTGCACCTCGATCCTGTAGCAACCGTCTTGTGGAAAAGACATGATAGGAGTCCCGGTGATGCTTGGCAAAGCGATCCTTACGTCCTTGACGATCTTCACCAGCTCCTTGCCAAAGGGCATCGTCGCGTCAGGCTGACAAAACTCCGTGATCAAAACTGGGATGAAGGTGGCCATCTATAAATTTTGAAATAAATCGGAGGGAAGTCAGAAACGAGTAGATGAGAGTATAAGAATTTTAAAGGCAAAAAAGAAATAAATCCTAAGGCTTTTCCAATCCTAGAGGTTACGTCATACGGTCAGCGTGCGCTCTGATACCATTTCTGTAGTGACCCGATCTGAAAGGTCGAATCTCCGGTGTTTCTGTACCATCCCAAGATCATGTTGGTACACACACGGTACATCAATGTATATATCAAAGTGAAATCACACAGCTTTAATAATCGAAAATCTCATATCGAGTCCTTTATTACAATAAGAATTACAATAAAGTGGCTGAAGGCCAACTCATGAGAATAACTAATCTTGCGGAAGCTTCAAAGGTAGTTGAGTCCATCTGACTCCAAGGGCATCTCACCGAGCGTAGAGCGTATCCTCACTCCTGGTTGGAAAAGTACTCTGCAACATGATATGTTGCAGTCGTGTAGGTCAGCATATTGAATATGCCGGCAATGTCACAAAAGAGGGGGTAAAGTAATCATCTATTCTATATGCATATATGGCAGGTGGGGTAGTAAGTTTTGCATAAAGCCAATTTTTTCTACAACAAGAGGGGGCAAAATATTATTACTACAATGTTGGTTGATTAATGAGAGGGTTCCACCAACCAATTCTCATACCCAAGTTGTCATTAAAAACCCACATCAATACAATTAATTGTGTTGAGAGTTCCAGATAGTTTCAGTTCCTTTGGCTCAAACTGTCCATGACCGTGGACATGGCTATTTGATTAAGTTTGGGTACTCTACAGAGTTTTGCACACGTTCCCCACAAGATTTGATCGCCTCCGTTGGATTTCTCGCACTTCAGGGTGTTTGAGAAACGGATGACCAAAACATGGTCTTCTAAAGGGTTTCCCCGAGACTCTGTCGGTGCCCATCCTTTCCTATTGTTCTTCTACATCTCGTAGCACTGCCTGTCCAGGGTCACCACGATATCCAACCAAGCCAGAGCCCATAATGGCTTGTGGCTGTGCAGGTAAGCCTTGGATCTTGAAGCATCCATCCATCTCTTTGTGCCTGGGTGGACCTTTCCGCATGAATACTGGCACTTCTCCAGCAACATCTAGGCTAACCACTGGTTTCTCCAGGGCGCCGTTCAACCATCATCCACCCAGAGGTATGTTGAAAACTTGGAGTCTTGAAGTCTTGATCATCTTGTAGGTCTTCAAATTATTAACTCACAACTCTCATGAATCACACAACCAACCCCGTCTACTAATAGCATAGCAAAATTAAATCAACGCTCCCGGGGCCAATGTGTCAAAGGGTTGAGGGGTGCCTACCACATGATACTACATCAAGTAACCAAGTTTCCAAATTACCTACTTTGCATGCAATTGGGGAGATGGTAGAACTAATGCAATAAAAACATGGGTAAACATGATCAAAGTGACTTGCCTTGTTGACGATCCTCGTACTCAAGTGACTCTAGATAACAAGCTTAGCACTCCGGATGATCTAACGAATCAAACAAAGCACACAATAAGCATACAACTAATAATACAACTCACAAAATCAGCAAAATAAAACAATTCTTTAGTATCAATCAAGAGAAAGAAGTTCCAAACTAATATTTGTCTCACAAATTTTTTTTTGTGTCAAAACTACAAAATAAATAAGACCAATCAACTATTTTTAATAACAAAACAATAGTCAACAGAAAAGAAATAAAAAAATATATATATTTAGTAAACAGAATTAAATCCACTAAAACTTTAGTGAAAAGAAATGCTACTAAAATTATAATTTTTTATAAAACACCACTTAATGTAGATACTAGAGTTTCCTATAGTATTTGAGTATGAGACAAAATTATTATTATTATTATCATTATTATAAATAGGACATCACTTAACAGAAAACAATTACTAAAATTATTTGTTAGAAGACGGATGCGGGTGGAGGTGGCGGCTTACAGAGGAGGGGGGTCGGAGTTCCGGCGACGTCGACGGCGGCCGGAGGTCGAAGATGCTCGGGGAGGGTGCTGCGGTGGTCGAGGGCGGCGTCCGAAATGCTCAGGCGACGGCGGCGAAGATACGGCATCGAATGGTGGCGTCGGAAGGGAGTGGTGGTGAGTGTGGAGATGGCCAGGAGCTTAGGGGGTTTCGGGTGGAGTTAGAACTCCGGCGAGGTGGCGTGATGGCATTCTGGCAAGGGTAGAGGGGGTAGCGGGGTGGAACAGAGAGCGGCATGGGCAGGGCTTTATATAGGCCAAGTGCGGGGTCGGGAGAGGGAGAGAGGAGGGAGATCTGGAGAGGAGAGATCTCCGGCGAGGTGGCGCGCGCGAGGAAGGAGACGGGCGCGCGGATGACGCTGTCGGACAATCGGTCCTGCGTGTCAGTGAGAGAGAGGGCGAGGTTAGCGCGTCGGTTGACCGATCCGGAGGGATCTCGGGGTTTAAAGGTTGTGGGCCAGCCGGTTTTCTAATTAAACGCTTTAAATCAGTTTCCTTTTCTATTTTCCACAGCGTTTAAAACTCTTTAAAGCATTCAATTCATTTCCAAACATAGGGAATATATATATCAAAATGATCATGGAAATAAATTCTATTTAATGAACATTTTTCCTCTGTCAAAATGAATACTTTAAATTTTTTTCTTCAGAAAATGCCTAATTGATTTTAAATTCTTTTGATATAAACTTTCAAATAACCCCTGGTTTTATTGTTCAAATAACTCACCAAGATACCCCTGGTGTGGAGTGTCATATTACTCCTCTCTTTTTATGAATATTCTAAGGGTTTTCAAATAGGAGGAAACAAGTATAAGAAGAAATTGAAATGGCCTTTCAGAATTCCAAAAGAAAAACTTCAACAATTCATTTCATTCAAACAAAGTGATGATGATGCATAGCTATATTTCATAACATTCCAAAATGAAATTTTGGGATGTTACACATTTGCTCCCTTGGTGGTTTTGGTAATTAATAACAACGTATATGTCATTGAACTAATGTTTCCACTAAGCATGTTTCAGGAAAAGTTCAATGATGGGTTGGAAAAAGGATTGTGGAATAACCCAAGATGCAAGGAAATAGTTTGGCAAAGCTTCAAGAAAGAGGACTCTACATTTTACCTTTGTGACAAATCACTTTGAATCCATAGGAAAGCCAATAATATTAAAAGGGGGTAAGGTATTGTTTGTGAACAAGATGCTCATACGTGCACAAGTGATAGTCACCACATATACCGACAAGCTCTTCCACAAAAGTCTGTCCAAAGCCAAATATCCAAAATCGGTGCAACAAACATTTTCCACTCGGTGCCATCGATTTTCAGCCTCAGACAGACTTAGCCAAACCCTAGCCCTTCGGTGCAACCGATTCCTTGTCGGTGCCACTGAGTTTGGGTTGCCAACTTCCTGTTACGCAAATTCACAAAATCGGTCGGACCGAGTTTGCTGAATCAGCGTCACCGAGTCTGGCAATCTGACCGTTGGTCACCTCATCGGTGCAACCGAGTTTTATGTATCGGTCTCACCGAGATTGAAAAGTTGCTACCTTTAAGGCAACTCGGTACCAACGAGATTAACACATCGGTGTCACCGAGTCTGACTTATTAGGTGTAACAGTTGGATTTTTGGAGATGCCTATATATACCTATTCACCACCACTCACTCGCAAGAGAAGCCCTCAGAACAGTTCCCCACTCATACCTACTGATTTTATGAGAGAGAGCCACCTACACATGTGTTGAGATCATGCCATTCCATACCTACCATTTGAATCTTGATCTCTAGCCTCCCCAAGGTTCTTTCCACCCAGTCAATCTCTTCCACCATAGCCAAATCTATGAGAGAGTGATTGCGTGTTGAGGAGTCAATCGTCTTGAAGCACAAGAGAAAGGATTTCATCGACATTATCGAGCCTATTACCTTTTGGAGGGTGGTACCTTCTAGATTGGTTAGGTGTTGCTTGGGAGCCTCCTACTTCATGTTGTGGAGTGAACCAATAAGTTTGTAAGGGCAAGGAGATCGCCTACTTCATGAAGATCTACCCATAGTGAGGCTAGTCCTTCGTGGACGGAATCCGTTATGGAATAGTCAAGGTTGCTTCTTCATGGAACCCTCCGTGGGTAGAGCCCTCCGTGGACTCTCGCTACTGTTACCCTCCATGGGTTGAAGACTCCATAAACGTGGACATACGATAGCACGACCTGTCGGAACCATGGGAATAATCATCGTATCCTCAAATTGCATTTGATCTTCATACCCTTCCTCTACTTACATGCTTCTCTTTACTTTCTGCTGCAATACTCGTAGACATGCATGTGTAGGGTGTACTTGACTTGCTATGAGTGCTAAAATCTGCCAAGACTTAAAATTGGGAAAAAATAGATTTTTAATTGGTCAAGTAGTCTAATCACCCTCCTCTAGCACTACTTTCGATCCTACAAGTGGTATTAGAGCTTTGGTCTCCATTGCATTGGTTTCACAACCTAGGAGAGTATGGCATCTAGTGAGGGAAATTATCACCGTAGAGGTCCATACTTTGATGGAACTAATTTTGCTAGTTGGAAGCACAAAATGAAAATGCATCTACTTGGTCATAACCCCTCCATTTGGGCCGTTGTTCGTGTTCGATTGCAAGGTGAATTCTTTGTGGATGGAAGGGAACCAGATCATGAAGAGAATGCGGGTGAATTGAAGATGTTGCAACTCAATTCCCAAGCATGTGACATTCTCTTCAACTGCCTATGCCCCGAATAATTCAACAAAATCAGTCGTCTTGAAATGCTAAAGAGATTTGGGATACTTTGGTTGATATGCATGAATGTACCGAATCTATGGGAGAATCCAAGTTGGATGTTCTTCAAAGTCAACTTGACAAGTTCAAGATGAAGGATGGTGAAGGAGTTGCTGAGAAGTACACTAGGCTATCTCTCATCACCAATGAGATTTCCAGCTTAGGAAGCAAAGAAATGACCGACAAGTTCATCATCAAGAAGATACTTAGAGCCTAGGATGATCGATATGACACCGTATGCACATTAATCCAAATGATGCCCAACTACAAAGATCTCAAGCCAACGGAAGTGATTGGAAGGATTGTTGCTCATGAGATGACACTCAAGGACAAGGAAGCTTCACCACAAGTCTAGCAGTGCTTACAAAGCCACAAGTGATGCTCCCACAACTTCAAGCGACAACCTTGTCACAAATGAAAAGATAAGACTCATGGTCAAGATATTCAACAAGTTCTACAAGAATAGAAGCAAAGATCGAAGCTCCAACTCAAGATATGAAGAGAAGCATTCGTCAAGTCATGGCCGAAACTGCTACAATTGTGGGAAGCCCGGACACTACTCCAATGAGTGCACAGCTCCTTAGAAAAGGAAAGAAGAGTCGCCAAGAAGACGAAGCTCAAGAGACGAGTCACCTCGAAGAGAGAGAAGGGGTAGGGATGATCGTTATGAACGAAGATCCTCAAGGAGAAGTAGGGACTCGGGGAAGAAGGACAAGTACACCAAGAGCTACTCAAGAAGCAAACATCAAGCTCATTTTGGTGAATGGGTTTCCGCTTCAAATCCGACAACCACTCCGAGAGAAGCTACCACACCAACTCCGACTATAGTCAAGATGACGGTGTTGCCGGACTTGCACTAGTGACAACCGACTCCTACGACATATTTGATTCACCAAATTAGGGGAGTGGATGTTGCTTCATGGCTAAAGGTCCCAAGGTATCACAACTCATGGATCTTGATTTCAGTAGTGATGAAGATGACTTATTAATTGAAGATGACTTGCTATTTGACAAATCTAGTAATGTTAGTCAAAATGAACATTCTAGTAATCACTCTAGTCTGGATAAGTCGTGTGATGATGATAAGGTGGAAATGGAATGACTAACTCAATAACTAAACACTCTTAAGTTAGCTCACGTATCTACTCTACAAGATCATAGAGAGCTTGTAAAGACACATGAGCAGCTCCACTTCGAGAAGCTCAATTTAGAGCAAGAGCATGAGTTCCTTAATGCTATCAATGACGATCTTCGAAACAAGACTTCCTCTTATCTAGAAAAGTGACTTATCTTGTCTACATTCATGCCACAAGTTAAGACTAAGCAAGCTAGTAACAAAGGAAAGAAAGGTTCTTCAACTAGTAGCAATAAAAATGATAAATCCAATGATATTGCTTGTAGTAGCTCTATTGATACCACTAACTCTTCTCTTAGCCAAGTTACACTTGAGCAAGAAAATGAACTTTTGAAAGGGATTCTAGAGAAAGGTATCTACAAGAGTCGTGAAGGGTGCAAAAAATTTGAGGAGATTGTACGCAAGCACGGAGGATACCAGAAGAATCGTGGTGTTGGCTACTTAAACGCTAATGGAGATGAATGGGAAGAAGGTCAATACCCCAATCCGAAGTTTGTTCCTCAAAAGGAGAAGTATGAAAATACTCTCCCCAAGGGAACAAAGGCTCATGATGACCATCCACCACAAGACCCCAAGCTCAAGGGCAACAACGAGCTTCAAGAGGACATTGCCAAATATGAAAATGATTCCCAAGCTTTCGTGAAGTGGGCTCCCAAGGCTATTACAATCTCAACTTCTACAAATTGCTAATTCAACACCAAGGATACCCATCAACTTGAGGTGGGTTCCCAAGAACAAGAACTAGAGAAGTTCTTAAGGGGTGACACTGCCAATGAAATCCACTCATATTCATTATTGGCAAGAACTAGTTGCAATCAACATCAACATCATGCAATAGTTCAAGGAATCACACATTCCCTCAAAGGTAAACAAGGGACAAGGTAATCAACAAATCAATGGACATCATCATATATGCTTTACACTCCATGTCCATAAATATCCTTGTATTTGTCTCTTATGTGTTGGGACTAAACCATATAGTAAAGAGTATTGTAACAACAAGGATGCTCCCAACTCTTGGTGATCTTCATCAACTTTGAGCATCCACCACTACTTAACCTACATGAAGTCTTCATAAAAAAACCAAGGTTAGTTTATCCCTCCTTTGGGGTATGTCACATCAAGGGGGAGTTTTACTCTAAGATTTGAGTCAAAGCATCTCATAGAATGTGACGATGTTAAATGCTTTATGTAAAAGTGGTAACCCCACTTATGCTTAAACGATGAGTATGACCTATGATCAAGTATACTTACTTGTCTCCTAAGTCAATATACTCATATATAGATGACTCTATCATCGCAAAATTTCTTGTTAGATGCTAGTGTGTTTGTGCATGTTTGCCATGTTTTCATTTGACATCTTATTGTGTGAGCATGTTGGTCTGCATTTATTTACTCATTCGAGGATATACAATTGTTGCTATTTGGATTTTGATCTTTCATTTGCCAATTGGATAGGCAAGAATGCCTACGACTACTCCTCTAGCTATCTATGCTTTCTCACCTCATATTCTATTCATGCTACATCACAAAACTTGAACAAGTACTTTTCGATCTCTCTGTGTGAGAAGCAATAGGAGTTCCGTATAGACAAAGGACTAACCATTAAAATCTCCCAAGTGCATCTCGATGGAACCAACTCCAAACTCGGTCTCACCTAATGCCTAGGGTTGATCTGGTTTTGAATCTCGGTACTGTTGATTTCATATTCTAGGTTACACCGAGTTTCCCTGTCAACTGACAGTTGAGAAACTCGGTGACACCAAAAATTTAGTATCGGTATCACCAAAAGTGGAGGGTATATAAGTTGTGGACCCCGGTGCTTTGAAATTCAATCTCAAACCGTCGCGCCCCAAAACCCTAAGCTGCCGAAAAGGACCCCCTGGTCGTCGCCCTTGTCTCCCCGCACTTCCCCGCCGCTGGGATCTTCGTCGTCGACAGGCATCTTCGTCGTCGTCCTCGCCATAGAGGAACCGTCACCAAGCTAGGGTATGGATTCGATTCTTCTTGCTCTCCCGTCCGATTCTTGCACAATGAATTTAGATTTATCTATAAGCCACCGATTACACATCTATGTATCCACAAGAAAACTCAATAGTATAGTGAATGATGGATTTTTAAGGTTTTGTCGTCCGCCTCATGTATCTTGGTAGAACCAATGAAAAATAATCGGTATCACTGATTTAGTTTTCTCGCACACTGAGAACACCTCGGTGGAACCGAGTGCCTAGATTCAGTGTAACCAAGAATGGTGCCAAGTTCTTGGAAAGCAGGTTGTTAGTCTCGATGTGATCGAAAAATTTGTCTCGGCCGTACTGACATACATTTGGCAGAATGCAAAATTTGAGAAATCTTTTGTTCAAACCTTCAAAAACCATGCATGTTGTGATGAATTATCCTATTCCACTCTTCTCAACTCTATTCACAGGGTCGGATATGTCAGGTTCAGAGGATAGCCAGAACTTGCAACGACAGAATGTTGACATAAGTTCATGCACTAGCCCTGAGTCCAGTTCTTTCTTAGATCCACGCACCCCTAGGTCTCATGGGCTACCTAAAGCTGCTACAGGGATTAAATGAGAAAAGGTGATGTGGACTATAGGTTCTACACCAACGAACAACAAGATTTCTATGAGACAATCTTGCTTGACAAAAGTCCAGCTGTCAGTGATATGAGATACGTTGACTAGAAGTACATCAAGGCTAATGAGAACTACTTCCCATGTGTTCAAGCAACTTTCACTTTATTGGCCTAAATGAGTTTGTTGGCAAAGAGTTTACTACTTGGAATGATGAGATTATAATGCAATTCGACTCCACTACTCACTTCTATGGAGATGGAAGCATAGTGTGGATGACAGAAGGAGCAAGATACGAGTCTTCAGCTGATGAATGGGCTACCATCTTAGGAGTCCCAGAAGTGCAAGATGGTGACTTGGATGTCGGCTCTGAATCTAAGGAGAGCCATAATGCTATGAAGGATATGTACAATGTTGTCCCTGCTGCTAACTTGCAATCACACAAGTTAGGATCCATTTACTTCCTCCAGGCTGGCCTCCGTACCATGAACACCATCTTGAGGCATACACTGATGCCCAAGTCTAGATATGAGAAGATCATTTGAGGATACTCCATCAACATGTTGATCCATCTTGATAGTCATACCAGGATTTGAGTAATGGACTTGATTGTAGAAAATGTGAAGAGGGTTGCTAATGATCAGAAGCGCTCATGCTGCTATGCACCGTACATTCAGATGCTCATCAACTCCAAACTTGAGAAGCACATGTTTGCTCTGGATAGACCCCACTTTCCACTGAAGCCAGATTCAAGGACAATGTTGTGGTGATGGACCCATGCCATCCCACATTAGCTGTTGCTCAAGCTCAAACAGAGGCAGAGGCAGAGGCAGCTAGAGCCACTAGAGCTCTGGTCCCCAGATCCAGGAACGAGCAGATGGATCTCTTGATCTCTACTGTCATGGACATGAAGAAGGACATCAAAAGCATTCTGGATAGTCAAGAGATCCTTGTGAACATATTTGAGGATAGATTGAAAACTCTCAATGACAAGGCGGATGGGCTGACCAAGACCATCAACAAGCTCAAAAAGGAAGTACATGAAGCTCCTATCCGTCGCACCTCTTTAGAGTCCGATTCCTCTTCTTTGATGAGGATAGTGCACCTATCAGGACGACTGCCCAGTTTAGGACACAGGCCAGGACACCTACAGTGTCAGCTCTGGAGAGGATACCTTCACCATCTACTCCAGCTACAGTCCTACAGTCACTTCAGCTCCATCAGCTCCTTTAATGCCTCTTGTTGCTACTCCAACTCCGTCCAGGACATCAGCAAAGGTCTTCGCCGACGTAGTTCTCTCGACTCCGACATCGACCACCGGAGGAAATCAGCCACAGAAGGACGATTAGCTATATCTCTTTGAAGTTTTTGGTAACTTGTTGCCAAAGGGGGAGAAGTTGTATATGTTGGGGAACATTGCATGGGAAACAAAAAATTTCCTACGCACATTCAGATCTATCCATGGTGATGAGCATCTACGAGAGGGAGAGTGGATCTGCGTACCCTTGTAGATCGCTAAGCGGGAAGCGTTAAGAAACACGGTTGGTGTAGTCGAACGTCTTTGCGATCCAAATCGCCGAGTGTCCCGCGATCTCATCACGATCCGTCCCGCGATCAAATCACGATCCGTCTCGCGAACTCATCACGATCCGTCCCACGATCTCATCACGATCCGTCCCGCGATCTCATCACAATCCATCTCGCGAACTCATCATGATTCGTCCCGCGAACTCATCACGATCTGTCTCGCGATTTTGATCACGGTCCTTCCGATCTAGTGCTGAACGGACGACACCTCCGCGTTCAGCACATGTACAGCTTGATGACGATCTCCGCCTTCTTGATCCAGCAAGAGGGAGCAGAGAGGTAGAAGAGTTCTTCGGCAGCGTGACGGTGCTGCGGCGATGGTGGTGGAGCTATTCTGGCAGGGCTTCGCCTAAGCACTGCAGAAAACCGATCTAGAGGAGAAGCTATGCACTAGAGGAACGGGTGGCACGCGGCTGAAAATCTTGTGCCAAAACCCCCAAATCCTCTAGTATATATACGAGGAGAGCAGGAGGAGGCTTGGCTAGCAAAGAGGAAGCCCTTGGGTCGGCCAAACCAAGGAGGGAGGAGTCCTCCTCCTCCACTCCTAGTAGGATTAGGACTCCTTCCTTATTTGGCCCTTTTTTTTGCCTTTTTCCACTTCTTTTCCTTCTGGGTTTTCTTCCCAGCCGCATGGGCCTTGTGTGGGACTTCCACCAGCCCACAAAGGGTTGGTATTTACTCTCCTACAGCCCATATAGCCTCTTGGGTTGAAATACCCCTCCCGATGGTCCCCCGATACACTACCGGCACTCCCCGTACACTACCGATGAGCCCGAAACTCTTCTAGCGACCAAAACAGGACTTCCTATATATCAATATTTACCTCCATACCATTCCGGAGCTCCTCGTGATGTCCGAGATCTCATCTGGGACTCTGAACAACCTTCGGTCATCACCATGCATAACTCTATACTACCGAAACGTCACCAAACCTTAAGTGTGCAAACCCTGCGGGTTCAAGAACTATGTAGACATGACCGAGACACCTCTATGGTCAATAACCAATAGAGGGACCTGGATGCCCATATTGGTTCCTACATATTCTACGAAGATCTTTATCGGTCGAACCTCTATGTCAAGGATTCAGTTAATCTCGTATGATGTTCCCTTTGTTCTTCGGTATGTTACTTGCTCGAGATTCGATCGTTAGTATCTCCATACCCAGTTCAACCTCGTTACCGGCAAGTCTCTTTACTCGTTCCATAATACAAGATACTGTGACTAACACTTAGTCACATTGCTTGCAAGGCTTGTTGTGATTTTGTATTACCGAGTCGGCCCTAAGATACCTCTCCGTCACACGGAGTAACAAATCCCAGTCTTGATCCATGCCAACCCAACATATACCCTCGAAGATACCTGTAGAGTACCTTTATAGTCACCCAGTTACGTTGCGACGTTTGATACACACAAGGCACTCCTCCGGTGTCAGTGAATTGCATGATCTCATGGTCATAGGAACAGATACTTGACATGCAGAAAACAGTAGCATTAAACTGACATGATCATATGCTACGTTTGTAGTTTGGGTCTTGTCCATCCCATCATTCTCCTAATGATGTGATCTCGTTATAAAATGACATCTCATGTCAATGGCTAGGAAACCTTAACCATCTTTGATCAACGAGCTAGTCTATTAGAGGCATACTAGGGACATGGTTTTGTCTATGTATCCACACATGCATCTAAGTCTCCGATCAATACAATTATAGCATGGATAATAAATGATTATCATGAACAAGGAAATATGATAATAACTAATTTATTATTGCCTCTAGGGCATATTTCCAACAGTCTCCCACTTGCACTAAAGTCAATAATCTAGTTCACATCACCATGTGATTTGCATTGTTATGAATCTAACACCCAATGAGTTTTGGGGCTCGATCATGCTTTGCATGTGAGAGAGGTCTTATAGTCAACGGGTCTGTGACATTCAGATCCGTGTGTACTTTGCAAATTTCTATGTCAAACCGTAAACACTGCTACCACACTCCACTTGGTACTATTCCAAATGGCTGCTCCACTATACGTATCCAGATTGCTGCTACGAGTCATCCGGATTGGTGTTAAAGCTTGCATCGACGTGACTCTTTACGACGAACTCTTTATCACCTGCATAATCGAGAAACATCTCCTTAGTCTTTTAGTTACTAAGGATAATGTTGACCGCTGTCCAGTGCTCCATTCCAGGATCACTTTGAAACCTTTCGGCCATACTTATGGCAAGGTTGACATCGGGTCTAGTGCACAGCATTGCATACACGATAGAGCCTATGGATGATGCATAGGGGATGACACTCATCTTTTCTCTATCTTCTGCAGTCACTTGGCATTGTGTCTTACTCAACTTTACACCTTACAAATCAGGCGAGAACTCTTTCTCTGACTAATCCATTTTTAATTCTTTCAAAAACTTTGTCAAGGTATGTACTTATTGAAAAGTCTCATCAAGCTTCTTGATCTATCTCTATAGATCTTGATTCTCGACAATTAGGTAGCTTTATCTAGGTCTTCCTTTGAAAAAATCTTTTAAAACAACCCTTTATGCTTTCCAGAAATTCTATATCATTTCCGATCAACAATATGTCAACCACATATGCTTATCAGAAACTCTACAGTGCTCCTACTCACCTTATTGTAAATACAAGTTTCTCGTAAACTTTGCATAGACTCAAAAACTTTAATCACCTCATCAAAGTGTATATTCCAGCTTCAGTTGATAGAAGGATCACTGAAGCTTGCACACCTTTTAGCATCCTTAGGACTGAAAAAACCTTCTAGTTGTATCACATACAACCTTTCCTCAAGAAAGGAAACAACGTTTTGGCATCAATCTGCCAGATTTCATAATTGAAAAATGCAGGAACTGCTAACATAATTCTAACTGACTTTAGCATCGCTACGAGAGAAAGTCTCATCGCAGTCAACTCCTTGAACTTGCCGGAAACTTCTTTGCGACAAGTCGAGCTCTATAAATGGTGACATTCACCATCAGCGTCTATCTTCATTTTAAAGATCCATTTGTACTCAACGACCTGCCGTCCAACGAGCAAGAATACCAAAGTCTATACTTGGTTTTCATATATGGATCCTTTCTTGGATCTCATGGCCTATAACCATTTGTTGGAATCCGGGCCCATCATCGCTTCTCCACAGCTCGTAGGTTCATTATTGTCCAAAAACATGACCTCCAAGACAGGGTTGTCGTACCGCTCAGGAGCAGTACACATCCTTGTTGACCTACGAGGTTCGATAGTAACTTGATCCGAAGCTTCATGATCATCATCATTTACTTCCTCTTCAACTGACGTAGGTTCAACAGAAACATCTTTCTGCATTGCGCTACTCTCTAGTTGAAACAAAGGTTCAACAACCTCATCAAGTTCTATCTTCCTTCCACTCAATTCTTTCGAGAGAAACTTTTTCTCGAGAAAGGACCCGTCTTAGCAACAAACACTTTATGCTTGGATCTGAGATAGAAGGTTCACCCAACTGTTCTTAGGGTATTCTACGAAGATGCATTTGTCCGCTTTGGGTTCGAGCTCATTAGGTGAAAACATTTTCCACACAAGGGTCGTAGCCCCAAACATCAAGAAATGACAGCTTAGGTTTCTATCAAACCATAATTCACACGGTGTCATCTCAACGGTTTTAGATGGTGCCATATTTAAAGTGAATGTAGTTGTCTCTAATGCACAACCCCAAAATTATAGTAGCAAAACGATAAGAGACATCATAACATGCACCATATCCAATAGAGCACGACTATGACGTTCAGACATACCATCACACTATGGTGTTCCAGGTGGCGTGTGTTGTGAAACAAATTTCACATTGTCTAAAGTTGTATGCGAAACTCATAACTCAGATATTCACCTCCACGATCATATCGCAGATATTTTTATCTTCTTGTCACGATGATCTTAAACTTCACTCTGAATTTGCTTGAACTTTTCAAACGATTCAGACTTGTGTTTCATTAAGTAAACATACACTATATCTACCCAAATCATCAGTGAAGGTAAGAAAATAACGATATCCACCGCACGCTACAAGACTCATTGGATTGCATACATCAACATGTATCATTTCCAATAAATCACTTGCCCGCTCCGTCAAACCAGAAAACAGGGTCCTTAGTCAGCTTTGACCAAGAGGCATGGTTCGCATGTCTCAACCGATTCGAAATCGAAAGAGTCCAAAGATCCATCAGCATGGAGTTTCTTCATGCGTTTTATACCAATATGACATTTAGCGGCAGTGCCACAAGTATGTGGTACTATCATTATTAACTTTGCATCTTTTGGCGTCAATGTTATGAACATGTGTATTACTACGATAAGATTCAACAAACCATTCTCACTGGGTGCATGACCATTGAAGGTATTATTCAAGTAAACAGAATAACCATTATTCTCTAACTTAAATGAATAACCGTGTTGCAATAAACACGATCTAATCATGTTCATGCAAAACTCAAAACACCAAATAACAC
Organism: Hordeum marinum; assembly: GCA_022496015.1. Taxonomy (NCBI): domain Eukaryota; kingdom Viridiplantae; phylum Streptophyta; class Magnoliopsida; order Poales; family Poaceae; genus Hordeum; species Hordeum marinum. The sequence goes on along the minus strand of CM039675.1, from coordinate 392,528,480 downwards.
TTATTTAGGTTTGTTACTAATCCCGAAGGTAGAGAGAGCGTGCGATGTCGATCAGATCAACCTTGGAAACACTTCCAACACACATCCTCACCTCACCCTTAGCTAGTTCTCCATTTATTACGTAGCTTTTATTTCGAGTTACTAACATTTAGCAACCGAACCGGTATCCAATCCCCAGGTGCTACTAGGAGTACTAGCAAGGTACAGATCAATAACACGTATATCAAATATAATTCTGTCGATGTTGCCAGCCTTCTTATCTACCAAGTATCTAGGGTTATTCCGCTTCAGCGACCACTCTCCTCATAATCGAAGCACTTAGTCTCGGGTTCGGGTTCAACTTTGGGTTGCTTCACCGGAGCAGAAACTGACTTGCTATCCATGAAGTTTCCCTCCTTGCCCTTGCCCTTCTCGAAACTAGTGGTTTTACTAACCATCAACACTTGATGCTCCTTCTTGATTTCTACATTCGCGGTGTCAAACATCGCAGACAGCTCAGGGATCATTATTTCTATCCCTAGCATTTATAGTTCATCACCAAGTTCTAGTAGCTTAGTGACAGTGACTTGGAGAACAATATCAACCACTATCTTATCTGGAAGATCAACTCCCACTCGATTCAAGCGATTGTAGCACCTAGACAATCTGAGCACATGCTCAACGATTGAGCTATTCTCCTTCATCTTACAGGCAAAGAATCTTGTTGGAGATATCATATCTCACAACACGGGCATGAGCCTGAGATCCTAATTTCAGCTCTTAGAACATCGCATATGTTCCATGACGTTCAGAAAGTTTCGGAGCCTCAATTCTAAGCTGTAATGCATGACACACTAAACTATCAAGTAGTTATCAAAATGTGCCTATCAGATGTTCACAACATCTGCAAACAACGCTAGAGGGGTTGGCGCACCGAGCGGTGCATTAAGGATATAAGCCTTCTGTGCAGCAATGAGGACAATCCTCAGATCACGGAGCCAGTCCGCAATATTGCTACCATCATCTTTCAACTCTATTTCTCTAGGAACATATAAAAATTCAAGAGAGCTACAGCGTGAGCTAGTAATCTACAATACAGTTTGCAAAGACACTGCTGACTATGTTCATGATAATGAGTTCAATTAATCATAATACTTAGGAACTCCCACTCAAATTGACATCCCTCCAGTCATTCGAGTGATACAAGATCCAAATTCACCAACACAAGTCCGATCATCACGTGAGTTGAGGTGGTTTCAATGGTGAACAACATCATATTGATCATATCTACTATATGACTCATGTTCGACTTTTCGGTCTCTTGTGTTCCGAGGCCATGTCTGTACATGCTAGGCTCATCAAGTTTAACCCGAGTGTTCTGCATGTGCAACACTGCCTTGCACCCGTTGTATGTGAACGTAGAGTCTATCACACCCGATCATCACGTGGTGTCTCAACACGATGAACTTTCGCAACGGTGCACACTCGGGGAGAACACAATTCATCTTGAAATTTAAGTGAGGGATCACCTTATAATGCTACCATCGTCCTAAGAAAATCAAGGTGCATAAAAGGATTAACATCACATGCAAATCATAAGTGACATGATATGGCCATGAACTTGTGCTTTTGATCTCCATCTTGAAAGCACCGGCATGATCTCCATCGTCACCGGCACAACACCATGATCTCCAGCATCTTGATCTCCATCAATGTGTCGCCATCGGGGTGGTTGCGCCCACCATGCTTCTACTACTATTGCTACCGTTTAGCGATAAAGTAAAGCATTACATAGCGCTTAATGATTGACACACAGGTCATACAATAATTAAAGACAACCCTATGGCTCCTGCCGGCTGCCGTACTCATCGACATGCAAGTCATGATATTCTATACAACACATGATCATCTCATACATCACATATATCACATCATGTAATTGGCCATATCACATCACAACATACCCTGCAAAAACAAGTTAGACGTCCTCTAATTGTTGTTGCATGTTTTACGTGGCTGCTACGGGTATCTAGAAAGAACAATTCTCACCTACGCATAAACCACAACGGTGATACATAAGTTGCTTTTCAACCTTCTCAAGGACCGCCTTAGTCGAATCCGATCCAACTAAAGTAGGAGAAACAAACACCCGCCAGCCATCTTTGTGCAACGGAGTTACATGTCAGTCGATGGAACCGGTCTCTCATAAGCGTACGAGTAATGTTGGTCCGGGCCGCTTCATCCCACAATACCGCTGAGCCAAAACACGACCAAGGGAGGAAGCAATATAAGAATCAATGCCCACAAACTCTTTATGTTCTACTCGAGATCTCGTCTACACATAGACCTAGCTCATGATGCCACTGTTGGGGAACGTTGCATGGGAAACAAAAAATTTCCTACGCACACACAGATCTATCCATGGTGATGAGCATCTACGAGAGGGAGAGTGGATCTACGTACCCTTGTAGATCACTAAGCGGGAAGCATTAAGAAACACGGTTGGTGTAGTCGAACGTCTTTGCGATCCAAATCGCTGAGTGTCTCGCGATCTCATCACGATCCATCCCGCGATCCAATCACGATCCGTCCCGCGAACTCATCACGATCCATCCCGCGATCTCATCATGATCCGTCCCACGATCTCAACACGGTCCGTCCCGCGAACTCATCACGATCCGTCCCATGAACTCATCACGATCCGTCTTGCGATCTTGATCACGGTCCTTCCAATCTAGCGCCGAACGGACGACACCTCCACGTTTAGCACACGTACATCTTGATGACGATCTCCGCCTTCTTGATCCAGCAACAGGGAGCGGAGAGGTAGAAGAGTTCTCTGGCAGCGTGATGGCACTGCGGCGACGGTGGTGGAGCTATTCCGGCAGGGCTTCGCCTAAGCACTGTAGAAAACCGATCTAGAGGAGAAGCCAAATAGATTGCAAGTAGTTGTTATCAAAATCAACAAAAACATGTATCGGGGAGTGTACGTTACCATGGAACACATCCGTCCTCAAGTTCTAGCTTGTCCATATGAAAATAAGGACCATATCCCATATTGTCTCATTGATGTTTGCAAGCACATTAAGAAGTCATTATTTCCTTGAATCAACAAGATTTTCATTAATTGGGAGCGGCCAGATCATTCGAATGCCTTCCTCATACGTCTCCAACGTATCTATAATTTATGAAGTATTCATACCATGATTACAATAATTCTATATGATTTTGGTATGATTTATTAGAACTAACCCGTACTGACACTGTTTTCAGTAGAACTACCATGCTGTCATTTTTTGTGCAGAAATAAAAGTTCTCAGAATGGGCTGAAAATTTAGTATAATTTTTTTGGACCAAAAGATACCCCTGGATCATTGGAGTTGGGCCAGAAGAGCCACGAGGAGGCCACAAGCCAGGAGGGCACGGCCACCCCCCTGACCGTGCCTGGGTAGCTTGTCGTCGCCTCGTGGCCCCCCTTGACATGAGATCAACGCCAAAAAATCCTATAAATGCACAAACCACCAAAAAGAAACCTAGATCGGGAGTTCCAACACCACCAATAGAGGGACCTGGATGCCCATATTGGTTCCGACATATTCTACGAAGATCTTTATCGATCGAACCTCTATGTCAAGGATTCAGTTAATCCCGTATGATGTACCCTTTGTTCTTCGGTATGTTACTTGCCCGAGATTCGATCGTCGGTATCTCCATACCCCGTTCAACCTCGTTACGGCAAGTCTCTTTACTCGTTCCGTAATACAAGATCCTGTGACTAACACTTAGTCACATTGCTTGCAAGGCTTGTTGTGATTTTGTATTACCGAGTGGGCCCTGAAATACCTCTCTGTCACACGGAGTAACAAATCCCAGTCTTGATCCATGCCAACCCAACAGACACCCTAGGAGATACCTGTAGAGTACCTTTATAGTCACCCAGTTATGTTGGGACGTTTGATACACACAAGGCACTCCTCCGGTGTCGGTGAGTTGCATGATCTCATGGTCATAGGAACAGATACTTGACATGCAGAAAATAGTAGCATTAAACTGACACGATCATATGCTACGTTTGTAGTTTGGGTCTTGTCCATCCCATCATTCTTCGAATGTCATCCCATTATCAAATGACATCTCATGTCAATGGCTAGGAAACCTTAATCATCTTTGATTAACGAGCTAGTCTATTAGAGGCATACTAGGGACATCGTTTTGTCTATGTATCCACACATGCATCTAAGTCTCCGATCAATACAATTATAGCATGGATAATAAACGATTATCATGAGCAAGGAAATATGATAATAACTAATTTATTATTGCCTCTAGGGCATATTTCCAACAGTATATAGATCTTTAGGCATCGAGTGAGAGAGCGTCTTTGTTTTGTTGTTGTTTTACAAAACATTTGGTCTTTTGGTTTGGATGTGATATACTTTTGGTTGTGTTTGATCATACACTTTAATCAGTGTTGCTACAATTTCCTTCCTCTTGATGTTTATGTGATGATTAATCACTTTGCTTGATATGTTGTGCTATGTTGTTAACTCTCATTAATCTCGCACACCACCAAGATGTATATGACATGGAATAAGTGTCCCATGTACATAATCGATTGTGCATTTGCATTCAAACGCAAATTTAAAAATAATGCAAAAATTTAGGGGGAGCTCTTTCTTATCACATACTTCTCAAAACGACGATTATATTCATTGATTATATCATATGTTGAAGCTTTGATCTATATGTTGTCATGAATTACCAAAAAGGGGGAGATTGAAAGCACGTTTCCTCCCTTAGTGGTTTTGGTAATTGATAACAACATATATGTCATTCAACTAATGTTTCTAGTAAGCATGTTTCAGGAAAAGTTCAATGATGGGTTGGCAAAAGGATTGTGGAATACCCCCAAGATGCAAGGAAATAGTTTGGCAAAGCTTCAAGCAAGAGGATTCTACATTTTAACTTTGTGATAAATCACTTTGAGTCCTTAGGAAAGACAATACTATTAAAAGGGGGTAAGGTACTATTGGTGAACAAGATGCTCATATGTGCACAAGTGATAGTCACCACATATACCAACAAGCTCTTGCACAAAAGTCTGTCCAAAGCCAAATATCCAAAATCGGTGCAACCAACACTTTCCACTCGGTGCCATCGATTCTCATCCTTAGACAGACTCAGCTAAACCCTGTCCCTTCGGTGCAACCAATTCCGTTTCGGTGCCATCGAGTTTGGGTTGCCAAATTCCTATTACGCAGATTAACAAGATCGATCCGACCAAGTTTGCTGAATCAGCGTCACCGAGTCTAGCAATCTGACTGTTGGTCACCTGATCGGTGCAACAAAGTTTTATGTATCGGTCTCACCAAGATTCAAAAGTTGCAACCTTTAAGGAAACTCAGTACCACCGAGATTAACACATCGATGTCACCGAGTCCGACTTATTAGTGTAACAGTTGAATTTTTGGAGATGCCTATATATACCCCTCCACCACCACTCACTCACAAGATAAGCCCTCAGAAAAGTTCCCCACTCATACCTGAAGATTTTCTGAGAGAGAGCCACCTACTCATGAGTTGAGATCATGCCATTCCATTCCTACCATATAAATCTTGATCTCTAGCCTCCCCATGTTGCTTTGCACCCAATCAATCTCTTCCACCATAGCCAAATCTATGAGAGAGTGATTGTGTGTTGAGGAGTCTATCATCTTGAATCAGAAGACCAAGGAATTCATCGACATTATCGAGCCTATTACCTTTTGGAGGGTGGTGCCTCCTAGATTGGTTAGGTGTCGCTTGGGAGCCTCCTACTTCGTGTTGTGGAGTGAACCAAGAAGTTTGTAAGGGCAAGGAGATCTCCTACTTTGTGAAGATCTACCCATAGTGAGGCTAGTCCTTCGTGGACGAAAGCCGTTATGGAATAGTCAAGGTTGCTTCTTCGTGGAACCCTCTGTGGGTAAAGCCCTCCGTTGACTCTTGTGACTGTTACCCTCCATGGGTTGAAGACTCCATAAACGTGGACGTACGATAACACCACCTATCGGAACCATGGGACAAATCATCGTGTCTTCAAATTGCATTTGATCTTCCTACCCTTCCTCTACTTACATGCTTGTCTTTACTTTCCGCTGCAATAGTCGTAGACATGCATGTGTAGGGTGTACTTGACTTGCTATGAATGCTAGAATCTGCTAAGACTTAAAATTGGGAAAAAGTAGATTTTTAATTGGTCAAGTAGTCTAATCACCCCCCTCTAGCACTACTTTTGATCCTACACTTTGTCTTGATGTCCATCCGCCGCAACCTCCAGCGGCGCACGGTCTTGATGCTGGCATGGCGGTGCGGGGAGCACACATGCACCACCTTGCGGTCGTGGCACCACCCGACAGCTTGCTTCATTGCATGCATGCGCCAGCGCCCCATGTTGCAGGTCTCACGGGTGCACTTCACGTCTGGGCTCGGGGTCGGCGCCTTACAGAGAAAGAGGAGGAGGCGCATCGTGAACCACGTCGCCCGCCTAGGAGGGTGGGGGACGGAGTGAGTGGGAGGGCACCGAGGCCTCTCCGACGGCGTTGATGAGCTCGACGATGCGGGCAAGACAGTCTTCATAGCGATCGTTGGTGGGGAGGTAGCGCAGCAGCTCGCACGCCATGAGAAGTGCATCATGCGCGTTTGCCGGCCCGCGGCGAGCATGGGAGGACGACAACCATGGCAGGAGTGGGGGACGGTGTACCGATATGGCCATCATGCTGCATGGACGGTGGCAGCAACGAGTCCTGCTTGTCGTGAGTAGTCGGGTCAGTGGCAACATTTTCTACAGTAGAGACGCAGCAGCGCGGGACGCCGCGGCCCACGGGCATCGTCTGGGCGACGCGAGCAACCCGGCGCTCGGCGCGGACTCGGAGGGCACCGGCCATCGGAGCGACAAAGCGGAGACAGAGCAGAACTGGAGGGAGGATTACGACACGCCCCTACCTGGCCTGCCAAATGTCGGAATCAGGGATCCGCAGACCCAACAAGGTTTGAACTCTAGGGCGTGTGCGAAGATCTCAACCAGTGCTAGTCTCGAGTTTGCTACCTCATGGCCAAGCCTCGCCGAATGCGTGTGTGAGGCAAGAAGATGGACACAGAGATTTGTTGATATTCGGGCCGCCTTGCGGTGTAAACCATACTCCTGCTTTTGGTGGATTGGCCTCACGAGGAGTGTGAGGATGAACTAGTATAGTGGCTGGGTGACCTCGCGAGGGCCCTTGGGTGTGGATGAATCAGTCTCTCTTCCACCCTCTCTACAGTGGAGGCTAGTCCCTATTTATAGTGGCCTTGGTCCTCTTCCCTTATCGCACAGGCAGGAAGGGATCCCATAATGGCCAAATTCAAAAGGGGACAGGAGGTACATCCTATCCTGACTAAGGTGATCTTGGCATGCTAAGCTTCTGGGCGTGACACAGAGGTGGGCTCGATGATGACATACGTCCTGTTGAGCTCATCGTCTTGGTCTTGTTGCACTGAAAGGAAAACCTTTGGGGGATTCCTTGGGAACCCACGTACGTCCTTGCCTCCTTAGCATGAAAGAGGAAATTGTCCTCCTTGGCCCCTGCTGGCACCCACCTGGCCTCAGTCGTCATGGCTCACGTCATCCCAGCCTCATGAGGGAGGGTACCTGCATAGAAATCTCTGCTCCTCGAGAGCCACCCTGGGGGATGCCACTCCTCTGGAGGTCTTGGCGTTGTTCGCCTCGTCAGGCCGAGGCCCTTGTGAGGGCCTTGACTTGGGGGGCTTGCCGCTTGGCCGTATCGGGCCATCAGCGTGGGCCACACACTTGGCTACAGGCAGGCAGGTTTGGGTATCCCCGATCCTAGAACACCGACAACAATGGTGGACAACACCAAACCCGCAAAAGAAACTAAGGAGGAAGACGTGGACGGTGATTACACTTGTGGCATGGATGTTGTGGAAGCATAGAAACGACATCATCTTGAACAGAGCCTCTCCTTAGACGGATGTCATGCTTAGGAGGATTGAGTTAGAGATACAAGATTGGAGGATGGTGGGATTGCTCGAAAAGCAAGGATCATTACCGTGCATGGTAAAATGGACAATGGCAAGTAATCCACATGTGGATTGATCGATGACTTTCACAACAGTAGCTAAACTGCTAAATTGTAACATACACTAAGTGTTCCTAGGCTCCTTCTATCTATGCTTGTGATACGTCAATCCTGACGTATCCTTGAAAAATTATAAGGTGGGAAATTCTATAGCTAACAAACTGTGCTACACACTAACCTTCCATAGTTCACCAAGCGATTTGTTGCTCTATTTTGGTTTCTAGAAATTTTTCCAAGGAAAAAACTCACTATCGACTAAAAGACTTAATCTCCAAGTTTAACTGACCATACGTTGACCGGTCCAAAATATCTTAGGTCAATGAATAAAGAACTATAGAGGAATCAAACTAGATTACCACCGGTAGGTTAGATCGCTCCATGATGATCACAATACCTTCTCACAATGCATGTAGTTCCGCTTCAAGCACATTGTTATAGAACAAAAATCTGTCATCCCTGAACCCACGGTTCATAGGAGGAAAAGAAGCCATGGACCAACAAGGCAAATTTCCCAGCAGGCAGAGCGAGCCATTGATTAGATTGTGAAGGCGATTTTCCCTCAGTCTAGGATCAAACTCATACTCCACCATCTTGTCCTTTATCATATCCTATATTCTATACTTGTTTGCATGCCAAATAGATTGCAAGTAGTTGTTATGAAAATCAACAAAAACATGTATCGGGGAGTGTATGTTACCATGGAAAACATCCGTCCTCAAGTTCTAGATTGTCCATATGAAAATAAGGACCATATCCCATACTGTCTCATTGATGTTTGCAAGCACATTAAGAAGTCATTATTTCCTTGAATCAACAAGATTTTCATTAATTGGGAGCGGCCAGATCGTTCGAATGCCTTCCTCATACATCTCCAACGTATCTATAATTTATGAAGTATTCATGCCATGAATACAATAATTCTATATGATTTTGGTATGATTTATTAGAACTAACCCGGACTGACACTGTTTTTAGTAGAACTACTATGGTGTCGTTTTTTGTGCAAAAATAAAAGTTCTCGGAATGGGCTGAAAATTCAGTATAATTTTTTGGAACAAAAGAGACCCATGGATCATTGGAGTTGGGCCAGAAGAGACATAACGAGGCCACAAGCCAGGAGGGCACGGCCACCCCCCTGACCGTGCCTAGGTAGCTTGTCGTCGCCTCATGACCCCCTTAACGTGAGATCGACGCCAAAAAATCCTATAAATGCACAAACCACCAAAAAGAAACCTAGATCGGGAGTTCCACCACCGCAAGAAACCACGAAAAACCAATATGAAGTCCATTCTGGCACCCGTTGGAGGGGGGAAACCATCATCGGAAGCCATCTTCAACATCTCGGCGGTCTCCATGACGAGGAGGGAGTAGTTCACCCTCGGGGCTGAGGGTATGTACCAGCAGCTATGCGTTGGATCTCTCTCTCTCTCATGTTCTTGAGATGACACAATCTTGATGTACCGCAAGCTTTATTGATATAGATGAATCATGGAGTTTTCCCCTCTCTATCTTCTTGTGATGAATTGAGTTTTCCCTTTGAAGTTTTCTTATCGGATTGTGTCTTTAAGTATTTGAGAACACTTGATGTATGTATTGTGATGGGATATCCGTGGTGACAATGGGATGTTATATTGATCCACTTGATGTATGATTTGGTGATCAACTTGTGGGTTTCGTGACCTTGGGAATCTATGCATGGGGGTTGGCACACGTTTTCGTCTTGACTCTTCGGTAGAAACTTTGGGGCACTCTTTGAAGTTCTTTTTGTTGGATCGAACATGATGAATATGAAATTTTGTGATGCATGTCATATAATCAAGCCCATGGGTACTCGTGGTGACATTGGAGTATCTAGGTGACATTAGGGTTTTGGTTGATGTGTTTCTTAAGGTGTTATTTTAGTACGAACTCTAGGGCTGTTCGTGACACTTATAGGGATAGCTCACAAGATTGATCGGAAAAGATAACTTTGAGGTGGTTTCGTACCCTACAATAATTTCTTCATTAGTTCTCCGCTCTTTGTGACTTTGGAGTGAACTCTTTGTCACACTAGGGGTATTTACATATGATTAAAGTATGTCAGTATTGTTGAGAGAACTTGCAGAGTGAAAGAATGTACCCTAGGTCTTGTTTTCAATACCGTTTTTGCTCACTTTTGTTACTTGCTACCTTGCTGTTTTTATACCTTCAGATTACAAAAACCTATATCTACCATCCATATTACACTTGTATCACCATCTCTTCATTGAACTAGTGCACCTATACAATTTACCATTGTATTGGGTGTGTTGGGGACACAAGAGATTTCTTGTATTTGATTGCAGGGTTGTTTTATAGAGGCCATCTTCATCCTACACCTCCCACGGATTGATAAACCTTAGGTCATCCACTTGAGAGAAAATTGCCACTCTCCTACGAAACTCTGCGCTTGGAGGCCCAACACGAGTCTACAAGAAGAAGGATGCATAGTAGACATCAAGCTCTTTTCTGTCGCCGTTGCCAGGGAGGTGAGTGCTTGAATGTATATCTTTAGATCTTGCAATCAAATCTTTTAGTTTCTTGATTTCACTAGTTTCGTTTTATAAAGTAAAACTACAAAAAAATGGAATTGAGGTTGCCTCATATGCTTCATCTTTTTCATGTCTTTCGTAAAAATGACGGAAAGGAAAATTGTGCTCAAGTATTAGAAGAAGAAGTTATTAAAATGTCTGGCACTAAATCATTGATTGATGAGCATGACTGCAATGTTGTTGGTATGAATTATTTGAATCTCCATAGTACTAATAATGATTGCACTAGTCATGATAAAAAGATTTTTTATAAGCATGTCAATTTTTGTGGAGCGCATAGAGTTTGTGAAGACATGCCTAAAAGGGAAGATAGATTTTGTAAGAGGCATAAGTATTTAGAAACTAAATGGTTACAAGAGAGGCTATATGTTTGTGCTGAAAGACTTAATATTTCTCGCCATCCTTGTGAACTTCGCAATGAAAGTGGACATTTGAATTTCCAATGTGAATTATTTCATGATAGAATTGTGTCCAAACAATTGTGATAACCTCATTACCCTTGAGAATCATAATGAACTTAGTCTATTTTTGGGGTATGAAGAAATGAAACATAAAACTAAGGATGTTCCAGCTTGGATTCTCATGAAAATGATTGATTTTGATGTAAATGAAATATATATGTATCATGTGGTAAATTGCATTGAGAATCCTTATATTGCCAATTACTTAGAGACAAGAAAACAAATAGAATATGAAGAGAATAATAATGAATAGGAAGAGGTTTCCCAATATCCTCCTTTTTTATGATGAATCAGGTAACATTGAGGAGCTTTTTATTCAACCAACCTCTTCAAAATGAAGCTTGGAGGAATTAGGTAAGACCACACATAATGTGGTGAAGAATAAGAAAACAAGGAAAATTAAAGGTAAAGAGTTATCTCTACCAAATAATGTTGCTCCCATTATTGATAGGTCTCATGAGAATGAATCAAAAATAGTTGTGGGAAATGATACACTTGAGGATGATTTTGTTATGCCTATTGATTGTTGTGACAATTATGATTGGGAAGATAATGATACTTCTTATAATCTTGAAAATATTTATGGCACCAACTTGGAGGATGATAGCAATAATTGCTATACTATTGGTGCTATTCATACTATTAATGATGAGAGTGATTATGTTTATGATAGACAAAGACACAAGCTTGGGGATTCTATGTTTGACGAAAATGACATGTTTTAGAATTTATTTTCTGCAATTAATGTTTGTCCCAAGCTTGGGGATGATATGCTTAATGAAGATGATATTTTTATTCCCCCTACTTTGAATGATTGCATGTCTCCTACTTATGATGATTATTGTTATGATACTTCTACGACGGAAAAGAGTGATGATTAATATTATGATACTTGTCATAATTATGAATATCCTTTTACTGAATATTACTCTTTTAGTGTGTAACCAATTTATAGTATTCAATTCGTTTATGATACTCCCACTATTAGTCATGAGAAGAAATTTTCTTGTGTGGAGAGTAGTAAAATTTCTATGCCTGTAGATCATGAAAAGAATGCTTTATGTGTTTGTTATATTGTGGAATTCATTCATTATGCTACTGAAAATTATTATGAGGTAGGAACATATGCTTGTAGCAATTGCAATAATATCAAGTTTCCTCTCTTAGTGTTCAAGGTTTTGATATGAGGAGAACAAGGAGTGACAAGAACCTAATCTTGGGTATTCCCAAGGTAACCCAAGGTAATATCCATGGAATAATCAAGCGCCTAAGCTTGGGGATGCCCCGGAAGGCATCTCCTCTTCCGTCTTCAACATTATCGGTATAACTTACTTAGAGCTATATTTTTATTCATCACATATGTGTTTTTCTTGGAGAGTCATTATATTTTCTTATTTCATTATATTTTTTTATTTAGAATCTTGTTTTTAAATAAAAAGTTCCAAGAATTTCCTTAGGATGCTTGCATTGCATGTTTTGATATGTGCTGGGTAAAAACAGAAACTTCTGCTGTAGTGTTTGAATTTTCATATTTTACTGGAACATGGAAAGTTTCTGAAATTTTTACACAATATTTTCATATAAATTATTTATTATTTACTAATTGTTTATAACTTTTTGAGTTACATAAGTACACTATTTTCATAAATTTCTACAGACTGTTCTGTTTGGACAGATTGCTGTCATAGTTTTGCTATCTACTTATCCTATAGTTTCCATAGCCTATATTGGTAGATATAAATTGTGGAAATGATATTATACAGTACATAATGTTTGAAATTTATTTTCAAACTTGTCTTGGCAGTACATGAAGTGTTTATTTGTTCTTATGTGTACTAACCTATCTCACGAGTTCCTTTGGAGTTTTGTGTGTATGAAATTTTTGAGAATAGATGAAACCGGGATATGAGAGGATTGAAAAAGATAAAATGGCTCAATCTTGGGGATGCCCAAGGCACCCCAAGTAAATATTTCTAGAACTCTCAAGCATCTTAATCTTGGGGATTCTACCGCATCCCACCTCTCTTCGTCAACTATCAGTTAGCCTATGTTGAGCCTAAATCTTCATTGGTTCACATGATGCATGCTATTCCTTGAGTGCTATTTTTTTTCTTGCTGTTTAAATAAAATACTCATATATGAAAATCTTGACTGAGAGAGAGAGAAAGTCATCACATAGCTACTTAATTGTTTGACTACTCATTGATCTTCACTTGTATGTTTTGGAGTAGTTTTGTCATTTACTCTCGTGCTTCACTTATATCCTATGAGTAAATGTTTGAATGAATTGAATATCATAATTCTGAAATTATATATGTTTTATATGCTTATCACATGGGGAGTAATGTCTTCACATATAAAAAGTATAGGTGGTAAAATTTATTGAAAGTTAGCAAACACCGCATTGGTCACTTGAACAACTCATGAAAGAATATTGAAGGAAGAGAGATTTCACATATAAATATACTATCTTGGATATATTCCATGATTGAGAGCCCCATTAATTATTTTTAAACTTGAGAAAATTAGTTGAAGTTGGACAAGGAAGACAACGTAATGAGTTATGCTTGGGTATATTTGTATAGAAGTTATATTGTTATGGATCCTCAAACATGTGGTACCTGCTTCCACCTCATACTAGCCAAAACTTCCGCACCAAGTAGAAATACTACTTGTGCATCGAAACACCCTTAAACCAGTTTCGCCATGAGTGTCCACCATATCTACCTATGGATTGAATAATATCCTTCAAGTAAGTTGTCATTGGTACAAAAAGCAATAAAAATTGCTCCTAAATATGTATGATCTTTTGTTGTAAGGGAAAATAAGCGTTGTACTAACTTGTGATGGTAAAGAGATAAAAGCGACAAACTACATAATGAAGGTTTCTATCACAAAGGGCAATACAACGTGATGTTCCTTTGCATTAAGGGTTTGCACATCCAAAAACAAAAAGCGCATGACAATCTTCGCTTCCCTCTACAAAGGGCCTATCTTTTACTTTCTAGTACTTACCTTTATGCAAGAGTCATGGTGATCTTCACCACTTCCTATTTTTCGCCTTTTTCTATTGGCAAGCATCATGTGTTGGGGAATGTTCTAGGCATATATGGCTATTCAAATATATTTGATCATGAGTTATTATTGTTGACAATTATCTATATGATAAATAAGTTGGGAGGCAAAACTTTAAGACCCTCTCTTTCTCTGTGTTTGACGGATGCCATTTGCTCTCAAAATATGCTCTGGGTGTTAGCAATCATAAAGACTATATGATAGTTGAGTATGTGGAATTTGCTAAATCAATGCTCTTACATAGACCCTTCCTAAAAATAAGATGAATTGCAATTGTTTGGTGACTGAAAGTATAGTTTGTTAGTTTTCAAGAAACTTTATGGTATATACTTTAACATGTGAATAGCTTGTTACTTCATCATGAAAAGGTTTATGACATGAGCTGCTGTTTATGATATTTAATGATGCTATAGAAAGTGTTTGGAACTATCATTGATCAAACTTATGCACTTCCTAGCATTCACACTTCATAAATTATTTCTTTTATCATTTACCTACTCGAGGACGAGAAGGAATTAAGCTTGGGGATGCTGATACGTCCCGAACGTATCTATAATTTATGAAGTATTCATGCCATGTTTACAATAATTCTATATGATTTTGGTATGATTTTATTAGAACTAACCCGGATTGACGTTGTTTTCAGCAGAACTACCATGGTGTCATTTTTTGTGCAGAAATAAAAGTTCTTGGAATGGGCTGAAAATTTAATATGATTTTTTTGTACCAAAAGGGATCCCCGAAGCATTAGAGTTGGGACAGAAGATCCACGAGGAGGCCACAAGCCAGGAGGGTGCGACCACCCCCCCTAGCCGCGCCTGGGTGGCTTGTCGTTACCTCGTGGCCACCCTTGACGTGAGACTGACGCCAAAAAATCCTATAACTACAGAAACCTCCAAAAAGAAACCTAGAACGGGAGTTCCACTACCGCAAGCCTCCAGAGCTATGAAAAACCAATCGGGAGACCATTCCGGCACCCTGCCAGAGGGGAAAACCATCACCGGAGGTCATCTTCATCATCCCGGTGGTCTCCATGATGAGAAGGGAGTAGTTCACCCTCGAGGCTGAGGGTATGTACCGGTAGCTATGTGTTGGATCTATCTCTCTCGTGTTCTTGAGATGGCATGATCTTGATGTACCGTGAGCTTTATGGATATAGATGAATCATATGGAGTTTTCCCCTCTCTATCTTCTTGTGATGAATTGAGTTTTCCCTTTGAAGTTTTCTTATTAGATTGAGTCTTTAAGGAATTGAGAACACTTGATATATGTATTGCGATGGGATATCCGTGGTGAAAATGGGATGTTCTATTGATCGACTTGATGTATGTTTTGGTGATCAAATTGCGGGTTCTGTGACCTTGGGAATCTATGCATAGAGGTTGGCACATGTTTTCGTCTTGACTCTCTGGTAGAAACTTTTGGGCACTCTTTGAAGTTCTTTGTGTTGCATTGAACATGATGAAAAATCCGAAATTGTGTGATGCATATTGTATAATCAAGCCCATGGGTACTCGTGGTGACATTGGAGTATCTAGGTGATATTATGGTTTTGGTTGATGTGTATCTTAAGGTGTTATTGTATTATGACACTTATTGGGATAGCTCATAAGATTGATCGGAAAAGATAACTTTGAGGTGGTTTCGTACCCTACAATAATTTCTTCGTTACTTCTCCGCTATTTGTGACTTTGGAGTGAACTCTTTGTCGCACGAGAGGTATTTACATATGATTCAACTATGTCAGTATTGTTGGGAGAACTTGCACTAGTGAAAGTATGGACCCTAGGCCTTGTTTTCAAGCATTGCAATACCATTTTTGCTCACTTTTGTTACTTGCTACCTTGCTGTTTTATACTTTTAGATTACAAAAACCTCTATCTACCATCCATATTACACTTGTATCACCATCTCTTCGCCGAACTAGTGCACCTATACAATTTACCATTGTATTGGGTGTGTTGGGGACACAAGAGATTTCTTTTATTTGATTGTAGGGTTGTTTGAGAGAGACCATCTTCATCCTACACCTCCCACGGTCATCCACTTGGGGGGAAAACGCCACTGTCCTACAAAAATCCGCGCTTGGAGGCCCAACACGAGTCTATAGGAAGAAGGTTGCTTAGTAGACATCACTTCCCATAGTTGCATCGCTGGTGTAGATGAAATCAAGGCGTGGAAGAGCCCTCATCTTCGACACTGCATAACAGGCATGTTCCAGGAGTATGAAGACGTCTATATTGCATGCATTTAAATGTAGCAAGAGCACCTCTCGCTGCCTTCCAATCCATTGCTTTCATTTTATGCGGGACGTTTGCTTGCGAAATAAGACTCCAAATTGCTCTTGTATCATCAGGTTGAGAACTTGAAGCACCTTAAGAAAAGGTCACCTCATGATTTTGCATAGCCAGATCATAAACACTTTTCACCATGAATCACCCACTCTTCTTGGGCTGCCAGGCAAGGAAATCATCAAGTTGCCTTGACGAAGTATGAGTCTTACGAATTTGCAATACATCCATAGGCTAGAAGTATTCATTTAGTAAATGTATATTCCAATGACCATTCCATCCATAAACTCAGAAACACGATTCAACCGACATTCTATTTAGGGTAATGGGTCTGAAGGAAGGACCACAAGGGATCCAGGGATCTCTCCAAGTATGAATCTGGAAAACATTACCAGGCCTCCAAAGTAGCCTTTTTTAGCAATTCAATACCATGCTCAATATCACACCACACTATAGAAGAACTACTAGAAAAACTCATATCATTCAACTTCCCATTGGGATAATATTTTGCATGGAGGAGATGTGCACACAAACTATTTGGGGACACGAACATGCGCCAAGCTTGTTTGGCTAGCAAGGCTTGATTGAACACACACGTATCAGGAAACCCATGCCACCTTTAGATTTTGGCATGAGCATATTATCCCAACTTAACCAAGACATTTTCCTTTTAACTCTGTCAACACCTCACCAATATTGCCGCATTAAGAGATTCATGTCATCACACACCAAGGCTAGAAGTCCAAGGCACTCATGACATACATTAGAATTTCTTGAGCAACTAGCTTATTCAAGATCTGCTTACTTACATACAACATATATTATTCACTCCAATCCACTAGTATTGTCCTAAATATCTCCAAGATCGATTCAAAATGACCCTTGTGCATCCATCCATCCGGGATAGGGAGACCCAAGTACTTAAGATCGAAAACCTCTTGAGAAACTTCGAAGATAGACTTACCTCATTAATAACAGCCACTGAACATTCTTCAAAGAAAACAATGGAACACTTTGGAGGGTTAATAATTTGCCAGGCTGACATTGCATAAGTGTTAGGCAAATGTTCACCACTAAAGCTCAAAAGAGCAGAAGTGAAATTTTTATTTCCCAACCGATGATTTTTTTAACATAGATGCTCATACATGCGCAATACACTAATTTCTCTGAATGCACACACACGGACACCCTACCCCTATGAGCACCTCCAAGAGACTTAGGCGGAACATCATGTGCCATGTCTAGGATTTGAACCCTAGTAGGATGGTTCCACCACAAAGAACCTAACCATTTGAGGTAGGTTGAGTTCACCCAACCGATGAGTGACCATTTATTTTTAATTAATGGTGATTGAACAGTAAAATCATGGGAATATTTTTTTATTTTTTGAAACGGATATGGATTTCTTATAAATGTTCAAACAAGTACAAAACACCTCAAACATAATAAAAATTATTACATGCGCGCCTAAATATATATGAATGCCTTAGAGGTGCTGCCATCACTGAAACCTCGAATCGATTCAACAGCCTAACACCAGATATCGTTATAGCGCACGCATGGTGAAAACCAAATAAAATGACACGAATCTATGTCGGAGCTCCGTTGACTTCGTACAAACGTCGAAATCGAGGAGGATCAAAGCTCAGAAGACCAACCCAAAGAAGAAGCTTATCCTAAACTACTATCCGAGGTCGAGGCTTTGAGATTCCCCTTCCCACCACAAGGCGTCACAGAGACGGGTAGAGGGGAGTTGAATGCAAAGGCTCATCGACGAAGCTTGGAGGGAAATAGTTTGCCCTGGCTGTTGATTACGATGGGAAGGGAAGACAACTGGATCTCATTATATTTGTATAGGTAAGGTGTCTTATACTCTTAAAAAAGAGTACGGTATGTACTTGATGTTGAATCTGGCCATATCCAAAATACGATGAGCTGATATGAACTTGGGATATAATAATAATGTTGAAATAAAGAGAAGTGTGATGGAAGTTAAAGCATTCCGGCCATTTTAGGAGATCTTGGATTCATAGTATTCTCAAAGGAATTTTTGATATTGGAATCCTTAAGAGTTTTTCTTATACATTACATAGAAAATTAGCATCCACTCAAACCTCTTTGGAAGATTCTTTTGTCTTTCCTATGACTATATCGGACAAACAACATTCCTTTAGGATTTGCATGGGCATGACATTTCAATTATGCATTTTTTTCATTCTTGTTCTTTTATAATCATACAAATCAAATAGGCCTTGAACATTCTTAATGTCGTCAAGGTAGATGAAATGTAGTGTTACAGAGGGTGTCCTGATCAATCATGTAAATCTAAAGTGCGACCGTGAGACAAGTTAAACGATCGTTTTCGTTTATTGCGGAAAACACTACAATATATATAAGTTTGAAGACGCACTGCTTCTAATATGGGATGATTGTTTCCCAATATATTTACGGCTAATGCGACAACCAAATTTTTACATGTGAGAATATTAAGATGTAAGGCGAATTTAGCAAGGACATTCTTCCGCACACAAACCAGAAAGCAAATAACAATGCATTAGTGTTTACCAGTAATTGTGCGGATATATGGACAAAGATACTGACTAGAGAACCCGTAAGGTCTCTCGCATGTAATCAAAGGAAGAATCATGGGGGCAGGGGGTTCAAGAGGGGAGAAGCCTAAACTTCGAACACTCTGAAAATTCCGATTCGAATCGTCCTCCCACTACTAGGGAAAACCTTATACACAGAACCATAGCAATCGCACTGGATAAAAAGCGACGCTACTGCTACATAGCAGTAGAGCGCGTCCAGAAATGGCGCTACTGCTAACTACTTAGCAGTAGAGCTTAGCAGTAGCGTGGCATTAAAAACAATGCTACTACTAATATTGCCCCACCGTTGCTGCAAGCCTAGGTTTAGCAGTAGTGTTGGCTCCTGAAACGCGCTATAGCTACATCAGGTAGTAGTAACGTTGTTTCCTAAAACGTGCTACTACTATCTTGACATAACCCCGGCCTGCGCGGGATTCCTCTCCTCCACTTCTATCCTCCATCCCCATTCCTCCATTTGATTGTGGGGGAACGTTGCATGGGAAACAAAAAATTTGCTACGCACACGCAAACGGACGACACCTAGTGGTCCTTCCGATCTAGTGCCGAACGGACGACACCTCCATGTTCAGCACACGTGCAGCTCGATGACGATATCCACCTTCTTGATCCGGCAAGAGGGGGCGGAGAGGTAGATGGGTCCTCCGGCAGCACAACAGCGTGGTGGTGGTGGTCGTGGATCTGATCTGGCCGAGCTTCGCTAAGCTATACCGAACAGATCTAGAGGAGAACAGGTCTAGAGGGAGAGAGAGGGCAGCACGGGGCACTTAGGGTTAGGGGCTGCCCTCAAAATCCCTCAACATATATAGAAGGAAGGGGAGAGGAGCCAACCTTGGCCCCTACTCCAAGTAGGGCTTTGGCCGAAGCAACACGGGAGGAATCCACCTCCCACAAAGGGAGGTGGAATCCTATTAGGACTCCTTCCTAATTTGACCATTTTTGCCTTTCCTTCACCCCAGCCACATGGGCCCTTAGGGGAGGCTTCGGCCAGCCCACTAGGGGATGGGCTGCATCCTTTCACAGCCGATGAGGCCCTTTGGGTCGAGACACCCCTCCCGATGGTACCCGGCACCCTCCCGGCATCCCGGTACACTACCGATGAGCCTGAAACTTTTCCGGTGGCCAAAACGGGACTTCCTATATATCAATATTTACCTCCAGACCATTCCGAAGCACCTCGTGACATCCGGGATCTCATCCGGGACTTCGAACAACCTTCGATCACCAACATACATAACTCAATACTACCAAAACGTCACCGAACCTTAACTGTGCAGACCCTGCGGGTTCGAGAAATATGTAGACATGACCGAGACACCTCTGTGGTCAATAACCAATAGTGGGACCTAGATGCCCATATTGGTTCCTACATATTCTCCGAAGGTCCTTATCGGTTGAACCTCTATGTCAAGGATTCAATTAATCTCATATGTTGTTTCCTTTGTTCTTCGGTATGTTGCTTGCCCGAGATTCAATCGTTGGTATCTCCATACCTAGTTCAGTCTCGTTACCAGCAAGTCTCTTTAATCGTTCAGTAATACAAGATCCTATGGCTAACACTTTAGTCACATTGCTTGGAAGGCTTGTTGTGATGTTGTATTACCGAGTGGGCCCTGAGATACCTCTTCCTCACACGGAGTAACAAATCCCAGTCTTGATCCATGCCAACCCAACAGACACCCTTGGAGATACCTGTAGAGCACATTTATAGTCACCCAATTATGTTGCGACGTTTGATAGACACAAGGTATTCCTCCGGTGTCAGTGAGTTGCATGATCTGATGGTCATAGCAACAGATACTTGACATGAAGAAAACTATAGCAATAAACTGACACGATCATATGCTATGTTTATAGTTTGGGTCTTGTCCATCACATCATTCTCCTAATGATATTATCCCGTTATCAAATGACATCTTATGTCCATGGCCAGGAAACCTTGACCATCTTTGATTAACGAGCTATTCTATTAGAGGCATACTAGGGACATGGTGTTGTCTATGTATCCACACATGTATCGAAGTTTCCGATCAATACAACTCTAGCAGGGATAATAAACGATTATCATGAACAAGGAAATATGATAATAACTGATTTCTTATTACCTCTAGGGCATATTTACAACAGTCTCCCAATTGCACTAGAGTCAACAATCTAGCTCACATCGCTATGTGATTTGTTATGTATCTCACACCCAATGAGTTCTGGGGTTCAATCATGTTTTGCATGTGAAAGAGGTTTTAGTCAACAGGTCTGCCACATTCAGATCCGTGTGCACTTTGAAAATCTCTATGTCATACTATAGACACTGCTACCACGCTCCACTTGGAGCTATTCGAAATGGCTACTCCACTATACGTATCCGGATTGCTACTAAGAGTCATCCGGATTGGTGTTAAAGCTTGCATCAACGTAACTCTTTTTTTCAACCAACCGTTTATGCTTTCCAGAAATTCTACATAATTTCCGATCAATAATATGTGAACCACATATACTTATCATAAATTATATAGTGCTCCCACTCACTTTCTTGTAAATACAAGTTTCTCGTAAACTTTCTATAAACCCAAAAACTTTGATCACCTCATCAACGCATATATTCCAACTCCGAGATGCTTGCTCCAGCCCATAGTAGGATTGCTGGAGCTTGCACACATTTTAGCATCCTTAGGACTGACAAAACCTTCTGGTTGTATCACATACAACCTTTCCTCAAGTAAACCATTAAGGAAACGATGTTTTGACATCCATCTGCCTGATTTCATAATTGAAAAATGCAGAACTGCTAACATAATTCCAACAGACTTTTAGCATCGCTACCAGTGAGAAAGACTCATCATAGTCAACTCCTTGAACTTGGTAGAAACTTCTTTGCGACAAGTCGAGCTTTATAAATGGTGACAATCACCATCAACATATGTCTTCATCTTAAAGATCCATTTGTACTCAATGACCTGTCATTCAACGAGCAAGTCTACCAAAGTCCATACTTGGTTTTCATACATGGATCCTTTCTTGGATTTCATGGACTCTAACCATTTGTTGGAATCCGGTCCCATCATCGCTTCTCCATAGTTCGTAGGTTCATCGTTGTCCAACAACATGACCTCTAAAACAGGGTTACCATACCACTCAGGAGCAGTACGCGTCCTTGTCGACCTACGAGGTTCGATAGTAAATTGATCCGAAGCTTCACGATCATCATCATTAACTTACTATTCAACTGATGTAGACTCCACAGAAACATCTTTCTATGTTGTGCTACTCTCTGGTTGAAACAAAGGTTTAATAGCCTCATCAAGTTCTATCTTCCTCCCGCTCAATTCTTTCGAGAGAAACTCTTTCTAGAGAAAGGAGCCGTTTTTAGCAACAAACACTTTTTCCCTCGGGTCTGAGATAAAAGGTATACCCAACTGCTACCTTAGGGTATCCTATGAAGATGCACCTTTCCGCTTTGGGTTCGAGCTCATAAGACACAAGCGTCGCATTCCCAAACTCTGAGAAATGACAACTTAGGTTTCTGCCAAACCATAATTCATACGGTGTCATCTCAGTGGATTTAGATGGTGCCCTATTTCAAGTGAATTTAGTTGTCTCTAATGCATAACCTCAAAACGATAGTGGCAAAATGATAAGAGACATCATAGTACGCACCATATCCAATAGAGCACGACTATGACGTTCGGACACACCATCACACTATGGTGTTCCAGGTGGCGTGGTGAAACAACTTCCACATTGTCTTAAGTTGTATACCAAACTCATAACTCAGATATTCACCTCCACAATCATATCGTAGACATTTTTATCTTCTTGTCACAATGATCTCAAACTTCACTCTGAATTTGCTTGAACTTTTCAAACATTTTAGACTTGTGTTTCATTAAGTAAATATGCCCATATCTACTCAAATCATTAGTGAAGGTAAAAATAGTGATATCCACTTCACACTACAACACTCATTGGAATGCATATATCAACATGTATTATTTCCAATAAGTTACTAGACCGCTCCATCATACCGAAAATGGGGTCTTTAGTCATCTTGCCCATGAGGCATGGTCTGCATGTCTCAACCGATTCGAAATCGAATGAGTCCAAAGATCCATCAGCATGGAGTTTCTTCATGTGATTTATACCAATATGAAATTTAGCGACAGTGCCACAAGTATGTGGTACTATTATTAGTAACTTTGTATCTTTTGGTATCAATGTTATGAACATGTGTATTACTATGATCAAGCTTCAATAAACCATTCCCATTGGGTGCATGACCATTGAAGGTATTATTCATGTAAACAGAATAACCATTATTATCTAACTTAAATGAATAACCGTATTGCAATAAACATGATCTAATCACGTTCATGCTCAACGCAAACACCAAATAACATTTATTTAGGTTTATCACTAATCCCGAAGGTAGAGCGGGTGTGCGATGGTGATCACATCAACCTTGGAAACACTTCCTACACACATCATCACCTCACGCTTAGCTAGCCTCCGTTTATTCCATAGCTTTTATTTTGAGTTACTAACATTTAGCAATCGAACCGGTATCCAATACTCGGGTGCTACTAGGAGTACTAGCAAGGTACATATGAATAAAACGTATATCAAATATACTTCTGTCGACGTTGCCAGCCTTCTTATCTACCAAGTATCTAGGGTTGTTCCGCTTCAGCGACCGTTCTCCTCATAATAGAAGCACTTAGTCTCGAGTTTGGGTTCAACCTTGGGTTTCTTCGCTGGAGCAACAACTGACTTGCCATCCATGAAGTTTCCCTCCTAGCCATTGCCCTTCTCAAAACTAGTGGTTTCACTAACCATCAACACTTGATCCTCCTTCTTGATTTTTACCTTCATGGCGTCAAACATCACGAATAGCTCAGGGATCATTATTTCCATCCCTGGCATTTTATAGTTCATCACGAAGATCTAGTAGCTTGGCGATAGTGACTTGGAGAATTAGATCAACTCCCACTAGATTCAAGCGATTGTAGTACCCACACAATATGAGCACCTGCTCACCGATTGAGCTATTCTCCTTCATCTTGTAGGCAAAGAATCTTGTTGGAGGTGTCATACCTCTCAACATGGGCACGAGCCTGAGATCCCAATCTCAGATCTTAGAACATCTCATATGCTTCATGACATTCAAAACATTTTGGAGCCTCAATTCTAATGCAGGACGCACCGAACTATCAAGTAGTCATCAGAACGTGCCTGTCAGATGTTCACAACATCTACAGATGACGCTTGAGGGGGTGGTGCACTGAGCGGTGCATCAAGGACATAAGCCTTCTTTGCAGAAATGAGGACAATCCTCAGATCATGGACCCAGTCCACATTATTGCTACCATCATCATTCAACTTACTTTTCTCTGGGAATGTATCAATAAAACAGGGGAGCTACAGCGCGAGCTATCTACAACATAATTTGCAAAGACACTTTGACTATGTTCATGATAATGAGTTAAAGTAATCATATTACCTAAGAACTCCCACTCAAATTGACATCCCTACGGTCACTCGAGTGATACATGATCCAAATTCACCAACTCAAGTCCGATCATCACGTGAGTCGAGGTAGTTTCAATGGTGAACATCATCATGTTGATCATATCTACTATATGACTCATGTTTGACCGTTCGGTCTCTTGTGTTCCGAGGCCATGTCTGTACATGCTAGGCTTGTCAAGTTTAACCCGAGTGTTCTGCACGTGCAACACTGGCTTGCACCCGTTGTATGTAAACGTAGAGTCTATCACACCCGATCATCACGTGGTGTATCGACACGATGAACTTTCGCAACGGTGCACACTCGGGGAGAACACAATTTATCTTGAAATTTAAGTGAGGGATCACCTTATAATGCTACCATCGTCCTAAGCAAAACAAGGTGCATAAAAGGATTAACATCACATGCAAATCATAAGTGACATGATATGGCCATAAACTTGCGCTTTTGATCTCCATCTACAAAGCATCGACATGATCTCCATCGTCACCGACATGACACCATGATCTCCATCATTGTGTCGCGATCGGTGTTGTCGCGCCCACCATGCTTCTACTACTATTGCTACCGCTTAGTGATAAAGTAAATCATTACATAGCGCTTAATGATTGACACGCAGGTCGTACAATAATTAAAGACAACCCTATGGCTCCTGCTGGTTGTCGTACTCATCGACATGCAAGTCGTGATATTCTATACAAAACATGATCATCTCATACATCGCATATATCTCATCATGTAATTGGCCATATCATATCACAACATACCGTGCAAAAACAAGGTAGACGTCCTCTAATTGTTGTTGCATGTTTTACATGGTTGCTATGGGTATCTAGCAAGAACGTTTCTTATCTATGCAAAACCACAACGGTGATACACAAATTGCTATTCAACCTTCTCATGGATCGCCTTTGTCGAATCCAATCCAACCAGAATAGGAGAGACATACACCAGCCAACCATGTTTGTGCAACAAAGTTACACGTCAGTCGATGGAACCGGTCTCTCATAAGCGTACGAGTAAGGTTGGTTCGGGCTGCTTCATCCCACAATACCGCCGAATCAAAAAAAGACCAAGGGAGGAAGCAATCTGAATATCAATACCCACAAACTCTTTTGTGTTCTACTCGTGATCTCATCTACAAATATACCTAGCTCATGATGCCACTGTTGGGAAATGTTGCATGGGAAACAAAAAAAAATCCTACGCACACGCAAGATGTATCCATGGTGATGAGCATCTATGAGAGGGAGAGTGGATCTTCATACCCTTGTAGACCGCTAAGCAGAAGCGTTGAGAAACGCTGTTGATGTAGTCAAAAGTCTTCGCAATCCAATCACGATCCATCTTGCGATCTCATCACAAGCCGCCTCGTGATCTCATCACGAGCCGTCCCGTGATCCCATCGTGGTCCTTCCGGTCTAGTGCCGAACGGACGAAACCTCCGCGTTCAGCACACGTTCTTCTCGATGACGATCTCCACCTTATTGATCCAGCAAGAGGGGCAGAGAGGTAGATGAGTTCTCCAGCAGCACAATGGCGTGGTGGCGGTAGTGGTGGAGCTGATCCGGTAGAGCTTCGCTAAGCTATACCAAATAGACCTAGAGGAGAACGGATCTAGAGGGAGAGAGAGGGCAGCACGTGGCAATTAGGGTTAGGAGGTGCCCTCAAAATCCCTCAATATATAGAGGAGGAATGGGAGAGGAGGCGGCCTTGGACCCTAGTCCAAGTAGGGCTTCCGCCGAAGCAACAATGAAGGAATCCACCTCCCACAAGGGAGGTGGAATCCTATTAGGACTCCTTCCTAATTTGGCCCTTTTTGCCTTCTTCACCCCAGCCGCATGGGGGCTTAGGGGAGGCTTCGGCCAGCCCACCAGGGGATGGGCTGCCTCCTCTCATAGCCCATGAGGCCCTTTGGGTCAAGACACCCCTCCCGATGGTCCCTGGTACCCTCTCAGCATCCCCGTACACTACCGATGAGCCAGAAACTTTTTTGGTGGCCAAAACGGGACTTCCTATATCAATCTTTACTTCTATACCATTCCAGAGCTCCTCGTGATGTCCTGGATCTCATCCGGCACTCCAAACAACCTTCGGTCATCAACATACATAACTCAATACTACCAAAACGTCACCGAACCTTAAGTGTGCAGACCCTGCGGGTTCGATAACTATGTAGACATGACCGAGACACCTCTATGGTCAATAACCAATAGCGGGACATGGATGACCATATTGGTTCCTACATATTCTCCGAAGATCCTTATCAGTTGAACCTCTATGTCAAGGATTCAATTAATCCCGTATGTTGTTTCCTTTGTCCTTCAGTATGTTACTTGCCCGAGATTCAATCGTTGGTATCTCCATACCTAGTTCAGTCTCGTTACCGGAAAGTCTCTTTAATCATTCTATAATACAAGATCCCGTGGCTAACAATTTAGTCACATTGCTTGCTAGGCTTGTTGTTATGTTGTATTACCGAGTGGGCCCTAAGATACCTCTCCGTCACACGGAGTAACAAATCCCACTCTTGATCCATGCCAACCCAACAGACACCCTCGGAGATACATGTAGAGCATCTTTATAGTCACCCAATTACGTTGCCACGTTTGATACACACAAGGTATTCCTTCGGTGTCGGTGAGTTGCATGATCGCATGGTCATAGCAACAGATACTTGACATGCAGAAAACTATAGCAATAAAGTGACACGATCATATGCTATGTTTATAGTTTGGGTCTTGTCCATCACATCATTCTCCTAATGATATTATCCCGTTATCAAATGACATCTTATGTCCATGGCCAGGAAACCTTGACCATCTTTGATTAACGAGCTAGTCTATTAGAGGCATACTAGGGACATGGTGTTGTCTATGTATCGACACATGTATCTGAGTTTCCGATCAATACAATTCTATCAAGGATAATATTTGGAGCAGGGGGTTCAAGAGGGGAGAAGCCTAAACTTTGAACACTCTCAAAATTCCGATTCAAATCGTCCTCCCACTACTAGGGAAAACCATATACACAGAACCTTAGAAGTAGCACTGGATAAAAAGCGGCGCTACTGCTACATAGCAGTAGAGCGCGTCCAGAAACGGCGCTAGTGCTAACTACTTAGAAGTAGTGCGGCATTAAAAACAACGCTACTACTAATATTGCCCCACCGTTGCCGCCAAGATAGGTTTAGCAGTAGCGCTGGTTCCTAAAACGCGCTATAGCTACATCAGGTAGCAGTAACGTTGTTTCCTAAAACGTGCTATTACTATCTTGACATAACACCGGCCCGCGCGGGATTCCTCTCCTTCACTTCTGTACTCCATCCCCATTCCCCCATTCGATCCCTATCCTCCGCCGCCGCCGTCGTGGTCCATTGCCGCCCGTGCACCCTCCGTCGCGGTGCGCTCCTCCACCCGCACCCGTCCGTTGCCGCCCGCACCCCGTCCGTTGCTGCCCGCGCACCCTCCGTCACCCCCGAGCGCCAACTCGCCGTCGGCATCTCCCCCAAGCTCCACCTTGTCGGTGGCATCTGCCCCGAGCTCCACCTCACCGCCGACGTCTCCCTAGCCCCTTGTAAGTCCTCTTCCCCTCCTTCTCTCTATCTCTGTCTCTATAGGAAAGATTAGGTACGTAGTACAAACTAGTATGAACTCCAGGAAAGATTAGGTAGTTTTCTTACTATTATATATTAGTATGAATTAGTATGAACCCTAGCACAGATTAAGACCTTATTGCATTTTCTTCAAGTTCTATATTTTTCTTAATTTTATATGCAAATGATTCGAGTGGCCTATGTTTCGCTGAAATGTTGATTCGCTTCTGTTCCGGTGAATTTCACGTGCTCGGCATGTCCACTTTTTAGAAAAGGTCATGTCAAAATTTTGGCATGACTTGTGCTAAAAAGTAGGCATATCGAGTGTCAAGATTTGCTGGGAAACGACATTCCGGAAAACCGAGAAAAAAATGAGTCTAAAATGAGTTTAAGAAATGAAGCATTTCTGAAATAGCAACACATTAAACGATAAGAAAATGTTCTCATAGGAATTTGTCTCGACATCGACGATGCCCCGCCCGCATCCTCGTCGTCTTCGAGTCGGCGGCGATATCCTTGAGAGGCGCAATGTCCGGGACTAGGCTCCGTCGGGATGGCACTGGAAGGTGCTACCTTCTCGGGCTTGGAGCCTGGTGAGGAATCCGGGTCTCGTCGTCGACAAGGGGATTCTTTGGTGGCGGTCACGTGGGCCACTTTCGGTGCATAGGGAGCAGTCCCCCACGAAGGTGGTACGTCACCGTGTCAGGGAAGAGGGCGAGTATGTACGTTGCTACATGGCTGCGTTGGACGCTCCAATACCTGGCAGGTTCTTCCGGGCCCGCACCTAAGTTATGATCGAGTGATGGTTCCTTATCTTGGGGTGTCCACCGCCAGCGACTCAGAGACCGCTAGTGAACTGAGTTCACGGTCCTCCACTTTGGATTCTAGGATATTCGATCTCTATTAGTGATCTTATATGATAATATTCAATATGTATTAGTTAATACTTGATGATGCATTAACTGGATTATTCAATATGATGTAATAGTGATATTATATTCGAGTTCATTGTAAATGTATTAGTGATATTATATCGGTATAATGCGTGTGTGAATTTCGGTCTGTCGTTGCTCCTTGTGTGACTTTCATGCATATGTATTCTTCATGGAGGAATCCCGACTGTTGTCGTGGGGGGCGCTTCCTCCTCTTCTCTTCTTGTGATATATACCTCGGTATAATGCGCAAGGAGAGGAGAGGAGGTGCGTCCATCACCGAGGGCCGAACTATTAGTGTGAGAGAGTGTCCACCAACATATATAAACCACCATATCAGTGTGAGAGAGTGCGCACCAACACACCATGAGATATGAGAATTATTTAAGGAAATCCTCGACAGTCCGAAAGTCAACCGACATTGAATTAGGTCTATTTGGACGTGTGTGTATGTTATTGCAGGGAACCCCTCCTTGTGCCTATGTTTTGTCGGAATGTTGATTCATTTCTGTCCCGACAAATTTCAGGCGCTCAATATGTCTTATTTTAATAATGGGCATGCCGAATTATTGAATCATGAACACAAGAAATGTGTGATGACGATAGGATCCGTGAGTGTGAACTCTGCGGCGAAGATAACGGTTTGTGCGACCAGCTGCCTCACCTGCGAGACGACAGGTTCTTCACCATCAAGCTTGACGAGACCTTCATTGTTTCTACGATACGCAACGATGACAAGTGTTTTTTCGTAATTAAGCATGACTTCTATTTCTTTGCTTCAACGTGTAATTTTTGTTTTATATAATTCGACTAGTTCATCCCCTACCATGCAAGACGGTATGTCTTGGAGAGGCTTGCTTTCGAGGACCACCAGAGTATGGAGACGAGGAGAGCTAACCTGAGGACTAAACATGGCCACACATTTCTGGTCAAAGTAATGAATGCAGTTAATAACATAGAATTAGGATGCTCAAATTGGAAAGCTCTTTGCAAGGCATATGGATTACAGGAGGATATGGAAATAACCTTCCATCTTCGTTCTGAAGATCATATTGAAGGTAAGATCGACATTTGGATGGATGTCGATATGCTTCCTGTTTTACCTCCATGTGAGTTTGTCAACCATGCATATTTGTCAAGAAATTTGCATTCTATATTTAAAAATAGTTGATGTTCATCCATACTAAATTTGTTAATTTATAATTTACAGCTTATTTCGTTTCTTTGAGTGAAACACGGGAAGTAGTTGACACGACACACTACACTTATGGATCACATCTAACTTGGAAAAACAAGGATGTTCTTATCAACTTTGTTATTGGTGTCTTAGTTGGTAGGGACAACTTTCTGTATAATTTGAGAGCTGATCCAAATTATATAAATTACATGCCACTAGTGCATAGGTTGAGGGCGGATGGCATTTGCCGAAATATCTTGGTATGAATTATTAAGTGCACTACTATTGCGTAAATGATGTTGATTACATTGCTAACTAGGCTTTTAGTATGTTCTTCAACAAAAACTGCCAAATGATGTTGTGTCTCTGTTGATGCATGACGGAGGTTATATGACAATTAAAAGTCCTATGAGGCCCCAATTCTCTTTTGCATACTCGACTGAGTGCAAACCATCAAGACGACTCCAAATTGAAGCATAGGGACAAATGAAGAAGGATCGCAAGCCACAAGTTAAAGACTGTTGGATCTCTTTGCTCCATCATGGAGACATATGTGTTATTTTGTTTTATATCATTTTACGTAGGAGGGAGGACTAGGTTCTATGAGAGAGAAGTTTTCTGGTTTATATTAACTTGCATGATCGATTAGTATGATTAGTATTATGATGTTTTTCTGTTTTATGAGATTTTAACCATGTATGATAAGATGATGATGATTTGTTAGATGAGTAAGATGATGCTGAGTTATATGACATATATTTCATTAAAACATCATATTTTCCTCTAATTCAACATGATCACTTGCATCCATGCACTTTAATCTAAATGTAGTTGTTGGCACAATAATTATTGATGTTTTACATTAATATGTGTAACCGTGTGTAAATACAATATAAATATAAAAAAGGAACATATGTGTTTAATAGTGTCGCGGGTTAAAGAAGCACGCTACTGATAACTAGGTTAACAGTAGTGCTGGTTAAGAGGCGCTACTGCTAAATTTTAGCTATAACCAGCGCTACTGATAAAAGTTAGCTGTAACGCCTTATCAATAGCACGGGTGTCCGCGTTATTGATACACCTAAAAACCGTGTTATTGCTAGGCTTTTCCCTAGCAGTGTCTCAACACACGAGGTGTGAGCCTATTTATAGTGTCTCGATATTTTGCGGCAATACTCACAATTTGGATGATTTTGTGGAACAAGGTGGACGAGGCAGGTGTGGACCACCCCAATAGCACGACAAGAGTACCACGGCGACTTGCTTCAAGGCATTGTTGCACGAAGAAGGTTGTGCTCCACCTTTGCCAGGTAGGGTGTGATCAAAATATATTATATTAATATAAGAGTATTTAGATTATTAAAGTAGTGTTTTAAATGTTTTTATATTAGTTTACGAAGAGAATACATCATAAGCTTCAGGACATCTTCTTATCCAGCCACTCATTTATGCATCATGGTTCGTGCGAACACTTTTTTCTTTTTTATTTCTTCCACATAAAACAACATTGAACTTCAAACTTTGCAAAGCAACAAAACATTCTATCTATAAAATGGGAAAAACTTTCAGATTTTTTTGGGCAACCTAAATACTAAAAATAACATTTTTTAAATAAAAAAATCTCATTTCGTATATTTATGTTGGACCAAAAAAATCTGAAAGTTTTTTCCAAATTCTAGTTAGAACGTTTAGTTGTGATGCAAATATTGAAGTTCATTTGTTTTCTTATTTGAAAGAAACAAAAAAGAGAAATTTTGGTATAGTAACTTAGTTATCTAGCATAAATCTTAAATCAATATTGATGAATAAGGATAAAAAGTGTTCAGAAGCCCGAGCTTCCAAAAATCCACGTCGGTGGATGCGATGGCCCATTTTCATCAGGGAGTGTTGTTTTGTTACAAGACAGAGGGCATGCACGCTCACATATAGAATGTACTCTAATATATCGCATCATCAGACCGGATCCAGAACCTGCTCCATGTGTACTGACTCATACAGCTATTTCGAACCTTCAAGATACAGTCCTCAAAGGTACACCATACATGATTACACGATGCGAATAATGCAACACATCTATGTAAAAAAGGTTATCGGTAAACATCACCCTAATCATCTTTACATGGCACCGAATTAACAATGATGCCCGCCTATCTGGAAATCTGGATCCAGTGTACTCCTTTTTGATCATTTATGTGTGCATGCTTCCTCATGGCATGGGCCATCTGCCATTGATCTACCGAAAACTATCAAGGCTGCGGTCCGCGGAATCCCATGACTGGCATGAACGTGACCAATCAAGTTTAAGAGCCACTCGATTCCGTTAACAAGCTGGAAGCACTAACAAAATCATCGGTATTCAAACCCACAAATGAAAAGAACGAAAGATGCTTGTATATATAGTAAGATAATCCAAAAGCTCAAGGTCTTCTTAGAGAATAAGCATCCACTCTAATAATATTCATGTTCCAGCAATACAATAATGATTACTCATGTTTCGTCAAAAAAGATTAATCAATGGTACGATCTATGCATTTAAATAAACACATGTTTTTTCTAGCTAAGCAGGTGTACATTTTTTAATTCTACTGTACGCTAGAAAAAAACTATTTTGTACACGGTAGATCTTTTTAACAAACACCAATTACAAAGTAAACGCACGTAGTCACACCATCACACACACATACACATCAAAGTATCAAATCGTGAGAGAAAACAATTTCATGACGGCTTCCTGTGATAACTATAGTGAACGCTGTAACGGCTATAGCGAGGACTTTTCAGTGTGAGTGATGATTTTTGTACCTCCTTACTGAATTTGGCGTTGTTTAGAGGGATACCTGAAGCAGTTCGTGGAGGCGGGCATACTGTAGGATGGAGGCTCATTGGCAGCAATAGGAGCACAATAGAGGCAATTTCATGGAAGATTTAATTTCATGATACACGCGTGCACACACAGTTGGAGAATTATTTTTCCATCGGGCCACTTGATAGGCTATTACGGCTAGACAACTAGACCGGAGGGACAAGAAGGGATGGTTTACTCAAGTTCAGGCCCTCGACATCGAGGTAAAACCCTAGTTCTTACTGGGGTTGTATTGATATGGTGTGTAGGGGTGTACAAAGATGATTGAAGGATTGAGAGTAATCTCTATGGTCATGTGTATATTCACTAGCCTATCCCCGTCATAAATGGATATTAGTGTCCAGGGCTTACCGGGTCTTGTTCGATTAGGGTAATGGAGGGGTCCTCTTCGATGTCAGCTTCGTTATCTTATAATCCAAGTATTTTGAGTCTTTCTCTCAATTGGGCCCATAGGGCAGGACGATGACCCAAGGCATAAACTGACTTGGGGGACCTCAGACCATCCTACTTAGGCCGGCTTCCAGTATGATTTGGCACATCTATGTTGTAACACCATCAGTAGCCCATGAATCAATTTTTGCGTGAGATTACTTCTTGGTTGGAGCCAATATGGAGGCGTCGTCTTCTGCAAGCCGGTCGAGGTCGTAAATGGTTCATGAAGCTCCTCGGAAAATAAATCGGTACCACTGGTTCTTCTAAGAAAACACGTAATGTGTCATGAACGATCTTCATCAGCCGCCTTGCCCTCCATATCCAGGTTGCCTAATGGTGGTGGTCGCATCCGATCTTGAACTGCTGGTGAAGATAGCCGACCTTCATGAAAAAAATTTCCCGTCTAACCGGTTTCCCGCTAGCTGACTTCCCATAGAACTTATGATAATTTTCAAATGGAGCGCCGACCATCGGCCTTGGGGTGACGAGCCAGGCTCAGGAAAGTTGGTCGAGCCGGACCATCTTGGTCCAACTGACCGTTGGTCAACGAGACATGCACACAGGGAAGCGGGCACCATAAAGGCCACAACCCATCATGGCGACATGGCCAAGCACAACACCTCGGGCGCTATCATCATTAATGGTGCGCCTCGATTCACACTCGTGTTAGTGAGAAATGGGGAGGGTTATCATGTTGTGTACCACAACGCGACCACTATTGTTTCCTCTCCCATCGGAGCTTTATAAGGGAGGGACACAACACTTTTCTAATTTTCCTCCTTCTCCATATCGTCTCTCGAGCGCTCGATCCTCGACGGTTCCCCTTGTTGAAGGTCATTCTATCTCTCTACCATGCTTTCTCTCTCGATCCTCACATGCTGATGACTGATGGCTCCCAAGTCATCCAAGACCCCTATGGCGAAGAGCGGCACCACGGACAAGCAGGATGTCCGCAATGACAAGGGTAAGCTGAAGTTTGTCTTTGGCACAAAGGGGAAGTGCATGGCATTAACTATTATCTTCGCGCATCTCCACCACTCTCCGAGAAGGGACACCTACCACTGCCGGGAATCATGGACTGTCGCTTGCCGGTGACGACCATCGCCCCAGGAGACGTCATTGAAGTCCTCCCTAAGCTAGGAGATGATGACCTGGTATACTTCATTCCATTTCTTATCTTTGTCCCTGGATTCCTAGTACATCCTTTCTTTTAAGGGCTCCTTCACTTTTATGGGTTGTAACTGCATCACCTTATCCGAAACGGCATCCTTCGCATTTCATGCGTCATGGATCAGCGCAAGTATTTTATCGGTATTGAGCCACATTTCGGTCACTGGCAGTAGTACTTCAAAGTGAAGATCCAACGCAATGTCATGGATGTAGGAGATATGACCTAGCGGCAATAATAACATCTATTATTTATCTCCAAGTTCGTGATTAAGTTTATATTGCGTTCTATAACTGTAATGGTTCTTGAGTATGTACATCCATAAAGGCTCAGACGGAAACCCATGTGAACATGGGAAATAATAATAGGTAAAATGTATTCCTAGTCATGCATCTAATACTAGTTCAAGTGATAGTCACATTTTCCTGATCATGGGCATGACTATGCAGAAAATTTTGAAAAATACTATTAAAAGAAAACTTGTGTTCGATCGACCCAAAGGTGATGTTATGATATGAGATATATTCTGTTGGGAGACATAGTAGTAAATCGAAAAATTTCCTACGTGTTCACCAAGATCTATCTATGGAGAAACCAACAACGAGTAAGGGACGAGTGGATCTCGTACCTTTGAAGATCGCTAAGCGGAAGCGTTACAAGAATGCGGTTGGTGGAGTCGTAATCGTAGCGATTCAGATCGCGGTGGACTCCGATCTTAGCGCCGAACAACGGCGCCTCCGCATTCAACACACGTGCATCCCGGTGACGTCTCCTACGCCTTGATCCAGCAAGGAGGAAGGAGAGGTTGAGGGACAGCTCCGGCAGCACGACGGCATGGTGACGGTGGAGCTGCATGGTCTCCGGCAGGGCTTCGCCAAGCACACGGAGAACGAGGAGAAGGAGGAGTAGGGCTGCCCTGAGAAGGAGAGAGAGTCGTGTCTCAAACATCCCGAAAGGCTCAACTATATATAGGAGGAGAGGGAGGAGGGTGCCCACCCCTAGGGTTCCCACCCTAGGTGGTGCGGCAGCCCTAGATGGGATCTTGGCCGGCGGCCAAGAGGGAGGGAGAGGTGGTGCGGCAGCCCTAGCTGCCCTAGGGTGGGCCTAGGGCCCAACTAGGCCTAGGGTTTGCCCCCCCTCTCTCCTTGCTGTGCCTTGGGCCCGGCGGGAGCGGTGCACCAGCCCACCTAGGGGCTGATTCCCTCCACCTTCGGCCCATGCAGCCCTCCGGGGCCCGTCGCCCCTCCGGTGGACCCCCGAAACCCTTCCGGTGGTCCCGGTATGTTACCGATGACGCCCGAAACATTTCCGGTAACCAAAACCTCACTTCCCATATATCAATCTTTATCCCCGGACCATTCCGGAACTCCTCGTGACATCCAGGATGTCATCCGGGACTCCAAACAACCTTCGGTTACCACGTCCACTATTTCCCTATAACCCTAGCGTCATCGAACCTTAAGTGTGTAGACCCTATGGGTTCGGGAGACACGTAGACATGATTGAGACACCTCTCCGGTCAATAACCAACAACGGGATCTGGATACCCATGTTGACTCCCACATGCTCCACGATGATTTCATCGGATGAACCACGATGTCGGAGATTCAATCAATCTCGTATACAATTCCCTTTGTCTACCGGTATGATACTTGCCCAAGATTCGATCGTCGGTATCCTTATACCCTGTTCAATCTTGTTACCGGCAAGTCTCCTTACTCGTTCCGTAACACATAATCCCGTGGCTAACTCCTTAGTCACATTGAGCTCATTATGATGATGTCTTACCGAGTGGGCCCAGAGATACCTCTCCGTCATACAGAGTGACAAATCCTAGTCTCGATTCGTGCCAACCCAACAGACACTTTCGGAGATACCCGTAGTGCACCTTTATAGCCACCCAGTTACGTTGCGACATTTGGCACACCCAAAGCATTCCTACGGTATCCGGGAGTTGCACAATATCATGGTCTAGGGAAATGATACTTGACACTGGAAAAGCTTTAGCAGACGAACTACATGATCTTGGGCTATGCTTAGGATTGGGTCTTGTCCATCACATCATTCTCCTAATGATGTGATCCCGTTATCAATGAAATTCAATGTCCATGGTCATAAAACTGTGACCATCTATTGATCAACGAGCTAGCCAACTAGAGGGTCACTTGGGACATGTTGCGGTCTATGTATTCACACATACATTACGGTTTTCGATCAACACAATTATAGCATGAACAATAGACAATTATCATGAACAAGGAAATACAATAATAACCATTTTATTATTGCCTCTAGGGCATATTTCCAACAGGCTCCCACTTGCACTAGAGTCAATAATCTAGTTACATTGTGATGAATCAAACAACCTGCACCATTCTGGTGTTGATCTTGTTTCGCTCATGAGAGAGGTTTAGTCAACCAATCTGCGACATTCAGATCCGTGTGTACTTTACAAATATCTTTATCTCACTCCTGAATGTTATCACGAATGGAGTTGAAGGGGTGCTTGATGTGTCTTGTCTTCTTGTGAAACCTGGGCTCCTTGGCAAGGGCAATAGCTCTAGTGTTGTCACAGAATAGAGTCATCGGGCCCGACGCATTGGGAATTACTCCTAGGTCGGTGATGAACTCCTTCATCCAGACTCTTGCTTTGCTGCTTCCGAAGCAGCTATATACACCGCTTCACATGTAGATGTCGCCACGACGCTTTGATTGCTGTTGCACCAGCTAACTGCCCCTCCGTTCAAAATATAGACGTATCCGGTTTGCGACTTGGAGTCGTCTGGATCTGTGTCGAAGCTAGTATCGACATAACCCTTTACGACGAGCTCTTCGGCACCTCCATATACGAGAAACATGTCCTTTGTCCTTTTCAGGTACTTCAGGATATTCTTGACCGATGTCCAGTGTTCCGCTCCGGGATCACTTTGGTACCTCCCTACCAAACTTATGGCAAGGTTCACATCAGGTCTGGTACACAGCATGGCATACATAATAGAGCCTATGGCTGAAGCATAGGGGATGACACTCATCTCTTCTCTATCCTTTGTCGTGGTCGGGCACTGAGTCGTACTCAATCTCACACCCTGCAACACAGGCAAGAACCCCTTCTTGGACTGATCCATATTGAACTTCTTCAATATCTTGTCAAGGTATGTGCTTTGTGAAAGACCTATGAGGCGTCTCGATCTATCTCTATAGATCTTGATGCCTAATATGTAAGCAGCTTCTCCAAGGTCCTTCATTGAAAAACATTTATTCAAGTAGGCCTTTACTTTTTCCAAAAGTTCCATATCATTTCCCATTATCAGTATGTCATCCACATATAATATGAGAAATGCTACAGAGCTCCCACTCACTTTCTTGTAAATACAGGGTTCTCCATAAACCTATACAAACCCAAACGCTTTAATCACCTTATTAAAGCGAATGTTCCAACTCCGAGATGCTTGCACTAGCCCATCAATGGAGCGTTGGAGCTTGCATACTTTGTTAGCATCTTTAGGATCGACAAAACCTTCCAGCTGCATCATATACAGTTCTTCCTTAAGGAAGCCATTAAGGAATGTCATTTTGACGTCCATCTGCCAGATCTCATAATCATAAAATGCGGCAATTGCTAACATGATTCAGACAGACTTCAGCAACGCTACGGGTGAGAAAGTCTCATCGTAGTCAACCCCTTGAACTTGTCGATAACCCTTAGCGACAAGCCGAGCCTTATAGATGGTCACATTACCATCCGCGTCAGTCTTCTTCTT
This sequence comes from Hordeum marinum, assembly GCA_022496015.1. Classification (NCBI taxonomy): domain Eukaryota; kingdom Viridiplantae; phylum Streptophyta; class Magnoliopsida; order Poales; family Poaceae; genus Hordeum; species Hordeum marinum. The sequence goes on along the minus strand of CM039675.1, from coordinate 392,489,932 downwards.
AAAGATCCTTTTATTTTCAATGGCTCGCTTATCATCAGGCAAGTCCACCAAAGTCCATACTTTTTTCTCATACATGGATCCTATCTTGGATTTCATGGATTCAAGCCATTTGTTGGAATCCGGGCCCGCCATCGCTTCTTCATAGTTCAAAGGTTCACCATTGTCCAACAGCATGATCTCTAGGACAGGGTTGCCATACCACTTTGGTGCAGAACGTGTCCTAGTGGACCTTCGATGTTCAATAGTAACTTGATCTAAAGTTTCATGATCATCATCATTAACTTCCTCTCCAGCCGATGTAGGCTCCACAGAAACAACTTCATGTGTTGCGCTACTCTCCGGTTCGAGTGGAGGTACAATTACCTCATCAAGTTCTATTTTCCTCCCACTTACATCTTTCGAGGGAAACTCTTTATCGAGAAAGGATCCATTCTTGGCAACAAAGACTTTGCCTTCGGATCTGAGGTAGAAGGTATACCCAATAGTCTCCTTGGGATATCCTATGAAGACACACTTTTCCGCTTTGGGTTCGAGCTTCTCAGGTTGAAGTTTCTTCACATAAGCATCGCATCCCCAAACTTTTAGAAACGATGGCTTAGGTTTCTTTACAAACCATAATTCATACGGCATCGTCTCAACGGACTTTAACGGTGCTCTATTTAAAGTGAATGTGGTAGTCTCTAATGCAAATCCCCAAAATGATATCGGTAAGTCGGTAAGAGTCATCATAGATCGCACCATATCCAATAGAGTGTGATTATGACGTTCAGACACACCATTTCGCTGAGGTGTGCCAGGCGGCGTGAGTTGTGAAACAATTCCACATTTCCTTAGGTGCGTGCCAAACTCGTGACTCAAATATTCTCCGCCACGATCAGATCGTAGGCACTTTATTTTCCTATCACGTTGATTCTCTACCTCACTCTGAAATTCCTTGAACCTTTCAAAGGTTTCAGACTTGTGTGTTATTAAGTAGACATACCCATATCTGCTCAAGTCATCAGTGAGGGTTAGAACATAACGGTAGCCACCGCGAGCCTCGACGCTCATTGGACCGCATAGATCGGTATGTATTATCTCCAATAAGTCAGTTGCTCGCTCCATTGTTCTGGAGAACGGAGTCTTGGTCATCTTTCCTACGAGGCATGGTTCACATGTGTCAAATGATTTGAAATCAAGAGACTCCAAAAGTCCATCAGCATGGAGCTTCTTCATGCGTTTGACACCAATATGACCAAGGCGGTAGTGCCACATGTAAGTGTGACTATCGTTGTGAACCTTACACTTTTTTGTACTCACACTATGGACATGTGTAACATCACGTTCGAGATTCATCAAAAATAAACCATTGACCAGTGGGGCATGACCATGAAACATTTCTCTCATATAAATAGAACAACCATTATTCTCATATTTAAATGAGTAGCAATCTCGCATCAAGCGAGATCCAGATACAATATTCATGCTCAAAGCTGGTACTAAATAACAATTATTGAGGTTTAAAACTAATCCCAAAGGTATATGTAGAGGTAGCGTGCCGACGGAGATCACATCAACCTTGGATCCATTCCCGACGCGCATGGTCACCTCGTCCTTTGCCAGTCTTCGCTTATTCTGCAGCTCCTGCTTGGAGTTACAAATGTGAGCAACCGCACCGGTATCAAATGCCCAGGAGCTACTACGAGCGCTGGTAAGGTACACATCAATAACAAGTATATCACATATACCTTTAATGTTGCCGGCCTTCTTATCCGCTAAGTACTTGCGGCAGTTCCTCTTCCAGTGACTGGTACCCTTGCAATAAAAACACTCAGTGTCAGGCTTGGGTCCATTCTTGTTCTTCTTCCCGACAACTTGCTTACCGGTCACGGCAACAACTTTTCCGTCCTTCTTGAAGTTCTTCTTACCCTTGCCTTTCTTGAAACTAGTGGTCTTATTCACCATCAACACTTGATGCTCCTTTCGATCTCAACCTCCGCTGATTTGAGAATCGAGTACAACTCAGGAATGGACTTCTCCATACCCTGCATGTTGTAGTTCATCACAAAGCTCTTGTAGCTAGGTGGGAGCGAATGGAGGATCCTATCAATAACCGAGTCATCTGGGAGATTAACTCCCAAATGAGTCAAGCGGTTGTGCAACCCAGACATTTTGAGTATGTGCTCACTGACAGAACTATTCTCCTCTATCATACAGCTGAAGAACTTGTTGGAGACGTCATATCTCTCGACCCGGGCATGAGCTTGAAAAACCAGTTTTAGCTCTTGGAACATCTCATATGCTCCGTGTTGCTCAAAACACTTTTGGAGCCCCGGTTCTAAACTCTAAAGCATGCCGCACTGAACAAGGTAGTAATCATCGCAGCTTGACTGCCAAGCGTTCGTAACATCTTGGTCCGCTGGGAAAATGGGTGGGTCACCTAGCGGTGCATCAAGGACATACAATCTCTTGGAAGCTATGAGGATGATCCTCAAGCTACGGACCCTGTCTGCATAGTTGCTTCCATCATCTTTTAGCTTGGTTTTCTCTAGGAACGCATTGAAGTTGAGGGTGACATTAGCATTGGCCATTATCTCTACAATATAGATAGTAAATACAATTTTTAGACTAAGTTCATGATAATTAAGTTCACATAATCAATGAACTCCCACTTGGATAGATATCTCTCTAGCCATCCAAGTGATACATGATCCATGTCAACTAGCCCGTGTCCGATCATCACGTGAGACGGACTATTCATCCATGGTGAACATCTCCATGTTGATCGTATCTTCTATACGACTCATGTTCGACCTTTTGGTCTTCCGTGTTCTGAGGCCATGTCTGTACATGCTAGGATCGTCAAGTCAACCTAAGTGTTTCCTGTGTGTAAATCTGGCTTACACCCGTTGTATGCGAACGTTAGAACCTATCACACCCGATCATTATGTGGTGCTTTGGAACAACAATCCTTAGCAACGGTGCACAGTTAGGGTGAACACCTTTCTTGAAAAAAAATTGAGAGGTCATCTTATTTACTACCGTTGTTCTAAGAAAATAAGATGTAAACATGATAAACATCACATGCAATCAATATAGTGACATGATATGGACAATATCATCTTGCTCCTTTGGTCTCCATCTTCGGGGCACCATGATCATCACTGTCACCGACATGACACCATGATCTCCATCATCATGATCTCCACCATCCTGTCTTCTTAAAGTTGTCTCGCCAACTATTACTTCTACTACTATGTCTAACGTTTAGCAATAAAGTAAAGTAATTACATGGCGTTTATGATTGACACGCAGGTCATACAATAAAATAAGACAACTCCTATGGCTCCTGCCGGTTGTCATATGCATCAACATGCAAGCCGTGAATCCTATTACAAGAACATGATCAATCTCATACATCACAATGCATCACATCACATCCTTTTGGCCATATCACATCACAAGGCATATGCTGCAAAAACAAGTTAGACGTCCTCTAATTTATAGTTCCAAGTTTTTACGTGGCTGCTATAGGTTTCTAGCAAGAACGTTTCTTACCTACGCGAAAACCATAATGTGATATGCCAATTGCTATTTACCCTTCATAAGGAACCTTTTCATCGAATCCAATCCGACTAAGGTGGGAGAGACAGACACCCGCTAGCCACCTTATGCAACAAGTGCATGACAGGCAGTGGAACCGGTCTCACGTAAGCGTACGTGTAAAGTTGGTCCGGGCTGCTTCATCCCACAATACTACCGAATCAAGATAAGACTAGTAGTGATAAGCAAATTAACAAGATCGACGCCCACAACAACTTTGTGTTCTGCTCGTGCATAGATTCTACGCATAGACCTAGCTCATGATGCCACTGTTGGGAGACGTAGTAGTAAATCAAAAAAATTCTAACGTGTTCACCAAGATCTATCTATGGAGAAACCAGCAACGAGTAAGTGAAGAGTGGATCTTCATACCTTTGAAGATCGCTAAGTGGAAGTGTGACAAGAACACGGTTGGTGGAGTCGTACTCGTGAACAAGGAAATACAATAATAACCATTTTATTAATGCCTCTAGGGCATATTTCCAACATATTCATCACGACTTAATGGTTTTATAACACAGAGATAGTTAGCATTCTAATAATTCCTTAGGACATGAGAGCATCAAGTTCCTTCATGAACTTTGAGGTTAATAGAACGCCATCCGTCATAGGGTGGCTATTGCGATGGCTTCAGGTTCATGGAAAAGTATGACAATGGACTTGAGAACTCAAGATTGGGATTTGCTCCTCCAATGATGGAGATATATTCTTCGTGTCCTCTTGGTGTTACGGTATCCATCATTGTTGGAAATATTCCCTAAAGGCAATAATAAATTGGTTATTATAATATTTCCTTGTTCATGGTAATCATCTCTTATCCATGCTATAATTATATTGATCAGAAACTCAGATACATGTGTGGATGCATAAACAACACTATGTCCCTAGTAAGCCTCTACTAGACTAGCTCGTTGATCAATGATGGTCTAGGTTTCCTGACCATAGACATGAGTTGCCGTTTGATAATGGGATCACATCAGTAGGAGAATGATGTGTCGGTGTAGAGAATAGGGGGTGTTCACTACCCCTAGACACACACCGACAAGTCACAGCCTCTAGGCGGGAAGGACATGGCAATGAAGAAATCCACTTATAGCGAAGAGACCAGGTGTCGTCCCACCTGGGTACATGTCGAGGCGCCGAGGATGGAGGAGGCTAAGCGGTGACAATGGGACGGGCTCATGTCCCGTCGCATAAAAGGTCACAGATGCCCGATGAAGCATTAAATGTGCCTGTCTCGCACCGTCAGTGTTAGGTATGATAGCACTGTAGCACTATACACCTTGTGTATGCACTATACGCCATTGTTGGTGACCCCTTCGAAAGTATAAAAGGAGGCCCAGGGCGTTATGGTAGAGGACTTTTTTATCGCTCTCTGGCCCATTCTGCATGAGTAGCAGCTGTGTACTGTAGCGCTCCTAGAACCTGAGCTAGAACTCATCCAATACAACCAAGTAGGAGTAGGGTGTTGCGAATCTTTGCGGCCCGAACCTGGGTAAAATCCCGAACGTTAGTCGTCACATCTGCTCTCTGTGCGAGCCTTCTTCCCCGCCGAATCGAAAGGGTCCTCCCGATCCCATAGGTGTCGTTTCCGCCGACATATTTGGCACGCCAGGTAGGGGAAGAGGTTGTGTGGACCTGATCTGGTGACTAGCAGGCTAGTTCCTTCATAATCATCATCGTCATGGCGCCCAAGAAGAAACTAGGGCGGCTGAAATTGTTTGCGAAAGCTAAGTCCTAAAACTTTAATTGCTTTTTGCTGTTTAGCTTTTATCCTTGATGTTTTCTTTTGTACAACCTGTGCGCGAGGGAGCGCTCTTAAAATACTCTGCACTCCTGGTTGTTCTGGGTCCGCCTGGCAACATAGGTGCAGCTGCAGTTGTTTTTAGAGCGTCAAACTCCCGAAGAGGCGGCATTCTTGAAAGGCTGGTAGACAGGACCTGATCATAAGCGCTGTTACCGGAACGTGCGCATTCGGGGAGTATTCCAGCAAGCGTAGGGATTCATTGTACAAAAATGCAATCATTCAAGGAGAAGGCTATATAAGTTTTATGTTTAGATTTGTGCGTAAACCCGTATACTGAGGAGCCTTCCCGGGGCTAGTCGCGCCTCTAATCGCCTCGAGTCCACTCAGCGATGTGAGCAGCTGCACTAAAACTGGGAAGGTAAGATTTCCACCTTCCTGGGGATAGTCGTGCCTCTAATTGCCTCGAGTCCTCTCGGTGATGTGTACAGCTGCACTAAAGCTGGGAAGGTAAGATTTTTCGGAAAGCGACATTCCCGGCAAGATGCAAGGACCCGTTTCTCAAGCACTGCCGGTTGGAGCGTGCACACTGGAAAGTTTTCCGGCAAGCGCGGGTTGTCTTGATTGATGTTTTGTCCTTGTACATCAATATGCATGCAAAAGGACCTTGCCTTGGTTAGCCCACGCTCTAGTTTTGCCTCGAGTTCGCTCAGCAAACTTAGCAGATGCGTTCTAGCCCAGCAAGTCGCCTTGTCGTAGCGACATTTCCAGCAGGCTCTTAAGGACCTGTTCCTCAAACGGCGTATGATATACAATATATGCAAGGACGGGATTAATCACGAGAGCAGCAGACATTCATTTAGTATAAAGAAACATGTGTCGCAGACATAGAGATTGGTCTAACTAAGATAAATTGTTTCTTTATATGTGCCATTGCAGCAATAGGGATGCGAAAAGTACTTCAGTCCCGACAGTTGCTTTATTCTCAGCGGCACGCGGCAGCCGAGAAAGCCAAGGACGCCGTGCTGGAGCCCGGCAAGATCTTGCCGAGATGGCTTACGGAGCCCTAGCAGGATCCATACCTGGCAAGACCCAAGACGGCAGTGAGGCATTCGCAATAGACGGCGGCGACAGCATATATGAGCATATGAATCGAGCACCGCACCCACATCACCCTTTTTGAGGAAGGCTCGGGGGTTGGCTCTTCATCACGCGGTATGGCCCTTTCCTTTGGGCACATGGCTCCTACTGCCATCCTGCTATGCCTGCCCATGCTACCGGCAAGCCCAAGGCCCGGCAAATCGCAAGCGTTTTTCATCACCATCAACATGCGGTTCAAAAGTCATGAGTGGATGTTACTTCTCGCCATGCGTGTATCGGTGCGTGTTTTTGGGCCTGGCCTAGACAAACACTATGCACGCTTGTCCGGCCCAGACCCGGGGGCTCCTTTCGGTGCAGAGAACAGGGGGGTTCACTACCCCTGGACACGCACCAACAAGTTGCAGCTTCCAGGCGGGAAGAACATGGCAAAGAAGAAATCCACTTATAGGACATATCCAGGAACCAAGTTTCCGGCAAGAACTACTTGTCGGGAATAGGTCTACACATCACCGGTAAGCTCAAGGCCGGCAAGATCAAGATAGAGTTTCCGGGAAGCAAGCCTTTCTGAGTGAAGACCTCCAGACAGGTCACCAAGAAGACCCGATGTTGGCCTCCCGGCAAGGCCTGCCGAGGGACAGCTGAATGCAAGTACAGGAATCTCAAGAAAGCATTCAAGCCAACAAATCAGGACCGAAGACCAAAGGCTGGGGGCCTGACAAGATCTTGCCGGGATGAACTATGGAGCCCCGGCAATAAGAGCACCCGGCAAGGCCTCGCCATCTTGCCAGCACAGAGAACAGGTGTCGTCCCACCTGGGTACGTGTCGAGGCGTCGAGGATGGAGGAGGCTAAACGGTGCCGATGGGACGGGCTCCTGTCCCGTCCCATAGAAGGTCAGAGATGCTTGTCGAAGCATTAAATGTGCATGTCTTGCATCATCAGTGTTAGGTATGATGGCACTGTAGCCCTGTACACCTCGTGTACGCACTGTACACCACTGTTGGTGACCCCTTAGAGAGTATAAAAGGAGGCCCAGGGCGTTACGGTAGAGGACTTTTTTTGGGGTTGCTCTCTGGCCCATTCTACATGAGTAGCAGCTGTGTACTGTAGCGCTCCCAGAAATTGAGCTAGAACTCATCCAATAAAACCAAGCAGGAGTAGTGTTTTACGTATCTTTGCGGCCCGAACCTGGGTAAAATCCCGCGCGTTAGTAATCAGATCTGCTCTCAGTGCGAGCCTTCTTCCCCGCCGAACCGAAGGGGTCCTCCCGATCCCATAGGTGTCCTTTACCCCTACATGATGTGATGGACAAGATCCAACCATAAGCATAGCATTTGATATTGTTAGTTTACTGCTACTACTTTCTTCATGTCAAGTATTTGTTCCTATCACCATGAGAACATGCAACTCCCTGACACTGGAGGAATGCCTTGTTTGTATCAAATGTCACAACATAACTGGGTGATCATAAAGGTGCTCTACAGGTATCTCCTAGGGTGTCTATTGGGTTGCCATGGATCGAGACTGGGATTTGTCACTCCCTATGACGGAGAGGTATCTCTGGGCCCTTTCGGTAATATAACACCACAAGAGGCTTGCAAGCAATGTGACAAAGCAGTTAGTCACGGATCTTGTATTACAGAACGAGTAAAGAAACTTGCCAGTAATGAGATTGAACTAGGTATGAAGATACCAACGATCGAATTTGGGGCAAGTAACATACCGCTAGACAAAGGGAATTGCATATGATCGTGTTAGTTTATTGCTATAGTTTTCTGCATTTCAAGTATATCTACCTATCACCATGAGATCAAGCAACAAAATGACACCGGAGGAATACCTTGTGTGTATAAAACGTCGCAACGTAACTAGGTGACTACAAATATGCTCTACAGGTATCTCCGAGGGTGTCTGTTGAGTGGGCATGGATCAAGACTGGGATTTTTTATTCCGTGTGACGAAGAGGTATCTCAGGGCCCACTCGGTAATACAACATCACAATAAGCCTTGCAAGAAAAGTGACTAAAGCGTTAGCCACGGGATCTTGTATTAGAGAACGAGTAAAGAAAATTCCCGGTAACGAGATTGAACTAGGTATAGAGATATCACCGATCGAATCTCAAGCAAGTAACATACCGAAGAACAAAGGGAACAACATACGAGATTAACTGAATCCTTGACCTAGGGGTTCAACCGATAAATATCTTCGTAGAATAGGTAGGAACCAATATTGGCATACAAGTCTCGCTATTGTTTATTGACCATATAGGTGTCTCGGTCATGTCTACATAGTTCTCGAACCCGCAAGGTCTGCACACTTAACGTTCGGTGACGTTTCGGTAGTATTGAGCTATGTATGATGGTGACCGAAGATTGTTCCGAGTCCCGAATGAGATCCCGGACGTCACGAGGAGCTTAGGAATGGTCCGGAGGTGAAGATTGATATATAGGAAGTCCCATTTTGGTCACCGGAAAAGTTTCGAGTATTTCCAGTAGTGTACCAGCGATGCCAGGAGGGTTCCGGGGGTCCATCGGGAGGGGCCGCCCACTCCGGGGGGCACATGGGCTTTAGGGGTGGCGCACCAGCCCTTAGTGGGCTGGGCAAGCCAGCCCCTAAGGGCCCATGTGAAGAGGAGGAAAGGAGGGCAAGTGGGGAGTCCTCCCAAGACTCCACCTCCCTTGTGGGAGGAGGAATCTGAGTGGGGGGAGGATTCCTCCCCCTGGTTCGGCTGACCCTAGGGGAAACCTTAGGGCACCAGCCCCTCCCCTCCCTCCTATATATAATGGAGGGGAGAGAGGTAAGCCACACCCCAAGCCACGGTGCAACCGTCCCCCTCCCACACACACTAGATCGTCTCCACCTCTAGTTTTCGGCGGTGCTTAGGCAAAGCCCTGCCGAAACAGCTCCACCACCACCGTCGCCACGCCATCACGTTGTCGGAGTTCTCATCTACCTCTCCACTCCCTCTTGCTGGATCAAGAAGGCAGCGATCGTCATCGAGCTGTACGTGTGCTGAACATGGTGGTGTCGTCCGTTCGACGCTAGATCGGAATGGGTCGTGGGACGGCTAGCGATTTGGATCGCGAAGACGTTCGACTACATGAACCACGTTTCTTAACGCTTCCCGCTTAGCGATCTACAAGGGTATGTAGATCCACTCTCCCTCTAGTAGATGCTTATCACCATGGATAGATCTTGCGTGTGCGTAGGAAATTTTTTGTTTCCCATGCAACATTACCCAATACCCCTAAGGCCCATGCGCGTAGGGGAAGGGAAACCCTAGGGGGGAGGGCCCTCCACTTGGCTTGGAGGGAACTCCTCCCTATTTGGCTGCCTCCCCTCCTTAGAGGAGGGTCCAGGGCTACACCCCAAGCACTCCAACACCTCTACATATAATGGGGAGGAGGCGCAAGGGCTGGACACAACAATTCCCACGCCATGCGGCCTCTCCTCTCTCTTGTTCATCATTGTTCGTAGTTCCGGAGGTGCTTGGCGAAGCCCTGCAGGGATTGCTCCACCGCCATATCCACCACGCCATTGTGATGGTTGAGATCACATATACTTCTCTTTCATATCTTGTTGGATCAAGAAGGAGGAGACGTCATCGAGCACTTGTGCGAACGCGGAGGTGTCGTTTGTTTAGCGCTAGATTGGATCGAATCGCGATTGCATCGTGAAAAGTACGACTGCATCAACCGTGTTATATACGCTTCCTCTTAGCAATCTACAAGGGTATGTATATGCACTCCCCCTCTCGTAGCTATACATCTCAATGGATAGATCTTGCGTCTGCGTAGGAATTTTTTTGTTTCCCATGCAATGTTCCCCAACAGTGGCATCATAAGCTAGGTCTATGCATAGATAATATGCACGAGTAGAACACAAAGATTTTGTGGGCGTTGATGTTCATTGCTTACCTCTTTAGTCTTAGTTTGATTCCGCGGTATTGTGGGATGAAGAGGACCAAAACAACCTTACTTGTCCACGTACAAGAGACCGGTTCCACCGACTGACATGTAACTTAGTTGCATAAAGCTGGCTAGCGGGTGTCTGTCTCTCCCACTTTACTTGAATCGGATTATACAGAGGCGGTCCTTATAGAAGGTTAAAAGGAAACTTTATTATCATCATTGTGGCTTTGTGTAGGTAAGAACGGTTCTTACTATTTTCTCATAGCATCCACGTAAAACCGGCAACAACAAAGTAGAGGACGTCTAACTTGTTTTTGCAGGGCATGCTGTGATGTGATATGGACAAAACGTGATTTGATATATGTGATGTATGATATGATCATATTTTATAATAGTTATCATGACTTGCATGTCGATGCATATGGCAACCTGCATGAGCCATAGGGTTGTCTTTAATTTATTTGTACCATTTGCTTTACTTTATTGCTATGAGTTAGCAATAGTTGTAGAAGCAATATTTGGTGTGAAAACCACGTGACGACATGATTATGGAGGTCATGGTGTCATGTCGGTGACGATGGAGAACATATCGGTGCCTTGGAGATGTAGATCAAAATCACAAGATGATGATGGCCATATCATGTCACTTATATGATTTGCATGTGATGTTTATCCTTTTATGCATCTTATTTTGCTTAGGACCACGGTAGCATTATAAGATTATCCATCACTAAAATTTCAAGATAAAATTGTGTTCTCCCTAAGTATGCACCATTGAGAAGGATCGTCGTTTTGAAGCATGTCGTGATGATCGGGTGTGATAGACTCTTGACATGGCTTGAGACTGCATCGGTATTTCCCCAAAGAGGAAGGAATGATGCAGCACAGCTACGGTAAGTATTTCCCTCAGTTATGAAACCAAGGTTATAGAACCAGTAGGAGAACCAAGCAACACTATGTAAACGGTACCTTGAGACAAAGAACAAATACTTGAAACCCAACGTGTAAGAAAGGTTGTCAATCTCTCCACGATAAAAGATAGATTGATTGGTATGAGGTTGGATAAATAGATCGCGCAAGAATGCAAAATAAAATATGCAAATAAAAAGTGTAGCAAGGTATTTTTGGGTTTTTGGAATACTATATCTGAAAGAAAATTTGGAAAAGATAGATCAGAAAGCAATATGTTATAAGAGAGACACGAGGGTCGTAGAGTTTACTTGTGGCTTCTCTCATGAGTATAGCACACGGTGGGTAAACAAAATACTATTGGGCAATTTATAGAATATCAAATAATCATGACAATTTCCAAGGCAATGAGCATTATATAGGCATCACGTCCAAGATTAGTAGACCGAAACGACTCTGCATCTACTACTATTACTCCACACATCGTCCGCTATCCAACATGCACCTAGTGTATTAAGTTCATGGAAAAATGGAGTAATGCAATAAGAACACTGAAATGATGTACACAAGATCTATTCATGTAGGAATAGACCCCATATTTTTATCCCTAATAGCAACGATACATGCGTGCCTTGCTGCCCCTTCTGTCACTCGGAGAGGACACCGCAAGGTCAAACGCATCACAAAGCACCTCTTCTCATGGCAAGAAAAATGGATCTAGTTGGCCTAATTGAACCAAAGATTCAAACAAGAAATACGAGGCTATAAATAATCATGCATATAACATATCAAAAAGACTCAAATAATATTCATGGATAGAAACTGATCATGAAGTCAAACTTCATCAGATCCCAACAAACACACCGCAAAAAGTCATTACATCAAAAAGATCTCTAAGAGACCATTGTATCAAGAATCAAAAGAGCGAGAGAAAACCATCTAGATACTGCCTACGGACCCATATGTCTATGGTGGACTATTGATGCATCATCGAAGAGGCACCCATGAAGAGGATGCACCCCTCCGTGATGGTGTTAGATTGGATCTCGTAGTTCTGGAACTTGTGGCGGCTGGAATTGTTTTTCGTCGACTCTCATAGGGTTTCTAGAACATTTGGGTATTTATAGATCTGATAGGTGGAGGAGGAGGGTCATGTAGGCCACAAAACCCACCAGGCCGCGCCAGGGGTCTCTGGCGTCCCCTAGTGTCTTGTGGGCCCCACAGCCCCCTAGGTGCTTCCTTGGCTCCCAAGTTGTCTTTTGGTCCAAAAAAATCTCCAAAAAGTTTCGTGACAATTGGAATCTGTTTGGTACTCATATTGTACAAAGTAAAAAAAGCAAAATCAGCAACTGGCACTTGGCATTATGTCAATAGGTTAGTCCAAAAAATGATATAAAGTTGCTATAAAATTATTGTAAAACATCCAAAATGATAATATAGCAGCATGAAACAATCAAAAATTATATATACGTTGCAGACGTATCAACATCCCCAAGCTTAATTCCAGCTCGTCCTCGAGTAGGTAAATGATAAAAACAGATTTTTTTCATGTGGAATGCTGCCTAAAATGGTCATCACATATTCTTTTCTTTTGTAGCCTCGACATATGGACTTTTAGATGGTTCAAAGCAATAGTCTAGTTTTGACATGAAAACTTTAATACTCAAGCACACTAACAAGCAACCATGTCTTTCAAAATATCAACACTAAAGAAAGTAATCCCTAGCCTATCATGCTCAATCATTGATCCATTCATGAAACATACTCAAATATTAGCTACACCCAATGCACAAGTACGATTATAGTACCCCCCCCCTAGTTGGTGCTTTATAAGAGAAGATGGAGACTCAAATAAAAGTAAAAATTGCATAAAGTAAATAGATAGGCCCTTCTCATAGGGAAGTAGGGATTTGTAGAGTGCTAGAGCTCAAAATTTAAATTGAGAGAGAAAATATTTTGGGTAGCATGTCTTTCCTGTCAAGGAAAATGACCTAGAATTTTCATTACCTTTCCATGCTAGATATATCATAAGCGGTTCCCCAGCAGAAATTAAGTTTATTCTTTTTTCCACCATTCTATCACAATCCATGGCTAGCCGAATCCACGGTTTCCTTCCATACCAACATTTTCCAAGGAATTTATATTTTCACAACATAAAGTAAATTTCTTTTTAATTCGGGACTAGGCATCCATATTACTGTCATACTCTCGTGCAATGACAAGTGAATAAACACTCATCTTGAGAATAACACATCTAGCCTGGAAAAATATCGATCACCCCCTTTCGCATCATGAGCGGTACGAGCACACAAAAATGTTTTTTAAATTAGAGATGGCACATACAAATTTGCTTGGAATGACATGGGGATACCACATATAGTTAGGTATGGTGGACTCACATGGCAAAACTGGGTTTAAGGATTTTGTATGCACAGGTAGTATTTCTACTTAGTACAAGTGAAATCTAGGTAATAGATTGAGAAGCAACTAACCAAGAAACGAAAATTCTCATAAATGGACATTAAGCATAACTAACACCGAATAATTCTCCATAAGTAGGGTATAATTTATTTTGACAAATAATAAGTACGGTATAATTTCATTGCATAACTATTGACTTTCGTTCTTGCATAAGGAATCACAAACCTTAGCACCAATATTCTTACTAAAGCACAATTACTCACCAACATAACTCACATATTACTATCATCATGTCTCAAAACTATTACAAGGAATCAAGTTTAATTTATCCAATGATCTTCATGAAAGTTTTTATTATATCCCTATTCAATATCTATCACTTTGGGGCTAGTTTCATATATTGCCATTTATTTTGACATGCTCAAATAAATTTAAGTGAAGAACATGAGCATAAAAAATCCATCTCTCAAAATAATATAAGTGAAGCATGAGAGAATTTCTTCAAAATTTACTAACTCTGAAATTAATCTAAACAAAGCATGAGAGTATTTCTTCAAAAATTTAAAGCACGCTGTTCTCAAAAAGGTATAAGTGAAGCACTAGAGCACTTCCATAGCTCAAAAAAAATAAGTGAAGCATGCAGAGCAATTCTAACAAATCATAGCATAATTTTGGCTCTGTGAAATAGGTGTGTCCAACAAGGGTACTTGTGACAAATTGAAAAGTAAATCAAGCGAACACTCATATAATATAAGATGCTCCAAGCAAATCTCATGATATATGGCGAATAAAAATATAGCTCCAAGTAAAATACCGATGGTTATTCGAAAAAAGAGGGGATACCACTAGGGGCATCCCCAACCATAGTTGCTTGTTTATCCTTCGACATTATCTTGGCGTGCCATAGCATCCCCAATCATATGCTCTTTTAACTCCTTATTCCTTCATCCATTATGATCTCACCCAAAACTTGAAAACTTTAATCACACAAAACTCAGCAAAATCTTCATGAGATCCGTTAGTATAATAAAGCAAATCACCACTCTTAGTACTGTTGAAAACCCATTCATATTTTTATTATTGCATTATATATACTATATTCTCACTTCACCATGGCTTATACCCTCCAATGCTAGCCATAGATTCGTCTAAACAAGCACACAATGCAATGAAAATAGAATCTATCAAAAACAAACAGTCTGTAGTAATGTGTACTCTAACCATACTTCTGTAACTCAAAAAAATTCTGAAACATCTGGAAAATGACAACAATTTGTATGTCAATCTTGTGTAAAACATTCAGAATTTTTTGTCACAATTTTTAAAAATTCTTTTACTGGACGCAGAAGTTTCTATTTTTCAACAAGATCAAATCAACTATCACCCAACATGATCCCAAAGGGTTTACTTGGCACAAACACTAACTAAACATGAAAAACACAATAATAACAGTAGCATAATTGTGTAAACACTCTATAATAGAAACAAAAAGTAAAAATAAATTTTATTCATTGGGTTGCCTCCCAACAGGCGCTATCGTTTTACGCCCCTAGCTAGGCATAATGCATAGATTCAAGTATTGACATCTTTAGTTTTTGCTCCATAGGATGCCCGCATGATTGATTCATATGGTGGCTTAATTATTGTTATAGTTAAGTGTTCCATGCCCTTTCTTAGTGGAAATTGAAATTTATTATTGCCTTTCATATGAATCACGACACCTATAGTGCGTAAAAACGGTCTACCAAGTATGATGGGCCAAGACGGATTACAATAAATATCAAGAACAAAAAAATCTATGCGCACATAGTTCCTATTTGCAATAATAAGAACATCATTGATTCTTACCAAAGGCTTTTTAATAGTAGAATCTGCCAAGTGCAAATTAAGAGATTCTTCAATACTGGTAAGACCAAGCACATCACGTAGAGATTTCAGAATTATGGAAACACTAGCACCCAAATCACATAAAGCAAATCACTCATAATTTTTTATTTTGAATTTAAGGTAGTTTCCCACTCATCATGTAATTTTCTAGGAACTGAAATGTCTAACTCCAATCTTTCTTCTAAAGATTTCATCATGGCATCAACAATATGTTTAGTAAAAGCTTTATTTTGTTCATAAGCATGGGGTGAATTTATCATGGATTGCAACAAATAAATACATTCAATCAAATAGCAACTTTCATAATAAAGTCTTTGTAATACAAAATAGTGGGCACATCACTAGCTAAAGTTTGACCTCTCCAAACCCACTTCTATCAATTTTTTCATCAAGATTTTCACCCTCCAAATCATTGGGAATGCCTTCAAGATAAAGTTTACTCTTCTTCAGACCCTTTATAATCAATTTTAATATTACCAAACAAGGAATCAATAGAAGAAAGATCAATCATTTTAAGATCTTCATCATTTTTATGAAAGCAATCACTAGAAGACGCTTTTTCCGGAAAATCTCTTTTAGCTCTAAGCATAGTGGTTCTTTTCTTACTTTCATCCATAGAAACATATAAATCTTTAATTGATTCATTAATCTTAGTTGTAAAAGCATTCAACTTGAGATTTTTTACATAATGGGAAATTTTATCAATGCTTCTAGACATATCATCAATCTTATTCAACTTTTCTACTATCGTAGTATTGAAAACCTTTTGAGCATTGATAAATTATTTAATATCACTCTAAAGATCATATGGGTTACTATTATTATTTTAAGAATAATTACCATAGGAATTACCATAATTATTAGAAAAATTTACACGAGAAGGCCTAGGATTAAAACTGCCGCTATAAGCATTGTTATTAAAATTGTTTCGCGAGATGAAATTCACATCTACGGAATCACTATTTTCTCAATAAAAGTAGAAAAAGGCACATCATTAAGATAAATAGGAGCATTTTTACTAGCAACTAACATCATAAGAGCATCAACTTTTTTGACTCAAAGTACTAATTTCTTCAACCGAAATAACTTTTTTACTAGTAGGCGCTCTTTGAGTATGCCATGGTGGATAACTTGACATAATATTATCTGAAAATTTAGTAGCTTCACCCAAAGTAATTTCCATAAAAGTACCACCCACGGCATAATCTAAAAGATTTCTAGAGACTAAATTCAATCTCGCATACAAAATTGTATGATCATCCAAAGATTTAAACCATGAGTAGGATAATTTATTAGCATCAATTTCATTCTTTCCCAAGATTGTGCAACAAGTTCATGCTCAAGTTTCTTGAATTTCATGATTTGAGTTCTTTGGGAAATAATTTTTGCGGGCGGAAAGTACTTAGTAATAAACCATCCTTGCACTTATCCCAAGAATCGATACTACTGCGAGGAAAAGAAGAAAACCAAATTTTTGCACGATCTCGCAAGGAGAAAGGAAATAATTTCAACTTCACTATCTCATTGTCCACATATTTTTTATTTTGCATATCACACAATTCTACGAATGTGTTTAGATGGGATGCGGCATCCTCATTAGGAGTATCAGAAAATTGATATTTCATGACAAGATTCAACAAAGCAGCATTAATATCACAAGACTCCGCACTAGTGGCCGGAGGAGCAATCAAAGTGCTAATAAAATCATTATTATTTGTATTGCAAAAATCACACAATTTTTTATTTTCTTGAGTCATCATGACTACACACACAAGATTACAAGCAAAGCAGAGATCTGACGAGAAAAAGGCAAACAAAAAAGAGGGCGAATAAAATGGCACATTTTGTAAAGTGGGGGAGAGGAAAATGAGAGGCAAATGAAAATAATGTCAATTTCAATGATCTGATATTTGTGATTAGGAACCTGATAGATGTTAATGATGTCTCTGTGGCAACAGAGCGAGAAATTGGCAAGTTGATGGGAGACTACTTTTGTACCTCCTCCCCGGCAACGGCGCCAGAAATTCCTTTGACATGGCTTGAGACTGTGTTGGTATTTCCCCAAAGAGGAAGGCATGATACAACATAGCTATGGTAAGTATTTCCCTTAGTTATGAAAAGGTTATCAAAACAGTAGCAGAACAAGGCAACACTATATAAACGGTGCACACGCACAAAGAACAAATACTTGCAACCCGACGCGTAAGAGAGGTTGTCAATCTCTCCATGATAAAAGATAGATTGAATTATATGAGAATGGATAAATAGATCACGCATGAACGTAATGCAAAGGTGCAAATAAAAAGTGCAACAAGGTATTTTTTGGGTTTTTGGAATAGTAGATCTGAAAGCAAATGCGGAAAAAGATAGATTGAAAAGCATTATCTTAAAAGATAGACCCGGGGGGCGTAGATTTCACTAGTGGCTTCTCTCATGATTATTGAACACGGTGGGTAAACAAATTACTGTTGGGCAATTGATAGAAGATCAAATAATCATGACGATATCCAAGGCAATTATCGGAATCGGGGCTGCGCAAAAACCAACAAGGTTCGAACACTAGCGTGCCCTTGTTCTTCAGTCCTGATCTACCTCCCAGCTCTGTAGCAGTTCCCTGGCGGTTCTCACAAGGAAAAGAAACAAACGCCAATGGTTTTAACCAGTTTCAGGCCACCTTGCGGTGTAAAACCTTACTCCTACTTTGTGGTGGATTGGCCTCACGAGGAGGCTAAGGATGAACTAATATAGTGGTGGAGTGGCTTCACGAGGGCTCTTGGCAGTGATGAACTAGCTCTGCTCTACCTGCCTTTACGATGCGAGCTGGTGGCTATTTATAGGGGCCATGGTCCTCTTCCCTCATTGCACAGGCGGGAAGGGATCCACAGCTGCCAAATTTGAAAGGGGACAGGAGGTACATCTTATCCTGACTAAAGGTGGTCTTCGCCTGCAAAGCTTCGGGGTGTGACACGGGGGTGGGCTCGGCGATGACGTCTATCCTGCCGAGCTCGTGGTCTCAGACCTATTGCACTCGAAGGGAAACCTTTGTTGGATTCCTTTGGGACCCGTGTATGTCCTTGTCTTCCTAGCACGAGAGAGGAAACTATCCCCCCTCTATGCCCGGTGGCGCCCGCCTGGCTTTCCGTCAGAACCCAAGTCACCCCGGCCTCAAGAGGCAGGGCACTTGCATAGGAATATCCGCTCCTCAGGAGGCAGCCTGGGGGGCATCACTTCTCTGGAGCTCTCGGTGTCGTTCTCCTCACAAGGTAGGGGCTCCCGTGACTTCGCTTGACGGGATTCTTGTTGGGCCGTACCGGCCTTCGAGGAGGGCCGCAAGCAGGCAGGTCTGGGTACCCTCGGTCCCAGAATGCCGTTAGTAGCCCCCGGACCCGAGGCGCGCCCGGGCTGGCTTTGGGGGGAAGCCAGGGAAGGAAGGTCGAAGTGTCGTGAGTTCCAATTCGCCTGCGGGCCAAACTCGATGTGTGGCACATAAAGAGACGCGGACACCTCCACTTCCTCATGTCGCCTCGGCAACCATCCTTGCCGACAAAAAGTATGGCGCACGTGGCGGGACCATTATTGCCTCACCGCGCGCCTGCTTCCCACTGCTCCTTCCTCTGCCAGGTCTTGCCTCTGCTCCGCCGTGCCTCTCCTCCATGGCTCCCAAGAAGAAGAGGGGCAGGACCTCGATGACATCAGGGCCCCGGCCAGGGCCGGAGCCCGGGCTAGGCCGGTCCACCATGCTCAATCTTGAGGGGCTAGACAAGGTCCGGCGAACACTTGCCGTTGACACCAAAGAGTGGGGGTGACGACGATCTGGCCTGCCTCCCGCTCTTCGGTCGATCTGGCCGCCGACATCCCCCTTCACCTTCATGCCCTCTTCTCTGGCTTGCTGCGACCGTTTTCTGATTTCTTCATCGTCGTGCTCAGGCACTACTAGATCCACGCATTGCATCTTGATCTCAGGTCCGTCGTCCTCCTATCCACCTTTGCGTTCCTATGTGAGGACTTCGTGGGCATCTCCCCGTCCGTGGCCTTGCTCCGCCATTTGTTCTCCCTTCAAAGGGTCGCTAGCAAACAATGCTCGGGATGCGTGTCGCTCCGAGTGGTGGAGGCGATGGCAAACGCGATCCTTGACGTCAAGCTTTGCTCGAACGCCGAAGGATTTCGGTGGTAGTGGGTGTTTTTTGATGCTACCATGTGCAGACCCATGCTCCATGTCCCAACGGCCCCGACGGGGCGGATCCCGGGTTGGGAGCACTTGAAGCTTGTCAACCCGCAGCTCGTGCAGATCACTGCCAGGTTGAATAGCCTCATGAAGGCGGGTGTGACGATGGTGATTGTGGTGAGGGAGTTCGTCTGCCGGTGAATCACTCCCATTTAGTGCCATTCCCATCACGTGTGGTCCTTCACTAGTCTTGACGACCCCATGAGGCTCCAGGTGTCTTCTCTTTCCTCCGGTGCGCTGCGCGAGGCACTCCGCCTTCTTACCGGAGGGAAACCTCCTGAGCTTCCTAAGGAGGGGCTCCCCTTGTACCTCTACAAGAACGGGAGAGCATTTGTGCTGAAGATGCCACGCTTCGATGAGTGAGGGCTTCTTCCTGAGGGCCCCGCCAGGCCTCAAGACGGTCCTCTCTTGGTGGCGCCATGCTCCAGAGATCTCGAGGTTGGTGCCCTTAAAACGGTCGTGGAAGAGCATCCCAAGACTTATCCATCAGGCTCCCACCTCGGCCCCTCCTAGTGATGAAGGAGTCACCTTGCTAGGAGGCGCTGCTATGCCCCTGCCATGGGGTGCTATTCGTCGGGCTTCAACGGGCCATCCTTGGGTCCTCGCATGCGTTGGCGGGGGAGAGAGTTCGTGGGATGCAGCGGCCCGACTCCGTGGCCTTGGAGGTAGAAGAAGTGGGTCACCTTAGATGAGTAAGCGCTTGCCCTTCCTTGTTTCCCACACGATGTGCATCCCTAACTCCTTGCTCTTCAGGCCCCTTCCTACCGAGGTGATGAGCGCGCCCCTTCCACCGCCTTCCAAGGTTGCTGGGCCTCAGCTGCCCAGTTCCTCATGAGCTGTATGACGGTGCATGAGAAAACACCCATATCCGGGCCCGGGCCATCTCAGGGGGACTTGTGGTCCGACCTTCCTGCATCTTCCTTCAGGTGAGGCCCCCAGCCAGCTGGAGCAAGGCCGAAGCCTCCCCTGGTAGTCTTTTCCAGCATCTGGGCGCCCAGTGTGCCGATGCCTTCCTCGGGTGGCGGGGCAAGTTCCCATGTGGCCGAGCCCCAGACTGAGGGGCCAGACCATGGAATCTCAGCCTTGAGCCCCTGTCGGAGGTGATTGGGCCCTCGAGCACCCTTCCCATCGCTCGAAACCCTGGTCAAGCGCTGGAGCTTGCTTGAGGTCGTAGCGCCATTCGGCATGGTCTCCTTCAGCATGTGGTGAGCGCGTTGGGCCGCCTCGGGACAGAGCTCGACGACATTGACTCATACCTCGAGGCGGAGCATCGGCGCCTGGCATGCGAATGGCATCACCTTGAGGTAACCATGAACTTCGGTCGTCTTCAGCACGAGCGCACCCATGTGGAGGTCCAGGAGTCCCTCGTCGGGGCGAGGGATGCCCGCGATCGTGCCCTTCAGGAAGCCCAGGCCGCGGATGACTGGTGTAAGGCCATAGAGAGACTCGACAAAGAGCTTTGGTCGTCCAATGCTCTCCTTGAGCGGCAAGTTCTGGCCCGCAAGGCCGCGCTAGCTGCCTCGGCGGGTGGGCCATTCATGGGCGAAGCGAAGCTCCGCACCCTCGAGGACACGCTGACGATGGAGGCGATGGAGCAGGGCCTGGAGCGCAAGCGGCTGGAGGTGATGGAGCGTCAGGTGGCTACCGCCGAGGATTCTCTTGCTTCTCATGAGGCGAGGGTCCGTCAAGAGGTCAATGAGGAGGTGGTGTGGACCCGCAAAACTCTCGCTCAGAACTACCACGAGAAGCTGAAGCTTCAGGAATCCTGTTTCTGCAAGCAGCACAATGAGTTGAAGGCTAAGGCGAATGGCCTCGGGAAAAGGTTGGCAGCATCAGAGCGGCACGAGAAGGCAACGGTAGACGCCCAGACCACCGCCAAGTCCAAGCTATCCTTCCTCTGCACATAGGTGGAGAACATTGCTTCTTCCACGGAGAAAGCCTCGGAAGAGGAGACCCGAGCCCGAAGGCTACAACACACACGCTCCAAGATGTTCCAGGCCCTTGAGGGGAGGGCCAATCGGGCCTTAAGCAGCATCTATGACAAGAGTGTCCCGAGCCCGCTCATTGCCGATGATGCCGGCTATCTTTGCTTCTTCACCCAGATTGTGCAGCGCCTTGAGGGTGGTGCGGAGAAGGTCCGCCAGCTCGCGAAGGAGAAGAGCCATGACCTCCTCACGTGGGCGTCTTCACGCGTCTTCAGCCACCTTCTTCACTTCAACCCCAACTTCAACTTTGAGTCCGTGTGAGCCCCCGTGTCCGAGGTGATTCGGGGTGCCTTGGAGGACTTGGTGGAGGATCACGTGGATGACCTAATCGCAGAATTAGCCCCTGCTAAAGGCGAGGACCAACCCGCAATCGAGGAGCATGAGTCCAGCAGCGATGGGAGCAACATTGACAGTGATGACATCAGTGGTGCCTCTCCTTAGGTTTCCCTTCCCTGTTTTGTTGTAAGATTTTGAACATGACCCCATGGGGATGTGAATGTACTTCAGTAGGGACTCCTTTATGATGTATCAAGTAGTATTGTACTCCCTTGCATTGCGTTCCCTTGCTTGTTGCGCACTCATGGCCCCTGAAAAGGGGCGGATCGCTACCGATTCGCCGGAGCATGGTCGTCCGACTAAGCCCGGGGGGATGTCCGACAGAGCCCCCATGCTGTGTACGCCTGCTGGCTCGCCCGAGAGAGTGACGCGAGGACCCAAACGCCAAAGTCTTGGCAAGGTGTGCGCCTTGTGAATAGCCCTCGCTTGCGGGGCGCATGAGAAGGAAGCAGTTGGCATCTGCCAACCTCTTAAAAACGAGACTCAACACGAAAACACGGCATGGAGGAAAGTCCCCCCCCCCCCTTTCCAAATAAGATGCAAAAACTTCAACTTCACTCCAAAAGGTGGCAAATTCGGTTACAAAAGAGAGCAAATAACAGCCGCGTTCGGCGCCTAGGCTAGTCTTCCCCCAGCATGGAACATGGGGCATCCACTGGGCGTGGGCATAGTCGTTAAATGATAGTGTCATCCGCCAACATGGAGCATGGGGATTCCACTTGGGCGTGGGTGTGAGCCCCTCCGCACCCTCGTACGACGCTCCTCGGGGGGCTCCGGGCATGTACAACCCACTCATTCTTATGTGAGAGTGTCACGATTGGAGATAGCTGGGCGGGCACCCCAGGCGCAAGGCTCTAGAGTTCCTGACTAGGTTCTTGAGTCACCCCATGCAATTTCAGCACAATTGCGCGCTCCCACAGCCCAAACATGAGTGCATGGCTCCCCGCGACTGCGGGATTGCGCTCCCGCATCCCAAACATGACCGCAACACACCCCGCGCGACCATGGGAGTATTGTGTCGATGCAGTCACCTCGAAAGGCGCCATGGCACCAGCCAAGCCGCTCCCCAGAGGCCTCGTGAGCCCCCAAGCCCTCCGGGGCTCACCGGCACCCTAGTTACGGCGCCGGTGCTCCCCAAGTCGCAGGGCGTGTGCGGCCCCATGGAGCATGACTCCGCCAGCGTAGCGTCCTCGCGGCGCCGGCCGCGGGTGCCCCACGCTGCTCGAGCCTTGCCAATCCTTTAGGCGACGAGATCCTGTGGCCCCATTGCTTGGTGTCGTGTTCCTTGCTCGTGAGGGCGCCCATTGTGGCATGCCTCACGCGACCCAGGCTGCCCCCTTCATCATGTCGACTGGACCAGGTGCTCCCATGGTGGAAGGCATCGGGCCTTGCTTGATGCGGGGCGTCGGGTGTGCCATCCTATGCCTGTAGGGCGCTACTGCTTGTGAAGGGTGCAGGACCTGTGGCACTGGCATTCATCGCGGCACCGCTTGAGGCACAGGTCGCGGCGCGAGGGCTTGGTTTCCCTCCTAGTAACTCACTTGATGCCTGGTGGTCGACCACTCCGGGTAACGATGTGACGCTACCTTTGGCGCGCATCCCACGGACGCACCTGCGCCTAGCGTCTGCCCAAAGTTGGCTGCCTCTCGCGCTGCCTCGAGGTTGGTCGCGCCCATCTTGGTGAGGGTGACCACCGCGGCCATCCCCCGCATCCCTACAATGGTCTCCTCCATACGCAGCGGCGCGAGTTGTCCGGTCCCTGTTCTGGTTGGCACGCTCATGCCAAGGGGGCGCGAGCGGGAGGTGGTACTCCATGTTGTGGGCTTGTGCATCGTGGCGGGCTCAAGACATCCCATAACCTCCCTAGGGAACACTGCTGATGGACCGGGCGGCGGTCCGAAGCCAGTCATAGGTACCCTAAGGAGAAGGAGTATGGCGTGGGGCTGACCCTGCTTGTGCTCCTCGGGTTGGGGGCCATGCGTGTTGACGCATGAGTGCGGTGGCGGTCCGCTGGTCGAGGCTTCTGCTCTTTGTGTCGGGGGCCGTAGAGGGAGGTAAGGAGCCAGGGCCCTCCTTGCAATAGTGACCAGCTCGGCGATGTGATCTGCCCAGGCATCGTAGCCCCCTTTTGCCGGGCGATGGCGAAGGAGCTCCCTTGCCATGAGCAATGTGTCCCGTGCGTCCAGGTCCCCCATGCGGATAGGGGCTGCAGGACAAGCAGCGTAGTGGTCGCTCGGGCACTGCTGCAAGCGAGGGGGTCCTTGCTACGTGCAATGGATATGAGTGGCGATGGTGACGGCGACGACGCTGGTGGCCTGGTAATGGCCACATAGCACGGAGCCCTCAGGGCACGCGTGCCCGGAGCTGGCCATGGCATCGATGAAGAGGGAGCGGAAGGTGATCGACCGCCGGCGGAGCAGGAGTCAACGGGGCTGAAGGACGTTGGTGCACCCCTAGCCGACGCGCCAAATGTCGGAATCAAATAATATTCATGGATAAAAACTGATAATGAACTCAAACTTCATCGGATCACAACAAACACACCGCAGAAGAGCATTACATCAAATAGATCTCCAAGAGACCATTGTGTTGAGAATCAAAAGAGAGAGAGAAAGCCATCTAGCCACTGCCTACGGAGCCATAGGTCTATGGTGGACTACTCACACATCATCGGAGAGGCACTCATGAAGACGATGCACCCCTCCGTGATGGTGTTAGATTGGATATCGTGGTTCGGGAACTTGCGGCGACTGGAATTGTTTTTTGCTGACTCCCCTAGGGTTTCTGGAATATTTGGGTATTTATAGAGCTGAGAAGCAGTGGAGGAGGGTCCTGTAGGCCCCACAACCCACCAGGCCACGCCAGGAGCCTCTAGCGTGCCCTAGTGCCTTGTGGGCCCACAGGCCTCCCCTGAGGTGCTTCCTTGGATTCCAAGTTGTCTTATGGTCCAAAAAAACTCCAAAAAGTTTCGCGACAATTGGACTCCGTTTGGTACTGATATTCTGCGAAGTAAAAAACAAGAAAAAAACAGCAACTCGCACTTGGCACTATGTCAATAGGTTAGTCCCAAAAAAATGATATAAAGTTGCTATAAAATGATAGTAAAACATCCAAGAATGATAATATAACAGCATGAAACAATAAAAAAATTATAGATATGTTGGATACGTATCAGCATCCTCAAGCTTAATTCCTACTCGTCCTCGAGACGGTAAATGCTAAAAATAGAATTTTTGATGTGGAATGCTGCCTAACATGTTCATGACATTCTTTTCTTTTATAGCATGGAGATTTGGACTTTTCATATGGTTCAAAGCAATAGTCTAGTATTGACCTGAAAACATTAATACTCAAGCATATCAACAGGCAACCATGTCTTTCAAAATATCAATGCTAAAGCAAGTTATCCCTAGCCCATCATGCGCAATCATTGATCCATTCATAATACACACTCAAATATTAGCTACACCTAATGCTCAAGTACGATCATAGTGCCCCCTAGTTGGTGATTTATAAGAGAAGATGGAGACGCAGATTTGAAAAAATGCATAAAGTAAATAGATAGGCTCTTCGCGGAGGGAAGTAGGGATTTGTAGAGGTGACAGAGCTCAAGTGTTTAAATTGATAGAGAAAAATATTTTGAGTGGCATGCCTTTCCTGTCAAATATTATAGAAACCAAAGGGGAGTTTATGAAACACAATTCCAGCCGCGTAAGTTCCAGAACCTCGAGATCCAATCTAGACACCATCACGGAGGGGTTCATCTTCATCATAGGTGCCTCTCCGATGATGCATGAGTAGTCCATCATAGACCTACGGGTCCATAGGCAGTAGATATATTGCTTCCTCTCTCTCTTATGATTCTCAATACAATGGTCTCTTGGAGATATATTTGATGTAAACTTTTGCGGTGTGTTTGTTGGGATCCAATGAATTTTGAGTTCATGATCAGTTTCTATCCATGAATATTATTTGAGTCTTCTTTGATCTCTTATATGCATGATTGCTTATAGCCTCATATTTCTTGCTCGAATCTTTGGTTTAGTTAGGCCAACTAGATCGATTTTTCTTGCCATGGGAGGACGTGCTTTGTGATGGGTTCGATCTTGCGGTATTCTTTCCCAGTGACAAAAAGAGCAGCAAGACACACATGTATCATTGCCATTAAGGTAACAAGATGGGGTCTATTACTACATGAATAGATCTTGTCTACATCATGTCATCATTCTTATTGCATTACTCCGTTTTTCCATGAACTTAATACACTAGATGCATGCTGGATAGCGGTCGATGTGTGGAGTAATAGTGGTAGATGCAGACAGGAGTTGGTCTACTTATCTTGGATGTGATGCCTATATAATGATCATTTCCTTGGATATTGTCACGACTATTCGATTTTCTATCAAATGCCGAACAATAATTTGCTCACCCACCGTGCGCTATACTCATGAGAGAAGACACTAGTGAATCCTATGGCCCTCGGGTCTACTTTTCCATCATATTGCTTTCCTATCTATGTTTTTGCAATCTTTGTTTTCAGATCTACAAAACCAAAAACCCAAAAATATATTGCTGCATATTTACTCTTTTATTTTGTGTTCTTGGGAGATCTATCTCTCCTATCTATCATTACCTAATCTATCTTATTACGTAGAGAGCATGACAACCTCTCTTTCGCATCGGGTTGCAAGTATTTGTTGTTTGTGTGTAGGTACTATTTACGTGGGTGCGAGATCTTCCTCTACGGATTGAAACCTTGGTTTCATAACTGAGGGAAATACTTATGTCGTTGTGTTGCATTATCCCTTCCTCTTTGGGGAAATACTGACGTAGTCTCAAGCCACGTCAATATCATATAACGAATACACCGATCCAGTGCCTACGAGTTTTCTACTTATTAATCTTGCTAAGTTACTACTGCTGTTGTTACTATTGCACTTTCTACAAAACTATTACTGCTACGGTTACCGCTACTGTTACTGTTACTGTTGCTATCAACCTATCATATTATTGTGCTACTGATCACTTTGATGCAGATATTTATCTCCAGTTGTGGTTGAATTGACAACTCAACTGAAAATACTCTCAAATATTCTTTGCCTCCCCATGTGTTGAATCTATAAATTTGGGTTGAACACTCTACCCTCAAAAACTATTGCGATCCCCTATACTTGTGGGTTATCAGTCTTCATAGTATACCCTAAGGAAATAGTTGGGTACACCTTCTATCTCAGATCCAAAGGCAAGGTCTTTCTTGCCCAGAATGGTTCTTTTCTGGAGAAGGATTTTCTCTTGAAAGAATTGAGTGGGAGGAAGGTAGAACTTGATGAGGTTGTTGCACCGTCACTTCAATTGGATAGTAGCACGACGCACAAATATGCTTCTGCAGCACCAACACCAAGTGAAGAGGAAGCTAATGATGATGATCATGAAACTTCATATCAAGTCACTACCAAACCTCGTAGGTCAACACAGACTCGTACCGCCCCTGAGTGGTACGACAATATTGTGTTGGAGGTCATGTTGTTAGACAACAGTAAACCTACGAGCTATGAAGAAGCGATGGTGGGCCCGGATTCCAACAAATGTCTAGAGGCCATGAAATCCGAGATAGGATCCATGTATGACAACAAAGTGTGGACTTTGGAGGAGTTACCATATGATCGTAAGTCCATATAGAATAAATTGACCTTTAAGGAAAAGACGGACCCGGACGGTAATGTCACCATCTATAAAGCTCGACTTGTTCCAAAAGGGTTTTCGCAAGTTCAAGGAGTTGACTACGATAAGAGTTTCTCTCCCGTAGCGATGCTTAAGTCAGTCAGGATTATGTTAGCAATAGCTGCATTTTCCGATTATGAAATCTGGCAGATGGATGTCAAAACAATGTTCCTTAATGGTTTCCTTAAGGAAGAGTTGTATATGATGCAACCAAAAGGTTTTGTCGATCCTGAAAATGCTGACAAAGTGTGCAAGCTCCAGCGATCCATTTATGGACTGGTGCAAGTATCTCGAAGTTGAAATGCAGGTGGTTAATCGCACTATCTCGACATCGTATGTCCACTCCAGTAAGGCAGGGCTAGTACTAATAAAAACAAGCTGCCTCAATGAAATAGTGGGACATGTACCTTTGCTTTAGTTCCCCCTCCCATGGTCTATGGAGGACCAGTGTTGTAGCGACCCGACCTGAAAGGTCAAGTCTCCGGTGTTTCCGTACCATCCCAAGATCATGCTGGTACACACACGGTACATCAATGTATATATCAAAGGGAAATCACACAGCAAATGTATTAATCGAAATCTCATTTCCAGTCCTTTATTACAATAAAAATTACAATAAAGTGGCCAAAAGCCAACTCATGAGAATATCTAAATCTTGCGAAAGCGTCGAAGGTAGATGAGTCCATCTGACTCCAAGGGCATCTCACTGAGCATAGAACGTGTCCTCACTCCTGGTCAGAAAAGTACTCTGCAACATGATACGTTGCAGCCATGTAGGTCAGCATATGGAATATGCCGGCAAGTCACAAGAGAGGGGTGAAAAGATAATCATCTAGTCTATATGCATATATGGCAGGTGGGGTGGTAAGTTTTGCGTAAAGCCAATTTTTCCTACATCAAGAAAGGGGCTAAACAAAATATTACTAAGTTGGTTGATTAATGAGATGGTTCGACCAACCACTTCTCATTCCCAATTTGAATATACCCACATCCTCATTATTAATTGTGTTGAGAGTTCCGAAAGTTTCAATTCCTTTGGCTCAAGTCGTCCATGACCGTGGACACGGCTAATCGATTAGGTTTTGAATACTCTGCAGAGTTTTGCACACGTTCCCCACAAGATTTGGTCGCCTCCGTTTGATTTCTCGCACTTCAGGGTGTTTGAGAAACGGATGACCAAAACATGGTCTTCCAAAGGGTTTCCCTGCGACTCTGTCGGTGCCCATCCTTTCCTACCGTTCTTCTACCTCTCGTAGCACCGCCTGTCCAGGGTCACCACGATATCCAACCAAGCCAGAGCCCATAATGACTTGTGGCTATGCAGGTAAGCCTTGGGTTTTAAAGCATCCATCCATCTCTTTGTGCCTGGGTGGACCTTTCCGCGTGAATACTGGCCATCTCCAGCATCACCTAGGCAAATCCACTGGTTTCTCCAGGGTGTCGTTCAACCATCATCCACCGAGAGGTATGTTGAAAACTCGGAGTCTTAAATCATTATCATTATGTAGGTATTGAATTTATTAACTCTCTCAACTCTCATGAATCACACATCCAACCCCGTCTACTATTAGCATAGCAGAAGTAAAACAACGTTTCCCGGGGCCAATGTTGTCAAAGGGGGTTGAGAGGGATACCTAACACATGATACTACTACAAGGTAACCAAGTTTCCAACTAACCTATCTTGCATGCAATTGGGGAGATGGTAGAACTAATGCATATAAAACATGGGTAGAAGTATGATCAAGGTGACTTGCCTGATTGATGATCTTCGTACGTGAGTGACTCTAAGTAACAAGCTTCGCACTCCGGATAATCTAACGAAGCAAACAAGCACTCAATAAGCATACAACCGAATATTGTAACCCACAAACATCAATCAAGAACTAGTAAACAATCAAGACAAAACGATGCACAAATCACAAGTAAGGAAAACACACAAAGTTTTGTTTACTAGGAGATGATTGATAAAACACTACTAACATAATAAAACTATTTTGAAATAACCAAAACAATTGTTAAAAGCAAGGAAACAATAAAATATTTTTATTAATAAACAGAAGAAAATCAATTTAAGTTTGTTGAGAAAACTTTTGTAAAGTTTGTAAAAGTTTTGATAAACACTATATGAATCAACTATAGTTATACTAACAAAAAGAATGAAAAACTAAAGTTATTATTTATTAGCAAAACGTGTTCTTAACAGAAAATAATTTACAATTAAACCTGTCTTATAAAACAGAATTAAATTATATAAAACTCTATTAAAAGAATCTATTACTAAACTAGTTGTTGTAATCAAATAAACCTATTTGAAAAGAAAATTGTGATTCCTATGTTAAATAAAATTAAACTAAGAAAATTTATGTTTTTATTAACAGTTAGTGAAAACACTAAATGTTTATTAACAGAACCTAATAAACAAATCAAACCAAATCTAAATTTAAACTAATTAAAACTAAGTATATAAAACTATATTATAATACTAGGCAGATTCTGTTTTTGGTTAAAACATTAATCAAATATATCCTAAATATCTTCAAACTAATCATGAAGGTAGTCCTAACTAATACCAAACAGTAGCAAAAAGATTCATGTAAAAATCTATTTTCAAACTCTAGTTATATAGATTTGAAGATTTTAAGCAAATTTGATTCAATTCAAATTTATAGTTCAAATTTGAAATTTAAAAGTACAGGGTGAAACTACATGAAAAATGTGAGCTATTGCAAAAAGAATCAACTCAAAACACTAAATATATTAAAAGATATAGTTAAAACAAATTTTGAAATCATTATGTTAATTAAAACAAAAACAGAAAAGGAAAAAATGATTTGCGACGGTTAGGGGGCTACGTGGCGCTGTCCGATTGGCTAAGGGGGGTGTGTGCGAGAGGGTTACGGGCGGGCGACCGGTCCGTAAAGGAAAACGGTTCGGATTTAAATCCGTTCTAATCTGGACCGTGGGTTTTGGATCCAAGGGGTGGGAGTGCTCACGGGGTAAAGTCGCCGGCGTCGGGGGTTCTCCGGTGGATCCGAAGGCGGCGAAGTCGACGGCGAGGCGTTCCGGTGGTCGGGGAAGGCAGTGGAGTGGTCCGGGCGACGGCGACGGGTCTCCGGAGTCGAAAGGTGAGGTCGGTTGGGCGAGAGGTGGTCGGAATTGGTGGCTACGGTCGACGGGAGATCCGGTGGGGGTGGCTACTCCGGCGTGCAATTGCGGCAGTCTTCCGGCGAGAGAGAGAGGGGGCTCGGGGGGAAATGGATGCGGGGAGTGGCCGGCTACTTATAGGGTGCTCGGGGGTGCGGGGAGTTAAGAGAGGAGAGAGATCCGGGAGGGAAAGAAACGGCCGGCGAGGATCTCCGGCGCGCGCGGGGAGGAGGGAGATGACCGTTCGGTAGTAACGGTCGGTCGGGGTGGGGTCCAGTGTCAGCGAGAGGAGAGCGTGTCCGTTACGCGCGGTCGGCCGATCGGTAATAAATGCGCGAATAACTGCCCGTGGGCCGGCCCGTTTAATACAGTAACTGTTATCGTTTCCTTTAATAATTTTCCAGAGACATTCAAAAACATTTAAAGCATTCAAATCGTCTCTAAATATAGGGGTATTATATATCAAAATTTACAGAATAATAAATGCTATTTAATGAACATTTTTATTCTGTCATTTGAACAGTTTTAAAAAAAATATTATTTTCAGAAATTGCCTAATTGTTTTTAAATCCTTTTTGCAAATATTTTCAAAATAACCCCTGGTTATTTTTGTTCAAATAGATCACCAATTTGTCCCTGGTGTGGAGTGTCATGTTACTCCTCTCTTATTTTGAACATTTAACAGGTGTAAGCAACATAGGGAAAAGTAGAAGGGACTTTCAGAAATTTGGAAAAGGCATTTGAACAAACACTTACAATGAAGCAATGATGATGATAGATGCATAGCTATATTCATAACATTCCAAAATGAAATTTTGGGATGTTACAAGTGTTGTCGTTGGAACGAAAACCTATGAGACCGCGAGGGCCCCTTTCGGTTTGGCGGGGGGCGAGCTGGCACAAAGAGTCGGTCTGACGTGCTGCACGCGGGGAGTTTTTACCTAGGTTTGGGCCGCACGGATGTGTAAAACCCTACTACTGCTTGGTTGTATTTATCCTGTTATAGGGTTCGAGCTACAGGAGTGCCATGAGCGGCTTCTATGTGAGCTTGGTAATCTCTGGTTGCCTAACCGTTGGGCTGTCCGGTTGTCTAACTACCTACTTGTCTGAAATCCCAAAAGCCAAAAGGTCCAAAAGTCCTCCTCTGTAATGCCTTGGGCCTCCTTTTATACTTAAGGGGATCCCGACAATGGCATACAGTGTGCACATGGGATGCATAGTGCGGCTACAGTGCTATCGTACCTAACCCTGACGGAGTAGGACAAGAGCATTAAATGCACTGTCAGGGGCCTTAGTCCATCAGTGGGACGGGACGAGGGCCCGTCCCATTGGTGCCGCTTAGCTCCCACCAACGTCGGCGCTGCGACACGTGTCCTGATGGATCGACACCTGTCCTGTGCGTTGGCGGTGCTTTCCAGGGCCTTGCCTTGCCGGGACCTTGCCTTGCCGGGGGCCTGGAGGCTCCGAAGCCCTCCCAGCAAGGTCTTGCCGGTAGTCTTGAGTCTTCTGTGCTGGTGCTTGATAAGTCTTTGCTGGGCCTTAACACCGGTGCGGCTATTACTGCCTGTGCATGAGTAAAGGGGCACTAGATGGCCCAAAAACTCTAGTGCACCGATAGGAGCCCTCGGGCATGGGCCATACACGTCGCGAGGCGTTGTTGGGCTAGGCCTAAACAGTGCACGGGCATGCATTGCACGTCCTCGCAGTTCTTGATCATTGCGCTCGCCGTGCTTCCCCATGATGCCCATTGAATGCAGGTAGTGGGATACGTGCGTGGCACGACCGTCGAGTTTTTAATTACCGCATCAGGTCTTTTCCGCCACGCGTGCCACATGCATAGCGGGGAGATAGATGGGCACCCATGATTTAAAGTCCCTAACGAAAGGTAGTAACTGCGGCACCATGGATTGGGGCAACGGGGCGGTTGCTGTTCGCCCCGTGATCAAGGGCGCCGCTATTAGAGAAGGTGGGCGGCGTCCTTTAGATTGGGGGAGAGCCATCCCCCGCGCTTCCTCGTATAAATTGGGGACGGCGGGAGCGGAGCTCATCCATCCTTCTCTCTCCCTTCGAGTGCAAGACTTTGCAGTCCACATCCTCCCTCATCTTCTCAATCTTGAGGTAGCGCTCGCCCTTCGCCATGACCAGGGGGCGAGGGCGACCGCCTTCCTTGGCTACGAGGAGGAGCTCTCGTCTGGATCATGCCATCGCTTCAGCCGCGGAGGCGGCGGGAGGCTCGAGTTCACATGGTGGAGGCGCGAGGGACCATGGGCGCCGCGGAGGTCGAGGTCGGGGGAGGCGGCGCGCTGCTCCACCCCCTTCTCCGACGCCGAGCATCTCCATCGAAGAGGCCCACACCAAGGGGACAGTGGTGGACTTTGTCCTCGAGCTAGGCGGTCCCCTCTGGAGCCACCTGCACCTCCCACGCTTCTTCGCTAGGGCGATGGAGAACAACCGGCCGCCCTTCCTGTGGCTACGGGTGGCAAGGTGTTGCAATGGCGCAACGCGGGTGGAAATTGAGTACCCAACACGCCGCATCATGTTCCTCAGGCGTGGTTGGAAGACCTTCACCCGTGCCCACAGCATCTAGGTGGGGCACGTTCTTCATTTTAAAATGATGAGAGCCGATACGCTCTCCATCAAGATATATGGGAGCTCTAGCATCCGCCTCGGCTACTGCGAAGAGAGATCGAGCGACGCCGAAATATCGTCCTCGAGCGGCAGCGACGAGGAGGATGGTGTCGGTGAAAGCGACGATGAGTCCGAGCTCCAGGCCGTCAAGTCGGAATACGATGACCTGAGCTCTGACTGATTGGCGGCCGCACCATCATCGTCAGCCTCATGCTCCTCCCCCTCCCGACAAGACGACCTTGTCGGGGGCCTTTGTCCCGAGCGCTGCCTCATCTTCCAGCTGGATCTTCCGGCAAGCCCGTGGACTTCGGCTTCCTCGGCCTATCTCCCTACTGGCCCTCTCCTCGGTGCAATGCTGGCCTAGGAGGAGCCAAGTTCTTGTCTGACCATCTAGCCACCCTGCTCCTTTGAGCAGTGCGGGTCCAAAGGGGTCAGACTGGGCGTCCGCCGTGCGGGTCCAGGTTCTTTTTCTTCTTGTATCCCGCCTCTCCTTTCCATCTTTTTCTCCTTGTAATCTCCCCTAGGGGAGAAAGTCAAAGAAATATGTACTTAGAAAAAAAGCAGTATCTAATGTAAATTTCACCCCATTTTGAATGAATGCGTATTATTTTCCTTGTTAGACTGATTCTGTATATGAAACATTCCCTACGCCCTTTCTGGAAGAATCTTGCCGGCATGTGTAGCCCTACCACGAGCGCTTTGAGGAACAGGTCCTTAGCAGCCCATTGGCGGTGCCACTATCGGCAAGACTCCTTGGCATCCTTGGCGCGGCCGTTCAAGCCGTCGGCCTTACTCGAAAAGGGGATAGGGGCATGAGCGCTGTCACTTGAGTCGTTGAGCGGACTCGAAACGAAACAAGGAGCACGGGAGAAGCCACTTAAGATGTTGAGCGGTTCCGAACGCGGTGACGGCGCATCCAATCACGGCAAGGTTCCCACGTGTGCAAGTTTTCCATACAGGAGTCAAAGTCGCACAAGGAAAATAACTTTTGGCAAGGATTCACATGGGGTTTTTGCAACTTAACTTTTGGCAAGGATTCACATAGGTATTCGCACCATCGTCCCCCTGGAAAATCTGCACGCAAGGGATCCTTCTATTCTTTGAGAGAAAGAAAGAAGAGAAAATATGGATATGGAACCTTGGCGGTCTGTTAGTCCTTGCCGGGATTAAGTGTAATGCAACACTTCAGATAAACATGCACATATGTAGTCATGAGAATCGAACAGGGTTGCGGAACACTTATCTTTATTTATCTACACACAGGGTCTGAGCGTGGCTTTGTACCAAGGATTACATGCTTTAGCAGCAAGACTTGTACAAAAGGTGCTTGCCGGGGCTGGCCCGGCAACCGCGTCTCATGGGTAGAACTTTCGAAGATGTTCGATATTCCAGGAGTTTCTCTACGGAACGCCATCCTCGGTCTCCAGGCGGACTGCGTCGGGCCTAGTGACTCGTACTACTCGATAAGGGCCTTCCCACTTCGCGTCAACTTGTTTGGATTCTTGGCGGACTGAACTCGCCGAAGAACAAGGTTGCCTTCCTCAAGACTTCTGGCATTGACCTTGTGTCTATGGTAGCGGCGCAAGGCTTGCTAGTAGAGGCAGCTCTCATACCAGCCCAAAGAAGGTCTTCCTCAAGGAGCATCGCGTCGTCTTGCCGCAACTTCTCTTGCTCGAGCTCATCATAAGCGAGCACTCGAGAAGATCCGTATATGAGTTCCATGGGGAGAACTGCCTCCACCCCGTAGACAAGAGAGAAGGGTGTATGGTGGTAGCTCGATTTGGTGTCGTCCTGATTGACCAAAGAACCACTGGCAACTCATCAATCCAGTTCCTTCTGCACTTGTGCAGACTATCAAAAGTTCTTGTCTTGAGACCTCGCAGCACTTCAGCATTAGCCCTCTCTGCTTGGCCGTTGCTCCTCGATTGGGCAACGGAAGCAAAACAGATTTTGCTACCAAGGTCTTGGACATACTGCATGAAGGTGCGGCTCGTGAACTGTGTGCCATTGTCAGTGATGATCCTGTTGCGAACACCAAAGCAGCAAACTAGTCCCTTAAAGAACTTGATGGCAGACTATGTTATCACCTTCCTCACTGCTTTCACTTCCGGCCACTTTGTGAACTTGTTGATCGCCATGTACAAGTACTCAAAGCCCCCGGCAGCGCGAGGAAAGGCACCCAAGATGTTGAGCCCCCAGACCAAAAATGTCCAGGAGAGAGGGATTGTTTGAAGGGCTTGGGCTGGTTGATGTAGTTTCTTCGAATGAAATTAGCATGCTTCACACTTGGTTACTAACGCAGTTGCATCCTGGAGGGCAGTGGGCCAAAAGAAACCTTGTCGGAATGCCTTTTCGGGAAGTCCTCTTGATCCTATGTGAGAACCACATATGCCTCCGTGTATCTCTGCCAACAGCTCCAGTCCATCCTCCTGGGAAATGCACTTGAGTTTCACGCCATTTAGTCTCTTTCTGCATAGGACGTTATCTACAAAATCGTACATATGAGACCGGCGAGCTACTTTTTATGCTTCCTCTTGTTCCTCGGGGGAGTTTTCCTGTCTGAAGGAATTGGACAAGATGTTGTGCCCATGCTGGAGCATGGGGCTTGACAACAAGGACTAAAGGTGTATCCTATGCCGGGGGAGCATTTTCCTCGATAGCAAGGGCCTGAGGGCTTGCCGGAGTCTGCTGCGCCCCGGCAAGCCTGGCGGGAGCGTACGCTTCTATGGCAAGAGCCGATGGCCCTGCCGGAGCATAGTACCATCGGCAAGCCTACGGCTTTATGGAGCTCTGCTGGGAAACTTTCTCATCGGCGACTTCAGGGATCTCTACTGGGAAATACTTGCCGGAACTTACATTCCTTCTCTTCTCTTGTCCAGTCGATGGTGTCACGGAGGGTTGAGTTAGTTGGAGCACGAAAGTTCCTGGTTCCACAGGTAACTTTAGGGCAACACTTTTGACAGGCCATCATTAACGTTGTTCTCTGTACGTGGAACGTGCTCCATTTGTAGGCCGTCAAAACGCTCTTCCAACTTCCTTACTTCATCTAGATAAGCTTCCATCAACGGACTCTGGTAATCTTTGTTCACTTGTCTAACGACAAGTTGAGAATCACCCCTGACAATAAGTTTCTTGATCCCGAGGTCCGCTACGATCCTAAGACCGGCAAGCAGCCCTTCGTACTCAGCAGTGTTGTTCGTTGATCTCTCGCGGGGAAAGTGCATCTAGATCGCATATCTGAGGTGCTCTCTGATGGGTGTGACAAGCAGCACTCCGGCACCAGCGCCTTGCAGCAAGAAAGCTCCATTAAAGTACATGATCCATTCTCGATCAGCCTCCTTGTCGGGGAGAGTTGACTCTAGAATCTCTTCATCGGGCGTTGGGGTCCATTCTGCAATGAACTCTACCAAGGCCCTGCTCTGAATGGTCGAAGTGCTTTCAAACTTAAGACCAAAGCTTGATAGTTCCAGAGCCTAGTCCACAATCCGCTGTAGTGGGAAGCGGGTGAAAACGGTGATCTCATGTGCTTGGAAGTAATGGCGCAGCTTCTTCCAGGCCATAAGAAGGCCGAAGAGCAAGTTTTGCATGCCAGAATACCTTGATCTGGCCCTCTGCAACAAGGAGCTGACAATTAGACTGGTCACTACACCACTTTATTGTTCTAAACTATCTCTTTCAACTATGCAGATCCTTCTTTGCCGGCACCAGACCCTGCCGAAGGCTGTCCTGGCTCATCGCGTGGCGTCCCTGCCGTTGCCGCTACTTCTTTGTCAACCTCTCTTTCAGCCACTACTGCGGCACTCACCACTTGATTCGTTGCCGCCAAGTACAGCAGCAACAGCTCTTCTGGTTTTGCGTGACTAGGACCGGCAAAGAGGAAAGGTACTTCTTCAAATCCTGCAGCGCTGCCTTCACTTCTGGAGTCCATTTCATTGGACCTGCCTTCTTCAAGATTTTGAAAAAGGGCAGGGCACGCTCAGCAGACTTTGAGATGAACCTACTCAGAGCAGCAACACAACCGGCAAGGCATCACACGTCCTTGACTCGTCTTGGTGCCTCAATCTGCTCAATTGCTTTGATCTTGTCAGGATTTGCTTCGATTCTGCATTGAGACACAAAGAACCCGAGAAGCTTGTCGGATGGGATGTCGAACACACATTTCTCGGGGTTGAGCTTCATGTTGATCTTATGCAGATTGGCGAACGTCTCTTCTAGGTCTGCTATGAGTGTGGCCTTGTCCTTGGTTTTGACCACTATGTCATCCATATAAGCCTCCATGTTTCTATGCCGCTGGGGTTCAAAACCAATCTGGACTTCTCTCGCAAAGGTAGAACCAATGCTTTTCAACCCGAAAGGCATATGCAAAAACCAGTATGTACCACATGGGGTGATAAACGCGGTCTTCTCTTTGTCTTCCTTGGCCATAAGGATCTGATGATAACCGGAATAGGCGTCAAGGAAAGACAACAAGTCGCAGCCGGCGGTGGAGTCCACAATCCGGTCGATGCGTGGCAAGTTAAAAGGATCTTTGCGGCAGGCCTTGTTAATGTCTGTGAAATCAATACATAGCCTCCACTTCCCATTCGTCTTGCGCACTACGACTGGATTGGCCAACCACATAGGGTGGAGTACTCCTCTGATCAGACCAGCTACCTCTAACTTCTTGATTTCCTCGGCAATAAACTATTTCCGCTCCAAAGCTTGCTTCCGAACCTTCTGCTTGACGGGCCGTGCGTGTGGACAGACGGCAAGGTGGTGCTCAATCACCTTCCTAGGAACACCGGGGATATCAGATTGGTTGCCATGCAAACACATCGGCATTCGCCCGCAGGAAGGCGATGAGCGCACTTTCCTATTTGTCGTTAAGGGTGGAACTTATGGTGAAAATTCCCCCCATGCCATCCTCCTTGGCGAGCACCTTCTTGGTCTCTGGTGGAGCTGCCTTGGACTTCTTTATCTTGCCGGTGGAGCTCTCTGGCACATCGTCAACAGTAGCGCAACACGCCGAAGAGGCGGGCTTGACGGAATGTGTGCCAAAGCCCTTGCTGATCTTCTTCCCCCTAGGATCTTCAGCAGCAGGAGCAAGTGCCTTGGCGGCAGGTGCTGCGACTATGCCCTGGTAGAGTTCGTCAGCGCAGATAAGCGTGCTCTTCTTGTCGGAGTTGATGGTAATGACGCTCATTTGTTCGGGCATCTTCAGCATGTTGTAAGCGAAGTGAGTGGCCGCCATGAACTTGGCCAGTGTCGGACGCCCAAGAACGTTGTTGTATGACAATGAGATCTCGGCAACATCAAAGATGATCTTCTCCGTTCTGAAGTTGATATCGCTGCCTTTCGACTGAGTCCTTCCCGAATTGACCCCTTGGAAAGCGCCTGTCAGCTTGAGATCTTCGTCGGGAATCTGCAGCCTCCGAATGACATCGAGCGAGATCAGGTTCAGGCTGGCCCACTGTCGACTAACGTCTTCATCACCTTGATGTTGCGGATTATTGGTGAGACCAACAACGACAGGCACCCGACCGCAGTTATGCGATCAGGGTGATCCTCGATGTCAAATATGATAGGAGTGTTGGGCCATGTCAAAGGTTTCTGTGCGCCGATAGAGGCCTTCTACTTCTCGAGCATGCGTTGGTTTCCCGTGAAGAGGAACGGTTTGATGCATCAAAGTAGATAAGTATTTCCCTCAGTTTTTGAGAACCAAGGTATCAATCCAGTAGGAGATACAAGCGAGCCACCAATAGATATACCTGCACAAAGAATCAAACTCTTGCACCCAGCGCTATAAAGGGGTTGTTAATCCCTTCACGGTTATTTGCAAGGATGAGATCTAGTAGAGATAGATATAATAGGATGCTTGAACGAAAATTAAAAATAATGCAGCAAGTATTTTTGGCATTTTTCGTTTTAGATCTGAAAGTATACTATGGAAAATAGACCCTGGGGCCATAGGTTTCACTAGATGGCTTCTCTCATGATGGCAAGTATTACGGTGGGTGAACAAATTACTGTCGATTGATAGAAAAGTGAATAATTATGAAGATATCCAAGGCAATGATTATGCATATAGGCATCACGTCCGTGTCAAGTAGAGCGAAACGATTATGCATCTACTACTATTACTCCACACATCGATCGACTCCTGCCTGCATCAAGAGTATTAAGTTCATGAAGAACAGAGTAATGCATTAAGTAAGATGACATGATGTAGAGGGATAAACTTAAGCAATATGATGAAAACCCCATCTTTGTACCCTTGATGGCAACAATAAAATATGTGCCTCGCTACCCCTACTTTGTTACTGGGTGAGGACACCGCAAGATTGAACCCAAAACTAAGCACTTCTCCTATTGCAAGAATTACCAATCTAGTTGGCCAAACCGAACCAATAACTCGAAGAGACTAGCAAAGATATGAAATCATGCATATGATAATTCAGGAAAGACTCAAATAATATTCATGGATAATCTGAACACAGACCCACAATTCATCGAATCTCGACAAACACACCACAAAAGAGTATTACATCGGATAGATCTCCATGAAGATCATGAAGAACATGGCATTGAGAAGCAAAGAGAGAGAAGAAGCCATCTAGCTACTAGCTATGGACCAGTAGGTCTGTGGTGAAGTACTCACGCATCATCGGAGGGGCAATGGAGTTGATGTAGATGCCCTCCATGATGGAATCCCCCTCCGACAGATTACCGAAAAAGGCTCCAAGATTAGATCTCTTGGGAACGGAGGCTTCTGGCGGCGGAAAAGTTTTTTCTTGGCTCTCTTTGATAATGATGGAATATTTGGGAATTTATAGGCCGAAGATTAGGGTTAGGGGAGTTGACAGGGGCCCACAAGCTTGCTCAGCGCCGGGTACCCCCCTGGCCGCGGCAAGCGGGCTTGTGGCCCCGTGGCAGCTCCTTTGCCTTGGTTCTCAAGTCTCATGGCTTCCTTTTATTCCAGAAAAAATCATTCCACAGATTTTATTCCGTTTGGACTCTGTTTAATATTCCTTATCTATGAAACTCAAAAACAAGGAAAAAACAGAAACTGGCACTAGGCTCTAGATTAATAGGTTAGTCCCAAAAATAATATAAAATAGCATATTAATGCATATAAAACATCCAAAACAGATAATATAATAGCATGGAACAATCAAAACTTATAGATACGTTGGAGACGTATCAACATCCCCAAGCTTAATTCTTGCTCATCCTCGAGTAGGTAAACGATAAAAACAGCATTTTTGATGTGGAATGCTACCCAACATATTTATCCATGTAATACTCTTTATTGTGGCATGAATATTCAGATCTGTTAGATTCAAAACAATATTCTAATATTGACATACAAACAATAATTCTTCGAGCACACCAACAAGGTAGTCGTGTCCTTTCGAAATAACATGGCCTTAGAAAGTTATCCCTACAAAATCATATGGTCTGGCTATGCTCCATATTCCCC
This sequence comes from Hordeum marinum, assembly GCA_022496015.1. Lineage (NCBI taxonomy): Eukaryota > Viridiplantae > Streptophyta > Magnoliopsida > Poales > Poaceae > Hordeum > Hordeum marinum. The sequence goes on along the minus strand of CM039675.1, from coordinate 392,448,877 downwards.
ACACAAAGTATCTAAATCATGCACAACCCCGATGAACAAGTCAAGCAATTGTTTCACACTTTTGGTGTTCTCAAACCTTCTCAACTCTTAGGGAATACATGAGCGTGAGCCGTGGATATAGCATTATAGGTGGAATAGAATATGGAGGGGGTGCAAGGAAAAAAGAGGAGAAGATAGTCTCACATCAACTAGGCGTATCAACAGGCTATGGAGATGCCCATTAATAGATATCAATGTGAGTGAGTAGGGATTTCCATGCAACAAATGCATTTAGAGCTATAAGTGTATGAAAGCTCAAAAAGAAAACTAAGTGGTCGTGCATAATGAATATCCTAGGGGAGAGGTTGGTAGGAGTTAACCATCGCGCGCTCCCAACCCTCACACAAAGGTCGACAATCATTAGACAAGTCATGCTCCGACTTCGTTGCATAACGGTTCACCATACGTGCATCCTACGGGAATCACAAGATTTACCACACGTATCTCTTCAATTCACAACTAATCACTAGCATGAATCTCATATTACCATCCCTATTATCTCAAAACTATATGCAAGGAATCCAACTTCTCATAGTTGTTAATGCACTTAATATGAAAATTTTTATTATATCCCTCTTGGATGCCATTATATTAGGACTAAATTCATAACCTAAACAAATTACCATGCTGTTTTAAGAAAATCTCAACATAATATAAGTGAGGAATGAGATTTAAATAATTTCTATAAAATATAACACCACCATGCTCTAAAAAGATATAAGTGAAGCACTAGAGCAACATTGCCTAGCTCAAAAGATATAAGTGAAGCACATAGAGTATTCTAACAAATTCACGATTCGGTGTCTCTCTCTCAAAAGATGTGTGAATCAAGGATGATTGTGGAAAACTAAAAAGCAAATACTCATATCATACAATACGCTCCAAGCAAAACACATATCGTGTGGTGAATAAAAATATAGCCTCAAGTAAATTTACCGATGGATTGAAGACGAAAGAGGGGATGCCTTCCGGGGCACCCCCAAGATTACGCCCTTTGGTATCCTTGAATATGACTTGGGTTGCCTTGGGCATCCCCAATATTAGGATCTTGCCATCTTTGTTCCATAGTCCATCAATCTTCACCCAAAACTTGAAAACTTCACAACACAAAACTCAAAAGAAAACTCATGGGATCCGTTAGTACAAGAAAACTAAATCACCACTCTAAGTACTGTTTTGAACTCATTATTTACTTATATTTGTCTAATACCTACTTTATTCCAACTTTTCCATGACTCATACCCCCGATACGACCCATAGATACATAAAAATAAGCAAACAACACAAAGAAAACAGAATAGTCTGTAACAATCCGTAAACTTCAAATACTTCTGGAACTCTAAAAAATCCTCAAAATTAGGAAAACCAGGGAAATTCGTATATCAATCATACGTAAAAATTTCAGATCAATTTGACACTCTGAAACATTCAGACAATTCCTGGACTGAGCAGAAAAGTTTCTGTTTTCCAGCAAGATCAAATCAACAACTACCATAGATCACCCCAAAGGTTTTACTTGGCTCAAACATTAATTTAAACACAAAATCACAATTAATACATAACTAATAATGTTCCAAACACACCAAAACAGATGCAAAAGGCAGAAAGCAAAATAAAATTGGGTTGCTTCCCAACAGGTGCTATTATTTAACGTCCCTAGCTAGGCATAATGATTTCAATGATGCTCACATAAAAAGTAGTAATTGAAACATGCAAGAGAACATCATGAATATCATGAAAATCACATTTAAGTCTAACCCACTTCCTATGCATAGGGATTTTCTGAGAAAACTATTTATGGGAGCAAGAATCAACTACCATAGGAAGGCAAAACAAGCATAACTTCAAAACTTTGAACACATAGAGAGGAAACTTGATATTATTGCAATCCCACAAGCATATGTTCCTCCCTCATAATAATTTTCAGTAGCATCATGAAGGAATATCACAATATAAATACCACACAAAGCATTCTTTTCATGATCAATTATAGCATACATATCATCACCAAAACTTGGTAAACAAAAAATATCATCTTCATCAAGCATAGCATCCCCAAGTTTGTGGTTTTGCATATCATTAGAATCATGGATATTCAAAGAATTCATACTAACAACATGGCAATCATGCTTTTCATTCAAGGAACTATTATGAATCTCCTTATAAATTTCTTCTTTCAGTACTTCATCAAAATTTTCAGATTCATGATTTTCAAACAAAACTTCATAAAGATAATCAAGTGAACTCAACTCACTAGCAATCGGTTCATCATAATTTGGTCTTTTGAAAAGATTAGCAAGTGGATGAGGATCCATATCAATAGATTTTTAGCAAGCGAAGATGCAAGCAAATAGAAGGTACATGGCAACACAAGCAAACATAGCAAACGAGAGATCCGACGAGAAAAATGCACATGAAAAAGAGACGGTCAATATAACGGCAAATTTGTGAAGTGGGGGAGAGGAAAACGAGAGGAAAATGGCAAATAATGTAAATGCAAGAGATGAGTTTGTGATGGGTACTTGGTAGGCCTGATGTAGATCTCCCCGCAACCAAACCAGAAATTGGCTAGTTGAAGAGAGAGTTCTTATCTTGACTTGCTATGTATCTCCCCGGAAACGGCGCCAAAAATCCTTCTTGCTACTTCTCGAGCATGCATTGGTTTCCCGTGAAGAGGAACGGTTTGATGCAGCAAAGTAGATAAGTATTTCCCTCAGTTTTTGAGAACCAAGGTATCAATCCAGTAGGAGATACAAGCAATCCACCAATAGATATACCTGCACAAAGAATCAAACTCTTGCACCCAACTCTATAAACGGTTGTCAATCCCTTCACGGTTATTTGCAAGGATGAGATCTAGTAGATATAGATATAATAGGATGCTTGAACGGAAAGTAAAAATAATGCAGCAAGTATTTTTGGTATTTTTGGTTTTAGATCTGAAAGTATAATATGGAAAGTAGACCCGGGGGGCATAGGTTTCACTAGATGGTTTCTCTCATGATGGCAAGTATTACGGTGGGTGAACAAATTACTGTCGAGCAATTGATAGAAAAGCGGATAATTATGAATATATCCAAGGCAATGGTTATGCATATAGGAATCACATCCGTGGCAAGTAGACCGAAATGATTCTGCATCTACTACTATTACTCCACACATCGACCGGCTCTTGCGTGCATCTAGAGTATTAAGTTCATGAAGAACGGAGTAACGCATTAAGTAAGATGACATGATGTTGAGGGATAAACTCAAGAAATATTATGAAAACCCCATATTTCTACCCTTGATGGCAACAATACAATACGTGCCTCGCTACCCCTACTTTGTCGCTGGGTGAGGACACCTCAAGATTGAACCCAAAACTAAGCACTTCTCCTATTGCAAGAATTACCAATCTAGTTGGCCAAACCAAACCAATAACTCGAAGAGACTTGCAAAGATATGAAATCATGCATATAAGAATTCAGGAAAGACTCAAATAATATTCATGGATAATCTGAACATAAACCCACAATTCATTGGATCTCAACAAACACACCGCAAAAGAGTATTACATCGGATAGATCTCCATGAAGATCATGAAGAACATGGTATTGAGAAGCAAAGAGAGAGAAGAAGCCATCTAGCTACTAGCTATGGACCCGTAGGTCTATGATGAATTACTCACGCATCATCGGAGGGGCAATGGAGTTGATGTAGATGCCCTCCGTGATGGAATCCCCCTCCGGTAGATTACTGAAAAAGGCTCCAAGATTGGATCTCTCGGGAACGGAGGCTTTTGGCGGCGGAAAAGTGTTTTCGTGGCTCTATTTGATAATGATGGAATATTTGGGAATTTATAGGCCGAAGATTAGGGTTAGGGGAGTTGTCAGGGGCCCACAAGCCTGCCCGGCACAGGGTACCCCCTGGCCGCGGCAAGCGGGCTTGTGGCCCCGTCGCAGCTCCTCTGCCTTGGTTCTCAAGTCTCGTGGTTTCCTTTTATTCTAGAAAAAATCATTCCGGAGGTTTTATTCTGTTTGGACTCCGTTTAATATTCCTTATCTGCGAAACTCAAAAACAAGGAAAAAACAGAAACTGCCACTAGGCTATAGATTAATAGGTTAGTCCCAAAAAATAATACTCCCTCCGTTTCAGAATATAAGGTGTATTGTTTTCTGTGCAAGTCAACCATTTGAATGTTTGACCAAGATTGTACAATAAACTAACAACATCTGCAATACCAAATAGATAAAATATGAAATTACTTTTCACGATGAATCAAATGATATAAATTTTGAATTGTGGATATTGATATATTTTTCTAAAAACTCGGTCAAACATGACCTCGTTTGACTTTTTAAAAAACAAATACACCTTATATAAAGGAACGGAGAGAGTATAAAATAGCATATTAATGCATATAAAACATCCAAAACATATAATATAATACCATGGAACAATCGAAAATTATAGATACGTTGGAGACGTATCAAGGGTTCTGCCGCATTAACCTCACGCGCCCACTGTTTAAGTTGGCGGTGAGAGGAATGCAACGAGGCTCCTCCTTCTATGCACATCGCCTCCGTAGACTTTTGAAACTCATGCTCACTGGACTCGTCGTCCTCTTTGATGTCATCATCATCTCCCTCTTGCTTGTCGCAGCCATGGGCGGGCCAATCCTTCCGTTGCTTGGGCTTGCCGCGACGGCCTCCTTGACCAACATGCTTCTTGCCAGACCCTTCAGCACCATCTTGACCCTTCTCCTTGTCACGTCTTTCATATTCAGCCCTCTGCTTCTCGGCAAGATGCTCAACTTGCCGGCAGTCTTGGAGGTCGTGGCCTTTGGCGTGATGGATCATGCAATACTGCTTGCCGGAGTCTACTGCCTTGTCGACAGCTGCTAGGCCATGGCAGGAGGTGCACCCAGCAACATCATTGCTGAGGTCATCAACCTTGCCTTTCTTGGCGGCACCAAGGTTGCCGGATCCTTCAAGGGCTAGCATGGTCTTGCCCTTGTGCTTCTTGTTCTGCCGCTGGCCCTTCTTTGCCGGGGTAGGTGTGTCTTCGTCTTCGGAGTTGACCTCTGCATTGCCGTCCTCGCCGGGGAGTCTTCTCCCTTCTTCTGCCCGAGCACATTTATCTGCCAAAGCATAAAGCTTGGCGACGTCCCTGACTCTATTCATCGCCAGCTCTTCCCGCATCCTGCGGTTGCGCACGTTCTGATGGAACAGACTGATAACAGCGGCAGGGTGAACGTCTGGGATGTTGTGGTGCACGCGGCTGAACCTCTGGATGTACTTGAGCAGAGTTCCGCCTTCCTTCTGGGGGGGTGATGTGCAGGTCGCTCTCCTGGCCAGGAGCTTGATGAGCCCCGGTGAAGGCGACAACAAACTCATGACACGGGTCCACCCAAGAGGCGATGGATCTCTCCAGCAAGTGCATCAGCCATGACCTGACGTTGGGCTTAGGCACCAACGGGAAGTAGTTGGCCAATATCTTGTCGTCATGGCCCCCGGCAGCCTGCACTGCAATGGTGTAGATGCTCAGGAAATCTGACGGATGGGTCTTGCCATCGTATTTCTCCGGGACTTCCGGTTTGAACATGCAGCTATTGGGACACTGGACTTGCCGCAGCTAAGGGGTAAACACAGGACATCCCAACTTGTAAGGTACGTTGACAGGGTACCCCAGCACGGACTTGTCTACAATGGGTCCCACGCGCCTGTCTGACTGGAGGCGTGCTTCCCGTCACCGCTCGATCGCGGTTCAAGCGTCCACCTTGCCACGTTCCGAAGAACATGACGCTGATCACGGCACGTCCGTGGGTCAGACAACGTCATTGAGTAACCATCGTGGGCCTCCGTATGTTGGGTCGGCGACCGACGATGCTGTCGTGGAGGAGAGTGCGTCGAGGTCGCGTTGACTCCGGGCACTTCATCACCGGTCTGAGGCAGCCTTGTGGGCCGAAGCTTATCTCTAAGGCTGAGGAGGCTCTAAATGGAGGCTCTCCATTCTTCGAGCTTCTCCGCAGCAGGAGGAAAGTTCAGGAGTAGCTACGCTCGCGCCATCGCTTCCTCCGTTGTGGATGGCATCGAGCGGCGTGAGGAACGTGAGGTGCTCTGACTCCTAACCGTGTTAGAAGGAGCACCTCCATGGTCCCGCATTGGCATGCCAATCCCGCTTGCATGCCGGTCCCATGCATCTTAGGAATGATGCGCAGGAGCTTTTCCGTGGGGACGCTGAGAACTGCGGGCGCCATGGCGCGGCTCTCCACGCGCTTCCTAAGAAGGTCGCAGCATAGGCGCCGGTGTGGTTACCCTAGAAGACGCTCTTCCTCCCCCGGAGTTCGCCGTACCACCTGCAGGCGGTACTGCTACGTCATGAGACCCAGGGGCGCGGGGGTTCCCACCGTCGTCATGATCGTCACCACGGCAAGCGTCACCACCCGCTTGGCCTTGGTCACTGGAGCGCCGCGGAAGTTCGAAACCTCCACCTCCTCCTCCACTCACGTCTACGCCATCCCCCGTCCACGGAGATACATGAACAGCGGACGCGGATGGGCCAACTGTTGGGGAACGTTGCATGGGAAAAAAATCCTACGCACACGTAGATCTATCCATGGTGATGAGCATCTACGAGAGGGAGAGTGGATCTACGTACCCTTGTAGATCGCCAAGAGGGAAGCGTTAAGAAACGCGGTTGGTGTAGTCAAACGTCTTCACGATCCAAATTACCGTGCGTCTCGCGATCCGATCACGATCCGTCCCGCGATCCAATCACGATCCGTCCCGCGAACTTGATCACGATCCTTCCGATCTAGCGCCGAACGGACGGCACCTCCGCGTTCAGCACACGTACAGCTTGATGACGATCTCCGCCGTCTTGATCTAGCAAGAAGGAGCGGAGAGGAAGAAGAGTTCTCTGGCAGCGTGATGGCGCTTCGGTGATGGTGGTGGAGCTATTCCGGTAGGGCTTTGCCTAAGCACTGCAGAAATCCGATCTAGAGGAGAAACTATGGACTAGAGGGTAGGATTGCACGTGGCTGAAAATCTTGTGCAAAACCCCTAAAACCCTCTAGTATATATAGGAGGAGAGGGGGCAGCCTTGGCTTCCAAGCCAATCTGGTTCGGCCGAACTAGGAGGGAGGAGTCCGCCTCCTCCGCTCCTAGTAGGATTAGGACTCCTTCCTTAATTTGCCTTTTTTGCCTTTTTCCACCTTTTTCCTTTTGGGTTTTTCTTCCCAGCCGCATGGGCCTTGTGTGGGACTTCCACCAGCCCACTAAGGGCTGGTATTCACTCTCCCACAGCCCATGAAACCTCTTGGGTCGAAATAGCCCTCCCGGTGGTCTCCCGGTACACTACCTGCGGGTTCGAGAACTATGTAGACATGACCGAGACACCTCTACGGTCAATAACCAATAGCGGGACCTGGATACCCATATTGGTTCCTACATATTCTACGAAGATCTTTATCAGTCGAACCTCTATGTCAAGGATTTAGTTAATCCCGTGTGATGTTCCCTTTGTTCTTCGGTATGTTACTCGCCCGAGATTCGATCGTCGGTATCTTCATACCAAGTTCAACCTCGTTACTGGCAAGTCTCTTTACTTGTTCCGTAATACAAGATCTCATGACTAACACTTAGACACATTGCTTGCAACGCTCATTGTGATGTTGTATTACCGAGTGGGCCCTGAGATACCTCTCTGTCACACGGAGTAACAAATCCCAGTCTTGATCCATGCCAACTCAACAGACACCATCAGAGATACCTGTAGAGCACCTTTATAGTCACCCAGTTACATTGCGATGTTTGATACACACAAGGCACTCCTCCGATGTTCGTGAGTTGCATGATCTCATGGTCATCGGAACACATACTTGACATGCAGAAAATAGTAATAATAAACTGACACGACCATATGCTACGTTTGTAGTTTGGGTCTTGTCCATCACATCATTATCCTAATGATGTCATCCCGTTATCAAATGACATCACATGTCAATGGCTAGGAAACCTTGACCATCTTTGATCAACGAGCTAGTTCACTAGAGGCATACTAGGGACAAAGTGTTGTCTATTTACCCACACATGTAATGTGTTTCCAATTAATACAATTATAGCATGGATAATAAACGATTATCATGAACAAGGAAATATAATAATAAACACTTTATTTACTGCCTCTAGGGCATATTTCCAACAGTCTCCCACTTGCACTAGAGTCAATAATCTAGCTCACATCAGTATGTGATTTACATTGTAATGAGTCGAACACCCATGTAGTTCTGGTGTTGATCATGTTTAGCCCTTGGAAGAGGTTTAGTCAACAGGTCTGCAACATTTAGATCCGTGTGCACTTTGCAAATATTTATGTCCTTCTCCTTGATGTAATCGCGGATGGAGTTGAAGCGTCGCTTTATGTGTCTGGTCCTCTTGTGAAACCTTGGTTCTTTGGCCAGAGCAATGGCACCAGTGTTGTCACAGAACAGGTTCAGTGGATTCAGTGCACTAGGCACTACTCCCAGATCTATCATGAACTGCTTCATCCAAACACCTTCCTTCGCCGCCTCCGAGGCTGCGATGTACTCCGCTTCACATGTAGAATCGGCTACCACGCTTTGCTTGGAACTGCACTAGCTTACCGCTCCCTCGTTGAGAATAAATACGTATCCGGTTTGTGACTTAGATTCATCCGAATCAGTGTCAAAGCTTGCATCGACGTAACCCTTTACGACGAGCTCTTCATCGCCTTCATAAACGAGAAACATTTCCTTAATCCTTTTCAGGTACTAAAGGATATTCTTGACCGCTGCCCAGTATTCCATTCCAGGATCACTTTGAAACCTTTCGTCCATACTTATGGCAAGGCTAGCATCCGGTCTTGTGCACAGCATTGCATACATGATAGAGCCTATGGCTGAAGCATAGGGGATGACACTCATCTTTTCTCTATCTTCTGCATTCACTGGGCATTGAGTCTTACTCAACTTCACACCTTGTAACACAGGCAAGAACCCCTTCTTGGACTGATCCATTTTGAACTTCTTCAAAACTTTATCAAGGTATGTGCTCTGTGAAAGTGCTATTAAGCGTCTCGATCTATCTCTATAGATCTTAATGCCTAATATGAAAGAAGCTTCTCCTAGGTCCTTCATTGAAAAACTCTTGTTCAAATATTCCTTCACGCTTTCCAGCATTTCTATATTGTTTCCAATCAGCAATATGTCATCCACATATAATATTAGAAACGCTATAGAGCTCCCACTCACTTTCTTGTAAATACAAGCTTCTCCATAAACTTGTATAAACTCAAATGATTTGATCACCTCATCAAAACGCTTATTCCAACTCCGAGATGCTTGCACCAGCCCATAAATGGATCGTTGGAGTTTGCAAACTTTGTCAGCATTCTCTGGATCGATAAAACCTTCTGGTTGCATCATATACAACTCTTCCTCAAGGAAACCGTTGAGGAACGTTGTTTTGACATCCATCTGCCAAATTTCATAGTCGAAATAAGCAGCTATTGGCAACATGATTTTGACAGACTTAAGCATCGCTATGGGTGAGAAGGTCTCATCGTAGTCAACTCCTTGAACTTGTGAAAAACCCTTTGCCACAAGTCGAGCTTTATAGACGCTGACATTACCGTATGCGTCTGTCTTCTTCTTAAAGATCCATTTGTTCTGAATGGCCTTTCGCCCTTTAGGCAATACTTCCAAAGTCCATACTTTGTTTTCATACATGGATCCCATCTCGGATTTCATGGCCTCTAACCATTTCTTGGAATCCGGGCCATCACTACTCCTCCATAGCTTGTAGGTTCATTGTTGTCCAACAACATGACCTCCAAGATAGGGTTGTCGTACCACTCAGGAGTAGTACGCGGCCTTGTCAACCTAGGAGGTTCAATAGTAGCTTGATATGAAGCTTCATGATCATCATCATTAACTTCCTCTTCTACCGTCGTAGGTTCCACAAAAACATCTTTCTGCGCTGCACTGCTTTCTGGTTCAAGTAAAGGTTCAATAACCTCATCAAGCTCTATTTTCCTCCCACACAATTCTTTCGAGAGAAACTCTTTCCCAAGAAATGTTCCGTTCTTAGCGACAAACACTTTGCCATCGGATCTAAGATAGAAGGTATACCCGACTGTCTCTTTCGGGTATCCTATGAAGGCGCATTTTTCCGCTTTGGGTTCCAGCTTTTCAGGCTGAAGCTTTTTGACATAAGCATCACATCCCCAAACTTTCAGAAACGATAACTTTGGCCTCTTGACAAACCACAATTCATATGGCATCGTCTCAACGGATTTTGATGGTGCCCTATTTAAAGTGAATGCAGCTGCCTCTAATGCATAACCCCAAAACGATAGTGGCAAATCAGCAAGAGACATCATAGAACGCACCATATCTAATAAGGTTCGATTATGACGTTCGGACACACCATTACGCTGTGGTGTTCCGGGCTGTGTCAACTGTGAAACAATTCCACACTGTCTTAAGTGAATGCCAAACTCATAACTCAGATATTCACCTCCTCGATCAGATCGCAGGAATTTAATCTTCTTGTTATGATGATTCTCAACTTCACTCTGAAATTGCTTGAACTTTTCAAATGTTTCAGACTTGTGTTTCATCAAGTAAATATACCCATATCTACTTAAGTCATCGGTGAAGGTGAGAAAATACTGATATCCACCATGCGTTGTAACATTCATTGGACCGCACACATCAGTATGTATGATTTCCAATAAGTCATTCCCCCGTTCCATTGTTCCAGAGAACGGAGTTTTAGTCGGCTTGCCCATGAGGCATGGTTCACATGTGTCAAGTGATTCAAAATCAAGTGACACCAAAAGTCCATCAGCATGGACCTTCCTCATGCGTTTTACACCAATATGACCTAAACGGCAGTGCCACAAGAAAGTGGTACTATCATTATCAACTCTACATCTTTTGGCATCAATGTTATGAACATGTGTGTCATCACTAGAAAGATTAAATATGAATAAACCCCTAACATTGGGTGCATGACAATAAAAGATATTACTCATATAAATAGAACAACCTTTATTCTCTGATTTAAATGAGTAACAGTCTCGCAATAAACAAGATCCAGATATAATGTTCATGCTTAACGCAGGCACTAAATAACAATTATTCAGGTTCATCACTAATCCTGATGGTAATCGAAGAGAGAGCATGCCGACGGCGATCACATCAACCTTGGAACCATTTCCCACGCGCATCGTCACTTTGTCCTTTGCCAGCCTTCGTTTATTCCATAGTTCCTGCTTTAAGTTGCAAATGTGAGCAACCGAACCTATCAAATACCCAGGCACTACTACGAGAGCTAGTAAGGTACACATAAATAACATGTATATCATATATACCTTGTTTGTCGTTGATCACCTTCTTGTCAGCCAGGTACTTGGGGCAGTTTCGCTTCCAGTGACCAGTTCCCTTGCAATGAAAGCACTCAGTTTCTGGCTTGGGTCCATGCTTGGGCTTCTTTACAGGAGTAGCAACTGTTTTGCCATCCTTCTTGGTTTTACCCTTCTTGTCCTTGCCCTTGACCTTGCCATTTTTCTTGAAACTAGTGGTTTTATTGACCATCAACACTTGATGTTCTTTCTGGATTTCAGACTCAGCAACTTTTAGCATCGCAAACAGGTCGGCGACTGACTTGTTCATCCCGTGCATGTTATAGTTCATCACAAAGCTCTTGTAACTAGGTGGCAGTGATTGAAGAACTCTGTTAGTGATTGCCTCTAGCGGAAGGGCAATTCCCAACTCCGCTACATGATTTGAATACCCAGACATTCTGAGTATATGTTCACTGATAGACCCGTTCTCCTCCATCTTGCAAGCATAGAACTTATTGGAGGTTTCATACCTCTTGATCCGGGCATTCTTCTGAAAGATAAACTTCAACTCCTGGAACATTTCATATGCTCCATGACGTTCAAAATGTCTTTGAAGTCCCGGTTCTAAGCCATACAATATTGCACACTGAACTATTGAGTAATCTCTACTACGTGCCTCCCAAGCATTCTTAACGTCTTCGGAGGTCATGTCTTCTGGTTGGTCACCAAGCGTTGCATCAAGGACATATGATTTCTAGGAAGCCGTGAGGATAATCCTCAGATTACGGGCCCAGTCAACAAAGTTACTTCCATCATCTTTCAACTTAGCTTTCTCTAGGAACGCAATAAAATTCAGGGGTGCTACTGCGCGAGCCATTGATCTACAACATAAATATGCAAAGTTTACTTAGACTATTGTTCAAGATAATGAGTTTAGTTAATCAAATTACTAAAGCTCCCACTCAAATTGACATCCCTCAGGTCATCTGAGTGTCACATGATCCAAATACACCAACTCAAGTCCGATCATCATGTGAGTTGAGGTGGCTTCAATGGTGAACATCATTATGTTGATCATATCTACTATATGACTCATGTTCGACCTTTCGGTCTCTTGTGTTCCGAGGCCATGTCTATACATGCTAGGCTCGTCAAGTTTAACCCGAGTGTTCTGTGTGTGCAACACTAGCTTGCACCCGTTGTATTTGAACGTAGAGTCTATCACACCTGATCATCACGTGGTGTCTCGACACGATGAAATTTTGCAACGGTGCACACTCGGGGAGAACACAATTCATCTTGAAATTTAAGTGAGGTCATACAATAATTAAAGACAACCCTATGGCTCTGGCCAATTGCCGTACTCATCGACATGCAAGTCGTGATAATCTATGCATCACATGATCATCTCATACATCACATATATCCCATCATGTAATTGGCCATATCACATCACAACATACCCTGCAAAACAAGTTAGATGTCCTCTAATTGTTGTTGCATGTTTTACATGGCTGCTACGGGTATCTAGCAAGAACAATTCTCATCTACGCAAAAACCACAACGGTGATACACTAGTTTCTTTTCAACCTTCTCAAGGACCGCTTTTGTCGAATCCGATCCAACTAAAGTGAGAGAAACTGGCACCCACAAGCCATCTATGAAACAAGTTGCGATCAAGGGAACCGGTCTCTCATAAGCGTACGAGTAATGTTGGTCCAGGCCGCTTCATCTCACAATACCGCTGAACCAAAATCCGACCAAGGGAGGAAGCAATTTAAGCATCAACGCCCACAAACCTTTTGTGTTCTACTCGAGATCTCATCTACACATAGACCTAGCTCATGATGCCACTGTTGGGGAACATTGCATGGGAAACTAAAATTTCCTACGCACACGCAGGTCTATCCATGGTGATGAGCATCTACGAGAGGGAGAGTGGATCTACGTACCCTTGTAGATCGCTAAGCGGGAAGCGTTAAGAAACGCGGTTAGTGTAGTCAAACGTCTTCGCGATCCAAATCGTCATGCATCCCGCAATCCGATCACGATCCATCCCGCAATCCAATAACAATCCGTCCCGCAAACTAGATCACGATCCATCCCACGAGCTTGATCACGATCCTTCTGATCTAGCGCCGAACGGACGGCACCTCCGCATTCAGCACACGTACAGCTTGATGACAATCTCCGCCATCTTGATCCAGCAAGAAGGAGCGGAGAGGAAGAAGAGTTCTCCGGCAGTGTGCCGGCGCTCCGGCGATGGTGGTGGAGCTATTCCGGCAGGGCTTTGCCTAAGCACTATAGAAATCCGATCTAGAGGAGAAACTATGGACTAGAGGGTAGGGTTGCACGTGGCTGAAAATCTTGTGCAAAAAGCCTAAAACCCTCTAGTATATATAGGAGGAGAGGAGGAGAGGAGGCAGCATTGGCTTCCAAGCCAATCTGGTTCGGCCGAACTAGGAGGGAGGAGTCCAACTCCTCCACTCCTAGTAGGATTAGGACTCCTTCCTTAATTTGCCTTTTTTGTCAAGGATTCAGTTAATCCCGTATGATGTTCCCTTTGTTCTTCGGTATGTTACTCGCTCAAGATTCGATCATCGGTATCTTCATACCTAGTTCAACCTCGTTACTGGCAAGTCTCTTTACTCGTTCGGTAATACAAGATCCCGTGACTAACACTTAGACACATTGCTTGTAAGGCTCATTGTGATGTTGTATTACCGATTGGGCCCTGAGATACCTCTCCGTCGCACGGAGTAACAAATCCCAGTCTTGATCCATGCCAACTCAATAGACACCCTCGGAGATACCTGTAGAGCACCTTTATAGTCACCCAGTTATGTTGCGACATTTGATACACACAAGGCACTCCTCCGATGTTCATGAGTTGCATGATCTCATGGTCATAGGAACACATACTTGACATGCAGAAAACAGTAGCAATAAACTGACATGATCATATGCTACGTTTGTAGTTTGGGTCTTGTCCATCACATCATTCTCCTAATGATGTGATCCCATTATCAAATGACATCACATGTCAATGGCTAGGAAACCTTGACCATCTTTGATCAACGAGCTAGTTCACTAGAGGCATACTAGGGACAAAGTGTTGTCTATTTACCCACACATGTAATGTGTTTCCAATTAATACAATTATAGCATGGATAATAAACGATTATCATGAACAAGGAAATATAATAATAAACACTTTATTTATTGCCTCTAGGGCATATTTCCTACACCAACTGTTGTCAGGCCCTTCTTCTTGGGGGCCATTACGATGATGAATCTGGGGCGCAGATCACCAGAACGGGTTCGCACCACTCATGCCCCCCTACCTGGCGTGCCAAAGATGTCGTGGGAACAAACACCTATGAGACCGTGAAGGCCCCTTTCGGTTCGGTGGGGGGCGAGATGGCACAAAGAGCCGGTCTGATGAGCTGCACGTGGGGAGTTTTACCTAGGTTTGGGCCGCACGGATGTGTAAAACCCTACTACTGCTTGGTTGTATTGATCCTGTTCTAGGGTTCGAGCTACAGGAGCGCCATGAGCGGCTGCTATGTGAGCTTGGTAATCTCTGGTTGCCTGACCGTTGGGCTGTCCAGTTGTCTAACTACCTACTTGTCCGAAATCCCAAAAGCCAAAAGGTCCAAAAGACCTCCTCTGTAACGCCCTGGGCCTCCTTTTATACTTAAGGGGATCCCAACAGTGGCGTGCAGTGTGCACACGGGATGCACAGTACGTCTACACTGCTATCGTACCTAACCCTGACAGAGTAGGACAAGAGCATTAAATGCACCGTCAGGGGCCTTAGTCTGTCAGTGGGACGGGACAGGGGCCCGTTCCATCGGTGCCGCTTAGCTCCCTCAAACGTCGGTGTCGCGACACGCGTCCAGGTGGATTGACACCTGTACTGTGCACTGGCGGTGCTTGCCGGGGCCTTGCCTTGCTAGGACCTTGCCTTGCCGGGGCCCTGGAGGATCCGAATCCCTCCCGACAAGGTCTTGCCGGTAGTCTTGAGTCTTCTTTGCTGGTGCTTGATAAGTCTTCGTTGGGCCTTCACACCGGTGCAGCCACTACTGCCCGTGCACGAGTAAAGGGGCACTAGATGGCCCAAAAACACTAGTGCACCGACAAGTGCATGATAGTCTCTGTTGTATCTATAATTGTTGATTTTTTCATGCCAATACTATACAACTTTTATATACTTTTGGCAACAATTTATATGATTTATTGGACTAACCTATTGATCCAGTGCCTAGTGCCAGTTCCTGTTTTTTTTTGTGTTTTTTGTTTTGCAGAAATTCCATATCAAACGAAGTCCAAATGCGATAAAAATTTACAGAGATTTTGTTTGAAATATTTATGAATTTTGAGAAGTGTAATTGACACAAACAGAGTCCCACAGCCTCCACACTCTACCAGGGCGCGGGCCAGGGCCCAAACACGGCCTGGTGGACTGTGCCCACCTTGTATGTCGGTTGCTGATCTCCTTCGGATGCAAGAAAGCTAATTTTTTGATTCAAATTCCCACAAAATTTCATCCCAATATGAGTTACAAATCTCTGAGAATATAAGAAATGGTTTTCTGCCAGAAACAAAATTGAGAAACAGAAGAGAATAGAGAGGGAGATCCAATCTCGGAGGGGCTCCCGCCCCTCTGCCGCCACGGACCAGAGGGGGAACTCTCCTCCCATCTAGGGGGAGGCCAAGGAGGAATAATAAGGAGGAGTATCTCTTCCCCTCTCTCCCGATGGCACCGAAACGCCGCCGGGGCAAGCATCGTGACGATGATTTACATCAACAATCTTGCCGCCATGAACACCAACTCTCTCCCCTTCTTGAAGCGATGTAAACACCTCTCTTCCCATTTGTAATCTCTACTTAAACATTGTGCTCAACTCCATATATTATTTCCCAATGATATTTGGCTATCCTATGATGTTTGAGTAGATCTCTTTTGTCCTATGGGATAATTGTTGTATGATGTTATGGATGTGAGTTGTATGTTGATACGGTGTTGTCCTATGGTGCCCTCCGTGTCGCGCAAGCGTGAGGGATCCTCGTTGTAGGGTGTTGCAATGTGTTCATGATTTTCCTATGGTGGGTTGCTTGAGTGACAGAAGCATAAACCCGAGTAGGTTTGTTGTTGCATATGGGAGTAAAGAGGAGTTGATACCTTATAATGCTATTGTTGGGTTTTACCTTAATGATCTGTAGCAGTTGCGGATGCTTGCTAGAGTTCCAATCATAAGTTCATATGATCCAAGTAGAGAAAGTATGTTAGCTTATACCTCTCCCTCATATAAAATTGCAATAATGATTACCGGTCTAATTATCAATTGCCCAGGGACAATTTCGCAACTCCTACCACCACTTTTCCACACTTGTTAAACTAACTTAGTTTTTTCTTTATGATCTGTAGCAGTTGCGGATGCTTGCTAGAGTTCCAATCATAAGTTCATATGATCCAAGTAGAGAAAGTATGTTAGCTTATACCTCTCCCTCATATAAAATTGCAATAATGATTACCGGTCTAATTATCAATTGCCCAGGGACAATTCCGCAACTCCTACCACCACTTTTCCACACTTGTTAAACTAACTTAGTTTTTTCTTTATCTTAGCAGCCCCTAGTTTTTATTTCCATGCTCTTTATTATCTTGCAAACCTATCCTATCATACCTACAAAGTACTTCTAGTTTCATACTTGTTCTAGGTAAAGCGAACGTTAAGCGTGTGTAGAGTTGTATCGGTGATCGATAGAACTTGAGGGGATATTTGTTCTACCTTTAGCTCCTCGTTGGGTTTGACACTCTTACTTATCGAAAGATGCTACAACTAATCCCCTATACTTGTGGGTTATCACCACCATACCTACCTATTATGGCATTTCCATAGCCATTCCGAGATATATTACCATGCAACTTCCACTGCTTCCATTTTGATGACTTTAGCATTCATTGTCATGTTGCTTTACATGATCTTAAGATAGCTAGCATGATGTTTCCCTGGCTTGTTCCATTTTTTGATATCTTTGCTATGCTAGATCATTGCACGCATTTATATAGAGTCATATTTTGTTATAGGTCTCGAGTTGTAATATTGAGTTATAAGTAGATAGAAGTGTGGGGATCATCATTATTCATTATTAAAGCATGTCCCAGTGAGGAAAGGATGATGGAAGCTATGATTCCCCCATAAGTCGGGATGAGGCTCCGGACAAAGAGAAAAAAAAAGAGAAAACGAAAATAAAGAAAATAAAGAAAAATAAAATAAAATGATGAGAGACAAATAGAGAAGGGGCATGCTAATTCCACACTTGTGCTTCAAAGTAGCACCATGTTTTTCATATAGAGAGTCTCTTATGTTGTCACTTTCATATACTAGTGAGAATTTTTCATTGTAGAGTTAGATGCATACCCACTTGGTTTTCATATTGAGCTTTCATACACTTATAGCTCTTAGTGCATCCATTGCATGGCAATCCCTACTCCTCCATTGATATCTATTGATGGGCATCTCCATAGCCCATTGATATGCTTAGTTGATGCGAGACTTTCTTCTCCACTTTTACCCCTTCGAAACTTACCACCATATTCTATTCCACCCATAGTGATATATCCATGGCTTGCGCTCATCTATTGCGTGAGAGTTGAAAATGCTCAAGCACATTAAAAAGTATGATCCAATTGCTTGGCTGACATCGGGGTAGTACATGATTTATACTTTGTGTTAAGAAGACCAAGCATGACAAGGCTATATGATTTTGTAGGGATAGCATTCATTAGCCTTAATATTTTGAAAGACCTGATTGTTTGTTGGGATGCCTGAGTATTAATGTCTTCATGTCAAAACTAGACTATTGCTTTGGATCACTCATGTCTTAATATTCATGCCATGATAAGATATATGATCAAGATTATGCTAGGTAGCATTCCACACCAAAAAATTATCATTTACCTACTCGCGGATGAGCAGGAATTAACCTTGGGGATGCTGATACGTCTGATAACCCACAAGTATAGGGGATCACAACAGTTTTCAAGGGTGGAGTATTCAACCCAAATTTATTGATTAGACACAAGGGGAGCCAAAGAATATTCTCGAGTATTAGCTATTGAGTTGTCAATTCAACCACCCCTGAAAGACTTAATATCTGCAGCAAAGTATTTAGTAGCAAAGTAGTATGAAAGTAACGATAACGATGGCAAAAGTGACAGTAGCAGTTTTGTAGTGATTGTAACTGTAGCAACGGGGAAAATAACTTAGCAAGGATCAATATGTGAAAAAGCTCGTAGGCAATAGATTGGTGATGGATAATTATGTCAGATGGCATTCATCATGCAACGGTTATAACATAGGGTGACACAGAACTAGCTCCAATTCATCAATGTAAAGTGGGCATGTATTCCATATATAGTCATACGTGCTTATGGAAAAGAACTTGCATGGCATCTTTTGTCCTACCCTCCCGTGGCAGCGGGGTCCTAATGGAAACTAAGGGATATTAAGGCCTCCTTTTAATAGAGAACCAGACCAAAGCATTAGCACTTAGTAAATACACGAACTCCTCAAACTACGGTAATCACCAGAAAGAGTCCCAGTTATTGTCACCCTGGGGGATGCAGATCATAACTCGTAATAGGTGTCTACAACTTGCAAAATAGGATTAACAACACATATATATTCATGAAAACATAATAGGTTCAGATCTGAAATCATGGCACTCGGGCCCTAGTGACAAGCATTAAGCATAGCAAAGTCATAGCAACATCAATCTCAGAACATAGTGGATACTAGGGATCAAACCCTAACAAAACTAACTCAATTACATGGTAAATCTCATCCAACCCATCATCGTCCAGCAAGCCTTCGATGGAATTACTCATGAACAGAAGAGATCATCATGGAATTGGTGATGAAGGATTGTTGGTGATGACGATGGCGTCAATTTCCCCTCTCCAAAGCCCAAAATGGACTCTAGATCTGGCCTCCCGAGGAAAAACAGGAGGTGGCGGCGGCTCCATATCGTGAAACACGATGAACTCTTCTCCCTGGTTTTTTCTCCGAGGATGCGAATATATAGAGTTGGAATTGAGGTCAGTGGAGTTACAAGGGGGCCACAAGCCCCTGGCTTGTGGACAACGGGTGGGGGCCCTCTGGTTGATTCTTTCGCCAGTATTTTTTATTAATTTCAAAAATATTGTCCATAAATTTTCAGGTCAATCCGAGAACTTTTATTTCTGCACAAAAATAACTTCAAGGCAATTCTGTTGAAAACATCATCAGTTCGGGTTGGTTCCATTCAAATGATGCAAATTAGAGTCCAAAACAAGGTGAAAAGAGTTTGGAAAAGTAGATACGATGGAGACGTATGAACTCCCCCAAGCTTAACCCATTGCTTGTCCTCAAGCAATTCAGTTGACAAACTGAAAGAGATAAAGAAAACTTTTACAAACTCTGTTTGATCTTGTTTTGTAAATATGTCTAACTGATGTTCAGATTTTCAGCAAAGATTATAGACTAACCCCGTTCACAATAACATTTAGGTCTCACATTTACTCATATCAATGGCATAATCAACTAGTGAGTAATAATAATAAATCTCGGATGACAACAATTTTATCAAAACAATCATGATACAATATGATATAATGGTATCTCGCTAGCCCTTTCTGAGACCGCAAAACATAAATGCAGAGCACCCCTGAAGAACAAGGACTGACTGGAAATTGTAATTCATGGTAAAAGAGATCCAGTCACAATCATACTCAATATCAATTAATAGCAAAGCATACAAATGACGGTGGTACTCTCTAATTGGTGCTTTTTATAAGAGGAGGATGACTCAACAGTAAAGTAAAATAGATAAGCCCTTCGTAGAGGGAAGCATTGATTTGCACAGGTGCCAGAGCTCGAGCTTTTAAATAAGGGATGAATAATAATTTGAGCGGTATGATGTCATTGTCAACATAGCAACCAAGAGATTTCACCATATTCCAAGCTAGATACCTTATAGGCGGTTCCCAAACAGAATGATAAAGTATTTACTCCCCCTACACCAATCGAACACACTCCACGACTGGCTGAATCCACAGGTACCGTCCATACAAACAACAATCCTGGGGGAGTTTTGTTTCATTATATTTTGATATGATTTTTGAGCATGGAACTTGGCACCTCGAATACCAGCCACTTTCTCGTGAATGATAGTGAATCAACACATATTGTGAGAATAACCCACCTAGAATGAAAGATACTGACCGCCCCTAGTCACTACATGAGTGATTCGGGCATACAAAACAGAATATTATTTCAAGGTTTAGAGTTTGGCACATGCAAATTTACTTGGAACAGCAGGTAACTAACGCATATAGGTAGGTATGGTGGACTCAGATGGAACAACTTTGGATTTAAGGAAGTGGATGCACAAGCAGTAATCCCACTTAGTACAAGTGAAGGCTAGCAAGAGACTCGGAAGCGACCAACTAGAGAGCGACAACAATCATAAACATGCATTGAGATTAACCAACATTGAATGCAAGCATGAGTAGGATATAAATCACCATGAACGTAAATATCGTGGAGGCTATGTTGATTTTGTTTCAACTACATGCGTGAACATGTGCCAAGTGAAGCCACTTGAATCATTCAAAGCAGGATATCATCCTATCATACTACATCACAACCATTTTAAAATGCATGTTGGCACTCAAGACAAACCATTATACACACTTAGCTAATTAAGCATGGCAAGAGTAAATATAATCACTAATTGTCAATGCAAACATGTTTCATCCATAATGAGTTGAATCCAGAATGATGAGCTAATCATATTTACAAAAACAAAATAGGTCGAGTTTGTACCTGCTTTTATCTGTCTCAATCACTTCATCATATATCAGCATTATTGCCTTTCACTTGCAAGACCAAACGGTGTGAATAATAATAATAGTGCACATGCATTGGACTAAGCTGGAATCTGCAAAAAGTAACCCAATGGAGAAGGCAAGGTAATATGGGCTCTCTGATAGATAAACGATAATGCATATGGGAGCCACTCATCATTTTCATTGTGGTCTTCTCCTTACGACCCAAAGAAAGAAATTTCAAAACAAGATCGGGAAAAACTATTTACACGGGAAAGCTGCCAACAAGCAAAAGAAGACCGAGAAATATTTTTTGGGTTTTCTTTTAATGCTACAACTAAACAGACTAGAAGGTAAAGCTAGAACTATTGTTTTTGGATTTTCTCAAGGTTAATTAAGCACACAAGAAGAAAGTGGAAATAAGAATAAACTACCATGGATGTTACAATGAAAAAGTATGAGCACCAACTACTAAGATGAGTGTGTGAACATGAATGTAATGTCGATGAGAAATACGTACTCCCCCAAGCTTAGGCTTTTGGCCTAAGTTGGTCTAGGGCCATGGCTGAAAATAACCTTCTCCTGGATACTCTGGAGGGTCCTGAGGGTTCCACTGGTTGGCGAGCTCCTGTGGCTCCCACTGAAAAACTGGATCCTGATACGGATCAAGGGCTGGTGTCAGTCAGGTGCTGGGGGTTCCGACAAACCCCAATATCTGTAGATGTCCTCGGGCATAATAGTGTACCTGCCTGAATGAATATCAAACAAAGAAGAAGCAGGCAGAGTAATAATCTCACAAGTTCTTTGACTAAATACTAAGTTGTAAAGCAGCCTCCTATCATTATCCCTCCTAATAAAATCATGTGTTACCATACTGTCATAGTCTAAATATCTTGTAGGTAGCAGCATTTCCTCTTCTTCGTCAAGCCTAATGGTTATCTTAAAGTGTTTGGCTAGACGAGATGCATAGATACCTCCGAATATGGGTCCCTTTGAACGGTTTAAGTTCAACCGTTGGGCCACCATAGAGGCCAGACTAAAAGTTCTATCAGCAAGTAAAGCATGGCGCAGAATGGCGAGGTCGGGAGCACTAAGGCCTCCACTCTCCCCATGACCAACTAAACATATCCCTGCAAATAATGAATAATAGCGTAGAATAGGAAAATGTAAACTAGTTGCTCTTGCCTTTGACACCCCTCTCTCTTCCCCCACAGTGGTTGCGGCAATAAAGTCCTCCGTGTCTCTAGGAAGTGGTTCACTGATGCTGCCCTCATAAGGTATTTTGCAAACATTGCAAAAATCATAAAGTGTCATTTTCTTAGGCACATCATACAAGTAAAACTCTACCATGGGAGGATCCTTCCTAGGATAAAAGTGAAAGTTTTGCACGAAGATATTAGTGAGTAGGAGGTATTGGTCACACTTATCGTTGAGGAAGTCGGTGATGAATGCATTCTCTGCCAAATAATAGAAACCTTCATAAATTCCGGCCGCCCTCAAGAATGCATCACTTGGCCATTCACATGGCCAAATCTCTGCGACGTGAGGAAGATTGTATTTGGACTTCTTCTTAACCTCATTTTCATCTTCTTTAGAGCCTCGGCTTGAAGAGCCTCTTAACAATCTCCTCATCATTTCTTTCTCTGAAAAATTTCTGAAATTTTTAGTGACTCAAAATAAAGGTGAACAAAACTCAACAAAACTTATAGCAAGTACTCCCACAAGTGCCTAGAGGCTATATCAAGCATCAAAACTACTTGGGACCATACAAATTTGACATGCATGCTCAAGAACAAGGTCACCACAGTAGGAAAATTTTGTAATATATAAAGCACTAAAAAAACTAATTGAACCATTGGAGGAGTCACATACGGAAGATCAGTCCCCCAAAACAGTTTTGCAAATGGAGCTTTGCACAAGGAGATCGAAAATGGCAGCAAAATCAGCTAGAACACGGGCTAGAGCAATGGTAGGATTTTTTTTGGAGGAAGACGAAGTGGATGGGAGCTGGAATAAGTGACGGGGGCCTACGTGGGACCCATAAGCCAAGGGGCGCGCCTAGGGGGTGGACGCGCCCTGTGGGCTTGTGGCCCACTGGTGCAGCCCCCTGATATGTTCTCATTGCCAAAAATTCTTAAATATTCCATAAAAAATCATACTGCATTTTCACGGCATTTGGAGAATTTTTATTTTTGGGTCATTTTTTTATTGCACAGATAATCAGAAAACAGAAAAAAAATGCATTTTTACTATGTTTAATCTAAATAACAGAAAGTAAAAGTTGGGTACAAAAGGTTGTGCCTCCTAAATTCATCCATCTCATGCTCATCAAAAAGAATCCATCAATAAGGTTGATCAAGTCTTATTCAAAAACTTTTTTCGAATGACACAAAACCGGAGAATTTTCGAATAGAACTAGGTCACCTCAACGGGGATATGCATGTCCCCAACAATAAGTATATCATATTTCTTTTTGGCAGTAAGGAGAGGGAATTCAAAATCTCCAATAATAATCGTTGAAATTTTCCAATGGAGTTGATACTATGAACTTGAGGTTGTTTCTTCGGAAAGTGTACCGTATGCTCATCACCATTAATATGAAAAGTGACATTGCCTTTGTTGCAATCAATAACAGCCCCTGCAGTATTCAAAAAAGGTCTACCAAGGATGATTGACATACTGTCGTCCTTGGGAATATCAATAATAACAAAGTCCGTTAGGATAGTAACATTTGCAACTATAACAGGCACATCCTGACAAATACCGATGGGTAAAGCAGTTGATTTATCAGCCATTTGCAAAGATATTTTAGTAGGTGTCAACTTATTCAAATCAAGTCTCCGATACAAAGAGAAAGGCATACCAGTAACACCAGCTCTAAGGTCACATAAAGAAGTTTTAACATAATTTCTTTTAATAGAGCATGGTATAGTAGGTACTCCGGGATCTCCTAGTTTCTTTGGTATTCCACCCTTTAAGGTATAATTAGCATGCATGGTGGAAATCTCAGCTTCTTGTATCTTTCTTTTATTTTTCACAATATCTTTCATATACTTAGCATAAGGAGACATTTTCAGAATAGCAGTCAAGTGCATACGTAAAAAGGCAGGTCTAAGCATTTCAACAAAACACTCAAAGTCCTCATCCTAGTTTTTCTTGGATGGTTTAGGAGGAAAGGGCATGGGTTCCTGAACCCATGGTTCTCTTTCTTTACCATGCTTCCTAGCAACAAAATCTCTTTTGTCATATCTTTTATTCTTAGGTTGTGGGTTATCAAGATCAACAACAGGTTCAATCTCCACATCATTATCATTATTAGGTTGAGCATCAACATGAACATCATCATTAATATTATCACTAGGCTCGTGTTCATTACCAGATTGTGTCTCGGGATCATAAATACAAATATCATTTGGGTTTGCAGGTGTATCTATAACAAGTTCACTAGCAGCATGCAAAGTTCTATCATCATTCTTTTTCCTTTTATTTCTAGGATGACTAGCTGCATTAGTATTAATTCTCTGAGAATCTTGCTCAATTATCTTAGGATGGCCTTCAGGATACAAAGGTTCCTGAGTCATTTTACCACCTCTAGTCACAACTCTAACAGAATAATCATTGTTCTTACCATTCATCTCATTAAGCAAATCATTTGGTGCCTTAAGTACTTGTTCTAATTGAGTAGCTACCATGGAAGCATGTTTACTAATAAGCTTAAGATCATTAATAGTTCTATTCATATAATCACCTAAGAGATCAAGCATGTAAGCATTATGTTTCAATTGTCTACTAACATAAGAATTAAAATTTTCTTGCTTAACAACAAAGTTATGAAACTCATCCAAGCATTGGCTAGCAGACTTATTATAAGGAACATCACCTTCATCAAATCTATGGAGAGAATTTACCTCTACTACCTGTGTCGTGTTATCAAGACCATGTATTTCCTCAATAGGTGGTAGATTCGTAACATCTTCATCTTTAATACCTTTTTCTTTCATAGATTTCTTTGCCTCTTGCATATCTTCAAGACTGAGAAATAGAATACCTCTTTTCTTCAGAGTGGGCTTCGGAGGTGGTTCAGGAATAGTCCAATCATTATAATTGATCACTATATTATTCAATAGTAGTTCAGCTTGTTCAACAGTTCGTTCCATGAAAACACAACCAGCACAACTATCTAGGTGGTCCCTAGAAGCATCGGTTAGTCCATTATAAAAGATATCAAGTATTCGTTTTTCTTGAGAGGATGATCAGGCAAAGCATTAAGTAATTGGAGAAGCCTCCCCCAAGCTTGTGGGATACTCTCTTCTTTAATTTGCGCGAATTTAAATATTTCCTCCAAGGCAGCTTGTTTCTTATGGGCAGGAAAATATTTTTCAAAGAAGTAATATATCTTATCCTGGGGAGTACGCACACAACCAGGAGCAAGAGAATTAAACCATATCTTAGAATCACCCTTTAATGAGAAAGGAAACAACTTAAGAATATAGTAATAACGATT
Organism: Hordeum marinum; assembly: GCA_022496015.1. NCBI lineage: Eukaryota > Viridiplantae > Streptophyta > Magnoliopsida > Poales > Poaceae > Hordeum > Hordeum marinum. The sequence continues at coordinate 392,423,102 of CM039675.1, read as the reverse complement.
TTTTTTCATGAGTAAATAGGGTGGCTATATCATTCAATTTAGCAAGATGTGTCACAACAGTTTCAGATTCATAAACATGGAAAGGATCAGATTCAACCAAAGTAATTAACTCAGGATCGACACAGAATTCATAATCCTTATTAGTAACAAATATAGGTGAAGTAGCAAACTTAGGATCATATTGCATTCTAGAATTCAAAGATTTTTCCTTCCACTTGCATAGTAATTTCTTAAGATCATCTCTATCCTTACAAGCAAGAAAGTCCCTAGCTACCTCTCCCTCCATAACATAACCCTTAGGTATATTAGGCAATTCATATCTAGGAGAGCTAGGTCTAATAGGTGTCTCATAGTGTTTAGTTTCAATAATTTCATCAGTTTCAGAAATATCATCAGTTTCAGCATTGACTCTAGCAATTTTTTCATCAAGAAATTCACCCAGTGGCATAGTATTATCAAGAAAAGTATCATCGTAAGCATCACGCATAGCAGAAGTAGCATCATCAATTACTTGCGACACATCAGAATCAATAGGAGGTGGTGGTGTCGCAAATTTACTCATAACACAAGGTGAATCAAGTGCAGAGCTAGATGGCAGTTCCTTACTTCCCCTCGTAGAAGAGGGATAGATCTTGGTTTTTGGGTCTTTCAGATTCTTCATAGTGATCAACAAATATAAATCCCAAGTGACTCAGAGAATATAGCTATGCTCCCCGGCAACGGCGCCAGAAAAAGGTCTTGATAACCCACAAGTATAGGGGATCACAACAGTTTTGAGGGTCGAGTATTCAACACAAATTTATTGATTCGACACAAGGGGATCCAAACAATATTATCGAGTATTAGCTACCGAGTTGTCAATTCAACCACACCTGAAAGACTTAATATCTGCAGCAAAGTATTTAATAGCAAAGTAGTATGGATGTAACGGTAACGATGGAAAAAGTGACTGTAGCAGGTTTGTAGTGATTGTAACAGTAGCAACGGAGAAGTAACTTAGCAAGGATCAATATGTGAAAAGCTCGTAGGCAATGGATCAGTAATGGATAATTATGTCGGATGGCATTCGTCATGCAACGGTTATAACATAGGGTGACACGGAACTAGCTCCAATTCATCAATGTAATGTAGCATGTATTCCATATATAGTCATACGTGCTTATGGAAAAGAACTTGCATGACATATTTTGTCCTACCCTCATGTGGCAGCGGGGTCCTAATGGAAACTAAGGGATATTAAGGCCTCCTTTTATAGAGAACCAGACCAAAGCATTAGCACTTAGTGAATACATGAACTCCTTAGACTACGGTAATCACCGGAAAGAATCCCAATTATTGTCACCCTGGGGGATGCGGATCATAACTCGTAATAGGTGTCTACAACTTGCAAGATAGGATCAACAACACATATATATTCATGAAAATATAATAGGTTCAGATCTGAAATCATGGCACTCGGGCCCTAGTGACAAGCATTAGGCATAGCAAAGTCATAGCAAAATCAATCTCAGAACATAGTGGATACTAGGATCAAACGCTAACAAAACTAACTCGATTACATGGTAAGTCTCATCCAAGCCATCACCGTCCAGCAAGCCTACGATGGAATTACTCACGATTTAGTTCCATTCAAATCATGCAAATTAGAGTCCAAAACAAGGGGAAAAGAGTTTCGAAAAGTAGATACGACGGAGACGTATCAACGTCTTCATGGTATCTATAAGTTTTGATTGTTTCATGCCAATATTATACAACTTTTACATACTTTTGGCAACAATTTATATGATTTATTGGACTAACCTATTGATCCAGTGCCCAGTGCCAGTTCCTATTTTTTGTGTGTGTTTTGTTTCGCATAAATTCCATATCAAATAAAGTCCAAATGCGATAAAAATTTATGGCGATTTTTTTGTAAAGTTTATGAATTGAGAAGTGGAATCAATGCAAACAGAGTCCCACAGCCTCCACCCTCTACCAGGGCGCGGGCTAGGGCCCAAATGCGACCTGGTGGACCGTGCCCACCTCGTATGTCGGTTGGAGATCTCCTTCGGGAGCAAGACAGCTAATATTTGGATAAAAATCCCCTTGAAATTTCAGCCCGATCAGAGTTATGGATCTCCGGGAGTCTAAGAACGGTTTGTGGCCAGAAACAAAAATGAGAAACAGAAGAGAACAGAGAGGGAGATCCAATATCGGAGGGGCTCCTGCCCCTCCACCGCCATGAGGGCCATGGGACAGATGGGTAACTCTCCTCCCATCTAGGCGGGAGGCCAAGGAAGAAGAAGAAGAAGGGGGATCTCTCCCCATCTCTCCCGGTGACGCCGGAACGCGGTCGGGGCAAGTATCATGACGGCTATCTACATCAACAATCTTTCCGCCGTCAACACCAACTCTCTACCCCTCTTGCACCCGTGTAACACCTCTCTTACCCGTTGTAATCTCTACTTAAACATGGTGCTCAACTCCATATATCATTTCCCAATGATATTTGGCTATCCTATGATGTTTGAGTAGATCTCTTTTGTCCTATGGGTTAATTGTGGTATGATGTTATGGATGTGAGTTATGTGTTGATATGGTGTTGTCCTATGGCGCCCTTTGTGTCGCGCAAACGCGAGGGATCCCCGTTGTAGGGTATTGCAATATGTTCATGATTTGCCAATGGTGAGTTGCGTGAGTTACAGAAGCACAAACCCGAGTAGGTGGGTTGTTGCATATGGGAGTAAAGAGGACTTGATAATTAATGTTATGGTTTGGTTTTACCTTAATGATTTTTAGTAGTAGTAGATGCTTGCTAGAGTTCCAATCATAAGTGCATACGATCCAAGTAGATAAAGTATGTTAGCTCATGCCTCTCCCTCATTGCATATAACAAGTATCTATCGTATCATATTCAATTGCCTAGGGACAATCTTTCTCTTGTGTTACAAAAAGCTTGATACTACACTACTAAGTTTATTTTCTTGCAAAGTACTCGTAGTTTTATTCCCGCAAAGTAGTTTCATTCTTGTTCTAGATAAAGCAAATGTTAAGTGCGTAGAGCTGTATCGGTGGTTGATAGAACTTGAGGGAATGTTTTTTCTACCATTAGCTCCTCGTTGGGATTCGACACTCTTACTTATCAAAAAAGGCTACAAACGATCCCCTACACTTGGTTATCAGTGCACCGACCGCATATAGTTAATCTTGGTTCTCCTCCTAAATTTTTTAAGGATGATTTTGTTAATTGGGTCTTTCATATCAAGGCTCATTTGAATCATAGACAACACAACTTTGGAGAATCATTGAGCAAGGGTACTACCCATATGATCCAACAAACCTCACCCCACAAGATGAGGCCGACAATCAACTCAATCACTCCGCCTTGTTCATTCTTCATTTTGCTCTCCCCATAGAAGATCTTTCACACTTGCATCCCTTCACTCATGCAAAGGATTGTTGGGAACACATTGTCTCCATGTATAAGGGAAGCTCGACTATTCCACTGTCAAACTTTGAGGTGGTTCTTGATGAGGCCGATGAGTTTGTGATGATTGAAGATGAGGACCTCCGTGAGCTTTACCGGAGAGTGAGAACCCCTGCTGTTGCTCTAAAAGATCATGGTAGCAAGGATACAAATGGCAATTGGATAAAGCATAAGTTTCTCAAGGCCATAATGCCATTCAACAAGGCCATGTCCTCCATTATCCATCAAAGACCAGACTTCCACTCCTTGTCCTCAAGCAATGTGTTGGATGAATTTATTGCCATGAACATCTTGAACAAGACCGCCGACAACGCTCTAGCTCGTGTCTAACGGTCAAAGAAATCAATACCCAACCTTGTTTTTAAGGCCAAGGCTATTGCAGAAGAAGAAGAAGAAGAAGAAGAAGAAGAGTGTTTTCCTAAAGACACCAAATATGCTTACCATGAGCACATGGCTCTTGCATCAAGGAAATTTTGGGGCAACAAGAGAAACTCAAGGCTCAACTTCTCCAAGAACAACTCAAGTGGGTCAAAGGGAAAGCAATGTGTGAGGACTTGCTATAAGTGTGGAAATATGAATCACTTTGTGGTGGATTGTCCATATGAGAAGAGGGAAGACAATGGTGGCAAACTCATTCCAAAGACAAAGCCAAGTCCTTCCCCAACAAGAACAACTTTCCCAAGAAAGTGCCTCAAAAGTTGTTGATGATTCAAGAAGAGTACTTCTCCGATGATGATGTTGATGAAGTTGCAAGTGGTGAAGGAATGGCAATGGCCACCGGAGCCATCATAACCTCTACTCCAATCAAGACCTCTCTCTTCGAACTCCCAACGAGAACCACATTGCCAAGTGCCTTATGGCCTAGTCAACCAACAAGGTAACCTCGAACATCAAGACTACCATTTCCTCTAGCCCTTCTTCTACGGAGAGTGGAGATGAAAAATAGGAGGTAAAAGTTGAGGAAACTTCCTTTGATAAATTCATGAGAAAAATCAAGGGTGAGACCAAGAAACACTTTGTTTCTCTCTTGGAAAAACTAGGTGAGGCTAGTGATCTCATTGAGTCTCATGAAGAGACCATCTCTAATTTAGAAGGGCGTGGTCGTGACTATACCGATGAAATTTTGGATCTTTCCATTGCTCTTGAAGAAGATCGAGGTCTTCGTTTGACTCTTAAGGAGTCACACAATCATGACCTTACGAAATTACAAAAAGATCATAACCATGCTCTTGTTCTTACTCGTGCGCTCCAATCCAAAAAGATTGCACTTGGAGTTGACCATGATAGCCTTACTGAAGAGTTTGTTGCACTTGGCAAGGCTCACGAGGCCTTGAAAAGTGCTCAGACTTCTCTAAAAATGTCTCAGGATTAACTCCAAGTAAAACCCACTAAGGAGATAGCCACGTGCCCTCCCTTTGTGTTACTTGATAATGCAAATGCTACTAACCCTTGTTGTGAGCATGTGCATATTGTGGAGGAAAATCCAAGTTGAAAGACCAACTTGAGAAAGGCCTTGTGACATGCATCCAAGGTGATAAGAACCTCAATGACCTTTTGAGCAATCAATTGGAAGTTGTTGCTAAGGAAGGAATTGGGTTCACACCCAAGTCCAAGAATAACAAGAAGGGCAAGACCAAGAAACCTCCCCCTCTCAAAAAACTTTTGTCAAAGAGGATGAGGGTACTCATGAGAAGAAGGAAAAGGTTGGGGGTGGTAATGCCAAGAAGGGAAAAACCACTCCTTCCAACAAAGCCAGAGACTTTAATCCCTCCTATGTTTTATGTCGTGCTAGTGATGGGCATGTTTATGCCAAATTTGTTGGTTCTTCTTATGAGTACATTGAATGGTGTATCTGGGTTCCTAAGACCCTTGTTGCTAACATGAAAGGACCCATTAAAGAATGGGTACCTAAATCCAAGCATTGATCTCTTGTAGAAGTTTGCTTCTAAAGGAGTGTCATGCTTGTTTGATAGTGGAGCAACAAATCATATGACCGGAAGCAAGGACTTGGTGGTGGACGTTCATGCAAATACATCTTTGGCCACTCAAGTCTCCTTTGGTGATGACACAAGTTCAAAGGTATAGGGTCTTGGCAAGGTGGTAATCTCTCTGGAATTGTCCATTGAGAATGACATGCTTGTTGAGACCCTTGCATACAATTTACTTTCCGTTTGTCAACTTGCACTCATGGGATTTTGTACCTTCTTTGGTGTTGACATTGTGGCCCTTTTGTGGAACAAGACTCTTAAAGTAGCCTTTGTTGGGCATGTCAAAAACAGTATCTATGTGGTTAACTTTTCAGAGCAACCCACTAAGACCGCGACTTGCCTAATGGCTAAAGTTAATGTGGGATGGCTTTGGCATCATCGGCTAGCCCATGTCAATATGAGATATTTGCAAAGTCTCCTCAAAGGAGATCATGTTCTTGGAATAACAAATGTGAGTTTTGCCAAAGATCGTGCTTGCAGTGCTTGTATCGAAGGAAAGCTACATGAGACGGCTCACCGACCCACGACTACCATTTACTCGAAGAGGCCCTTGGAGCTCCTTCACATGGATCTCTTTGGTCATCCATATTTTTATATTCTTGGGGGAAGAAAGTATTGCTTGGTGATTGTGGATGATTACTCAAGACACAGTTGGGTGTACTTCTTCAAGAGGAAGAGTGAGACTCAACGAAACATAATCGACTTTGCCAATGAATCTGAATGACAACATGAGGCAAAGATATTGATGATAAGGAGTGACAATGGTATCGAGTTAAAGAACTACACCTTGAATGAGTTCCTTAGTGATGAGGGGATCAAGCATCAATACTCTGCACCATATACCCCTCAACAAAATGGTGTTGCAGGAAGGAAGAACCAGACGTTGATGAACGCGGAAAGGACCATGACGGCGCAATTCAAATCTCAGTACAACTTTTGGGCCGAAGCCATCAACACTGCATAGCATGCATATAATCGTCTCTAGATCTGCAAAGGCTTGAACAATACTCCTTATGAAATACTTACCAACAACAAGCTCAACCTCAAGTACTTTCGGGTGTTTGGTTGTAAGTGTTTAATTCTCAAGAAAGGTGCTCGTTTGTATAAATTTGAACCTAGATCTCAAGAGGGCATATCTGTTGGTTATGCTACAAACTCTCATGCTTACCGTGTCCTCAACAAGTCCAATGGACTCATTGAGGAGATGTACTTTAACATGGAGTTTGATGAAAATAATGGCTCCCAAGTGGAGCAAAGTGGTCTTTGTGATGTAGGTGATGAAATTCATCCCCAAGCCATAATAAGAATGGTTGTGTGACACTTCCTACCTGCTAAGAAACCCCTTCTGGCGGAAGGAGAAGGACAATGTTCCATTCAAGTGGAATCATCACCAACCCAGGACCCACATGCTTCCGAAGAACAAAGTGAAGGCCCTCAACCAAGTGAACGAGATCAAGGGCAAGATCAACCGCATGATGTTGGTGATACACCAAGTGATGCCCAAGGTCAAGTTCACACCCCCGGGCAAGCTCAAGATCAATATCATACTCAAGATCAAGATCAAGCTCACGACGTCTCTCAAGGTCGTCAAGATGATGCTCCTTAACCTTCCCAAAATGTTGCTCCTCAACTTTCTATGGACGAGATCTTAGAAAGATGAGCTGCCAAGATATCTGCCAAGCTTAAACATAAACAACATGTTTAGGAGAAAATCTACGACCGTTTGAATAAAGGAGTAACCACTCGTAATAAATTAACAAACTTGTATGCACATCACGCGTTTGTTTCTTGCATTGAACCCCTTAAGTTACAAGAAGAGCTCGAGGACACGGAGTGGCTTGAATCCATGCACGATGAACTCAACAACTTCAAGCGCAGAAAGGTTTGGCGTTTGGTGCCAAGACCAAAGGAGAATCACAATGTGGAACCAAAGGGATCTTCAAGAACAAGAAAGATGCAAACGTTGTCTTCATTCGCAACAAGGAAAGATTGGTGGCACAAGGCTACTCCCAAGTCGAGGGTATCGACTACGGTGAAACCTTTGCTCCAGTTTCACGTCTTGAATCTATTCGCATGTTGCTTGCATATGCATGTCATCATGATTTTAAATTATATCAAATGGATGTGAAGTGTGCATTTCTTAATGGTCCACTCAAGCAGTTGGTATATGTCAAGCAACCCCGGGGTTCGAGGATCCCAAGTTCCCCAATCATGTATACATTCTTGATAAGGCTCTCTATGGCCTTAAAAAATTCCCACATGCGTCGTATGAGCACCTTACCGAGATGTTGCAAGACCGTGGGTTTGAAATTGGGAAAATTGATCCAACTCTTTTCACGAAGAGGGTTAAAGGGAACTTGTTCATATGGCAACTATATGTTGATGATATTATATTTGGTTCTCCTAGCAACAATGATGAGTTTTCTTCACTAATGACCAAAGAGTTTGAGATGTCTATGATGGGAGAGTTGAAGTTCTTCCTTGGATTCGAACTCAAGCAACAAAGTCAAGGAACCTTCATCAACCAAGATAAATACACTCAAGGCATTCTCAAAAAGTTCAAGATGGATGAGCTCAATCCGCCCAAGGCCAACACTCCTATGCCTCTCAAATGCCATCTTGATAATGATCCCAATGGTAAAGTCGTGGATCAAAAGGTATACTGCTCCATGATTGGATCCCTGCTTTATCTTTGTGCATCTAGACCGGATATTATGCTAAGTGTGGGAATTTGTGCATGCTTTCAATCCGCACCTAAGGAAATCCATTATGTGGCGGTCAAGCGAATCTTTCGATATTTGTCTCATACCCCAACTTTGGCTTATGGTAGCCCAAAGGTGCTTCATTTGATCACATCGGATATTCGGACTCGGATTGGGCAGGACACGTGTGGAGAGGAAGTCAACCTCTCGAGGCTGCTAATTCCTTGGTCGCTCTCTAGTAAGTTGGTCTTCAAAGAAACAAAATTGTGTTTCTCTCTCATCCACCGAGGCCGAGTATGTAGCTGCTGTAAGCCGTTGTGCACATATTCTTTGGATGATGCAAACTTTAAAGGATTATGGTGTCAATTGTGACAAAGTGTCTCTTTACTGTGACAACGAAAGTGCGATTAGGATCTCCAACAACCCGGTTCAATATCGCACGATGAAGTATATTGAGATTCATCATCACTTCATCCGGGAGCATATCAAGCGTGAAGAGATTAATCTTATCCATATCAATACTAATGAGAAACTTGCAGATATTTTCACAAAGCCATTGGATGAATCAAGATTTCGTGAGTTAAGGCATGAGCTAAATATCATTGATTCGAGCAATGTTGCTTGAATTTTTGCACACCCCACCACACTCATCATATTATCTTGTATAGATGTAGGAATATACATAGGGGGAGTGTTGTTATATCAATGAACTCTCCCTCCCCCTATTATGGATAAATCGATCAAGTCTTTCACACTAGTCATTTTTCTGACACTTGTGCTTCAAAGATGAGTTTTGGTCATGTGTCCAAGGTTAAAAATTTCGCGGTGCCATACCAATTGACTCAAACATAGGTGGTTTTGGCCATCGACCCTCCTAGTGAGGCATCTGCTTTTTGAGAGCTTATTGGTATGTTGTGTCACTCTAAGTCTATTTTCTTCGTGTTTGGACTCTTTAAACTTGTAGTGTCTCCTCTCGTTTGGATGTGTTTGTGTGTCTTCCTCTCGAGTTTCATCTTTTTCCCAAACTCATAAGCCGTATAAGTATTGTTTTTCTTATTTGATTTAGGGATGTTTTTGGTTGCAAGCGGTACTATCGCTCAGTGTGGCTGCTACTATCGCTCTAGCAGTACTACTACTCCAGGCCGCGGTACTACCACTTCGGGGAGTCCTGGACGGTTCAAGCGGTGGGCAGGGGGAGTTCTAACTCCCCCATACCCATTCACTCTTCCCCCCTTCGAGTTCTCTCTCTCAGGCAACCAAAACTCCCCCGGAGGCCGGCTCTGGATCCCCCATTCGATGTCGTCCTTCACATTTCTGTCTGGTGGTATTTATCCCCTTCTCTTCCTCGTGCCATGGACACCGGTATTGCCCTTGTTCATTTTATCTTTGGCTTTAGTTTTTGAATCTTGTATCTAGGGCAATGCATGAGGTTTCCTTGATTTTTGACAAAATCTAGGCATGAGTAGGACATGAAATGAGTACTAGATAGGAGTATAGTAGATGGTCACCAGAAGTGTTGGGTTCTACTCACCGGCACTGCCGTTCCCATGCCACAGAAGTTTTTCCGTCGTCTAGGCGGTACTACCACAGGTACATGACCGGTACTACTGCTCTGGCGGAAGTACCGCTCCTTCACCTCGGTACTACCGCTTGTGCCATAGAACTCCCAACTTCCGGTGTTTCATCTCCTATTCTCTCTTTTGTTTTTCCATTGGCTTATGCAATGCATTTACATCTCTTTTCTATTTTTGTTCCTTCTTTGTGGGTTTCAGGTGATGGTAGCTCCGCTCTTGTTGCTCGTCGCATGAATCCTAGCCGTTCTGGAGATTCAAAGCGTTTTCACATGTCTGAAGATGCCAAGGCTGGTTCTAGTGCTCAACCCCAACAACAACATGTGAAGAGGACTATTATCACGAAGAAGGCTGCCACCCCTCCTCAGGATATGCCTGCCAAGGAGTTTGCAGAGTTTCGTCACCACAACCCTTATCGTCACGATCAGGATGATGCATTGGTTGGTCGTCCCTTCTACACCAAGGAGCAATCTCTCATTTATGTTGGGGTCCTGAAGAACAAGACAAACCTTTATGTCCCTGGTGTCAAATCTATCGACACGGGGTACATGATAAGCCGTCCTCACACTGAGTAATTTGCTGAAGCTCATGCTCTTTGCCAGCTGTTGGGTCTGTTTCTCATCATAGGCTTCAACAAGGACTTTGACAGTGAGATTGTGGCTCAGTTTTATGCCACTGTTCACTTTCACAATGATGAGGCAATGAGCTTGACATGGATGACAGGTGGTAGAGTTTTGTGTTCCAATTGGAAGACCTTCATGAACTCTTTGGGCTATGTTGACTCACGTCCAGATGTGCCAGTTGGTCTCAAGCCACACACTGACGTTGCAGCAATTCACGAGTCAAAGCTAATTCGCCATTCCAGGGTGTTGAGGACCGCCAAGGGTACACACACTGAGCTCATTCCATTTCTGGATATTATGCACCGTATCTTTCGCAACACTTTGTTTCCTCGCGTTGGGAACGAGGATCGGGTTCACTCTTATCTTGTGAATCTGATGTGCATGAAGCAGAGAGGTAGAAACTCGACTATGAATGTTTCCCACATTATGTGGAGGGAGCTTCGTTCAGTTGTTCTTGACAGGAAGGTGCCTATTTATGGCCCTTATCTCTTTAAGCTGATTGATGATACTTGGTCTGCTTCGTTCCCTCGTGAGTTTCTTATGACTAATCATATGGTAATCATGGTATTCTTAAGCTCCATGTGAAGGAGAATTGTGGTGTTGGGCCTTCTGTCCCTGAGATTGCCCCCACCGACTCTCATGATGAGCTTGAGCCAGATTACACATATGACACTTATGCTCCACCATTTGAGACCGTTCCATCCTGGGCTGCCAAGCTCAAAGAAAAGATGGAGAACATTCTCTACTTCCAAATCAAGGGACAATACAAGGCCCATGTGGAGGCCAAGAAGGCTCGCAGCCGTGACAAGATAATCATGAGGAAGATTGGTTTGGAGGTTCATAGCGAGTGTGAGGACCGGATTACCGCCAAGGACGAGTGGTTCCAGAAGAACTGCCCGTGGGCTGAGTCAGAGGAGGATGTGTCTGCTGCTACAGATGAGGAGGAGGAGGATCCCGAGGATTGATTGCTATCATGAGCCTACCATCACTTTGACTCGCTTTAGTCCTCTTTGCCCCTTTTGGTGTCTCGGTGCCAAAGGGGGAGAGAGTGTTTAGGGATTTGTTGGATTTGCTGAGTCGCGAGTGTTTTACTTTATCTACACATTTTCTCTCTCATGAACTCGTTTATTTGCTTGCTTTGGTTTATGTTGTCCAGACTTGTGAGTACTAAAGTATGGTGTAAGACATATGCTACCTCTCCTACTTTGTTATGCCTACATTAATTACTACGTGAGATTATATTTTCTATGCTTGCGTACTTGCTTATAATTCATATCATGTATGTGCAACTATATGGCCGTGTCTATAAAATACAGGGGTCTGTTAATCCTAGTGTGTGCTCTTTGCATTCCAAAAGCATATTCAAATAGAGCACACATCTAGGGGGCCTGTCTATATTTTGTAGATGTTGGGTTTGCCTAAGTCGTACTGTTTATCTTAAAATGGCAAATCATGTGTTGTCATCAACCCACCAAAAAGGGGGAGATCGTAAGAGCATAATTTTTCCCAAGTAGTTTTAGTGGTTGATGACAATGCTCTTGTAGACTAATCGTGTGCATTGAGCTTTCAGAGATTATCACGTGACACGAGACGATTTTTCATCCCCTCGGTTGTTAAAAAAGAAGACCACATTTTTCTATGGATTTAGTGTTGGTGGACTTGAGTCATAGGAAAATCCGTACTATCAAGAGGGGATCCACATTTGGAAAAGTTGGGAGGAACTATCACGTACACATTTGCACCCCTTCTGGTTCCCCGCACAATGGAGTTTATTTCTGCCAAAACGCCCCTCAGATGTGTATAAGCGGAAGTACCGCGCCTCAAAGCAGTAGTACCTCCCCAGGGGTGTTGCCGCCCTTGCGGTACTAGGATCACTACCGCTTATATTTCCTTTCTGGAGCCTTCGGTTGTCTTTGCCCATAATTAGAGGAAGTATCGCTAGGAGCGGAGCGGTAGTACCGCTCGGGCAGTACTGCTGCCCTCCACTTCTAGTCCCACTTCCGCTTATTTTAGGATTCTGATGTCTTCGGCACTCGAGCAGTTCTTGAGCGGTAGTAATCAGCGAAAGTACCGCTCTGGGCGGTATTGCCGTGCTCCCATCCTCATTTATGCTAAGTCCGGGCTTCCTACAATGCTAAGAGGAAGTACCGCTGGCGGGAGAGGTAGTATCGCTCCGGCCGAACTATCGCCTCCCTGACTTTGTCAATTGCGTGTGAAGCCCGGTACTTCCGTGCAAGAGGAAGTATCGCTCCCTCGAGCGGTACTATCGCTTATACACGACTTGTGGCAGAAAACGGTCAGATTTTCTTCTACTATATAAGTGGGGTTTTTTTTTCTCCAAGAGACCTTACCTCTTTTCCCCCAAAAGCTCCATTGTTGCTCCTAAGCTTATTCTTGCCCGGTATCTCTTCCTAGACATCGATTCTTGTTGATGCTCTAGGATTTGGAGGATAAGGCCTTGATCTACACTTCCATCAAGAAAATTTTGATCCCTCCCACTAATCCCTTCGGATCTTATTACTTTTGGGTGTTTGAGCATCCTAGATGGAAGAGGTCACCTCGAAGCCATATTTCATTGTGGTGAAGCTTCGTGGTGTTGTTGAGAGCCTTCAATTAAGTTGTGGAGATTGCCTCAACCTTGTTTGTAAAGGTTCGGTTGCCGAGTTCAAGTGCACCACTAGTGGAATCACGACATCTCGCATTGTGTAAGAGCATGAGAAGAATACGGTGGCCTTAGTGGCATCTTGGGAAGCATTGTTCCTCCACACCGCTCTAACGGAGACGTACTTCCCCTCAAAGGAAAGGAACTCCGGTAACACATCCTCGTCTTCACCAGTTCCACTTGTGGTTATCTCTTACATTTACTTTGTGCAAGCTTATTGTATGCTTGCTTGTTATCTTGTTGTCGTTAGCATCATATAGGTTGCTCACCTAGTTACATATCTAAACAATCAATTTGTTGTTAAACCTAATTTGTTAAGAACAGATTAAAAAATGGTAATTTGTTAAGAACCGTTCATTTAGGCCTGTAAATTAGGACGGAGAGAGTAATGATTATTTGTCTTTCCAAATCCGAGAGAAAAAGAGTACAGTGGAGGAAAAAGAGAAAATACGTGGCAGTGTCCCCACGCCCTGCGCCGCACCAAAAATTAAAATCTGGCTAAAGAATCCCCACAACCACCTCCTCCCTGTCACACACCGCAAGAACTTATATAAGAGCACCACAAGAGAGAGAGAGGGGGGGAGGGCGAAGTGGGCACCTTCATAGCAAGATTTTCTTTGCACAAAGCTTGCAGAGAGAGAAATCTTTAGAGCTTAAAGCCACTCTTTAATACAGCCCCTGTTTTATTTTCTCCCTCTTTCTCTAACCCATCATCGCGGCTCACACATACACACGCCAACGCAGCAAGCGAGCGATCGAGAAGGGAATTAAATTCCAAGAGGCCGCGGGCTCTCAATCGGCAGCTCATGGCCGCCATGATGGCCTCCATAACCAGCGAGCTCCTTTTCTTCCTCCCCTTCGTCCTCCTGGCTCTGCTCACCTTCTACACCAGCACCGTGGCTAAATGCCATGGCCTCCACCGGTGGAGCGGCCGGACGAAGAAGAAGCGGCCGAATCTGCCGCCCGGCGCCTTCTGCTGGCCCTTCATCGGCGAGACCTTCGGGTACCTCCGCGCCCACCCGGCCACCTCCATCGGCCAGTTCATGGACCAGCACATCGCACGGTCTGTACATACACATACACATACATACATACATACGAGTACATCAATACAAGCATGCGAGCAGGCGTGGACGATCGATCAGACATTCGGGCTGACGTCGCATGGATGCAGGTACGGGAAGATATACCGGTCGAGCCTGTTCGGGGACCGGACGGTGGTGTCGGCAGACGCGGGGCTGAACCGGTACATCCTGCAGAACGAGGGGCGGCTGTTCGAGTGCAGCTACCCGCGGAGCATCGGCGGCATCCTGGGCAAATGGTCGATGCTGGTGCTGGTGGGCGACCCGCACCGCGAGATGCGCTCCATCTCCCTCAACTTCCTCAGTTCCGTCCGCCTCCGCGCCGTGCTCCTCCCGGAGGTGGAGCGCCACACCCTCCTCGTCCTCCGCGACTGGCTGCCTTCCTCCTCCTCCGCCGTCTTCTCCGCCCAGCACGAAGCCAAGAAGGTAACCGCTACTACCAACTGTCCGATTCACCGCGCGCCATGCACAGCAACCCGCATAGCATATACCTACATGCCGCGCACCCGCCCAGTGCCACGGGTGATGGTGGCGGCGTGGTCCATGCAAGCAAGCAAGATCGTACGCCCGGCCACTGTGGAGTGGTGGCTAACTAACGATGGATGGATGGATGCGTTCGTTGGTGCGTGCAGTTCACGTTTAACCTGATGGCCAAGAACATCATGAGCATGGACCCCGGCGAGGAGGAGACGGAGCGGCTGCGGCTCGAGTACATCACGTTCATGAAGGGGGTGGTGTCCGCGCCCCTCAACTTCCCCGGGACGGCCTACTGGAAGGCCCTCAAGGTGAGTACCCCAACACAACAACAACACTCAGCAGTCAACACGCCGCTAGTACTACTAGTACCACCAGCTACCTGTCCCTCTCTCTGTGCGCACGCTTGGGTGTCTCGTCTAGTAGTACTACTACATCGAAAAATAAGTTCGAGACTTGTCTTGTAGCTTTTGTTTCCTGGTCAGTTGTCCTCTCACGGGAAGCATATATTTTTTTCCTTATAAACAAGAAGGGAAGCATATGTTTTCACATCGTTACTGTAGTGTGCAATTTTATTTCGCAGTCGTGGATACATGGCCCATGCATCCGTGCTGCGTCTGCAGAGAGCCATCAGAAGAAGGGACGCATTAATATGCTACTCTACAACATGGCAGCATGTACTAGCAGCTAGTAGGGGTGTGGGTTCCGAATAGTGGATGGTCCAAAGGATTGGTGCACACGTACGGCTGCATCAGGTCCAATCAGAGGCCACTGGATCGATTCGATCGATGCTTATTTTCTTTCTGCTAAAGCCACTTCGATTGCAACCCTTCTATCTATATATAGAATGAATTTACACTAGTGTTTACACAAAATTAGATTCTTCATATTGGTAATACGCATCACTAGATATATGGGCACCTAAAAGAAAGAAACTCTTCGATCTTTTTTTAGGTATAAAAGAAGCTCTTGAAAGAACAGTGAAATACTAGGTTTCCTTTTACAAATGTTGGTTGAAAGGTGTGTGTCTATCTAGGTCAAACCAGTTGGTGCATGGTTGGGATTGTTTCTAGTTAGCTAGGGGCTAGGGTTAATCAGCCAGTCGATCTACTTAATTATGCATGGCAAGAAAATCACATATACAATTGATATTGCATACTACTACTAGGAGTAGTGAACACTGAACATATATCTAGAAAAACATTCATGCACATGAACATGGCCAGTGTTACTTGTGATTAGATCGATCAACTCTTGTTTCTTTTTCCCTGCATCCTACTTTGCGTTCGGAGGTACTGATCATCACTCATGGGTGCATAAAATGTTGCCCGCTTTTTACTGCTTGTGAGGTCACACTCAAATGATCTTTATTGATTGCTCCCAGATGCAGCATGCATGCACGCTCTCACACTCTTTCTCTCCCCTACACACGGCCCGTGCTCAACAGCATACAATTGCAACTTGGATTTTGACCTATTAGAAAAAGTTCAATGACCAACCTTCATAATTTGGCATGATTATATGTTGGGGGAATCCATCATTTATCATGATTCAACCGCTGACCAACTCTTAACACACTGGAACCACATTTATGTCGCCAGGAACGCTATCAGCAATGCTCTTAATTTTGTTTTAATTAATGACGTTAGCACCCGTTGTTAGCTGAGATCAATCCTATATATAGTACCTAGAATGATGTAGAGGGAAATTTTGTCAAGAAAATAGTTGGTGTCATCAATGTTGGCATATATGTGCTTGATTCCAGAGAAATGTCTAAAGGGATTTCGCATTGTACTTCTAGTTGTCTATTCACCAACCTACAAACGTCCTAAACATAAAGTTGAGAGGAAACACAAATTCAAAAAATAAAACCAAAAGAGCAAGACCTTTTTGGTTTAGTGTCAGAGTACCAGGGAGCAGGACAATAATTTCTATGCTGGAGAAGTATCCTGTTTTATTTGACGGCCGCTATGTTGAAAAGATATAAATTTCTCCAAAATAGAAAGCCATGACAAGGCACGATCTTAGACTAGTAGGCGGTTAGGCAACATCTTAATGATAGTGACATATCCAATGTTCTCCTAGCAAGTCCCAACAAAATTTCTGCATATGACTTTGCGCTGTAATTTAGTTTGTTCTATCGTGAAATAACATCATATGTAATTATTTTGTATGTTTTGCGTGCAGTCGCGAGCCACCATACTTGGAGTAATAGAGAGGAAAATGGAGGAGAGGCTTGAGAAAATGAACAAGGAGGCCTCGAGCATGGAGGAAGATGATCTTCTCGGGTGGGCGATGAAGCAATCCAATCTTTCAAAAGAACAAATATTGGACCTCTTGCTGAGCTTGCTCTTTGCTGGGCATGAGACATCGTCGATGGCGCTCGCCCTCGCCATCTTCTTCCTCGAGGGTTGCCCTAAAGCCGTCCAAGAACTGCGGGTACGTACAAATTCAGTTTTACTACACCGGTCAAAATTGATCTATGCTAAACTGGACACAGCTATCATCCAGTACATACATAGATGGTGAAATGCACCAGAAATATCATGGAAATATTGACGGTGAATCCATGGCCGTGCAGGAGGAGCATCTTGAGATTGCTAGGAGACAGAAGCTGAGAGGAGAGTGCAAATTGAGCTGGGAAGACTACAAAGAGATGGTTTTCACGCAATGCGTAAGGCCCTCTTGATTTTGTCCGTTTCCCGCCTCGTAATATCAGTGCAAGATATATGTGCGTGACCTGGCTTTTTGTTGGCTACTTCCAGCTCCTGGTAGCACAATGCTGGTCTAGGTGCGTAGAGCAATAGGAACTTCCCAAAATGCCATGCAGGAACGGGAGAGGCTCCGTCGTCGCTGCAACTTGGCCAGCCACTCGTTTGGACCGTGTGGTGTCCGCTTGCTCCTCTGTCTAGCTAGCAGCCGCCGATGGCTTTTGTTTTGGAGGCTTGTAGATAGTGTGCGTGGCCAATGGATGAATCGTTTTGCACTTTTGCCAGGATCCAAAATGGTCTGAGAAGTACGTACGTGTTGTTGGGTACATATGCCAGCGTCCGTCAAGAAGGTATCTTTGTCGTCTGCCATGGCATCCAGGCGGCACAAGCATACATCGTCTAGTTTGCCTAAAAAATCAATGATTTCGGGCTAAAGTAACTGAGGTCAGGACAATAGCTTCTTTCCCATGGGAAAATACCACTGTCCATACACAGTTTGGTGCCAAGGCAGATTATCTGATCCCTGAAAAGTTGGGGAGCACATGTCCTCCGTGGTACAGTAGTAGTACTAGTATAGTATCGTTGGTGTTGTGCACTTGTGCTACTGTATGGAACTATACACTCGTGTCATTGTACACCAAAATAGCATCTTCCGCTCCTACATTCCAACTGCCGAACTATTTCATTTGGGTTGACAAATGTTTGACTCCTTGTTTACTTCTTTTATTGCAGGTTATAAACGAGACCTTGCGGCTAGGCAACGTGGTCAGGTTCCTGCACCGGAAGGTCATTCGCGATGTGCACTACAATGGTTGGTGGCTTAATTCTTACGATGCTGTTCTTCCTACAGATCGAGCTGCTGATTATTTGCATGTGTGTGGACTGACAGGGTATGACATTCCGAGCGGGTGGAAAATACTGCCCGTGTTAGCGGCGGTGCATCTCGACTCGTCGCTGTATGAAGACCCCAACAGCTTCAACCCTTGGAGATGGAAGGTCAGTGCCTAAACGATGCGTGCAATTTTATCAACACAAAATCGACTTGAACTAGGAACGATACTGCTATCAGCTTAGATATCCCGTGAAAATCGATCCATGTTTGAAAGAAGAAAAAAGGGAAAAATATATGTCTGGCATGTCGTTGTTGTCCAGTCAGTCATGGGCCTTCATGACTTTTGCACAGTGAAACTTCCGGGGCAGAAAATGTGCAGGAGCTGATAAATGTGTCCCTAATTGGAGAACAGTAGTGTATAGACTAGCTGGAGCAGATTGTGGAAATGCACGACTTTTCAGTTCCACTCGACGATAACAACACGCACGGACGGACGGGCCGTGCATGAAAGGGAATGTTGAGCTCGCATGCGCACGTGTGCTCTTGATGTGGTCCGACCGATCAAAAGAGACGTGTTTGCTCCTGCTCGCTCTGTCTTTCTCCCGCTCGGTCAAAGGAGCCCCCATTGTCCGTGCTCGTGCGTGCCATGGGGGTTCACCATCTAGCCTAGGCTTGGACTCACGCTAGCTTTTGGGTTCCTGTGACTGTGAGTGACCAAGCAGAAGAGAATCCAATCAGTGAGCGATTGGAACGAGTCGGGGACCCGTCCAACTCCGGGCACATCCCATTCTTATCCGTCGCGTACAAAAACGACGCCATTAATCACGACCAGTTAATGCCCGTGGGGGATATGTGGTCGTGGCAGTAGCACCACCACCACCACTTCCCAATGACGAAGACAAAACCTGATATAGTGATACGTATGTGCATTCAGGTTGGTGCAGAGGTGTTAACGTTGTGCTTTGCTGTTTGTTGCAGGGCAACGCGTCGGGCGTGGCGCAGAACAGCAACTTCATGCCCTACGGCGGCGGCACGAGGCTCTGCGCCGGGTCGGAGCTCGCCAAGCTCGAGATGGCCATCTTCCTGCACCACCTGGTGCTCAACTTCCGGTGGGAGCTCGCCGAGCCGGACCAGGCGTTCGTGTACCCGTTCGTCGACTTCCCCAAGGGCCTGCCCATCAGGGTCCATAGGATCGCACAGGAAGGAGAAGAGGAGTGAAGCGTTTTGACCGTGGACGTATATGATGGGTGGTTCAGTCTAGCGTCTAGGGAAGAAGAGTACAGAGGAAATGTACACATGTTCGTCGTTGTTTCTCTTTCCCTTTGGGGGTTTGTGTTATGTATGTAGATGGGATAAACAAAGATATGCTAGGATACACTATAAGAGGAAATGGTGGTAGGCTCAGCAGCAGAGTTGTAATAAGGCCGGCCCACAGCCCATTAGTAAGTAATTCAAAGAGTAGGCCTAGCGGTCTTGCTCACCATCCCGGAATAACATTCATCACGGACAATCGAGCCCATTTTACTGATCTACCCATCTAAGCGCCAAGGCTATACCCCTAAAAAAAGGGCCAAGGCTATATATTGCCAATTGTGACGCTATCTTGCACAAAATCACTAGTTCAGGAGTATCTCTTTTATCTTAGAAAAGAAGGACATTGTCTCGCCTTTGCATTTGGACGATGCATGCAGCTATTTTAATAATTATTCATAAAGATCTTACCAAGTGATATATCAGTAAGTTTGAATCCTCCGTCTTGGCAACACATGTCGCTCATCCTATCACCATGATGAAGGGGGTGTCGCATGTCCAAGCTGAATAACAAAAAGACATCGCATAAAAAGCCTAACATCTAAAGACGAGTAGCCCATCCAACTCACAATGTCGGGATCGGGTCACAAATCGGTCTAGCACACTCTCGGTAGGCACCACATGCGCACGCTGTAAGGACCTTCGCCATCGTCTTCCATCGATCCATCTTCAGAGCAGATACTCGCGCATCGGCCTTGTCAGGCCTTTTTGTCATTGACGCCACCACGACGCCAGACAGTGTCGTCCTCCCACGCGAGTCCAGTGCTGCACATTTGGACACCGAGTCTCCACTACGTCACACCGCCAAGATCCTCCACCATCAATGTGTAGGATGAAGCAGCACTCCACCAAAGATGTTGTTCACTGGTCCCTCGAGTCCATGTACACCTCCAAGAATAATGCCCACAAGGACGAAACGACACAAGGGCGCCGTTGTCATCCGATCTACCGATCTAGAGTTTTCCCCGGAGGTAGCAGGTAGTGGTCTGGAACTTCTCAATGGCGATGCCTTCAAGAAGGAAACGACACCGAAGAGCGTCTCCATCATCGGCCTTGGTAGCTAGCCGAGAGCCGGTTCTCACCCAAATCAGTTCGAAGAACCTCCATCAAGCGTCTTGTGCATAGATCGCCGCCTTCTATGACGGGGACTAGACGAAAGGGTCCAGCTGCCACCGCCTGACCAGCCATGGCACCACCACGGTGTCTAAGCAGTCGGGGTGGTCAGGCCCACTGCGCTAGCCCGTCGCCGCAGAACCGAGCAGCCGGCCCGCCCAAGCCCATCTGCATCGGGCGAGATCCGCGTACCCATTCGCCACCATAGGAGCGCCTCCGGCGCAGGGTGACCGCGCCTCTGATGTCGCCGTCGCCACTCACACCACCAGGATCTCGCCACTCCTTGCCGCCGGACCATCATCATGTTGTGTGTTCCGCCGCTAGAGGGGTACGCCGCCACAACGCGAGGGAGAATGCCCCACCGTCGTCATCATAGCCCATATGACAGGATCCGCCTCGCGTGATCTCCGGTGGTGGCGGAAGGAAGGGATCAAGGAGAGGAGGCTGAGGGCTGGCAGCGCGATCTCCCCTAGTGTCACCTAGGATTGGCGACGTGGGTGTCGTGGGTCGCCTAAATAGTGATTACTCCCCTTAGGAGTGTCTCTTGCAAAGGTCATTCCCACCTCCTCTAGTGGTTACAAGTGGCGCATCACATTTGCACCACTTCTCACACGTGAGAGTCTTTGTGAGATTTTTTTTTCACGCCAACACAGATATGGGTGGGTTTATTTGTGTGCTTTTTCCTAGATTCAATTTTCCAACACAATTTATCTGTTGAACCATGCGTCTGAATAACGAACTGTTTTCATTGTTGTGCTCCTGGCGTTGAGATATTTAAAACTAGATCACGTGTTGACAGGTTTTAACAAACCTTTCAGATGAAATTTATGCTTCAAAATTGTACTAACGTTCGCTTTAAAACTGTACTAATTGTCTTTCACTTTTGGGAAGCACAGTTGTTCATTTCTTGCAAGTGGGAAAACACAGTTGTGCTTTCATGCATGAAGCACAACCGTGCTTTTCTTTTGGGAAAGCACGAAACCATGAGAGTGCTCCACGCGAAAACACATTTGTACCTCACTTTTTAGGAAAGCACATTTGTGCTTTCAGGCGAGAACCACAACAGTGTATCGCGCGGAAGCACAACTAAGCCCGCGAAAGCACACCTAAGTCCCATGACAGACAAAACCTGACGGAAAAAAACTAAAATAAATAAATAAAAGAATCTTCCCCCATGGGGAAGCTTCGGCGCATGACATAGTTGTTCCCTATCTTTCATCTCGTCTAAATGATTTTACGTCGATGAATTACTGGGTCGGCTCAATATGAGACATGATTTATATACGTGTTTTTTTTGTTGGTTTATTCTTTTCTTTTTGTCTGTCTTTAGAGGGTTTCTTCATTTTCTCGTGTTTTTGTTTGTCCCTTTAATCTATTTTTTGTTTTTCTGTTGATTTGTAAAAGGTTTTCAGTGTCAGTTTTCAATATATATTTTGGGTTTCCGTTTTTGTGCTTCTTTACCAGTTTTCTTAGAGTATTTTTCTTCTTACTTTTTATTTTTTCAACATGTGTCTTTTTTTTATCAAACACATAGTGCCTGTTTTGTCTATATCAATTTTCTTTACAAATGTATTTTTTTCCAAATATTTGATTAACATTTTTTCTTATATATGTTTAATGTTTACCTTTTCACACATGATGTACCATTTTAATATATATCTGGATAAATATACATGCTTAAACATTTATTCTTAATATATGATTATGAAAAGACATATTTTTAACAATTTTTTGAATATGTGTTAAATATATTTTTAGATACACAGTGAGATGTTTTTCTGAATGATATGAAACATATTTTATAAAGTAAGCGGACATTTTTTTGCATTGTATAGAAATTTATAAATTGTCAACACATCTTTATGAAGAGCGTGATCATTTTTGTATATGTAACGTGCTTTTTTGTAGAATGGTATGATGTTCTTTTGAATGACACGAACATTGCTTTGCATTGTACATGAATTTTCTTTAAATAGCACGTGCATTTTTAAATGCATGGCCATTTTATAAATGTACCAAACATATTTCGTAATTAAGCTAACAATATTATTACACTGCTTTAAGATTTTTCAAAGTCATGGTTTTAAATTTTTATTTTTATTTAAGTTTCAGGAATATGTATTTACAATACTAGATGATGCCCCTCGCGTTGCTGCGGGAACTCTGGTAAAAGAAATGCATATGTACTTTCTACAAAATAACTAACACTATTATGAAAAAAAATATGTGTAAAAGTTAATTTAAAAATATGAAGCTTATAAAAGTATATTTTTAAGGCTGTAGTTGAATAATATAAAATTTGAAGGATGTACTATATAAATATATGGAGTCATTCAACACATATACTTTCAATACAAAATAGGAAAAAATAATAATTTGAGACTAACATGCATGTATTGATGATGTAGTAACGCTGCATGCATGCATGCATAAATTTTTTGAAAAAATACACAAGGTATAAATTGTACGTAACTAATATGTATGACTGGTCAGTGTGGCATATTTGCATGTCCAACAAAAATAGATAGTGGGTTATAGCTATTTAAAAGGTGTAACTTGTAACTTACATACATCACTTGCTTATGTGGTATGTTTGCATGTTTAGAAAAAACAAATAGTGGGTTCTAGCTATTTACAAATAGAAGATTTCTAGAAATATGAACAAAAGAAAAACAAATTGTTTTTTGAGAAAGAATAGACAAGATATGTTTTTTTTTAGAAACAATAGACAAGATATGTGAACCTCCATCTCGCGCGAATATTATATGGGAGCTCCTATGCGCTGCATTTTGCAGCGAGTAGCGCCCTAACGCACATAGAGGAAGCGAACTGGCCCGGCCCAGCAGCAGAAGCGCGTGCAAACTCCAAAAATAATGCGCTAGGTCGGGTTCGACACATACTACATGCGGGCCAGTAACCAACGAAATGAAGACAATTGTTGTTGAATATATAGATTGGTATTTTAATAACTCAGTATTGTTAGATCAAACGTCTTCTGAAAAATCAAACACGGTTTTCATGGGACGAAGTACCTTTTTAACCGTGAAGTTTTCAAAAAAGGAACAAAAAGAAATTGGAACATTTTTTATTCTTTATTTTTTTATTTTTTATTTCGAAATTGGGCATAAAGTGGAAACAAGAATATTTTTTAATCCGAACAAAAATAGAAAACATGAATTATAATTTAGTATGTGAATAAAATTTCCACATACTATCATTTTTTGAATATTTGAACATTTTTTAAAAATAAATATAAATAAGAAAATTCGAGAACATTTTTAAATTTGTAAACAAAAACGTCAAACGGGGACACTTTTTGTAATTTGCGAACATATATTGTAAACAGCGATCATTTTTTGAATTTTTGAGCAATTTTTGAAAAAACGAAAATAGTTTTTGAATGGGAACTGTTTACATTAACACTAATTTTTTTTACAAAAATATGAAGGTTTAAATTTAGAAAATATATTTCAAAATCCTGAATTTATTCTGAAATAAAAAGGCAAGAAGAAAAAACAAAACAAAACAAAAATCAAACAGATAGAACGGAAAGAAAAAGTTGAAGAGAAAAATAAACAGAAAAAAAACAGTCTTAAGGAATATTAGAAGGTTCGGAAAAAGATAAAAACCAGCTAGGAAACTTCTAGAAAGTTACGGAAACCGAAACTGCCTACAGCGGGAGATGGCCGCCCCTGTGCAATCGGTCGATTGTTTAACGCACAGGGAGTGTTAAATAGGGAATTTCCTATTGGACGCGCTATAACCTGGGCCGGCCCATGCATTAACATCAGCGTTTCCTGTTTCGGAAACCCTTTAGAATTTCCCAGCCGGATTTTCTGGTTTTGGGAACCCTCTAGAATGTTCCCTGAACCGGTTTTCCTGATTTTTTTAAGTTTTTATTTTTCTTACTTTTTTCTTGTTTCTTGTTTCTTTTCTTTTCCTTTTTCTGTTTACTTTTTTATTTTTCGTTTCCTTTTATTTTAGTTTTCCTTTTTTTTCCTTTTCAAGTTGATACTTGTTCTTTTTTACATTTTTTTTTCAGATTTTAAAAAACGTTGAAGTTTTATTAATATTTTCAGAAATTACAAAAAATACAGAATTTTAAAAATATTCATTTATTTTCTGAATTTTCTCACAAATTTAGAAAATGTTCGTATTTTAACAATACTTCTGGAACTGCAAAAAATGTGCGTGGTTGCAAAATTTTGTCTGAAATTAAAAAAAATGTTCGCGTTTGAATAAGTGTTCAGGAATTTCAGAAAATGTTCGTAGTTTGAAATTTTTTGTTGGATAGTTCACGAAATTACATTTTAATAAAATTGTTCACAAATTTATAATATGTCCACGGTTTCATTTTTTCGTAATTTCATAAAACGTTTCATTTTTTAAATATTTGTTCATATATTCAAAATATGTTTGCAGTTTGAAAAGTTGTTCAGAATTTTATAATTTGTTCACAACTTCAAAAAATGATTCACGTTCTTCAAAAACATTTTCTA
This sequence comes from Hordeum marinum, assembly GCA_022496015.1. NCBI lineage: Eukaryota > Viridiplantae > Streptophyta > Magnoliopsida > Poales > Poaceae > Hordeum > Hordeum marinum. The sequence goes on along the minus strand of CM039675.1, from coordinate 392,398,068 downwards.
CAGTTAATTTTTTTTGTTCGCATATGTGTAAAAATGTTCCTCTCCACGGAAATTCGTTGAGAAATTCAAAAAATGACTGCGCTTTAAAAATGTGTTCATAACTTCAAAAAATCGTTGACGTTCTTCAAAAATATATTCAACTGTTTCAATTTTTTTCGCATATGCGAAAAAATGTTCATCTCTACGAAGATTTGTTCAGAAATTAGAAAATGTTAGCACCTTTCAAAATAAACTATTTTCTGAAAATATGTACTGCTTGCGTGCTATAACGTATGAGGTTTTTTGACACTGCATCGGTGTCAAAAAAACATCTTACATTATGAGACGGAATAGTACATTTTTAATAGACGTTCTTAAAAATAACTCATTTCGGTTCGATACAATAGACAAGTCCAGCTGTACGGTTGTGCTAAGTTATTATAGATGCGTGTTGTTCTGCTAGAAGCAATGCTAGTCAGCTCGAGTGGCTGGGTTCAAATCCTCCCAACGGTACAACACGATGGGCCGGTCCAGTCAGGTTGCCTCCCTAAGCGTGGCAAAGCCAGTTTGACGCATAGAGCGTGCAATAGGGACTCCCGTTAAATAGGGTTTTCCTTATTATATCCCGCTTATCTCGCTTATAGGGGAGTACAATATTCCTTTTCCGTGGAACATGCGTATATAGGGCCAGCCCATTAGGTTAGACAGCTCGCCTTTTTCTCTCAAGGAAAAAAAAATACTAGTTTTTTTTTCTGGAGAAGTCGACGTACTAGTTCACCAGTTTTTCTTTTTCTTTTTTCTTTTATTTTCGTTTTGTTTTGTTTATTCATTGCTTTTACTTTGGTTTCTCTTTTCATCGGTTTACTTTGCTTTTTAAATTTTCCTGTTTTTTTCTTTTTTTTCTTTGGTTCATTCTTGGTTTTCGATGGTATTTTTTGTTTTCTTTCTTTTTTCTTTCTTGTTTTTCTACAATTTTCTATTTTGTCGCCATTTTCTTTGTTTTTCCTTTTACTTCTTGGGTTTCATTCACGGGTTTTTTCGTGGTTTTTTTGTTGTCTTTTATTTTATTTTTTGGTTTCTTTCATTTTTCAGTGTTTTCTTTTGTCAATTTTCATCGGTTTCTTGTTTGTTCAACACTTGTCATCTACAGACCAGTGTGGTGTATTGTTTTAGAATGGTTCCTCTCTCTAACACAAAGGTAAAAGGGGAGTGGAAAAGTCCTCATCCGCCGCCTGCAAGGCCGTGGGCTCTCCTTCTCTCCCCTCATCGATCTGGCGGTGATGGGAGAAGAGGAGATCCCCGGATCCACTCGTCTGGCGTGTAGATAGTGGTAGGATAGGTATGTTGGACGATGGCGGTCAGCTGATGTCGGCATTGTCTCAGCGAATAAACCTCTCCGGGACTCCTCCTTATCGGTGTCGTTGATGCCGTTGAGAGGACGGGGCGACGGAGCAAGGTATTCCTGGCATGGCCCTCAAGGCGGCAGTGGAGGGAGCATGCAAGGAGTTTGTTTTTCGGTTTCCATCCATGTCGTGGCGGCGTCTCCTCCAACGTCGTCAAGGAGCCAGGAGATGTTGTATAGGAGTTAGCCGGCGTTTTGGCGCTGGATTCGTTCGAGAGACGGCTCTCCTGCGGATTATTTTGTGGAAGAAGGCCGATGGTGTCGGGGTTGGCCGACAGCTTCGTTGCTGCTCAGGAACTTCATGCTCTAGGTCCAAGACGTGTGGGGAGGATCCCCAGCCGATGATCCCCAGCGACACGTGCGTCGTCGTCTTCGGCGGCGCCTTTTCTGAGGCCCGCAACGCAGTTCGTTTGCCTTGGCTCTCACCACTATAGTGCTCTCTTGGATATGGACAGTCCCTTGGATGAACTATGTGTGTTGTATTTGACCTTTGATTTGAATGAACATGTGGTATTTCTCCTAAAAAATCACTTGTCATCTATTCGTAAGTGCACAGTCAACATTTTTCATATACATGTTTAACATTTTCTTAATACATGATTTTTTAAACTTAATAATTATTATGTCTATTCTTATTATATATATTTTTGGTATCTACCTTTCTCATATGGCTTGTACATTTTGTGTATACATATGAAATCTTATTTTTATACATGTTCAACATTTCAAAAATGCATGATTAACATCTTTCTAAATGTATGATTTGATGTCTACATTTTTTTGTATATATGAAGAAAACAATTATACATGTTCAGAAAAAGTACATGATTAAATTTCTAAATACAATGGTTGATGCTTTATATATATATATATATATATATATATATAGACACACACACACATATATATACAATACATACATATATGTATGTATGTATATAATATTTATTGACATTTTATTAAAACACTTGTTTCTAAACATTATTGCTTAAATATGTTTTTTTTTCAAATACGTGTTGAAACATTTTTTTGCTATCAGACATTTTTCTGTAGTTGCACCAACATATTTTAACACTACACAAACATTTTGTCAAACTTAAGTATTGCTTTTTGAAATATTTGTGTTTTAGATTATTATTTTAAAATATAACAAAAATTAAAGAATGAAAATAGAAAAGAAAAGAAATAAAGAAATCAAGGGAACGTACAATTGAACGAACTAACAAAAACCGATCGAGCCAACAACACTACCAGGCTGGCACATTACCATGACTCTCCACATGAGCAGGCGGTTTGTCTTGCTAGAAGCGAGACACATGGGTGCCCTCCATCGGAGATTTCCGAATCCGTGCATGTTGCGCTGGCTAGCCCCTCAACGCTCCCACGCCCCACCCGTGGGACGGCCCAACAAGTGAAGCATGTCCCTCTCAATGCTCGCTCACACGTTGGATGCAATGAAGACAATCAAGTGTCAAGTAGAATGCATATGACTAGAGTGAACAGTATTAGGAACTACGGTAGGGTGCGTCGACTGCAATACAAAACTTTTCCTACCCGTAGAACATCCAAGAACATGCTAAGGGATATGGATCACGGACCGTTACCACTATAAGTGGAGTGCCCTCCAACGGAAGTAGAGTTGGGGCAACGCGTCTCCGGGGTCGTCTCCTTCTCATCGATCTCCCACGCAGCCGATCGGATCCCATGAACAGGTTCTCTTGAGCGGCGCAAGTGCATCACCTCTAACGGCATCGTCGCGTGCAGTAGGAACGCCCTACGGCGGACTACTAGGTCCGATCACACAACCGACGACGGGTGGAGGTGGCTAGTTACAACACATGTAAAGCCCTAGTGAGGGCGCCAAAGCGATCAACTGAATAAGTGTGTCGTACCTCCACTATATACAGGCATCCGTTGCGGGCTCAACTCTTGAGCCTCACACGGATCCTAAAGCCCACCAGTCTACTCGGACACGATCCAATTCCAGCCCGGATCTCATCCGACCAGTGTCCTCGGATCCTACCTCGTAGATTCCTTCCCTTAAGCGCGCGATACTTTAGGTTCTCGTTCACTTGGTAGCGAGTCAGATTACATCCGGCTCGGCTGACCGGTAGCGGCCTCTAGCAAAGCGTGCCAACTCTAAGTGTTCGATGAAGCTGGTTAGGCAAACCTGTACATGTCACACTTTCGTTCCCTTTGCCACACTATATATGTTGTCGTGCTCAAGGTGATACGATCATCCTTGTTGCAGCACAACCTTTTTCTTGTTCCGTTGAATCCGACCAACACTTCGGATTATCTCATAATCCTCATTGCATGGCCATTCTTATCTAGGTCGGATCACACTAGGGGCCAAGAGTATATCTCTCCGAAGTGGAGGGGCAAATCTCATCTTGCTCGACCATGTCTCGCAGCATGGGTCTGGACAAGGCCAAGACCTACCTTTCTAACTACCCAGTTACGGAGTAGCATTTCGTCAGCCCAAAGCAAGTCTGTTACCATCCCGAATGCATGCATCTGCCCAGGTCTTAGGAAACATAAATATGTGTTGTACTAGAGACTCATAGATGACCTTATCTCGCTGCGTCTCATAGTTGGGTCTGTCCGGGACCTTATATGGGATCGGATCCGACTACGTCGTATCTGACCAGATCTTTCCTAGTCCATATTATCCTTCTAGTATCCAATGCTACATGGTTGGTGAGACCATACCATCCATCGTGTCATATGCTAGTCTAACTAGTTGTGTGTCCACACATCCCTTTCGACTAGGGACCATTTAGGATAGTCATCATAATCATACAATGCATAGTCTCACAAACAAGTCAAGTACTTGTTAATACATATCACAGATAATGTTCAAGGACTATCTTTTTTTGAGATGTAATCAGTAGGAGAGGCTCCCACTGTTTTTAGATTAAATAAGTAATGTTACACTTTACATGATGTGGGTTTGACCAAATGGTCTCCCTAGGGACAAGCTAAAACAAAAAGATTAAGTCTAAGAAAGGAGTGAAGATGCTCTGGATGCAAATAGAGGAATTACAAGGCAAGAGCTAAACGTGTTAAGTAGTCCCAAAATTTGGGATCAACTTTGTTTCAAGGACTATCTTTATTCATAAACACATAGGAAATATCATCATACATGATTGCCTCTAGGGCATATCTCCAGCAGTCTCCCACTTGCACTAGAATCAAGCAAATAGACATCAAATGCCCATAGCTCTAACGTGCTCCTCATGCTTGGGTTGTGGAAGCGGCTTAGCCAAAGGATTTGCAACATTTTCATCCATATAAATTTTGCATAAGTTAGTATCGCTATTCTTTACGAGCTTTCCTATCAGGTGATATTTTGGGTCTATGAGCCTGGTCTTGTGGTGTTGTCTCGGCTCCTTGGCATGTGAGATGGCACTTGAATTATCGCAATAAAGGTCCAACAGTTTTGCCTAGTCTGGGAACACACCAAGATCTTGCAGGAATTTCCGAATCCAAACACCTTCCTTTGCGATGTCACAAGTTGCAATGTATTCGACCTCCGTTGTGGAGTTGGCCACCTTATCTTTCTTGGAACTCGTCCAACTCACTTCCCTCCATTCATGACGTACATGAATCTAGTTTACAATCCACAATTATCCATGTCGATTTGAAAACTAGCATCAACATAACCCTTTACGCCAAGCTCTTCCTCACCTCCATAAACTATGAACATCTTTTTAGTCCTTTTAGGTACTTCACGATAGTTTTCACCACTGCCTAGTGACTCTCACCTGGGTCGGCCTGGTGTCTGCTTGTTAAGCTTATTGCATAGGCAACATCAGGCCGAGTACATAGCATGACATACATGATGGATCCTATTGCTAAAGCATACATAATCCTACTCATTCGGTTTCTCTCATCAGAAGTCGTAGGACTTTGAGTCTTGCTTAGCCTTATACCATGTGAAACAGGCAAGGATCCTTTCTTGGCCTCACTCATGTTGAACCGTTTCAACACTTTGTCTATGTACATGTTCTGGCTTAATCCAAGGAGCCTCCTCAATCTATCTCTATAGACATACACTGCTTCTCCAAGGTCTTTCATCGAAAACTTTCCATTCAATGATTCCTTCACTGAGTTCAACATCGAATCATCATTTCCGACCAGCAGTATGCCATCCACATACAGGATCAAAAATACTACCAAGCGCCAGTGTCGGAGCCAGGATTTCTGACATGGGTATGCAAGGCTTTATTTTGCTTCATGACATTGTAAGAAATAGAAAAGTTCATAATAATAAGTTAATAATAGCAAAAATATAAATTATTATTTGTAGCAATAGTGTCTCCAATAATTCAGTCACATTGCAACAAGGAGAATCAAAATTTAACTCTAAGATCACCCTTTTGGAAGTGAGAAATGATGGCGTCTTCCTTTACTTGCATGAAAAATTTACACTCAAGAAAAGTAACCAAGCAATCATTTAAATATTTCTCCCCCATTTTGGCTCTTAACTTATTGTTCACATAATTCATCGAGTAGAAGACCCTCTCAACACTAGCAGTCGTCACCGAGAGAATTAACACCAACTTGAGAAGCTTATAAACAATGGCATATGATAAGTTCGTCCTTGTCTCAACAAGCTTGGCTAAAAGTTGGGCAATATTTTTCACCTTTCTAAATATTCCATCTCTATGCATATCAGAAATAAACATTGATAATTCATAATGAAGTTTCAATATTTCCTTCTTTGAGAAATCCTTAGGATAAAAGTGGACAAACTTGACTAACTTCTCTTGACCATAAGCAGCAAACGAATCAACGAGATTGAATGATGCCATACAAAAAAGTAATTCGGTATTTACCTCATCAAACCTATTGTTGAGCTCTTGAAGTTGCCTATCAATGAGACATATCAATACGATAGCAAGGGAGATTCTTTACTTTTTGAAGAACTTATTAGATCTTTGATCTGATTTATAGAATCCATCCATGCCAAGCACTTTGATCTTATGCTTCAGACAAAAATGCTTGCCATTTTCTAGAAATAATTCCTACCCACTGTCTTCTCGCAGACTCAAAAATTGTTGCTTAGTGTGAGAAATTAGATCAATAACATTCACAATGTCTTGATCCCTCCTTTGCAAAGCTTGGCTCAAGCCATCTATGTACCAAAATAGTTCTTCCATCAAGTGCAACATGAAAACATACTCAAATGATCTCAATATAGTTTGAGCTCCAATGCCCTCAACACTATTATACTATCTTCCAATCCTTTTGAGAACTTTCTAGATTGAAGGGTACAAAGCAAGAACACGTGACACGGTTTTAGAGTGAGATCCCCAACGGATTTCACATGGTCTTCCCAAACCCATCTCCTAGTTTTGCCCTTTCCAGGTTTCAATTTCCTCCAATTGCAATGCTTCAATGGGATAATCAGCTTGAGATTCTCGAAATATTTGTATCTTTTTGCAGGACAAACCCAAAACATTGAACAAAGATGACAATTATTGAAAGAACAAAAAGCAACCACCATTCTCTTTAACAACAACAACAAGAGTTAACTAAAGTTGATGGACAAAGCAATGAACATAATAAGCAGATGGAGACTCGTCCATAATTAATTTCTTCAAACCATTAGCCTTACCCTTCATGTTGCTAGCCCCGTCATATCCCTGTCCACGCACCATAGAAAAACTCAAAGAATTTCCCATCAATAGTTTCTCAATTGCCTTTTTAAGTGTCAAAGAGGTAGTGTCCTCAACATGGACAACTCCAAGAAATCTCTCAACCAGCCATCCAATTTTGTCAACATAACACAAGAAAAGAGCCAATTCTTCCCGTTGGTAAACGTCACTAGATTCATCGACAAGTATGGCAAAATATTCTTCACCAAGATCTTTCATGATGAGACTAGTTGTCTCCTTAGCACAACAATTGATGAGTTCTAATTGTATATCATGTGATGTCATTTTATAGTTCTTTGGAGCATTTTTAGAAACACTTTGTAAACATCTTCAAACTTTTCTACTAGATGATTTAAAAGCTCAAGAAAATTTCCCTAGTTAAGTGATTCTTCACTTTCATCATGACCACGAAAAGCCAAGCCTTGCTTCAAAAGAAATATCAGACAATAAATAGAATAACCTAGTCGAGAAATATATTAAGCCTCGGCTCGTTTGGAATTTCAAGAAATAGACTCCCTAATTGATGCATCACGCTTAATGAACAAATCATATTTCTCTTGAGATTCACAATGAGCACTAGTGAGAGAACCATAATGTTTTTCACACCTATTGTTCATCATGTTCTAATTTCTAAACCCTCCTTTCACAAAAGCATCACCACCTTTGTGTTTAGTTTTATCCTTGAACAAGTAGAAAACAAAGCAAAACACCGCATCTAGTTTGACACTATACTCAAGCCATTCATATGTGTGAAACCAATGAGCTGAAACACGACGGTTATTACCTCCAATTTTTGTTGTTCTGAATTCATGTTTCTTTGGTCGACAAGTCCCCATTGCAATGTATCTCCTTCTCACCAAGTATTGATCATTGACGCCACAGTTCATGATGGGAATCCTCTTCCCGGGATCAGACTCAAGTACATACACTGCTTCATCATCAAATTCTTCATCTTTTTCTTCATTTCTACATCTGGCGAACCTATCTTCGGTTCCATGCCACTGCTATTACTTGTATGCACTAGTGCCAACTGCAGCTCATTGGAAGGTGGGTCACTAACATTTTGATCTTGATCTTCATTTTCAACATCGATAGATACCGATGTAGGTGTTGATGTCAAACTTATCTCCGGCGCCTTTGAAGCAGCTCTATCCCACAAACACTTCAAATCACCTCCTTGTTTATTCTTCATATTTCACAACTATACAAAAAATGTTAGATAGTGATATTGGCATACTGGCATGATGGGCAGTCTCACAATATTCAAATAATCATAACTCAAAGATTATATGCATGAAATTCATCTTGTTCTCCTGCATGGCTTCGCAAGTTTTATGGAAAGCCAATGCAAAACACACGCAAAATTAACTGGATGCTACAATAGGTTAATCAAACAAAATTGGGGAGTGAAAATAATGATCTCTTCTTAACTAACAAATCGGAGATATCAAGATTACTTACTCAATCAAAGAAAACAATTAGATGAATATGTGCCTGGTGTGTGTGCTACCGCCGCCGCCTTTTCTTAATTGCAGGCCAAGCAACGAACATGTGTGAGATCAATCTACTAGATGGTAGATCCATGACACTGTAGAGGGCGGATGAGGGCATGCTGTGCGGTGATGTGCACCAACAGCCAGACCTCAAATTGTCGCAAGCAGTTTCTAGATGCGACAGAGACGTAGCTCGGCGGCATATTGAATCGAAGGATTTGAGTCGAGCAATTTCTGGCTCCATCAATCGGCCTCTGCATCATTAGTTATGCCCCAAGGATAAGGCCTAGTAGGCAACATAGCATCTCATTATTAGCCCAAGTGACGTTGGAATCATTCTTGTCTCGTCTCTCTTCTCTTTACATACAAATAGTTTGCCATATGTTATATAAAGGTATATAGGAGCTTATATACTGTTTTTTTTGCAAAAAAGTGCATGCCCTTGCATTATCCTAGCTCCACCCTTGTCGAGCTCCCACTAGATTTCTTGTATAAACAATAGTCTTCTTCATCTTGATGAAACCAAGGTCAATGATGACTCCATCAAAACGAATATTCCAACTCCGAGATGCTTGCCTCAATCCATAAATGGATCTCTTGAGATTGCATATTTTACCAGCATTAGTTGGATCGACAAAACCTTCTGGTTGTATCATGTATACACCCTCTTTTAAATTTCCATGAAGGAAAGCCATTTTGACATCCATCTGCCATATCTCATAAACGAAATATGCAGCAATAGCTAGTATGATCCTCACCGACTTTAGCATCGCTACCGACGAGTAGGTCTCGTTGTGGTCAATTCCTTGAACTTGTCCATAACCTTTAGCGACAAGCCGAGCTTTATGGATCTTAACATTTCCATCCACATCAGTTTTCTTCTTCAAGACCCATTTTCAACCAATGGCAAATACGCCAGGTGGCGGATCAACCAAGTCCCAGACTTGATCATCATCCATGGACTTTAACTTGGATCTCATGGCCTCTAGCCATGCCTCGAAATCTGGGTTCCCCATCGCTTCCGCATACGTGGCCGGCTCGTCGCTTTTAGCAACAACACATCATGCACTTTGCACAATCTTTCCGACCTATGTGTCTCCGGTGCCGATTCCACTATAGGTTCTGTCGGGGATATAACCCTGCAATTTAACCCGCCTATTGGTCCGGATCAGCGTACTGGCGGTTTAAGAGTTATACTCAAGATGGATCACGTTGTTGATAATAAGGCAAATAAGATGACTTACCAAATAAGCTGCCTGGCGGCCCAACACGCAAAAACGACGACTCAAGGCCCATGGGGCAAAAGACGCCAGAGACTTTCCTTGCTTGAGAGACAAGACAAGATAGAGATGTAATAGGTCACGAGTCATAACATGGCCCAGACTCTTGTAAAACCCAGTGCCTCGACCTGTATATAAAGGCGAGCCCCTGAGGCTAATAGGGGTAAGTTAGAAACCCTCGAAAGCTAGGTTAGTAATTCCACACCCTTGTAATCGAAATCACCATCAATATAGACACCAACGCAGGACATAGGCTTTTACCTCCATTGGAGGGGCCGAACCTGGGTAAATCTGCCTCTCGTTCCCGATCAACCCCTTCGAGTCGCCACACAGCATCGATGGCCTCACACCTAAGTTCTCCTAACCATGACAATTGGCGCCCACCATGGGGTTGTCATGCGATGTATTTGAGTTCTCGGAGGGAGCTCTCCCAGGGTTCAGGAGCTTTGCAGTGGCTCAGATGATCATAAGCCGTCACAACAAGATCTACATCGACAATTCAAGCTGGACCCCCGAGGCCAACTCTATCGAGTCTAGATACCGGGTCCTCTTTGGCAAGATCGACATCTTCATCGGTAAGATTGGCGCGTCAGTACCCATGCCGGCACACCTTCACTGACATCGTCGAGCTGGCTCGGCACACTCGACCTGACCGACATCATGACGGCCGACGTCACGTCTTCATAGGTTTCACACAAAGAGTCAGCCTTCTGGATGAGCCGATAGGTGGCGAGGACACCCCTGTTAACTCCGATGGCGAGTCATCCATGAGAGACACCAAATCAAGCTGTCCCATTTACGATGGGAGGCTTGGGGGCTGCTTGGAAGCGGAAGCCGACAAGGAGTCATATGAGCTGCCCCGCTAGGACACCATCTACATGGCAGGAACCATGGTGTCTCAAGATCCGTCTACGGCAGCAGCTGCGAATAGTTCTGGCGATTCAAGAAAGACGCCGGCTCAAGCCATGAGCGACCTGATGACTGAGATGGCCAAAGTCATGGAGAGTCCCGTCACTACAGAGAATCAGGAGTCTCGTAACGCGAAACTAGTAAAACTTCACGTCGAGATGACTAAGGTTCAAGAAGATATTGACGCTGAAAACATCTGGATGGCAGAAGTACATGCTCGTATCCATAACGAGTTGGAGTGTTTGAAGGTTGAGGCTTGTCTTCTAGAGCTTCACATGGATGCTTCTGAGGCGGTTCACCAAAGGACACACCAGATCCGAATGACGATATCCTCTAGCCGACTCAGTTATTTGCCAGTCCAGCAACACCAGGGGCGGGACAAGATCCACATCGTCATGAAGAACGACAAGTAGAGCCAGCTCAGCCACCACCGTTTTAGTCACCGACTCGGCATTTTCAGACTCCGTAGGGCCACTTCTCCAACCCTGCTGACAACATGTTGGCAGCAACACGCAATTTGGAGGCACTCCCGATTCACGGGAACACCCCAGTTGAGATCGAGGCTAGGAACGCCATCGTGATGTTGAAGACAACGGTGGTGCAACAAGCGCAATATTCTTATAGTCATGATCGGATGCACTCCACGCTGTACGCCAGCAAGAGCCGCCATGAGGAGTCTCCGACCGTTTCCAGTAGCGGTCGTCAATGACAGCCTCGGGTTTCTCCAACCCGGCCTATGTTACCCAACGCTCAAGCGGTCATTGACGCAGAAAGAGCAACCCGGCAGGTGAAGGCAGAGGCAGCAACGATATGGGCGACTCAGCAACTCATGACAGAGCCTGGGTCAATGGCGCTGGGGGTTAGAGCCAACAACAGGACAATCGACATCCCTTGTTCATCTCCGGCTCTCTGCAGTGAGCCGATGCCTAAGGATTTCAAAGGGCCTCGTAAGGTGCCAAACTACATGCAAGACCTTGAGCCAGCAGCATGGATAGAAAGCTATGAGTTAGCCATGGACATGCTCGATGTTAGTGAAACAATCTGCGCGAAGTATTTGGCAATTATGCTGGAAAGACGGGCTCGAACATGGTTGAAAAACCCTCCTCCTAACTCCATCAACACTTGGGCATGGATGAGTCGGCACATCATTGGACTCGCCGGGTTGCCGAAATCATCCATTCCTCGGACAACATTACGACATATCAGGCCGTGCTCATCTTGGAGAAAAACTACCACTTTCATCCCCTGGTCCAAAAGCTTGGTCGATTGAAGCATAAAGTTCAAGACATGGGCGACTTGATGGGCGTTCTTACCAGGTATGCCGAGTCAGACAGTATGCAGGATCCCGACTCATATGAGGATAAAACTGGCAAAGGCAAGAAAGGTGACGGTGGCAAGGGTCATCAACAAGGTGGAAACCCTAGAGGTCAAGGCAATAGTAGAAAACGGAAACAGTCCGATGGCGGGTCAGAGTTTATGGACAATACCAACACCGGTTCCAAAAATCAGTGCCGGAACGGTTGTCCTAGGGGCCTTAAAATGGGAATAAGCCGCACAATTATGAGGAAGCACTCAAAGCGCCTTGGCCCAAGCACACTACCCAGGATAAGCCAGCTACCCACCCATGGGAAAATTGTTATATCATGTAGGAGTTCCGCAACCAAGCTTCTCCGGATCATCAAGGAGGCAATGGTGGAGGACATCCGGGTCAGTATTGCCCGAGTGGCTCACAAGGCGGCTCACCGGGCGGATTTTCAGGATAAAGTTTTAATGGACAAGGAGGCTTAGGATCAGGGTTTCAACACCAAGGAAACAATGGAAATGGGCAGCGTTCTGGTCAGGGCAATCAACAACATAATAATTAGGCAAGGTTTCAAAGTAACCCTAAACAGCTAAATGGTGGTCAATACCATGTTTTTACCACCAATACGTACAAACAAGACAAAAATACTCAAGCAGAGAGCCGTCAACATGGTGGAACTAGCCATTCCCAGATACCTCGATTGGTCTAAACAGCCGATCACCTGGAGCAGAGAAGATCACCCCTCCCGGGCTGATAATCCAAGAGATCTATCCTTGGTGGTGGCGCCTCAGGTGGGTGGCTATACCCTTACAAAGGTCCTCATGGATGGAGGCAGTAACATCAACATTTTGTATTACGACACCTTTTTGGCGGAGGAGCCTCCCAGATAGCAGTTTGCAACCATCAACCACAATTTTCAATGACATTGTTTCTAGGAAGTCAGCATGCCCAGTTGGGCGGGTTAAGGTTGACGTTGCTTTTGGTGACGAACATAGCTACAGATGCGAGCCCTTAACCTTTGAGGTGGTAAAAATAAAAAGCCCTTACAACGCTCCTTCGGAAGGCTGGCTTACGCTCGTTTCATGGCTTGTCCCTGCTATGTCTACTTCAAGCTAAAGATGACGGGTCCCAAAGGCACTATAATCGTTAGAGGCAACAGGAAGATAGCCTGGGAGTGTGAGGAAGGAGATGCAGCTTATGCTGAGTCAGCCTGTGCAGTTCAAGAGCTAAAATTCAATACGACCGATGTTGACCGAGTGATGAGAGCCCCCTCAAGAAAACCATCAATTGAGTGAGTTGATTCGGCTCACCTTTAGTCTTATTATACTTAGAGACATTGGCTCACTATCTTTGTATCGACCCCCAACTTCTGTACATACTTCTATGTTTTCAAATATAATAAAACCCCCGAATCTCGGGGTTTTTGTCGTTTTAGCCTATACATTGAGCATGAGTCTTCAACCGACTTATCTGGACACCAGATGTTTTACAGTAGTAGCATTTTCTCCTGTATATCTTATGTTGTGCTTTTCCATGATCAAATCCGTAAAAGTATTCAATCCGGTAATAACTAAATCTCAAAGGGAAAACTCAATTCATCACAACAAGATAGAAAGGAGAAAACACCATATGATCCAACTATATTAACAAAGCCCATGATACATCAAGATCGTGCCATCTGAAGAACACGAGAGATAGAGAGATAGAGATTCAACACATAACTACTGGTACAAACCGTCACCCCCGAGGGTGGACTACTCCCTCCTCATCATGGCCTCCGTCAGGATGATGAAGATGGCCACCCGAGATGATGTACCCTCTCCGACAGGGTATTGGAACGCCTCCAGATTATTTTTTCGTCGATACAGAGAGTTATAGTGGCGGAACGAGGAGTCTAGGGTTATTTATGATGGTTACCGTATTTATAGGACTTTGGAGCATCAGTTTCATGCAAAGATGGGCCATGAGGAGAGCACAACACACCGGGGCGCGTCGGAGGGGCCTGGCGCGTGGTGGTGGGTTATGCCCACCCCGTGGCTCTTCCGTCCCTCCCATGAAGCTTCTAGTGCCTCTTTTGTTCCAATTTTTTTGTCAAAAAGTTTCTTTACATTTGGAGAACTTTGATTTCTGCACAAAAAACAACAACACGGTAGTTCTGCTGAAAACAATGTCAGTCCGGGTTAGTTCTAAATAAATCATGCAAAGTGCATCAAAACCATATAAAAGTGTTGTAAGCATAGGTGAATATGGCATGCATACTTCATAAATTATCGATACGTTGGAGACGTATCAGCATCACCAAGCTTAACTCCTACTCGTCCTCGAGTAGGTAAATGATAAAAGAAATAATTTATGAAGTGTAAATGCTGGCATAGTGCATAAGTTTGATCAATGATAATTTCAACCACCTTTCCTAGCATCATAATAGCTACTCTTTCTCATAAACTCATCATGATAAAGTAGCAACCAATTCACATGTTATGGTTCAACAATGAATACTCTTGAAATTTAACAACCTATGTTCATAGTCACCAAACAATTGCAATTCAACTTATTCTCAACAAAGTCTAAGTAAGAGCTTCACATACTCAATCATCATATAGTCTTCTATGATTGCTAGTACTCAAAGCATATTTTTAGAACAAATGGCATCCATCAAACACATAGAAAGATAGGGGTTTAATGTTTCGCCTCCCAACTCATTTATCATAGAGATAATTGTCAACAATAATAAGTCATGATTAACTTTATTTGACTGGCCATATGTGCTTAGATCTTTCCCCACCACATAATGTTTGCCAACTAGAGAATAATTGAGGTTGAATTGAGAACACATACTATTGACTCTTGCATAAAAGTAAATATTGAAAGGTAAAAGATAGGACCTTCGCAGAGGGAAGCAGAGGTTGGCATGCGCCTTTTGATTTTACATGCACAATCCCTTAATGCGAAAGAACGTCACGTTATATTTCCCCTTATGATAGTTGCATTTATTATGTAGTCTGTCGCTTTTATTACTTTGCCATCACAAGTTCGTACAACGATCAATTTTCTCTTACACTAATTGATCATACACATTTAGAAGCAATTTTTATTGCCTTTTTGCACCTATGACAACTTACTTGAAGTATCTTATTCAATCCATAGGTAGGTACTATGGACACTCATGGCAAGAGACTAGGTTCAAGGGTTTTTGGATGCACAAGTAGTATCTCTACTTAGTACGAATTTTTGGCTAGAAAACAATCTTAAGCTAACACCACATGTTGGAGGGTCTATAAAAATATAACTTCTATGAAAATATACACAACCATAACTCATTACATTGTCTTCCTTGTCCAACTTCAACTAATTTGCTCAATTTTGAAAATAATTAATGGGTATTCACAATCATAGAAGATGTCCAAGATAATTTATTTGTATGTGAAAGTTCTATTCCTTATACTAATCATTCACAAATTGCTCTTATGACCAATATTGTGATTGTCAAGCTTAAAAATATTTCACTTTCTAAGCCCAATATTAAGATACTACTATGCATGATATGAACATAATTCAACTTCATTGTATTCAACTGATTCAACAATTTACTCATAGGATATAAGTGAAGCACAAGAGTAAATGACAAGCTACTCTCAAAAGATATAAGTGAAGATCAATGAGTAGTCAAACAATTAAGTAGCTATGTGTGGACTCTCTCCCTTAGTAAAGATTTCCATATCTGAGTATTTTATTCAAACGAACAACTAAATAAAAATATAACTCCAAGAATAGCACACATCATGTGAACGAATAAATATTTAGGCTCAACACAGACTAAACCGATAGTTGACGAAGAGAGGTGGGATGCGTAGAATCCCTACGCTTAGGTGCTTGAGAGTTCTTGAAATATTTAATTGGGGTGCCGTGGGCATACCTAAGCTTGAGATTTTGTATCTCGTTCAATCTCTCATATCCCGGTTTCATCTATTCTCAAAAACTTCTTCCACACAAAACGTGAAAATAACTTGTGAGATAGGTCAATGCACATAATAATAAATCAACTCTTTATGTACTGCCAAGAAAAGTTGCATAATAATTTCAAACATCATATACTGTTTACTATCATTTTCACAATTTATATCTATCAATATAGGCTATGGAAACTATAGCAAAAATAGATAACAAAAGTATGACAACAATCTGTCCAAACAGAACAGTCTGTAGCAATCTATTAAAATAGTGTACTTATGTAACTCAAAAAATTATTAAAATTTAGGAAATGATAAATAATTTATATTAAAATACTGTGTAAAAATTTCAGAAACTTTCCGTTTTCCAGTAAAATATGAAAATTCAAACACTACATCAAAAGTTTCTGTTTTTGCACAACACATATCGAACATGTAGCTCAAGCATCCTAAGAGGTAATTCTTGGAACTTTTTATTCAAAAACAAGATTATAAATATCATATAAAATAGAACTAAAAATTATAATGATTCTCCAAACAAAACACATATCATGTGACAAATAAAAATATAGCTCCAAGTAAGATGTACCGATAATGTTGGAGACGAAAGAGGGGATGCTTCCGGGGCATCCCAAAGCTTAGAATCTTGAGTATTCCTTGGATATTACCTTGGGGGTTCCTTGTTAATCCCCAATATTAGGTCCTTTTTTCTCCTTGTTCACCTCATATCGGTATCTCACGCAAAACTTGAAAACTTCAATCACACAAAACTTAACGGAACTTCGTGAGATGGGTTAGTGTAGTAAAGATAGATCATTCACTTAGGTACTTTCAAGACAAGATTCAAAATTGTTATCACATAATACTTAATTTATTCCATCATTCCTATAATTTATATCACCAAATATAAGCTATCGAAACACTTGAAACAAGCAAACTATGCATGCAAAACAGAATCTGTCAAAAACAGAACAGTTTGTGAAGATCTGAATGACCACCATACTTAGTTGACTCTAAAAATTATGAAAAATTATTAAAAATCATAGAATTTGTATAGAAATTTTGTGTAAAAATTTCAGAATTTTTAGCACTCCAGTAAAATAAGATAATTCATACACTAGACACAAAACTTTCTGTTTTTGCAGAGAATCAAACAAGCAAGTATCCACACTATCCCAAAGGATTTACTTGGAACTTTATTGAAATAAAATACACAAAACATGATTAATACAGTAGCTTAATCATGTGAACAAACAACACAGAAAGTAAAAGTGTTGGGTTGTCTCGCAACAAGTGCTTTTCTTTAATGCCTTTTAGCTAGGCATGATGATTTCAATGATGCTTACATAAAAAGTAGTAACTGAAACATGCAAGAGAGCACCCTGAATCTAATGACAAGCAAATTTCAGTCTAATACACTTCCTATGCATAGGTATTTTGGGAGAAAACAATTTATGGGAGCAAGAATCAACTAGCATAGGAAGGCAAAACAAGTATATCTTCAAAAAATTCAACACATAGAGAGGAAACTTGACATTATTGCAATTCCTACAAGCATACATTCCTCCCTCATAGTGATTTTCAGTAAAATCATGAAGGAATTCAACAATATAACTAACACGTACAACATTCTTTTCATGATCTACAATCATAGAAAATTTATCACTCCCCACATAAGCGAACTTCTTCTCATTCATAATAGTGGGAGCATCAAATGAAACTCGAATACTATAAATTGTTTCCACATTAAAAGAGTAATTTTCAGTAAAAGGATATTAAAAACTATGACAATAATCATCGCTACTTTTTATAACATAAGTATCATCACAATAATCATCATAAGTAGCAACTTTTTTATCATCATAGTCAAGTGAAACCTCTTCCGAAATAGTGGAATCATTACTAAATAAAGTCACGACCTCTCAAAATACACTTTTATCATTATAATAAAATTAACACCCTCCAGAATAGTGGGATGGTAATTATCTAAAGTTGACACTCTTCCAAACCCACTTTCACAAATTTTGCAGTCATCATAAATAGGATGCATCCAATCATCATAACAAGTTTGATCATTCAAAGTAGGGGACCTAAAAATATCATCTTCATTAAGCATAGCATCCCCAATGTTGGGACAAACATTAATTGCAGCAAATAAATTCTCAATCATGTCATTCTCATCAAACATATCATCCCCAAGCTTGTGGCTTGGAAAATCATTAGCATAATCACTCTCATCATTAATAGTATGAATAGAACCAATAGTATAACAATTATTATCATCATAATTTATCAAGTTGATGCCAAAACGATTTTCAATATTATAAGAAGTATTATTATCTTCCCAATCATAGTCATCATAACAAGCAATTGGCATAACAAAATCATCATCAAGTGTATCATCTTCCACAACTATTTTTGGGAGAGATACCTTTTTACCTATACTCTTTCTTCTTTTCTTCTTCTTCACCACATCATGTGTGGTTTTTTTTTGAGCTTCTTATTGATGAGATTGGTTGAATAGGGAGCTCCTCCTCGCCACCTATTACATCATGAGAGACAATAGGAGGGAAAGTGGAAATATTTACCCTTTAATTAGTATTCCTTTTATATTCTATTGGTTTTCCCATCTTTCTATAGTTGGTAATATAAGCACTCTCATTGCAATTTACCATGCAAAACATATAGATATTTATTAGATTAGTTTCAATGTTGTCCGTGAGAATGAATACCTCAAACCAACTATTTTTATGTGTCAATTCTTCACTCCCCCAAAATAGAGAAATCTCATTATAAAGTTCAAGGGTGATCACGTCATTACAATATTTGGTCATGAAAAAGTTTGCATTGGAAATTAAGATGACCAAGTTTATTGCAAACTTCACAAGTAACAGGACAAAGAGAACATAATTTTGTAGCAAATTCGTCTATCACTTTGAGAAAAAATTTGTTTCCATCATGTTTATGCTTCTTACAAAATCTATCCTCCCTATAAGACACATCTTCACAAACTTTATGCACTCCAAAAAAATTGACATGCTTATAAGAAACATTTTTTATCATGACTAGTGCAATCATCATTAGTATTTTGGATATTCATAGAATTAATACTAAAAATATTGCTATCATTCTCATCATTCAAGGAATTCTCATGAAGTATTTTCATAATTTCATCCTCTACTAATTCATCACAATTTGCTAAATCCTTGTTTTCACGAAAGACATTATATAGACGAAACAAATGATGCAACCCAAACTCCATTTTTGTAGTTTTATTTTGTAAAACCAAACTAGTGTAAAACAAGAAACTAAAAGATTTGATTGCAAGATCTAAAGATATACCTTCAAGCACTCACTTACCTGGCAACGACGCCAGGAAAGAGCTTGATGTCTACTACGCAACTTTTTTCTTGTAGACTCGTGTTGGGCCTCCAAGCACAGAGTTTTGTAGAACAGTAGAAATTTCCCTCAAGTGGATGACCTAAGGTTTATCAATCCGTGGGAGGTGTAGGATGAATATGGTCTCTCTCAAACAACCCTGCAACCAAATTTCAACCCTGCAATCAAATACAAGAAATCTCTTGTGTCCCCAACACACCCAGTACAATGGCAAATTGTATAGGTGCTCTAGTTCAACGAAGAGATGGTGATACAAGTGCAATATGGGTGATAGAAATAGGTTTTTATAATCTGAAAATATAAAAAAAGCAAGGTAACAAGTGGTAAACAACGAGAAAAACGTTGTACAAATGCTTGGAAATAAGGCCACCAGTCCGTACTTTCGTTGGTGCAATCTCTCAACAATGCTAATATAATTGGATCACATAACCACCCCTCAACATGCAACGAAGAATCACTCCAAAGTTCTTATCTAGCGGAGAACATAAGAAGAAATTGTTCGTAGGGCACGAAACAACCTTAAAGTTATCCTGCCGATCAATCTATCCAAGAGTTCATACTAAAATAACACCAAGTTATCCTTTCTGATTGATCTATCTGAGAGTTCGTACTAGAATAACACCATATGATACACATCAACCAACTCTAATGTCACCTAGATACTCCAATGTCACCACAAGAATCCATGAGTTAATTATATGATACACATCAAACAATTTCAGATTCATAATACTCAATCCAACACAAAGAATCTCAAAGAGAGCCCCAAGATTTATATCAGAGAATAAGGTATGAAAACGTGTAATCAACCCCTATGCATAGATCCCCAAGGTCACCGGAATCCAAAAGTTGACGCCATAACATATATCAAGTGAATCACTTGAATACCCCAATGTCACTACGGGTAGCCGCATGCGAGACATACATCAAGTGCTCTCAAATCCATAAAAGTATTCAATCCGGTAATAACTAAAAGTCAAAGGGAAAACTCAATTCATCACAACAAGATATATAGGGGAAAACACCATATGATCCAACCATATTAACAAAGCCCGTGATAGATCAAGATCGTGCCATCTCAAGAACACGAGACAGAGAGGTTGAACACATAGCTACTGGTGCAAACCGTCAGCCCCAAGGGTGGACTACTCCCTCCTCATCATGGCCTCCGCCGGGATAATGAAGATGGCCACCGGAGATGATGTACCCTCTCCGACAGGGTACTAGAACACCTCCAGATTGGTTTTTCGTCAATACAATGATTGCGGTGGCGGAACAAGGAGTCTAGGGTTATTTTTGATGGTTTCTGTATTTATAGGACTTTTGAGTGTCGGTTTCACGCGAAGATGGGCCATGACGAGAGCATAATCCACCAGGGTGCGCTAGAGGGGCCTAGCGCATGGTGGTAGGTTATGCCCACCTCGTGGCTCTTTTGTCCCTTCCACAAAGCTTCTAGTGCTTATTTTGTTCCAAAAAAATTGTCAAAAGGTTTTGTTGCATTTGGAGAACATTGAATTCTGCACAAAAAACAACACCATGGTAGTTCTGCTGAAAACAATGTCAGTCTGGGTTAGTTCTAAATAAATCATGCAAAGTGCATCAAAACCATATAAAAGTATTGTAAACATAGGTGAATATGGCATGAATACTTCATAAATTATCAATACATTGGAGACGTATAAGTTACCTCATATTTTTCCTTAAGAGCACTGATCAAATTGATCTCAAGCTCCTGGTTTTCAGACAGCCGAGTCAAGTAGTGCTAATGAATGTCATCAACTTCAAGAGCAGACAAGCTTGGGACTTCTAGTTTGGGTTTCCCCTTTTCTAAATCAACCAGCTCATCCTTGGCCACAATTTTTGCTAAGGTGGTGAAAGCAACATGAATTTGGAAAGCCTCCTTAACAATGATAACACCTGGATCACTTTGAGACGCCGGTTTGGGGTCATCAACTTGAGCCGCTAGATTGGGGGGACTCGCCGGGCTTGGCGGACGAGCAGACAAACCAGCCGAAGTTCTTTCAACATTTATTGTTGTTTCCATGAAAACCGGCTCATTTGGACTGGGCGCCTCAGCATCAGCTGCCGTTTCAACTGTGGCACCAGGATTGTTGTTTCCTAGAAGATCAACTTCAGCGGCTGCCTTCTCAGGAGGGGGGTTTAGAGCATCTTTGCTTGCAATGCCTGAGGTCGACCCGGCAACATGCTTCGACACAAAAGCTTTCGCCCTATAGTTGTCAGAAATCATATAGTTATACTAGAAGAAACAACTCAATGGTCAAGCATGCAAAAGTTCGTTCAAAGTTCAAACACTTACCCGCGATTGATGTTAAAAGCAAGAAGGTGTGTCGCAGACGAGTCGCCCGAAGACGAAGAAGATTCCTGATAAAATAAGTTTTGTTGGCTAAGAGGCTATTTAGAGAAAACGACTTAGTAATGAAAATTGACTGGACTATTTAGTACCTCAAGATGCGGCTTGCGAGCCGGTGGTGCGTGAGACAAGCTAGTGGCTAAGTCGCCTGAATCACTTCGGGTCTTGCGTTGTGACTGTCCAGCAAACCGAGTCTTCTTCAAAAGATAATTTTGAGCTAGGTAAGCATTTTGATGTGATAGTTGAAACTTCCTAATGGTTCGTCTTGGTCTTCCTGGGACAAATGTCTCTGAGGAACTGGAAGATATTGGAGCTACCTCAATGTTGCTAGTTAGATTGGACTCCAAGTCGCCCTGACAATAAGGTGCACTAGTAAAGTTCAGTAAAAACGACAATAAGAGTCAAGTCTTACCTCAGAATGCTCCCCCGAAGATTACTTGAGTGGCGGGTCGTCCTTTTGGCCCGATGAAGGAACAAGGGCCCGAGGCATGACATTCCAGAAATTAGAGCCCTTCTGCAGTAATATAAAGCATAAGATAGGAAAGGTGGGTTAAGTGAAATTAATGAAGGAAGAAAATATATAGGACAAGAAAGATCAAATACCAGAGGAGCCCGATTCTGTAGATAGAACGGCCCCAAGCCGATGACACTCAATTTTTACTTTCAATTAGAAAAGAATCTTTCTGTTTCCTTGTTAACGGTGTCGTCTGATAAGTCTGCATTGGAAAAATTCTAAGCATCAGA
Organism: Hordeum marinum; assembly: GCA_022496015.1. Taxonomy (NCBI): domain Eukaryota; kingdom Viridiplantae; phylum Streptophyta; class Magnoliopsida; order Poales; family Poaceae; genus Hordeum; species Hordeum marinum. Next base: position 392,375,575 of record CM039675.1, on the reverse strand, counting down.
CGACTTGCCTCAGTACTTACACAACAAGCTGCCTCTCATGCAAACGACTTGGATCCGCCATTTCAACCAGCAACGGACCATGTCGATCCCGGTTAATCCATGCGCAATCATGACCCTTAATTTGGTACGAAGAGGCGCCATTCGATCCCTCTCTTCATCTGAGGGCCAACCCGGAAGCTAGATATTCTTGCCAAGATATTCCATCCTATAACCTGAAAGAGGGTTTGCTCCTTCGGGGATGGTGTTTTTGCAATAGAACCAAGACTTGTTCCACCCTTTCTGATGACTCGCCAGTTTGCAATCAGGAAAGAGGTTGTTTTTCCTTTTTTGAATGGAAATCTCGCCAAGTTCGCAAGCTGGTCCATTCTCGGTCTCGGTCTGGCAATTCAGATAGAAAAATTACCTAAAAAGGGTTACAGTCGGCTCTATCTACAAATAAACTTCGCGCGGAATGTGGAATAGATAGATGTTGGTCATTGAATTAGGTGATATATCCTAGGGGTAGAGATTGAATAAATGCAACAGATCTCTAAAGAACTTTGAGCGGGGGGGGGGGGGTTCAAAAAACCCTACGTAGATGGTCAACAAAGATGACAATTTCCTCCTATCAAGGCTAGGGATAAGGCTCTTCTTTGGGGGGGGCACGCTATTTCCTTTCGAGCCGGTAGGAACCCTTGGATCACAAGGTTCTCCACAGTGAGTTTGGATTCCTAGGATCTGACCTAGTTGCAGAATTTGGTGTTCTTAGGGGCCATGGAGGGTTACAAGATAACCACAAAAGAGATGAGAAAGATAAGCTGGCGCGCAACATAAACCACCAACTTACGGTTGCTCACAGACAAGATAAATTGCATTTTATACAGAAAAGATATTTAAGCCGGCAATGATCAGTACAAAGAAGTTTAAGCCGCCAGAATCAAATAGAGGAGCACAAAGGCATATCATGTCTACACAGGACTTAGCAAAAATCATGCACAAATAAGTTTCTACTGAGATGGTTGATGTGATGGATCTAAATAAATGTGAGAAAGAAAAGGTAAATACGTACTAGCCGACGGAGGAGCCGAACTAAGGCATTTGGAAGTACCATTCGGAGCGTCATTTTAAGATCTATTTTATAGAAATAAGATGCAAAGAATACAACTAGACTGTGGATGGTAAAGGAATGAGAAGTTTATTGATCTAAAAGTAATGGCTGTGACGAACATGAAGAACACTGGATGAACACTAGTAGAATCAAACCCTAAATGGGGACGAAACGTATCGGATCTTGTTGAAACCAAAATGGAGGCGGTCGCACTCGTTCCGGCGACTGCGAGGAGATCCAGTGGGGTGAAGAGCATGGTTGGAAAGCCTCGACATCGTCCTCGAAACTCCGACAGTGCTTGACTAAGAAGAGCAGCGCGAGGAAGAAGAAGTGGAAAGTGAGAAACGGACCTTTGCATGAATATTTATAGGGTAAATACCCGAAGAGGCAACTGACAGGCGCGAGAAACAAGGATACACAGTAAATATTGGAAAAGGTGATACCTCGATTTTCAAGATACACGGATATGTGCAAAAGATCCATTGTGATGTCATTATGAATTCCCTAAAAATCTAACGGGTGAGGCCACAGATGAGTGCCGCAAGAAAAATTACAAGTCTATAGGTATCGTAAGCTGGCATTTGGAGATACAGAGAATACACGGATATAGGCAGAAGCTAGGCCACCGGATGAAGGTAAGGGAGATTGACATGAATAAATTCAAATCAACTTGGGGCCTAATGTCAGGGATATAACCCCGCGGTGTAACCCGCCTATTGGGTCGGGTCAGCATATTGGAGGTTTAAGAGTTATGCTTAAGATGACTGCGTTGTCGATAATAAGGAAAATAAGATGACTTACCAAATAAGCCGTCTAGCGGCCCAACACACGAAGATGGCGACTCAAGGCCCATGGGGCAGAAGACGCCAGAGACCTTCCTTGCTTGAGAGACAAGACAAGGTAGAGATGTAATAGGTCACGAGTCATAACATGCCCTAGACTCTTGTAAAACCCAGAGCCTCGACCTGTATATAAAGGCGAGCCCCTGAGGCCAATGGGGGTAAGTTAGAAACCCTAGGTCATCCACTTGAGGGAAAACTACTGCTATCCTACAAAACTCTATGCTTGGGGGCCCAACAGAGTCTACAAGAATAAATTTGCATAGTAGACATCGGTATGATACACACAAGGAATACCTGGCGGAGAAAGGATTCAAATCTAGTTCACTTGATCCCACTCTCTTCATTAAGTCCTACGACAGTGAATTGTTTGTGCGCCAAATATATGTGGATAACATTATCTTCAGCCGCACAAACAACCGTTACAGTGGCGAGTTTAACTTCATGACGCAAGAACAATATCATATCTCCATGATGGCTGAACTGAAGTTCTTCCTTGGCCTTCAAATTTGAGAACAACCCAATGTCATCTTTATATCACAAAAGAAGTATCTCAAGGACTTCCTAAAGAAATTTGGTATGCATGATTGCAAGGGATACAAGACACCAATGCCAACAAATGGTCACTTATGCACTGATGAAAACGGTAAAGACTTTGATCAAAAGATATACCGCTCCATGATTGGTTGTTTATTGTACTTATGTGCATCTAGGCCAGATATAATGCCTAGCGTTTGCATGTGTGCCTGTTTCCAAGCCGCACCAAAGGAATCAAATTCTTTGATATTTGGCTCACACCCCAATGCTAGGATTATGGTATCAAAAAGTCTTGGACTTTGATCTTATTGGCTTCTCGGATTCTGATTATGCTCGAGAGAAAGTTGATCACAAGTTTACATCAGGCACCTATCACTTCCAAGGCCGATCTCTTGTGTGTTGGTCTTCAAAGAAGAAAAACCATGTATCACTCTCCACCGTTGAAGCCGAATACATTGTTGCTGACGCCTGCTGCAGTTAGCTTCTATGGATGAAGCAAACGCTCAAGGACTATGACATCAACATGAAGAAAGTACCTGTCTTCTGTGACAATGATAGTTTCATCAAGATAGATCACAACCCAGTCCAACACTCGAAGACAAAGCACATTCATATACAACATCGTTTCCTTCGTGATCATGTGCTGAAGGGAGACATAGTCATCAGTCACGTGAAGATAGAAGAGCAGTTGGCTGATATCTTCACGAAGCATTTTGATGACAAGAGATTTTGCAAGTTGTGGTGTGAGATAAATATCTTAGAATCCTCAAGTGTCCTGTAAAAGGACACACATCCTAACACTTATGCATTTAGACGACTTTAATGCACAACACACGAAGTAACATAAGTCTTCAATTCATCAAGACTTACACTCTAAAGTGTGAATACATTAACGAGAATATGACTTCAGAGCGCCACGATAATTGTGCATTGTCTGGGTCTAACATTTTTATATGGTGAGTAACACCACCACCAATACTTGAAGACTTTGATTTATCTTCGAAACTTTTTCCATGTCTTCAAGTTGAGATTATCTTCATGTTGCTACTTGTCTCCGATATTTTACCGACCTTGCATTTTCTATATACACATCACCGATAATGTCCAAGGACTATATTTATTCATAACCACACAGGAAATATCATCATACATGATTGCCTCTAGGGCATATCTCCAACAAGCAGTGTTAAGAGAGATAAGCATAGAGGGGATGGACGGGTATGATCACATTCACCTAGAACAAATGTTTTGTCCTCAACATCATTCACCTACTTCTATGTCTTCGAGATTTTATCTAGGTGAATGTGATCATACCCGTCCATCCCCTCTATGCTTATCTCTCCTAACACTGCTTGTTGGAGATATGCCCTAGAGGCAATCATGTATATATGATGTTATTTCCTATGTGTTTATGAATAAAGATAGTCCTTGGACATTTTCAGTGATGTGTATTAACAAGTACGTGACTTGTTTGTGATGCTATGCATTGTATGATGATTGACCTAAATGGTCCATAGTCGACATGGCCGGGTGGATGTGCAGCTAATTAGACTAGCATATGACACAGTGGATGGTATGGTCTCGCTGACCATGTAGCATTGGATGCTAGCCAGTTAATGTGTACTAGGAAAGATCTTGTGGGATACGACATAGTCGGATCCGAGTCCAGATAAGGTCCGAGTTGTACATACCCAACTATGAGACACAATGAGATAAGGTCATATGCGAGTCTCTAGTACAACATATGTTACGTGTCCTAAGACCTGAGATGACTCATGCACTCGGGATGGTAACAGATTTGCTTTGAACTGATCAAATGCTACTCTGTAACTGGGTAGTTAGAAAGGTAGGTTTCGGGCTTGTCCAGACCCATGCTGTAAGACATGGTCGAGCAAGATGGGATCTGCCCCTCCAATTCGAAGAGATATACCCTGGCCCCCTCGAGTGATCCGACCTGGATAAACATGGCCATGCAATGAGGATTATGAGATAATCCGAACTGTTGGTCAAATTCACCGGAACGACAAAGAGGTCGTGCTGCAACAAGGATGACCATATCGCCTTGAGCACAACAACATATATCGTGTGGCAAAGGGAACAAAAGTGTGACATGTACATGATCGTGTAACAAGCTTCATTGGACACTTAGAGTCGGCACTCTTTGCTAGAGGATGTTACCGGCTAGCCGAGCCAGATGTAATCTGACTAGCTACCAAGTGAACGAGAATGTAAAGGGTCACACACTTAAGGAAAGGAACCTACAAGCTCGAATCTGTGGACACTGGTCGGATGAGATACGAGCTGGACTTGGATCATGGCCGAGTAGACTTGTGGGCTGCAGGATCCATGCGAGGCCCAAGAGTTGAGCCCACGACAGATGCATATATATAGTGAAGGTACGACACACTTATTCAATTGATAGCTTTGGCGCCGTCACTAGGGCTTTGCATGTGTTTCAACTAGCCACCTCCACTCGTTGTCGGTTGTGTGATTGGGCCTAGTAGTCCGCCGCATGACATTCCTCCTGCACACGTGAATACCGCTAGAGGCTATGCACTTGCACCACTCAGGCGAACCTGTTTGTGGGATCAGATTGGCTATGTGGGAGATTGAGGAGGAGGAGACGACCCTGAAGACGTGCTGCCCCAATTCTACGTCCACTGCATAGCACTGCATGTCTAATGGTAACGATCCATGATCCAAATCCTTTAGCATGTTCTTGAATATTCTGCTGGTAGGAAAAGTTTCATATTGCAGTCGATGCACATTTTATATTGTAGTCGATGCACCCTACCATAGTTCCCAATAGTGGTATCAGAGCCTCAGCTATAGGATTTGGATTCAGTTCAGATGCATATTTGATATGTGGAGGCGGCGTATGAGATCTGTCATCGTTTGTGAGATCGGCTATGTGCATGGTTGATGAGATCAACTGCACGTGGGGATCATTGAGGCTATGTTTTTTGTCAATCAGAATCGATGAGGTCATTACACAACTTACCCCTACCAGTCGGTTTCTGCCATCGGGGTTAACAGTGAAACATAAATCCAAATCGAATTCGAGATGATCGATGAGATCGGTTAGATCAGAAAATTTGGAATGATCGGACTACCATGTGCATAGCACCGTATATTTCGTACACGATCACTCAAAGCAATAGAATGTGATTCTATGCATAACTTTGTTTTGCAGGTTTGATGTGAATAGTATGGCTCATATGTATGTGATGCATGTGTGTAATTTAACGTGACCTGAGTGTCATGATTTGTCAGCCTGCAGGAACCAAAGTGTTGTCATTATATTGTATAACAACCTGCGTGTCGACTTGTGGTTCTCTGTAAATTCATTACTAGTTGTAGTAGTTGGAGGACAAAGATCAAGTTTGTGGCTAGGCATCCCGGTGTGAAGAACAAGATAGAGATCTGCCCTGGTCATCAGAGTCGGAGACGGTGTGGAAGGACGACCGCGAAGGAGCCATACTATTTCACATATTATGTTTATATGTGATTGATATTGCTTCTTGTTTCTATGCATGTTAAAATGATAGAAATATCCCTTGTTAATATCAAGCACATTGCCATTCCGTATGTTGGACCTTCACATGTCAAGTATGTCTAGTAGTGGGCTCATAAAATTGAGGTGTTACTAGGTGTCTGATACGTCTCCAACGTATCTACTTTTCCTAACACTTTTGCTCTTATTTTGGACTCTAATTCGCATGATTTGAATGGAACTAACCCAGACTAACGTTGTTTTTAGCAAAACTACCATGGTGTTGTTTTTGTGCAGAAATAAAATGTAGCAAAACTACCATGGTGTTGTTTTCATGCTGGTACACACACGGTACATCAATGTATATATCAAAGGGAAATCACACAACATTATATTAATCAAAATCTCATATCGAGTCCTTTATTACAATAAAGATTACAATAAAGTGGCTGAAGGCCAACTCATGAGAATGTCTAAATCCTGCGGAAGCGTCGAAGGTAGATGAGTCCATCTGACTCCAAGGGCATCTCACCGAGCGTAGAACGTGTCCTCACTCCTGGTCGGAAAAGTACTCTGCAACATGATACGTTGCAGCCGTGTAGGTCAGCATATGGAATATGCCGGCAAAGTCACAAGAGAGGGGTGAAAAATATAATCATCTAGTCTATATGCTTATATGGCAGGTGGGGTGGTAAGTTTTTTTTTGCGTAAAGCCAATTTTTTACTACATCAAGAGAGGGCTAAGAAAAAATATTACTAAGTTGGTTGATTAATGAGATGGTTCCACCAACCAATTCTCATACCCAATTTGTTAATACCCACATCATCATATTAGTTGTGTTGAGAATTCCGGAAGAATCAGTTCCTTTGGCTCAAGTCGTCCATGACCGTGGACACGGCTAATCGATTAGGTTTGAGTACTCTGCAGAGTTTTGCACACGTTCCCCACAAGATTTGGTCGCCTCCGTTTGATTTCTCGCACTTCAGGGTGTTTGAGAAACGGATGACCAAAACATGGTCTTCCAAAGGGTTTCCCTGCGACTCTATCGGTGCCCATCCTTTCCTACTGTTCTTCTACATCTCGTAGCACCGCCTGTCCAGGGTCACCACAATATCCGACCAAGCCAGAGCCCATAATGACTTGTGGCTGTGCAGGTAAGCCTTGGGTCTTGAAGCTCCCATCCATCTCTTTGTGCCTGGGTGGATCTTTCCGCATGAATACTGGCCATCTCCAGCATCACCTAGGCAAATCCACTGGTTTCTCCAGGGTGCCGTTCAACAATCATCCACCCAGAGGTATGTTGAAAACTCGGAGTCTTGAAGTCTCGATCATTATGTAGGTCTTGAAGTTATTACCTCACAACTCTCATGAATCACACATCTAACCCCGTCTACTAGTAGCATAGCAAAATGTAAAACAACGTTTCCCGAGGCCAATGTGTCAAAGTGTTGAGGGGGTACCTACCACATGATACTACAACCGTAACCAAGTTTCCAATTACCTACTTTACATGCAATTGGGGTGATGGAAGAACTAATGCAATAAAAACAAGGGTAAAGATGATCAAAGTGACTTGCCTGATTGACGATCTTCGTACGTGAGTGACTCTAAGTAACAAGCTTCGCACTCCGGATAATCTAACGAAGCAAACAAGAGCACTCAATAATCATACAACAAAATATTGTAACTCACAACCATCAACCATGAACTAGTAACTAATCAAGACAAAACAATGCATAAAAATCACAAGCAAGAAAACACACAAAGTTTTGTTTTCTAAAAGATGATTGATAAAACACTACTAACATAATGAAACTATTGGTATTAACCAAAACAATAGTTGACAGCAAGAAAACAATAAAATATTTATTAATAACAGAATTGAATTCATTAAAGTTTGTTGGGAAAAACTTTAGTAAAGTTTTTAAAATTTTTGATAATCACTATATGAAACAACTATAGTTTTTCTAACAAAAGAGCAAAACAAAACTTATTATTTATTAACAAAACATGTTCTTAACAGAAAAGAATGTACAAATAAACTTGTCTTAGAAAACAGAATTAAATTATATAAAACTTTGTTGAAAGAAAACTATTACTAACTAGTTGTTTTAGTTCAAATTAAACCTATTTGAAAAATGTGTTGAGATTCCTATGTTAATAAAGAAACAAACTAAGCAAATTTATATTTTTTTATTAACAGTAAGTAAAACACTAAATGTTTAATCAACAGAACCTACTAAATCAAATTAAAACTAAATCTAATTGAAACTAACTAAAACTAAATAAATAAAACTATACTATAATACTAGGAAGATTCTGTTTATAGCTAAAACACTAATCAAAATCATCCTAAAAATTCTCAAACTAAACATGAAGGTAGTCCTAACTAAGACCAAACAGTAGCAAAAAGATTCATGTCAAAATCTATTTTCAAACTCTAGTTATTCAGATTTGAATGTTTTGAGAAAATTTGATTCAATTCAAATTTTATAGTTCAAATTTTAAATTTAAAAGTACAGGGTGAAACTACATGAAAAATGTGAGCTATTGCAAAAAGAATCAACTCAAAACATTAAATAGATTAAAAGTTATAGCTAAAACAATTTTCTAAAACATTCTGTTTAACTAAAACTAAACAAAAAGAAGAAAATTTCTACCGGACGGCCAGGGGTGACGTGGCACTATCCTATTGGCTGGCTAGTGCGTGTGTTGGATGGTTGCGGGCGGTCGACCGGACCGAAGAGGAAAACGATTCGGGAATTAAGTTGATCTAATCTGGGCCGTTGCGTCTGGATCGGAGGGAGGGGGTGAGCTCGAAGATTTTACCGGAGGGGGAGGTGGACTCCGGCGATGGTGACAGCGGCCGGTGGTCGAGGACGCCGCCGGAGGTGGCTCCGGTGGTCGAAACGGAGCGCGGACGGGCTCAGATGGCGGAGGAGGTCCTCCGGTGCCGATTGGTGGTGTCGGAGAGGGGCGAGGATGACCGAGGCGATGGCTACGGGCGATGGGAGGGTTCGGTGGTCGGAGTTACTCCGGCGAGCTCTCCTGCGACGGCTTAGCGACGGGAGAGACGGGGTTCGGGGGGAAATGGAGAGAGGAGGGGCAGCGCTACTTATAGGGTGCTCGGGGGGTGCAGGGGAGGAGAGAGGAGAGAGATCCGACGAGAGGGGATCGCGGCGGCGGCGGCGGCGCGCGGAGGTGGAAGGCGACCGCATGGGGCTAACGGTCGGTCGGGGTGGGACCCGATGGCAGCGAGAGGGAGAGTGAGGTTTTCGCGTCAGTCGGCCGGCTCGAATTGAATTCGCGAATAAAAGCCTGTGGGCCGGCCCGTTTAATTCTAAATCCGTTACTGTTTTTATTAACCAGAGTAGTAAAACGTCTTTAAAAGCATTCAAAACCTTTCTAAATATAGGAGTATTATATATCAAAATTAACAGAACAATAAATGCCATTTATTGAACATTTTTATTCTGTCATTTGAACACTTTGAAAAAAATAATATTTTTAGAAATGGCCTATTTGCTTTTAAAACCTTTTTGCAAATATTTTCAAAACAACCCCTGGTTTTTATTGTTCAAATAAATTACCAATTAGGTCCTGGTGTGGAGTGTCATGTTACTCCCCTCTTATTTGAACATTTTACCAAGATTTTCAAATAGGTGAAAGCAACACATTGAAAGTAGAAAGGAGTTTCAGAAACTCAGAGAAGGCATTTCAACTAATACATGTATTCAAGCAATGATGATGATAGATGCATAGCTATATTTCATAACATTCCAAAATGGAATTTTGGGATGTTACAAACCTACCCACCTTAAGATGAATCTCGCCCTCGAGATTCGGGTTGGCTAGAAAATAGGGGCGGGTGGTCTCTACGAAGATCTTCTTCGCGTTCCCAGGTGGCTTCTTCCTCGGTGTGGTGACTCCACAAAACCTTACAGAACTTGATGATCCTGCTGCGGGTAACTCTGTTGGCAGTCTCGAGGATTCTGACAGGCTTCTCCTCGTAGGTCAGATCACTGTCAAGTTGTATGGTCTCTAGGGGCACTGTGTCTCTCAAGGGAATATCAGTCATCTCAACATGACATTTCTTCAGCTGGGAAACATGGAAAACATCATGAACTCCAGACAATCCTTCCGGAAATTCCAGTTTGTATGCAACTTCGCCTCTACGTTCAAGAATTTTGTAGGGGCCTATGAATCTGGGTGCTAACTTTCCTTTAACACCAAACCTTTTGATTCCTCGAAGCGGGGACACACGAAGATATGCTCGGTCTCCCACTTCATACGTCACTTCCTTGCGTTTGCTGTCAGCATAACTCTTCTGTTGAGATTGAGCTATCTTGAGTCTGTCGCGAATCAACTTGACTTTCTCTTCAGAATCTCGGATAAGGTTGGGACCAAAAAGTTGTCGGTCTCCAACACCATCCCACATCAATGGTGTTCTGCACCTCCTTCCGTATAAAGCTTCGAAAGGGGCCATCTTCAGACTGGTCTGATAACTGTTGTTGTACGAAAATTCTGTGTAAGGTAAATTGTCATCCCAACTAGATCCATAATCTAGTGCACAAGCTCTCAACATGTCTTCCAGAATCTGGTTGACTCTCTCAGTCTGTCCATCGGTCTGCGGATGAAAAGCTGTACTGAACTCCAGTCTTGTACCCAAAGTTTCATGTAACTGATGCCAAAACTTTGAGGTAAATTGTGTTCCTCTATCTGACACGATACTCCTCGGAACTCCATGCAGACATACGATCCTGGTCATATATATCTTGGCTAGCTTAGCACTGGTATAGGTGGTTTTCACTGGAATGAAATGAGCCACCTTGGTCAAGCGATCTACCACTACCCAGATTGAATCATAACCTGAACGGGTCCTGGGTAATCCTGTGATGAAGTCCATACCAAGCTTTTCCCATTTCCACTCGGGTATCGACAAAGGTTGAAGTAACCCTGCTGGTTTCTGATGTTCCGCTTTCACTCGCTGACAAACATCACATATTGCAACATGTTCCGCAATATCCTTCTTCATACCTGTCCACCAATAACTTTCTTTCAAATCCAGGTACATCTTGGTGTTGCCTGGGTGTATCGAGTAAGGTGAATCATGGGCTTCTTGAAGTATCAACTTCCTAAGCTCTGGGTCATTAGGCACATAGATTCGGTTCTCAAACCACAAAGTTCCGTGTTCATCCTCACGAAAACCTTTAGCTTTACCATCTTCCATTCTCTGCTTTATCTCAGCTATCTTCTTGTCCGATTTCTGGGCTTCTCGAATTCTTTCAGTCAAGGTGGACTGAATCTCCAGTGTGGCAACATAACCTCTTGGGACTATCTCTAGCCTGAGCTCTCTGAGATCATCGGCTAACTCTTGGGGTAATCCTCCCGCTGTGAGTGTGTTTACACAAGTTTTCTGACTCAAGGCATCGGCTACAACATTAGCCTTACCTGGATGGTAATGTAATCTCATGTCATAGACCTTGATTAACTCTAACCATCTCCTCTGTCTGAGGTTCAACTCCTTCTGCGTGAAGATATATTTCAGGCTCTTATGGTCGGTGTATACATCACAACTATTTCCGATAAGAAAATGTCTCCAGGTCTTGAGTGCGTGCACTACGGCTGCTAGTTCCAAATCATGGGTGGCATAATTCAACTCATGAGGTCGTAGTTGTCTGGATGCATAAGCTACAACCTTTCCATCTTGCATGAGTACTCCTCCAAGTCCTTGACGTGAAGCATCACAATAAACCTGGAAGTCCTTCCGAATATTGGGCAAAATCAACACTAGGGTTGTGACCAAACGTTTCTTCAACTCCTGGAAACTGGCTTCACATTTCTCAGTCCAAATATACTTAGACTCTTTCTTCAACAACTCCGTCATGGGCTTGGCAATCCTTGAGAAATTCTCAATGAATCTCCGGTAATATCCGGCTAGTCCGAGGAAACTGCGGATCTCCTTAACCGAGGTGGGTGATTTCCACTCGGTGACGGCTTTAACCTTAGTGGGGTCTACGACCATTCCTTCTCCGGAAATAACATGTCCAAGGAATCCGACTTCCGTCAGCCAAAATTCACATTTGCTAAACTTGGCATATAACTGATGCTCTCTCAGCTTCTCTAGAACTAAACGCAAATGTTCCATGTGTTCTTCCTCGTTCTTGGAGAATATCAATATGTCATCAATGAACACCACGACAAACTTGTCTAGATATTCCATGAACACTTTGTTCATCAAATTCATGAAGTAGGCAGGAGCATTAGTCAAACCAAAGGACATGACAATATACTCATACAAGCCATACCTTGTGGTGAAAGCTGTTTTGGATATATCCTGTTCACGAATCTTCAGTTGGTGATACCCTGATCGAAGATCGATCTTGGAGAATACTTTGGCGCCTACTAGCTGATCAAACAAGTCATTAATCATCGGCAGAGGGTACTTGTTCTTGATAGTCACCTCATTCAAGGCACGATAATCGGCTACCATTCTCAAGGTTTTATCCTTCTTCTCCACCAAAAGAACTGGGGCTCCCCAAGGTGAAGAACTTGGGCGAATATATCCCTTGTCCAATAGCTCCTTAATCTGCTTCTTGATTTCCACTAAATCATTTGCGGGCATCCGATAGGGACTCTTGGAAATTGGGGCTGTCCCTGGTTGTAGCTCTATTAGGAACTCAATCTCCCTATCTGGTCGATTCGGTATGATCGCCATCATAAGGCTTTGACCTATGAAATTGACGAGAAGGCTTACCTTCGGGTTACACCTCTGAAGGGTACCCATCAATTCGGTATCAAGGGCAAGTTGGCTCCTCATTACATTGGACCTTTTCGCATTCTTGCTAAACGAGGAGAGGTTGCCTACCAATTGGAACTTCCGCCGCATCTTTCCAAGGTTCATGATGTCTTCCATGTCTCGCAACTCAGGTGTTGCTTCTCGGACCCTGTCAGTGAGGTAGACCACGTAGCACTTGATCTCCAAGATAACCTTACATATCGAGAATACCCTGTTCGTATTCTTGATGAAGCTGAGCGTACCACTCGGCGTCGAAACATCAAATTTCTTAAGGTTCAGTGGTCACACCATTCTGAAAAGGAGGCCACATGGGAAAGAGAAGATCGTCTTCGACTAGAGTACCCCGCGCTCTTCCTGACGAATTCAAAATCTCGGGACGAGATTCTTTTGAGTGGGGGTGAGTTGTCACATCCCTAGCTAGATGTCCTAGGATAGCATGTGTTTTCATCATGTTTCATTGTATTGCATCAACATGAAATGGGGAACAAAAGAAACCCCAAGCTCACTTTGAATCCAAACAATTCAAATTTGGTGAAAATTCAACAAATCCAAAATGCCCACTAAAAATGTTTCCTATGTCTGGTAATTTTGGACATGATTATAACAGGGATTATTTTAATTATTTGAACACCCGAGAAAATTTAAAAATAAATGGTAAAGCCTCTGAAAATATTAAATAAAACATTATCATTATTTAAGTTTTCAAAATATCCTGAAACTTTTCAGATAAGTTTGAAATATTCAAACTTCAATATATAAAATGTCCTGGATATTTTACAAAGTCATTTTTACCCGCAAATAAATAAACAGATGTCAGATCATTTAACAGAAAAGAAAAAAAGAAAGAAAAAGAAGAAGAGGAGGCCTAGGTGGAGCTGGCCCAGCTGGCCCAGCTAGCCCCACCGTCTTCAACCTCCTGCCAAAAGGCAGGAGGGCATGTGGCAGCGGCGCGCCGGCTAGCTCCTTCTTGCCTAGCTGCCGTGGAGCCCCCTGGGGGCGCCAGCGCCCCCCTTGTCACCGTGACCCTTTTCTCCTCCCTCTCTCGCCCGCTCCTCTCCCTCTCGCTCCCTCTCTCTGTTCTTTTCTCCCGTCGGTAACCGAAGCCGTCGCCGCCGCCGATTCGTCGCCCCGGCGCCTCCCCGAGCCCGCGAGCTCTGTCATCAGCTACGCCGTGAGCCCCTCCGTCGATTCCCCTCCTTCTCCTTGCCGTCCAGCTGCCGTAGCCGCTGTTTCCCGTCGCGCCCGAAGCTCCCCGCCGCCGGCGTTAATGGCCACCACGGCCAGAGCACCCGCCGTGCTCAGTTGAGCACCCCGGCCTGCTTGCGTAGGCCCGTAGGTGCCGCCCCGACCTCCAGCGCCCCCTCCCGCAGGCCCTAGCATCGAGGCCTCCCTTGGCCGAGCTCCGGCCGCCGCCTCCGGCGTTCCCCGTGCCCTCTGCTAGCTCCCCTGGGTGCGGGCGAGCAGGGGCTTCGCCCTAGTGCCTCCGGCTGCCGCTCCTGTGGCCGGCAGCGCGGACACCGCCGTGACCAGAGGTCGTTGGCAACGAGCCAGTCGCTTGAGCCCTGCAAGTGGGCCCCCTTGTCAGGTTAATTAACCCCCCTGTGCCATTGACAGGTGGGCCCAGCCCTGCTAATTAGTAGTTAGTTTAATTAAAAAAACTGTTAGATGTCTGTGTCATTGACAGGTGGGGCCCAGCCACCAGGTTTGACCTGGTCTGGCGCCTTTGACCTGCTGACATCATCATGACGTCAGGCTGGCATAATAAATTCAATTTTGGTTTTAAAATAAATTCCAGAAATTATTCAAAAGTTCAAAAATCATATAAATTAATCTATAACTGAATCAGAAAATAACTTATATATGAAAACTTATCAGAAAAATCCAATGAATCCAATGGTGCTATTGTCATGTATGTTAGAGCAATCTAAATAGGTGAACAATGACAATTACCAATAGGTTAGTATATGGAATTTGAAATAAAGAACGATTTTGAACCTATATTCAAACTCATTTCAAATTAACTAGAATACTAATTGCATTAGCTCATCCATAGATGCTATCATGCCATGATGATGCATCATATTGTTGCACTTGAGTGTGTTGATTGTTTCTTATCTGCATTGTGGTAGGCCCTGCTCCTGAGGATACCCCCGAGTATCCCGACGAAGGAGAGAACCTTTCCGCTACCCATCAGGGCAAGCAACCCCTTTGATCATTCCGAGAACATCCTAATCTCTCGCTCCTGCTCTTGTTTATTGCATTAGGACAATCGATCACATGTTAGTCATACACGGTAGATGATCCTATTCTGTTGCATAACCTGACATTGTCACAGTAAATAGTAAACCTTGCAACCTAGCATACCTGGTAGATGCTTGTGCCATGATGTGCTTAGCTTACTTTGCCTTCTATGCTTGCTGCTTAGAGTTGTGTCAGGTCGGATTCATCCGGGTGATGAACTGAGTGAAACAATGTTGCCTGATGTGATGATGTTATGATGGACTCGATTTGGTAAAGGTAGCGATGAGAGGCTATGTAGGAGTACATAGCGGGTTGTCTCATTGGGACCGTTCTTAGGAATTGAGTTCCGTATTTGTGATCCAAGACTAGTTACTAGCACACGTTGGGATACTTAATTGACCCTCTCGACTTATCATTCGCTTAGTCCTTAGTCCAGGAGTTGCAAGTAGTTTCTGGTGTTTATAGCATGCTGGAGGCCGTGCGTAGTGCTGACCCTAGGGCTGGGTTACGACATGGTAGGCAGTGGCACGGTGTACCAAGGGTCACCCGGATGGTGGGCTTGGGAACCCTGCGCACATCGTTTGGGGCCGTAGCGGAAACTTCGGCTGGATTTCCGTGCGGGTTCAGTCTCAAATAGGTGATAGCCTGGACTAGAGGTCTTATGTGATTGACGGGCATGGCCGACTCCCTCGCTTGGCATCCGCTTGAAGGTTGCCGAGGTGCGTGGTTTTATGAGCACACAACGATAAGTGGCGAGAGCGTGTGTGAAGAAGTACACCCCTGCAGGGTATGAAACTATTCGAATAGCCGCGTCCTCGGATATGGACTACTTGCAGAACTTATACTGTTCATAGATAATCAAATGGATACTCATAAAAATATCAAGACAAGTGTGAGTACCGTGGATGACACTCTCCTAGGAGGGAAGTGAATCCATGGTGGTGTATTGCTATGGACTTAGTGGACTCGTGTGCGATATCTAAAATGTAAACAAAGAGTTAAAATTGAGTAGTGTAGGTTAGCCATGAGTCAAAGCTGGCATTGCTGCATAACTCACACCACTCCCTTTGTTGATACATGAGCATGAATAGACTAGGTCTGCTTTAAAGACTTACTGAGTACGTTTGTACTCACGTTTGCTTAATAAATGTTGCAGATGAGACCCAGGACCCATTAGGTGGGTTCTTTCTAGACGTTGACGATGCCGAATAGCTGGTGTCCCAGCTATGACCTATGCCCTGTGGCGGGCTATAGATAGTCAGGCCATGTGCCTTTTTATCCTTTCATCTGTCTGTACTCAGACAGCTTATGCTTCCGCTTGGTTTGTATGAACATGTTTGTATGACTTGAGTGTCGGGTCATGGACCCCTATTTGTAAGAACATATTATGCAAGGCTCATCTGAGCCTCTTAAATAAAAGGCATGTTGTTGTATGGTTATGTTGTGATGCCATGGTTGTATCTATGCATATCGGGCATGTCGTGCGTATGTGTGACGTGCAACGGTATGTATGGGGTCCGACACCTAGTCATGTGCCTTTAGTAGTACTCTTTACGGGAAACTACCTCTTTGTGCTTCCACCGAGCCATGGTAGCTTGCTACTGCTCCAGACACATTGATTGACCGACATGTATCCTTCTTTGCTGCTGTGTCTGTCCCTTCGGGGAAATGTCTCGCGGTGTAACGGAGTCCCTGTAGCCTGCTACAACTCATCTACGTGCAGTCATGGCATTCGTGTCTCATGACGTAATGGAGTCCCTGTAGCTTGCTATGACTCGTCTACACACGCTTGAGGCCGACACCTGCATTGCTGGGTTATGTATGCCTGTTTCCATACGGATATGCCGCTTGGGTTCTATGACTAGTTATGTCGACCCGGGTTCTCTGTCATTTGATTGCCAGTGACATGTTCACATACGTGAGCCAAAAGATGCAAACGGTCCCGGCTAAGGTAAGGCTGCAACCGTGGAACTTATCGTGCGTGAGGCCGCAAAGTGATGTGATATGTTACAGTCTGGATTCTTATGACTTAGGATCAGGGTCCCGACAGAAACGGAGTGCACCTTCAGTCTGACCAAATGGGGTGCCAAGTTTCGACTAAGGAGAAAGTCTGTCTCGATAGCTTCGATATTTCTGCTTCGGCTGTACTGATTTTCATGTGACAGAATGTAAAACTTTGAAAATCTTTTGTTCAAACTTTCAAAATCAGCCTCATTTTGTGATGACTTATCCTATTCTACTCTTCTATACTCTATTCACAGGTTCAACATGTAAGGTTCAGACAGTCAGAATTTGCCAGAGCAGAACGTCGAGATGAGTTCAGGCACGAGTCCTGAGTCCAGTTCTTCCATAGATCCAGGCTCTTCCAGTTCTCATGGGTTGCCTAAGGCTGCCACTAGGACAAGGAAGAGACTCAACTCAAAGGAAGAGGATTCTAATTTTGTATCGGAAGAGATTCTTGCTAAGAAGCAAGAGAAGTGTGCTAGGAAGTCTGCAAATGAGGCCATCTCATCTAGGAAGGTGGTCAGCAAAATTTCTGCTCCTGCAAAGACCTTCAGAGCACCCGAGAGTGCGAGAGCTACTATGTCTATTGAAGTCCCCAGGAAAGCTATGCCAAAGAAGACATCCAGGAAGAGGATCATCCGTGCACAGGGCAGGCCTACCTCAATGTATGAGGATCCAGAGGAGGCTGCTGCTGCTGGTGCTACTACTGAATAGGAAGAGGAGGAACCTGGTGCTCAGGCCCCTCCTAAGAAGAAGGCCAATAAACTTTTGGCTGATCCTATGCCCAAGCCAGGCACCTCCAAGTGCACCAAGGCTACTTCAAAGAAAGCTGCTGCATAGAAGTCCAAGAGGACTACCATAGACATACCTCCTGTTGAGAAGAACAAGAAGTCCACTTTCAGAGAAGCTGATGATGATGATGCTATGACTGTTCTGATGAAGCTCAAACCTCACCTTCCAGTTCATGATTCTAGCCGCCCAGTAGCTGAGGATATGAAGAATAGGAAGGATTTAGGGTTGAGGGCATGGAGAGCTATTGATCTATATGCCTATAGGAGAAAGATTGCTGTGGACTACATGTTTTAGACCAAAGAGCAGCAAGACTTCTATGAGACAGTTTTGCTAGACAAGAGCCTTGCAGTCAGTGACATGAGATATGTTGACTGGAAGTACATCAAAGATAATGAGGATTACTTTCCATGTGTCCAAGACAACTTCCACTGCATTGGCCTTGATCAATTTGTTGGGAAGGAGTTCACTGCTTGGAACAATGAGATGATCATGCAATTCTACTCCACTGCACATTTCTATGGAGATGGTAGGATTGTCTGGATGATTGAAAGAGCAACATGTGAATCTTCTGTTGATGAGCGGGCTACCATCTTAGGAGTCCCAGAGGTTCAGGATGGAGATTTGGATGTCTACACAGAATCCAAGGAGAGCCACAATGCTATGAAGGATATGTATAATCCTATCCCTGCATATAAAGTGCAATCTCACAAGCTTGGTTCTACCTTCTTTCTCCAGCCAGGCCTCCGTACCATGAACATTATCCTAAGGCATACCTTGATGCCCAAGTCTGGAGATGAGAAGATGATTTGTGGATACTTCATCAACATGCTCATCCATCTTGATTGTCACACTAGGATTCGAGTGATGGACTTGATAGTAGAGACTATGAAGAGGATTGCTACTGATCAGAAGTGCGCATGCTGCTACGCACCCTATATCCACATGCTCATCAATCTCAGCTTGAGAAGCACATCTTTGCTATGGACAGTCCCCATTTGCCACTTCAGCCAGACTTTGAGGATAAAGTTGTGGTGATGGACCCAGACCATCCCACATCAGCTGCAGCTCAGGCACATGTAGAGGCAGAAGCAAAGGCAGGTCGAGCGACTAGTGCTCAGGTTTCGAGGTCCAGGAACAAGCAGATGGACCTTTTGATCACTATTGTCTTGGATATGAAGAAGGACATCAAGACAATCGTGGATACTTAGGAGATCCTTGCAAACATCATTGATGATAGACTTAAAACTCTAAATGAAAAGGTTGATGGGATGACTAAGACAGTCAATGAGCTCAAGAAGGAGGAGGTTGATGAAGCCCCAATCCGTTGCACCTCTTCAGAGTATGAGTCTTCTGATGATGAGGAGGATAGTGCACCTGCCAGGACGACTGCCCAGTTCACGAATAAGGCCAGGACTCCTATAGTACTAGCTCTAGAGACGAGGCCTTCATCTTCTGCTCCAGCCACAATATCTTTAGCATCGTCAGCTCCAGTGCCTCCAGTATCTACTCCAGCTCCATCTAGGACTTTAGCAGAAGTCTTCACCGACACAGTTCTCTCGACTCCGCCATTGACGACCAGAGGAGATCGGCCGCATAATGATTAGCTATATCTCTTTGAACTTTTTAGTAACTTGTTGCCAAAGGGGGAGAAGTTGTATATAGATCTTAGGCTTCGAGTGAGAGAGCGTCTGTTTTTATTTGCTGGTTTTACAAAACATTTGGTTCCTTTGGTTTGACGTGAGTGGTTGTGTGTGATCATACGCTGTTATATGTGTTGCTACTGTTTCCTATCATTTGATGATTATTTGATGATCACACACTTTGCTTGTTGTGTTGTGCTATGTTGATTAACTCTTATTACTCTCACACACCACCAAGTTGTATGTGACATGGAAGAAGTGCCCCATGTACCTAATCGATTGTGCATTTGCATTCAAACGCAAATTTAAAATAATGCACAAATTTAGGGGAGCTATTGCTTATCACATACTTCTCAAAGCGACGATTATATTCATTGATTATATCATGTGTCAAAGCTTTGATCTATATGTTGTAATCAATTACCAAAGGGGGGACTGAAATCACATTTGCTCCCTTGGTGATTTTGGTAATTAATAACAACATATATGTCATTGAGCTAATGTTTCCACTAAGAATGTTTCAGGAAAAGTTCAATGATGGGTTGGCAAAAAGATTATGGAATACCCCAAGATGCAAGGAAATAGGTTGGCAAAGCTTCAAGCAAGAGGACTCTACATTTTACATTTGTGAGAAATCACTTTGAGTACATAGGAAAGCCAATACTATTAAAAGGGGGTAGGGTTTTGTTGGTGAACAAAATGCTTATATGTGCACAAGTGATAGTCACCAAAAACACTCATAAACTCTCCCACCAAAGTCTGTCCAAAGCCAAATACTCAAAATCGGTGCAACCAATATTTCCATTCTCATGCCACCGATTCCAAATCCTAGACAGACTCAACCAAACCCTAGCTTTTCGATGCAACCGATACTGCTTTCGGTGCCATCGAGCCAGGCTGCCAACTTTCTGTTACGCAAGTTCGCAGTTTCGGTCCCTCCAAGAGTGTAGAATTGGCGTCATAGAGATTGGACATTCTGACCATTGGTCACCTTATTGGTGCAACTGAGATTCCTATATCGGTCTCACTGAGGTTAAAAAGTTGCTAACTTTAAGTCACTTCGGTACAGCCGAGATTCACACATCGGTTCCATCGAGTCTGACTTATTGTGTGTAATGGTTGGATGTTTGGATATGCCTATATATACCCCTCCACCACCACCTACTCGATAGAGAAGCACTCAGAACTATTCCCCACTCATATCGACTGATTTTCTGAGAGAGAACCACCTACCCTTGTGTTGAGTTCAAGATTTTCCACTCCTACCATATGGATCTTGATTTCTAACCTACCAAAGTTTCTTTCCATCAATCCCATCTCTTCTACCAAGCCAAATCCATGAGAGAGTGATTGTGTGTTGAGGAGTCTATCATCTTGAAGCACAAGAGCAAGGAGTTCATCGTCATTACCGAGCCTATTACCTTTTGGAGGGTGGTGCCTACTAGATTGGTTAGGTCTCGCTTGGGAGCCTCCTACTTCGTGTTGTGGAGTGAACCAAGAAGTTTGTAAGGGCAAGGAGATCGCCTACTTCGTGAAGATCTACCCCGAGTAAGGCTAGTCCTCCATGGACGGAAGCCGTCATGGTATAGTCAAGGTTGCTTCTTCGTGGAACCCTCCATGGGTAGAGCCCTCCGTGGACTCTCGCGACCGTTACCCTCCATGGGTTGAAGACTCCATGAACATTGATGTACGATAGCACCACCTATCGGAACCACGGGAAAAATCATCGTGTCACCAATTGCGTTTGATCTTGCTACCCTCTCTTTACTTTCATGTGCAATGTCTTTACTTTTTGCTGCTATACTCTTAGACATGCATGTGTAGGGTGTACTTGACATACTATGAATGCTAAAATCTGTCGAGAATTAAAATTGGGAAAAAGTAGATTTTATTTGGTCAAGTAGTCTAATCACCCCCCTTCTAGCACTACTTTCGATCCTACACATGCCGGTGCTTTAGATATGGAGATCAAAAGCACAAGTTCATGGCCATATCATGTCACTTATGATTTTCATGTGATGTTAATCCTTTTATGGACCTTGTTTTGCTTAGGACTATAGTAGCATTATAAGGTGATCCCTCACTTAAATTTCAAGATGAATTGTGTTCTCCCCGTGTGTGCACCGTTGCGAAAGTTCGTCGTGTCGAGACACCACATGATGATCGGGTGTGATAGACTCTACATTCACATACAATGGGTGCAAGCTAGTGTTGCACATGCAGAACACTCGGTTTAAACTTGACGAGCCTAGCATGTACAGACATGGCCTCGGAACACAAGAGACCGAAAGGTCGAACATGAGTCATATGGTAGATATGATCAACATGAAGATGTTCACCATTGAAACCACCTCAACTCACATGATGATCGAACTTGAGTTGGTCGATTTGGATCATGTGACACTCGAATGACCAGAGGGATGTCAATTTGAGTGGGAGTTTTTAAGTAATATGATTAACTAAACTCATTATCATGAACATAGTCAAAATGTCTTTGCAAATTATGTTTTAGATTACTAGCTCGCGATGTAGCTCCCTTGAATTTTTTATATGTTCCTAGAGAAATAGAGTTGGAAGATGATGGTAGCAATAATGCGGCCTGGGACCGTGATCTGAGGATTGTACTCATTGTTGCACAGAAGGGTTATGTACTTAATGCACCGCTTGGTGCGCCACCCTTGTAGCATCGTCTATAGATGTTGTGAACATCTAACATGCACGTTCCAATGACTACTTGACAATTCAATGCGTGATGCATTACGGCTTAGAATTGAGGCTCCAAAATGTTTTGAACATCACGGAACATGTAAGATGTTCTAAGAGCTGAAATTGAGATCTCAGGCTCGTGCCCGTGTTCTGAGGTATGAGACCTCCAACAAGATTCTTTGCTTGCAAGATAAAGGAGAATAGCTCAATCGTTGAGCATGTGCTCAGATTGTCAGGGTGCTTCAATCGCTTGAATCGAGTGGGAGTTGATCTTTCGGATAAGGTAGCGATTGATATGTTTCTCCAAGTCACTGTCACCAAGCTACTAGAGCTTCATAATGAACTATGAACATTCCAGGGATACAAATGATGATCCCTCGGCTATTCGCGATGTTTGACACCGCGAAGGTAGAAATCAAGAAGGAGCATCAAGTGTTGATGGTTAGTAAAAACCACTAGTTTCGAGAAGGGCAAGGGCAAGGAGGGAAACTTCATGGACAGCAAACCAGTTGCTGCTGCAGTGAAGGAACCCGAAGTTGAACCCAAACCCAAGACTAAGTGCTTCTCGTATGAGGGGAAACGGTCACTAAAGTGGAACAACCCTAGATACATGGTAGATAAGAAGGCTGGCAACGTCGACATAAGTATATTTCATATATGTGTTATTGATGTGTACCTTGCTATTACTCCTAGTATACCCTGGATATTGGATACCGGTTCGGTTGCTAAATGTTAGTAACTCGAAATAAAAGCTACGGAATAAATGGAGGCCAGCTAAGGGTGAGGTGACAATGAGTGTTGGAAGTGTTTCCAAGGTTGATGTGATCACCATAGCATGCTCTCTCTACCTTTGGGATTAGTGATAAACCTAAATAAATGTTATTTGGTGTTTGCATTGAGCAAGAACGTGATTAGATCATGTTTATTGCAATACGGTTATTCATTTAAGTTAGAGAATAATGGTTATTCTGTTTACATGAATAATGCCTTCGATGGTCATGCGCCCAATTAGAATGGTTTGTTGAATCTTGATCATAGTAATACACATGTTCATAACATAGATGCCAATAGATACAAAGTTAATAATGATAGTACCACATACTTGTGGCATTGCCGCTAAATGTCATATTGGTGTAAAGCGCATGAACAAACTCCATGCTGATGGATCTTTGGAATCATTCGATTTTGAATCGGTTGAGACATGCAAACCATGCCTCTTGGGCAAGATGACTAAAACCCCATTTTCTGTCTTGATGGAACGGGCAAGTGACTTATTGGAAATGATACATGTTGATGTAACGGTCCAACGAGTGTTGCAGCATGGGGTGGATATCGTTGTTTTCTTACCTTCACTAATGATTTGAGTACATATAGTGTATATTTACTTAATGAAACACAAATCTGAATTGTTTGAAAAGTTCAAGAAAATTCAGAGTGAAGTTTAATATCATCATGACAATAAGATAAAAATGTCTACGATATGATCGTGGAGGTGAATATCAGAGTTACGAGTTTGGTATACAACTTAAGACAATGTGAAAGTTGTTTCACAACTCACGCCACCTAGAACACCATAGTGTGATGGTGTGTCTGAACGTTATATTCGTGCTCTACTAGATATTGTGCGTACTATGATGTCTCTTATCATTTTGCCACTATTGTTTTGGGGTTATGCATTTGAGACAACTAGATTCACTTTAAATAGGGCACCATCTAAATCCATTGAGATGACACAACATGAATTATGGTTTGATAGAAACCTAAGATGTCATTTCTGAGAGTTTGGGAATGCGACACTTATGGGTGATAAGATCGAACCCAAAGCGGAAAAGTGCAACTTCATAGGATACCCTAAGAACAGTTGGGTATACCTTCTATCTCAGATTCGAGTGCAAATTGTTTGTTTCTATAAACGGTTCCTTTCTCGAGAAAGAGTTTCTGTCGAAAGGATTGAGTGGGAGGAAGATAGAACTTGATGAGGTCGTTGAACCTTTGTTTCAACCAGAGGGTAGCGCGGCTTGGAGCCTACGTCAGTCGAAGAGGAAGTTAATGATGATGATCATGAAGCTTCGGATCAAGTTACTATCAAACCTCGTAGGTCAACAAGTATGCGTATTACTCCTGTGTGGTATGACAACCCTGTCTTAGAGGTCATGTTGTTGGACAACGATGAACCTAGGAACTATGGAGAAGCAATGATGGGCCCGGATTCCAAGAAATGGTTAGAGGCCATGAAATCCGAGAAAAGATCCATCTATTAAAACCAAGTATGGACTTTGGTAGACTTTCCTATTGGACGTCAGGTCGTTGAGTACAAATGGACCTTTAAGATGAAGACATAGGCTGATGGTGAATGTCACCATTTATGAAGCTTGACTTGTCGCAAAGAAGTTTTTGCCAAGTTCAAGGAGTTGACTACGATGAGGCTTTCTCACCTGTAACGATGATAGAAGTCTATTGGAATTATGTTAGCAGTTGCTGCATTTTTCAAGTATGAAATCTGGCAGATGGATGTCAAAACATCATTTCCTTAATGTTTACTTGAGGAAAGATTGTATGTGATACAACCAGAAGGTTTTGTCAGTCCTAAGGATGCTAAAAGGTGTGCAAGCTCCAGCAATCCATCTATGGGCTGGAGCAAGCATCTCGGAGTTTTAATATACACTTTGATGAGGTGATCAAAGATTTTGACTTTATACAAAGTTTATGAGAAACTTGTATTTACAGTAAATTGAGTGGGAGCACTTTAGTATTTATGATAAGTATATGTGGATGACATGTTGTTGATCGGAAATGATGTAGAATTTCTGGAAAGCATAAATGGTTGTTTGAAATGATTTTTTCAAAGGAAGACCCGGATAAAGCTACATAATTGTTGGGCATCAAGATCTATAGAGATAGATAAAGATAATTGATGAGACTTTCAATGAGTACATACCTAGACAAGATTTTGAAAGATTTCAAAATGGATCAGTCAAACAAGGAGTTCTTGCCTAGTTTGTAAAGGTGTGAAGTTGAGTGAGACTCAAATCTCGACCACGGCAGAAGAAAGAGAAAGGACAAAGGTCGTCCCCTATGCTTTATCCATAGGATCTATATAGTATGCAATGCTGTGTACCACACGCGTGTGTGCCTTGCCATGAGTTTGTCATGGGGTACAAGAGTAATCCAGGAGTGGATCACTGGACAACGGTCAAAATTATCCTTAGTAACTAGAGGACTAAGGAAATATTTCTCGATTATGGAGGTGATAAAGAATTTGTCGTAAAGGGTTACGTCGATGCAAGCTTTAACACCAATCGAGATGACTCTTAGTAGCAATTCGGATATGTATAGTGGAGTAGCCATTTGGAATAGCTCCAAGTGGAGCATGGTAGCAGTGTCTACAATATGACATAGAGATTTGCAAAGGACACATGGATTTGCATGTCACGGACCCGTTGACTAAAACCTCTTTCACATGCAAAACATGATCGAACCCCATAACTCATTCGGTGTGAGATTCATAACAAATCACATAGCGATGTGAGCTAGATTATTGACTCTAGTGCAAGTGGGAGACTATTGGAAATATGCCCTAGAGGCAATAATAAATTAGTTATTATCATATTTCCTTGTTCATGATAATCGTTTATTATCCATGCTAGAATTGTATTGATCGGAAACTCAGATACATGTGTGGATACATAGACAACACCATGTCCCTAGTATGCCTCTAATAGATTAGCTCGTTTATCAGAGATGGTTAAGATTTCCTAGCCATGGACATGAGATTTCATTTGATAACGTGATCACATCATTAGGAGAATGATGTGATGGACAATACCCAAACTATAAACGTAGCATATGATTGTGTAAGTTTATTGCTATAGTTTTCTGCATGTCAAGTATCTTTTCCTATGACCATGAGATCATGCAACTCATGGACATCGGAGGAGTACCTTGTATGTATCAAACGTCACAACATAACTGGGTGACTATAAAGGTGCTCTACATGTATCTCCGAGGGTGTCTATTGGGTTGGCATGGATCAAGACTGGGATTTGTTACTCCGTGTGACGGAGAGGTATCTTAGGGCCCACTCGGTAATACAACATCACTATAAGCCTTGCAAGCAATGTGACTAAAGAGTTAGCCACGTGATCTTGTATTACAGAATGAGTAAAGATACTTGCCGGTAATGAGGTTGAACTAGGTATGGAGATACCGACGATCGAATCTTGGGCAATTAACATGCCGAAGAACAAAGGGAACACCATACGGGATTAACTGACTCCTTGACATAGAGGTTCAACCGATAAAGATCTTCGTAGAATATGTAGGAGCCAATATGGGCATCTAGGTCCCGCTATTGTTTATGGACCATAGAGGTGTCTCGGTCATGTCTACATAGTTCTCGAACCCGCAGGGTCTGCACACTTAAGGTTCGGTGATGTTTCGGTAGTATAGAGTTATGTATGGTGGTGACCGAAGGTTGTTTGGAGTCCCGAATGAGATCCCAGACATCACGAGGAGCTCTGGAATGGTCCTGAGGTAAAGACTGATATATAGGAAGTCCTGTTTTGGTTACTGGAAAAGTTTTGGGCTCATCCGTAGTGTATCGGGAGTGCGAGGAGGGTACCGGGGGACCATTGGGAGGGGTGTCTGGACCCAAGGGCCTCATGGCCTGTGAGTGGAGGCATACCAGCCCCTGGTGGGCTGGCCGAAGCCTGCCCTAAGGGCCCATGTTGCTGGGGCGAATGGAGGAGGCAAAAGCCCAAAGGTGGAAAAGGTTTCCAGGTGGGGGAGGAGTCCTACTAGGAGTAGGATTGGAGTCCAACTCCCTCTCCTCCCCACTTTGGCCGAATCAAGTGCAGCCCTAGGGTACAACCTCCCCTCCCCCTCCTTCTATATATACTAGAGGTTTAGAAGTGAGGGCTAACCCTAATATCCACGTGCTTCCTCTAGATCATCTAGATCGATTTTCTCCTCTAGTCTAGTTCGATGGTGCTTAGGCGAAGCCCTACCGGAATAGTTTCACCACCATCACTGCCACACCGTCGCGCAGCCGGAGAACTCATATACCTCTCTTCTCCCTCTTGCTTGATCAAGAAGGCGGAGATCATCATCAAGCTATACGTGTGCTAAACGCGGAGGTGCCGTCCGTTCGACACTAGATCGGAAGGACCGTGATCAAAGTCGCGAGACGATTCGTGATTTGATCGTGAGATGGATCATGATGGGATCACGAGATGCTCGGCAATTTGGATCGTGAAGACGTTTGACTACATCAACCGCGTTTCTTAATGCTTCCCGCTTAGCGATCTAGTATGGTATGAAGATCCACTCCCCCTCTCGTAGATGCTCATCAATATGGATAGATCTTGTGTTTGCGTAGGAAATTTGTTGTTTCCCATGCAACATTCCCCAACATTGACTGTGGCAGAGAAAAGCGGGTATGAACTCAACTCATTCTTGTTTTTGTAAATATGTTTAACCTGGTATCCATGATTCAGCACATTATGATTGAACATGTTTGCAATGACAATTAGAGATTATAGTGATTCATGCCATGCTCAAGTAGCTAGGAGTGGATAATGATTTATCTTGGATGGAAACATGCATTAAAATGGTTGTGATGAAGTATGATGATATGGTATCCTCTTCCGAATGTTTCAAGCGGCTTGACTTGGTACATGTTCACTCATGTAGTTGAATCAAAACCAACATAACCTTCATGATATTTATGTTCATGGTGTCCATATCCTACTGATGATAGCATTGAATGTTTATTATTCTTAATGCATGTTTATGACCATATTTGCTCTCTAGTTGTCCACTTCTCAATCTATTTGCTAGTATTCACCTGTACGAAGTGGGAACTCTGCTTGTGCATCAAAACCCATTAAACCAAAGTCATTCCAGATGAGTCCACCATATCTACCTATATGCGGTATTACCCTGCCGTTCCAAGTAAATTTGCATGTGCCACCTCTAAAATTTCAAATGAACATCTGTTTTGTGTGCTTGAACCGCTCATGGAGCGACAGGGGGTGGTCAGTATCTTCCATGTTAAGCGGGTTACTCTTATGATGAGTGTTTACTCACTCATCCTTGCATGATAAGGGCGGTAATAGGGATTCTCAGTCCCAAAATCAAAATAAATGCAAATAAGTAAACGAAACTCCCCCATGAATGTTGTTGGTTTGGACAGTACCCATGGATTCGGCTCGCTGTGGAATGTGTTTGTTGGTGGAGGGGGAGTAAACATTTACCTTTATCGCTTGGGAACCGCCACTAATTTGTTTAACATGGAAGATATTGATAGCTCTTGGTCGTAACATTGAGAGGAAGGGTGTACCTCTCAAAATTATAATTATCTCTTATTTAATCCTTGAGATCTAGCACCTCTGCAAATCCGTACTTCCCTCTGCGAAGGGACTATCTATTTACTTTAATGTCGAGTCATCACCTTCTAAAATAAGCCCCAGATCTGAGAGCACTATTGTTATCCTCATGCATTGTGTATAGTGAATGTTGGATGCATCATGACTGGATCTTTTCTACCATGAATTACAATGTTTGTTTACTGCTTGAACTTTGGAGGTGCTCTGCATTTATGTTTTGTGGTCTCAGAAAGGGCTAGCAAGATACCACTGTTGTCATATTATATCATGATTGTTTTGACAAATTGTTTGCACTTGAGATATCTTATTATTGCTCGCTAGTTGCTTGTGTCATTGATATGAGCTAATATAGTCTTTAAGAGTTATTGTTGACATGTTTAGTCATGATCTTTGCTGAAAACCTGGGTGCTACTTAAGCATATATATATCTAAACAAGAACAAAAGAGTTCGTAAAAGTTTTTCTTTCTCACTTTCAGATTGTGAACTGAATTGATTGAGGACAAGCAAGGGTTTAAGCTCGGGGGAGTTGATATGTGATTGATATTGCTTCTTGTTTCTATGCGTGTTAAAATGATAGAAATATCCCTCATTAATATCAAGCACATTGCCATTCCGTATGTTGCACCTTCACACGTCAAGTATGTCTAGTAGTGGGCTCATAAAATTGAGGCGCTACTAGGTGTCTGATATGTCTCCAACATATCTACTTTTCCTAACACTTTTGCTCTTGTTTTGGACTCTAATTTGCATGATTTGAATGCAACTAACCCGGACCAACGTTGTTTTTAGCAGAACTACCATGTTGTTGTTTTTGTGCAGAAATAAAAGTTCTCAGAATGGAACATAATTTGTTGGAGATTTATTTTGGAATATTTAAAGAATTATGGAGCCACAAGCTACCTGAGAGGGGCCCCAGGGTGACCACTGTAACGCCCCGGACACATCCGTTGGTGGTCGTTACTCCTGGCAGGATCTGGATTGGCCTCATAGATCAATGCCAGCTTTGACTCATGGCTAACCTACACTACTCAGTTTTAACCCTTAGTTACAATTTTAGATATCGCACGCGAGTCCACTAACTCCATAGCAATACACCACCATAGATTCACTTCCCTCTCCTGGGAGAGTGCCATCTATGGTACTCACACTTGTCTTGATATTTTTATGAGTATCCATTTGATTATCTATGAACATCATAAGTTCTCCAAGTGGTCCATATCCGAGGACACGACTATTCGAATAGTTTCATACCCTGCAGGGGTGTACTTCTTCACACACGCTCTCGCCGCTTATCGCTCAGTGCTCATAAAACCATGCACCTCGGCAACCTTCAAGCAGAAGCCCAGCAAGGGAGTCGGCCACGACCGTCAATCACATAAGACCTCTAGTCCAGGTTATCGCCTATTTGAGACTGAACCCGCACGGAAGTCTGGCCGAAGTTTCCGCTACGGCCCCAAACGATGTGCGCAGGGTTCCCAAGCCCACCATTCGGGTGACCCTTGGTACACCGTGCCACTGCCTACCGTGTCATAACCCACCCCTAGGGTCAGCGCTACGCACGGCCTCCAACATGCTATAAACACCAGAAACTACTTGCAACTCCTGGACTCAGGACTAAGCGAATGATAAGTCGAGAGGGGTCGAGTTACCGGAACCCAATGTGTGATAGTAACTAGTCTTGGATCACAAACACGGAACTCAGTTCCTAAGAACGGTCCCAATGAGATAACCCGCTATGTACTCCTACATAGCCTCTCATTGCTACCTTTACCAAATCGAGTTCATCATAACATCATCACATCAGGCAACATTGTTTCACTCAGTTCATCACCCAGATGAATCAGACCTGACACAACTTTAAGCATAGCAAGCATAGCAGGCAAAGTAAGATAAGCACATCATGACACAAGCATCTACCAGGTATGCTAGGTTGCAAGGTTTAGCTATTTACTGTGACAATGTCATGTTATGCAACAGAATAGGATCATCTACCGTGTATGACTGACATGTGATCGGTTGTCCTAATGCAATAAACAAGAGCAGGAGCGAGAGAGTGGGATGTTATTGGAATGATCAAAGGGGTTGCTTGCCTTGCTGGGAAACGGAAAGGTTCTCTCCTTCGTCGGGATACTCGGGGGTATCCTCAGGAGTAGGGCCTACCGCAATGCAGATAAGAAACAATAAACACACACACGTGCAACAATATGATGCATGATCATGGCATGATAGCATCTATGGATGAGCTAATGCAACTAGTGATCATGTTGATTTGAAATGAATTTGAATATAGGTTCAAAATCTTTCTTTATTTCGAATTCCAAATACTAACCTATTAGTAAATGTCAATCTTCACCTATTTAGATTGCTCTAACATGCATGACAATAGGACCATTGGATTCATTGGATTTTTCTGATAAATTTTCATATATAAATTATTTCCATCTGATTTAGAGATTAATTTATATGAACTTTATAAGATTTGAACATTTCCTGGATTTATTTATAATCAGGAAAAGCTTTTATTGCATCAGACTTAGGTCAGCATGACGTCAGCAGGTCAGCTGGCCGTTGACAGTTCAAATCTGACCAGTGGGGCCCATCGGTCAGTGACACAGTCAATAACCAGAAGGTTTGTTTTAATTTAAACTCTAATTAACTAGCTGGACCAACATGTCAGTGACTAATTAGGATAATTTATTTAATTATTTTAGTTTTAAACTTTAATTAACTAAAATAGGGTCGGGCCCACCTGCCAATGACCTAGGGGGTCAAACCCCGTGGTCAAATGGCTGTGCTTGCTGGCGTTTAGCCACCGGTAGCACCAAACGCGGCGGAGGGGATCGAGATTCCCCCTCCGATGACCCAAAGGACGGCAGATGGGCTCAAAATGGTGCCCACGCACACGCCCATCCATCTGGGCACACCCCCGAGGCTGGGGTGGCCATGAACTACGCCGGCGACGAGGTTAGCGGCGAAGCTTCTCGGGCTCGAGCCAAAACGCAGCTACGGGCACGAAATCGAACAGGGAGAGAGGGAACGGACTCAGGGGCTCACTGCGGATGCTATGGCGACGAACACGAGCTTGGGGACGGCCTGGAGACAATGAACACGACGGCAATCTCCGGCGGCCAAAGATGAGGAAGAAGCTCGGGGTAGTCGCTGCAGGGCCTTGGCCTTCGATTCGCTTGGAGGAGAGCAGCAGCAGGTCACAGCTGAGATTTTGCACGGCTCGGAGCGAGAGGGGAGCGGGGGAATCGAGCTAACGGCAGTGAGCTCGAAGCTCATCCATGGCGGGAGCAGAGAGGGAGAGGAGAGAGCGAGAGGAAAAGGGGAAGGGGAGATCCAGACGGGACCTCCTAGCCTTATCCCCGTCGCCAGCGCAACAGGGAGGCAGGCAGGCAGGCGAGTGCGTGGCGTCGCCGGCGCGAGCGCACGGCGAGCACATGCCATGCCTCCTAGCTGCCAGGAGGACGAAGACCTCCCTGGGCCAGAGGGGGCCAGATGGGTCAGCACCTTCCTGGGCCTCAGGTAGGCTTCTTCCTCTCTCTCATTTTATTTCTTTTCTGATTTTTTTCCTGACATTTGTTTGTATTTTTATGCAGGTACAAATGACTTTGTAAAATATCCAGTACATTTTATATCATCAAGTTTGAATATTTCAAACTTGTAGAAAAATAATTTCAGGATATTTTGAAGCTAAAATAATGATAATGCTTTGTTTATCATTTTTAGGGGCTTTAACTTTTATTTTTAAATTGCTTTAGGTGTTCAAATAATTAAAATGATCCCTGTTATAATCATGTCCAAATTTACCAAACATAGGGAACATTTTTGGTGGCCATTTTGGATTTGTTGAATTTTAGCCAAATTTGAATTGTTTGGATTCAAAGTGAGCTTGGGGTTTCTTTTTGTTCCCCATTTCATGTTGATGCAATAAGATGAAACATGATGCAAACACATGCTATACTATGACTCCTAGCTAGGGATGTGACAACTCACCCCCACTCAAAAGAATCTCATCCCAAGATTTTGAAGTCGTCGAGAAGAGCGCGGGGTACTCTAGTCGAAGACGATCTTCTCTTTCCCATGTCGCCTCCTTTTCCGAATGGTGTGACCGCTGAACCTTAAGAAACTTGATGTTCCGACACCGAGTGGTACGCTCAGCTTAATCAAGAATACGAACAGGGTATTCTCGATATGTAAGGTTATCTTGGAGATGAAGCGCTATGTGGTCTACCTCACGGACAGGGTCCGAGAAGCAACGCCTGAGTTGCGAAATGTGGAAGACATCATTAACCTTGGAAAGATGCGGCGGAAGTTCCAATTGGTAGCCAACCTCTCCTCTTTTAGCAAGAATGCGAAAGGGTCCAATGTAACGAGGAGCCAACTTGCCCTTGATACCGAACCGATGTGTACCCTTCAAAGGTGTAACCCGAAGGTAAGCCTTCTCGTCAACTTCATAGGTCACAGCCCTATGATGGCAATCATATTGGCTCTTTTCACGAGATTGGGCTCTTTTCAACTTTTCACGAATAATGCGAACTTGCTCCTCTGCATCCTGGATCATATCCGGACCAAAGAGTTGCCTCTCTCCGGTTTCTGACCAGTTAAGAGGTGTTCGACACCTTCGTCCATAGAGAACTTCAAAAGGGGCTTTGCCCAAGCTTGATTGATAACTATTGTTATATGTGAACTCGGCAAATGGAAGACATTTCTCCCAGTTCATACCGAAAGATAACACAAGCTCGGAGCATGTCTTCCAGAATTTGATTGACTCGCTCAACTTGACCACTTGATTGCGGGTGGAAAGTAGTGCTAATGGATAGATGAGTCCCCATAGCGGTTTGAAAACTTTCCCAAAATCAGGAAGTAAAGATACTTCCACGGTCTAAGATAATCTCCAAAGGAACACTATGAAGAGAAACTATTCGAGAAACATACAACTCCGCTAGCTGGCTAGCAGTTATAGTTTCCCGAACAGGAAGAAAATGAGCCACTTTGGAAAGACGGTCGATGACCACAAATATAGCATTATTCCCTCTCTTGGTCCTGGGAAATCCGGTAATGAAATCCATACCGACCTTATCCCATTTCCATTCAGGAATAGCTAAAGGTTGAAGGGTGCCAGCAGGCCTTTGATGTTCTGCTTTCACGCGACGACAAACGTCACAGTTAGCAATGAACTGAGCAATTTCTCTCTTCATCCTAGTCCACCAGAACCTCTAGCTAGGTCCTGATACATTTTGGTACTACGTGGATGAATTGTGAGAGGAGAATCATGAGCCTCCTTAAGGATCAACTATCGTAGATGTAGTTTCTTCGGGATCACCAAGCGGTTCTCAAAGAAGACAACACCTCGATCATCTTCCGAGAAGCATTTAACATTGCCCTTCTTAATGTTTTTCTTGATCCGAGATATCCTGGCATCATGCTTCTGGGCTTCTAAAATTTGATCCATAAGAGTAGGTTTCGCCACCAGGTTGGATAGGAATCCTCGAGGAACAATGTGAAGGTTTAACTTCCGAAATTCCTCATGGAGAAATGGTTGACCTTGTTGTAACATCAGGTTGTTACAATAAGACTTACAACTTACAATCAGCCATGACATTGGCTTCCCCGGGGTGTAAGTTATCCCTAAGTCGTAATCTGTAATCAGCTCTACCCACCATCTTTGCCTGAGATTCAAATCCGGCTGGGTGAATATATATTTTAGACTTTGGTGATCAGTGTAAATTTTGCAATGATTACCCAGAAGATAATGTCGCCAGGTTTTTAGTGCATGGACTACGGCTGCGAGCTCAAGATCATGTGTTGGATAATTATCCTCATGTGGACGCAACTGTCGAGATGCGTATGCAATCACATGATGATCTTGCATCAGAATGCAACCTAATCCTTGTCGCGAGGCGTTGCAATAGATAACAAAGTCCTTAGAGAAATCAGGTGGCACCAGAACAGGAGCAGAGGTCAGTCGTCTTTTCAACTCCTGAAAACTGTGCTCGCATTGTGGAGTCCACTCGAACTTTTTATCTTTCTTGAGGAGTTCAGTCAGAGGTTTTGCAACTTTGGAGAAATTCTCGACAAAGCGGCGACAATAGCTCGCTAAGCCAAGGAAACTCCGAACTTGCTTAACCGATTCAGGTTGAGTCCAATCAAGGACGGCCTGAACTCTCTCGGGATTGACAACAATACCTTTACCAGATATCACGTGGCCCAGATAGGTCACTTCTGGCAACCAAAATTCACACTTAGAGAATTTGGCGTACAGGCGGTGCTCTCGAAGTTTCATCAATACCATCCTTAGATGCTGGGCATGTTCTTGTTTGTTCTTTGAGTAGATGAGTATATCGTCAAGGTAAACCACGACGAATTTATCTAGATACTCCATGAAGATTGAATTCATCAAGCGAGAGAAGGTGGCTGGGGCATTGGTTAAACCGAAGGACATGACGGTGTACTCGTATTGGCCATAACGAGTAACAAAAGCCGTTTTGAATGTCCCCATTCCTAATTCTGATTTGATGGTATCCCAACCTCAAATCCATTTTCGAAAAGACAGAGGATCCAGCAAGTTGATCATACAAATCGTTGATCCTGGGGAGCGGATACTTGTTCTTTATGGTGACCAGATTCACTGGCCGATAATCCACAACCATCGATCTGAACCATCCTTCTTCTTGATGAAGAGGACGGGACAAGCCCAAGGAGAAGAATTGGGACGGATGAAACCTTTCTTCAAAGCCTCATTGAGTTGGATCTTAAGTTCGGCTAGTTCTAAGGGTGCCATCTTATAGGGTCTTCTGGCTATTGGGACAGTCCCTGGGATGAGCTCTATCACAAACTCAACATCTCTGACAAGAGGAATTCCTGGCAGTTCTTCTGGAAAGACATCCGGGAAGTCATGGACTCTCAGAATATCTTCTAATTCTGGAAGAGGGCTAGCATTGAGGGAATAGAGTTGGCGCTTGGTTGTTCGAGTGGAGACATTAACTATCTCACCCGATGGATGTGTAAGTTGAACATTCCTAGAATGAGTATCAATCTTGGCATAGTGGGCTTTAATCCAATCCATGCCTAGAATGATATTGATGTCCGAAGACTTGAGGGCTATCAAAGATGCTAGGAAGACTAATCTGTCCACCAAAATCTCATTATCATGGCTCACTCTAGAAGTTTGCCATTTTGAACAGGGAGTCTGCACTACTAAAGGAGTAGGCATATCACAAAAAGACATGTTATGCAACTGTGCATAACTTTCTGAGATGAAGGAATGAGATGCACCGGTATCAAATAAAACAGATGCTGGATGACTATTAACAAGAAGCGTACCTAAGATAACATCATGATCCTCTAGAGCTTCCTCGGCAGACACATAGTTCACTCGTCCACGAGCAGGAGCTGGCTTCATGAAGAAGGCTTTTCCTAGCTTTCCACGTCCAGCGGGCTTAGCATTATTCTGGAAACACTCACGGGAGTAGTTTCCTGGTTCTCCACACTTATAGAAAACCACGGTGGCACGGGGAGCAACATTTGCAGGCGGTCCTCCAAATGGTTTGACTGGAGGGTTGGGCTGAACTGGGCGAGGCGCCTGGAAGGATGGCCTCACATTGTATTGTGGCGGCAGAGCTGCATTGGGCACCCAGATCCGACGTTTATTGGGGCCCAAGCCAGATGCAGGGTTGAAGTCATAGTTGTGCTTTCTCGTGGCCTCATAATCTGTCTGTCCAGTCTCGGCATTGATAGCCTTGTTGACGAGAGCCTGGAAAGTGGCGCACTCATGCAAGCGCATGTCTCGACGGAGCTTAGGGTTAAGTCCCTTGCGGAACCTAGCCTACTTCTTGGCATCAGTAGAAACTTCCTCAGGAGCATAGCGAGCAAGGTTCCCAAACTCACGACTATAAGCATCCACTGACAGTCTGCCCTGGGTGAAGGCACAAAATTCCTCTCTCTTATGATCCACCAGCCCTTCCGGGATGTGATGGGTACGAAATGCGGCACTGAACTCTGCCCAAGTTGGTGGGGGGCCTACGGACGCATGGCTTCAAAATTTTCCCACCACAGATTGGCGGGACCTTCCAGAAAATAAGTTGCAAAGGTCACCTTGTTGGCCTCAGTCACATTGGCAGCCCGGATCTTGCGATACATGCTAGTCAACCAGTCATCCACGTCGAGTGGGTCGACCGAATGATGATATTTGGGTGGGCTCAGTCTGATGAAACCACCAAGTGATACACCATCATTGAGGTCACTGCGGGGAGCACATGCTGTGTTCTGCTCGATTCTTTCCAATAGCCTATTGGTCTCCCTCTTATTCCTTTCAGCTTCTAGCATTAATTCCGCCAAAGAAGGCGCATGTGGCAGATCCTCTTGCCTTGGCTGGCTTCCCTCGCCCCGCTTAGGGGCATGCACGGGGTTATTCCTAGTTGCCACCATCCTGGGAAAACAAACCCACAACTTAGTCATAGGGAACAATAACTCTAAGACATGAGATAAGGAATGTACTGGACAACATGGCATGCAGGGTAAACACCAATCCACATGGTAAAACAACTGCCATATGAACACCATGATTCATACACACCATGACATAGTTCAGTACAAGCCAAGCTAAAATACAACTACGGAGAGATGACACAACTCATCGGAGGCACTACAAGCTTCCTATACATTATCAATCTACACCTCCGAAACTCAACTCTCAACCTCATCATATGCCACGAGACACATAGGATTGTGGCGATACGATTACTACCATATTAAAACTAGCATCCACGTACTCAAGAATCGCCGTAGAATGCCTCATACAGGTTACCCCCATGACCTGGGAGCTGAACCTAAGGATCTGGAAACACTCTAGCCTATGATCCCTGGGAGCCATAAGGACACGGGTGTGGCCTTGGTCCCCTTGTTGGTGGCAATAGCGGTCCTCGAAGAGGGGTGATGCCTCCAACATCGGGCCAGTCTACGTGTGCTGGCAGATGAGTCCGTGGTGGGGTCAGCATCTCCAAATCTCCATAGCCTGTCTGCACGACAGGTGCCAACTGCGTCAGGGCTGTCCAAAGACGTGCATGGGTGGCATAAAGCTCCATGCAAAGGGCACGTGCATCACGATCCCTGTTCTCCAACATCTGAGCGGTCACCTGCAGCCTAGGGTCCTCATGGGAATGATCATAGTAGACTGCACTAAGATAACCATCCTCTCCTCCCATAGAAGCAGGAACATAGCATAACTCGGTGTTCTAAAGCAGACCATGGTGGAACCTCATGATAGTCAGCATGGTGTAAGCGGCCTCCTGAACTGCCATATCTATGGTGACACCTAATCCATAAGTCCAGTGAAGCGGCTCTACAGCTCTAGGGTATGAAGGATAAATCTTGACGGTACACAGATACTGGCTCTAGTTGAAATCTCGATACTGTTCCTCCACTGTGTACTCCAGGTACCAACGGTATCCAGCCTCCATCATGACTCTAACCAACATGGCCGTGTGACCCGGTACATCGATGCACCTGGCCAGACAGACCACCTGACGAAAAGGACGAGGGGGCATCTGAAACAGAGAATGATGGAAAGACATTAGAGACTCTAGCAGAAATTGGACAGCATAACGACTGTAATTGCTCAAAAAGGATTTTGAGACAATAGCAAAAGATTGGAAAAGCATAACCACTCGACTTTCTAGACTCAAATCTCTTGTCCATCTGTTTCTCACACCAACAGTACTTGAGTACCCACATTCACTTGCAAAACGCTTGCTAGTGGTCCATGGTTAGTAACTCGGCATCCTAAGCAATGAATGAGTAGCCTAGTTCTTATCCTAAGCAATCAATGTGTCTGGAGTAATAGCAAGCTACCATAGCTCGGTGGAAACACAAAGAGGCAGTTTCCCCTAAAGAGTACTACTAAAGGCACACAACTAGGTGTCGGATCCCATACATACCGTTGCACGTCACACATACGCACGACATGCCCGATATGCATAGATACAACCATGGCATCACAACATAACCATACAACAACATGACTTTTATTTAAGAGGCTCAGATGAGCCTTGCATAATATGTTCTTACAGATAGGGGTCACATGACCTGACACTCAAGTCATACAAATATGTTCATACAAACCAAGCGGAAGCATAAAGCTGTCTGAGTACAGACAGCTGAAAGGGGTAAAAAGGCACATGGCCTGACTATCTACAGCCCGCCACAGGGCAAAGGTCGTAGCTGGGACACCAGCTATTCGGCATCGTCGACAGCTAGAAAGAACCCACCCGAAGGGTCCTGGGTCTCATCTGCAACACTTATTAAGCAAACATGAGTACAAATGTACCCAACAAGTCTTTAAAGCAGACCTAGGCTAACTATGCTCATGTATCAACAAAGGGGGAGGTGGAGTTTATGCAGCAATGCCAGTTTTGACTCATGGCTAACCTACACTACTCAGTTTTAACCCTTAGTTACAATTTTAGTTATCGCACACGAGTCCACTAACTCCATAGCAATACACCACCATAGATTCACTTCCCTCTCCTCGGAGAGTGCCATCTATGGTACTCACACTTGTCTTGATATTTTTATGAGTATCCATTTGATTATCTATGAACAACATAAGTTCTCCAAGTGGTCCATATCCAAGGACGTGGCTATTCGAATAGTATCATACCCTTAGGGGTGTACGTCTTCACACACGCTCTCGCCACTTATCGCTCAGTGCTCATAAAACCATGCACCTCGGCAACCTTCAAGCGGAAGCCCAG
Source organism: Hordeum marinum (assembly GCA_022496015.1). Taxonomy (NCBI): domain Eukaryota; kingdom Viridiplantae; phylum Streptophyta; class Magnoliopsida; order Poales; family Poaceae; genus Hordeum; species Hordeum marinum. The sequence goes on along the minus strand of CM039675.1, from coordinate 392,336,292 downwards.
CAAGGGAGTCGGCCACGACCGTCAATCACATAAGACCTCTAGTCCAGGTTATCGCCTATTTGTGACTGAACCCGCACGGAAGTCCGGCCAAAGTTTTTGCTACGGCCCCAAATGATGTGCGCAGGGTTCCCAAGCCCACCATTCGGGTGACCCTTGGTACACTGTGCCACTGCCTATCGCGTTGTAACCCACCCCTAGGGTCAGCGCTACGCACGGCCTCCAGCATGCTATAAACACCAGAAACTACTTGCAACTCCTGGACTCAGGACTAAGCGAATGATAAGTCGAGAGGGGTCGAGTTATCGGAACCCAATGTGTGGTAGTAACTAGTCTTGGATCACAAACACGAAACGCAGTCCCTGAGAACGGTCCCAATGAGACAACCCGCTATGTACTCATACATAGCCTCTCATCGCTACCTTTACCAAATTGAGTTCATCATAACATCATCACATCAGGCAACATTGTTTCACTCAGTTCATCACCCAGATGAATCCGACCTGACACAACTCTAAGCATAGCAAGCATAGTAGGCAAAGTAAGCTAAGAACATCATGGCACAAGCATCTACCAGGTATGCTAGGTTGCAAGGTTTAGCTATTTACTATGACAATGTTAGGTTATGCAACACAATAGGATCATCTACCGTGTATGACTGACATGTGATCGGTTGTCCTAATGCAATAAACAAGAGCACGAGCGAGAGAGTGGGATGTTATCGGAATGATTAAAGGGGTTGCTTGCCTTGCTGGGAAACGGAAAGATTCTCTCCTTCGTCGGGATACTCGGGGGTATCCTCAGGAGCGGGGCTTACCACAATGCAGATAAGAAACAATCAACACACGCAAGTGCAACAATATGATGCATGATCATGGCATGATAGCATCTATGGATGAGCTAATGCAACTAGTGATCATGTTGATTTGAAATGAATTTGAATATAGGTTCGAAATCTTTCTTTATTTCGAATTCTGAATACTAACCTATTAGTAAATGTCAATTTACACCTATTTAGATTGCTCTAACATGAATGACAATAGCACCATTGGAGTCCTTGGATTTTTTTGATAAATTTTCATATATAAATTATTTCCATCTGATTTACAGATTAATTTATATGAACTTTATAAGATTTGAACATTTCCTGGATATATTTATAATCAGGAAAAGCTTTTATTGCATGAGCCTTAGGTCAGCATGACATCAGCAGGTCAGCTGGCTGTTGACAGTTCAAATCTGACCAGTGGGGCCCACTGGTCAGTGACACAGTCAATAACTAGAAGGTTTGTTTTAATTTAAACTCTAATTAACTAGCTGGACCCACATGTGAGTGACTAATTAGGATAATTGATTCAATTATTTTAGTTTTAAACTTTAATTAACTAAAACAGGGTCGGGCCCACCTGCCAGTGACCCAGGGGGTCAAACCCCATGGTCAAATGGCTGTCCTCGCCGGTGTTTAGCCGCCGGCAGCACCAAACGCGATGGAGGGGATCAGGATTCCCCCTCTGATGACCCAAAGGATGGAGGATGGGCTAAAAATGATGCCCACGCACGCGCACATCCATCTAGGCACACTCTCGAGGCTGGGGTGGCTAGGAACTATGCCGGCAACGAGGTCAGCGGCGGAGCTTCTCGGGCTCGAGCCAAAACGCAGCTACGGGCACGAAATCGAACGGGGAGAGAGGGAATGGACTCAGGGGCTTACTGCGGATGCTATGGCGACAAACATGAGCTCAGGGATGACCTGGAGACGATGAACACGACGGCGATCTCTGGCGGCCAAAGATGAGGAAGAAGCTTGGGGTCGTCGCTGCAGGGCCTCGGCCTTCGATTCGCTTGGAGGAGAGCAGCAGCAGGTCACAGTGGAGCTTTTGCACGGCTCGGAGTGAGAGGGGAGCGGGGGAATCGAGCTAACGGCGGCGAGCTCGAAGCTCATCCATGGCGGGAGCAGAGAGGGAGAGGAGAGAGCGAGGGGAAAAGAGGAAGGGGAGATCCAGACGAGAACTCCCAGCTTTATCCCCATCGCCAGCGCAACAGGGAGGCAGGCAGGCAGGCGGGTGCGTGGCATCGCCGGCGCGAGTGCATGACGAGCACACGCCATGCCTCCTGGCTGCTAGGAGGACGAAGACCTCCCTGGGCCAGAGGGGCCAGATGGGCCAGCCCCTTCCCGGGCCTCAGGTAGGCTTCTTCCTCTCTCTCATTTTATTTCTTTTCTGATTTTTTTGACATTTGTTTGTATTTTTATCCAGGTACAAATGACTTTGTAAAATATCAAGGACATTTTATATCATCAAGTTTGAATATTTCAAACTTGTAGAAAAGTAATTTCAAGATATTTTGAAGCTAAAATAATGATAATGCTTTGTTTATCATTTTCAGGGGCTTTAACTTTTATTTTTAAATTGCTTTAGGTGTTCAAATAATTAAAATGATCCCTATTATAATCATGTCCAAATTTACCAGACATAGGGAACATTTTTAGTGGCCATTTTGGATTTGTTGAATTTTCACCAAATTTGAATTGTTTGGATTCAAAGTGAGCTTGGGGTTTCTTTTTGTTCCCCATTTCATGTTGATGCAATAAGATGAAACATGATGCAAACACATGCTATACTATGACTCCTAGCTAGGGATGTGACACCCTCGGGCTGTCTAGAACGCCCAATCCGTCCATGGTGATCAGATCCAACACGGCTAAACAGGACTCAGATCCGCTTTCGTGTGTCTCCGGAACTGCGGTGCCACGTGTCGACCCCGCTCGCTTCAGCGACACGCATCCAACCATCGCCTCATTTTTAAACGAGCTATTCAATCAGATTGAGACCATGCGTATGTCTGATGACCAGGTTCCGGTCTATGACCGGCTCAGGCTTAAACCCGACGATAGGGAGATTCACATCCCCATGGTCACCCACATAGTCTCCACCTTCGACTGTCCGACTCAGGGCTCGTCCCCCCAGCGACCAGAATTAAAAACAGTTTATACCCCGGTCTCCAATCACCGAGACCTTGCCTGCAACATAGACATTCGAGTTCACCCCGAAGACAGACCGGTATCAGTCCGTGATCTAGCACACAATTCGGAGCCCGTAATTGTGAACCCACACCATGGTGGGGAGTCAAATTTTTTCCCACCCACCACCCAAGCCGATCACTCAAGCATCGCCATAGAGCCAAAGTCTCCGGACTTACGGAACATTAAGCAGTTACCAGGAGAGTCGGTTCATCATTATTGGGCTAGACTCCTCCTTGCTAGAAACAAAATACGGGGCCTCGGTTATGAGGAGATAATGGCAACCTTCAATCGCAACTGCCATAATGAGGGGATTCTCAATGCCCTGGCTCGTCGGCACAATCGTGACTTCACCGAGTTGTCAGATTGGTACAAAAATAATGTGCCATGGAAAGAGCTTGGCAAGCCGAACGCCTGTTTTCGGAACCAACCTTTACCGAATACTCTTGAGGAGATCGGAAAAGAGGACACCTCCGAAGTGGCCAGCGAGATTCGAACCCGTCGATAAAAAACAGGCCACTTTCAGGGGTTGGTACCATCCTTGATGGGCTAGTGGACAAACCATGCCCCATACATTCTGTATTGTTGAACACAAGCTCGACTCATAGCTTGAGAGCTTGCTGGGTCATCAGGTAGGTCGCAAAAAGCGGCAAAGCTATTCTTGAGGCACTACCACCGAATAGGTGCTCCACATTGCCACCGAAATACAACGCCGAAGTCCTGACGATCTATGAAACATCCCCCCTCAGGAAATAGGAGGAAGAGAGATTTTAAAGAACTCGAACATGTCTATCACATGGCAGCAACAAGTGCATGGGCAGCCATACCCATTACCTTTGGAGATACTAACATACCAGCCATTCTTTCCGATCATTCAACGGTTGCACTAGTCTCGAACCCCATCATCGATGGCCTCGGGTTACACAAGGTGCCAATGGACGGCGACAGTGGTTTAAACCTGATCTATGAAGATCTTGAAAAAATGTAGTTCGATCGATCTCGCATCTAGCATAGCAACATGAATTTCTTGGGAATCATTCCGGGGAAAGCGGAGTGTTGTTCAGGACGTATCGTCCTGGACGTAATGTTTGGCATGCCCGAAAACTACCGATCCGAAGAAATCCTCTTCCATATCATGCCCTTCCCCAGTGGCTACCACACTCTATTGGGACGTGACGCTTTCACAAATTTCCAAGCTATACCACATTACGGGTATATGAAACTCAAGATGCCAGGACCAAACGGGGTAATCACAATCGTCAGTGATCAGAATATAGCCCTTCGGGCCGAAAACAAAACAACAACGCTCGCCCTCAAGGCACTAGCTGAGATCTTCGCTTTAGAAGAACTGACTGCACTTCGGTGAACAATTGACAAGGAGCAAAAGGCCCAAACCCACGTCCTTTAAACTTGTAGAGGAAATCATTAAATTTTAAGTGCACCCGACGGACCCCAACAAGACAGTGTCCATCGGAGCTCAGCTCGATCCCGTAGTGGACAAAGCACTGCGGACATTTTTAGGGAAAACTGGGACATCTTCGCCTGGCATCCTTCCGATATGCCCGAAATCCCACGACGGCTAGAAGAACATAGTCTAAACATCATTACAAGCTTCAAGCCCGTCAAACAGATTCTGCGCCGCCTTTCCAAGTCCAAACGACAAGCTATGGGTGAAGAATTAGCTAAACTGCTAGAGGCCGTTTTCATTCGGGAAATTAAGCACCCTGAATGGTTGGCAAACCTGGTGATTGTACCAAAGAAAGACAAATCCTGGTGGCTGTGCATCAACTTTAAAGACTTCAACAAGGCCTGCCCTAAGGACCCTTTCCCCTTACCACCCATAGACCAGATTATTGACGCCACAGCCGGACACGACTCGTTGTGTTTCCTCGATGCCTATTCCAGATACCATCATATTAAAATGAATGAATCCGACCAGGCTGCAACCGCATTCATCACCCCCTACGGGCCGTTCTGCTTGAATATGATGCCCTTTGGGCTAAAAAATGCTGGGGCTACATACTAGTGGATGATCCAAACTTGTCTCGCCAAACAAGTTGGTAAAACAGTCGAGGCATACGTGGACGATGTGGTCATCAAAACCAAACACGTTAGCCAGTTGCTCGATGACCTAAGACAAACCTTTGCCAGCCTACGTGAGTACAATATATGACTCAATCCGGAAAAATGTGTGTTCGGAGTTCCCGCTGGTAAACTGCTCGGATTCATTGTCTCCCATAGAGGAATAGAAGCGAATCCGGCCAAAATCCGCACCCTATCATAACTTGCAACTCCCACAGAGCTAAAGCATGTCTAGAGATTGGTCGGTTGCGTGGCGGCGCTAAGCCGCTTAATCTCCTGCCTCGGGGAAAAGGCTTTATCGCTCTACAGACTGCTAAAATGGTCCAATAATTTTGAATGGACTAATGACGCAGTGGCTGCGTTAGAGGAAAACAAAACACTACTGGCAAGCAATCCCATACTCACAGCACCAGGCACTGGTGAACCCATGTTATATTACATTTTTGCTACCAACCCAGTCATCACCGCCGTGCTCATCATCGAATGAGAGGAGGAAGGACACAAACTCCGGGTACAAAAACCGGTATATTACGTGTCACAAGTACTAACGCAATGCAAGTCCAGATACCCACATTACCAGAAGATAGACTACACAGTATTTATGGCATCACGGAAACGTAGACACTACTTTCAAGAGTGTTCGGTTATGGTGGCATTCGAAGTACCCCTGAACGATATAGTCAACAACAGGGACGCCACTGGCCGCATAGCCAAATGGGATATTGAGCTCCTTCCCTTTGAAATCACCTATAAGCCAAGATGGACCATCAAGTCTCAGGTGTTGGCAGATTTCCTCGCCGAATGGACACAGGCCGATCTCCCCGGGGAATATAGTACATACTCCCACTGGACAATGTACTTCGATGGATCTAAAACTTTGGCCGGACTGGGGGATGGAGTTATCCTCACATCCCCCACATGTGACAATGTTCGATACGTGTTGTAGATCATGTATGCTGATTCCAACAATGCAGCCAAATACGAAGAACTACTACACGGTCTCCGGATGGCAGCATCAATGGGCATACGCCGGCTGGAGGTACAGGGAGACTCCAACTTGGCCATCTCCTAAATCAACGGCGAATTCAATGCTAAAAACTCGAAGATGGCGGCATACAAAAACACTTTCCTCAAGATATCCGCACGGTTCGAGGGGATAGAATTCCACCACGTCACAACAAACAACAACCAAGCCGCCGAGATACTGGCCCGCATGAGGGCCAAACGCGACCATGTCCCAACAAACACTTTCCTGGAACGGCTCTTTAAGCCATCCATGGGTTGGCAGGATGATCATAAGGGCGTCGATCTAACCAGTGCTGACGAGGTTGCTCCCCTATAAATGAACCAGGCGACCAAATCATCGGCGACTCTGTAATGGACGAAACGCCTTCAGCTCATGAGGTCATGGCAGTAATCGCGCCATGGGCAGAGCCCTTCCTCGCCTACCTTCTCTACAAAGAACTCCCCGATGACCAGACGGAGGCGCGACGCATAGTTCGGCAATACAAGGCCTACAAAAGACACGAGGGAGAGTTATACAAGAAAAGCACCACCGGAATACTACAACGGTGCATATCTGAGGAAGAAGGACGACAACTTTTAGCTAAAGTCCACACAGGGATGGGCGGCCACCATGCCACAGCAAGAGCCTTAGTTAGCAAGGCCTTCCGGTCTGGTTTTTTCTGGCCCACACCTCGGGCAGACGCCCAGCTACTTGTCAAACACTGCGTGGGTTGTCAACTTTTTGCAAATCAAAGTCACATGCCCCCAACAACTCTTCGGACTATTCTGATCACCTAGCCCTTTGCGTTCTGGCGGCTGGATATGGTCGGACCACTTAAAGGGGGGACCAAGAAGAATAAATACCTACTCGTCATGGTTGACAAGTTCACCAAATGGATAGAGGCAAAACCTATCAAATCAGCCAGTTCCGAACCAGTAATTGACCTTATATCTGACATGGTACACCGTTACGACATTCCGCATAGTATAATAACAGACAATGGATCCAATTTCACGACCTAAGAGGTTAAAGACTGGTGCGCAAAAATGGGCATCAAACTTGATTACGCATCGGTGTATCATCCGTAGACCAATGCACAAGTCGAATGAGCAAATGACCTCATTTTGAGCGACATTAAGCCACGTTTGGTCCGGTCTCTTCATGAGTCCGACTGTCATTGGGTGGAGGAGCTCGACTCCATTCTATGGGGCCTGCACACCACCCCGAATAGATCAACGAGGTACACACCGTTCTTTATGGTCTATGGGGCAGAAGCAGTCCTCCCCTGCGACATTATTCATGATGCACCAAGAGTGCACATGTACGAGGAAAAGGAGGCCTGTCGTTGTTTTCTCATGACAGATGCCATGCGGTGGCTTATCATAAGTGGTTGGGGCCGGAGGATGCCGACGGGCTCCGGGTGCGAGATTGGGCACAAGCGGTGATGACACACGATGTACCCATGTCTAGGGCCCTCCATGAGAGGTAAAACCCCTAGTCTTGCTTGGTCTAGTTGGATGGATGGGTATGTGTACAAGGATGCTCCTAGAGCTGTGTCTAGAGGAGGAAGAAGGAGCAGCCGGCTCGTGTTCCTCCGCCACTAGAGAAGGGAAAGAGAGTTCCATGGGTGTGTGTAAGCGACCATTCGTCCGTCCCTATTGCATGGGGTCTTGGGGGCTTTTATATGTCATCCCCCAGCTCTTACAATATTTCATAAGTACAGTGGTGGGGGGACCCGACTGGCAGTCTCTCCGGCTTGATAGAGGGTCCTGCCGCTCGTGCCGTCTTGTCATGGGCGAGGCCCGCCGGCCGAGCAGTCCCATCTCTCGTTGGGGCCCGTAAACTGGCTCTATGATTGGTCCTCACCCACCTACCGCAGCACAGGGCACCCGGGGGCGTCGTCTAGCACCAGCCGGCCGAAGTCTCCGATATGGACAGCGGCACTGTAGCCATGCCGGGGCAGGTAATCGAGTGGCGAGGGCGTGTCAGCACTGCCCCCACCCGGTCGTGCTCACCGAGGTCACCGGCCAGGACGGTTGGATTGTAGCCATGCGCTGCGGTGTGTAAGCGGCCACTATAGCCACATGGCCGCCTATCGTGCCGGTCAAGTCGCATCGTTGCGCCTGCATGCAGAGGGACGGGACGGGGCATGTCTGTCCCTATGTCAACGAAAGAGCCGGCCCGTGGGCAGCCAGCCGCGCCCAGTCGGCCCGGGGCCCAACTGGCTCATTGACCAGTTGGCCGGGGCGCCAGCCGACACCGGCTTGCGCTGGACGTCCTCCAGCCGACCACATAGTTTTTCTTCGAAGCAAAAGGTGGAAGACCCCATTGCTTTGGCCTACCTAGGGGTATAAATCCCGTCAGTAGTCCCTGAAGCCGGCGGGGGCCCACGTCTAGCAAACGGTGGGGAGCCGTTCCCCTCAGCACCAGCCGCCCCCAGCTCGAAGGCAAAGGGACAGCCGGGTCGGCAGTTCGATCCGATGCCTCGGGTTCCGGCATGCCACCCCAAGATCTGTGCCGACACACGGCACGCCACGCGGCGAGTAATGATGATGTGGGTCCCGCGCACGTGGGGAGATGGGACGTCGCCCAAGCCTAGCCCGGTAGGACCCAGGCGTAGCCCTTGTAGGCCTCGGGGCACAGGATAGGATCCTCTGCGCCCCAAAGCGGCCGTTATGGCCCGGGGCCACCCACGCGCGCGGAATTTCCAGGAGGAGTGGGCACAAACGATCCCATGTCCCCCGGTCGTGGCCTCCCCTATAAAAGGGGAGGAAGGGCAGGAGGCGGAGGTACCCGCACCCCACTTGCCTCCTTGATGCCCTTCTTCTTCGTTGGTTCTCTCCATCCCTCGCATGCCGTCGCACCCGAGCCTGCACCCATGCTCGCACCCGCACACCGCACCGCCGCCGCGATGGACGATGGACGCGGAGGCAGTTGGGTTGGTTCCTTCGTGGTTGAGGTGGACATCGCCAAGCTGCGCCGCGCGCGCATGTTGCCGGTGGCGGAGTGGGTGGCCGCACGCACACCGGGCGACGAGATAGCACCGGCACCGCAGCCAAGGGAACACATCATGTTCCTCTGGCACTTCTCCCGGGGCTTCGGGCTCCCGGTGAGTCTCTTTTTTCATCTTCTTCTTGACACTTTCGACCTCCAGCAGCACAACCTTGGGCTGAATTCGAACTTGTACCTCTCCGCCTTCGTAATGTTGTGCGAGGGGTACCTCGGCATCCTCCCCTTCATCGAGTTCTTCAATGCCCTCTTCTATCTCAAGTCTTTAAAGAGCGACGCATGTGGGGGCATGATGGTGTGCTGCCGCGGCATCGCTCGCTTCCCCCCTCTCTCTGATCGACTCCATCAAGGGGTGGCACCGAACGTTCTTCTATGTGAAGAACGTTGACCCGAGGACGGATTACATCCAGCTACGGCCGTTCGAGGACAGGTTGTCCTCTCAGCAGAACTGGCAGGGACCTGCCCCACGCGGCGTGGCCTTGGACGAGCTCGCCCGGCTCATGCAGCTGAAGAGCGCCGAGAGGCTGGTTGCCGCTGACCTGGTGGCGGCCTTTGTCTTGCACCGGGTCTCGCCCCTCCAGATGAGGCCACACCGGATCTGCGACATGTCCGGCCGACACGACCCCTGCCGGTAGTCCACAGTCGAGCTGACGCCGGCTCAGGTGGTGAAGCGGATGAATGCCCTCACGACGTTCAAGCTGAAGACCTCCTCGTGGTCCTTCGGCATGGAGCCGTACAACCACATCAACCGGTCTCTCCTAGTGAGTTTTTTCGTCGAGGCGGTTCTTTCTCGTTTGGTATTCCCCAGCCGGTAACCGTCTGCAGAACTTACGTTCAAGTGTTGCCCGCAGCTGTTGGTGCGACAGAACATGCCAGACGGCCCGGACCCGCAGATCCTCAAGGCGGAGCATGAGGACTCCGACTCTCAAGACTTCTAGACGGGAGGCCTCCCAGAGGAAGGAGTGGACTCCACGGGGGGGGGGGGGGGGGCGACGATCCGGAGGATCCGCGAGGCGGTGCTCTTGGTGGGGCCGGAGGGTCCGGCGCAACCAGGGAACCCAGCGGAGCGGGTGAGTTCCCTCTTGCCCCCTCCATCCAGGACTGGACAGATGAAGACGATTTGATGATTCTAGACGGACCTCCTCCCGCTGCGCGCCAGGACCGGAGGAGCAAGGAGCGACCGGCTCGAGGCCCGGCGACCGAAGCGGCCGGCCAGGGGAAGAGGCCGCCTCACAGGGGGCCGGCGGCCTTGCCGCCCGGCCTGAAGTGGGTGAAGGTGGCAGTGCGGAAGCCACCACCACGCGCTAAGCGGGCCCTGCCCCTTGTTATCGCGTAAGTTCTTCGTCTTTGTGAGAGTTTTTGCTTTCGCCTTGCAAGCCGGTTAGCGATCGGTTCTTGGACGCTGTAGTGACCCCATCGAGATCCAAGATGAGGAGCCGGCGGGGGAGACGACGGATGCCGCCAGCCGGCTGGCCTGCGAGCATGCGGCCACCCAGTAGGAGGAAAAGAGGAGGCTCGCAGAGCTGCGAACCTCCCAGTCCGGCACGCGGGGAGGGGCTATGCACCCCGGGACCTCGAGCGGCCGGAGGCGGAGGGGGTCGGCGGACCCCCCACGGGCGTCAGACTTGGCAGTGGAGTCCACCCGCATGTCGAGGCCTCCGTCAAACGAGCTGCGAGGGGCGGCCATGGACTCGCCAGCGCCTCCGCCCGCACAAGAAACGGCCCAGGTGAGGGAGGCGACGACGGATCCGTCTCCCAAGGCGACCCAGCCTGAGGTGCTGGAGGTAACCCCGCCTGCGGCCGAGCTGGCCCGGGTCGAGATGCCGAAGGTTCCGGCAGTCCCGAAGGCGACGTCGGAGGCGCCGCCGGAGACGTCAGCCAGGGAGGTGGAGGTGCCTTCCGGCGCAACCGACGCGCCGGAGCGGCCGGGAGAGGAGGCGGCTGCGGCATCGGGTGGGGGGGAGGCGACTCGCGGCCCCTTGCCGTCATCAACCCGCCCCCGGCGGCTGGAGCCGCGACGAGCCCGGGTGGCAGCGGCGGCTGGGCTTGGAGGGCCCTGCGATCAATGCAGGAGGTCATCCGGGACTGGGAAGCGCTGGCGAGCGCGCCGGCCCTACCGGCCCACCAGGCAGGCGGCCCGGTCCCGTCCTTCACGGACTTGGGCAGTGTCCTGGACCGGTGCCGGTAGGAGCTGGCCCGGTTGCAGAGACGGCGGACGCTGCCCTTCAGCGTGCAGAGGTAAGCCAACACTTTTGCCTTAGAGTTTTTAGTGGGGGCGCGCGGGCGTACCCATTGGGTGTAGCCTCCGAGATGCGGGCCGACTGACCGGCTGACGGGCAGCCGGGCCGGATCACCTTTGAGCATGTCTTGACCTTTGCCCCCCTTTCTTGCGACATGAGGGAACCTCTCTGTGGCAGAAGCTGCTTGCGGAAGCGGTCGCCATCCACGACCGTGGCAAACATGGCTTCTACCGCCTGGAGGAGGAGCTGGCGCGCGTGCAAGGTCGATTGCACTTTGTAGGAGCGACACATAGCCTCCGTGAATCGGCTGACATTGGTTGCGTCTTGCAGGCGAGCTGGCCACCCTCTGGGGGGAGAAGACTGGGCTTGTCGCCGAACGGGACCGGATGACACGGGACGTCCAGGTGGCCGCGTAGGAGGCGAACCAGCTAGCCGCGCTGCTGGTCAACGGGGAGGCGGCTCCGGACCGGCTCAAGGCCGAGGCGACAAAGGAGGTGGCGGCCCGGGAGGCGGCCGTCAAGGAGGCGGCTAATGCCGCCCTGAGGACTGCCGCCCTTCAAGGCAAGGTGACCCACCTTGAGAATACGCTCGAGGCGGTCAAGGGTTCCCTCGCCACCTTAGAGGCGGCCCGGAAGTCGAAGCACGAGGCGGTGCTCCACTTCGCCTTTGGGGTGGACGACGCGATCGAAGGTAGGTGCCAATCTCTCTCTTTCCCCAGCCGGTTGCTCTTCCTTTTGCCGTTTCTCATGTTTCATCTTGCTTTTCTTTCCTTCTCTTCTCCTTCCTTCCAGGGCGTTTCCCAGAAACTCATCGCCGTGCTGTGCGCGCCGTTGAGGAGCACTGGGAATACCTTCGGGAGTGCGGTCGCCCCGTCGAGGAGCACGCCACGTGGGACATGGACGAGATTGGGATTGCCATCGAGATGCGGATGACCCATCTCGAGCGGAGCGTGGAGCGGCTCAAGACAGCCGCAAGGAGGTCATCGCCGCGCTGTGGCTGGGCCGTGGGGGAGGTCCGATGCACCGCGTGGCTCAGTGGCTGGAGCATGCCATCCTCCGCCTCGAGGCCTGGAAGGCATCGGCCGCCCGAGCCGGGGCGCGGATGGCACTCCGGTTCATGACATCTTGGTACCGTGGTGTGGACCTGGGCCAGCTGGCGACCATGCGGGACGTGCCGGCTGCAGAGCGGGAGGCCCGCAACGGGAGGCCCGTCAGTCGGCCCTTGTAGAGCGGGCCAACGAGCTCGCATCATATGTTGACGCGGACGAATTCTTGCCAGCCCTTGGCGAGGATGGCGAGCCATTGCCTGAGGACTCCTTCGGCATCCCTCAAGGGCCGGCGGATGACGAAGTCACCGACGAGAGCACCGACTCGAGCGGCGAGACGGTCGAGACCGAGGAGCCCGCCACAAAGGCCGAGGAGGCTGACCCAAAGACTATGACCACCTCAAAGGCGAGGACCGAGCCGCTTCGCGACGCGCCGGCTGGGGGCACGCTGGCTGGCGACGCGCCAGTGGCCTAAGCCCCCGTGCATCTTTTTTATCTTTTTTTCCTGCATGTAAAAACTTGAACCCACCCACTAGGGGTGTTTGTGTAATGAACCGAATGCTGCTCGTGGGCCACTTTTGCCTTAATGTTTATGTCATGAATATTCTGTTGTGTTTGCCTTGTGACTCATGCCACCTCGTCCTTATCCCTTTTTGCCTGCCTCGACTCTTTCCGTTTCTACTCGTTTTCCCCTTTGCTTTTGGCCCCGCCAGCCCGCCAGCCGAGAGCCGGTCTGTAGCTGGGTCGAGGCGTCCGCCTCAGGGGAGCCGGTTCAAAACTTAGGAATCGCAAGGTTTTTTTGGGATAAGTAGAGTGGTAGAGACGCGACGAGGGTCCGGCTGGGCCCCGAAGGGGTCTCCCTTTGTTTTGACCTTTCGTGTGAGCCAAACCTTGCCGCCCCGGGGCCCCGTCAGCCGGACAGCTAGGGGCCGGTTCTATAGCTAGTAAGGGTGGGGAAGTTTGGCCAACTCACGCTACTTAGCTATTTTTTACAGAGGTGCTTCTAGTCCAGCCGGCTAGCCCCCGGGCCTAGGAGCCAGGCCTAGGAGCCGGTGAGTGAGGAACACTTTTGAAAGAAACAAAACGGGGTGCACTCCAAGATCCATCTTGGGGTGCCCATTGCATTCATAAGCCCAAAAGGACGGGGATACATACATACATTGATTTTCCTCAGCAGTAAAACGGGCCCAAGAGCGCTGCGTTCAATGGGCGCTCTGTTTCTTCACCGGAAGCATCTGTTTTGCGCTTCTGTGGCTTCTGGGCGTCTATCAGGTAGTACGAATTGTTGCGTAGCGCCTTGCTGATGATGAACGGGCCCTCCCATGGGGAGGACAGCTTGTGCTATCCGGCGGTTCGCTGGATCCGTCTGAGGACTAGGTCCCCCTCGCGGAACGCGAGTGGCCAGATTTGCTTGTTGTGGTAGTGCCAGAGTTTTAGCTGGTAGATTGTTGTCCGTCTCAATGCCAGTTCATGAGCTTCCTCGAGTAGATCGATGTCGTCTTATCTTGCCTCCTTTGCGTTCTTCTCCGTGTACAGGGTGACCCGGGGCGAATCAAACTCGATGTCGGTTGGGATGATCGCCTTGGACCCATACATGAGGAAGAAGGGAATGTAGCCGGTTGACCGGTTCAGGGTGGTCTAGAGACTCCAAAGGATGGCCGGCAGCTCGTCGATCCCGTAGCCAGTCGACCTTACCAGCAACGTCACTAGACGGGGCTTGATACCGGATAGGATGAGGCCGTTCGCCCTCTCGACCTGGCCGTTGGACTGCGGATGAGAGACGGAGGCCAGGTCGAGCTGGATTCCTTTCTTGGAGCAGAAACGTGCAAGTGCACCCTTGGCGAAGTTGGTGCCATTGTAGGTGATGCTGCTGTGGGGAACGCCATATCATACCGTGATGTCATTGATGAACCGGACGACCGTGGGGCCGTCCAGCTTCTTGATTGGTCGCGCCTCGATCCACTTGGTGAATTTGTCGATGGCCACTAGTAAGTGCGTCATGCCGCCTCGAGCGTTCTTGAATGGGCCCACCATGTCCAACCTCCAAATGGCGAAAGGCCACGAGAGGGGGATGGTTTGGAGGGCCGTTGCCGACAGGTGGCTTTGCATGCTGAAGCGTTGGCGGCCCTCGCACTCGTCGACCAATTTCTTGGCCGCATCGAGAGCCGTCTGCTAGAAGAAGCCGTGGTGGAAAGCCTTGGCCACTAGGGTCCGGGAGGCGGCATGATGCCCGCACTCGCCCTGATGAATGTCGAGGAGGATCTCCAGACCCTTTTCCGGCTCGAGCATCGCTAGAAGACGCCGATGGTGCTGCGGTGGATGAGCTCGTTGTTGATGATGCCGTAGGCCGTGGCCTGGCGCTATATTTACCTAGCCAGAGCCACGTCCAGAGGCAGCTCGCCCCGTAGAAGGAACGCTAAAATGGGTTGGGCCCACGAGGGGGCCGCGATGGCGGCCGGCTCGGGAGCCCTCGAGACTGGTTGATCAGTCCCCGGGACCGGTTCGCCAGCTCCCGGGACCGGCTCGGGAGCCCCGAGGCTGGTTGGCCAGCCCCCGGGTTTGGCTCGGTGGCCCCCAGGGCCGGCTGGTTGGTGATCACCATGACGACCGTGCCGCCGGGGCTGGCCACCTCAGGCGTCGTCGGCTCGATCGGAGCCGGCTGGGCGGCCGACTATTCGAGAGCCGGTGGTGAAGTTGCCGGAGAGGCGACCGAGGCCATCGATGGGCTAGCGACACCCGCCGGCACGAAGATTGACTCCGATTCTGAGGAATGCTTGATCGACGGATTGAGCAGCCGTTCGAGGGAGACGCCGGCTAGGATGGCCTGCCGGGTGGAGCCAATCTTTGCCAGCGCATCGACTTGCCTTCCTATTTGCTATTGAGGTGGGAGCCGATGGTGACGCATTGAGCCGGGTTGGCCATGCCAAGAGGGATTTGCTTGGCATACTTAGATGGCTGGAAGGAGGCCTCGTCGGTGGATTACGAGGGTGGAGCCGGCACGGCCGGCTGGCTCGCAGCAAGGGCCACGATCCGGTCGAGCTGCCGTTTCTCCTTGGTGATCTCTAGGGCCTCGGCCAACTGGCTGCCGTCTCGAGCGCATTCGAGTGACATCTTGTAGTCGCCCTTGATGGTGATGATAACCTTTTGGCCCGGCATCTTGATCTTGAGGTAAGCATAATGGGGGACCACCATGAAGCTGACAAGAGCCGGCCGGCCCAACAATGCATGGTAGGGGCTCGCGAGGTCCACGACCTCGAATAGCACTGGCTCACGGCGGAAATGGCTGGGTCCGCCGAAGAGGACGCCAAGCGTGATCTTGCCGACAGGGGAGCAAGACTTCCCAGGCACAATGCCATGGAAAACCGCCCGACTCGCCTGCAGGTCTTCTATCTTCAGCCCCAGCTTATGCATCATGTCGAGGTAGAGAATGTTGATGCTGTTGCGACTATCTATCAGCACCCGCAAGAAGCGGCAGGCTTGCTCCTTGGTGGCGATGGTGGGGTCGAGGACCAAGGCGTAACTGCCGGGATTTGTCATCACGACAGGGTGATCGGCCTGGCTCCAAGTGACCGACTTCTCCGACAAGTGCATGAACTAGGGAGTTTCCGGCATGGTGGCGTTCACCTCACGGCGGAGCCGGCGCTGAGCGTGTTTGCTTGTCTCTTCACTGGTGAAGATGATGTAGCAACCGTCCTGGTTAAGGAATTGGTCGATCAAACGACCGTCGTTCGGAGCCATTGCCGGCACCGGGGCGGTCGCTTGGGCCGGGGCCGACGCGCGGGATGGCACTGCGGGAGGAGCCAGAAGGCCATCCCCCTGGGCCAATCGCTGTGAGAAGCTGCACAACCAGAGCGTGTGCATAGAGGGCTTGGCCCCTGAATGGTTCTTGCAGGGGAGATCAAGCATTTGCTCGAAGGTGAGCTTCGGTTGCCAGGCAGCCTTGCCGGTGCGCTGGCGCTGGCTGGAAGGCTGGACAGCCTGCTCCTGATCCTTGACGGTATTGACCTGCCAGCTCCCGTAGCGGGGATCCAGCTGGTCGTTCTTTCGCTTGTTGTTCTACGGCTGCCGGTTGTCGGCAGCCGGCCGGGTCGTGGCCGGCGTCATCATTGCCTTGGCGAGCGGGGTCGTCTTGACCCGGATGGCCGAATCGGCCATGGCGTATTTGTCCGCCTTGGTCATGAGCTCGATGAGCATGGCCGGCTCGGAGCACATGAGGTTGTGCTTGAGAGGGGTGACGCCCCGATAGCCCTCGATAAAGTACTGCATGGCCTGGACCTCGTGCACCCCCTCGCAGGAGTTGCGGAGCTCGGTCCACCGGGTAAGGTAGTCGCGGAGGGATTCGTCCGGCCCCTGAACGCACATGGAGAGTTCACGGGGACGGCCAGGCCGCTTGTAGTTGCTGGTGAAGTTGCGGACGAAAGCCTCCTCGAAGTCCTTCCAAGTGTTGATGCTATCGTCCACCAGGTTGTTGATCCAGGTGCGGGCCGAGCTGATCAGCATAAGGGGGCGTAGCAAACGGCTACACATTTATTCCCCCTGGCGATGCCCATCACGGTGGTGTAGTCGATCAGCCAATCCTCGGGTTTGGCGGCCCCGTTGTATTTCATGGTGTCCCTAGGGAGCGTGAAGCCGGTTGGGAACGGCTCGGTGCGAATTCGAGGGCCGAAGCAGGCCGGACCAATCGATCCCTCCTCCTCGAGAAGGGCGTATTGCACGAGTTTGTCAAAGAGGTTGCGGGCATCGTTCTCGCTGCGGGAGATGCACGGTCCGAGCCGAGCCGAGAGTTCGGGGCGGACGGTGGTTGGCGCCGACTGCCGCGACTCGTGCCACGGAGGCAGCGTGTGCCCCTTGCTACGCAGGCTGTCGGATGCTGGTGCTTCATGGTGGCGGCCGCTTCGAGGCGGCTCGTTGGTGCGCTGTCTGCCAGCAGTCGGCTGCTCACTCCCCAGCGTCTGAGAGGGCTGGGGGTTGTTCGCTTCGGCCCGGCGGCCGGAAATGCGAGGGGAGCAGGAGTACTGGACTTTTGGCGGCCGGCAGTTCCGATGCCCTTGCGCTCGGGCAGGGGGCCTTCAGTGGCGGCGCTGCCCGTTGCGAGTTGATGATGTTGTACGTCAGCAGCATCGATGAGCTCCTTGATGTGGCTCTCATGGGCAGCACGCTCTTCGCCCTCCAAGGTAGCCAATTCCTCGTAGGCCACCATGAGAGCCTGCAGGTTAGCCGCGGGGGTGTCGTAGACAGGCATTTTGCTGCCGAGGATTTCGTAGGGCTTGGTACCAGCCAGGGTGATCGGAGTACTCAAGCCCTAGAGGGCCGCACCGAGCGGGTCGGACATGCCGACGCAGGCGGCGACCACAGTAGCCGCGACCCGCGCTCGTCCGGACATGGTGGAGGAAGTGATGGCCATCACCCCCATGCGATCGTGGGACCCGCTGGGCGGAGCCGCAGCGAGTGCACCCACTGCTATGGGCGGGCCAGCGCAGATGAGCACCCCCGCGGGGTACTCGTCAGCGGCCGGAGCCTCGGCGAGGCTGAGCCTGCTGAAGCGCTCACTGAGCGCGTCGATGTCAGCCGTGTGGCCGATGGAGTTGCCCACAAGGCATGCTGAGGCAAGCCCCACGAGCACCCCATGGTCTTGCCGGGACAAGCGGCGACGGCGGGGAATGGCGAGGGGTCCCGCCTGGAGCATGAATCCTGCCGGCGCCGCGTAGGGCCCCACGGTGGGCGCCAACTGTCGTCGTTTTCTCACGACACATGCCATGGGGTGGCTTATCGTAAGTGATTGGGGCCGGAGGATGCCGATGGGCTCCAGGTGCGAGATTGGGCACAAGCGGTGGTGACACACGATGTACCCAGGTCTAGGGCCCTCCGTGGGAGGTAACACCCCTAGTCCTGCTTGGTCTAGTTGGATGGATGGGTATGTGTACAAGGATGCTCCTAGAGTTGTGTCTAGAGGAGGAAGAAGGAGCAGCCGACTCGTCTTCCTCCGCCACTAGAGAAGGGAATGAGAGTTCCGTGGGTGTGTGTGAGCGACCATTCGTCCGTCCCTGTTGCATGGGGGGCTCGGGGGGTTTTATAGGCCAACCCCCCGGCTCTAACAATATGTCATAAGTACAATGGTGGGGGGACCCGGCTGGCAGTCTCTCCGGTTGGCTAGAGGGTCCTGCCGCTCGTGCCGTCTTGTCGTGGGGCGGGCCCGCCGACCGAGCGGTCCCATCTCCCGTTGCGGCCCGCCAGCCGGCTCTGTGATTGGTCCTCGCCCACCTACCGCGGCCCGGGCCGCCCGGGGGGCATCGTCTAGCGCCAGCCAGCCGAAGTCTTCGGTACGGCCGGCGGCACTGTAGCCATGTCGGGGCAGGTAATCGAGTGACGAGGGCGAGGGCAGGTAATCGAGTCAGCACTGTTCCCCCACCCGGTCACGCTCACCGAGGTCAGCGGCCAGGACGGTTGGACTGTAGCCATGCACTGCGGTGCGTAAACGACCACTTTAGCCATAGGGCCGCCCACCGTGCCGGTCATGTTGCGTCTTCGCACCTGTGCGCAGAGGGACGGGACGGGGCATGTCTGTCCTAATGTCAACGGAAGAGCCGGCCCGTGGGCAGCCAGCCTCGCCCAGCCAACCGGGGGCCCAACCGGCTCCTTGACCAGCCGGCCGAGGCCCCAGCCGGCACCGGCTTGCACTAGACGTCCTCCAGCTGGCCACGACCAGCCGTCCACGTAGTTTTTCTTCAAAGCAAAAGGGGGAAGACCCCGTTGCTTTGGCCTACCTAGGGGTATAAACTCCGTCAAGGCCGAGTTAGATCGGCAGGACGACCTGGACGCCTTAGAAGAAGAACGCGACATAGCTTGGGATCGCTCTACTTTTTATGAACAACAGGCCCGACGTTACCAAAGTAGGGAGGTTCGGGCAAAAGCGTATAACATGGGTGAATTCGTCTTACGGATCCCGGAGAAGCAGAAGCAAAAACTCAACCCAAATGGGAGGGCCCCTTCATAATCGACGAAATACTCACGAGAGGAGCTTACCGTCTTCGGAACCCGTCGGACAAACGCCATGAATAAAACCCAGGGAACGCAGCTCGTCTTCGGCGCTTCTACGGATAAACCTGTGTCGTCACATTCTCTACCATTTACCTCCTTTTTATTTCCTTTTTATTTACTTTTTCCTTTCCCTCCCACCTTGCTGTTTGGTAGGTACGAATTTTCCCCCTTTTTCCAAAATCTATGTTCGGTTCAACCGGTCTTATACTAAGATTTTTGGCTTACACCTTTTCATGTTAAATCCGAACACATCACGTGGTGGCTTATTTACGAAGCTAATTATATCATATTATAAGCATTTATTCACATTTATTGTGTACACATATTTCCCTTGTCGTTTTTAAGCCATCATATGCATCAAATCGAACTAAGACTTTGCCAAGCTGGGTTGCCCTGCTCCTGTGCTTACCCTCTATGTTCCCGATTGTTTAGCTAGAGGGTAAAGGGAGCACCTCTACGATTGTTACGACCAGGTAATCCGGATACGTATCTCAGACGGGTGAAGCCAAAAGCTAGCTATCTTCAGTAGACAATTGATCGGATAGGACAGATTCAAACAATCATACTATGGTCGTTGTCACCATTACCCAAGCTTCTTTTCTCACATAAGCCATTAGCCGCATACTAGCAGTATACAACCTTACTACCTACTATTTATGTAGCACCCTGAAGAAAGGTATCGATAGAGGTACTATTTTCTTCGAAATATGTTTCTTACGCTAAGCAGTACTATAACATATCTCCCTGTGTGCTTTATGTCAGTTTGCACCAAATGGCCGGATTGCCTGGTTCCCTGAACATAATTCACTCTTCTAAGGTGACAATTTACAAGGAACACTCTCAAGCTCTTAGCGCGGGAGGTCAAAGCCGATGGCTGGTTAAGACAAAGTTTACAACACAAAGGGAGTAATTCCTCGATTATTAGTACATAGTTACATATAATCATACATCTGGCTGCTGATCGAGATTGTCTATTATGGCGTCCAAGGATCAATCTTCTTGTGAGATATGGGCGGCAGACATCACCTGGTCGTATACTAGGTGGAGCAACACTTCTTGTCCATCTGACCCTACTAGACCAACCCGAGCCATAAGCTCGGGGTTAAGACCGGTATAACGGGTCTTGATCATAGCCCACGCCTCTCATTCTCCCCCTAGACAAGCTGGTGTCTTCCACAGCTCGAACCTACTTCGGGCTCCCTTGAATATATTGACCAGTTCGGTCATCTCCTCCGGAGGTTTCTTTGCGGGCCATAACGCCTCTACCATGCTCTTCAAGGCTTTCTGAGCCTACTCATGAAGGGTAGACAACTCCTTTAGAAGGCTTTCCTGGTAGGATCTGATGTCTTCTTTGGGTCACCCAGATAGGAGACCTATACATGAGTCAAGGCATGCCCATTATGCTTCATTTATAAGAAGTACTTTATGATGTTAGAATCACACTTACCGAACATGCCCCTTTGTAATTTCTTGTTAACTCCTTGGGCCTGGGCCAATTGAGCCTTTAAGCTCTCAATTTCTTTGGCCTGTTGTTCATTCTCCACTTGAAGGCGGTTCTTCTCTTCAAGATGTCGTTGCAAAACACGAAGGCCGGCCTCATGCTGACACTTGGCGTACCACTGAGATTCTCGAGCTGTGTCCAAATCTCTTTGCAATTTCCCTATTGATTCAGCTGCTAAAAAGTACCCTTGTGTCAGCATGGGAATATACTAGACCAGCAGAACAGATATACTCGCCATGTGCTTCCCGGGTAAAACTCTTAATGTTCTCCAATTCGGCTTTCACAGATTCCACCTATGTTCGGCTGTCCTCCAGTTGCTTGGCCAGCTACTCGTTCTGCTGCTTTGATGCCTATATTAGCAATAAAGCAATTCAAGGACCCTTAATTCGGTCGTTCCGACCAATTTAAGGCTCGGGGGCTACTGGGTTTATACGAGCGTTCGGTCTCTAATAGCTGATTACTCACTTGCAGGTTGGACAATATTAATTTCATGGCCTCCCCGAACCCAGCTCGAGCAGCTCCGCTGTGTGCATCCGCCGTGCATAGGGCATTGAACTCTTGTTCCGAGAATGCTGGGTGACGCATGGCTTCTCGCCACCGCCGATGATTCATGGTGCTTCCTACCTCGGATTTGGTAACGGACACTGCGTCCCCGGAATCAACAGGGGCTGGGTTAACCATGGAAACCTCCGTAGCAGGTTCAACATGAGCGGAAGACCTGGAATTTTGGGCACTACCAGACGCTCTGGCGACATCCTCAGCAGGTGATGGCTGAATGCTTTGCCTGAATATTTCGATATAAGGTTCTTGTGAGGCCCTATCGATAGTAATAATAAATAAAACAGCTGAACACGGTACCTTTGAGTTGAGAAATTGGGTAGGTTTGTCCCCATGACCGGCTCGTTCAATGGATCCCTGTTACGGACTTGTCCGGGCATTGACGTCGTAGTCGATGCATGTAGCGTGGACCGAAAACGCTTGGGAGGAGGAGTTGGTGCATTCAGATCATTGGAGAATACTTGCCTTTTGTGGGACGATTTTTTATTCTTCTTGCTTATTGTAGGGGTAGGGAATGATCTAGGATAATCAACTATAATGGCCACCTTGAAGCTATCAAGGCTCTCCTGGTAGAAAACTCCGTCTTCGAGCTCAATTGTCTGATCTGGGTCGTCATGAAAGCCCGTGTTGTCATCATGGGAATAGTCCTAGGTCTGGGGGTGGACAGTTAACTGTCTCTATGAAGCTCCTCCACTCCTGTTCACATGAAGTTAAAGGCTTCGATCAAAAAAGGGACACATTGAAAACCCGAATTATGGTCACAGAGTTGAAAGGCGCACCCATTCGATGGGATTGTGGCCTGAGTATCCCTCCTTGGTCGACCGCCAAATAAAATCTTCTTGCTCCCCTTTGTACATGTCGGCCAGTGTGGCGTCTAATGCTGTTTGATCGACAGGGCCTAGTCTTCGGGAGCGAGTAGTGTCACTTGTTCCGTTGTAATGCCACAACGGGTGGATCCTCTACTGAAGAGGCCGAACGCACCGGGTGATGGCAGCAGCCATGACTACTATCATGGTCAGCTTGTGATGGGCTAGTACCCTCACTTGGGTTGCCAAGCGTTGCACTTCAACATTGTCTTCTTGGGACGAACTCTTCGGACGCGAGGTGTACCTTTTCTTCAAGGGGGCGTCGGAGTATTCGGGAAAACCCTTAGAGCTGGATCGAATAGGGGGACATCCTCGATGTAGAACCATTCCGAAGACCATTCTTCGAACTCCTTCGGTGTTCCCATTGGATACCCTATCCTCGCTATGCAGCATATTTCGGCTCCGCCGACCTCTAAAATTGACTTTTCTTGAGTGTGAGGGACAAGGAAGAAGTACTTCCTCCACAATTCAAAGTGTGCTTCACAGCCCAGGAACATCTCGCAAAGGGTGACGAAGCCCGAGACATGCAAAATAGACCTTGGGGTAAGGTGGTGGAGCTGGATCCCATAGAATTCCAATAACCCTCTCAAGAATGGATGAATGAGACACCCGAGACCCCGCAGGAGAAAGGGCACGAAACATACATGCTTGCCCTTTTGTGGATTGGGGAAATTCTCCACGAAAGCCTTGCCATTGAATGAAGACAAACCGGCCCGGTAACTACCAGATTCGAGGAAGGAAGGTACCCTTGAGTCTTGATGTTGTGGATTCGAAGAAGGGATAAGGAGCATCTTGTCCAATCCCCGGGACAAGAGCCGTAAGGGAGCGAGGATGAGCTTGGGGCGCTCGCCATGTTTTTTGTGACGATCTTCTATTGGAAGTTTTTTCTGATGGGAAGGAAGAAGAGGATGTGGCCTAGACCACGATTCAGTTTGTTTAAATGGGTGGTGCCTCCTTTGTGAGAGGGGCAGTTTTGTAAAAAGCCGCTGAACCACTCGTCTCCCTATGATGCTCAAAAATCGAAAAACGCTGACAGTTGTTACAATGGACCTGACAAGCTCGTGACGCTTAGGATTTCATCGATGACAGAATGGTTGCCGAACAAGAAGGGATGAGGGACTCGCCTCGCAAGCCAAAGACTTTCACGCACAAAAATTGCATGGATATACCTCGGCGTTGGAGGCTAGTCCGGGGGCTACTGAGGGAGTCCTGGTTTAAGGGGTCCTTAGTGAGCCAACCTATTTTTCATGGGGCAGACTATGTGGGCCATAGGATGAGCATTGGATGATCAAAGGCCCTGTCGCTAGGGTGGAAGCTTGAAGGAGCCGTGGCCTGTCCTCCAACTTGTCGATGGTAGATAGGCATGTTTTTCCTTCGATGTACAACCGACCATGTGTAAACCCTAGGTACCCTGGGTGTCTATATAAGTCGAAGGGTTTTAGGTTGTAGGACGGAAGACAACTCATATAGGGTTTAGTCGTTCGTCTCGAGCTATATCAACTCTATAACCCACATATCATCAATACAATCAAGTAGGACGTAGGGTATTACCTCCATAGAAGGGCCCGAACCTGGGTAAACACCATCTCATTCGTCTCCTGTTAGCATCAATTCTAGTCTCACAGCTCGGGACCCCTGACCCGAGATCTGTTGGTTTTGACATCGACAGTTGTCTCCGCCGCAGAGCCAAAGTCGGGACCAGACTCGAAGACCATATGATGTCATTGAAAGGAACCAGGTCACTGATACGTCTCCAACATATCTATAATTTTTGATTGTTCCATGCTATTATATTATCATTGTTGGATACAATATATGCATTTATACACTATTTTATATCATTTTTGAGAACTAACCTAATAACCTAGTGCCCAGTGCTAGTTACTATTGTCTTCTTATTCTTGGCCTTTCAAGAAAACTGTACTAAACGAAGTCCAAATGCCACAAAACTTTCTGATGATTTTTCTGGAGAAATATAAGACCTAGAAGCTTTGGAGGGATACTGTACTCCACACGGGGTGGTGCCAAACCAACGGGGTGCGCCTAGGAGGGTGGCCATGCCTTGATGGCTTGGGACCACCTCCCGACACCTCTTGACCTAACTCTGCCTCTATAAATTCTCATAAATCGGGAAAACGCCCGAGAGCCAGCCAAAATATTTTTTTCTGCCCATGCAAGTCTCCGTCCATTGTGTGCCCATCTGGAGCCCTATTTCGGTGCCCTTCCGGAGGGGGGATCGATCATGAAGGGTGTATACATCAACCTTGATGCTTCCATGATGATGTGTGAGTAGTTCACCACAGACCCTACGGGTCCATAGCTAGTACATAGATGTCTATCTCTCTCTATGATCTTCAATACAAAGTTCATCACAATTCTCACGATGATCTATTCGATGTAATCTTCTTTGTGGTGTGGTTTTGGGACCTGATGACTTGTGGGTTTATGATTAGATTATTCATGAAAATATATTGAGTCCTTCATAAATTCTTATATACATTATTTTTATAGCTTCGTATTTCTCCCTGATCTATCAGTTTGGTTTGGCCAACTAGACTGATTTATCTTTAGTGCGAGTGATGCGCTGTGATGGGTTCAATCTTGCGGTGTTCTATCCTGATGGTAGAAGGGGTCAAGCCACGTATTGTATTACTTCCATTAAGGGAAAAATGATTAGATTTATTCATATTGATTGGATTTAATTTGTCTACATCATGTCATCTTGCTCCAAGCATTACTCTGTTTTTACTTAATACTCTAGATGCATGCTGGATAGCCGTCGATGGGTGGAGTAATAGTAGTAGATGTAGGTAGGAGTCGGTCTAGTTACTTATGTATGTGATGCCTATATGCATGATCATTGTCATGAATAAACATTTCATAACTATGTGCTTTTCTATCAATTGTCCAACAGTAATTTGTTTACCCACCGTATGCTTTCTTCGATAGAGAAGCCTCTAGCAAAAACTATGGACCCGGGTCTTCACAAAATATACTACAAAAACCCTTAAAATATCGCTGCCATTTATTTTGTATTATTTTATTTTATACTTATATATCTAGCAATCACTACTTTATACTTGCAAGTAACGAGTTCAAGGGGCTTGACAACCCTCTTGCCCGTGTTGGGTGTAATTGTTTGTTCTTCTGTGTGTAGGTGCGGATGACGAGAGTTTGCGCTATTATCCTATTACTTAAATAACCTTTGTTCTCAATGAGGTAAATACTTATCTCTACCGTACTGCATCTCCTCAGCTCTTTGGGGAAAATCCCATCACAACTTACAAGTAGCAGGAAGAATTTCTAGCGCCGTTGCTGGGGAGACATCATCAAATTCTTATCAAGTACCTTTACACAAATGATCATTCACTTGTTATACTTTTTATTTATTATTATATTTTACTTTATATAAAAATAAGAAAATACAAAAATATTTATATTTTCTTGTTTCCTTAGTTGTCTAGTTTACTCGTTTGCTTGCTAGTTTACTTATTTCATCACCATGTCTCAAGATACTACTAAGTTGTGTGACTTTTTAAATACTAATAATAATGATTTTATTAGTACCCCTATACCACCCGCCATTTTTGTGGAGTTTTACGATATTAATGTTGCATTATTGAATCTTTTTATGAAATAACAAGTTTGGCATAGAGATTTGCAAAGTACACACGGATCTGAATGTCGCAGACCCGTTGACTATAAGACCTCTCTCACATGCAAAGCATGATCGAGCCCCAGATCTCATTGGGTGTTATATTCATAACAATGCGAATCACATGGTGATGTGAACTAGATTATTGACTCTAGTGCAAGTGGGAGACTGTTGGAAATATGCCCTAGAGGCAATACTACATTAGTTATTATCATATTTCCTTGTTCATGATAATAGTTTATTATCCATGCTATAATTGTATTGATCGGAGACTTAGATACATGCAACAGGTATCTCCGAGGGTGTCTATTGGGTTGGCATGGATCAAGACTGGGATTTGTTACTCAGTGTGACGGAGAGGTATCTCAGGACCCACTCGGTAAGACAACATCACAATAAGCCTTGCAAGCAATGTGACTAAGTGTTAGTCACGGGATCTTGTATTACGCAACGAGTAAAGAGACTTGCCGGTAACAAGGTTGAACTAGGTATGAAGATACTGACGATCGAATCTCGGGCAAGTAATATACCGAAGAACAAAGGGAACATCATATGGGATTAACTGAATCCTTGACATAGAGGTTCGACCGATAAAGATCTTCGTAGAATATGTAGGAACCAATATGGGCATCCAGGTCCCGCTATTGGTTATTGACCGTAGAGGTGTCTCGGTCATGTCTACATAGTTCTCGAACCTGCAGGGTCTGCACACTTAAGGTTCGGTGATGTTTTAGTAGTATAGAATTATGTATGGTGGTGACCGAATGTTGTTCGGAGTCCCGGATGAGATCCCGGACGTCACGAGGAGCTCCGGAATGGTCCGGAGGTAAATATTGATATATAGGAAGTCCTGTTTTGGTTGCCAGAAAGGTTTCGGGCTCATTGGTAGTGTACCGGGAGTGCTGGTAGTGTACCAGGAGACCATCGGGAGGGGTATTTCGACCCAAGAGGCTACATGGGATGTGGGAGAGGAAATACCAGCCCTCAGTGGGCTGGTTGAATTCCCACACAAGGCCCATGCGGTTGGGAAGGAAAGCCCAAAGATAAAAAGGTGGAAAAAGGCAAAAAAGGCAAAAATAAGGAGGAGTCATAGTTCTACTAGGATTGGAGGAGGAATCCTCCAATCCTCCTTGGTTAGGCCGACCCAAGGGCTGGCTCCTTGGGAGCCACACCTCCTCCTCTCTTACTCCTATATATACTAGAGGTTTTAGGGTTTTTGGCACTAGATTTTTAGCCACGTGCTACCCGTTCATCCAGTGCATAGTTTCTCCTCTAGATCGGATTTCTGCAGTGCTTAGGTGAAGCCCTGCCGGAATAGCCCCCCACTACCATCGCCGGAGCGCCGTCATGCTGCCGGAGCTTCCGGAATAGACCCACTACCTCTCCGCTCCCTTTTGCTCGATCAAGAGGGCGGAGATTGTCATCGAGCTGTACGTGTGTTGAACGCGGAGGTGCCGTCCGTTCGGCGCTAGATCGGAAGGACCATGATCAAGATCACGAGACGGTTCGTGATGAGATCGTGGGATGGATTGTGATGAGTTCGTGGGACGGATCGTGATTGGATCACGGGACGGATCATGATGAGATCGCGGGACACTCGGCGATTTGGATCGCGAAGACGTTCGAATACACCAACCGTGTTTCTTAACGCTTCCCGCTTAGCGATCTACAAGGGTATGTAGATCCACTCTCCCTCTCGTAGATGCTCATCACCATGGATAGGTATTGCGTGAATGTAGGGAAATTTTTGTTTCCCATGCGACGTTCCCCAACAGTTGCATCATGAGCTAGGTCTATGTGTAGATGAGATCTCGAGTAGAACACAAAAAGTTTGTGGGTGTTGATGCTTAGATTGCTTCCTCCCTTGGTCGTGTTTTGGTTAAGCGGTATTGTGAGATGAAGCAGCCCAGACCAACATTACTTGTACGCTTACGAGAGATCGGTTCTCTCAACCGCAACTTGTTGCATAGATGGCTTGCAGGTGCGAGTTTCTCTCACTTTAGTTGGATCGGATTTGACAAAAGGCGGTCCTTGAGAAGGTTGAAAACCAACTAGTGTATCACCGTTGTGGTTTTTGCGTAGATGAGAATTGTTCTTGCTAGATACCCGTAGCAGCCACGTAAAACATGCAACAACAATTAGAGGAAGTCTAACTTGTTTTTGCAGGGTATGTTGTGATGTGATATGGCCAATTACATGATGTGATATATGTGATATATGAGATGATCATGTGTTGTATAGAATATCACGACTTGCATGCCGATGAGTATGGCAACCGACAGGAGCCATAGGGTTGTCTTTAATTATTGTATGACCTACATGTCAATCATTAAGCACTATGTAATGCTTTACTTTATCGCCAAACGGCAGCAATAGTAGTACAAGCATGATGGGTGCGACAACCCCGATGGCGACACGTTGATGGAGATCAAGATGATGGAGATCATGGCGTCATGCCAGTGACGATGGAGATCATGCTGGTGCTTTCAAGATGGAGATCAAAAGCACAAGTTCATGGCCATATCATGTCACTTAAGATTTGCATGTGATGTTAATCCTTTTATGTACCTTGTTTTGCTTAGGACGACGGTAGCATTATAAGGTGATCCCTCACTTAAATTTCAAGATGAATTGTGTTCTCCCCGAGTGTGCACCGTTGCGAAAGTTCGTCGTGTTGAGACACCACGTGATGATCGGGTGTGATACACTCTATGTTCATACACAACGGGTGCAAGCCAGTGTTGCACATGCAGAACACTCGGGTTAAACTTGATGAGCCTAGCATGTACAGACATGGCCTCGTAACACAAGAGACCGAAAGGTCGAACGTGAGTCATATAGCAGATATGATCAACATGATGATGTTCACCATTGAAACCACCTCAACTCACGTGATGATCGGACTTGAGTTGGTGAATTTGGATCATGTATCACTCGAATGACCGAAGGGATGTCAATTTGAGTGGGAGTTCTTAAGTAATATGATTAATTGAACTCATTATCATGAACATAGTCAGTAGTGTCTTTGCAAATTATGTTGTAGATTACTATCTCACGCTGTAGCTCCCTTGAATTTTATATGTTCCTAGAGAAATAGAGTTGAAAGATGATGGTAGCAATAGTGCAGACTAGGTCCATGATCTGAGGATTGTCCTCATTGTTTTACAGAAGGCTTATGCCCTTAATGCACCGCTCGGTGCGCCAACCCCTCTAGCGTCATCTATAGATGTTGTGAACATCTAACAGGCACGTTCTAATGACTACTTGATATCTTAGTGCGTCGTGTATTACGGCTTAGAATTGAGGCTCCAAAACGTTTTGAATGTCACGAAACATATGAGATGTTCTAAGAGCTGAAATTAGGATCTCAGGCTCGTGCCCGTGTTGCGAGATATGAGATCTCCAACAAGATTCTTTGCCTCCAAGATGAAGGAGAATAGTTCAAACGTTGAGCATGTGCTCAGATTGTATGGGTGCTACAATCGCTTGAATCGAGTGGGAGTTGATCTTCAGATAAGATAGTGATTGATATAGTTCTCCAAGTCAGTGTCACTAAGCTACTAGAACATGGTGATGAACGATAAAACGCTAGGGATAGAAATAATGATCCCTGAGCTGTTCGCGATGTTTGACACCGCAAAGGTAGAAATCAAGAAGGAGCATCAAGTGTTGATGGTTAGTCAAACCACTAGTTTCAAGAAGGGCAAGAGCAAGGAGGGAAACTTCATGGATAGCAAGTCAGTTGCTGCTCCAGTGAAGCAACCCAAAGTTGAACCTAAACCTGAGACTAAGTGCTTCTATTATGAGGAGAGTAGTCGCTGAAGCAGAACAACCCTAGATACTTAGTAGATAAGAAGGCTGGCAACGTCGACAGAAGTATATTTGATATACGTGTTATATATGTGTACCTTGCTAGTACTCCTAGTGGCACCTGGGTATTGGATACTGGTTCGGTTGCTAAATATTAGTAACTCGAAATAAAAGCTAAGAAATAAACATAGCACTAGCTAAGGGTGAGGTGACGAGGTGTGTTGGAAATGTTTCCAAGGTTCATGTGATCAACATCGCATGCTCTCTCTACCTTCGGGATTAGTGACGAACCTAAATGTTATTTGGTGTTTTGCGTTGAGCATGAACGTGATTAGATCATGTTTATTGCAACATGATTATTCATTTAAGTTAGAGAATAATTGTTATTCTGTTTACATGAATAATACCTTCAATGGTCATGCACCCAGTGAGAATGGTTTGTTGAATCTTGATCATAGTAATACACATGTTCATAACATTGATGCCAAAAGATACAAAGTTAATAATGATAGTACCACATACTTGTGGCACTTCCGCTAAATGTCATATTGGTATAAAGCGCATGAAGAAAATCTATGTTGATGGATCTTTGGACTCATTCGATTTCGAATCGGTTGAGACATGCGAACCATGCCTCTTGGGCAAGATATCACGCCCAAGATGCGGTCCTATCCTTATTTTGGCGCGAGGGCCCAGATGGGGATAGAAGCGCATCTCGATGCGTTCGCAAGAATGGATATCATTACAAGTACATGTACACAAGAGATGAGTATATGGAATTGGCTTATGCTCGCCACAAGCTACATCAGAGTCACATCAATACGATAACATACTCAAACATCATACATAAGAGCAGGGTCCGTCTACGGACGAAATCAAACGATAAAATGACATGCACCCTTGCTATCCCAGGCTGCCGCCTGGAACCCATCCAAGATTGATGAAGAAAAAGAAGAAGAACTCCAAATCAAATCAAGCAACACGCTCACGTCAAATCATCGCACTACCTGTACCTGCAACTGTTGTTGTAGTAATCTGTGAGCCATAGGGACTCAGCAATCTCATTTCCAGGGGTATCAAGACTATTAAAGCTTAATAGGTGAGGTATGGTTAAGTGGTGAGGCTACAGCAAGCGACTAAGCATTTATTTGAGTGGCTAACTTATGAGTACAGAAAGTAAAGTATGGTGGTCTACGCATAACGGACGTGAACTAGTAATGATCACTAACTGATCCTGATCACCTACCTACGTGAAACATAACCCCACCATGTTCTCTTTCGGATAAGAACTCACAAGAAGAGGCAGTCACGGTTATGCACACAGTTGGTGTATTTTATTAGAGTTTACTTCAAGTTTGCTATGACCGGGTGTTAAACAAATTATCCAAGTTTTCCACATAACCGCGGGCACAGCTTCTCGAAAAGATTTAACCCTGCAGGGGTGCTCCAACTTATCCATCACAAATTAACCACACGCAGAGGGAGTAAACTCAACAAAGGATCTCGTGATATTGCTAGGCAATTCCAAAGGAAATCCGACACCTCGAGATAGCCCGAAGAAGATCAGAGTTCCTCACTCAAGACGTTCGAGAAATGTAAAACAAATCCAGCAAGGCCGCCCAACGTGTCGACGAACCCGATAAGAGCCGCGTATCTCATTCTCAAGACACGATGGATGAGCGATGGTTACCACGCCAATCACCGAGTTGCCCCGGGCGGTGTTAATAAGCTGCTCTGGGTTGGCCCAACACTCATGCGGAGCACTGGCCCGAGGGTTGATTAATTATCCACGGGGTCCAGAAAGTGTTGGAAATATGCCCTAGAGGCAATAATAAATTAGTTATTATCATATTTCCTTGTTCATGATAATCGTTTATTATCCATGCTATAATTGTATTGATCGGAGACTTAGATACATGTGTGGATACATAGACAAAACCATGTCCCTAGTATGCCTCTACTAGACTAGCTCGTTGATCAAAGATGGTTAAGGTTTCCTAGCCATGGACATGAGATGTCATTTGATAAACGGGATCACATCATTAGGAGAATGGTGTGATGAACAAGACCCAAACTACAAACGTAGCATATGATCGTGTCAGTTTATTGCTACTATTTTCTGCATGTGAAGTATATGTTCCTATGACCATGAGATCATGCAACTCACGGATACCGGAGGAGTGCCTTGTGTGTATCAAATGCCGCAACGTAACTGGGTGACTATAAAGGTACTATACAGGTATCTCCGAGGGTGTATGTTGAGTTGGCATGGATCAAAACTAGGATTTGTTACTCCGTGTGACGGAGAGGTATCTCAAGGCCCACTCGGTAATACAACATCACAACAAGCCTTGCAAGCAATGTGACTAAGTGTTAGTCACGGGATCTTGTATTACGGAACGAGTAAAGAGACTTCCCGGTAATGAGGTTGAACTGGGTATGGAGATACCGACGATCGAATCTCGGGCAAGTAACATACCGAAGAACAAAGGGAACATCTTACGGGATTAACTGAATCCTTGACATAGAGGTTCGACTGATGAAGATCTTCGTAGAATATGTAGCAACCAATATGGGCATCCAGGTCCCGCTATTGGTTATTGACCGTAGAGGTGTCTCGGTCATGTCTACATAGTTCTCGAACCCGCAGGGTGTGCACACTTAAGGTTCGGTGACGTTTCGGTAGTATAGAGTTATGCATGGTGGTGACCGAAGGTTGTTCGGAGTCCCGGATGAGATACCGGAAGTCACTAGGAGCTCCGGAATGGTCTGGAGGTAAAGATTTATATATAGGAAGTCCTATTTTGGTCGCTGGAAAAGTTTCGGGCTTATCGGTAGTGTATCGGGAGTGTCGGTAGTGTACCGGGAGACCGGGAGGGGTATTTCGACCCAAGAGGATACATGGGCTGTGGGAGAGTAAATACCAGCCCTTAGTGGGCTGGTGGAATTCCCACACAAGGCCCATGCGTCTGGGAAGAAAAGCCCAAAGAGAAAAAGGTGGAAAAAGGCGGCAAAAATAAGGAGGAGTCCTAGTCCTACTAGGATTGGAGGAGGAATCCTCCAATCCCACTAGGTTCGTCCGACCCAAGGGCTGCCTCTTTGGCAGCCAAGCCTCCTCCTCCTCTCCTCCTATATATACTAGAGGATTTTAGGGTTTTGGTACAGAATTTTCAGCCACGTGCTACCTGTTCCTCTAGTGCATAGTTTCCCCTCTAGATCGGATTTCTGCAGTGCTTAGGCGAAGCCCTGCCGGAATTGCTCCACCACCATCTCCGGAGCACCGTCACACTGCTGGAGAACTCTTCTACCTCTCCGCTCCCTCTTGCTGGATCAAGAAGGCGGAGATCGTCATCGAGTTGTACGTGTGCTGAACGCGGAGGTGTCGTCCGTTCGGCGCTAGATCGGAAGGACCGTGATCAAGATCGCAAGACGGATCATGATGAGTTCGTAGGACTGACCGTGATGAGTTTGTGGGACAGGTCATGATGAGTTCGCAGGACGGATCGTGACGAGATCGCGGGACAGATCGTGTGGAGTTCGCGGGACGGATCGTGATTGGATCGCGGGACGGATCGTGATGAGATCGCGGGACGCTCGGCGATTTGGATCGCGAATACGTTCGACTACACCAACCGCATTTCTTAACGCTTCCCTCTTAGCGCTCTACAAGGGTACGTAGATCCATTCTCCCTCTCGTAGATGCTCATCACCATGGATAGATCTACGTGTGCGTAGGAAATTTTTTGTTTCCCATGCAACATTCCCCAATAGAAAGCCCCTATGCAAGTTCATTAGTTATTAGGCAAATGTAGTACCAATGTTGGGCCTTGCTAGATAAGTTTTATCCCGAAACAAAAATCAAGGGGGTCCCCATAACAACCCCGAGCATGTTAGGAGCGCTCAATTATGGAACATAACACCGGTTCACAAGTAACTAGGGGCGGCAAGAGTGGAACAAAACACCAAGCAAAAGGCCAAGACTTCCACACTTTACCAAGTATATATGTGCATTAAATTAAATAGCAGCAATATTGTGATGTAACCAAAGAATGTCCATGTTGACACATGGAAGCAATTGCACCTGCAACTAGAAACGCTATAAGAAGGGCTGAGCAAGAGGTAACATAGCCACACAATGGTTGCTGGAACGTGGAGGGCTTAGAGGCTTATCATGGCAATGTTGGGAGGCTTATCAAACAAGTGGTAGGTAGCATGACATAGCGATAGAAAATGTGACATCTAGCATGGCAATGATAGTAATGGTATCCAGGGAAATGTGTCATCTTGCCTGAGATCCCGCTCGGAAGAAGACCGAGTCCATGAAGAAGACGAGCCAACGAAGTCGAACGAATCCTCACACTCCGAACGCTTTTGAAACTCTATCGAGAAGAAGCAATCCGAAACAAACAATCAACACAAGATACACCACAACATATGCAAGACACGATGCACAAACAAATATTATGCATGTCCAGTTTAATATGAAATGCATGACAACTCACCTCAAACAACTTCTACACATTAAAGTGAAGCTCAATATGCAACGAGCTGCATATTGATGAAACATCACATTCGAATTATTTAGTTCACTCCCGTTAGGTATCCGACAATATTAAATGTTGTTAAACATGGCAAGAGGTGAAGCATAAGTAAACTATACTATCTAGGCATCTTAAATGAGGCCGGAAACAACTTATAGCATTTCCGAAATGACCTCATATGTTAATTTCGAAATTGGTCCAGATCTGAACTAATCATATTTTATATTTGTTAAACAGTAGAATAAAGCATACCATGTTATTCTACACGTCATTCTAGTTGATTACATATATGGAACATCTCAAATGGAGCTACGGCCTAAAAGATATGAGCAACGCAAGATGCACATGTCATGAATGCAAATGCATGGAAAAATACCAATCACAAACATTTAAAATCATGAATGCAGCAAGTTATTATGAAACTACATGAGATTCTAATAAGGTTCATATATGGTATGTCCAAAACGGAGCTACGGTTCAACCACAAATACCCAAACAAGTTTTACAAGAAATCTGCCCAAAACAGCAACATGGCATTTTGCACGCATGAAAACAACAAGCTACAAGATTCTAAAATGCACAAACTAAGCATGGGGCAGTAGTATGTGACACACACTTCATTTCATCTTCACATATAATAATCAAAACATGCATGGATCACATGGTAAGAAGTTCACAAGGTGGCTACTTGAAAACAGTTTCAGACTTAGAGAAAATAGCAGTTTTTGACAGTGCAGTTTTTATCACGAAGGCATATTGACAGAAGTAAAACTATATGCTACAGGGCATATTATGGCATGAAACTTAACAACATACTAAAGTACAATATCAACTACAAATAACTCCATTACATCTACCACAAAAGGGTTCTAGATCACTAGCAAATCACATGGGAAGACAGCAACAAAATATTACAGATTTCAGACTTGGAAATATTTTGGACCCTCAAAATAGCAGAATTTTATAGCAAGTTGACAACAACAAAATAAAACCTATACATGAATTTCTATGACAAGCAAATTGTACAGGGGCTAGGACACATACCAAAGGGCATATCTCATGTTGAAACTTATTTCAAATCATGCATGGATTAAATCACACGAAAATAACAAAAGGGCATCACCGCAAAAATGCATGCACAAAAAATACTCAAATGGCAAAACTAAATGCACAGATAAATCATATGGATTTTTCTACCCCGAAAACATATATAATATGCATGGGTTCATGTTGAAATTAATCACAATTAATTACGCAAGCATATGGCCTAATTACCTTGTAGCAATTCATTAATGCAAATTAAATGCAAACAACATGTCAACATTTTTATCATGCATGAAAATGCGATGCCGATGATATGAACATTTTTAATATATGATTGATTTAATTCCGATGCATGACAAGTAATTATGCGCAAATGCAAAATCATGTCAAAAATGCCAAACAACAGAAAATGGCATGTTAAATATTTTAGGCATGGATGAAAATGACATATTATTAATCTACACACTTTTCTAATCATTTTACATATATAAAACATTTTAATCCGACGCACGGTTAATTAGTTATTATCGTTTTAAATCGCAATGGGCCTACACACGAAATAACAAAAAATGGCAGGGGGGAGCTGGGCTCACCCTGGGCCTTGGCCCATGTTGGCAGGGAGGCGGCTGGGCCGGCTCGCACAGGCGTTGGGCCTGTGGCCCACTTGCGGGTCAACGTGAGGGAGCGCATCGGGCGCTCGTCCTCCTCCTCTCCCGAGCGAGGAAGGAGCGGCGGCGCTGGGCAGCTCCGGCGACGAGCGGCGGGGCTCGGGGCGAAGGCGGGCAGCGCTGGGTGGATCCAGCGAGGGAAGGCCGGCGGCGAGCTGCGGAGCGACGGCAGCTGGGACCTGCAACGGGGAGAGAGAGATGAGCAGGGAAGGAGAGGGAAGAGAAAGGAGGAAGGAAGGAGAAGAGGAGAGGGATGGCTTCGGCGTTGATCCGGCGAGGCAGCGGCGGCCCTCCACCAAGGGGCCGGCCTGAGGAGGCTGCGGCGGCTGGGCTACGGGGAGCTGCGGGAGCAACGCCATGGCAGGCACGGGGAGCTGCGGGAGCAACACCATGGCAGGCACAGGGAGCTCGGGAACGGGCCCAGATGGGCTTCCCCGGGCTCAAATGGGCTCAGGCAGGCCTAACGGCTGGAGGAGGGAGAAGCTAGGGTTTGGCACGGGATTCGAGGAGGGATTAGGGTTGGCTGCCCAATTAGGAAGGGGGGACTATTATTAGGTTTCGGTGCTAGGGATGACGGTCTCTGTCCGTTTTCGGACCGCCGAATGTCGATTCGACGGTCCGAAAGCAGAGGGGGGTTACGGTGACTGTGCAGATGGGCTAGGAGGGGAAGAGAGGGATGTTTGCGACCCATGACACGAAGTTTTAAAACACCGTCAACATCCGATAATAAACCAATGACTGCACTGCTATGGATGACCGAAGGGGAAACAAACGAACTCAGAACGCGACGAAAATCGACGGGCGGTGTACCTAGACTATAACAGGACCACACGCCAAGTTTCGACCCAATCCAAGAATATTTTTAGAGCGCATTAAAATGGTTTTATTTAAATGATGTCACGGGCGCATGCATGTGTGGTTGGTCTCGAAACGGGCAACAGCAAGAACAAAGAGAACCGGCCACTACGAACGGATGCAAGCTTTCGAAAACGGGTGACGATGCAATGCAGATGATGCGAATGATGCAATGATGAATGCAACAACCAAACAAAACATATCCGAGAATGGAAACACAAGGGGAATCTTCTGGAATCTTCTGGAGCGTCGGTCCCGGGCTGTTACACAAGATGACTAAGGACCCCGTTTTCCGGATTGATGGAGCGGGCAAGTGATTTATTGGAAATGATACATGTTGATGTATGCAATCCAATGAGTCTTGTAGCCTGCGGTGGATATCGTTATTTTCTTACCTTCACCTATGATTTGAGTAGATATAGTGTATATTTACTTAATGAAACACATGTCTGAATCGTTTGAAAGGTTCAAAGCAAATTTAGAGTGAAGTTTAAGATTATCGTGACAAGAAGAAATGTCTGCGATATGATTATGGGGGTGAATATCTGAGTTACGAGTTTGGCATACAACTTTAGACAATGTGAAAGTTGTTTCACAACATACGCCACCTGGAACACCATAGCATGATGGTGTGTCCGAATGTCATAGCCGTGCTCTATTGGATATGGTGCGTGCTATGATGTCTCTTATCGTTTTGCTACTATAA
The DNA here is from genome assembly GCA_022496015.1 of Hordeum marinum. Classification (NCBI taxonomy): domain Eukaryota; kingdom Viridiplantae; phylum Streptophyta; class Magnoliopsida; order Poales; family Poaceae; genus Hordeum; species Hordeum marinum. The sequence continues at coordinate 392,298,652 of CM039675.1, read as the reverse complement.
TTTTGGGGTTATGCATTTGAGACAACTACATTCACTTTAAATAGGGCACCATCTAAATCCGTTGGGATGACACCGTGTGAATTATGGTTTGATAGAAACCTAAGGTATCATTTCTTAATGTTTGGGGCTGCGACGCTTGTGTGGAAAGTTGTTTTCACCTAATCAGCTTGAACCCAAAGCGAACAAATGCATCTTCATAGATTACCCTAAGAACAGTTCGGTGAACCTTCTATCTCAGATCCAAGCATAAAGTGTTTGTTGCTAAAATGGGTTCTTTCCCGAGAAAAAGTTTCTCTCGAAAGAATTGAGTGGGAGGAAGATAGAACTTGATGAGGTTGTTGAACCTTTGTTTCAACCAGAGAGTAGCGCAGCGTAGAAAGATGTTTCTGTGGAACCTACGTCAATTGAAGAGGAAGTAAATTATGATGATCATGAAGCTTCGGATCAAGTTACTATCAAACCTGGTAGGTCGACAAGGATGTTTACTGCTCCTGAGCGGTACGACAACCCTGTCTTGGAGGTCATGTTGTTGGACAACGATGAACCTACGAGCTGTGGAGAAGTGATGATGGGCCCGGATTCCGACAAATGGCTAGAGGCCATGAAATCCGAGAAAGGATCCATGTATGAAAACCAAGTATAGACTTTGGTAGACTTGCTCGTTGGACGGCAGGTCGATGAGTACAAATGGACCATTAACATGATGACACACGCTGACGGTGAGTGTCACCATTTATAAAGCTCGACTTGTCGCAAAGAAGTTTCCGCCAAGTTCAAGGAGTTGGCTGCGATGAGACTTTCTCACTCGTAGCGATGCTAAAATCTGTTGGAATTATGTTAGCAATTGCTGCATTTTTCAATTATGAAATCTGGCAGATGGATGCCAAAACATCATTTCCTTCCTTAAGGAAAGGTTATATGACATACAACCAGAAGGTTTTGTCAGTCCTAAGGATGCTAAAAGGTGTGCAAGCTTTAGTGATCCTTCTATGAACTGAAGCAAGCATCTCAGAGTGGGAATATACGCTTTGATGAGGTGATCAAAGTTCTTGAGTCTATAAAAAGTTTATGAGAAACTTGTATTTATAATAAAGTGAGTGGGAGCACTATAGAATTTCGGATAGGTATATGTGGATGACATGTTGTTGATCGGAAATGACGTAGAATTTCTGGAAAGCATAAATGGTTGTTTTAAAAGAGTTTTTCAAAGAAAGACCTGGATAAAGCTACCTAATTGTTGAGCATCAAGATCTATAGAGATAGATAAAGATGCTTGATGAGACTTTCAATGAGTACATACCTTGACAAGATTTTGAAAGAGTTCAAAATGGATCAGTTAGAGAAAGAGTTCTCGCCTGATTTGTAAGGTGTGAAGTTGAGTGAGACTAAATGCTCGACCATGATAGAAGAAAGAGAAAGGACAAATGCCGTCCCCTATGCCTTAGCCATAGGCTCTATATATTATGCCACGCTGTGTACCGCACTTGTGTGTGCCTTGCCATGATTCTGTCAAGGGGTACAAGAGTGATCCAGGAGTGGATCACTGGATAGCGGTCAAGATTATCCTTAGTAACTAAAAGTCTAAGGGGATGTTTCTCAATTATGAAGGTGATAAAGAGTTCATTGTAAAGAGTTACGTCGATGCAAGCTTTAGCACCAATCCGGATGACTCGTAGTAGCAATCTGGATATGTATAGTGGAGCAACCATTTGGAATAGTACCAAGTGGAGTGTGGTAGCAGTGTTTACAGTTTAACATAGAGATTTGCAAAGTACACATGGATCTGAATGTCGCAGACCCGTTGACTATAAGACCTCTCTCACATGCAAAGCATGACCGAGCCCCAGATCTCATTGGGTGTTAGATTCATAACAATGCGAATCACATGATGATGTGAACTAGATTATTGACTCTAGTGCAAGTGGGAGACTGTTGTAAATATTCCCTAGAGGCAATAATAAATTAGTTATTATCATATTTCCTTGTTCATGATAATCTTTTATTATCCATGCTATAATTGTATTGATCGGAGACTTAGATACATGTGTGGACACATAGACAACACCATGTCCCTAGTATGCCTCTAATTAGACTAGCTCATTGATCAAAGATGGCTATGGTTTGCTAGTCACGGACATGAGATGTCATTTGGTAACGGGATCACATCATTAGGAGAATGATGTGATGGACAAGACCCAAACTACAAATGTAGCATATGATCGTCTCAGTTTATTGCTACTGTTTTGTACATGTCAAGTATCTGTTCGTATGACCATGAGATCATGCAACTCACTGACACTGGAGGAGTGCCTTGCGTGTATCAAATGTCACAACGTAACTGGGTGACTATAAAGGTGCTCTATAGGTATCTTCGAGGGTGTCTGTTGAGTTGGCATGGATCAAGACTGGGATTTGTTACTCCGTGTGATGAAGAGGTATCTTAGGGCCCACTCGGTAATACAACATCACAATAAGTCTTGCAAGCAATGTGACTAAGTGTTAGTCACGGTATCTTGTATTACACAACGAGTAAAGAGACTTGCCGGTAATGAGGTTGAACTAGGTATGGAGATACTGACGATCGAATCTCGGGCAAGTAACATACCGAAGAACAAAGGGAACATCATACAGGATTAACTGAATCCTTGACATAGAGGTTCAACCGATAAATATCTTCGTAGAATATGTAGGAACCAATATGGGCATCCAGGTCCCACTATTGGTTATTGACCGTAGAGGTGTCTCGGTCATGTCTACATAGTTCTCGAACCCGCAGGGTCTGGACACTTAAGGTTCAGTGACGTTTCGGTAGTATAGAGTTATGTATGGTGGTGACCGAATGTTGTTCGGAGACCCAGATGAGATCCCGGACGTCACGAGGAGCTCCGAAATGGTACGGAGTTAAAGATTGATATATAGGAAGTTCTGTTTTGGTCACCGGAAAGGTTTCAGGCTTATTGGTAGTGTACCGGGAGTGTCGGTAGTGTACCGGGAGACCATCGGGAGGGGTATTTCGACCCAAGAGGCTACATGGGCTGTGGGAGAGTAAATACCAACCCTTAGTGGGCTGGAGGAAGTCCCACACAAGGCCCATGCGACTGGGAAGAAAAGCCCAAAGAGAAAAAGGTGGAAAAAGGCAAAAAAGGCAAAAATAAGGAGGAGTCCTAGTCCTACTAGGATTGGAGGAGGAATCCTCCAATCCTCCTTGGTTCGTCCGACCCAAGGGCTGTCTCCTTGGGATCCAAGCCTCCTCCTCTCTTCCTCCTATATATACTAGAGGTTTTAGGGTTTTTGGCACTAGATTTTCAGCCACGTGCCACCCGTTCCTCCAGTGCATAGTTTCTCCTCTAGATTGGATTTCTGCAGTGCTTTGGCGAAGCCCTGCAGGAATAGGTCCACCACCATCGCCAGAGCGTCGTCATGCTGCCAAAGAACTCTTCTACCTCTCCACTCCCTCTTGCTGGATTAAGAAGGTGGAGATCGTCATCGAGCTGTACGTGTGTTGAACGTTGTACAAGAAAAATTGCATAAAGTTGACGATCTGGCTAGAAACATGGATAGGATTCCTCATGATATGGAAACTCTTAAAAGAAAAAAAATTCCACCCAATCATGATACTAAAGAGTCTATTAAATGCATCCAAATAACTATTAATGAAAGTTGGGAGAGAACCGCTAGGTTGAGAGCTAAGCGATAATTCCTAGAAAAGGCGCTTCCTCCCGGTTTTTATCATAATCATGATGAAGATATTAAAATACTTGGTGTTTCTATTATTTAATCCTTGTTTAATAATCTTAAAATATATGATAAAGGGACTGGAGGTGAGTCAAATTTAAGTAGAAGGCATCCCGGTTGTTCGGAGGGTGATGATCTTAATGATAAAAATGAAAAAAGTGGGTTTGGAGAGGTCAAAACTTTAGTTATGGACTTTAGTGATGATAGTGATGCACCCACTACTATGGAGTACAAGGACTTTAGTTATGATAGTTTTTATTTAGTAGAATTTATTTACTTTTTTCCATCCATAATTATCTCACCCAATGCCTATGAACAGAATAAAGCTTTTAGTAAACATATCGTAGAAGCAATGTTAAAATCTCATGAAGAAAAACTCGATCTAGAAGTTTCTATTCCTAGAAATTTGCACGATGAGTGGAAACCTACTATTAAAATAAGCTCAAAGAATATGAACGCAATGCTTTGTGTGATATTGGTGCTAGTGTTTCCCCTATATCAAAATCTTTACATGATGTGTTACGTCTCACCGAGATAAATGAATTTTCCCTTAACTTGCACTTAGTGGATTCCACTATTAAGAAACCATTGGACCAAATAAATTCTTTTATTATTATTGATAATATAAATTATGTTCCCATGGATTTCATTGTACTTGATATTGAATATAATCCGTCTTGTCCAATAATACTTGGTAGTCCTTTCCTACGAACTATATGTGTTATTATTGTTATGAAGGAGGGAAACATCAGATTACAATTACCACTAAAGAAAGGGATGGAAAAATTCCCTCGAAGTAGAATTAAAATACCTTATGAATCTATGATGAGGTCCACCTATGGACCGAGTATCAAGGATGACAACACTTGATACTATGCATTATGCCTAGCTCGGGGCATAAAACGATACCACTTGTTGGGAGGCAACCCAATAGTTATCTTTAAATTTTGTTTTACTTTATGTGTTGGTGTGTTCACATGATTATTGATACTATAATTGTTGTCTTTTTATGATTTACTTAGTGTTTGTGACAAGTAAATCCTTTGGGATTGATTTGGAAGATAGTAGAATTGATACGATGGAAAAATAGAAACTTTTGCGCCCAGTGTACAATTTCTCTAATTTTACCGGAACATCTTTTTGATCTAAAATTTTACAAATTATTATATAAGAATTTAGCAAGTTCTCATCATTTTCAGATCATTACAGACTGTTCTGTTTTAGACACATTCTGGTTTTGCTTGCATAGTTTGCTTGTTTTGATGATCCTATGGATTATATCGGGGGTGGGGGGATAAATAAGCCATGGAGAAGTTATAATACAGTAACTTATGCAATAATAAAATATGAATGAATTTATAATAGTAGCTAAAGTTTTTTATTTACCTATTATACTAACGGATCTCACGAGTTCTCTGTTGAGTTTTGTGTGTTGAAGTTTTCAAGTTTTGGGTGCGATCACGATGGATGCATGAATAAGGAGCGGCAAGAGCCTAAGATTGGGAATGCCCAAGGCACCCCAAGGTAAAATTCAAGGAATACTCAAGTGTCTAAGCTTGGGGAAGCCCCGAAAGACATCCCCTCTTTCATCTCCATTCCATCGGTATGCCACTTGGAGCTTGATACGTCTCCAATGTATCTATAATTTTTGATTGTTCCATGCTATTATATTATTTGTTTTGGATGTTTTATATGCATTAATATGCTATTTAATATTATTTTTGGGACTAATACATTAATCTAGAGCCTAGTGCAAGTTTCTATTTTTCCTTGTTTTTGAGTTTCACAGATAAGAAATATTAAATGGGGTCCAAAGGGAATAAAACTTTCGGAATGATTTTTCTAGAATGAAAGGAAACTACGAGACTTGAGAACCAAGGCAGAGGAGCCACCATTTGGCCACAATACCTAGGGGCGCGACCAGGGGGGTAGGCCATGCCAGACATGCTTGTGGGCCCACAGAAGCTCCCCTAACCCTATTCTTTGGCCTATAAATTCCCAAATATTCCATCATTATCAGAACGAGCCACGAAAACAATTTTCCGCTGCCAGAAGCCTCTGGTCCTGAGAGATCCAATCTTGGAGCCCTTTTCGGTAATCTGCCGGAGGGGGATTCGATCACGGAGGTCATCTACATCAACTCCAATGCCCCTTTGATGATGCATGAGTAGTTCACCACAGACCTACGGGTCCACAGCTAGTAGCTAGATGGATTATTGTCTCTCTCTCTCTTTGCTTCTCAATACCATGTTCTTCATGATCTTCATGGAGATCTATCCAATCTAATAGTCTTTTGCGGTGTGTTTGTCGAGATCCGATGAATTGTGGTTTTATGTTCAGATTATCCATGAATATTATTTGAGTCTTTCCTGAATTCTTATATGCATGATTTCATATCTTTGCAAGTCTCTTCGAGTTATTGGTTTGGTTTGGCCAGCTAGATTGGTAATTGTTGCAATAGGAGAAGTGTTTAGTTTTGGGTTCAATATTGCGGTGTCCTCACCCAGTGACAAAGTAGGGGTAGCGAGGCACTTATTGTAGTGTTTCCATCAAGGGTAAAAAGATGGGGTTTTCATCATATTGCTTGAGTTTATCCCTCTACATCATGTCATCTTACTTAATGCGTTACTTTGTTGTTTATGAACTTAATACTCTAGATGCAGGGAGGAGTCGGTCGATGCATGGAGTAATAGTAGTAGATGCAGAATCGTTCCGGTCTACTTGTCATGGACGTGATGCCTATATGCATAATCATTGCCTTGAATATCTTCATAATTATTCGCCTTTCTATCAATTGCTTGAAAGTAGTTTGTTCACCCACCGTAATTCTTGCCATCATGAGAGAAGCCATCTAGTGAAACCTATCGCCCCCGGGTCTATTTTCCATATTATTCTTTCACATCTAAAACCAAAAATAGCAAAAATACTTGTTGCATTATTTTTACTTTTAGTTTTACTTTCCGTTCAAGCATCATATTATATCTATCTCTATTAGATCTCATCCTTGCAAGTAACCATGAAGGTATTGACAACCCCTTTATAGCGTTGCATGCAAGAGTTTGATTTTATGTGCAGGTACATCTATTGGTGACACGCTTGTATCTCCTACTGGATTGATACCTTGGTTCTCAAAAACTGAGCGAAATACTTATCTACTTTGCTGCATCAAACCGTTCCTCTTCATGAGAAATCAATGCATGTTCAAGAAGTAGCAAGAAGGATTTCCGGCGCCGTTGCCGGGGAGATACATAGCACGTCAAGATAAGAACTCTCTCTTCAACTTGCCAATTTGTGGTTTGGTTGCAGGGAGATCTACATCAAGCCTACCAAGTACCTATCACAAACTCATCTCTTGAATTTACATTATTTTCCATTTGCCTCTTGTTTTCCTCGCCCCCACTTCTAAAACGATTTTCAGAAAATACCAAAAACATTTGCCTTTTTGTTTGCCCTTCTTTCACTTGCCCTTTTAATTACCTAAACTATGTCGAACATCACCGCATCCCCCTTGTCACCAGACTTTGAAGTTCTTTACTTCAAACAAAAACAAGGGGAAAATTTGAAGGATGCTTGGTATAGGCTAATGGAATCTTATCGTGTTTCTAATCTAAAAGGGGATGCAAAAGTTTTGTGTAAATGTTTTACATTGATTTAGCTTTGCATCATAGGGAGCTTTTAGATTTTGCCTCAAAAGCAAATTTGATTGAGCTTGACACGAATGCAGCCTATGAAGTGTTAGAAGGGATTTTGGGGATTCCTCCACCAAAAAGGGGGTTTGCTCTCTCTCAAGAGGAATTTCAAGTTCTCGACAAATTGGGTTACTTACATAAGCACTTAGTCGAGTTACAACAACATCATGAACCCCTCAAACATATTAACGAGAACCTTAATCACTTGAATACTTTGATCACCCTTTGCAATAAGCGTTTGGAAATTTTGGACACCAAAATGGATCCCCCTACAAGTGGGGGAAAGAGATAAGAACCTCCTGGATTTGAGAAGGTCCTCAAAAAAGTTGCTAATACCAAGGATGACAATACCTAGATCTATTGCGTTTTGCCTAGCTAGGGGCGTTAAACAATAGTGAGTGTTGGGAGGCAACCCAATTTTATTTTTGTTTCTACTTTTTGCTTCTGTTTTGGTGTGTTTGCAACATTATTAATTCTGTAGTGTTTGTGTTTTTTTGTTTTGATTAGTGTTCGAGCCAAGTAAAACCTTTGGGGTGATCTATGGTAATTGTTGATTTGATCTTGCTGAAAAACAAAAACTTTTGCGCTCAGTCCAAGAATTTTCCAAATTTTTCAGAGCGTAAAATTGATCTGAAATTTTTACACGGTATTAATATAAAAATTTCCAAGATTTTACTAATTTATAAGAATTTTTAGAGTTCCAGAAGTATTCTAAGTTTACAGATTACTACTGACTATTCTGTTTTTGACAGATTCTGTTTTCTTTGTGTTGTTTGCTTATTTTGATGTATCGATGGGACGTATCGGGGGGTACGAGTCATGGAAAAATTAGAATACAGTAGGTATTACAAAAATACAACTAAAGAAGGAGTTCACAACAGTACCTAAAGTGGTGATTTATCTTTTTATACTAACGTATCTCATGAGTTTTCTGTTGAGTTTTGTGTTGTGAAGGTTTCAAGTTTTGGGTGAAGATTTTATGGACTATGGAATAAAGAGTGGAAAGAGCCTAAGCTTGGGGATGCCCAAGGCACCCCAAGTCATATTCAAGGGTACCAAAAATCCTAAGCTTGGGGATGCCCCGGAAGGCATCCCCTCTTTCGTCTTCAATCCATCGGTAAATTTACTTGAGGCTATATTTTTATTCATCGCATGATATGTGTTTTGCTTGGAGCGTATTGTATGTTATGACCAGTTGCTATTAAGTTTGCCACAATCATCCTAGCTGCACACATATTTTCAGAGAGACACTCTGAATCATGAATTTTTTAGAATACTCTATGCGCTTCACTAAGCTAGGCAATGGTGCTCTAGTGCTTCACTTATATCTTTATAGAGCATGGTGGTGTTATATTTTTAACACTCGCTCCTCACTTATATTATTTTGAGAGTTTCTTAAAACAGCATGGTAATTCGTTTAGGTTATGAATTTAGTCCTAATATAATGGGCATCCAATAGGGATATAATAAAAACTTTCATATTAAGTGCATTAAAAACTATGAGAAGTTTGATTCCTTGCATATAGTTTTGAGATAATAGGGATGGTAATATGAGAGTCATGCTAGTGAGTAGTTGCGAATTGTAAGAGATACGTGTGCTAAAGCTTGTGATTCCCATAGCATGCACGTATGGTGAACCGTTATGTAACAAAGTCGGATAATGATTTGTTTAATGATTGTCGACTTTTGTGTGAGGGTCGGGAGCACGCGATGGTTAACTCCTACCAACCTCTCCCCTAGGAGCATGCGTCTAGTGCTTTGTTTGATAACTAACGGACTTTTGCAATAAGTATGTGAGTTATTTATGACTAATGTTGAGTCCATGGATTATACGCACTCTCACCCTTCCACCTTTGCTAGCCTCTCTAGTACCGCGCAACTTTCGCCGTTACACCAAACCCTCCTTCCTCAAAACAGCCACCATATATTCCTCAAAACAGCCACCATACCTACCTATTATGGCATTTCCATGGCCATTCCGAGATATAATGCCATGCAACTTCCACCATGTAGTTTTTCTATGACTTGCATCATCACTTCATATTGCATATAGAGTCATATTTTGTCATAGGAATAGAGTTGTAATTTCTTTTCCTTTGAGTTATAAGTAAATAAAAGTGTGATGATTTTTTTTATTAATAGAGCATTGTCCCATGAGAGAAAAGGATGATGGAGGCTATGACTCCCTCACAAGTTGGGATGAGTATTCGGACTTTACAAAAACTAAAAGAGGCCAGCGAAGCCCAAAAAAATAATGATAAAAGAGGCCAAAGAATCCCACCAAATATATATATATATAATGAGAGAGAGAGAAGGGACAATTGCTATTAACTTTTCCACACTTGTGCTTCAAAGTAGCACCATGATCTTCATGATAGAGAGTCTCATATTTTGTCACTTTCATATAACTAGTGGATATTCATTATGCATGACCACTTAGTTTACTTTTTGATCTTTCATACACTTATAGCTCTAAGTGCATTTGTTTCATGGCAATCTCTACTCACTCACATTGATATCTATTGACGGGCATCTCCATAGCCCGTTGATACGCCTAGTTGATGTGAGACTATCTTCCCCTTTTTCCCTTGCACCTCCTCCATATTATATTCCACCTATAATGCTATATCCATGGCTCACGCTCATGTATTGCATGAGAGTTGAAAAGGTTTGAGGACACCAAAAGTTTGAAACAATTGCTTGACTTGTTTATCAGGGTTGTGCATGATTTAGATACTTTGTGTGGGGAAGATGGAGCATAGCCAGACCATATGATTTTGCAGGGATGACTTTCTAAGGCCATGTTATTTCGAAAGGACACGACTACCTTGTTGGTGTGCTTGAAGTATTACAGTTTTTATGTCAATATTAGACTATTGTTTTGAATCTTACAGATTTGAATATTCATGCCACAATAACGAATATTACATGGATAAATATGTTAGGTAGCATTCCACATCAAAAATTCTGTTTTTATCCTACTCGAGGACGAGCATGAATTAAGCTTGGGGATGCTGATAGTTCTCCAACGTATCTATAATTTTTGATTGTTCCATGATATTATATTATCTATTATAGATGATTTATATGGATTAATATGCTATTTTATATTATTTTTGGGACTAACCAATTAATCTAGAGCCTAGTGCTAGTTTCTGTTTTTTCCTTGTTTTCGAGTTTCGCAGATAAGGAATATTAAACGGAGTCCAAACGGAATAAAACCTTCGGCATGATTTTTTCTAGAATGAAAGGAAAATACGAGACTTGAGAACCAATGTAGAGGAGCCACCGTGGGGCCACAAGCCCTAGGGGCGCGGCTAGGGGGTAGACCGCACCGAGCAGGCTTGTGGGCCCACGGCAGCTCCCCTAACCCTAATCTTCATCTTATAAGTTCCCAAATATTCCATCATTATCAGAACGAGCCACGAAAACACTTTTCCGCTGCCAGAAGCCTCCGTTCCCGTGAGATCCAATCTTGGAGCCTTTTCCGGTAATCTGCAGGAGGGGGATTCGATCACGAAGGGCATCTAAATCAACTCCATTGCCCCTCCGATGATGCGTGGGTAGTTCAACATAGACCTATGGGTACATATCTAGTATTGAGATGGCTTCTTCTCTCTCTTTGCTTCTCAATACCATGTTGTTCATGGTCTTCGTGGAGATCTATCCGATGTAATACTCTTTTGCGGTGTGTTTGTCGAGATCCGATGAATTGTGAGTTTATGTTCAGATTATCCATGAATATTATTTAGGTCTTTCCTGAATTCTTATATGCATGATTTCATATCTTGTTAAGTCTCTTCAAGTTATTGGTTTGGTTTGGCCAGCTAGATTGGTAATTCTTGCAATAGGAGAAGTGCTTAGTTTTGGTTTCAATCTTGCGGTGTCCTCACCAAGTGACAAAGTAGGGGTAGTGACGCATGTATTGTATTGTTGCCATCAAGGGTAAAAAGATGGGGTTTTCATCATATTGCTTGAGTTTATCCCTCTACATCATGTCATCTTACTTAATGCGTTACTCTGTTCTTCATGAACTTAATACTCTAGATGCAGGGAGGAGTCGGTCGATGTATGGAGTAATAGTAGTAGATGCATAATCATTTAGGTCTACTTGTCATGGATGTGATGCCTATATGCATAATTATTGCCTTGGATATCTTCATAATTATTCTCTTTTCTATCAATTGCTCGACAGTAATTTTTTCACCCACCGTAATACTTGCCATCATGACAGAAGCCATCTAGTGAAACCTATAGCCCCTGGGTCTATTTTCCATATTATACTTTTAGATCTAAAACCAAAAATACTTGCTGCATTATTTTTACTTTTAGTTTTACTTTCCGTTCAAGCATCCTATTATATCTATCTCTATTAGATCTCATCCTTGCAAGTAACCGTGAAGGCATTGACAACCCCTTTATAGCGTTGGGTGCAAGAGTTTGATTCTTTGTGCAGGTGCATCTATTGTTAACTCGCTTGTATCTCCTACTGGATTGATACCTTGGTTCTCAAAAAATGAGGGAAATATTTATCTACTTTGCCGCATCAAACCGTTCGTCTTCACGGGAAACCAACACATGCTCGACAAGTAACATAGCTATGTGTTTATTCATCATGTGATATGTGTTTTGCTTGGAGCGTTGTGTATTATAGTTTGCTTTATTTTTAGTTTTCCACAATAAATGTTTGTCGGACACACCTATTTGAGAGAGATTGATACGTGCATTTTGCATCATGAATTGTTACTACTATTTACCTCATTCTTGTCCATTATTCCACATTATCACACAATTCTTTTGTCTTTTCTCTGTGAATATGCAAGGTACATTATACGTAGTGAACTATCTGTAAACTAGAATTATGGATCGGAAAGCCGAGAAAAAATGCAGAAAAATCACCAGTCTCAGAATGACCTGAAAATTCATGGAGAATATTTTTGGAATATTTAAGAATTTCCAGAGAAACATATACCAGAGGGGCGCTGCCAGCTGGTCACAAGCCTACAGGCCATGCCCCCGTGGTGGCACGGTTTGATAGCTTGTGGGGCCCTTGTTGGCCCTCCGATGCCCCTCTTCCCCTATATGGTGTGTTTTACCCTATAGAAAATCATAAGAAACCTTTCGGGAAGAAGCGCCGCCGTCTCGAGACGGAAACCTCGGCAGAGACCCTTTTGCACACCGACAGATAGATTCTGCGAGGGAAATCCCTGTCCGGGAGGGGAGATCGAAGCCATCGTCATCACTAACACTTCCTCCTTCGTGGGAGGGCCAATTTTATCAACGTATTCACCAAAACCATCTGATCTCCAACCCTAGTTCATCTCTTGTATTCAATATTTTTCCCAAAACCTCAGATTGGTGCCTCTAGGTTACTAGTTGTGTTGATTACATCTCGTAATTGATGCTTGTTGGATTACTTGGTGGAAGAGATGATGTTCGGATCCTTAATTATCATTATTACACCTATGATCTTGAACATGTTGATGATGTGTGAGTAGTTACTATTGTTCATGAGCACATGACAGAAGTCTTGTTATAACTAATATTGTGAAGTTGGTATGCATTCGATATTTTGATGATATGTTTGTTGTTACTTCTCTTAGTGGTGTCATGTGAACGTCGACTACATGACACTTCACCATGTTATGGGCCTAAGGGAAGTCATTGTGGAGTATCAATTAGATGATGGGTTGCAAGAGTGACAGAATCTTAAACCCCAGTTCATGCATTGTTTCGTAAGGGGCTGATTTGGATCCACATGTTTCATGCTATGGTTAGATTTATCTTAATTCTTCTTTCGTAGTTGTAGATGCTTGCGAGAGGGGTTAATCATAAGTAGGTTGTTAGTTCAAGTCAGAATGACACCTTAGCACCGGTCCACCCATATATCAAATTATCAAAGTAGCGAACATGAATCAACTCAACATGATGAACATGTCTGGACAGAAATTTCCATGTGTCCTCGGGAGCGCTTGCTTAATATAAGAGTACTTTCAAGACTATCCTTTTTTTAAAGGTATTGGTCTATCTTGATGCACCTTTGTTACTATTGTCAGTTGTTACTTGTTACGAATTACCTTGCTACAAAACTATCTACTATTGTGACTCACATCACTTGCAACGAATACCTTGCTAAAAACTGCTTATCATTTCCTTCCGCTCCTCGTTGGGTTCGACACTCTTACTTATCGAAAGGACTAAGATTGATCCCCTATACTTGTGGTTCATCAAGACTCTTTTCGGGCGCCGTTGCTGGGGAGTAAAGAGCCTTTGGTAAGTGGAAATTGGTAAGGAATTTTTTTCTATACGTGCTGAAATTTACTGCTGTTTGTCACTATGAATGGTCACCCTTTGAGTGGCTTGTTCGAGGCATCTTCGCCCCAAACGGAAGATGAGGAAAATTTTCCTCCACCTACTGAAAATATTATTATGATATTCCTTCGGGTATGCTTGAAAAAATATTGTATGATCCTTATGATGGTACGACTCATCCTGATTTCCATTTGATATTCGTCGATGAGGTTTTTGGATTGTTTCAGCTTGCAGGTTTGTCTAGGGACAAAGTTAAGAAGCAAGTTTTCCCTTTATCTTTGGAGGGAAAATCATTGATGTGGTATAGGATATTGGATAATATTGAATCGTTGGATTGGAATCGCTTGAAGATGGAATTTCATCAGAAGTTTTATCCAATGCATCTAGTTCACAGTGATCGGAATTATATATATAACCTCTAGCCTCGCAAATAAGAAAGCATCACTCAAGCTTGGGGAGGCTTAAATCTATGATGCACACCTGCCCCAACCATGAGCTTCCAAGATTAATGATTATACAAAAAAATTATGCTCGGCTTTCTCATGATGATCGAATATTATTGGATTCTTCTTCCTCGGGCTCATATATGAATGAAACTATTGAATTTTGATGGGATCTTTTGGAAAGAATTAAATGCAACTCTGAAGATTGGGAGCTCGACAAAGGTAACAAGTCAGGTATAAAACTTAATTTTGATTGTGTTAAATCTTTTATGGAAACCAACACCTTCCATGAGTTTAGCAACAAATATGGTCTTGACTCCGACATCGTAGCTACTCTCTCTGAATCATTTGCTACTCATGTTGATCTTCCCAAAGAGAAGTGGTTTAAATATCATCCTCCCATCGAACCACGATTATAGGAACCAATTAAAACTGATAAAGAAGAAATAATTGTTAGTTATGTTGATCCTGTTGTTCCCACTGCTTACATTGAGAAACCTCCTTTTCCTATTAGAATTAGGGAACATGCTAAGACTAGGACTGCGGTTAATAAAAGTCATGTTAGAACACCTATACTTTTCGAACAAATAAATGTTGAACCTAATGTTTCCATGGTCAAAGATTTGCTAGATAATAATGTTGATGGCCAGGATCTTTATTTTTGTGGGGAAGCTAGTGGGATTGCGAAACCCGCTAGAAACAAACAAGATGAGTTAGACAAAAATAAGCCGGTGGTTGGCATGCCTATTGTTTTAGTTAAATTGGAGAACATTGTTATCATGGTTTGTGTGACCTCGGTACTAGTGTGAATGCTATACTCTACACCTTATATCAAGAAATTATGAACGACATAGCACCTTCTACGATGGAAGATATTGATGTTACTATTAAACTTGCAAACTGAGACACTATTTCACCACTTGGGATAGTTAGGGATGTTGAGGTTCTGTGTTGGAAGGTCAAGTATCCCGCTGATTTCGTAGTACTTGGTTCAAAACAAGTTACTTTTGTCCCATTATATTTGGTAGACTTTTCTTAAACACAATTAATGGTGAAATCAATTGTGTTACTGATAAGGTTAGAGTAATCTTTAGTGATGTGTCTCATGAATTTAATTTCTCCAAGTTTACTAATCAATCACATGAGAAGGAATTACCTACTAAGGATGAAATGATTGGTCTTGCTTCTATTGTCGTACCTCCTACAGATCCTTTATAACAATATTTGCTACACCATGAGAATGATATGCAAATAAATGAAAGGAAAAAATAGATGAGATTATCCTTGAACAAACACCTATCCTTAAACACAACTTACTAGTTGATATATTAGGGGATCCACCTTCACCCAAGCCACATCCCAAGTTTGAATTAAAAACTTTACCTGTTACTCTCACATATGCTTATGTTGATGAAAAGAAGATATTTCCTATTATTATCAGTGCTAACCTTTCAACGCATGAAGAAAGAAGATTACTTAAAACTTTGAGAAAGCACATGGCTGTTATTGGATATACTCTTGACAATTTAAAGGGCATAAGCCCCACCCTATGTCAGCACAAGATTAATATGGAACTAGATGCTAAACCTGTTGTTGATCATCAATGCTGCTTAAATACTAAAATGAAAGAAGTGGTAAGAACTGAAATACAAAAGCTTTTGGAGGCAGGTATAATCTATCCTATTGCTGATGGTAGGTGGGTAAGTCCTGATCATTGTGTCCCTAAGAAAGGAGGTATTATTGTTGTTCCTAATGATAGGAATGAGCTTATTCCACAAAGAATCGTAACTGGTTATAGGATGATAATTGACTTTAGGAAATTAAATAAAGCTACTAAAAGGGATCATTACCCCTTGCCTTTTATTGATCAAATGTTATAAAGATTATCTAAGCACACACACTTTTTCTTTCTTGATGGATATTCTGGATTTTCTCAAATACCTGTATCAAAAGAGGATCAAGAGAAAACTACCTTTACTTGTCCTTTTGGAACTTATGCTTATAGAGGTATGCCTTTTGGTTTGTGCAGTGCACCTTCTACATTTCAAAGATGTATGATGCTATATTCCCTGATTTTTGTGAAAAGATTGTTGAGGTTTTCATGGATGATTTTTCTGTTTACGGGACTTCTTTTTATGATTGCTTGAGCAACCTTGATCGAGTTTTGCAAAGATGTGAAGAAACTAGTCTTGTCTTTAACTGGGAGAAGTGCCACTTTATGGTAAATGAAGGTATATTTTTTGGGAAAAAAATTCTGAATGAGGCACTCAGGTAGACAAGGCTAAAGTTGATGCGATAGACAAAATTCCATGCCCAAGAGATATCAAAGGTGTAAGAAGGTTCCTTGGTCATGCTGGTTTTTATAGGCATTTCATTAAAGATTTCTCAAAGATTTGTAGGTCGTTAACTAATCTTGTTCAAAAATATCTTCCCTTTGTTTTTGATGATGATTGTGTAGAAGCTTTTGAAATAGTTAAGAAGGCTTTAATTTCTGCACCTATTGCTCAACCACCTAATTGGAACCGACCATTTGAAATTATGTGTGATGCTACTAATTATGTTGTTGGCACTATTCTAGGGCAGAGAGTAGACAAAAAATTAAATGTTATTCATTATGCTAGTAAAACTCTAGACTCTGCTCAAAAGAATTATGCTACCACTGAAAAGGAATTTTTAGCAGTTGTTTTTCCTAGTATAATTTTAGACCTTACATTCTCGATTCCAAAGTAACTATTCAGACCGATCATAATGCTATTAAGTACCTTATGGAAAATAAAGATGCTAAACCTAGACTTATTATGTGGGTACTTTAACTTCAAGAGTTTGACTTGCCTATCATTGATAGAAAAGGAGCTGAAAACCCCATAGCAGATAACTTGTCTAGTATGGAAAATGTCCTTGATGACCCATTTCCTATTGATGATAGTTTTCCTGATGAACAACTTGTTGCTATACATACTTCATGTAGTGCTTCTTGGTATGCTGATTTTGCTAATTATATTGTTGCTAAGTATGTTCCACTTAGCTTCACATATCAACAAAAGAAAAGAAAAATATGCATTGATTTTGGGATGACCCACATCTTTATAAAGAGGGAGTAGACAATATTATTAGATAATGTATACCTGAGCATGAACATGAACAGATTCTTTGGAAGTGTCATTCCGAAGCTTATGGAGGACATCATATTGGTGACAGAACTACACACAAGGTATTACAATCTGGTTTCTATTGGCCTACTCTTTTCAAAGAAGCTCATAAGTATGCCCTTTCATGCAATGAATGCCAGAGACTTGGTAACATCGGTAAGCGTCAGGAAATTCCTATGAATTATTCACTTTCTATTGAAACTTTTGATGTCTGGGGCTTTGACTTTATGGGACCTTTTTCCTTCCTCAAATGGGTATACTCATATGCTAGTTGATATTGATTATGTTACTAAGTGGGTAGAAGCTATTCCAGCTAGTAGTGCTGATCATAACACCTCTATTAAAATGCTTAAAGATATCGTTTTCCCAAGGTTTGGTGCTCCTAGATATTTAATGACTGATGGTGGTTCACATTTTATTCATGGTGCTTTCCATAAACTTCTAGCTAAATATGATGTTAACCATAGGATTGCATCACCTTATCATCCCCAGTCTAGTGGTCAAGTTGAATTGAGTAATCAAGAAATAAAATTAATATTGCACGATGGCTGAACACATAACTGTTGGGAAATTGATAGAAGATCAAATAATCGTGACGATATCCAGGAAATGATCATTATATAAGCATCATGTCTAAGATAAGTAGACCAAAACGATTCTGCATCTACTTCTATTACTCCACACATCGACCGCTATCCAGCATGCATCTAATGTACTAAGTTCATGGGAAAACGGAGTAATGCAATAAGAACGGTGACATGATGTAGACAAGATCTATTCATGTAGGAATAGACCACATCTTTTTGTCCTTAATGGTAACGATACATGCGTGCCTTGCTACCTCTTCTGTCACTAGGAAAGAACATCGCAAGATTGAACCCATCACAAAGCATCTCTTCCCATGGCAAGAAGAATCGATCTAGTTGACCTAACTAAACCAAAGATTCGAAGTATAAATATGAGGCTATAAGTAATCATGCAAATAAGAGGTCAAAGAAGACTCCAATCATATTCATGGATAGAAACTGATCATGAACTCAAAATTCATCGGATCCCAACAAACACACCACAAAATTCATTACATCAAATAAATATCCAAGAGACCATTGTATTGAGAATCATAAGAGAGAGAGAGAGCCATCTAGCTACTGCCTACGGACCCGTAGGTCTATGGTGGACTACTCACGCATCATCGGAGAGGCACCTATGATGAAGATGAACCCCTCTATGATGGTGTTAGATTGGATCTCGAGGTTCTGGAACTTGCGATGGCTAGAATTGTGTTTTGTCGACTCCCCTTGTGTTTTCCGAATATTTGGGAATTTATAGAGGTGATAGTCGGTGGAGGGGGGGATCCCGAGGTGGGAACCACCCACTAGGCCATGCCAGGGGCCTCTAGCGCGCCCTAGTGGGTGTTCCCCACCTCGGGCCTCTTCTTTGGCACTTGTCTGAACCATCTGGTGTCTTCTGGTCAAAAAAATCTCCAAACATTTTCACGGTGTTTGGGATTCATTTGGTACTGACTTTCTGCGATGTAAAAAACATGAAAAAAATAACAACTAGCACTTTGGCACTATGTCAATAGGTTAGTCCTAAAAAATGATATAAAGTTGCTATAAAATGGTTGTAAAACATCCAAGATTGATAATATAACAACATGGAACAAGCAAAAATTATTGATACATTAGAGACGTATCAACATCCCCAAGCTTAATTCCTACTCGTCCTCGAGTTGGTAAATGATAAAAACAATTTTTTTGATGTGCAATGCTGACTAACATGTTCACCACATATTCTTTTCTTTGTATCATGGACATTTGGACTTTTAGATGGTTCGAAGCAATAATCTAGTTTTGACCTAAAAACTTTAATACTCAAGCATATCAACAAGCAACCATGTCTTTTAAAATATCAATACTAAAGCAAGTTATCCCTAGCCCATCATGCTTAATCATTGATCCATTCGTGAAACACACTCAAATATTAGCTACACCTAATGCTCAAGTACGATCATAGTGCCTCCTAGTTGGTTCTTTATAAGATAAGATGGAGGCTCAAATTGATTTTTTCTGCATATAGTAAATAGATAGGCCCTTCATAGAGGGAAGTAAGGATTCGTAGAGGTGCCAGAGCTCAAAGTTTAAATTGATAGAGAAAAAATATTTTGGGTGGCATGCCTTTCTTGTCAACGAAAATGACCGATATTTCAATATATTTCCATGCTAGATACATCATAAGCGGTTCCCAAACAAAAAATAAAGTTTATTCCTTTTTCCACCATACTTTCACTTTCCATGGTTAGCTGAATCCACGGTTGCCTTCCATACCAACACTTTCCAAGGAATTTATTATTTGAAAACATAAAGTATAAAAATTCTTTCTTTTCATTTTGGGACTAGGCATCCCTATTACCGCCATACTCTCGTGCAATGACAAGTGAATAATAACTCATCTTGAGAATAACACATCTAGCATGGAAAAATATCGGTCACCCCCTACCGTTTCATGAGTGGTACGAGCACGCAAAAAGGAAATTTTATTTTGAAAATTAGAGATGTCACATACAAACTTGCTTGGAACGGCATGGAAATATCGTATATAGGTAGGTATGGTGGACACATATGGCAAAACTGGGTTTAAGGATTTTGGATGCACAAGTAGTATTTCTACTTAGTACAAGTGAAGGCTAGCAAATAGATGTAGAATCATCCAACCAAGAAACAAAAAATCACATAAGAGAGCATTAAGCATAACTAACACCGAATAATGCACCATAAGTAGGATATAATTTCGTAGCACAACTATTGACTTGCATAGGGAATCACAAACCTTAACATCAATATTCTTACTAAGCATAATAACTCACTAGCATAACTCACATATTACTATCGTCATGTCTCAAAACTATTACAAAGAATCAAGTTTAATTTTTCTAATGATATTAAAGTTTTTATTATATCCCCCTTGAATATCTATCGCTTTGGGACTAGTTTCATATATTGCAATTGCTTTTGACAAGCTCACATGGATATAAGTGATGAACATCAGCATAAAAAAATATTCTCTCAAAACTATATAAGTGAAGAATGAGCGGATTTCGTCAAAGTTACTAGCTCGCAAACTAATATAAGTGAAGCATGAGAGCATTTCTTAAAACATGGAAAAGCACGCCGTGCTGAAAGCACAACATACTCCCTTGGTGGTTTTGATAATTCATGACAACATACATTGTCTCTTGGACTGATATTTTCACCTAGTGTATTTCAGATATAGTCTACAGAGAGGATTGGCAAAAGGAGATTGTGGACATACCCCAAGATGCAAGGAAATAGGTTGGCCAAGCTTCAAGCAAAAGGACTCTACATTTCATATTTGTGAGAAATCACTTTGAGTCCATAGGAAAGCCAACACTATTAAAAGGGGGTAAGGTTTTGTTGGTGAACAATATGCTCAAACTTGCACAAGTGATGGTCACCAAAAACATCCACAAACTGTCCCACCAAAGTTTGTTCTATACCTAACACTCAAAATCGGTGCAACCAACTTCCCCACTTTGGTGCCACCCATTCCAGAACCTAGACAGACTCAAGCCAAACCCTAGCCACTTCGGCGCAACCGATTCCATACCGGTGCCACCGAGTTTAGGTTGCCAACTTTCTATTATGCAAATTCACATTTTCGGTCCCACCAAGAATGTTGGAGCGACATCACCGGGAATGGAAATCTGACCGTTGGTCACCTTATCGGTGCAACCGAGTTTCCTATATCAGTCTCACCGAGATTCAAAAGTTGCCACCTTTTGGTCACTTCGGTACCACCAAGATTAGCACATCGGTGTCACCGAGTTGGTCATTTTGTGTGTAATGGTTGGATTTTTGGGGATGCCTATATATACACCTTCACCACCACTTACTAGAAAGAGAAGCACTCAGAACTATTCTGTACATATCCTATCAGATTTTCTGAGAGAGAACCACCTACCCTTGTGTTGAGGTCAAGATCTTCCACTCAAATCATATGGATCTTGATTTCTAGCCGCCCCAAGTTGCTTTCCACCAATCCCATCTCTTCTACCAAGCCAAACATGTGAGAGAGAGATTGTGTGCTGAGGAGTCTATCATCTTGAAGCACAAGAGCAAGGAGTTCATCATCATTATCGAGCCTATTACCTTATGGAGGGTGGTGCCTCCTAGATTGATTAGGTGTCGCTTGGGAGCCTCCTACTTCGTGTTGTGGAGTGAACCAAGAAGTTTGTAAGGGCAAGGAGATCGCCTACTTTGTGGATATCTACCCATAGTGAGGCTAGTCCTTTGTGGACGGAAGCCGTTATGGAATAGTCAAGGTTGCTACTTCGTGGACCCTTTCGGGTGGAGCCCTCCGTGGACTCTCGCGACCGTTACCCTCCGTGGGTTGAAGACTCCATAAACGTGGATGTACGATAGGGCCACCTATAGGAACCACGGGAAAAAATCCTTGCGTCTCCAACTGCGTTTGATCTACCTATCTCAACTCTTTACTTCATATGCAATGTCTTTACTTTCTGCTGCCATATTTGTTGACATGCATGTGTAGGGCTTTTAGACTTGCTAGTTTGCTAAAAACTATTAAAATCTGCCAACCAATTAACTTAGGAAAAGGTTAGGTTTTAAATTACTGCTAGTAGTCTATTCACCCCCCCTCTAGACACTCTTCTAGTGATCCTTCAACTGGTATCAGAGCAGGTTTCCATTGCTTCAGTTTAATCACCGAGGAGGAAGATGGATGTGTCCAGTATAGGGAGTTTGAGTTGTAGAGTGCCCATTCTTGATGGAGAGTACTATAGTCAATGGAAATCTATGATGCTTGAGTTGTTTAATGAATTTCAATTGAGCAAATATGTTATGCGCCCCTATGAGACTCCTATTGATGAATTGCATCCCACACACGAAGAGGAAATTAACATGCTTGGTAACCTAAGAATTGTCAATCTTATCGTTAGAGGTTTACCAAGATTCATGCTTTCTCAAATGAAGAACTTTGCATGTGCATATACCTTATGGACTAATTTGGAGAAACGATATCCAAATCTTTCCTTAGGGAATCTAGATGAAATTCTTCATAAAGCCATTGCTTTTCACAAAATGAAGCCTAGTGATCCAAACTTTGATAAATGCCTATTTGAACTCCATGATCTTATGCGTGCTAAAGGAGATGTCACCACTATCAACAACATTATCTTTGAAGCCATTCGCACTCATAAACGTGAACATTGTCATGATCACTATTCTAACGAATCTCTTGTTCTTTATGACGAGGATTTCCCACTTGATAATGACAATGTGAAACATGGCTATTATGAAGAAGATGAGTTGTTTGACATCGAGTATGAGAAGATCATGAAGAATGTAAGTATTATGGCAAACCTTAATGATTACATGTCTGGAGGAAAAGAGTGGATTGTCAACAGCGGATGTACGGATCATATGACTGGTGACAAAGACATGTTCCAAGAAATCACGCCTAATCAAGGTCCTCGATGGTACGTGACCTTTGGAGACAACTCTAAGGGTAAGGTACTCGGCCTTGGTAAGGTGGCCATATCCCATGACAACTCTATTCAAAATGTTATGCTTGTTGAATCCCTTGGTTGCAATCTTCGTTCCCTATCTATACTTGCTGATTTCGGTTTCAATGTTCTATTCAGGAAAGTAGATTGCCAAATGTTTCGTCAAGATAATCATAAAATTGTCTTTACCGGTATCCATAGAGGTGATCTATACATTGTCGATTTCACTAAAAGACCCAAACCTCGCACTTGTTTAATTACTAAATCTTCTAAGGTTGGCTTTGGCATAGAAGATTAGGACATGTTGGCATGCGCAGTTTAGACAAACTTATCAAAGGTGATCATATACTTGGTGTTAAAGATGTTATCTTGGACAAAGATAGACTTTGTAGTGCTTGTCAAGCTGGAAAGCAAGTAGGTGGAAGTCATCCTGTTAAGAATATCATGACTACTAGGAGACCACTTGAGTTACTTCACATGGATCTTTTCGGTCCCAACGCTTACAAGAGTCTCGGTGGAAATTCCTATGGTCTAATTATAGTTGATGATTTTTCTAGATATACGTGGGTATTCTTTCTTGATGATAAGTACAGGTTCAAAAGATCTACAAGAACTTCGCTCGCAAAGTGCAAAATCAGTTTGAAGTGAAGATCAAGAAGGTTAGGAGCGATAACGGATCTGAGTTCCAGAACACCCATGTGGATACCTTTCTTGACAAAGAAGGTGTCTCACATGAGTTCTCGGCCATGTACACACCTCAACAAAATGGAGTTGTTGAGAGGAAGAACCAGACACTCATTGAGATGGCAAGAACTATGCTTGACGAATACAAGACGCCAAAACACTTTTGTGCAGAAGCCGTGGAAATAGCATGTCATGCCACAGACCGACTTTACTTGCACAAGCTTCTCGGTAAAACACCATACGAGCTACTCACCGGTAACAAACCCCAAGTTGGATACTTTCGGGTATTTGTCTCTAAGTGCTACATTCTTAATAAGGATTGTCGTACTAAATTTGCTGCTAAATCTCACGAAGGATTCCTACTTGGTTATGGATCAAACTCTCACACTTACCGTGTCTACAACAACTTCACTCGAAAAGTTGAAGATACAGTAGGTGTGAAGTTTATGAATCTAATGCTTCGCAAGTCAACCAATTGCCAAATGATGTAGGTGATAAAAACCCTTCGGAAGCTATCCTAGATTTACCCATCGACAAGATTCGTCCCATGGAGGTGAAGGAAAGTACTTCATCAACTCAAGTGGAAGCCCCTACCTCATGACAAGGTGAACCACAACATGATATGGAGGCATCCACAAGCGGTACACGGCAAGATGATGAAGAGGAGGAAGTGCATCATGAATATCCACCACAACCTCCTTCACCACCACCTCAAGGGAACGACACCTTCAATAACAACAACTGAGAAGAAGGAGATGATGATGAAAAAGAAGCTCCACGAACCAACAATCGGAAGCTGACCCGAGTTTGAGCACAAGTGACCAAGAACCATCCCCTAAACCAAATCTTTGGTGATATACAAACATGAAGAATCACTCGCTCTAAAACTCCTCTAGCAACTTCTGTGAGCATTATTCTTTCATCTATAGCATTGATCCCTTGAAGGTACAACAAGATCTTGACGACACGGATTGGGTGAACGCTATGCATGAAGAGCTTCACAACTTCAAAACGAACGAAGTGTGGACACTCGTGGAGAAGCCCGACAATGCACACAACATCATCGAAACCAAATGGTTTTGTTGAAACAAGCAATACGAAGACGGTCAAGTCGTGCGCAACAAGGCTTGCCTCGTAGCTCAAGGATATATGCAAGTCAAAGGTATGGACTACAGTGAGACCTACACCCCCGTCGCTAGACTTGAAGCTATTCGCATTCTTCTTGCTTATGCCAATCACCATGATATCACGCTTTATCAAATGGATATTAAAAGTGCATTTTTAAATGGTGAGATTGAAGAAGAGGTTTATGTTAATCAATCACCTGGCTTTGGAAATCCTAAGAAACCTAATCATGTTTACAAGCTTCATAAAGCTCTTTATGGTCTTAAGCAAGCCCCTCGTGCTTGGTACAAAGGTTTAAAGAAGTTTCTTCTCGAAAAAGGTTTTGAAATTGGTAAAACTGATGCAACGTTATTCACTAAGAGAGTTAATGGTGAACTATTTGTGTGCCAAATTTCTGTGGACAATATTATCTTTGGTTCCACTAACCCTCAATTTAGTGAAAGATTTGGAAGGTTGATGTCCGAGAAATATGAGATGTCTATGATGTGTGAGCTTAAATTCTTTCTTGGCTTGCAAATCAAACAATCAAAAGAAGGAACTTTCATCTCTTAAACTAAGTATACCAAGGACTTGATCAAAAAGTTCAACATGTAGGAATGCAAAGGTATGAAAACCCCTATGCCTACTAGTGTACATGTTGATCTTACCAGAGAGGATGAGCCGGTTGATCAAAAAGTTTATCGATCTATGATTGGTTCACTTTTATATCTATGTGCATGTCGTCCCGATATTATGCTGAGTGTTTGCATGTGTGCTAGATGTCAAGCTCAACCAAAAGAATACCATCTTTCAGCTGTTAAATGCCTTGTGAGATACGTGATACAAACGCCAAATTTTGGCATTTGGTATCCCAAGGGATCTTCCTTTGACCTTGTCGGATATTCTGATTCGGACTATGCCAGTGAGAAGGTTGATAGAAAATCCACCTCGGGTACTTGTCAATTTTTGGGCAGATCTCTTGTATCTTGGTCCTCTAAGAAACAAAATTTAGTATCCCTATCGACTGCCGAAGCTGAGTATATTGCTGCTGGATCTTGTTATGCGCAATTACTTTGGATGACACAAACACTTAAGGATTATGGAATTCATGTTAAAAATGTTCCATTACTTTGTGACAATGAAAGTGCTATTAAATTTGGTCATAATCATGTGCAACATTCTCGAACTAAGCATATTCAAGTCCGACATCATTTCATTCGTGATCATGTTGCCAAAGGAGATATTAATCTTAAGCATGTTCATACTAACAAGCAATTGGAAGATATCTTTACTAAGCCACTTGATGAGAAGACATTTTGTCACTTGAGGAGTGAGTTGAACATCATCGATGCTTCAAACTTGAGCTAGACTCACTCGATTGCATGCAAGGACATTAGCTTTCTTGATATTTCCATGTATCTTAACATTTCATCTGATGCCATGGAATTCTATGCTCCCTTGTATTGCATCTAATATCTTGTAGGTACTTGAAAAATTTCATTCCACAAGATTGCCATCAACTCCAATCATAAGCGATCTTGTCATTACCAAGTATCCACAACCCCTCTTGATGATGGAAGGAAGAAGGCCACTCAACCGTATCCTTGACATATGCTTCATCAATTTGCACACTCTAAATTGGTATCATGTCCATAAGATATATCTATTGTTCTTCCTTACATGACTAATCTTTGTAGGTAACCAGTGTACTAGAACAAGAAGGATCGCTCAAAACTCAAGATGATCTTCATCAACCTCGAGCATCCTCAACAAGTTCATCTACAAGCTAAGTCACCAACATCACTCAAAGGTATGTACTCATATCCTTGAAAAGGCTTTACTCCAAGAAATGAGCTAAAGCAACTCATGTGATATGAAGACATTAAAATGCTTAATAAAAAATGGTAACCCCATTCTAAGCTTAACGTAGAGTACGACCTATGATCAAGTATTCTTGCTTGGATCCTAAGTCGATATACTCTAATATAGGTGACCTAGTCACCGCCCATCATCTAGTTAAGAATCTGGTGTGGTTTGCTCTCAATTGCATTATTTCTCATAACTACTCCAATCTTATCTAGTTGATGTCCCTTGTAAAAAACTTCATATTTCGGTGCAAATCTTTCTCTTGACTCTGTGAAAACAGAAACTTGGTTTGTCTTTCGGAACCACCGAGTCAGATATCTCGGTTCTACCGATATTGCAGACAAGCTATACTACAACATCTCGGTACCACCGATCTATCTATCTCAGAGTCACCGATTTTCATTCTATTTCATTTGAATTCACTCTTGCAAATTCCGTGTTTTCTTAGTAATCTTTCTTGTAATACTTCTGTTACTTCGATGATCCCTCAATTATTTTAAAAAACTTTGTATTACTTAGGGGGAGAATAACTAAAGTTAATCTAGAGGAGATAATTTCTATATTCAAGGATCCCTTCTCATTCAATGATCCCTGTATCTATCCCTGTTTTTCGCCTTTTTGGAAATTAATGCCAAAGGGGGAGAAGACCAAAGCTTCAACCATTTTGGGAGAAGACCAAAGCTTCATGCTAAAGGGGAGATACATGCTTATGCAAAGGGGGAGATATGATCAAGGGGGAGAGCCAATATCAATACTCATATCTTTATAAACAGGGGGAGAATACCAGAATAGGGAGAAGAAAATCTTTGACCTTTCTCACCTTATCCAATCCTAATATCTACATGCTAAGATTTAGGGGGACAGGATAATCTATTTTCTTATCTATGGTGAGAACATTCTAAATGATTTCGGAGACATATCAATTCTAAGGAATACTATTTTCTATATGTCCTCCATATCTTGGCAATTTTGAGTTCTATTGCTTTGCTGTTTGGTAGAATACTCTTGTGTTTCCTAACATTGTTTTCTCAAGTGTGTTTCTATTACCAGGATGCTCAAGAACTCAGGGTAAGTATATGCATCATATCCTTGATCAAGATGATCTCTTGCGTCTTGCACATATTGTTTACAAGAGTGATGTCTTGATCAAAGATACCTCTCATTCATATATATTTGATGCATATAGTCAAGATACACATGACCTGTTATATCCCTTCTACCTTTTGTGTGTTCATGCATTCTAAAGCAACTATCCTTTAAAGGACTACACACATTTAGGAGGAACAAGTAGAAGTCATGTGTCTCTCAAAGTATTCAGTATAACCATGCATATCTTTATTTGAAGCTTTGATTGTATGTTTTCATCAATTAACACAAAGGGGGAGATTGAAAGCACAACATGCTCCCTTGGTGGTTTTGATAATTCATGACAACATACATTTTCTCTTGGACTGATATTTTCACCTAGTGTATTTCAGATATAGTCTACAGAGAGGATTGGCAAAAGGAGATTGTGGACATACCCCAAGATTCAAGGAAATAGGTTGTCCAAGCATCAAGCACAAGGACTCTACATTTCATATTTGTGAGAAATCACTTTGAGTCCATAGGAAAGACAATACTATTAAAAGGGTGTAAGGTTTTGTTGGTGAACAATTTTCTCAAACGTGCACAAGTGATGGTCGCCAAAAACATCCACAAACTCTCCCACCAAAGTATGTTCTATACCTAACACTCAAAATCGGTGCAACCAACTTCCCCACTTTGGTGCCACCGATTCCAGAACCTAGACAGACTCAAGCCAAACCCTAGCCACTTCGGTGCAACCGATTCCATACCGGTGCCACCGAGTTTAGGTTGCCAACTTTCTATTACGCAAATTCACATTTTCGGTCCCACCCAGAATGTTGGATCAGTGCCACCGAGATTGGAAATTTGACCGTTGGTCACCTTATCGGTGCAACTGAGTTTCCTATATCGGTCTCACCGAGATTCAAAAGTTGCCACCTGTTGGTCACTTCGGTACCACCGAGATTAACACATGGGTGTCACCAAGTTGGTCATTTTGTGTGTAACGGTTGGATTTTTGGGGATGCCTATATATACCCCTTCACCACCACTTACTCGAAAGGGAAGCACTCAGAACTATTCCGTACATATCCTATCAGATTTTCTGAGAGAGGACCACCTACCCTTATGTTGAGGTCAAGATCTTCCACTCAAATCATATGGATCTTGATTTCTAGCCTCCCCAAGTTGTTTTCCACCAATCCCATCTCTTCTACCAAGCGAAACCTGTGAGAGAGAGATTGTGTGCTGAGGAGTCTATCATCTTGAAGCACAAGAGCAAGAAGTTCATCGTCACTATCGAGCCTATTACCTTTTGGAGGGTGGTGCCTCCTAGATTGGTTAGGTGTCGCTTGGGAGCCTCCTACTTAGTGTTGTGGAGTGAACCAAGAAGTTTGTAAGGGTAAGGAGATCGCCTACTTCGTGAAGATCTACCCATAGCGAGGCTAGTCCTACATGGACGGAAGCCGTTATGGAATAGTTAAGGTTGCTACTTCATGGACCCTTTTGGGTGGAGTCCTCCGTGGACTCTCCCGACCGTTACCCTCCGTGGGTTGAAGACTCCATAAATGTGGATGTATGATAGCGCCACCTATCGGAACCATGGTAAAAAATCTTTGCATCTCCAACTGCGTTTGATCTACCTATCTCAACTCTTTACTTCATATGCAATGTCTTTACTTTCCGCTGCCATATTTGTTGGCATGCATGTGTAGGGCTGTTAGACTTGCTAGCTTTGCTAAAAACTGTTAAAATCTGCCAACCAATTAACTTGGGAAAAGGTTAGGTTTTAAATTACTATTAGTAGTCTACTCACCTCCCCCCTCTAAACACTCTTCTAGTGATCCTTCACGTGCTCAAAATGATATAAGTGAAGCACGAGAGCAATTTTCTAGCTCAATAGATTTAAGTGAAGCATATAGAGAAATTCTAGTAAATTATATCATAATTTTTGCTCTCACAAAAAGGTGTGTGAATCAAGGATAAAAAGAAAAAAAATCAGAGATACAAGAAGCTCCAAGAAAAACTCACGATATGTGACGAATAAAAATATAGTTCCAAGTAAAATACTGATGGTTCTTAGAAGAAAGAGGGGATGCCACTCGGGGAATCCCCAAGATTAGTTGCTTGTTACTCTTTGGATAATATCTTGGGGTGCTCTAGCATCCCCAAGCTTAGGATCTTATTACTCCTTATTCCTTCCTCCATCGTGATCTCACCCAAAACTTGAACACTTCAATCACACACAACTTGACAAAAATCTCTTTGAGATCCGTTAGAGTATAATAAAGCAAATTACCACTCTACGTACTATTGTAAACCAATTAATATTTATTATTGCATTATATCTACTGTGTTATAACTTCACCATGACTTATATCCTCCAATACAAGCCATAGATTCATCAAAACAAGCACACAACGCAATGAAAACAGAATCGGTTTCACACAGAAGAGTCTGTAGTAATATGTACTCTACCCATACTTCTGTAACCCGAAAAATTCTGAAAATTAGAAAAACTTACAGAATTTGTATAGTAATACCGTGTTAAAATTTCATCTCATGATCACGTTCTGGTAAAATATGAAAATTGGTGCACTGGAGACAAAGTTTCTGTTTCAGATTCGGCATTGTTTCTACTCATCTTCTGAATCATCATCAAGGCTTTACTTGGCGCAGACACAAAATAAAACATAAAAACACAATCATAACAGAAGAATAATTGTGCAAACACTCAAAAAAAAGGGAAAGGTAAAAATATTTTATTCATTGGGTTGCCTCCCAACAAGCGCTGTCATTTTACGCCCCTAGCTAGGCATAACACATAGATTCAAGTATTGTCATCTTTAGTTTTTGCCACCTTTATGAGGGATTTCTCAAACCCGGGAGTTATTTACGCTTACCCACATTTTGAGGAGAAGAACCATGTTGAGATCTAAAATATCCAAATGCTTATTGAAAAGATTAATCAAAGTGTTCATGCGATTCATGTTTCCATGAAAATGTTTAAGAGGCTCATGATATTTTTGCAACTCAACAAAATGTTAATGTAAATCACCCAATTTTTCTAAAATTTGAACCCCTTCTTGTGTGAGAGAGGGAACCTTTTTTTGTGGAGGAACTCTTAATATCCCTTCTAAAATTTCATAAGCAGTGTTGGTATCAAGTTGAGTAAAGTTTTCTTTAGCAGCAAAATCCAAGAGTTGTCTATGATGCAAAGTTAATCCTACGTGAAAACTTTGAAGAAAAACCTTACATCTCCCTTTAGATTGCAAATACGATATGATTCCATCAATCTATACCAAGCATATTTCAGATTTTCCCTTGTTTTTTTTTGAAGTATAGAACTTCAAAATCCGATGACAAGGGGGTAGTGATGCTAGTCATAGTGAAAAGATATGCGAACAAGCGATCTGACGAGAAGAAGAGAAACGAAAAAGAAGGCGAATAAAATAGAAAATTTGTGAAGTGGGGGAGAGGAAAACGAGAAGCAAATGGAAAATAATATAAATTTCAAAGAGATGAGATTTATGATTAGGAACCTAGTAGATGAGATCGCTTCTTCCCCGGCAACGGTGTCATAAATTCCTTTGACGTGGCTTGAGATTGTGTCGATATTACCCCAAAGAGGAAGGGATCATGCAGCACAACGACGGTAAGTATTTCCCTTAGTTATGAAACCAAGGTATCAATCCATAGAGGAAGATCAAGCATCTACGTAAACAACAACTACACACAAATAACAAATACTTGCAACCAGACGCGTAGGAGAGGTTGTCAAGCTCTCAACGATAAAAAAATAGATTAGGTAATGATAGTTTTGGCAAATAGATCTCACGAGAACACAAAATAACAAAGTAAAAAGAGTGCAGAAAGGTATTTTTTGCATTAATAGATCTAAAAAAAGGCGCAATAGTAGATTGGAAAGCAATATGTTGGAAAAGTAGACCTAGGGGCCGTAGATTTCACTAGTGGCTTCTCTCATGAGTATAGCGCACGGTGGGTGAACAAATTACTGCTGGTCAATTGATAGAAGATCAAATAATCATGATGATATCCAGGCAATGATCATTATATAGGCATCACGTCCAAGATAATTAGACCGAAACAATTTTGCATCTACTTCTATTACTCCACACATCCACCGCTATCCAGCATGCATCTAGTGTATTAAGTTCATGGGAAAATGGAGTAATGCAATAAGAACGTTGACATGATGTACACAAGATCTATTCATGTAGGAATAGACCACAACTTGTTATCCTTAATGGCAATGATACATGTGTGCCTTGCTGCCTCTTCTGTCACTGGAAAGAACACCGCAAGATCAAACCCATCACAAAGCACCTCTTCCCATGGCAAGAAAAATTGATCTAGTTGGCCTAACTAAACGAAAGATTCATAGAATAAATACGAGCCTATAAGTAATCATGCAAATAAGAGGTTAAAGAAGACTCAAATCATATTCATGGATAGAAATTGATCATGAGCAAAAAATTCATCGGATCCCAACAAACACATCGCAAAAGTCATTACATCAAATAGATATCCAAGAGACCATTGTATTGAGAATCATAAGAGAGAGAGAGAGGAAGCCATTTAGATACTGCCTACGGACCCATAGGTCTATGGTGGACTACTCCCGCATCATCGGAGAGGCACCTATTGTGAAGATGAACCCCTTCGTGATGGTGTTAGTTTGGATCTCGAGGTTCTGGAACTTGTGGACGCTGGAATTGTGTTTCGTCGACTCTCCTAGGGTTTTCGCATATTTGAGAATTCATAGAGGTGATAGTCGGTGGAGGGGGATCCTAAGGAGGGCACCACCCACTAGGCCGTGCCAAGGGCCTCTGGCGCGCCCCGGTGGATGTTACCTGCCTTGGGCCTCCTCTCTGGCACTTTTCTGGCCCATCTCGTGTCTTCTGGTCCATAAAAATCTCCAAACAATTTCATGGTGTTTGGGCTTCATTTGGTACTGATTTTCTACGAAGAAAAAAACAAGCAAAAATAGCAACTGCACTTTGGCACTATATCAATAGGCTAGTCCCAAAAAATGATATAAAGTTGCTATAAAATGATTGCAAAACATCCAAGATTGATAATATAGCACCATGGAACAAGAAAATATTGTAGATACATTGGAGACGTATCAATGTGGTAGAGTAACTAAATTGACTTCAAAAATTCCAGTAAAATATTTTTTGTTGTTTTTGGTATTTTAGAAAAATTGAAAAAAATAAAACAGAGTCAAAAGGACCCACAGGGGAGGCACAAGCCAATAGGCCATGCCCCCTGATGGCGCGGATTGATGGCTTGTGGGTCCCTCATGTGGCCTCCAGACTCCTATGTCTTCCAGAACACTTATTTTGACCTAGAATAAAATCATTATATATACTCCCGGATGTTTTGACCACCTCATCACGAGATATTCCTCTATTCTTGTTTCGAGCTATTTTTCTGACAGATGTAGATCACCGTGACTTCCCCTACACCAACAAAGGACAAGTTCTTTGAGAAGGTCATCAATCCCTACCCGTCGAAGGTGATGAAGCACCCTCAAGACATTGAGATGTGTGAGGGGGTGCTCCACATCCGGGATGTTCAAGGCCCCAAGAAGGAGGGAAGTGAGAAGGCTTGGCTTGTAAAAGTGGAGCAAGAAATCTTCAAGTTCCAAGGGATGGTTGAACGTGGCTTGAGGGCTAATCACTCTATGATCACAGACTTCATACGTGAAAACAACATGGACACAAAGAGCATGGGGGGTGCTGATACGTCTCCAACGTATCTATAATTTTTTATGATGTCATGCTATTATATTATCTGTTTTGGATGTTTTATATGCATTTATATGCTATTTTAGAATATTTTTGGCACTAACCTATTAATCTAGAGCCTAGTGCCAGTTTGTTTTTTCCTTGTTTTTGAGTTTTGTAGATATGGAATATTAAACGGAGTCCAAATGGAATAAAATCTTCGGAATGATTTTTTTTGAAGGAAAGAGATCTGCCAGACTTGGAGTGCATGGTAGGGCACCTGCCAGGAGGTCACTAGCTCTGGAGGCGCGGCCACCCCCCGGCCGCGCCTGGCAGGCTTGCCGTCTCCTGGCAGGTCTCCTAACCCTATTTTTCATCCTATAAAGAGACACACAAATACTTTTCTGCCGACAGAAGCCTCCGTTCCCGAGAGATCCAATCTTGAAGCCTTTTCCGATAATCTGCCTGAGGGGGATCCGATCACAGAGGGCATCTACATCAACTCCATTGCCCCTCTGATAATGCGTGAGTAGTCCACCATAGACCTATGGATCCATAGATAGTATCTAGATGGCTTCTTCTCTCTCTTTAATTTTGAATACCATGTTCTTCATGATCTTTATGGAGATATATCTGATGTAATACTCTTTTGCGATGTGTTTGTCAAGATCCAATGAATTGTGGGTTTATGTTCAGATTATACATGAATCTTATTTGAATCTTGTCTGAATTCTTATATGCATGATTTCATATCTATCAGATTTTGTGCTCTGCAAAACTCTTAAGATTCAAAAACAGGGGTGTGTGCGAAGATCACCTGCAGCCTCGCCCGACCTAGCTCACTACTCGATGAACACAACAAAGAACTCGCACTACGGTGAGGAAGAGAATGAACATGACAGTTTACCTAGGTTCTGGCCGCTGCGAAGCGTAATACCCTACTCCTGCTTTGGTGGATTGCCTCTCGAGGAGGTGAGATGGACGAACAAGTACCGTGTTTCGTGGTCTCCTTAGGGCTCTTAGTGGTATACGAGACTCCTTGTGGTTTGGTGAGTGGTGGAGTTTGTCGATTGGGTTCGGATCGGATCGGTCCCTCTATATAAAGCAGCCTACCCTCTATATGTAGCGGTGGCCCGTGTCCTCTTCCCTTATCGCAATGATGGGAAGGGATCCCACAATGTCCAATTTGGAAGGGGGGCAGGGGTTCGTGCTTGCCCTGCCCAAAGGTGGTCTTCGTCTGCAAAGTAGTTGTCAACGCCGCAAGGATGGGCTCGCGATGACGTCTATCCTACGGAGCTGGTGGTTGCGGTCTTGTTGCACCGGAATGGACACCTTTGGGGATACCTTGGGAACGCGCGTACGTACTTGCTCCCTTTGCACCAAAGGGGACTGGTGATCGTCTATCCTTACTTGCGTCATCTTTGACTCCTGAGGCAGGGCCTTGCATAGAAATCCCTGCCACTCCGAAGGGGTCCTAAGGGGGCCCATCCTTCGCGGGTCTTGTCAGTATTCTTCCTCGCGATGACAGGGCCCTTGCGAGGGCCTTACCTTGAGTGGGGCCTCACCTGGTCCCATTTGGTCGATGAAGTGGGCCACGTCCTGGGCCGCAGGCAGGCAGGTCTGGGTACCCCCGTTCCCAAAACACCGACAGTAGCCCCCGAGCCTAATGTCGTGCCCGAGCTGGCTTACGGGTGAAGCCTGGAGGACGGTCCGAAGTGTCGCGGACCCTCAAACGCCTACGGGCCAGGCTTGGCATGTGTTAAACGCCTCGGCGGGGACGCCTCTGCTCCTCGAGCCCGTCCGGACCCGCACCCAGTTGGATTGACGCGATGCCTGGGCGCAGTATAGGCCATCATTGCTTCCCATCAAGTTCTATCGTTGCTGCAGGTGCTCGTGGACGCGACTCTTCGAAGGGCAGGGGAGGCAACGTGGATGGAACTGCATTGACCGAACCACCTCGCGCCACCCATGGGGCGCGCGATGCTTGCCCTCACACGACACCTCGTGGCCGCGGTTACGCCTATAAATTCGCCCTGTCCCTGTACAGGGAAGGGTATTGCAGTTTTGAGGCTTCCCCTTTTCTCCTTTGCTCCACCTGCACAAAAACCTCTTTCCTTCTCGTCCCCTGTCCTTCATGGCGTGCGGAGGGAGCGGTGCAGGCACAGGGAAGCGGGCGGGTCCTTCGGCTCCTTCGCCCTCCTCTGGAGGCGGCGGTGAGGTGCCCTCGGGGTCGGCACGAGTTCGCCAATGATGGGCCCTTGCCGACGAGTAAGTATTCCACCGCTTCCCGCTTCTCTCGCTCTTCTGTCCATCGTCTGGAGCTTGATCTCCTTCCCCTCCTTCTAGGACTCCCGCAGCCAAGAAGCGCAAACTTGGCGAGCTTCAGGAGGAGGTAGAGACGTTGGAGGCCCGGCTGACCACGGTCGAGGCCGCCTTTGATGCCGCCCTCCAGGGCGAGGCCGAGGCTCGAGCAGAAATGGTGTCCATCCAAACCCAGGTCCTAGAGGCAGGAGACGCTGTGCAGGCTGACAACGACGAGGCGGCGCATGCAAGGATGTTGCAGTCCCTCTACGCCAAGCAGTTCCAGGGCATCACCTATCGTGTGGCCGAAGTGGTGAGCCGGTTCATCGGGGACGCCCATGCGTTGTCGCATGTGCATGGAGACGGGGTTACCTTGAGTTCTTCCGGAAGGTGGTGGAGGCGCTGGAGACCGGGGTCTCTCGCGTAGACGTGGACAGCGCATCCGACGCGCGCCACCTTCTGGACTTTGCCTGGATGCTCGTCTACTCCAACCTACGCCACCTCGCCTCGCAGCTCGACCTCTGGTGCCATGGAGGGCAGGTGCCCGATGACCTCCAGCGCCCCCTCCGGTACAAGACGCGCCCGCTCGTGGAGGCCATGGTGGAGTGGTTCATCCGGGTGCCCGCCTCGAGCGAGGAGGACGACTCCAACGCCGAGCCGGCCGGCGGCACGGGCGGCAACGGCGACTCCTCCCCTTAGTCGCCCTCCATTCCTATTTAACGGTACTTGTAATGCTCAAACAAGAACCCTGCCCCATGGGGCATTAATATTTTGCATGTTACCTTTGTCGTCTTGCTTTTCTTCCTTGATTTGTCGGTAATGGTGTTGGTTCCTGATGTCACTTGAAGCTACATCGGTATTTCCCCAAAGAGGAAGGGATGATGCAGCACAGCGGCGGTAGGTATTTCCCTCAGATATGAATACCAAGGTTATCGAACCATTAGTTGAACCAAGCAACACAATGTAAACATCCCTTGCACACAAATAACAAATACTCGCAACCCGACGTGTTAAAGGGGTTGTCAATCCCTTTTGGGTAACGGCGCCAGAAAGGCACGTGGACGGGAGAAAGTTGCAAATGTTGATAGGTTGAATGCTAAATAAAATAAAGTGCAGCAAGGTATTTTTGGGTTTTTGGAAATATAGATCTGAAAATAAATGCAAGAGAACAATAGATCGCAAAGGCAAATAATATGAGAAAGAGACCCGGGGGCCGTAGGTTTCACTAGTGGCTTCTCTCGAGAAAAATAGAAAACGATGGGTGAACAAATTACTATTGGGCAATTGATAGAACTTCAAATACTCATGACGATATCCAGGCAATGATCATTACATAGGCATCACATCAAGATTAGTAGACCGACTCCTGCCTGCATCTACTACTATTACTCCACACATCGACCGCTATCCAGCATGCATCTAGTGTATTAAATTCATGGAGAAACAGAGTAATGCAATAATAACAATAACATGGCGTAGACAAGATCTATCTATGTAGATATAGACTTGATACATTTTATCCTTAGTAGCAACGATACATACGTGTCGTTTCCCTTTTGGTCACTATGATCAAGCACCGTAAGATCGAACCCACTACAAAGCACCTCTTCCCATTGCAAGATAAATAGATCAAGTTGGCCAAACAAAACCAAAATATTGGAGAAGAAATATGAGGCTATAAGAAATCATGCATATAAGAGATCAAAGAAACTCAAATAACTTGCATGGATATAAAAAGATAGATCTGATCATAAACTCAAAGTTCATCGATCCAACCAAACACACCACAAAAGAGTTGCATCATATGGATCTCCAAGAGACCATTCTATTGAGAATTTAGCGAGAGAGAGAAAGTCATCTAGCTACTAACTATGGACCCGAAGGCCTATAAAGAACTACTCACGCATCATCGGAGAGGCACCAATGGAGGTGGTGAACCCCATCCGAGATGGTGTCTAGATTAGATCTGGTGGTTCTGGACTCTACGGCAGTTGGATGAATATTTCATCTGTCTCTCTAGAGTTTATGGAATATTGGGGTATTTATAGATCAAAGAGGTGGTCCGAGGGGCACCCGAGGTGGGCACAACCCACCAGGGCGCGCCTGGGCCTCCTGGCGTGCCCTGGTGTGTTGTGCCCCCCTCAAGGCACCCCCCAGGCGCACCCAGCGCCTGTTGTGTTCCTTATGGCCAATAAAATATCATCGTGAAGTTTCGTGGCATTTGGACTTCGTCTAGTATTGATTTCTACGATGTAAAAAACATGGAAAAAGTAGCAACTGGCACTTGGCACTATGTCAATATGTTAGTACCAAAAAATGATATAAAATGACTATAAAATGATTATAAAACAGCCAAGATTGATAATATAACAACATCGAACAATCAAAAATTATAGATATGTTGGAGACGTATCAATTGGCGCCACCATGGTCGTGACCCTGCGTCAGCCCCTGATACGGCCCCTGTGAGGCTCTCCCCTCTAGGGCGACTTCCATCCGTTGCTCCTATCCAGCCCAGGGCCTCGGGGCTCATCGTGATCGAGCCCCTCCTTGCGTGTCGCCTCCTTTGTGGCTTCGTCCCTCAGGGCCCTTGGCAGCCGCACGTACTAGCCGTAGTTCCTGCATTTTTAGGTTAGCATGTGCAGTCCTTATTTCATCCCTAGGGTCGTTATTAGGCCAGGAGGCTCTTGATGGGTTCGATAGTGTACTTAGCTTTGTATGACGCTAGCGATCACACGTCGCGAGGCAAGACGGGTTGTTTCGTCAACCTGTGACTACGTCCATGATATCTTCTTCTTACCTGCTGAACAGTCTGGGGGCCCTTTCGACACTCTACGTCTGTAGGTCCCAGTCCCGCACATTTCCCCACCATCGTTAGGTACGACCGGAGAGGACGTACTTCACAAGGTGAAGCCCCAATACTCCTGATGCCGACCAGAAACCAAGGACGGCACCAGGAAGTCGAGTGGCATTATGACCGGTAAGGCTCCCAAGGCACGTTGCCTAGGAGCCCTCTTTTTCGACGCTCAAACCGCTCTATGTCATCACGTCCCAGTCCCTTGCATTTCCCCACCACAGTTAGGTACGACTGTAAACCAAGGACGCACTTCACGGGGCGAGGCCCCGACACCCCTGATGCTGACCGGAAACCAAGGACGACATCAGGGGGGATGAGTGGCCTTATGACAGGTAAGGCTCCTGAGGCATGCTGCTCAGGAGCCCCCTTTGATGCTCCAGCGATCCCCCATTCTGTCCTTCCATGTGCCTCCTCATGAGCCCCCCCCCCCCCGAGACCCCATGCTGTGATGTTGTGCTACGGTCGGAGCCCTCGAGCGGGGCCGATAGCTAAAAATCGAGTTCCCCTGAGGCGGCAGGTCCTCCCCATCTAGCTCTGTGGCACCTCGGGGAGGTGCGGAGCGTTTGGCTCCTTGCGAAACACCATTTAGAAATAGAGACTTCAAACGAGGAAACGCAGAGACAACCCCCCCTTTAAATATAAAGTTTCAAAATTCTCACGCTTCATTCCAAAAAATTGCAACTTGAACATCAAAAAGAAGCAAGCAAATGTCGCGTCCGACTCCTAGGCTGTCCTTCGTCTTCCCCTAGCACTGAGCGTAGGGCATCCACATTGCATGGGCATAGCCATTGATGGACAGTGTTGTCTTGTCCGCCAGCTCCGGGCTGTGGCTGCCACATTGCATGGGAGGAACCCCTCCGTGTCCTCGGGGGATCCGGGCGTATACAACCTGCTCATTATTATGTGAGAGTGTCACGGGCCTGGGCAAGCCCCCAGGCGCATGGCTTTGTTGCTTATAGCCCCATCGAAGATCACCCCGTGCACATCTTCCAGGTTGCGCACCCTCATGACCCTAAACCGAGTGCATCGCTCCCCGTGTGACCTCAGGATTGCACTCCCGAGGCCCAAACATGAGGGCGATGCATCGACGCGGCCATAAGGGTGTTCTGTCGGTGAAGTATGCCTCGTGAGGTGCCCACACGTCGTCCGGTCAAGGTCCCGAAGGCCTCGGGAGGCCCATCCTCCTGAGGCCGTGTAGGCGTCGTGGTTTCCGCGGGTGTCCTGCATTGCATTTGTCTCGCCTCTCCCCCTGGTCATCACCCCTAGGGTCTGAGGGCTTGGT
Source organism: Hordeum marinum (assembly GCA_022496015.1). Classification (NCBI taxonomy): domain Eukaryota; kingdom Viridiplantae; phylum Streptophyta; class Magnoliopsida; order Poales; family Poaceae; genus Hordeum; species Hordeum marinum. The sequence continues at coordinate 392,258,864 of CM039675.1, read as the reverse complement.
CTGTCATCACTTTCCCATAGGGGCATTGGCTGGTGCCGTGCCCCACGGCTTGGGGGCGCCCTCCTGCTCGCGCCGCTCCGAATCGGCGCTCCGCTGACAGGAGCCCTAGGCCCGGCTCGAGGACGCCCAGGGTACTTCTTACTCATGGGAGGTGCTGGCACCTACGGTGGGCACTTGAACCCCCCTGCCAGGTGGGCCAGGTGATATGACGTAGCATGGTACATAGGGCTCCACGTAGGTGCTTGGTTCGCCTCCTAAGTCGTCCATCAGTGCACCAGGGATAGTCCCTCCCGGTGGTGGGGGAGGTCGCCCCATGCGCGTCGCTCACAGGCCTCCTGCGTTAGGCCTCAGAGCGGAGTTGCTTACCGTTGCCACCACCGTTGGGTGGGCCTCGCACCTCCTAGTGTAGATTCCCCCCTTGTTACCCTGATGTGCATCTAGCGTCGTTGCTTTCTCGTCCGGATGCCTGCACCGCCCGCTGACTGTGCCGGATCGCTCGCTCCCACCAGGCCAACCCGGGCTGCTGAGGGGCCACCGGGTTGCGTGGATGCGTGTCGGTGTGCGCATCGAGCGCCCCGTCGTTTCCTTCGTGTGCTTGGTGGTTTTCGCCGGGCTGTGCCCCAAAATTAGTCACCGGGATTCGAAGGAGAAGGAGCACAGCGTGTGGCGCGCCTCATTCGTCCCCGTCCGGCATGGGAGGGGCCCTTCCACCGGTAGGCCTGGGGACGGGCTCGGCATGCGAGCCCCTGGCGGCTGGCGCCTACGCTCTTGAAGAAGAATGAGAAAGGATGGCGCTCTGTGTGACGGCGACTAGCTCCGCGATGTGATCTGCCCATGCGTCGAAGCCCCCATGTGACGGTCGATGGTGGAGCATCTCGGTTGCGCGTAGTGGCGCATCATGCGCGTCGAGGTCTCCCACATCGGTGTGACATGTTGTTCATGCCGGGGGTGCTGCCCGCCCGCCGTGCGCCTGAGCGACGCGGGGGGCGGTAACGGCGGAGGTGACGCTAGCGACCTAGTACTGGCCACTAGGTACCATGATGCCGAGGTGTGGGCCCCCGACCGCCATGACAAGGTTGACGGAGGCCGGCCACCACGGCTCGGAGAAGCTTGTTGAGAGCCGGCCATCGGAGCAGTGAATCTTGGGAAGGACGAAGCTGGGGGAAGACCTTCACACGCCCCCTACCTGGCGTGCCAAATGTTGGATTTCGGGCTCCGCAAAACCCTTAAGATTCGAACACAGGGGCATGTGCTAAGATCCCCTACAGCCTCGCCTGACCTAGCTCGCTACTCGATGAACACAGCAAAGAACTCGCATGACGGCGAGGAAGAGAAAGAATACGATAGTTAACCTAGATTCGGGCTGCTGCGAAGTGTAATACCCTACTCCTTCTTTGGTGGATTGCCTATCAAGGAGGTGAGATGGACAAACAAGTACAGTGTTTCAGGGTCTCCTGAGGGCTCTTAGTGGTGTTCGATAATCCTTGTGGTTTGGTGAGTGGTGGAGCTTGTCGATTGGGTTCGGATCGCATCGGTCCCCCTCTATGAAGCAGCCTACCCTCTATATATAGCGGTGGCCCAGGTCCTCTTCCCTTATCGCAATGGCTGAAAGGGATCCCACAACTTCCAATTTTGAAGGGGGTACGGGTTCGTGCTCACCCTACCCAAAGGCGGTCTTCGCTTGAAGTAGCTATCGACGCCGCAGGGACGGGCTCAACAATGACGTCTGTCCTGCGGAGCTCGTCATTGTGTTCTTGTTGCACTAGAATGGAAACCTTTGGGGTGCCTTGGGATCCCGCGTACGTCCTTGCTCCCTTTGCACCAAAGGGGAAACTGTGCTGCCTGGCGCACTGGTGCTCGCCTGTCCTTCCTTGCGTCATCTTTGACTCCTGAGGCCGGGCCTTGCATAGAGATATCCGCCGCTCCGGATGGGTCCTGAGGAGGCCCATCCTTTGTGGGTCCTGTCGGTGTTCTTCCTCGCGAGGCCAGGGCCCTCGTGATGGCCTTGTCTTGAGTGGGCCCTCGCCTGGTCCCATTTGGTCGATGAAGTGGGCCACGTCCTTGGCCGCACGCACCCAGGTCTGGGTACCCCCATTCCTAGAACACCGACAATATCTTTGCAAGTCTCTTCGAGTTATTGGTTTGGTTTGGCCAGCCAGATTGGTAATTATTGCAATGGAGAAGTGCTTATATTTGGGTTCAATGTTGCGGTGTCCTCACCCAGTGACAAAGTAGGGGTAGCAAGGCACGTATTGTATTGTTGCCATCAAGGGTAACAAGATGGGGTTTTCATCATATTGCTTGAGTTTATCCCTCTACATCATGTCGTGTTACCTAATGCGTTACTCTGTTCTTCATGAACTTAATACTCTAGATGCAGGCAGGAGTTGGTCGATGTGTGGAGTAATAGTAGTAGATGCAGAATCGTTTTGCTCTAGTTGACACGGACGTGATGCCTATATGCATGATCATTGCCTTGGATATCTACATGATTATTTGCTTTTCTATCAGTTGCTTGGCAGTAATTTGTTTACCTAGCATAATATTTTCCCTCAAGTGAGAAGCTTATAGTGAAACCTATGGCCCTGGTGTCTACTTTCCATAATATATTTTCAGATCTATAAACCAAAAATACCAAAAATACCTTTTTGCAATTTATTTATGTTTTACTTTCCGCAATCGTTTACATCTATCTCTATCAGATCTAATCCTTGCAAATAACTATGAAGGGATTGACAACCCCTTTATAGTGTTGGGTGCAAGAGTTTGATTGTTTGTGTAGGTGCATCCATTGGTGAATTTCTTGTTCCTCCTACTAGATTGATACCTTGGTTCTCATAAACTAAGGGAAATACTTATCTACTTTGCTACATCACCCTTTCCTCTTCAAGGGAAAACCAACACAAGCCCAAGAGGAAAACCAACACAAGAACATAAAGCATTCTTTTCATGATCTACAAGCATATAAATTTTACTACTCTCCACACAAGAAAATGTCTTCTCATGACTAATAGTGGGAGCAAACTCAACAAAATAACTGTCATGAGACACTTGATTGACATAACCATATTGAATAATCAAATCATGATAACAAGTTTCATGGTTTTCATTACTCTTTATAGCATACATGTCATCACAATAATCATCATATATAGGGGGCATGCTATCATCATAATAGTTTTGCTCATCAAAACTTCGGGGACAAAAAATATCATCTTCATCAATCATAGCATCCCCAAGCTTGTGGCTTTGCATATCATTAGAATCATGGATATACAGAGAATTCATACTAACAACATTTCCATCATGCTCATCACTCAAAGATTTAGTGCAAAACATTTTAATAACTTCTTCTTCTAACACTTGAGCACAATTTTCCTTTCCATCATTTTCACGAAAGACATTAAAAAGATGAAGCATATGAGGCAACCTCAATTCCATTTTTTGTAGTTTTTTTTATAAAACCAAACTAGTGAAAAAAAGAAACTAAAAGATTCAATTGCAAGATCTAAAGATATACCTTCATGCACTCACCTCCCCAGCAATGGCGCCATATAAGGGCTTGATGTCTACTACACAACCTTGTTCTTGTAGACTCGTGTTGGGCCTCCAAGCGCAGAGTTTTGGAGGACAGTAGAAATTTCCCCTCAAGTGGACGACCTAAGGTTTATCAATCCATGGGAGGTGTAGGATGAAAATGGTCTCTCTCAAACAATCTTGCAACCAAATAACAAAGAGTCTCTTGTGTCCCCAACACACCCAATACAATGGTAAATTGTATAGGTGCACTAGTTTGGCGAAGAGATGGTGATACAAGTGCAATATGAATGGTAGATATAGATCTTTGTAATCTGAAAATATAAAAACAGAAAGGCAGCTAATGACAAAAGTGAGCACAAACGGTATTGCAATGCTTGAAAACAAGGCCTGGGGTTCATACTTTCACTAGTGCAATTTCTCTCAACAATACTGACATAGTTGAATCATATGTAAATACCTGTCGTGCGACAAAGAGTTCACTCCAAAGTCACAAATAGTGGAGAACTAAGAAAGACATTATTGTAGGGTACGAAACCACCTCAAAGTTATCATTTCCGATCAATCTTATGAGCTATCCCTATAAGTGTCACAAACAGCCCTGGAGTTCGTACTAAAAGAACACCTTACGATACACATCAACCAAAACCCTAATGTCACCTAGATACTCCAATGTCACCACAAGGACCCATGGGCTTGATTATACGATATGCATCATATAATTTTAGATTCATCATGTTCAATCCAACACAAAGAACCTCAAAGAGTGCCCCAAAGTTTCTACCAGAGATTCAAGACGAAAAAATGTTCCAACCGCTATGCATAGATTCCCAAGTTCATGGTACCCGCAAGTTCATCACCACAACATACATCAAGTGGATCAATAGAACATCCCATTGTCACCATGGATATCCCATCACAAGACACACATCAAGTGTTCTAAAATCCTTAAAGATTCAATCCGATAAGAAAACTTCAGAAGGGAAAACTCAATTCATCACAACAAGATAGAGAGGGAAAACTCCTTATGATTCATCCATATCAATAAAGCTCGCGGTACATCAAGATTGTGCCATCTCAAGAACACAGGAGAGAGAGACAGATCAAACACATAGATACTGGTACATACCCTCAGCCCCGAGGGTGAACTACTCCCTCCTCGTCATGGAGAGCATCGGGATGATGAAGATGGCCTTCGGTGATGGTTTCCCCCTCCGACAGGGTGTGGAACGGGCTCCCAATTTTTTTCGTGGCTCTGGAGGCTTGCAGCGGCGTAACTCTCAATCTAGGTTTCTTTTCGGGGGTTTCTATATTTGTAGGAATTTTTGGCATCGATCTCACGTCAAGGGGTGCCACGAGGCGGTGGCAAGCCTGCTAGGCGTGGCCAGGGGGTGACCACGCCTGGCAGGCTTGTGACCTCCTCGTGGATTTTTGGCCCAACTCCAATACTTTGGGGGTCTCTTTTGGTCCAGAAAAAATCATACTAAATTTTCAGCCCATTCCGAGAACTTTTATTTCTGCACAAAAAACGTGATCATGGTAGTTCTGCTAAAAAGCGTCACTCTAGGTTAGTTCTAATAAAATCATACCAAAACCATATAGAATTATTGTAAACATGGCATGAATACTTCATAAATTATAGATGCGTTGGAGACGTATCAGGGTCCCACCGGTCAGTAGCTAAGCCCCCCCCGTTCAAGTGGTCGCGCCTCCCAGGGCAATGCGTCTGCCCACAGCGGAAATGGGTTCATCCCAGTACGCCTTCGGCGTGGCCTCTATGCATGCCTGGTCGAGTCTCTAGGCCGGCCCAATTCCTATTCGGTGCCCTATGCGCAGTATAGCCCATAGGTATTTCCTTCTCTTTTTCTATTTTCCAGTAACACTAAACAAATCCTAGAATATTCATATGATTTCCAATTTTGATGATTCAAATTTCTACATCCTCCTAAAAATGCCACCTATTTAATGGCGCCACTTCCATATTTTTCTACCACAAGATTTCTTTTGTTCAAATTTAAATTCAAATTTGAACTAAGCAATGCCCACTTGTAAAATACCTAGAGATCTCATATCAACTCATAATGTAGTGATTCAAAATTCTAGAGGCTCTAAATATCATGCCTTATTTTTCAAGCCATGTAGAACATTTTATCATGCACCTATTATGCTTTACAAAATAAATAGCTCCCTTTTTCCATTATTCCATCTTAAGAATTCATAGGACAATCATATCAAGTACAAATCTAGTGAAACCACTTCCTAAAATCTTTGAAAATCATTCCCTATTTGTTGGGTCCATCCACTCATTTTTACATAATTATATTATGTGGACATCTTATAGGATCATAATTCGCTTCATTTCCACCATTCAAAACTCCCACATGACCCACATCCATCAAAACCACCTTGATTATTTTTCTCATGACTAGACGTGTGCTAGAAAAATGAAACTCCTATTTATAGAGCACTTTTATTTTCTACTTGTTGTGTTGCTTATTGCGGTTGTTGCTGGAAATATGCCCTAGAGGCAATAAATAAAGTGTTTATTATTATATTTCCTTGTTCATGATAATCGTTTATTATCCATGCTATAATTGTATTGATTGGAAACACATTACATGTGTGGGTAAATAGACAACACTTTGTCCCTAGTATGCCTCTAGTGAGCTAGCTCGTTGGTCAAGGTTTCCTAGCCATTGACATGTGATGTCATTTGATAACGGGATCACATCATTAGAAGAATGATGTGATGGACAAGACCCAAACTACACACATAACATATGATCGTGTCAGTTTATTGCTACTGTTTTCTGCATGTCAAGTATTTGTTACTATGACCATGAGATCATGCAACTCACTGACACCGGAGGAGTACCTTGTGTGTATCAAATGTCATAACGTAACTGGGTGACTATAAAGGTTCTCTACAGGTATCTCCGAGGGTGTTTGTTGGGTTGGCATGGATCAAGACTGGGATTTGTTACTCTGTGTGACGGAGAGGTATCTCAGGGCCCACTCGGTAATACAACATCACAATAAGCCTTGCAAGAAATGTGACTAAGTGTTAGTCACGGGATCTTGTATTACGGAACGAGTAAAGAGACTTCCCGGTAATGAGGTTGAACTAGGTATGGAGATACCGACGATCGAATCTCGGGCAAGTAACATACCGAAGAACAAAGGAACATCATACGGGATTAACTGAATCCTTGACACAGAGGTTCGACCGATAAAGATCTTCATAGAATATGTAGGAACCAATATGGGCATCCAGGTCCGGCTATTGGTTATTAACCGTAGAGGTGTCTCGGTCATGTCTACATAGTTCTCGAACCCGCAGGGTCTGCACACTTATGCTTCAGTGATGTTTTGGTAGTATAGAGTTATGTAGGTGGTTACCGAAGTTTGTTCGGAGTACCGGATGGGATCTCGGACATCACGAGGAGCTACGGAATGGTATGGAGGTAAAGATTGATATATAGGAAGTCCTATTTTGGTCGCCGGAAAAGTTTTGGGCTCATCGGTAGTGTACCGGGAGTGCCGGTAGTGTACCGGGAGAGCATCGGGAGGGGTATTTCGACCCAAGAGGCTACATGGGCTGTGGGAGTATGAATACCAGCCCTTAGTGGGCTGGAGGAATTCCCACAAAGGGCCCATGCGGCTGGGAAGAAAACGCCCAAAAGGAAAAAGGTGGAAAAAGGCAAAAGGGCTAAATTAGGAAGGAGTCCTAATCCTACTAGGAGTGGAGGAGGAGGACTCCTCCCTCCCGGTTCGGCCGACCCAAGGGCTGGCTCCTGGGGACACAAGCTTCCTCCTCCTCTCCTCCTATATATACTACATGGTTTTAGGGTTTTGGCACAAGATTTTCAGCCACGTGCTACCCGTTCCTCTAGTGCATAGTTTCTCCTCTAGATCGGTTTTCTGCAGTGCTTAGGCGAAGGCCTGCCGGAATTACTCCACCACCATCGCCGTAGCGCCATCATGCTACCAGAGAACTCTTATACCTCTTCGCTCCCTCTTGCTGGATCAAGAAGGCAGAGATCGTCATCGAGCTATACGTGTGCTGAACTCGGAGGTGCCGTCCATTTGGCGCTAGATCGGAAGGACCGTGATCAAGGTTGTGAGACGGATCATGATGATATCGCCGGACAGATCGTTATGAGTTAGCGGGGTGGAGCGTGATTGGATCGCGGGACGGATCGTGATGAGATCGTGGTACGCTCGGCGATTTGGACTGCGAAGACGTTCGACTACACCAACCGCGTTTCTTAGCGCTTCCCGCTTAACGATCTACAAATGTATGTAGATTCACTCTCCCTCTCGTAGATGCTCATCACCATGGATAGATCTTGCATGCATGTAGGAAAATTTTTGTTTCCCATGCAACACTCCCCAAAGTGGTATCAGAGCTAGGTCTATGTGTAGATGAGATCTCAAGTAGAACACAAAGAGTTTGTGGGCGTTGATGCTTAGATTGCTTCCTCCCTTGGTCGTTTTTTGGTTGAGCGGTATTGTGGGATGAAGCGGCCCGGACCAACCTTATTAGTATGCTTACGAGAGACCGGTTCCATCAACTGACGTGTAACCTCGTTGCAAAAAGATGGCTGACGGGTGTCTGTTTCTCCTACTTTAGTTGGATCGGATTTGACAAAGGCGGTCCTTGAGAAGGTTTAAAAGCAACTTATGTATCACCGTTGTGGTTTTGCGTAGGTGAGAATTGTTCTTGCTAGATACCCGTAGCAGCCACGTAAAACATGCAACAACAATTAGAGGACGTCTAACTTGTTTTTGCAGGGTGTGTTCTGCTGTGATATGGCCAATTACATGATGAGATATATGTGATGTATGAGATGATCATGTGTTGTATAGAATATCACGACTTGCATGTCGATGAGTACGGCAACCGGCAGGAGCCATAGGGTTGTCTTTAATTACTGTATGACCTGAGTGTCAATCATTAAGGGCTATGTAATGCTTTACTTTATCGCTAAACGGTAGAAATAGTAGTACAAGCATGATGGGCGCGACAACCCCGATGGTGACACGTTGATGGAGATTAAGATGATGGAGATCATGGTGTCGTGCTGGTGACGATGGTGATCATGCCGGTGCTTTCAAGATGGAGATCAAAAGCACAAGTTCATGGCCATATCATGTCACTTATGATTTGCATGTGATGTTAATCCTTTTATGCAACTTGTTTTGCTTAGGACGACGGTAGAATTATAAGGTGATCCCTCACTTAATTTCAAGATAAATTGTGTTCTCCCCGAGTGTGCACCATTGCGAAAGTTTGTCGTGTCGAGACACCACGTGATGATCGGGTGTGATAGACTCTACGTTCACATACAACGGGTGCAAGCTAGTGTTGCACATGCAGAACACTCGGGTGTAACTTGACGAGCCTAGCATGTACAAACATGGCCTCGGAACACAAGAGACCGAAAGGTTGAACATGAGTCATATAGTAGATATGATCAACATGATGATGTTCACCATTGAAACCACCTCAACTCACGTGATGATCGGACTTGAGTTGGTGAATTTGGATCATGTGACACTCAGATGACCTGAGGGATGTCAATTTGAGTGGGAGCTTTAGTAATTTGATTAACTAAACTCATTATCATGAACATAGTCAGTAGTGTCTTTGAAAAATTATGTTGTAGATTACTAGCTCACGCTGTAGCTCCCTTGAATTTTTATATGTTCCTAGAGAAATAGAGTTGAAAGATGATGGTAGCAATATTGCGGACTGGCTCCATGATCTAAGGATTGTCCTCATTGCTTCACAGAAGGCCTATGTCCTTAATGCACCGCTCGGTGCACGAACCCGTCTAGCATCGTCTGTAGATGTTGTGAACATCTGACAGGCACATTCTGATGACTACTTGATAGTTTAGTGTGTCATGTATTACGGCTAAGGCCCCCCACCCGTTCAAGTGGACGTGCCTCCCAGGGCAGTGCGTGTGCCCGCGGCGGAAACAGGTTCATCCCAGTACGTCTTCGGTGTGGCCTCTGTGTGCGCCCGACCGAGTCTCTGGGCCAGCCCAATTCCCATTCGGTTCCCTTTGCGCAGTATAGCCGATAGGTATTTCCTTCTCTTTTTCTATTTTCTAGTGGCACTAAACAAATCCTAGAATATTCATATGACTTCATTTTTATGAACTAAGCAGTGTCCACTTGTAAAATCCCTAGAGCTCTCATATCAACTCCTAATGTAGTGATTCAAAATTATAGAGGCTCTAAATATCATGCCTTATTTGTCTAGCCATGTTGAACATTTTATCATGCACCTATTATGCTTGACCAAATAAATAGCTCCCTTTTTCCATTATTCCATCTTTGGAAAATTATAGGAGAATCATATGAACTCCAAATCCAGTGAAACCACTTCCTAAAATCTTCTAAAATCATTCCCTATTTATTGGCTCCATCCACTCATTTTTACAAAATTATATTCTGTGGACATCTTATAGGCTCATAATTCGCTTCATGTCCACCATTCAAAACTCCCAATTGACCCACATCCATCAAAACCTCCTTGGTTATTTTTATCATGACCAGAGGTGTGCTAGAAAAATGAAACTCCTATTTATAGAGCAATTTTATTTTCTGCTTGTTGTGTTGCTTATTGTGGTTGTTTCCAGCGATAGTTGACGAAGTAGATGAAGTGCTCGGAGCGGACGAGAAGCATGTGAAGACCTTGAAGACTTGGATAATCTAGGAAAGAAGACCTTTGACCATCATTATGAAACCTTTTATTTGCATGGCATATGGACTTATTTCCGTGATGTTGATCATGTTGATGTGGTGACCACTTCGGTGGGATGCCTTCGATATTTTCTCGTTGATACTTGCATCCCGCATGACCCTACCTTCTTATGAGGGTTGTGTGGGTGGGAGTAGTTAGCTTGCTAGTAGTTTCTACGCAAGTGGTATGGGAATATGCATGGTGATGGAAACAAAAATGATTTCAAAGACTTTTCAAAAACCCCATCGGGTGCCACTAATGCCCAAGGGAGATGATGATGAGCTAGGTAGCCACTTTATAAAAATGTATGAACCTACCTTTTTTGGCATGCAACCCATGTATGAACCTTGGCCATGAGATTAATGTATGAGTTGCACCTTGTCTCATTGTGTTGTTTCACCCATGCATCATGGCATTCATGCATCATATCATCTTGCATCATTCTTTCTTCTTGCCATGCCACCTTCTTGTGTCTGTTTTGATGTGATGGTGTTGAGTGGATTGTTGTGTGGTGTGTGGGATGTTTGTGTGTGTGCTTGGATCCATGTGTGACACCTATTCTTCCCCTCTCTTATTCTTTTCCAACATCACCTTCCTTCTTTCCCCCTCTCTTCCTATTAGTTTTATGTGCAGAATCAACTTGCTGTTTTAATTATTTAAAAATGTTCAAAAGGTGGCCCTAATAATCTTATGATTTGTGAGAATGGTGTTTTTGTCATTTGGAGGTGTTTGGGTTTTGTTTTCTATTTAAATAGGATCTTCCTCTTTATTAATATTAAAAATTACTTGTCCTATAAACCAACCTGGAATTTTATTTAAATAGTGCATATTAAATCCTCCATAAAATATTTTTGTTTTTTTCAAAACCTTTTCAAATTTCCCTAGGGATTTAAATTAGTCTGTCCGGTTTTATTAAAAGGGAAAAGCCCTTGCGAGTTTTATTTGAGAGAGAGAGCGAGGAGAAGTGGGCCGGGGCCCAGCACAAGTGCACACGATGGCAACCTGCCCCGTTGCTCCTTCTCCGTCAGTAAAGCAGAGCAGTAAGAGCTCCGTCGTCTCTTTCCGTCGCTGTCGCCGTCAGCTCCTGAGTATTTAGTCCCCCCTCGGCGTGCGTGCATCCCCGCTTAGGGTTCCTCTCTCTCCCTCCACCGTCGCAGCTCCTATCTCTCCCTCCATCGCTCTCCTCCCTCTCTTCTTCCTCCCGGTCAGGTAAGGTTCAGAGTGGGTGAGATTCAGAGAGATCATTGCCGGTCATCGCCTTCGCCGTCGCAGCGCCTCCGGTGGTTTCCCTCCGCGTCTAGGATGTCGTGGCGAACGCGGTTCGTCCCCGCGTCCCATTGCCATCGTTAGGGCACCGTGAGAGGTTCCAGGGGCGCCATCTTCTTCCTCCTCGCAGCCGTTCGACGTTGGGACTGCTTCCCCTCCGTCGATGACGTCGTCTCCGCCTCTCCTTCCCCTGTGTCGCCATCGTGTCGAGCCGTGCATCATTCCCTCCCCTCGGTGAGCAGTCTAGTTCCCCCTGTCGCCGTTGTCTGTGCGCCTTGCCGTAGTGCCATCGCCGCCGTCCGCAAGATGAGCACCGTCCGCTCGTCTCCGTCCTCCTCTTCACACGATGAGCAGGGGAACGGGACCGCCGTAGACCCCGCATGCTGCGCCAGGACCAGCCGCTCCGCTAGAGCTTGCCATCACTGGAGTTCTGCTCTTCGTCGCCGCTATCGCGCAGTGTGTAGTGTTGGGTTCAGTTTCGTCAGGTTTGTGTGCTTGGTGTGTACTAGAGGAGCTGGACTCCTCCTCTGTTAGAAGTTCGACGTGTAGCGCAGTGGTGTCCGGCTCAGGGTGTGACCACACGGTCAGGAGTTCGATCCCCTTCCCCCCAATTTTTTGTTGTTTTCCTTTTTTTGTTTTCTTTCTTTCTCTCTTTTGTTTTCTTTTTTTGTAGCATGTATGTGTGTAGTGCCTTTGCACATGTGTAATTGTGTGTGTATGCACCTGATGGTGTATGTGCACATGTATGCATACATGTAGATGTGTATGTGTGTCTAGTGTGTGTGTGTGTGCTATGTGATATGAGGGTGTGTGTTATTTGCACATACTAGGTGGAGTGGATGTCTATGTGCATATATGTTAGTGTGGTGTTGTGTTGTGGTGTGTGTGTATATGCCTAAGGCATATACACATGGGTGGTTTGTGTTGTGGTGTGTGTGTATGTGCTTTGCACATACACATATGCTAGTGATGTTGCATAGGTGTAGGTGGTGTGTGCCTTCATATATATGCATTTAAGGATGTATGTGTGCATGAGTAGCTCCATGTGTAGGTCTCTCTATGTGCATATGAGCTAGTTCTTCTTCTAGATAGTTTCATCCTTGCAAATTGATGCTACGTCGTGTTATCATGTCCCTAACATGTTAATTAACCACTTCCAACATGTATCTATGGATCACATGTCATTTTGGGGCATTTTCATTAAGTTTCATAAGTGACATAAGTCACCCATGTCTTTAAGGGTCAAATTTCGACCTAGCTTTGCTCCCTTTTGCTCCATGAAACCATATGGTTATGTGTAATGATTTTGGGGTAGAATCAACCCATGTATGCACCTGTGAAGTCAGATTTGACTTTGGGGCAACTTGACAAAACTGCATTTTTATGCTGTGATGCCCTTTTGTCTTTTTAATATGAATTAATCTATGCATGCTTTTAAGTTCTTGCCAACATGAGTTTGTTAGATAAAGTTGTTGGGGATGTCCCCGTATTTTTTCTTTTTCTTATAAGTCCATAGATATGTGGGAACCATGCTGTTTAGTAAGCTACTTTCTATTTCTGTCAACCTGATTAAAAATGACTTAAGTCTGGAGATTCTACTGTTATTGTTTTGCCATGTAGAGTGGGTTGTATTTAGTAATGTGGTTGGAATTTGCTCATGCTCAGTGCTAGGGGTTTGTAGTAGATATTGTCATCTACCATCCTGTCAATTTTCATGTCAATAGGAGCTCTATAGCATATTTAACCTGTGCTGTCAACTTGCTACTTTATTAACCAAGATTCCAGAAAACTGTAATTTTCTCTAAGTCCCAGAGAACTGAGTCATCATGCCAACTTGTTTGCTTCTTGCATATTTATGTGTGCCTCTCATTCTGATTACATACTTGGATAAGTTGATGTGGGTATTGAGTAGATTCTGTCCATGTCTTGTTTGTGGTTGTAGGGTTCCTGTAGCTCAAGTTGTGGGCTTTTCAAATTGCTATGTTGCTGTTTTGTGGCAGATTGGGTGTTATTTTGTTTTGTGACTTGTGGGAGCTATACTCCATGGAATGGATTGATTCTTGATCCTATTGTGATTGTTTTTCCATCACCTATCTAGTGGCTACCTTGGAATGCCAAGAATTATCCCAGGTATTGGTGGTCTTGTGTTTTGCCTCCATACCTTGTCGTGAGCGTATCTCGAGAACCGTAGCTCCGTTTCTTGCGATCCTTATATGCATTTGCATAGATTTTGCATGATGCATCCATATTTTCCATGTTCATGCATGTCTAAATAACTTTACATGAGGTTCTGTCCAGATTCATTAATAAACAACTTTGCATGTGAAACATGACTTGTTTTGGATTAACATGCTAGAAATCTTCATAAGTGGTCATGCATCATTTTGATTGTGCATTGCACCTTGGTTGGATGTTTATTGTTGCTGTTTCTCTTGGGTAGACACGAGTGTTGATACTTAGTACGAGGACCCAGGAGAGTACCACTACGAGGATCCCGCTACTTGTTTCGCTGAAGAACCAACAGGCAAGATGATCATACCCGGATCTCTATCTTTGTTTGCTAGTTTCTTGTTCTTATCGTTACATTTGCGCTACCTACCAATTGATATCAGCCCCCATGTTGCCATGACAGCCTCTAACCTCCACCTCCTTGTTGGAAATATGCCCTAGAGGCAATAATAAATTATTTATTATCATATTTCCTTGTTCATGATAATCGTTTATTATCCATGCTATATTTGTATTGATCGGAGACTTAGATGCATGTGTGGATACATAAACGAAACCATGTCCCTAGTATGCCTCTAATAGACTATCTCGTTGATCAAAGATGGTTAAGGTTTCCTAGCCATTGACATGAGATGTCATTTGATAACGGGATCACATCATTAGGAGAATGGTGGGATGGACAAGACCCAAACTACAAACGTAGCATATGATCGTGTCAGTTTAATGCTATTGTTTTCTACATGTCAAGTATCTGTTCCTATGACCATGAGATCATGCAACTCACTGACACCGGAGGAGTGCCTTGTGTGTATCAAATGTCGCAACATAACTGAGTGACTATAAAGATACTCTAAAGGTATCTCCGAGGGTGTCTGTTGGGTTGGCATGGATCAAGACTAGGATTTGTTACTCCATGTGACGGAAAGGTATCTCAGGGCCCACTCGGTAATATAACATCACAACAAGCCTTGCAAGCAATGTGACTAAGTGTTAGTCATGGGATCTTGTATTATGGAATGAGTAAACAGAGTTGCTGGTAACGAGGTTGAACTAGGTCTGGAGATACCGACGATCGAATCTCGGGCAATTAAACATACCGAAGAATGAAGGGAACATCATACGGGATTAACTGAATCCTTGACACAGAGGTTCGACAGATAAAGATCTTCGTAGAATATGTAGAAACCAATATGGGCATCCAGGTCCCACTATTGGTTATTGATCATAGAGGTGTCTCGATCATGTCTACATAGTTCTCAAACCCGAAGGGTCTGCACACTTAAGGTTTGGTGACGTTTCGGTACTATAGAGTTATCTATAGTGGTGACCTAAGGTTGTTTGGAGTCCCGGATGAGATCCGAGACATGACGAGGAGCTCCGGAATTGTTTGGAGGTAAAGATTCATATATATGAAGTCCTGTTTTGGGCGCCGGAAAAGTTTGGAGCTCATCGGTAGTGTACCGGGAGACCATCGGGAGGGGTATTTCGACCCAAGAGGCTACATGGGCTATGGGAGAGTAAATAGAAGCCCTTATTGGGCTGGTGGAAGTCCCACACAGTGCCCATGCGGCTGGAAAGAAAAGCCCAAAGAGAAAAAGATGGAAAAAGGCAAAAAAGGCAAAAATAAGGAGGAGTCCTAGTCCTACTAGGATTAGAGGAGGAATCCTCCAATCCCACTAGGTTAGGCCGACCCAAGGGCTGCCTCTTTGGCAGCCAAGCCTCCTCCTCCTCTCCGCCTATATATACTAGAGGATTTTAGGGTTTTGGCACAGAATTTTCAGCCACGTGCTACCCGTTCCTCTAGTGCATAATTTCTCCTCCAGATCGGATTTCTGCAGTGCTTAGGCGAAGCCCTGCCGGAATAGCTCCACCACCATCTCCAGAGTGCCGTCACGCTGCCGTAGAACTCTTCTACCTCTCCGCTCCCTCTTGCTATATCAAGAAGGCAGAGATCGTCATCGAGTTGTACGTGTGCTGAACGCGGAGGTGCCGTCCATTCGGTGCTAGATCGGAAGGACCGTGATCAGAGTTCGCGGGGCGGATCGTGATGAGTTCATGGGACGGATCGTGATGAGTTCACGGGACGGATCGTGATGAGATCGCGGGATGCTCGGCGATTTGGACCGCGCAGACGTTCGACTACCCCAACCGCGTTTGTTAATGCTTCCCGCTTAGCGATCTACAAGGGTACATAGATCCACTCTCCCTCTCGTAGATGCTCATCACCATGGATAGATCTGCGTATGCGTAGGAAATTTTTTGTTTCCCATGCAATGTTCCCCAATAGTGGTATCAGAGCTAGGTCTATGTGTTGATGAGATCTCGAGTAGAACACAAAGAGTTTGTGGGCATTGATGCTTAGATTGCTTCCTCCCTTGTTCGTGTTTTGGTTCAGCGCTATTGTGAGATGAAGCGGCCCGGACAAACATTGCCAGTTTCTCTCACTTTAGTTGGATCGGATTTGACAAAGGCGGTCCTTGAGAAGGTTGAAAAGCAACTAGTGTATCACCGTTGTGGTTTATGCGTAGGTGAGAATTGTTCTTGCTAGATACCCGTAGCAGCAAGGTAAAACATGCAACAACAATTAGAGGACGTCTAACTTGTTTTTGCAGGGTATGTTGTGATGTGATATGGCCAATTACATGATGTGATATATGTGATGTATGAGCTGATCATGTGTTGTATAGAATATCACGACTTGCATGTCAATCAGTACGGAAACCGGTAGGAGCCATAGGGTTGTCTTTAATTATTGTATGACATGTGTGTCAATCATTAAGCGCAATAGCAATAGTAGTAGAAGCATGGTGGGCGTGACAACCCCGATGGCGACACGTTGATGGAGATCAAGATCATGGAGATCATGGTGTCATGCCGTTGACGATGGAGATCATGTAGGTGCTTTCATGATGGAGATCAAAAGCACAAGTTCATCGCCATATCATTTCACTTATGATTTGCATGTGATGTTAATCCTTTTATGCACTTTGTTTTTCTTAGGATGACAGTAGCATTATAAGGTGATCCCTCACTTAATTTCAAGATAAATTGTGTTCTCCCCGAGTGTGCACCGTTGCGAAAGTTCTTCGTGTCGAGACACCACGTGATGATCGGGTGTGATAGACTCTAAATTCACATACAATGGGTGCAAGCTAGTGTTGCACATGCAGAACACTCGGGTTAAACTTGACGAGCCTAGCATGTACAGACATGGCCTCGGAACACAAGATACCAAAAGGTCGAACATGAGTCATATAGTAGATATGATCAACATGATGATGTTCACCATTGAAACCACCTCAACTCACGTGATGATCGGACTTGAGTTGGTGAATTTGGATCATGTATCACTCGAATGACTGGAGGGATGTCAATTTGAGTGGGAGTGCTTAAGTAATATGATTAATTGAACTCATTATCATGAACATAGTCAATAGTGTCTGTGCAAATTATGTTGTAGATCACTTGCTCGCGCTGTAGCTCCCTTGAATTTTTATATGTTCCTAGAGAAATAGAGTTGAAAGATGTTGGTAGCAATATTCCGGACTGGGTCCGTGATCATAGGATTGTCCTCATTGCTGCACGGAAGGCTTATGTCCTTAATGCACTACTCGGTGCACCAAACCCTCTAGCGTGGTTTGTAGATGTTGTGAACATCTGACAGCCACGTTCTGATGACTACTTGATATATTAGTGCGTCATGCATTACGGCTTAGAATTGAGGCTTCGAAACGTTTTGAATGTCACAGAACATATGAGATGTTCTAAGAGCTGAAATTAGGATCTAAGGCTCGTGCCCATTTTGCGAGATATGAGATCTCCAAAAAGATTCTTTGCCTGCAAGATGAAGGAGAATAGCTCAATCGTTGAGCATGTGCTCAGATTGTCTTGGTGCTACAATCGCTTGAATCGAGTGCGAGCTGATCTTCCAGATAAGATAGCAATTGATATAGTTCTCCAAGTCACTGCCACTGAGCTAGTAGAACTTGGTGATGAACTATAAAACGCCAGGGATAGAAATAATGATCCCTGAGCTGTTCGCAATATTTGACACCGCGAAGGTAGAAATCAAGAAGGAGCGTCAAGTGTTGATGGTTAGTCAAACCACTAGTTTCGAGAAGGGCAAGAGCAAGGAGGGAAACTTCATGGATAGAAAGTCAGTTGCTGCTCGAGTGAAGCAACCCAAAGTTGAACTCAAACCCGAGACTAAGTACTTCGATTATGACGAGAGCGGTCGCTGAAGCAGAACAACCCTAGATACTTGGTAGATAAGAAGGCTGGCAACGTCAACAGAAGTATATTTGATATACATGTTATTGATGTGTACCTTGCTAGTACTCCTAGTAGCACCTGGGTATTGGATACCGGTTCGGTTGCTAAATGTTAGTAGCTCGAAATAAAAGCTACGGAATAAATGGAGAACTAGCTAAGGGTGAGGTGAAGATGTGTGTTGGATGTGTTTCCAAGGTTGATGTGACCGACATCGCATGCTCTCTCTATCTTCGGGATTAGTAACAAACCTAAATAAGTGTTATTTGGTGTTTTGCATTGAGCATGAACGTGATTAGATCATGTTTATTGCAACACGGTTATTCACTTAAGTTAGAGAATAATGGTTATTCTGTTTACATGAATAATACCTTCAATGGTCATGCACCCAGTGAGAATGGTTTGTTGAATCTTGATCGTAGTAATACACATGTTCATAACATTGATGCCAAAAGATGCAAAGTTAATAATGATAGTACCACATACTTGTGGCACTGCCGCTAAATGTCATATTGGTATAAAACGCATGAAGAAACTCCATGCTGATGGACCTTTGGACTCTTTCGATTTCGAATCGGTTGAGACATGCGAACCATGCCTCTTGGTCAAAGATGACTAAGGACCCCGTTTTCTGGTTTGACGGAGCGGGAAGTGATTTATTGGAAATGATACATGTTGATGTATGCAATCCAATGAGTCTTGTAGCGTGCGGTGGATATTGTTATTTTCTTACCTTCACTGATGATTTGGGTAGATACAGTGTATGTTTACTTAATGAAACACAAGTCTGAATCATTTGAGAAGTTCAAGCAAATTCAGAGTGAAGTTTAAGATCATCGTGACAAGAAGATAAAAATATCTGCGATATGATCATGGAGGTGAATATCTGAGTTACGAGTTTGGCATACAACTTTAGACAATGTGAAAGTTGTTTCACAACACACGCCACCTGGAACACCATAGTGTGTTGGTATGTCCGAACGTCATAGTCGTGCTCTATTGGATATGGTGCATGTTATGATGTCTCTTATCATTTTGCTACTATAATTTTGGGGTTGTGCATTAGAGACAACTACATTCACTTTAAATAGGGCACAATCTAAATCCGTTGAGATGACACCATGTGAATTATGGTTTGGTAGAAACCTAAGCTGTCATTTCTTGATGTTTGGGGATGCGACGCTTGTGTGGAAAATGTTTTCACCTAATGAGCTCGAACCCAAAGCGAACAAATGCATCTTCATAGAATACCCTAAGAACAGTTGGGTGAACCTTCTATCTCAGATCCAAGAATAAAGTGTTTGTTGCTAAAACGGGTCCTTTCCCGAGAAAAAGTTTCTCTCGAAAGAATTGAGTGGGAGGAAGATAGAACTTGATGAGGTTGTTGAACCTTTGTTTCAACCAGAGAGTAGCGCAGTGCAGAAAGATGTTTCTGTGGGACCTACGTCAGTTGAAGAGGAAGTAAATGATGATGATCATGAAGCTTCGGATTAAGTTACTATCGAACCTCGTAGGTCGACAAGGATGTGTACTACTCCTGAGCGGTGCGACAACCCTATCTTGGAGGTCATGTTGTTGGACAACAATGAACCTATGAGCTGTGGAGAAGCAATGATGGGCCCGGATTCCAACAAATGGTTAGAG
Organism: Hordeum marinum; assembly: GCA_022496015.1. Taxonomy (NCBI): domain Eukaryota; kingdom Viridiplantae; phylum Streptophyta; class Magnoliopsida; order Poales; family Poaceae; genus Hordeum; species Hordeum marinum. The sequence goes on along the minus strand of CM039675.1, from coordinate 392,239,165 downwards.
TCCATGAAATCCGAGAAAGTATCCATATATGAAAACCAAGTATAGACTTTGGTAGACTTGCTCATTGGACGGCAGGTCATTGAGTACAAATGGATCTTTAAAATCAAGACAGACGCTGATGGTGAATGTCACCATTTATAAAGCTCGACTTGTCGCAAAGAAGTTTCCGCAAAGTTCAAAAAGTTGACTGCGATGAGACTTTCTCTCGTAGCGATGCTAAAGTCTGTTAGAATTATGTTAGCAGTTGCTGCATTTTTCAATTATGAAATCTAGCAGATGGATGCCAAAACATCGTTTCCTTTCTTCAGGAAAGGTTGTATGTGATACAACCAGAAAATTTTGTCAGTCCTAAGGATGCTAAAAGGTGTGCAAGCTTTAGTGATCCTTCTATGAACTGAAGCAAGCATCTCGGAGTTGGAATATACACTTTGATGAGGTGATTAAAGTTTTTTGAGTCTATACAAAGTTCATGAGAAACTTGTATTTACAATAAAGTGAGTGGGAGCACTGTGGAGTTTCTGATAAGCATATGTGGTTGACATATTGTTGATCAGAAATGGTATAGAATTTCTGGGAAGCATAAAGGGTTGTTTGAAAAGAGTTTTTCAAAGGAAGACCGGGATAAAGCTACCTAATTGTTGAGCATCAAGATATATAGAGATAGATCAAGATACTTGATGAGACTTCCAATGAGTACATACCTTGACAAGATTTTGAAAGAGTTCAAAATGGATCAGTCAGAGAAAGAGTTCTCGCCTGATTTGTAAGGTATAAAGTTGAGTAAGACTCAATGCCTAGTGACTGCAGAAGATAGACAAAAGATGAGTGTCATCCCCTATGCTTCAGCCATAGGCTCTATCATGTATGCAATGCTGTGCACAAGACCCGATGTCAGCCTTGCCATAAGTATGGCCGGAAGGTTTCAAAGTGATCCTGGAATGGAGCACTGGACAGCGGTCAAGATTATCCTTCGTAAGTAAAAGACTAAGGAGATGTTTCTCGATTATGGAGGTGATAAAGAGTTCGTCGTAAAGAGTCATGTCGATGCAAGCTTTAACACCAATCCAGATGACTTGTAGTAGCAATCTGGATACGTATAGTGGAGAAGCCAATTGGAATAGTACCAAGTGGAGTGTGGTAGCAGTGTTTATGGTTTGACATAGAAATTTGCAGAGTACACACGGATCTGAATGTCGCAGACCCGTTGACTATAAGACCTCTCTCACATGCAAAGCATGATCGAGCCCGAGAACTCATTGGGTGTTAGATTCATAACAATGCAAATCACATGGTGATGTGAACTTGATTATTGACTCTAGTGCAAGTGGGAGACTATTGGAAATATGCCCTAGAGGCAATAATAAATTAGTTATTATCATATTTCCTTGTTCATGATAATCGTTTATTATCCATGCCATAATTGTATTGATCGAAGACTTAGATGCATGTGTGGATACATAGACAAAACCATGTCCCTAGTATGCCTCTAATAGACTAGCTCATTGATCAAAGATGGTTAAGGTTTCCTAGCCATAGACATGAGATGTCATTTGATAATGGGATCACATCATTAGGATAATGGTGGGATGGACAAGACCCAAACTACAAACTTAGCATATGATCGTGTCAGTTTAATGCTACTAATTTCTACATGTCAAGTATCTGTTCCTATGACTATGAGATCATGCAACTCACTGACACCGTAGGAGTGCCTTGTGTGTATCAAACATCGCAAAGTAACTGAGTGACTATAAAGGTACTCTACAGGTATCTCCGAGGGTGTCTGTTGGGTTGGCATGGATCAAGACTGGGATTTGTTACTCCGTGTGACGGAGAGGTATCTCAGGGCCCACTCGGTAATACAACATCACAACAAGCCTTGCAAGCAATGTGACTAAGTCTTAGTCATGGGATCTTGTATTACGAAATGAGTAAAGAGACTTGCCGGTAATGAGGTTGAACTAGGTATGGAGATACCACGATCGAATCTCGGGCAAGTAAACATACCGAAGAACAAAGGGAACATCATACGGGCTTAACTGAATCCTTGACATAGAGGTTCGACCGATAAAGATCTTCATAGAATATGTAGGAACCAATATGGGCATCCAGGTCCCGCTATTGGGCATTGATCGTAGAGGTGTCCCGGTCATGTCTACATAGTTCTCGAACCCGCAGGGTCTGCACACTTAAGGTTCGGTGACGTTTCGGTAGTATAGAGTTATGTATAGTGGTGACCGAAGGTTGTTCGGAGTCTTGGATGAGATCCCGGACATGACGAGGAGCTCCGGAATGGTCCGGAGGTAAAGATTCATATATAGGAAGTCCTATTTTGGTCGCCGGAAAAGTTTCGGGCTCATCGGTAATGTACCGGGAGACCATCGGGAGGGGTATTTCGACCCAAGAGGCTACATGGGTTGTGGGAGAATAAATACCATCCCTTAGTGGGCTGGTGTAAGTCCCACACAAGGCCTATGCAGATGGGAAGAAAATCCCAAAGAGAAAAAGATGAAAAAGGCAAAAAATGGCAAAAATAAGGAGGAGTCCTAGTCCTACTAGGATTGGAGGAGGAATCCTCCAATCCCACTAGGTTCGGCCGACCCAAGGGCTGCCTCTTTTGCAGCCAAGCCTCCTCCTCCTCTCCTCCTATATATACTAGAGGATTTTAGGGTTTTGGCACAGAATTCTCAGCCATGTGCTACCCGTTCCTCTAGTGCATAGTTTCTCCTCTAGATTGGATTTCTGCAGTGCTTAGGCGAAGCCCTGCCGGAATAGCTCCACCACCATCACCGGAGCGCCGTCACGCTGTCGGAGAACTCTTCTACCTCTCCGCTCCCTCTTGCTGGATCAAGAAGGCGGAGATCGTCATTGAGTTGTACGTGTGCTGAACGCGGAGGTGCCGTCCGTTCGGCGCTAGATCGGAAGGACAGTGATCAGAGTTTGCGGGACGGATCGTGATGAGTTCGCAGGACGGATCATGATGAGTTCACGGGATGGATCATGATCAGATCGCGGGACGCTTGGCGATTTGGATCGCGAAGATGTTCGACTACACAAACCGCGTTTCTTAACGCTTCTCGCTTAGCGATCTACAAGGGTACATAGATCCACTCTCTCTCTCGTAGATGCTCATCACCATGGATAGATCTGCGTGTGGTTAGGAATTTTTTTGTTTTGCAATGTACCCCAACACTCCTAGCAAACCCTTGATTGGAAAGCCGTGCCTGCGGTTATGTGGCAACTTGGATATTTGTTTAACATCCGGTTATAGAAAACTTGAAGTGAACTCTAATTAAAATACACCAACTTTGTGAGTAACCGTGATCGTCTCTGCTCGTGAACATGATCCGAGAGAGAACACGGTGGGGTTATGATTGATGTAAGTAAGTGTTCAGTATCTCATAGAGATTATACTAGATTCGATCGTTCTTCGTAGGCCACTCATATTTACTTCATGTTGCGTGAGATAGCCATCAGGTATGCTTAGTGTTGCTACAAACTAAACATCACCCCTTCCATCCTATCGCTTAAATAGTCTTGGTATCCAGGCACATGATAGCCGAGTCCTCTGTGGCTCACAGTTTACTACACAATCCCGGTACAGGTTTAGATGAGTTCGTGCAGGATGATCTTACCCAGCTCCAGTGGGAGTATGACGAGGAAAGAGGCAGGATGTATGTGACATGTTCGTATGAGTAGAGGACCTGGTCGTGATCTTTGGGATAGCTTGATAGTATCATTTGCAACTTCTTTTTTCGTTTGATTTCGTCCGTAGTCGGACCCTGTGTTCAACTTGATGTTATGATTTGAGTGACATTGTAAGTTAGCGTGTGGCGAGTGTAAGCCAACTTGTATACTCTTCTCATTCAGTATTGTATGTTGTGATGATACTATTCTTGCTAATGGCAAGATGCACATCTATCCCTTGCGAGGCCCTCGTGCCTTAAATGGATAGGCGCGCATCTTGGGCCTGAAAAGTTGGTATCAGAGCCATACGACCATAGGAGCCTTTGCTTGTTCGAACTTGGCTGGGTCGTGTCTGGTAAAACTATTTTGAGTCTAGTTATATCGGAGAGTAGGATTCCTTTTACTCCTCTTCTATGCCCTGGTGAGGTATCCGACTTAGGAATCTTGATTCTACTCCTCTTCTTGCTCAAAAATTTTTTTGGATCACGCGAGTATTTTGGAATCTATATGATGCCGATGTGGCAGGGTTCTGTCTTGGTGACTCCTGTCTGACTTGATTTCTTCCGGGGAGTCGAGCTCTAGGGAATGTTGGCACATCGTTATCATTCAGCTTCCTTGATATCTCAGGACGGATAATGTTTGAAATTACTTCAGTACTTATCGTGGTGAGATAAGGTCGGAGTCACCCAATACTGGGGAGGCGTCCGGGGTACCACCATGGTTTAGTATCGTTGTGAGTTCGAGGATTCGAGATTAGACGAATTTGTGCAATGTCTTGAATTATGGTGTGGAAGATTGCGGATGCAGTTGCAACTGATTACCTAGGGCAGGTTCCTGATTCCGCAACCCGAATCGCATAAACAAGAAAGTTTTTGGAAGTTCATAGGTGGGAATTCCCGTAGTTATCTAGGATCATCTTCTCCAGATGTATTGGGCATGTACATTTGTTCCGAGTGCTTAGCTCAATACTTGTTGTGTTATTGCAAGTGGCTTATTATGTCTGATGATGTTATCATGAACCGAAGAAGCATTCTTACTAATTTTTCAGTAGGAAGGTTATGTTGTTAATTGTTCAACCTTCAAGCATTTGATTCATCTTATGATTCATCTTATCAATGAGGTGCTGATGCGTTTTGCCCATCTTCAGGATGGCTCCACCTACTCGTAACAATCCGGGTCGTGGTGAGGAGCAGACTGATGTTCCACCACAACCCCCGCCACCGCCTCCTCCGCCACCTCCTCTAGAAGCTTGGCAAGCTGTGATGGCCGCGACCAATGCGAACACTGAGATGTTGCTCAGGCTGTTGCAAGAAAGGGAGCAGAGTCAGGAAGGTTTTCAAGGCAATTTTCAGAATCAGCTTGAGTTTGCGATACTCAATCAGTTCCTTGCCAACCAACCCAAGACTTTCACCTGTTCTGAGCAGCCTCTAGATGCTGATGATTGGCTTCGTGATATGAGTAAGCATTTTGAGTGCAGCAATGTCAGGCCAGAGGACTTTGTCAGGTTTGCTTCATTCCAGCTCAAGGGTCAAGCAGCTGATTGGTGGCAGCAGTACAAGGATTCCAGGGGTGATCGTGTTGTTACTTTGGACGATTTCGTCATGACTTCAGGGCTCATTACATTCTGACAAGCTTTGTCGAGGAGATGCGTGAGAAGTTCAGACACCTGAAGCAGGGAAGTAAGTCTGTCTACCAGTACAACGTGGAGTTCCAGAATCTAGCTCGTTATGTCAAGCAAGATGTTCCAGATGATAAAGCTATGATCTATCGGTTTAGAAGTGGTCTCAAGGATGAGCTTCTGCCAGGCCTAGTCCTTCAGGAGCCTCGTGAGTTTGACCAGTTCTGTAACATGGCTTTGAAGATTGAAGCAGCTCAGCTCAAGTTGGAGAACTCTAAGAAGCATTCAAGGGATTCATATTCTTCTTCCAGCTCTCAAATGGTTCCCAAGCAGCAGAAGTATTGGGCGCCAAATCCTCTTTTGTTTCGTCCTCCTCAGCAGTAGAAGCAGTTCGGTGGTCGTGGTTCTTCCCACCCACCCAACCCCGGTTTCCAACAGAAGAACCAAGCATCCAAGGGTGTTCTTGTTCCTCCTCCAGGCAATGTTCGTCCGCTTTTTGAGGTGACTTGTCACAAGTGTGGCCAGAAGGGTCACTATGCAAACAAGTGCAACCAGCGGCGTCTTCCGCCTCCTCCTCATGTCAAGCCTCCAGGCAATGCTATGGTGAAGCATAACCCCAAGGCAGCAAGAGTGAATATGGTGAATGCAGCAGAAGCAGAGCAGTCCAATGATGTGATTATGGGTAATCTCTCAGTTAATAATTTTCCTGCAAAAGTGTTATTCGATTCTGGTGCATCGCATTCATTCATTTCAAGGCCATTCGTAGAGTTGCATGATGTGTGTCCAGTTAATCTATCCAAGCCGTTGTCAATTGTTTCTCCCGGCAAGGTGATGAATTCTCGTTTGGTTGTTCTGAATGTTTCTATCAAAATGGGCAGTTATTCTTTTATGGCTTCTCCAATTGTTCTCGGCAATTCCGATATTGATCTCATTTTGGGCATGGACTTCCTGGCTATGAATAAGGCTTATATCGATTGTCCAGCAAAAGAATTCAAGCTGACTCATCCTTCAGAGGACGTGATTATATTCGCGGCTCGCGATGACACAATCCGTCTCTTTGCTCTTAATGAGAAGGGTGAAATCTCGGTGATTTCTCAAATTCCTGTGGTGAATGAGTATGAAGATGTCTTTCCAGAAGAGCTGCCGGGAATGCTTCTGCACTGGCCAGTTGAGTTTGTGGTTGATCTCGAGCCTGGAACTAAACCGGTCTGCAAGCGCCCGTATAAACTTGGCCCCGAAGAGCTGAAAGAGTTGAACAACCAGCTAGATGAGCAAGAACGTCTGGGTCTGATCAGACCAAGCTCTTCTCCATGGGGTTGTGGTATTTTGTTTGTCAAGAAGAAGGATGGCACGGATCGTCTTTGTGTGGACTACCGGCCATTGAACAAGAAGACAATCAGAAACAAGTATCCACTCCCTAACATCAATGAGTTGTTTGAACAACTGAAAGGTGCCAAGGTTTTCTCCAAGTTGGATCTTCGCATGGGTTATCATCAGATTCGCATTCGCGAAGACGACATTCCTAACACCGCTTTCAGGACGAGTTTTGGCTCTTATGAGTACACCGTCATGTCGTTTGGTCTTGCTAATGCTCCTCCAACCTTCTCAAGAATGATGAATTTCATCTTTTCTCCTTTCAAGAATGAGTTCGTCTTGGTCTATCTGGATGATATCCTTGTGTTCTCGGAGACAGAAGAAGATCATGCAGAGCATCTCCGCCTTGTGCTTGACAAGTTAAGAGAGCATCGGTTCTATGCCAAATTTTCCAAGTGTGAGTTTTGGCTCAATGAAGTGGTGTACCTTGGGCATGTCATCTCTGCCGAAGGAATTAAAGTGCACCCTGAGAAAGTTGAGGCAATCTTGAAGTGGGAGCCTCCTCAGAATGTGAAGCAACTTCGGAGCTTCCTCGGGCTTGCTAGTTATTGCAGAAGATTCGTGGAGAACTTATCTCAAATTGTTAAGCCTCTGTCCAATCTACTCCAGAAGAGCGTCAAGTATGTTTGGTCTCCTGAGTGTGATGTAGCGTTCAATATGCTCAAGCAGAGACTGACGTCATCTCTAGCTCTTGTTCCTCCTAAGCAGTCCAAGCCTTTCCATGTTTTCTTTAATGCTTCTCTCCAAGGTCTTGGTGGCGTTCTCATTCAATACAAGAAGATTGTGGCCTATACCTCGCGTCAGTTGAAGCCTGCCGAGAAGAACTACCCCACTCATGATCTTGAGTTGGCGGCACTGGAGCATGCTCTAATGGCTTGGAGGCATTTGTTGTTGGGTAGACCAGTTGAGGTGTACACTGATCACAAGAGGTTGAAGTACATTTTCACTCAACCCAATCTCAATCTTCGGCAATCTCGTTGGATGGAAATGCTTGAAGACTTCAACCCAAGCATTGAGTATACTCCTAGGAAAGCAAATGTCATTGCACACATGCTCAGCCGTAAGGCGGATAGCAATAGTCTGCTCTTGAAGCCTCTTGAACCAGAGCTTTGTGAAGCCTTCCGCAAGCTCAACCTTCAGATGATCCCGCAAGGATTTCTTGCCATTCTTCAAGTCTCTCCGACTCTGGAAGATCAGGTTCGCCAAGCGCAGCTTCTTGACGCTATGGTGAAGAAAGTGAAGAAAGGTGTGGCCAAGAGCATTTCGAAGTATAAGTGCTTTCGTATTAATGACAAAGATACCTTGTTCTTTGAGGACCGTCTTGTGGTTCCAAAAGGTGATCTCAGAAAGGTTATCATGGATGAAGCACATAATTCTTTGCTATCCATTCATCCAGGCAGTTCCAAGATGTATCAGGATCTCAAGCAAACCTTCTGGTGGACTCGCATGAAACATGAAATTGCTCAGTTTGTGAACGAGTGTGATGTTTGTCGCAGAGTGAAGGCGGAACATCAACGTCCAGCAGGTCTTGTGCAGCCTTTGCCTATCCCAGAGTGGAAATTCGATCATGTGGAGATGGATTTCGTAACGGGGTTTCCCAAGTCCAAGAGAGGTAACGATGCCATCTTTGTGGTTATCGACAAGCTGTCAAAAGTTGCTCATTTCCTGCCAGTCAAAGAATCTATCTCGGCAGCTCAGCTTGCAGAGTTGTATACGTCAAGGATAGTGTCTTTGCATGGTATTCCTCAGCTCATCCCTTCTGACCGTGGAAGCCTCTTTACTTCCATGTTTTGGGAGTCCTTCCAGACTGCTATGGGTACCAAGATCCGTTTCAGCACTGCGTTCCATCCGCAGACAAGTGGTCAAGTTGAGAGAGTCAATCAAATCCTTGAAGATATGCTCAGAGCCTGTGTGATATCGTTCGGCATGAAGTGGGAAGACTGTCTTCCATATGCTGAATTCTCATAAAACAATAGCTTTCAAGCTAGTTCAGGCAAGGCCCCGTTCGATATTCTCTACGGCAGAAAGTGCCGTACCCCGCTTAACTGGTCTGAAACCGGTGAACGTTAGATATTGGGCAATGACATGATCACCGAAGCAGAAGAAATGTGCCATGTCATTCGTGAGAACCTCAAAGTAGCTCAGTCCCGTCAGAAGAGCTATTATGATAGCAAACATCGGGATGTTTCCTTCCAAGTGGGTGATCTTGTTTATCTCAGAGTCTCTCCCATGAAAGGCACTCAGCGGTTTGGAATTAAAGGGAAGCTAGCTCCTCGTTTTGTTGGTCCTTTCAAAGTTGTTGGCAAGAGAGGTGGTCTTGCATATCAACTTGAGCTTCCTCCAAATTTCGCGAACATGCACGATGTCTTCCATGTTTCTCAGCTCCAGAGATGTTTCAAGACACTTGAGCGGACCATTGACCTCCAAGATATCGATCTTCAAGAAGATCTCTCTTATCGTGAGCACCCAGTTGCAATTCTTGAAGAAACTGAGCGTAAGACTCGCAACAAGTCTATCAAGTTCCTCAAGGTGAAGTGGTCTCATCATTCCAACAAAGAAGCTACTTGGCAATGCGGGGACCTTCTCCGTTTCGAATTTCCGGACTTCTTTTGTTCGTAGATCTCGGGTCGAGATCCTCTTGTAGTGTGGGAGAGTTGTGACATCCCAAGTGATGTCCCTACCTTTTTTTGGCATGCAACCCATGTATGAACCTTGGTCATGAGATTAATGTATGAGTTGCACCTTGTCTCATTGTGTTGTTGCACCCCATGCATCATGGCATTCATGCATCATATCATCTTACATCATTCTTTCTTCTTCCCATGCCACCTTCTTGTGTCTGTTTTGATGTGATGGTGTTGAGTGGAGTGTTGTGTGGTGTGTGGGATGTTTGTGTGTGTGGTTGGATCCATGTGTGACACCTATTCTTCCCCTCTCTTATTCTTTTCCAACATCACCTTCCTTCTTTCCCCCTCTCTTCCTATTAGTTTTATGTGCAGAATCAACTTGCTGTTTTAATTATTTAAAAATGTCCAAAAGGTGTCCCTAATAATCTTATGATTTGTGAGAGTGGTGTTTTTTTCATTTGGAGGTGTTTGGGTTTTGTTTTCTATTTAAACAGGAGCTGCCTCTTTATTAATATTAAAAATTACTTGTCCTATAAACCAACCTGGCATTTTATTTAAATAGTGCATATTAAATCCTCCATAAAAATATTTTTGTTTTGTTCAAAACCTTTTCAAATTGCCCTAGGGATTTAAATTAGTCTCGCTATTAAAAGGGAAAAGCCCTTGCCAGTTTTATTTGAGAGAGAGAGCGAGGAGAAGTGGGCCGGGGCCCAGCCCAGGTGCACAGGACGGCAACCTGTCCCGTTGCTCCTTCTCCGTCAGTAAAGCAGAGCAGTAGGAGCTCCGCCGTCTCTTTCCGTCGCCGTCGCCGTCAGCTCCTGAGTATTTAGTCCCCCCTCGGCGTGCGTGTGTCCCCACCTAGGGTTCCTCTCTCTCCCTCCGCCGCTGTAGCTCCTATCTCTCCCTCCATCGCTCTCCTCCCTCTCTTCTTCCTCCCGGTCAGGTAAGGTTCAGAGTGGGTGAGATTCAGAGAGATCGTCGCCGGTCATCGTCTCCGCCGTCGCCGCGCCTCCGGTGGTTCCCCTCCGCGTCCAGGATGCCGTGGCGAACGCGGTTCGTCCCCGCATCCCATTCCTGTCGTTAGGGCACCATGGGAGGCTCCAATGGCGCTGTCCTCTTCCTCCTTGCCGCCGTTCGACGTCGGGTTTGCTTCCCCTCCGTCGATGACGTCGTCTCCGCCTCTCCTTCCCCTGCGTTGGTGTCGTGTCGAGCCGTGCGTCATTCCCTCCCCTCGGTGAGCAGTCTAGTTCCCCTTGTCGCCGTTGTCTACGCGCCTCGCCATAGTGCCGTTGCCGCCGTCCGCAAGATGAGCACCGGCCGCTCTTCTCCGTCCTCCTCTTCGCAAGATGAGCAGGGGAACTGGACCGCCATAGACCCCGCATGCTGCGCCAGGACCAGCCGCTCCGCTAGAGATTGTTGTCGCCGGAGTTCCGCTCACTGTCGCTGCTGTCGCGCAGTGTGTAGTGTTGGGTTCAGTTTTGTCAGGTTTGTGCGCTTGGTGTGTACTAGAGGAGCTGGACTCCTCCTCTGTTAGCAGTTCGACGTGTAGCGCACTGGTGTCCGGCTCGGGGTGTGACCGCAAGGTCAGGGGGTCGATCCCCTTTCCCCCCATTTTTTTGTTGTTTTCCTTTTTTTGTTTTCTTTCGTTCTCTCTTTTGTTTTCTTTTTTGCAGCATGTATGTGTGTGTAGTGCCTTTGCACATGTGTAATTGTGTGTGTATGCACCTGATGGTGTATGTGCACATGTATGCATACATGTAGATGTGTATGTGTGTCTAGTGTGTGTGTGCTATGTGATATGAGGGTGTGTGTGCTTTGCACATACTAGGTGGAGTGGATGTCTATGTGCATATATGTTAGTGTGGTGTTGTGTTGTGGTATGTATGTGTATATGCCTAAGGCATATACACATGGGTGGTTTGTGTTGTGGTGTGTGTATGTGCTTTGCACATACACATATGCTAGTGATGTTGCATAGGTGTAGGTGGTGTGTGCCTTCATATAGTTGCATTTAAGGATGTATGTGTGCATGAGTAGCTCCATGTGTAGGTCTCTCTATGTGCATATGAGCTGGTTCTTCTTCTAGATAGTTTCATCCTTGCAAATTGATGCTATGCCGTGTTATCATGTCCCTAACATGTTAATTAACCACTTCCAACCTGTATCTATGGAGACATGTCATTTTGGGGCATTTTTATTAAGTTTCATAAGTGACATAAGTCACCCATGTCTGGAGATTCTGCTGTTATTGTTTTGCCATGTAGAGTGGGTTGTATCTAGTAATGTGGTTGGAATTTGCTCATGCTCAGTGTTAGGTATTTGTAGTAGATATTGTCATCTACCATCCTATTAATTTTCATGTCAATAGGAGCTCTCTAGCATATTTAACCTGTGCTGTCAACATGCTACTTTATTAACCCAGATTCCAGAAAACTGTAATTTTCTCTAAGTCCCAGAGAACTGAGTCATCATGCCAACTTGTTTGCTTCTTGCATATTGATGTGTGCCTCTTGTTCTGATTGCATAGTTGGATAAGTTGATGTGGGTATTGAGTAGATTCTATCCATGTCTTGTTTGTGGCTGTAGGGTTCCTGTAGCTCAAGTTATGGGCTTTTCAAATTGCTATGTTGCTGTTTTGTGGCAGATTGCGTGTTATTTTGTTTTGTGACTTGTGGGAGCTATATTCCATGGAATGGATTGATTCTTGATCCTATTGTGATTGTTTTTCCATCACCTATCCAGTGGCTACCTTGGAATAGCAAGAATTAGCCCAGGTATTGGTGGTCTTGTGTTTTGCCTCCGTACCTTGTCGTGAGCGTATCTCGAGAACCGTAGCTCCGTTTCTTGCGATCCTTATATGCATTTCCATCGATTTTGCATGATGCATCCATATTTTCCATTTTCATGCATGTCTAAATAAATTTACATGAGGTTCTGTCCAGATTCATTAATAAACAACTTTGCATGTGAAACATGACTAGTTTTGGATTGCCATGTTAAAAATCTTCATAAGTGGTCATGCATCATTTTGATTGTGCATTGCACCTTGGTTGGATGTCTATTGTTGCTGTTTCTCTTGTGTAGATGCGAGTGTTGATACTGAGTACGAGGACCCAGGAGAGTACCACTACAAGGATCCCGCTACTTGTTTTGCTGAAGAACCAATAGGCAAGATGATTGTACCCGGATCCCAATACTATCTTTGCTTGCTAGTTTCTTGTTCTTATCGTTACATTTGCGCTACCTACCACTTGATATCAGCCCCCATGTTTTCATGACAACCTCTAACCTCCACCTCCTAGCAAACCTTTGATTGGCTAAGTTACCGCTGCTCAGCCCCTCTTATAGCGTTCTTAGTTGCAGGTGCAGGTTGTTCCATGTGATAACATGGATTTGGATATCATAATCAATTCTGTTATTTAATTTAATGCACATATATATCTGCTGTTGGTGGAAGGCTTGAACTTTTGCTAAGTGATTTGTTCCGCTGTTACCGCCATTAGTTCCTTGTTACCGGTGTTATGTTTCCATATTTTGCGCTCCTAACACGCTTGGGGTTGTTATGGGGACCCCCTTGTTTATTCGGTTGAGATCAAAACTTGTCTGGCAAGACCCAACATTGGTACTACATTTGCTAATAACTTAATAAACTTGCATAGGGCTTTGCAACCCCATGGATAATTTAATCAACCCCCGGGCCAGTGCTCCGCATGAGTGTTGGTCCACCCACCTAGCAGTCGGCGGTGCCACCTCGGGGCAACTCGAGGCATTTTCAGGGTACTGTCCACTTCGCATAGACGGATGATGCCCGTTCATAGAGAGCGCACGGCTCTAGAAGTAGACCTGGCTCACCGGGAGGTCTTGCTGGACTTGTTTTACCTTTATCGAGTGTCTTGCATGTGGAGTCTGACTTTCTTCGGGTTTACTCGAGGTGTTGGCACCCTTGGAATCGCCTATGATGATCACGAGATCCCCGTTCGAGGCTATTCCCACGGATTGTGGTTATTTGTGATGGACTAGTTGGAGCACCCCTGCAGGGTTAAATCTTTCGGAAAGCCGTGCCCGCGGTTATGTGGCAACTTGGATATTTGTTTAACGCCCGGTTATAGAAAACTTGAAGTGAACTCTAATTAAAATACACCAAATGTGTGAGTAACCGTGATTGTCTCTACTCGTGAACATGATCCGAGAGAGAACACAGTGGGGTTATGATTGACGTAAGTAAGTGTTCAGGATCTCATAGAGATTATACTAGATTCGATCGTTCTTCGTAGGCCACTCATATTTACTTCATGTTGCGTAACATAGCCATCAGGTATGCTTAGTGCTGCTGCAAAATAAACATCACCCCTTCCATCCTATCGCTTAAATAGTCTTGGTACCCGGGCACATGATAGCGGAGTCCTCTGTGGCTCACAGTTTACTGCACAATCCAGGTATAGGTTCATATCAGTTCGTGCAGGATGATCTTACCCAGCTCCAGTGGGAGTATGACGAGGAAAGAGGCAGGATGTATCTGACATATCCGGATGAGTAGAGGACCTGGTCGTGATCCATGGGGTAGCTTGATAGTATCATTTGCAACTTCTTTTATCGTTTGATTTCGTCCGTAGTCGGACCCTGTGTTCAACTTGATGTTATGATTTGAGTGACATTGTAAGTTAGCATGTGGCAAGTGTAAGCCAACTTGCATACTCTTCTCATTCAGTATTGTATGTTGTGATGATACTATTCTTGCTAACGGCAAGATGCGCATCTATCCCTTGCGAGGCCCTCGTGCCTTAAATGGATAGGCGCACATCTTGGGCATGACAAATATGCATGGTGATGGAAACACAAATGATTTGAAAAACTTTTCAAAAACCCCGTCGGGTGGCACTAATGCCAAGGGAGATGATGATGAGCTAGGTAGCCACTTTATAAAGAAGTGGCATACCGGAGAAAGTGAGTGTGGGGAGTTTTCAAAAACGGATTGGTGTAAGTTGCGACCGTTATTCCACCCTTTCATGTACAACCACGATCCCCCTTATGGGATGGGGCTTTGTTGATAACATTGATGGGTACTAGCATAGAGCCCGCATTACTAGTGGCGGGGGTGACGTGGTCATTCTCGATACGGTGTCGTGCCGGTAAGGACGATCATGCACTGTCTTCACATGCACTGGGCACACCGTTGGCCCCTTCATGGATGGTACAATCTGGAGCGAGGCTCGTATGATGTACATCGTGATGGATGGGTGTTGGGGAATGTTGCATGGGAAACAAAAAAATTCCTATGCACACACAACATCTATCCATGGTGATGAGCATCTATGAGAGGGAGAGTAGATCTACATACCCTTGTAGATCGCTAAGCGGGAAGCGTTAAGAAACGCAGTTGGTGTAGTCAAACTTCTTCGCGATCCAAATCGCCGAGCGTCCCGCGATCACATCACGATCCGTCCCACGATCCATCACGATCCGTCCCGCGAACTCATCACGATCCGTCCCACAATCTCGTCACCCGCAGTGTGACAACGCTCCGACGATGGTGGTGGAGCAATTCCGGCAGGGCTTCACCTAAGCACTGCGGAAATCCGATCTAGAGGAGCACCGGTGGAACGGGTAGCACGTGGCCGTAAAATCTAGTGCAAAACACCCAATACCACCAGTATATATAGGAGGGAGGGAGGAGGAGGGCTGGCGCAAGGCCAAGGCCCCATAGGAGTCAGCCAAACCTATTAGGATTGGAGGACTCTCCTCCAATCCTAGTAGGACCAGGATTCCTCCTTTTTTTCCTTTTTCCACCTTATCCTATTGGGTTTTCTTCTCCAGCCATATGGACCTCGTGTGGGAGTTTCCACCAGCCCACTAAGGGCTGATATTCACTCTCCCACAGCCCATGAAGCATCTTGGGTCGAAATACCCCTCCCGGAGGTCTCCCGATACACTACAGGCACTCCCGGTACACTACCGATGAGCTAGAAACTTTTCCGGCGACCAAAATATGACTTCCTATATATGAATCTTTACCTCCGAACCATTTCGGAGCTCCTTGTGACGTCTGGTATCTCATCCGGGACTCCAAACAACCTTGGGTCACCACCATGCATAACTCTATACTATAGAAACGTCACCAAACCTTAAGTGTGCAGACCCTGCGGGTTCGAGAACTATGTAGACATGACTGAGACACCTCTACGGTCAATAACCAATAGCGGGACCTGGATGCCCATATTGGTTCCTACATATTCTATGAAGATCTTTATCGTTCGAACCTTTATGTCAAGGATTCAATTAATCCCGTATGATGTTTCCTTTGTTCTTCGGTATGTTACTTGCCCGCGTTTCGATCGTCGGTATCTCCATACCTAGTTCAACCTCGTTACCGGCAAGTCTCTTTAATCGTTCCATAATACAAGATCCCCTGACTAACACTTAGTCACATTGCTTGCAAGGCTTATTGTGATGTTGCATTACCGAGTGGGCCCTAAGATACCTCTCCGTCACACGGAGTAACAAATCCCAGCTTAATCCATGCCAACCCAACAGACACCCTCGGAGATACCTGTAGAGCACCTTTATAGTCACCCAGTTATGTTGCGACGTTTGATACACACAAGGCACTCCTCCGGTGTCAGTGAGTTGCATGATCTCATGGTCATAGGAACATATACTTGACATGCAGAAAATAGTAGCAATAAACTGACACGATCATATGCTACGTTTGTAGTTTGGGTCTTGTCCATCACAACATTCTCCTAATGATGTGATCCCGTTATCAAATGACATCTCATGTCCATGGCTAGGAAACCTTAACCATCTTTGATCAATGAGGTAGTCCATTAGAGGCATACTAGGGACATGGTTTTGTCTATGTATCCACACATGCATCTAAGTCTCCGATCAATACAATTATAGCATGGATAATAAACGATTATCATGAACAAGAAAATATGATAATAACTAATTTATTATTGCCTCTAGGGCATATTTCCAACAGTCTCCCACTTGCACTAGAGTCAATAATCTAGTTCACACACTATGTGATTCGCATTGTTATGAATCTAACACCCAATGAGTTCTGGGGCTTGATCATGCTTTGCATGTGAGAGAGGTCTTATAGTCAATGGGTCTGGGACATTCAGATCCGTGTGTACTTTGCAAATCTCTATGTCAAACCGTAAACACTGCTACCACACTCCACTTTGTACTATTCCAAATGGCTGCTCCACTATACGTATCCAGATTGCTACTACGAGTCATTCGGATTGGTGTTAAAGCTTGCATCGACGTAAATCTTTATGACGAACTCTTTATCACCTCCATAATCGAGAAATATTTCCTTAGTCCTCTAGTTACTAAGGATAATCCTGACCGCTGTCCAGTGATCCATTCTTGGATCACTTTTGTACCCCTTGACAGACTTATGACAAGGCACACACAGTTGCAGTACAACGCATGGCATGATATAGAGCCTATGGCTAAGGCATAGGGGACGACGTTCATCCTTTCTCTTTCTTCTGCCATTGTCGATTTTTGAGTCTCACTCAACTTTCACACCTTACAAATCAGGCGAGAACTCTTTCTCTGACTGATCCATTTTGAAGTCTCATCAAGCCTTAGGGATGAGAAAACCTTCTGGTTGTATCTCATACAACCTTTCCTTAAGGAAGGAAACGATGTTTTGGCATCCATCCGCCATATTTCATAATTGAAAAATGCAGCAACTGCTAACATAATTCCAACAGACTTTAGCATCGCTACGAGTGAGAAAGTCTCATCACAGTCAACTACTTGAACTTGTCACAAAAATTTTGCAACAAGTCGAGCTTTACAAATGGTGACATTTACCATCAGCGTCTGTCTTCATTTTAAAGATCCATTTGTACTCAACGACCTGCCGTCCAATGAGTAAGTCTACCAAAGTCTATACTTGGTTTTCATACATGGATCCTTTCTCGGATTTCATGGCCTCTAACCATGTATCGGAAACCGGGCCCATCATCGCTTCTCCACAGCTCGTAGGTTCATCGTTGTCTAACAACATGACCTCCAAGACATTGTTGTCATACCGCTCAGGAGCAGTACACATCCTTGTCGCCCTACGAGGTTTGATAGTAACTTGATCTGAAGATTCATGATCATCATCATTAACTTCCTCTTCAACTGACGTAGGTTCCACAGAAACATCTTTCTGCGCTGCGCTACTCTCTGGTTGAAGCAGAGGTTCAATAACCTCATCAAGTTCCACCTTCCTCCCACTCAATTCTTTCAAGAGAAACTTTTCCTCGAGAAAGGACCCAGTTCTAGCAACAAACATTTTATGCTTGGATCTGAGATAGAAGGTTTACCCAACCGTTTTTAGGGTATTCTATGAAGATGCATTTGTCCGCTTTGGGTTCGAGCTCATTAGGTGAAAAATCCTTTTTCACATAAGTGTTGCAGCCCCAAACATTAAGAAATGACGGCTTAGGTTTCTATCAAACCATAATTCACACGGTGTCATCTCAATGGATTTAGATGGTGCCCTATCTAAAGTGAATGTAGTTTTCTCTAATGCATAACCCCTAAAATGATAGTGGTAAAAGGATAAGAGACACCATAATTCGCACCATATCCAATAGAGCACGACTATGACATTCGGACACACCATCAAACTATGGTTTTCCAGGTGGCGTGAGTTGTGAAACAACTTTCACATTGTCTTAATTTGTATACCAAACTCTCAACTTAGATATTCACCTCCACGATCATATCGCGGACATTTTATCTTCTTGTCACGATGAACTTAAACTTCACTCTGAATTTGCTTGAACCTTTCAAACAATTCAGACTTGTGTTTCATTAAGTAAATATACACTATATCTACTCAAATCATCAGTGATGGTAAGAAAATAACGATATCCACCGCACGCTACAAGACTCATTGGATTGCATACATCAACATGTATCATTTCCAATAAATCACTTGCCCGCTTCATCAAAACAGAAAACTGGGTCCTTAGTCATCTTCACCAAGAGGCATGGTTCGCATGTCTCAACCGATTCGAAATCGAATGAGTCCAAAGATCCATCATCATGGAGTTTCTTCATGCGTTTTATACCAATATGACATTTAGCGGCAGTGCCACAAGTATGTGGTACTATTATTATTAACTTTGTATCTTTTTGGCATCAATGTTATGAACATGTGTATTACTACGATCAAGTTTCAACAAACCATTCTTACTGGGTGCATGACCATTGAAGGTATTATTCATGTAAATAGAATAACCATTATTCTCTAACTTAAATGAATAACCGTGTTGCAATGAACATGATCTAATCACATTCATGCTCAACGCAAAAACACCAAATAACATTATTTAGGTTCGTCAGTAATCTCGAAGGTAGAGAGAGCGTGCGATGTTGATCACATCAACCTTGGAAACATTTCGAACACACATCGTCACCTCACACTTAGCTAGTTGTCCGTTTATTCTGTAGTTTTTATTTCGAGTTAATAACATTTAGCAACCAAACCGGTATCCAATACCCAGGTGCTACTAGGAGTACTAGCAAGGTACACATCAATAACACATATATAAAATATACTTCTGTCGACTTTGCCAGCCTTCTTATCTACCAAGTATCTAGGGTTGTTCCGCTTCAGCGACCGTTCTCCTCATAATCGAAGCACTTAGTCTCGGGTTTGGGTTAGACTTTAGGTTGCTTCACTGGAGCTGCAACTGACTTGCTATCCATGAAGTTTCCCTCCTTGCTCTTGCCCTTCTCGAAACTAGTGGTTTTGACTAACCATCAACACTTGACGCTCCTTCTCGGTTTCTACCTTCGCGGTGTCAAACATCACGAACAGCTCAGGGATCATTATTTCTATACCTGGCATTTTATAGTTCATCACCAAGTTCTAGTAGCTTAGTGACAGTGACTTGGAGAACTATATCAATCACTATCTTCTCTGGAAGATCAACTCCCACTCGATTCAAGCGATTGTAGCACCCAGACAATCTGAGCACATGCTCAACGATTGAGCTATTCTCCCTCATCTTACAGGTCAAAGAATCTTGTTGGAGATCTCATATCTCGCAACATGGGCACGAGTCTGAGATCCTAATTTCAGCTCTTAGAACATCTCATATGTTCCATGACGTTCAAAATGTTTCGAGGCCTCAATTCTAAGCTGTAATGCATGACGCACGAAACTATCAAGTAGTTATCAAAACGTGCCTGTCAGATGTTCACAACATCTACAAACAACGTTAGAGGGGTTGGCGCACCAAGCGGTGCATTAAGGACACAAGCCTTCTATGCAGCAATGAGGACAGTCCTGAGATCACAAAGCCAGTCTGCAATATTGCTACCATCATCTTTCAACTCTATTTCTCTAGGAACATATAAAAATTCAAGGGAGCTACAGCGTGAGCTAGTAATCTACAACATAATTTTGCAAAGACACTACTGACTATGTTCATGATAATGAGTTCAATTAATCATATTACTTAAGAACTCCCACTCAAATTGACAACCCTCCGGTCATTCGAGTGATACATGATCCAAATTCACCAACTCAAGTCCGATCATCACGTGAGTTGAGGTGGTTACAATGGTGAACTTCATCATCATATCTACTATATGACTCATGTTCGACCATTCGGTCTCTTGTGTTCCGAGGCCATGTCTGTACATGCTAGGCTCGTCAAGTTTAACCCGAGTGTTCTGCATGTGCAACACTGGCTTGCACCCGTTGTATGTGAACGTAGAGTCTATCACACCCGATCATCACGTGGTGTCTCGACACGAAGAACTTTCGCAACGGTGCACACTCGGGGAGAACACAATTTATCTTGAAATTAAGTGAGGGATCACCTTATAATGCAATCATCACCCTAAGCAAAACAAGGTGCATAATAATATTAACATCACATGCAAATAATAAGTGACATGATATGGCCATGAATTTGTGCTTTTGATCTCCATCATGAAATCACCAGCATGATCTCCATCATCACCGGCATGACACCATGATCTCCATCATCTTGATCTCCATCAACGTGTCGCCATCGGGGTTGTCGCGCCCAACATGCTTCTACTATTATTGCTTCCGTTTAGCGATAAAGTAAAGAATTACATAGCGCTTAATGATTGACACGCAGGTCATACAATAATTAAAGACAACCCTATGGCTCCTGCCGGTTGCCGTACTCATCGACATGCAAGCCGTGATAATCTATACATTACATGATCATCTCATACATCACATATATGACATCATGTAATTGGCCATATCACATCACAACATACCCTGCAAAAACAAGTTAGACGTCCTCTAATTGTTGTTGCATGTTTTACGTGGCTGCTACGAGTATCTAGCAAGAACAATTCTCATCTACGCAAAAACCACAACGGTGATACACTAGTTGCTTTTCAACCTTCTCAAGGACCGCCTTTGTCGAATCCGATCCAACTAAAGTGAGAGAAACTGGCACCCGCAAGCCATCTATGCAACAAGTTGCGGTCGAGGGAACCGGTCTCTCGTAAGCGTACGAGTAATGTTGGTCCGGGCCACTTCATCTCACAATACCGTTGAACCAAAATCCGACCAAGGGAGGAAGCAATCTAAGCTTCAACACCCACAAACTCTTTGTGTTCTACTCGAGATCTCATCTACACATAGACCTAGCTCATGATGCCACTGTTGGTGATCGTTGCATGGGAAACAAAAAAATTCCTACGCACACACAAGATCTATCCATGGTGATGAAATCTACGAGACGGAGAGTGGATCTACTTACCCTTGTAGATCGCTAAGCAGGAAGCGTTAAGAAACACGGTTGGTGTAGTCGAACATCTTCGCGATCCAAATCGCCGAGCGCCCCGCGATCACATCACGATCCGTCTTGCGATCCAATCACGATCCGTCCCGCGAACTCATCACGATCTGTGCCGCGATCTCATCACGATCCGTCCCGCAATCTCATCACGATCTGTCCCGTGAACTCATCACGATCCGTCCCGCGATATCGTCACGATCTGTCTCGCGATCTCATCACGATCGGTCCCGCGAACTCATCACGAACCGTCTCGCAATCTTGATCACGGTCCTTCCGATCTAGCGCCGAACGGACGACACCTCCGCGTTCAGCACACGTGCAGCTTGATGACGATCTCCACCATCTTGATCCATCAAGAGGAAGTGGAGAGGAAGTAGAGTTCACCGGCAGTGTGACGGCGCTCCGGCGATGGTGGTGGAGCAATTCTGGCAGGGCTTCGCCTAAGCACTGCGGAAATCCGAGCTAGAGGAGCACCGGTGGAATGGGTACCACGTGGCTGTAAAATCTAGTGAAAAACACCCAATACCACCAGTATATATAGTAGGGAGGGAGGAGGAGGGCTGGCGCAAGGCCAAGGCCCCATAGGAGTCAGCCTATTAGGATTGGAGGACTCTCCTCCAATCCTAGTAGGACTATGATTCCTCCCTTTTTTTCCTTTTTCCACCTTTTCCTATTGGGTTTTCTTCTTCAGCCATATGGGCCTCGTGTGGGAGTTTCCACCAGCCCACTAAGGGCTGATATTCACTCTCCCACAGCCCATGAAGCCTCTTGGGTCGAAATACCCCTCCCGGAGGTCTCCCGGTACACTACTGGCACTCCCGGTACACTACCGATGAGCCCGAAACTTTTCCGGCGACCAAAATAGGACTTCCTAAATATGAATATTTACCTCCGGACCATTCTGGAGCTCCTCGTGATGTCCGGGATCTCATTCGGGACTCTGAACAACCTTCTGTCACCACCATGCATAACTTTATACTACGGAAACGTCACCAAACCTTAAGTGTGCAGACCCTGCGGGTTCGAGAACTATGTAGACATGACCAAGACACCTCTACGGTCAATAACCAATAGCGGGACCTAGATGCCCATATTGGTTCCTACATATTCTACGAAGATCTTTATCGTTCGAACCTTTATGTCAAGGATTCAGTTAATCCCGTATGATGTTCCCTTTGTTCTTCGGTATGTTACTTGCCCGAGATTCGATCGTCGGTATCTCCATGCCTAGTTCAACCTCGTTACCGGCAAGTCTCTCTACTCGTTCCGTAATACAAGATCCCATGACTAACACTTAGTCACATTGCTGGCAAGGCTTATTGTGATGTTGCATTACCGAGTGGGCCCTGAGATACCTCTCCGTCACACGGAGTAACAAATCCCAGTCTTGATCCATGCCAACCCAACATACACCCTCGGAGATACCTGTAGAGCACCTTTATAGTCACCCAGTTACGTTGTGACGTTTGATACACACAAGGTACTCCTACGGTGTCAGTGAGTTGCATGATCTCATGGTCATAGGAACATATACTTGACATGCAGAAAACAGTAGCACTAAACTGACACGATCATATGCTACATTGGTAGTTTGGGTCTTGTCCATCACACCATTCTCCTAATGATGTGATCCCATTGTCAAATGACATCTCATGTCCATGGCTAGGAAACCTTTACCATCTTTGATCAACGAGCTAGTCCATTAGAGGCATACTAGGGACATGGTTTTGTCTATGTATCCACACATGCATCTAAGTCTCCGATCAATACAATTATAGCATGGATAATAACCGATTATCATGAACAAGGAAATATGATATAAATAATTTATTATTGCCTCTAGGGCATATTTCCAACACTGGGTGCCAATCGAGTGGACTCTTTGTTTAGTATCATTAGGGGAAAGGCATTGTTTAGGTGCTTACCTCAGGTATGTTATATATTCCCCGAGTCTTGTGGGTAAAGTGTGCAACCTTTGTAGAGCGTAAAACTATCCGTATAGCCATGTCCATGGTCAAGGATAGTTGGATGACCGCTCTTGTGCTACGTCCAGTGTTTTCACAAACTGGTGTGAGTTGGTGACAAAGATGACACTTGGGTTGAGTCGGGTGACTTGACATGATGACTGAACACGAGGTGTTCAGGTGGTACTTGAGCTAAGTCGGACGACATGAATGAAATAGTTGAACAAGAGATGTTCAACCCCTTGCTTATGTCGATATTTGTATCGTTTCATATGGATATCTGCCAACTGTTGATGCATGCTTATGAATGTTACTTAATAATGTCATTGCACTCAAAACTAGCTTTCTACAAACTTACCTACTTAGTGCTATATCATGCTTTGTTATTGCCTTGTTCCAAAACATGGGTTGCTTGCGAGTACATTCAAAGTACTCATTGGCTTACCACTGGTTACTTTATTGGCCAGGCATGAAAGACCAGGTAGTGATGAAGATTACCTTGGTGACGAACATGCGAGATAGCACGCTTCCCAATTAGAATGCCTATAGGGTTAAGGCAGACGGCATGGGTTCACGTTATCATTGAAGATTTCCGCTGCGAGATTACGATGACTTGGCCATAAAGGGCCATATTTGAGCACAAACGGTATGCAATGGATGTAAGACTCTCGTTATTTAGTTTCTATGTGTTTAGTGAGCATTGATCTCTAGGATCACTATTCACGTGCATTCGGTGATCATGACTTATGAGTCATGTGTAACATCCCAAAATTCCATTTTGGAATGTTATGAATATAGCTATGCATCTATCATCACCATTGCTTGATTGTATGTGTTAGTTGAAATGCCATTTCTGATTTTTCTGAAAGTCCTTTCTACTTTTCCCTATGTTGCTTCCCCTATTTGAAATTTTGGTTAAATGTTCAAAATAAGAGAGGAGTAACATGACACTCCACACCAGGGTCTAATTGGTGAATTATTTGAACAAAATAACCAGGGGTTATTTTGAAAATATTTGCAAAAAAGGATCTAAAAACAATTAGGCAATTTCTGAAAATAATATTTTTTCAAAGTGTCCAAATGACAGAATAGAAATGTTCATTAAATAACATTTATTATTCTGTTAATTTTGATATATAATACCCCTATATTTAGAGACGATTTGAATGCTTTAAAAGCTTTTGAATGTCTCTGGTAATTTAGAAAAACAGAAACGGTAACCGTTTCCGGTATTAAACGGGCCGGCCCACAGGTTTTATTCGCGCATTAACTACGAGCCGGCCGACCGCGAGCAACGGATACATCTCTCTCTCTCTGATGCTGGACCCCACCCCCGACCGACCGTCGCTTCGAACGGTCGTCTTCTCCCTCCCCCGCGCGCGCCGGACCCGACGCCGGTCGCTTCCCCCCCTCACCGGATCTCTCCCCTCTCTCCTCCCCGCACCCCCCCGAGCGCCTATATAAGAGCCCCACTGCCCCGCATCCATTTCCCCCCCCCGAGCCCCTTCTCTCTCTCGCCGAGACGCCGTCGATTGCTCGTCGGAGTTCCACCACCACCGGAAGTCGCCGTCGATCGTAGCCACCACCCCGACCACCATTCGCCTCGCCGTCGCCACCAATCGACTCCGGAGAACTGTCGCCGTCGCCCGGACCACTTCCCCGTCCTCCCCGACCACCGGAACGCCTCGCCGTCGCGTTCACCACTTCCGGACTCGCCGGAGTTTCCCCACGCCGGCGACCTTTACATCGTGAGCATTTCCCTCCCTCCGATCCAAACCCAACGGCTCAGATTAGAAGTCACTTATTCCCGAACCGTTTTCTGTTTAGGATCGGTTGACCGCCCGAAGCACCGCTCGGACACCCACCTCAGCCACTCACAGGTCGCCACGTCACCCTAGTCGACCGTTAGTTAGTTTTCCTTTTCAGTTTTGTTTTTCAGAAAACAGAATGTATTCCAAATTTGCTTTAGCTATATCTTTTAATCTGTTTAGAGTTTTGAGTTGATTCTTTTTGCAATAGCTCACA
The DNA here is from genome assembly GCA_022496015.1 of Hordeum marinum. Taxonomy (NCBI): domain Eukaryota; kingdom Viridiplantae; phylum Streptophyta; class Magnoliopsida; order Poales; family Poaceae; genus Hordeum; species Hordeum marinum. The sequence continues at coordinate 392,214,057 of CM039675.1, read as the reverse complement.
ATTTTCATGTAGTTTCATCCTGTACTTTTAAATTTCAAATTTGAACTATAAAATTTGAATTTAATCAAATTTGCTCAAAATCTTCAAATCTGAATAACTAGAGTTTGAAAATAGATTTTGATATGATTCTTTTTTTCACTGTTAGATATTGGTTAGGACTATCTCCATGTTTAGTTTGAGGATTCTTAGGATGATTTTTAATAGTGTTTTAGCTATAAACAGAATCTGCTTATTATTATAATATAGTTTTATAAACTTAATTTTGATTAGTTTGATTTAGAATTTGGTTTTAATTGTTTATTAGGTTCTGTTAGTAAACATTTAGTGTTTTCACTTAATGTTAATAAAAATATATATTTGCTTAGTTTAATTTTATTTAACATAGGAATCAAAATTTCTTTTCAATTAGGCTTAATTTGACTAAAACAACTAACTAGTAATAGTTTGTTTTCAAACAAAGTTTTATATAGTTTAATTCTGTTTTCCTAAAACAAGTTTATTTGTAAATTCCTTTATGTTAAGTACATGTTTTCTAATAAATAATAAGTTTAGTTTTCATTCTTTTGTTAGTATAACTCTAGTTGATCCATATAGTGTTATTCAAAACCTTTTTATAAACTTTACTAGAGTTTTCCCAACAAACTTAAATTGACTTTGTTTACTTTAATAGTAAAATATTCTATTGTTGCCTTGCTGTCAACAATTGTCTTGTTATTTCAAAATAGTTTTATTATGTAGAAGTGTTTCATCATCCCCTTTGGAAAAACAAAACTTTGTGTGTTTTACTTGCTAGAGACTTTTGTGCATTGTTTGCCTTTTTTGTTTAGTACTTCTTTACTGAATGTATGAGTACTTATTTTGGTTGTATGCTTATTTGAGTGCATTGTTTGTTTCATTAGATTATCCGGAGTGCGAAACTTGTTACCTAGAGTCACTCACGTACGAAGATCATCAATCAGGCAAGTCACTTTGATCATGTTTTACCCATGTTTTATATGCATTAGTTCTACCATCTCCCCAGTTGCATGCAAGATAGGTTAGTTGGAAACTTGGTTACATTGTAGTAGTATCATGTGGTAGATACCTCTCTCAACCCCTTTGACAACATTGGCCCCGGGAAACATTGTTTTACCTTTTGCTATGCTATTAGTAGACGGGGTTGGTTGTGTGATTCATGAGAGTTGAGAGAGTTAATAATTTCAAGACCTACATAATGATCAAGATTTCAAGACTCCAAGTTTTCAACATACCTCTGGGTGGATGATGGTTGAACGGCGCCCTGGAGAAACCAGTGGTTAGCCTAGGTGATGCTGGAGATGGCCAGTATTCACGCGGAAAGGTCCACCCAGGCACAAAGGGATGGATGGGTGCTTCAAGACCCAAGGCTTACCTGCACAGCCACAAGTCATTATGGGCTCTGGCTTGGTTGGATATCGTGGTAACTCTGGACAGGCGGTGCTACGAGAGGTAGAAGAACGGTAGGAAAGGATGGGCACCGTCAGAGTCGCAGGGAAACCCTTTGGAAGACCATGTTTTGGTCATCCGTTTCTCAAACACCCTGAAGTGCGAGAAACCAAACGGAGGCGACCAAATCTTGTGGGGAACGTGTGCAAAACTCTGCAGAGTATTTCAAACCTAATCGATTAGCCGTGTCCACGGTCATGGACGACTTGAGCCAAAGGAATTGGAACTTCCGGAACTCTCAACACAAATAATATGATGATGTGGGTATTTAATAATTTTGGGTATGAGAATTGGTTGGTGGAACCATCTCATTAATCAACCAACTTAGTAATATTTTTTGCTTAACCCCCCTTGATGTAGGAAAAACTTGGCTTTACGCAAAACTTACACCACCACCTGTCATATAAGCATATAGACTAGCTGATTATTTTCACCCCCTCTCTTGTGACTTTGCCGGCATATTCCATATGCTGACCTACACGGCTGCAACGTATCATGTTGCAGAGTACTTTTCCGACCAGGAGTGAGGACACGTTCTATGCTCAGTGAGATGCCCTTGGAGTCGGATGGACTCATCTACCTTCGACGCTTCCGCAAGATTTAGATATTCTCATGAGTTGGCTTTTAGCCACTTTATTGTAAAATTTTATTGTAATAAAGGACTCGATATGAGATTTCGATTAATATAATGATGTGTGATTTACCTTTGATATATACATTGATGTACCGTGTGTGTACCAGCATGATCTTGGGATGGTACGGAAACACCGGAGACTTGACCTTCCAGGTCGGGTCGCTACAGAAATGGTATCAGAGCACACGCTGACCGTAGGACGTAACCTCTAGGATTGGAAAGCCTTAGGATTGTTTTTCTTTGTCTTTAAAAAATTCTTATACTCTCATCTATTCGTTTCTGACTCCTCTCCGATTATTTCAAAAATTTATAGATGGCCACCTTCATCCCAGTGTTGATCACAGAGTTTTGCCAGCCTGATGCAACGATGCCCTTTGGTAAGGAGCTGATGAGGATCGTCAAGGACGTGAGGATTGCTTTGCCGAGCATCACCGGGATTCCTATCATGTCATTTCCCCAAGATGGACGCTACAGGATCGAGGTGCATATTCCAGGGAAGACTTTTGGGAATCGGAAGGAACCCATCGATCTCAAGTTCGTAGCACCCAGTTGGATACTTGGAAGAGACATGGCCATTCATCGTGCCCTTGGACGTATTCAGGAGGAATACAGAGGTGGAACCATTTCACCAGGACTCAGCATGGTTTGTCGTAGAGATGCCAATGGAAACATCATAACTCCTCCCACTGCAGACACCACTATCTCCTATATCCAGACCTTGGAGACTCACATCAGGACTCTGGAGCTTCGAGTTCGTGCTGACACGAAGACTATCAAGAATCTGATGAATCGCGAGCTGGACCTTGAAGCTGATCTGCGAGAGGCCAACTATGAACACGAGCATGAAGTGAAGGACTTCCTAGAGAGGATTGATGAGCAGAATGCACGCATCGCAACTCTGGAGGAGCAGCTAGACATGGGGGAAAACCTTCACCCCGAAGGAGACATGGCACCCTTCATCAGCGACGATGAAGACTATGAGGAAAGCACCACCGGAGGACCTACGACTATGCACTTTTGAGGAGAACATTAGTTATGCCCTCCAATGTATCTTTATTTTAGTCGTTAAAGCGTAGGTCGATGCTTAGTTGTCTGAGATTGTATTTCCGATGTTTGACATTGATTGAATAAATGAATGAGTGTTTGGTGTGATATGTTTGTTGCATTGCATATGGGTAGTGAATTTCTTTTAGACCCTTGTTCTATTCTAATTCTCATCCCTCTGAAAACAGCAAGATGCCTCCACGACGTGAGACCGACTTCACTTTCCCACCAGAACTCACTCAACTCCTTCAGCAACAGAATGCACTGATGCAACTATTGATTCAGAATCAGACCAACAATCAGAACAACAATAATCATCACCATCCACCCCAGACTGACAATCTCACCCGTTTTCTGAGGTTGAACCCTCCAACTTTCTCCAGCAGTACTGAGCCCATTGTGGCAGATGACTGGCTCCGTAAGATGGAGAGAGAACTTGTCACCGCTAGATGCACTGACGCTGAGAAAGTGCGATTTGCCGCACATCAACTGGAAGGACCAGCAGCATCATGGTGGGAGAATTACACCACCACATATCCTATTGCAGATGTGACTTGGGAGCAGTTCAAGCTTGCTTTCCGCACCGCTCATGTTTCAGCTGGAGCCATGAGTCTGAAGAAGCGTGAGTTTCGCAACTTGCGCCAGGGTAATCGCTCTGTGGCCCAATATGTGGACGACTTCAACACATTGTCACGTTATGCCCCAGGAGATGTGGCCGATGATGCGGCCAAGCAAGAAAAGTTTCTGGAAGGACTCAACGACGAGTTGAGCATACAGCTGGTAGTGGCTAATTTCAACAACTACCAAGAGCTGGTGGATAAGGCCCTCATTTTGGAAGGTAAACAATAGCAGATTGAAAACCGCAAGCGGAAGTACACTCAGGGGAAGTTCAACTCTGGAACACATCAGAAGCCTCGTTACTCCCCGTACTCCGGGAATACCGGATCAGGAAACAGTAAGTTTGGAAAGCACACTCATACTATGCATAACCATGGAGGCCACCATCATGGAGGAAATGGGAACAACCGTTCCAACCATGGTAACTTCAAGAGTGACAATGGGAATGGGAACAACAACCAGCACCGTCAAGTTCCTGCTCAGAAGGATCTGAGTCACATTACCTGTTTCAAGTGCCAGAAGACAGGGCACTATGCTACTGAGTGTCCCCAGAGCAAGCAAGGCAATGGAAACGGCAACAACAATGGCAATGCAGCAGTTAAGAAGCCCAATCCGTTTCCCCGTGCTCAAGTGAATCACATCGACGTGGAAGAAGTCTATGATCAACCCGAGACTGTGGTTGGTAAGTTTTTATTGCATTCACGTCCTGTTACAGTACTTTTTGATTCCGGTGCAACTCATTCATTCATATCAAGGGTAGTTGTGGATAAGTATGGTTTGCCCACCAAAACCCTTAGTCAGCCCATTCAGGTCAGTTCCCCAGGAGGTATGATGATGGCAGGGATAGGATGCCATGCCTTGAAACTCAATATAGGAAACCATGTTTTTCCCACCGACCTCATCATCTTAGAGTCACAGGGATTGGATGTAATCCTAGGCATGGATTGGATGACCAAGTATGAAGGAAATCTTGATTGCCCTAGCAAGTCTGTTTCACTCACCACCCCGGAGAACAAGAGGATTAAGTATGTATCCCGACGCACACGTATGAGTGCTAGGTTAAATGCCCTCACGGGAGTTGTTCAGGAGGAAGTACCTGTGGTAAAAGAATTTCCAGATGTATTTCCGGAAGAATTACCAGGAATGCCACCAGATAGGGAAATTGAGTTCCTAATAGAGCTACAGCCAGGGACAGCTCCAATTTCCAAGAGACCCTATCGGATGCCCGCAAATGATCTGTTGGAAATCAAGAAGCAAATTAAGGAGTTATTGGACAAAGGTTATATACGCCCAAGTTCTTCACCTTGGGGAGCCCCAGTTCTTTTGGTGGAGAAGAAGGATAAATCTTTGAGAATGGTAGTCGATTATCGTGCCTTGAACGAGGTGACTATCAAGAACAAGTACCCTCTGCCGATGATTAACGATTTGTTTGATCAGCTCATAGGAGCCAAAGTATTCTCCAAGATCGATCTTCGATCAGGGTATCACCAGTTGAAGATTCGTGAACAGGATATACCCAAAACCGCTTTCACCACGAGGTATGGCTTGTATGAGTATACGGTCATGTCTTTTGGATTGACTAATGCTCCTGCCTACTTCATGAATTTGATGAACAAAGTGTTCATGGAATACCTAGACAAGTTTGTTGTGGTGTTCATCGATGACATTCTGATATTCTCCAAGAACGAGGAAGAGCATAAGCAACATCTGCGTTTAGTTCTGGAGAAGCTAAGAGAGCATCAGTTATATGCCAAGTTCAGTAAATGTGAATTTTGGTTGACGGAAGTCGGATTCCTTGGACATGTTATTTCCGGAGATGGAATAGTAGTGGACCCCGCTAAGGTTGAAGCCGTCATAGAGTGGAAGTCACCCACCTCAGTTAAGGAGATCCGCAGTTTCCTCGGACTTGCCGGTTATTACCGGAGGTTCATTGAGAATTTCTCAAAGATTGCCAAGCCCATGACAGAGTTGTTGAAGAAAGAATCCAAGTATGTTTGGACTGTGGAATGTGAAGCCAGTTTCCAGGAGTTAAAGGAACGTTTGGTCACAGCCCCAGTGTTGATCTTGCCCGATATTCGGAAGGATTTCCAGGTTTATTGTGATGCTTCACGACAAGGACTCGGAGGAGTACTTATGCAGGATGGAAAAGTTGTAGCCTATGCTTCCAGACAGCTACGACCTCATGAGTTGAATTATGCCACTCATGACTTGGAGTTAGCAGCCGTAGTGCACGCACTCAAGACTTGGAGACATTTCCTTATCGGAAATAGTTGTGATGTTTACACCGACCATAAGAGCCTGAAGTATATCTTCACGCAGAAAGAGTTGAACCTCAGACAGAGACGATGGTTAGAGTTAATCAAGGACTATGACATGAGATTACACTACCATCCAGGTAAGGCTAATGTTGTAGCCGATGCCTTGAGTCGGAAAACTTATGTGAACACACTCACAGCTGGAGGATTACCCCAAGAGTTAATCGATGATCTCAGAGAGCTCAAGCTAGAGATAGTTCCAAGAGGATATGTTGCTACACTGGAAATTCAGTCCACCTTGACCGAAAGAATTCGAGAAGCCCAGAAATCGGACAAGGAGATAGTTGAGATTAAACAAAGAATGAAAGATGGTAAAGCTAAAGGTTTTCGTGAGGATGAGCAAGGAACTCTGTGGTTTGAGAACCGCATCTATGTGCCCAATAACCCAGAGCTCAGGAAGTTGATACTTCAGGAAGCCCACGATTCACCTTACTCGATACACCCAGGCAATACCAAGATGTATCTGGATTTGGAGGAAAGTTATTGGTGGACAGGTATGAAGAAAGATATTGCAGAGCATGTTGCCATATGTGATGTTTGTCAGCGAGTAAAGGCAGAATATCAGAAACCAGCAGGGTTACTTCAACCTCTGCCGATACCCGAGTGGAAATGGGAAAAGCTTGGTATGGATTTCATCACAGGATTACCCAGGACCCGTTCAGGTTATGATTCCATCTGGGTAGTGGTTGATCGCTTGACCAAGGTAGCTCATTTCATTCCAGTGAAAACCACCTATACCAGTGCTAAGCTAGCCAAGATATATATGACCAGAATCGTATGTCTGCATGGAGTTCCGAGGAGTATCGTGTCAGATAGAGGAACACAATTTACCTCAAAGTTTTGGCATCAGTTACATGAAACTTTGGGTACGAGACTGGAGTTTAGTACAGCTTTTCATCCGCAGACAGATGGACAGACTGAGAGAGTCAACCAGATTCTGGAAGACATGTTGAGAGCTTGTGCGCTAGATTATGGATCTAGTTGGGATGATAACTTGCCTTACGCAGAATTCTCATACAACAACAGTTATCAAACCAGTCTAAAGATGGCCCCTTTCGAAGCTTTATACGGAAGGAGGTGCAGAACACCACTGACGTGGGATGGTGTTGGAGACCGACAACTTTTTGGTCCCGACCTTATCCGAGATTCTGAAGAGAAAGTCAAGTTGATTCGTGACAGACTCAAGATAGCTCAATCTCGACAGAAGAGTTATGCTGACAGCAAGCGCAAAGAAGTGACATATGAAGTGGGAGACAGAGCATATCTTCGTGTATCCCCGCTTCGAGGAACCAAGAGATTTGGTGTTAAAGGAAAATTAGCACCCAGATTCATAGGCCCCTACAAAATTCTTGAACGTAGAGGTGAAGTTGCATACAAACTGGAATTGCCAGAAGGATTATCCGAAGTTCATAATGTGTTCCATGTGTCCCAGCTGAAGAAATGTCATGCTGAGATGGCCGACATCCCTTTGAGAGATACAGTGCCCCTAGAGGCCATACAGCTTGAAAGTGATCTAACTTATGAGGAGAAGCCTGTCAGAATCCTCGAGACATCCAACAGAGTTACCCGCAGCAAGATTACCAAGTTCTGCAAAGTTTTGTGGAGTCACCATACTGAGGAAGAAGCCACCTGGGAACGCGAAGAAGATCTTCGTAGAGACCATCCGCACCTATTTTCTAGCCAACCCGAATCTCGAGGGCGAGATTCATCTTAAGGTGGGTAGGTTTGTAACATCCCAAAATTCCATTTTGGAATGTTATGAATATAGCTATGCATCTATCATCACCATTGCTTGATTGTATGTGTTAGTTGAAATGCCATTTCTGATTTTTCTGAAAGTCCTTTCTACTTTTCCCTATGTTGCTTCCCCTATTTGAAATTTTGGTTAAATGTTCAAAATAAGAGCGGAGTAACATGACACTCCACACCAGGGTCTAATTGGTGAATTATTTGAACAAAATAACCAGGGGTTATTTTGAAAATATTTGCAAAAAAGGATCTAAAAACAATTAGGCAATTTCTAAAAATAATATTTTTTCAAAGTGTTCAAATGACAGAATAGAAATGTTCATTAAATAGCATTTATTATTCTGTTAATTTTGATATATAATACCCCTATATTTAGAGACGATTTGAATGCTTTAAAAGCTTTTGAATGTCTCTCGTAAATTAGAAAAACAGAAACGGTAACCGTTTCCGGTATTAAACGGGCCGGCCCACAGGTTTTATTCGCGCATTAACTACGAGCCGGCCGACCGCGCGCAATGGATACATCTCTCTCTCTCTGACGCTGGACCCCACCCCCGACCGACCGTCGCTTCGAACGGTCGTCTTCTCCCTCCCCCGCGCGCGCCGGACCCGACGCCGGTCGCTTCCCCCCCTCACCGGATCTCTCCCCTCTCTCCTCCCCGCACCCCCCCGAGCGCCTATATAAGAGCCCCACTGCCCCGCATCCATTTCCCCCCCCCCCCGAGCCCCTTCTCTCTCTCGCCGAGACGCCGTCGATTGCTCGTCGGAGTTCCACCACCACCGGAAGTCGCCGTCGACCGTAGCCACCACCCCCGACCACCATTCGCCTCGTCGTCGCCACCAATCGACTTCGGAGAACTGTCGCCGTCGCCCGGACCACTTCCCCGTCCTCCCCGACCACCGGAACGCCTCGCCGTCGCGTTCACCACTTCCGGACTCGCCGGAGTTTCCCCACGCCGGCGACCTTTACACCGTGAGCATTTCCCTCCCTCCGATCCAAACCCAACGGCTCAGATTAGAAGTCACTTATTCCCGAACCGTTTTCTGTTTAGGATCGGTTGACCGCCCGAAGCACCGCTCGGACACCCACCTCAGCCACTCACAGGTCGCCACGTCACCCTAGTCGACCGTTAGTTAGTTTTTCTTTTCAGTTTTGTTTTTCAGAAAACAGAATGTATTCCAAATTTGCTTTAGCTATATCTTTTAGTCTGTTTAGAGTTTTGAGTTGATTCTTTTTGCAATAGCTCACAATTTTCATGTAGTTTCATCCTGTAATTTTAAATTTCAAATTTGAACTATAAAATTTGAATTTAATCAAATTTGCTCAAAATCTTCAAATCTGAATAACTAGAGTTTGAAAATAGATTTTGATATGATTCTTTTTGTCACTCTTAGATATTGGTTAGGACTATCTCCATGTTTAGTTTGACGATTTTTAGGATGATTTTTAATAGTGTTTTAGCTATAAACAGAATCTGCTTATTATTATAATATAGTTTTATAAACTTAATTTTGATTAGTTTGATTTAGAATTTGGTTTTATTTGTTTATTAGGTTCTGTTAGTAAACATTTAGTGTTTTCACTTAATGTTAATAAAAATATATATTTGCTTAGTTTAATTTTATTTAACATAGGAATCAAAATTTCTTTTCAATTAGGCTTAATTTGACTAAAACAACTAACTAGTAATAGTTTGTTTTCAAACAAAGTTTTATATAGTTTAATTCTGTTTTCCTAAAACAAGTTTATTTGTAAATTCCTTTATGTTAAGTACATGTTTTCTAATAAATAATAAGTTTAGTTTTCATTCTTTTGTTAGTATAACTCTAGTTGATCCATATAGTGTTATTCAAAACCTTTTTATAAACTTTACTAGAGTTTTCCCAACAAACTTAAATTGACTTTGTTTACTTTAATAGTAAAATATTCTATTGTTGCCTTGCTGTCAACAATTGTCTTGTTATTTCAAAATAGTTTTATTATGTAGAAGTGTTTCATCATCCCCTTTGGAAAAACAAAACTTTGTGTGTTTTACTTGCTAGAGACTTTTGTGCATTGTTTGCCTTTTTTGTTTAGTACTTCTTTACTGAATGTATGAGTACTTATTTTGGTTGTATGCTTATTTGAGTGCATTGTTTGTTTCGTTAGATTATCCGGAGTGCGAAACTTGTTACCTAGAGTCACTCACGTACGAAGATCATCAATCAGGCAAGTCACTTTGATCATGTTTTACCCATGTTTTATATGCATTAGTTCTACCATCTCCCCAGTTGCATGCAAGATAGGTTAGTTGGAAACTTGGTTACATTGTAGTAGTATCATGTGGTAGATACCTCTCTCAACCCCTTTGACAACATTGGCCCCGGGAAACGTTGTTTTACCTTTTGCTATGCTATTAGTAGACGGGGTTGGTTGTGTGATTCATGAGAGTTGAGAGAGTTAATAATTTCAAGACCTACATAATGATCAAGATTTCAAGACTCCAAGTTTTCAACATACCTCTGGGTGGATGATGGTTGAACGGCGCCCTGGAGAAACCAGTGGTTAGCCTAGGTGATGCTGGAGATGGCCAGTATTCACGAGGAAAGGTCCACCCAGGCACAAAGGGATGGATGGGTGCTTCAAGACCCAAGGCTTACCTGCACAGCCACAAGTCATTATGGGCTCTGGCTTGGTTGGATATCGTGGTAACTCTGGACAGGCGGTGCTACGAGAGGTAGAAGAACGGTAGGAAAGGATGGGCACCGTCAGAGTCGCAGGGAAACCCTTTGGAAGACCATGTTTTGGTCATCCGTTTCTCAAACACCCTGAAGTGCGAGAAACCAAATGGAGGCGACCAAATCTTGTGGGGAACGTGTGCAAAACTCTGCAGAGTATTTCAAACCTAATCGATTAGCCGTGTCCACGGTCATGGACGACTTGAGCCAAAGGAATTGGAACTTCCGGAACTCTCAACACAAATAATATGATGATGTGGGTATTTAATAATTTTGGGTATGAGAATTGGTTGGTGGAACCATCTCATTAATCAACCAACTTAGTAATATTTTTTGCTTAACCCCCCTTGATGTAGGAAAAACTTGGCTTTACGCAAAACTTACACCACCACCTGTCATATAAGCATATAGACTAGCTGATTATTTTCACCCCTCTCTTGTGACTTTGCCGGCATATTCCATATGCTGACCTACACGGCTGCAACGTATCATGTTGCAGAGTACTTTTCCGACCAGGAGTGAGGACACGTTCTATGCTCAGTGAGATGCCCTTGGAGTCGGATGGACTCATCTACCTTCGACGCTTCCGCAAGATTTAGATATTCTCATGAGTTGGCTTTTAGCCACTTTATTGTAAAATTTTATTGTAATAAAGGACTCGATATGAGATTTCGATTAATATAATGCTGTGTGATTTACCTTTGATATATACATTGATGTACCGTGTGTGTACCAGCATGATCTTGGGATGGTACGGAAACACCGGAGACTTGACCTTCCAGGTCGGGTCGCTACATCATGGTCCCCATAAAATATTTCTAGTTGGATGTAGATGGTTCCATTATTGTTGACATTATCCTTGAGGTAAATAAGTTGGGTGGCAAGAACATTAAATCCCCTGGCTTCCTATGTGTCCCATGGAGTCACTTGTTCCAAAAATGTGCAATCTATGTTAGCAATCATAGAAGGCTACATCATAGTTGAATATGTGCACTTGCTAGAAATATAAAGCTCTTACATAGACTCTTCTCTCGATTTCAAAATCTATGATTATCTCAAGGACTAATTGCATTGCTTGTTGGTTCTCAATAAAGATTATGCTTCATATTTCTTCAGTTGTGAATAGATTGTTACTTGTTTATGAGAGGTTATATAATTGAAAACTTGCTGCTATGATGATATTCAAGATGCTCTCATGTCTGTATTCAGTTTTTACCGACGCCTCTCTCTCAAATTATGTGGTCATTATTTTAGAGTTCGTCTTTCGCTTGAGGACAAGAGAGGTCTAACCTTGGGGGAGTTGATACTTTCATTTTGCATCATGAATTCTTACTACTATTTACCTCATTCTTGTCCATTATTCTACATTATCACACATTTTTTATGTATTTTCTCTCTGAATATGTAACATACATCATAAGGAGTGAAATAGCTAGAAACTGGAATTCTAGACCGGAAAATGAGAAAAAGGCAGAAAAATTACAAGTCTTAGAATGACCTGATAATTCACGGAGAATATTTCTGGAATATTGAAGAATTTCTAGAGCAAAAATATACCAGAGGGGGCTGCCAGCAGGGCACAAGCCAACAAGCCGTGCCCCTGGTGGCGCGGCCTAATGGCTTGTGGGCCCCTTGTTGGCCCTCCGACGCCCCTCTTCTCCTATATGGTGTGTTTGACCCTAGAAAAAATCATAATAAACCTTTCGGGACGAAGCATCGCCGTCTCGAGGCGGAAACCTGCACAGAGACCCTTTTGCACTCCGGCATTCAGATTCGGCTGGGGAAATCCCTCTCCGGGAGAGGGAGATCGAAGCCATCGTCATCACCAACGCTTCCTCCTTCATGAGAGGACCAATATTAATCAACATCTTCACCAACACCATCTCATATCCAACCCTAGTCCATCTCTCGTATTCACTCTTTGTTCCAAAAGCTCAGATTGGTACCTTTGGGTTACTAGTTGTGCTGATTACATCTCGTAGTTGATGCTTGTTGGATTACTTGGTGGAAGAGATTATGTTCAGATCCTTAGTTATCATGATTACATGTGTGATCTTGAACATGTTGATGATGTGTGAGTAGTTACTATTGTTCCTAAGGACATGGGAGAAGTCTTGTTATAAGTAATCTTGTGAAGTTGGGATGTGTTCGATATTTTGATGATATGTAAGTTGTTACTTCTCTTAGTGGTATCACGTGAACATTGACTACATGACACTTCACCATGTTATGGGCCTAAGGGAATTCATTGTGGAGTGACAAGTAGATGGTGGGCTGTGATAGTGAAAGAACCTTAAACCCCAGTTTATGTGTTGCTTCATAAGGGGCTGATTTGGATCCACATGTTTCATGCTATGGTTAGATTTATCTTAATTTTCTTTCGTAGTTGCGAATGCTTGCGAGAGGGGTTAATCATACATAGGTTATTAGTTAAAGTAATAACATCACCTTAGCACCGGTCTACTCACATATCAAATTATCAAAGTAGCAAACGTGAATCAACTCAACATGATGAACATTACCAGACAGAAATTCCCATGTGTCCTCGGGAGCACTTGCTTAATATAAGAGTACTTCCAGGCCCTTCCTTTGCTACAAAAAGGATTGGGATATGTTGCTGCACCTTTGTTACTATTATCACTTGTTACTTGTTACAAATTACCTTGCTAAAAAACTATCTACTATTGTTACTCGCAACACTTGCAAACAATACCTTGCTGAAAACTGCTTATCATTTCCTTCTGCTCCTCATTGGGTTCGGCACTCTTACTTGTCAAAAGGACTACGATTGATCCCCTAAACTTGTGGGTCATAAGAGATACATGTTCATCATGATTTGTTAGAATACTCTATGTTCTTCACTTATATCTTTAGAGCTAAGAAGTTGTTCTAGTGCTTCCTTATATCTTTTAGAGCATGGTGGCATGTTGATTTTATAGAAACAATTGAATACTCATGCTTCATTTAAAATTGTGTGAGAGTCTTCAAAATAGTAACGATAATTTGCATGGGTCATAAGACTAGTCAAGAAAGGATAGGTATTCAAGGAGTGTATAATAAAGACCTTCTTGTAGCTCACTATAAGAAGAAACTGTGGGTTAATGATATTGATGTAGTAATATGAACGGGCTTGAGTACATGATTGCTGGTTAGTAGAAATATCGTTACTTAAAGCATGTTACTTTTTGCTCATCTAAATATTTGTTATGGCATGATGACGATGTGTGAGCATTCTTATTCCTCGTTGATATCCTAGTATTGTTCAGGTCGGAGGGGCGCGATGGATAACTCCTCCCAAGCTCCTCCTTAGGGGCATGCGACAGTACTTTGTGTCGAGAGATCTAATAAGGCTTTGCGGTAAGTATATGAGTTCGGTATGACTAATGGGAATCCATAGATGTACGCACACTCACCTTTCCATATAATGCTAGCCTCTTCGGTACCGTGCATTGGCCATTCTCACCTGGAGGATCGGTGCAACTTTTGTTGGTGCATCCAAATCCCGTGATATGATATGCTCTATCACACATAAGCCTCCATATATCTTCCTAAAAACAGCTACCATACCTACCCATTATGGCCTTTCCATAGCTATTTTGAGATATATTGCCATGCAACTTCCATCATTACATCACATGACTTGTGTCTTCATCATTATACTGCTTTGCATGATCATATAGCTGACATAGTATTTGTGGAAAAATCACCATTAATCATTGATTACATGATACGTTAGATCATTGCACATCCTCGTACACTACCACAGGCATTCATATAGAGTCATAATTCTTTTATGTTGAGTTGTTATATCTAGTTGTAAGTAAATAAAAGTGTGATGATCATAATTATTAGAGCATTGTCCCAGTGAGGAAAGGATGATGGAGTAATGATTCCCCCACAAGTCAGGATGAGCTCCGGACGGAAAATGAGAAATGGGGGAAGAAAAATGATCCCAACAGGAAAAAGAAAAAAATGAAAAATGAGAAAAATGACAGAAGGGACTTTGCTACTATCCTTTACAACACTTGTGCCTCAAAGTGGCACCATGTTCTTCATATAGAGAGTCTCCCGAGTTGTCATTTTCATATGCTATTGGGAATTTTTTTCATTGTAGAACTTGGGTTGCATATTCCGATGATCGGATAGCTCAAATGCCCAGGGTCTTCATGAGCAAGCAAGTTGGATGTGCACCCATAGACCCACTTAGTTTTCATTGAGCTTTCATACACTTATAGCTCTACTGCTTCCGTTGCATGGCATTCCCTACTCCTCTATTGATATCGATTGATGGGAATCTCCATAGCCCATTGGTCCGCCTTGATGCGAGACTTTCTTTCCACTTTGACTGCTTTTGATCTCTACCAACATATTCTATTACACCCATATGCTATATCCATGGTTCATGCTCATGTATTTAGTGAGGTTGAAAATATTGAATCGCATTAGAAGAACGATCCAATTGCCTGACTTGATACCATGATGTTTATGATTTGTACTTATGTGGTGAAGACAAAGTCATGCCATGCTAATATGATAAAATGAGTGAGGAGTAACGTTCTTCAAGGATTGTGTATTTTGAAAGTTAATGATTTTGTTGTTTATGTTTATGGATATTACTATGTTGATGTTATTAGTTAATTTTTTTCTCAAAGATCATACCTAAAAGATATTACATGTCGCATTAAAAATTCTATTTTTATCATTTACCTACTCAAGGACGAGTAGGAATTAAGCTTGGGGTTGCTGGTACGTCTCCAGCGTATCTATAATTTTCTATTGTTCCATGATATTATATTATTAATCTAGGAAAATTTATATGCAATTATATGCTAAAAGTAAGCCTTTTATGAAAACTGTACCAAACGAAGTCCAAATGCCACAAAACTTTTTGATGGTTTCTACTGGATAAATATGAAACCTAGAAGCTTCGCATGGAGACGGGAGGCCACACGGGGTGGTGCCAAGACAAAGGGGCATGCCTAGGAGGTTGGTTGCACCCTGATGGCTTGGGACCACCTTCTGATGCCTCTTGACTTAAGTTGCCTCTATAAATTCTCATAAATCGAGAAAAGACCGAGAGCCAGCCAAAATACGTTTTCCTCCATCGCAAGTCTCTGTTCCGTCATGTGCCCATCTGGAGTCCTGTTCGAGTGCCATATGCTACTTCTCGAGCATGCGTTGGTTTTCGTGAAGAGGAACGCGTAATGCAACAAAGTAGATAAGTATTTACCTTAGTTGTTGAGAACCAAGGTATCAATCCAGTAGGATATACAAGCAAGTCCCCAATACATGTACCTACACAAAGAATCAAACACTTGCACCCAACACTATAAAGAGGTTGTCAGTCCCTTCACAGTTACTTGCAAGGATGAGATCTGATACAGATAGATACAATAGATTGCTTGAACGGAAAGTAAAACAAAAGGTAAAAATAATGCAGCAATGTATTTTTGGTATTTTTGGTTTTAGATCTGAAAGTATAAGATGGAAAATAGACCCGGGGGGCATAGGTTTCACTAGAGGCTTCTCAAATGATGGCAACTATTACGGTGGGTGGACAAATTACTGTCGAGCAATTGATAGAAAAATAATTATGAAGATATCCAAGGAAATTATTATGCATATAGGCATCACATACGTGTCAAGTAGACCGAAACGATTCTGCATCTACTACTATTACTCCACACATCGACCGACTCCTGCCTGCATCTAGAGTATTAAGTTCATGAAGAACAGAGTAACGCATTAGGTAAGATGACATGGTGTAGAGAGATAAACTCAAGCAATATGATGAACACCCCATCTTTTTATCCTCGATGGCAACAATACAATACATGCCTTGCTACCCCTACTTTTTCACTGGGTGAGGACACCGCAAAATTGAACCCCGAACTAAGCACTTCTCCTATTGCAAGAATTACCAATCTAGTTGGCCAAACCAAACCAATAATTAGAAGAGACTTGCAAAGATATTAAATCATGCATATAAGAATTCAAAAAAGACTCAAATAATATTCATAGATAATCTGAACATAAACCGACAAATCATCGGATCTTGACAAACACACCGCAAAAGAGTAATACATCGGATAGATCTCCATGAAGATCATGAAGAACATGGTATTGAAGAGCAAAGAGAGAGAAGAAGCCATCTAGCTAAGAGCTATGGACCCGAAGGTCTGTGGTGAACTACTCACGCATCAGCGGAGGGGCAATGGAGTTGATGTAGATGCCCTCCGTGACTGAATCCCCCTCCGGCAGATTACCGGAAAAGGCTCCAAAATTGGATCTCACGGGAACCAAGGCTTGGCGGCGGAAAAATGTTTCCGTGGCTCCCTCTGGTATATAGGGAATATTTGTGAATTAATAGGCCGAGAAATAGGGTTAGGGGAGTTGCCATGGGCCCACAAGCCAGGGGGCGCCCCCCTAGGGCGCGCCCCTTTGGCTTGTGGCCACACGGCTGCTCTACTGACTTCATCTGCAAATATTTTGGGTTGGTTCTGGTCCAAGGAAAATTATTCTAAAGATTTTACTCCGTTTGGACTCCGTTTAATATTCCTTATCTGCAATACTCAAAAACAAGGAAAAAACAGAAACTAGCACTAGGCTCTAGATTAATAGGTTAGTCCCAAAAATAATATAAAATACCATATTAATGCATATAGAACAGCCAAAACAGATAATATAATAGCATGGAACAATCAAAAATTATAGATATGTTGGAGACGTATCAAGAATCCCCAAGCTTAATTCCTACTCGTCCTCGAGTAGGTAAATGATAAAAATAGATTTTTTGATATGGAATGCTACCTAACATATTTATCCATGTAATATTCTTTATTGTGGCATGAATATTCATATTCGTAAGATTCAAAACAATAGTCTAATATTGACATAAAAGTAGTAAAACTTCGAGCACACCAACAAGGAAATCGTGTCCTTTCGAAATAACATGGCCTTAGAAAGTTATCCCTACAAAATTATATGGTCTGGCTATGCTCCATCTTCCCCACACAAAGTATCTAAATCATGCACAACCCCGATGAACAAGTCAAGCAATTGTTTCACACTTTTGGTGTCCTCAAACCTTTTCAACTCTCACGCAATACATGAGCGTGAGCCATGGTTATAGCACCACAGGTGGAATAGAATATGGAGTAGGTGCAAGGAAGAAGGGACAAGATAGTCTCACATCAACTAGGCGTATCAACGGGCTATGGAGATGCCCATCGATAGATATCAATGTGAGTGAGTACGGATTGCCATGAAACAAATGCACTTAGAGCTATAAGTGTATGAAAGCTCAAAAAGTAAACTAAGTGGTCGTGCAAGATGAAATTCCACTAGTTATATGAAAGTGACAAAATAGGAGACTCTCTATCATGAAGATCATGGTGCTACTTTGAAGCACAAGTGTGGAAAAAGATAGTAGCAATTGTCCCTTCTCTCTTTCTCTCATTTTTTTGGTGGGCTTCTTTGTCCTTTTTTTATTTGGGCTTCGCTGGCCTCTTTTATTTTTTGTGAAGTCTAGATACTCATCCCAACTTGTGAGGGAGTCATGGCTTCCATTATCCTTTTCTCACATGGGACAATGCTCTATTAATGAAAATCATCACACTTTTATTTACTTACAACTCGATACCTAAAACAAAATATGACTCTATATGCAAGATGAAGTGATGGTGCATGTCACGAAAAATGAATAGTGGAAGTTGCATGGAAATATATCTCAGAATGGCTATGGAAATGCCATAATAGGCAGATATGGTGGATGTTTTGAGGAAAGTATATGGTGGCTGTTTTGAGGAAGGAGGGTTTGATGTACCGGCGAAAGTTGCGCCGTACTAGAGCGGCTAACAAAGGTGGAAGGGTGAGAGTGCGTATAATCCATGGACTCAACATTAGTCATAAAGAACTCACATACTTATTGCAAAAGTCTACTAGTTATCAAACAAATCATTAGACTCATGCTCCTAGGGGAGAGGTTGTTAGGATTTAACCATCGCGCGCTCCCAACCCTCACACAAAGGTTGACAATCATTAAACAAATCATGCTCCGACTTTGTTACATAACGGTTCACCATACGTGCATGCTACCGGAATCACAAACTTTAACACAAGTATATCTTCCAATTCACAACTACTCACTAGCATGACTCTCGTATTACCATCTCTATTATCTCAAAACTATATGCAAGGAGTCAAACTTCCCATAGTATTCAATGCACTCAATATGAAAGTTTTTATTATGTCCCTCTTGGATGCCCATTATATTTGGACTAAATTCATAACCTAAATAAAATACCATGCTATTTTAAGAAATTCTCAAAATAATATAAGTGAGGTACGAGAGTTCAATAATTTCTATAAAATATAACACCACCATGCTCTAAAAAGATATAAGTGAAGCACTAGAGCAACATTGCCTAGCTCAAAAGATATAAGTGAAGCACATAGAGTATTCTAATAAATTCACGATTTAGCATGTGTGTCTCAAAAGATGTGTGCAGCAATTATGATTGTGGCAAACTAAAAATCAAAGAGTCATATCATACAAGATGCTCCAAGCAAAACACATCATGTGGTGAATAAAAATATAGCCTCAAGTAAATTTAGCGATGGATTGAAGACCAAAGAGGGGATGCCTTCCATGGCATCCCCAAGATTAGGATTTTTTGTATCCTTGAATATGGCTTGGGGTTCCTTGGGAATCCCCAAGCTTAGTCTCTTGCCACTCCTTATTCCATAGTCCATCAATTCTACACCCAAAACTTGAAAACTTCACAACACAAAACTCAATGGAAAACTCATGAGATCCGTTAGTATAAGAAAATTAAATCACCACTTAGGTACTGTTGTGAACTCATTATTTATTTATATTTGTTTAATACCTACTGTATTCTAACTTCTCCATGGTTCATACCCCCCCCCCCCGATACAACCCATAGATACATCAAAATAAGCAAACAACACAAAGAAAACAGAATATGTCAAAAATAGAACAATCTGTAGCAATATGTAGACTTCGAATACTTCTAAAACTCTAAAAATTCCAAACAATTAGGAAAATCAGGGAAATTTCTATATAAATCTTGTGTAAAAATTTCAGATCAAGTTGAGGCTGTGAACAAATTAGAAAATTCCTAGACTGAGCGCAAAAGTTTCTGTTTTTCAGCAAGATCAAATCAACAACTACCATAGATCACCCCAAAGGTTTTACTTGGCTCAAACACTAATTTAAACAAGAAAAAACAATTATTAAATAATTAATATTGTGTAAAACACTCAAAAACATAACACAAAAATAAAATTGGGTTGCCTCCCAACAAGCGCTATTGTTTAACACCCCTAGCCAGGCAAAACGATTTCAATGATGCTCACATAAAGAGTAGTAATTGAGATATGAAAAAGAGCATCATGAATAGCATGAAAAACACATTTAAGTCTAACCCACTTCCTATGCATAGGGATTTTGTGAGCAAACAGTTTATGGGAACAAGAATCAACTAACATAGGAAGGCAAAACAAGCATAACTTAAAAACTTTGAACACATAGAGAGGAAACTTTATATTATTGCAATTCCTACAAGCATATGTTCCTCCCTCATAATAATTTTCAGTAGCATCATGAAGGAATATCACAATATAACTATCAGTCAAAGCATTATTTTCATGTTCAATTATAGTATACGTGTCATCACCAAAACATGGGGAACAAAAAATATCATCTTCATCAAGCATAGCATCCCCAAGCTTGTGGTTTTGCATATCATTAGCATTATGGATATTCAGAGAATTCATACTAACAACATGGCAATCATGCTTTTCATTCAAGGAACTATCATGAATCTCCTTACAAATTTCATCTTTCACTTCATCAAAATTTTCAGATTCATGATTTTCAAACAAAACTTCATAGAGATAATCAAGTGCACTCAACTCACTAGCAATAGGTTCATCATAATTTGGTATGTTGAAAATATTAGCAAGTGGATGAGGATCCATATCAATAGGTTTTTAGCAAGCGAAGATGTAAGCAAATAGAAGGCACATGGCAACACAAGAAAACATAGCAAATAAGAGATCCGGCGAGAAAAAGGCAAACGAAAAAGAGAGGGCGAATAAAACGGCAAATTGGTGAAGTGGGGGAGAGGAAAACGAGAGGCAAATGGCAAATAAAGTAAATGCAAGAGATGAGTTTGTGATGGGTACTTGGTTGGCTTGATGCGTATCCTC
This sequence comes from Hordeum marinum, assembly GCA_022496015.1. Lineage (NCBI taxonomy): Eukaryota > Viridiplantae > Streptophyta > Magnoliopsida > Poales > Poaceae > Hordeum > Hordeum marinum. The sequence goes on along the minus strand of CM039675.1, from coordinate 392,193,279 downwards.
CCCGGCAACGGCGCCTGAAATTGGCAAGTTGATGGGAGAGTTCTTATACTAACTTGCTATGTACCTCCTCGGCAATGGCGCCAGAAATCCTTGTTGCTACTTCTCGAGCATGCGTTGGTTTCCGTGAAGAGGAATGGGTGATGGAGCAAACTAGATAAGTATTTCCCTCAGTAGTTGAGAACCAAGGTATCAGTCCAGTAGGAGATACAAGCAAGTCCCCAATAGATGTACCTACACAAAGAATCAAACACTTGCACCCAATGCTATAAAGGGGTTGTCAATCCCTTCACGGTTACTTGCAAGGATGAGATCTGATAGAGATAGATAGAATAGATTGCTTGAACGGAAAGTAAAAAAAGGTAAAAATAATGCAGCAAGGTATTTTTCGTATTTTTGGTTTTAGATCTAAAAGTATAAGATGGAAAATAGACCCGGGGGCCATAGGTTTTACTAGAGGCTTCTCTCATGATGGCAAGTATTACGGTGGGTGGACAAATTACTATCGAGAAATTGATAAAAAGCGAATAATTATGAAGATATCCAAGGCAATGATTGTGCATATAGGCATCACGTCCGTGTCAAGTAGACCAAAACGATTATGCATCTACTACTATTACTCCACACATCGACCAACTCTTACCTGCATCTAGAGTATTAAGTTCATGAAGAACAGAGTAATGCATTAGGTAAGATGGCATGATGTAGAGGGATAAACTCAAGCAATATGATCAAAACCCCATATTTTTATCCTCGATGGCAACAATACAATACGTGTCTCGCTACCCCTACTTTGTCACTGGGTGAGGACATCACAAGATTGAAGCCAAAACTAAGCACTTCTCCTATTGCAAGAATTACCACTCTAGTTGGCCAAACCAAACAAATAACTCGAAGAGGCTTGCAAAGATACGAAATCATGCATATAAGAATTCAAAAAATACTCAAATAATATTCATAGATAATCTGAACATAAACCCACAATTCATCGGATATCGACAAACACACCGCAAAAGAGTATTAGAATGGATAGATATCCATGAAAATCATGAAGAACATGGTATTGAAGAGCAAAGAGAGAGAAGAAGCCATCTAGCTACTAGCTATGGACCCGAGGGTCTGTGGTGAACTACTCACGCATCATCGGAGGGGCAATGGAGTTCATGTAGATGCCCTCCGTGATTGAATCCCCCTCCGGCAGATTACCGGAAAAGGCTCCAAGATTGGATCTCATGGGAACCGAGGCTCTTGGCAGTGGAAAAGTGTTTTCGTGGCTCCCTATGGTATACAGGGAATATTTGTGAATTTATAGACCGATAAATAGGGTTAGGGGAGCTGTCGTGGGCCCACAAGCTAGGGCCCCCTAGGGCGTGCCCCTATGGCTTGTGGAAACACGGCTGCTCTCCTGACTTCATCTCCACGTCTTGTGGGTTGCTTCTGGTCCAAGAAAAATTATTCTAAAGATTTTATTTCGTTTGGAATCTATTTAATATTCCTTATCTTTAATACTCAAAAACAAGGAAAAAACAGAAACTGGCACTAGGCTCTAGATTAATAGGTTAGTCCCAAAAATAATATAAAATAGCATATTAAACATCCAAAACAGATAATATAATAGCATGGAACAATAAAAAATTATAGATACGTTGGAGATATATCACCCTGTCGGAGGGGGATCGATCAAATAGGGCCTCTACATCAACCTTGTTGCGTCCATGATGACGTGTGAGTAGTTCACCACAGACTTATGGGTCCATAGCTAGTACATAGATGTCTCTCTCTATGATCTTTAACACAAAGTTCGTGATTCCCACGGTGATCTATTCGATGTAATCTTCTTGGCGGTGTGTTTTTTTGGGACCCAATGAATTATGGGTTTATGATCAGATTATTCATGGAAATATTGAGTCTTTCATAAATTCTTATATGCATGATTTTATAGCTTCGTATTTCTCTTTGATCTATCGATTTGGTTTGGCCAACTAGATTGATTTATCTTTAGTGGGAGTGGTGCGTTGTGATGGGTTCAATCTTGTGGTGCTCTATCCTCATGATAGAAGGGGTCAAGGCACGTATTGCATTACTGTCATTAAGGGCAAAACGATTAGATTTATTCATATTGATTGGATTTACTTTGTCTACATCATGTCATCTTTCTCCAAGCATTACTATGTTTTTACTTAATACTCTAGATGCATGTTGGATAGCGGTCGATGGGTGGAGTAATAGTAGGAGATGTAGGCAGGAGTCGATCTACTTGCTTATGGATGTGATGCATATATACATGATCTCTCGTGAATAAATATTTCATAACTATGTGAAAGCACAACTTCTCCCTAGGACATGAAGACATCAAAGAGATCTTGTTAAATCAAGAAAGCCTTGAGAGGATAGTGGAAGATAAGTTCACAACTTTGAACAACAAGGTGGATGAGCTGGCGAAGACTGTGAATGAGTTCAAGAAGGAAGTGGATGCAGTGCCTAGCCCTCATTCCACTCATGATGATGAAAATCCACCTCTCAGGACCAGCACTCAATTCAAGACCCAAGCTAGGACTCCTGCTGTGCTAGCTCCACAGACAAGGCCTACCTCATCAGTACCAGCCACAACTCCATTAGTTCCTCCTGCACATCCAGTGTCTACTCCACCACCTTAGAGGACTTCAACCGAAGCGTTTGCGGATGCTCTTCTCTCGACTCCTTCGACAGCTACAGGAGCAACTTCATCGTCCCATGGAGGAGACCAAGCCTAGAGCGAAGATTAGCTCTATAGCTTTGAACTTTTAGGTAACTTGTTGCCAAAGGGTAGACGTTATAGATCCTAGGGCTTCGAGAGAGAGTGTGTTGCATTTTGGTTCCTCTCTACAGTTTGAAAACATTTGGTTTATCAATTGTTTGTTTAAAACATTGTCGGTGTTTGATCATATACTCTTTTGTGTAATGCTACCACTTTGCTATCTTTGAGATGTCTATATGATGATAATTCACTTAATGTTTGGTGTGTTGTGCTTATGTAATTCACACATATTAATTTTCGCCCACCACCAAGTTGTATGTGACATGGAAGAGTGGCTCATCATATATCCTATATTTACTAATTGGATGCACCATACAAGCTTCCACGTTAATTCTGATAATAAGCGAAATTATCCGTTAGATATTTCCATTATTTATATTCAACCGTGGGATGAATTACATCAAGGAGTCCTTACTCAATATCCCACCCACGAGTTTGTTCATTAGCAATCTCTTTTTCTAACCAAAAAAATACATCTTGCATGCCAGCTCTCTCTGCTTTATCCCCCAACCCCCTTCCTCCTAGCATGGCAGCTCAAGACAGATCTAAGAGTTGCATGTTGACCTGTATATATTGCCCAGAGTTGATTGAATCGTTGTACAATGGATGCTGGTCTTCCATGCCGCAGGTGTAGCAGGAGACAGTGAGTGCGTCGGTGTGCATGGTCTCGGGGACGATGACAGGATGTGTGCGGCAAGAAAAACATCTCCATTGAAGATTGGTTCCATCTTGGCACGAAAGCGTCCTTGGAAACCCCAGCATCATTCTTCTCCAGGCCATCGTCAACTTGGAAGTTCTATGCGACGGACGTCTAGTCTGGATGGCCTTCCACATAGGACTGAACGCTGGTCTCTCCGAGCGTGAGCGGCTACGGCTGCATGATGCGAGCGTCGGATTAGACGACATCCAAACAGGACTCCACACACCGCTGGCGCCTGCATGGCACCGCATGCACACAGCAGCCTGCACGTGATCGCACACACACGGCTTGATTGATTCCAAAGTGCGCCCACACACTTGGCTTAATTCCTACTAGACACACAAGTATAATCTGGATTTTGGTCAGCTTGTTCAATTGATTTCCTCAAAATCTAGCTTGTGGATGCACCATACGAGCTCCCACGTTAATTCTTATAATAAGCGAAATTATCCATTAGATATTTCCATTATTTATATTCAAATGTCGGATTACGTCAAGGAGTCCTTGCTCAATATCCCACCCACGAGTCTGTTCATTAGCAATCTCTTTTTCTAACCAAAAAAGTACATCTTGCACGCCAGCTCTCTCTGCTTTATCCCCCAACCGCCATCCTCCTAGCATGGAAACTCAAGACAGATCTAAGAGTTGCATGTTGACCTGTATATACTGCCCAGAGTTGATTGAATCGTTGTATCACGGATGCTGGTCTTCCACAGGTGTAGAAGGAGGCAGTGAGTGCGTCGGTGTACATGGTCTCGGGGACGATGACAGGATGTGTGCGGCAAGAAAAACATCACCATTGAAGATTGGTTCCATCTTGGCACGAAAGCATCCTTGGAAACCCCAGCATCATTCTTCTTCTCCATGCCATCGTCAACTTTGAAGTTCTATGAGACGGAAGTCCAGTCTGGATGGCCATCCACATAGGACTGAACGCTGGTCTCTCCAAGCGTGAGCGACTGCGGCTGCATGATGCAAGCGTCGGATTAGACGACATCCAAACAGGACTGCACGCACCGCTAGCGCCTGCATGGCACCGCATGCACACAGTGTGGGAAATATAAACAATTTACCATATGATTTTATTAATAGGTAAAATAAGAACACCATGGAAAGCATGACTATTATAGTAGAGATGAAACAAGTCATGTTATCTAAAAGAAAGAAGTCAAATAGCATGCACTCATGTGAAAGAGAACATAACATATGTGGCACAAAGGGTAGTGCAAGATAAACTAGAGGGAGAAACTGAAACATGATCTTGAAAAGAAAGAACACGAGCACGTACGGAGCAGTGGCAGAAGTCCCGATCTTGGGGTCGGTGTCATCGCCAGCCATGTTGTCGAAGAGGTCGTTGACGTTGGGCAAGAAGTCGTCGTTGGGGAAGAGGTCGTCGGTGTCCAGAGCGTCCGTGATGAACCGGCCAGTAGTCGCGCAGAGCGCTCCCCAAAAACCTTATCACCTTTCTCCCCGTACAGGACTCAAGAAGGTGCGGTTTCGGAGGCCTACTGTCCCGACCTACGGTGCACGCCGCAAGCCCGGATGGAGAAGGACGTAGCAGCAGCGCAGTGCTCAGGAACCGGAGGCAAGAGGAAGAAGTAGTGAGGTGAAAAGGAGAAGTAGACGAAGCAAACGTGTGTGGCAAAAATTTAGACATCGGCTCGGCTCATTCCCGCAACCCGCGGCGCGTCGTGACGAGACGAGACGAGGCGGGTGGTGGAGGAGGAGCGCGCGTGGATGTCCCTCTTGTTTTCATCCTCATACATGTGGGGAAAGAACCTCCCTTATAAAGAGTTCCAACTCCCTCTAAACTAGCAATGTGGGACTAAACATTAGTTTCACTTCTTGCCTTGCATGAATGGGCTGCATGGGCCTCTAGGATTTATTAGGAATGCTATTGGGCTTGGCCCATAATAGACAAAATTCCAGCAATCCCCCACCAGATCCTAGAGGCACACAAAATTTGCCTTTTGGTTCTAAAACACTGTTTTATATACCGGTACTGCAGTGGAGATTGTTAAGTTGAACTTCCACCTAGAACTCTATGCTACACTAGTAAGCAACTTGAACAGTGGACTGGGCCTTGAACTGCAAGTTTTCCGTGAATCTAGCTTCACACAAAGCCTTGACCGATACTGGGCTACCGTAGGTCTTCCCCGTGGGTGGAGCTTATGCGTCATACTCCGAGACCTTTCGTGAGTTTACTAGAGAGAACCCTACTCTCATAGATTGCGACGTTTAACAATCAGACTCGTATAGGTGTGTTATTCAAAATATGTTCTGAAGGACAACATCGCTGCTTCAATGAGCCACTTAGAACACAGTAAGATATACATCAACCTGCCATGCAGATTTAGGAGAGTATTGCATCTTCATGGAGTGGTATTGTTGACAGTAAGGATACTCTCCTCTCAGTTGACCAACAGCTTGTCTTCCACATCTAATTCACGGGATCTCCGATCACAAAGAATAGGTTACCACTATGACCAACTCATATTGTGGGTCTCAAACCCATCTCCCTTGATGCATTATCTATCACATTACGTGATAGACCCTTAGTAAAAGGATCTGCCAGATTTTTAGATGTTTGGATATAATCCAATGCAATAACTCCGGAGTTTCTCATTTTTCTGACAGACTTTAACCTTCTCTGAACATGTCTTGATGACTTCATGTTATCCTTTGAACTACTCACTTTCGTGATCACGGTTTGATTATCACAGTTCATAAAAATACCTGGTACAGGTTTCTCAACAAGCCAATATGCTTCAACCTTAGCTGTATCTAGTCTTGTGAGTTCTGCTTCCATTGTTGACCTCGTTAAGATGGTCTGCTTGCAAGACTTCCAAGAAACAGCGCCACCTCCATGAGTGAATACATATCCGCTCGTGGCCTTTATCTCATCAGCATCTGAGATTCAGTTTGAGTCACTATACCCTTCAACCACCTTTGGGTGCCCGGTATAGTGAATTCCATAATTCGCAGTGCCCCTCAAATAACGCATAACATTTTCTAGAGCTTTCCAATGATCATCTCGAGGTTTTGAAACAAATCGGCTCAGTTTGCTAACAGCAAAAGAGATGTCAGGTCTTGTGGCACTGGCCAAATACATGAGCGAGCCAATAATCTGAGAATATTTCAATTGGTCTCTAACAATTCTTCGATTCTTTCGAAGCAACACACTAGCATCATATGGTGTTGGAGAGGGCTTGCAGTCACTATAACCAAAGCGACTCAAGATCTTTTCCACATAGTGAGATTGAAGCAATGTGATCCCACCATCATCATCCCTCAATAGCTTGATGTTTAGAATGACATCAGCCACTCCTAAATCCTTCATTTCAAAGCAACGAGATAGGAAATCCTTGACCTCCTTAATAACCTTCAGATTTGTTCCAAAAATCAGTATGTCATCAACATACAAGCAAAGGATAACTCCCTCGCCCCCACCATGGCGATAGTACACACATTTATCAGCTTCATTTACAAGAAAGCCTGCGGCTGTTAAAGTTCTTTCAAACTTCTCATGCCACTGCTTGGGTGCTTGCTTAAGTCCATACAAAGACTTCAGCAACTTACACACTTTCCCTTCCTGACCATCTACTACAAACCCATGTGGTTGTTCCATATAAATTTCCTCTTCTAACTCTCCATTTAGGAAAGCAATCTTAACATCCATTTGATGAATGAGAAGACCATGTGAGGCAGCAAGTGAAAGTAGAACTTGAATAGTGGTTAGTCGAGCCACAGGTGAGTAAGTATCAAAGAAGTCTTCACTTTCCTTTTGGGTATAACCCTTAGCCACGAGCCGAGCCTTGTACTTCTCAATAGTACCATCAGGCCTAAGCTTCTTCTTGAACACCCATTTGCACCCTATAGGTTTGCACCCATAAGGTCGATCAGTTATCTCCCAAGTTTCATTTGCCAAGATGGAATCCATCTCACTACGGACCGCTTCCTTCCAGTAGTCAGCATCTTCAGAAGCATAGGCCTTTGAAATAGAACTGGGAGTGTCATCTATGAGATACACAAGAAAATCATCACCGAAAGACTTTGCAGTCCTCTGTCTCTTGCTCCTAGTGGGAACTTCATTGTTCTCCTTCACAGGATTTTCAAAGTTTTCCATTGAAATGGCAGGTTTAGTAATTGTAATTGGTTCCTGAGTCGATGAACTAGGCATCTCCTGATTAGATGAGGTAGCCATATCCTTCATGGGAAAGATATCTTCAAAGAAAGTCGCATCATTTGACTCCATGATTGTACCGACATGCATGTCAGGTACCTTAGATTTTATAACCAAAAATCTATAACCAATGCCATGAAAAGCATATCTCAAGAAAACACAATCCACAGTCTTAGGTTCAAGCTTCCGCTTCTTTGGAATTGGCACGTTGACTTTCGCCAAACAGCCCCAGGTTCGTAGATAAGAGAGCTTCAACCTTTTATTTTCCCATTCTGCGAATGGAGTTATCTCTTTGTTCTTTGTGGGAACTCGGTTTAGGACATGACATGCAGTCAATATCGCCTCCCCCCACCATGCCTTGGAGAGACCCGATGTGTCTAACATGGCGTTAACCAAATCAGTTAGAGCACGGTTCTTTCTTTCGGCCACCCCATTTGACTGAGGTGAATAGGGAGGTGTCCTCCCATGGATTATACCATGTTCCGCACAAAAAGAATCAAATTCATTTGAGAAATACTCTCCACCACGATCGGATCTAAGCCTCTTGATCTTCCGATCAAGTTGGTTTTCCACTTCAGCTTTATAGTTCTTGAAATAGTTCAAAGCCTCATCCTTAGATTTCAGAAGATACATGTGGCAATATCTAGTGGAATCATCAATCAGCGTCATAAAATACTTCTTTCCACCTTTTGTCAAAACACCATTCATTTCACATAGGTCTGAATGTATGAGCTCTAGTGGTGCAAGATTTCTCATTTCCGCAGTCACATGAGACTTACGAGGTTGCTTAGCTTGCACACACACTTGACACTTAGATCCCTTGACAGTGGTGAAGCTAGGGATTAAGTTTAACTTCGCTAGTCGCGACATGCTACCAAAATTAACATGACAGAGACGTGAATGCCATACATTTGATTCACTATTATTGCAAACATGACTAACAACTTTATTGCAAACATCTGACAAGGATAAACGAAACAGTCCTCCTGACTCATAGCCTTTACCAACGAAAGTTCCATACTTGGATATTACAAATTTATTTGATTCAAAAACAAGCTTGTAGCCATCTCTACACAGAAGAGATCCGCTAACAAGATTTTTATTGACGGAGGGGACATAATGCACGTTCTTCAGCTGCACGATCTTCCCCGAAGTAAACTTCAGATCGACCGTGCCAACACCACGAACAAAAGCACTTGAACCGTTTCCCATCAGAACGGTTCAAGTGCCTACGGTCTGATAAGAGGAAAACATAGAAATATCACCGCATACATGCACATTAGCACTTGTGTCAATCAACCAATCAGGAGAATGACATACTGAAAGAATAGTGGGAAATATACCATACCCATCATCCTTCATGTCAATGTCTCCAATGATAGCATTAGCGGTCTTGCCGCCTTTCCCAGGATTACGCTTGTCATAGCGATTAGGGCAACTGGGAGCCCAATGGTCAGGATCTCCACACACATGGCAAACACCTTTCTTCTTGTCATTCTTCTCCTTGAAGTTGGTGTGCTGTACAGCCTTGTTCTTCCCATCAAATTTGCCCTTGTTCTTGCACTTGTGGGACTGGAAGTTTTTCTTCTGTACCAAATTGGCACTAGATCCTCCCTCAATGCCTCGAGCACGTGTATCCTTTGCTCTCGCCTTTTCTTCGACATCAAGAGTACCTATGAGATCCGGAACGGAAAACTCCTGTCTCTTGTGTTTCAGAGAGGTAGCAAAGTTCCTCCACGTAGGAGGAAGCTTAGTGATGATGCCTCCGGAAACAAACTTGTCCGGTAACATACAATTGAAGTGCTCAAGTTCTCTAGCAAATGACTGTATCTCGTGAGCTTGCTCAACCACGGAGCGCTCTTCAGTCATCCTATAGTCATAGAATTGTTCCATGATGTACAACTCAGTGCCGGCATCCGAGACCCCAAACTTGGCCTCGAGTGCGTCCCACATATCTTTTCCATTATCAAAAGATGCATAAGCATCAACTATGTTCTCACCAAGAACACTCAAGAGAGCAGCCTTAAACAGGGTATCCATTTTCTGGAAAGCTTGCTCCTGTTGAGCATCATATTCTTCCGGTTTGCCAAGAGTGGCGTCATAGCAACTCATGGTTTGAAACCATAAGACTGTCCTTACGCGCCACCTCTTGTAGTGCACACCTTCAAACATAGGAGGCCTCATAGATGCAGCGAAACCACTTGGGGTAAATTGCCTATGATAAGGTTTTTGGATTGTGGGAAATATAAGCAATTTACCATATGATTTTATTAATAGGTAAAATAAGAACACCATGGAAAGCATGACTATTATAGTAGAGATGAAACAAGTCATGTTATCTAAAAGAAAGAAGGCAAATAGCATGCACTCATGTGAAAGAGAACATAACATATGTGGCACAAAGGGTAGTGCAAGATAAACTAGAGGGAGAAACTGAAACATGATCTTGAAAAGAAAGAACACGAGCACGTACGGAACAGTGGCAGAAGTTCCGGTCTTGGGGTCGGTGTCGTCGCCAGCCATGTTGTCGAAGAGGTCGTTGACGTTGGGGAAGAAGTCGTCGTTGGGGAAGAGGTCGTCGGTGTCCGGAGCGTCCGTGATGAACCGGCCAGTAGTCGCGCAGAGCGCTCCCCAAAAACCTTATCACCTTTCTTCCCGTACAGGACTCAAGAAGGTGCGGTTTCGGAGGCCAACTGTCCCGACCTACGGTGCACACCGCAAGCCGGGATGGAGAAGGACGTAGCAGCAGCGCAGTGCTCAGGAACCAGAGGCAAGAGGAAGAACTAGTGTTGGTGCATCTCTCTGAGAGGAGCGACCTCCCTTTTATAGGTGCAAGAGAAGTAGGCGAGAGGGCAGTGACGGGAGGTGAAAAGGAGAAGGAGACAAAGCGAACGGACTCCAGCCAAAGAGGTGCGCCGTTCGGATTCAGTGATCCACTAAAAAAAAGTTTCAGCTCCCGCCGCGTGACCTTTCGTATACCCGTCGTGTGTGGCAAAAATTTAGACATCGGCTCGGCTCATTCCCGCAACCCACGGGCGGCGGAGGAGGAACGCGCGTGGATGTCCCTCTTGTTCTCATCCTCATACATGTGGGGAAAGAACCTTCCTTATAAAGAGGTCCAACTCCCTCTAAACTAGCACTGTGGGACTAAACATTTGTTTCACTTCTTGCCTTTTACGAATGGGCTGCGTGGGCCTCTAGGATTTATTAGGAATGCTATTGGGCTTGGCCCATAATAGACAAAATTCCAGCACACAGCAGCCTGCACGTCGTCGCACGCACACGGCTTGATTGATTCCAAAGTGCGCCCACACACTTGGCTTAATTCCTACTAGACACACAAGTATAATCTGGATTTTGGTCAGGTTGTTCTATTGATTTCCTCAAAAGCTAGCTTGCTTTCCATAGCTGGGAAACACACGTACTTGCTACAACCAGTTAGCTTGCTTTCCATAGCTGGGAAACACACGTACATGCTACAACCAGTTAGCTAGCTTTCAATACACGTATATAGTACAGCCAGGGACGAGATGCTGGGTAGCACACCGACGCCGGCCAGGGGCGCCTGGAAGGACGAGACACCAGCCATGGCGTCGGACGTCTTCGCGGCTTCTGTGTTCCCTCCAGTGCCATATGTATATTGTTAACTGCATGTATAGGATATATATATATATATATGAAAAGAATTACTTGCAGTTAGGTTACTAGATGTGTAAGAACATGAATGTTGAGTAGTGTTCATCATTACGTATTAGAACAAAAATTTGTTACTTTTGTGTGTTCTTGATTTGTCATCATAAAAAAAAAGAGCAAGCGACAAATGTTTATGTCAGGTTATGCATTTATACGTGTGATATGTAAAGCTAACATATTATAATTTTTGACTAATTGTTGATTATATTTTTTTTGAGGAAAAACAAGAATTATGCAATGAGTCAGATGATGTGGTAAGTAGTACACCAGAAGACGAACATCATTTTTTTTAAATTGCAGATGCTAGATGAACATAATTGAATAATATAAACAAAATCACACAATAAAGTTTTTCATGACCATCTACTTGATTTGATTTTTGTATATTAGTTCTGTGCAATAACCTTTTTTTAAACTACGATTTTTTTTACTACCTATAACATCAAATTTGGCCAACAAAGTGACACAATCATGCCTTGGGTTTCAGATATTATAAGTTTGATTTGAAACTCAATAATAATCCAATGCTTAATCTTATGTATATCACGGAACAACTTGAGTTTATTGTAATTATTAAATCTTCTCTTTTTTCCTTTCGGGGAAAAAGCGTTAGAATTCTGCAGCAGCGTTGGAAATGCAGGTTTATTGTCAACATGACTGACATGTTTATTTATTTTTTGTATTACAAGCAGTAGTGTATGTTCTAACATCTTTGTGTTGTAGTATTTGCTTTGTTTCTGTCATCCTACATTGCTCGGGGACAAGTGTCTACTTGACCGCACAAGTTGTAATTATGAATATATCTAAGATATGCAACTATTTACTATTTATTTTTTAGGTATAATCGGTTCCTTTGATGTACCTTGGGAAGAGCTGAGGTTTTCGTGTCATGTCTACCTTCTATCCATATTTCACGTTGCCAAAAATGCGAGTACAATCAATTTTTTTGAAATGCAAGTACAATTAATATGATCAGACTAACTATGTATAATGCTAGCTCATGCAGATGCACAGGTTGATGAATAGGTATCCTAATCAATTGTGCATTTGCATTCAAATGCAAATTGAAAATAATGCACAAATTTAGGGGCGAGCTCTTGCTTATGACATACCTCTCAGAGCGACGATGCTATTCATTGATTATATCTTTTATCAAAGCTTTGATCTATATGTTGTCATCAATTACCAAAAAGGGAAAGATTGAAAGCACACCTTCTCCCTAGGTAGTTTTGGTAATTAATAAAAACATATATTTCATCGGACTAATGTTTCCACCAAGTATATCTTAGAAAAAAGTTCAATGATGGGATGGCTAAAGGATTGTGTGGAGAACCTTCCCAAGGAAAGGAAGGAACATAATTGGCCATGCATGAAGCTTGAGGACTCTACATTTTATATTTTGTGAGAAAACACTTTTGAGTTCATAGGAAAGTCAATACTATTAAAAGAGGATAAGGAATTATGATGATCTAGTTGCTTAAGTGCTTAGAGATTAGTCACCAAAAATACTCACTCATTCTCCCACAAATATCTTTTGTCCAAAGCCAAAAGTCAAAATTCAGTGACACCAACAATTCCCATTCGGATCCATCGAATTTTACCCTAGACAGAACCCTAGCAAAACCCTAGCATCTCGGTACTACCAACATTCCATTTGGTGCAACCGAAACCGATGACCAAGTTTTTGTTAACCAGTTTCTTAAAATCGGTCCCACCGAGTTTGAGGAATTGGTGACACCGAGACTTGGAAACTGCCTAGGTCACCCATATCGGTACCACCAATTTATATATCAGTCTCATCGGAAAGGCTAAAGTTGCCACATTTTCCACTAGTCGATGCAACCAGGTTTTCACTTTGGTTTCACCGAGATGGGCAATAATGTTGTAACTGTTGGATTTTTGGAGATGCCTATATATACCCCTCCACCATCTCTCACTCGTAAGAGAAGAACTCAGAACATACATCCACTTGTCATATCCAATTTTCTGAGAGCGAGCCACCTACTCATGTGTTGAGATCAAGATCATCCACTCCAACCATTTGGATCTTAATTTCTAGCCTCCTCAAGTTGCTTTCCATCCAATCAATCTCTTCTACCCATGCCAAATATGTGAGAGATTGATGGAGTGTTGATGAGACTATCTTTTGAAGCACAAGAGCAAGGAGTTCATCATACTACCGCATCTATTAACTTTTTGAGGGTGGTGCCTCCTAGATTGGTTAGGTATCGCTTGGGAGCCTCCTTCTTCGTAATTGTGGAGTTGAACCAAGAAGTTTGTAAGGGCAAGAAGATCGCCTACTTCGTGAAGATCTACCCCGAGTAAGGCTAGTCCTCCGTGGACATAGGCCATCATGGAATAGACAAGGTTACTACTTTGTAGACCCTTCATGTGTGGAGCCCTCCGTGGAGTCTCGTGACCGTTACCCTCCGTGGGTTGAAGTCTCCATAAATGTGGATGTATGATAGCACCACCTATCGGAACCATGGGAAAAATCTTTGTGTCTCCAATTGCGTTTGATCTAACACTTTGCCACAATTTTCCGATCCATCATCGTCAACAAAAGCATCATAAAGGTAAAGAACTTGATGCAACATCAATTCCATTTTTTGTAGTTTTGTTTATAAACCAAACTAGTGATAAACAAGAAACTAAAAGATTCAATTGCAATATCTAAAGATATACCTTCAAGCACCCACCTCCCTCAAGTGGATGAGCTAAGGTTTATCAATCAGTGGGAGGTTTAGGTTGAAGATGGTGTCTCTCAAACAACCCTGCAATCAAATACAAGAAATCTCTTGTGTCCCCAACACACCCAATACAATGGCAAATTGTATATGTGCACTAGTTTGGCGAAGTGAAGGTGATGCAAGTGCAATATGGATGGTAGATATAGGTTTTTGTATTCTGAAAATATAAAATCAGCAAGGTAGAAAATGGAAAACGACGAGCAAAATGTTATATAGATGCTTGGAAACAAGGCCTAGGGTTCATACTTTCACTAGTGCAATCTCTCAACAATGCTAACATAATAGAATCATATGATCATCCCTCAACGTGCAACAAAGGATCACTCCAAAGTTCATACCTAGCGGAGAACATAAGATGAAATTGTTGTATGTAGTAAGAACCACCTCAAGGTTACCATTTCTGATCAATCTATTGGGATATTCCTATAGATGTCACAAACAACCCTAGAGTTCGTCTAAAATAACACCAATTATACATATCAATCAACCCTAATGTTACCTAGATACTCCAATGTCACCTCAAGTATCCATGGGTTAATTATTCGACATGCATCAAACAATTTCCGATTCATCATATTCAATCCAACACAAGGAACTACAAAGAGTACCCCAAGAGTTCTATTGGAGAAGGTAGGACAATAACATGCAATTAACCCCTATGCATAGATCCCCAAGGTCACCAGAATCCGCAAGTTGATGCCATAACATATATCAAGTGAGTCAATAGAATACCCCATTGTCACCACGGGTATCCACATACAAGAGAAACATCAAGTGATCTCAAATCCAATATTCAATCCAACATAAAAAAATCTCAAAGGGAAAGATTCAATTCATCACAACAAGATAGCAAAGGAAGAACACCATATGATCCAACTATATTAACAAAGACCGTGATACATCAAGATCGTGCCATCTCTAGAACAAGAGAGAGAGTGAGAGAGAGAGAGATAAAATACATAGCTACTGGTACATACCCTCAGCCCCGAGGGTGAACTACTGTCAGACCCAAGATGCGATCCTATCCTTATTTTGGCACGAGGGCCTCGACAGGGATAGAAGCGCATCTTGTCGTGTTGCAAGAATGGATATCATTACAAGTACATTTACAAAGGAGATGAGTATATGGAATTGGCTTACACTCTCCACAAGCTACATCAGAGTCACATCAATACAACAACATATTCAAACATAATACAAAAGAGTAGGGTCCGACTACGGACGAAATCAAATGATAAAATGACATCCATCCTTGATATCCCAGGCTACCGCCTGGAACCCATCCTTGATCGAAGAAGAAGAAGAAGAATAACTCCAAATCAAATCAAGCATCGCTCTCTCGTCAAAGCATCGCATTACCTGTACCTGCAACTGTTGTTGTAGTAATCTATGAGCCACATGGACTCAACAATCTCATTTCCAAGGGTATCAAGACTATTAAAGCTTAATGGGTGGGGTAAGGTTAAGTGGTGAGGCTGTAGCAAGCGACTAAGCATTTATTTGAGTGGCTAACATACGAATATAGAAAGTAAAGTATGGTGGTCTACACAGACCGGACGTGAACTAGTAATGATCACTAAGTGATCCTGAACACCTACTTACATCAATCATGACTCCACCATGTTCTCTCTCGGATAAGGACTCACGAGAAGAGACAGTCACGGTTACGCACGAGTTTAATTCAAGGTTTATATGACCGGGTGTTAAAAAAATATCCAATTTTGCCACATAACCGTGGGCACGGCTTTCTGAAAGATTTAACCCTTCAGGGGTGCCCCAACTCGTCCATCACAAATTAACCACACGCCGCGGGAACAACCTCGACCACGGACCTCGTGATCATCCTAGGAAATTCCAAAGGAAATCCCACACCTCGAGATAGCCCGAAGAAGATCAGAGTTCCTCACGGAAGACATTTGAGAAAGGTAAAACAAATCCAGCAAGGCCGCCCGGTGTGTCGACGAACTCGATAGGAACCGCGTATCTCATTCTCAGGACATGACCAGACGAGTGCAGCATACAATGTCCTGGTAGAAATCACCCGAGTAGCCCCGAGTTAGCCCCGCACACGACTCTAGTTTGGACCAACACTCATGAGGAGCACTGGCCCGGGGGTTGATTAAATTATCCATGGGTGTCGGCGGGTCCCTATGCAATTTATTAGTTATTAGGCAAATGTAGTACCAATGTTGGGCCTTGCCAGACAAGCTTTGTCCTAAAACGAAAATCATGGGGATCCCCATAACAACCCCGAGCATGTTAGAAGCGCTCAATTATGGAACATAACACCGGTTCACAAGTAACTAGGGGGGCAAAAGTGGAACAAAACACCGAGCAAAAGGCCAAGCCTTCCACCTTTTACCAAGTATATATATGCATTAAATTAAATAGCAATAATATTGTGATAACAAAAGAATGTCCATGTTGTCACATGAAAGGAATTGCACCTGTAGCTAGAAACACTATAAGAAGGGCTGAGCTGTTGGGGAACGTCGCATGGGAAACAAAAAATTTCCTACGCACACGCAAACCTATCCATGGTGATGAGCATCTACGAGAGGGAGAGTGGATCTATGTACCCTTGTAGATCGCTAAGCGGGAAGCGTTAAGAAACGCGGTTGGTGTAGTCGAACATCTTCGCGATCCAAATCACCGAGCGTCCCGCGATCTCATCACGATCCGTCCCGCGATTCAGTCACGATCCATCCCGTGAACTCATCACGATCCGTCCCGTGATCTTGTCACGATCCATCCCGCGGTCTCGTCACGATCCGTCCCGTGGCCTTGATCACGATCCTTCCGATCTAGTACCGAACGGACGGCACCTCCGCGTTCAGCACACGTGCAGCTTGATGACGATCTCCACCGTCTTGATCCAGCAAGAGGAGGTGGAGAGGAGAGAGAGTTCACCGGCAGCGTGACGGCGCTCCGGTGATGGTGGTGGTGGAGCAATGCCGACAGGGCTTCGCCTAAGCACTGCGGAAAACCAATCTAGAGGAGCACCGATGGAACGGGTAGCACGTGGCCGTAATTTCTATGCAAAAACCCTCTATTCCACCAGTATATATAGGAGGGAGGGAGAGGAGGGCGCAGCCTTGGCCTCCAAGGCCTGCTGGCTCAGCCGAACCAAGTGTAGGAAGAGTCCTCCTCCACCTGAGAGTCCACCTCTCACACGAGAGGTGGAACTTGGGAAGGACTCCACCCCAATTCGGTTTGGGCATCTCTCCCTGCGCCCAGGACACCTTGGCCGACCACACCAGCCCACTAGGGGCTGGTGGGTCGCCACTTTGGCCCATGGGGTGGGTGGGCCCCACTGGTGGACCCCCGGGACCCATTCGTCACTCCCGGTACACTACCGAAAGTGCCCGAAATCTTTCCGGAGTCCAAACACCACCTTCCTATATATCAATTTTTACCTCCAGACCATTCTGGAGCTCCTCGTGACGTCCGGAATCTCATCCGGGACTCCGAACAACCTTCGGTCACCACCATACATAACTCTACACTACCGAAATGTCACCGAACCTTAAGTGTGCAGACCCTGCGGGTTCGAGAACTATGTAGACATGACCGAGACACCTCTACGGTCAATAACCAATGGCGGGACCTGGACGTCCACATTGGTTCCTACATATTCTATGAAGATCTTTATCGGTCGAACCTCTGTGTCAAGGATTCAGTCAATCCCGTATAACATTCCCTTTGTTCTTCGGTATGTTACTTGCCCGAGATTCGATCGTCGGTATCTCCATACTTAGTTCAATCTCGTTACCGGCAAGTCTCTTTACTCGTTTCGTAATACAAGATCCCGTGACTAACACTTAGCCACATTGCTTGCAAGGCTTGTTGTGATGTTGTATTACCGAGTGGGCCCTGAGATATTTCTCCGTCACACGGAATAACAAATCCCAGTCTCGATCCATGCCAACTCAACAGACACCATCGGAGATACCCGTAGAGCACCTTTATAGTCACCTAGTTACGTTGTGACGTTTGATACACACAAGGCACTCCTCCGATATCCATGAGTTGCATGATCTCCTGGTCATAGGAACATATACTTGACATGCAGAAAACAGTAGCAATAAACTTACACGATCATATGCTATGTTTGTAGTTGTGTCTTGTCCATCACATCATTCTCCTAATGATGTGATCCTGTTATCAAATGACATCTCATGTCCATGGCTAGGAAACCTTAACCATCTTTTTATCAACGAGCTAGTCTCTAGAGGCATACTAGGGACATGGTTTTGTCTATGTATCCACACATGCATTTAAGTCTCCGATCAATACAATTATAGCATGGATAATAAACGATTATCATGAACAAGGAAATATGATAATAACTAATTTATTATTGCCTCTAGGGCATATTTCCAACAGTCTCCCACTTGCACTAGAGTCAATAATCTAGTTCACATCACCATGTGATTCGCATTCTTATGAATCTAACACCCAATGAGTTCTGGGGTTCGATCATGCTTTGCATGTGAGAGAGGTCTTATAGTCAACGGGTCTGTAACATTCAGATCCGTGTGCACTTTGCAAATCCCTATGTCAAACTGTAAACACTGCTACCACACTCCACTTGGTACTATTCCAAATGGCTGCTCCACTATATGTATCCAGATTGCTACTACGAGTCATCCGGATTAGTGTTAAAGCTTGTACCGACGTAACTCCTTACGACGAACTCTTTATCACCTCCATAATCGCGAAACATCTCCTAAGTCTCTTAGTTACTGACGACAATCTTGACCGCTGTCCAGTGATCCACTCCTGGTTCACTCTTGTACCCCCTCACGGACTCATGGCAAGGCACACACAGGTGCGGTACACAGCATGGCATAATATAGAGCCTATGGCTAAGGCATAGAGGACGATGTTCGTCCTTTCTCTTTCTTTTGCCGTTGTCGAGCTTTGAGTCCCACTCAACTTTCACACCTTACAAATCAGGCGAGAACTCTTTCTCTGACTGATCCATTTTGAACTCTTTCAAAATCTTGTCGAGGTATGCACTCATTGAAAGTCTCATCGAGCATCTTGATCTATCTCCATAGATTTTGATGCTCAACAATTAGGTAGCTTCATCCAGGTCTTCCTTTGAAAATCACTTTCCAAATAACCGTTTTATGCTTTCCAGAAATTCTACATTATTTCTGATCAACAATATGTCATCCACATATACTTATCAGAAATTCTATAGTGCTGCCACTCACTTTATTGCAAATACAAGTTTCTCATAAACTTGGTATAAACATCAAAACTTTGATCACCTCATCAAAGCGTATATTCCAACTCCGAGATGCTTGCTTCAGTCCATGGAAGGATCACCGAAGCTTGCACACCTTTTAGCATCCTTAGGACTGACAAAACCTTCTGGTTGTATCACATACAACCTTTCGTCAAGCAAACCGTTAAGGAAACGATGTTTTGACATCCATCTGCCAGATTTCATAATTGAAAACACAACAACTGCTAACATAATTCCAACAGACTTTAGCACCACTACGAGTGAGAAAGTCTCATCATAGTCAACTCCTTGAACTTGTCACAAACATCTTTGCAACAAGTCGAGCTTTACAAATAGTGACATTCACCATCAGTGTCTGTCTTCATTTTAAAAATCCATTTGTACTCAACGACCTGCCATCCAACGAGCAAGTCTACCAAAGTCTACACTTGGTTTTCATACATGGATCCTATCTCGGATTTCATGGCCTCCAACCATTTGTCGGAATCCGGGCCCATCATCGCTTCTCCATAGCTCGTAGGTTCATCGTTGTCCAACAACATGATCTCCAAGACAGAGTTGTCGTACCACTTAGGAGCAGTACACATCCTTGTCGACCTATGAAGTTCGATAGTAACTTGATCCTGAAGCTTCATGATCATCATCATTAACTTCCTCTTCAACTAACGTAGGCTTCACAAAAACATCTTTCTACGCTGCGCTACTCTCTGGTTGAACAAAGGTTTAACAACCTCATCAAGTTCTATCTTCCTCCCACTCAATTCTTTCGAGAGAAACATTTCCTCGAGAAAGGATCCGTTTAAGCAACAAACACTTTGCACTAGGATCTGAGATTGAAGGTTCACCCAACTGATCTTAGGGTATTCTATGAAGATGCATTTGTCCGCCATGGGTTCGACCTCATTAGGTGAAAACATTTTCCAAACAAGTGTCGCAGCCCCAAACATTAAGAAATGACAGCTTAGATTTCTATCAAACCATAATTCACACGGTGTCATCTCAACGGATTTAGATGGTGCCCTATTTAAAGTGAATGTAGTTGTCTCTAATGCATAACCCCAATATTATAGTAGAAAACGATAAGAGACATCATAGCACGCACTATATCCAATAGAGCACGACTATGACGTTCGGACACACCATCACACTATGGTGTTCCAGGTGGCGTTAGTTGTGAAACAAATTTCACATTGTCTTAAGTTGTATGCCAAACTCGTAACTCAGATATTCACCTCCACGATCATATCGCAGTTATTTTTATCTTCTTGCCACGATGATCTTAAACTTCACTCTGAATTTGCTTGAACCTTTCAAACAATTCAGACTCGTGTTTCATTAAGTAAATATACACTATATTTACTCAAATCATTCGTGAAGGTAAGAAAATAACGATATCCACTTCACGCTACAAGACTCACTGGATTGCATACATCAACATGTATCATTTCCAATGAATCACTTGCCCGCTCCATCCAACGGGGTCCTTTAGTCATCTTGCCCAAGAGGCATGGTTCGCATGTCTCAACCGATTCGAAATCGAATGAGTCTAAAGATCCATCAGCATGGAGTTTCTTCATGCTCTTTATACCAATATGACATTCTGCGGCAGTGCCACAAATATGTGGTACTATCATTATTAACTTTGTATCTTTTGACATCAATGTTATGAACATGTGTATTACTACAATCAAGATTTCAACAAACCATTCTCACTGGGTGCATGACCATTGAAGGTATTATTCATGCAAACAGAATAACCATTATTCTCTAATTCAAATGAATAACCATATTGCAACAAACATAATCTAATCATGTCCATGCTCAACGCAAAACACCAAATAACATTTATTCAGGTTCGTCACTAATCCTGAAGGTAGAGAGAGCATGCGATGTTGATCACATCAACCTTGGAAACACTTCTAACACATATCGTCACCTCACTCTTAGCTAGTTCTCCGTTTATTCTATAGCTTTTATTTCGAGTTACTAACATTTAGCAACCGAACCGGTATCCAATACCCAGGTGCTACTAGGAGTACTAGCAAGGTACACATCAATAACTCGTATATCAAATATACTTTTGTCGATGTTGCCAGCCTTCTAATCTACCAAGTATCTAGGGTTGTTCCGCTTTAGCGACCGTTCACCTCATAACAGAAGCACTTAGTCTCGGGTTTGAGTTCAACTTTGGGTTGCTTCACTGGAGCAGCAACTGACTTACTATCCATGAAGTTTCCCACCTTGCTCTTGCCCTTCTCAAAACTAGTGGTTTGGTTAACCATCAACACTTGACGCTCCTTCTTGATTTCTACCTTAGCGGTGTCAAAACATCGCGAACAGCTTAGGAATCATTATTTCTATCCCTGGCAATTTATAGTTCATCACTAAGTTCTAGTAGCTTAGTGACAGTGACTTGGAGAACTATGTCAATCACTATCTTATCTGGAAGATCAACTCCCACTTGATTCAAGCGATTGTAGCACCCAGACAATCTGAGTACATGCTCAATGATTGAGCTCTTCTCTTTCATCTTGCAGGCAAAGAATCTTGTTGGAGATCTCATATCTCGCAACACGGGCACGAGCCTGAGATCCTAATTTCAGCTCTTAGAAACATCTCATATGTTCCATGACGTTCAAAACGTTTTGGAGCCTCAATTCTAAGCCGTAACGCATGATGCACTAAACTATCAAGTAGTCATCAGAACGTGCCTGTCAGATGTTCACAACATCTACAGACGACACTACAGGGATTGGCGCACCGAGCGGTGCATTAAGGACATAAGCCTTCTGTGCAGCAATGAGGACAATCCTCAGATCATGGACCCAGTCCGCAATATCACTATCATCATCTTTCAATTCTATTTCTCTAGGAACATATAAAAATACAAGGGAGCTACAACATGAGCTAGTAATCTACAACATAATTTGCAAAGACACTTTGACTATGTTCATGATAACGAGTTCAATTAATCATATTACTTAAGAACTCCCACTCAAATTGACATCCCTCAGATCATTCGAGTGATACATGATCCAAATTCACCAACTCAAGTCCGATCATCACGTGAGTTGAGGTGGCTGCAATGGTGAACATCATCATGTTGATCATATCTACTATATGACTCATGTTCGACCTTTCGGTGTCTTGTGTTCCGAGGCCATGTCTATATATGCTAGGCTCGTCAAGTTTAACCCGAGTGTTCTGCACGTGCAAATCTGGCTTGCACCCATTGTATGTGAACGTAGAGTCTATCACACCCGATCATCACGTGGTGTCTCAACACGACGAACTTTTGCAACGGTGCACACTCCGGGAGAACACAATTTATCTTGAAATTAAGTGAGGGATCACCTTATAATGCTACCGCCGTCCTAAGCAAAACAAGGTGCATAAAAGGATTACCATCACATGCAAATCATAAGTGACATGATATGGCCATGAACTTGTGCTTTTGATCTCCATCTAGAAAGCACCATCATGATCTTCATCGTCACCGGCATGACACCATGATCTCCATCATCTTGATCTCCATCAACGTGTCGCCATCGGAGTTGTCACACCCTGCATGCTTCTACTACTATTGCTACCGTTTAGCGATAAAGTAAAGCATTACATAGCGCTTAATGATTGACACGCAGGTCATACAATAATTAAACACAACCCTATGGCTCCTGCCGGTTGCCGTATTCATCGACATGCAAGTCGTGATAATCTATACATCACATGATCATCTCATACATCACATATATCACATCATGTAATTGGCCATATCATATCACAACATACCCTGCAAAAACAAGTTAGACGTCCTCTAATTGTTGTTGCATGTTTTACGTGGCTACTACGGGTATCTAGCAAGAACAATTCTCACCTACGCAAAACCACAACGGTGATACACTAGTTGCTTTTCAACCTTCTCAAGGACCGCCTTTGTCGAATCTGATCCAACTAAAGTAGGAGAAACTGACACCCGCTAGCCATCTTTTGCAACAAGTGCAGTTGAGGGAACCGGTCTCTCATAAGCGTGCGAGTAAGGTTGGTCCGGGCCGCTTCATCCCACAATACCGCTGAACCAAAACATGACCAAGGGAGGAAGCAATCTAAGCATCAACGCCCACAAACCTTTTGTGTTCTACTCGAGATCTCATTGAACCATCAACCTAGCTCATGATGCCATTGTTGGGGAATGTCGCATGGGAAACAAAAAAAATTGTACGCACACGCAAACCTATCCATGGTAATGAGCATCTACGAGAGGGAGAGTGGATCTACGTACCCTTGTAGATCGCTAAGCGGGAAGCGTTAAGAAACGCGGTTGGTGTAGTCGAACGTCTTCGCGATCCAAATCGCCGAGCGTCCCGCGATCTCATCACGCTCCGTCCCGCGATTCAATCACGATCCGTCCTGTGAACTCATCACGATCTGTCCTGTGATCTCGTCATGATCCGTCCCGCGGTCTCGTCATGATCCGTCCCGTGGCCTTGATCACGATCCTTCCGATCTAGTACCGAACGGACGGCACCTCCGCGTTCAGCACACGTGCAGCTTGATGACGATCTCCACCGTCTTGATCCAGCAAGAGGAGGTGGAGAGGATAGAGAGTTCACCGGCAGCGTGACGGCGCTCCGGTGATGGTGGTGGTGGAGCAATTCCGGCAGGGCTTCACCTAAGCACTGCGGAAAACCAATCTAGAGGAGCACCGGTGGAACGGGTAGCACGTGGCTGTAATTTCTATGCAAAAACCCTCTATTCCACCAGTATATATAGGAGGGAGGGAGAGGAGGGCGCAGCCTTGGCCTCCAAGGCCTGCTGGCTCCGCCGAACCAAGTGGAGGAAGAGTCCTCCTCCACCTGAGAGTCCACCTCTCACACGAGAGGTGGAACTTGGGGACGACTCCACCCCAATTCGGTTTGGGCCTCTCTCCCTACGCCCAGGCCACCTTGGCCGACCCCACCAGCCCACTAGGGGCTGGTGGGTCGCCACTTTGGCCCATGGGGTGGGTGGGCCCCACTGGTGGACCCCGGGACCCATTCGTCACTCCCGGTACACTACCGAAAGTGCCCGAAATCTTTCCGGAGTCCAAACACCACCTTCCTATATATCAATCTTTACCTCCAGACCATTCCGGAGCTCCTTGTGACGTCCAGGATCTCATTCGGGACTCCAAACAACCTTCGGTCACAACCACACATAACTCTACACTACCGAAACGTCACCGAACCTTAAGTGTGCAGACCCTGCGGGTTCGAGAACTATGTAGACATGACCGAGACACCTCTACGGTCAATAACCAATGGTGGGACCTGGACGTCCACATTGGTTCCTACATATTCTACGAAGATCTTTATCGGTCGAACCTCTATGTCAAGGATTCAGTCAATCCCGTATAACGTTCCCTTTATTCTTCGGTATGTTACTTGCCCGAGATTCGATCGTCGGTATCTCCATACCTAGTTCAATCTCGTTACCGGCAAGTCTCTTTACTCGTTTCGTAATACAAGATCCCGTGACTAACACTTAGCCACATTGCTTGCAACGCTTGTTGTGATGTTGTATTACCGAGTGGGCCCTGAAATACCTCTCCGTCACATGGTGTAACAAATCCCAGTCTCGATCCATGCCAACTCAACAGAAACCATCGGAGATACCTGTAGAGCACCTTTATAGTCACCCAGTTATGTTGCGACATTTGATACACACAAGGCACTCCTCCGATATCCGTGAGTTGCATGATCTCATGGTCATAGGAACATATACTTGACATGCAGAAAACAGTAGCAATAAACTGACAAGATCATATGCTATGTTTGTAGTTTGGGTCTTGTCCATCACATCATTCTCCTAATGATGTGATCCCGTTATCAAATGACCTCTCATGTCCATGGCTAGGAAACCTTAACCATCTTTTGATCAACGAGCTAGTCTACTAGAGGCATACTAGGGACATGGTTTTGTCTATGTATCCACACATGCATTTAAGTCTCCGATCAATACAATTATAGCATGGATAATAAACGATTATCATGAACAAGGAAATATGATAATAACTAATTTATTATTGCCTCTAGGGCATATTTCCAACATGAGCAAGCGGTAACATAGCCAAACAAAGGTTGCTAGGAAGGTGGAGGGTTAGAGCCTTTCATGGCAATGTTGGGAGGCTTGACAAACAAGTGGTAGCTAGCAAGACATAGCGGTAGAAAAACGAGACAACTAGCATGCAATGATAGTGACGGTATCCAGGGAAATGTGTCATCTTGCCTGAGATCCCACACGGAAGAAGAACGAGTTCATGAAGAAGACGAGCGAACGTAGTCGAACGAATCCTCACACTCCGAACGCTTTCGGAACTCTATCGAGAAGAAGAATCCAAAACAACAACAAATACACGGAAAACACCACAATATGTGCATGACATGACGAGCAAACAAATATGATGTATGTCCGGTCTAAATATGCAAGGCATGGCAAATCACATCAAACAACTACTACACATTAAAGTGAAGCTCAATATGCACGAGTTCCATATTTACGAAACTTCACATTTGAATTATTTAGTTCGCGATCGTTAGGTACATGAAAATATTAAATGTTGTTAAACATGGCAAGAGGGTGGAGCATAAGTAAACTATCTACCTAGGCATCTTAAATGAGGCCGGAAACAACTTATAGCATTTCCGAAATGACCCCATATGTTATTTTCAAAATTGGTCCAGATCTGAACTAACCATATTTTATATTTGTTAAACAACATAATAAATCATACCATGCAATTCTACACGTCATTCTAGACGATTTATGTATATGGAACATCTCAAACGGAGCTACGGTCTAAAAGATATGACCTTCACACGATGCATATGTCATGAATGCAAAATGCATAAAAATGACAACCACAAACATTTCAAATCATTAATGCAGCAAGATATTTTGATACTACATGAAATTCTAAGAAAGTTTCATATATGGCATGTCCAAAATAGAGCAATGGTTCTACAGCAAACACCCATACAAGGATTAGAGCAAACCTGCCCAAAACAGCAACATGGCATATTGCACGCATGAAAACTACAAGCTAAAAGATCCTAAAATGCACAAACTAAGCATGGGACAGTAGCATATAACACACACTTCATTTCATCTTCACATATCATATTCAAAAGAGGCATGGATCACATGATAGGAACCTCACAACCTTGCTAATTGAAAACAGTTTCAGACTTAATGAAAATAGCAGTTTTTGATAGTGCAGTTTTTATCACGAAGGCATATTGACAGCAGTAAAACTCTGAGCTACATGAAATATTATGGCATGAAACTTAACCGCATGCTAGAGGGCCTTGTGAACTTCAAATAACTCCACTACACCAACCACAAAAGGGTTCTAGATCACTAGCAAAACACATGGCAAAACTGTTACAAAATATTACAGATTCCAGACTTGGAAATATTTTGGACACTTCAAAACAGCAACCCTTTATAGCATGTTGGCAACAAGAAAACAACAGCTAAACATGGATTTCTATAGCACACAAAATGACCAGGGCCTAGCACACATGTCAAAGAGCATGCCTCATGTTCAACAACAATTCATATCATCCATGGACTAAATCACACGAAAATAGCAAAATAGCATCATAGCAAAAATGACATGCACACAACTTACTCAAATGACAAAAAATGCACAGATAAATCCTATGGATTTTTCTACCCCAAAATCATATATATTATGCATATGTTCATGTAGGAAAATATTTCACAATTAATAATGCAAGTTTATGGCATAACCTATTAGCAAGTAAGTTATGAAATTAAATACAAACAAGATGTAATCATTTTTAAATATATAGTTAAACTACACCAATTTCCAGTGCACGGTTATTTGAAAGTGATATATAGTTAAACTACACCAAATTCCACATAATTTACATATATAAAACATTTCGATCCAGTGCACGGTTATTTAATTATTGGCATTTTAAAATCATGCTTTTCTGTAATTAAAAAAATTAGGGGCTGGATTGTTGGAAATATGCCCTAGAGGCAATAATAAATTAGTTATTATCATATTTCCTTGTTCATGATAATCGTTTATTATCCATGCTATTATTGCATTGATCGGAGACTTAGATGCATGTGTGGATACATAGATAAAACCATGTCCCTAGTATGCCTTTAATAGACTAGCTCATTGATCAAAGATGGTTAAGGTTTCCTAGACATTGACATGAGATGTCATTTGATAACGGGAGCACACCATTAGGAGAATGATGGGATGGACAAGACCGAAACTACAAACGTAGCATATGATCGTGTCAGTTTAATGCTATTGTTTTCTGCATGTCAAGTATCTGTTCCTGTGACCATGAGATCATGCAAATCACTGACACCGGAGGAGTGCCTTGTGTGTATCAAACGTCGCAACATAACTGGGTGACTATAAAGGTACTCTACAGGTATCTCCGAGGATGTCTGTTGGGTTGGCATGGATCAAGACTGGGATCTGTTACTCCGTGTGACGGAGAGGTATCTCAGGGCCCACTCGGTAATACAACATCACAACAAGCCTTGCAAGCAATGTGACTAAGTGTTAGTCACGGGATCTTGTATTACGGAACAAGTAAAGAGACATGCAAGTAACAAGGTTGAACTAGGTATGGAGATATCGACGATCGAATCTCGGGCAAGTAAACATACCGAAGAACAAAGGGAACATCATACGGGATTAAGTGAATCCTTGACATAGAGGTTCGAGTGATAAAGATCTTCGTAGAATATGTAGGAACCAATATGGGCATCCAGGTCCCGCTATTGGTTATTGACCGTAGAGGTGTCTCGGTCATGTCTACATAGTTCTCGAACCCACAGGGTCTGCGCACTTAAGGTTTGGTGACGTTTCGGTAGTATAGAGTTATGTATGGTGGTGACCGAAGGTTGTTTGGAGTCCCGAATGAGATCCAGGATGTCACGAGGAGCTCCGGAATGGTCCGGAGGTAAAGATTGATATATAGGAAGTCCCATTTTGGTCGCCGGAAAAGTTTCGGGCTAATCGGTAATGTATCGGGAGTGCCGGTAGTGTACCGGGAGACCACCGGGAGGGGTATTTATACCCAAGAGGCTTCATGGGCTATGGGAGAGTAAATACCAGCCTTTTGTGGGCTGGTCTAAGTCCCACACAAGGCCCATGCGGCTAGGAGAAAAAGCCCAAAGGGAAAAAGGTGGGAAAAGGCCAAAAAAAGGAGGAATCCTAGTCCTACTAGGATAGGAGGAGGAGTCCTCCTCTCCTCCCCACTTTGGTCGACCCAAGGGCTGGATTTTTGGCAGCCAAGACTCCTCCTCTTCTCCTCCTATATGTACTAGAGGATTTTAGGGTTTTGGCACAGAATTTTCAACCACGTGTTACCCGTTCCTCTAGTGCATAGTTTCTCCTCTAGATCGATTTTCTGTAGTGCTTAGGCAAAGCCCTGCCGGAATAGCTCCACCACCATTGCCGCAGCGCCGTCACGCTGCCGGAGAACTCTTCTACCTCTCCGCTCCCTCTTGCTGGATCAAGAAGGTGGAGATCGTCATCAAGCTGTACGTGTGCTGAACGCGGAGGTGCCGTCCGCTCGGCGCTAGATCGGAAGGACCGTGACGAGATCGCGGGACGGATCATGATGAGATTGCGGGATGGATCGTGATGAGTTCGCGGGATGGATCGTGATTGGGTCGTGGGACGGATTGTGATGAGATCGCGGTACGCTCGGCGATTTGGATCGCGAAGACGTTCGACTACACCAACCGTGTTTCTTAACGCTTCCCGCTTAGCGATCTACAAGGGTATGTAGATCCACTCTCCCTCTCGTAGATGCTCATCACCATGGATAGATCTTGCGTGTGCGTAGGAAATTTTTTGTTTCCCATGCAACGTTCCCCAATAGTGGTATCAGAGCTAGGTCTGTGTGTAGATGAGATCTTGAGTAGAACACAAAAGGTTTGTGGGCGTTGATGCTTAGATTGCTTCCTCCCTTGGTCGGATTTTGGTTCAGCGGTATTGTGAGATGAAGTGGCTCGGAACAACATTACTCGTACGCTTATGAGAGACCGGTTCGCTCGACCGCAACTTGTTGCATAGATGGCTTGTGGGTGCAAGTTTCTCTCACTTTAGTTGGATCGGATTCGACAAAGGCGGTCCTTGATAAGGTTGAAAAGCAACTAGTGTATCACCGTTGTGGTTTTTGCGTAGATGAGAATTGTTCTTGCTAGATACCCGTAGCAGCCACGTAAAACATGCAACAACAATTAGAGGACGTCTAACTTGTTTTTGCAGTGTATGTTGTGATGTGATATGGCCAATTACATGATGTGATATATGTGATGTATGAGATGACCATGTGATGTATAGATTATCACGACTTGCATGTCGATGAGTACGGCAACTGGCAGGAGCCATAGGGTTGTCTTTTATTATTGTATGACCTGCGTGTCAATCATTAAGCGGTATGTAATGCTTTAATTTATCGCTAAACGGTAGCAGTAGTAGTAGAAGCATGGTGGGCGCGACAACCCCGATGGTGACACGTTGATGGAGATCATGGTGTCATGCCGGTGACGATGGAGATCATGCCGGTGCTTTCATGATGGAGATCAAAAGCACAAGTTAATGGCCAAATCATGTCACTTATGATTTGCATGTGATGTTAATCCTTTTATGCACCTTGTTTTGCTTAGGACGACGGTAGCATTATAAGGTGATCCCTCACTTAATTTCAATATAAATTGTGTTCTCCCCGAGTGTGCACCGTTGCGAAAGTTCCTCGTGTCGAGACACCACGTGATGATCGGGTGTGATAGACTCTACGTTCACATACAACGGGTGCAAGCCAGTGTTGCACATGCAGAACACTCGGGTTAAACTTGACGAGCCTAGCATGTACAGACATGGCCTCGGAACACAAGAGACCGAAAGAGTTGAACATGAGTCATATAGTAGATATGATCAACATGATGATGTTCACCATTGTAACCACCTCAGCTCACGTGATGATCGGACTTGAGTTGGTGAATTTGGATCATGTATCACTCGAATGAGCGGAGGGATGTCAATTTGAGTGGGAGTTTGATTAATTGAACTCATTATCATGAACATAGTCAGTAGTGTCTCGCGCTGTAGCTCCCTTGAATTTTTATATGTTCCTAGAGAAATAGAGTTGAAAGATGTTGGTAGAAATATTGCGGACTAGGTCCGTGATCTGAGGATTGTCCTCATTGCTGCACAAAAGGCTTATGTCCTTAATGCACCGCTCGGTGCGCCAACCCCTATAGCGTGGTTTGTAGATGTTGTGAACATCTGACAGGCACGTTCTGATGACTGCTTGATAGATTAGTGCGTCATGCATTACGGCTTAGAATTGAGGCTCCGAAACGTTTTGAACGTCACAGAACATATGAGATGTTCTAAGAGCTGAAATTAGGATCTCAGGCTCGTGCCCATGTTGCGAGATATGAGATCTCCAACAAGATTCTTTGCCTGCAAGATGAAGGAGAATAGCTCAATCGTTGAGCACGTGCTCAGATTTTCTGGGTGCTACAAACGCTTGAATCGAGTGGGAGGTTGTCTTCCAGATAAGATAGTGATTGATATAGTTGTCCAAGTCACTGTCACTAAGCTACTAGAACTTGGTGATGAACTATAAAATGCCAGGGATAGAAATAATGATCCCTGAGCTGTTCGCGATGTTTGACACCGCGAAGGTAGAAATCAAGAAGGAGCGTCAAGTGTTGATGGTTAGTCAAACCACTAGTTTCGATAAGGGCATGAGCAAGGAGGGAAACTTCATGGATAGCAAGTCAGTTGCTACTCCAGTGAAGCAACCCAAAGTTGAACTCAAACCCGAGACTAAGTGCTTCGATTATGAGGAGAGCGGTCGCTGAAGCGGAACAACACTAGATACTTGGTAGATAAGAAGGCTGGCAACGTCAACAGAAGTATATTTGATATACGTGTTATTGATGTGTACCTTGCTAGTACTCCTAGTAGCACCTGGGTATTGGATACCGGTTCGGTTGCTAAATGTTAGTAACTCGAAGTAAAAGCTACGAAATAAATGGAGAACTAGCTAAGGGTGAGGTGAAGATGTGTGTTGGAAGTGTTTCCAAGGTTGATGTGATCGACATCGCACACTCTCTACCTTCGGGATTAGTAACAAACCTAAGTAAGTGTTATTTTGTGTTTTGCGTTGAGCATGAACGTGATTAGATCGTGTTTATTGCAACATGGTTATTCATTTAAGTTAGAGAATAATGGTTATTCTGTTAACATGAATAATACCTTCAATGGTCATGCACCCAGTGAGAATGGTTTGTTGAATCTTGATCGTAGTAATACACATGTTCATAACATTGATGCCAAAAGATGCAAAGTTAATAATGATAGTACCACATACTTGTGGCACTGCTGCTAAATGTCATATTGGTATAAAACGCATGAAGAAACTCCATGCTGATGGATCTTTGGACTCTTTCGATTTCGAATCGGTTGAGACATGCGAACCGTGCCTCTTGGTCAAGGATGACTAAGGACCCCGTTTTCTGGTTTGACGGAGCGGGCAAGTGATTTATTGAAAATGATACATGTTGATGTATGCAATCCAATGAGTCTTGTAGCGTGCGGTGGATATCGTTATTTTCTTATCTTCACTGATGATTTGGGTAGATATAATGTATGTTTACTTAATGAAACACAAGTCTGAATCGTTTGAAAAGTTCAAGCAAATTCAGAGTGAAGTTTAAGATCATCGTGAAAAGATAAAAATATCTGTGATATGATCATGGAGGTGAATATCTGAGTTACGAGTTTGGCATTCAACTTTAGACAATGTGAAAGTTGTTTCACAACACATGCCACCTCGAACACCATAGTGTGATGGTATGTCCGAACGTCATAGTCATGCTCTATTGGATATGGTGCATGTTATGATGTCTCTTATCATTTTGCTACTATAATTTTGGGGTTGTGCATTAGAGACAACTACATTCACTTTAAATAGGGCACCATCTAAATCCGTTGAGATGACACCATGTGAATTATGGTTTGATAGAAAACTAAGCTGTCATTTCTTGATGTTTGGGGCTACGACACTTGTGTGGAAAATGTTTTCACCTAATGAGCTCGAACTCAAAGCAGACAAATGCATCTTCGTAGAATACCCTAAGAACAGCTGGGTGAATCTTCTATCTCAGATCCAAGCATAAAGTGTTTGTTGCTAGGACGTGTCCTTTCCCGAGAAATAGTTTCTCTCGAAAGAATTGAGTGGGAGGAAGATAGAACTTGATGAGGTTGTTGAACCTTTGTTTCAACCAGAGAGTAGCGCAGCGCAGAAAGATGTTTCTGTGGAACCTACGTCAGTTGAAGAGGAAGTAAATGATGATGATCATGAAGCTTCGGATCAAGTTACTATCGAACCTCGTAGGTCGACAAGGATGTGTACTGCTCCTGAGCGATACGGCAACCCTGTCTTGGAGGTCATGTTGTTGGACAACAATGAACCTACGAGCTGTGAAGAAGCGATGATGGGCCCGGATTCCGACAAATGGTTAGAGGCCATGAAATCCGAGAAAGGATCCATATATGAAAACCAAGTATAGACTTTGGTAGACTTGCTCGTTCGACGGCAGGTCGTTGAGTACAAATGGATCTTTAGAATGAAGACGGACACTGATGGTGAATGCCACCATTTATAAAGCTCGACTTGCCGCACAGAAGTTTTCGGCAAGTTCATGGAGTTGACTACGATGAGACTTTCTCACACGTAGCGATGCTAAAGCATGTTAGAATTATGTTAGCAGTTGCTGCATTTTTCAATTATGAAATCTGGCAGATGGATGCCAAAACATCGTTTCCTTTCTTGAGGAAAGGTTGTATGTGATACAACCAGAAGGTTTTGCCAGTCCTAAGGATGCTAAAAGGTGTGCAAGCTTCAGTGATCCTTCTATGAACTGAAGCAAGCATCTCGGAGTTGGAATATACACTTTGATGAGGTCATTAAAGTTTTTGAGTCTATACAAAGTTTACGAGAAACTTGTATTTACAATAAAGTGAGTGGGAGCACTGTAGAGTTTCTGATAAGCATATGTGGTTACATATTGTTGATCGGAAATGATATAGAATTTTTGGAAAGCATAAAGGGTTGTTTGAAAAGAGTTTTTCAAAGGAAGACCTGGATAAAGCTACCTAATTGTTGAGCATCAAGATCTATAGAGATAGATCAAGATACTTGATGAGACTTTAAATGAGTACATACCTTGACAAGATTTTGAAAGAGTTCAAAATGGATCAGTCAGAGAAAGAGTTCTCGCCTGATTTGTAAGGTATAAAGTTGAGTAAGACTCAATGCCCAGTCACTACAAAAGATAGAGAAAAGATGAGTGTCATCCCCTATGCTTCAGCCATAGGCTCTATCATGTATGCAATGCTGTGCACAAGAGCCGATGTCAGCCTTGCCATGAGTATGACCGAAAGGTTTCAAAGTGATTCTGGAATGGAGCACTGGACAGCGGTCAAGATTATCCTTAGTGACTAAAATACTAAGGAGATGTTTCTCGATTATGGAGGTGATAAAGAGTTCGTCGTAAAGAGTCCCGTCGATGCAAGCTTTAACACCAATCTAGATGACTCGTAGTAGCAATCTGGATACGTATAGAGGGGCAGCCATTTGGAATAGTACCAAGTGGAGTGTGGTAGCAGTGTTTACGGTTTGACATAGAAATTTGCAAAGTACACACGGATCTAAATGTCGTAGACCTGTTGACTATAAGACCTCTCTCACATGCAAAGCATGATCGAGCCCCAGAACTCATTGGGTGTTAGATTCATAACAATGCAAATCACATGGTGATGTGAACTAGATTATTGACTCTAGTGCAAGTGGGAGACTCTTGGAAATATGCCCTGGAGGCAATAATAAATTAGTTATTATCATATTTCCTTGTTCATGATAATCGTTTATTATCCATGCTATAATTGCATTGATCGGAAACTTAGATGCATGTGTGGATACATAGACAAAACCATGTCCCTAGTATGCCTCGAATAGACTAGCTCGTTGATCAAAGATGGTTAAGGTTTCCTAGCCATTGACATGAGATGTCATTTGATAACGGGATCGCATCATTAGGAGAATGATGGGAAGGACAAAACCGAAACTACAAACGTAGCATATGATCGTGTCAGTTTAATGCTATTGTTTTCTGCATGTCAAGTATCTGTTCCTATGACCATGAGATCATGCAACTCACTGACACCAGAGGAGTGCCTTGTGTGTATCAAACGTCGCAACATAACTGGGTGCTTATAAAGGTACTCTACGGGTATCTCTGAGGGTGTCTGTTGGGTTGGCATGGATCAAGACTGGGATTTGTTACTCCGTGTGACGAAGAGGTATCTCAGGGCCCACTCGGTAATACAACATCACAACAAGCCTTGCAAGCAATGTGACTAAGTGTTAGTCATGGGATCTTGTATTACGGAATGAGTAAAGAGACTTGCCGGTAACGAGGTTGAACTAGGTATGGAGATACCGTCGATCAAATCTCGGGCAAGCAAACATACTGAAGAACAAAGGGAACATCATACGGGATTAACTGAATCCTTGACATAGAGGTTCGACCGATAAAGATCTTCGTAGAATATGTAGGAACCAATATGGGCATCTAGGTCCCGCTATTGGTTATTGACCGTAGAGGTGTCTCGGTCATGTCTACATAGTTCTCGAACCCGCAGGGTCTGCACACTTAAGGTTTGGTGACGTTTCGGTAGTATAGAGTTATGTATGGTGGTGACTGAAGGTTGTTCGGAGTCCCGGATGAGATCTAGGATGTCACGAGGAGCTCTGGAATGGTCTGGAGGTAAAGATTGATATATAGGAAGTCCCATTTTGGTCGTCGGAAAAGTTTCGGGCTAATCGGTAATGTACCGGGAGTGCCGGTAGTGTACCGGGAGACCACCAGGAGGGGTATTTCGACCCAAGAGGCTTCATGGGCTGTGGGAGAGAAATACCAGCCATTTGCGGGCTAGTGGAAGTCCCACACAAGGCCCATGCGGCTGGGAGAGAAATCCCAAAGGGAAAAAGGTGGAAAAAGGCCAAAAAAAAAGGAATCCTAGTCCTACTAGGATTGGAGGAGGAGTCCTCCTCTCCTCCCCACTTTGGTCGACCCAAGGGATGGATTTTTGGCAGCCAAGACTCCTCCTCCTATCCTCCTATATATACTAGAGGATTTTAGGCTTTTGACACAGAATTTTCAGCCACGTGCTACCCGTTCCTCTAGTGCATAGTTTCTCCTCTAGATCGGTTTTCTGCAGTGCTTAGGCGAAGCCCTACCGGAATAGCTCCACCACCATTGCCGCAGCACCGTCATGCTGTCGGAGAACTCTTCTACCTCTCTTCTCCCTCTTGCTGGATCAAGAAGGCGGAGATCGTCATCACGCTGTACGTGTGCTAAACGCGGAGGTGTCGTCCATTCGGCGCTAGATCGGAAGGACCGTGATGAGATCACGGGACGGATCGTGATGAGATCGCGGGACGGATCGTGATGAGTTCGTGGGACCGATCATGATTGGATCGCGGGACGGATCGTGATGAGATCGCGAGACGCTCGGCGATTTGGATCGCGAAGACGTTCGACTACACCAACCGCGTTTCTTAACGCTTCCCGCTTAGCGATCTACAAGGGTATGTAGATCCACTCTCCCTCTCGTAGATGCTCATCACCATGGATAGATTTTGCATGTGCATAGGAAATTTTTTGTTTCCCATGCAACGTTCCCCAACACGGATATGCTAGGCGCATGATAGAAAAACATCCACAGGGCGAGGAATAGGGGCGGCTCACCCTTGGGCTTGGCCCAAGCTAGAGAGGAGGCATACGAGGCTGGGCCTAGGAGCGGTGCTAGGCCGACCCAGGCTCGGGCGCGGTCAACGGCGAGCGGGTGCCATCTTTCTCGTGTGCTTTCACAAGGCAGTAGGCCATGGCGGCTCGCAAGAACACGGGCGATGGTCGGCGGCGCATGGGAGGCGACAGCCGGCCATGGGATTCCAGGAAACGAGTGGATCGAGTCGAGGGCATCCGAACCTAGCGGCTATAGCAAGGTCCCGGCGACGGTGAGCCAGACCTTGAGTCCATGGCGGCTCGGTGTCCCTATGAGGAGAGAGAGGGAAGATGAGAGAGAGAAAAGCAGGAGGAGATAAGAGGAGCGGCGAAGGGGTTCGGCCTTGCTCTAAATGTTATGTTGTCGCGACGGCTATCTAGACAGCGGCCGGAGGCGGGGTTGATGCAGGGCAACATGGGTTCTATGGGCGGCGGGGAGTTCGAGGCTCTGGGAGCGGCGGCCGGATTGGACGGGCTCGGGCCATGCCTCGGATGGACCGCGGCGGGCCTGGCACGAGGAGGCTACTGGCATGGCTGGGAGGAGGCTAGCGGCATGGAAAACGAGGTGGGGATTAGGGTTAGCCAATTAGGAAGGGTAGGGTGTTTATATAGTGTAGGAGGGCTAGGTTAGGGGGTTTTGCACCATTTCCGAACCCTCCGATCGCGATCGAACGGCTCCGGTCGTGGGGTTAGACTAGGATGGGCTAGTGGGCTGTGTAGGTGGGCTAGATGGAGATGAGAGGGAGGTTTGTGGCCCATGACATGAGGTTTTGAAATACCGAAAAACGTCCGATAATAAACCGATTACCGCACTACTACGGTTGACCGATGGGGTGTCAAACGACCTGGGAATGCGACGAAATTTGGCACGCGGTCTACCTACACTATAATAAGACCGCATGACAAGTTTCTGTTTGGGAGACGTAGTAGTAAATCAAAAAAATTCCTACGATCACCAAGATCTATCCATGGAGAAACCAGCAATGAGTGGGAGAGATTGCATATTCATACCTTTGAAGATCACTAAGCACAAGTGTTACAAGAACGCGGTTGGTGGAGTCGTACTCGCAGCGATTCAGATCGCGGTGGATTCCGATCTCAGCGCCGAACAAAGGCGCCTCCACGTTCAACACATGTGCAGACCGATGACACCTTCTACACCTTGATCTAGCAAGGAGGAAGGAGAGGTTGAGGGAGAGCTCCAGTAGCACGACGGCGTGGTGATGGTGGAGCTACGTGAACTCCGGCAGGGCTTCGCCAAGCGCTACGGAGAACGAGGAAGAGGAAGGGTAGGGCTGCGTTGAGAGAGATAGAATTCGTGTCCCAAATCAGCCCAAACCCTTGCATATATATAGGAGGAGGGAGAGGGAGGGATTCCTTGGCCCCTCCTCCAAGGAGGAGAGGTTCGGCCGAACTAGGGGGAGAGTCCACCTCCCACAAGGGAGGTGGATCTCCTCCTTTTAAATATTTTCACCCTTTATCTCTTGATCCCAGCTGCATGGGCCTTTCTAGAAGGTCTTCGCCAGCCCAATAAGGTCTGGCACACCTCCTCTAAGGGCCCACAAAGTCCTATGACATCCCGGGGGTCCTCCGGCACCCTACCGGCACTCCCGGAACACTACCGATGAGCCCGAAAACTTTCCGGTGACCAAAACTGGACTTCCTATATATCAATCTTAACCTCCAGACCATTACAGAGCTCCTCGTGACATCCGGGATATCATCCATGACTCCGAACAACCTTCGGTAATCACGTATACCATTTCCCTATAACCCTAGCGTCATCGAACCTTAAGTGTGTAGACCCTACGGGTTCGGGAGACACGTAGACATGACCGAGACACCTCTCCGGTCAATAACCAACAATAGGATCTAGATACCCATGTTGGCTCCCACATGCTCCACGATGATCTCATCAGATGAACCACGATGTCGGGGATTCAATCAATCCCGTATACAATTCCCGTTATCTCTATACCTTGTTCAATCTCGTTACCGGCAAGTCTCTTTACTCGTTTCGTAACACATCATCCCGTGGCTAACTCCTTAGTCACATTGAGCTCATTATGATGATGTCTCACCAAGTGGGCCCAGAGATACCTCTCCGTCACACGGAGTGACAAATCCCAGTCTCGATTCGTGCCAACCCAAACAGATACTTTCGAAGATACCCGTAGTTCAAAACATACACGTATCCGGTTTGCGACTTGGAGTCGTCCGGATCTGTGTCGAAGCTAGCATCGACGTAACCCTTTACGACGAGGTCTTCAGCACCTCCATATACGAGAAATATGTCCTTTGTCCTTTTCAGGTACTTCAGGATATTCTTGATCGTTGTCCAATGTTCCGCTCCGGGATCACTTTGGTACCTCCCTACCAAACTTATGGCAAGGTTCACATCAGGTCTGGTACACAGCATGGCATACATAATAGAGCCTATGGCTGAAGCATAGGGGATGACACTCATCTCTTCTCTATCCTTTGCCATGGTCGGGCATTGAGTCGTACTCAATCTCACACCCTGTAACACAGGCAATCACCCCTTCTTGGACTGATCCATATTGAACTTCTTCAATATCTTTTCAAGGTATGTGCTTTGTGAAAGACCTATGAGGCGTCTCGATCTATCTCGATAGATCTTAATACCTAATATGTAAGAAGCTTCTCCAAGGTCCTTCATTGAAAAACACTTATTCAAGTAGGCATTTATACTTTCCAAGAGTTCTATATCATTTCCCGTTATCAGTGTGTCATCCACATATAATATGAGAAATGCTACAGAGCTCCCACTCACTTTCTTGTAAATACATGGTTCTCCATAAACCTGTATAAACCCAAACGCTTTAATCACCTCATTAAAGCGAATGTTCCAACTCCGATATGCTTGCACCAGCCCATACATGGAGTGCTGGAGCTTGCATACTTTGTTTGCATCTTTAGGATCAACAAAACCTTCCGGCTGCATCATATACAGTTCTTCCTTGAGGAAACCATTAAGGAATGCCGTTTTGACGTCCATTTGCCAAATCTCAAAATCATAAAATGCGGCAATTGCTAACATGATTCGGACAGACTTCAGCATTGCTACGGGTGAGAAAGTCTCATCGTAGTCAATTCCTTGAACTTGTCGATAACCCTTAGCGACAAGCCGAGCCTTAGACGGTTACATTACCATCCGCGTCAGTCTTCTTCTTAAAGATCCATTTATTTTCAATGGCTTTCTTATCATCACGCAAGTCCACCAAAGTCCATACTTTGTTCTCATACATGGATCCTATCTCGGATTTCATGGCCTCAAGCCATTTGTTGGAATCCGGGCCCGCCATTGCCTCTTCATAGTTTGAAGGTTCACCCTTGTCCAACAACATGATCTCCAGGACAGGGTTGTCGTACCACTTTGGTGCCGAACGTGTCCTAGTTGACCTTCGACATTCAACAGTAACTTGATCTGAAGTTTCATGATCATCATCATTAACTTCCTCTCCAGCCGGTGCAGGCTCCACAGAAACAAATTCCCGTGCTACGCTACTCTCTGGTTCGAGTGGAGGTACAATTACCTCATCAAGTTCTATTTTCCTCCCACTTACTTCTTTTGAGAGAAACTCTTTCTCGAGAAAGGATCCATTCATGGCAACAAAGACTTTGCCCTCGGATCGTAGCTAGAAGGTATACCCAATAGTCTCTTTGGGATATCCTATGAAGACGCACTTTTCCGCTTTGGGTTCGAGCTTATCAGGTTGAAGTTTCTTCACATAAGCATCGCATCCCCAAACTTTTAGAAACGGAAAATTAGGTTTCTTTCCAAACCATAATTCATACGGTATTGTCTCAACGGATTTTGACGGTGCCCTATTTAAAGTGAATGCGGTAGTCTCTAATGCATATCCCCAAAATGATAGCGGTAAGTCAGTAAGAGACATCATAGATAGTACCATATCTAATAGAGTGGGATTACGACGTTCAAACACACCATTTCGCTGAGGTGTGCCAAGCGGCGTGAGTTGTGAAACAATTCCACATTTCCTTAGGTGCGTGCCAAACTCGTGACTTAAATATTCTCCGCCACGATCAGATCGTAGGCACTTTATTTTCCTGTCACGTTGATTCACTACCTCACTCTGAAATTCCTTGAACCTTTCAAAAGTTTTAGACTTATGCTTCATTAAGTAGACATACCCATATCTAATCAAGTCATCAGTGAGGGTGAGAACATAACGATAGCCACCACGAGCCTCGACACTCATTGCACCGCATACATCGGTATGTATTATTTCCAACAAGTCAGTTGCTCGCTCCATTGTTCCGGAGAACGGAGTCTTTGTCATCTTGCCCATGAGGCATGGTTCGCACGTGTCAAATGATTCGAAATCAAGAGACTCCAAAAGTCCATCAGTATGGAGCTTCTTCATGCGTTTGACACCAATATGACCAAGGCGGCAGTGCCACATGTAAGTGGGACTATCGTTATCAACCTTACACTTTTTGGTACTCACACTATGGACATGTGTAACATCACGTTCGAGATTCATCAAAAATAAACCATTGACCAGCGGGGCATGACCATAAAACATTTCTCTCATATAAATAGAACAACCATTATTCTCAGATTTAAATGAGTAGCCATCTCACATCAAACGAGATCCAGATACAATGTTCATGCTCAAAGCCGGTACTAAATAACAATTATTAAGGTTTAACACTAGCCTCCGCTTATTCCGCAGCTCCTGCTTGGAGTTACAAATGTGAGCAACTACACTGGTATCAAATACCCAGGAGCTACTATGAGTGCTGGTTAGGTACACATCAATAACAAGTATATCACATATACCTTTAATGTTGTCGTCCTTCTTATCCGCTAAGTACTTGGGGCAGTTCCGCTTCCAGTGACCGGTACCCTTGCAATAAAAACACTCAGTCTCAGGCTTGGGTCCATTCTTGTTCTTCTTCTTCCCGGCAACTTGCTTACCGGGCGCGGCAACAGCTTTGCCGTCCTTCTTGAATTTCTTCTTACCCTTGACTTTCTTGAAACTAGTGTTCTTATTCACCATCAACACTTGATGCTCCTTTTTTATCTCGACCTCTGCTGATTTCAGCATCGAGTACAACTCAGGAATGGACTTCTCCATCCCTTGCATGTTGTAGTTCATCACAAAGCTCTTGTAGCTAGGTGGAAGCAAATAGAGGATTCTGTCAATGAGTGAGTCATCCGGGAGATTAACTCCTAGCTGAGTCAAGCGGTTGTGTAGCCCAGACATCTTGAGGATGTGCTCACTGACAGAACTGTTCTCCTCCATCTTACAGCTGGAGAACTTGTTGGAGACATCATATCTCTCGACCCAGGCATGAGTTGGAAAACCAGTTTCAGCTCTTGGAACATCTCATATGCTCTGTGTTGCTCAAAATGCTTTTGGAGCCCCGGTTCTAAAGTGTAAAGCATGCCGCACTGAACAAGGGAGTAATCATCGCAGCGAGAATGCCAAGCGTTCGCAATGTCTTGCTCTGCTGGGAGAAGGGGTGGGTCACCTAGTGGTGCATCAAGAACATAAAATTTCTTGGAAGCTATGAGGATTATCCTCAAGCCACGGACCCAGTCCGCATAGTTGCTTCCATCATCTTTCAACTTGGTTTTCTCTAGGAACGCATTGAAATTGAGGGTGACATTCGCAATGGCCATTGGATCTACAATATTGATTGTAAAGATAATTATAGACTAAGTTCATGATAATTAAGTTCACATAATCAAATTATTTAATGAACTCCCACTTAGATAGACATTTCTCTAGTTATCCAAGTGACACATGATCCATGTCAACTAGCCTGTGTCCGATCATCACGTGAGACAGACTAGTCATCCATGGTGACCATCTCCATGTTGATCGTATCTTCTATACGACTCATGTTCGACCTTTCGGTCTTCCGTGTTACGAGGCCATGTCTATACATGCTAGGCTTGTCAAGTTAACCTAAGTGTATCGCGTGTGTAAATCTGGCTTACACCCGTTGTATGCGAACGTTAGAACCTATCACACCCGATCATCACGTGGTGCTTCGGAACGATGATCCTTAGCAACGGTGCATAGGTAGGGTGAACACTTCTCTTGAAATTTTATTGAGATATCATCTTATTTACTACCGTCGTTCTAAGCAAATAAGATGTAAACATGATAAACATCACATGCGATCAATATAGTGACATGATATGGCCAATATCATCTTGCTCCTTTGATCTCCATCTTCGGGGCACCATGATCATCAATGTCACCGGCATGACACCATGATCTCCATCATCATGATCTCCATCATTGTGTCTTCATGAAAGTTGTCTCGCCAACTATTACTTCTACTACTATGGCTAACGTTTAGCAATAAAGTAAAGTAATTACATGGCATTTATGATTGACACGCATGTCATACAATAAAATAAGACAACTCCTATGGCTCCTTCCGGTTGTCATACTCATCGACATGCAAGTCGTGAATCCTATTACAAGAACATGATCAATCTCATACATCACAATGCATCACATCACATTCTTTGGCCACATCACATCACAAGG
Source organism: Hordeum marinum (assembly GCA_022496015.1). Taxonomy (NCBI): domain Eukaryota; kingdom Viridiplantae; phylum Streptophyta; class Magnoliopsida; order Poales; family Poaceae; genus Hordeum; species Hordeum marinum. The sequence continues at coordinate 392,150,437 of CM039675.1, read as the reverse complement.
CACATGCTGCAAAAACAAGTTAGACATCTTCTAATTTGTAGTTGCAAGTTTTTACGTGGCTGCTATAGGTTTCTAGTAAGAACGTTTCTTACCTACGCCAAAACCACAGTGTGATATGCCAATTGCTATTTACCCTTCATAAGGACCATTTTCATCGAATCCATTCCGACTAAGGTGGGAAAGACAGACACGCGCTAGCCACCTTATGCAACAAGTGCATGTCAGGCGGTGGAACTAGTCTCACGTAAGCGTACGTGTAAAGTCAGTCCAGCCCGCTTCATCCCACAATCCCGCCGAATCAAGATAAGACTAGTAGTGGTAAGCATATTAACAAAATCGACGCCCACAACAACTTGTGTTCTACTGGTGCATAGATTCTACGCATAGACCTAGCTCATGATGCCACTGTTTGGGAGACGTAGTAGTAAATCAAAAAATTTCCTATGATCTCCAAGATCTATCCATGGAGAAACCAGCAACGAGTGGGAGAGATTGCATCTTCATACCTTTGAAGATTGCTAAGCGAAAGTGTTACAAGAACGCGGTTGGTGGAGTCGTACTCGCAGCGATTCAGATCACGGTGGATTCCGATCTCAACGCCGAACAACAGCGCCTCCGCATTCAACACACGTGCAGCCCGATGATGTCTCCTACGCCTTGATCTAGCAAGGAGGAAGGAGAGGTTGAGGGAGAGATTCGGTAGCACGACGGCATGGTGACGGTGGAGCTACGTGAACTCCGGCAGGGCTTCGCCAAGCGCTACGGAGAACGAGGTAGAGGAAGGGTAGGGCTGCGCTGAGAGAGAAAAGTCATGTCCCAAAGCAGCCCAAACCCTTGCATATATATAGGAGGAGGGAGAGAGAGGGATGCCTTGACCCCTCCTCCAAGGAGGAGAGGTTCGGCCGAACTAGGGGGAGAGTCCACCTCCCACAAGGGAGGTGGATCTCCTCCTTTTAAATCTTTTCACCCTTTATCTCTTGATCCCAGCCGCATGGGCCTTTCTATAAGGTCTTGTCCAGCCAAATAAGGGCTGGCACACCTCCTCTAAGGTCCCACAAAGACCTATGGTCGTCACACCCCTCCCGGGGGTCCTCCGGCACCCTCCCGGCACTCCCGGTACACTACCGATGAGCCCGAAAACTTTTCGGTGACCAAAACTGGACTTCCTATATATCAATCTTTACCTCCGGACCATTCTGGAACTCCTCGTGATGTCCGGTGTCTCATCCGGGACTCCTAATAACCTTCATTAATCACGTATACCATTTCCCTATAACCCTGGCGTCATCGAACCTTAAGTGTGTAGACCCTACGGGTTTGGGAGACACGTAGACATGACCGAGACACCTCTCCGGTCAATAACCAATAGAGGGATATGGATACCCATGTTGGCTCCCACATACTCCATGATGATCTCATCGGATGAACCACGATGTCGGGGATTCAATCAATGCCGTATACAATTCCCTTTGTCTATCGGTATGATACTTGCCCGAGATTCGATCGTCGGTATCTCTATACCTTGTTCAATCTCGTGACCCAAAGTATTCCTACGGTATCCGGGAGTTGCACAATCTCATGGCCTAAGGAAACGATACTTGACATTGAAAAGCTTTAGCAGACAAACTACACGATCTTGTGCTATGGTTAGGATTGGGTCTTGTCCATCACACCATTCTCCTAATGATGTGATCCCATTATCAATGACATCCAATGTCCATGGTCATGAAACCTTGACCATCTATTGATCAACGAGCTAGTCAACTAGAGGCTCACTAGGGACATGTTGTGGTCTATGTATTCACACATGTATTACGGTTTCCTGTTTACACAATTATAGCATGAACAATAGACAATTATCATCAACTAGGAAATACAATAATAACCATTTTATTATTGCCTCTAGGGCATATTTCCAAAAGTTTCAACCCAATCCGAGAATATTTTCCGTGTGCTTTCAAAATGGTTTTTTAAACGATGTCATGGGCGCATGCGTGTATGGTTGGTCTGAAAACGGACGACGACACGAACGGAGAGAACCGGCAACTACGAACGGATGCAAGTTTTCGAAAACAAGTGGTGATGATATGCAGATGATGTGAATGACGCAATGATGAATGCAACAACTAGACGAATCGCATGACGACAATGGAATAAAAGGGGAATCTTCTAGAGCGTCAGTCTCAGGCTATTGCAACTCTCCTCCACTACACGAGGATCTCGTCCCGAGATCTAAAAATGAGAAGGGGAAGAGAAAGAGAAAGAGGTAAAACTTAGTTGCTTTTCTGACAAACAAGTGAAACCAATGATCATGGAAGGTTTCAACGAGATGAAGACTGACATGAGGAAGAAGCAAGAATTCACAAGAAATTTTTGGCAGCACTTCAGTAGAAAAGAGAGGCAAAATTGATAAGATGGAATGGAACTTTAACATAGAGTACAACACTCCGGAAAAATGAATAAGCAAGAAAGAACATGATCTTGATAAAAGAAGATGATGGTTGAAAGAGAGCAACATGATAACGCCCCCGGAAGAAAATAATAGGAACTAGCTCATTGGAAGGAAAAGAACTAAATATAAAATAACAACTTCTACCACCATTGAACTTGAAAAGCATAGGTGAACGAAGTTGATGGAGAATCAACAACGAAATGAATAGCTTGTTATGGGCTTGTGGAAAACATCTCAAAATTATGAGGTGACAACCTGCCAGAACAGAAACAATTGATTGCTTGAGAGCAACGACATATACAAAACTTGTTTCACCAAGAGGAGGAGGAGGGAACTTGGATCATTTATGACACCATGATAGCAACAATCCTTCAGAAATGCTTCAGGTGAAATCCAATCCAAGATAACTCCGAGAAGATTAGATGGGTTTACTTATCTCATTCGTGACAATTTTCCTTCAAGACTCCTCATAATCAAGAATTTAATAATACCATCTCAAAAGACAATGGAGAAGGAATTGAACTTAGAAATCCAAGATAAATAACACTTTAGCACCTCCTACAAGAATCTTGAAGAACACTTCGAGAAGAAATACATCCTTAACAAACCACCAAGAAGGACCTCTTGGCGAACACCGGGATGAAAGGACGATCAAAAGAATGTGGTTGAAAAGAATAGATTATGATGTTGCAAAGATTTAGATGAAGCTTCGCGAAAAGATGCATGAGAAAAACAAGGAACTCCAGAAAGAAAAGATGAACAACTTATAACCAATAATTTGATATGATGAAAAACTTCAGAAGAAGGATTGGAATCACCTTGATGAAAAGAATAAGAATTATGTTATGCCTATCCCTCATCAAGTTAAATTGATGATAAGCAACGGATTTAGCACACAATTAATTCTTCTTGAAAAGGTTGAAGAGAGAGATAGAACATAAACTTAAATAAGTCTTGAACGAGAACACCGGTAAGAATTAGAAACTAAAGAGGATAATACAAATGAATGCTATAACATGAGAACAAAGAGAGCATGATCCACCTAATATAAAACTTGAACAAAGCACCGGAATAATTGAGATACGAACGAAGAGACGACAATTGAGAAGAATTTGAGAACGAAAGCTAAAATCTGGGAACGAAAAAATCTTCTGAAATGATGGCCTTCGGAGGATTGAGAAATGAACACAATTATGAAATGCACCGGACAGATATGGGAGAAATTTCTCATGAATGGAAAAAATTTGAGAGGATAGCGGAAGCTAAAACCATGAATCTCCAACAATGGATCAAGATTTAAGGGAAACTCGTCTTCGGTCTTCAATGTTGAGAATGATGACGAGAAACAACACCACGAATCACTGAGACACTCCAGGATAATGAATAAAGAACGGTTGAGCCAATGATGAAAATAATTCAAAGCGATCATGGAGAAGGAATATGACTTATGAAAATCATTCTTACATCATTTTTGAAAAGAACTTGAGAGCATCTCCTGGAAAGATTAGAAGAGCCAGGTAAGATCCTGGGGAAAAACCTGTGGGTTATGGGCCCACTCAAAGAAAACTCCGTTGAACCAATTGATTAAAAGAGAGATTGCACCGGTACAAATTAAGAACTTGATGAAGTGAGACCATCAAAATAATTTGGAAGGATTGAAAGAAAACATGAATCTTCTGAGATATCTTCAGCACTCCGGAAAGAATAGAGATATGAATAAGCGAGAGAGGTTTGGATAAGAATTCCAAAATGGGAGAGAAATTAGAGAATGAAAATGATATGATGTACACCAAGAACTTGAATTGAATGCATAGGGAAGGAAAACAAGAATAAGGATATGATGAATTCAAATCACTCGAGGATCTTCACAATGATCCACCGGATACGAAACAAAACTAAAGATGTCGGAAGCATTGATGAAAAGAAAAGCATTTGGATGAGAAATTAATCATTGATGAAAAAAAGGGGCAGGAGGGTGGGAAAAAACAAAGACAACTTAGGATGGATGAAAAGAACTCCGGAAAGAAACACGAGGATTGATCTTGCAAATATTGGAGAGGATAGAATTATCTTGAAGAGAAGCACACCGGTAGGAAAGAATTGATATGATACTTGATTGAGCACAAGAATTAGCAATCCCATAGAAATATGAGAACACTTGTTAGGAAAGTTATGAAATCCCCACTTGACATCGAAGCAACTCATATTACCATATACAAAAGAAAACAAAGTATGGGGCTTATGAAACAAGCCAGAACAAATACATGACAGAGATTCTACTCGATATTTTCATGGTAACGTTCGCACGGGCTCGATCTTATAGTAGCCATCATGTGCAAGGCAGTGCACATGACATAAGATGCATCCCCAAGTCGTAGCAAGCTACAAGGACTCTTTAAAACACAATGAGAACCGTTGTAACAAAGACCATGAACAAACGAATCCACTAGATGTTGAAACCCAACCTCACATCATGACTTGTTGGAAGATAGCCTAGGTAACTACTTGAATTCCCACCTAAGAACTCCCGAATCTTTCTTGGTTATGCAATAGGGTGTTGGGGATACAAGGTGGAAAATATCTCACACAACTAACAAGCCCTACACCCCAACTGTATCCATCCTTCAACACATAACCAGAGGCTTCGGAACTCCATCTATCTCGGACACTCAAAAACACAATGATACTAAGAATGGCAGTACATCCGAACGCTCTCCACTAGTACTGGGGATGCCGGACTCCTCTCTCCACTACAAGTATTGAAGCAATTTCGAGCATCCTCCGTCCTGAGATACTAATGAAACTGAACGATAACGATGTGCCAAGAATCCCTTGGAGCTCTACTCCTAGATAACAGGAGGCACCAAGTAAAGAACTCCGTCACATGGGCATCATATAGATTCCAAAATATCCGCGTGATCCTAAAAAACATTTGAGTGAGAAGAGGAGTAGAATTAAAATTCATAAGTCATGATTCCTCACCAGAGCATAGAAGAGGAGTAAAAAGAATCCTACTCTCCGATATAACTAGACTCAAAATAGTTTTTCACTAGACTCAACTCGTCCAAGTTCGATCAATCAAGGGGTCTCCTAGGTCGGTACAGCCTCTGATACCAACTTGTCACGCCCAAGATGTGATCCTATCCTTATTTTGGCACGAGGGCCTCGACAGGGATAGAAGTGCATCTCGTCGTGTTGCAAGAATGGATATCATTGCAAGTACATTTACAAAAGAGATCAGTATATGGAATTGGCTTACACTCGCCACACGGTACATCAGAGTCACATCAATACAACAACACATTCAAACACCATACAGAAGAGCAGGGTCCGACTATGGACGAAATCAAACGATAAATGACATCCTTCCTTGCTATCCCAGGCTGCCCCCCGCAACGCATCATAGATCGAAGGAGAAGAAGAAGAATAACTCCAAATCAAATCAAGCATCGCTCTCTCGTCAAAGCATCACATTACCGATACCTGCAACTGTTGTTGTAGTAATCTGTGAGCCACATGGACTCAGCAATCTCATTTCCAAGGGTATCAAGACTATTAAAGCTTAATGGGTGGGGTATGGTTAAGTGGTTAGGTTGCAGCAAGCGACTAAGCATTTATTTGAGTGGCTAACTTACAAATACAGAAAGTAAAGTATGGTGGTCTTTGCATAACGGACGTGAACTAGTAATGATCACTAAGTGATCCTGAACACCTACTTACATCAATCATAACTCACCGTGTTCTCTCATTGATAAGGACTCACGAGAAGAGACGGTGACGGTTACGCACACGGTTGGTGTATTTTATTTGGGTTTACTTCAAGTTTGCTATGACCGGGTGTTAAAAAAATCCAAGTTTGCCCCATAACCGCGGGCACGGCTTTTTGAAAGATTTAACTCTGCAGGGGTGCTCCAACTTGTCCATCACAAATTAACCACACGCCGCGGGAATAACCTCGACCACGGATCTCATGATCATCCTAGGCAATTGCAAAGTAAATCCGACACCTCGAGATAACTTGAAAAAGATCAGAGTTCCTCACGCAAGACATTCTAGAAAGGTAAAACAAATCTAGCAAGGTCGTCCGACGTGTCGACGAACCCGATAGGAGCCACGTATCTCATTCTCAAGACACAAGAAGATGAGCGCAGCATACAGTGGCCTGATAGAAATCACCCGAGATGCCCCGGGTTGGCCCCGCACACGACTCTAGTTTGGACCAACACTCATGAGGAGCACTGGCCCGGGGTTTGATTAAATTATCCGCGGGTGTCGGTGGGTCCCTATGCAATTTATTAGTTATTAGGAAAATGTATTACCAATGTTGGGCCTTGCCAGACAAGCTTTATCCTATAATAAAAATCAAGGGGGTCCGCATAACAACCCCGAGCATGTTAGGAGTGCTGAATTATGGAACATAGCACCGGTTCACAAGTAACTAGGGCGGCAAAACTTGAACAAAACACCGAGCAAAAGGTCAAGCCTTCCACCTTTTACCAAGTATATATGTGAACTAAATTAAATAGCAATAATATTGTGATAACAAAATAATGTCCATGTTTATATGGAAGAAATTGCACCTGCACCTAGAAACGCTATAAAAAGGGATGAGCAAGCAGTAACATAGCCAAACAAAGGTTGCTAGGAAGGTGGAGGGTTAGAGGCTTCATGGAAATGTTGGGAGGCTTGACAAACAAGTGGTAGGTAGAGAGACATAGCAGTAGAAAAACGAGACAACTGGCATGGCAATGATAGTAGTGGTTCCAGGGAAATGTGTCATCTTGCCTGAGATCCCGCTCGGAAGAAGAACGAGTCCATGAAGAAGACGAGCCAACGTAGTCGAACGAATCCTCACACTCCGAATGCTTTCGGAACTCTATCAAGAAGAAGCAATCCAAAACAACAATCAACACACGGAAAACACCACAACATGTGCATGACATGATGAGCAAACAAATATGATGCATGTCCGGTTTAAATATGCAAGGCATGGCAAATCACATCAAACAACTACTACACATTAAAGTGAAGCTCAATATCCACGAGTTGGATATTTACGAAACTTCACATTCGAATTATTTAGTTCTCTCTCATTAGGTACACGACAATATTAAATGTTGTTAAACATGGCAAGAGGGGGAAGCATAAGTAAACTATCTATCTAGGCATCTTAAATGAGGCCGGAAACAACTTATAGCATTTCCGAAATGACCCCATATGTTAATTTCGAAATTGGTCCAGATCTGAACTAACCATATTTTATATTTTTTAAACAAAAAATAAAGCATACGATGCAATTCTACATGTCATTCTAGACGATTTACGTATATGGAACATCTCAAATGGAGCTACGGTCTAAAAGATATGACCTTCAAAAGATGCATATGTCATGAATGCAAAATGCATGAAAATGACAACCACAAACATTTCAAATCATTAATGCAGCAAGATATTATGATACTATATAAAATTCTAAGCAAGTTTCACATATGGCATGCCCAAAACGGAGCTATGGTTCAACCGCAAACACCCATACAAGGTTTAGAGCAAACCTGCCCAAAACAGGAACATAGCATATTGCACGCATGAAAACAACAAGCTACAAGATCCTAAAATGCATAAACTAAGCATGGGGCAGTATCATATAACACACACTTCATTTCATCTTCACATATCATACTCAAAAGAGGCACGGATCACATGGTAGGAAGCTCACAACCTTGCTAATTGAAAACAGTTTCAGACTTAATGTAAATAGCAGTTTTTGATAGTGCAGTTTTTATCACGAAGGCATATTGATAGCAGTAAAACTCTGAGCTACATGAAATATTATGGCATGAAACTTAACCGCATGCTAGAGGGCCTTGTGAACTTCAAATAACTCCACTACACCAACCACAAAAGGGTTCTAGATCACTAGCAAAACACATGGCAAAACTGTTACAAAATATTACAGATTCCAGACTTGGAAATATTTTGGACACTTCAAAACAGCAACTCTTTATAGCATGTTGGCAACAAGAAAACAACACCTAAACATGGATTTCTATAGCACACAAAATGACCAGGGCCTAGCACACATGTCAAAGAGCATGCCTCATGTTCAACAACAATTCATATCATGCATGGACTAAATCACACGAAAATAGCAAAATAGCATCATAGCAAAAATGACATGCACACAACTTACTCAAATGACAAAAAATGCACAAATAAATCCTATGGATTTTTCTACCCCAAAATCATATATATTATGCATATGTTCATGTAGGAAAATATTTCACAATTAATAATGCAAGTTTATGGCATAACCTATTAGCAAGTAAGTTATGAAATTAAATACAAACAAAATATAACACACACTTCATTTCATCTTCACATATCATACTCAAAAGTGGCACGGATCACATGGTAGGAAGCTCACAACCTTGCTAATTGAAAACAGTTTCAGACTTAATGAAAATAGCAGTTTTCAACAGTGCAGTTTTTATCACGAAGGCATATTGACAGCAGTTAAACTCTGATCTACATGGCATATTATGGCATGAAACTTAACTACATGCTAGAGGGCCTTGTGAACTTCAAATAACTCCACTACACCAACCACAAAAGGGTTCTAGATCACTAGCAATACACATGGCAAAACAGTTAGAACATATTACAGATTCCAGACATAGAAATATTTTGGACCCTTCAAAATAGCAACACTTTATAGCATGTTGTCAACGGGAAAACAACACCTAAACATGGATTTTGATAGCACCCAAAATGACCAGGGCCTAGCACACATGTCCAAGAGCATATCTCATGTTCAACAACAATTCATATCATGCATGGATTAAATCACACGAAAATAGCAAAAGAGCATCATATCAAATATGAAATGCACACAACTTACTCAAATGACAAAACTAAATGCACAGATAAATCCTATAGATTTTTTGCCCAAAAATCATATATATCATGCATATGTTCATGTAGGAAAATATTTCACAATTAATTATGCAAGTTTATGGCATAATCTGTTAGCAAGTAATTTATGCTATTAAATACAAACAGCAAGTAATCATTTTTAAATATTTATGAAAGTGGGATATAGCTAAACTATACAAAATTCCACACGATTTACATATATAAAACATTTCGATCCGGTGCACGGTTATTTAATTATTGGCATTTTAACATCATGCTTTTCTGTAATTAAAAAAACATAGGGGCCAGATATGCTAGGCGCATGATAGAAAAACATCCACATGGTGAGGAATAGGGGTGGATCACCCTTGGGCTTGGCCCAAGCTGGAGAGGAGGCAGACGAGGCTGGGCCTAGGAGCGGTGTTGGGCCGACCCGGGCTCGGGCGCGTCAACGGCGAGCAGGCGCCATCTTTCTCGTGCGCTCGGACAAGGCAGTACGCCATGGCGGCGTGCAAGAACACGGGCGATGGTTGGCAGCGCATGGGAGGCGACAGCGGGCCATGGGATGCCAGGAAAAGAGTGGATCGGGTCGAGGGCGTCCGGACCCGGTGGCTACAGCGAGGTCCCGGCGACGGCGAGCCGGACCTTGAGGCCATGGCGGCTGGGTGTCCCTGCGAGGAGAGAGAGGGAAGATGAGAGAGAGAAAAGTGGGAGGAGAGAAGAGGAGCGGTGGTGGGGTTCGGCCTGGCTTCGGCGGTGACATCATCGCAACGGCTCCCTGGACAGCGGGCGAAGGCGGGGTTGACGCGGGGCAACACGGGTTCTGCGGGCGGCAGGGAGCTCAAGGCTCTGGGGAGCGGCGGCCGGATCGGATGGGCTCACGGCAGGCCACGGATGGGCCACGGCAGGCCTGGCAAGGGGAGGTTGTTGGCACGGCTCGGAGGACGCTAGTGGCACGGAAAACAAGGTGGGATTAGGGTTAGCCAAATTAGGAAGGGTAGGGTGTTTATATAGGGTAGGAGGGCTAGGTTAGGGGGTTCTGCACCGTTTTCGGACCTTCCGATCGCGATCGCATGACTCCGGTCGCGGGGTTAGGCTAGGATGGGCTAGTGGGATATGTAGGTGGGTTAGGTGGAGATGAGTGGGAGGTTTGTGACCCGTGACACGAGGTTTGAAAATACCGAAAAACGTCCTATAATAAATCGATGACTGCACTACTACGGTTGACCGATGGGGTATCAAATGACCTCGGAATGTGACGAAATTTGGCAGGTGGTCTACCAACACTATAATAAGATCGCAAGCCATGTTTCAACCCAATCCTAGAATATTTTCCGTGCGCTTTAAAAATGTTTTTTGAATGATGCCACGAGCGCTTGCGTGTGTGGTTAGTCTGAAAACGGACAACGACACGAACGGAGAGCACTGGCAACTACGAACGGATGTAAGTTTTAGAAAATGAGTGGCAATGCTATGCAGATGATGTGAATGATGCAATGATGAATGCAACAACCAGATGAATCGCACGATGACAATGGAATAAAAGGGGAATCTTCTGGTGCGTCGGTCCCGGGCTGTTACAACTACTCCCTCCTCATCATGGCCTCCGTCGGGATTATGAAGATGCCCACCAATGATGGTTTTCCTCCTCCGGCAGGGTATTAGAAAGGCTCCAGATGTTTTTTTATACAGAGAAATGCGATGGCGGAGTGGAAGTTTTTGTTAACTTTCGGGGGTTTCTGGATGGTGGAGCGGAAGTACTGTTGGAAATATGCACTAGAGGAAATAATTAATCAGTTATTATCATATTTCCTTGTTCATGATAATCATTTATTATCCATACTATAATTGCATTGATCGGAAAGTCAGATACATGTGTGGATACATAGACAACACCATGTCCCTAGTATACCTCTAAAAGACTAGCTCGTTAATCAAAGATGGTTAAAGGTTTCCTGGCCATGGACATGAGATGTTATCTGATAATGGGATCACATCATTAGGAGAATGATGTGATGGACAAGACCCAAACTATAAACGTAGCATATGATCGTGTCAGTTTATTGCTACAATTTTCTGCATGTCAAGTATCTGTTCCTATGACCATGAGATCGTGCAACTCACTCACACCGGAGGAGTACCTTGTGTGTATCAAATGTCACAACGTAACTGAGTGACTATAAAGGTGCTCTACATGTATCTCCGAGGGTGTCTGTTGGGTTGGCATGGATCAAGACTGGGATTTGTTACTCCATGTGATGGAGAGGTATCTCAGGGCCCACTCGGTAATACAACACCACAATGAGCCTTGCAAGCAAAGTGACAAAAGAGTTAGCCACATGATGTTATATTATGAAACGAGTAAAGAGACTTGCCGGTAATGAGATTGAACTAGGTATGGAGAGACCGACGATCGAATCCCGGGCAAGTAACATAGCGAAGAACAAAGGGAATAGCATACGGGATTAACTGAATCCTTGACACATAAGTTCAACCGATAAAGATATTCATAGAATATGTAGGATCCAATATGATCCTCCAGGTCCCGCTATTGGTTGTTGACCGTAGTGGTGTCTCGGTCATGTCTACATAGTTATCGAACCCGCAAGGTCTGCACACTTAAGGTTTGGTAACGTTTTGGTAGTATAGAATTATGTATGGTGGTGACTTAAGATTGTTCGGAGTCCCGGATGAGATCCCATACATCACGAGGAGCTCCAGAATGGTCCAAAGGTAAAGATTGATATATAGGAAATCCTGTTTTGGTCACCGGAAAAGTTTTGGGCTCATCGGTAGTGTACCGGGAGTGCCGAGAGGGTACCGGGGGACCATCGAGAGGGGTGTATCAAGATAAGAGGCTACATGGGCTCTGGGAGGAGGTAAACCAGCCCCTGGTGGGATGGCCGAAGCCTCCCCTAAGGGCCCATGCGGCTGGAGTGGAGGGAGGAGGCAAGGTGGAAAGGCTTCCAAGTGGGGAAGGAGTCCTACTAGGAGTAGGATTGGAGTCCAACTACCTCTCCTCCCCACTTCGGCCGAACCAGAGGACAGCCCTAGGGTGCAGCCTCCCCTCCCCTCCTCCTATATATACTAGAGGTTTAGAGGTGAGGACTAACCCTAATTGCCACGTGCTCCCTTTACTTCATCTAGATCAGTTTTCTCCTCTAGTCTAGTTCGCGGTGCTTAGGCGAAGCCCTGCCGGAATAGTTCCACCACCATCGACAGCATGCCATCGCACTACCAGAGAACTCATCTACCTTTTCTCCCCCTCTTGCTGGATCAAGAAGGCGGGGACCGTCATCAAGCTTTACGTGTGCTGAACGCGGAGGTGTCGTCCATTTGGCGCTAGATCGGAAGGACTGTGATCAAGATCACGAGACGATTCGTGATTGGATCGTGGGACGGATCATGGTGGGATCGAGGGAAGGATCGTGACTGTATCGCAAGATGGATCGTGATGGGATCATAGAACGCTTGGTGATTTGGATCGCGAAGACGCTCGGTGATTTCGATCGCAGAACGCTCGGCGTTTCTTAACCCTTCCCGCTTAGCGATCTACAAGGGTATGTAGATCCACTCTCACTCTCGTAGATGCTCATCACCATGGATAGATCTTGCATGTGTATGGGAAATTTTTAGTTTCACATGCATCGTTCCCCAACATTGGCATCATGAGCTAGGTCTATGTGTAGATGAGATCACGAGTAGAACACAAAGGAGTTTGTGGGCGTTGATGCTTAGATTGCTTCCTTCCTTGGTCGTGTTTTGGTTCAGCGGTATTGTGGGATGAAGCGGCCTAGACCAACCTTACTCGTACGCTTACGAGAGACTGGTTCCATCCAATGATGTGTAACTTTGTTGCACAAAGATGGCTGGCGGGTGTCTGTCTCTACTCTAGTTGGATCGGATTAGACAAAGGCGGTCCTTGAGAAGGTTGAATAGAAATTTGTGTACCACTGTTGTGGTTTTTGCGTAGGTGAGAATTGTTCTTGCTAGATACCCGTAGCATCCACATAAAACATGCAACAACAATTAGAGGACGTCTAGCTTGTTTTTGTAGGGTATGTTGTCATATGATATGGCCAATTACATGATGAGATATATGTGATGTATGAGATGATCATTTTTTGTATAGAATATCATGACTTGCATGTCGATGAGTACGGCAACCGGCAGGACTCAAAGGTTTGTCTTTAATTATTGTATGACATGTGTGTCAATCATTAAGCGCTATGTAATTCTTTAATTTATCGCTAAGCGGTAGCAATAGTAGAAGCATGGTGGGTGCGACAACCCCGATGGCGACACAATGATGGATATCATTGTGATTGAGATCATGGTGTCGTGCTGGTGACAATGGAGATCATGCTGGTGCTTTAAGGATGGAGATCAAAAGCACATGTTCATGGCCATATCATGCCACTTATGATTTGCATGTGATGTTAATCCTTTTATGCACCTTGTTTTTCTTAGGACGATGGTAGCATTATAAGTTGATCCCTCACTTACATTTCAAGATAAATTGTGTTCTGCTCGACTGTGCACCATTGCGAAAGTTCGTCGTGTCGAGACACCACGTGATGATCGGGTATGATAGACTCTATGTTCACATACAACAGGTGCAAGCTAGTGGTGCACGTGCAGAACACTCGGGTTAAACTTGACGAGCCTAGCATGTACAGACATGGCCTCGGAACACAAGAGACCGAAAGGTCGAACATGAGTCATATAGTAGATATGATCAACATGATGATGTTCACCATTGAAAACACCTCAACTCATGTGATGATCAGACTTGAATTGGTAAATTTGGATATTGTATCACTCGAATGACCAGAGGCATGTCAATTTGAGTGGGAGTTCGTAGGTAATATGATTAATTGAACTCATTATCATGAACATAGTCAAAATGTCTTTGCAAATTATGTTGTAGATTACTAGCTCGCGTTGTAGCTCCCTTGAATTTTTATATGTTCCTAGAGAAATAGAGTTGAAAGGTGTTGGTAGAAATAATGTGGACTGGGTTCGTGATCTGAGGATTGTCCTCACTGCTGCACAGAAGGCTTATGTCCTTAATGCACTGCTCGGTGCGCCACCCCCTCTAGCGTCATATGTAGATGTTGTGAACATGTGGCAGGCACGTTCTGATGACTTGATAGTTCAGTGTGTCATGCATTACGGCTTAGAATTGAGGCTCCAAAATGTTTTGAAGGTCACGGAACATATCAGATGTTCTAAGAGCTGAAATTAGGATCTGAGGCTCGTGCCCGTGTTGTCAGGTATGAGACCTCCAACAAGATTCTTTGCGTGCAAGATCAAGGAGAATAGCTCAATCGTTGAGCATGCGCTCAGATTTTCTGGGTGCTACAATCGCTTGAATCAAGTGGGAGTTGATCTTCCAAATAAGATAGTGATTGATATAGTTCTCCAAGTCACTGTCACTAAGCAACTAGAGCTTCATGATGAACTATAAAATGCTACGGATGGAAATAATGATCCCTGAGCTATTCGCGATGTTTGACACCGCAAAGGTAGATATCAACAAGGAGCATCAAGTGTTGATGGTTAGTGAAACCACTAGTTTCAAGAAGGGAAAGGGCTAGGAGCGAAAATTCATGGATGGCAAGTCAGTTGCTGCTCCAGTGAAGCAACCCAAGGTTAAACCATAACCTGAGACTAAGTGCTTCTATTATGAGGAGAACGGTCGCTGAAGCGGAACAACCTTAGATACTTTCTAGATAAGAAGGATGGCAACGTCGACATAAGCATATTTGATATACATGTTATTAATGTGTACCTTGCTAGTACTCCTAGTAGCACCTGGGTATAGGATACCGGTTAGGTTGCTAAACGTTAGTAACTCCAAATAAAAGCTACAAAATAAATGGATGCTAGCTAAGGGTGAGGTGACGATGAGTGTTGGAAGTGTTTCCAAGGTTGATGTGATCACCATCAGACGCTCTCCCTAACTTCGGGATTAATGATGAACCTAAATAAAGATTTGATGTTTGCGTTGAGCATGAACGTGATTAGATCGTGTTTATTGCAATACGGTTATTCATTTAAGTTAGAGAATAACGGTTATTCTGTTTACATGAATAATACCTTCAATGGTCATGCACCCGATGAGAATGGTTTATTGAATCTTGTTCGTAGTAATACACATGTTCATAACATTGATGCGAAAAGATACAAAGTGAATAACGATAATACCACATACTTGTGGCACTGCCGCTAAATGTCATATTGGTGTAAAGCGCATGAAGAAACTCCATGTTTGTGGATCTTTGGACTCTTTCAATTTTGAATCGGTTGAGACATGGGGACCATGCCTCATGGGCAAGATGACAAAAAACCCGTTTTCTGGCTTGATGGAATGGGCAAGTGACTTATTGGAATTGATACATGCTGATGTATACGGTCCAATGAGTGTTGTAGCATGAAGTGGATATCGTTATTTTCTTACCTTCACTAATGATTTGAGTAGATATAATGTATATTTACTTAATGAAACACAAGTCTGAATCGTTTGAAAAGTTCAAACAAAATCAGAGTGAAGTTTGAGATCATCGTGTCAAGAAGATAAAATGTCTACGATATGATCGTGGAGGTGAATATCGTAGTTACGAGTTTGGTATACAACATAAGACAATGTGGAAGTTGTTTCACAACTCACACCACCTGGAACAACATAGTGTCATGGTGTGCCCGAACATCATAGTCGTGCTCTATTGGATATGGTGCAAACTATGATGTCTCTTATTGATTTGCCACTATCATTTCGGGGTTATGCATTAGAGACAACTACATTCACTTTAAATAGGGCACCATCTAAGTCCGTTGAGATGACACCATATGAATTTTGGTTTGACAGAAACCTAAGATGTCATTTCTTAATGTTTGGGGCTGCAACGCTTATGTAAAAAATGGTTTTCACCTAATGAGCTTGAACCCAAAGTGGACAAATGCATCTTCATAGAATACCCTAATGTAACAGTTGGGTAAACCTTCTATCTTAGATCCAAGCACAAAGTGTTTGTTGCTAAAATGGTTACTTTCTCGAGAAAGAGTTTCTCTCGAAAGAATTGAGTGGGAGGAAGATAGAACTTGATGAGGTTGTTGAACCTTTGTTTCCACCAGAGAGTAGCGCAACGCATAAAACTGTTTGTATGGAGCCTACGTCAGTTGAAGAGGAAGTTAATGATGATGATCATGAAGCTTCATATCAAGTTACTATTGAACCTTGTAGGTCAACAAGGGCGCGTACTGCTCCTGTGTGGTACAACAACCCTATCTTAGAGGTCATGTTTTCGCACAACGATGAGCCTATGAGCTATGGAGAAGCGATGATGGACCCAGATTCTGACAAATGGCTAGGGGCCATGAAATCCGAGAAAGCATCCATGTATGAAAACCTAGTATGGACTTTGGTAGACTTGCTCGTTGAATGGCAGGTCGTTGAGTAAAAATGGACCTTTAAGATAAAGGCGGACACTCATGGTGAACGTCACCATTTATAAAGCTCGACTTGTCGCAAAGAAGTTTCCACCAATTTTAAGGAGTTGACTACGATGAGACTTTCTCACCCGTAGCGATGCTAAAAGTCTGTTGGAATTATGTTAGCAGTTGTTGCATTTTTCAATTATGAAATCTGGCAGATGGATGTCAAAACATCGATTCCCCCTTGAGGAAAGGTTGTATGAGATACAACCAGAAGGTTTTGTCAGTCCTAAGGATGCTAAAAGGTGTGCAAGCTCCAGTGATCCTTGTATGGACTGGAGAAAGCATTTCGGAGTTGAAATATACGCTTTGATGAGGTGACCAAAGTTTTCTAGGTTTATACAAGGTTTATAAGAAACTTGTATTTACAAGAAAGTGAGTGGGACCACTATAGAAATTTTGATAAGTATATGTGGATGACATATTGTTAATCGGAAATAATGTAGAATTTCTGGAAAGCATAAAGGGTTTTTTGAAAGGAGTTTTTCAAAGGAAAACCTGGATAAAGCTACTTAATTTTTGGGCATCGAGATCTATGGAGATAGGTCAAGACGCTTGATAAAACTTTCAATGAGTACATACCTTGACAAGATTTTGAAAGAGTTCAAAATAGACCAGTCAAAGAAAGAGTTCTTGCCCTATTTGTGAGGTGTGGAGTTGAGTGAGACTCAAAGCCCGACCACAGCAGAATAAAGAGAAAGGACGAAGGTCATCCCCTATGCCTTGTCCATAGGCTCTATATAGTATGCCATGTTGTGTACCACACCTGTGTGTGCCTTGCCATGAGTCTGTCAAGGGGTACAACAGTGATCCAGGAGTGGATTACTGGACAGTGGTCAAAATTATCCTTAGTAACTAGAGGACTAAGGAGATGTTTCTCGGTTATGGATGTGATAAAGAGTTCGTCATAAAGAGTTATGTTGATGCAAGCTTTAACACCGATCCGGTGACTCTTAGTAGCAATCCGAATACATATAGTGGAGTAGCCATTTGGAAAAGCTCCAAGTGGAGCATGGTAGCGATGTCTTCAGTATGACATAGAGATTTGCAAAGTACACACAGATCTGAATGTCGCAGACTCGTTGACTAAAACCTCTTTCATATGCAAAACATGATCGAACCCTAGAACTCATCGGGTGTGAGACTCATAACAAATCACATAGCGATGTGAGCTAGATTTTTGGCTCTAGTGAAAGTGGGGGACTATTGGAAATATGCCCTAGAGGCAATAACAAATTAGTTATTATCATATTTCCTTGTTCATGATAATCGTTTATTATCCATGCTAGAATTGTATTGATTAGAAACTCAGATACATGTGTGGATACATAAACAACACCATGTCCCTAGTATGCCTCTAAAAGACTAGCCAAAGCTTTCCTGGCCATGGACATGACATGTTATTTGATAACGGTATCACATCATTAGGAGAATGATGTGATGGACAAGACCCAAACTATAAACATAGCATATGATCATGTCAGTTTATTGCTACAGTTTTCTGCATGTCAAGTATTTGTTCCTATGACCATGAGATCATCCAACTCACTAACACCGAAGGAGTATCTTGTTTTTATCAAACATCGCAATGTAACTGGGTGACTATAAAGGTGCTCTATCGGTATCTCCGAGGGTGTGTGTTGAGTTGGCATGGATCAAGACTGGGATTTGTTGCTCTCTGTGACGGAGAGGTATCTCAGCGCCCAGTCGGTAATACAACATCACAATAAAGCCTTGCAAGCAATGTGGCTAAGTGTTAGCCATGGGATCTTGTATTATGGAACGAGTAAAAAGACTTGCCGATAACGAGATTGAACTAGGTATGGAGATACCAACGATCGAATCTCGGGCAAGTAACATACCTAAGAACATAGGGAATAGCATACGGGATTAACTGAATCCTTGATATGGAGATTCAACCGATAAAGATCTTCATAGAATATGTAGGAGCCAATATGGGCATCCATGTCCCGCTATTGGTTATTGACCGTAGAGGTGTCTCGGTCATGTCTACATAGTTCTCGAACCCGTAGGGTCTGCACACTTAAGGTTTGGTGACGTTTCGATAGTATAAAGTTATGTCTGGTAGTGACCAAAGGTTGTCCGGAGTCTCGAATGAGATCCCAGACGTCATGAGGAGCTCTAGAATGGTCCGGATGTAAAGATTGATATATTGGCAGTCCTGTTTTGGTCCCAGAAAAGTTTCGGGCTCATCGGTAGTGTATCGGGAGTGCCGGGAGGGTACCGGGAGACCATCAGGAGGGGTGTCTTGACCCAAGAGGCTACATGGGCTATGGGAAGAGGTAAACCAGCCTCTGGTGGCCTGGTCGAAGACTCCCCTAAGGTCCCACGCGGCTGGAGTGGAGGGAGGAGGCAAAAGCCCAAAGGTGGAAAGGCTTCCAAGTGGCGGAGGAGTCCTGCTAGAAGTAGGATTGGAGTCCATCTCTCTCCTCCCCATTTCGGCCGAACCAAAGGGCAGCCCTAGGGCGCAGCCTCCCCTCCCCCTCCTCCGATATATACTAGAGGTTTAGAGGTGAGGGCTAACCCTAATTGCCATGCGCTCCCCCTACTTCATCTAGATCAGTTTTTCTCCTCTAGTCTAAATCGGCGGTGCTTAGGCGAAGCCCTGCCGGGATAGTTCCACCACCTTTGCTGCCACGCCGCCGCGCTACCGGAGAACTGATCTACCTCTTTGCCCCCTATTGCTAGATAAAGAAGGCAGATATCGTACTCAAGCTGTACGTGTGCTGAACGAAGTGGTGTCGTTCGTTCAGCACTAGATCAGAAGGACCGTGATCACGATCTCGAGACGATTCGTGATTGGATCGCGGGACAGATCATGATGGGATCGCGGGACGGATTGTGATTGGATCGCGAGATGGGTCATGATGGGATCGCGGGACGCTCGGCGATTTGGATCGCGAAGATGTTCGACTACATCAACCGCGTTTCTTAACGCTTCCCGCTTAGTGATCTACAAGGGTGTGTAGATCCACTCTCCCTCTCGTAGATGCTCATCACCATGGATAGATCTTGCGTGTGCGTAGGAAATTTTTTGTTTCCCATGCAACGTTCCCCAACAGTCACCACGGGTATCCACATGCAAGAGAAACATCAAGTGATCTCAAATCCAATATTCAATCCGACATAACAAAATCTCAAAGGGAAAGATTCAATTCAGCACAACAAGATAGCAAAGGAAGAAAACCATATAATCCAACTATATTAACAAAGACCGTGATACATCAAGATCAGGCCATGTCAAGAACAAGAGAGGGAGCAAGAGAGAGATGAGAATAAATACATAGCTACTGTTATATACCCTCAGCCCTGAGGGTGAACTACTCCCTCCTCATCATGGCCTTTGTTAGGATGATGAAGATGCCGACCGATGATGGTTTTTCCTCCTCCGGCAGGGTACTGGAAAGGCTCCAGATAGTTTTTTTATACAAAGAGTTGTGATGGAAGAGCGGAAGTTTTTGTTAACTTTCGAGGGTTTCTGGCTTTATAGGATTTTTCAGCATTGGAATCACGTCAACCGGAGCCACGGGGGGCCCACAAGCTAATAGGACGCGTCTAGGGGGGTGGGCGCATCATGTTGTCTTGTGGCCCACAGGTGGCTCCCCTCCGGTGGTCCTTCGCTCTGGTATTTCTTATTTTGTCCAGAAAAATCTAAAAAGTTTTGGGCGATTCGAAGAACTTTTATTTTTTGCACAAAAATAACACCATGGTAATTTTGCTGAAAACAACATCAGTTCAGGTTAGTTCTAAATAAATCATATAAAGTGCATCAAAACCATATAAAATTATTGTAAACATAGGTAAATATGCCATGGATACTTCATAAATTATCGATACATTGGATACGTATCACATACCAGGCTCGGTTATGCTTGTTTGAGGCCATGCAGTGCTTTGTGAGTGTGAAGACTTATTCACGATGCTTTGGATCTTCGAATCTAAGGGGCTATGCAACATATACTTCTTTAGTCTTTCCATTAAGGCATACAATCTTCACATCCATTTGATAGACACAAATATCATGATGATGTTGGAAATATGCCCTAGAGGCAACAATAAATTAGTTATTATCATATTTCCTTGTTCATGATAATCGTTTATTATCCATGCTAGAATTCTATTGATCGGAAACTCAGATACATGTGTGGATACATAGACAACACCATGTCCCTAGTATGCCTCTAATATACTAGCTAGTTGATCAAAGATGGTCAAGGTTTCTGAGCCATGGACATGAGATGTCATTTGATAACGGGATCACATCATTAGGAGAATGATGTGATGGACAAGACCCAAACTACAAACGTAGCACATGATCGTATCAGTTTATTGCTACAGTTTTCTGCATGTCAATTATCTGTTCCTATGACCATGAGATCGTGCAACTCACTCACACCGGAGGAGTACCTTGTGTGTATCAAATGTCACAACGTAACTGAGTGACTATAAAGGTGCTCTACAGGTATCTTCGAGGGTGTCTGTTGGGTTGGCATGGATCAAGACTGGGATTTGTTACTCCATGTGATGGAGAGGTATCTCAGGGCCCACACGGTAATACAACACCACAATGAGCCTTGCAAGCAAAGTGACAAAAGAGTAAGCCACATGATGTTATATTATGAAACGAGTAAAGAGACTTGCCGGTAACAAGATTGAACTAGGTATAGAGATACCGATGATCGAATCTCGGGCAAGTAACATACCGAAGAACAAAGGGAATAGCATATGGGATGAACTGAGTCCTTGATATAGAGGTTCGAACGATAAAGATCATCATAGAATATGTAGGAACCAACATGGGCATCCAGATCCCGCTATTGACTATTGACCAGAGAGGTATCTCGGTCATGTCTGCATAGTTCTTGAACGCACTGGGTGTGAACACTTAAGGTTCGATGACATTTCAGTATAGTTGAGTTATGTATGTTGGTGATCGAAGGTTGTTCGGAGTCTCGGATGAGCTCCTGTATGTCACGAGGAGCTCCGGAATGGTCCGGAGGTAAAGATAGATATATAGGAAGTCCCATTTTGTTCATCGGAAATGTTTCAGGTGTTTCCGGTAGTGTACCGGGAGTGCCGAAGGGCCATCGGGAGGGGCCACCTACATCGGGAAGCAACATGGACCTGAGGGGTGTTGCACCAGCCCTTAGTGGGCTGGGAAAACCAGCCCTACAAGGCCCATGCATCTAGGAAAGGGTGGGAAAGTAAAAAAACCATAAGGGGGAAGGAAAATCCAAATTAGGAAGGAGTCCTGATAGGATTCCACCTCCCTTGTTTGGTTCGGCCGAACCTACTTGGAATAGGGGCCAAGGCTGCCTCCTCTCCCCTTCCTCCTATATATATTGAAGGATTTTGAGGGAAGCCCCTAACCCTAATTGCTACATGTTGCCCTCTTCTTCCCTAGATAAGTTTTCCTCTAGATTAGTTCTGCGATGCTTGGGTGAAGCCCTGCAGGATTAGTTCACCACCACCGCCACCACGCCGTTGTGCTGTTGGAGAACTCATATACCTCTTCGCTCTCCCTTGCAGGATCAAGAAGGTAGATATCGTCATCGAGTTGTACGAGTGCTGAACACGGAGGCGTCGTATGTTCAGTGCTAGATCAGAAGGACCGTGATCATGACAGCGAGACAATTTGTGATTTGATCCCGGGATGGATCGTGATGGGATCTCGGAACAGAAAGTGATTGGATCGCGAGATGGATCATGATGGGATCGCGGGACGCTCGGTGATTTGGATCGCAAAGATGTTCGACTACATCAACCGCGTTTCTTAATGCTTCCCGCTTAGCGATCTACAAGGGTATGTAGATCCACTCTCCCTCTCGTAGATGCTCATCACCATGGATAGATCTTGCGTGTTGATACGTCTCCAATGTATCTACAATATTTTATTGTTCCATGCTATTATATTATCTATTTTGGATGTTTTATATGCATTAATATGCTAGTTTATATTATTTTTGGGACTAACCTGTTAATCTAGAGCCTAGTGCCAGTTTCTGTTTTTCCTTGTTTTTGAGAATTGCGGATAAGAAATATTAAATAGAGTCCAAATGGAATAAAACCTTCAGAATGATTTTTTCTGGAACGAAAGGAAACCAGGAGACTTTAGAACCAAGGCAGGAGAGCCACCATGGGGCCACAAGCCCTAGGGGCACGCCCAGGGTGGTAGGGCGTGCCCAGCAGGCTTGTGGGCCCATGGTGGCTCTCCCAACCCTAATCTGCAGCCTATAAATTCCCAAATATTCCATCATTATCAAAATGAGCCACAAAAGCACTTTTACGCCGCCAGAAGCCTCTATTCCCGAGAGATCCAATCTTGGAGCCTTTTTCGGTAATCTACGAGAGGGGGATTCGATCATGGAGGGCATATACATCAACTCCATAGCCCCTCCGATGATGCGTGAGAAGTTCACCACAGACCTTCGGTTCCATAGCTAGTAGCTAGATGGCTTCTTCTCTCTCTTTTCTCTTCAATACCATGTTCTTCATGATCTTCATGGAGACCTATCCGATGTAATACTCTTTTATGGTGTGTTTGTCGAGATCCGATGAATTGTGGGTATATGTTCAGATTATCCATGAATATTATTTGAGTCTTTCCTGAATTCTTATATGCATGATTTCATATCTTTGCAAGTCTCTTAAAGTTATTGGTTTGGTTTGGCCAACTAGATTGGTAATTCTTGCAATAGGAGAAGTGCTTAGTTTTGGGTTCAATCTTGCGGTGTCCTCACCCGGTGACAAAGTAGGGGCAGCGAGGCACGTATTGTATTGTTGCCATCAAGGATAACAAGATGGGGTTTTAATCATATTGCTTGAGTTTATCCCTCTACATCATGTCATCTTACCTAATGTGTTACTCTGTTCTTCATGAACTTAATACTCCAGATGCATGCAGGAGTTGGTCGATGTGTGGAGTAATAGTAGTAGATGCAGAATCGTTCCGGTCTACTTGACACAGACGTGATGCCTATATGCATAATCATTGCCTTGGATATCTTCATAATTATTCACTTTTCTGTCAATTGCTCGACAGTAATTTGTTCACCCACCGTAATACTTGCTATCATGAGAGAAGCCTCTAGTGAAACGTATGGCCCCCGGGTCTATTTTACATCTTATACTTTCAGATTTAAAACAAATAATACCAAAAATACATTTCTGCATTATTTTACCTTTTGTTTTACTTTCCGTTCAAGCAATCTATCTCTATCAGATCTCATCCTTGCAAGTAACCTCGAAGGGGTTGACAACCCCTTTATAGTGTTGGGTGCAAGAGTTTGATTCATTGTGTAGGTTCACATATTGGGGACTTGCTTGTATCTCCTACTGGATTGATACCTTAGTTCTCAACAACTGAGGGAAATACTTATCTACTTTGCTGCATCACCCGTTCCTCTTCACGGAAACCAATCCATGCTCGAGAAGTAGCAAGAAGGATTTTTGGCGCCGTTGCCGGGGAGATCTACATCAAGCCTACCAAGTACCCATCACAAACTCATCTCTTGCATTTACATTATTTTCCATTTGACTCTCGTTTTCCTCTCCCCCACTTCTAAAACGATTTTCAGAAAATACCAAAAAGATTTGCCTTTTTATTCGCCCTTCTTCCGTTTGCCTTTTCGTTGCTATGTTTCCTTGTGTTGCCATGTGCCTTCGATTTGCTTGCATCTTCGCTTGCTAAAAATCTAATGATATCGATTTTATCCACTTTCTAATATTTTCAAAATACCAAATTATGATGAACCAATTTCTAGTGAGTTGAGTGCACTTGATTATCTCTATGAAGTTTTTTTTGAAAATCATGAATCTGAAAATCTTGATGAAGTGTGGAAAGAAGAAATTTGTAAGGATATTCATGATAGTTCCTTGAATGAAAAGCATGATTTCCATGTTGTTAGTATGAATTCTCTGAATATCCATGATGCTAATGATATGCGAAACCACAAGCTTGGGGATGCTATGCTTGATGAATATGATATTCTTTGTTCCCCAAGTTCTGATGATGACACGTATGCTATAATTGATCATGAAAAGAATGCTTTGTGTGATAGTTATATTGTGAGATTCCTTCATGATGTTACTGAAAATTACTGTGAGAGAGGAACATATGCTTTTACATATTTCAATAATATTAAGTTTCCTCTCTATGTGTTCAAAGTTTGGAAGTTATGCTTGTTTTGCCTTCCTATGGTAGAGTATTTTTGTTCCCATAATTTGTTTGCTCACAAAATCCCTATGCATAGGAAGTGGGTTAGACTTAAATATACTTTCCATATGATTCATGATGTTCCTATTTTTTAAAATAGGAATTATGTGCCCATAGATTTCATTGTTCTTGATATAGAATGCGATCCTACATGTCCTATTATTCTTGGTAGACCTTTCCTTAGAACGATTGGTGCAATTATTGACATGAAAGAAGGAAATATTAGATTCCAATCTCCATTAAGCAAAGGCATGGAACACTTTCCTATAAATAAAATAATATTTCCTTATGATTCTATTATGATATCTACTTTTGGATTGCATACCAAAGATGACAATACGTAGAACTATTGCGTTATGCCTGGCTAGGGGCGTTAAACAATAGCGCTTGTTGGTAGGCAACCCAATTTTATTTTGCTTTTTGCTTCTTGCTTCTGTTTTGGTGTGTTTTTCACATTATTTATTCTTTAGTAAATGTGTTTTTGTGTTTTAATTAGTGTTTGATCCAAGTAAAACCTTTGGGTGGTCTATGATAGTTGTTGATTTGATCTTGCTGAAAAACAGAAACTTTTGCGCTCAGTCCAGGAATTTTCTAAATGTTTTAGAGCGTCGAATTGATCTGAATTTTTTACAAAAATATTGATATACAAATTTCCCAGATTTTCCTAATGTTTCAGAATTTTTAGAGTTCTAGAAGTATTCGAAGTTTACAGAATGCAACAGACTGTTCTGTTTTTGACAGATTCTGTTTTCTTTGTGTTGTTTGCTTATTTTGTTGTATCTATGGGTCGTATCAGGGGGGGGAATGAGACATATAGAAGTTATAATACAGTAGGTTTTACACAAATACAACTAAAGAAGGAGTTCAAAACAGTACCTAAAGTGGTGATTTTTTTTATACTAACGGATCTCATGAGTTTTTTGTTGAGTTTTGTGTTGTGAAGTTTTTAAGTTTTGGGTGAAGATTTGATGGACTATGGAATAAAGAGTAGCAAGAGCCTAAGCATGGGGATTCCCAAGACACCCCAAGTCATATTCAAGGATACCAATAAGCCTAATCTTGGGTATGCCCTGGAAGGCATCCCCTCTTTCGTCTTCAATCCATCGGTAAATTTACTTGAGGCTATATTTTTATTCACCACATGATATGTGTTTTGCTTGGAGCGTCTTGTATGATATGAGTCTTTGTTTTTTAGTTTGCCACAATCATCCTTGCTGCACACCTATTTTGAGAGAGACACGCTGAATCGTGAATTTATTAGAATACTCTCTTGCTTCACTTATATCTTTTGAGCTAGGCAATGTTGCTCTAGTGCTTCACTTATATCTTTATAGAGCACGGTGGTGTTATATTTTATAGAAATTATTGAACTCTCGTTCCTCACTTATATTATTGTGAGAGTTTCTTAAAACAGCATGGTAATTTGTTTAGGTTATGAATTTAGTCCTAATATAATGGGCATCCAAGAGGGATATAATAAAAACTTTCATATTAAGTGCATTAAAAACTATGAGAAGTTTGATTCCTTGCATATAGTTTTGAGATAGTAGAGATGGTAATATGAGAGTCATGCTAGTGAGTAGTTGTGAATTGGAAGAGATACTTGTGTTAAAGTTTGTGATTCCTGTAGCATGCACGTATGGTGAACCGTTATGTAACGAAGTCAGAGCATGATTTGTTTAATGATTGCCAACCTTTGTGTGAGGGTCGGGAGAACGCGATGGTAACTCCTACCAACCTCTCCCCTAGGAGCATACGTCTAATGCTTTGTTTGATAACTAATAGAATTTTGCAATAAGTATGTGAGTTCTTTATGACTAATGTTGAGTCCATGGATTATACGCACTCTCACCCTTCCATCTTTGCTAGCCTCTATAGTACCATGCAACATTCACCGGTACATCAAACCCTCCTTCCTAAAAACAGCCACCATACCTACCTATTATGGCATTTCCACAGCCATTCCGAGGTATATTGCCTTGCAACTTCCACCATGTAGTTTTTCATGACTTGCATCATTACTTCATATTACATATAGAGTCATACTTTGTCACAGGTATCGAGTTTTAATTTTATTTTTGAGTTATAAGTAAATAAAAGTGTGATGATTTTTCATTAATAGAGCATTGTCTCGTGAGAGAAAAGGATGATGGAGGCTATGACCCCCTCACAAGTTGGGATGAGTATCCAGACTTTACAAAAAGTAAAAGAGGCCAGCGAAACCCAAACAAAAAAAATAAAAGTGGCCAAAGAAGCCCACCAAAACAAAAAAATGAGAGGAAGAGAGAAGGAACAATTGCTACTATCTTTTTCCACACTCGTGCTTCAAAGTAGCACCATGATCTTCATGATAGAGAGTCTCCTATTTTGTCACTTTCATATAACTAGTGGATATTTTTGCACGACCACTTAGTTTTCTTTTTGAGCTTTCATACACTTATATAGCTCTAAGTGCATTTGTTGTATGGCAATCCCTACTCACTCACATTGATATCTATTGATGGGCATCTCCATAGCCAGTTGATACGCCTAGTTGATGTGAGACTATCTTCTCCTTTTTCTCCTTGCACCTCCTCCATATTCTATTCCACCTATAATCCTATATCCATGGCTCATGCTCATGTATTGCATGAGAGTTGAAAAGGTTTGAGAACACCAAAAGTGTGAAACAATTGCTTGACTTGTTCATAGGGGTTGTGCATGATTTAGATACTTTGTGTGGGGAATATGGAGCATAGCCAGACCATATGATTTTGTAGGGATAACTTTCTAAGGCCATGTTATTTCGAAAGGACATGACTGCCTTGTGTGTGTGCTCGAAGTATTACTGTCTTTATGTCAATATTAGACTATTGTTTTGACTCTTACGGATCTGAATATTCATGCCACAATAAAAAATATTACATGGATAAATATGTTAGGGAGCATTTCACATAAAAAATTCTGTTTTTATCATTTACCGACTCGAGGACGAGCAGGAATTAAGCTTGGGGATGCTGATACGTCTCCAATGTATATATAATTTTTTATTGTTCCATGGTATTATATTATCTGTTTTGGCTGTTTTATATGCATTAATATGCTAATTTATATTATTTTTGGGACTAACCTATTAATCTAGAGCCTAGTGCCAGTTTCTGTTTTTTTCCTTGTTTTGGAGAATTGCAGATAAGGAATATTAAACAGATTCCAGCTGGAATAAAACCTTCGGAATGATTTTTTCTAGAACGAAAGGAAACCAGGAGACTTGAGAACCAAGGCAGGATAGCCACCGTGGGGCCACAAGCCCTAGGGGCGCGCCCAGGGAGTAGGGTGCGCCCAGCTGGCTTGTGGGCCCACGACAGCTCTCCCAACCCTAATCTTCGGCCTATAAATTCCCAAATATTCCATCATTATCAAAACAAGCCACGAAAACACTTCTCCACTGCCAGAAGCCTCCGTTCCCGAGAGATCTAATCTTGGAGCCTTTTCCGGTAATCTGCCGGAGGGGGGTTCGATCATGGAGGGCATCTACATCAACTCCATGGCCCTCCGATGATGCGTGAGTAGTTCACCACATGCCTTCGGGTCCATAGCTAGTAGCTAGATGGCTTCTTCTCTCTCTTTGCTCTTCAATACCATGTTCTTCATGATCTTCATGGAGATCTATCCGATGTAATACTCTTTTGCGGTGTGTTTGTCGAGATCCGATGAATTGTGGGTTTATGTTTAGATTATCCATGAATATTATTTGAGTGTTTCCTGAATTCTTATATGCATGATTTCATATCTTTGCAAGTCTCTTCGAGTTATTGGTTTGGTTTGGCCAACTAGAATGGTAATTCTTGCAATAGGAGAAGTGCTTAGTTTTGGGTTCAATCTTGCGGAGTCCTCAACTGGTGACAAAGTAGGGGTAGAGAGGCATGTATTGTATTGTTTCCATCAAGGATAACCAGATGGGGTTTTAATCATGTCATCTTACCTAATGCGTTACTCTATTCTTCATGAACTTAATACTCTAGATGCACGCAGGAGTCGGTCGATGTGTGGAGTAATAGTAGTAGATGCGGAATCCTTTCGGTCTACTTGACACGGACGTGATGCTTATATGCATAATCATTGCCTTGGATATCTTCATAATTATTCACTTTTCTATCAATTCCTCGACAGTAATTTGTTCACCCACCATAATATTTGCTATCATGAGAGAAGCCTCTAGTGAAACCTATGCCCCCGGGTCTATTTTCCATCTTATACTTTCAGATTCAAAACCAAAAATATCAAAAAATACATTGCTTCATTACTTTACCTTTTGTTTTACTTTCCGTTCAAGCAATCTATCTCTATCAGATCTCATCCTTGCAAGTAACCTTAAAGGGATTGACAACCCCTTTATAGTGTTGGGTGCAAGAGTTTGATTCTTTGTGTAGGTACACCTATTTGGGACTTGCTTGTATCTCCTACTGGATTGATACCTTGGTTCTGAACAACTAAGGTAAATACTTATCTACTTTGTTGCTTCACCCGTTCCTCTTCATGGAAACCAATGCATGCTCGAGAAGTAGCACGTGTGTGTAGGAAAAAATTCGTTTCCCATGAAACGTTCCCCAATAGATGATTGGCATATGCAAGCAATATACAAATAGCTTCAAGCCTAGCATCAGGAGCAAAGGTTTCCTCAAATTCAATGCCTTCCAATTGCGTGTATCATTCCGCCACGAGTCGTGCCTTCTTTCTGACAACTTGGCCTAGCTCGTCTTGTTTGTTGCGGTAGATCCACTTTGTACCAATGACATTGTACTTGCGTGGATCAGGATGTTTGACTAGTTCCCATACATTGTTGAGCTCGAACTATTGAAGCTCTTCCTGCATTGCTTGAAAACATTTCGGCTCCAGAAAGGCATCGACAACTTTGGTGGGTTATGAGATTGACACAAAAGCATAGTGTCTACAAAGTTTTTCTACTTCTGTTGCTCTTGAGAGAGTGAGATGACTTGGTGCATTGATGTTGTCAAGTATATTTTCAACTTTTACTTCGTTGGCCACTCGAGGATGCGCAGGGTGAAGATTTTGTTATTGCTAAGCATTGTCTTCAGGGCCAGTTGTGTTGTATTCGCGCTGATCATTGTCTTCACACTAAGCTGATGGAGGAATGATGACTTCTTCCTCAATAGGTTCTTCAGGCATGATATCCAGTCCCCATGAACCTAATGGATTCCTCAGGAGGCAGTTCTTTTAAAACAGGGGCATGTGTTCTCTTTGCGATCCGTTAGATTCGTCGAGCCGCACATTGATACGTCTCCAACGTATCTATAATTTTTGCTTGTTTCATGCTGGTATATTATCATTCTTGGATGTTTTACAATCATTATACCACAACTTTATATTATTTTTGGGACTAACCTATTAACCTAGAGCCTAGTGCCAGTTGCTATTTTCCTCTTGTTTTTGAGTTTTACAGAAATGGAATATCAAACGGAGTCCAAACGGAATAAAACTTTATGGTGATTTTTTTTGGACCAGAAGGGGCCTACAGAGCATCGGAGTTGGGCCACAAGGTTCCCGAGGAGGCCACAAGCCTCAGGGGTGTAGCCACCCCACCCCCCTAGCCGCGGCCACCGGGCTTATGGTCCCCTCGGGAGTCTACCGACCTCCCTCTTAGCTCTATAAATCGTCAAATATTCTAGAAACCCCAACGCAGAACCAAGATCGAGAGTTCCGCCGCCACAAACCTCAAGGTCCATGAAAAACCAATCGAGAGCCCATTTCGGCACCCTGCCGGAGGCGGAAACCATCACCGGAGGCCATCTTCATCATCCCGGCGCCCTCCATGATGAGGAGGGAGTAGTTCACCCTCGGGGCTGAGGGTATGTACCAATAGCTATGTGTTTGATCTCTCTCTCTCTCTCGTGTTCTTGAGATGGCACGATCTTGATGTACCGCGAGCTTTGTTGATATAGATTTAATCATATGGAGTTTTCCCCTCTCTATCTAGTTGTGATGAATTGAGTTTTCCCTTTGAAGTTTACTTATCGGATTGAGTCTTTAAGGATTTAAGAACACTTGATGTATGTCTTGCGATGGGATATCTGTGGTGACAATGAGATGTTCTATTGGTCTACTTGATGTATGTTTTGGTGATCATCTTGCGGGTTCCGTGACCTTGGGAATCTATGCATAGGGGTTGGGACATGTTTTTTTCTTGACTTTCTAGTAGAAACTTTGGGTCACTCCTTGAAGTTATTTGTGTTGGATTGAACATCATGAATCTATAATTATGTGATGCATATCGTATAATCAAGCCCATGGGTACTTGTGGTGACAATGGAGTATCTAGGTGACATTAGGGTTTTGGTTGATGTGTATCTTAAGGTGTTATTTTAGTACGAACACTAGGGTTGTTTGTGACACTTATAGGGATAGCTCATAAGATTGATCAGAAAAGATAACTTTGAGGTGGTTTCATACCCTACAATAATTTCTTTGTTAGTTCTCCGCTATTTGTGACTTTGGAGTGAACTCTTTGTCGCACGAGAGGTATTTACATATCATTCAACTATGCCAATATTGTTGAGAGAAATTGCACTAGTGAAAGTATGGACCCTAGGCCTTGTTTCCAAGCATTTATACAACATTTTTCTCATTGTTTACTATTTGTTACCTTGCTATTTTTATATTTTCAGATTACAAAAAACTATATCTACCATCCATATTGCACTTGTATCACCATCTCTTCGCCGAACTAGTGCACATATACAATTTACCATTGTATTGGGTGTGTTGGGGACACAAGAGACTCTTTGCTATTTGAATGCAAGGTTGTTTGGGAGAGACCATCTTCATCCTACACCTCTCGCGGATTGATAAACCTTAGGTCATCCACTTGAGGGAAAATTGCCATTGTCCTACAAAACTCTGCGCTTGGAGACCCAACACGAGTCTATAAGAAGAAGGTTGTGTAGTAGACATCACACATCTACAGTATCAACCACCTTGTTGTGATAAGTGCTAAAGACTTTGTAGGTGTGCAAATCCTTTCCATAACCAAGCATATAACCCTCATGTGCTTTCGGTTCAAATTTTGAAGTGTGATGTGGATCTCTTATCCAACATTTAGCATCGAAGACTTTGAAATAACTTACATTGGGTTTCTTGCCAGTGATTAACTCATATGAAGTTTTATTGAGAAGCTTTTGAAGATATACCTAGTTGATGACGTGACATGCAGTATCAATGGCTTCGGTTCAATGTCTTCATGGATTTTTGTACTCATCAAGCATAGTGCGAGCCTTCTCAATGGGATTCCGATTTTTGCGCTCCACAACACCATTTGACAGCGGTGTATATGGAGCAGAGAGCTCATGAATGATGCCAAGTGTATCCAGAAAGGTGTCGAGTCCAATGTTCTTGAACTCGGTGCCATTTTCATTCTGGATATGCTTGATTTTGACATCATAGTTCGTCATACACTAGTTGGCAAAGCGTTTGAAGATCTCATGCACTTCAGTTTTATGACATAAGATGTGCACCCAAGTAAATCATGAATAATAATCAACAATTATGAATCCATATAGATTTTTCAGTAGTGGTGAATGTGGAATAAATAGTAGGGCCGAATAATCCATGTGTAGTAGATCGAATGGATGTGTGGTCGTCATGATTGTCTTCGAGGGGTGTTTGGCCCGGGTCATATTTCTAGCTTCGCAGGAACCACATAAATGATCCTTCTTGAACTTGACTCCCTCGAAATCAATGATATGCTTCTTCTTGGCGAGAGTTTGCAAGTTCCTCTTGTCAGCATGCCCTAGATGACGATGCCATAGCCACCATTCTGAAGCCTTTGCTAGAAGACATGTGGCAACCTATGGTCCTACAAAGAAATCTACCAAGTAAAGATCACCCTTTTGATAGCCTTCGAAGATTTTCATTTTGTAAGTGGGTGAATCACAACACAACGAAATTTTCCGAAGATAAAAAGCATTTATAAATAACAAAGCATGGATACACACATTAAGTTGAATCCAAGGGATCAACAAACATGACTTTATCCGTGTGTCGATCTCTTGAGGTTGTAACTCTACCTAATCCAAACAATTTTTTTCTTCCTTTGGCAGCGAAGGTGATGTGGTCCTTTGTGAGAGGATGGAGATTTGAGTCCATCAATAGGCTTCGGTCACTAGTCATGTGATTGGTGCACCCATTATCCATGATCCATTTAGTGGATTTGGATATGTCTTCCTATACAAGAATTAGTTTGATTCACAAAGACATGTTGCAATAGCGTATGAAGATATGGATATGCATATGTGAATCAATAGTTTCATGGACGATGTAACAGCAGAAACCATAAGCATTAGTTATAATGCATCAAACAAGATGTTTTTCGGGTCCCCAAAGACAATCTTCAAGATGAGCACATCCCATCTGGAGACCCGATGTTGCATGAAGATATAAGTTCTTCTTAACCATCCACATCTAGAGGAGTGGCTTAGAGGCAATGAGTGTTAGGACAACATCGGAGAATTTAGGCAATGAAGCCTTAGCAGTACATCTCGCAGGGGGGTCGAGTACTCAAAACAATATGTAGAGATATTCTTAGTTTTGTAAACATAGTGGTTCAAATAATAATGCACATATTCATGATGCCTTTCAGCCCTTTCGTGCAAAACATAAGTGTTAGTGTGACCATATGATACGTCTCCAATGTATCTATAATTTTTGCTTATTCCATGCTGTTATATTATCATTATTGGATGTTTTCCAATCATTTTATTACAACTTTATATCCAATTTTCCACTAACCTATTGACATAGTGCCAAAGTGGTAGTTTTTGTTTTTGCTTGTTTTTTACTTTGCGGAAAATCAATACCAGACGGAGACGAAATGCTGCGGGGATTTTCATGGATTTTTTACGGACCAGAAGAAATAAGATGGACCAAAGAACACCAGAAGAGGGGGCCCAAGGTGGCTAGCACCCACCAGGGCACGCCAGACCCCTTGCTCGTGCCCTTGTGGGTGTTGGGCACCTCGTGGCCCATCTCCACGTGAAACAAAGGCCGAAAATTCCTATAAATATAGAAACCATCAAAAATAACCCTAGACTCCTTGTTCCGCCGCCGTAAGGCCTCTATATCAATGAAGAACCAATCTGGAGAGAAAACAGTACCTTGCCGGAGAGGGTAGATCATCTCCGATGGCCATCTTCATAATCCCGGCGGAGTCCATGATAAGGAGGGAGTAGTCCACCCTCGGGGCTGACGGTTTTTACCAGTGGATATGTGTCCAATCTCTATCTCTCGTGTTCTTGAGGTGAGACGATCATGATGTATCAAGGGCTTTGTTAATATAGTTGGATCATATGGTGTGTTTCCCTCTATATGTTGTTGTGATAAATTGAGTTTTCCCTTTGAGGTTTCATTATCAGATTGAATACTTTTATGGAATTGAGAGCACTTGATATATGTCTTGCATGCAGATACCCATAGTGACATTGGCGTATTCAAGTGATTCACTCGATATATGTTTTGGTACTCAACTTGCGGATTCCCGCGGTGACACTAGGGTAACCTATGCATAGGGGTTGATACACGTTCTTGTCCTACTTTCTCCGGTAGAAATCTTGGGGAACTCTTTGAGGTTCTTTGTGTTGGATTGAGTATTATGAATCTGAAATTGTTTGATGTGTATTGTATAATTAACTCGTGGATACTTGTGGTCACATTGGAGTATCTAGGTGACATTAGAGTTGGTTGATATGTATCATATGGTGTTATTCTAGTATGAACTCTTAGATACATTGATCGTAAAGGATAACTTGGTTATTTTAGTACGGACTATTGGATAGATCGATCGGAAAGGATAACTTTAAGGTGGTTTCATACCCTACAAACAATCTATTCTTATGCTCTCCACTAGATAGGAACTTTGGAGTGATTCTTCGTTGCACGTCGAGGGATAGTTATGTGATCCAATTATATTAGCATTGTTGAGAGATTGCACTAGCGAAAGTATGGACCGTAGGCCTTGTTTTCAAGCATTGCAATACCGTTTGTGCTCACTTTTGTTACTTGCCACCTTGCTATTTTTATATTTTCATATTACAAAAACCTATATCTATCATCCATATTGCACTTGTATCACCATCTCTTCGCCGAACTAGTGCACCTATACAATTTGCCGTTGTATTGGGTGTGTTGGGGACACAAGAGATTTCTTGTATTTGATTGCAGGGTTGTTTGAGAGAGACCATTTTCATCCTACACCTCCCACAGATTGATAAACCTTAGGTCATCCACTTGAGGGAAAATTGCTACTGTCCAACAAAACTTGTGCTTGGAGGCCCAACACGAGTCTACAACAATAAAGTTACATAGTATACATCACCATATGAAGGCTTTGTTGTGTATGAAGACTTTAGTCCATACGAAGACTTAGGTCCATATGAAGACATAGGTCTGGGGTTTATCTTCTCCCTCAGCGGTGCCATGATGACATCCACAGGAAGCTTCTCAATATGACATTTGGGCACCCAGATCCTCTTAATGTGAGGATCTTCCTACAATTAGTACCAATGTACCTAGCAAACACATCACCATTTTGGTTCTTGCACAGTTTATAGTTGGAGTCAAGTGACTCATCAATGATAATTGGGTAAGCACAACTGAAACTAGATAAAGTGGATGGGTCTACTACAAGTCCTTTTTGCAGCAACCCATGTAGTTTCGGGGTACTACTCACGTTTCCAGTGAGATCCATCAACATTGATGTTTCTATAGAAACCAACACCCTGTTTCCTATGGTTCTTGTTCAAGATCTGCTTCTTGAGGACATAGCATAAAATCTGATGCCCTTAGAAACTTTTGTACATGCCAGTCTCAAGCAATGTTTTAGCCTGTCATTCTCATTAGTAATCGCACTGGCTTCCTCAGATGAGGGATTAGTGAGCATAGTTGTAGTTGAAGATAATGCAGATTCAGAAGCATTTGAACATTCAGCAGTGGAATCAACATTATCACGTGCAAGGCATTGTAAGCATGGAGGAATGAATTCAGGTTGAGCGATGTTGATTTGTTGTGCGACGAGCGAGTCATTTTCCTTCCGTAGGTCCTCATGAGCCACTCTCAATTTCTCTATATCTTACTTCCTTTGAAGATATTCATAGGAAAGCTTCTCATAATCAGTTGAGAGTGTATCATGAAGACTTTGGAGATCCTCAAACCTTGAACGAAGACTTTTGACATCTTCAGCCATACTTTCATTCAGACTCATCTCGTCTCTCAACATATCATCACTTTTCTCTATCAAGTTTTGAAGCTTTGAAATGGCAGTTTGTTGCTCATTAGCAAGTTTGATAAGTTTGGAATAGCTAGGTTTGGATTCGCTATCCAATTCATCATCACTATCGGATTCACCTTCACTTGAAGATGACGAGGCATGAGATAATACCTTAGAACCTTTTTTTATGAGGCAAAATCTAGGATCATTTTGGATGATGTTCTCCTGCTCATCATCGATTTGAAGTGAACCATGAAAGGATCTTGACTAGTATAGGCTCCCTCGAGGATATCCGAGATCCTATCGTAGATAAGCTTCACGGAGTTTAGGCTGTATACTGATACATCTCCGTCGTATCTACAATTTTTTATTGTTTCAGGCCAATATTATACAACTTTCACATATTTATGGCAACATTTTATATCATTTATTGGACTAACCTAATGATCAAGTGCCCAGTGCTAGTTCCTGATTGTTGCATGTTTTTTGTTTTGTGGAATATCCATATCAAATGAAGTCCAAATGCGATAAAAAATTACAGAGATTTTTTGGAATATTTGTGAACTTTGATAAGTGGAATCAACAAAAGAGGAGGCCCACAGCCACCACCACCCACTAGGGCGCGGCCAAGGGGGGCAACTGCGACCTGGTGGGTGCTACCCACCTCGTATGTCGGTTGGAGCTCTCCTTAGGGTGCAAGGAATCTAATTTTTGGATAAAAATTCCCTCAAAATCTCAAGCCGATCGGAGTTACGAATCTCTGGGAATATAATAAATGGTTTTCGGCTAGAAAACATGAACGCGAAATAGAACAGAACAGCTAGGGAGATCCAATCTAGGAGGGGCTGCTGCCCCTCCGCCGCCATGGAGGCCATGGACCAGAGGGGAACTCTCCTCCCATCTAGGGGGCCAAGTAAGAAGAATAAGTAGGGGGATCTCTCCCCCTCTCTCCTGGTGGCGCCGAAACACCGTCGGGGCAAGCATCGTGACGGCGATCTACATCAAAATCTTACCGCCATCAACACCAACTCTCTCCCCCTCTTGAAGCGGTGTAACACTACTCTTCCCAGCTGTAATATCTACTTAAACATGGTGCTAAACTCCAAATATTATTTTGCAATTATATTTGGCTATCCTATGATGTTTGAGTAGATCTATTTTGTCCTATGGGTTAATTATGGTATGATGTTGTGGATGTGAGTTGTATGTTGATATGGTGATGTCCTATGGCACCCTCCATGTCGAGCAAGGAAGGTATCCATGCTTTAGGGTGTTGCAATATGTTCATGATTTGCCTATGGTGGGTTGCATGAGTGATAGAATACACAAACCCGAGTAGGTGGGTTACGGCGTATGGGAGTAAAGAGGACATGATCCTTAATGCTATGGTTGGGTTTTACCTTAATGATCTTTAGTAGTTGCAGAAGCTTGCTAGAGTTCCAACCATAAGTGCATATGATCCAAGAGAGAAAGTATGTTTGCACATGCCTCTCCCTCATTGCATATAACAAGTATCTATCGTATCATACTCAATTTCCTAGGGACAATCTTTCTCTTGTGTTACAAAAAGATTGCAATGTCACTACTAAGTTCCTTTTCTCACAAAGTACTTCTCATTTACTTCCCGCAAAGTAGTTTCATACTAATTCTAGGTAAATCAAGCATTAGCGTGTGTAGATTTGTATCGGCGGTCGATAGAACTTGAGGGAAGATTTGTTCTACCTTTAGCTCCTTGTTGGGTTTGACACTCTTATCGAAAAAGGCTACAAACGATCCCCTACACTTGTGGGTTATCAAGACCTTTTTCTGTTGAAGGGGAGCAATAGTGTGGGGTGAATATTCTCGTGTGTTTTTGTTTGCTTTATCACTAAGTAATTTTTAGTTTCTGTTATTAATTGTTTTGTATCTTTATTTATGGATACGGAACATGAAACACCAAAAATATTAGTGGTACTTGCTACTCATGGAGATGGGGAACCTCCTAAAACCCTCGATGCTTGTTATGTGCGAAGTATTAAATGCTAGTTTGATAATCCTGGTAAAACCCCATTCAACTAGATAATGGGAGTAATGTTGGATCAACGTGAATACTTTAGGGATTATCACTTGACTCAAAAAGGGACATTGTTATGGGATCAAATTCATATGTTGCGTTGGTCTGCTCGGGAGCTATGCTTGAGATATGATATTACTTGTTGCTCTAGGATGAACGCTCCACACCTTCCCTTTTCATGCGAATTAAACCTTAGATTCTTATGCTAATCTTATATATGACTTATATGGTGTGGAACGAATAGAAGAATTTGTTGCTCTTAAGGGTGCTTATGAAATTGCTTCTTTGCTTGAAAAGTACGATGATGTTTCTTACGAATCTAAACTCATTGTCATACTTAAACATTGCTATGATAATTATGAATACAATGCTGATATTATTGAATTTATTGAGAGAATGACTGCTGCCTTCTAATGAGCGAAGAACAAAATGAGGAAGAGAGGATTGATCACCCGTGCCCACCTTCTAATGAGAGTAACTATTCAACTCATACATTGTTTAATTACCCTTCGCGCATACTGAAGGATGAATGCTATGATGATTGCTATAATACCATGGATTCATTTGAATTATCCATTTTTGGTGAACTTGATGCTTCCTTTTCTTGTGGCCATGATGCCATTATAAATTATGTTGATGCAGATGAACTTGCTATAGTTCCTTATGTTAAGCATGAAATTATTGCTATTGCACCCACACATGATAGTCCTATTATCTTTTTGAATTCTCCTAATTACACTATATTGGAGAAGTTTGCTCTTATTAAGGGTTATATTAGTGGGTTGCATTTTCTAATTACACATGATGATTTTGATAAATATAATATGCATGTGCTTGCTGCTCCTACTTGCAATTATTATGAGAGAGGAACTACATCTTCACCTCTCTATGTTTCCAATATGATGAAATTGCAAGAAACTACTTATGCTATGCATTAGCCTTTACTTGCTGTGAATGAATTGTTCTTGTATGACATGCCTATGCATAGGAAGATAGTTAGACTTCATTTTTATATGATACATATCTTTTTATGCTCACTACTTAATTACAAATCATTGTTAATTGAAATTGGCTTTGATATACCTAGGGATCCGGGTGGATCCATTACTCAAGCACTTTATGCCTACCTTAATGGATTTAAAGAAAGCACTGCCTCAAAGACAACCCAGAAGTTTTAGAGAGTCATTTATTTCTGTTGAGTGATTTAATAAATTTTTGTGCCAAGATTTTCCTTTAGGATGATCCATAATATGAGTGGAAACAATGCTGAATTTGAAACAGAAACTTTGTTCCAGTGCATGAATTTAAATTTTTACTAGAACATGAGAAAGAGCTGAAATTTTAACACAGTATTTCTATACAATTATTTATGTTGTACTAATTTTTCAGAATTTTTGGAGTTACAGTAGTATGGTCAAACTACAGATTACTACAGACTGTCATGTTTAAGACAAATTCTGTTTTTGATGCATTGTTTTGCTTGTTTTGATGAAACTATCGATTTTAGCAGTGGTATAAGCCATAGAAAATTTGTGATACACCAGGGATAATGAAAATATAAAATATGAATTGGTTTTCAACAGTACTTAAATTAGTATTTTTCTTCATTATACTAACGGATCTTACCAGTATTTTGTTAAGTTTTGTGTGAATGAAGTGTTCGAAGATCGAGGAGGTCTCGATGTGAGGAGAAGAATTAGAGGCAAGAGTTCAAGCTTGGGGATGCCCAAGGCACCCCAAGTAAATATCAAAGGATACTCAAGCGTCTAATCTTCGGCATGCCCCGGAAGGCATCCCATCTTTCTTCAACAAGTATCGATATGTTTTCGGATTCGTTTCATTTATGTGAGATGTGCAAACCTTGGAGCGTCTTTTGTATCTTCCCTTTTCTTTTATGCACCATGCTGGTATGAGATAGTCCATGGTTTATTTATAGAATCCTCATTGCACTTTACCTATATCTTTTGAGTATGGCTTTATAGAATGCTTCATGTGCTTCACTTATATCATTTGAACTTTGGATTGCCTGTTTCTCTTCACACAGAAAACTGTTATTTGAAGAATGCTCCTTTGCTTCACTTCTATTTATTAGAGCATCGTCTTTTGTATAAAGAATTAAAATCTCATGCTTCACTTATATCTATTTAGAGAGTCAATAGGAATTGGTCATTTGCATGGTTAGTCATGATATCCTACATAAAACTTATGGATCACTGAATATGATATGTTTGATTCCTTGCAATAGTTTTGCGATATAGAGATGATAATATGTCGGATGTAATACTGGATGATCATGTTTAGTAAGATATTTGTTTTAAGGTTTGTGATTCCCAAAGCATGGACGTATAGTCTCCCGTTATGCTAGGAAGTTGGAGCACAATTTATCCTTGATTCTCTATCTTTGTGTGAAGGTTGGGGCGCGATGGTTAACTCGTACCAATCTCCCCCTAGGAGAATGCATAGTAATACTTTGCTTCGAGGGCTAATAAACTTTTTTAATAAGTATGTGAGTTCTTTATGACTAATGTGAGTCCATGGATTATACGCACTCTTACCTTTCCGCAATTTGCTAGCCTCTACGGTACCGTGCATTGCCCTTTCTCACATCGAGAGTCGGCGCAAACTTCGCCGGTGCATCCAAACCCCATGATATGATATGCTCTATCACACATAATCCTTATTATATCTTCCTCAAAACACCCACCATACTTATCTATTATGGCATTTCCATAGCCATTCCGAGATATATTGCCATGCAACTTCCACGTTTTTTTGTTTTGATGACTTGAGCATTCATTGTCATATTGCTGTACATGATCGTAAGATAGCTAGAAGATGTTTCCATGGCTTGTCCGTTTATTGATATCTTTGCTATGATGATTACTACAAAGCATTCATATAGAGTCATATTTTGTTTTAGGTATCGAGATGTAATATTGAGTTATAAGTAAATAGAAGTGTTATGACCATCGTTAGAGCATGTCCTGGTGAGGAAAGGATGATGGAAACTATGATTCCGCACAAGTCCGGATGAGACTCCACACGACAAATAAAAAAGAGAGAAAAGAAAAAAAGAAAAAAGAGAGAGACAAAGATAAAAGGGCATGCCAATTCCACATTTGTGCTTCAAAGTAGCACCATGTTTTTCATGTTGAGAGTCTCCTATGTTTTTGCTTTCATATACTAGTGAGCATCTTTCATATAGAGTTAGGTTGCACCCACTTACTTTTCATATTGAGCTTTCATACACTTATAGCTCTTAGTGCATCCATTGCATGGCAATACCTACTCCTCACATTGGTATCTATTGATGGGCATCTCCATAGCCCGTTGACACGCTAAGTTGATGCGAGACTTTGTTCTCCACTTTTACCCCTTTGAAACCTACTACCATATTCTGTTCCACCCATAGTGCTATATCCATGGCTTGCGCTCATGTATTGCGTGAGAGTTGAAAATGTTGAAGCGTGTTAAAAAGTATGAACCAATTGCTTGGCTGACGCCGGGGTAGTACATGATTTATACTTTGTGTTAAGAAAATAGAGCATGACAAGGCTATATGATTTTTTAGGGATAGCGTTCTTTAGCCTTGATATTTTGAAAGACATGATTTTTTTGGGATGCCTGACTATTAATGTATTTATGTCAAAATTAGACTATTTCTTTGAATCACTTGTGTCTTAATATTCATGCCATGATTAGATATATGATCAAGATTATGTTAGGTACATTCCACATCAAAAATTATCTTTTTTATCATTTACCTACTCGAGGACAAACAAGAATTAAGCTTGGGGATGTTGATACGTCTCCATCGTATCTATAATTTTTTATTATTTCATGCCAATATTATAGAACTTTCACATATTTTTGGCAACATTTTATATGATTTATTGGACTAACCTATTGATCCAGTGCCCAATGCCAGTTCCTATTTGTTGCATGTTTATTGTTTCGTAGAATATCTATATCAAACGAAGTCCAAACGCGATAAAAATTTCCAGAGTTTTTTGGAATATTTGTGAATTCTGAGAAGTGGAATCAACGAAAGAGGAGGAGCACAACCACTACCATCCACCAGGGTGTGGCCAGGGGGACCAAACGCGGCCTGGTGGGTGCTGCCCACCTCGTACGTCGGTTGGACCTCTCCTTTGTGAGCAAGGAAGCTATTTTTTGGATAAAAATGCCCCCAAAATCTCAACCCGATTAGAGTTACCGATCTACGAGAATATAAGAAACGGTTTTTGGCTAGAAAATAGGAACACGAAACAGAAGATAATAGAGAGGGAGACCCAATCTAGGAGGGGGTCCTGCCCCTCCGCCTCCATGGAGGCCATGGACCAGAGGGGGAACTGTCCTCCCATATAGGGGGAGGCCGAGGAAGAAGAAGAAGGAGGGGGCTCTCCCTCCTCTCTCCCGGCGGCGCCGGAATACCGCCCGGGCAAGGATCATGACAGCGACTATGTCAACAATATTGCTACGGTCAACACTAACTCTCTCCCCCTCTTGAAGCGGTGTAACAGCACTCTTCCATGACGTAATCTCTACTTAAACATGGTGCTAAACTCCATATATTATTTCTCAATGATATTTGGCTATCCTATGATGTTTGAGTATATCTCTTTTGTCCTATGGGTTAATTGTGGTATGATGTTATGGATGTGAGTTGTATGTTGATATGATGTTGTCCTATGGTGACCTCCGTGTCGCGCAAGCTGAGGGATCCATGTTGTAGAGTGTTGCAATATGTTCATGATTTGCCTACGGTGGGTTGCGTGTGTGACAAAATACACAAACCCGAGTAGGTGGGTTATGGCGTATGGGAGTAAAGAGGACTTGATACTTAATTCTATGGTTAGGTTTTACCTTAATGATCTTTCGTAGTTGTGGATGCTTGCTAGAGTTCCAATCATAAGTGCATATGATCCAACTAGAGAAAGTACGTTAGCTCATGCCTCTCCCTCATTACATATAACAAGTATCTATCGTATCATATTCAATTACCTAGGGACAATCTTTCTCTTGTGTTACAAAAAGCTTGCTATGTCACTACTAAGTTCATTTTCTCACAAAGTACTTCTCGTTTACTTCCCGCAAAGTAGTTTCATACTAATTATAGGTAAAGCAATCATTAGCGTGCATAGAGTTGTATCTGTGGTTGATAAAACTTGAGGGAATATTTGTTCTTCCTTTAGCTCCTCGTTGGGTACGACACTCTTATTTATCGAAAAAGGCTACAAATGATCCCCTACACTTGTGGGTTATCATATACGCACATGAACCACATCTTGGATAGGCGTGAACATATGATATTCTTGGCGCGGGTGTCCAGCTGAGTGTATAGGCGAATGTCTTTGTCTATACTATCTTTGAAGA
The DNA here is from genome assembly GCA_022496015.1 of Hordeum marinum. Lineage (NCBI taxonomy): Eukaryota > Viridiplantae > Streptophyta > Magnoliopsida > Poales > Poaceae > Hordeum > Hordeum marinum. The sequence goes on along the minus strand of CM039675.1, from coordinate 392,106,657 downwards.
TCTTTAAGATGCCCTTAATAGTGATGCCCCATAGATCATCATTTGAATCTTGAAGAGTTTGCACATCAACTTCTTCCATAAGGGGTTGTCTATGCCATCGAAGATAGGACACACGAGGAAGACCTTGATTATCCATGCATTTGACATAGCTAAAAGTCCAGGTGTTAAATTGGATCACACAAAAAGGGAGTACCTGCTGTGATACCAATTGAAAGTGCTAATTATCGACTAGAGAGGGTGAATAGGCGATTTTTATGGATGGCTTTGAAACATTCAATGTATTCTAAGTATGTGGAAGCTAATCATGATCAAATAGGGATAATAATCGAGAGTCTAGGCATAACAAGCAACATGATGAAGACATTCAAGCAAGTACGGCATAGTCATCGTGCAAGCTAAGATGATTCGAAGATAAACTTACATAATACAAAGACAAATGAAAATTAGATGAATGTCTTTGGCAAATGTCTTCACACAGAGATGATCAAGCAATGGCTTCATAGTTCAAAACAGGGAGTAAAGAACTGAAGAAGATCGAACCAGTTGCTCGAGGAAGACACATGATTTGTTGGACCAGTTCCAGTTGATGTGACAACTGTATGTCTGGTTAGGGAGGCTAACATTGAACTTTGAAGACCTCGTATTCACATTATTCCCCTTGAGCCAACGTCAGTTAGACCTCGCCCATTCACTCTGGTAAGTCTTCAAGGTAGACTTCTGAAACATTCACAAACTTGGTCACCTGGCAATACATAATGACTCTCCGATGCTCTAGACCATTAAGCCTAACCGCTGGAAGATACACCATCTTCAAGTGTAACAAGTCTTCGGTTCTCTCAGAACAGAGAGACTTTGGTGATGCTCAAACACAGTAGATCTAGGTGTTTGGGGTTTATCCTTGCAGGATATCTCTCTCTCAAAGTCTTCGAGGTGGGTTGCTCTCAAAAGACAAAAGTCGTGTAATAACTCTGAGTAGAGAACCAACTTATGGTGGATAGGGTGGGTTATTTATAGCCAACAGGCAACCTGACATGATATGACCAAAATGACCCTTGGTTAATGGCCAACCGACACTTGTCCCAATAGTCGTATTTCAAAGACTCACATGACAACACTGCTTGGGCTACATGCAATGTTGACTCAACCAACTCTGGAAGAGGTTTTCTCTTAATGTCTTCATGTGAAGACATAGATATTTGGGTTGAGCAACACGTCGGTTTCGGACTTCGATCACTTGAACCCCACTTAACTGTATGGTAGTTCCTATCACTCGGGAAAGGAGAAAACAAAACTACGAAAGACAAAGTTTTCGTGTCTCATTATATTCATGCGATTATCTTCGTGCACCACCATTGTCTTCAACCGTATTCAATTTCTTCGGACATTTTTAGGGGCCGTATTTGACGATTAGACCGAATCTCCACATACTTCTATATGTGTTATCCCGTGAACTCTCACAAACACACTAGTCCCTCAACCACGTTTGTCTTCAGTACTCCAAAACCAATAAGGGGTGGCACTAGATGCACTTACAGTTGCACAATAAACATACTAGAAGTTCAGATTGCATAGCAGCATTACATTGGACATTTCACTAGGATTTCGAAAGTAAAGGTAGGAGCAGCACATAGGTCCTTAGTAAGCTAAAAAACCAAGCTAAACTTGGAAGAGGGCGAGGCCTCCACATCGTGGGTGCCTGATACATATCCAATGTATCGATAATTTATGAAGTATTCATGCCATATTCACCTATGTTTACAATGCTTTTATAAGGTTTTGATGCGCTTTATATGATTTAGTTGGAACTAACCCGGTCTGAAGATGTTTTCAACAGAATTACCGTGGTGTTGTTTTTGTGCAGAAAATAAAAGTTCTCGAAATCGCCCTAAAATTTTTGATGATTTTTTCTGGAGCAAATAAGAAATACTAGAGCGAAGAACCACCAAAGGGGGCCACCAGGTGCCCCCAAGCCAACATGGCGCGGCCACCACCCTTGGAGCGCCCTAATGGCTTGGGACCACCTTGTGGCTCCGTTTAGCGTGATTCCAACGTTGAAAAATCCTATAAATACAGAAACCCTCAAAAATAAACCTAGAAGTTTTGCTTCGCCATCGCAACCCTCTGTAACAAAGAAATTTCATTCGAGGCCCTGTTCTGGCACCCTGCCAGAGGGGGAAATCATCGCTGGAGGCCATCTTCATCATCCCTACGGTCTCCAAGACAAGGAGGGCCAGTACACCCTCGGGGTTGAGGGTATGTACCAATAGCTATGTGTTTGATCTATCTCTCTCACACACACATGTTCTTGAGATGGTATGATCTTGAGGTATCACGAGGTTTGTTAATATAGTTGAATCATATGGTGTTCATCCCTTTCTATCTTTTTGTGATGAATTGAATCATATGTTAGATTGAATATTGGATTCGAGATCACTTGATGTTTGTCTTGCATGTGGATACCCGTGGTTACACTGGAGTGTTCTATTGGTTCACTTGATATATGTTTTGTTACTCAACCTACGGGTTCCCGAGGTGACAATGGGGTAATCTATGCATATGGGTTGATACACATTCTTGTCCTACTTTATCCAATATAAATCTTGGGGTACTCTTTGAAGATCTTCGTATTGGATTGAATATGGTGAATCTGAAATTGTTTGATGCATGTCGAATAATAAACCAACGGATACTTGAGGTGACCTTGGAGTATCTAGGTGACATTAGGGATGATTGATATGTATCATAGGTGTTATTTTAGTACGAACTCTAGGTCTGTTTGTGACACTTATAGGAATAGCTCAATAGATTGATCAGAAAGAATAACTTTGAGGTGGTTTTGCTACCTACGATAATTTCATCTTATGTTCTCTGATAGATATGAACTTTGGAGTGATTCTTTGTCGCACGTTGAGGGATGATCATATGATTTTATTATGTTAGCATTGTTGAGAAGTTGCACTAGTGAAAGTATGAACTCTAGGCCTCATGATTTTATTATGTTTTGCTCATTGTTTATTACTTGTTACCTTGTTTTTTTATTTATTAAAATTACAAAAACCTATTATACTATTCATAATACACTTGTATCACCATCTCTTCGCTGAACTAGTGCACCTATACAATTTGCCATTGTATTGGGTGTGTTAGAGACACAAGATATTTCTTGTATTTGATTGCACGGTTGTTTGAGAGAGACCATCTTCATCCTACATGTCCATTAATGCCGCTTGGAGGACTTGAACACCGGTGTCCCGGAGGACGACAACGTCGGTGCCGCCATCGCCGTCGCAATTCACAATTTGACTAAATGAAACATATGGTTTGATCAATTCGTGTCTTTATCTAAATGCCCATGGTAATCAGAGTAAATAAAAAAACGTCAGTGCTTTTTCTCTGAATAAAATACTCGTCGCAAACATTTCATATTGAATACCCGTATAGACATCGAGAGCAATGATTCCTTTGCCACTAAGCCAAGTGAAAATTGGCGCGAAGGATTGGTGCATTGTGTCATCACAAACGATTATGTATGATGATCTATGTTCTTACTATAGAAAAATTGGTAATATTTGCATTTTTCATATTGGGTAAATTGTCATTTGTGAAATTGGAAACATTGGCATTTGTCAGTCTAGTAACATTGGCATTTCTCAACATTATAACAGCGATATTTGTTAAATTTTCTAGCTAAAAATCACCAGTACAGTGCAATTTGGAACTAAAATTCACTACATATAGATTCATTCATAGATTAAGCAGTCGTTCTTTATACGAAATAGTTCAACTCGAGATCTAAATCAAACAAAATTTTCCCAATTGTTGCCAACACGTACTGAAACAGCTAGTTCAACTATATATACCAGCTAATTTAAAGTACGTGGTACAGTTCAACCATATCTATAGTTAGATGAACTAAACAAATAGCCCCTAAATACTACTATGGAGAGTCTTTGTACTACTTCCAGCAGCCTCTCCTCTGTCTAGCACGCTTAGTAAATGGAAGAGGGGGAGGATCCTACCGAAGAGCTGGAGGAGTAAAATCCATTTCCTGTTGCTGCTGCGCTCTGCAGCTCCTGATGCGCCTCCTCAAAGCGGCAGGCCTCATAGATCTCCGCATTCCATGACAGTGTTGCGGCCACATCGGCGGTGAGCTTCTATGCGTGCGCGACTAGGCGCTCTTCCTCCCCCTCTAGAAATTGATGTAGCATGCAAGGTCACTCACGCAAAAGTCGAGCGATTGGCCTTTGGCGGTCTCCTCCTCTCGCCTTTGGGACACGATGGTGGAGCGGGTAATGGACCCCATGGCGGATGATGGGGTGGCAACAAGGCGGACGGTGGTGTGGTGGCGGCCAAGGCAGTCGTTGGTGGGGTGGTGGGAATGACGGCTGACGATGGGTGGCGGCCATGGCGGTCGCTAGCATCAGCAACCTTTGGGCAGCGGTGGTGGAGAGCGTGGTGGGTGGCATGCGCACACCCAACAGGGATGCCACACACACTACACACTTCCGGGGACTACGTTGTCGATGCGGTGTAGCCTCCCAGCTCGAGTTGTCCTTTGGCAGAGTAGAGTGCTTGAGCGATGACGATATTCTGGTGCCATTGGAAATTGGGGGAGAAGCAGACTAAAGATTCTATGGGGAGGGGGGATGAATGCGATGTGTAGTCTATGACCATGAGGGTTTATAAAGTAGGCCGAAAAGCATTAGGGGTTTGGGGGATTTTGTTGAGCTGGCGGCAAGCTTGCGCGGTTGCGCGCGGGAACATGCATGGTTGCGCGGTAACAGGTCACCGATGCCTCTTCGAGAAGACGTGTGTCCAAACAAAACGCATGTTCGGTGCCGACGTGTGCACTTGAATCCCTCGGTGGCAACGCGGCGACAAGACGGGAGACAGGAGTAGGAAATGATAAGTACATAAACAATTAATGCTACTTATAAAGTGCGTTGTGATTTTCCCCGAAGAGGAGAGGAGATGTAACATGGTAGAGATAAGTATTTCCCTCGGTGAACACCAAGGTTATCAAATCAATAGGAGGACCATGCAAATTGTCATCTTTAGCACCTACACACAAATGAGCACGCACTTACACCCAACGTGGGCAAGAGGATTGTCAAGCCCCTTGAACTCATTACTTGCAAGCGATAAGTAGTGATAGATAGGTAATATAAATATAAAATAAAAGTAAAGTAAATAAATGGCAGTGATATTTTTGGTGTTTTTGTAACATATATTTTGTGAAGACCGTGGGGCCATAACTTTTGCTAGAGGCTTCTCTCTCGAAGAAAGCATATGGTGGGTAAAGAAATTATTGTTGGGCAATTGATAGAAAAGCGCATAGTTATGCAATATTTATTCATGACAATGATCATGTATATAGTCATCATGTCCATAAACAAGTAGACCGACTCCTGCCTGCATCTACTACTATTACTCCACCCATCGACCGCTATCCAGCATGCATCTAGAGTATTAAGTAAAAATGGAGTAATGCTTGGAGCAAGATGACATGATGTAGACAAAGTAAATCCAATCAATATGAATAAACCCTATCGTTTTCCCCTTAATGGCAGTAATAAAATACATGTATTGACCCCTTTTTTCACAAGGATTGAGCACTACAAGATTAAACCCACCACAATGCACCACTCCCACTAAAGATAAATCAATCTAGTTGGCCAAATCGAACCGATAGAACGGAGAGCAATACAAAGGTATAACAATCATGCATATAAGAATTTGGTAAAGACTCAATATGTTTTCATGAATAATCTGAACATAAACCCACAATTCATTGGATCCGAACAAACACGCCGCAAAGGAAGATTACATCGGATAGATCACCGCGGGATTCGCGGTGAACTTTGTATTGAAGATCATATATTTATAGAGAGAGAGATCTAGGTACTAACTATGGACCCGTAGTTCTGTGGTAAACTACTCACATATCATCTGGAGGTAGCAAGGTTGATGTAGAGGCCCTCCGTGATCGACTCCCTCCGGTAGGGCATCGGAACAGGGCTCTAGATGGCCTCCCGTCGGAACAAAGACATGCGGCGGCGGAAAAAGTATTTTGGCTCGCTTCTGGGTGTTTTCCCGATTTTAGAGAATATATAGATGCGAAATTAGGTTAGGAGACCATGGGAGGTGGTCCCAAGCCATCGGTGCACGACCACCCCCTAGGCGCACCCTGTTGCCTTGGCGCCACCCCGTGTGGCCTCCGGTATCCCTCTGAAGCTTTGAGGTCTTATTTTGTCCAGAAAAAATCATCAAAAAGTTTCAGGGCATTTGGACTTCGTTTGGTATAGTATTCCTGAAAGGCCAAAAACAAGCAGAAAATAACAACTGGCACTGGGCACTGTGTTAATAATTTAGTTCACATAAATGATATAAAACAATATATAAATGAATATAAAGTATCCAATAATGATAATAGAGTAGCATGTAACAATATATAATTATACATACTTTGGAGACGTATCAGCATCCCCAAGCTTAATTCCTGCTCGTCCTAGAGTAGGTAATTGATAAAAACAGAATTTTTGATGCGACATGCTACCCAACATGTAATCTATTTAGGTATGATATTTGTGAAACAATGAACTAATGACCATCAATATAGTAATATACATAAACATAACTAACATAATCAGTAACTTTCAAAATATACAATCCTTTGAATCGTTACTCCCCACTCATTTTATCATATTACCATGGCATGACTTTGTCTTCACCACATAAGTACAAATCATGAGTGCTATGGTTTCAAGTTAGGCAATTGGTTCACATTTGTAACGTGCTTCGGCATTTTCAGCCACACTCAATACATGAGTGTGAATCATGGATATAGCAGATAGGTGGAATAGAATATGGCGATAAATATCAAAAGGAGTCAAAGTGGAAAGTAAGTCTCGCATCAAATAGGCGTATCAACGGGCTATGGAGATGCCCATCAATAGATATCGATGCGAGGAGTAGGTATTGCCATGCAGCGAATGCACTAGATCTATAAAGTGCATGAAAGCTCAGCGGAAGCTAAGTGGGTGTGCATCCAGCTTGCTTGTTCATAAGACCTCGGACATTTGAGGAAGACCTTCATTGGAATATACAAGCAAAGTTGTATAATGAAAATTCCCACTAGCATATGAAAATGACAACTCAGGAGACTCCCTATATGAATAACATGGTGCCACTTCGAGGCACGAGTGTGGTAAAGGATAGTAGCAAAGTCCCTTCTCTCTTTTTTATCTCTTTTTTCTTTTTTTCCTTTTTCTCTCTTTTTATTATCTTTTACTCTTTTTTATTTTTCTTGATGGTCTCATTTGGCCTCCCCCATTTTTTCATTTTTCGTCTGGATCTCATCCCGACTTGTGGGGGAATAATTACTCCATCGTCCTTTCCTCACTAGGACAATGTTTTAATAATGATGATCATCACACTTTTATTTATTTACAACTCGATATAACAACTCAATGATGAAAAATAAAATGAATCTATATGAATGCCTCTAGCAGTGTACGTGGATGTGCAATGATCTAGTGTAACATGTAAACGATGATGAATGGTGGTTGTGCCATAAATACTATGTCAGCTATATTATCATGCAAAGCAATATAATGATGAACACACGAGTCATGTCATGTAACAGTGAATGTTGCGTGGCAATATATCTCGGAATGTCTATGGAAATGTCATAATAGGTAGGTATGGTGGCCATTTTGAGGAAGATATAAGGAGGCTTATGTGTGATAGAGTGTATCATATCACAGGTTTTGGATGCACTGGCGAAAGTTGCACCGACCCTCGAGGTGAGAATGGGCAATACATGGCACCGAAAAGGCTAGCATTATGTGGAAAGGTGAGTGTGCGTACATCCAATGATTCACATTAATCACAAAGAACTTGTATACTTATTGCAAAGCCTTATTAACTCTCTCGAAGCAAAGTACTACCACATACCCCTAGGGAGGAGGTTGGGAGGAGTTAACCATCGCGGGCCTCCGACCCGAACAACACTAGGATTTCAGCGAGGAATAAGAATGCTCACACATCATCATCATGCCATAATCAATATTTATATAAGCAACAAGTAACACGTTTTAACTACTGCTATTTCTACTAACCAACAAGAATGTACTCATGCCCTTCCATATTACAATATCAATATCATTATCCCACAATCTCTCTCTTATGGTGAGCTACATGAAGGTTTTGATGTTGGGGAACGTTGGATGGGAAACAAAAAAATCCTTTGCAGACGCAAGATCTATCCATGGTGATGAGCATCTATGAGAGGGAGAGTGGATCTACATACCCTTGTAGATCGCTAAGAGGGAAGCGTTAAGAAATGCGATTGATGTAGTCGAAGATCTTCGTGATCCAAATCGTTGAGCGTCCCACAATCAAATCACGATCCATCCCGATCTACTGCCGAACGGACGGCACCTTCACGTTCAGCACACGTACAACTTGATGACGATCTCTGCCTTCTTGATCTAGCAAGAGGGAACGGAGAGGTAGATGAGTTCTCCGGCAGTGCGATGGTGCGACGGCGATGGTGGTGGAACTATTCTTGCAAGGCTTCGCCTAAGCACCACCGAAAACTACAGGGAACGATCTATCAAGGAGAGAGGGATGCACCGTGGCTTAGGGTTTTCTGGTGCGGCTGCCCTCTCTTCCCTTTAATATATACAGGAGGAAGGGGAGGGAGGCCCACGCCCCTAGTGTTCCCCCTAGGCTGTGGCCGAAGTGAGGAGGTGGAGGAGTCCAACTCCAATCCTACTAGGAGTAGGATTCCTCCTCCACTTGGAAACCCTTTCCTTCTCTTAGGGTTTTCCACCCCTAGACGCATGGGCCTTAGTGGGGGGTTCGGCCAGCCCATCAAGGACTGGTTTGCCTCCTGCCATAGCCCATGAGGCCATTTAGGGCGAGAGGCCCCTCCGATGGTCCCCCGGTACCCTCCTGGCACTCTCGGTACACTACGGAAGTACCCAAAACTTTTTCGGTGACAAAAACGGGACTTCCTATATATCAATATTTTCCTCCAGATCATTCTGGAACTCCTCCTGACGTCCTGGATCTCATCCGTGACTCTGAACAACCTTCGTTCACCACCATACATAACTCCATACTACCAAAACGTCACCGGACGTTAAGTGTGCAGACCATGCGGGTTCGAGAACTATGTAGACATGACCGAGACAACTCTATGGTCAATAACCAATAGTGGGACCTAGATGCCCATATTGGTTCCTACATATTCTATGAAGATATTTATCGGTTGAACCTCTATGTCAAGGATTTAGTTAATCCTGTATGATGTTCCCTTTATTCTTCGGTATGTTACTTGCCCGAGATTCGATCATCGGTATCTCTATACCTAGTTAAATCTCATTACTGGCAAGCTTCTTTACTCGTTCCGTAAGACAAGATCTCGTGGATAAAACTTTAGTCACATTGCTTGCAAGGCTTGTTGTGATGTTGTATTACCTAAGCGGGCCCTGAGATACCTATCCATCACATGGAGTAACAAATCCCAGTCTTGATCCATGCCTACTCAACACACACCCACGGAGATACCTATAGAGCATCTTTATAGTCACCCAGCTACGTTGTGATGTTTGATACACACAAGTTACTCCTCCGGTGTCAGTGAGTTGCATGATCTCATGGTCATAGGAATAGATACTTGACATGTAGAAAAATATAGCAATAAACTGACATGATCATATGCTATGTTTATAGTTTGGGTCTTGTCTGTCATATCATTCTACCAATGATGTGATCCCGTTATCAAATGACATCCTATGTCTATGGCTAGGAAACCTTGACCATCTTTGATCAACGAGCTAGTCTACTAGAGGCATACTAGGGACACAATGTTGTCTATGTATCCACACATGCAATGTGTTTCCAATCAATACAATTATAGCATGGATAACAAACGATTATAATGAACAAGGAAATATAATAATAACCATTTATTGTTTCCTCTAGGGCATTGATGACCCACAAGTATACGGGATCTGTCATAGTCCTTTCGATAAGTAAAGAGTGTCGAACCGAATGAGGAGCAAAAGGAAATGACAACTGATTTTCAGTAAGGTATTCTCTGCAAGCATTGAAGTTATTGGTAACAGATAGTTTTGTGATAAGGTAATTCGTAACGGGTAGCAAGTAATAAATGTATCAAAGGTGTAGCAAAGGACAAGCCTGGACAAACTCTTATACAAAACAAAGGGCTCCCGATGACACATGGGAATTTATGTCAAGCTAAGTTTCATCATGCTCATATGATTCGCGTTTGTTACTTTGATAATTAGATATGTGGGTGGACCGGTTCTTGGGTTCCGCCCTTACTTGTACAACCCTCCTACTTATGATTAACCTATCTCGCAAGCATCCGCAACTATGAAAGAAGAATTAAGATAAATCTAACAATAGCATGAAACATATGGATCCAAATCAGCCCCGTACGAAGCAACGCATAAACTAGGGTTTAAGCTTCTATCACTCTAGCAACCCATCATCTACTTATTACTTCCCAATGCCTTCCCCTAGGCCCAAATAATGGTGAGGTGTCATGTAGTCTACGTTCACATGACACCACCAGAGGATAGACAACATACATCTCATCAAAATATCGAACGAATACCAAATTCACATGATTACTTATAACAAGACTTATCCCATGTGCTCAAGAACAAACGTAACTACTCACAAAACATGTTCATGTTCATAATAAGAGGAGTATTAATTATCTTAAAGGATCTGAACATATGATCTTCCACAAAGTAAACCAACTAGCATCAACTACAAGGAGTAATCAACACTACTAGCAACCCACAGGTACAAATCTGAGGTTTTGAGACAAAGATCTGATACAAGAGATGAACTAGGGTTTGGAGAGGAGATGGTACCGGTTAAGATGTTAATGGATATTTACCCCCTCTCGATGAGAGGATCATTGGTGATGATGATGGCTTCGATTTCCCCCTTTGGAGGGAAGTTTCCCTGGCAAAACAACTCTGCCGGAACTCTAGATTGGTTCTGCCAATGTTCTGCCTCGAGATGGCGGCGCTTCATCTCGAAAGCTCTCTCTTGATTTTTTATAGGTCAAAACCCTTCATATAGAAGAAGATTGGCACCAGAGGCCTACCAGGGGGCCCACAAACTACAAGGGCGCGGTCAGGGGGTAGGCCACGCCTAGCAAGCTTGTGACCTCCTAGTGGGTCCCCTCTGGTATTTGTTTCGCCCAATATTTTTTATATATTCCAAAACAATTCTTCTTAACTTTTCAAGGCATTTGGAGTTGTGCAGAATAGGTTTCTCAGATTTGTTCCTTTTTCGTCCAGAATTCTAGCTACCGACATTCTCCCTCTTCATGTAAACCTTGTAAAATAAGAGAGAAAATGCATAAGTATTGTACCATAATGTGTAATAACAGCTCATAATGCAATACATATCAATATAAAAGCATGATGCAAAATGGACGTATCCACTCCCCCAAGCTTAGATCTCGCTTGTCCTCAAACGAAAGCCGAGATCAATAAATATGTCCACATATTTAGAGATAGAGGTGTCGATAAAATAGAATATGGACATGAGGGAATCATGATCATCTTTAGAATAGCAACATATATTGACATATAATTTCTTATGCTAGAGTAACAATTCATTCACAAGGTAAAGTATGAATCAAGAACTCTATTGAGAACCAACAAACTATGCTCTTGGTCATCGAAGCAATTGCAATTTATCACAACATTGGAAAGAGTCAATATAAGAGATTTTAAAGCAAATCCACATGCTCAATCATCTTTTGGTCTTTCATAATTGCTAACACTCATGCGATACTCATGAGGTCAAAGCTTCAATTGGACACAGAGAAAGGTATGGGCTTAGAGTTTTGCCCCCCAACTATTTACCTCTAGGGTAATGTCAACAAAAATAACTCATGGTTACCCACATACGAGTGGATATTTGTGTCTAGATAATTCCCCAACACATAATGCTTGCCAAGAGAGAAAGGCGAAATATAGGAAGTGGTGAAGATCACCATGACTCTTGCATAAAGGTAAGTACTTATAAAGTAAAAGTAATAGATAGGCCCTTCGCAGAGGGAAGAAGAGGTTGTCATGTGATTTTTGTTTTTGGATGTGCAAACCCTTAATGCAAAGGAGCGACGTGTTGTATTTCCCTTTGTGATAGCAACCATTATTATGCAGTCTGTCGCTTTTATTTCTTTAGTATCACAAGTTCGTACAATGCTTATTTCCCTTGAAATAAAAGATCATACATATTTAGGAGCAATTTTTCTTGCTTTTTGCACCGATGACAACTTACTTGAAGTATCTTAGTCAATCCATAGGTAGGTATGGTGGACTCTCATGGCAAAACTGGGTTAAGGGTGTTTGAATGCACAAGTAGTATCTCTACTTGGTGTGGAAGTTTTGGCTAGTATGAGGTGGAAGCAAGCACTACATGTTGGAGGATCTATAACCATATAACTTCTATTCGAAAATAAGCAAACATAACCCATTATGTTGTCTTCCTTGTCCAAGATCAACTTCTTAGCATATAATATTTTAATGAGTGCTCACAATCATAAAAGATGTCCAAGATAATATATTTATATGTGAACCTCTCTTTCTTTATTACTTCCTTTTACTTGCACCAATGACCAATCACTATGTTTGTCAACTCCCAACAAAGTTCATTCGACATACTGAAAGCACAATATGCTCCCTTGGTGGTTTTGATAATTCATGACAACATACATTGTCTCTTGGACTAATACTTTTATCTAGTGCATTTCAGATAATAGTCCATGAAGAGTTGGGTTGGCAAAGAGATTGTGGAACACCCCAAGATGCAAGGAAATAGGTTGGAAAAGCTTCAAGCAAGAGGACTCTACATTTTATATTTGCGAGAAATCACTTTACGTCCATAGGAAAGCCAATACTATTAAAATGGGGTAAAGTTTTGTTGGTGAACAAAATGCTCATACGTGCACAAGTGATAGTCACCAAATACACCCACAAATTCTTCCACCAAAGTCTGTCCTAAGACAAACACTCAAAATCGGTGCAACCAACATTTCCATCTCCGTGCCGCCGATTCCAAACCCTAGACAGACTCAGTCAAACCCTAACCCTTCTGTGTAGCCAATACTGCTTTCGGTGCCATTGAGTTGGGCTGCTAACTTTCTACTATGCAAGTTCACAGTTCTGGTCCCTCCGAGATTGTTGAATCGGCTTCATAGAAAATGGGCATTCTGACCATTGGTCACCTTATCAGTGCAACCGAGATTCCTATATCGGTCCCTCCGACATTCAAAATTTGCCACCTTTTGGTCACTTCTATTGGAAATATGCCCTAGAGGCAATAATAAAATGGTTATTGTTGTATTTCCTAGTTCATGATAATTTTCTAGTGTTCATGCTATAATTGTGTTAACCGGAAACCATAATACATGTGTGAATACATAGACCACAACATGTCCCTAGTGAGCCTCTAGTTGACTAGTTCGTTGATCAATAGATGGTCAAGGTTTCATGACCATGGACATTGGATGTCATTGATAACGGGATCACATCATTAGGAGAATGATGTGATGGACCAGACCCAATCCTAAGCATAGCACAAGATCATGTAGTTTGTTTGCTAAAGCTTTTCAATGTCAAGTATCGTTTCCTTAGACCATGAGATTGTGCAACTCCCGGATAACGTAGGAATGCTTTGGGTGTGACAAACATCACAACGTAACTGGGTGGCTATAAAGGTGCACTACGGGTGTCTCCGAAGGTGTCTGTTGGGTTGACACGAATCGAGACTGGGATTTGTCACTCCGTGTGACGGAGAGGTCTCTCTGGGCCCACTCGGTAAGACATCATCATAATGAGCTCAATGTGACTAAGGAGTTATCCACGGGATGATGTATTACGGAACGAGTAAAGAGACTTGCCTGTAACGAGATTGAAAAAGGTATAGAGATACCGATGATCGAATCTCAGGCAAGTATCATACCGATAGACAAAGGGAATTGTATACGGGATTGATTGAATCCCCGACATCGTAGTTCATCTGATGAGATCATCGTGAAGCATGTGGGAGCCAACATGGGTATCCAGATCCCGCTGTTGGTTATTGACCGGAGAGGTGTCTCGGTCATGTCTACGTGTCTCCCGAACCCGTAGGGTCTACACACTTAAGGTTCGGTGACGCTAGGGTTATAGGGAAATGGTATACATGATTACCGAAGGTTGTTCGGAGTCCCGAATGATATCCCGGACGTCACGAGGACCTCCGGAATGGTCCAGAGGTAAAGATTGATATATAGGAAGTCCCGTTTTGGTTAGCAGAAAGTTTTTGGGCTCATCGGTAGTGTACTGGGAGTGTTGGGAGGGTGCCGGAGGACCCCCGGGAGGGGTGTGATGACCATAGGACTTCGTGGGACTTTAGAGGAGGTGTACCATCCCTTATTGGGCTGGCCAAGACCTTCTAGAAAGGTCCATGCGGCTGGAGATCAAGAGATAGGGCTGAAAAGATTTAAAAGGAGGAGATCCACCTCCCTTGTGGGAGGTGGACTCTCCCCCTAGTTCGGCCGAACCTCTCCTCCTTGGAGGAGGTGCCAAGGCAGCCCTCCCTCTCCCTCCTCCTATATATATACAAGGGTTTGGGATGATTTGAGACACGACATCTCTCTCTCGACGCAGCCCTACCCTTCCTCTTCCTCGTTCTCCGTAGCGCTTAGCGAAGACCTGCCGGAGTTCACGTAGCTCCACCGTCACCATGTCGTCGTGCTGCCGGAGCTCTCCCTCAACCTCTGCTTCCTCCTTGCTGGATCAAGGCGTAGGAGACCTCATCAGGCTACACATGTGTTGAATGCGGAGGCATCGTTGTTCGGCGCTGAGATCGGAATCCACCGCGATCTGAATCGCTGCGAGTACGACTCCACCAACTGCGTTCTTTTAACGCTTCTGCTTAGCGATCTTCAAATGTATGAAGATGCAATCTCTCCCCACTCAATTTTGGTTTCTCCATGGATAGATCTTGGTGATCGTAGAATTGTTTTTGATTTACTACTACGTCTGCCAATAGTGGCATCATGAGCTAGGTCTATGCGTACAATCTATGCACGAGTAGAACACAAGTTGTTGTGGGCGTCGATTTTGTTAATATGCTTACCACTACTAGTCTTATCTTGATTAGGCGGTATTGTGGGATGAAGCGGCCCGGACCGACTTTACACGTACGCTTACGTGAGACTAGTTCCGCCGCCTGACATGCACTTGTTGCATAAGGTGGCTAGCGGGTGTTTGTATCTCCCACCTTAGTCGGATTGGATTTGATGAAAAGGTTTCTTATGAAGGGTAAATAGCAATTGGCATATCATGTTGTGGTTTTGGCGTAGGTAAGAACCGTTCTTGCTAGAAACCTATAGCAGCCATGTAAAAACTTGCAACTACAAATTAGAGGACGTCTAACTTGTTTTTGCAGCATATGCCTTGTGATGTGATATGGCCAAAGAATGTGATGTGATGCATTGTGATGTATGAGATTGATCATGTTCTTGTAATAGGATTCACGACTTGCATGTCGATGAGTATAACAACCGGCAAGAGCCATAGGAGTTGTCTTATTTTCTTGTATGACCTGCGTGTCAATCATAAACGCCATGTAATTACTTTACTTTATTGCTAAACGTTAGCCGTAGTACTAGAAGTAATAGTTGGCAAGACATATTCATAAAGACACAATGATGGAGATCATGGTGTCGTGCCGGTGACAGTGATGATCATGGTGCCCCGAAGATGGAGATCAAAGGAGCAAGATGATATTGGCCATATCATGTCACTATATTGATTGCATGTGATGTTTATCATGTTTACATCTTATTTGCTTAGAATTATGGTAGTAAATAAGATGATCTCTCAATAAAATTTCAAGAGAAGTGTTCATCCTAACTGTGCACCGTTGCTAAGCATCGTCGTTCCGAAGCACCACATGATGATCGGGTGTGATAGGTTCTAACGTTCGCATACAACGGGTGTAAGACAGATTTACACACATGGAACACTTAGGTTGACTTGACGAGCCTAGCATGTACAGACATGGCCTCGGAACACAGAAGACCAAAAGGTCGAACATGAGTCGTATAGAAGATACGATCAACATGGAGATGTTCACCATGGATGACTAGTCCGTCTCACGTGATGATCGGACACGGGCTAGTTGACATGGATCATGTGTCACTTGGATGACCAGAGAGATGTCTATCTAAGTGGGAGTTCATTAAATAATTTGATTATGTTAACTTCATTATCATGAACTTAGTCTAAAATTATCTTTACAATATATATTGTACATACAATGGCCAACGCGAATGTCGCCCTCAATTTCAACTCATTCCTAGAGAAACCCAAGCTAAAAGATGATGGAAGCAACTATGCAGACTGGGTCCATGGTTTGAGGATCATCCTCATAGCTTCCAAGAAATTGTATGTCCTCGATGCACCGCTAGGTGACCCACCCCTTATCCCAGTAGAGCAAGACATTGCAAACGCTTGGCATTCTCGCTGTGATGATTACTCCCTTGTTCAGTGCGGCATGCTTTACAGTTTAGAACCGAGGCTCCAAAAGCATTTTGAGCAACACGGAGCATATGAGATGTGCCAAGAGCTGAAACTGGTTTTTCAAGCTCATGCCCGGGTCGAGAGATATGACGTCTCCGACAAGTTCTTCAGCTGTAAGATGGAGGAGAACAGTTCTGTCAGTGAGCACATCCTCAAGATGTCTGGGCTACACAACCGCTTGACTCAGATGGGAGTTAATCTCCCGGATGACTCGGTCATTGACAGAATCCTCCAGTCGCGTCCACCTAGGTACAAGAGCTTTGTGATGAACTACAACATGCAAGGGATGGAGAAGTCCATTCCTGAGTTGTACTCGATGCTGAAATCAGCGGAGGTCAAGATCAAAAAGGAGAATCAAGTGTTGATGGTGAATAAGACCACTAGTTTTAAGAAAGGCAAGGGTAAGAAGAAGTTCAAGAAGGATGGAAAAGCTGTTGCCACGCCCAGTAAGCAAGTTTCCGGGAAGAAGAAGAACAAGCATGGACCCAAGCCTGAGACTGAGTGATTTTATTGCAAGGGTATCGGTCACTGGAAGCGGAACTGCCCCAAGTACTTAGCGAATAACAAGGATGGCAACATTAAAGGTATATGTGATATACTTGTTATTGATGTGTACCTAACCAGGGCTCGTAGTAGCTCCTGGGTATTTCATACCAGTGCAGTTGCTCACATTTGTAACTCCGAGCAGGAGCTACGGAATAAGCGGAGGCTGGCAAAGGACGAGGTGACGATGCGCGTGGGGAATGGTTCCAAGGTCGATGTGATCGCCATCGGCACGCTACCTCTACATCTACCTTCGGGATTAGTTTTAAACCTTAATAATTGTTATTTAGTACCAGCTTTGAGCATGAACATTCTGTCTGGATCTCGCTTGATGCGAGATGGCTACTCATTTAAATCTGAGAATAATGGCTGTTCTATTTATATGAGAGAAATGTTTTATGGTCATGCCCCGCTGGTCAATGGTTTATTTTTGATGAATCTCGAACGTGATGTTACACATGTCCATAGTGTGAGTACCAAAAAGTGTAAGGTTGATAACGATAGTCCCACTTACATGTGGCACTGCCGCCTTGGTCATATTGGTGTCAAACGCATGAAGAAGCTCCATACTGATGGACTTTTGGAGCCTCTTGATTTCGAATCATTTGACACGTGCGAACCATGCCTCATGGGCAAGATGACCAAGACTCCGTTCTCTGGAACAATGAAGTGAGCCACTGACTTGTTGGAAATAATACATACCGATGTATGCGGTCCAGTGAGTGTCGAGGCTCATGGTGGCTACCGTTATGTTCTCACCCTCACTGATGACTTAAGTAGATATGGATATGTCTACTTAATGAAACATAAGTCTGAAACTTTTGAAAGGTTCAAGGAATTTTAGAGTGAGGCAGAGAATCAACATGACAGGAAAATAAAGTGCCTACGATCTGATCGTGGCGGAGAATATTTAAGTCACGAGTTTGGCACGCACCTAAGGAAATGTGGAATTGTTTCACAACTCACGCCGCCTGGCACACCTCAGCGAAATGGTGTGTCTGAACATCGTAATCGCACTCTATTAGATATGGTACGATCTATGATGTCTCTTACCGACTTACCGCTATCATTTTCTGGATATGCATTAGAGACTGCCGCATTCACTTTAAATAGAGCACCGTTAAAATCCGTTGAGACGACACCGTATGAATTATGGTTTGGAAGGAAACCTAAGCTGTCGTTTCTAAAAGTTTGGGGATGCGATGCTTATGTGAAGAAACTTCAACCTGAGAAGCTCGAACCCAAAGCAGAAAAGTGCATCTTCATAGGATATCACAAAGAGACTATTGGGTATACCTTCTACCTACGATACGAGGGAAAAGTCTTTGTTACCAAGAATGGATCCTTTCTCGAGAAAGAGTTTTGTCGATCCTAAAGATGCTAACAAGGTATGCAAGCTCCAGTGCTCCATCTATGGGCTGGTGCAAGCATCTCAGAGTTGGAACATTCGCTTTAATCAAGTGATTAAAGCGCTTGGGTTTGTACAGGTTTATGGAGAACCATGTATTTACAAGAAAGTGAGTGGGAGCTCTGTAGAATTTCTCATATTATATGTGGATGACATACTAATAATGGGAAATGATATAGAACTCTTGGAAAGTATAACGGCCTACTTGAATAAGTGTTTTTCAATGAAGGACCTTGGAGAAGCTGCTTACATATTAGGTATTAAGAGCTATAGAGATGGATCGAGACGCCTCATAGGTCTTTCACAAAGCACATACCTTGAAAATATATTGAATAAGTTCAATATGGATCAGCCCAAGAAGGGGTTCTTGCCTATGTTACAAGGTGTGATATTGAGTACGACTCAATGCCCGACCGCGGCAAAGGATAGAGAAGAGATGAGTGTCATCCCCTATGCTTTAGCCACAGGCTCTATTATGTATGCCATGCTGTGTACCAGACCTGATGTGAACCTTGCCATAAGTTTGGTAGGAAAGTACCAAAGTGATCTCGGAGCGGAACACTGGACAGCGGTCAAGAATATCCTGAAGTACCTAAAAATGACAAAGGACATGTTTCTCATATATGGAGGTGCCGAAGAGCTCGTCGTAAAGGGTTACGTCGATGCTAGCTTCGACATAGATCCAGACGACTCCAAGTCGCAAACCGGATATGTGTATCTTTTGAACGGAGGGGCAGTCAGCTGGTGCAGCAGCAAGCAAAGTGTCGTGGAGGCATCTACATGTGAAGCGGAGTACATAGTTGCTTCGGAAGCAGCAAAGGAAGGAGTCTGGATGAAGGAGTTCATCACAGACCCAGGAGTAATTCCAAGTGCGTCGAGCCGGATGACTCTATTCTGTGACAACACTGGAGCTATTACCTTTGCGAAGGAGCCCAGGTTTCACAAGAAGACAAGACACATCAAGCGCCGCTTCAACTCCATCCGTGATTACATTCAGGAGGGAGATATAGATATTTGTAAAGTGCATACGGATCTGAATGTCGCAGATCCATTGACTAAACCACTCTCACGAGCAAAACATGATCAACACCAGAATGCTATGGGTGTTCGATTCATCACAATGTAACTAGATTATTATTGTATTTCCTAGTTCATGATAATTGTCTATTGTTCTATAATTGTGTTAACCGGAAACCATAATACATGTGTGAATACATAGACCACAACATGTCCCTAGTGAGCCTATAGTTGACTAGCCCGTTGATCAATAGATGGTCACGGTTTCATGACCATGGACATTGGATGTCGTTGATAATGGGATCACATCATTAGGAGAATGATGTGATAGACAAGACCCAATCCTAAGCATAGCACTAGATCGTGTAGTTCGTTTGCTAAAGCTTTTCAATGTCAAGTATCGTTTCCTTAGACCATGAGATTGTGCAACTCCCAGATACCGTAGGAATGCTTTGGGTGTGCCAAACGTCACAACATCACTGGGTGGCTATAAAGGTGCACTACGGGTATCTCCGAAGGTGTCTATTGGGTTGACACGAATTGAGACTGGGATTTGTCACTCCGTGGGACGGAGAGGTATCTTTGGGCCCACTTTGTAAGACATCATCATAATGATCTCAATGTGACTAAGGAGTTAGCCACGGGATGATGTATTACGGAATGAGTAAAGAGACTTTTCGGTAACGAGATTGAACAAGGCATAGAGATACCGACGATCGAATCTCGGGCAAGTATCATACCGATAGACAAAGGGAATTGTATACGGGATTGATTGAATCCCCGACATCGTGGTTCATCCGATGAGATCATCGTGAAGCATGTGGGAACCAACATGGGTATCCAGATCCCGCTGTTGGTTATTGAGCGGCGAGGTGTCTCCGTCATGTCTATGTGTCTCTCGAACCCGTAGGGTCTACACACTTAAGGTTCGATGACGCTAGGGTTATAGGGAAATGGTATACGTGATTACCGAAGGTTGTTTGGAGTCCTGATGAGATCCCGGACGTCATGAGGAGCTCCGTAATGGTCCGGAGGTAAAGATTGATATATAGGAAGTCCAGTTTTGGTCACCGGAATGTTTTCGGGCTCATCGGTAGTGTACCGGGAGTGTCGGGAGGGTGCTTGAGGACCCCCGGGAGGGGTGTGACGACCATAGGACTTCGTGGGCCTATAGAGGAGGTGTACCAGCACTTATTGGGCTGGCCAAGACGTTCTAGAAAGGCCCATGCGGATGTAGATCAAGAGATAGGGCTGAAAAGATTTAAAAGGAGGAGATCCACCTCCCTTGTGGGAGGTGGACTCTCCCCCTAGTTCGATCGAACCTCTCCTCCTTGGAGGAGGGGACAAGGCAGCCCTCCCTCTACCTCCTCCTATATATATGCAAGGGTTTGGGCTGATTTGAGACACGACTTCTCTCTCTCTCGGCGCAGCCCTGCCCTTCCTCTTCCTTGTTCTCCGTAGCGCTTGGCGAAGCCCTACCGGAGTTCACGTAGCTCCACTGTCACCACGCCGTCGTGCTGCCAGAGCTCTCCATCAACCTCTCCTTCCTCCTTGCTGGATCAAGGCGTAGGAGACGTCATCGGGCTGCATGTGTGTTGAACGCGGAGGCACCATTGTTCGGCGCTGAGATCGGAATCCACCGCGATCTGAATCACTGCGAGTACGACTCCACCAACCGCGTTCTTGTAACGTTTCCGCTTAGCGATCTTCAAAGGTATGAAGATGCAATCTCTCCCCACTCGTTTCTGGTTTCTCCATGGATAGATCTTGGTGATTGTAGAAAAAATTTTGATTTACTACTACGTCTCCCAACAACTTCGGTACCACCGAGATTAACACATCGGTGTCACTAAGTTGGTCATTTTGTGTGTAACGGTTGGATTTTTGGGGATGCCTATATATACCCCTTCACCACCACCTACTCAAAAGAGAAGCACTCAGAACCATTCCATACCTATCCTATCAGTTTTCTGAGAGAGAACCACCTACCCTTGTGTTGAGGTCAAGATCTTCCACTCCAACCATATGGATCTTGATTTCTAGCCTCCCCAAGTTGCTTTCCACCAATCCCATCTATTCTACCAAGCCATATATGTGAGAGAGTGATTGTGTGTTAAGGAGTGTCATCGTTTTCTCATGACAGATGTCATAGGATGGCTTGTCGTAGGTGGTTGGGCCCGGAAGACGCCGACGGGCTCCGAGTGCGAGATGGGGCACAAGCGGTGGTGACAGATGATGCACCTAGGTTCGGGGCCCTCCGAGGGAGGTAATACCCCTAGTCCTGCTTGGTTTTGTTAGATGGATGGGTATGGATACAATGGTACTCCTGGAGCTGTGTCTAGAGGAGGAAGAAGGGGCAGCCGACTCCTCTTCCTCCACTGCTAGAAGGGGATATGTGGAGATGATTGTTCGTGTGTGCGTATGTTCGTCCCTGTTGCATGGGGGGTTCGGGGGGTTTTATAGGCCAACCCCCGGCTCTTACAATATGTTCTAAGTACAAAGGTGGGGGACCTCGCTGGCAGTCTCTCCGGCTGGCCAGACGGTCCCGCCGCTCATGCCGTCTCGTCGCTTGTTGGGGCCACCGGCTGAGCGGTCCCATCTCCCGCTGGGGGCTGCCAGCTGGCCCGATGATTGGTCCTTGCCCACCTGTTGCGGCACGGGCCTCCTGGTTGGCGTCGCCTAACACCAGCCGGCCTAAGTCGTCGGTACGGCCGGCTGCACTATAGCCACGCCGAGGTAGGTAATCGAGTGGTGAGGGCGTGCCGGCACTGTTCCTATGCCCGATCGCGCTCGCTGAGGTCAGTGGCCGGGACGGTTGGACTGTAGCCATGCGCTGCAGGACGTCAGCATCCACTATAGCCATAGGGCGGCTCGTTCTGCCGGTCGCGTCGCATCGTTGTACCCCTGCACAGAGGGACGGGATGGGGTATGTCCGTCCCAAGGTCAACGGAAGAGCCGGCCCGTGGGCAGTCGGCCACGCCCAGCCGGCCGAGGGTCCAACCGGCTCCTTGACCAGCCGGCCGGGGCGCTAGCCGGCACTGCCTTGCACCGGACGTCCTTCAACCGGCCACGGCCAGCCAGCCGCGTAGTTTTTCTTTGAAGAGAAAGTGGGAAGACCCCGTTGGTTTGGACTACCTAGGGGTAATAACCCCGTTAGTAGTCCCCGAAACTGGCGGGGGCCCGCGTCTGGCGGACGGTGAGGAGTCGACGGCTTCCCCTCAACGTTACTCGCCTTCGGCTCGAAGGCGAAGGGGTAGCCGGGTCGGCCGTTGGACCCAACGCCTCGGGTACCGGCGCGCCACCCTGGGACCCGCACCGGCACGCGGCACGCCACGCGGCGAGTAATGATGCGGTGGTTCCCGCGCATGCATGAAGACAAGACGTCGCCTAGACCTAGCCCGCCAGGACCCAGGCGTAGCCCAGTAGGCCTCGGGGCGCAGGGCAGGATCCTCTGCGCCCCGAAGTGGCCGTTACGGCCCGGGGCCACCCACGCGTGTGGAGTTTCCGGGGGGAGTGGGCACAATCAATCCCACGTCCCCTGGTCGTGACCTCCCCTATAAAAGGAGAGGAAGGGAAGCAGGCGGAGGTACCCGCGCCCCACTTGCCTCCTTGTTGCCCTTCTTCATTGCCTCTCTTCCTTCCTCGCACGTCGTCGCACCCGAGCCCGCACCCGCGCCCGCACGCCGCACCGCCGCCACGATGGTCGATGGATGCGGTGGCAGCTGGGCTGGCTCCTTCGTGGTCGAGGCAGACATCGTCGAGCTGTGCTGCGCGCGCATGCTGCCGCCGGAGGAGCGGGTTGCTACACGCGCGCCGGCCAACAAGATAGCGCCGGCGCCGCAGCCAGGGGAACACGTCGTGTACCTCTGGCACTTCTCCTGAGGCTTCGGGCTCCCTGTGAGTATCTTCTTTCGTCTCCTTCTAGATACTTTTGACCTGCAACGGCACAACCTCGGTCCGAATTCGATCCTTTACCTATCCGTCTTTGTGACGTTGTGCAAGGGGTACCTCGGTATCCTTCCTTTCATCGACCTCTTCAACACTCTCCTCTACCTCAAACCTTTGAAAAGCGACGCCTGTGGGGGCACGGTGATGTGCTACCACGGCGTCGCACGCTTTCCTCCTCTTTCCCTCATTGATTCCGTCAAGGGGTGGCACCGGACGTTCTTTTACGTGAAGAACGTTGACCCGAGGACGGATTTCATCTGGTTGCCGCCGTTTGAGGACAGGCAGTCCTCCCAGCAGAACTGGCTAGGGACTGCCCCCGCGCGGCATGGCCCTTGGCGAGCTTGGTCGGCTCATGCAGCTGAAGAGCTCCGAGGGGCTGGTCGCCGCCGACCTGGTGGCAACCTTTATCTCGCGCCGGGTGGTGCACCTCCAGATGAGTCCACACTGGATTTGCGACATGTCCGGACGGCATGACCCCTGCAGGCTATCCACCGTCGAGCTGACGCCGGCTCAGGTGGCGAAGCGGGTGAACGCTTTCACGACGTTCAAGCTGAAGCCCGCCTCGTTGTCCTTCGGCATGGAGCCATACGACCGCATCAACCGGCCTCCCCTGGTATGTTTTCCGTCGAGGCGGTTCTTTTTCATTTGATATTCCCTAGCCGGCAGCCAGCTGGAGAACTTACTTTGATGTGCTAACCGTAGCTGCTAGTACAACAGAACATGCCAGATGGCCCGCACCCGCAGATCTTCGAGGCGGAGCGTGAAAACTCCGACCCCCGGAGGAAGGAGTAGACTCCTAGGGAGGAGCCGACGAGCCGGCCGGCCCGTGAACCGGCGCTCCCAGTGGAGCCGGAGGATCCGACGCGGCCAGGGAGCCCAGCAGAGTGGGTGAGTTCCCTCTTGCCCCCTCGATGAAGGACTGGACGGATGACGACGATGATGATGACGCCTTGATGATTCTGAATGAGCCTCCCCCTTTAGCGCGCTAGGGCCGGAGGAGCGAGGAGCGGCCGGGTCAAGCCCCGATGGCCGAAGCGGCCGGCCGGGGGAAGAGGCCAGCTTAGGGGGGCCCGGTGGCGCCGCCTCCCGGCCCGAAGCGGGTTAAGGTGGCCGCACGGAAGCCGCCGCCATGCGCCAAGCGGGCCTTGCCCCTTGTCATTGGGTAAGTTTTTATTTCGCGTAAGTTTTTTGCTTTCGCCTCGCGAGCCGGTCAATGACCAGTCCTTGGGCGTTGTAGCAACCCCATCGAGCTCCATGTGGAGGAGCCGACGGATGCCGCCAGCCAGCTGGCCCACTAGCACGTGGCCACCCAGCAAGAGAAGAAGAGAAGGCTCACGGAGCTGCAACCCCCTAGTCCGGGACAAGAGGAGGGGCCGCGCACTCCGGGACCTCGAGCAAACGGAGGAAAAGGGGGTCGGCAGATCCTCCGTGGGCGTCGGACTCGGCAGCAGAGTCAACCCGCATGTCGAGGCCTCTGTCAACCGAGCCGCGAGGGGCGGCTATGGACCCGCAAGCGCCTCCGCCTGCACAAGAGATAGCCTAGGCGAGGGAGGCGACGATGAAGCCGGCCCCGAGGCGACCCGGCCTAAGGTGCCAGAGGTGACCCCGCCTGTGGTCGAGCCGGCCCGGGTCAAGGTGCCAGAGGCCCCGGCGGCCCTGGAGGCGACGCCAGAGGCGGCGGCCATGGAGGTGGAGGTGCCTCTCGACGCGACCAACACGCCGGAGCGGCTGTGACAGGAGCGGCGACGGTGCTGGGTGGAGGGCCAGCGGGAAGTGACTCCCGGCCCCTTGCCGTCATCAACCCGCCCTTGGCGGCTAGAGCTGCGGCGAGTCTGGGCGGCAGCGGCGGCCGGGCCCAGAGGACCCTACGGTCGATGTAGGAGGTGCTCCGCGACTGGGAAGAGCTGGCGAGCGCGCCGGCCCTGCCAGCCCCCCAGGCAGGCGGCCCGGTCCCCTCCTTTGCGGACCTGGGGAGTGTCCTAGACCAGTGCCGGCAGGAGCTGGCCCGGTTCGCGGAGGCAGCAGACGCCGCCCTTTAGAATGCAGAAGTAAGCCGGTTGTTTTAACTTAGGATTTTTAGTGGGGGCACGTGAGCGCACCCACTGGGTGTATCCCCCGAGATGCGGGCTGGCTGACCGGCTGACGGGCAGCCGGGCCGGATCTTTTTTGAGTGTGTCTTGACCTTTGCTGTTTCGTGGCAGGAAGGAACCTCCCTGCGGCAGAAGCTATTCGCGGAGGCGGTCGCCATCCACGACCGCGGCAAATACTGCTTCTACCGCCTGGAGGAGGAGATGGCTCGCGTGCAAGGTCAGTTACACTTTCGCAGGAGGGGCATGTAGCCCCTGGGAGTCGGCTAACGCCTGTCGCGCCTTGCAGGTGACCTGACCGTGCTTCAGGGGAGAAGACCGGGCTTGTCGCCGAGCGGGACTGGCTAGCGCAAGATGTCTAGGCTGCCGTGCAGGAGACGGACCGGCTGGCCGTGCTGCTGGTCAACGGGGAGGTGGCCCGGGACCGACTCTAGGCCGAGGCGGCAAAGGAGGTGGCGGCCCGAGAGACGGCTGTCAAGGAGGCGGCTAATGCCGCCCTCCAAGGCGAGGTGATCCGGTCGAGAGGATGCTCGAGGAGATCCGGGGTTCCCTCGCCACCTCGGAGGCGGCCCTAGCGTCGGAGCGCAAGGCGGGGCTTCACTTCGCCCTTGGGGTGGACGATGCGATTGAAGGTAGGCGCCAGTCTTTCTCTTCCCTAGTCGGTTGCTTTTCCCTTTTTCGTTTCCCGTGTTTCAACTTGCCTTCCTTTCCTTCTCTTCTTCTTCCTTCTAGGGCGCTTCCCGAAAACTCATCGCCACGCTACGCACGTCGTTGAGGAGCACCGGGAATACCTTCGGGAGTGCGGTCGCTCCATCGAGGAGCATGCCACGTGGGACATGGACGAGATCGGGCTCGCCG
This sequence comes from Hordeum marinum, assembly GCA_022496015.1. Taxonomy (NCBI): domain Eukaryota; kingdom Viridiplantae; phylum Streptophyta; class Magnoliopsida; order Poales; family Poaceae; genus Hordeum; species Hordeum marinum. The sequence continues at coordinate 392,080,162 of CM039675.1, read as the reverse complement.
TCGAGATGAGGATGACCCATCTCGAGCGGAGCATGAAGCGACTCAAGACCGCCGGCAAAGAGGTCATCGCCGCGTTGTTGCTGGGTTGCGGGGGAGCTCCGACGCACCGCGTGGCTCAGTGACTGGAGCATGCTGTCCCCCGCCTCAAAGCCTAGAAGGCGTCGGCTGCCCGAGCCAGGGCGCAGATGGCGCTCCGGTTCATCACATCTTGGTACCGTGGCGTGGACCTGGGCCGGCTGGCGACCATGCGGGACGTGTCGGCCGCAGAGCGGGAGGCTTGCGAGCTGGCCCTTGTCCAGCGGGCCAGCGAGCTCGCGTCGTATGTCGACGCGGATGAGTTCCTACCGACCCTTGGCTAGGATGGCGAGCCGCTGTCCGAGGACTCCTTCGGCATCCCTCAGGGCCCGGCGGATGACGAAGTCGCCGACGAGAGCATCGACTCAAGCGGCGAGATGTCCGAGACCGAGGATCCCACCTCGAAGGCCAAGGAGGCCGACCCGAAGGCCGCGACCACCTTCGAGGCGAGGACCGAGCCGCCTCACGACGCGCCGGCTGGGGGCACGTCGGCTGGCGACGCGCCGGCGACATGATCCCCCGGACGTCTGTAGCTGGGTCGGGGCGTCTGCCTCAAGTGAGCCATTTCAAAACTTAGGAATCACGAGGGTTTTTCGGGATAAGTAGAGCGGTAGAGACGCGGTGATGGTCTGGCTGGGCCCTGAAGGGGTCTCCCTTTGTTTTGACCTTTCATGTGAGCCAAACCTCGCCACCCCTGGGCCCCGTCAACTGGACAGCCGGGAGCCGGTTCTATAGCTAGTAAGGGTGGGGAAGTTTGGCCAGCTCACATTACTTAGCCATTTTCTAGAGAGGCGCTTCTAGGCCCAGCCAGCTAGCCCCCGGGCCTGGGAGCCGGTGAGTGAGGAACACTTTTGAGAGAAACAAAATGGGGCACGCCCCAAGAGCCGGTTTGGGGTGCACATTGCATTCATAAGCCCAAAAGGGTGGGGATACATACATACATTGATTTTTTAAGCAGTAAAACGGGCGCAGGAGTGCCGCATTCCATGGGCACTCTGTATCTTCACCGGAGGCATCTCTTTTGTGCTTCTGCGGCTTCTGGGTGTCTATCAGGTAGTATCATTGTTGAGTAGCGCATTGCTAATGATGAATGGGCCCTCCCATGGGGAGGATAGTTTGTGTTGTCCGGCGGTTCGTAGGATCCGTCTGAGGACCAGGTCCCCCTCGCGGAACGAGAGTGGACGGATCCGCTTGCTGTGATAGTGCCGGAGCTTCTGCTGGTAGATCGCCGTCCGGCTCAAGGCCAGTTCGCGAGCTTCCTCGAGTAGATCGACGCTATCTTCTCTTGCCTCCTTTGCGTCCTTCTCCGTGTATAGGGCGACCAGAGGCGAATCAAACTCGATGTCGCTGGGGATGATCGCCTCGGACCCATACACAAGGAAGAAGGGAGTGTAGCCGGTTGACCGGTTCGGGATGGTCCTGAGATTCCAAAGGACGGCCGACAGCTCGTCGATCCAGCAGTCGGCCGATCTTACCAGCAGCGTCACGAGCCAGGGCTTGATGCCGGACAGGATGAGGCCGTTCGCCCTCTCGACCTGGCCGTTTGACTATGGATGAGCGACGAAGGCCAGGTCGAGCCGGATTCCTTGCTTGGAGCAGAAACGCGCGAGTGCGCCCTTGGCGAAGTTGGTGTCGTTGTCGATGATGATGCTGTGGGGAACGCCAAAGTGTACCGTGATGTCGTTGATGAACCGGACGGCCATGGGGCTGTCCAGCTTTTTGATTGGTCGTGCCTCGATCCACTTGGTAAATTTGTCGACAGCCACCAGCAAGTGCGTCATGTCGCCTTGAGCGGTTTTGAATGGGCCCACCATGTCCAGCCCCCAAACAGCGAAGGGCCACGAGAGGGGGATGGTTTGGAGGGCCGTTGCCGGCAGGTGGCTTTGCATGCTGAAGCATTGGCAGCCTTCACACTCGTCGACCAGCTTCTAGGCCGCCTCCAAAGCCGTCGGCCAGAAGAAGCCGTGGCAGAAAGCCTTGGCCACCAGGGTCCGGGAGGCGGCATGATGCCCGCACTCGCCCTGGTGCATGTCGAGGAGGATCTCTAGACCCTTTTCCGACTTGACGCATCACTGGATACGCCGGTGGTACTGGAGTGGATGAGCTCGTTGTTGATGATGCCGTAGGCCGTGGCCCAGCGTTGGACTTGCCTAGCCAAGGCCTCGTCCGGAGGGAGGTCGCCACATAGGAGGAACGCCAAGATGGGATGGGCCCACGAGGGGGCCGACACGGGGGCCGGCTCTGGAGCCCCCGGTACGGGCTGATCAGTCCCCGGGACCGGCTCGCCAGCTCCCGGGACCGGCTCGGGAGCCCCCGGGACTGATTGGTCAGCCCCTAGGGCCGATTCGCTAGCCCCCGGGGCTGGCTGGTCCTTGGTGATCATGACAACCGTGTTGCAGGAGCCGGCCGCCTCGGGCACCGCCGGCTCAATTGGAGCCGGTTGGGCGGCCGACGGTTCGGGGGCCGGTTGCAAAGATGCCGAAGAGGCGGCCGGAGCCGTTGAAGGGCCGGCGGCGCCCGCCGGCACGAAGATTGACTCCAATTCTGGGGAAGGCTTGATCGACGGTTTGAGCAGCCGTTCGAGGGAGACACCGGCTGGGATTGCCTGCCGGGTGGAGCCGATCTTTGCCAGCGCATCCGCCGCCTCGTTGTCTGCCCAAGGGATGTGATGAAACTCGCAGCCCTCGAAGGAGCCGGTGAGATGTTGGATGAGGAAGCGGTAGCTGGCCATGTTGGCATGCCTAGCGTCCCATTCGCCAGAGATTTGCTGCACCACGAGGTCGGAGTCGCCGAAGCAAAGGATGCGCCTAATGCCGATTTCCTTGGCAAGCCGGAGGCCATGGACGATGGCCTCGTATTCGTCCACGTTGTTGGAGGCGGCGAAGTGGATCTGGAGGGCATATTTGAGCTGATCACCTTTTGGGGAGGAGAGGACTATGCCGGCACCTAGGCCGGTCCTCATTTTCAAGCCGTCGAAGTGCATGCGCCAATGCGTGGAGTCTGGGGAGGCAGAACGAACTCCGTCTCTGCCCAGTCGACGAGGAAGTCCGCCAACGCCTGTGACTTGATGGAGGTTCTTGGCTCGTACCAGATCTCATGATCGGCGAGGGCGATGACCCACTTGGCGATCCAATCAGTGGAGTCCGGCAGCTCATGACCTCGCCGAGTGGGACCGTGTGCACCATGGTAATGGTATGCTCCTGGAAGTACTGCTTGACCTTCTTGGCGGCGAAGTATATGCCATAACACATCTTTTGGTAGTGGGGGTAGTTTTGCTTGGACGCGGAGAGGACCTCGCTGAGGTAGTAGACGGGCCGTTGGACCGGCAGGGACTTGCCCTCCTCCGGCCGTTCGACCACCAGGACAATGCTGACAACACGGGTGGTCGTCGTGATGTAGGCGAGCAGCGGCTCCTTCTCAGCCGGCGCGACCAGGATGGGCGCGTGGGTGAGAACCTTCTTGAGGCCGCGGAAGGCCTCGTCCGCCTCATCAGGCCAGTCAAAGATGCCCGGCCTCTTGGTTTGCCCTGGCTCGATTAGATCCGTCTTGCGAAGGAGCCTATAGAGGGGCAGGGCCTTCTCCCCCAACCGGCTGATGAACCGGCTGAGTGAGGCGAGGCAGCCGGTGAACTTCTCGACGTTGTGGAGCTGGGTCGGCTTTAGCATGCGCTCGATCACACTGATCTTCTCAGGGTTAGCTTCGATGCTGCGAGCGGACACGAAGAAACCCAAGAGTTGGCCGGCAGGGACGCTGAAGACACACTTCTCTGGGTTGAGCTTGATCTTGTACTCGCGCAAGTTCCCGAAGGTCTCCCGGATATCGTCGAGGAGGCTGAAGTGCTTCTTGGTTTTGACGACGATGTCATCGACGTAGACGTGGACGTTCCTGCCTATCTAAGGCACGAGGCACTTCTGCATGCACCGTTGGAAGGTGGCGCCTGCGTTCTTCAGGCCGAAGGACATGGTGATGTAGCAGTAGGCCTCGAAGGGTGTGATGAAGGAGGTCTTGAGCTGATCTTCCGAATCCATCTTGATCTGGTGGTAGCCTGAGTAGGCATCCAGGAAGGACAGCAAGTCGTAGCCGGCCGTGGAGTCGATGACTTGATCGATCCGCGGCAGGGCGAATGGGTCCTTGGGACATGCCTTGTTTAGGCTAGTGTAGTCGATGCACATGCACTGGGTCTTGTTCTTCTTCAGCACTAGGACTGGGTTGGCCAGCCAGTCCGGGTGGAACACTTCCATGATGAATCTGGCTGCGAGCAGCCGGGCGATCTCTTCGTCTATTGTATGCCGCTTCTCCTCGGAGAAGCGGCACAGGGGTTGCTTGACCGGCTTGACGTCCGGCCAGACGTGGAGTTTGTGATATGCGAACTTCCTCGGAACTCCTGGCATGTCCTTGGGGGACCATGCAAAGATGTCCCGATTCTCACGGAGGAACTCTACGAGCATGCCTTCCTATTTGCTGTTGAGGCGGGAGCCGATGGTGACGCATTGAGCCGGGTTGGCTGGGTCGAGCGGGATTTGCTTGGTGTCTTTGGACGGCTGGAAGGAGGCCTCGCCAACGTATTGCGAGGGAGGAGCTGGCACGGCCGACTGGCTGGTAGCAAGGGCCACGAGCCTGTCGAGCTGCCGTTTCTCCTCGGCGATCTCCAGGGCCTCGGCCAGCCGGCTGCCATCTTGAGCGCACTCGAGCGACATCTTGTAGTCGCCCTTGATGGTGATGATTCCCTTGTGGCCCGGCATCTTGAGCTTGAGGTAGGCATAATGGGGGACCGCCATGAAGCTGTCAAGAGCCGGCCGGCCCAACAGCGCATGGTAGGGGCTCGTAAGGTCCACAACCTCGAACAGTACTGGCTTGCGGTGGAAGTAGACGGGTCCACCGAAGAGGACGTCGAGCGTGATCTTGCCGACAGGGGAGCAGGACTTCCCAGGCATGATGCCGTGGAAGACCGTCTGGCTCGCCTGCAGCTCTTCTATCTTCAGCCCCAGCTTGTGCATTGTGTCAAGGTAGAGAATGTTGATGCTGCTGCCGCCATCTATCAGCACCCGCGAGAAGCATCAAGCTCGATCCTTGGTGGCGATGGTGGGGTCGAGGACCAAGGCATAGCTACCGGGATTTGGCATCACGGCAGGGTGATCGACCTGGCTCCAAGTGACCGGCTTCTCCGACCAATGCATGAACTGGGGAGTTGCCAACATGGTGGTGTTCACCTCACGACAGAGCTGGCACTGAGAGTGTTTTCCCGTCTCTTCACTAGTGAAGACGGCGTAGCAACCGTCCTAGTTGGGGAACTGGTCGATTAGACGACCGTCGTTCTGGGCCGGAGCCGAGGCTGGCACCGGGGCGACAACTTGGGTCGGGGCCGGCGCACAGGCTGGCGACGCAGGGGGAGCTGGAAGGCCGTCCCCCCGGGCCAGTCGCTGTGAGAAGATGCACTATCGGAGCGTGTGCATAGAGGGTTTGGCCCTTGGATGGTTCTTGCAGGGGAGGTCGAGCATTTGCTCGAAGGTGAGCTTCGGCTACCAGGCAGCCTTGCCGGTGTGCTAGCGCTGGCCGGAAGGCTGGGCAGCCGGCTCTAGATCCTCGACAGTGTTGACCTGCTGGCTCCCGTTGCGGGGATCCGACTGGTCGTTCTTGCGTTTGTTGTTCTGCGGCTGCCGGCTGTCGGCAGCCGCCCGGGTCGTGGCCGGTGTCGTCGTCGCCTTGGCAGGCGGGGTCGTCTTGACCCGGATGGCCGAATCGGGCGTGGCGTATTTGTCTGCCTTGGTCATGAGCTCGCCAAGCGTGGCCGGCTTGGAGCACATGAGCTTATGCTTGAGAGGGGTGCCATCCCGGCATCCCTCGATGAAGTATTGCATGGCTTGCACCTCGTGCACCCCCTCGTAGGAGTTGTGGAGCTCGGTCCACCGAGTGAGGGAGTCGCGGAGGGATTCGTTCGGCCCCTGAACGCACATGGCGAGTTCATGAGGGCGGCCAGGCCGCTTGTAGGTGCCAGTGAAATTGCGGACGAAGGCCTCCTCGAAGTTCGTCTAGGTGTTGATGCTATCGGCCGCCAGGCTGTTGAGCCAGGTGTGGGCCGAGCCGATCAACATGAGGGGGTCATAGCGAACGGCTATGCGCTTGTTCCCCCTGGCGATGCCCACCATAGTGGTGTAGTCGATCAGCCAGTCTTTGAGCTTGCCGGCCCCGTTGTATTTCGGGATGTCCCTAGGGAGCGTGAAGCCGGTAGGGAATGGCTCGGTGCGGATCGGGGGGCCGAAGCAAGCCGGACCAATCGAGCCCTCCTCCTCGAGGAGGGCGGATTGCGCGAGTCTGTCGAGGCGGTTGCAGGTGTCGTTCCTGCTGTGGGGGACGCATGGTCCGAGCCGAGCCGAGAGCTCGGGACAAACGGTGGGTGGCGCCGACAGCCCTGACTCGTGCCGCGGGGGCGGCGTGTGCCCATGGCTACGCCGGTTGCCGGATGCCGGCGCTTCGTGGTAGCGGTTGCATCGAGGCAAGTCGTTGGTGCGCCGGCTGCTGACAGCCGGCTATTCGCTCCCCGATGTCTGAGAGGGCCGGGGGTTGTTCGCTCCAGCCCGGCGGCTGGAGACGCAAGGGGAATAGGAGTACTGGGCCGCCTGGCGGCCGGCGGTTCCCGTGCCCTCGCGCTCGGCCCGGGGGCCTTTAGTGGCGGCGCCGCCCGTCGTGAGTAGATGCTGCTACGCTTCAGCAGCATCGATGAGCTCCTTGATGTGGCATTCGTGGGTGGCACACTTTTCGCCCTCCAAGGTGGCCAGTTCCTTGTAGGCCACCTTGAGAGCCCACAGGTTAGCTGTGACCAAGGATTTCTACGACCACGCGACCACGGTCGCGCACAACCCCACACCGGCTAGGCTCGGTGCCAGCCGGGGTGAGTCCGTAGGCGGAAGCATACTCTCGCCGCACCGCCTCCATGCAGCGCCGCATGGGCATGAGGGCGGTGGCATCCTCGAACGGGATGCGACGAGCTGCCTCGAGATCGGCCGTGGCGATGTCGGGGTTTACCGTCGGGGCGATCGGAGGGCCGCACCGAGCGGGTCAGACGTGCCGACACGGGCGGCGGCAGCGGTAGCCGTGACCCGTGCCCATTTAGAGGCGGTGGAGGAGGTGATGGCCATCAGTCCCACGTGATCATGAGACTCGCTGGACTGAGTCGCAGCGAGTGCGCCCACGGCCGTGGGCGGGCCAGCGCAGACAAGCACCCCCGTGGGGTACTCATCAGCGGCCGGAGCCTCGGCGAGGCTGAGCCTGCCGAAGCGCTCGGTGAGCGCGTCGATGTTGGCCATGAGGCCGACGGAGTTTCCCGCAGGGCATGCCGGGGCAAGCCCCACGAGCTCCCCACGGTTTTGCCGGGACAACCGGCGATGGCGAGGAATGGTGAGGGGTCCCGCCCGGAGCGTGAATCCGGCCGGCGCCATGTACGGCCCCACGATGGGCGCCAAATGTCATCGTTTTCTCATGACAGATGCCATAGGGTGGCTTATCGTAGGTTGTTGGGGCCGGAGGATGCCGACGGGCTCCGGGTGCGAGATTGGGCACAAGCGGTGGTGACACACAATGTACCTAGGTTTAGGGCCCTCCGAGGGAGGTAATACCCCTAGTCCTGCTTGGTTTTGTTAGATGGATGGGTATGGATACAATGGTGCTCCTGGAGCTGTGTCTAGAGGAGGAAGAAGGGGCAGTCGGCTCCTCTTCCTCCACTGCTAGAAGGGGATATGTGGATATGATCGTTCGTGTGTGCGTATGTCCATCCCCGTTGCATGGGGGGTTCGGTGGGTTTATAGGCCAACCCTCGGCTCTTACAATATGTTCTAAGTACAAAGGTGGGGGGACCTGGCTGGCAGTCTCTCCGGCTGGCCAGAGGGTCTCGCCGCTCGTGTCGTCTCATCGCTTGTAGGGGCCACCGGCTGAGCGGTCCCATCTCCCACTGGGGCCCACCAGCCAGCCCGATCATTGGCCCTCGTCCACCTGCCACGGCACGGGCCGCCTGGTTGGCGTCACCTAGCGCCAGCCGGCCGAAGTCGTCGGTACAGCCGGCTACACTGTAGCCACACCGAGGCAGGTAATCGAGTGGCGAGGGCGTGCCGGCACTGTTCCTATGCCCGCTTGCGCTCACCGAGGTCAGCGGCCGGGACGGTTGGACTGTAGCCATGTGCCACAGGACGTCAGCGGCCACTGTAGACACATGGCCGCTCGTCATGCCGGTCACGTTGCATCGTCGTACCCGCACGCAGAGGGACGGGACGGGTCATGTCTGTCCCAAGGTCAACGGAAGAGTCGGCCCGTGGGTAGTCAAACATGCCCAGTCGGCCGAGGGTCCAGCCGGCTCCTTGACCAGCCGGCACTGGCTCGCACCGGACGTCCTCTAGCCGGCCACAGCCAGCTGGTCGCGTAGTTTTTTTTCGAAGCGAAAGGGAGAAGACCCCGTTGCTTTGGCCTACCTAGGGGTAATAACCCCGTCAAGTAGTCTATCATCTTGAAGCACAAGAGCAAGGAGTTCGTCGACATTACCGAGGCTATTACCTTTTGGAGGGTGGTGCCTCCTAGATTGGTTAGGTGTCGCTTGGGAGCCTCCTACTTCGTGTTGTGGAGTGAACCAAGAAGTTTGTAAGGGCAAGGAGATCGCCTACTTCGTGAAGATCTACCCATAGTGAGGCTAGTCCTTCGTGGACGGAAGCCGTTATGGAATAGTCAAGGTTGCTACTTCGTGGACCCTTATGGGTGGATCCCTCTGTGGACTCTCGCGACCGTTACCCTCCATGGGTTGAAGACTCCATAAACGTGGACGTACGATAGCACCACCTGTCGGAACCACGGGAAAAATCCTTGCGTCTCCAATTGCATTTGATCTCCACATCTCATCTCTTTACTTCATGTGCAATGTCTTTACTTTCCACTGCTATATTTGGTGACATGCATGTGTAGGTTATATAGACTTGCTAGCCTTGCTAAAACTATTAAAATCTGCTAACCAATTAACTTGGGAAAAGGTTAGGTTTTAATCTTCTGCTAGTAGTCTATTCACCCCCCCCTCTCTAGACACTCTTCTAGTGATCCCTCAATTGGTATCAGAGCATTGGTCTCCATTGCATCGGTTTAATCACCAAGGAGGAAGATGGATGTATCTAGTATATCGAGTTTGAGTTGTAGAGTGCCTATTCTTGATGGAGAGTATTATAGTCAATGGAAAACTTTGATGCTTGAGCTATTTAATCAATTTCAATTGATCAAATATGTTATGCACCCCTATGAGCCTCCCATTGATGAATTGAATCCCACACGTGAAGAGGATATTAACATGCTTGGTAACCTAAGAGCTGTCAATCTCATTATTGGAGGCTTACCAAGATTCGTGCTTTCTCAATTGAAGAACTTTAGATGTTCCTATACCTTATGGACGGATTTCGAGAAACGATATCCAAATCTTTCATTAGGAAGTCTTGATGAAATTCTTCATAAAACTGTTGCTTTCCACAAAATGAATCCTAGTGATCCAAACTTTGATAAATGCATATTTGAGCGCCATGATCTTATTTGTGCCAAAGGAGATGTCACCACTATCAACAACATTGTCTTTGAAGCCATTCGCATTCATAAACTTGAACATTGTCATGATCACAATTCTAACGAATCTCTTGTTCTTTATGACGAGGATTTCCCACTTGATGATGACAATGTGGAACATGGCTACCTTGGTGAAGATGAGTTGTTTGACATCGAGTATGACAAGATCATGAAGAATCTAAGTCTGATGGCAAACTTCAAGGATTATATGTCCGGAGGAAAGGAGTGGATTCTCGACAATGGATGTATGGATCATATGACTGGTGATAAACACATGTTCCAAGAGATCACGCCTAATCAAGGTCCTCAAAGGTACGTGACCTTTGGAGACAACTATATGAGTAAGGTACTTGGCCTTGGTAAGGTGGGCATATTCCATGATAGCTCTATTCAAAATGTTATGCTTGTTGAATCCCTTGGGTACAATCTTCTTTCCGTGTCTAGACTTGCCGACTTTGGTTTCTGTGTGTTATTCACGAAAGTAGATTGCCAAGTGTTTCGTCAAGATAATCATAAATTGGTATTTACCGGTTTCCATATAGGTGATCTATACATTGTTGACTTTACTAAGAGATCCAAGCCTCGCACTTGTTTAATTGCTAAATCCTCTAAAGGTTGGCTTTGGCATAGAAGACTTGGACATGTAGGCATGTGCAATTTAGATAAGCTAATCAAGAGTGATCATATACTTGGTGTTAAAGATGTTATCTTTGACAAAGATAGACTTCGTAGCGCTTGTCAAGCTAGAAAAGAAGTAGGTGGAAGTCATCCTGTTAAAAATATCATACTACTAGGAGACCACTCGAGTTACTTCACATGGATCTTTTTGGTCCCAATGCTTACAAGAGTCTCGGTGGAAATTCCTATGGTCTAGTTATAGTTGATGATTTTTCTAGATTTACGTGGGTATATTTCCTTGATGATAAGTCACAGGTTCAAAAGATCTTCAAGAACTTCGCCCGCAAAGTGCAAAATCAGTTTGAAGTGAAGATTAAGAGGGTTCGAAGTGATAACGGGTCAGAGTTCAAGAACATCCATGTGGATACCTTTCTTGACAAACAAGGTGTCTCACATGAGTTCTAGGCTACGTACATGCCTCAACAAAATGGATTTGTTGAGAGGAAGAACCAGACGCTTATTGAGATGGCCAGAACGATGCTTGACGAATACAAGACGCCAAGACACTTTTGGGCAGAAGCCGTGGAAACAGCATGTCATGACACAAACCGACTTTACTTGCACAAGCTTCTCGGCAAAACGGCATATGAGCTACTCACCAGTGATAACGACCCTTCGGAAGCTATCCTAGATTTACCCATCGTCAAGATTCATCCCATGGTGGTGAAGGAAAGTACTTCATCAACTCAAGTGGAAGCCCCTGCTTCATGACAAGGTGAACCACAACATGACATGGAGGCATCCACAAGCGGTACATGACAAGATGAAGAGGAGGAGTAAGTACATCATGAAGATCCACCACAACCTCCTTCACCACCACCTCAAGGAAATGATCACGTTGACAACAACGAAGATGAAGGAAATGATGATGAAGAAGAAGCTCCACCATCCAACAATTGGAAGCTGACCTAAGTTCAAGCACAAGTGACCAAGAACCATCCCCTAAACCAAATATTTGGAGATATCCAAACCGGGAGAATTACTCACTCTAAAACTCATCTAGATAACTTTTGTGAGCATTATTCATTCATATCTAGCATTGAGCCTTTGAAGGTAGAACAAGCTCTTGCAGACACGGATTGGGTGAACGCTATGCATGAAGAGCTTGACAACTTCGAAAGTTACGAAGTGTGGACACTCGTGGAGAAGCCCGAAGATGAGCACAACATCATCGGAACCAAATGGGTGTTTCGGAACAAGCAAGATGAAGATGGTCAAGTCGTACGCAACAAGGCACATCTCGTGGCCCAAGGATATACACATGTCGAAGGTATGGACTATGGTGATACTTATGCCCCGTTGCTAGACTAGAATATATTCGAATTCTTCTTGCATATGATAATCACCATGATATCGCGCTTTATCAAATGGACATTAAAAGTGCCTTTTTAAATATTGAAATTGAAGAAGAGATCTATGTTAAGAAACCACCTAGTTTTGAGAATCCTAAGAAACCTAATCATGTTTACAAGCTTCGTAAAGCACTTTATGGTCTTAAGCAAGCCCCTCGTGCTTGGTACAAATGCTTAACGAAGTTTCTCATTGAAAAAGGTTTTGAAATTGGTATAATTGATGCAACCTAGTTCACTAAGAGAGTTAATGGAGAACTATTTGTGTGCCAAATCTATGTAGATAATATTATCTTTGGTTCCACTAACCCTCAATTTAGTGAAAGATTTGGAAGGTTGACATCCAAGAAGTATGAGATCTATGATGTGTGAGCTGAAATTCTTTCTTGGATTGCAAATCAAGCAATCAAGGGAAGGGACTTTCATCTCTCAAACTAACTATAGCAAGGACTTGATCAAGAAATTCAACATGCAAGAGTGCAAAGGTATGAAAACTCCCATGCCAACTAGTGGACATGCTGATCTAACCAAGGAAGATGAACCGGTTGATCAAAAAGTTTATTGATCCATGATTGATTCATTGCTATATCTATGTGCATCTCGTCCTGATATTAGTGTTTGCATGTGTGCTCTATATCAAGATGCACCTAAGGAGTGTCATCTTTTGGCCGTGAAACATATTGTGAGATACTTGATACAAACACCAAACGTTGGTATTTGGTATCCCAAGGGATCTTCTTTTAACCTTGTTGGCTATTCCGATTTAGACTATGCCGGTGACAAGGTTGATAGAAAATCCACCTCGGGTACTTGTCAATTTTTAGGTAGATCTCTTGTGTCTAGGTCATCCAAGAAACAAAACTCGATATCTCTATCTATTGCCGAAGCTGAGTATATTGCTATTGGATCTTGCTGTGTGCAATTGCTATGGATGACACAAACACTTAAGGATTATGGAATCCATGTTAAAAATGTTCCATTACTTTGTGATAATGAGAGTGCTATTAAGATTGGTCATAATCCTGTGCAACATTCTCGAACTAAGCACATTCGAGTTTGACATCATTTCATTTGTGATCATGCTGCCAAAGGAGATATTAATCTTAAGCATGTTCGCACTAACAAGCAATTTTTTGATATCTTTGCTAAGCCACTCAGTGAGAAAACTTTTTGCCACTTGAGGAGTGAGTTGAACATCATTGATGCTTCAAACTTGAGCTAGACTCACTCGGATGCTTGCAAGGGCATGAGCTTTCTTGATACTTCCATGATATTGCTAACATGATATCTTATGCCATGGAATCCTATGCTCCCTTGTATTGCATCTAACCGTTTGTAGGTACTTGGAAGAACTTCATTCCACGAGATTGCAACAAACTCCAATTATAAGCAATCTTGTCTTGACAAAGGATCCACAACCCCTCTTGATGATGGAAGGAAGAAGACAACAAAAACATATCCTTCACATATACTTGATCATTATTGCAAAATCTCAATTGGTATCATGTCAAATGGATATACCTATTGTTCTTCCTTGCATGACTAAGCTTTGTAGGTAACAAGTGTACTAGAACGAGAAGGATTGCTCCCACCTCTAGATGTTCTTCATCAACCTCGAGCATCGTCAACAAGTTCACCTATGAGCAATGTCACCAACATCACTCAAAGGTATGCTCTCATGTCCTTGAATGGCTTTACTCCAAGTCATGAGTTAAAGCAACTCAAGTGATATGAAGACATTAAAATGCTTAATCTAAAAATGGTAACTTCATTTTGAGCTTAACGTAGAGTATGACCTATGATCAAGTATTCTTGCTTGGCTCCTAAGTCAATATACTCTAATATAGGTGACCTCGTCACCGTCCATCATATAGTTAAGATTCTCGTGTGGTTCGGTCTCTACTTGCATGATCTCTCATAACCACTCAAATCTTTTCTAAGATGATGCCCTTTTCCTTTTCCTTTGGGAATATTTTCTTTTGACTCTTTGCAAAATAGAAGCTTGGTCCCTTATTCTTTTCTTTCTTATTTAGCCTCGGAGTCGCCGACTTAGATATCTCGGTTCTACCGAAATTGCAGACAAGCTGCACTACAAAATCTCAATACCACCGATCTATCCGCCTCGGAGTCACTAACTTGTTTTTCTTATCTTATCTGCTTTTCGTTACTTTGATGATCCCTTATAAAACAAATAGGGGGTAATAACAAACAACACTTAGGGGGAGAAATTCTTTATTCAAGGATCCCTAGCTCCAAGGAAAAGAAGACTAATATTTGCCACAGGGAGAGAAGTTACTTTAAATGATTCCCTCAGTTATTTTCTATGAACCTTACTTCCAATGACCCTTGTTCTCAAGGATCCTTTCCTTGTCAATGATCACTATAACTACTCCTACCTTTGAACTTTTTGGCAATTTATGCCAAAGGGGGAGAAGAACAAAGCTTCATGCTAAAGGGAGAGTTACATGCTTATGCAAAGGGGGAGATATGATTTAGGGGGAGAGGAGAATATCAAAAGTTCGTGCTTATATAAACAAAGGGAGAATACCAAAGTAAGGGGGAGAAAATTCCAAGCTCTCAATAATATTCTTGCCTATTTTCTTTTGGCTGTTCACTTTAGAGTTTTCTCACCCTATCCAATCCCAAATACTTGCTGAGATTCAGGGGGAGAGGATAAACTACCACTTACATAACTAAGGGGAGAAAGCTCTAAAAGATCTATGCTAAAGGGGGAGACAAATTAATCTTAAGGATTATCATATTTTATATGTTCTCCAGATCTTGGTATCCTTTGAGTTCTATTGCTTTTGATTAGTAGAATATTCTTGTGTTTCCTAACATTGTTTTCTCAAGTGTGTTTCTACTACTAGAATGCTCTAGAACTCAAGGTAAGTATATGCATCGTATCTTTGATCAAGATGATCTCTTGCTTCTTGCACATATTGTCTGCAAGAGTGAAGTCTTGAATAAGGATACGTCTCATTCATATAGATTGATGCATATAGCCAAGATACACATGACTCCTTATAGCCCTTCTTCCATATGTGTGTCCATGCATTCCAAAGCAACTATCCTTTAAAGGACTGCACACATTTAGGGGGAGCAAATCTAAGTCGTGTATCTCTCAAAGTATTCACAATATTCATGCATATCTTTGTTTGAAGCTTTGATTGTATATTTTCATCAATTACCAAAAAGGGGGAGATTGAAAGCACAATATGCTCCCTTGGTGGTTTCGATAATTCATGACAACATACATTGTCTCTTGGACTAATACTTTTATCTAGTGCATTTCAGATAATAGTCCATGGAGAGTTGGGTTGGCAAAGAGATTGTGGAACACCCCAAGATGCAAGGAAATAGGTTGGCAAAGCTTCAAGCAAGAGGACTCTACATTTAATATTTGTGAGAAATCACTTTGAGTCCATAGGAAAGCCAATACTATTAAAAAAGGGGTAAAGTTTTGTTGGTGAACAAAATGCTCATACGTGCACAAGTGATAGTCACCAAAGACACCCACAAACTCTCCCACCAAAGTCTGTCCTAAGCCAAACACTCATAATCGGTGCAACCAACATTTCCATCCCCGTGCCACCAATTCCAAACCCTAGACAGACTCAGCCAAACCCTAACCCTTCGGTACAGCCGATACTGCTTTCAATGCCATCGAGTTGGGCTGCCAACTTTCTATTACGCAAGTTCAAAGTTTTGGTCCCTCTGAGATTGTTGAATCGGCATCATCGAGAATGGGCATTCTGACCGTTGGTCACCTTATCGGTGCAATCGAGATTCCTATAACGATACCTCCGAGATTCAAAAGTTGCCACCTTTTGCTCACTTTGGTACCACCAAGATTAACACATTGGTGTCACTGAGTTGGTCATTTTGTGTGTAACGGTTGGATTTTTGGGGATGCCTATATATACCCCTTCACCACCACCTACTCGAAAGACAAGCACTCAGAACCATTCCATACCTATCCTATCAGTTTTTTGAGAGAGAACCACATACCCTTGTGTTGGGGTCAAGATCTTCCACTCCAACGATATGGATCTTGATTTCTAGCCTCCCTAAATTGCTTTCCACCAATCCCATCTCTTCTACCAAGCCATATCTATGAGAGAGTGATTGTGTGTTGAGGATTCTATCATCCTGAAGCACAAGAGCAAGGTATTCATCGACATTACCAAGCTTATTACCTTTTGGAGGGTGGTGCCTCCTAGGTTGGTTAGGTGTCGCTTGGGAGCCTCCTACTTCGTGTTGTGGACTGAACCAAGAAGTTTGCAAGGGCAAGGAGATCGCCTACTTCGTGAAGATCTACCCATAGTGAGGCTAGTCCTTCGTGGACAGAAGCCATTATGGTATAGTCAAGGTTGCTACTTCGTGGACCCTTATGGGTGGAGCCCTCCGTGGACTCTCGCGACTATTACCCTCCGTGGGTTGAAGACTCCATAAACGTGGACGTATGATAGCACCACCTATCGGAACCACGGGAAAAACCCTTGCGTCTCCAATTGCGTTTGATCTCCACATCTCATCTCTTTACATCATGTGCAATGTCTTTACTTTCCGCTGCTATATTTGTTGACATGCATGTGTAGGGTATATTGACTTGCTAGCCTTGCTAAAACTGTTAAAATCTTCCAACTAATTAACTTGGGAAAATGTTAGGTTTTAATTTTCTGCTAGTAGTCTATTCACCCCCCCCCCTCTAGACACTCTTCTAGTGATCCCTCACATACTTCTTATATGTGAGGTCATCACTCCCCATAAGATCATCATATATACTCTTTGCTTTTATTCTATTCTTCTTCTATTTATTTTTCTCAAGATCATAGCAAGCAAGCAAAGCCCTCACATGAAAACTACTTCTTATTATATAACTGTCGGACTCACTTACATAAGGGGAACATAAAGCAAAACTCAAAGCTAGATCATACTAAAACTTTATTCTACTAGATCAAGGTAAAATGAAAAGGATCAAACTAATAAAAACTAGAAAAGTAAAAGATGTGATGGTGATACGATACCGGGGCACCTCCCCCAAAGCTTGGCACAAGCCAAGGGGAGTGCCCATACCCATGTGTTTAGTTGTCTTTCTTCGGAGGTGGTGATGTTGGAGTTGTTGATGAGGTTGGAAGCTTGTCCACCATCTTCCATGGCATAGGCTCACCATCGTACAAAGATGAACGAGTCTCTGGAATCCTCGGGTCTGCAGCCAAACTCATTCTCTTAAATATGTATTCATACTCATAGTTTTGGTTTTGTAGGTCATAGATCTAGGCTTGGAGATGCTCAATTTTGTCATAAAGCTTGAATATGTGCTCCTCAATGTCCTTGGCATCTAGCTTGTGTTTATGGGGAAACTCCACGATCATCATGTGATTGGCATTGAGTCCACGTTCCACTATTCCTTGGCACTTGAAGACTTGCTACTCCATTGCTTCGAGCCTTGTCTTAATGCTCCCAGTCTTCTTTGGCCCTTCTACATCACGAATGTGTAGCACACCCTCATGCATCTCAATGGTTTGGGGGTGTCGCAGCACCTCCACATGGTAGGGGGCGGTGACCTTCTCGAAGAACTTGTCCTTCGAAGCACTTGGGGCGTCATGGCAATCCAAATCTGCTGCAAAAATAGCTCAAATGGAAACAGGGGTATTGCCATGATACGAAGGTCCAAACCTTAGGGAGATTATATAATGAATTTTTACCGACCTCAAGGAGTATCCTACAAGAAAATGGAGTCCGGAGGGTTCACGGGGTGGTCACGAGCCACAGGGGCGCAACCAAGGGGGTAGGTCGCGCCCTTCAGGCTTGTCACCTCCTTGTGCACCTTTCAGACTACTTTAAATTTTCCTAATTTATTAAATATTCCGAAACTGAGAAAAAATTCTATTGGGAAAGTTTTGGAGTCATTTTGCTTACCGTACCACATACCTATTCCTTTTCGGAGTCTGAAACATTCCTGTAGGTCTCCCTAATGTACTCCTCCGGATTTATGGTATTGATAATATTGGTTTCAACATTTATGGTAGTACCTGAGATATAATGTTTGATTCTTTGTCCATTTACCACCTTCGGATTTGTGCCTTCGGTGTTGTTGATCTTGATGGCACCGGAACGATATACTTCCTCGACAATGTAAGGCCCTTTCCATTTAGAGAGAAGTTTTCCTGCAAAGAATCTTAAACGAGAATTTAATAGAAAGACATGGTCACCTACATTGCATTCACACTTTTGTATCCTTTTATCATGCCATCTCTTAACTTTTTCTTTAAACAACTTGGCATTCTCATAGGCCTAGGTACCCCATTCATCAAGTGAGCTAATGTCAAATAACTTCTTCTAACCAGCAAGTTTGAAATCATAGTTGAGCTCTTTGATTGCCCAATAAGCGTTATGCTCTCGTTCTAGAGGTAAGTGACATGCTTTACCATAAACCATTTTATACGGAGACATACTCATAGGGTTTTTGTAAGCAGTTCTATAAGACCATAATGCATCATCAAGTTTCTTAGACCAATTCTTTCTAGATATATTAATAGTCTTTTGCAAGATCAATTTAATTTCTCTATTGCTTAATTCTACTTGACCACTAGACTGAATATGATAAAGAGATGCAATCCTATGATTAACATCATACTTAGCAAGCAATTTAAGGAAAGCACCATGAATAAAGTGTTGGGGAACGTTGCATGGGAAATAAAAAAATTCCTACGCACACGCAATATCTATCCATGGTGATGAGCACTACGAGAAGGAGAGTGGATCTACATACCCTTGTAGATAGCTAAGCGGCAAGCGTTAAGAAACGCGGTTGGTGTAGTCGAACGTCTTCGCGATCCAAATTGCCGAGCATCCCACGATCTCAGCACGATCCGTCCCGCGATCCAATCATGATCCATCCCGTGAACTCATCACGATCCATCTGGAGATCTCATCACGATCCGTCTCGCGATCTTGATCACGGTCCTTCCGATCTAGCGCCGAACGGACGGCACCTCCGCGTTCAGCACACGTACATATCGATGATGATCTCCTCCTTCTTGATCCAGCAAGAGGGAGCGGAGAGTTAGAAGATTTCTTCAGCAGTGTGACGGCATTTCGGCGATGGTGGTGAAGGAATTCCAGCAGGGCTTCGCCTAAGCACCACTGAAAACCGATCTAGAGGAGAAAACGATCTAGAGGAAGAAGAGGGCAGCACGTGGCAATTAGGGTTAGGGCTGCCCTCAAAACCTCTAGTATATATAGGAGGAGAGGAGGAGGAGGAGGAGGCTGGCGCACAAAGGGCCAGCCCTTTGATCTTGGCGCAAGGAGGAGAGGAGTCCTTCTCCTCCACTCCTAGTTGGATTAGGACTCCTTCCTTATTTAGCCTTTTTGCCTTTTTCCACCTTTTTCTCCTTGGGCTTTTCTTCCCAGCCGCATGGTCCCATTGTGGGACTTCAAAAAGCCCAGTAAGTGCTAGTATTCATCCTCCCACAGCCCATGTAGCCTCTTGGGTCTATATACCCCTCCCGATGGTCACTCAGTACACTACCGGCACTCCCGATACACTACCGATGAGCTTGAAACTTTTTCGGCGACCAAAACAGGACTTCCTATATATCAATCTTTACCTCTGAACCATTCCGGAGCTCCTCGTGACGTCCGGGATCTCATCCGGGACTCCGAAAAACCTTCGGTCACCACCATGCATAACTCTATACTACCGAAACGTCATTGAACCTTAAGTGTGCACACCCTGCGGGTTCGAGAACTATGTAGACATGACCGAGACACTTCTACGGTCAATAACCAATAGCAGGACCTAGATGCCCATATTGGTTCCTACATATTCTACGAAGATCTTTATCGGTCGAACCTCTATGTCAAGGATTCAGTTAATCCCGTATGATGTTCCCTTTGTTGTTCGGTATGTTACTTGCTCGAGATTCGATCGTCGGTATCTCCATACCTAGTTCAACCTCGTTACCGGAAAGTCTCTTTACTTGTTTCCGTAATACAAGATCTCGTGGCTAACACTTAGTCACATTGCTTGCAAGGCTATTGTGATGTTGTATTACCGAGTGGGCCCTGAGATACCTCTCCGTCACACGGAGTAACAAATCCCAGTCTTGATCCATGCCAACCCAAAAGACACCCTCGGAGATACCTATAGTGTACCTTTATAGTCACCCAGTTACGTTGCGACGTTTGATACACATAAGGCACTCCTCCGGTGTGAGTGAGTTGCATGATCTCATGGTCATAGGAACAAATACTTGACATGCAGAAATCAATAACAATAACTGACACGATCATATGCTACATTTGTAGTTTGGGTCTTGTCCATCACATCATTCTCCTAATGATGTTATCCCGTTATCAAATGACATCTCATGTCCATGGCTAGGAAACCTTGACCATATTTGATCAACGAGCTAGTCTATTAGAGGCATACTAGGGAGACGGTGTTGTCTATGTATCCACACATGTATCTAAGTTTCCGATCAATACAATTATAGCATGGATAATAAACGATTATCATGAGAAAGGAAATATGATAATAACCAATTTATTATTTCCTCAAGGGCATATTTCCAACAGTCTCCCACTTGCACAAGAGTCAATAATCTAGTTCACATCACCATGTGATTCGCATTGTTATGAATCTAACACCCAATGAGTTCTGGGGACCGATCATGCTTTGCATGTGAGAGAGGTCTTTTAGTTAACGGGTCTGCGATATTAAGATCCTTGTGCACTTTGCAAATCTCTATGTCAAACTGTAAATAATGCTACCACACTCCACTTGGAGCTATTCCAAATGGCTGCTCCACTATACATATCTGGATTGCTACTAAGAGTCATCCGGATTGGTGTTAAAGCTTGCATCGACGTAACTCTTTATGACGAACTCTTTATCACCTCCATAATCGAGAAACATTTCCTTAGTCTTTTAGTTACTTAGGATGATCTTGACCGTTGTCCAGTGATCCACTCCTAGATCACTCTTGTACACCTTGACGGACTCATGGCAAGGCACACACAGGTGCGGTACACAGCATGGCATACTATACAGAGCCTATGGCTAAGGCATAGGGGATGACATTCGTCCTTTCTCTTTCTTCTGCCATGGTCGAGCTTTGAGTCTCACTCAACTTCACACCTTACAAAGCAGGCGAGAACACTTCTCTCTGACTAATCCATTTTGAACTCTTTCGAAATCTTGTCAAGGTATGAACTCATTCAAAGTCTCATCAAGCATCTTGATCTATCTCTATAGATCTTGATGCTCAACAATTAGGTAGCTTTATCCAGGTCTTCTTTTGAAAAACTCCTTTCAAACAAACCTTTATGCCTTCCAGAAATTATAAATCATTTCTGCTCAACAATATGTCAACCCATATGTTTATCAGAAACTCTATAGTGCTCCCACTCACTTTATTGTAAATACAAGCTTCTCATAAACTTTGTATAGACTCCAAAACTTTGATCACCTCATCAATGTGTATATTCCAACTCCGAGATGCTTGCTTCAGTCCATAGAAGGATCACTGAAGCTTGCTCGCCTTTTAGCATCCTTAGGACTGACAAAACCTTCTGGTTGTATCACATACAACGTTTCCTCAAGTAAACCGCTAAGGAAACGATGTTTTGACATCCATCTGCCAGATTTCATAATTGAAAAATGCAGCAACTGCTAACATAATTCCAACAGACTTAAGCATTTCTACGAGTGAGGAAGTCTCATCGCAGTCAACTCCTTGAACTTGTCGTAAACTACTTTGTAACAAGTCGAGCTTTATAAATGGTGACATTTACCATCAGCGTCTGTCATCATCTTAAAGGTCCATTTGTACTCGACGACCTCTCGTCCAACGAGTAAGTCCACCAAAGTCTATACTTGGTTTTCATACATGGATCCTTTCTCGGATTTCATGGCCTCTAACCATTTTTCGGAATTCGGGCCCATCATTGCTTCTCCATAGCTCGTAGGTTCATCGTTGTTCAACAACATGACCTCTAAGACAGGGTTGTCGTACCACTCAGGAGCAGTACACGTCCTTGTCGACCTATGAGGTTTGATAGTAACTTGATCCGAAGCTTCATGATCATCATCATTAAATTCCTCTTCAACTAACGTAGGCTTCATAGAAACATCTCCTGCACTGCACTACTCTCATGTTGAAACAAAGGTTCAATAACCTTATCAAGTTCTATCTTCCTCCCACTCAATTCTTTCGAGAGAAACTTTTCCTCGAGAAAGGACCCAGTTTTAGCAACAAACATTTTATGCTTGGATCTGAGATAGAAGGTTCACCCAACTGTTCTTAGGGTAATCTATGAAGATGCATTTGTCCACTTTGGGTTCGAGCTCATTAGGTGAAAACATTTTTCCACACAAGCGTCACAGCCCCAAACATTAAGAAATGACAGCTTAAGTTTCTTTCAAACCATAATTCACATGGTGTCATCTCAACGGATTTAGATGGTGCCCTATTTAAAGTGAATGTTGTTGTCTCTAATGCATAACCCCAAAACTATAGTGGCAAATTGATAAGAGACATCATCGTTCGCACCATATCCAATACAGCACGACTACGACGTTCGGACACACCATCACACTATGGTGTTCCAAGTGGCGTGAGTTGTGAAACAACTTTCACATTGTCTAAAGTTGTATGCCAAACTCGTAACTCAGACATTCACCTCCACGATCACATCGCAGACATTTTTATCTTCTTGTCATGATGATCTTAAACTTCACTCTGAATTTGCTTGAACTTTTCAAAAATTCAGACTTGTGTTCCATTAAGTAAACATACACTATATCTACCCAAATCATCAGTGAAGGTAAGAAAATAACGATATCCACCGCACGCTACAAGACTCATTGGATTGCATACATCAACATGTATTATTTCCAATAAATCACTTGCCCGCTCCATTAAACCGAAAATGAGCTCCGTAGTCATCTTGCCCATGAGGCATGGTTCGCATGTCTCAACCGATTCGAAATCGAATGAGTCCAAAGATCCATCAACATGGAGTTACTTCATGCGATTTATACCAATATGACATTTAGCGGTAGTGCCACAAGTATGTGGTACTATCAATACTAACTTTGTATCTTTTGGCATCAATGTTATGAACATGTGTATTACTACGATCAAGATTCAACAAACCATTCTCACTGGGTGCATGACCATTGAAGATATTATTCATGTAAACAGAATAACCATTATTCTCTAACTTAAATGAATAACCGTGTTGAAATAAACACGATCTAATCACATTCATGCTCAACGCAAAACACCAAATAACATTTATTTAGGTTTGTCACTAATCCCGAAGTTAAGAGAGTGTGCGATGTTGATCACATCAACCTTGGAAACATTTCCAACACACATCGTCACCTCACCCTTAGCTAGTTCTCCGTTTATTCTGTAGCTTTTATTCTGAGTTACTAACATTTAGCAACCTAACCGGTATCCAATACCTACATGCTACTAGGAGTACTAGCAAGGTACACATTAATAACATGTACATCAAGTATAGTTCTGTCAACGTTGCCAGCCTTCTTATCTACCAAGTATCTAGGGTTGTTCCGCTTCAGCGACCGTTGTCATCATAATAGAATCACTTAGTCTCGGGTTTGGGTTCAACTTTGGGTTTCTTCATTGGAGCAGCAACTGACTTGCCATCCGTGAAGTTTCCCTCCTTGCCCTTGCCCTTCTCGAAACTAGTGGTTTTACTAACCATCAACACTTGATGCTCCTTCTTGATTTCTACCTTTGCGGTGTCAAACATCGCAAACAGCTCGGGGATCATTATTTCTATCCCTGACATTTTATAGTTCATCACCAAGTTCTAGTAGCTTAGTGACAGTGACTTGGAGAACTATATCAATCACTATCTTATCTGGAAGATCAACCCCCACTCGATTCAAGCGATTGTAGCACCCAGACAATCTGAGCACATGCTCAACGATTGAGCTATTCTCTTTCATCTTGTAGGCAAAGAATCTTGTTGGAGATCTCATATCTCACAACACGGGCACAAGCCTGAGATCCTAATTTCAGCTCTTAGAACATCTCATATGTTCTGTGACGTTCAAAACGCTTCGGAGCCTCAATTCTAAGCCGTAATCCATGACGCACCAAACTATCAAGTAGTCATCAGAACGTGCCTATCAGATGTTCACAACATCTACAGACAACGCTAGAGGGGTTGGCGCACCGAGCGGTGCGTTAAGGACATAAGCCTTATGTGCAGCAATGAGGACAATCCTCAGATCACGGACCCAGTCCGCAATATTGCTACCATCATCTTTCAACTCTATTTATCTAGGAACATATAAAAATACAAGGGAGCTACAGCGTGAGCTAGTAATCTACAACATAATTTGCAAAGATACTACTGACTATGTTCATGATAATGAGTTAAATTAATCAAATTATTTAAGAACTCCCACTCAAATTGACATCCCTCCGGTCATTCGAGTGATACATGATCAAAATTCACCAACTCAAGTCCGATTATCACATGAGTTGAGGTGCTTTCAATGATGAACATCATCATGTTGATCATATCTACTATATGACTCATGTTCGACCTTTTGGTCTCTTGTGTTCCGAGACCATGTCTGTACATGCTAGGCTCATCAAGTTTAACCCGAGTGTTCTGCATGTGCAACATTGGCTTGCACCCGTTGTATGTGAACGTAGAGTCTATCACACTCGATCATCACGTGGTGTCTCGACACAACAAACTTTCGCAACGGTGCACACTCGGGGAGAACACAATTGATCTTGAAATTTTAGTGAGGGATCACCTTATAATGCTACTGTCGTCCTAAGCAAAACAAGGTGCATAAAAGGATTAACATCACATGCAAATCATAAGTGACATGATATGGCCATGAACTTGTGCTTTTGATCACCATCTTGAAAGCACCAGCATGATCTCCATCGTCACCGGCATGACACCATGACCTCCATCATCTTGATCTCCATCAACGTGTCGCCATCGGGGTTGTCGTGCCCACCATGCTTCTACTACTATTTCTACCGTTTAGTGATAAAGTAAAGCATTACATAGCGCTTAATGATTGACACGCAGGTCATACAATAATTAAAGACAACCCTATGGCTCCTGCCGGTTGTCGTACTCATCGACATGCAAGTCGTGATATTCTATACAACACATGATCATCTCATACATCACATATATCTCATCATGTAATTGGCCATATCACATCACAACATACCCTGCAAAAACAAGTTAGACATCCTCTAATTGTTGTTGCATGTTTTACGTGGCTGCTACGGGTATCTAGCAAGAACAATTCTCACCTATGCATAAACCACAATGGTGATACATAAGTTGCTTTTCAACCTTCTCAAGGACCGCCCTAGTCGAAACCGATCCAACTAAAGTAGGAGAAACGGACACCCGCCAGCCATCTTTGTGCAACGAAGTTACACGTCAGTCGATGGAAATGGTCTCTCGTAAGCATACGAGTAAGGTTGGTCCGGGACGCTTCATCCCACAATACCGCTGAACCAAAACACGACCAAGGGAGGAAGCAATCTAAGCATCAACGCCCACAAACTCTTTGTGTTCTACTCGAGATCTCATCTACACATAGACCTAGCTCATGATGCAACTATTGGGAATGTTGCATGGGAAACAAAAAAATTCCTACGCACACACAAGATCTATCCATGGTGATGAGCATCTATGAGAGGGAGAATGGATCTACATACCCTTGTAGATCGCTAAGCGAGAAGCGTTAAGAAACGCGGTTGGTGTAGTCGAACGTCTTCGCAATCCAAATTGCCGATCATCCCGCGATCTCATCACGATCTGTCCCGCGATCCAATCACGATCCGTCCTGCGAACTCATCACGAATCGTCTGGCGATCTCATCACGATCCGTCTCGCGATCTTGATCATGGTCCTTCTGATCTAGCGTCGAACGGATGGCACCTCCGCGTTCAGCACACGTACAGCTCGATGACGATCTCCGCCTTCTTGATCCAGCAAGAGGGATCAGAGAGGTAGATGAGTTCTCCGACAGCGTGACGATGTTGCAGCGATGGTGGTGGAGGAATTCCAGCAGGGCTTTGCCTAAGCACCGCTGAAAACCGATCAAGAGGAGAAAACAATCTAGAGGAAGAAGAGGGCAGCATGTGGCAATTAGGATTAGGGCTGCCCTCAAAACCTCTAGTATATATAGGAGCATAGGAGGAGGAGGAGGCCGGCGCACAAAGGGCCAGCCCTTTGATCTTGGCGCAAGGAGGAGAGGAGTCCTTCTCATCCACTCCTACTTGGATTAGGACTCCTTCCTTACTTAGCCTTTTTGCCTTTTTCCACCTTTTTCTCCTTGGACTTTTCTTCCCAGCCGCATGGGACCTTTGTGGGACTTACACCAGCCCACTAAGGGATGGAATTCATCCTCCCACAGCCCATGTAGCCTCTTGGGTCTAAATACCCCTCCCGATGGTCCCTCCATACACTACCGGCACTCCCGGTACACTACCGATGAGCCCGAAACTTTTCCGGTGACCAAAATAGGACTTCCTATATATCAATCTTTACCTACAGACCATTCCGGAGATCCTCGTGACGTCCGGTATCTCATTTGGGGCTCCGAATAACCTTCGGTCACCACCATGCATAACTCTGTACTACCAAAATGTCACCGAACCTTAAGTGTGCAGACCCTGTGGGTTCGAGAATTATGTAGACATGACCGAGACACTTCTACGGTCAATAACCAATAGCGGGACCTGGATGCCCATATTGGTTCGTACATATTCTACAAAGATCTTTATCGGTCGAACCTCTATGTCAAGGATTCAGTTAATCCCGTATGATGTTCCCTTTGTTCTTTGGTATGTTACTTGCCTGAGATTTGATCGTCGGTATCTCCATACCTAGTTCAACCTCGTTACCGGCATATCTCTTTACTCGTTTCCATAATACAAGATCCCATGGCTAACACTTAGTCACATTGCTTTCAAGGCATATTGTGACGTTGTATTACCGAGTGGGCCTTGAGATACCTCTCTATAACACGGAGTAACAAATCCCAGTCTTGATCCATGCCAACCCAACAGACACCCTCGGAGATACCTGTAGAGTACCTTTCTAGTCACCCAGTTACGTTGCGATGTTTGATACACACAAGGCACTCCTTTGGTGTCAGTGAGTTTCATGATCTCATGGTCATAGGAACAAATACTTGACATGCAAAAAATATTAGCAATAAACTGACACGATCATATGCTACATTTGTAGTTTGGGTCTTGTCCATCACATCATTCTCCTAATGATGTGATCCCGTTATCAAATGACATCTCATGTCCATGGCTAGGAAACCTTGACCATCTTTGATCAATGAGCTAGTCAATATAATTATAGCATGGATAATAAACGATTATCATGAGCAAGGAAATATGATAATAACCAATTTATTATTGCCTCTAGGGCATATTTCCAACATAAAGTGTGAACCACCATCCGTCATTAAGTATCTAGGGACTCCAAATCTAGGGAAGATAACTTCTTTAAGCATTTTAATAGAAGTGTTATGATCAACACTACTAGTTGGAATAGCTTATACCCACTTAGTAACATAATCAACGACAACTAGAATGTGAGTATACCCGTTGGAATTTGCAAAAGGTCCCATATAATCAAAACCCCAAACATCAAATGGTTCAATAACAAGGGAGTAATTCATAGGCATTTTGTGACGTCTACTAATATTACCAATTCTTTGACATTCATCACAAGACAAGACAAACTTACGAGCATCCTTGAAGAGAGTAGGCCAATAAAAACCAGATTGTAATACCTTGTGTGCAGTTCTTTCTCCAGCGTAGAGTCCTTCGTAGGCCTCGGAATGACACTTGTGTAGGATCTGTTCCTGTTCATGCTCAGGTACACAACGTCTAATAGCACCATCTACTCCTTCTATATACAGGTGTGGATCATCCCAAAAGTAATGTCTTAAATCATAGAAGAACTTTTTCTTTTGTTGGTATGTGAAACTAGGCGGTATAAATTTAGCAACAATGTAGTTATCATAATCAGCATACCATGGAGCATTACGCGTATTACAGATAATTGTTCGTCAAGAAAGCTATCATCAATAGGTAGTGGGTCATCAAGAACATTTTCTAACCTAGACAAGTTGTCTGCTACGGGGTTCTCACCACCCTTTCTATCAATAATATGCAAATCAAATTCTTGTAGTAGAAGAACCCATCTAATAAGTCTAGGTTTAGCATCTCTATTTTCCATAAGATATCTAATAGCAGCATGATCAGTGTGAACAGTTACTTTGGAATTAACAATATAAGGTCTAAACTTGTCACAAGCAAACACAACTGCTAAAAATTCCTTTTCATTGGTAGCATAGTTTCTTTGAGCAATGTATAGAGTTTTTACTAGCATAATGGATAACATTTTATTTCTTATCAACTCTTTGTCCTAGAAGAACACCAACGGCATAATCACTAGCATCACACGCAATTTCGAAGGGTAGGTTCCAATTAGGTGGTCCAACAACAGGTGCAGAAATCAAGGCATTCTTAAGGATTTCAAATGCTTCTACATAATCATCATCAAAAATAAAAGGAACATCTTTTTGCAAGAGATTAGTGAGAGGCCGAGAAACTTTAGAGAAATCCTTAATAAATCTCCTATAGAAACCAGCATGACCAAGGAAACTTCTTATACCTCTGATATTCGTGGGACACCGCATTTTTTCAATAGCATCAACTTTAGCTTTATCAACTTCAATACCTTTTTCGGAGATTTTTGTCCCAAGACAATACCTTCATTAACCATAAAGTGGCACTTCTCCCAATTAAAGAAAAGATTAGTTTCTTTGGATCTCTGCAATACTCGGTCAAGGTTGCTCAAGCAATCATCAAAAAAAACTCTGTAATTGGAAAAAACATCCATGAAAACCTCAACAATCTTTTCACAAA
Organism: Hordeum marinum; assembly: GCA_022496015.1. Lineage (NCBI taxonomy): Eukaryota > Viridiplantae > Streptophyta > Magnoliopsida > Poales > Poaceae > Hordeum > Hordeum marinum. The sequence goes on along the minus strand of CM039675.1, from coordinate 392,051,490 downwards.
AATCAGAGAATATAGCAGTCATACATCTTTGAAAGGTAGAAGGTGCATTGCATAAACCAAAAGGCATATGTCTATAAGCAAAGGTACCGAAAGGGCAAGTAAAAGTGGTCTTCTCTTGGTTCTCTTTTGACACAGGTATTTGAGAGAAGCCAAAATAACCATCTAGAAAGCAAAAGTGTGTGTGTTTTGATAGTCTTTCTAGCATTTGGTCACTAAAAGTTAGAGGGTAATGATCTTTCCTAGTAGATTTATTTAATTTCCTAAAATCAATTACCATTCTATATCCTGTAACAATTCTTTGCGAGACCAATTCATTTTTATCATTAGGAACTACGGTAATACCTCATTTCTTAGGGACACAATGAACGGGACTAACCCATCTACTAGCAGCAATAGGGTATATTATACCTGCCTCCATAAGCTTTAATATTTCATTTCTTACCACTTCTTTCAATTTAGGATTTAACCGTCATTGGTGATCAACAACTGGTTTAGCATCAGGCTCCATATTAATTTTATGCTGACATAGAGTGGGACTAATGCCCTTAAGATCATCAAGAGTATATCCAATAGAAGCACAATGCTTCCTCAGAGTTTTCAATAACCTCTTTTCTTCATGCTCTGAAAGGTTAGCACTAATAATAGGGTATATCTTATTTTCATCAAGATAAGCATATTTCAGAGTATTTGGTAATTGTTTAAGCTCAAACACGGGATCACCCTTGGGTGGCGGAGGATCCCCACGTATTTTAAAAGGCAAGTTGTGTTTCAAAATATGATGTTGATCAAAGAAAATCCTATCTATTTCATTCCTTTCATTCATATGCATATCGTTTTCATGGTTTAGCAAATATTGTTCTAAGGGATCAGTAGGAGGCACAGGAATAGAAGCAAGACCAATAATTTCATCCTTACTAGGCAATTATTTAGCATGGGGTTGTCTACGAAATTTAGAGAAATTAAACTCATGGGTCACATCCCCAAAACATACAGTAACAGTTTCTTTCTCACAATCTATCTTAGCATTAACAATATTCAAGAAAGGTCTACCAAATATAATGGGACAAAATTCATCTTGTGGGGAACCAAGGACAAGAAAATCAGTAGGATATTTTATTTTCCCACACAAGACATCAACATCCCTAAAAATCCCAACTGGTGCTATAGTATCTCTATTAGCAAGCTTAATGGTAACATCAATTTCCTCTACCTCAGCTGGTGCAATATCATTCATAATTTCTTTATATAAGGTAAAGGGAATTGCACTCACACTAGCACCCACATCACATAAGCCATGATAACAATGATCTCCTATTTTAATAGAAACAACAGGCATGCCAACAATAGGTCTATGTTTATCTTTAGCATCAGGTCTAGCAATTCTAGTAGCTTCATCACAGAAATGAATAACATGCCCATCAATATTATCAACCAAGAGATCTTTAACCATAGTGATACTAGTTTCAACTTTAATTTGCTCAGGGGGTGTAGGTGTTCTAACATAGCTCTTACAAACCACAGTTGAAGCTTTAGCATGTTCCTTTATTCTAACAGGGAAAGGTGGTTTCTCAATATAAGCAGTAGGAATAACAGGATCAACATTAAAAGTAATAGTTTATTCTTCAACTTTAATAGGTTCAACTACTTTCACTTCAATGGGAGGATGATATTTAAACCACTTCTCCTTATGGAGATCAACCTGAGCAGAAAAAGATTCACAGAAAGAAGCTACTATCTCAGAGTCAAGTCCATATTTAGTGCTAAATTCACGAAAAGCATCGGTGTCTACAAAGGATTTAACACAATCAAACTTAAGGTTTATACCTGACTCCTTACCTTCATCGAGTTCCAAATCTTCAGAGTTGTGCTTAATTCTTTCCAATAAATCCCATTTGAAGTCAATATCTTTTTTCATATAGGAACCAATACAAGAAGTATCGAGCATGGACTGATCATTACGAGAAAGCCGAGCATAAAAATCCTGAATAATAAATTCTCTTAAGATCTCATGATTGGGGCATGAATATAACATTGACTTAAGCCTCCCCCAAGCTTGAGCGATTCTTTCTCCTTCATGAGGCCAAAAATTATAGATATAATTCCGATCACGATGAACGAGATGCATAGGATAAAACTTCTGATGAAATTCCAATTTCAATCGGTTGTAGTTCCATGATCCAATATCATCACATAGCATATACCATGGCAATGCCCTCTCCTTCAAAGATAAAGGAAAGACCTTCTTCTTGACATCATCCTCGGGCAAACCTGTAAGATTAAATAACCCACAAACTTCATCCACATAGATTAAATGCAAATCAGGATGTAATGTTCCATCTCCTGCATAAGGATTAGCTAGCAGTTTCTCTATCATACCCGAAGGAATTTCATAATAAATATTTTAAGTAGGTTCAGTAGGTTGAGGAGCAAATAGTTCTGCTTCTAGTTTGAGGTGAAGATACCCGAACAAGCCCCTCAAAGGATTATTTTCCATAGTAACAAGTGATAGTAAATTTCAGCACACTATATATATTTTTTCCTTACCATATTCCACTTACCAAAGGCGCTTCACTCCCCAACAATGGCGCCAGAAAAGAGTCTTCATGACCCACAAGTATAGGTGATATATCATAGTCCTTTAGATAAGTAAGAGTGTCAAACCCAACGAGGAGCAGAAGGAAATGACAAGCAGTTTTCAGTAAGGTCTCTGCAAGCACTGAAATTATTGGTAACAGATAATTTTGTGATAAGGTAATTCGTAACGGGTAGCAAGTAATAAACGTCGCAAAGGTGCAGCAAGGTGGCCCAATCCTTTTTGTAGAAAAGGAGAATGCTGGACAAATTCTTATATAAAGCAAAGTGCTCTCGAGGACACATGGGAATTTCTGTCAAGCTAGTTTTCATCATGCTCATATGATTCGTGTTCGTTACTTTGGTAATTTAATATGTGGGTGGACCGGTGCTTGGGTGTTGCCCTTAGTTGGACAAACCTCCCACTTATGATTAACCTTTCTCGCAAGCATTCGCAACTAAGAAAGAAGAATTAAGATAAATCTAACCATAACATGAAACATATGTATCCAAATCAGCTCCTTACGAAGAACGCATAAACTAGGGTTTAAGCTTCTGTCACTATAGCAACCCATCATCTACTTATTACTTCCCAAAGCCTTCCCCTAGGCCCAAACAATGGTGAAGTGTCATGTAGTAGATGTTCACATGATACCACTAGAGGATAGACAACATACATCTCATCAAAATATCGAACAAATACCAAGATCACATGATTACTTATAAAAAGACTTATCCCATGTCCTTAGGAACAAACGTAACTACTCACAAAACATGTTCATGTGCATAATCAGAGGAGTATTAATTATCTTGAAGGATCTGAACATATGATCTTCCACCAACTAAACCAGCTAGCATCAACTACAAGGAGTAATCAACACTACTAGCAACCCACAGGTACCAATCTGAGGTTTTGAGACAAAGATCGGATACAAGAGATGAACTAGGGTTTGGAGAGGATATGGTGTTGGTGAAGATGTTGATGGAGATTGACCCCCTCTCAATGAGAGGATCATTGGTGATGATGATGGCTTCGATTTCACCCTCCGGGAGGGAAGTTTCCCCGACAGAACAGCTCCGCCGGAGCTCTAGATTGGTTTTGCCCAAGTTCCGCCTCGAGACGGCGGCGCTTCGTCCCGAAAGGTCTCTCTTGATTTTTTTTTCCAAGTCAAAACCCTTCATATAGGAGAACATGGTCATCGGAGGCCTGTCAGGGGGGCCACAAGCCACAAGGGCGCGGCTAGGGGGTAGGTCGCGCCTAGCAGGCTTGTGACCTCCTGGTGGTCCCCTTTGGTATTTGTTTCGCCCAATATTTTTTATATATTACAAAACAATTCTCCGTAACTTTTCAGGACTTTTGGAGTTGTGCAGAATAGGTCTCTCAGGTTTGCTCCTTTCCAGTCTAGAATTCTAGTTGTCGGCATTGTCCCTCATCATGTAAACCCTGTAAAATAAGAGAGAAAATGCAAAAGTTGTACCATAGTGTGTAATAACAACCCATAATGCAATAGATATCAATATAAAAGCATGATAAAAAATGGACGTGTCAGGCATATTTCCAACTTTCTCCCACTTGCACTAGAGTCAATAATCTAGCTCACATCACTATGTGATTTACATTGTAATGAATCTAACACCCATACAGTTCTGGTGTTGATCGTGTTTAGCCCTTGGAAGAGGTTTTGTCAACGGGTCTGCAACAATTAGATCCGTGTGCACTTTGCAAATATTTATGTCCTCCTTCTTGATGTAATCGCGGATGGAATTGAAGCGTCGCTTTATGTGCCTGGTCCTTGATGTCTACTACACAACCTTCTTGTAGACTCGTGTTGGGCCTCTAAGTGCCTCGTGTTGGACCTAAGGTTTATCAATCCATGGGAGGTGTAGGATGAAGATGGTCTCTGTCAAACAACCCTGCAATCAAATAGCAAAGAGTCTCTTGTGTTCCCGACACACCCAATACAATGGTAAATTGTATAGGTGCACTAGTTCGGCGAAGAGATGGTGATACAAGTGCAATGGATGATAGATATAGTTTTTTGTAATCTGGAAATATAAAAACAGCAAGATAACAAATAGTAAACAGTGAGCCAAACGTTGTATAAATGCTTGGAAACAAGTCCTAGGGTCCATACTTTCACTAGTGCAATTTCTCTCAACAATATTGGCATAGTTGAATCATAAGTAAATCCCTCATGTGCGACAAAGAGTTCACTCCAAAGTTACAAATAGTAGAGAACAAATGTAGAAATCATTGTAGGGTACGAAACCACCTCCAAGTTATCTTTTCTGATCAATCTTATGTGCTATCCCTATAAGTGTCACAAACAGACATAGAGTTCGTACTAAGATAACACCTTAAGATACACATCAACCAAAACCCTAATGTCACCTAGATACTCCAATGTCACCACAAGTACCCGTGGGCTTGATTATACAATATGCATTACATAATTTCAGATTTATTAATCCAACATAAAGAACTTCAAAGAGTGCCCCAAAGTTTCTATCGGAACCTCAAGACAAGAACATGTGCCAACCCCTATGCATAGATTCCCAAGGTCACGGAACCCGCAAGTTGATCACCTAAACATACATCAAGTAGATCAATAGAACATCCCATTGTCACCATAGATATCCCATTGCAATACATACATCAAGTGTTCTCAAATCCTTAAAGACTCAATTCGATAAGAAAACTTCAAAGGGAAAACTCAATTCATCACAAGATAGAGAGGGGGAAAATCCATATGATTAAATCTATATCAACAAAGCTCGCGGTACATCAAGAACGTGCCATCTCAAGAACACGAGAGAGAGAGAGAGATCAAACACATGACTACTCGTACATACCCTCAGCCTCGAGGGTGAAATACTCCTCCTCGTCATGGAGAGCGTCGGGATGATGAAGATGGCCTCCGGTGATTGCTTCCCCCTCCGGCAGGGTGCCAGAACGGGCTCCTGACTGGTTTTTCGTGGCTCTGGAGGTTTGCGGCGGCGGAACTCCCAATCTAGGTTCTGCGTTGGGGTTTCTGGAATATTTGACGATTTATAGAGCTGAGAAGGAGGTCGGTGGACTCACGAGGGGCCCACAATCCTAGTGGCTGCGGCTAGGGGGGTGGCTGCGCCCCTAGGGCTTGTGGCCTCCTCGGGAACCTTCTCGCCCAGCTCTTTGCTCCAGTATTTTTTATATTTTCCAAAAATATTCTCCATAAATTTTCAGCTCATTCCGAGAACTTTTATTTCTGCACAAAAACAACACCACGGTAGTTCTGCTGAAAACAGCGTCAGTCCGGGTTAGTTCTAATAAAATCATACCAAAATCATGTAGAATTATTGTAAACATGTCATGAATACTTCATAAATTATAGATATTTTGGAGACATATTAGCATCCCCAAGCTTAATTCTTGCTCGTCCTCGAGTAGGTAAATGATAAAAGAAATAATTTATGAAGTGTGAATGCTAGCATAGTGCATAATTTTGATCAATGATAATTCCAACCATTTCTTTTAGCATCATTATATATCATAGACAGTAGCTCATCTCAGAAAACTTCATGATGAAATAACAGGCTATCCACATGTTTAAAGTATATACTAACAAACTATGCTTTCAGTCACCAAACAATTGCAATTCATCTTATTTTCAGGAAGGGTCTATGTAAGAGCTTCGATTTAGCAAATTCCACATACTCAACTCTCATATAGTCTTCCATGATTGCTAGCACTCAAAGCATATTTTTAGAACAAATAGCATCCATCGAACACAAAGAAAGATTGGGGCTTAAAATTTCGCCTCCAAACTTATTTATCTTATAGATAATTGTCAACAATAATAATTCATGATCAAATATATTTGAATGGCCATATATGCTTGGATCTTTCCCCAACACATGGCGCTTGCCAAGAGAAAAAGGCGAAATATTGGAAGTGGTGAAGACCACCATGACTCTTGCATAAAGGTAAATACTAGAAATTAAAAGATAGTCCCTTCGCAGAGGGAAGTATCGATTTGCAGAGGTGCTAGAGCTCGAGCTTTTAAAACAGAGATGAATAATAATTTTGAGCGGCATGCTTTCATTGTCACCATAACAACCGAGAGATATCGGTATCTTCCATGCTAGATACATTATAAGAGGTTCCTAAACGGGATAGTAAAGTTTTTACTCCCCCTCCACCAATCAATCACACTCCACGGCGAGCCGAATCGACGGGTACCATCCATACCAACAACATTCCTGAGGGAGTTTTTTGCATTTTTTCTTTCTTTGATTTTGGGACTGGGAATCCCTATTACCATCCACTTTCTGGTGAATGATAGTGAATTAACACATGTGTGAGAATAACCCACCTAGCATGGAAGATACTGACAGCCCCTAGTTACTATATGAGCGATTCGGGCATACAAAACAGAATATTAATTTGAAGGTTTTGAGTTTGGCACATGCAAATTTACTTGGAACGGCTTGTAAATATCGCATATATGTAGGTATGGTGGATTCATATGGAACAACTTTGGGTTTAAGGGTGTTTGGATGCACAGGTAGTATTTCTACTTGGTGCGGAAGTTTTGGCTAGTATGAGGTGGAAGCAAGCACCACATGTTGGAGAATCCATAACAATATAACTTCTATACAATTATACCCAAGCATAACTCATTATGTTGTCTTCCTTGTCCAACTTAAACTAATTTTCTCAAGTTTGAAAATAATTAATGGGTAATGAAAATCATAGAAGAAGTCCAAGATAGTATATTTATATGTCAAATCTCTCTTCCTTCAATATTCTTTCATGAATGGTTCAAGTGACCAATGCAATGTTTGCTAACTTTACCACCTATACTTATTATATATTAAGTCATTACTCCCAATGGGATAAGCATATAATACCTGTATAATTTCATATTTATGATATTCGATTCATTCAACCATTTACTCATAGGATATAAGTAAAGCACGAGAGTAAATGACAAAACTACTCCAGAACATATAAGTGAAGATCAATGAGTAGTCAAACAATTAAGTATATATGTGAGGACTCTCTATCCCTCAATAAATATTTTCAGATCTTAAGTACTTTATTCAAACAGCAATAAAAAGTAAAATAGCACTCCAAGAATAGCACGCATCATGTGAACGAATAAAAATTTAGGCTCAACATAGGCTAACCGATAATTGTTGATGAAGAGAGGTAGGATGCATAGCATCCCCAAGCTTACATGCTTGAGACTTCTTGAAATGTTTACTTGGGGTGCCTTTGTAATCCTCAAGATTTAGCTTTTCTATCTTGTTCAATCCTCTCATATCATGGTTTCACCTATTCTCAAAAACTTCATCCACAAAAAACTCGAAAAGAACTCGTGAGATAGGTTAGTACACATAATAATAAATCAACTATTTATGTACTGCAAAGACAAGTTGCACAATAATTTTTAAAACATTAGGTACTGTATACTATCATTTCCACAATTTATATCTACTAATATAGGCTATCGAAACTATAGGATAAGTAGATAAAAAAACTATGACAGCAATCTGCCCAAACAGAACAGTCTGTAGAAATTTATGAAAACAGTGTACTTATGTAACCCAAACAATTATGAGAATTTAGAAAATTCTATAAAATTTATAATACAACACTGTGTAAAAATTTCAGAAACTTTTCGTGTTCTAGTAAAATATGAAAATTCAAACACTACAGCCAAAGTTTCTGTTTTTACCCAGCACATATCAAAACATGCAATCCAAGCATCCTAAGGCAATTCTTGGAACTTTTTATTGTAAAACAAGATTATAAATAACACCTAATATAGAAAAACAAAATAAAATGAAGCTCCAAACAAAACTCATATTATGTGACGAATAAAAATATAGCTCTAAGTAAGATATACCGATAGTGTTGAAGACGAAAGAGGGGATGCCTTCCAGGGCATCCCCAAGCTTAGATGCTTGAGTCTTACTTTAATATTACCTTGTGGTGACTTGGGTATCCCCAATCTTAGGTTATTTTCACTCCTTATTCTCCTCATATCGGTATCTCACCCAAAACTTGAAAACTTCAATCACACAAAACTTAACGGAACTCGTGAGATGGGTCAGTGTAGTAAATATAGATCATTCACTTAGGTACTGTCAAGAAACGATTCATAATTGTTAAAACATGATACCTAATGTATTACATAATTACCACAATTTATATTACTCAATATAAGCCATAGGAAACCTTGAAACAAGCAAACTATGCATGCAAAACAAAATCTGTCAAAAACAGATCAGTCTGTAAAGATATGAATGATGACCAAACTTCCCTGACTCTAAAAATTATGAAACATTAGGAAAACTTAAGTAATTTGCATATAAATCTTGTGTAAAAATTTCAGAACTTTTTGACGCTTCAGTAAAATTTTATAATTCATATACTGGACGCAAAACTTTCTGTTTCTGCACAGAATCAAACAAGCAATTATCGACACTATCCCAAAGGATTTACTTCGCACTTTATGGAAATAAAAGACAAAAAACCTGATTAATACAGTAGATTAATCATGTGACCACACAAAAACAGAAAGTAAAAGTGTTGGGTTGTCTCCCAACAAGCACTTTTCTTTAATGCCTTTTAGCTAGGCATGATGATTTCAATGATGGTCACATAGGAATAGTAGTTGAAACATGCAAAATAGCATCACGAATCTCATGACAAGCACATTTAAGTCTAACCCACTTCCTATGCATAGGGATTTTTTGATCAAACAATTTATGGGAACAAGAATCATCTAGCATAGGAAGGCAAAACAAGCATAACTCCAAAACTTTGAACACATAGAGAGGAAACGCAATATTATTGCAATTCCTATAAGCATATGTTCCTCCCTCATAATAATTTTCAGTAGCATCATGAAGAAATTCCACAATATAACCATCAAATAAATCATTATTTTTATGATGCACAAGCATAGAAAAAATTTCACTCTCCACATAAGCAATTTTCTTCTTATTCAAAATAGTGGGAGCAAACTCAACAAAATAACTATCATGACATACTTGATTGACATAACCACTTTGAATATTAAAATCATGATGAAAAGTTTCATGGTTACCACTACTCTTTATAGCATAGGTGTCATCACAATAATCATCATAGATAGGAGGCATGTCATAATCATAATAGTTTTCCTCATCAAAACTTGGGGGCTGAAAATATCATCTTCATCAAAAATAGCATACCCAAGCTTGTGGCTTTGCATATCATTAGCATCATGAATATTCAGAGAATTCATACTAACAATATCACTATCATGCTCATCACTCAAATATTTCGTACCAAACATTTTAATAACTTCTTCTAACACTTGAGCACAATTTTCCTTTCAATCATTTTCACGAAAGACATTAAAAAGATGAAGCATATGAGGCAACATCGATTCCTTTTTTGTAGTTTTGTTTTATAAAACCAAACTAGTGAAAAACAAGAAACTAAAAGATTTGATTGCAAGATCTAAAGATATACCTTCAAGCACTAACCTCCCCGGCAACGGCGCCAGAAAAGAGCTTGATCTCTACTACACAACCTTCTTCTTGTAGACTCGTGTTGGGCCTCCAAGCGCAGAGTTTTGTAGGACAATGGCAATTTTCCCTGAAGTGGATGACCTAAGGTTTATCAATCTGCATGGGTTGTGGGATGAATATGGTCTCTATTAAACAACCCTGCAATCAAATAGCAAAGAGTCTCTTGTGTCCCCAACACACCCAATACAATGGTAAATTGTATAGGTGCACTAGTTCGGCGAAGAGATGGTGATACAAGTGCAATATGGATGATAGATATAGTTTTTTTAATCTGAAAATATAAAAACAGCAAGGTAACAAATAGTAAACGGTGAGCAAAACATTGTATAAATGCTTGGAAACAAGGCCAAGGGTCCATACTTTCACTAGTGCAATTTCTCTTAACAATATTGGCATAGTTGAATCATAAGTAAATCCCTCATGTGCGACAAAGAGTTCACTCCAAAGTTACAAATAGCGGAGAACAAACGTAGAAATCATTTTAGGGTACTAAACAATCTCAAAGTTATCTTTTCTAATCAATCTTATGAGCTATCCCTATGAGTGTCATCAACAGCCCGAGAGTTCGTACTAAGATAACACCTTAAGATACACATCAACCAAAACCCTAATGTCACCTAGATACTCCAATGTTACCACAAGTACCCATCGGCTTGATTATACAATATGCATCACACAATTTCAGATTTATTAATCCAATATAAAGAACTTCAAAGAGTGCCCCAAAGTTTCTACCGGAATGTCATGACAAGAACATGTGCCAACCCCTATGCATAGATTCCCAAGGTCACGGAACCCCCAAGTTGATCACCTAAACATACATCAAGTATATCAATATAACAGCCCATTGTTACCACAGATATTCCATCGCAAGACATACATCATGTCGGGACCCCGATCCTAAGTCATAGGAATCCAGCCTGTAACACATCACATCACTTTGTGGCCTCACGCACGGTAACTCCACGGCTGCAGCCTTACCTTAGCCGGGACCGTTTGCATCTTTTGGCTCACGTATGTGAATATGCCGCTAGCATTCAAACAACAGAGAACCCGGGCCGACATGACTAGTCATAGAACCCAAGTGGAACATCCGTATGGAAACAGGCATACGTAACCCAGCAATGCAGGTGTCGGCCTCAAGCGTGTGTAGACGAGTCATAGCCGGCTACAAGGAGTCCATTACGCCGTGGGACATAAATGTCATCACTGCACGTAGACGAGTCATAGCAGGCTACGGGGACTCCATTACACTGCGAGACATTTTCCTGAAGGGACAGACACAATAGCAAAGATGGATACATGCCGGTCAATCAATGTTTCCGGAGCAGTAGCAAGCTACCAAGGCTCGATGGAAGCACAAAGAGGTAGTTTCCCGTAAAGAGTACTACTAAAGGCACATGACTAGGTGTCGGATCTCATACATACATTTGCACCTCACACATACGCACGACATGCCCGATATGCATAGATACAACTATGGCATCACAACATAACCATACAACAACACAACTTTTATTTAAGAGGCTCATAGGAGCCTTGCATACGTTCTTATAGGTAGGGGTCACATGACCCGACACTCAAGTCATACAAGCAAGTTCATACAAACCAAGCGGAAGCATAAAGCTGTCTGAGTACAGACAGTTGAAAGAGTAAAAAGGCACATGGCCTGACTATCTACAACCCGCCATGGGGCTTAAGGTCGTAGCTGGGACACCAGCTATTTGGCATCGTCAACATCTAGATAAAACCCACCTGATGGGTCCTGGGTCTCATCTACAACATTTATTAAGTAAACATGAGTACAAACGTACTCAGCAAGTCTTTAAAGCAGACCTAGTCTATTCATGCTCATGTATCAACAAGGGGAGTGGTGGAGTTTATGCAGCAATGACAGCTTTGACTCATGGCTAACCTATACTACACATACTAATTCTTTGTTCAAATTTTAGATATCGCACACGAGTCCACTAAGTCCACATCAATACACCACCACGGATTCACTTTTGTCATCTACGAGAGTGCCATCCACTATACTCATACTTGTCTTGAGATTTTTATGAGTATCCATTAAATTATCTATGAACAGCATAAGTTCTCCAAGTAGTCCATAGCCAAGGACGTGGCTATTCGAACAGATTCATACCCTGTAGGGGTGTACTCCTTCACACACGCTCTCGCCATGTATCGTTGTGTGCTCATAAAACCATGCACCTCGGCAACCTCAAGTGGAAGCCCGGCGAGGGAGTCGGCCACGACCGTCAATCACATAAGACCTCTAGTCCAGGCTATCGCCTATTTGAGACTGAACCTGCACGGAAGTCCGGCCGAAGTTTCCGCTATGGCCCCAAATGATGTGCGCAGGGTTCCCAAGCCCACCATTCGGGTGACCCTTGGTACACCGTGCCACTGCCTAGCGCATCGTAACCCACCCCTAGGGTCAGCACTACGCACGGCCTCCAGCATGCTATAAACACCAGAAACAACTTGTAACTCCTGGACCAAGGACTAAGCGATTAATAAGTCGAGAGGGGTCGAGTTACCGGAACCCAATGTGTGATAGTAACTAGCCTTGGATCACAAACACGGAACTCAGTTACTAAGAACGGTCCCAATGAGACAACCTGCTATGTACTCCTACATAGCCTCCAATCGCTACCTTTACCAAATTGGTTTCATCATTGGGCTTATCACATCAAAACAATATTGTTTCACTCCAGTTCATCAACCAGATGAATCAGACCTGACACAACTCTAAGCATAGCAAGCATAGCAAGCAAAACGGTTAAAGCACATCATGGCTTAAGCATCTACCAAGTATGCTAGGTTGCAAGGTTTAGCTATTTACTGTGACAATGACAGGTCATGCAAAGGAATGCGTTCATCTACCGCATATGACAGGCATTTGAACGTTTGTCCTAATGCAATAAAAAGAGCAGGAACGAGAGAGTGGGATGTTATCGGAATGATCAATGGGGTTGCTTGCCTTCCTGGGAAGCGGGAAGGTATTCTCCTTCTTGGAATACTCGGGGGTATCCTCAGAAGCTGGGCCTACCGCAATGCAGATAAGTAACAACCAATACACGGCAAGTGCAACAATATGATGCATGATCATGACATGGCAACATGGTTGGATGAGCTAATGCAACTATTAACCAAGTTAAATGAAGTAGTTTTGAATATAGGTTCAAAATTGTTCCTCATTTCATATTTCATATATTGACCTATTACTAAATGTCAATGTTCATCTACATAGGTTGCTCTAACATGCATGATAATAGCACCATTTGATTCATTGGATTTTTCTGATAAATTTTCATATAAAAATTATTTCAATTTGAATTATGTATTAATTTCTATGATTTTTCTAAGTTTTAACTTTTTTGGAATTAATTTAAAACAGAAATCCTTTTAATGCATTAGCATGACATCACCATGACGTCAGCTGGTCAAATTGCAGTTGACGGGTCAAACCTGACCAGTGGGGTCCACTGGTCAGTGACTCAGCCACTAACAGAGGCTAACTAAAATACTAACCACTAATTAATTAGTAGAGGGCCACTGTCAGTGGGTCATTAGGTTAATTAATTAATTATTTTTATGTTAAACTTGATTAACAGGGTATGGCCCACTTGCTAGTTGACCCTGGGGTCAAACCCCCGTGGTCAAACCGGTTGACTCGCCAGCGTTGAGTCGGCGGCAACATTAGGGACGGCGAAGGGGATCGGAAACCCTCCTCTGCGACCAAATGGACGGCGGAGGGCACCGATCAGCCATGCGTGCTTGCACGCGTCGAACCCGACACCTCCCAGGGGCTAGGATGGCCGGAGTCGGCGCTGGCATTGAGCGTGGCGGCTGCCGGAGCTCGCGCGAGCACGGGCTCGTCGAGCCGGAGCTCGAATGAGCCAGCTAAAGGCTTCTACGGCTACCTGGGACCCTCCTGAGCACGCCTACGTGCTCAGGTGCGAGCTTGGGTCGCCGCAGCGACGGCCACGTCCTCACCAGCGGCAAGGTGCTCTCGGGTCTGAGGTGGATCGGCGTTAGAGCATGCTAGAGATGGGGAAAAGAAGGGGGAAAGGACCGGGAGCTCACAGCGGTTGCGACAGCGTCGAGAGCGGGCTCGGAGAAGCTCTGCTTGCGGCAGAGGGACAGCTGGGAGGAAGAATATGATGGGGTCGTCGTTGGGGGGCCTTCGGGATCGATTCCTTCGGCGGAGAGGATCAGCGCGTTGAGGCAGAGCGAAAGGGGGGCTCAAGGGAGAGGGGGAGCGGTTGGAGCGGCAGCTACGGCGGCAAGAAGGCGGCGGCCATGGCGAGGCAGAGTGGGAAGAGAGAGCTATAGGCGAATGCGAGAGAGAGAGAGAGAGAGAGAGAGCGATGGGGACAGCAGCGGTGTCCTCATCCGTTTGCCAGCGCGACGGGGGAGGAAGGCGCGCAGGGAGCTGTGTGGCAGCTCCGACACGAGCGCACGGCGGGCACGTGCTCGTCCTCCTGGACGCTAGGAGGACGAAGACGGTGTTGGGCCAGATGGGCCGGCCCAAGGTGAGCTTCCTCCTTCTTTTTCTTTTAATTCCAGTTTCTGTTTTTCTTTTCTGACATTTGTTTTATTCTTATTTAGGCACAAAATAATCCAAATGTTTTATAGAGCTTAGTTTGAATATTTCAAACCTCTACAAAAAGTTTCAGAATATTTTGAATGCTAAAATAATTATAGTGCTTTATTTGGCATTTTCAGTAGCTTTAATATTTATTTTTGAAATGCTATATCGATTCAAATATTTAGAATGACCCCTGATATATTTATGTCCACATTTATGAGACATAGGGAACATTTTTTATGGGCATTTTGGATTTGTTGGTTTTTCACAACTATTGAATTGGTTTGATTCAGGTGAAGTGTTAGGGTTTCTGTTAATCCCCATTTCAAATTGATGCAAAAAGTGAAAACATGTGCACACACATGATGATCTAAGTAAGCTAACTAGGGATGTGACAACTCACCCCTAGTCAAAAGAATCTCGTCCCGAGATTTGGAAGTCGTCGGAAAGAACGCGGGGTACTCCAGTCGAAGACGATCCTCTCTTTCCCATGTGGCTTCCTTCTTGGAATGGTGTGACCACTGAACCTTGAGAAACTTGATGTTCTGACGCCGAGTGGTACGCTCGGCTTGATCAAGAATACGAACAGGGTATTCCCGATATGTAAGGTTATCTTAGAGATCAAGCGCTTCGTGGTCCACTTTGCGGACAGGGTCCGAGAAGCAACGCCTGAGTTGTGAGACGTGGAAGACATCATGAACCTTAGAAAGATGCAGCAGAAGTTCCAATTGGTAGGCAACTTCTCCTTGTTTAGCAAGAATGCAAAAAGGTCCAATGTAACGAGGAGCCAACTTGCCCTTGATACCGAATCGATGGGTACCCTTCAGAGGAGTAACCTGAAGATAAGCCTTCTCATCAACTTCATAGGTCATAACCTTATGATGGCGATCATATTGGCTCTTTTGACGAGATTGGGCTGTTTTCAACTTTTCACGAATAATGCGAACTTGCTCCTCTGCATCCTGGATCATATCCGGGCCAAAGAGTTGCCTCTCTCCGGTTTCTAACCAGTTAAGAGGTGTTCGACACCTTCGTCCGTAGAGAACTTCAAAAGGGGCTTTGCCCAAGCTTGACTGATAACTATTGTTATAAGCAAATTCGGCAAATGGAAGACATTCCTCCCAATTCATACCGAAGGATATAACACAAGCTCGGAGCATGTCTTCGAGGATTTGATTGACTCGCTCAACTTGACCACTTGACTGTGGATGGAAAGCAGTGCTAAAGGGTAGATGAGTCCCCATAGCATTTTGGAAGCTTTCCCAGAATCGGGAAGTAAAGATACTTCCGTGGTCTGAGTTAATCTCCAAAGGAACACCATGAAGAGAAACTATTCAAGAAATGTATAACTCCGCTAGCTAGCTAGCAGTTATACTCTCTCGAACAGGAAGAAAATGAGCCACTTTGGAAAGACGGTCTATGACCAAAAAGATAGCTTTATTCCCTCTCTTGGTCCTGGGAAATCTGGTGATGAAATCCATATCGACCTTATCCCATTTCCATTCAGTAATAGCTAAGGGTTGAAGGGTGCCAACGGGCCTTTGATGTTCTGCTTTAACGCGACGGCAAACGTCGCAGTTAGCAACGAACTAAGCAATTTCTCTCTTCATCCTAGTCCACCAGAACCTCTGGCGTAGGTCCTGATACATCTTGGTACTACCAGGATGAATTGTGGGAGGAGATTCATGAGCCTCCTTAAGGATCAACTACCGCAGATGTTGCTTCTTCGGGATCACCAAGCAATTCTCAAAGAAGACAACACCCCGATCATCTTCCGAGAAGCATCTAACATTACCCTTCCTAATGTTTTTCTTGATCTGAGATATCCCGGCGTCATGCTTCTGGGCTTCTATGATTTGATACGAAAGAGTAGGTTTCGCCACCAGGTTGGAAAGGAATCCTTGAGGAACAATGTGAAGGTTCAACTTCCGAAATTCCTCATGGAGAAGTGGTTGACTTTGTTGTAACTTTAGGTTGTTACAATAAGACTTATGACTTAGTGCATCAGCCATGACATTGGCTTTCCTCGGGGTGTAAGTTATCCCTAAGTCGTAATCTGTAATCAACTCAACCCACCGTCTTTGCCTGAGATTTAAATCCGGTTGGGTGAAAATATATTTCAGACTTTGGTGATCAGTGTAAATTTCACAACAATTACCCAAAAGGTAATGTCGCGAGGTTTGTAGTGCATGGACTATAGTTGCAAGCTCAAGATCATGTGTTCGATAATTATCCTCATGTGGACGCAACTGTCGAGATGCGTATGCAATCACATGACAATCTTGCATGAGAATGCAACCTAATCCTTGTCGCGAGGCATCGCAATAGATAACAAAGTCCTTAGAGAAGTCTGGTGGCACCAAAACGGGAGCAAAGGTCAGGCGACTTTTCAGTTCCTGAAAACTGTGCTCGCATTGTGGGGTCACTCAAACTTTTTATCTTTCTTGAGGAGTTCAGTCAGAGGCTTCACAACCTTGGAGAAATTCTTGACAAAGCGGCGACAATAGCTTGCTAGGCCAAGGAAACTCCCAACTTGCTTAACAGATTCAGGTTGAGTCCAATCAAGGATGGCCTGAACTCTCTCGAGATTGACAGCAATACCTTTACCAGAGATCACGTGGCCTAGATAGGTCACTTCTGGTAACCAAAATTCACACTTGGAGAATTTGGCATACAGACGGTGCTCTCAAAGATTCATCAATACCAGCCTTAAATGCTCGGCATGTTGTTGTTCGTTCTTCGAGTAGATGAGTATATCGTCAAGGTAAACCACGACGAACTCATCTAGATACTCCATGAATATCGAATTCATCAAGCGAGAGAAGGTGGCTGGGGCATTGGTTAAACCGAAGGACATGACGGTGTACTCGTATTGGCCATAACGAGTAACAAAAGCCGTTTTTGGAATGTTCGCGCTTCTAATTCTAATTTGATGGTATCCCAACCTCAAATCCATCTTGGAAAAGATAGAGGATCCAGCAAATTGATCATACAAATCGTTGATCCTGTGGAGCGGATACTTGTTCTTTATGGTGACTAGATTCACGGCCGATAATCCACAACCATCCGATACGATCCATCCTTCTTCTTGACGAAGAGGACGGGGCAAGACCAAGGAGAAGAACTAGGATGTATGAAACCTTTCTTCAAAGCCTCATCGAGTTGTTTCTTAAGTTCGGCTAGTTCTAAGGGTGCCATCTTATAGGGTCTTCTGGCTATTGGGACAGTCCCTGGAATGAGCTCTATCACAAACTCTACATCTCTGATAGGTGGAATTCCTGGCAGTTCTTCTGGAAGGACATCCGGAAAGTCATAGACTACCGGAATATCTTCTAATTCTGGAAGAGGGCTAGCATTGAGAGAATAGAGTTGACGTTTGACAGCTCGAGTGGAGACATTAACTATCTCACCCGATGGATGTGTAAGCTAAACATTCCTAGTATGAGTATCAATCTTAGCATAGTGGGTTGTCATCCAGTCCATGCCTAAGATGATATTGATATACGAAGACTTGAGGGCTATCAAAGATGCTAGGAAGACTAGCCTGTCCACAAGAATCTCATTGTCATGGCTTACCGTAGAGGTTTGCCATTTTTAACCAGGAGTCTGAACTACTAAAGGAGTAGGCATATCACAAAAAGATATGTTATGCAACTGTGCATAACTTTCTGAGATGAATGAATAAGATGCTCCAGTATCAAACAGAACAGATGATGGATGACTATTGACAAGGAGCGTACCTATGATAATATCAGGATCCTCAAGGGCTTCTTCAGCAGAAACATAATTCACTCGACCATGAGCAGGAGCTGGCTTCACATAGAAGGCTTTTCCCGGCTTCCCACGTCCAGCCGGCTTGGCATTGTTCTGGGGACACTCACGGTAATAGTGTCCTAGTTCTCCATATTTGTAGCAGACAATGGTAGCAGAGGGAGCAGCATTGATAGGGGGACCTCCAAATGTCCTGGCTGGAGGGTTGGGCGGAGCTGGGCGAGGCACCTGGAAGGATGGCCTCGCGGTGTACCTTGGTGATAGAGCTATGTTGGGAACCCACACCCAGTATTTATTGGGGCCTGAGCTAGATGTGGGGCTGAAGTCACGAGTGTGCTTCTTAGTTGCCTCGTAGTCAGTCTGTCCTATTTCGGCATTGATAGCCTTGTTGATGAGGGCCTGGAAGGTGGTGCACTCATGAAGACGCAGGTCTTGACGGAGCTCAGGATTGAGTCCCTTATAGAACCTAGCCTGTTTCTTGGCATCGGTCGACACTTCCTCCAGAGCATAACGAGCAAGGTTGCCGAACTCACGGCTATAGGCATCCACTGTTAGTTTGCCCTGGGTAAAAGCATAGAACTCCTCTCTCTCTTGCAATCCATCAGCCCTTCTGGGATGTGATGGGTATGTAATGCCTCACTGAAATATGCCCAAGTTGCTACGGGGCCTGCGGGACACATGGCTTCATAATTTTCCCACCACAGATTGGCGGGTCCTTCTAGAAAGTATGCAGCAAAAGTCACCTTCTTGGCCTTAGATACATTGGCAGCTCGGATTTTGCAGGACATGCTAGTCAGCCAGTCATCAGCGTCGAGCGGATTGACCGAATGATGAAACTTAGGTGGGCACAACTTGACAAAGTCATTGAGGGACACACCATCATTACGCTCATTGCGGGGAGGACGCGATGTATTCTGCTCAATATGTTCCAATAGCTTGTTGGTCTTCCTTTTATTCCGCTCAGCTTCGAGCATCACTTTTGCCAAGGAGGGTGCCTGCGGCAGGTTCTCTTGTCTTGGTTGGCTTCCCTCACCCTACTCGAAGGCAGGCACGGGGTTATTCCTAGTTGACACCATCCTGGGAAAACAAACCCACAGCTTAGACAAGGAAGACAACAACTCCCGATCAACATGGTAATAAACAAACTGCCATATGAACACCATGATTCATACACACCATGACATAGTTCAGTACAAGCCTAAGCTGAAGTACAAACTATGGAAAGATGATACAACTCATCGGAGGCATTACAAGCTTCCTACACATTATCTATTTACACCTCCGGAACTCAACTCTCAACCTCAGTCATATCCCACAAGACACGCAGGACTGTGGCAATACAACTACTACAATACTAGAACTAACATCCACGTACTCAAGCATCACCGTAGAATGCCTCATATAGGTTACCCCCGTGGCCCGGGAGTTGAACCTGAGGATCTAGAAACACCCTGGCCTGCGATCCCTGGAACCTGTAAGGACACGGATGTGGCCTCGGTCCCCTAGTTAGTGGCAACAACGGTCCTCGAAGAGGAGTGATGCCTCCAACATATGGCCAGTTTATGCGAGCTGGCAGATGAGTCCGCGATGAGTTCAGCATCTCCAAATCTCCATAGCCTATCTGCACGATAGGTGCTAGCTGCGTCAGGGCTATCCAAAGACGTGCACGGGTAGCATATAGCTCCATGCGAAGGGCACGTGCATCACGATCCCTGTTCTCCAACATCTAAGCGGTCACCTGAAGCCTAGGGTCCTCATGAGAATGATCATAATAGGCTGCACTAAGATAACTATCCTCTCCCCCTAGAGAAGCAGGAACATAACAGAACTCTGTGTTCTAAAGCAGACCATGGTGAAACCTCAAGAAAGTCAACATGGTATAGGCGGCCTCTTGAACTGTCATGTCTATGGTGACACCTAACCCATATGTCCAATGAAGCAGCTCTACAGCTCCAGGATATGATGGATATATCTTAACAGTACACAGGTACTAGCTCTGGTTGAAATCTCCATACTGCTCCTCCACTGTATACTCTGGGTACCAATGGTAACCAGCCTCCATCATAACTCTAACCAACATGGCCGTGTGACCTGGTACATCGATGCACCTACTCAGACGGACCACCTGACGAGAAGGACGAGGGGGCATCTGAAACAGAGAATGATGCAAAGACATAAGAGATCCTAGCAGAAATTGGACAACATAACAGTTGTAATTTCTCAAAAAAAGATTTTGAGACAACTACAAGGATTGGATAGCATAACCACTCAGCTTTCTAGACTCAAGTTTCTATTCCAACTAATTGTCACACCAAACAATAATCTACAATTGGAGTTCACTTGCGAACAAGCTAGCTAATAGTTCATGGTTAGTACCTCGTCATCCTAAGAAATAGATAAGAAGCCTAGTTCTTAACCCCATAGAAAAGATGAGGTGACTTAGAATAGAATAACTGGGGAAGAGGAGTAAAAAGAGCCTTACGTTCCCTTCCACAATCAATTCCCCTACTTTTCTATAGTGTTTCTAGACTCAACTTCGACCGGTTTGGCTTGGTAGTCCTACAGTTAGTCAGGCTCTGATACCAACGTTGTCGAGACCCCGATCCTAAGTCATAGGAATCCAGACTGTAACACATCAGATCACTTTGAGGCCTCATGCATGGTAACTCCATGGCTGCAGCCTTACCTTAGCCGGGACCATTTGCGTCTTTTGGCTCACGTATGTGAATATGTCGCTAGCATTCAAACGACAGAGAACCCGGGCCGACATGACTAGTCATAGAACCCAAGTGGCACATCCATACGGAAACAGGCATATGTAACCCAGCAATGCAGGTGTCAGCCTCAAGCGTGTCTAGACGAGTCATAGCCAGCTACAAGGACTCCATTACGTCGTGGGACATAAATGTTATCACTGCACGTAGACGAGTCGTAGCAGGCTACAGGGACTCCATTACACTGCGAGACATTTCCCTGAAGGGACAGACACAACAGCAATGAAGGATACATGCCGGTCAATCAATGTGTCCGGAGCAGTAGCAAGCTACCAAGGCTCGGTGGAAGCACAAAGGGGCAGTTTCCCGTAAAGAGTACTACTAAAGGCACATGACTAGGTGTCGGATCCCATACATACCGTTGCACGTCACATGTATGCACGACATGCCCGATATGCATACATACAACTATGGCATCACAACATAACCATACAACAACACAACTTTTATTTAAGAGGCTCATAGGAGCCTTGCATAATATGTTCTTACAGGTAGGGGTCACATGAGTCATCTACGAGAGTGCCATCCACGGTACTCACACTTGTCTTGAGATTTTTATGAGTATTCATTAAATTATCTATGAACAACATAAGTTCTCCAAGTAGTCCATATCCGAGGACGCGGCTATTCGAATAGATTCATACCCTGCAGGGGTGTACTCCTTCACACATGCTCTCACCACTTATCGTTGTGTGCTCATAAAACCATGCACCTCGGCAACCTTCAAGTGGAAGCCCGGCGAGGGAGTCGGCCACGACCGTCAATCACATAAGGCCTCTAGTCCAGGCTATCGCCTATTTGAGACTGAACCCGCACGGAAGTCCGGCCGAAGTTTCCGCTACGCCCCCAAACGATGTGCACAGGGTTCCCTAGCCCACCATTAGGGTGACCCTTGGTACACCGTGCCACTGCCTACCGCGTCATAACCCACCCATAGGGTCAGTGCTACGCACGGCCTCCAACATGCTATAAACACCAGAAACTACTTGCAACTCCTGGACCAAGGACTAAGCGATTAATAAGTCGAGAGGGGTCGAGTTACCGGAACCTAATGTGTGGTAGTAACTAGCCTTCGATCACAAACACGAAACTCAGTTACTAAGAACGGTCCCAATGAGACAACCCGCTATGTACTCGTGCATAGCCTCTCATCGCTACCTTTACCAAATCGGGTTCATCATTAGGCTCATCACATCAGAACAATATTGTTTTACTCCAGTTCATCACCAAGATGAATCAGATCTGACACAACTCTAAGCATAGCAAGCATAGCAAGCAAAACGGTTAAAGCACATCATGGCTCAAGCATCTACCAAGTATGCTAGGTTGCAAGGTTTAGCTATTTACTGTGACAATGACAGGTCATGCAAAGGAATGGGTTCATCTACCACATATGACAAGCAATTGAACGTTTGTCCTAATGCAATAAACAAGAGCAGGAGCGAGAGAATGGGATGTTATCGGAATGATCAATGGGGTTGCTTGCCTTGCTGGGAAGCGGGAAGGTATTCTCCCTCTTGGAATACTCGGGGGTATCCTTAGAAGCAGGGCCTACCGCAATGTAGATAAGTAACAATCAATACACGGCAAGTGCAGCAATATGATGCATGATCATGACATGGCAACATGGTTGGATGAGCTAATGCAACTATTAACCAAGTTAAATGAAGTAGTTTTGAATATAGGTTCAAACTCGTTCTTCATTTCATATTTCATATATTGACCTATTACTAAATGTCAATGTTCATCTACATAGGTTGCTCTAACATGCATGATAATAGCACCATTGGATTTATTGGATTTTTTCTGATAAATTTTCGTATATAAATTATTTCAAACTGAATTATAGATTAATTTCTATGATTTTTCAAATTTTAACTATTTTCTGGAATTAATTTAAAACAGAAATCCTTTTAATGCATTAGCATGACATCAGCATGACGTCAGCTGGTCAAATTGCAGTTGACAGGTCAAACCTAACCAGTGGGGTCCACTAGTCAGTGACTCAGTCACTAACAGAGGCTCATTAAAACACTAACCACTAATTAATTAGTAGAGGGCCCGCTGAGAGTGGGTCATTAGGTTAATTAAGTTAATTATTTATTTATTTTTAAGTTAAACTTGATTAACAAGGTCGGGCCACCTTGCCAGTTGACCCTGGGGTCAAACCGGTTGACACGTCGGCGTTGAGCCGCCGGCGATGTCAGGGACGGTGGAGGGGATCAGAAACCCTCCTCGAGCGACCAAATGGACCTGCATGCTCGCGTGCGTCGAACCCGACACCTCCCAGGGGCTAGGATGGCCGGAGTCGGCGCTGGCGTTGAGCGCACTGGCTGCCGGAGCTCGGGCGAGCATGGGCTCGTCGAGCCGGAGCTCGAACGAGCCAGCTAAAGGCTTCTATGGCTACCTGGGACCCTCCTGAGCACGCCTACGTGTTCAGGTGCGAGCTTGGGTCGCCGCAGCGATGGACACGTCCTCACCGACAGCGAGGTGCTCTCGGGTCCGAGGTGGATCGGTGTTAGAGCATGCTAGACATGGGGAAAAGGAGGAAAGGACCGGAATCTCACAGCGGTTGCGACAGCATCGAGAGCGGGCTCGGAGAAGCTCTACTTGCGGCGGAGGGACGGCGGTGGTCTCCGGTGACCGAGGAGGAAGAAGATGACAGTCGTTACTAGGGGGCCTCCGGGCTCGATTCCTTCGGCGGGGAGGATTAGCGCGTCGAGGCAGAGCGAAAGGGGGGCTCAGGGGAGAGGGGGACGGCTGGAGCGGCAGCTATGACGGCGAGAAGGCAATGGCCATGGCGAGGCAGAGGGGAAAGAGAGAGTTGTGGGCGAATGCGAGAGAGAGAGAGATGGGGATGGCAGCGGCGTCCTCATCCGTTCGCCAACGCGATGGGGGATTCAGGCGCGCAGGGAGCTGCATGGTAGCTCCGGCGTGAGCGCACAGCGGGCACGCGCTCGTCCTCCTGGACGCCAGGAGGACGAAGGCGGTGCTGGGCCAAATGGGCTGGCCCAAGGTGAGCTTCCTCCTTCTTTTTCTTTTAATTCCATTTTCTGTTTTTCTTTTCTATCATTTCCTTTATTCTTATTTAGGCACAAATGCTAGGCACAAAATACTCCAAAATTTTATAGAGCTTAGTTTGAATATTTCAATCCTCTACAAAAAGTTTCAGAATGTTTTGAATGCTAAAATAATTATAATGCTTTATTTGGCATTTTCAGTAGCTTTAATATATTTTTTTGAAATGCTATATCGATTCAAATATTTAGAATGACCCCTGATATATTTATGTCCACATTTATCAGACATAGGGGACATTTTTATGGGATTCTGGATTTGTTGGTTTTTCACAACTATTGAATTGGTTTGATTCAGGTGAAGTGTTAGGTTTTTTGTTAATCCCCATTTCAAATTGATGCAAAAAGTGAAAACATGATGCACACACATGCTGACCTAAGTAAGCTAACTAGGGATGTGACACATCAAGTGTTCTCAAATCCTTAAAGACTCAATCCGATAAGAAAACTTCAAAGGGAAAACTCAATTCATCACCACAAGATAGAGAGGGGAAAACTCCATATGATTCAATCTATATCAACAAAGCTCGCGGTACATCAAGATCGTGCCATCTCAAGAACACGAGAGAGAGAGAGAGAGATCAAACACATAGCTACTGGTACATACCCTCAACCTCGAGGGTGAACTACTCCCTCCTCATCATGGAGAGCGTCAGGATGATGAAGATGGCCTCCGGTGATGGTTTCCCCCTCTGGCAGGGTACCGGAACGGGCTACCGATTGGTTTTTCGTGGCTCTGGAGGTTTGCGGTGGCGGAACTCCCGATCTAGGTTCTGCGTTGGGGTTTCGGCAATATTTGACGATTTATAGAGCTGAGAAGGAGGTCGGTGGACTCCCGAGGGGCCCACAAGCCTGCTGGCCGCAGCCAGGGGGGTGGTCGCGTCCCTAGGTCTTGTGGCCTCCTCGAGAACCTTCTGGCCCAGATATTTGCTCTAGTATTTTTGATATTTTCCAAAAATATTTTCCGTAAATTTTCAGCTCATTCCGAGAACTTTTATTTCTGCACAAAAGCAACACCATGGTAGTTCTGCTGAAAACAACGTCAGTTCGGGTTAGTTCTAATAAAATCATACCAAAATTATGTAGAATTATTGTAAACATGGCATGAATACTTCATAAATTATAGATATGTTGGAGACGTGTCAGTCCTCTTGTGAAACCTTGGTTCCTTGGCCAGAGCAATGGCACCAGTGTTGTCACAGAACAGAGTCATTGGATTCAATGCACTGGGCACTACTCCAAGATCTATCATGAAATCCTTCATCCAGACACCTTCCTTTGCCTCCTCCGAGGCTGCGATGTACTCCGCTTCGCATGTAGAATCGGCTACCATGCTCTGCTTGGAACTGCACCAGCTTATTGCTCCCTCATTGAGAATAAATACATATCCGGTTTGCGACTTAGAGTCATCCGGATCAGTGTCAAAGCTTGCATCGATATAACCCTTTACGACGAGCTCTTGATCACCTCCATAAACGAGAAACATTTCCTTAGTCCTTTTCAGGTACTTGAGGATATTCTTGACCAACGTCAAGTGCTCCATTCCTGGATCACTTTGAAACCAGATGCTTGCACCAGTCCATAAATGGATCGCTGGAGTTTGCAAACTTTGTTAGCATTCTCTGGATCGACAAAACCTTTCGGTTGTATCATATACAACTCTTCCTTAAGGAAACCATTAAGGATCGCTATTTTGACATCCATCTGCCAAATTTCATAATGAAAAATGCAGCTATTGCTAACATGATTCTAACGGACTTAAGCTTCATAATCTGACTTGATCTGAAGCTTCATGATCATCATCATTAACTTCTTCTTCAACCGATGCAGGCTCCATAGAAACATCTTTCTGCGTTGTGCTACTCTCTGGTTGAAGTAAAGGTTCGATAACCTCGTCAAGTTCTATTTTCCTCCCACTCAATTCTTTCGAGAGAAACTCTTTCTCAACAAATGTTTCGTTCTTAGCGACAAACACTTTGCCTTCAGATCTGAGATAGAAGGTATACCCAACTATGTCTTTTGGGTATCCTATGAAGACGACTTTCTATGCTTTGGGTTCCAGCTTTTCAGGCTGAAGCTTTTTGACATAAGCATCACATCCCCAAACTTTAAGAAACGACAACTTTGGCTTCTTGCCAAACCACAATTCATATGGCATCGTCTCAACGGATTTGGATGTTGCCCTATTTAAAGTGAATGCAATTTTCTCTAATGCATAACCCCAAAACGATAGTGGCAAATCGGCAAGAGACATCATAGAATGCACCATATCTAATAAGGTTCGATTACGACGTTCGGACACACCATTATGCTGTGGTGTTCCGGGCAGTGTCAATTGTGAAACAATTCCACACTGTCTTAAGTGATTGCCAAACTCATAACTCGGATATTCTCCTCCTCAATCAGATCGTAGGAATTTAATCTTCTTGTTACGATGATTCTCAACTTCACTCTAAAATTGCTTGAACTTTTCAAACGTTTCGGACTTGTGTTTCATTAAGTAAATAAACCCATATCTACTTAAGTCATCAGTGAAGGTGAGAAAATAACGGTATTCACCGCGTGCCTCAATGCTCATCAGACCGCACACATCGGTATGTATGATTTCCATCAATTTACTTGCCCGTTCCATTGTTCCAGAGAACAGGGTTTTAGTCATCTTGCCCATGAGGCATGGTTCACATGTGTCGAATGATTCAAAATCAAGTTACTCCAAAAGTCCATCAGCATGGAGCTTCTTCATGCGTTTGACACAAATATGACCTAAACGGCAGTGCCACAAGAAAGTGGTACTATCATTATCAACTCTACATCTTTTGGCATCAATGTTATGAACATGTGTATCATCACTATCGAGATTCAATAGGAATAAACCCCTCACATTGGGTGCATGACCATAAAAGATATTACTCATATAAATAGAACAACCATTATTCTCTGATTTAAATGAGTCACCGTCTCACAATAAACAAGATGCAGATATAATGTGCATGCTTAAGGCAGGCACCAAATAACAATTATTCAGGTTCATCACTAATCCCGATGGTAATCGAAGAGCGAGCGTGCCGACAGCGATCACATCAACCTTGAAACATTTCCCACGCGCATTGTCACTTCATCCTTAGAGAGCCTTCATCTATTCCATAGCTCCTGTTTTGAGTTGCAAATGTGAGCAACGGAACCTATATCAAATACCCAGGCACTACAACGAGATATGGTGTGTTCTATGATGTCTCTTGCCGATTTGCCACTATCGTTTTGGGGTTATGCATTAGAGACAGTTGCATTCACTTTAAATAGAGCACCATCAAAATCTGTTGAGACGACGCCATATGAACTGTGGTTTGGTAAGAAGCCAAAGTTGTCGTTTCTTAAGGTTTGGGGATGTGATGCTTATGTCAAAAAGCTTCAGCCTGAAAAGCTGGAACCAAAAGCGGAGAAATGCATCTTCATAGGATACCCAAAAGAGAAAGTTGGGTATACCTTCTATCTCAGATCTGAAAGAAAAGTGTTTGTCGCTAAGAACGGAACATTTCTTGATAAAGAGTTTCTCTCGAAAGAATTGAGTGGGAGGAAGATAGAACTTGATGAGGTTATTGAACCTTCACTTCAACCAGAGAGTAGCGTAGCTCAGAAAGATGTTTCTGTAGAGGCTGCAATGGATGAAGAGGAAGTTACTGATGATCATCATGAAGCTTCGGACCAAGTTACTATGAACCTCGTTGGTCGACAAGGGCGTGTACTGATCGTGAGTGGTACGACAACCTTGACTTAGAGGTCATGTTGTTAGACAACGATGAACCTACGAGCTATGGAGAAGCGATGATGGCCCCAGATTCTGAGAAATGGTTAGACTCCATGAAATCCGAGATGGTATCCATGTATGAAAACAAAGTATGGACTTTGGAAGTATTACCTGTAAGGGCGAAAGGCCATTCAGAACAAATGGATCTTTAAGAGGAAGACGGACGCGGACAGTCATGTCACCGTCTATAAAGCTCGACTTGTGGAAAAGGGTTTTTCACAAGTTCAAGGGATTGACTACGATGAGACCTTCTCACCCGTAGTGAGCCGTCAGAATCATGTTTGCAATAGCTGCATTTTTTTATTATGAAATTTGGCAGATGGATGTCAAAACGGCGTTCCTTAACAGTTTCCTTAAGGAGGAGTTGTATATGATACAACCAGAAGGTTTTGTCGATCCAGAGAATGCTAACAAAGTTTGCGAACTCCAGCGATCCATTTATGGACTGGTGCAAGCATCTCGGAGTTGGAACCTGCGCTTTGATGAGGTGATCAAAGCGTTCGGGTTTATACAAGTTTACGAAGAAGCTTGTATTTACAAGGAAGTGAGTGGGAGCTCAATAGCACTTCTAATATTATATGTGGATGACATATTGCTGATTGGAAACAATATAGAAATGCTGGAAAGCGTGAAGGAATATTTGAACAAGACTTTTTCAATGAAGGACCTAGGAGAAGCTGCTTTCATATTAGGCATTAAGATCTATAGAGATAGATCGAGACGCTTAATAGGAATTTCACAAAGCACATACCTTGACAAAGTTTCAAAGAAGTTCAAAATGGATCAGTACAAGAAGGGTTTCTTGCCTGTGTTGCAAGGTGTGAAGTTGAGTAAGACTCAATGCCTAGTGACTGCAGAAGATAGAGAAAAGATGAGTGTCATCCCCTATGCTTTGGCCATAGGATCTATCATGTATGCAATGTTGTGCACAAGACCTGATGTCAGCCTCGCCATAAGTATGGCCGGAAGGTTTCAAAGTGTTCTAGGAATGGAGCACTGGACGGCGGTCAAGAATATCCTTAAGTACCTCAAAAGGACTAAGGAAATGTTTCTCATTTATGGAGGTGATCAAGAGCTCGTCGTAAAGGGTTACATCGATGCAAGCTTTGTCACGGATCCGGATGACTCTAAGTCGCAAATCGGATACGTATTTATTCTCAACGGGGGAGCGGTAAGATGGTGCAATTACAAGCAGAGCGTGGTAGCCGATTCTACATACGAAGCGGACTATATCGCAGCCTCGGAGGCGGCGAAGGAAGGTGTTTGGATGAAGGAGTTCATGACATATCTTGGAGTAGTGCCTAGTGCACTGAATCCAATGGCTCTGTTCTGTGACAACACTGGTGCCATTGCTCTAGCCAAGGAACCAAGGTTTCACAAGAGGACCAGACACATAAAGCAATGCTTCAATTCCATCCGCGATTACATGAAGGAGGAGGACATAAATATTTGCAAAGTGCACACGGATCTGAATGTCGCAGACCCGTTGACAAAACCTCTTCCAAGGGCTAAATCTGGTCAACACCAGAACTGTATGGGTGTTAGATTCAGTACAATGTAAATCACATAGTGATGTGAGCTATATTATTGACTCTAGTGCAAGTGGGAGACTGTTGGAAATATGACCTACAGGCAATAATAAAATGGTTATTATTATATTTTCTTGTTCATGATAATCGTTTATTGTCCATGCTATAATTGTAATTATTGGAAACACATTGCATGTGTGGATACATAACAACACTGTGTCCCTAGTATGCCTATAGTAGAGTAGCTCGTTGATCAAAGATGGTCAAAGTTTCCTAGCCATGGACATAAAATGTCATTTGATAAATGGGATCACATCATTGGGAGAATGATGTGATGGACAAGACCCAAACTATAAACATAGCATATGATCATGTGAGTTTATTGCTATAGTTTTCTGCATGTCAAGTATCTGTTCCTATGACCATGAGATCGTGCAACTCGTTGACACCGGAGGAATACCTTGTGAGTATCAAACGTCGCAACGTAACTGGGTGACTATAAAGATGCTCTACAGGTATCTCCGAGGGTGTCTGTTGAGTGGGCATGGATCAAAACTGGGATATGTTACTCCGTGTGACAGAGATGTATCCTAGGGCCCACTCGCTAATACAACATCACATCAAGCCTTGAAAGCAATGTGACTAAAGGGTTAGACACAGGATATTGTATTACAGAACGATTAAAGAGACTTTCCGGTAACGATATTGAACTAGGTATAGAGATACTGATGATCGAATCTCGGGCAAGCAACATATCGAAGAACAAAGGGAACAGCATACGGGATTAACTGAATCCTTAACATAGAGGTTCAACCGATAAAGATCTTCGTAGAATATGTAGGAACCAATATGGGCATCCAGGTCCTACTATTGGTTATTGACCGTAGAGGTGTCTCGGTCATGTCTACATAGTTCTCGAACCTGCAGGGTCTGCACACTTAGCGTTCGGTGACGTTTTGATACTATATTGTTATGTATCGTGATGATCGAAGGTTGTTCGGAGTCCTGGATGAGATCTCAGATGTCACGAGGAGCTCCGAATGGTCCAGAGGTAAAGATTAATATATAGGAAGTCCCGTTTTGGTCATTGAAAAATTTCGGGTACTTCGGTAGTGTACCGGGAGTGTCGGGACGGTACCGGGGAACCATCGAGAGGGGCCTCTCGCCCCAAAGTGCCTCATGGGCTGTGGGAGGAGGCAAACCATCCCCCGGTGGGCTGACCGAACCCCCCACTAAGGTCCATGCAGCTAGGGGGCAACCCAAGAGGAGGAAAGGGTTTCCAAGTGGGGGAGGAATCCTACTCCTAGTAGGATTGGAGTTGGACTCCTCCACCTCCCCACTTCGGCCACAGCCTAGGGGGAACCCTAGGGGTGCCAGCCTTCCTCCCCTTCCTACTATATATACTAGAGGGGAGAGAGGGCAGCAACACCAGAAAACCCTAAGCCACAGTGCAGACCTCTCTCCCTAATAGATCAAATCCTCTAGTTTCGGCGGTGATTAGGCGAAGCCCTGCCGAAATAGTTCCACCATGAAAGGATCGATATGGTTGACTAGAGGGGGTGAATAGGCAACTAACACTTTTTAACTTTTCCGTAACAATTTACGCTTAGCATCAAATAAGTTAGCTAGATGTGCAACTAGGTGAATAACCTATATGATGCTAACCACAACAAGTACACAAGCAAGCAAGGGATATAACACAATAAAATCTTGCAAGAAGTAAAGATGCGAGATAACCAAAAGTGGAGCCGATGGAGACGGGGATGTATTACCGGAGTTCCTTCCCTTGTGCCCTTGAAGGCGGCGACCGGACCTTTACAAACAAGGTTGGGGAAATCTCCACAACTGAATTGGAAGCTCCCAACGACACCACGAAGCTTCACCACAATGGAATGTGGCTCCGAGGTGACCTCAACCATCTAGGGTGCTCAAACACCCAAGAGTAACAAGATCCGCAAGTTATTAGTGGGGGAATGAAATTTCTCTTGGTGGAAGTGTAGATCGGGGCCTTCTCAACGTATCCCTAGGAAATCAACAAGTTTGATTGTCTAGGGAGAGAGATCGGGCTAAAATGGAGCTTGGAGAAACAATGGAGTTTTTGGAAGGAAGAGGTGAGCTTCTTGGGGAAGAAGACCTCCCTTTTATAGTGAGGGACATGATCCAACTGTTATCCACTCCCTTAGCCCCACGCGTCATGGTACTACCATGACGGCTTGCAGTACTACTGCAGCCTCGTGCGGTACTACCGCTTGTGCGGGAGTAACTAGCTCTGGCCATTTGCACAGGACAACAAGCGGTAGAACCGCCGGACGATCGGCATAGGCAACCACTGAACGTGCACGGAAGTAAACAATTACTTCCGTGCCTACCTCCGTGGAGGGAAACTCTGCGAAAAAGTCCGGCATGGTAGTATCCGACGTGAATCATGGTACTATCATAGTAGGGCGGATGTAAAAAATTACATCCGCGCCTACTACCGCAGGTGTAGGGACCAGGGCAGGAGACAGCAGTACTACCGCTCCACCAAGCGGTACTATCCCTGGCACCTGCGGTACTACCGCTCCTTGGAGCGGTACTACCGCAGACCACTGAACACAAACACCCAGCAGGCTTTTCCTTTTGCACGGTGAAGGAAAACGAGTTGGGGCTCCATTGAAGAGAGGGAAAGGTGGTGCAAAGGAATACATGTGTACGTGTTGATTCCACCCAGACCTTTCCAAAGCGGACCCGCTCTTAATAGTATGGCTTTCCTACGACTCAAAGCCACTGAAAGGAAACGTAGAGAACAACCGTCTTCGAGAGGTTCCGAGGGGCACTGAATCGTCTTGTGCCTAGACCTAAGATATTTGAAATGCTCAATGCACACGATTAGTCCGCAAAGGCATTGTCATCAATCACCAACACCACTTAGAGAGAAATATGCCCTTACAATCTCCCCCTTTTTGGTGGATTGATGACAATACGGGATTTGCACATAAGGATATAAAATGAGCATATGCAAACCCAGGGCCTACAAAATATAGATGAGCTCCCCCTAGATGTGTGCATACTTTAGATATGCTTTGGACAGCAAGGCAGACACACTAGGATCAACACTCCCCCTATATTTTATAGGAAATGCAATCTTTGCAACAGGATGAACAGAACTAAGCATGGAAACTAGGCATAGCATGTGAGCATTAAGATAAGGGTACGTAATAGACAGACTCACAAGCTACGAATCATACTAGACAATAATAAGGTAGTAGTGATAGCATATGTCTCACACCATATGATAGAGGAAGTCTCCAAGTCACACATGCACACGATATAAACCAAAGTTCAACGAAACCAAAGAGACGACAAAATGCAAATACTCACAAATCCTACACTCTCTCCCCCTTTGGCATCGAGACTCGAAAAAGGCAGAGAGGACACCTAACACATAGGTGGTAGCTCCCATGCAGAAAGATCAGGCATCTAAGTCCTCCTCTGAAGCGTCTGGGATGGACTCCGCATCTGAATCAGCCCACTAGAACTGCTGCTTCGCCATCCAAGTGGCCTCAGGAGTGATGTCCTTCTCAGACCCACTCGAGATGGTCTCACCAAGCTTCCTCGGAATACGCTTGTCACACTGGCGACTCTCCTTCTAAGCAACGTGAGCCTGATACTGACCCTTGGCCTGCATGCAAAACGATGTCCTCATCTTGAGAGAGAGCTTCTTGGCCCAAGATGGCTCAGAAGACGGTGGCACATAGGACTCAGAACTGGTATCTTCCTCCTCTTCGATCTCATTTTCATCAACCTCCATAGGAGCAGAAGTTGGCTTAGTGGCGGTGTTGGCGCACTTGTCCTTCATACGCCAACGAATGGGCTCATGAAGAAACAAGTGTTCCGGCATGTCCTGGCATGGAAAGGTCTTGTCCCAAGTAGCACGAATCAGGTGGAACAAGTAGGGCCCATAAATGGGGACCTTACGATGAAACACAGCAGTACGAAGCTCAGTCCATATAATGTGAGACACATCTAGGATGCCAAGTTCTTCATTTCTTCCTTTCTCACATAGCAGCAACATATCCACCAGATAGGAGTGTATCTTGTCCTTGTCTCCCATGCGAGGAAAGAGAGTGTTGCGGAAGATCCGGTGCATGACATCAAGGAATGGGTTGAGCACAGGAATTTGCTCACCAAATCGTAAAGTCTTCAGAATGTAGAAAGGCACGAGTTGCTCCTTACGTGCTGGATGAGGGTTGTCGTGAGGGCGCGGTCCAATTGGCACATCAAGCCCGGAATCAGGAACATGCAGGAAATCCATGAAGTCCTTCCAGATCGCAGATAGGCGCTCGCCATGGGTCATCCACATCATGGTCCACTACTCATCAAAGTGAAAGTGGATAGAGGCAAAGAACTGACCCACTATCTCGGGATCAAAGTCAAGGTCGAATGAGATGATGTCTGCGATAGCAAACTGCTGCACCAACTCCAGAGCCTCACCGAAGTATGTCGGATGCTTCGTCATGTGTTCCAGATCAATGTATTGGACAGGAACATAGAGATTTTTCTTAGCCTTGATCACATCAATGTGTATAAGATATTGCTGCTTGGTCCAGAACAACTCATTGGCCCTGGAAACTTCCCTTGGCTTGACGTAGGGATCGATCAATCGTCGAGCCAGAAACTCAGCTTGGGGCATGACCTCATAGTTCTCAACTGGTGGCTTGAGCTTGGATGCGGTCCTCTTGAAATTGTGGGGTGGATCATTGGATCCCTCAGGAGCATCGAGATTGCGGAGACGCTTGGAGCTTGTGTCACGAGACGGATTGGAGCGTCTTGGAGTAGAGCTGGAACCAGAGCCACCACCAATGGCACACAACGCAAACACAATGGACAAATGGAAAAAGTAAGGCAAGGACGAAAGCAGACATGAAAACCATGTAGAAGGGAGAATAGACAGGACAAAACGAGGTAGTTGTGGATTGAGCGGTAGTACCAGCACTTCTTGCGAAAGTAAAAATTTACTACCGCTCCAGACGCGATAGTACCGCTGGGAGCGGTAGTACCGTGGCTAGAGCGGAAGTAAAGTGTTACTACCGCCCATTCAGCGGAAGTAAAAAATTACTACCACTACAGACGCGGTAGTACCGCTGGGAGCGGTACTACCGTGGCTGGAGCGTTAGTAAGATTTTAATGCCGCCCACCGAGGGGAAGTAAAAAATTACTACCGCCCACGACGCGGTAGTACCGTGGGAGCAGTAGTACCGTGGCGTCAGCGGAAGTAAAATTTTACTTTCGCCTGACAAGCCGTAGTACCGCACAAGGTGTGGTAGTACCGCATGGGGCGGGATTCGCATGAACACAGATCGACAGATCGTATTGGTACTCCCGTAGATCAAACATTATCCCATTTTATCCTATCAATACGCACTTTTACCGCAATAACACCCTCAAAACCTCTCCTCATGCATAGATTGGATCAAACAAAGCTAGACCGTCTCATATTTCCCCAAAACCTATATTAAAAAATAGAGAAGCAAAACAACAAGGGATTGGGGAAATACCCGGGTCCATTGCAGGAGGACGAGGTGGGGAACGATCCCACCGGAGGAAATAGGAAGAGGGTGGCCAGAGACGGAGATCCGACGAGGTGCTCCGGTGCCGGTTGAGGGGAGGAGAGAGAGACGTGAGGGGAAGAGAAAAATGGGGTTTGGGGAAGATGGGAAACCCCCTGCCTACTCTTAACCCCCACACCCACTCGAGTATACGGTAGTACCGCGGTCATCGCGGTAGTACTGCTCAACGGGTGGAAGTAGTTTTTTACTTCCGCACGGTAAGCGGTAGTACCGCTCCAAGCGGTAGTACCGTGGTCCTCCACGGTAGTACTTTGCTGCCCTCTCAGTGCAAATTTTCAATAAAAACGAGAGAGAGAGAGAGAGAGAGAGAGAGAGAGAGAGAGATTGCCGCACAACAACAATAGACAAGATAAACTACGATGCAAGACAGAAACACGAGCATGGTCCACCAGAGTAGAGAGAATAGAATAGGACCAAACAATGAGTCTCTACTTCACATGAAGAGAGGGCGGTGGCTCTAGAGCCACCTATGTTTGAGTCAGATGGTACGGCACCGCGAAGAATTATCCTTGGGCCCATGACCAAGACTCGTATTTTGAAGCACAGTAGCCATCAAAAATGCCAAGTGTGAAAGACTTTGATTAGTTTATGCATAATAGGAGGAGGGATAGTTCATTGAGAGAACTATACTCCCCCTAACTCCATGCCTACACCTACACAAGACATAACGATGAGTGTGGGGAGGTGTGCACTAAGTCAATCCACATTGCTCGAATCAATGATATTTAGCTCATGCCTTAACTCGTGAAATCTTGCTTCATCTAATGGCTTCGTAAAAATATCTGCAAGTTGTTCGTTAGTGCTCAGATGAATAAGATTGATGTCTCCACGCTTGACGTGTTCCCGAAGAAAGTGATGACGAATATCAATATGCTTCGTCTTGCAATGTTGAACTGGGTTGCTGGAGATCATAATGGCACTTTCATTATCACAGTAAAGAGGCAATTTGTCACAATTGACACCATAATCCTTTAAAGTTTGCCTCATCCATAGAATCTGAGCACAACAACTGGTAGCAGCTACATACTCGGCCTCGGTGGACGAGAGAGAAACACAATTTTGTTTCTTTGAAGACCAACTTACCAAAGACCGACCAAGGAATTAGCAGCCTCCGGAAGTGGACTTTCTATCCACACGGTCTCCGCCCAATCTGAGTCAGTATATCCAACGATATCAAATGAAGCCCCTTGGGATACCATAAGCCAAAGTTTGGGGTATGAGCCAAATATCGAAAGATTCGCTTGACAGCCACATGGTGACTCTCCTTAGGTGCTTATTGAAATCGTGCACAAATACCCACACTTAACATGATATCTGGTCTAGATGCATAAAGGTAAAGCAAGGATCCAATCATGGAGCGATATACCTTTGATCCACCGCTTTACCATTGGGATCGCTGTCAAGATGGCATTTGAGTGGCATGGGAGTGTTGGCCTTGGGAGGATTGAGCTCATCCATCTTGAACCTCTTGAGCTTTTTCCACCTTTTTCTTTTTGGGCTTTTTCTTCCCAGACGCATGGGCCCTTTGTGGGACTTCCTCCAGTCCACTAAGGGCTGGTATTCATCCTCCCACATACCATGTAACCTCTTGGGTCGAAATACCCCTCCTGATGGTCTCCCGGTACACTACCGGCACTCCCGGTACACTACCGATGAGCCCAAAACATTTCCGGCGACCAAAATAGGACTTCCTATATATCAATCTTTACCTCTGGACCATTCCGGAGCTCCTCGTGATGTCCAGGATCTCATCCGGGACTCCAAAAAACCTTCAGTCACCACCATACATAACTCTATACTACTGAAACGTCACTAAACCTTAAGTGTGCAGACCCTGTGGGTTCAAGAACTATGTAGACATGACCGAGACACCTCTATGGACAATAACCAATAGTGGGACCTGGATATCCATATTGGTTCCTACATATTCTATGAAGATCTTTATCGGTCGAACCTCTATGTCAAGGATTCAGTTAATCCCGTATGATGTTCCCTTTGTTCTTCGCTATGTTACTTGCCCGAGATTCGATCATCGGTATCTCCATACCTAGTTCAACCTCATTACCGGAAAGTCTCTTTACTTGTTCCGTAATACAAGATCCCGTGACTAACACTTAGTCACATTGCTTGCAAGGCTTATTGTGATGTTGTATTACCGAGTGGGCCCTGAGATACCTCTCCGTCACACGGAGTAACAAATCCTAGTCTTGATCCATGCCAACCCATCAGACACCCTCGGAGATACCTGTAGAGAACCTTTATAGTCACCTAGTTACGTTGTGATGTTTGATACACACAAGGCACTCTTCCGGTGTCCATCAGTTGCATGATCTCATGGTCATAGAAACATATACTTGACATGTAGAAAACAGTAGCAATAAACTGACACAATCATATGCTACGTTTGTAGTTTGGGTCTTGTACATCACATCATTCTCCTAATGATGTGATCCCGTTTATCAAATGACATCACATGTCAATGGCTAGGAAACCTTGACCATCTTTGATTAACGAGCTAGTTCACTAGAGGCATAGTAGGGACAAAGTGTTGTCTATTGACCCACACATGTAATGTGTTTCCAATCAATACAATTATAGCATGGATAATAAACGATTATCATGAACAAGGAAATATAATAATAAACACTGTATTTATGGCCTCTAGGGCATATTTCCAACAGTCCCCCACTTGCACTAGAGTCAATAACCTAGTTCACATCACTATGTGATTTACATTGTAATGAATCGAACACCCATGCAGTTCTGGTGTTGATCATGTTTAGCCCTTGGAAGAGGTTTAGTCAACGGGTCTGCAACATTCAGATCTGTGTGCAGTTTGCAAATATTTATGTCCTTTTTCTCGATGTAATCGCGGATGGAGTTGAAGCATCGCTTTATGTGTCTGGTCCTCTTGTGAAACCTTGGTTCCTTAGCCAAAGCAATGGCACCAGTGTTGTCACAGAATAGGTTCATTGGATTCAGTGCACTAGGCACTACTCCAAAATCTGTCATGAACTTCTTCATCCAGACACCTTCCTTTGCTGCCTCCGAGGCTGCGATGTACTCTGCTTTGCACGTAGAATCGGCTACCACGCTTTGCTTGGAACTGCACCAGCTGACCGCTCCCCCGTTGAGAATAAATATGTATCCGGTTTGTGACTTAGAGTCATCTGGATCAGTGTCAAAGCTTGCATCGACGTAACCCTTTACGACGAGCTCTTCATCACCTCCATAAACGAGAAACATTTCCTTAGTCCTTTTCAGGTACTTAAGGATATTCTTGACCGATGCCCAGTGCTCCATTCCAGGATCACTTTGAAACCTTCCGGCCATACTTATGGCAAGACTGACATCGGATCTTGTGCACAGCATTGCATACATGATAGAGCCTATG
Organism: Hordeum marinum; assembly: GCA_022496015.1. Classification (NCBI taxonomy): domain Eukaryota; kingdom Viridiplantae; phylum Streptophyta; class Magnoliopsida; order Poales; family Poaceae; genus Hordeum; species Hordeum marinum. Next base: position 392,012,797 of record CM039675.1, on the reverse strand, counting down.
GCTGAAGCATAGGGGGTGACACTCATCTTTTCTCTATCTTCTGCAGTCACTGGGCATTGAGTCTTAGTCAACTTCACACCTTGTAACACAGGCAAGAACCCCTTCTTGGACTGATCCATTTTGAACTTCTTCAAAACTTTATCAAGGTATGTGCTCTGTGAAAGTGCTATTAAGTGTGTCGATCTATCTCTATAGATCTTAATGCCTAATATGAAAGCAGCTTCTCCTAGGTCCTTCATTGAAAAACTCTTGTTCAAATATTCCTTCACGCTTTCCAGCATTTCTATATTGTTTCCAATCAGCAATATGTCATCCACATATAATATTAGAAATGCTATAGAGCTCCCACTCACTTTCTTGTAAATACAAGCTTCTCCATAAACTTGTATAAACTCAAACGCTTTTATCACCTCATCAAAACGCTTATTCCTACTCCAAGATGCTTGCACCAGCCCACAAATGGATCGCTGGAGTTTGAAAACTTTGTCGGCATTCTTCGGATCGACAAAACCTTCTGGTTGCATCATATACAACTCTTCCTCAAGGAAACCGTTGAGGAACGTTGTTTTGACATCCATCTGCCAAATTTCATAGTCGAAATAAGCAGCTATTGCCAACATGATTCTGACAGACTTAAGAATCGCTACGGGTGAGAAGGTCTCATCGTAGTCAACTCCTTGAACTTGTGAAAAAACCTTTGCCACAAGTCGAGCTTTATAGACGGTGACATTACCGTCCGCGTCTGTCTTCTTCTTAAAGATCCATTTGTTCTGAATGGTCTTTCGCCCTTCAGGTAATACTTCCAAAGTCCACACTTTGTTTTCATACATGGATCCCATCTCGGATTTTGTGGCCTCTAACCATTTCTTGGAATCAGGGCCCATCACCGCTCCTCCATGGCTCATAGGTTCATTGTTGTCCAACAACATGACCTCCAAGACAGGGTTGTCGTACCACTCAGGAGTAGTACGCGGCCTTGTCGACCTATGAGGTTCAATAGCAGCTTGATCTGAAGCTTCATGATCATCATCATTAACTTCCTCTTCAACCGTTGTAGGTTCCATAGAAACATCTTTCTGCACTGCGCTACTTTCTGGTAGAAGTAAAGGTTCAATAACCTCATCAAGCTCTATTTTCCTCCCACTCAATTCTTTCTACAGAAACTCTTTCTCAAGAAATGTTCTGTTCTTAGCGACAAACACTTTGCCTTTGGATCTGAGATAGAAGGTATACTCGACTGTCTCTTTCGGGTATCCTATGAAGACGCATTTCTCCGCTTTGGGTTCCAGCTTTTCAGGCTGAAGCTTTTTGACATAAGCATCACATCCCCAAACTTTAAGAAACGACAACTTTGGCCTCTTGCCAAACCATAGCTCATATGGCGTTGTCTCAGTAGATTTTGATGGTGCCCTATTTAAAGTGAATGCAGCTGTCTCTAATGCATAACCCCAAAACAATAATGGCAAATCAGCAAGAGACATCACAGAACGCACCATATCTAATAAGGTTTGATTACGACATTCAGACACACCATTACGCTATGGTGTTCCAGGCCGTGTCAACTGTGAAACAATTCCACACTGTCTTAAGTGACTGCCAAACTCATAACTCAGATATTCACCTCCTCGATCAGATCGCAGGAATTTAATCTTCTTGTTACGATGATTCTCAACTTCACTCTGAAATTCCTTGAACTTTTCAAATGTTTCAGACTTATGTTTCATTAAGTAAATATACCCATATCTACTTTAAGTCATGAGTGAAGGTGATAAAATAACGATATCCACCACGCAATGTAACATTCATTGGACCACACACATCGGTATGTATGATTTCCAATAAGTCACTTGCCCGTTCCATTGTTCTACAGAATGGCGTTTTAGTCATCTTGCCCATCAGGCATGGTTCACATGTGTCAAGTGATTCAAAATCAAGTGACTCCAAAATTCCATCAGCATGGAGCTTCCTCATGCGTTTTACACCAATATGACCTAAACGGCAGTGCCACAAGAAAGTGGTACTATCATTATCAACTCTACATCTTTTGGCATCAATGTTATGAACATGTGTGTCATCACAATCAAGATTCAATATGAATAAACCCCTCACATTGGGTGCATGACCAGAAAAGATATTTCTCATATAAATAGAACAACCTTTATTCTCTGATTTAAATGAGTAACCGTCTCACAATATACAAGATCCAGATATAATGTTCATGCTTAACGCGGGCACTAAATAACAATTATTCAGGTTCATCACTAATCCCGATGGTAATCGAAGAGAGAGCGTGCCGACGGCGATGACATCAACCTTGGAACCATTTCCCACGTGCATCATCACTTCATCCTTTGCCAGCCTTCGTCTATTCCGTAGTTCCTGTTTTGAGTTGCAAATGTGAGCAACCAAACCGGTATCAAATACCCAGGCACTACAACGAGAGCTAGTAAGGTACACATCAATAACATGTATATCATATATACCTTGTTTTTCGTTGGCCGCCTTCTTGTCAGCCAGGTACTTGGGGCAGTTCCATTTCCAGTGACCAGTTCCCTTGCAATGAAAGCACTCAGTTTCTGGCTTGGGTCCATGCTTGGGCTTCTTTACAGGAGTAGCAACTACTTTGCCATCCTTCTTGGTTTTACCCTTCTTGCCCTTGCCATTGCCATTCTTCTTGAAACTAGTGGTTTTATTGACCATCAACACTTGATGTTCTTTCTGGATTTCAGACTCAGCGACTTTTAGCATCGCAAACAGCTCGGCGACTAACTTGTTCATCTCGTGCATGTTATAGTTCATCACAAAGCTCTTGTAACTAGGTGGCAGTGATTGAAGAACTCTGTCAGTGATCGCCTCTGGCGGAAGGGCAATTCCCAACTCCGCTAGACGAGTCGAATACCCAAACATTCTGAGTATATGTTCACTGATAGACCCGTTCTCCTCCATCTTGCAAGCATAGAACTTATCGGAGGTCTCATACCTCTTGATTCGGGCATTCTTCTGAAAGATAAACTTCAACTCCTAGAACATCTCATATGCTCCATGACGTTCAAAACGTCTTTGAAGTCCCGGTTCTAAGCCATACAATATTGCACACTAAACTATTGAGTAATCTCCAGAACGTGCCTCCCAAGTGTTCTTAACATCTTCGGATGACATGACTTTTGGTTGGTCACCAAGCGGTGCATCAAGGACATATGACTTCTGGGAAGCCGTGAGGATAATCCTCATATTACGGGCCCAGTCAACAAAGTTACTTCCATCATCTTTCAACTTAGCTTTCTCTAGAAACGCATTAAAATTCAGGGGTGCTACTGCGCGAGCCATTGATCTACAACATAAATATGCAAAGGTTACTTAGACTATTGTTCAAGATAATGAGTTTAGTTAATCAAATTACTAAAGCTCTCACTCAAATTGACATCCCTCGGGTCATCTGAGTGTCACATGATCCAAATTCACCAACTCAAGTCCGATCATCACGTGAGTTGAGGTGGTTTCAATGGTGAACATCATCATGTTGATCATATCTACTAAATGACTCATGTTAGACCTTTCGGTCTCTTGTGTTCCGAGGCCATGTCTGTACATGATAGGCTCGTCAAGTTTAACCCGAGTGTTCTGCATGTGCAACACTGGCTTACACCCATTGTATGTGAACGTAGAGTCTATCACACCCGATCATCACATGGTGTCTCGACACGACGAACTTTCACAATGGTGCACACTCGAGGAGAACACAATTCATCTTGAAATTTAAGTGAGGGATCACCTTATAATGCTACCATTGTCCTAAGCAAAACAAGGTGCATAAAAGGATTAACATCACATGCAAATCATAAGTGACATGATATGGCCATGAACTTGTGCTTTTGATCTCCATCTTAAAAGCACCGGCATGATCTCCATGGTCACTAGCATGACACCATGATCTCCATCATCTTGATCTCCATCAACGTGTCGCCATCGGGATTGTTGCGCCCATAATGCTTGTACTACTATTGCTACCGTTTAGCGATAAAGTAAAGCATTACATAGTGCTTAATGATTGACACGCAGGTCATACAATAATTAAAGACAACCCTATGGCTCCTGCCAGTTGCCGTACTCATCGACATGCAAGTCGTGATATTCTATACAACACATGATCATATCATACATCACATATATCACATCATGTAATTGGCCATATCACATCACAACATACCCTACAAAAACAAGTTAGACATCCTCTAATTGTTGTTGCATGTTTTACGTGGCTGCTACGGGTATCTAGCAAGAACAATTCTCACCTACGCATAAACCACAACGATGATACATAAGTTGCTTTTCAACCTTCTCAAGGACCGGCTTTGTCGAATCCGATCCAACTAAAGTAGGAGAAACAGACACCCGCCAGCCATCTTTGTGCAATGAAGTTACACGTCAGTCGATGGGACCGGTCTCTCGTAAGCGTATGAGTAAGGTTGGTCCGGGCCACTTCATCCCACAATACCGTTGAACCAAAACATGACCAAGGGAGGAAGCAATCTAAGCATCAACGCACACAAACTCTTTGTGTTCTACTCGAGATCTCATCTACACATAGACCTAGCTCATGATGCCACTGTTGGGGAAGGTCGCATGGGAAACAAAAAATTTCCTACGTTCACGCAAGACCTATCCATGTTGATGAGCATCTACGAGAGGGAGAGTGGATCTACATACCCTTGTAGCTCGCTAAGCGGGAAGTGTTAAGAAACGCGGTTGGTGTAGTCGAACGTCTTCACGATCCAAATCGCTGAGCGTCCCGCGATCCAATCACGATCCGTCCTGATCAAGCACCGAACGGACGGCGCCTCCGCGTTCAACACACATACAGCTTGATGAAGATCTCCGCCTTATTGATCCAGAATGAGGGAGCGGATAGGTAGACGAGTTCTCTGGCAGCGTGATGGTGCTCCGGCGATGGTGGTGGAGCTATTCCGTCAGGGCTTCGCCTAAGCACTGCAGAAATCCGATCTAGAGGAGAAACTTATGCACTGGAAAAACGGGTAGCACGTGGCTGAAAATCTTGTGCCAAAACCCTAAAACCCTCTAGTATATATAGGAGGAGAGGAGGAGGAGGCTTGGCTCCCAAGGAGACAGCCCTTGGGTCGGTCGAACCAGGAGGGGGGAGTCCTCCTCCTCCACTCCTAGTAGGATTAGGACTCCTTCCTAATTTAGCCCTTTTGCCTTCTTCCACCTTTTTCCTTTTGGGCTTTTTCTTCCCAACCGCATGGGCCCTTTGTGGGACTTCCTCCAGCCCACTAAGGGCTGGTATTCATCCTCCCACAGCCCATGTAGCCTCTTGGGTCGAAATACCCCTCCCGATGGTCTCCCGGTACACTACCGGCACTCCGGTACACTACCGATGAGCCCGAAACTTTTCCGACGACCAAAATAGGACTTTCTATATATCAATCTTTACCTCCGGACCATTACGGAGCTCCTCGTGACGTCAGGGATCTCATTCGGGACTCCCAACAACCTTCGGTCACCACCATACATAACTCTATACTACCGAAACGTCACCAAACCTTAAGTGTGCAGACCCTGCGGGTTCGAGAACTATGTAGACATGACCGAGACACCTCTACGGTCAATAACCAATAGCGGGACCTGGATGTCCATATTGGTTCCTACATATTCTACGAAGATCTTTATCGGTCGAACCTCTGTGTCAAGGATTCAGTTAATCCTGTATGATGTTCCCTTTGTTCTTCGGTATGTTACTTGCCCAAGATTCGATCGTCGGTATCTTCATACCTAGTTCAACCTCGTTACCGGCAAGTCTCTTTACTCGTTCCGTAATACAAGATCTCGTGACTAACACTTAGTTACATTGCTTGCAAGGCTTATTGTGATGTTGTATTACCGAGTGGGCCCTGAGATACCTCTCCGTCACACAGAGTAACAAATCCCAGTCTTGATCCATGCCAACCCATCAGACACCCTCGGAGATACATGTAAAGCATCTTTATAGTCACTCGGTTACGTTGCGATGTTTGATACACACAAGGCACTCTTTCGGTGTCCGTGAGTTGCATGATCTCATGGTCATAGAAACATATACTTGACATGTAGAAAACAATAGCAATAAACTGACACGATCATATGCTACGTTTGTAGTTTGGGTCTTGTCCATCACATCATTCTCCTAATGATGTGATCCCATTTATCAAATGACATCACATGTAAATGGCTAGGAAACCTTGACCATCTTTGATTAACGAGCTAGTTCACTAGAGGCATACTAGGTACAAAGTGTTGTCTATTTACCCACACATATAATGTGTTTCCAATCAATACAATTATAGCATGGATAATAAACGATTATCATGAACAAGGAAATATGATAATAAACACTTTATGTATTGCCTCTAGGGCATATTTCCAACAAAAAGCACTCTTGACATCCATTTGATATAATTTAAAATTATGATGAGAGGCATATGCAAGCAACATGCGAATAGATTCAAGGCGAGCAACAGGAGCAAAAGTTTCACCGTAGTCGATACCCTTGACTTGGGAGTATCCTTGTGCCACCAATCTTGGCTTGTATCGAATGACAATACCGTTTGCATCTTGCTTGTTTTTGAAGATCCATTTCATTCCAATGAAATTGTGATTCTCCTTTGGTCTTGGCACCAGCCGCCACACTTGGTTGCGCTCGAAGTTGTTGAGTTCATCGTGCATAGCTTCAACCCACTCCATATCCTCGAGCGCATCTTGAACCTTAAGGGTCGCAATGCAAGAAACAAACGTGTGATGTTCACAAAGGTTTGTTAATTGTTTACGAGTGGTTACCCCTTTTTGCAAGTCACCGTAGACGTTCTCCAACAGATGTTGTCTAACTTTTAGCTTGGCGGCATTCTTGGTGGCTTGTCTCTCTAAGATTTCTTCCATGGACGGTTGAGAGACTACATTATGTGAGTCATTATCTTTATGATCTTGAGCGCCTTCTTGAGCTTGCTCTTGATCTTGAAGAAGATCTTGAGATTGAGATTGCTCAGAGACAGGAACTTGATCTTGGGCATCACTTGGTGAGACACCATCATCAATGGATTGATCTTTCCCTTGATCTTGTTCATGTGGTAGTGGACCTTCAGTTTGTTCTTCGGAAGCGTGTGGGTCTTGCGTCGATGATGGTTCCACTTGAGTGGAACATTGTCCTTCTCCTTCGGCCACAAGGGGTTCCTCAACGGGTAGGAAGTATCCCACACCCATTCTTCTTATGGCCTGGGGAGGAATTTCATCACCTACATCACAAAGACCACTTTGCTCCACTTGGGATCCATTATTTTCATCAAACTCTATGTTACTCATCTCCTCAATGAGTCCAGTGGACTTGTTGAGGACACGGTAAGCATGAGAGTTTGCAGCATAACCAACAGACATGCCCTCATGCACTCTAGATTCAAATTTAGACAAACGAGCACCTTTCTTGAGAATGAAACACTTACAACCGAACACCCGGAAGTATGTGAGGTTGGGCTTGTTCCCGATAAGAATCTCATAAGGAGTCTTGTTCAAACCTTTGCGAAGATAGAGCCGATTAGATGCATGGCATGTTGTGTTGATGGCTTCAGCCCAAAAGTTGTACGGAGATTTAAACTCCGCCATCATGGTTCTTGCCGCATCAATCAACGTCCGGTTCTTCCTCTTAGCAACACCGTTTTTTAGAGGGGTGTAAGGTGTGGAATATTGGTGCTTGATCCCTTCATCACTGAGAAACTCATTCAGGGTGTAATTCTTGAACTAAGTGCCATTGTCACTTCTAATCATCAAAATCTTTGCATCATGTTGGCGTTGGACTTCATTTGCAAAGTCGATGATGGTCTGTTGGGTCTCACTCTTCTTCTTGAAGAAATAAACCCAAGTATATCTTGAGTAATCATCCACAATCACCAAGCAATATTTTCTTCCACCAAGACTGTCAAAAGATGGAGTACCAAAGAGATCCATGTGAAGGAGCTTTAAGGTCCTCTAGAGTATATTGCAGTGGTTGGACGATGAGCCTTCTCATGTAGCTTTCCTTCGATACAAGCACTGCAAGCATGATCTTTCGCAAAACTCACATTTGTTAGTCCAAGGATGTGATCCCCTTTGAGGAGACTTTGCAAAGATCTCATATTAACATGGGCTAGCCAGCGATGCCAGAGCCATCCCACATCAACTTTAGCCATTAAGCAAGTCGCGGTCTTAGTGGGTTGCTCTGAGAAGTTCACCACATAGAGACAGTTCTCGACATGCCCAACAAAGCTACTTTAAGAGTCTTGATCCACAAAAGGGTCACAGAGTCAATACCAAATAAGGTACTAAAACCCATGGTTGCAAGTTGATGGACTGAAAGTAAATTGTATGCGAGGGTCTCAACAAGCATGACCTTCTCTATGGTGAGTTTTGGAGAGATTACCACCTTGCCAAGACCCAATACCTTTGAAATTGCATCATCACCAAATGAGACTTGGGTGGCCATAGATGTGTCAGGATGAATGTCCACCACCAAGTCCTTGCTTCCGGTCATATGATTTGTCGCTCCCCTATCGAGCAACCATGATGTTCCTCCGAAAGCAAACCCCTACAAGAGATCAATGTTTGGCTTTAGGTACCCATTCTTTAATGGGTCCTTTCATGTTAGCAACAAGGGTCTTCGGAACCCAAATACACAATTCAATGTACACATAAGAAGAACCAACCTATTTGGCATAAACATGCCCATCACTAGCATGGCATAAAACATAAGAGGGGTTAAAGTTGCCGGTCTTGTTGGGTTGGATGTTCTTGTTCTTGCCCTTCTTGGCATTCTCCAACATAACTTGGTCTTTCTTCTTCTCATGAGGACCTTCTCCAGCTCTTACAAAGGTTTGCTTGAGCGATGGAACTTCCTTGGTGTTTACCTTCTTCTTCTCATTAGTTTTGGGTACAAACCCCACTCCTTCTTTTGCCACAACTTCCTTCTGAGTACTCAGAAGTACATTGAATTTCTTCTCACCTTGGATACATGTCATCAAGCCCTTTTTAAGCTGCTCTTTTAGCTTGGTATTTTCCTCCACATGGTGTGCATGCTCACAACATGGGTTAGTAGCAGATGCATTATCAATAGAACAAAAGGAGGACATGTGGCAATTTCCTTAGTGAGTTTCACTTGGAGTTGATCATGCGACTCCTTAAGAGAGGCATGAGCACATGTCAATGCCTTGTGAGCATTGTCAAGTGTGGCAATCTCAACTTTGAGACGGTCATGATCCACCCTAAGTGCAACCTTCTCAGACTTGAGAGCACGGTTAAGAACAATAGCATGATCATAATCTTTACGTAATTTAGTAAGGTCATCATTTTGTAACTCCTCAAGAGTCATACGAAGACCTTTCTCTTCCTCAAGAGCAATAGATAGATCGGCTATATCATCGGCATAATCACGACTATGACCTCTTAGTTCCTCAAGACACTCTTCTTGAGACTCAATAGTGTCATGAGCCTAACCAAGTTGTTCCAAGAGAGCAATGAAGTGCTTCTTGGACTCTCCCTTGAGTTTACACATGAATTTGTCAAACTCATTTTTATCCTCTTTAGCCTCCTCAAGTTCATCCACATAATCTAAGGATGAAGTGGAACAAATGGAAGTCTTAATGTTTGAGGTTATGACGTTGGAGGTTACCTTAGTGATACCTTTAGACATGAGGCACCTCGCGACGATGTTCTCATTGGGGGCGTCGAAGAGTGACACCTTTGTCGGGGTAGAGGAGGCAATTGCCACGGATGCCATTGCCATTCCTTCACCGCTTGTGTCTTCGTCATCAACATCATCATCTGAGGCATACTCTTCTTGAGCCACCAATACTTTGTGAGGAGCCTTCTTGATAAAGTTGGTTTTGTTGGGGAATGACTTGGCTTTATCTTTGCGAATGAGCTTGCCACCATTGTCTTTCCTCTTCTCATATGGGCAATCCACCACAAAGTGACTTACATTACCACAGCTGTAGCAAGTTCTCACACGTTGCTTTCCCTTTGACCCATTTGAGTTGTTCTTGGAGAAGTTGGGCCTTGAGTTTCTCTTGTTGCCCCAAAATTATCTCGACGCAATAGCCATGTGCTCATGATAAGCATATTTGGTGTCCTCGGGGCAAACCTCTTCTTCTTCTTCCTCTTGACTGACCTTGGACTTCAATGCAAGATTGGGAGAGGACTTCCTTGACTGTTGAACACGAGTGAGAGCATTATCGGTTGTCGTGTTCAGGATGTTCATTGCAATGAATTCATCCAACACATCACCAGAGGATAAGGTGTGAAAGTCTAGCCTCTAACGGATGACAGTGGACATGGCCTTGTTGTAGGGCATGATAGCCTTCAGGAACTTACGCTTGATCCAAGTGTCATCCACATCCTTGCTGTCATGATCCTTGAGGGAAACAGTGAGAGCGGTCACCCTTCTGTAGAGCTCACGCGGTTCCTCATCCTCTATCATCACGAACTCATCTAACTGATCAAGAACAACTTCATAATTTGACCGTTGAATACTTGAGTTGCCCTTGTACATGGAGATGATGTGTTCCCAACATTCTTTAGCAACATTGAAGGGTCGCAAGTGAGGTAGATCTTCAGAAGGAATTGCAGCTTCGAGTATGAATAAGGCGGAAGAATTTAGCTGTTTATCTGCTTGTTCTCTTGGAGTAAGATTGCGTGGATCATGAGGATAGTATCCTTCTTCAATGACTCTCATGATATGAATTGAGTTGTGATCTAGATGAGACTTGATACTAAAAACCCAGTTAGCAAAATCATTCTTAACAAGTTTAGGAGGAGGACCGAGATTGACTATATGAGGTGGGTGCACCGGTCCTCCATAGACCACGGGAGGGGAAACAGAGGCAAAGCTCCCCGACCCATTAACTCTTTGAGAATGATTATCTTTGTCGGCACTAGCCCCCTCCTTACCGGAGTTGACATCCGATGACGAGTTAGTGGGTTTGACCACTTGCCTCGCATCGGTAGACATTTTAAGAGTATTAAGGAAATCTTTAAACATGGATTGAACCTCGGTCGCCATGGAGGATTTAAGTAAGGACAAAGCCTCGTTCAAATACTTGCGTGAGACCGTGTTCACACCCATGGCCTCGAGAAGTTCTCCCACACGCACCTCTTCGCCAGCCATACTCTTCGGGTGGTGAAACCCTTAATAAAGAGATGTGGCTCTGATACCAATTGAAAGGATTGATATGGTTGACTAGAGGGGGTGAATAGGCAACTAACACTTTTTAACTTTTCCTTAACAATTTAGGCTTAGCATCAAATAAGTTAGCTAGATGTGCAACTAGGTGAATAACCTATATGATGCTAACCACAACAAGTACACAAGCAAGCAAGGGATATAACACAATAAAAGCTTGCAAGAAGTAAAGATGCGAGATAACCAAAAGTGGAGCCGGTGGAGACAAGGATGTGTTGTCGGAGTTCCCTCCCTTGTGGGGAAGTACGTCTCCGTTGGAGCGGTGTGGAGGCACAATGCTCCCCAAGAAGACACTAGGGCCACTGTATTCTCCTCATGCCCTCACACAATGCGAGATGTCGTGATTCCACTATTGGTGCCCTTGAAGGCGGCGATCGGACCTTTACAAACAAGGTTGGAGCAATCTCCACAACTGAATTGGAGGCTCCCAACGACACCATGAAGCTTCACCACAATGGAATGTGGCTCCAAGGTGAGCTCAACAGTCTAGGGTGCTCAAACACCCAAGAGTAACAAGATCCGCAAGGGATTAGTGGGGGGAATCAAATTTCTCTTCGTGGAAGTGTAGATCAGGGCCTTCTCAACCTATCCCTAGGAAATCAACAAGTTTGATTGGCTAGGGAGAGAGATCGGGATAAAATGGAGCTTGGAGCAATAATGGAGTTTTTGGAAGGAAGAGGTGAGCTTCTTGGGGAAGAAGACCTCCCTTTTATAGTGGGGGACAAGATCCAACCGTTATCCACTCCCTCAGCCCCGCGCGTCGCGGTACTACCGCAACAGCCACGGTACTACCGTGATGGCTTGTGGTACTACCACAGCCTCGTGCGGTACTACCACTCGTGCGGGAGTAACTGGCTCTGGCTGTTTGCATAGGACAACAAGCGGTAGAACCGCCGGAGCGGTACTATCGCGAGCCCGTGCGGTACTACCGCACGGTCGGCAGAGGCAGACACTGGAGGTGTACGGAAGTAAAAAATTACTTCTGTGCCTACCTCCGTAGAGGGAACTCTACGAAAAAGTCTGGCACGGTAGTACCGGACGTGAATCACGGTACTACCGTAGTAGGGCGGATGTAAAAAAAATACATCTGCGCCTACTACCGCAGGTGTAGGGGCCAGGGCAGGAGACAGTGGTGCTATCGCTCCACTGAGCGGTACTACCACTGGCACCTGCGGTACTACCACTCCTTTGAGCGGTACTACCGCAGACCACTGAACACAAACACCCAGCAGGCTTTGAGCAGGGAAAGGTGGTGCAAAGGAATAGATGTGTACGTGTTGATTCCACCTAGAGCTTTATGAAGTGGACCCCCTCTTAATAGTATGGCTTTCCTACGGCTCAAATCCACCGAAAGGAAATGTAGAGAACAACCGTCTTCGAGAGGTTCCGAGCGGCACTGAATCGTCTTGTGCCTAGACCTGAGATATCTGAAATGATCAATGCACACGATTAGTCCGCAAAGGCATTGTCATCAATCACCAAAACCACTTAGGGAGAAATATGCCCTTACACACCACCACAGCCGCTGCATCGTCGCTTTGCTGGAGAACTCATCTACCTCTCCACTCCCTCTTGTTGCATCAAGAAGGCTGAGATCGTCATCGAGCTATACGTGTGCTAAACGCGGAGGTGCCGTTCGTTCGGCGCTAGATCGAAACGGGTCATGATTAGGTCACGAGACGCTTGGTGATTTGGATTGCGAAGACGTTTGACTACATCAACCGCGTTTCTTACTGCTTCTCGCATAGCGATCTAAAAGGGTATGTAGATCCACTCTCCCTCTCGTAGATGCTCATCACCATGGATAGATCTTGCGTGTGCGTAGGAAATTTTTTGTTTCCCATGCAACGTTCCCCAACAGGATTTTCCCCGAAGAGGAGAGGAGATGCAACACAGTAGAGATAAGTATTTCCCTCAGAGAGAACCAAGGTTTCTAATTCCCATCTTCAGCACCTACACACAAAAGAGCATGCACTTGCACCCAATGCGGGCAAGAGGGTTGTCAAGCCCCTTGAACTCATTACTTGCAAACGATGTGTGGTGATAGATAGGTAATATATATATGATAAAATAACAGTAAATAAATTGCAGAAACATATCTGGTGTTTTTGTAACATCTATTTTGTGAAGGCCCAGTGGGCATAGTTTTCACTAGAGGCTTCTCTCTCGAAGAAAGCATACGATGGGTAAACAAATTACTGTTGGGCAATTGCTAGATAAGCTCATATGTTGTTGTTTTCTCAAGACAGATGCCATGGGGAGGCTTATCGAGAGTGGTTGAGGCCAATGGACGTCGGTGGACTCCGGGAGCGGGATCAGGGACAAACGGTGCGGGACACGGATGTACCCAGGTTTGGGGCCCTCCGTGGGAGGTAACACCCCTAGTCCTGCTAGTCCGGTTGATGAACCAAAGGGAGTTACAACGATGCTCCTTGAGTTGTATGGGTAGAGGAAGAAGGAGCTAGCTTGTCTTCTCTGCCTCTCTACGTGTGTGTGTGTGTGTTCGTGTGATCTTCTCTCCCCGTGCATGAGGGAGCTCGGGGGGTTTATAGGCCAACCCCCCAGAATACAATATGAGTAGAAGGTACTAGAGGGCCCCAGCTAGCGGTCTCTCTAGCCGGCCATGGGGCACCCGGCTGAGAAGTCTTGTCGCTGGTAGGGCCCGCCGGCTGCCGGGTCCTGTTGGGAGCCGGACAGGGCCCACCTGGTAGGGCCCCACGCCCGTCATGTTGGAGCACGGGTCGTCCTTCGGGGCTTTATCTTGCGGCAGCCGGCCGTGGTTAGCGGTACGACTGGCCGTGCTGTAGCCATGCGAGGGCAGGTAATGGAGTGGTTGAGGGCATGCCGGCACAGTGTGGTACGCCCGGTCGCAATCGGCCAGGGTTAGAGGTGCTGTCGCCTCCACTGTGGCTATGTGGGCACTGACCTCCGACGCGATAGGAGGCCACTATAGCCACATGTGCCCTGGCTGCAGTATCCGATGCATCGCCGGCTAGAGTACCAGGCGTCTCTGCCTCTAGCCGGTCGGCCCGTCGCAGCCGTCAGAGCAGAGCCGGACTATAGGGGGAGGCGGCTTGCCCTGTAGTTGTTATGAAAACTTGGAGTAAAGGGGCCGGTTGAGGCTACCCCGGGGTTATCACCCCGTCAGTAGTCCCCAAAGCAGGGGAGGCCCACCGGTGAGCTGTGGCGGACCTCGCCGGCTTGAGTCTCGTGTTCTTGTATTATTGTGCGATCCAGGATCCGGAAGGCGCGGGAGCGCGGCGGCCGGCTCCGTAGCTAGCCGATGTTTCGTAGTACGCCTCGAATGCCCCGACGGCTAGAGGAGACATGCCATGTGGGGAGCGCAGCGGGCCATGGCCTGACAAGCCACACGAAGGACAAGACCGGGTCGTGAGGCGGGGCCCACTTCGGCCGTGGCCTCATCCCTCGCGCGCGAATCTTCTATGGCTCAGGCCATCTGTTGGTGTTCCCGAGTGCATTAACACCCTTCCCGTGTGTGGCGGAGGTAATGGGGATCATGTGTGACGGATCCACTCCCTACTACCCACCGCACGGGGTTTAAATAGGGGGGAGGGGCAGAATGGCACATTTGCTCCCTCCGCCCCAGTGCTTCGTCTTCGTCATCATCGCCCCTCCCTTCCCTGTTCGAGAGAAGAGAGAGAGGAAGAGAGAGCGAAGGCTGCGTGCTCGCTACACCGCCGTCCGCCATCGCCGAGAGCTGCACGCAATCGAGCCCTTCGTGCCCCGCTGTTGCGACCGCGAACCCCTCGAGGGCGATGGCAAGCAAGGGTGCTTGGGACGGCAGCGACGTCGACGAGCATTTCATCGAGCAACTCCGCCACCACTGCAAGTTGCCATCGGCGGAGCACCTGGAGGCACGTGTTTCCGAGGCAGAGAACGCGCCAGCCCGACAAGAGGGTGGGGTGGTGGTGTTCACCGAACACATCCTCTGTGGGCTTGGCCTGCGAGCAAGCGCATTCTTTCGGCAGTTTCTTACGCGGTTCGGCCTACAGCCGCATCATTTGGCCACCAACACCGCCTTGTAGCTAGTGGTGTTTGTCACCCTCTATGAGGGTTTCCTGGGGGTGGATCCGCGCATCGACCATTGGTGCCGGCTCTTCTACCTCAAGCGCCAGATGGTGATGAGCCCCGCACCCGACCAGAAGGTCGGGACCCCCTGTGTTGCCACCCTGGTCTACTTCCATGCCAAAGCCGGGTTCCTGCAGCTCCTCTTGTAGGATTTGGTGAAGAACTGGCAGAAAGGGTTCTTCTATGTGAAGGACGTGAAGCCATAGGAGGACTACATCAACCTCCCCGACTTTGTCGACCAGCCACCGGTTGCGATGATGAACTGGAGGGCGGCTCTGCCCCAGTCACTCGATACGGCGGACCGGCTCTACGAGCGCCTGGTGGTGATGACTAGGACGGAGGGGCTAACGGTCGCGGGCCTCCTAGCTACAATGGTGGCACGCCGGGTGCAACCGCTGCAGCGCCGGCCACACCTCATTTGCCATATGGGAGGGCGGCACGACCCTTGCGGGCTCTCCACAAAAGAGATGAAGGCATTGCAAGTGGCGAGGAGGGTGAACGCCATTTCGGCCACCAAAGATGGACGAGGGCGGATGGCGATGGGGAAAGGCCCCGTACAGCCGGGACCGTACGGCTCTGCGGGTACTTGACAAGTCGTCCCCCACCCTTTCCTTTTCTTTCGAAGCCGGCGCCTCACCTCGGCCTGATGGCGGAGGGATTCTCTTGCGTATAGGTCTTCCCGCAGCTGCAAAACTACGGGGAGCCGGCTACTAACGTGGCGGAGTCGGACCCCAAGGAGGTAGAGGACGCCGACGACATGGAGCCGACGGAGTCAGAACGAGCCCGCGGGGCGGAGACGAAGATGGAGGCCACCGAGTCATCTGGTGAGTTCCTTCCCCAATCGCTTTTTGGGATTGGACTGATGACAACGCTAAATCAGAGGGGATGTGCAATGCAGCGGCCTCGGAGTACCCCGAAGCTTCGGGGAATGACACCATGGCGCCGAGGAGGCGCGTATGCCACGCCGACTACGAGCCCAGCCGAGGTGACGTGGCAGTGGGTGATAGGGGGAAAAGGCCGGCCAGCTCTAGGCTGGCCCCCAAACGGGTGGCCAACGGGCAGTCGGGTGGCAGCCGTGGAGGCGGTGGGAAGAAACCGTGGGTTGCCCAGATGGGTCCCACCAGAAGGGCGGTCCCCGTTATTATCGGGTAAGTTTTTTTCTGTGCTTGCTCGTTTTTTGGTCGACTCCCTCTTCTCATCTTGTTCATCCAGGGAGCCGCACGCCCTGGGGAGGGCTATGGCCATTGAGACGACAGGCACGGCGCCGCTGAACACCACCGAGGAGAGGGATCATGAGGCATGGCAAGACCTCGAGGCGGTCGAGTGGGAGCGGTGCGAGGAGGAGCGCCGCCCATGGGAGGAGGCGATGCGGAAGGCAGCCGCCGGGGAGGGCCAATGTGGAGGTGGCCGGCCAATCATGGGAGCCTTTTGCCCTTGGCCGGGAGAGGAGGTCCAAAGACAAGCACGACCCTGCGTGACGGGTAGAGGTGGACGCGTAGGCTGAGGAGTAGGCCCGCGCGGTCGATAGTGCAGCGAGCGCTGCCGAAGGGGCGGAGCTAGGCAGCAACACTGCCCTATCGGGGGTGGGTGACATGCCGCCGGGGGCGGAGGACCCCCGGAGGTCATCGTTCTTGATTCGGCTCCAGAGGCTCCAGATCCGGATGCGAGTGGCGGAGGCGCCTCCGGAGGCGGAGTGCCAAAGAATGAGAATGCAGTGCCCGGGGGCGGATGCCCGGGGCTCGTCAGCTGGGGAACCCGGCACCACGACGCCGGGAAGGGCAGGTCCCCTGGTGACCTGGAGAAAAGCACGCCGATGGGGGTCGGCCATAGGAGACCTGGGCTGCAGTCGGAGGCGCGGCCATCGACGATGCACCAAGCGCCCTTGGAGCCACGATGGCCACCGTCATTGCGGAATTCGCCGCATGCCGCGCCCAGACGGCGTAGGCGGCCCAGGCCGCCAGCAACCGGCTGGTGCACCTCGAGCAATCCATCACGGTAAGGGTTCGAGGCCTTGTACTCTGCTTTGATTTTTTCCAATGGGGGTGCGCCAGCGCACCCACTGGGTGTAGCCCCCGAGACTCGGGTCGGGTGGAATGCAGGCGGGTCGAGTCTAATGGTATTTTGCTTCTATGTCCTTTGCAAGCCGCACATGACCGTCGGGTGACCGCGTACACACACTGCTAGGCTTGTACCGCGGAGCTGAGGGCCGGTTGTCCGTCCTATCCATGGATCTGCAAGGTAATGTTCTTCTGAATCTCCAGTGGGGGCGCGCGAGCGGACCTGCTTGGTGTAGCCCCTAGGATTCAGGCTAGCTGCTCTGGAGGCGGGCTGAATCCCTCTCTTCTTTCCTTTCTGACAAAAGCGTCTTTGTCCCGGGCAGCTACCCACGCCGAGATGGTCAGCCTCCATCGCCAGGTGGTGCAGCTCGGCGAACGGCGGGACCCCCTAATCGCGGAGTGCGACTAGCTCTGCCAGGAGGTGGATCGAGCGCAGGCGGAGAAGGATGAGTGCGAGGCGGCCCACCGCCGAGAGCTAGAGGAGGGTGAGGCGGCTCTTCCTCAGGAGTCAAAGGAGCGGGAGGTGCCTCTCCGCCGGGAGTTGGAGACCAAGGACGCCGTGCTGGCGAAGGCGTCCGAGGAGGCGCGGACAGGCCAGGCCAAGCATGAGCGCCACGTCAAGGAGTGGTCGGCCGAGGAGCTCGATCTGCACGAGCACGAGCACGAGGTGGACCAGCTGCTGACCAGTAAGTCTTGTTGTCTTTGTGTGGTGGTTTGAAGTTGGTGTTTCTCTTTGTTGCTCATTTTTCGTCCTTCTCCCCCCTTAGAGCTTTTCCCAAGCACGCAGGGAGTCGCGAAAGCATCCATGGAGGCCCACCGCGAGGACCAGCGGGCGCAGGGGATCGTCGTTGAGCAGCATGTCGCCTGGACCCTGGAGGAGGTGGGGATCGCCACCAAGGTGCGTCTGACCGAGGTGGTTCAGGCCATGAAGCGGCTCCAGGCGGTCGGCACCATGCTGGTTTGCACCCTCTGGCCGGGCGCGATGGAGCGAGACTCCATGAGTCGGCTGTCGAGGTGGCTTGAGTTCGGGACTGCATGGGTGAACGTCTGGAGGGCCTCCGCCGCGCACGCCGGGGCGGCCATGGCGTTGCGCATCGCAATGTCATGGTACCCCGAGCTGGACTTGGGGCTGTTCACGGCTCAGCGTGCCGACACCGATGCGGAGCTGGAGGCAGTTGCTGATGCACTGGTCGTGTGGGCCAGTGTCCTTGCTTCTTTTGCCGCATGGGACGAGTATGTCCCAAAGTGCACGTCAGACGGTGAGGTGATCCCGGAGGACCCATACACGCTCTCCCTTGATGACCCGGAGGGTAGCACCGCGGAGACGGGCGATGAAGACATCGGGTCTAGTATCGATGACTACGACGACTCCGAGCCGGCTCAGGACTTGGGCGCGTGGGCCGACATGGATCCTGTCATGGCCAAGGACGGGGTCTCTACATCAGCCGCCACGGAGAATGTCGGGGGAGAAGACAGCGTCGCCGCTACTTAGGATCTTCTTTCTTTTCTACATTTTGTTAGATTACAATTCCACCAACCGGGGATGTATGTAATGAACTTGTGGTCATGGGCTATTTACGCTATTTGTGTATATAAGTTTATGCTCTTGGTTGCCAAAATTTGTTATGCGTGCCGGCTCGGCCTTAACCTTTTGCCCTTTTGGCTCTGTCTACCCAAAACCTTGTCCCCTTCGGCATCGGCCCCGCCAGCCGGACAGCCAGGAGCCGGTCTATAGCTGGGACGGGGCATCCGCCTCGGGGGAGTCAGTCGTGAGTTTGGGGGCCGCAAAGACTTTTGGCTAAGGTGAGTGGCAAAGGTTAAAAAGTGTTTTCGGCTAGTCCTAGCCGGTGACCCCTTATGTCCGTTTTTCGTGTGCGCTAAGTTTACCGTCCCGAGAACCCACCAGCCGGTCAGCCGGACAGCCGGGAGCCTGTGTGTAGCTGGGAAGGGTGGGAGGGTTTTTCTTTAGTTCACATTACTTGACCGGCTTCGGGGAGCAACGTTAAGGCTAGCCGGTGAGCCCCCGGGACCGTGGGGCCGGGTTCAAGAGCCTATAGGTGAGGCAAATCGCTTTGGAAGGAAACGAAAGGGGCGTGCCCCAAGAGCTGGCTTGGGGCGCCCATTGCATTCATAAGCCCAAAAGGGAAGGGTACATACATACATTGGTTCTTAGCAGTAACACGGGCGAAGGAGTGCCGCGTTCCACGGGCGCTCTGTCTCCTCGCCAAAGGCGTCTCTCTTGCGCTTCTGCGGCTTCTAGGCGTCTATTAGATAGTATGTGTTGTTGTGTAGCGCCTTGCTAACGATGAACGGTCCCTCCCATGGGGAGGACAGCTTGTGCTGGCCGACGGTTCACTGGATCCGCCTAAGCACCAGGTCCCTCTCACGAAAGGAGAGGGGACGGATCCGCTAGTTGTGGTAGTGCCAGAGCTTTTGCTGGTAGATAGTCGTTCGGCTCAGTGCCAGCTCGCAGGCCTCCTCGAGGAGGTCGACGTCGTCTTCCCTTGCCTCTTTGCATCCATCTTTGTGTACAGGGTGACCCGAGGCGAGTCGAACTCGATGTCCGTGGGGATGATAGCCTCGGACCCATACACGATGAAAAAAGGTGTGAAGCCGGTTGACCGGTTGGGCGTGGTTCTGAGGCTCCACAAGACAAGCGGTAGTTCTTCAATCCAGCAGTCAACTGACCGTATGAGTGGTGCCACGAGCCGGGGCTTGATGCCGGATAGGATCAAGCCGTTTGCTCTTTCGGCCTGGTCGTTCGACTACGGGTGGGCGACGGAGGCCAAGTCGGGCTGGATGCCTTGCTTGGCGCAAAAACGCGCTAGTGGGCCCTTGGCAAAATTTGTGTCATTGTCGGTGATGCTGCCATGTGGGACACCATAGCGGACCGTGATGTCCTCGACGAACCGGACGGTCGTGGGGCCGTCCAGCTTCTTGATGGGTCTGGCCTCAATCCACTTGGTGAACTTGTCGACGGCTACCAGCAGATGCATCATGCCGCCTCGAGCGGTCTTGAATGGTCCCACCATGTTGAGCCCCCGGACGACAAAGGGCCACAACAGTGGGATGGTCTTGAGCGCCGTAGGTGGCAGGTGGCTTTGCACGCAGAAAAGCTGGCATCCTTTTCACCTGTCGATGAGCTTCATCGCCTCCTTAAGGGCAGTCTGCTAGTAAAATCCGTGGCGGAACGCCTTGGCCACCAGGGTCCTCAAGGTGGCGTGATGCCCAAACCCGCCCTGGTGGATATATCGGAGGATCTCTTGGCCCTTCTTGGGCTCGATGCAGCATTGGTACACGTCGATTGTGCCGTAATGAACCAGCTCATGGTTGATGATGTTGTAGGCAGGAGCATGGTGTTGGATCCGCCGGGCTTTGTCTTCATAGGGGGGAGCTCGGCGTGCAAGATAAAAGCCAAGATTGGCTGGGCCCATGATGGAACCGTGACCGGGGCCGACTCCGGCCCAGGCTAGAGGATCTAAGCGGGCAGAGCCCCCGGGTCCGTCCCCGGAGCCCCCGGGCTAGACTCGTTAGTCCCCGAGGCCGGCTGGTCGATGGCCATCATGACGGCTGCGGGATCGGAGCTGACTGCCACCGAAACGACTGCAGGCAGAGCCGGCACGGCAGGTGTAGTCGGTGGAACAGGTGGAGTCAGCAAAGCAGGTGGAGCAGGTGGAGCCGGCGGAGCCCCCGGGCTAGTCGAGGGGTCGGTAGGATCCGCTGGTACGTAGATGGACTCCTACTCAGTAGAGGGTTTGATTGATGGCTTGCAGAACTCCTCGAGGGAGACGCTAGCCGGGATGGCCTGGTGGGTGGAGACGATTTTCACCAAGGTGTCCGCAACCTCGTTGTCTGCCCGAGGGACGTGATGGAACTCACGGCCGTCGAAGGAACTCACGGCCGTACGAGGAAGCGGTAGCTGGCCATGTTGGCGTCCCTAGCGTCCCATTCACCAGAGACTTGCTGCACCACAAGGTTAGAGTTGTCGAACCATAAGATGCGCTAGATGCCAATTTCTTTGGCGAGCCGGAGGCCGTGGATGAGCGCCTCGTACTCGGCCACGTTGTTGGAGGCATCAAAGTGGATCTGGAGCGCATACTTGAGCTGGTCTCCCTTTGGAGACGATAGGACGATGTCGGCTCCCAAGCCGGTCCGCATCTTCGAGCCATCGAAGTGCATGCCCAGTGCACAAAGTCCGTGGGAGGCGACATGAACTGGGTCTCGACCCAGTCGACGAGGAAGTCGTCCATGACTTGCGATTTGATGGCGGTGCGCGGATCGTACCAGATCTCATGGTCGGTGAGGGCGATGGCCCATTTGGCGATCTGGCCGGTGGTGTCCCGGACGCTCATGATCTCGCCTAGTGGCGCCATGCTCACGATGGTGATAGTATGTTCTTGGAAGTACTTCTTGATCTTCTGGGCGGCGAAGTATATGTCGTTGCACATCTTCTGGTAGTGGGGGTAGTTTTTCTTGGAGGCAGAGAGGACCTCGCTGAGGAGACGCGGGAGCTTCCGCGAGGGCGGACCCCATGGCCATGCTGATCAGCCCGGACGTGAGACGCCCGACGGAGTTGGCGAGGGTTCCTGCCCGGAGTATGGCTCCGGCTGGTGCCGCGTTCGGCCCTGTGGTGGGCACCAACTTTCTTCGTTTTCTCACGACAGATGCCATGGGGAGGCTTATCGAGAGTGATTAGGGCCGATGGACGCCGGTGGACTCTGGGAGCGGGATCAGGGACAAATGATGTGAGACACGCGATGTACCCAGGTTCGGGGCTCTCCGTGGGAGGTAACACCCCTAGTCCTACTAGTCTGGTTGATGAACCAAAGGGAGTTACAACGGTGCTCCTTGAGCTGTATGGGTAAAGGAGGAAGAAGGAGCTATCTTGCCTTCTCTGCCTCTCTACGTGGGTGTGGGTGTGTCTGTGTGTGGGTGTGGGTGTGTGTGTGTGTGTGTTCGTGTGATCTTCTCTCCCTCTGCATGGGGGAGCTCCAGGGGGTTTTACAGGCCAACCCCCCAGAATACAATATGAGTAGAAGGTGCCAGAGGGCCCCAGCTGGCGGTCTCTCTAGACAGCCATGGCCCCCGGCTGAGGAGTCTTGTCGCTAGTGTTGGGAGACGTAGTAGTAAATCAAAATTTTCCTACGTGTCACCAAGATCTATCTATGGAGAAACCAGCAACGAGTGGGGAGAGATTGCATCTTCATACCTTTGAAGATCGCTAAGCGGAAGCATTACAAGAACGCGGTTGATGGAGTCATACTCGCAGCGATTCAGATCGCGGTGGATTCTGATCTAAGCACCGAACAACGGTGCCTCCGCATTCCACACACGTGCAGCCCGGTGACGTCTCCTACGCCTTGATCCAGCAAGGAGGAAGGAGAGGTTAGGGAAGGGCTCCAATAGCAGCACGACGGTGTGGTGGTGGTGGACTAGCAAGGTATTCCGGCAGGGCTTCGCCTAAGCGCTGCGGAGGAGGAAGAGAGGTAGGGCTTTGCCGTGAGAGAGAGAGTTTAGATCTGTTCTCAAAAGTCCAAAACCTCAAGTATATATAGGAGGAGGGAGAGGGAGGGCTGCCTTGGCCCCTCCTCCAAAGAGGAGGGCTTCGGCCGAAGTGGGGATAGAGTCCACCTCCCACAAGGGAGGTGGATCTCCTCTTTTAAAACCCTTTGCCCTTTATCTCCAGATCTCCAGCCACATGGGCCTTTCTAAAAGGTCTTGGCCAGACCAATAAGGGCTAGCACACCTCCTCTAAGGGCCCACAAAGTCCTATGGTCGTCACACCCCTCCCGGGGGTCCTCCGGCACCCTCCCGGCACTCCCGGTACACTACGGATGAGCCCGAAAACTTTCCGGTGACCAAAACTGGACTTCCTATATATCAATCTTTACCTCCAGACCATTCCGGAGCTCCTCGTGACATCTGGGATCTCATCCGGGACTCCAAAAAACTTTCGGTAATCACGTATACCATTTCCCTATAACCCTAGCGTCATCGAACCTTAAGTGTGTAGACCCTACAGGTCCGGGAGACACGTGGACATGACTAGGGATGGCAATGGGGCCCCATACCCATCAAACCCATGGGGATTTCATCTATTAGGGGGTGGAGATGGGCAAAAAACTTCCCCATGGGGATATTTACTGAACCAATTTATTCCCCATAGGGTACAACGAGGATGGGGAGCAGATCCTATTCCCCAGACCCAATACCCATCAGGGGCCCACTTTTTAACTGTGACATTGTAGTCAAGCTTCAAATATTTACAAACAAACTTGCGAAAACAAAAAAATGAGGAAAACCTTAAACTTACCTCACATCCTCACCTCAACCACCACCATGACCAAGAAGTTAGTACGACCAAGATCGGTATTAGTAGAACAAGGACAACACCATGTATCCCCATAGGGGATTGTCCCCATTGCCATCCCTAGACATGACCGAGACACTTCTCCGACCAATAACCAACAGACGGATCTGGATACCCATGTTGGCTCCCACATGCTCCACGATGATCTCATCAGATGAACCACGATGTCAGGGATTCAATCAATCCCGTATACAATTCCCTTTGTCTATTGGTATGATACTTGCCCAAGATTCGATCGTCGGTATCTCTATACCTTGTTCAATCTCGTTACCGGTAAGTCTCTTTACTCGTTCTGTAATACATCATCCCGTGACTAACTCCTTGGTCACATTGAGCTCATTATGATGATGTCTTACCGAGTGGGCCCAGAGATACCTCTCCGTCACACGGAGTGACAAATCCCAGTCTCGATTCGTGCCAACCCAACAGACACTTTCGGAGATACCCGTAGTGCACCTTTATAGCCACCCAGTTACGTTGTGACATTTGGCACACTCAAAGCATTCCTATGATATCCGGGAGTTGCACAATCTCATGGTCTAAGGAAACGATACTTGACATTGAAAAGCTTTAACAAACGAACTACACGATCTGGTGCTATGCTTAGGATTGGGTCTTATCCATCACATCATTCTCCTAATGATGTGATCCCATTATCAACGACATCCAATGTCCATGGTCATGAAACTGTGACCATCTATTGATCAACGAGCTAGTCAACTAGAGGCTCACTAGGGACATGTTGTGGTCTGTGTATTCACACATGTATTATGGTTTCCGGTTAACACAATTATAGCATGAACAATAGACAATTATCATGAACAAGGAAATACAATAATAACCATTTTATTATTGCCTCTAGGGCATATTTCCAACAGTCTCCCACTTGCACTAGAGTCAATAATCTAGTTACATTGTGATGAATCGTACACCCATAGCATTCTAGTGTTGATCATGTTTTGCTCATGAGAGAGGTTTAGTCAACGGATCTGCGACATTTAGATCCGTATGCACTTTACAAATATCTATATCTCCCTCTTGAATGTAATCACGGATGGAGTTGAAGTGGCGCTTGATGTGTATTGTCTTCTTGTGAAACCTGGGCTCCTTCGCAAGGGCAATAGCTCCAGTGTTGTCACAGAATAGAGTCATCGGGCCCGACACACTTGGAATTACTCCTAGGTCGGTGATGAACTCCTTCATACAAACTCCTTCCTTTGCTGCTTCCGAAGCAGCTATGTACTCCGCTTCACATGTAGATGCCGCCACGACGCTTTGCTTGCTGCTGCACCAGCTGACTGCCCCTCCATTCAAAATATAAACGCATCCGGTTTGCGACTTGGAGTCATCTGGATCTATGTCGAAGCTAGCATCGACGTAACCCTTTACGACTAGCTCTTCGGCACCTCCATATACGAGAAACATGTCCTTTGTCCTTTTCAGGTACTTCAGGATGTTCTTGACCGTTGTCCAGTGTTCCGCTCTGGGATCACTTTGGTACCTCCCTACCAAACTTATGGCAAGGTTCACATCAGGTCTGGTACACAGCATGGCATACATAATAGAGCCTATGGCTGAAGCATAGGGGATGACACTCATCTCTTCTCTATCCTTTGCCGTGGTCGGGCATTCAGTTGTACTCAATCTCACACCTTGTAACACAGGAAAGAATCCCTTCTTGGACTGATCCATATTGAACTTCTTCAATATCTTTTCAAGGTATGTGCTTTGTGAAAGACCTATGAGGCGTCTCGATCTATCTCTATAGATCTTAATACCTAATATGTAGGCAGCTTCTCCAAGGTCCTTGATTGAAAAACACTTATTCAAGTAGGCCTTTACACTTTCCAAGAGTTCTGTATCATTTCCCATTATCAGTATGTCATCCACATATAATACGAGAAATGCTACAGAGCTCCCACTCACTTTCTTGTAAATACAGGGTTCTCCATAAACCTGTACAAACCCAAATGCTTTAATCACTTCATTAAAGCGAATGTTCCAACTCCGAGATGCTTGCACCAGCCCATAGATGGAGCGCTAGAGCTTGCATACCTTGTTAGCATCTTTAGGATCGACAAAACCTTCTGGTTGCATCATATACATTTCTTCCTTGAGGAAGCCATTAAGGAATGCCGTTTTGACGTCCATTTGCCAGATCTCATGATCATAAAATGCGGCAATTTCTAACATGATTCGGACAGACTTCAGCATCACTACGGGTGAGAAAGTCTCATCGTAGTCAACTCCTTGAACTTGTCGATAACCCTTAGCGACAAGCCGAGCCTTATAGACGGTCACATTACCATCCGCATCAGTATTCTTCTTAAAGATCCATTTATTTTCAATGGCTCGCTTATCATCAGGCAAGTACACCAAAGTCCATACTTTGTTCTCATACATGGATCCTATCTCGAATTTCATGGCTTCAAGCCATTTGTTGGAATCCGGGCCCGCCATCGCTTCTTCATAGTTCGAAGATTCACCGTTGTCTAACAACATGATCTCTAGGACAGGGTTGCCGTACCACTCTGGTGCGGAACGTGTCCTAGTGGACCTTCGACGTTCAATACTAACTTGATCTGAAGTTTCTTGATCATCATCATTAACTTCCTCTCCAGCCGGTGTAGGCTCCACAGAAACAACTTCTTGTGCTGCGCTACTCTCCGGTTCTAGTGGAGGTACAATTACCTCATCAAGTTCTATTTTCCTCCCACTTACTTCTTTCGAGAGAAACTCTTTCTCGAGAAAGGATCCATTCTTGGCAACAAAGACTTTGCCCTCGGATCGTAGGTAGAAGGTATACCCAATAGTCTCTTTGGGATATCCTATGAAGACGCACTTTTCTGCTTTGGGTTCGAGCTTCTCAGGTTGAAGTTTCTTCACATAAGCATCACATCCCCAAACTTTTAGAAACAACAGCTTAGGTTTCTTTCCAAACCATAATTCATACGGTGTCGTCTCAATGGATTTTGACGGTGCCCTATTTAAAGTGAATGCGACAGTCTCTAATGCATATCCCCAAAATGATAGCAGTAAGTCGGTAAGAGACATCATAGATCGTACCATATCTAATAGACTGTGATTACGACGTTCAGACACACCATTTCGCTGAGGTGTGCCAGGTGGCGTGAGTTGTGAAACAATTCCACATTTCCTTAGGTGCGTGCCAAACTCGTGACTTAAATATTCTCCACCACGATCAGATCGGAGGCACTTTATTTTCCTGTCATGTTGTTTCTCTACCTCACTCTGAAATTCCTTGAACCTTTCAAAGTTTCAGACTTATGTTTCATTAAGTAGACATACCCATATTTACTCAAGTCATCAGTGAGGGTGAGAACATAACGGTAGCCACCACGAGCCTCGACACTCATTGGACCGCATACATCGGTATGTATTATTTCGAACAAGTCAGTTGCTCGCTCCATTGTTCCGGAGAATGGAGTCTTGGTCATCTTGCCCATGAGGCATGGTTCGCACATGTCAAATGATTCGAAATCAAGAGACTCCAAAAGTCCATCAGTATGGAGCTTCTTCATACGTTTGACACCAATATGACCAAGGCGACAGTGCCACATGTAAGTGGGACTATCGTTATCAACCTTACACTTTTTGGTACTCACACTATGGACATGTGTAACATCACGTTCGAGATTCATCAAAAATAAACCATTGACCAGCATGGCATGACCATACAACATTTCTCTCATATAAATAGAACAACCATTATTCTCAGATTTAAATGAGTAGCCATCTAGCATCAAGCGAGATCCAGATACAATGTTCATGCTCAAAGCTGGTACTAAATAACAATTATTAAGGTTTAACACTAATCCCGAAGGTAGATGTAGAGGTAGCGTGCCGACGGCGATCACGTCGACCTTGGAACCATTCCCGACGCGCATCGTCACCTCGTCCTTTGCCAGCCTCCGCTTATTCCACAGCTCCTGCTTGGAGTTACAAATGTGAGTAACTGCACCGGTATCAAATACCCAGGAGCTACTACGAGCGCTGGTTAGGTACACATCAATAACAAGTATATCACATATACCTTTAATGTTGTCGTCCTTCTTATCCGCTAAGTACTTGGGGCAGTTCCGCTTTGAGTGACCGGTACCCTTGCAGTAAAAGCACTCAGTCTCAGGCTTGGGTCCATGCTTGTTCTTCTTCTTCCCGGCAACTTGCTTACTAGGCGCGCCAAAAGCTTTGCCGTCCTTCTTGAAGTTCTTCTTACCCTTGCCTTTCTTGAAACTAGTGATCTTATTTACCATCAACACTTGATGCTCCTTTCTGATCTCGACCTCTGCTGATTTCAGCATCGACTACAACTCAGGAATGGACTTCTCCATCCCTTGCATGTTGTAGTTCATCACAAAGCTCTTATAGCTAGGTGGAAGCGACTAGAGGGTTCTGTCAATGACCGAGTCATCCGGGAGATTAACTCCCAGCTGAGTCAAGCGGTTGTGTAGCCCAGACATCTTGAGGATGTGCTCACTGACAGAACTATTCTCCTCCATCTTACAGCTGAAGAACTTGTCGGAGACGTCATATCTCTCGACCCGGGCATGAGCTTCGAAAACCAGTTTCAGCTCTTGGAACATCTCATATGCTCCGTGTTGCTCAAAATGCTTTTGGAGCCCCGGTTCTAAACTATAAAGCATGCCGCACTGAACAATGGAGTAATCATCGCAGCGAGAATGCCAAGCGTTCGCAACGTCTTGCTCTGCTGGGAGAAGGGGTGGGTCATCTAGTGGTGCATCAAGGACATACAATTTCTTGGAAGCTATGAGGATGATCCTCAAGCCATGGACCCAGTCCGCATAGTTGCTTCCATCATCTTTCAGCTTGGTTTTCTCTAGGAACGCATTGAAATTGAGGGTGACATTCGCGTTGGCCATTGGATCTACAATATAGATTGTAAAGATAATTTTAGACTAAGTTCATGATAATTAAGTTCACATAATCAAATTATTTAATGAACTCCCACTTAGATAGACATCTCTCTAGTCATCCAAGTGACACATGATCCATGTCAACTAGCCCGTGTCCGATCATCACATGAGACGGACTAGTCATCCATGTTGATCGTATCTTCCATATGACTCATGTTCGACCTTTCGGTCTTCCGTGATCCGAGGCCATGTCTGTACATGCTAGGCTCGTCAAGTCAACCTAAGTGTTTCGCATGTGTAAATCTGGCTTACACCCGTTGTATGCGAATGTTAGAACCTATCACACCCGATCATCACGTGGTGCTTCGGAACAACGATCCTTAGCAACGGTGCACAGTTAGGGTGAACACTTTTCTTGAAATTTTAGTGAGAGATCATCTTATTTACTACCGTCGTTCTAGGCAAATAAGATGTAAACATGATAAACATCACATGCAATCAATATAGTGACATGATATGGCCATTATCATCTTGCTCCTTTGATCTCCATCTTTGGGGCACCATGATCATCACTGTCACCGGCATGACGCCATGATCACCATCATCATGATCTCCATCACTGTGTCTTCATGAAGTTGTCTCTCCAACTATTACTTCTACTACTATGGCTAACGTTTAGCAATAAAGTGAAGTAAGTACATGGCGTTTATGATTGACACGCAGGTCATACAATAAAATAAGACAACTCCTATGGCTCCTGCCGGTTGTCATACTCATCGACATGCAAGTCGTGAATCCTATTACAAGAACATGATCAATCTCATACATCACAATGCATCACATCACATCCTTTGGCCATATCACATCACAAGGCATATGCTGCAAAAACAAGTTAGACGTCCTCTAATTTGTAGTTGCAAGTTTTTACGTGGCTGTTATAGGTTACTAGCAAGAACGTTTCTTAACTACGTCAAAACCACAACGTGATATGCCAATTGCTATTTACCCTTCATAAGGACCCTTTTCATCGAATCCAATCCGACTAAGGTGGGAGAGACAGACACCCGCTAGCCACCTTATGCAACAAGTGCATGTCAGGCGGTGGAACCAGTCTCATGTAAGCGTATGTGTAAAGTTGGCCCGGGCTGCTTCATCCCACAATACCGCCGAATCAAGATAAGACTAGTAGTGGTAAGAAAATTAACAAAATCGACGCCCACAACTGCTTTGTGTTCTACTCTCGCATAGATTCTACGCATAGACCTAGCTCATGATGCCACTGTTGGGAGACATAGTAGTAAATCAAAATTTTCCTACATGTCACCAAGATCTATCTGTGGAGAAACCAGCAACGAGTGGGGAGAGATTGCATATTCATACCTTTGAAGATCGCTAAGCGGAAGCGTTACAAGAACGCGGTTGATGGAGTCGTACTTGCAGCGATTCGGATCGCGGTGGATTCTGATCTAAGCACCGAACAACGGTGCCTCCGCGTTCAACACACGTGCAGACCGGTGACGTCTCCTACGCCTTGATCCAGCAAGGAGGAAGGAGAGGTTAGGGAAGGGCTCCAACAGCAGCACGACGGCGTGGTGGTGGTGGAGTAGCAAGGTCTTCTAGCAGGGCTTCGCCTAAGCACTACGGAGGAGGAAGAAGAGAGGTAGGGCTTTGCCGTGAGAGAGAGAGTTCAGATCTGTTCTCAAAAGGCCAAAACCTCAAGTATATATAGGAGGAGGGAGAGGGAGGTCAGACTTGACCCCTCCTCCAAAGGGGAGGGCTTCGGCCGAAGTGGGGATAGAGTCCACCTCCCACAAGGGAGGTGGATCTCCTCTTTTAAAATCCTTTGCCCTTTATCTCCAGATCTCCAGTCGCATGGGCCTTTCTAGAAGGTCTTGGCCAGCCCAATAAGGGCTAGCACACCTCCTCTAAGGGCCCACAAAGTCCTATGGTCGTCACACCCCTCCCGGGGGTCCTCCGGCACCCTCCCGGCACTCCCGGTACACTACCGATGAGCCCGAAAACTTTCCGGTGACCAAAACTGGACTTCCTATATATCAATCTTTACCTCCAGACCATTACGGAGCTCCTCGTGACGTCCGGGATCTCATACGGGAATCCGAACAGCTTTCGGTAATCACGTATACCATTTCCCTATAACCCTAGCATCATCGAACCTTAAGTGTGTAGACCCTACGGGTTCGGGAGACATGTGGACATGACCGAGACACTTCTCCGGCCAATAACCAACAGCGGGATCTGGATACCCATGTTGGCTACCACATGCTCCATGATGATCTCATCGGATGAACCACGATGTCGGGGATTCAATCAATCTCGTATACAATTCCCTTTGTCTATCGGTATGATACTTGCCCGAGATTCGATCGTCGGTATCTCTATACCTTGTTCAATCTCGTTACCGGCAAGTCTCTTTACTCGTTCCGTAATACATCATCCCATGACTAACTCCTTGGTCACATTGAGCTCATTATTATGATGTCTTACCAAGTGGGCCCAGACATATCTCTCCGTCACACGGACTGACAAATCCCAGTCTCGATTCGTGCCAACCCAACAGACACTTTCGGAGATACCCGTAGTGCACCTTTATAGCCACCCAGTTACGTTGTGACATTTGGCACACCCAAAGCATTCCTACGGTATCCGGGAGTTGCACAATCTCATGGTCTAAGGAAACGATACTTGACATTGAAAAGCTTTAGCAAACGAACTACACGATCTAGTGTTATGCTTAGGATTGGGTCTTGTCCATCACATCATTCTCCTAATGATGTGATCCCATTATCAACGACATCCAATGTCCATGGTCATGAAACCGTGACCATTTATTGATCAACGAGCTAGTCAACTAGAGGCTCACTAGGGACATGTTGTGGTCTATGTATTCACACATGTATTATGGTTTCCGGTTAACACAATTACAGCATGAACAATAGACATTTATTATGAACAAGGAAATACAATAATAACCATTTTATTATTGCCTCTAGGGCATATTTCCAATAGCTAGTAGGGACCGCCAGCTGCGGGGTCCCGTCGGGAGCCGGAGGGGGCCCCATCTGGTTGGCCCTCACGCCCATCATGTCGCGGCATGGGTCGTCCTTCGGGGCGTCGTCTTGCGGTAGTCGGCCGCAATCAGCGGTACGGCCGGCCATGTTGTAGCCATGTCGGGGCACGTAATGGATTGGTTGAGGGTGTGCCGGCACTGTGCCGTATGCCCGGTCGCAGTCGGTCAGGGTCAGAGGCACTATTGCCTCCATTGTGGCCATGCGGGCGTTGACCCCCCGCGCGATGAGAGGGCCATTGTAGCCACGCGTGCCCTGGCCGCGGTATCCGATGCACCGCCGGCTAGAGAGCCAGGCGTCTCCGCCTCTAGCCAGCCGGCCCGTCACAGCCGGCAGCGCGGAGCCGGACTACAGGGGGAGGCGGCTCGCCCTGTAGTTGTTTTGAGAACTTGGAGTAAAGGGGTCGGCTGAGGCTACCCCGGGATTATCCCCCCGTCGGCATAGTTATGCAATATTTATTCACGACAATGATCATGTATATAGGAATCACGTCCATAAGCAGGTAGACAAACTCCTGCCTACATCAACTACCATTACTCCACCCATCGACCGCTATCCAACACGCATCTAAAGTATTAGGTAAAAATAGAGTAATGCTTGCGGCAAGATGACATGATGTAGACAAAGTAAATCCAATCAATATGAATAAACCCCAACGTTACCCCCTTAATGTAAGTAATAAAATACGTGTCTTGACCCCTTCTGTCATGACGATAGAGCACCTCAAGATTAAACCCATCACAACGCACCACTCCCGTTGAAGAGAAATCGATCTAGTTGGCCAAACCAAATCGATAGATTAAAGAGCAATATGAAGCTATAACAATCATGCATATAAGAATTCAGTAAAGACTAAATATATTTTCATGAATAATCTGAACATAAACCCACAATTCATCGGATCCCAACAAACACACTACAAAGGAAGGTTACATTGGATAGATCACCGTGGGAATCGCGATGGACTTTGTATTGAAGATCATAGAGAGAGAGACATATATGTACTAGCCATGGACACATGGGTCTATGGTAAACTACTCACACATCATCATGGAGGTAGCAAGGTTGATGTAGAGGCCCTCCATGATCGATCCCCCTCTGACAAGGCACCGGAACAAGGCTCCAGATGGCCTCCCGTAAGAACAACGACTTGCGGCGGCAAAAAAAGTATTTTGGTTGTCTCTCGGGTGTTTTCCCGATTTTAGAGAATATATAGAGGCGGAATTAGGTCAGGAGGTCATGAGAGGTGGTCCCAAGCCACCAGGGCATAGCCACCCCCCTGGGCGCACCCTGTTGGCTTGGCGCCACCCTGTGTGGCCTCATGTCTCCTTTCGAAGCTTTGAGGTCATATTATTGTCCAGAAAAATCATCAAAAAGTTTCGGGGCATTTGGACTTCCTTTGGTACAATATTCCTGACAAGTAAAAAACAAGCAGAAAACAGCAACTGGCACTGGGCACTAGGTTAAAAGGTTGGTTCACAAAAATGATATAAAACAACATATAAATGCATATTAAATATCCAAGAATGACAATATAGTAGCATGGAACAATAAAGAATCCTCTATTCCTAAATAGCTACAACCCATTACCTATTTTTCCTAGCCATGCAACCATGACACATAAGCAAGTATGCATGCAAGACATAAATAACATCTTTTGCACTACTCTACGCATGCAATGGTGCCACATCATCAACTCATGCATATCCTCTATTCCTAAATAGCTACAACCCATTACCTAATTTTCCTAGCCATGCAACCATGACACATAAGCAAGTATGCATGCAAGACATAAATAACATCTTTTGCACTACTCTACGCATGCAATGGTGCCACATCATCAACTCATGCATATTAGTCATAAGTAGGTTTTTGCATTAGAGTTCATCCTTCATATTTTGTTAGAATTTACATTGTAACTATAATGTTCACTCTCATTTACATGCTTTGTATTTTATTTTGTTTTTAAGCAAACATTCATTTTCCAATAGTTTTAGATTTTTTATAACAACTATTTATCTATTTTTTAGCAATGTTCCCGCAGCAACACGCGGGGCATCATCTAGTTATAGATACGTTGGAGACGTATCACTTAATAATAAAAAATGTATGTGTTTTATTACATACCAAAACAAGCGTCCTCTATGCACCATCATGAACTGCTTTATTGTGGGGACCGTGACTCATAAGTTGTGATCACTGAATGCACGTATATAGTGATTCCAGAGATCAATGCTCACTAAACACACAGAAGCTGAATAACAAGAGTCTTACATCCATACATACCGTCTTACACAAATAAAGACCATCAAGGTCAAGTCTTACATAGATAGGGCCATGAAGGCCAAAAACCAAACATAAGTAGCAGCGGGAATCTTGATCCAAAGCATGACCCCATGCCATCTTCCTTAAACCTACAGGCATTTTGACTGGGAAGCGTCCTAGTTCGCATGTTCATCACCAACAAACTCTTCACCATATTCCTGCTCTTCCATGCCTGGACAATTAAATAACGAGTGGCAAGCCAATGAGTACTTTGAATGTACTCGCAAGCAACCCATGTTTTGGAACAAGGTATAAAAATGCATGATATAGCACTAAGTAGGTAAGTTTGCAGAAAGCTAATTTTGAGTGCAATGACATGTTCAAATAATTTGTGATAGCATGCATCGGCATGTAGTGGGTATTCATGTCAACAAGATACGGGTAACATCATAAGCAGGGTGGTGAACATCTCATGTTCAATCATCATGCCAAGCCATCTGACTTACCTCCAGTGTCATCTTCATCACACACACACACACCAAGTTTGTAAACAATGGACATAGCCCAAGACCGGTCATCCAACTGTCCTTGACCGTGGACACGGCTATTCGAATAGTTTTACACTCTGCAGAGGTTGCACACTTTACCCACAAGACTCGGAAAACTTCTGTGTCAAGCCACGACTCGCGGCATCGTTCATACCCAAGATAAGTACCCGAACAATATGTTCCCTGGCGTCACTAAACAAAGAGTCCACTCAATTGGTACCCAGCCCTCACGATGTACATCACATGAGGGTCGCTCTGGATCGTACCATTCATGAGGGGACCAATGGTGTGCTTGGTGTCTATGAAAACAGCCCATGATCGTCCTTTCCGGCATGACCCCGTATCGAGAGTGACCACGTGTCACACCTTGTGTTTTTCCTCATGACTAAGTTAATATGACTCAAAAATTAGGGTCAATTAAACTTTTTAAGTGCATTTGAATGCTTGCCTTGTGTGTTATTTGCTTGCTTGTCTGATTGTTTGCTGGTGCTCTGTAATTCATAAAACATCCTCCTGCCCTCAAGAACTATTTTCCTTGATCTCAACTCTTGTCCAATGATCATGTCATGTGTATAGGACTTAAAAATATTTTTACAAAATATTATTTTGGCCAAAAGCATTTATTCAAATTTGGTTTTCAAAAAATCCAGATTTGAGATTTGAACTACCAGCCCTCAAATTGGGTGGATTGTTTTGCCAGAAAGACTTAATTTGGAACCTACTATATTTAAGACTTCCCAAGAACCACCAAATATTATTTTTAAAGATTATTTTAATATTTTGTTTAAAGGCTTTTTCTTAAGGGAAAATTATTTTTATGCTTTCAAAATATTTGTGAAAAAATTAGGAAACCTCAGTGGACATATATTGTCCATATATAAGAGTTTAAACACATGGTCATGTTCAAAATATTGGAGAAAACCCTTCCAAACCATTTCTGCCTATTTCAAGCATTTGAAATATTTCTTTAAGAAATATTCTCAAATAAATCCAAGAAAATTCTAGCATGTCACATATGACATATGTGATCATCTTGCCAAGTTCCATCTGAGTCTCAATTGTTTTGGTTCACCAAAATATTCGAAAACCATTCCTGTCCAGATCCAAATTTGAACAACTCTACATTAGCAAATGTCTCCTATTGTTATCAAACTTTGTGGACATGTTCTAATCCTCCAATAATGCATCCACACCAAGTGGTGCATCAAGGAGAACATATTAACTTGTTCAAATCCCCTCAAACCCATTTCTGTTGATTTCAAGAATTGGGAATGTTTGCATTGCCAAGTTTCCCCATTTGGCCCCAAACTTTTTGTGAATGTTATTATCCCTAAAGTATGCCACCACATCAAGTGGTGTATCAAGGAGAATGGATTTTCTTAGCTAGATCTAAGAAAATCCAATTCTGCCCATTTCCAGGGTTCACCAAGTTTGCATTGTCAACTTTCTTGAAATGGGCTCAAAACTTGTGACCCATCTCATTTTTACCTCCCATTTAATCCTGGTACATATCATGGGCAGTAAACACCATTTTCTTGCTCAAACCACCATCAAACACCTTCTGGTGATTCTCCAAAATCACTGTTTTTACCCCTTGTGGTATTCTCCTTCATCCCCAACTTTTACCACAACTTACTAGTGTTACCTTGCAACTCCAGTAAATCTCCCTGGCCAATACTAAATCATAGGAGGAGGTAAACCCCCCTTTTACCCCTCTGTATAGCTATGGCAGCACCTGTTCTACCTCCCCCACTCCATTCCGGCCATCCCCCAAAGCATCATATGCTCACTCCCCCTTGTTTAACCCTATAGGGATCCCCTAGACATGCATGGTCGCGTCTAAGAGGCCAGTGACATGCCATGGCACGCCATTTGGGTGTTCTAGCGTGTGCTATAGTGCCCTCGAGTACTGTAGCCGCTGCCCAACCCCCATCCCCAACAGCCTCGGTCCTCCCAGCATGTCCCCCATGTCCCTCCTCAACTTCCACACAACGGCACCATGTCGGCCCCCTCCTGTCTCTCTCCCTCTGCTCGCCTCCCCTCGCATGTGCACCAGCCGCCCGAGCGCCCCAATGGGCGTGCTCACATGCGTGAGCATTTGGCTCTCCTGGCTTCTCTCTCTCCCCTCCAAGCCTCGTGGTCGAGCTCCACGAATGTCGTAGACACCCCCAACCCTCTCCCAACGGCCACCAGGGTTGGATCCAAAGACGCCGTTAGCACCATCCACGGTGAACTCAAGGCCGACTTTATAAGCTAGCCCGAGCTCTCCCTCTCGGCTCCCTCCGCCTCTCCTCACTCCCACGGGCCTCCCGGACCACCCAGATCATCCTCCCATGCTCACCTCGTCTTCCCACGTCCGACATTGCCGCCTCGGCCTCCCCTTAAATTCGGGCTCCCTAGAGCTCCTCCTCCTCCCCTAACCACTCTAACGCCCTCACACCGCCATAGTGAAGCCCCACTTCGCCTCCCCTCCTCCCCGGAGATGCCCTGCGCTCAAGAGCAATGGCGGCCGACGGCCTCCCGCGTAGCCTCCCTAGGTTGGTGCCGTTACGCCCCTCCCCCATGCGCATGCGGCACCCAGGTGGATGCGGCACGTCGTCCCGTTCACGCCGGTGGTCGGGGATCCACCGGAGGCAGCCTGGGCCGCTGGGATGGCACAGGAGCCGCTCGGTCCTTTCCCCCTCTATCTCTCCCAGCTCAGGCGGGAGGTGAGGGATGAACCTGACAAGAAGGCTCGCCTGTCAGTGACCTCTCGGCCACCCCCCGGGGTAAGTGGAAGCGTCTTTCGCGGAAGTCGTTTTCCCATAGTGAAGATGGACCAAGGGGATCCCGCCTTCGACGTCACCAGCCTCCAGCGCGGCTGGCCATTGGGTCGGCCCAAGTTAGCTATTCAACGCCTGGAGCGTTGTTTTGCACCATGTGGTAAAGTCCTTTTTCTTTTTCTTTTTTTTCCAGCGAGACCTATAAATTCATATTAAATTCATTTGACATCCAAATTTGGTGATTCAAAATCCTAGAGGTTTCAAAAATCTTGCTCTATCCAAAAATATATCCTACATATTTTTTTCCTGGTAACTTTTCTGCATAGTTGAACTATGAGGAAACCACCTTGCAAAAATACTAGAGCCTTAATACCAACTCCAAATGGAATGCTTCAACTTCCTAGGTGTATCTAAATTCATGCTCTAATTGATTAGCATTTTTCCTTGCACTCCATCTACAATCTAGATTATTGAGATAATTCTTCATATATGGACCACTTGTTAAATATCTAGAATATTCATACTTACCCCAAATCCAGTGAAACCACTTCCTAAAATCTTCTAAAATCATTCCATATTTGTTAGGTTTTCCCACTCATTTTTGTTAAAAGATTTTCTGTGGACACCTTATAGGACCATCAATTCCTTCATTTCCACCATTCAAAACTTACCCTTTGATCCAAATCCAATGAAACTTCCTTAGTCATTTTTCTTGCGACCAAATACATCGTAGAAAAATATATTTACTATTTATAGAGCACTTTCATTTTCTGCTTGTTGTGTTGCTTATTGCGGTTGTTTCCGGCGATAGTTAACGAAGTAGATGAAGTGCTCGGAGTGGACGAGAAGCGTGTGAAGACCTCGAAGGCGTTGCTAAGCCAGGAAAGCAGCCCTTTGACCATGTTAAGAAACTTTTCATGCATGTCATATAGCACTTTATGTTCCGATGAATTGATCATGTTGATGTGGTGCCCCCCCCTCGATGAATGCCGTCGATACTTTACCATTGATACTTGCATCGTGCATTACCCTACCTTCCTATGAGGGTTGTGCGGGTTGGAGTAGATAGGATGCTTAGTAGATGCTACACAAAGTGGGATGGGAATATGCATGGTGATGGAAACAAGAGTATTTTCAAAGACGTTTCAAAAAACCCGTCATGTGCCACTAATGCCCAAGGGAGATGATGTTGAGTTGGGTAACCACTTGAGAAAGAAGTGGTGTATCAGAGCAAGTTGTGTGAGTGTGTGTGTTTTCAAAAACGGATTAGATTTAAGGTCTGCAAACCATCCCAACCTTACATGTGGAACCACTCTAGCCCTATATGGGAAGGGGCTTTGTTGATTACTCTGGTCGGTGCTGACAGAGATCCCGAATTACTAGTGGCCAGAGTGACGTGGTCACTCTTGATACAGGGTCGCGCCTGGTAGCGCGACCATGCACTGTCTTTACAGGCATCAGGCACAACGTTGGTCCCTTCATGGATAGTATGATCTGGAGCGAGGCTCGTATTATGTACATCTCGAGGGTTGTGTACCAATCGAGTGGACTCTTTGTTTAGTGTCGCTAGGGGAAAGGCATTGTTCGGGTGCTTAGCTCGGGTATGTAATATACCGCGAGTCGTGGATGACACAGAAGTTCCCCGAGTCTTGTGGGTAAAGCATGCAACCTCTATAGAGTGTAAAACTATTCAAATAGTTGTGGCCACGATCATGGACAGTTGGAGGTCCTTCTTAAATTACGTCCAGATGTTTCCCCAAAACTTGGTGTGTGTGTGTGTGACAAAGATGGTACTTGATATAAGTCAGATGGCTTGACATGATGTCTGAACATGAGATGCTCAACCCCTGCTTATGATGATATCTATAACTTGTTCATATGGATATCTGCCAACTGTTGATGCATGCTTACATAAGTTATTTGATCATGTCATTGCACTCAAAATTAGCTTTCTGCAAAATTACCTACTTAGTGCTATATCATGCTCTATTGAACCTTGTTCCAAACGTGGGTTGCTTGTGAGTACATTCAAAGTACTCATTGGCTTGCCACTGGTTATTTTATTGGCCAAGCATGAAAGATCAGGTTATGATGAAGATTACCTTGGTGACGAACATGTGAGCTAGGACGCTTCACAGTCAAAATGCCTATAGGGTTAAGGCAGATGGCATGGTTCACACTATCACTGAAGACTTCCACTGTGAGATTATGAAGACTTGGACATAAAGGCCATCTTTGAGCACAAACGGTATGTAATGGGTGTAAGACTCTTGTTATTCAGTTTCTGTGTGTTCATTGAGCATTGATCTCTAGGATCATTGTGCACGTACATTCGGTGATCATGACTTATGAGTCGGGGCCCCCACACCATGCCACTCCCGCCACTAGTAATGTGGGCTCTCTGCTAGTACCCACCAAAGTAATCAACAAAGCCTCATCCCATAGGGTGTATCGTGGTTGTACATGTAAGGTTAGAATAACGGTCGCAACTTACACCAATCTGTTTTCGAAAACCATACACTCACTTGCCTGGGTACACCACTTCTTTGTCAAGTCGTTACCTAGCTTATCATCATCTCCCTCGGGCATTAGTGGCACCCGGCGGGGTTTTCAAAAAGTCTTTGAAATCACTTCCTTTTCGACTCCATGCATTTTCCATCCTATTTGCATACCCACTACTTAGCAACCTATCTACTTCCCACACGCACAACCCTCATAAGGAGGTAGGGTCGTGCTCAGTGCAAGTTTCGATGAGTAAGGTAACGGAGGTAACCCACCACGATGGTCACCAATTCATCATGATTCAATGCAACGGAACAAGTGTTATATGCCATGCAATAAAATGGTTTCTTAGACATGCTCAAGGGGTTGCTTGCCTCGCTCAACAAAGTCTTCGGGGTCTTCAAAGTCTTCTGGTCCAACTTCCACATCAACAACATAATTCGTTGCAATATGAATGGGCAAAAATAAGAACACAGCAAAAACAAAGAGAATAATCCACTACTAAAATGTCACATCATTCTGCAAAATACTATTCTAAAAGCTAAAAATATTTGTTTCTAGTTTTGAAGTGTAAAAAGTTTTGAAAACTATTTTAACAGTGGTTTTAAGTTTTCAAAAGTAGGTTTTAAATAAAACTATTACATAAAACTATTTTTCAAGAAGTGCACAAGTGGCATCATTAAATACTACATAATATTACAAGATTTTTGGAGTTGGAATTATTGGATTTGGAGAAATATTTAACTCTGTGGAATTTTGGGAAACAATATCAGAAAAGAAAAAGAAAAATGCAATTGTGCCACTAGGCCAGAAGCAGCTGGCCGATCCGGACCAACTAGCAAAGCTAGTCTAGGCGAGTCTCGCACGAGCGCGCTGTTAGGTTTGAACCTGATGCACGAGGCCCAGCGGCGAGCGTTAGAGGGAGAGGGGAAGGTGAGGCAGAGGCCGACGGGTGGAATCCCCATGTCGGGGACGTCATCAACCTCTGGATAAAGGGACAGCAAGCTCACCGACGAGGATTCCAGCCACAGCGAGAGGGGCTGAGGGCAGGAACGGAGTCAGCATCGAGTCCTCGTTCGCGTGGAGATGGAGATGGTCACTGGGGTGGCCTGGGTCACCAGCGATGAGGAGCCCGCGGCAGAGGAGCTTTGTGTTGGAAATATGCCCTAGAGGCAATAATAAATTAGTTATTATCATATTTCCTTGTTCATGAAACCATGCTATAATTGTATTGATCGAAGACTTGGATGCATGTGTGGATACATAGACAAAACCATGTCCCTAGTATGCCTCTAATAGACTAGCTCGTTGATCAAAAGATGGTTAAGGTTTCCTAGCCATGGACATGAGATGTCATTTGATAACGGGGTCACATCATTAGGAGAATGATGTGATGGATAAGACCCAAACTACAAACATAGCATATGATCGTGTCAGTTTATTGCTACTGTTTTCTGCATGTCAAGTATATGTTCCTATGACCATGAGATCATGCAACTCACGGATATCGGAGGAGTGCCTTGTGTGTATCAAATGTCGCAACGTAACTGGGTGACTATAAAGGTGCTCTACAGGTATCTCCGATGGTGTCTGTTGAGTTGGCATGGATCGAGACTGGGATTTGTTACTCCGTGTAACGGAGAGGTATCTCGGGTCCCACTCGGTAATGCAACATCACAATAAGCCTTGCAAGCGATGTGACTAATTGTTAGTTGCGGGATCTTGTATTACGTAACGAGTAAAGAGACTTGCCGGTAACGAGGTTGAACTAGGTATGGAGATACCGACGATCGAATCTCGGGCAAGTAACATACCGAAGAACAAAGGGAACGTTATACAGGATAACTGAATCCTTGACATAGAGGTTCGACTGATAAAGATCTTCGTAGAATATGTAGGAACCAATGTGGACGTCCAGGTCCCACCATTGGTTATTGACCATAGAGGTGTCTCGGTCATGTCTACATAGTTCTCGAACCCGCAGGGTCTGCACACTTAAGGTTCGGTGACGTTTCGGTACTGTAGAGTTATGTATGGTGGTGACCGAAGTTTGTTCGGAGTCCCGGATGAGATCCCGGACATCATGAGGAGCTCCGGAATGGTCCGGAGGTAAAGATTCATATATAGGAAGTCCCAGTTTGGTTTCCGGAAAAGTTTCGGGCTCATCGGTAGTGTGCCGGGAGTGCCGGGAGTGTACCGGGAGTGCCGGTAGTGTACCGGGAGACCTCTGGGAGGGGTACTTCGACCCCAAGAGGTCCATGGGATGTGGGAGAGTATTAACCAGCCCTTAGTGGGCTGGGAAAACAGCCACAAAGGCCCATGGCGCAGGAGAGAAAGTCCTAAAGCAAAAAGTGGAAAATCAGCCAATAGGAGGCAATCCTACTCCAACTAGGATTGGAGGTGAAGTAGGATTGCTCCCACCTCCTATTTCGGCCGACCCAAAGTCCTTGGCTGCCTATCCTCTCCTCTCCTCCTATATATACTAGTGGATTGGGTGGTTTTTGGACAGAATTTCCGGCCACGTGCTACCCGTTTCACCGGTGCACAGTTTCTCCTCTAGATCGGTTTTCCGCAGCGCTTAGGCGAAGCCCTGCCGGAATCACTCCACCACCATCACCGGAGCGCCGTCATGCTGCCAGTGAACTCTCTCTCCTCTCCACCTCCTCTTGCTGGATCAAGACGGTGGAGATCGTCATCAAGCTGCACGTGTGCTGAACGCGGAGGTGCCGTCCGTTCGGCGCTAGATCGGAAGGACCGTGATCGAGATCGCGAGACGGTTCGTGATGAGATCGCGGAACGGATCATGATGAGTTCGCGGGACAGATCGTGATCAAGATCGTGATATGGATCGTGATGAGATCGCGGGACGGATCGTGATTGGATCGCGGGACGGATCGTGATGAGATCGTGGGACGCTCGGCGATTTGGATCGCGAAGATGTTCGACTACACCAACCGTGTTTCTTAACGCTTCCCGCTTAGCGATCTACAAGGGTACGTAGATCCACTCTCCCTCTCGTAGATGCTCATCACCATGGATAGGTTTGCGTGTACGTAGGAAAAATTTTGTTTCCCATGCGACGTTCCCCAACAGTGGCATCATGAGCTAGGTTGATGGTTCGATGCGATCTCGAGTAGAACACAAAAGGTTTGTGGGCGTTGATGCTTAGATTGCTTCCTCCCTTTGTCGTATTTTGGTTCAGCGGGATTGTGAGATGAAGCAGCCCGGACCAACATTACTCGTACGCTTACGAGAGACCGGTTCCCTCGACGCAACTTGTTGCCTAGATGGCTTGCGGGTGACAGTTTCTCTCACTTTAGTTGGATCGGATTCGACAAAGGCGGTCCTTGAGAAGGTTGAAAAGCAAACTAGTGTATCACCGTTGTGGTTTATGCGTAGGTGAGAATCGTTCTTGCTAGATACCCATAGCAGCCACGTAAAATATGCAACAACAATTAGAGGACGTCTAACTTGTTTTTGCAGGGTATGTTGTGATGTGATATGGCCAATTACATGATGAGATATGTGTGATGTATGAGATGATCATGTGATGTATAGATTATCACGACTTGCATGTCGATGAGTACGGCAACCGGCAGGAGCCATAGGGTTGTCTTTAATTATTGTATGACCTGCGTGTCAATCATTAAGCGCTATGTAATGCTTTACTTTATCGCTACGGTAGCAATAGTAGTAGAAGCATGCAGGGCATGACAACCCCGATGGCGACACGTTGATGGAGATCAAGATGATGGAGATCATGGAGTCATGCCGGTGACGATGGAGATCATGCCGGTGCTTTCTAGATGGAGATCAAAAGCACAAGTTCATGGCCATATCATGTCACTTATGATTTGCATGTGATGTTAATCCTTTTATGCACCTTGTTTTGCTTAGGACGACGGTAGCATTATAAGGTGATCCCTCACTTAATTTCAAGATAAATTGTGTTCTCCCCGAGTGTGCACCGTTGCAAAAGTTCGTCGTGTTGAGACACCACGTGATGATCGGGTGTGATAGACTCTACGTTCACATACAATGGGTGCAAGCCAGATTTGCACGCGCAAAACACTCGGGTTAAACTTGACGAGCCTAGCATGTACAGACATGGCCTCGGAACACAAGAAGACCGAAAGGTCGAACATGAGTCATATAGTAGATATGATCAACATAATGATGTTCACCATTGCAGCCACCTTAACTCACGTGATGATCGGACTTGAGTTGGTGAATTTGGATCATGTATCACTCGAATGACCCGAGGGTGTCAATTTGAGTGGGAGTTCTTAAGTAATATGATTAATTGAACTCATTATCATGAACATAGTCAAAGTGTCTTTGCAAATTATGTTGTAGATTACTAGCTCGCGCTGTAGCTCCCTTAAATTTTTATATGTTCCTAGAGAAATAGAGTTGAAAGATGTTGGTAGCAATATTGCGGACTGGGTCCGTGATCTGAGGATTGTCCTCATTGCTGCACAAAAGGCTTATGTCCTTAATGCACCGCTCGGTGCGCCACCCCCTCTAGCGTCGTCTATAGATGTTGTGAACATCTAACAGGCACGTTTCGATGAATACTTGATAGTTTAGTGCATCATGCATTACGGCTTAGAATTGAGGCTCCGAAACGTTTTGAACGTCACGGAACATATGAGATGTTCTAGGAGCAGAGATTGTGATCTCAGGCTCGTGCCTGTGTTGCGAGATATGAGATCTCCAACAAGATTCTTTGCCTGTAAGATGAAGGAGAATAGCTCAATCGTTGA
Organism: Hordeum marinum; assembly: GCA_022496015.1. NCBI lineage: Eukaryota > Viridiplantae > Streptophyta > Magnoliopsida > Poales > Poaceae > Hordeum > Hordeum marinum. The sequence continues at coordinate 391,968,206 of CM039675.1, read as the reverse complement.
GCATGTACTCAGATTTTCTGGGTACTACAATCGCTTGAATCAAGTGGGAGTTGATCTTCCAGATAAGATAGTGATTGATATAGTTCTCCAAGTCACTGTCACTAAAGCTACTAGAACTTAGTGATGAACTATAATACACCAGGGATAGAAGTATTGATCCCTGAGCTGTTCGTGATGTTTGACACCGCGAAGGTAGAAATCAAAAAGGAGCGTCAAGTGTTGATGGTTAATCAAACCACTAGTTTCAAAAAGGGCAAGAGCAAGGAGGGGAACTTCATGGATAGCAAGTCAGTTGCTGCTCCAGTGAAGCAACCCAAAGTTGAACTCAAACCCGAGACTAAGTGCTTCTATTATGAGGTGAGAGGTCGCTGAAGCAGAACAACCCTAGATACTTGGTAGATAAGAAGGCTGGCAACATCGACAGAAGTATATTTGATATACGAGTTATTGATGTGTACCTTGCTAGTACTCCTAGTAGCACCTGGGTATTGGATACCGGTTCGGTTGCTAAATGTTAGTAACTCGAAATAAAAGCTACGGAATAAACGGAGAACTATCTAAGGGTGAGGTGACGATGTGTGTTGGAAATGTTTCCAAGGTTGATGTGATCAACATTGCACGCTCTCTCTACGTTCAGGATTAGTGACGAACCTAAATAAATGTTATTTGGTGTTTTGCGTTGAGCATGAACATGATTAGATCATGTTTGTTGCAATACGGTTATTCATTTAAGTCAGAGAATAATAGTTATTCTAGTTACATGAATAATACCTTCAATGGTCATGCACCCAGTGAGAATGGTTTGTTGAAATCTTGATCGTAGTAATACACATGTTCATAACATTGATGTCAAAAGATACAAAGTTAAATAATGATAGTACCACATACTTGTGGCACTGCCGCAAAATGTCATATTGGTATAAAGCGCATGAAGAAACTCCATGGTGATGGATATTTGGACTCATTCGATTTCGAATCGGTTGAGACATGCGAACCATGCCTCTTGGGCAAGATGACTAAAGGACCCCGTTGGATGGAGCGGGCAAGTGATTCATTGGAAATGATACATGTTGATGTATGCAATCTAGTGAGTCTTGTAGCGTGCAGTGGATATCATTATTTTCTTACCTTCACTGATGATTTGAGTAGATATAGTGTATATTTACTTAATGAAACACAAGTCTGAATCGTTTGAAAGGTTCAAGCAAATTTAGAGTGAAGTTTAAAGATCATCATGACAAGAAGATAAAAATCACTGCGCTATGATCGTGGAGGTGAATATCTGAGTCACGAGTTTGGCATACAACTTAAGACAATGTGAAAGTTGTTTCACAACTAAACGCCACCTGGAACACCATAGTGTGATGGTGTGTCCGAACATCATAGTTATGATCTATTGGATATGGTGCGTGCTATGATGTCTCTTATCGTTTTACTACTATAATTTTGGGGTTATGCATTAGAGACAACTACATTCACTTTAAATCGGGCACCATCTAAATCCGTTGAGATGACACCATGTGAATTATGGTTTGACAGAAACCTAAGCTGTCATTTCTTAATGTTTGGGGTTGCGATGCTTGTGTGGAAAATGTTTTCACATAATAAGCTAGAACCCAAAGCGGACAAATGTATCTTCATAGAATACCCTAAGAACAGATGGGTATGCCTTCTATCTCAGATCCGAGTGCAAAGTGTTTGTTGCTAGAACTGGGTCCTTTCTCGAGAAAAAGTTTCTCTCGAAAGAATTGAGTGGGAGGAAGATAGAACTTGATGAGGTTGTTAAACCTTTGTTCAACCAGAGAGTAGCGCAGCACAGAAAGATGTTTCTGTGAAGCCTACGTTAGTTGAAGAGGAAGTTAATGATGATGATCATGAAGCTTCAGGATCAAGTTACTATCGAACTTCGTGGGTCGACAAGGATGTGTACTGCTCCTAAGTGGTACGACAACTCTGTCTTGGAGATCATGTTGTTGGACAACGATGAACCTACGAGCTATGGAGAAGCGGTGATGGGCCCGGATTCCGACGAATGGTTAGAGGCCATGAAATCCGAGATAGGATCCATGTATGAAAACCAAGTATAGACTTTGGTAGACTTGCTCGTTAGACGGCAGGTCGTTGAGTACAAATGGACCTTTAGAATGAAGACAGACACTAATGGTGAATGTCACCATTTGTAAAGCTCGACTTGTTGCAAAGTTGTTTGTGACAAGTTCAAGGAGTTGACTGCGATGAGGCTTTCTCACTCGTAGCGATGCTAAAAGTCTGTTGGAATTATGTTAGCAGTTGCTGCATTTTCAATTATGAAATCTGGCAGATGGATGTCAAAACATCGTTTCCTTAACGGTTTACTTAAGGAAAGGTTGTATGTGATACAACCAGAAGGTTTTGTTAGTCCTAAGGATGCTAAAAGATGAGCAAGCTTCAGTGATCCTTCTATGGACTGAAGCAAGCATCTCGGAGTTGGAATATACACTTTGATGAGGTGATCAAAGTTTCTGTAGTTTATACAAAGTTTACGAGAAACTTGTATTTGCAATAAAGTGAGTGGGAGCACTGTAGAGTTTCTGATAAGTATATGTGGTTGACATATTGTTGATCGGAAATAATGTAGAATTTCTGGAAGGCATAAAAGGTTGTTTGAAAAGTGTTTTTCAAAGGAAGACCTAGATAAAGCTACCTAATTGTTGAGCATCAAAATCTATAGAGATAGATCAAGATGCTTGATGAGACTTTCAATGAGTGCATACCTTGACAAGATTTTGAAAGAGTTCAAAATGGATCAGCCGGAGAAATAGTTCTCGTCTGATTTGTAAGGTGTGAAGTTGAGTGAGACTCAAAGCTCGACAACGGCAGAAGAAAGAGAAAGGACGAATGTCGTCCCCTATGCCTTAGCCATAGGCTCTATATTATGCCATGTTGTGTACCGCACCTATGTGTGCCTTGCCATGAGTCTGTCAAGGGGTACAAGAGTGGTCCAGGAGTGGATCACTGGACAGCGGTCGGAATTATCCTTAGTAACCAGAGGACTAAGGAAATGTTTCTTGATTATGGAGGTGATAAAGAGTTCGTCGTAAAGAGTTACGTCGATGCAAGCTTTAACACCTATCCGGATGACTAGTAGTAGCAATCTGGATACGTATAGTGGAGCAGCCATTTGGAAATAGTACCAAGTGGAGTGTGGTAGCAGTGTTTACGGTTTGACATAGAGATTTGCAAAGTACACACGGATCTGAATATCGCAGACCCGTTGACTATAAGACCTCTCTCACATACAAAGCATGATCGAGCCCCAAAACTCATTGGGTGTTAGATTCATACCAATGCGAATCACATGGTGATGTGAACTAGATTATTGACTCTAGTGCAAGTGGGAGACTGTTGGAAATATGCCCTAGAGGCAATAATAAAATAGTTATTATCATATTTCCTTGTCCATGATAATCGTTTATTATCCATGCTATAATTGTATTGATCGAAGACTTAGATGCATGTGTGGATACATAGACAAAACCATGTCCCTAGTATGCCTCTAATAGACTAGCTCGTTGGTCAAAAGATGGTTAAGGTTTCCTAGCCATGGACATGAGATGTCATTTGATAACGGGGTCACATCATTAGGAGAATGATGTGATGGATAAGACCCAAACTACAAACATAGCATATGATCGTGTCAGTTTATTGCTACTGTTTTCTGCATGTCAAGTATATGTTCCTATGACCATGAGATCATGCAACTCACGGATATCGGAGGAGTGCCTTGTGTGTATCAAATGTCGCAACATAACTAGGTGACTATAAAGGTGCTCTACAGGTATCTCCGATGGTGTCTGTTGAGTTGGCATGGATCGAGACTGGGATTTGTTACTCCGTGTAACGGAGAGGTATGTCGGGGCCCACTCGGTAATGCAACATCACAATAAGCATTGCAAGCGATGTGACTAATTGTTAGTTGCGGGATCTTGTATTATGGAACGAGTAAAGAGACTTGCCGGTAACGAGGTTGAAATAGGTATGGAGATACCGACAATCGAATCTCGGGCAAGTAACATACCGAAGAACAAAGGGAACGTTATACGGGATTAACTGAATCCTTGACATAGAGGTTCGACTGATAAAGATCTTCGTAGAATATGTAGGAACCAATGTGGACGTCCAGGTCCCGCCATTGGTTATTGACCGTAGAGGTGTCTCGGTCATGTCTACATAGTTCTCGAACCCGCAGGGTCTGCACACTTAAGGTTCGCTGACGTTTCGGTAGTGTAGAGTTATGTATGGTGGTGACCGAAGTTTGTTCGGAGTCCCGGATGAGATCCCGGACATCACGAGGAGCTCCGGAATGGTCCGGAAGTAAAGATTCATATATAGGAAGTCCCAGTTTGGTTTCCGGAAAAGTTTCGGGCTCATCGGTAGTGTACCGGGAGTGCCGGGAGTGTACCGGGAGTGCCGGGAGTGTACCGGGAGACCTCCGTGAGGGGTACTTCGACCCCAAGAGGTCCATGGGATGTGGGAGAGTATTAACCAGCCCTTAGTGGGCTGGGAAAACAGCCACAAAGGCCCATGGCGCAGGAGAGAAAGTCATAAAGCAAAAAAGTGGAAAATCAGCCAATAGGAGGCAATCCTACTCCAACTAGGATTGGAGGTGAAGTAGGATTGCTCCCACCTCCTATTTCGGCCGACCCAAAGGCCTTGGCTTCCTCTCCTCTCCTCTCCTCCTATATATACTAGTGGATTGGGTGGTTTTTGGACAGAATTTCCGGCCACGTGCTACCCGTTTCACCGGTGCACAGTTTCTCCTCTAGATCGGTTTTCCGCAGCGCTTAGGCGAAGCCCTGCCGGAATCACTCCACCACCATCACCGGAGCGCCGTCACGCTGCCGGTGAACTCTCTCTCCTCTCCACCTCCTCTTGCTAGATCAAGACGATGGAGATCGTCATCAAGCTGCACGTGTGCTGAACGCGGAGGTGCCGTCCGTTCGGCGCTAGATCGGAAGGACCGTGATCGAGATCGCGAGACGGTTCGTGATGAGATCGCGGAACGTATCGTGATGAGTTCGCGGGACAGATCGTGATCAAGATCATGATATGGATCGTGATGAGATCGCGGGATGGATCGTGATTGGATCGCGGGACGGATCGTGATGAGATCGCGGGACGCTCGGCGATTTGGATCGCGAAGATGTTCGACTACACCAACCGCGTTTCTTAACGCTTCCCGCTTAGCGATCTACAAGGGTACGTAGATCCACTCTCCCTCTCGTAGATGCTCATCACCATGGATAGGTTTGCGTGTGCGTAGGAAAATTTTTGTTTCCCATGCGATGTTCCCCAACACTCTGGGGGAGGTTGCCTCCGGTGGTTCCTGCAGCAATTCGCACGGGAGAAGAAGGGGAACGTGCGAGGGAGGGGAGAGGGGCCCAAAGGAGGAGGAAACGGGGCTGGAGAGGGGTTGTACCCGGATATTCCCGAAGTCCCGATGTGGCAGACCCCGAGCTCGATCTCGAGCTCAAGGGCTCTAGGGTACAAATGGAGGTGTGAGAGGGAGCCAAGAGAGGGGGGAGAGGGCTCGGGGATGCCCTTAAATAGGAGGGGCGCGAGTCCACCATACACCCGTGCGTCGGCGAGGTTCTAGTCATCGCCAAAGGCCACAGGAGGAGGCGTGGGTGTGCCTGGGGGTTTCCTGGGGTCGGCCTAGGACATGGGAAGAGAAGAGAGAGCGGGGGAGCGCGCGCGTGCGAGGGATGGGATTGGCCGAGAGGGGCGGCATCGGACGCGCGCTCGAGAGACACTTGCAGGGAGAGAGAGAGGAGAGGGTCGGCAGTCCAGCGTGTTGCGAATGCCAAGGTGTCTCGATTAGCATGATAGGGAGGCTCGAGGTGGCCAGGCATGGGCAGGAGAGGGAGGTCAACCCTCTACATGTCCTATAGCGTGCTCCAGAGCGTGTCTTTGGCCGGCATGATGGGCTTTTGGCGTGCTCTGGCATGTCCACTTATGTCCATGCACAACAGGAGGGAGTAAACAATTGGGAAATAGCTTTGGATGCTCTGGAGTTAGCCAGGGGTGAGAGGGTGTGAGAGCCTGGCTTAATAGGAATGATAGACTACTCATATCAACAAGGAATTCCTTCTTTTCCAGGAGCCCACTCGAAAAGAACTCCAAAGTTAAGCGTGCTTGGCTTGGAGCAATTCTAGTATGGGTGACCGACCGAGAAGTTGGTCCCGGGTGCGCACGAGTGAGGACAAAGTGCGCAGGAAAGACTAGTGTTGGTCTGTGGGGCCAGTCTAGATCCCGCCAGGCGTAACAGGGTGTTACAGAGGGAGAAGAGAGAGAGGTGGGAAAGGGGCTGTCCAGAGAGGGAAAAGTGGGTCTTCACCCATGCAATCATGCATCCGGGCGCCAGGGATTTTATGAGAGGTGGGGGAGGGGTGTTGTGGTGCTACGGTAAAAATTGGGGCTCAAGAAGAACAAAGGAAGGGGCTCAATTATTGATCTTAGCATTCAATCACAAGGTGTTTGATCCCTGGGGTGGCTATATCTATTGCTCTACTGGAGATGAAACTTAACAGGATGAAATGGGGGAAATAATTAAGCTTGACCACCAACTTTGAGCTCATTTAAGAAAAGTTGACAATGCAAACATTGCAAACCCTAAAAGTCAACAGAATGAGGTTTCTATAGATCTAGTCACTCTAGGCTATTCTCCTTGATGCACCACTTGGTATGGTGTCATTATTTAGTCATTAGAGAATGTCCACATAGTTTGAGACCGGTTGGAAATACTTGGCAATGCAAAGTTGCTCAAATTTGGTTCTAGACATGGAGGGTTTTGGAATAATTTGGTGAACCAAAACATTTGGGACTGAGATGAAACCTTTCATGATCATCACATATATCATGTGTGACATGCTAGAATTTTCGTGGAATTATTACAAAATATTTCTTATAGAAATATTTCAAATGCTTGAAATAGGCAGAAAGGGTTTTGTCCAATAATTTGAACATGACCATGTGTTGAAAGTCTTATATATGGACAATATATGTTCTCTCAGTTTCCATCATTTTTCTCAAATATTTTGAAAGCATAAAAATAATGTTTCCCTTGTAGAATACCATTTCTGGCCTAAAGAAAAAGCCTTTAAATAAAATGGTAAAATAATCTTTAAATTTAATATTTTGTGGTTTTGGGAAGTATTATATATAGTAGGTTTCAAATCATCCCTTTGGGGTAAAGCATTCACCCTAATTTGATGAGTTGTAGTACAAACCTCAATTCAGGGTTTTTTGTAAACCTAATTTGAATAAATCCTTTTTGGCCAAAATAATATTGGATAAAAAATAGTTTTAGGTCCAATATACATGGCCCGATCATTGGCATGGAGTTTGGGTCAAGAAGATGAGTATGGATAGAAGAAGAATCTTTGGGAATAAAAACACAAGCAAACATTCAAGCAAATATCACAAAAGTCAATCATAACAAGCAAGCAAAAGTTTTAAATGGGTCCAAATTTTATAAAACCATTGCATAGAAAAGTGATACAAAACACAGGGTGTGACATCTATGCATGTGGTTGCTCGTTGTTGAGGCAGTTGCGACGCGCTCTGCTCGCGTCCCTACGCGTGCGGTCCACCATCGTCCCTTCATGTGCGAACGATCACGTATGTTTGTGGTGCAATATGCATGTGGTTGCGCCGCATGTGGCACCACCATTCAATTACATGCGTCGCGATGTAGTTAAGCGATGCAAAAACTGTCATGTGACGTGCCAAATTTCCAGGCAGTTCGACGCCCACCCATTTATTCCTGTGGCCATTTACCTTCATATCTTCATCCTTCCAATCACTTCACACAACATAAGAATCATACCAACGATGACCAATATAGAGCGGATATCTTGCGCGTATCTAATGGATGTGGTCCCAGCGGCTGTTGGCACCGAGCGACAGTTCACCATTCTTGCCAAGGTGGACACGCACATTGGACGGGCCTCTCAGTGGTGTACACCAATGACCTAGTCAGGATGGAGAAATCCATCAATGCTATTTGAGCAGCTGTTTGCAGAGGATCACAAGTACATAGTGGCTAACTTTGACCTTGAGTGCACCGACGGTCGTGTCGGGTATGATCAGAAGGTTGCCATCGCCCAGTTGTGCATGCGCTATCACACCCTCGTCTACCACTACTGCCTAGCCACAAGGCCTTGCGAGCATTTCGCCATGTGTTGTCAACAACCTCGACTACAGGGTCGCAACGATGGACACCACCAACAATCTAAAGGTGCTCAAGACTTCGGGTTTGGTCTGCGAGAAACTTGTCGACATCCAAGGACAGTACATGTTCTGAGGTAGCACAAAGGAGAAGGACTCCCCGGTTGACCTCACCGCGACCATCATCAACCCCTACTACAAATACATGAAGCCTGAGTGTGACAAGAACAAGTTTGTTCGCCACGAGGCCTGGGTGAACAAACTGGATGAAGATCACGTCAAGTATATGGCCAAGGATGCTTACACAAGCTATGAGATGTACATGACGATTGTTGACATGAGGAAGTGCCTCTTTCCTGTAGACAATGAGGGATATCCACAAGAGGAGCAGTGGCAACAACCATCGTCACAAGAAGTGGATGATTTCATGATCGTCTACTTATTGTAATTTTTTATTAACGAATGAACATGTGTTGTGTAGTCACTTATGTAATTGGATGTTCAACTTGGTTATGCAACTATGTTGTTATTCTGTAGACAGAGCCTAGATGTTGTGCAGACAGAGCAAATCACATCTCATACGATTAATGTCGTCGTTTTCTCATGACAGATGCCATGGGGTGGCTTATCGAGAGTGGTTGGGGCCGAAGGACGACGGTGGACTCCGGGTGCAGGATCGGGAACAGGCGGTGCGAGACACACAGTGTACCAAGGTTCGAGGCCCTCGTGGGAGGTAATACCCCTAGTCCTGCTTGTCTAGTTGATGTACTAAGAGGGCTACAATGGTGCTCCTACAGCTGTTGGATGGAGGAGGAAGAAGGGCATAGTCGGCTCTTCTTACCTCTCTATGTGTGTGTATGGGTGTGGATGATCATGAGAATGCCTGCCCCTCGCATGGGGGCGCCCGGGGGGGGCTTATAGGTGAACCCCCTGGCATACAATATGCATGGATAGTACTAGGGCGGGGACCCAGCTGGCAGTCTCTCTAGCCCGCCGGGGGTCCCGCCGTCTTGTGTCGTCTCGTCGCTTGTATGTCCCGCCGACGGTTAGCGGTACGACATCACGCGTTGTAGCCATGTGGCCTCTTTGTCAGCGGTCACTATTGCCCCGTAGAGACCCGCCATGAGGGTCACGTCTAGTCACCGTATGCGGGTACGGTGAGAGGATACGGGAGCTTGCCCACCTGTGAGTCAGCGGGGGGGCAGCCGGCGCCAGCCGGCCGGCGCCAACCGGCCGTGAGCCAGCCGGCCGAGGGGCCAGCCAACCCCATACCATCTGGCCAGGCCCTAGCCGGCCGCATATTAAACGGCCGGACACCGTCTAGGAGCATTGTTTTTCAAAAGGAAGCTGAACCTTCATGTTTTGGCATAGCCGGGGTCATACCCCCGTCAATTAAACTAAGGAACACGTCAGTGATGATTTCATTAATCTCTAGCAATTGTTTACCAATAACTGTTTGCCCACAACACACAACTTGTCACGAGGAATCGTATGTGTTATCATTGGTCTTCCCAAATGATTCTGATTACTGACCAAACGATTCTGATTACTGACCTATTTGTTGGGTATCACACACAACTTCTGACGCTAAATCGTTCGTGTTCTGCTGGATTAACGCAAATAGTTTATCCGAGTGAACTGTATGTCGTACATCGCACACATCTGTATTTGGTTAACAGTTTGTGCTATTTTGGATCATTGCAAACAGTTCATGGAAACCAACTGTATGCCACATATCACACACGCAAGTCTTATCTAAATCGTGTTTGATGGATCAGCCATCGCACATAGTTCATTTTATTGGCGACGGATCTAGAACTATACCGTTTGCGATTCACGCATTGCACATAGTTTATCGAAGGGTCTCCAATACATGTGTATTCTTAGGACTTGCCTGTAGTAGTTCTCCCTGGATATAAGTAGCCATCCCAACAACCATTCGTGGGTTGGCTGTTTCGAGAGAGAGATTGACAAGTTTCATCTACAACAACCCTTCCTCTGATGACTTAGAGAGAAACCTAAGTGAGAAAATACCCAAACACCCAAAGTCTCAAGTGATCGACCATCACTGAAGAAATCATCATGTGTGAAACCTCCGCTTGTTACCTTTGAAGATTGTGTATCTTCCAAACGATGAGGCATCATGGTCTAGAGCATCCAAGAGTCATTGTGGATTGCCGAGCGACCAAGTCTATGAACGTTTGGAAGTCTACCTTGAAGACTTACCACGAGTGATCGGACGAAGTCTAAATGACTTTAGCTTGAGGGAACATGATGAAGACTAAGTGTCTTCGGAGTTCAATCTCAAGCCGCCCTAACCAGACATACACTGTCACAACAATCGGAACTGACCGAACAAATCCCGAGTCTTCACCAAACATCATTGTTTTATTTCTTCAATCTGTCACTTACTTATTTGTACCTTGAAGAAATTGATTTCTATTCGGCGAAGAATTTGACTAAAGACTTTCTCAATTTCCTCAACCCAAATTCTTTAGTCACTATTCTTATCCTAATCACCAGTTACTCATTCACCTGTATGCTTCATTTCATCGTGAAGACTATGTTGTTCATGTGTTTTGCATATAACTGAGTACTTATCCGTGTAACTGATCGTCACTCTAATATTTCTTCACCTAGTAATTCCTAAGTGACAAGTTTGCTAAAATCGCCCAATCACCCCCTCTTGCCGATATAACGCACTTTCACCTCCTTTGAGGACAACCATAAGTAAAATAACCATGTCATTAATGATACATACATTTAGGATTGTAAAATCCAAGTAATTGCATATTAAAGAACTAAGAGAGATGCTCTTCCAATTCAAGATACTGACTAGGCCTGGTAAACAATCTGCGATCGCGTGCAAATACCCAAACCACAACCTCCATAAATTATGCAAGGAAATTGATGAACACTTTGATTAGCACCTAAAAATAGCAAGATTGACAAAAGCTTCATCAGTTAGAAGAATCAGGACAAACACTCGTGCGATGGACCAAGACTTGTAGCCAAGGTCTGCCTCGCTTTAGATATAGCCAAAGGGACGAGATGGACATTAGCGGTTGGGACATGAAAAGAAGCAGTGTATCCGTAAGAAGGTGGAGCAGGAAACACACAAGGCGACAGTATAGGAGCTTGGCGTGGCTCCGCATCACGTGCTTTATCCATCCTGATCAATCTCCTCCGCAAGGATGCATGTAAGCACCTGGTGAATGGAATGGTTAACCACCAGGCAGGTGCCACAAAAGGTGTTACAGCCCGAGACCAACGCTCTAGAAGATTCCCCTTTTATTCTAGTCTCATTGCGTGATTCGTTTGGTTGTCGCATTCATCATTTCATCATTCGCATCATCTGCATAGCATCGTCACTCGTTTTCAAAAACTTGCGTCCGTTCATAGCTATCGGTTCTCTCTATTCGTGTCGTCGACCATTTCGAGACCAACCACACATGCATGCACCCGCGGCATCGACAAAATATTGTTTTTAAAGTGCGTGAAAAAATATTCTCGGATTGGGTCGGAAGTTGGTGTGCGGTCTTATTATATTGTAGGTATACCGCTTGCCAAATTTGATCGCAACCAGAGGTCGTTTGATACCCCAATCGTTAAACCTATAGCGACGATATCGCCGGTTTATTTGTCGGACCTTTTCAGTTTAAAACTCTATCGCCGGGCCGCACCAATTCCCTCTCTCCTCTAGACCTAGCCCACCAACACAGCCCAACACACCTAACCTAACCCCACGATCGGAGTCGTCCGATCACAATCGAAAGGCTCAAATCGGACCAAAAGTCCCTAAACCTAGCCCACTTGCTATATATAGTCCAACCCTAAAATCTAGGAGCTTTGTCCCTCCCCACCGCCACATCTCTCGTTGCATTCCTCGGGATCCATCCCGCACCAACCAGCTGTAGCCAAACCACACTCAATCTGGACCGTCGGATCTCAGATCCAACGCCCTAGGACGCCCCGCAGCCCTGTAGCTCCCCTGCTCCCACAACCGCCCCGATCCCGATCTGGATCGAGGGAACGAAGCCGCGTCCCCCTCCAGTGACCACCACCGAAGCCAGTTGTCGGCGACCAAGAACCGCTGGAGCCTCGCGTCCCCAGCCCCAAGTCCGGCCGACCATGCACCTCCCTCCTGCAGCGCCCACAAGCCATCGGAGCCGGCCGCTGTGATGTCCAGGAGATCCGCCAGCCTTGCATCCCCAAGAAAGTCACCGTCGACCGCATGGACGCCATGTCCGACGGGCTCCCTCCTCGCCTCCTCGTCGGACCCAGGCCAGGCCCCCGTGTCCCTCCCCTCGCCTTGCCTTGGCCTCGTCCGTCTCTCCATCTCTTAATTTCTCTCTCGCCCTTGTTTTGGGATTTGTCGCGCCATGGGAGGGTCTGGAGCTCCAAGCCGCCGCCGGATCTGAACCTGGACACCTCCCCACATTCGTTCTCGGCCTCCGCGCTCGCCGTCGTCGCCGGAGCACCACATCTGTAGGACCGAAAGTATGTCTAGAGGGGGGTGATTAGACTACTTGACCAAATAAAAGTTTTGCCTATACCAATTTTTAGGGTTGACAGTTTTTAGCATTTCATGGCAAGTCAAGTACACCCTACACATGCAAGTCTAAGAGTATATAGCAGCGGAAAGTAACAACACGCATGTATAGAAGGGATAGGGTAGGAAGATCAAACACGGTTGTAGACATGATGATTTTTCCCGTGGTTCCGATAGGTGGCGCTATCGTACATCCACTGTAGTCTTCAACCCACGAAGGGTAACGGTCGCGAGAGTCCATGAAGGGCTCCACCCAAAAGGGTCCATGAAGTAGCAACCTTGACTATTCCATAATGGCTTCCGTCCACAAAGGACTAGCCTCACTATGGGTAGATCTTCACGAAGTAGGCGATCTCCTTGCCCTTACAAACTTCTTGGTTCACTCCACAACACGAAGTAGGAGGCTCCCAAGCGACACCTAACCAATCTAGGAGGCACCACCCTCCAAAAGGTAATAGCCTAGGTAATGACGATGAACTCCTTGCTCTTGTGCTTCAAGATGATACTCCTCAGCACCCAATCACTCTCTCACAGATTTGGCATAGTGGAAGAGATGGGATTGGTGGAAAGATACTTGGGGAGGCAAGAGATCAAGATCCATATGATTGGAGTGGAAGATCTTGACCTCAACACAAGGGTAGGTGGTTCTCTCTCAAAAAATATGATAGGATAGGTATGGAATAGTTCTGAGTGCTTCTCTCTCGAGTAGGTGGTGGTGAAGGGGTATATATAGGCATTCCCAAAAATCCAACCGTTACATACAAAATGACCAACTCGGTGACACCAATGTGTTAATCTCGGTGGTACCGAAGTGACCAAAAGGTGGCAACTTTTGAATCTTGGTGGGACCGATATAGGAAACTCGATTGCACCGATAAGGTGACCAACGGTCAGATTTCCAATCTCGGTGACACCCATCCAACATTCTCGGTGGGACCGAAAATGTGAATTTGCGTAACAGAAAGTTGGCAACCTAAACTCGGTAGCACCGGTATGGAATCGGTTGCACCAAAATGGCTAGGGTTTGGCTGAGTCTGTCTAGGTTCTGGAATCGGTGGCACCGGTATGGGAAAGTTGGTTGCACCGATTTTGAGTGTTAGGTATAGAATAGACTTTGGTGGGAGAGTTTGTGGATGTTTTTGGCGACTATCACTTGTGCACGTTTGAGCATATTGTCCACCAACAAAACCTTACCCCCTTTTAATAGTATTGGCTTTCCTATGGACTCAAAGTGATTTCTCACAAATATAAAATGTAGAGTCCTCTTGCTTGAAGCTTGGACAATCTATTTCCTTGCATATTGGGGTATGTCCACAATCTCCTTTTGCCAATCCTATCATTGAACATTTCCTGAAATATACTTGGTGGAAACATTAGTTCAATGACTTATATGTTGTTATTAATTACCAAAACCACCAAGGAAGCAAATGTGCTTTCAATCTCCCCCTTTTTGGTAACTGATGACAACATATAGATCAAAGCTTTGACATATGATAAAATCAATTAATATAATCGTCGCTTTGAGAGGTATGTGATAAGCAAGAGCTCCCCCTAAATTTGTGCATTATTTTGAATTTGCGTTTGAATGCAAATGCACAATCGATTAGGTATGTGGGGCACTTCTTCCATGTCACATACAACTTGGTGGTGTGCGAGAATAATTAGAATGAATAACAACGCACAACACAATCAAGCAAAGGTGAATGATCATCTCATAAGCATTAAGATGATAGGAAATAGTAGCATCACACATAACAAACGTATGATCACACATAAACACAAAAGTATCTCACGTCAAACCAAAAGAACCAAATGTTTTGAAAAGCAACAAACACCAAAACGCTCTCTCGCTCGAAGCCTAAAGATCTATATACTTTGCTTTGGCCTTACCAATTTGTTTCTAACAAAATGCAAAACTTTGAAAATCTTTTGTTCAAAATTTCAAAAATCAGCTGATAATTTTGTGATGACTCATCTACTTCTGCTCATCTATATTCCATTCACAGGGTCAGTATGTCAGATGCAGAGGACAATGAGAACATGCCAGAGCAGGGGCTGACACGAGTACAGGCACAAGCCCAGAGTCTAGCTCATTTTTAGATCCAAGCACCCCCAGCTCCCATGGGTTGCCCAAGGCTGCTACAAGGACCAGAAATAAGCTGAACTCAGATGAAGAGGATTCAGACTTTATCACTGAGGAGATTCTTGCTAAGAAGCAAGAGAAAACTGCTAAGAATTCTGCTACTGAAGCCACTTCTTCCAGGAGAGTTGTCAGCAAGATCTATGCACCTGCTTCAACCTTCAAGGCTCATGAGACTACTAGAGCAACTATTTCATTTGAGGCCCCCAAGAAAGCTATGCCTAAGAAGGCAGGAGAGAAGAAAGCAAGAAAGAGGGTTATTCATGTTATTGGCAGAAAAACCTCCATGTATGAGGATCCAGAAGAAGCTGATGGTGTTGATGCTGAAGACGAGGAAGAGCATGTTGAGAAGGCCCCTCCCAAGAAAAAGCAAAATAAGCTTATGGCTAATGCTATGCCAAAGACTAGCACATCCAAGAAGGCTGCTGTTGAGAAGCCTAAGAGGACATCTAGGCAGATTCCAGCTTCTGAGAAGAACAAAGGGACTGCTTCCAGAGCTAAAGATGATGATGACTTGACAACTTTGATGAAGCTCAGACCACATCTTCCAGTACACAATGCTAGCTACCCACTAGCTAAAGATACGAAGAAGAGGAAGGATTCAGGATTGAGAGCTTGGAGAGCTATAGATCCATATGCCCAAAGGAAGAAGACAGCTGTGGACTACAGATTTTATACCAAAGAGCAACAGGATTTCTATGAGACTGTGCTTTTTGACAAGAGTCCAGCTGTGAGTGATATGCGATATGTTGATTGGAAATTCATTAAGGAGAATGAGGACTACTTTCCAAGTGTCCAAGACAATTTCCATTGCATAGGTTTGGATGAGTTTGTTGGCAGAGAATTCACTGCTTGGAACGATGAGATGATCATGCAGTTCTACTCCACTGCACATTTCTATGGAGATGGTAGAATTGTATGGATGGCTAACAGTGCAAGGTATGAATCGACTGTTAAAGAATGAGCTGCTATCTTAGGAGTTCCTGAAGCACACAATGGTGACTTGGATGTATACTCAGAATCCAAGGCGAGCCACAATGCTATGGAAAATATGTACAAGAAGATCCCTGCTGCCAATGTGAAGTCTCACAGGCTAGGATCTATCTACTTTCTTCAGGCTGGCCTCCGCACAATGAACACCATTGTGAGGCATACTTTGATGCCCAAGTCAGGAGATGACAAGATGATCCGAGGCCACTCCATCAATATGTTGATCCACTTTGACAGACACACCAGGATCAGAGTCATGGATTTGATTGTTGAGACAATCAAGAGGGTTGCTGCTGACTAGAAGCGCTCTTGCTGTTATGCACCCTACATCCAGATGCTTATCAACTCTTAGATTGAGAAGCACATATTTTCTCTTGACAGTCCCCATTTGCCCCTACAGCTAGAGCTTGAGGATAACATCTTGGTGATGGACCCAGATCATCCCACATCTGCTGCAGCTCAGGCAGAGGCAGAGGCAGCTCGAGCCACTAGTGCTCAAGTCCCTAGATCCAGAAGTGAGCAAATGGATCTTTTGATCTCATCAATTCAGGGCATGCAAAAGGACATTAAGGGGATCCAACAAGGATCAAGACTCTTAACGATACGGTGGGCAAGGTGACTAAGACAGTCATAGAGCTTTAGAAGGAAGTTGACTCAGTGCAAATCCCTCGGGTTTCTTCTTGTTCTTCTTCTTCTGATGATGATGATGATGATGGATAACCTCTCAGGCCGAGCACACAGTTCACTACTCAGGCTAAATCAGCCACAATGCCTTCTACAGACTTGAGGCCCTCTTCATCAGCTCCTGCTGCTGTCACCTTAGCTCCTGCTCCATCAGCTTCAGTTCCTCCAGCTGCCACTCCAACTCCATCCATGACATCTGTAGAGATATTCGCCGACGCTGTTCTCTCGACTCCTTCATCAACAACCGGAGGGGATCAGCCCAAGAACGCTTAGATATATGCCTTTGAACTTTTTGGTAACTTGTTGCCAAAGGGGGAGAAGTGTATATAGATCTTTAGGCTTCGAGTGAGAGAACGTTTTGGTGTTTATTGCTTTTTCAAAAACAATTGCTTTTGGTTGCTATGATACTCTTTTGATTGCTTGTGATACACGTTTGATGATGTTTGATCATACGCTTTAATGAGTGATGCTACTATTTCCTATCATCTTAATGCTTATGTGATGATCATTCATCTTTGCTTGATTGTGTTGTGCTATGATGTTCATTCTAATTATTCTCACACACCACCAAGTTGTATGTGACATGTAAGAAGTGACCCATGTACCTAATCGATTGTGCATTTGCATTCAAACACAAATTTAAAATAATGCACAAATTTAGGGGGAGCTCTTGCTTATCACATACTTCTCAAAGCGACAATTATATTCATTGATTATACCTTTGTCGAAGCTTTGATCTATATGTTGTCATCAATTAACAAAAAGGGGGAGATTGAAAGCACATTTGCTCCCTTGGTGGTTTTGGTAACAACATATATCTCATTGAACTAATGTTTCCACCAAGAATATTTCAGGAAAAGTTCAATGATAGGGATGGCAAAAGGATTGTGGAATTACCCCAAGATGCAAGGAAATAGGTTGTCCAAGCTTCAAGCAAGAGGACTCTACATTTTACATTTGTGAGAAATCACTTTGAGTCCATAGGAAAGCCAATACTATTAAAAGGGGTAAGTTTTTGTTGGTGAATAAAATGCTCATACGTGCTGATAGTCATCAAAAACATCCACAAGCTCTCCCACCAAAGTACGTCTATAGCCAAACATTCAAAATCGGTGCAACCAACATTCCTATCCCGGTGCCACCGATTCCAGAACCTAGACAGGCTCAGGCAAACCCTAGCCACTTCGGTGCAACCGATTCCATAACGATGCCACCGAGTTTAGGTTGCCAACTTTCTGTTACGCAAATTCACATTTTTGGTACCACCAAGATTGTTGGTTCGGCGTCACGGAGATTAGAAATCTGACCGTTGGTCACCTTATCAGTGCAACCGAGTTTCATATATCAGTCTCACCGAGATTCAAAAGTTGCCACCTTTTGATCACTTCGGTACCACCAAGATTAACACATCGGTGTCACCGAGTTGGTCATTTTGTGTATAATGGTTGGATTTTTGGGGATGCCTATATATACCCCTCCACCACTACCTACTCGAAAGAGAAGCACTCAGAACTATTCCATACCTATCCTATCAGATTTTTCGAGAGAGAACCACCTACCCTTGTGTTGAGATCAAGATCTTCCACTCCAACCATATGGATCTTGATTTCTAGCCTACCCAAGTTGCTTTCCACCAATCCCATCTCTTCCACCAAGCCAAATCTATGAGAGAGTGATTGTGTGTTGAGGAGTCTATCATCTTGAAGCACAAGAGCAAGGAGTTCATCGTCATTATCGAGCATGTTGCCTTTTGGAGGGTGGTGCCTCCTAGATTGGTTAGGTGTCGCTTGGGAGCCTCCTACTTCGTGTTGTGGAGTGAACCAAGAAGTTTTTAAGGGCAAGGAGACAACCTACTTTTGGAAGATCTACCCATAGTGAGGCTTGTCCTTCATGGATGGAAGCCATATGGAATAGTCAAGGTTGCTACTTCGTGGACCCTTATGGGTGGAGCCCTCCGTGGACTCTCGCGACTGTTACCCTTCTTGGGTTGAACACTCCATAAACGTGGATGTACGATAGCGCCACCTATTGGAACCACGGGAAAAATCAGCATCTCTACAATTGCGTCTGATCTTCCTACCCTATCTCTTTTACTCATGCTTGTTGTTATTTTCCGCTGCTATACTCCTAGACTTGCATGTATAGGGTGAAATTGACTTGCCATGAATGCTACAACTCCAAACACTAAAATTTGGGAAAAGGCAAAACTTTTATTTGGTCAAGTAGTCTAATCACCCCCCCTCTAGACATATTTTTGGTCCTACAGGATAATAAGCGGTGGGCTGCAAGGCCAATAACCTGCACGTTAGCAAACTCTAAATCTATTCGTAATGAATAGGAGGGTCTTTGGATCCTAACCTCTTTGGGGGGGCTTGACCTGAAGTCTCCTTCGTGGAACCTCCTCGAGGTCTTCGGACGTGGTGTCCGAGTTTGAACTGTCGTTGGACAGAATCGCCCGCGTCCGTCGTGCCTTCTTCTAGGCAGGAGAAGGGGCCTGCTCCAGGGCGTCCGAAGACGCCGCTCTCTTCCTGGCATGGGGGGAATTTCCTCCCCCTCGCCCTCGACCTCAGCCTCCTCCTCCTCTTCTTCCTCTTCCTCCTCCTCAGCCTCCTCCCGATTTGAGGAGGCGGGGTTATCCTCGGATGCGGCATCAGGATGGTCCCTGATGCGGATGCCAGCTTGGCCTAGTTTCTTCTTCTTCTCTTTCTTCGTGGGGGCCTCGTAAGGCTTTACCACGAGCATTTTGACTAACAGCCCAATCCTCTCGTCTTCGAGTTGAGGCGTCGGACTGTTAATGTTGACGGCTTTCTTTAGCCATCTCTGCAAGGACAGATCGGTTAAGGGGTTATGAGAATCTGCCTATGTAATAATGCCGACCAAGCTAGGGTGTATCATACCTCGGAATCGGGCTTGGCGGCCTGCAGACCCTTGTCCTCCTCCTCGTATGGCCAGCTCTTCTATGATTTGAAGAGCTGGGGGTGCCTGGATCTGAAAATGAGTTGGACTCTGGGCTTGTGCCTGAACTCATGTCAGCACCCTACTCTGGCATTTTCTGACTATCCTCTACATTTGACATACTGACCCTGTGAATGGAATATAGATGAGCAGAAGTAGATGAGTCATCACAAAATTATCAGTTGGTTTTTGAAATTTTGAACAAAAGATTTTCAAAGTTTTGCATTCTGTCAGAAACAAATCGTTAAGGCTGAAGCAAAGTTTTCGGTGACACCGAGACTGACCGTCTCTTTTAACAGAAACTTGGCACCCTTTTTGGTGAGACCGAAAAGGAGTGCTCGGTTTCACCGAGACAGTTCTCAGCAACACAAAAACGAAAATCGGCAGTTCCAATTTTCTTGATTCGGTTCTACCGAGTTGCGTCGGGCGGAAGGCAAAACCTAGAAAATCAATGGTTCACTAGCCTATGGGATTTCTTGATGGATAGGAATACGTGCAATGAGTGGCATAAGAAGAAAAGTAGATCCAATGCGCAAGAATCAGAGGGGCGCAAAGGAGGTTGAATTCGTACCCTAACTTGGTGCGGATCCACTACGGCGGCAACGATGGAGCAGATTTCGTCGACGGTGGCGATTCCCAGCGGCGAAGGAGCGCAGGAAGACAAGAGCGACGACCAGGGGTCTCGAGGCGGCAACTTAGGGTTCTGAGGCGCGACGTTTGAAGATAGAATTTCAAAGCGTCTGGGTCCACAGCATATATACCCTCCACTGTCGGGGATACCGATTTTATGTTTTCAGTGTCACCGAGTTCCACAACTGTCAGCTGATAGGGAAACTCGGTGTAACCGAGAATATGAAATCGGCAGTAGCGAGATTGAAAGACAGATCAACCCTAGGCATTTGGTGAGACTGAGATTGTGGGGTTGGTTCCACCGAGATGCACTTGGGAGGTTTTAATGGTCAGTCCTTGTCGATACGAAACTCCGAGTGCTCCACACACAAAGGGATCGAAAAGCACTTGTTCAAATTTTGTGATGCAGCATGAACGGAATATGAGGTGAGAAAGCATAGATAGCTAAAGAGTAGTCATAGGCATTCTTGTCCATCCAATTGGCAAATGAGAAAATCAATAACCAAATAGCAACAATTGTATGTCCTCGAATGAGAAAATAAATGCAAACCAACATGCTCCCACAATAAGATGTCAAAAGAAATCATGACAAACATGCACAAACACACTAGCATCTAACAAGCACTTGGGCGATGACGAAGTCATCTATATATGAGTATTTGACTTAGGAGCCAAGTAAGAGTACTTGATCATAGGTCATACTCATCGTTTAAGCACAAGTGGGGTTACCACTTTTACATAAAGTATTTAATGTTGTCACATGCTAAGAGATGCTTTGACTCAAGTCTTAGAGTAAAGCTCCCCATTGATGTGACATCCCCCCATAAGAGGGATAAACTAACCTTGGGTTTTGTCGATGAAGACTTCATGTTGGTAAGGTAGTTGTGGATGCTCAATGTTGATGAAGATCACCAAGAGTTGGGAGCATCCTTGTTGTTTCCTTACTCCTCTCACCTACATGGGTTAGTCCCAACACACAAGAGACAAATACAAGGATATCTATGGACATGGAGTGTAAAGCATATGTTATGATGTCCATTGATTAGTTGATTACCTTGTCCCTTGCTTACCTTCGAGGGAATGTGTGAATCCTTGAACTATTGCATTGAGTTGATGTTGAGTGCAAAAAGTCCTTGCCAATAATGAATGTGAGTGAATTTCATTGGCGGAGTCACCCCTTAAGAACTTACTAGTTATTCTTCTTGGGACCCACATCAAGTTGATGGGGATCCTTGGTGTTGAAGTAGCCTTTGTAGTAGTTGAGCATGAAGTAGCTTCGGGAACCCACTCCACCAAAGCTAGGGGTTCATATTCATATGAGTCAATGTCCTCTTGAAGCTTGTTCTTGCCCTTGAGCTTGTGGTCTTGTGGTGGAAGGTCATCTTGAGTGTTTGTCCCCTTGGGAAGAGTATTTTCATACTTCTCCTTTTGAGGAATAAACTTGGGCTTGGGATATTAACCTTCTTCCCACTCAACTCCATTTGCGTTGAAGTAGCCAACACCACGATTCTTCCGGTATCCTCCGTGCTTGCGTACAATTTCCTCAATTTGCTTACATCCGGCAAGACTCTTGTAGATACCTTTTTCTATAATTCCTTTCAATAAAGCATTTCCTTGCTCAAGTGTAACTTGGCTAAGAGAATCATCATTAGTGGAATCAATAGAACTACTAGAAGCAACATCATTGGGTTTAGCATTTTTATTGTTGCTACTAGATGAAGAACCTTTCTTGCCTTTGTTACTAGATTGATTAGTTTTAACTTGAGGCATGAAAGTAGACAAGAGTAGTCGTTTGGCTAGATAAGATGAAGTCTTCTTTCGGAGATCGTCATTGATAGCTTTGAGAAACTCATGCTCTTGCTCCAAGTTGAGCTTCTCGAAGCGTAGCTTCTCGTGAGTTCTCACAAGCTCTCTATGATCTTTGAGAGTAGATTCATGAGCTAACTTAAGAGTGTTTAGTTCTTTAGTTAGTTGTTCTATTTTCATCTTATCATCATCAAATGACTCATCTTGACTAGCATGAGAATTATCAAGTTCATTTTGATCAACATCACTAGTTTTATCACAAAGCAAGTTATCATCATAAAGCAAATCATCTACACAAAGCAAATCATCTTCATCACTATCAAAATCAAGATACTCAGGGTGTGATACCTTGGGGCCTTTAGCCATGCAGCAAATTCCACTCCCTTCGTTTGGTGAATCAAATAGATCGTAGGAGTTGGTAGTCACTAGAGAAAATCTGGCAACACCATCATCTTGACTATAGTCGGAGTCGGAGTGATAGCTTCTCTCAGAGTTGTTGTCGTAGTCGGAGCCAGAAACCCATTCACCAACATGAGCTTGATGTTTTCTTCTTGTGTGGCTCTTGGTGTACTTGTCCTTCTTCTCTGAATCTCTACTTCTCCTTGAGAGTCTTTGTTCATAACAATCATATCTACTCCTTCTCTCTCTTTGTGGTGATTCATTCCTTGGGCTTCGTCTTCGAGGTGACTCTTCTCTTATTTTGTAGGGAGTCGTGCACTCGTTTGAGTAGTGTCCGGGCTTCCCACAATTGTAGCAATTGCGGTCACGACTTGACAAACGCTTCTCTTCATATCTTGAGTTGGAGTTTCTTTCTTTGCCCCTATTCTTGTAGAACTTGTTGAATTTCTTGACCATGAGGCTTATCTCTTCATTGGTGACAAGGTTGTTGCTTGAAGTTGCGGGAGCATCACTTGTGGCTTTGTAAGCACCGCTAGACTTGTGATGAAGTTCTTCCTTATCTTTGAGTGTCATCTCATGAGCAACAATCCTTCCAATGACTTCCGTAGGCTTGAGTTTTTTGTAGTTTGGCATCATTTGGATCAATGTGCACATGATGTCGTATCTCTCATCCAAAGCTCTAAGTATCTTCTTGATGATGAATTTGTCGGTCATTTCTTCTCTTCCTAAGCCGGCAACCTCATTTGTGATGAGAGCTAGCCTAGAGTACATCTCTACGACTCCTTCACCATCCTTCATCTTGAACTTGCCAAGTTGACCTTGAACAACATCTAAGTTGGATTCTCTCATGGACTTGGTTCCTTCGTGCATATCAACCAAAGTATCCCAAATCTCTTTTGCATTCTCAAGACGGCTGATTTTGTTGAATTCTTCGGGGCATAAGAAGTTGAAGAGAATGTCGCATGCTTGAGCATTGAGTTGCAACATCTTCAACTCATCCGCGGTCGCTTCACGGTCCGGTTCCCGTCCATCCGCAAAGAACTCACCTTGCAAGACAACACGAACAACAGCCCAAACGGCGGGGTTATGACCAAGAATATGCATTTTCATTTTGTGCTTCCAACTAGCAAAATTAGTGCCATCAAAGTACAGACCTCTACAATGATAAATTCCCTCACTAGATGCCATACTCTCCTAGGTTGTGAGACCTAAGCAATGGAGACAAATGCTATGATACCACTTGTAGGACTGAAAGTATGTCTAGGGGGGGTGATTAGACTACTTGAACAAATAAAAGTTTTGCCTATACCAATTTTTAGGGGTGACAGTTTTTAGCATTTCATGGCAAGTCAAGTACACCCTACACATGCAAGTCTAAGAGTATATAGCAGCGGAAAGTAACAACAAGCATGTATAGAAGGGATAGGGTAGGAAGATCAAACGTAGTTGTAGACATGATGATTTTTCCCATGGTTCCGATAGGTGGCGTTATTATACATCCACGTTTATGGAGTCTTCAACCCACGAAGGGTACCATGTCGCGAGAGTCCGTGGAGGGCTCCACCCAAAAGGGTCCACGAAGTAGCAACCTTGACTATTCCATAACGGCTTCCACCCATGAAGGACTAGCCTCACTATGGGTAGATCTTCACGAAGTAGGCGATCTCCTTGACCTTACAAACTTCTTGGTTCACTCCACAAAACGAAGTAGGAGGCTCCCAAGCGACACCTAACCAATCTAGGAGGCACCACCCTCCAAAAGGTAATAGGCTCAGTAATGACGATGAACTCCTTGCTCTTGTGCTTCAAGATGATAGACTCCTCAGCACCCAATCACTCTCTCACAGATTTGGCATGGTGGAAGAGATGGGATTGGTGGAAAGATACTTGGGGAGGCTAGAGATCAAGATCCATATGATTGGAGTGGAAGATCTTGACCTCAACACAAGGGTAGGTGGTTCTCTCTCAGAAAATATGATAGGATATGTATGGAATAGTTCTGAGTGCTTCTCTCTCGAGTAGGTGGTGGTGAAGGGGTATATATAGGCATCCCCAAAAATCCAACTGTTATACACAAAATGACCAACTCGATGACACCAATGTGTTAATCTCGGTGGTACCGAAGTGACCAAAAGGTGGCAACTTTTGAATCTTGGTGGGACCAATATAGGAAACTCGGTTGCACCGATAAGGTGACCAACGGTCAGATTTCCAATATCGGTGATGCCGATCTAACATTCTCGGTGGGACCGAAAATGTGAATTTGCGTAACAGAAAGTGGGCAACCTAAACTCGGTGGCACCGGTATGGAATCGGTTGCACCGAAGTGGCTAGGGTTTGGCTGAGTCTGTCTAGGTTCTGGAATCGGTGGCACCGGTATGTGAAAGTTGGTTGCACTGCTTTTGAGTGTTAGGTATAGAACAAACCTTGGTGGGAGAGTTTGTGGATGTTTTTGGCGACTATCACTTGTGCACATTTGAGCATATTGTTCACCAACAAAACCTTACCCCCTTTTAATAGTATTGGCTTTCCTATGGACTCAAAGTGATTTCTCACAAATATAAAATGTAGAGTCCTCTTGCTTGAAGCTTGGCCAATCTATTTCCTTGCATCTTGGGGTATGTCCACAATCTCCTTTTTCCAATCCTATCCTTGAACATTTCCTGAAATATACTTGGTGGAAACATTAGTTCAATGACTTATATGTTGTTATTAATTACCAAAACCACTAAGGGAGCAAATGTGCTTTCAACGTCGTCGATCGTTTCCTTGTCTCTCGCGTCCGTCCAGGAAGGAGGACGATGACACCGCACCCCGCTTGCCCCGTTGACCCTTCGTCATCGACCGACGCTCGCCTCCTCTGCTCGCTGGCGTGGGCTGGAACCGTCCTAAGACCCAGGTCAGCCCAGATCTGCAGCCTAGCCGCCCCACCGACGTGAGCCCGAAGGCCCATGGTGAGCTACCCCCAAGCCCACCTGTTCTACATGATATGTTGCGCCCTGGGTGCTCGGTAACTATCTTGCGCCCATGTGCAGTGTTCAGCCTCTGCTGAGATTCGGTCCGCATAGTTTTTTTTTCTGTTACGAATTTTGCTGTTTATCCACTGAATTATAGTTTTACATAAAAGACCTTCATGATCATGCATTTAATAACTCCACAACCGTGCATCGGATTAAAATAAATTACATATCTAAAATGCTTAGAATTTTGTGTAGATTCACAGTATCCCACTTTTACACATGATAAAAATATTGAAACTTGCTGTTTGCATTGATTTGCGTTAATGCCATGCCAAGATGATTTGTTTTATAACAACAAAACCGTAGCTCCGATAAAAATGTTCCACATATGTAACTTGACTAGAAAAATGTGTAGAATCTCATGCCACACTTTATTTCCATGATTAATAAATATAAAATTGTGTTAGGACAAATCTGCACCAAATTCATATTATGCTTATGAAGACGTTTCGGAAATACTATAAGTTGTTTCCGGTCTAAGTTAAGATGCCTAGATAGAGTAGTTTATTTATGCTTCACCTCTTGCCATGTACCAACATTTAATATTATCGTGTACCTAACAGAAATGAACTAAGTAATTCAAATATGGAGTTTCGTCAATATGCAACTCGTTGCATATTGAGCTTCACTTAATGTGTAGGAGTTGTTTGATGTGCTTTCCTATGCCTTGCATAATTAAACCGAACATGCATCATATTTGTTTGCATATCATATTATGCATATGTTATGGTGTATCGTGTGTTGATTGTTTGTTTCGGATTGCTCTTAAGTTCACGTCTGTTATGCGTAGACCACCCACTTTACTTCCTGTATTCGTAAGTTAGCCACTCAAATAAATGCTTAGTCTCTTGCTGCAGCGTGTGACATTTTTCTATTGTTTTTGTTTAATTTTTAATCTTCAGTAATCACTGTGCCGATCTGGTTTATTAACCAGCGACCCGTACTTTATAATCAGACCATAGAGTAGCGTAGTGGTTGGAGCTCCACCCTTCTACTGGTGAGACCCAGGTTTGAGTCCAGCGTGTGGCATTTTTCTATTGTTTTTGTTTAATTTTTAATCTTCAGTAATCACTATGCCGATCTGGTTTATTAACTGGCGACCCGTACTTTATAATCAGACCCTAGAGTAGTGTAGTAGTTGGAGCTCCGCCCTTCTATTGGTGAGACCCAGGTTCGAGTCCAGCGTGTGGCATTTTTCTATTGTTTTTGTTTAATTTTTAATCTTCAGTAATCACTATGCCGATCTGGTTTATTAACCGGCGACCCGTACTTTATAATCAGACCATAGAGTAGCGCAGTGGTTGGAGCTCCGCCCTTCTACTGGTGAGACCCAGGTTTGAGTCCAGCGTGTGGCATTTTTCTATTGTTTTTGTTTAATTTTTAATCTTCAGTAATCACTATGCCGATCTGGTTTATTAACTGGCGACCCGTACTTTATAATCAGACCCTAGAGTAGTGTAGTAGTTGGAGCTCCACCCTTCTATTGGTGAGACCCAGGTTCGAGTCCAGCGTGTGGCATTTTTCTATTGTTTTTGTTTAATTTTTAATCGGACAAATTTGAGTACTTTCTAAAATATTCATATCTTTCAATTCCAAACATGAAATCGAACATATAATATATGAAAAAATCTCAAAAAATGTGTACATTTCATATCTTCTATTATCTTGCATGTCAATCATTTCTAAAAACCACATTTTTATTCCTTTTTATTTTTATCGGGCATATTGAAATATTTTTCAAAATATTGATATCTTTCAAATACTATCTCAAAATCGAACATGTTATATATGAAAATTCTTCAAATAAGTGTGTGAATTTCAAATATACTATTGTTTTTTATGCAGCATCATGAAAGATTTCACATGATTTACTGATGATGTCGGGTGTACGTATGATGAATGATTTTTTTTTCCGTTGTAACGTAAGGATATATTTTTCTTTAAAAATCTGCGTCCACAGAGGATCCGGTGCGCATATGACGCACGCAATGACGTTAAATGCGCGCAAGTTGCGGTAGGCCGGTGCGATCCAGCTGTCACAACCAATCACCACGAGCCACGCGTGGTGCATCTCGCCCGTCCAAAGCCAACAACTCCATCTCGACCGTCCACTTCCCCTCACCAGACAATAAATACCTCTCCTCCGCATGTCATCCGACCAGACAAACGAAAAACCTAGCCGCGTTCTCCTCTGCGGCACGCAACCTTTTCCCCTCCAGATATAAAACATGCCTCGTCCACCCACGCCTCCAGATCCAGGCTTGCATTGTAGTCTCCGGATCGAGTTCGCCTCGATTTCGGGGTAAGGTGAGGTCCGCGTCCATGATTTATTTGAATCACCCGTGTGCTATGTGATGCGGCAGGTTCCTCGGTTTGATCGGCGAGTTGGGCGTTGCGTCGATCTTGGAGCAAAGACGCGACTCAGCTGGATCTGCGCGCGGAATCTTCCTATCTGCCCGGTTGGCGCTTCAGATCTGTTGCTGGTGAGTAGCTTTTCCCGTCCAGATCGTCTCTTGAGCACGGTTAGAGCCAAGAATTTGCTGTAGCTCGTGCCGATCCGTCTATTCTGACGTTCCGTGCCGATTTTACTCGTAGCTATGATGCTTCCCGGCGGATCTGGTTGTTCCCGGCGGTCTTGGGCTGGTGCGGCGGCGAGCGAGGTGTTCTCTCCGGCGAGCATGTGGGATCCGGTCCGGTCTGCTCCAGCTCGTGCGACTACGGCTCTTGTGTTGATAATTATTCGATGATATTTCGATAATTATTAGATCTAAGAGATCGGAGGCGGCGTAAGGTAAGAGCATGTAACAAGCGATGTGCTTGTCGAGAGGTGGAGGAAAAGACCGAAAAAAGAGATGTGAACATCTAGAGGCCTTTGCCATGTTGGGTGCGCTCGCATGGCAGGCCACCACCGTAATAAAGATGTTTATTTGTCTCGGGGGGAGATCGCACGGGGGTTATCTTATTTTAGCCCCGGGTTCTCCCCCCTGTGTGCTGGTGTGCTCCTTTGTTTGCACCTCTCGTCCGATCCGACTACATGGCACCACGTTCTACCGCCACGAATTGATCATGGAGCCACCGACGAAAGACCAAAGGTACAATCGATTATTTACATATAGCTGAACCGTACATAAGCTTCGACAAAGTACTAATATCATTTCATTCTCGTCATATTCTTACATACAAGAATTCGTAATTGCTTGATCACAGTTTGGTTACACCATCTAGAGAAATTGTCCGGCACAGCACCACAAATCGCACCAGCCCAACGATTATGTTCTGAATTTGATTACATACAATAATAGTTCTTACTTTCCTTGAATCCATGAAGTTCACCAAAAATCTCTTCAAACATAATCAAATAATTTTCCTGTTGAATTTACAGAGTCTCGTTTTATGAATATGGTTTGAATATTTTGGCAAAATTACTTCTTTTTTGTATGATACTCTGAACTAAATTTCATTATCCTTCAATTTATGTAAGGATCAGATTATTATCGTAAGATCTGTATCAGACATTTATTCTTGTGGTCTACTGGTCCATTTTGTAAGCTTCGTCTTATGTAAGATAATTTATGTAGCTTGTACAGCTGTATGTGGGTTTGTAATAGTACCCAAATGAAGCTTTCAACAATCTGCTCTTGGACGGATGGGACTTCTCGTTGGAGCTTCGTCGGCTTACTGGAGATCTTCGATTCTGCATGTCAGCAGAATACTGCAAGTCAGCAGAATACTTACCAAGTGAATATCTCGCTGGGAGGCTGGTCTTACAAAGTTCAATTCATTTGTTAAGTCGTTATGTGATCCTTCTAAAGTTACTGCTTTACATCATTTCTAGCATATAAACATCATACCAATTTGTGTCTGTTACATTTGTGTACGTCATTGGAGCATAATTTGGGTAAACATTGGTGGATATCGTCCAAATTACATTTGTGTACGTCATCAATTATTTATGTCTGTTGGGAGTTTCAATTTTTACATACTGACATTTTAGTTGGTTGTTTCCGTTTCTCAGATAAATTGAAAATTTTAAGGACCTAGTTTGGTGTATCTACATCTTATATTACTTTCTCTTAGTTATAAGATGTTTTAGATCATTACGTCTTATACTTTCTAGTACTATGGGTTTATTGTTTGATTTGTGTGGTCGAGAACTTGTAGAAATATCCAACAATATAATTTTTTATGACTAGTAGTTTATACTTTCTAAGTTAAATTTACAAGTCAAACTTTAGTTAAAAATAAGAGAGGGCCTAATAAACTCGGGATGGAGGGAGTATTTGTTATCACGAATTCGACTTCTGTTTGCTGATCGTTAGCTAAATTGATAATAACATAGATAGGTTCTGCCAAAAATATTGTAGGATTGTTTTAAAGTTTGGGTGGTAGTGAACTTCTAGAAATATCCATTTGTGTTGATAGTGTCGTGGATCTTTTCTCTGCCTGGAGAGATTCTCTGTGGATACTGATCGTAAGTTCAGATTCCGGATGGAAGGTGGTTCAATTCCACCAAGGTTCTTTAGCTGTCTGTAATAATAATATTTCAGCACTTAATATTTCATTGTTTGGTTTCTTTATACTCCCTCCGCTCCTTCATATAATGTGTATTTATTTTGTCAAAAGTCAAACAAGTGCATGTTCTACCTAGGTTTTAGAAAAATATATCAATATCCTAATGGAAGGTAGTTTCATATTTTACCAAACAATACTAAATTTATATCATTCGATCCATCATGAAAGATAGTTTCATATTTTACCTATTGTATAAGTTGTTATTTTATTTTATAATTTTGGTCAAACATTCTAATGGTTGACTTGTAAAAAATCAATGCACCTTATATATTCTGGAGTGGTGGGAGTAGTATTTTATACAAATTGTGAACAGTGTATACCTAATTTTAAATCCATTGTATTTTTTTCCTTAGAATTAATAGTAAACAGAAAAGATTTTTTTGCATTTTTGATCTTATGTGAAATTGCTCATTCAGTTGGCTTTTATGTGTATGTTGCAGGTTACAAAACAGTATTTTTGTTTTGAGAACTGCGGCGTCATAACTCCGGAACGACGACAATTATATCGTTTGCTACTTGCTAATCAGTGGCAGCACACTATTTCGTGAAGGTTCTTCGGCCAATTATATATGGCTTTCCTGCAAGCGATGGCCAGAGTTGCAGCATCTCGCATGCAGTGGATCAACGGTGCCGATGACCCCATATAATTACCAAATGAGTGCCTGCATAAGATCTTCAGAAGACCCCCATACATGATCAGCGAACATATGAGTAGGCCAATGAACGGAGCGAACATATGAGTAGGCCAGGAGCAAGCGCATGAGTAGCAATGGATTTCTTGGGTATTTCTCAGTTCAGATATGAAGTTTTTATAACTAAATAAGCTGTTGTTCACGACTCTAAAAATATTGTTTTCCGCCTTGTAATGGAGGTCTGAAATTGTGGCAAAATGTTGTTTGTGTGTATGTAGCAGAACTTTTACGAGCTTACAAAATTATTGAGTTTTGAATCTTAATATTATAACCATTTGGCTGAATCATCAAACCTAGATGTAAAGTTTCAGTCTTTGTTGAATGTTACTCCCTCCGTCCTAAAATAAGTGTTGTTGATATAGTATAAAATTTGTACTAACTTTATAAATTTGGCGACACTTATTTTGAGACGGAGGGAGTATTTGATAGTGCACTTGTCTTTCGATAGTAAGGCTGGTCGTAACGGGAGTATCATAACTAGTATCATCATACATGCCAACTAGACAATATTGATGAGGTGGCATAGAATTAAATGAGAAAAGAGGAGGTTGAATATCATATCATGATACCGTATCATAATAAATGCCGAGGTGGCACAAAATTAAATGAGGAAAGAGGAGGTTGAATATCATATCATGATACCGTATCATAATAAATGCTATGATAGTATGTGTCATGCATGGCAATAAATAAAAGACTATATGATACTTTTCATTACAACTAATACTGATTCTAACTGATTTACTCGCCGTTGACTTTCTTTAAGTCATTTCCTCGGAGTAGATCCGATCGTCGGAGTTGGTGGTAGCTTGTTTTGCGTGGATGCGTGCTCTGGATTCATTTTTGCGTGGATGTGTGGTGTCTGCTCTGGATCCATTTGGCACATCGAGGCAATGTTGACAACGTTGAGTTTTTGTAGGGTCGCGACATGGGTTTCATAGTTGGTCTTACTGATGTGTTCGATATGTCTTTCCAAGCTTCACCATTCATTTTGTAGTTGTAACTGTCATGGTGGGCTTGGTGGTGACGATGCGACATGGAAGGTGGCCATGTCAGGGGCTTGGTCGGCGCGAGCCTTGCATATTTTGTTTGTGAAGCTTGTCATCAAAGCCGCAGTTGTCTATTTGCTAAAAGTTGGAGTTGCCTGTCTGCTAGCATTGCGTTTGACTGTTTAGCATAGGCCCATGTAATATTCCTGCAGTCATCATGTGTATAGTGTTGGTGGTGGTCGTCTATGGCAAATTCAGAGTCGTTGGATCAAACACGATGATAGTGATGACAATGATACTTATGAATAGTCTCATCGGTTGTTATCTTCTCATCGGGGTGTGTGAATTTGTACTGGCAGCCAGGTTGGCAACTGTCATGAGGACAACCCGCCTTTGGGGCTTGTAATTTCAGTTTTTGCCTAGTCTTTAGTTAACCCTACAACTCAATTAATAGATTGAGGCCTAAGACCCTGGTTAAAAAAGAAGGTTCAACATGATGTATATGGTTGTCCATTTTTGCGGGAATGTGACAATGTACGTTACTTTTGGACCTCTTTACTTTGTATTGATGCAATTGCATGGAAGCACTTTCTATGACCCTTTTATTGAGGAGGTAGAATTTTTGTAAGGAAGATTTAATAGAGTTTGTTGTTCAATACTTGGGACCTAATGCTGAAACGTTTGGACAATGTGATTCTTGTTTTGACCTTGTTTTCTTTCCATATGGTCTGAAACTAAAATCACTAAACTCACCTCTACACAAATAGGTACGCCAAGAACAAATTCTTATTTTGTAATGTGGAGATATGTATAGTTCATCATCAAATATGATGCAAAAGTTTAGGCTTCAGTCGCATAATATTTGGGATGGACTCATGTTACTCCCCACATTGCTTCAACCTTGTCCATGTTGCCAGGTACCGCCAAGAACAAATTCTTATTTTGTCATGCAGAGATATGTATAGTTCGTATTTAAATATGATGCAAAAGTTTAGGCTTCAGTTGTTGGGGAACGTCGCATGGGAAACAAAAATTTTCCTACGCACACGCAAGATCTATCCATGGTGATGAGCATCTACGAGAGGGAGAGTGGATCTACGTACCCTTGTAGATCGCTAAGCGGGAAGTGTTAAGAAACGCGGTTGGTGTAGTCGAACGTCTTCGCGATCCAAATCGTCGAGCGTCCCGCGATCTCATCACGATCCGTCCCGCAATCCAATCACGATCCGTCCCGTGAACTCACCACGATCCATCCCGCGAACTCATCACGATCCGTATCGCGAACTTATCACGATTCGTCTCGCGAACTCATCACGATCCGTCTCGCGATCTTGATCACAGTCCTTCCGATCTAGCACCGAACGGACGGCACCTCCGCGTTCAGCACACGTGCAGCTTGATGACGATCTCCATCGTCTTGCTCCAGCAAGAGGAAGTGGAGATGAGGAAGAGTTCACCGGCAGCGTGACGGTGCTCCGGCGATGGTGGTGGAGCAATTTCGGCAGGGCTTCGCCTAAGCACTGCAGAAATCCGATCTAGAGGAGCACCGGTGGAACGGGTAGCACGTGGCCGTAAAATGTAGTGCAAAACACCCAATACCACCAGTATATATAAGAGGGAGGGAGGAGGAGGGCTGGCGCACCAAGGCTGCCCTTGCGCAAGGAGGAGAGGAGGAATCCTCCTCCAATCCTAGTAGGACTAGGATTCCTCCTTTCCTACTTGGAATCTCTTTCCACCTTGCGTTTTTTCTTTCTCTTTCAACTCTAGCCGCATGGGCCTCTTAGAGGACTTCCACCAGCCCACTAAGGGCTGGTTTCCACCCTCCCACAGCCCATGTAGCCTCTTGGATCGAAATACCTCTCCCGATGGTCCCCTGGTACACTACCGGCACTCCCGGTACACTACCAATGAGCCCAAAACATTTCCGTTGACCAAAATAGGACTTCCTATATATGAATCTTTACCTCCGAACCATTCCGGAGCTCCTCGTGACATCCGGGATCTCATCCGAGACTCCGAACAACCTTCAGTCACCACCATACATAACTCTATACTACCGAAACGTCACCAAAGCTTAAGTGTGCAGACCCTGCGGGTTCGAGAACTATGTAGACATGACCGAGACACCCCTAGGTCAATAACCAATAGCGGGACCTGGATGCCCATATTGGTTCCTACATATTCTACGAAGATCTTTATCGGTCACACCTCTATGTCAAGGATTCAG
Organism: Hordeum marinum; assembly: GCA_022496015.1. Classification (NCBI taxonomy): domain Eukaryota; kingdom Viridiplantae; phylum Streptophyta; class Magnoliopsida; order Poales; family Poaceae; genus Hordeum; species Hordeum marinum. Next base: position 391,934,342 of record CM039675.1, on the reverse strand, counting down.
TTAATCCCGTATGATGTTCCCTTTGTTCTTCGGTATGTTATTTGCCCGAGATTCGATCATTGGTATCTCCATACCTAGTTCAACCTTGTTACCGGCAAGTCTCTTTACTCGTTCCGTAATACAAGATCCCATGACTAACACTTAGTCACATTGCTTGCAAGGCTTGTTGTAATGTTGTATTACCGAGTGGGCCCTGAGATGTCGCACAGAGTAACAAATCCCAGTCTTGATCCATGCCAACTCAACAGACATCCTCGGAGATACCTGTAGAGTACCTTTATAGTCACCTAGTTACGTTGCGACGTTTGATACACACAAGGCACTCCTCCGGTGTTAGTGAGTTGCATGATCTCATGGTCATAGGAACATATACTTGACATGCAAAAAACAGTAGCAATAAACTGACACGATCATATGCTACGTTTGTAGTTTGGGTCTTGTCCATCACACCATTCTTCTAATGATGTGATACCGTTATCAAATGACATCTCATGTCCATGGCTAGGAAACCTTAACCATCTTTGATCAACGAGCTAGTCTATTAGAGGCATACTAGGGACATGGTTTTGTCTATGTATCCACGCATGCATCTAAGTCTCCAATCAATACAATTATGGCATGGATAATAAACGATTATCATGAACAAGGAAATATGATAATAACTATTTTATTATTGCCTCTAGGGCATATTTCCAACAGTCTCCCACTTGCACTAGAGTCAATAATCTAGTTCATATCACCATGTGATACGCATTGTTATGAATCTAACACCCAATGAGTTCTAGGGCTCGATCATGCTTTGCATGTGAGAGAGGTCTTATAGTCAACGGGTCTGTGACATTCAGATCCGTATGTACTTTCCAAATCTCTATGTCAAAATATAAACACTGCTACCACGCTCCACTTGGTACTATTCCAAATGGCTGCTCCACTATATGTATCCAGATTGCTACTACGGGTCATCCGGATTGGTGTTAAAGCTTGCATCGACGTAACTCTTTACGATGAACTCTTTATCACCTCCATAATCGAGAAACATTTCCTTAGTCTTTTTAGTTACTAAGGATAATCTTGACCGCTGTCGAGTGATCCACTCCTGGATCACTCTTGTACCCCTTGACGGACTCATGGCAAGGCACACACAGGTGCGGTACACAGCATGGCATACTATACAGAGCCTATGGCTAAGGCATAGGGGATGACATTCGTCCTTTCTCTTTCTTCTGCCGTTGTCGAGCTTTGAGTCTCACTCAACTTCACACCTTACAAAGCAGGCGAGAACACTTCTCTCTGACTAATCCATTTTGAACTCTTTCAAAATCTTGTCAAGGTATGTACTCATTGAAAGTCTTATCAAACATCTTGATCTATCTTTATAGATCTTGATGCTCAACAATTAGGTAGCTTTATCCAGGTCTTCCTTTGAAAAACTCTTTTCAAACAACCGTTTATGCTCTCTAGAAATTCTACATCATTTCTGAATAGCAATATGTCATCCACATATACTTATCAGAAACTCTATAGTGCTCCCACTCACTTTATTGCAAATACAAGTTTCTCGTAAACTTTGTATAGACTCAAAAACTTTGATCACCTCATCAAAGGGTATATTCCAACTCCGAGATGCTTGCTTCAGTTCATAGAAGAATCACTGAAGCTTGCACACCTTTTAGCATCCTTAGGACTGACAAAACCTTCTGGTTGTATCACATACAACCTTTCCTCAAGTAAACCGTTAAGGAAACGATATTTTGACATCCATATGCCAGATTTCATAATTGAAAGTGCAGCAACTGCTAACATAGTTTCAACAGACTTTAGCATCGCTATGAGTGAGAAAGTCTCATCGTAGTCAACTCCTTGAACTTGTCGTAAACTTCTTTGCAACAAGTCGAGCTTTACAAATGGTGACATTTACCATCAGCGTCTGTCTTCATTTTAAAGATCCATTTGTACTTAATGACCTGCCGTCCAACGAGCAAGTCCACCAAAGTCTATACTTGGCTTTCATACATGGATCCTTTCTCGGATTTCATGGCCTCTAACCATTTGTTGGTTTTCGAGCCCATCGTCGCTTCTCCATAGTTCGTAGGTTCATCGTTGTCCAACAACATGACCTCCAAGATAGGGTTGTCGTACCGCTCAGGAGTAGTACACGTCCTTGTCGACCTACGAAGTTCGATAGTAACTTGATCTGAAGCTTCATGATCATCATCATTAACTTCCTCTTCAACTAGTGTAGGCTTCACAGAAACAACTTCCTGCGCTGCGCTACTCTCTGGTTGAAACAGAGGTTCAATAACCTCATCAAGTTCTATCTTCCTCCCACTCAATTCTTTCAAGAGAAACTTTTCCTTGAGGAAGGACCCAGTTTTAGCAACAAACATTTTATGCTTGGATCTGAGATAGAAGGTTCACCCAACTGTTCTTAGGGTATTCTATGAAGATGCATTTGTCCGCTTTGGGTTCGAGCTCATTAGGTGAAAACATTTTCCACACAAGCGTCGCAGCCCCAAACATTAAGAAATGACAGCTTAGGTTTCTATCAAACCATAATTCACACGGTGTCATCTCAACAGATTTTGATGGTGCCCTTTTTAAAGTGAATGTAGTTGTCTCTAATGCATAACCCCAAACTTACAGTAACAAAACGATAAGAGACATCATAGCATGCACCATATCCAATAGAGCACGACTATGACGTTTGGACACACCATCACACTATGATGTTCCAGGTGGCGTGAGTTGTGAAACAATTTTCACATTGTCTAAAGTAGCATGCCAAACTCGCAATTCAGATATTCATCTCAACGATCATATCGTAGACATTTTTATCTTCTTGTCACGATGATCTTAAACTTCACTCTGAATTTGCTTGAACCTTTCAAACAATTCAGACTTGTGTTTCATTAAGCAAATATACACTATATCTACTCAAATCATCAGTGAAGGTAAGAAAATAACGATATCCACCGCATGCTACAAGACTCATTGGATTGCATACATCAACATGTATCATTTCCAATAAATCACTTGCCCGCTCCATCAAACCAGAAAACGGGGTCCTTAGTCATCTTGCCCAAGAGGCATGGTTCGCATGTCTCAACCGATTCAAAATCGAATGAGTCCAAAGATCCATCAGCATGGAGTTTCTTCATGCGCTTTATACCAATATGACATTTAGTGGCAGTGCCACAAGTATGTGGTACCATCATTATTAACTTTGTATCTTTTGGCATCAATGTTATGAACATGAGTATTACTACGATCAAGATTCAACATACCATTCTCACTGGGTGCATGACCATTGAAGGTATTATTCATGTAAACAGAATAACCATTATTCTTTAACTTAAATGAATAACCGTGTTGCAATAAACACGGTCCAATCACGTTCATGCTCAACGCAAAACACCAAATAACATTTATTTAGTTTTTTCACTAATCCCAAAGGTAGAGAGAGCGTGCGATGTTGATCACATCAACCTTGGAAACATTTCCAACACACATCGTCACCTCACACTTAGCTAGTATCCGTTTATTCCGTAGCTTTTACTTCGAGTTACTAACATTTAGCAACCGAACCGGTATCCAATACCCAGGTGCTACTAGGAGTACTAGCAAGGTACACATCAATAACGCGTATATCAAATATACTTCTGTCGACTTTGCCAGCCTTCTTATCTACCAAGTATCTAGGGTTGTTCCGCTTCAGCGACCGTTCTCCTCTTAATCGAAGCACTTAGTCTCGGGTTTGGGTTAGACTTTGGGTTGCTTCACTGGAGCTGCAACTGACTTGCTATCCATGAAGTTTCCCTCCTTGCTCTTGCCCTTCTCGAAACTAGTGGTTTTGACTAACCATCAACACTTGACGCTCCTTCTCGATTTCTACCTTCGCGGTGTCAAACATCGCAAACAGCTCAGGGATCATTATTTCTATCCCTGGCGTTTTATAGTTCATCACCAAGTTCTAGTAGCTTAGTGACAGTGACTTGGAGAACTATATCAATCACTATCCTATCTGGAAGATCAACTCCCACTCGATTCAAGCGATTGTAGCACCCAGACAATTTGAGCACATGCTCAACGATTGAGCTATTCTCCTTCATCTTGCAGGCAAAGAATCTTGTTGGAGATCTCATATCTCGCAACACGGGCATGAGCCTGAGATCCTAATTTCAGCTCTTAGAACATCTCATATGTTCCGTGACGTTCAAAATGTCTCGGAGCCTCAATTCTAAGCTATAATGTATGACACACTAAACTATCAAGTAGTCATCAGAACGTGCCTGTCAGATGTTCACAACATCTACAGACGACGCTAGTGGGGTTGGCGCATCGAGCGGTGCATTAAGGACATAAGCCTTCTGTGCAACAATGAGGACAATCCTCAGATCACGGACCCAATCCGCAATATTGCTACCATCATCTTTCAACTCTATTTCTCTAGGAACATATAAAAATTCAAGGGAGCTACAGCGTGAGCTAGTAATCTACAACATAATTTTGCAAAGTCACTACTTACTATGTTCATGATAATGAGTTCAATTAATCATATTACTTAAGAACTCCCACTCAAATTGACATCCCTCCGGTCATTTGAGTGAAACATGATCCAAATTCACCAACTCAAGTCCGATCATCACGTGAGTTGAGGTGGTTTCAATGGTGAACATCATCATGTTGATCGTATCTACTATATGACTCATGTTCGACCTTTCGGTCTCTTGTGTTCCGAGGCCATGTCTGTACATGCTAGGCTCTTCAAGTTTAACCCAAGTGTTCTGTATGTGCAACACTGGCTTGCACCCGTTGTATGTGAATGTAGAGTCTATCACACCCGATCATCACGTGGTGTCTCAACACGACGAACTTTCGCAATGGTGCACACTCAGGGAGAACACAATTTATCTTGAAATTAAGTGAGGGATCACCTTATAATGCTACTGTCGTCCTAAGAAGAACAAGGTGCATAAAAGGATTAACATCACATGCAAATCATAAGTGACATGATATGGCCATGAACTTGTGCTTTTGATCTCCATCTAGAAAGCACCGGCATGATCTCCATCGTCACCGGCATGACACCATGATCTTCATCATCTTGATCTCCATCAACGTGTCGCCATCGGGGTTGTCACGCCCAACATGCTTCTACTACTATTGCTACCGTTTAGCGATAAAGTAAAGCATTACATAGCGCTTAATGATTGACACGCAGGTCATACAATAATTAAAGACAACCCTATGGCTCCTGCCGGTTGCCGTACTCATCGACATGCAAGTCGTGATAATCTATACATCACATGATCATCTCATACATCACATATATCACATCATGTAATTGGCCATATCACATCACAACATACCCTGCAAAAACAAGTTAGACGTCCTCTAATTGTTGTTGCATGTTTTACGTGGCTGCTATGGGTATCTAGCAAGAACAATTTTCATCTACTCAAAAACCACAACGGTGATACACTAGTTGCTTTTCAACCTTCTCAAGGACCGCCTTTGTCGAATCCGATCCAACTATAGTGAGAGAAACTGACACCCGCAAGACATCTATGCAACAAGTTGCGGTCGAGGGAACCGGCCTCTCGTAAGCGTATGAGTAATGTTGGTCCGGGCCGCTTCATCTCACAATACCGGCTGAACCAAAATCCGACCAAGGGAGGAAGCAATCTAAGCATCAACGCCCACAAACCTTTTGTGTTCTACTCGAGATCTCATCTACACATAGACCTAGCTCATGATGCCACTGTTGGGGAACGTTGCATGGGAAACAAATTTTTTCCTACGCACACAGAAGATCTATCTATGGTGATGAGCATCTACGAGAGGGAGAGTGGATCTACGTACCCTTGTAGATCGCTAAGCGGGAAGCGTTAAGAAACGCAGTTGGTGTAGTCGAACGTCTTCGCGATCCAAATCGCCGAGCGTCCCGCGATCTCATCACGATCCGTCCCACGATCCAATCATGATCCGTCCCGTGAACTCATAACGATCCGTCTCGCGAACTTATCATGATCTGTCTCGCGAACTCATCACGATCCGTCTCGCGATCTTGATCACGGTCCTTCCGATCTAGCGCCGAACGGACGACACCTCCGCGTTCAGCACACGTGCAGCTTGATGAAGATCTACACCGTATTGATCCATAAAGAGGAAGTGGAGAGGAGGAAGAGTTCACCGGCAGCATGACGGCGCTCCGGCGATGGTGGTGGAGCAATTTCGGCAGGGCTTCGCCTAAGCACTGCGGAAATCCGATCTAGAGGAGCACCGGTGGAACGGGTAGCATGTGGCCGTAAAATGTAGTACAAAACACCCAATACCACCAGTATATATAAGAGGGAGGGAGGAGGAGGGCTGGCGCACCAAGGCTGCCCTTGCGCAAGGAGGAGAGGAGGAATCCTCCTCCAATCCTAGTAGGACTAGGATTCCTCCTTTCCTACTTGGAATCTCTTTCCACCTTGCGTTTTTTCTTTCTCTTTCAACTCCAGCCGCATGGGCCTCTTAGAGGACTTCCACCAGACCACTAAGGGCTGGTTTCCACCCTCCCACAGCCCATGTAGCCTCTTGGGTCGAAATACCTCTCCCGATGGTCGCCCGGTACACTACCGGCACTCCTGGTACACTACCGATGAGCCCGAAACTTTTCCGGCGACCAAAATAGGACTTCCTATATATGAATCTTTACCTCCAGACCATTCTAGAGCTCCTCGTGATGTCCAGGATCTCATCTGGGACTCTGAATAACCTTCGGTCACCACCATACATAACTCTATACTACCGAAACAACACCAAACCTTAAGTGTGCAGACCCTGCGGGTTCGAGAACTATGTAGACATGACCGAGACACCTCTACGGTCAATAACCAATAGCGGGACCTAGATGCCCATATTTGTTCCTACATATTCTACGAAGATCTTTATCGGTCAAACCTCTATGTCAAGGATTCAGTTAATCCCGTATGATGTTCCCTTTGTTCTTCGGTATGTTACTTGCCCGAGATTCGATCGTTGGTATCTCCATACCTAGTTCAACCTCGTTACCGGCAAGTCTCTTTAATCGTTCCGTAATACAAGATCCCGTGACTAACACTTAGTCACATTGCTTGCAAGGCTTGTTGTGATCTTGTATTACCAAGTGGGCCCTAAGATACCTCTCCGTCACACGGAGTAACAAATCCCAGTCTTGATCCATGCCAACTCAACAGACACCCTCGTAGATACCTGTAGAGTACCTTTATAGTCACCCAGTTACGTTGCGACGTTTGATACACACAAGGCACTCCTCCGGTATCAGTGAGTAGCAATAAACTGACACGATCATATGCTACGTTTGTAGTTTGGGTCTTGTCCATCACGACATTCTTCTAATGATGTGATACCATTATGAAATGACATCTCATGTCCATGGCTAGGAAACCTTAACCATCTTTGATCAACGAGCTAGTCTATTAGAGGCATACTAGGGACATGGTTTTGTCTATGTATCCACACATGCATCTAAGTCTCCGATCAATACAATTATAGCATGGATAATAAACGATTATCATGAACAAGGAAATATGATAATAACTAATTTATTATTGCCTCTAGGGCATATTTCCAACATCAGTCGCATAATATTTGGGATGGACTCATGTTACTCCTCACATTTCTTCAACCTTGTCCATGTTTCCCGAAACAAGAACGTGTTACGCGTGCTACAGTGAATCAAATGCTCAATAGGTGTGACATGCGTGTGTTTGCTATCGACTTGCATAAAAAGTGGACTAGGGAAGATTCACCGAGTCGTTTCCTTTTGCGATATGAGAAGCAAACGTGACAAGAAATGAAGAGGTAGTGCGTAACTAGATGAGGGAGCACCTGCTTGACATGTCCAGTCGAGGTAATCAGTGGATCAGTTTGGGAGTGACATTCATTTTCCCATAAAAACATGAAGCTAGAAAAATATTTTGATATTTTTGACAATTATTTGGCTTCAAAATTTACACACTTAAGTCTTTCAGTTGCAAAACTACTTGTTGAGAGTTTTTCGAGTCTTTATTCATTTTCCCATAAACACTTTAGTCTTTGAGCTTCAATATTCACCGACCTCCAATTAGAAGTTCTAGATCTCAATGTCTATTTTAATATTTTCAACTTTCTAGTTGAAAATTGTTAGACGTAAAGTTTCTACTCTTGCTTGGATGTTATCTCATAGTGCACTCGCGGTCCTTGATTAGTAGGCGTACTGCTGATTCTAATCGATTTACTCGTCATTGACTTTCATTGCCTTAGAGTAGACCCAGTCGTCGGAGTTGGTGGTAACTTATTTGCGTGGATGTCGTCCTGGCTTCCCTGGATCCACTTGGCGCAAGCAATGTTGACTTCCTGTAGGGTCGTGACATGGGTTTCATGGTTGGTCTTCCCGATTTGTCCATGGTTCTTTTCGAGCTTCAACATTGTGTAGTCGGAACTGCCATGGCGGGCTTGGTGGTGACGATGAGATATGTAGGCTGACCATCTCTGGAGGCTTTGTCGTTGCAAGTCTTCCATATTTCTTTGTAAAGCTTTTCGTCAAAGTCGGATCTACCTGTTTGTTGACGTTGCAGTTGACTGTTTTGCATGACCGATGTAAATCTCCTATAGTCACCATGTGTATCCTGCCAGTGGTGGTCATCTATGGTGAATTTAGAGTCATCGGATCGAACACAATGATGGTGACGATGACAATGCTTATGGGCAGCCTCATCGGTTGTTCTCTCAATGTTGTGTGTGAATTTGTATTGGGAGCCAGGTTGGCCACTGTCATGAGGATGACCGACCTTTGGGCTTCTAATTTTAGTTTCCCCAAGTTTTTCCTTAATTAATCAGAAACTCTCTCATTCTAAATTAAAAAAATTGAGGCCTATGATCTCTAGCTAAAAAAGGTTCAACGTGACGCATATGATTGTCGGTTTTTGCAGCGACCTGCAATGAATGTTACTTTTGGACCTCTTCAATTTGTATAGATGCAATTGCATGGAAGCATTTTTTCTGGCCCTTTTGTGGGGAGACGGAGTTTTTAGGAAGGTGTAGTCGAGTTTGTTGTCCGATGCTTAGTCCAACTCCAACGCACGACCCCAAATGGACGTCCGTTTCGTTCGGACTTTTTCTGTTTGGGTATGGCAATTGTGCAACGTCCGGCCTCTTTTGTGGATACACCGGTCATGCGCCCAATGTGCATACTCATGTGTTCCGCCGTGGCCTGGGATAGGACGTAGTATGATGCAATATAAATCAAGCGTTGCAAATAGTTTTCAAATACCTTTACAACCAAATCTAAATAAATCTAGTTCCATGTTAAAATAAAAACCACAATCAAGTAGTTTATTACAACCCAATCGAAATTGTCTTGCATATATGTAAATAAAATGAATGGATGCATCTACCGGTTTCCAATGTGAGTCCACATGTGCTCTAGCAAGTCATCCTAGAGCTGCATATGAGTGGGCCAATCACGCATTTCACGATGGAACTGGGTAAACTGTTCAAAGGTTGCCGGTTCTGGGTGCAGAGTGTTAGGGCATATTTCTCCTTAGTGGTTTTGGTGATTGATGACAACACTTTTGAGGACTAATCGTGTGCATTGAGTATTTCAGATAATCTACCACTTGACACAAGAAGATTGTAGCCCCTCGGAGTTTATAAGTGAAGACGGTTGTATCTGCGTTTCTTTTATCGGTGGATTTGAGTTGTAGGAAAACCGTACTATTAAGAGGGTTCCGCTTCGGAAAGGTTTTGGTGGAATCATCATGTACACTTCTGCATTTGCACCCTTGTTCCTTTCCCGCATCAATGGAGTTGCTCCTGTATGCCCCTTGCTTAGATCCTAAAGGGCCCAAGCGGTTGTACCGTGAAGGCAAGCGATAGTACCGCCTATAAGGGGAAGTACCGCTCTGTGCATGCGGTAGTACCACTTACAGGCGGTAGTTCTCCTGCCCATTGCCCCGTGCAATACCACTGCCTCTGGGGTCTCGACTTTTCGTGTCGGGTTATGTGGTAGTTGGGACGGTAGTGAGGGGCGGTAGTGCTGCCTATAAGAGGTAGTACCGCCCATCACTACCGCTCGCCTTCTGGACCTCCGCGCTCTCACTAGATGTAGGGGCAGTAGTAGGGTGAGGCACCACCGTGTATAAGTGGTAGTACCACTTTAGTCAGCGGAGTACCGCTTCAGCGGTACTACCTCTGTCCCTATTGCTGTCTCTCTTCTATGGGCCCGTGTACTGCAACCCAAGTGGTAGTACCCCTAGGGCGAGCGGCAGTACTGCTCTGGCGGCACTACCAGCTCGTAGACTCGTGCCATTGCACTATGCAACGGGTACTGATGCCCCACAAATATAGGTGATCAATTGTAGTCCTTTCTATAAGTAAGAGTGTCAAACCCAATGAGAAGCAGAAGGAAATGATAAGCAGTTTTCGACAAGGTATTCTCTGCAAGTGCTGTGAGTAACAATGATAGATAGTTTTGCAGGAAGATAATTCATTACAAGTGACAAGTAGCAATAGTAACAAAGGTGCAGCAAAGTAGACAGACATGAAAGTACTCTTATATTAAGCAAGCACCCCCGAGGACACATGGGAATTTCTGTCTAGTCATGTTTATCATGTTGAGTTGATTCACGCTCGCTACTTTGATAATTTGATATGTAGGTGGACTAGTGCTAAGGTGTTGTTCTTACTTGAACAAACAACATACTTATGATTACCCCCTCTAGCATCCACAACTATGAAAGAAGAATTAAGATAAATCTAACCATATCATGAAACGTGTGGATCCAAATCAGCCCCTTATGAAGAACACACAAAATGGGGTTTAAGCTTCTATCACTCTCGCAACCCATCATCTACTTGTTACTCCACATTGCATTCCCTTAGGCCCATAACATGGTGAAGTGTTGTGTAGTCGACGTTCATACAACACCACTAAGAGAAGCAACAACATACACATCATCAAAATATCGAACGAATACCAACTTCACATGATTACTTATAACAAGACTTCTCCCATGTCCCCAAGAACAAAGTAATTACTCACACATCATCAACATGTTCAAGATCAGAGTTGTAAAAATGGAGATAAAGGATCTGAACATAATATCTTCCACCAAGTAAACCAACAAGCATCAACTACGACATGTAATCAACACTACTAGTAACCCATAGGTACCAATCTAAGGTTTTGAGACAAAGATTGAATACAAGAGATGAACTAGGGTTTGAGATGAGATGGCGCCGGTGAAGATGTTGATGAAGATTGGTCCTCCCATGAAGGAGGAAGTGTTGGTGATGACGATGGCTTCGATTCCCCCCTCCCGGAGGGAAGTTTCCTCGACAGAATCTCTCTGTTGGAGAGCAAAAGGGCCTATGCCCAAGTTTCCACCCCGAGACAGCGGTGCTTCATCCCGAAAGTTGCTTCTTGATTTTTTCTAGGGTAAAGAACACCATATAGGAGAAGAGGGGGGGGGGGGGGTCGAAAGACCCACTAGGCCCTCACAAGGCAACAAGGTGCGCCTAGGGTGGGTGGGCGCACCCTGTTGGCTTGTGGCCAGTAGGTGTCCCCCTCTACTATATCCCCCAATAATTCTTATATATTCCATAAAATTCTTCGTGAAGTTTCAGTTCATTTGGAGACCAATGAATTGGTTTTCAGCTCTTTGTGATGTACCTTGCATATTCAGAGAGAAAAAGCATAAGAATTGTATCATAATGAGGAATAACGAACAATAATGACATAGATATCAATAATAATTCATGATGCAAAATGGACGTGTCAACTCCCCCAAGCTTAGACCTCGCTTGTCCTCAAGCGAAAGCCGAACTTGATAATAATGACCACATAATTTTAGAGAGAGGCGTTGATAAAAAAACAAAATATGAACATCATAGCATCATGAATATTAACATAGCAACAAGTTTTTCATCATATAACTTCTCAAAAAAGTAACAATCTATCCACAATTATTGTGGTATGAAGCATAACCTTTATTGACAATCAACAAACTATGTTCTTAATAATCGAGACAATCACAATTCATCATATTCCAGAGAAGAGTCTATGTAAGAGATTTCATTCTAGAAAATTGACATACTCAACTATCATTTAGTCTTATATGATTGGTGACACTCATTCATATTTTTGGAGCTAATGTTTCCATCAGACACATAGGAAGATGTGGGCTTTATTGTCTTTGCCTCCCAACTCATTTACCTCGAGGATAATGTCAACAATAACGAATCATGATCACCTATATCCAACTAGGTATATAGATCTGGATCTTTCCCCAACACATAATACTTGCCAACTAGAGAGTTATAGGTAGGAATAGGGATAAACATTATTGACTCAAGCATAAAAGTAAATACATGAAAGCAAAAGATATGCCCTTTGTAGAGGGAAGTAGAGGTTGTCATGTGTTTTTTAACTTTGGATGTCCAAACTCTTAATGGAAAGGAATGTCACTTTATATTGCCCCTTATGATAGCAAACTTTATTATGCAATATGTCTCTTTTATTTCTTTGCCATCACAAGATTGTACAAAGTTTATTTTCCCTGACAATAAAAGATCATACATATTTAAGAGGAATTTTTATTGCTTCGTGCGCCAATGACAACTTACTTGAAGTATCTCATTCAATCCATATGTAGGTATGGTGGACTCTCATGGAAAGAAACTAGGTTTAAGGGGTTATGGACGCACAAGTAGTATCTCTACTTAGTACGAATTTTTTTGGGCTAGCAAAAGATCTAAAGAAAGCACCACATGTTAAAGGATCCATGACAATATAACTTCTATGTGAATGTAAACAAACATGATCATTACATTGTCTTCCATGTCCAATATCAACACTTGATCATTATATAATATTTGGTGGGGGCTCACAATCATAAAAGATGCCCAAGATAGTGTATTTGAATGTGAATCTCCTCTCCTCTATCATAATCTTGCATAGATTGTTCCAATGACCAATGCTATGTTTGTTTATTCCCCACAACTTTTATCTAACATACTTCTTCTATGTGAAGTCATTACTCCCCATGGGATTAGTATTTTTTTTCTATTTCTTTTATTTCATTTCTATGATTGATGCATGAGTGTAAAGCAAGAAAACTCAAACTAATCTTTATTATATAACTCTCATACTCGATTACAAGGATAGATAGATCTGAAATTTAATTTCTCTAAATAACGACGTAACTAAGAATCGAACTAGGATAGATGATAATGGTAAAAGTGATGGTGATACGATATCGGGGCACCTCCCCCAAGCTTGGAACAAGCTAAGGGTGGTGCCCATACCCATATACTCAAGCGTCCTCCTTGGGTGATGGTGGTGATGATGTAATAGGTTGGTCCTCCATCTTCCAAGGCATAGGCTCCCCATCATAGAAAGAGGATCTTGTCTCCGGAATCCTAAAATCGATAGCTATGCTCATCCTTTTAAACCTGGATTCATACTCAGAGTTTTGGTTTTGCAAGTCAAAGATTTGAGCTTGGAGATGATCGATCCGATCTTGAAGATTGAAGAGAGCCTCTCCCACGTTCCTAGTGTCCAACTTGTTCTCCCAGAAGAATTTCGTGATCATAGAGTGATTAGCACTCAAACCACGTTCAACCATCCCTTGACACTTGAAGATTTCCCGCACCACCGCTGCAAGCCTGGCGTCCTAGCTCCACTCCTTCTTTGCGCCTTGAATGTCTAGGATGTGGAGCACCCCCTCACTCATATCGATGGATTGAGGGTGATTAATCACCTCCGATAGGTAGGGGTCAATGACCTTCTCGAAGAACTTGTCTTTGGAGGAGCTTGACGACGTCATGGCAATCTAGATTTGTCAGAAAAGCAGTCAGAAACAAGAACAGAGGAGAACTTGCGATGCGGTGGTCAAAACACACAAGAGTATATATAATGATTTTTTCTAGGTTAGAGTACATGTCGAGGAAGAAAATGGAGTCGGGGTGGTGCACGGGGGCCCCACAAGCTACCAGGGCACGCCCAGGGGGTGGGTGCACCCTGTTGCCTTGTGGCTCCCTCATGGCCCCCCTAACTCGTTTTTATTTTTGGAGTTTTTCTAAAATGCCAAAACGAACTAAACATATTTTATTGGAATCTTTAGAGTCGGTTTACTTAACGTATCACATACCTACCCCTTTTCAGCTTTCTGGAGTGTTTTGGAAGGTCTCTCTTATGTGTTCTTCAGGAGTCATAACTTGAATAATATTAGTTTTAACATTGACGGGCATACCTGAGATATAGTGTTTAATTCTTTTCCCATTTACCACTCTCGGATTTTTTTCCTTCGAAGTTGTTAATCTTGATAGCACCGGAGTGATATACCTCCTCGACGACATAAGGACCTTCCCATTTGGAGAGAAGTTTACCTCCAAAAAATCTGAAGTGAGAATTGTACAAAAGAACTAGGTCTCCTACATTGAATTCCCGTTTTTGGATTCTCTTGTCATGACATATTATAACTTTTTCTTTAAACAACTTGGCATTTTCATGAGCTAATACCAAATAACATGTTTTCACCGACAAGTTTAAAATCATAGTTAAGTTCTTTAATTGCCCAATAGGCTTTATTTCTAACTCAAGAGGTAAATGACATGATTTTCCATAGACCGTTTTATATGGGGGCATTCCCATAGTTTTTTTAATAAATAGTTCTATAAGCCCATAAAGCATCATCAAGTTTCTTAGACCAATTCTTTCTAGATCTATTAATAGTATTTTGCAAGATCAATTTTATTTCTTGATTTCTCAACTCAACTTGACCGCTAGACTTAGGATGATAAGGTAATGCAATCCTATGGTTCTCATATTTAGCTAGAATTTTAAGGAAAGCATCATGAATAAAATGTGAACCACCATCAATCATCAAATATCTAGGCACTCCAAACCTCGGGAAATAACATCTTTAAGAATTTTAATAGAAGTGTTATGATCAACACTACTAGTTGGAATAGCTTATACCCACTTTGTAACGTAATCAACAACAACCAAAATATGAGTATACCCATTAGACGAAGGAATATGTCCCATATAATCAAAGCCCCAGACATCCAAATGGTTCAATAGCAAGTGAATAATTCATAGGCATTTCCTGATGCTTACCGATATTACCAATTCTTTGACATTCATCACAAGATAATACAAACTTACGGGCATCCTTGAAGAGAGTAGGCCAGTAAAAACCAGATTGCAATACCTTATGAGCAGTTCTATCTCCCGCATGATGTCCTCCATAAGCTTCAGAATGACATTTCCATAGGATTTGTTCCTATTCATGCTCAAGTACACAACGTCTAATAATACCATCTACACCTTCTTTATAAAAATGTGGGTCATCACAAAAGTAATGTCTTAAATTATAGAAGATTTTTTTCTTTTGTTGGTATGTGAAACTAGGTGGAATATATTTAGCAACAATGTAATTAGCATAATCATCATACCATGGAGTGTTTTGAGAAACATTTATTGCATCTAATTGTTCATCAGGAAAACTATCATCAACATTTAGTGGGTCATCAAGAATATTTTCTAACCTAGACAAGTTATCAGCTACGGGGTTCTCAGCTCCTTTCCTACCAGTGATATGTAAATCAAATTCTTGAAGCAAGAGAACCCACCTACTGAGTCTAGGTTTAGCATCTTTCTTTTCCATAAGATATTTTATAGCAGCATAAACAGTGTGAACAATAACTTTGGAATCAACAATGTAAGATATGAATTTATCACAAGCAAACACAACTGCTAAAAATTCTTTTTCAGTAGTAGCATAATTTCTCTGGGCACTGTCTAGAGTTTTGCTAGCATAATGTATAACATTCAATTTCTTATCAAATCTTTGTCCTAGGACAACACCAACAACATAATCACTAGCATCACACATAATTTCAAAAGGCAAGTTCTAATCAGGTGGTTGAACAATAGGTGTAGTGGTTAAGGCTTTCTCAAGTGTTTCAAAGGCTTCTACACAATCATCATAAAAAACAAAGGGAATATACTTTTGTAAAAGATTAGTAAGAGCCCTAGATTTTTTAGAAGTCTTTAATATACCAACTATAGATACCAGCGTGACCAAGGAAACTTCGAATACCTTTGACATCTTTAGGACATGGCATTTTACCAATTGCATCAACTTTAGCTTGATCCATCTCAATACCTCGTTCGGAGATTTTATGCCCCAAGACAATACCTTCATTAGCCATAAAGTGGCACTTCTCCCAATTCAAGACGAGATTAGTTTGTTCACATCTCTGCAAAACTCGATCAAGGTTGCTTAAGCAATCATCAAAAGAAGTTTCATAAACGGAAAAATCATCAATGAAAACCTCCACAATCTTTTCACAAAAATTAGAGAATATAGCAGTCATACATCTTAGAAAGTTAGCAGGTGCATTGCATAAACCAAAAGGCATACATCTATAATCATAGGTTCCAAAAGGGCAAGTAAAGGTGGGTTTCTCTTGATCAGATTGTGACACATGTATTTGAGAGAAACCAGAATATCCATCCAGGAAACTTGAGTGTGTGTGCTTAGACTATCTTTCCAGCATTTGATTAATGAAAGACAGATGGTAATGATCTTTTCTAGTAGCTTTATTTAATTTTCTAAAATCAGTTACCATTCTATAACCAGTAACAATTCTTTGTGGGATAAGTTCACTTTTATCATTAGGAACAACAGTAATACCTCCTTTCTTAGGTACACAATGAACGGGACTTACCCATCTACTATCAGCTATGGGATAGATTATACCTGCTTCGAGAAGCTTTACTATTTAAGTTCTTACCACTTCTTTCATCTTGGGATTCAACCGTCGTTGGTGATCAACAACCAGTTTAGCATCACATTCCATATTGATCTTGTGCTGACATAGAGTGGGACTAATGCCCTTAAGATCATCAAGAGTATATCCAATAGAAGCTCAGTGCTTCCTCAGAATTTTTAATAATCTTTCTTATTCATCTTATGAAAGGTTAGCACTAATAATAACAAGATATATCTTTTTTTCATCAAGATAAGCATACTTCAAAGTGTCAGGCAATTGTTTTAATTCAAACACATGATCACCTTTAGGTGGAGGAGGACCTCCTAGAGTTTCAATAGACAAATTGTGTTTTAGTAGAGGCTATTGTTCATAGAATTTTTTATCTATTTCATTTATTTCACGCAAGTGCATATCATTTTCATGGTCTAGCAAATATTGTTCTCATGGATTGGTAGGAGGAATGACAATAGAAGAAAGACCAATTATTTCATCCTTATTAGGTAATTATTTATCACGGGTTTGTCTACTAAACTTGGAAAAATTAAAATCATGAGACACATCACCAAACTTAACACTGACGGTTTCATTTTGACAATATATCTGAGCATTAACAGTGTTCAAGAAAGGTCTACCAAAGATAATGGGCCAAAAGTCATCTTGTGGGGAACCAAGAACTAGAAAATCAGTAGTATATTTTATTTTCCCACAAAAGACTTCAACATCTCTAACAATCCCAAGTGGTGTGATGGTGTCTCTATTAGCAAGTTTAATAGCAACATCAATATCTTCTATTTCAGCAGGTGCCATGTCATTCATAATTTCTTGGTATAAGGTAAAAGGAATAGCACTCACGCTAGCACCCACATCACATAAGCCATGATAACAATGATCTCCTATTTTAACTGAGACAACGGGCATGCCAGCTACGGGTCTATGTTTGTCTTTTTCATCGGGTTTAGCAATTCTAGCAGCTTCATCACAGAAGTAAATAACATGCCCATCAATATTTTCTACCAAAAGATCTTTAACCACAGCAACACTAGGTCCTACTTTAATTCGTTCAAAGGGCTTAGGTGCTCTAATATTACTCTTGCGAACTACAATTGATACCTTAGCATGTTCCTTTATCCTATCAAGGAAAGGTGGTTTTTCAATATAAGAAGTAGGCACAACTGAATCAATATTGTAAATGGTAGTTTCTTCTTTAGCTATGACTGGTTCTTTAATTTGTTTTTAATAGGGGTATGATATTTAAACCACTTCTCCTTAGGAAGATCAACATGAGAAGCAAAAGATTCACAAAAAGAGGCTACTATCTGAGAGTCAACTCCATATTTAGTGCTAAATTTGTGAAAAACATCGGTATTCATAAAAGATTTAACACAATCAAACTCAAGCTTAATACCCGATCCATTAACTTTTTCGAGTTCCCAATCTTAAGAGTTGCGTTTAATTATTTATAAGTGATCCCACCTAAATTCAATAGTCTTCTTCTTAAAAGAACAAGTACAATAAGTATCGAGCATGAATTGATCATTATGAGAAAGCCGAGCATAAAATTCTGAATAATAACTTCTCTCAGGATATCATGATCGGGGCATGAATATAACATTGATTTAAGCCTCCCCCAAGCTAGAGCGACGCTTTCTCCTTCACAAGGCCAAAAATTATATATATAATTCTGATCACGATGAACTAGATGCATAGGATAAAACTTTTGGTGAAATTCCAATTTCAATCGATTCCATTTCCATGATCCAATATCATCACATAGCCTATACCATGTTAATGCTTTTCACTTCAAAGATAAATGTAAAACCTTCTTCTTAACTTTGTCTCCGGTTGAGGTGAAGATACCCCGAACAAACCCCTCAAAGGATTGCTTTCCATAGTAACAAGTGACAGTAAATTTCAGCACGTAGTATAAGTTTTTCCTTACCGATTTTCACTTACCAAGAGCACTTCAGTCCCCGACAACGGCACCAGAAAAGAGTCTTGATGACCCAAAATTATAGGGGGTCAATCGTAGTCCTTTCAATAAGTAAGAGTGTCGAACCCAACGAGGAGCAGTAGGAAATGACAAGCGGTTTTCAGCAAGGTAATTTCTGCAAGCACTGAAATTGTAGGTAACAGGTAGTTTAATAGCAAGATAATTGGTAACGAACAAGTAATGGCAACAATAAGTAAAGTGAAGCAAGGTATCCCAATCCTTTTGAGGAAAAGGATAGGCCAAAACTATCTCTTATAACGAGAAGAGTGTTCTTGAGGGTACACCGGAATTTCATCTTGTGACTTTAATCATGTTGATTTGATTCGTGTTCGCTACTTTGATAATTTGATATGTGGGTGGACCGGTGCTAAGGTGCTGTTCTTACTTGAACTAACAACCTACTTATAATTAACCCCCACGGAAGCATCCGCAACTACGAGAAAACTATTAAGAGAAAGTCTAGCCATAGCATTAAACATGTGGATCCAAATGAGCCCCTTATGAAATAGAGCATAAACTAGGGTTTAAGCTTCTGTCACTCTAGCAACCCATTATCTAATAACTATTCCACAATGCATTACCTTAGGACCAAGGATAGTGAAGTGTCATGTAGTCGACGTTCATATGACACCACTAAGGGAATCACAACATACATATCATTGAAATATCGAACACATATCAAATTCACATGATTAATTACAACATGACTTCTCCCGTGACCTCAAGAACAAAGGTAACTACTCACAAATAATATGCATGCTCAAGATCAGAGGGGTATTGAATAGCATAATGGATCTGAACATATGATCTTCCACCAAATAAACCATATAGTAATAACCTACACAAGGTAATCAACACTACTAGTTACCCACAAGTACCAATTTGAGCTTCCGGTACAAAGATTGAACACAAGAGACGAACTAGGGTTTGAGAGGAGATGGTGCTATTGAAGATGTTGAAGAAGAATGGCCTCCCAAAGATGGGAGGGTTGTTGGTGATGACGATGGGTTCTATTTCCCCCTTCGGGAGGGAAGTTCTGCCGGAGGGCAAAAGTGTTCCTGCCCAAGTTCCGTCTCGAGATGGCAGAGTTCCGGCCCGAAATTCCTCTCCTGTTTTTTTCTAGGTGAAACCTCAATATATACTAGAAGATGGGCTCCAGAGGTGGGCTTGGGTGAGCACCACCCACCAGGGCGGGCCTGGGGGGCCTTGCACGCCATGGTGTATGTTCCTCACCAGGTGCCCCCCTCCGGTAAATGTTTGCTCTAGTATTTTTCATATATTCCATAAAAATTCCTCGTAAAGTTTCAGATCCATTGGGGATGTGCAGAATAGGTATCTCTGATATGCTTTTTCAAGTCCAAAATTCCAGCTGCCGGTATTCTCCCTCTTTATGCATAAAAACATTATAAATAACAATAGGAAAACATGATGCAAAATGGACGTATCAATGCTAAGGTGCTATTCTTACTTAAACAAACAACCTAGTTATGATTACCCCCTCTCGCAAGCATCCACAACTACGAAATAAGAATTAAGATAAATCTAACCATATCATGAAATGCGTGGATCCAAATCAGCCCCTTATGAAGTAACACATAAACTGGTGTTTAAGCTTATGTAACTCTCGCAACCCATCATCTAATTGTTACTCCACAATGCCTTCCCTTAGGACCATAACATGGTGAAGCATCGTGTAGTCGACGTTCACATGACATCACTAAGAGAAGCAAGAACATACATATCATCAAAATATCGAACGAATACCAACTTCACTTGATTACTTGTAACAAGGCTTCTCCCATGTCCTCAAGAACAAAGGAAAGTACTCACACAACATCAACATGTTCAAGATCAGAGGTGTAATAATGGAGATCAAGGATCTGAACATAATATCTTCCACCAAGTAAAACAACAAGCATCAACTACGAGATGTAATCAACACTACTAGTAACCCATAGGTACTAATATGAGATTTTGAGGCAAAGATTGAATACAAGAGATGAACTAGGGTTAGAGATGAGATGGTGCTGGTGAATATGTTGATGAAGATTGGTCCTCCCACGAATGAGGCATTGGTGATGATGATGGCTTTTAATTCCCCCTTCCGGGGGGAGGTTTCCCCGGCAAAATCTTTCTGCCGGAGAGTAAAAGGGCCTCTGCCCAAGTTTCTACCTCGAGACGACAATGCTTCATCCCAAAAGTTCCTTCTTGATTTTTATAGGGTAAAACACACCATATAGGAGAAGAAGGGGGTTCGGGAGACCTGCTGGCCCCTCACAAGGCAATAGGGCGTGCCTATGGGTGTGGGTCGCCCTGTTGGCTTTTGGCCAGCAGGTGACCCCCATCTAGTATATTTTTGTCCCAATAATTCTTATATATTTCATAAAAATTCTCCGTGAAGTTTCAGGTCATTTCCAGACCAGTGAATTTTCAGCCATTTTCTTTCAGGCCCAGAATTCCAGTTTCTAGTGATTTCCCTCTTTGTCATGTACCTTGCATATTTAGAGAGAAAAACATAAGAATTGTATCATAATGAGGAATAGTGGACAATTATAACATAAATATCAATAAGAGTTCATGATGCAAAATGTACGTATCAAGTACAACCGTCCAAGCGGTAGTACCACTCCCATGAGCGGTAATACCGCTTGTGTGTGGGCTAAGAGGGGGTAACAGTTGGATTGTACCCCCCACTATATAAAGGGTCTCTTCTTCCCCAACAAGACCATCTCTTTCTCCCCAAATCCCTACTGTTGCTCCAAGCTCCATTTCCGCCTGATCTCTCTCCCTAGCAAACAAAACTTGTTGATTCTCTAGGGTTTGGTTGAGAGGGCCCCGATCTACACTTCCAGCAAGACAAATTTGATTCCCCCACTAACTCCTTGCAGATCTTGTTACTATTTGGTGTTTGAGCACCCGAGACAGTTGATGTCACCTTAGAGCCACAATCCATTGTGGTGAAGCTTCATGGTGGTGTTGGGAGCCTCCAATTAAGTTGTGGAGATTTCCCTAACCTTGTTTGTAAAGGTTTGGTCGCCGCCTTCAAGGGCACCACTAGTGGAATCACAACATCTCACATTGTGTGAGGGTGTGAGGAGAATACGGTGGCCCTAGTGGTTTCTTGGGGAGCATTGTGCCTCCACACTACTCTAATCGAGACATACTTCCCCTCAAAGGTAAGGAACTTCGGTAACACATCCTCAACTTCACCAATTCCACTTGTGGTTACTTCTTACCTTTACTTTTTCCAAGTGTTTTTTGTGTTGTATCATTTACTTGCTTGTATTGTTGTTGTTGTTATCATCATATAGGTTTCCCACCTAGTTGCATATCAAGACAACCTATTTGTTGCTAAGCCTATTTTGTTAAGAAAACCTAAAAAATGGTAGTTTCATATTCACCCCTCTAGTCAACCATATCGATCCTTTCAATTGTTATCAGAGCCTCGTCTCTTTTTAAGGTCTTAACCACCTAAAGAGTATGGTTGATGATGGGGAAAACTCTGCGACCACTTTCGAGACCATAGTCACCCATAGTGATTGAATGAGGCCATGATCTCTCTCAAATCGTCTATGGTTGATGAGGTCAAGGACACACTAAACAAATTCCTTGAGAGCTTTAAACTTGCAACTGCCACTCCATACATGGTTAACCCATTCTCGGTGGAGGCGGATGTTAACTCCGCCAAGGAGTTGGCTAGTTCTTTGAATGTCAAGTCTCCTCAAGGAAAGTATGGGTTAGGAACTCATGCCGCGGTTTCCCCTCCCATTACCTATGGTGGTCCGGTTCCCCCACCCCATATCAACTCTAATAAGGCTCTGCCCAAACTTGATTTGACTAACTTTCTTGATTGGATGCTTCTTATTAAGTCTCATTTGAATCACTGCTCAACGCCACTATGGAGCGTAATTGAGCAAGGCTTGTATCCTCATGATCCAAACCACATGATGCCAACCGAAGAAGTGGAGAACCAACTTAATGCATCCGCATTGTTCATTCTTGAAGAACCCATTCCCCCCAAAGATATTCCTCACATGCGCAATTTCACCATTGCTAAGGATCCATGGGCGTATATCATTTCCTTGTACAAAAAGGAAGCTCAAGCATTCAACATTCCAACTTTAATGTGGTACTTTATGAAGCCGATGAGTTCATTATGAACGAAGATGAAGATCCCCGCGAGTTCTACCGGAGGTTGACCACTCTTGCCGTCTCTCTGTGAGATCATGGGAGCAAGGATACAGATGACAATTTGGTTAAGCACAAGCTCCTCAAGGCCATTATGCCATTCAACAAAAGCATGTCTTCCGTGATCCGTCAAAGGCCGGACTTCCACACCTTGTCCTCAAGTGAAGTGTTGGATGAGTTTGTTCCAATGAATATTGATAACCCAAAAGTGTAGGGGATCAGTTGTAGCCTCTTTCGATAAGTAAGAGTGTCGAACCAAACGATGAGCTAAAGGTAGAACAAATATTCCCTAAAGTTCTATCGACCACGGATACAACTCTACGCACACTTAACGGTCGCTTTAACTAGAACAAGTATGAAACTAGAAGTACTTTGTAGGTGTGATAGGATAGGTTTGCAAGATAATAAAGAGCACATAAATAAAAACTAGGGGCTGCTAAGATAAAGTAACAATTAACTTAGTTTAAAGAGTGTGGAAAAATGGTGGTAGGAGTTGCGGAATTGTCCCTAGGCAATCGATAACTAGACCGATAATCATTATTGCAATTTTATACGAGGGAGATGCATAATCTAACATACTTTCTCTACTTGGATCATATGCACTTATTATTGGAACTCTAGAAAGCATCCGCAACTACTAAAGACCATTAAGGTAAAACCCAACCATAGCATTATAAGGTATCAAGTCCTCTTTACTCCCATATGCAACAACCCACCTACTCGGGTTTATGCTTCTGTCACTCAAGCAACCCACCATAGGCGAATCATGAACACATTGCAACACCCTACAACGAGGATCCCTCACACTTGCGCGACACGGAGAGCACCATAGGATGGCACCAATAAAAAAACATGCAACTCAAACCAATCATGATCATCAATCAACCCATAGGACAACAAAAATCTACCCAGACATCATAGGATGGCAACACATCATTGGATAATAATATGAAGCATAAAGCACCATGTTCAAGTAGAGGATACAATGGGTTGTGGGAGAGTAGATTTCTATAGATAGATGAGTGAAGGTGATGGAGGTGTTGGTGAAGATGACGGAGTTGTTGGAGTAGATCGCCGTCACGATGATGGCCCCGGCGGCGTTCCGGTACCACTGGGAGAGAGGGGGAGAGAGCCCCTCCTTATTGTTCTTCCTTGACCTCCCCCTAGATGGGTGGAGGGTTTCCCCTCTGGTTCTTGTCCTCCATGGAGGCACAGAGCCCCTCCGAGATTGGATCTCTCCCTCTGTTTCCTTCTGTTTCTATGCTCCCAGATTCTGGCGTTTCAGCGTTTCTTAAATATCCAAAGATCCATAACTTCGATCGGGCTGAAGTTTTGAGGGGATTTTTATCTGGATATTAGCTTTCTTGCGGCGAAAGAGGGGCACCAATCGCCTTACGGGGTAACCACAAGGGCCTAGGGCACGACCAGGGGGTAGGCCGCGCCCCTGGCTTGTGGTCACCTCGGGCATCATCTCGCGTTGATTCTTTTTCCCAAAAATCACATATATTCCAAAAAATCTTCGTAAGTTTTTATCGCGTTTGGACTTCATTTGATATGGATTTTCTACGAAACAAAAAACATGCAACAAACAGGAACTGGCACTAGGCACTGGATCAATATGTTAGTCCCAAAAATAGTATAAAAAGTTGCCAAAAGTATATGAAAGTTGTACAATATTGGCATGAAATAGTCAAAAATTATATATACGGTGGAGATGTATCAACATCCCCAAGCTTAATTCCTGCTCGTCCTCGAGTAGGTAAATGATAAAAAATATAATTTTGATGTGGAATGCTACCTAGCATAATCTTGTTCATATAATATAATCATGGCATGAATATTAAGACCCGAGTGATTCAAAGCGATAGTCTATCATTTGACATTAGGACAATAATACTTCAAGCATACTAATAAAGCAACTTTATCTCTTCAAAATATAATGGCAAAATAAAGTTATCCCTACAAAATCATATAGTCTGGCTGTGCTCCATCTTCCCCACACAAAGTATTTATATCATGCACAACCCGATGACAAGTCAAGCAATTGTTTCACACCTTTTATGTTCTCAAACCTTTTCAACTTTCACGCAATACATGAGCGTGAGCCATGGATATAACACTATAGGTGGAATAGAATATGGTGGAGGTTGTGAATAAAAAGGAGAAGATAGTCTCACATCAACTAGGCATATCAACGGGCTATGGAGATGCCCATTAATAGATATTAATGTGAGTGAGTAGGGATTGCCATGCAACGAATGCACTAGAGCTATAAGTGTATGAAGGCTCAAAAAGAAGCTAAGTGGGTGTGTATCCAACTTGCTTGCTCATGAAGACCTAAGGCAATTTGAGGAAGCCCATCATTGCAATATACAAGCCAAGTTATATAATGGAAAATTCCCACTAGTATATGAAATTGACAAAATAGGAGACTCTCTATGAATATCATGGTGCTACTTTGAAGCACAAGTATGGAAAAAGGATAGTAGCATTTTCCCTTCTCTCTTTTCTCTCCTTTCATTATTATTTTTGGTGGGCATCTAAGGCCTCTCTTCTTTATTTGGGCTTTGCTGGCCTCTTTTATTTTTCATAAAGTCCAGAGTCTCATCCCAACTTGTGAGGGAATCATAGCTTCCATCATCCTTTCCTCACATGGTACAATGCTCCAATAATGATGGCCATCACACTTTTATTTACTTACAACTCAAGAATTACAATTCGATATCTAGAGCAAAATATGACTCTATATGAAGGCCTCCGGCGGTGTACTGGGATATGCAATGATCTAGCATAGAAAATGACATCAAAAAAGGGACAAGCCGTGAAAACATCATGCTAGCTATCTTACGATCATGCAAAGCAATATGAAAATGATGGTGCGTGTCATAATAAACGGAACGGTGGAAGTTGCATGGCAATATATCTCGGAATGGCTATGGAGATGCCATAATAGGTAGGTATGGTGTTTGTTTTGAGGGAGGATATATGGTGGGTTTAATGCAACGGCGAAAGTTGTGCGGTACTAGAAAGGATAACAAAGGTGGAAGGGTGAGAGTGCGTATAATCCATGGAGTCACATTATTCATAAAGAACTCATATACTTATGCAATACTTATTGCATAAGTATATTAGTCATTGAAGCAAAGTGTTAGACGCATGCTCCTAGGGGAGAGGTTGGTAGGATTTAACCATCGCATGCTCCCGACCCTCACACAAAGGTTGACAATCAATAAACAAATCATGCTCCGACTTCCTTACATAACAGTTCACCATACGTGCATGCTACGGGAATCACAAACCTTTACATAACTCATATACTTATATCGCAAAAATATTGCAAGGAATCAAACATATCAGATTCAGTGATCTACAAGTTTTATGTAGGAGTTTATGACTAACCATGTGAATGACCAACTCCTGTTAACTCTCTAAATAGATATAAGTGAAGCATGAGAGTTTAATTCTTTCTACAAAAGATATGTTATGCCTACTGCGCAACCTTCTTCTTGTAGACTCGTGTTGGGCCTCCAAGCACAGAGTTTTGTAGAATAGTGGCAATTTTCCCTCAAGTGGATGACCTAAGGTTTATCAATCGTGGGAGGTGTAGGATGAAGATGGTCTCTCTCAAACAACCCTACAATCAAATACAAGAAATCTCTTGTGCCCCAACACACCCAATGCAATGGCAAATTGTATAGGTGCGCTAGTTCGATGAAGAGATGGTGATACAAGTGCAATATGGATGGTAGATATAGGTTTTTATAATATGGAAATATAAAAACAGCAAGGTAACTAATGATAAAAGTTAGCACAAATGGTATTGCAATGCTTAGAAATAAGGCCTAGAGTTCATACTTTCACTAGTGCAATTTCTCTCAACAATACTAACATTGTTGAATCATATGTAAATACCTCTTGTGTGACAAAGAGTTCACTCCAAAGTAACAAATAGTGGAGAACTAACGAAGAAATTATTGTAGAGTATGAAACCACCTCAAAGTTATCTTTTTTGATCAATCTTATGAGCTATCCCTATAAGTGTCACGAACAGCCCTAGAGTTTGTACTAAAATAACACCTTAAGATACACATCAACAAAAACCCTAATGTCACCTAGATACTCCAATGTCACCACAAGTACCCATGGGCTTGATTATACGATATGCATCACACAATTTCAGATTCATCATGTTCAATCCAACACAAAGAACTTCAAAGAGTGCCCCAAAGTTTATACCGGAGATTCAAGATGAAAACATGTGCCAACCCCTATGCATAGATTCCCAAGGTCACGGAACCCGCAAGTTGATCACCAAAACATACATCAAGTGGATCAATAGAACGTACCATTGTCACCACGGATATCCCATCGCAAGACATACATCAAGTGTTCTCAAGTCCTTAAAGACTCAATCCAATAAGAAAAATTCAAAGGGAAAACTGATTCATCACAAGAAGATAGAGAGGGGAAAACTCCATATGATTCATCTATATCAATAAAGCTCGCGGTACATCAAGATCGTGCATCTCAAGAACACGAGAGAGAGAGAGAGAGAGAGATCAAACACATAGCTACTGGTACATACCCTCAGCCCCGAGGGTGAACTACTCCGTCCTCGTAATGGGGAGTGCCGGGATGATGAAGATGGCCTCCGGTGATGGTTTCCCCCTCCGACAAGGTGCCGGAACAGGCTCCCGATTGGTTTTTCGTGGCTCTAGAGGCTTGCGGCGGCTGATCAAGGTTTCTTTTTGGAGGTTTGGGTATTTATCAGAGTATTTGGCGTTGATCCCACATCCAGAAGGTTCCCGATGAGGTCACAAGCCATCTAGGCGCGACCAGGGGTGTGGCTGCGCCCTGGTGGCTTGTGACTCCCTCGGCACTCTTCTCCGGTATCTTTTCGCTCCAGTATTTTTATATTTTCCAACTATATTCTCCGTAAATTTTCAACCCATTTTGAGAACTTTTATTTCTGCACAAAAAACAACACTACGGTAGTTCTGCTGAAAACAACGTGAGTCCAGGTTAGTTCTAATAAAATCATACCAAAATCATATATAATTATTGTAAACATGGCATGAATACTTCATAAATTATAGATACGTTGGAGATGTATCAATATGCCCATGCTCTAACAAATATAAGTGAAGAAAAAGAGCATTCTACAAATGGCGGTTTTCTATGTGTGAGAAACACGCAGTCCAAACTTCAAACGATATAAGTGAAGCACATGAAGCATTCTATAAAGCCATACTCAAAAGATATAAATGAGGTGCAAAGAGCCTTCTATAAATCATCCAAGTACTTTCTCATACCATCATGGTGCATTATTAAAATAAAAATAAAAAGCGCACGACGCTCCAAGATTTACGCATATCATGTGACGAAAAAAAATATAGCTCCAAGTAAAATTACCGATGGTTGTTAGAAGAAAGAGGGGATGCCTTCTGGGGAATCCCCAAGATTAGTTTCTTTGGAGTCCTTGAATAATATCTTGGGGTGCCTCAGGTATCCCCAAGCTTAGTCTCTTTCCACTCCTTTTTCCTTCATCCATCGTGATCTCACCCAAAACTTGAAAACTTCAATCACACACAACTTAACAAAACCCTCATGAGATACGTTAGTATAATAAAATGAATCGGAACTTTAAGTACTGTTGCCAACCAATTCATTTTTTTGCATTTTACATACTTTAATATAAATTTTCCATGGCTTATACCACTGATACAATCGATAGTTTCATCAAAACAAGCAAAAAAATGCATCAAAAACATGACAGTCTGTAGTAATATGAGCATTCACCATACTTATTGAACTCTAAAAATTCTGAAAAATTAGGAAAAATATTTTTTTTCATATAAGTAGTGTGTAAAAATTTCAGAAACTTTTGACATTCCAGTAAAAAATGTAAATTCATGCACTACAGCAAAATTCTCTGTTTTTGCACTGCACACACGAAACAAGCAATCTAATCATCCTAAAGGCAAATCTTGGCACATTATTTTTATAATACAATGGATTTGTACAAGGGGATAATTATTTTTCTTGAAAAGTTTCTGTAATCAAGATTCACAAAGTTTCCATGGGCATGAACAAAGTTCAAGGCTAGCCCCCACTTCAATGTTGCTCGTCTTTCTCACTTTCACTTTTCTTTTTGAAAAAGTTTTAAGTTCCCCACTTTATTTTTTTGTCTTTAAACTAAATAAAAGCACACAACATAATAAAATGACTCTCTTAAACTTCCAGTTTGTCTCCCTAGCAACGCTTTCTTTAAAGCCATTAAGCTAGGCATAAAGTGCTCAAGTAATGGATCCACCCGGATCCCAAGGTATATCGAAGCCAATTTTAATTAACAATGATTTGTAATTAAGTAGTGAGCACAAAGTGATATAAATCACATGACAACAAAGTCTAACTCTCTTCCTATGCATTGTCATATCATACAAGAACAATTCATTCACACCAAGTAAAGGCCAATGCATAGCATACGTAGTTTCTTGCAATTTTATTGTATCGGAAACATAGAGAGGTGAAGATGTAGTTCCTCTCTCATAATAATTGCAAGTAGGATCAGCAAGCACATGCATATTATATTCATTAAAATCATCACATGCAATGGGAAAATGCAACCCATCAATATAATCCTTAATAAGTGAAAACTTCTCCGATATAGTGTAGTTTGGAGAATTCAAAAGATAATAAGACTATCATGTGTGGGTGCAATATCAAAAAATTCATGCTTAACATAAGGAATTATAGCAAGTTCATCTCCATAAGCATTATTCATATTGGCATCATGGCCACAAGCATAGAAAGCATCAAGTTCATCAAAAAAGGATATTTCAAACGAATCCAAGGGATCATAGCAATCATCATAGCATTCATCCTTCGGTAAGCATGAAGGGGAATTAAAAAATGTGTGAGTTGAAGATTTACTCTCATTAGAAGGTGGGCACGGGTATCTAGTCCGCTTCTTCCTTTTGTTTTTCGCTCTCCTCGTCATCTTTTTCATCAAATGAGCTCACAGTGCCATCATTTTCTTCTTCCATAGTTTCCTGCAAATATTAGTCTCCTCTTGGACAACGGAGGAGTCCTCAATATATGGCTTAACATAAGCATTAGAAGCATAGTTTTCATAGCAATATTTAAGTATGGCAACACTTTCAGATTTGTAAAGAGTAGCATCATACTTTTCAATCAAAGAAGCAATTTCATAGGCACCCTTAAAAGCAACAAATTCTTCAATTTGCTAAATATCATAGTAATTATAAACACCCTTGGCATAATAAGATACAATTCCATTATCCTTAAACTCACATTGATAGGGAAGGTGTTTTTAGGGTCTTCAGAACAACAAGTAAAATCATGAATTTCACATAAATTCCAAGCATAGCATTGCAAAGTATTAATATGATCCCATAAAAGTTCCCCTTTTTGAGATAAGCGGTGTCACACATAATAAGCATGCTCATTTAATGATTTTCCCTCAACTAAGCTAGTTGGGGTTTCAGGACAAGCACAAACGGATCAAAGATGATCCAAGTAAAAAGCTTCAACAGTGTGATAGATTTTGGGTGGTTCTTCAACCATTGGTGTAGTAGGTTCAACTATTTTTTTGGTATTTCGTGTTCCATGTCCATAACTAAAGATAGAGAACAACTTAGAACGACAAATAAAATCTACTCAGTGATAAAGCAAACAAGCACACACGAGAATATACACACTACGCTATTGATCCCCGACAATGGCGGTAGAAAAAGGTCTTGATAACCCATAAGTGTAGGGGATCAGTTGTAGCCTCTTTCGATAAGTAAGAGTCTGGAACCCAACGAGAAGCTAAAGGTAGAACAAATATTCCCTCAAGTTCTATCGACCAACCATACAACTCTATGCACACTTAACGTTCGCTTTACCTAGAAAAAGTATGAAACTAGAAGTACTTTGTAGGTGTGATAGGATAGGTTTGCAAGATAATAAAGAGCACATAAATAAAAACTAGGGGATGCTAAGATAAAGTAACAATTAACTTAGTTTAACGAGTGCGGAAAAGTGGTGGTAGGAGTTGCGGAGTTGTCCCTAGGCAATCGATAACTAGATCGGTAATCATTATTGAAATTTTATACGAGGGAGAGGCATAAGCTAACATACTTTCTCTACTTGGATCATATGCACTTATGATTGGAACTCTAGCAAGCATCCGCAACTACTAAAGATCATTAAGGTAAAACCCAACCATAGCATTATAAGGTATCAAGTCCTCTTTACTCCCATATGCAACAACCCACCTACTCGGGTTTATGATTCTTTCACTCAAGCAACCCACCATAGGCGAATCATGAACACATTGCAACACCCTACAACAAGGATCCCTCACGCTTGCGCGACATGGAGAGCACCATAGGACGGCACCAATAATAAAACATGCAACTCAAACCAATCATGATCATTAATCAACCCATAGGACAACAAAAATCTACCCAGACATCATACGATGGAAACACATCATTGGATAATAATATGAAGCATAAAGCACCATGTTCAAGCAGAGGGTACAACGGGTTGTGGGAGAGTGGACCGCTGTAGATAGATGGGGGAAGGTGATGGAGGTGTTGGTGAAGATGAGGGAATTGTTGGAGTAGATCTCCGTCACGATGATGGCCCGGCGGCGTTCTGGTGCCACCAGGAAGAGGGGGAGAGAGCCCCCTCCTTCTTCTTCTTCCTTGAACTCCCCCCTATATGGGAGGAGGGTTTCCCCTCTAGTCCTTGGCATCCATGGCGGTGGAGGGGCGAGAGCCCCTCTGAGATTGTATCTCTCCGTGTTTCCTTCTGTTCCTGCGCTCCCAGATTCTGGCCTTTCACCGTTTCTTCAATATTCGAAGATCCGTAACTCCGAACGGGCTGAAATTTTGAGGGGATTTTTATCCGGATATTATCTTTCCCGTGACGAAATAAGGGCACCAATCGCCTTACAGGGTGACCACAAGGGCCCAGGGCATGGTCAGGGGGTAGGCCGCGCCCTGGCTTGTGGTCACCTCGGGCAATGTCTCGTGTTGATTCTTTTCCCCCCAAATCACATATATTCCAAAAAATCTCCGTAAGTTTTTATTGCGTTTGGAATTTGTTTGATATGGATTTTATACAAAACAAAAAATACAACAAGCAGGAACTGGCACTAGGCTCTGGATCAACATGTTAGTCCCAAAAATAGTATAAAAAGTTGCCAAAAGTATATGAAAGTTGTAGAATACTGGCATGAAACAATAAAAAATTATAGATATGACAGAGACATATGAAATATCTTGAACAAGACCACCGACAACGCTCTAGCTCGTGTCCAATGGTCAAAGAAGCCAACTCTTGCCTTGAAGGCCAAGGCAATACCGGAAGAGGAAGAGGAAGAAGAAAGTGGTTGCCCCGAAAACACCAAATATGCTTACCATGAGCAAATGGCTCTTGTGTCAAGGAAATTTTGGGGCAACAAGAGAAACTCCAAGACCAACTTTTCCATGAACAACTCAAGTGGTGCCAAGGGCAAGCAACATGTGAGGACTTGCTATAATTATGGCAACGTGAGTCACTTCGTCATGGATTGTCCATATGAGAAGAGGGAAGGCAATGGTGTCAAGCTCAACTGTAAAGACAAGGCCAAGTCCTTCCCCAACAAGAACAACGTCGTGAAGCGGGTGCCACAAAAAGGGTTGGTGATGCTCAAGAGCACGCCTCCTACGATGACAATGATGATACAAGTGGCAAAGGAATTGCAATGACCTACATCGCCATTGCCATCTCTTCCCCAACTCCCGCGTATCTCTTCGACCCCCCTAACGAGAATGTCTTCGCCCCCACCAAGTGCCTCATGGCCAAGTACACCAACAAGGTAACCTCCAACATCAAAACTACTATCACTAATCATCCCTCTTCAATGGATTGTGTAGATGAAACGGAGGTGGGAAAGGTGGAGGAAAATGAGTTTGATGAGTTCATGGGTAAGCTGAAAGGTACTACCAAGAAGCACTTTTTTGCTCTATTGGAACAACTTGGTGACGCCAATGACACCATTGAGGTTCATGAAGATACCATCACTAAGATAGAATGTCATAGTCATGACTATGTCGATGATATTGAGGATCTTTCCCATGCTCTTGAGGAAGAGCAAGGTCTTATTTTGGCTCTTGAGGAGTCACGCAATGTTGATCTTGCTAAACTTAAGAAAGATCATGCTCATTCTCAAGTTCTAGCTCATGTGCTTAAATCCGAGAATGTTGAAGTTGGGGTTGTACATGCTAGACTCAAGGAGGAGTTTGAGCTACCTAAAAATGCACACAAGGCCTTGAAGAGTACTCATAACTCTCTCAAAGAGTCTCATGATCAACTCCAAGTGAAACTATATAAGGAGATTCTACTTGTCCTCCTTTTGTACTAATTGATAATGCACATGCTACTAACCCTTGTTGTGAGCATGCACATCTTGTTGAGGAGAATGCCAAGTTGAAAGAGCAACTTAAGAAAGGTCTTGTCTCTTGCATTAAAGGTGAGAAGAACCTCAACGACCTTTTGAGGAATCAAAAGGAAGTTGTGGCCAAGGAGGGATTTGGGTTTGCTTGCAATTCAAAGAAGAAGAAGAACAACAAGACCAAGCAATCTCTCCCTCTCAAAACTACATTTTTCAAAGAGGGAGAGGGTGCTCCTAAGGATAATAAGAGCAAGGTGGCTTGTGGTGGTGCCAAAAATGGCAAAACCACTTCACCCAATGATGCTAGAGACTTTAATCCCTCTTAGTTTTATGCCGTGCTAGTGATGGACATGTTTATGCCAAATTTATTGGATCTAATTATGAGTACGTTGAATGGTCTATTTGGGTTCCTAAGGCCCTTGTTACTAACATGAAAGGACCCATTAAAGAATGGGTACCTAAATCCAAGCATTGATCTCTTGTAGGAGTTTGCTTCCGGTGGAGGTTCATGGTTGCTCGATGGTGGAGCAAAAAATCATATGACCGAAAGCAAGGACTTGGTGGTGGATGTTCAATAAAGTTCATCTATTCCCACTCATGTCCAATATGGTGATGCTTCAATGTCAAAGGCAATGGGTCTTGGCAAGGTGGTATTCTCTCCGGATCTATCCATTGAGAAAGTCATGCTTGTCGAGTCCCTTGCATACAATTTACTTTCCGTTCGTCAACTTGCAATTATGGGCTTATCTACTTTATTTGATCTCGATACCATGTCCCTTTTGTGGATCAAGACTCTTAAAGCAGCCTTTGTTGGACATGTTGAGAACGGTCTCTATGTGGTCAACTTCTCGAAGAGTCCCACTAAGACCACAACTTGTCTAATGGCTAAAGTTGACGTAGGGTGACTTTGGCATTGCCGTCTAGCCCACGTCAATATGTGATCTTTGCAAAGTATCCTCACTTGGGACCATGTTCGTGAACTAAAAAAATCTTAGCTTTGTCAAAGATCGTGCTTGCATTGTTTGTATCAACACCTCACCATCCCACTACCATTATATCTTCCAAGAGGCCCTTGGAGCTCCTTCACATGGATCTTTTTGGACCTCTGTCTTTTGATAGCCTTGGTGGGATAAGTATTGCTTGGTGATTGTGGATGACTATTCAAGACACATGTGGGTATATTTCTTCAAGAGGAAGAGTGAGACCCAACAAAGGGTGATCAACTTTGAAAATGAAGCTTAACGTCAACATGGCGCAAAGATAGTAATCATTAGAAGTGACAACGACACTGAGTTAACTACACCTTGAATGAGTTCCTTAGTGATCAGGGAATCAAGCATCAGTACTCCGCACCCTATACTCCTTAACAAAATGGTGTTGTGGAGAGGAAGAACTAGATGTTGATGGACGCGGCAAGGCCCATGATGGCGGAATTCAAGTCTCTGTACAACTTTTGGGCTGATGCCATCAACACCGCTTGTCATGCATCCAATCAGCTCTACCTCTGCAAGGGTTTGAACAAGAGTCCATACGAAATACTTAGCGGTAACAAGCCCAACCTCAAGTACTTGTGGGTGTTCGGGTGTAACTATTTCATTCTCAAAAGGGTGCTCATTTGTATAAATTTGAAACTAGAGCTCAAGAGGGCATATTTGTTGGTTATGCTAAAAACTCTCATGCTTACTGTGTTCTCAACAAGTCCAATGGACTCATTGAGGAGACATGTAACATAGAGTTTGATAAAAATAATGGCTCCCAAGTGGAGCAAAGTGGTCTTTGTGATGTTGGTGATGAAATTCCTTGGGTGTGGGAAACTTCCTACCCATTGAGGAACCCCTTGTGGTCGTAGGAAAAAGATAATTTTCTACTCAAGTGGAACCATCACCAACAGTTGGCCCACACGCTTTCGAAGAACAAAGTGAAGGCCCTCAATCAAGTGATCAAGATCAAGGTCAAGATAAACCTCATGATGATGGTAATGCACCTAATGATTACCAAGATAAAGATCATGACGGAGAGCAAGCTCAAGGTGATGAGCAATCTCAAGATTACGCTCAAGATCATCAAGACGTAGCTCCTCAAATCTCTCTTGAATAGCAGTTGGAGTGTCGCGCCATCAAGATAGCTTCCAATCTAGAACACAATCAACACATCTTGTATAATGTCATTGTAAGCTTAAGAAAAAGGGGTAACTAATCGTAAACAATTAACAAACTTATGTGAGCATCACATGTTTGTTTCTTGTGTTGAAACCCAAAAGGTGCTCAAGGACTCGTGCTGGCTAGAAGCCATGGATGAAGAACTCAACAACTTCGAGAGCAACCAAGTGTGAAAATTGGCGCCAAGGCCAACGGAGAATCATAATGTCATTAGAACCAAGTGGGTCTTCAAGAACAAGCAATATGCACATGTCATTGTCATACGAAACAAGGCAAGATTGGTAGCTCAAGGCTACTCCCAAGTCGAGGGGATCGACTACGGTGAAACTTTCGCTCTCCTTGCTCGTCTCGAGTCTATTCGCATGTTGCTTTCTTATACTTCACATCATGATTTTAAATTGCAACAAATGGATATGAAAAGTGCTTTTCTTAATGGTCCATTAAATGAGTTCGTATATGTCAAACAACACCCGGGATTTGAGGATCCCAAGTTCCCCAATATTGTATATAAACTCGATAAGGCTCTCTATGGCCTTAAACAAGACCCACGTGCGTGGTATGAGCACGTTATCGAGTTGTTGCAAGATCGTGGGTTTGAAATTGGGAAAATCAGTACCACTCTTTTTACTAAGAAGGTTAAAGCGGAATTGTTCATATGGCAACTATATTTTGAGTATATTATATTTGATTCTCCTAACAGAGGTTTAGTGATGAGTTTGCCACACTAATTACCGAGAAGTTTGAGATGTCTATGATGGGAGATGAAGTTCTTTCTTGGATTTGAAGTCAAGCAACAAAGAGAAGGGACTTTCATCAACCAAGCAAAATACACTCAAGATATGCTCAAGAGGTTCAAGTTGGATGATGTTAAGCCAGCCAAGACACCTATGCAACTCATGTGCCAACTCGACATTGATCTCAATGGTAAAGCTGAGGATCAAAAGGTATATAGGTCCATGATTGGATCCTTGCTTTACCTTTGTGCATCTAGACCATATGTTATGCTGAGTGTGGGAATTTGTGCACAATCTCAAGCCGCACTAAGGGAAGCCACTTTGTGGGGGTCAAGCAAATCTTTCTATATTTGGCTCATACCCCAAACTTTGGCTTATAGTACCCCAAAGGTGCAAAATTTTATCTCATGGGATACTCATACTCAGATTGGGCGGTACATCGTGTGGATAGGAAGTCAACTTTCGGAGGGTGCCAATTCCTTGGTCGCTCATTGGTAAGTTGGTCTTCAAAGAAACATAATTGTGTTTATCTCTCTACCACCGAGGCCGAGTATGTAGCCACCGCAAGTTATTGTGAATAGTTGCTTTGGATGAGGCAAACTTTAAAGGATTACGGTGTCAATTGTGACAAAGTGGATCTTTTCTGTGACAATGAAAGTTCTATCAAGATCTCCTACAACCGGGTCCAACATTGCAAGAAGAAGCATATTGAGATTCGCCATCACTTCATTCGGGAGCATATCAAGCATGGATAGATTCATCTTATATCTGTAAGCACTCATGAACAACTTGCCTATATTTTCACAAAGCCATTGGATGAAGGAAGATTTCATGAGTTAAAGCATGAGCTAAATATCACTGATTTGAGCAATCTGGCTTGACGTATTGCACACCCCACCGCACTCATCATTTTTTCTTGTTTAAATGTAGTCATGGACATAGGGGGAGTTTTGTTCTCTCAATGAACTTTCCCTTCCCCCATTACGCATAAATCGATCAAGTCTTTCACATTAGCCATTTTTATGGTACTTGTGCTTCAAAGACGAGTTTTGGTCATGGGCCCAAGGTTAAAATCTTTGCGGTGCCATACCAATTGACTCAAACATAGGTGGCTTCGGCTAAAGCCCCCTCCTAGTGAGGTATTCGCTAGTTAAGAGCTTTATTTATGTTTTGAGTCACTCCAAGTTTGCTATCCTTTTATTTGTCTTTCTGAACTTGGAGCGTCTCTTCCCTTTGTCGATTTTTGAGTCTCCAACCCAAGCCATCTCTCATCTACAAACATGATATATTGCATAAGCCTCCTTTTATATCTAGCATGGCAAGTTTGTGTCGTCTGGGCAATACTACCACTTATAAGCAGTACTACCGCCGCCACCCGTGGTACTACTTCTGGAGCGGTACTACTCGGCCTTGACGTGGCTTGAGAATGCGTCGGTATTTCCCCAAAG
The DNA here is from genome assembly GCA_022496015.1 of Hordeum marinum. Taxonomy (NCBI): domain Eukaryota; kingdom Viridiplantae; phylum Streptophyta; class Magnoliopsida; order Poales; family Poaceae; genus Hordeum; species Hordeum marinum. Next base: position 391,896,564 of record CM039675.1, on the reverse strand, counting down.
AGGAAGGGATGATGCACCACAGTGACAGTAAGTATTTCCCTCAGTTAAGAAACCAAGGTATCAATCCGTAGAGGATGATCAAGCACCAATGTAAACGACACCTGCACATAAAGAACAAATACTTGCAATCCGACACATAAGAGAGGTTGTCAATCCCTCTATGGTAAGAAGATAGATTGGATTGTAATAGTTTGGGCTAGAAAATCTTGCAAGAACACAAAACAAAATAAGTAAACAAAAAGTGTAGCAAGGTGTTTTTAGGTTTTTGGGTTTATAGATCTGAAAACAAACACGGAAAAAAGATAGACCGGAAAGCAATATGTTGGAAAAGTAGACCCGAGCGTCGTAGGTTTCACTAATGGATTCTCTTATGAGTATAGCACACAGTGGGTGAACAAATTATTGTTGGGAAATTGATAGAAGATCGAATAATCATGAGGATGTCCAAGGAAATGATCATTATATAGGCATTATGTCCAAGATAAGTAGACCGAAACGATTATGCATCTACTTCTATTACTCCACACATCGACCCCTATCCAGCATGCATCTAGTGTATTAAGTTCGTGGAAAAACGGAGTAATGCAATAAGAATGGTGACATAATGTAGACAAGATCTATTCATGTAGGAATAGACCCCATCTTGTTATCCTTAATGGCAATGATACATGTGTGCCTTGCTGCCCCTTCTGTCACTAGGAAAGGACACCGCAAGATCGAACCCATCACAAATCACCTCTTCCTATGGCAAGAAAAATCGATCTAGTCGGCCTAACTAAACCAAAGATTCGAAGAAGAAATACGAGGCTATAGGTAATCATGCAAATAAGAGATCAAAGAATACTCAAATAATATTCATGGACAAAAATTGACCATGAACTCAAAATTCATCGGATCCCAACAAACACACTACAAAAGTCATTACATCAAATAGATCTTCAAGAGACCATTGTATTGAGAATGAAAAGAGATAGAGGAAGCAATCTAGCTATTGCCTATGGCCCCGTAGGTCTATGGTGGACTACTCACACATCATCGGACAAGCACTCATGAAGACGGCGCACCTCTCCGTGATGGTGTTAGATTGGATCTCACAGTTCTAGAACTTGCGATGGCTGGAATTGTGTTTCGTCGACTCCTCTAGGGTTTTCTGAATATTTGAGAATTTATAGAGGCGATAGTCGGTGGAGGGGGTTCTCGAGGTGGGCACGATACACCAGGCCACGCTAGGGGCCTCTGGCGCGCCCTGGTGTCTTGTGCCCTCCTCGCCCTTCCTCTCCGGTACTTCTTTGGCCCAACGGATGTCTTCTGGCCCAAAAAAATCTCCAAAATTTTCAGGACGTTTGGGCTTTGTTTGGTGCTGATTTTCTGCAAAGTAAAAAACAAGTAAAAATAGCAACTGGCACTTTGGCACTATGTTAATAGGTTAGTCCCAAAAAATGATATAAAGTTGCTATAAAATGATTGTAAAACATCCAAGATTGATAATATAACAACATGGAACAAGCAAAAATTATAGATTCATTGGAGACATATCAACATCCCCAAGCTTAATTCCTACTCGTCCTCGAGTAGGTAAATGATAAAAACAGAATTTTTGATGTGGAATGCTGCCTAACATGTTCATCACATATTCTTTTGTTTTGTAGCATGGACATTTGAAATTTTTAGATGGTTCAAAGCAATAGTCTACTGTTGACATAGAGACTTTAATACTCAAGCATATCAACAAGCAACCATGTCTTTCAAAATATCAAAACTATAGAAAGTTATCCCTAGCCCATCATGCTCAATCATTGATCCATTCATGAATACTCACTCAAATATTAGCTACACCTAATTCTCAAGTATGATCTTAGTGCCCCCTAGTTTGTGCTTTATAAGAGAAGATGGAGACTCAAGTAAAAAATATAAATTACATAAAGTCAATAGATAGGCCCTTCGTAGAGGGAAGTAGGGATTTGTAGAGGTGCCGGAGCTCAAGGTTTAAATTGATAGAGAAAAATATTTTGGGTGGCATGCCATTCCTGTTAATGAAAATGACCGAGAGATTTCAATATCTTTCCATGTTTGATACATCATAAGCGGTTCCCAAACAGAAAATAAAGTTTATTCCCTTTCCACCATTCTTTCACTTTCCATGGATATCCGAATCAACGACTGCCTTCCATACCAACACTTTCCATGGAATTTATTATTCAACATAAAGTAAATTTCTTGTTCATTTCGGGACCAAGCATCCCTATTACTGCCATACTCTCATGCAATGACAAGTGAATAAACACTCATCTTGAGAATAACACATCTAGCATGGAAAAACATCGGTCACCCCCTTCCGCTTCATGAGCAGTACGAGCACACAAAAAGGAAATTTTATTTTGTAATATTAGAGATGGCACATACAAATTTGCTTGGAACAACATGGAAATACCACATATAGGTAGGTATGGTGGACTCATATGGCAAAACTGTCTTTAAGGATTTTGGATGCACGAGTAATATTTATACTTAGTACAAGTGAAGGTTAGCAAATAGATTGAGAAGCAAGCAACCAAGAAATGAAAAATCACATAAGCGAGCATTAAGCATAACTAACACCGAATAATGAACCATAAGTAGGATTTAATTTCATTGTATAATTATTTACTTTCATGCTTTCATAGGGAATCACAAACCTTAACACCAATATTCTTACTAAGCATAATTACTCACTAACATGACTCACATATTACTATCATCATGCCTCAAAACTATTACAAAGAATCAATTTTAATTTGTCCCATGATCTTCATGAAAGTTTTTATTATATCCCTCTTGAATATCTATCACTTTGGGACAAGTTTCATATATTGCCATTGCTTTTTGACAAGCTCACATAAATTTAAGTGAAGATCATGAGCATAAAAGTTTCATCTCTCAAAATAGTATAAGTGAATCATGAGAGGATTTCTTCAAAATTATTAACTCTCAAATAGGTGTTTCTAGCAAGGATAAAAATCAAAACAAGCAAATACTCAAATAATACAAGACGCTCCAACCAAAACTCATGATATGTGACGGATAAAAATATAGCTCCAAGTAAAATACCGATGGTCGTTAGAACAAAGAGAGGATGCCACTCGGGGGCATACCCAAGCTTAGTTGCTTGTTACTGTTTGGATATTATCTTGGGGTTCCATGGGCATCCCCAAGCTTAGGCTTTTCTTACTCCGTATTCTTGCATCCATCGTGATCTCACCCAAAACTTGAAAACTTCAATCACACTTAACAAAATATTCATGAGATCCATTAGTATAATAAAGCAAATCACCACTCTAAGTACTGTTGAAAACCCATTCATATTTAATTATTTAATTATATATACTATATTACAACTTTACCATGACTTATACCCCCCGATATAAGCCATAGATTCATTACAACAAGCACACAATGCAACAAAAACAGAATCTGTCTCAAACAGAATAGTCTGTAGTAATCCGTAATCTAAGCATACTTATGAAAATAGAACAATTCTGACATATTAGGAAAACTTAAAGAGTTTGTAAATACGATGTTAAAGTTTAGATCATTATCACACCCCAGTAAAAAAGTAAAATTCGTGCACTGGAGGTAAAGTTTCTGTTTCAGATTCAGCATTGTTTCCACTCATCTTATGAATGATCCTAAAGGCTTTACTTGGCACAACCACTAAATAAAACATAAAAAACAATCATAACAGAGGCATAATTGTGCAAACACTCAAAAACATAAAGTAAAATATAAAAATAATTTTTATTCATTGGGTTGCCTCCCAACAAGTGCTATCGTTTTACGCCCCTAGCTAGGCATAACACAAGGAGTTAAGTATTGTCATCTTTATTTTTTAATCCATAGAAGGACCTATTGGTTGATTCATATGGTGTATTAATTCTTGTTCTAGGTAAGTGTTTCATAACCTTTCTAAGTGGAAATTGACATTTTATATTTCCTTCTTTCATATCAATCAGGACACCTATAGTGCGTAAAATGGTCTACCAAGTATGATGGGACAAGACGGATTGCAATTAATATCAAGAACAATAAAATCAATGGGCACATAGTTAATATTTGCAAGAATAATAAAATCATTAATTCTTCCCAAAGGCTTTTTAATAGTAGAGTCTGCTAAGTGCAAATTAAGGGAACATTCTTCAATATTGGTAAGACTAAGCACATCACATAGAGATTTCGGAATTGTTGAAACACTAGCACCCAAATCACATAACAAAGCAATCATAATTTTTAATCTTGACTTTAATGGTAGGTTCCCACTCATCATGCAATTTTCTAGGAATTGAAATCTCTAATTCCAACTTTTCTTCTAAGGATTTCATCATGGCGTCAACAATATGTTTAGTAAAAGCTTTATTTTGTTCATAAGCATGGGGTGAATTTATCTTGGATTGCAGCAAAGAAATACATTCAACCAAGGAGCAACTATCATAATTAAAGTCTTTGTAATCCAAAATAGTGGGCACATCATTAGTTAAAGTTTTGACATCTCGAAACCCACTTTTATCAATTTTTTCATCAAGATTTTCACCCTCCAAATTTGCCGGGGATATACCCCGCAGTATGACCCGGCCGGAAGTATGACCCGGCCAGGACATGGCGACTCACTGGTGACCCGGCCGGGACATGGCGACTCACTGGTGACCCGGTCGAGACTTGGCGACTTACTGGTGACCCGGCGGGCGGGTCAGACGAGCGACAAGGCCCAAGGCCCAACGTGTAAGCCGGCACCAGGCAGCTCACAAGAGAAGGCCCAAATGAGAGAAAGGATTCCCTCGCGAAGGAAACAAGACCCGAAACCCCTATGTCATACTGTAAATACTGCTACCATCTCTAGTCAACGGGTCTTGAGATTTATGGGTCTCGATCATGCTTTGCATGTGAGAGAGGTCTTTTAGTCATCGGGTCTGCGATATTCAAATTCGTGTGTACTTTGCAAATCTCTATGTCATACTTTAAATACTGCTACCACACTCCACTTGGAACTATTCCAAATGGCTGCTCCACTATACGTATCTGATTACTACTAAGAGCCATTTGGATCAGTGTTAAAGCCTGCATCGACGTAACTCTTTACAACGAACTCTTTATCACCTCCATAATCGAGAAACATTTCCTTAGTCCTTTAGTTACTAAGGATAATCTTGACCGTTGTCCAGTGATCCACTCCTGGATCACTCTTGTACCCCTTGACAGACTCATGGCAAGGCACACACAGGTGCGGTACACAACATGGCATATTATATAGAGCCTATGGCTAAGGCATAGGGGATGACGTTTTTCCTTTCTCTTTCTTCTGCCATGGTCGAGCTTTGAGTCTCACTCAACTTCACACCTTACAAATCAGGCAAGAACTCTTTCTTTGACTGATTCATTTTGAACTCTTTCAATATCTTGTCAAGGTATGTACTCATTGAAAGTCTTATCAGACGTCTTGATCTATCTCTATAGATCTTGATGCCAAACAATTAAGCAGCTTCATCCAGGTCTTCCTTTGAAAAACTCTTTTCAAACAACCCTTTTATGCTTTCCAGAAATTCTACATCATTTCCGATCAACAATATGTCATCCACATATGCTTATCAGAAACTCTATAGTGCTCCCACTCACTTTATTGTAAAGACAAGTTTCTCATAAACTATGTATAGACTCAAAAACTTTGATCATCACATAAAAGCATATATTCCAACTCCGAGATGCTTGCTTCAGTCCATAGAAGGATCACTGGAGCTTGTACACCTTTTAGCATCCTTAGGACTGACAGAACCTTTTGGTTGTATCTTATACAACCTTTCCTCAAGGAAGGAAACGATGTTTTGACATCCATCTGCCAGATTTCATAATTGAAAAACCGCAACAACTACTAACATAATTCCAACAGACTTTAGCATCGCTACGAGTGAGAAAGTCTCATCGTAGTCAACTCCTTGAACTTGGCGGAAACTTCTTTGCGACAAGTCGAGCTTTATAAATGGTGACATTCACCATCAGCGTCTGTCTTCATCTTAAAGGTCCATTTGTACTCAACGACCTGCTGTTTAACGTGCAAGTCTACCAAATTCCATACTTGGTTTTTACACATGGATCCTTTCTCGGATTTCATGGCCTCTAACCATTTGTCGGAATCCGGGCCCATCATCGCTTCTCCATAGTTCGTAGGTTCATCGTTGTCCAACAACATGATCTCTAAGACAGGGTTGCTGTACCTACTCAGTAGTAGTACGCGTCCTTGTTGACCTATGAGGTTTGATAGTAACTTGATCCTAAGCTTCATGATCATCATCGTTAACTTCCTCTTCAACTAACTTAGGCTCCACACAAACATCTTTCTGTGCTGCGCTACTCCATGGCTGAAACAAAGGTTCAACAACCTCATCAAGTTCTATCTTCCTCCCACTCAATTGTTTCGAGAGAAACTCTTTCTCGAGAAAGGACCCATTTTAGCAACAAACACTTTGCACTCGGATCTAAGATAGAAGGTATACCCAACTATTCTCAGGGTATTCTATGAAGATGCATTTGTCCGCTTTGGGTTCGAGCTCATTAGGTGAAAACCTTTTTCACATAAGGGTCGCAACCCCAAACATTAAGAAATGACAACTTAGGTTTCTGAATTTGTGTCATCTCAATGGACTTAGATGGTGCCCCTTTTTAAATTGAATGTAGTTGTCTCTAATGCATAACCCCAAAATGATAGTGGCAAATCGATAAGAGACATCATAGTTCGCACCATATCCAGTAGAGCATGACTACGACTTTCGGACACACCATCACACTATGGTGTTCCAAGTGGTGTGAGTTGTGAAACAACTTTCACATTGTCTAAAGTTGTATGCCAAACTCATAACTCAGATATTCACCTCCATGATCATATCGTAGACATTTTTATCTTCTTGTCACGATGATCTTTAAACTTCACTCTGAATTTGTTTGAACTTTTTAAACATTTCAGACTTGTGTTTCATTAAGCAAATAGTCTCATATATACTCAAATCATAAGTGAAGGTAATAAAAAAACGATATCCACTGCACGCCGCAACACTCATTGGATCGCATACATCAACACGTATTATTTCCAATAAGTTACTAGCCTGCTCCATCATATTGAAAAGGGGTTCTTTAGTCATCTTGCCCAAGAGGCATGGTCCACATGTCTCAACCGATTCGGAACCGAATGAGTCCAAAGATCCATCAGCATGGAGTTTCTTCATGCGATTTATACTAATATGACATTTAGCGGTAGTGCCTCAGGAATGTGGTACTATCATTATTAACTTTGCATCTTTTGGCATCAATGTTATGAACATGTGTATTACTATGATCAAGATTCAACAAACCATTCTCATTGGGTGCATGACCATTGAAGGTATTATTCATGTAAACAGAATAACGGTTATTCTCTCACTCAAATGAATAACCGTATTGCAACAAACATTTTCTAATCATGTTCATGCTTAACGCAAACACCAAATAACATTTATTTAGGTTTGTCACTATTCCCGAAGGTAGAGAGAGCGTGCGATGTTGATCACATCAACCTTGGAAACATTTCCAACACACATCATCACCTCACCCTAAGCTAGTCTTCGTTTATTCCATAGCTTTTATTTCAAGTTACTAACATTGAGCAACCGAACCGGTATCCAATACCCAGGTGCTACTAGGAATACTAGCAAGGTACACATCAGTAACTCGTATATCAAAAATACTTTTGTCGATGTTGCCAAACTTCTTATCTACCAAGTATCTAGGGTAGTTCCGCTTTAGCGACCACTCTCTTCATAATAGAAGCACTTAGTCTCGGGTTTGGGTTCAACTTCGGGTTGCTTCATCGGAGCAGCAATTGTCTTGCCATCCATGAAGTTTCCCTCCTTGCCCTTGCCCTTCTTGAAACTAGTGGTTTTACTAACCATCAACACTTGATGCTCTTTCTTGATTTCTACCTTCGCGGTGTCAAATATCGCGAACAGCTCAGGGATCATAATTTCCATCCTTGACATTTTATAGTTCATCATGAAGCTCTAGTAGCTTAGTGATAGTGACTTGGAAAACTATATCAATCACTCTCTTATCTGGAAGATCAACTCCCACTCGATTTCAAGTGATTGTAGCACCCAGACAATCTAAGCACATGCTCAACAATTGAGCTATTCTCCTTCATCTTGTAGGCAAAGAATCTTGTTGGAGATCTCATATCTCACAACACAGGCACGAGCCTGAGATCCCAATTTCAGGTCTTTAGAACATCTCATATGTTCCCTGATGTTCAAAACGTTCTGGAGCCTCAATTCTAAGCCGTAATGCATGACCCACTAAACTATCAAGTAGTCATCGAAACGTGCCTGTCAGATGTTCACAACATTTACAGACGATGCTAGAGGGGTTGGCGCACCGAGTGGTGCATTAAGGACATAAGCCTTCCGTCCAGCAATGAGGACAATCCTCAGATCACGGACCTAGTCAGCAATATTGCTACCAACATCTATCAACTGTATTTCTCTAGGAACATATAAAAATTAAGGGAGCTACAGCGTGAGCTAGTAATCTACAACATAATTTGCAAAGACACTACCGACTATGTTCATGATAATTAGTTCAATTAATCATATTACTTAAGAACTCCCACTCAAATTGACATCCCTCTGGTCATTCGAGTGTCACATGATCCAAATCCACCAACTCAAGTCCGATCATCACGTGAGTTGAGGTGGTTTCAATGGTGAACATCATCATGTTGATCATATCTACTATATGACTCATGTTCGACCTTTCGGTCTCTTGTGTTCTGAGGCCATGTCTGTACATGCTAGGCTCGTCAAGTTTAACCCAAGTGTTCTGCACGTGCAACACTGGCTTTCACCCGTTGTATGTGAACATAGAGTCTATCACACCCGATCATCACGTGGTGTCTCGACACGACGAACTTTCGCAACGGTGCACACTCGGGAAGAACACAATTTATCTTGAAATTTAAGTGAGGGATCACCTTATAATGCTACCGTCTTCCTAATCAAAACAAGGTGCATAAAAGGATTAAGATCACATGCAAATCATAAGTGACATGATATGGCCATGAACTTGTGCTTTTGATCTCCATCCTTAAAGCACCAGCGTGATCTCCATCGTCACCGGCATTACACCATGATCTCCATCATCATGATCTTCATCATTGTGTCACCATCGGGGTTGTCGCTCCCACCATGCTCATACTACTATTGCTACTGCTTAGCGATAAAGTAAAGCATTACATATCGCTTAATGATTGACACACATGTCATACAATAATTACAGAAAACCCTATGGCTCCTGCCGGTTGTCGTACTCATCGACATGCAAGTCGTGATATTCTACACAATACATGATCATCTCATACATCACATATATCTCATCATGTAATTGTCCATATCACATCACAACATACCATGCAAAAACAAGTTAGACATCCTCTAATTGTTATTGCAAGTTTTACGTGTCTGCTACGGGTATCTAGCAAGAACAATTCTCACCTATTTAAAACCACAATAGTGATACATAAGTTGCTTTTCAACCTTCTCAAGGACCGCTTTTGTCAAATCCGATCCAACTAAAGTAGGAGAAACAGACACCCGCCAGCCATCTTTGTGCAACAAAGTTACACGTCAGTCGATGGAACCGGTCTCTCATAAGCGTACGAGTAAGGTTGGTATGGGCCGCTTCATCCCACAATACCGCTGAATCAAAACACGACCAAGGGAGGAAGCAATCTAAGCATCAACGCCCACAAACTCCCTTGTGTTCTACTCGTGATCTCATCTACACATAGACCTCACTCATGATTCCACTGTTGGGGAATGTTGCATGGGAAACAAAAATTTTCCTACGCACACGCAAGATCTATCCATGGTGATGAGTATCTACGAGAGGGAGAGTGGATCTACATACCCTTGTAGATCGCTAAGCGGGAAGCGTTAAGAAATGCAGTTGATGTAGTCGAACGTCTTCGCGATCCAAATCGCCGAGCGTACCGTGATCCCATCACGATCCGTCCTGCGATCCGATCAATCCGTCCAGCGGTCCCATCACGATCTGTCCCGCGATCAAATCACGAATCGTCTCGCGATCTTGATCACGGTCCTTCCGATCTAGCGCCGAACGGACGGCGCCTCCACGTTTAGCACACGTACAACTCAATGACGATCTCCTCCTTCTTGATCCAGAAAGAAGGAGCAGAGAGGTAGATGAGTTCTCCGGCAGCACAATGACGTGGTGGCGGTGGTGGTGAACTAATCCTGCAGGGCTTCGCCTAAGCACCGCAGAACTAATCTAGAGGAGAAATAGATCTAGAGGAAGAAGAGGGCAACACGTGGCAATTTAGGTTGGGGCTGCCCTCAAAAACCTTTAGTATATATATGAGGGAGAGGATAGGAGGCAGCCTAGCTCCTCCTACAAGGAGGGCTTCGGCCGAACTGGAGGGGAGGAGTCCACCTCCTACAATGGAGGTGGACTTCTAGTAGAACTCTCTCCTACTTGGCCCCTACTCCTTCCTCCTGCGCATAGGCCTTCTTGGGCTGGCCTCCCAGCCCACTAGGGGCTGGTGCGCCACCACTAAGGCCCATGTGGCCCCTTGGGGTGCGATGGCCCCACTTGGTGGTCCCCGGAACCCATTCGTCACTCCTGGTACACTGCCGGAAATGCCCGAAACTTATTCGGAGTTCAGACACCACTTTCCTATATATCAATCCTTACCTACGGACCATTCCGAAGCTCCTTGTGACGTCCGAGATCTCATCCAGGATTTCGAACAACCTCCAGTCACCAACATACATAACTCAATACTACCGAAACGTCACCGAACCTTAAGTGTGCAGTCCCTGCGGGTTCGAGAACTATGTAGACATGACCGAGACACGTCTACGGTCAATAAACAATAGCGGGACCTGGGTGCCCATATTGGTTCCTACATATTCTATGAAGATCTTTATCGGTTGAACCTCTATGTCAAGGATTCAGTTAATCTCATATGCTGTTCCGTTTGTTCTTTGGTATGTTACTTGCTCGAGATTCGATCGTCGGTATCTCTATACCTAGTTCAATCTCGTTACTGGCAAGTCTCTGTACTTGTTCCATAATACAAGATCCTATGGCTAACACTTAGTCACATTGCTTGCAAGCCTTATTGTGATGTTGTATTACCGAGTGGGCCCTGAGATACCTCTCCGTCACATGGAGTAACAAATCCCAGTCTTGATCCATGCCAACCCAACAGACACCTTCGGAGATACCTATAGAGCACCTTTATAGTCAGCCAGTTACGTTGTGACATTTGATACACATAAGGCACTCCTCCGGTGTCAGTTAGTTGCATGATCTCATGGTCATAGGAACAAATACTTGACATGCAGAAAACAATAGCAATAAACTGACACGATCATATGCTACGTTTATAGATTGGGTCTTCTCCATCACATCATTCTCCTAATGATGTGATCCTATTATCAAATGACATCTGATGTCCATGGCTAGGAAACCTTAACCATCTTTGGTCAACAAGCTAGTCTATTAGAGGAATACTAGGGACATGGTGTTGTCTATGTATCCACACATGTATCTGAGTTTATGATCAATACAATTCTAGCATGGATAATAAAAGATTACCATGAACAAGGAAATATGATAACAACTAATTTATTATTGCCTCTAAGGCATATTTCCAACACAGGTTTGTGGTTGGTGCAATGGAGTTATTTGTAGTTCATAATGTCCTCTAGCATGTTGTTAAGTTTCATGCCAATAGATGTCATGTAGCATATAGTTTCACTGCTACCAATATGCCTTCGTGATAAAAACTGCTCTGTCCTACACCTTGATAAATTTCACCAAGTCTGAAAACTGTTTAGTTTGATATGTCTTATTGTGAGCTCATTTCCTATTGATCCATGATTCTAATAAACTTGCTTTTAATAGATGAATTGTTAAGCATCATGTAGGCTACATCACCATGTCCTTGTTTTGTATTTTAGGTGGTTGTAGCTTGTTGTTTGTGGGTTGCAATATGCCATGTTGCTATTTTTGGGAAGATTATACCTAAACTTGTATTGGTGACTGTGGTTGAACCATAGCTCCGTTTTGGACATGCCATATATGAAACTTGCTTAGAATTTCATGTAGTTTAATAATACATTGCTGCATTAATGATTTGAAGTGCTTGTGGTTGTCATTTTCATGCATTTTGCATTCATGGCATATTCATCTTGTGTTGGTCATATCTTTTCGACCGTAGCTCCGTTTTAAATGTTCTCTGTATGTAGATCGACTAGAATGGTGTGTACAATTGCTTGGTATAATTTATTATGTTGTTTAAAAAATATAAAATATGGCTATTTCAGATCTGTACCAATTTCAAAATTAACATATGGGCATTTCGGAAACACTATAAGTTGTTTCCGACCTCATTTAAGATGCCTAGACACATGTGTTAGGGCATATTTCTCCCTAAGTGGTTTGGTGATTGATGACAATGCCTTTGCGGACTAATCGTGTGCATTGAGCATTTCAGATATCTCAGGTCTAGGCACAAGACGATTCAGTGCCCCTCGGAAGCTCTCGAAGATGGTTGTTCTTTGCGTTTCTTTTCGGTGGATTTGATTCGTAGGAAAGCCATACTATCAAGAGGGGGTCCACATCGGAAAGATCTAGGTGGAATCAACACGTGCACATCTATTCCCTTGCACCACCTTTCCCTCTCTTCAATGGAGCCCCAACCTGTTTTCCTTCTCTATGCAAAAGGAACGCCTGCGAAGTGTTTGGGTTCAGTGGCCTGCGGTAGTACCGCTCCAGAGAGCGGTAGTACCACAGGCGCCAGCGGTAGTACTGCTCCATGGAGCGGTAGTACCGCTGTCTCCGTCCCTGGCCTCTACACCAGCGGTAGTAGGCGCGGATGTAATTTTTTACTTCCGCCCTACTACGGTAGTACCGCGATTCGCGTCCGGTACTACCGTGCGGACTTTTTTCGCATAGTTTCCCTCTGTGGAGGTTGGCACGGAAGTAGTTTTTTACTTTCGTGCACCTCCAGTGGCTACCGCCGCCAACCGTGCGGTAGTACCACATGAGCTTACAGTAGTACCGCTTCGGAGGTTATACCGCTTGCTAATAGGCAGGGCCAGCTACTCCCGTGCTAGCGGTAGTACCGCACAAGGCTGCGATAGTACCGCAAGCCATCGCGGTAGTACCATGACTTTTGCGGTAGTACCGTGATGCGCGGGCTGAGTGAGTGGATAACGGTTGGCTCTTGTCCCCCACTATAAAAGGGAGGTCTTCTTCTTAAAGAAGCTTACATCTTCTTTCCAAAAACTCCATTGTTGCTCCAAGCTCCATTTTTGCCCGATCTCTCTCCCTAGCCAATCAATCTTGTTGATTTCTTAGGGATAGGTTGAGAAGGCCCCGATCTACACTTCCACCAAGAGAAATTTGATTCCCCCACTAATCCCTTGAGGATCTTGTTACTCTTGGTTGTTTGAGCACCCTAGACGATTGAGGTCACCTTGGAGCCACATTCCATTGTGGTGAAGCTTCATGGTATCGTTGGGAGCCTCCAATTCAGTTGTGGAGATTGCCCCAACCTTGTTTGTAAAGGTTTGATCGCCACCTTGAAGGGCACCAATAGTGGAATCACGGCATCTCGCATTGTGTGAGGGCGTGAGGAGAATACGGTGGCCCTAGTGGCTTCTTGGGGAGCATTGTGCCTCCACACCAGTCCAACGGAGACGTACTTCCCCACAAGGGAAGGAACTTCGGTAACACATCCTCGTCTCCACCGGCTCCACTTTTGGTTATCTCGCATCTTTACTTATTGCAAGCTTTTACTGTGTCATATCTCGTGCTTGCTTGTGTTCTAGTAGTGGTTAGCATCATATAGGTTATTCAACTAGTTGCACATCTAGCTAATTTATTTGATGCTAAACCCTAATTTTTAAATAAAAGTAAAACGTGTTGGTTGCCTATTCACCCCCCTCTAGTCAACCATATCGATCTTTTCAATTGGTATCAGAGCTACGTCTCTTTATTAAGGGTTTCACCACCCAAAGAGTATGGCTGGCGAAGAGGCTCGTGTGGGTGAACTTCCCGAGGCCATGGGTGGGAACATGGTCTCACGCGAGGATTTGAACAAGGCTTTGACCTTACTCAAATCCTCCATGGCTACCGAGGTTCAATCCATGTTTAAAGATTTCCTTAATGCTCTTAAAATGTCTACCGATGCGGGGCAAGTGGTCAAACCCACTAACTCGTCATCGGATGCCAACTCTGATAAGGAGGGGGCTAGTGCCGACAAAGATAACCATGCTCAAAGAGTTAACGGTCCGGGGAGCTTTGCCTTAGTTTCCCGTCCCGTGGTCTATGGAGGACCGGTGCACCCACCTCATATAGTCAATCTCGATCCGCCTCCTAAACTTGTTAAGGATGATTTTGCTAACTGGGTTTTTAGTATCAAGTCTCATCTAGATCACAGCTCAATTCATCTCATGAGTGTCATTGAAGAAGGATACTATCCTCATGATCCACGCAATCTTACTCCAAGAGAACAAGCAGATAAACAACTAAATTCTTCCGCCTTATTCATACTCCAAGCTGCAATTCCTTTTGAAGATCTACCTCACCTGCGACCCTTCACTGTTGCTAAAGAATGTTGGGAACACATCATCTCCATGTACAAGGGCATCTCAAGTATTCAACGGTCAAATTATGAAGTTGTTCTTGATCAGTCAGATGAGTTCGTGATGACAGAGGATGAGGAACCGCGTGAGCTCTACAGAAGGGTGACCGCTCTCGCTGTTTCCCTCAAGGATCATGAGAGCAAGGATGTGGATGACACTTGGATCAAGTGTAAGTTCCTGAAGGCTATCATGCCCTACAACAAGGCCATGTCCGCTGTCATTCGTCAAAGGCCAGACTTTCACACCTTATCATCTGGTGATGTGTTGGATGAATTCATCACAATGAACATCCTCAACAGGACAGCTGACAATGCTCTTTCTCGTGTTCAACGGTCAAGGAAGTCCTCTCCCAATCTTGCATTGAAGGCCAAGGTCAGTCAAGAGGAAGAAGAATAAGAAGAAGAGGTTTGCCCTGAGGACACCAAATATGCTTATCATGAGCACATGGCTCTTGCGTCCATACAATTTTGGGGCAACAAGAGAAACTCAAGACCCAACTTCTCCAAGAACAACTCAAATGGATCAAAGGGAAAGCAACGTGTGAGAACTTGCTACAACTGTGGTAATGTAAGTCACTTTGTGGTGGATTGTCCATATGAGAAGAGGGAAGACAATGGTGGCAAGCTCATTCGCAAAGATAAAGCCAAGTCCTTCCCAAAGAAAACCAACTTTGTCAAGAAGGCTCCCCATAAAGTATTGGTAGCTCAAGAAGAGTATGCCTCAGATGATGATGTTGATGATGAAGACACAAGCGATGAAGGAATGGCAATGGCTTCTGTGGCAATTTCCTCTTCTACCCCGATAAAGGCATCACTCTTCGACGCCCCCAATGAGAACATCGTCGCGAGGTGCCTCATGGCTAAAGGTATCTCTAAGGTAACCTCCAACATCATAACCTCAAACATTAAGGCTTCCATTTCTTCCATTTCATCCTTAGATAATGTGAATGAACTTGAGGAAGGAAAAGAGGATAAGAATGAGTTTGACAAATTCATGGCCAAACTCAAGGGAGAGACCAAGAGGCACTTCATTGCTCTTTGGGACAACTTGGTGAGGCCCATGACACTATTGAGTCTCAAGAAGAGTGTCTTGGGTCATAGTCGTGATTATGCCGACGAGATAGCGGATCTTTCTATTGCTCTTGAGGAAGATCAAGGTTTTCATATGAATCTTGAGGAGTCACAAAATGTTGACCTTACTAAATTACGTAAAGATTATGATCATGCTATTGCTCTTAACCATGCTCTCAAGTCTGAGAAGGTTGCACTTGGGGTGGATCGTGATCGTCTCAAAGTTGAGCTTGAGACACTTGTCAGTGCTCACAAGGCATTGAAGTGTGCTCATACCTCTCTTAAGGAGTCACATGATGAACTCCAAGTGAAACTCACTAAGGAAATTGCCACATGTCCTCCTTTTGTTCTAATTGATAATGCATCTGTTACTAACCCATGTTGTGAGCATGCACACCTTGTGGAGGAAAATTCCAAGCTCAAAGAGCAGCTTAAAAAGGGTTTGGTGACGTGTATCCAAGGTGAGAAGACACTCAATGACCTTCTAACTTCTCAGAAGGAAGTTGTGGCAAAAGAAGGAGTGGGGTTTGTGCCCAAAACGAATGAGAAGAAGGTTGGCACCAAGGAAGCCCCATCGCTCAAGCAGACCTTTCTAAGAGCTGGTGAAGGTCCTCATGGGAAGAAGAAAAACCAAGTTATGTTGGAAAATGCCAAGAAGGGCAAGAGCAAGAACATCCAACCCAACAAGACCGGCGACTTTAACCCCTCTTATGTGTTATGCCGTGCTAGTGATGGGCATGTTTATGCCAAATTTGTTGGTTCTTCTTATGAGTACATTGAATGGTGTATTTGGTTTCCTAATACCCTTGTTGCTAACATGAAAGGACCCATTAAAGAATGGGTACCTAAAGTCAAACATTGATCTCTTGTAGGGGTTTGCTTCCGGCGGAACATCATGGTTGCTCGATAGTGGAGCGACAAATCATATGACTGGAAGCAAGGACTTGGTGGTGGACGTTCATCCTGACACATCTATGGCCACTCAAGTCTTGTTTGGTGATGATGAAATTTAAAAGGTATTGGGTCTTGGCAAGGTGGTAATCTCTCCGGAACTCACCATAAAGAAGGTCATGCTTGTTGAGACCCTCGCATACAATTTACTGTTAGTTTATGAACTCACAACCATGGGTTTTAGTACTTTCTTTGGTATTGACTCTATGACCCTCTTAAAGTAGCTTTTGTTGGGCATGTCGAGAACGGTCTCTATGTGGTGAACTTCTTGGAGCAACCCACTAAGACTACGACTTGCTTAATGGCTAAAGTTGATGTGGGATGGCTCTGGCATCGCCGAATAGCCCATGTTAATATGAGATCTTTGCAGAGTCTCCTCAAAGGGGATCACATCCTTGGACTAACAAATGTGAGTTTTGCCAAAGATCGTGCTTGCAGTGCTTGTATTGAAGGAAAGCTACATGAGAAGGCTCATCGTCCAACCACAACAATATATTCTAAGAGGACCTTAGAGCTCCTTCACATGGATCTCTTTGGTCCTCCATCTTTTGTCAGTCTTGGTGGAAGAAACTATTTTTGGTGATTGTGGATGATTACTCGAGATATGCTTGGGTGTATTTCTTCAAGACAAAGAGTGAGACCCAACAGACCGTCATCGACTTTGCAAATGAAGTCCAATGCCAACATGATGCAAAGATTTTGATGATTAGAAGTGACAATGGCACCGAGTTCAAGAACTACACCCTGAATGAGTTTCTCAGTGACGAAGGGATCAAGCACCAATATTCCACACCTTACACCCCTCAACAAAATGGTGTTCCTGAGAGGAAGAATAGGACGTTGATTGATGCGGCAAGAACCATGATGGCAGAGTTTAAATCTCCATACAACTTTTGGGCCGAAGCCATCAACACAGCGTACCATGCATCTAACCGGCTCTATCTTCGCAAAGGGTTGAACAAGACCCCGTATGATATTCTTACCGGGAACAAGCCCAACCTCACATACTTTCGGGTATTCGGTTGTAAGTGTTTCATTTTCAAGAAAGGTGCTCGTTTGTCTAAATTTGAATCTAGAGCCCATGAGGGCATATTTGTTGGTTATGCTGCAAACTCTCATGCTTACCGTGTCCTCAACAAGTCCACTGGACTCATTGAGGAGACGAGTAACGTAGAGTTTCATGAAAATAATGGCTCCCAAGTGGAGCAAAGTGGTCTTTGTGATGTAGGTGATGAAATTCCTCCCCAAGCCATAAGAAGAATGGGTGTGGGATACTTCCTACCCGTTGAGGAACCCCTTGTGGCCGAAGGAGAAGGACAATGTTCCACTCAAGTGGAACCATCACCGACGCAAGACCCATACGCTTCCAAAGAACAAACTGAAGGTCCTCTACCACATGAACAAGATCAAGGGCAAGATCAACTCACTGATGATGGTGTCTCACCAAGTGATGCCCAAGATCAAGTTCCTGTCTCCGAGCAATCTCAAGATCAAGATCTTCTTCAAGATCAAGAGCAAGCTCAAGAAGGCGCTAAAGATAATCAAGAGAATGTCTCACGGAATGCTTGTCCTCAACCTTCCATGGAAGAAATCTTAGAGAGTCAAGCCACCAAGAAAGCCGCCAAGAATGCCAACAAGCTCAGAATTAGACAACATGTGTTGGAGAACGTCTACGGTGACTTGAAAAAAGGGGTAACCACTCGTAAACAATTAACAAACTTTTGTGAACATCACGCATTTGTTTCTTGCATTGAGCCCCTTAAGGTTCAAGATGCGCTCGAGGATATGAAGTGGGTTGAAGCTATGCACGATGAACTCAACAACTTCAAGCGTAACCAAGTGTGGCGACTGGTGCCAAGACCTAAGGAGAATCACAATGTTATTGGAACAAAATGGATCTTCAAAAACAAGCAAGATGCAAACGGTATTGTCATTCGCAACAAGGCATGACTTGTGGCACAAGGATACTCCCAAGTCGAGGGTATCGACTACGGTGAAACATTTGCTCCTGTTGCTCGCCTTGAATCTATTCACATGTTACTTGCATATGCCTCTCATCATAATTTTAAATTATATCAAATGGATGTCAAGAGTGCTTTTCTTAATGGTCCCCTTAAGGAGTTGGTATATGTCAAGCAACCCCCGGGGTTTGAGGATCCCAAGTTCCCCAATCATGTATATGTTCTCGATAAGGCTCTCTATGGCCTTATACAAGCCCCACATGCGTGGTATGAGCAGCTTACCGAAATGTTGCAAGATCGTGGGTTTGAAATTGGGAAAATCGACCCCACTCTTTTTACAAAGAGGGTCAACGGGAACTTGTTCATATGCCAACTATATGTTGATGATATTATTTTTGGTTCTCCTATCAAAGCTTTCAATGAAGAGTTTGCCACTTTGATGACAAACAAGTTTTAGATGTCCATGATGGGAGAGTTGAAGTACTTCCTTGGCTTCGAAGTCAAGCAACAAAGTCAAGGTACTTTCATCAATCAAGCCAAATACACTCAAGACATGCTCAAGAGGTTCAAGATGGATGAGCTCAATCCTCCTAAGGCCAACACTCCCATGCCACTCAAATGCCATCTTGACAGCGATCCCAATGGTAAAGTGGTGGATCAAAAGGTATATCGCTCCATGATAGGATCGTTGCTTTACCTTTGTGCATCTAGACCGGATATCATGTTAAGTGTGTGTATTTGTGCACAATTTCAATCCGCACCTAAGGAGAGTCACCATGTGGCTGTCAAGCAAATCTTTCGATATTTGGCTCATACCCCAAACTTTGGCTTATGGTATCCCAAGGGGGCTTCGTTTGATCTCGTTGGCTATACTGACTCGGATTGGGCGGGAGACTGTGTGGATAGAAAGTCCACTTCCGGAGGCTGCGAATTTCTTGGTCGGTCTTTGGTAAGTTGGTCTTCAAAGAAACAAAATTGGGTTTCTCTCTCGTCCACCGAGGCCGAGTATGTAGCTGCTGCCAGTTGTTGTGCTCAGATTCTATGGATGAGGCAAACTTTAAAGGATTACGGTGTCCATTGTGACAAAGTGCCTCTTTACTGTGATAATGAAAGTGCCATTATGATCTCTAGCAACCCAGTTCAACATTGCAAGACGAAGCATATTGATATTCGTCATCACTTTCTTCGGGAACACGTCAAGCGGGGAGACATCAATGTTACTCATCTGAGCACTAATGAGCAACTTGCTGACATTTTTACGAAGCGTTTAGATGAAGCAAGATTTCGCGAGTTAAGGCATGAGCTAAATATCATTGATGCGAGCAATGTGGATTGACTTAGTGCACGCCTCCCCACACTCTTCACTATATCTTGTCTAGGTGTAGGCATGGATTTAGGGGGAGTCTAGTTCTCTCAATGAACTATTTCTCCTCCTTATTATGCATAAACTAGTCAAAGTCTATCACTTGCCATTTGTGATGGTTACTGTGCTTATAAGATGAGTCTTGGTCATGGGCCCAAGGATAATTCTTCGCGGTGCCATACCATCTGACTCAAACATAGGTGGCTATAGGGCCAGCGCCCTCTCTTCATGTGAAGTCAAGGCCCATCGGTTGGTCCTCTTTATTCTCTTCTCCGATGGACCATGCTCGTGTTTTATCCTAGATTATAGTTTTTCTTGTCTCGTGTGTTGTGCGGATTTTGGCGATCTTCCTATTTCTTATTCTATTTTATTGTCGAGTTTATTCACGAAGAAGGCAGCATGGTACTACCGTGGAGGGGCGCGGTACTACCGCTGGAGCGGTACTACCGCTTACCGCGCAGAAGTAAAAAATTACTTCCGCCCGTTGAGCGGTACTACCACAATGAGTGTGGTACTACCGTTGAGCGGTTCTACCGCGATGACCCGCGACACTAACGCAACAACGAGCGCGTGTGGGGGTTAAGAGCGGGCAAGGGGGTTTCTCATCCCCCATACCCCATTTTCTCTCTTCCCCTCACGTCTCTCTCTCCCTCCTCCTCTCAACTGCCGTCGGATCTCCATCTCCGGCCACCCGATTCTTATTTGCTCAGGTGGGATCGTTCCCCACATTGTCCTCTTGCAATGGACCCCGGTATTTCCCCAATCCCCTCTTGTTTTGCCTCTCTATTTTTGAATCTAGGCTTTTGGGGAAATATGAGATGGTCTAGCTTTGTTTGGATCCGATCTATGCATAAGGAGATGTTTTGTGAGTGTTAGTGCGTTAGAAGTGCGTATTGATAGGATTAAACGGGGTATTTTTTGATCTAGAATAGTACCAATACGATCTAATCTGTGTTTTTGCGCAGTTCCGCAGGCGCCATGGTACTACCGCTCGCGCGGTACTACCGCGTCATGAGCGGTACTAATTTTTTACTTCCGCTGCGAGGCGGTAGTAAATTTTTTACTTCCGCTCCAGCCACGGTACTACCGCTCTAGCGGTACTACCGTGTCTGAAGTGGTACTAATTTTTTACTTCCGCTGTCGGGGCGGTAGTAAAAAATTACTTCCACTCCAGCCACGGTGTCGTGGTTTTATCACGGCAGATGTTCGGGTGAACGGACTTCGGTTCGAGGCCATCGCCAATGGGGTGGACTCAAAGGGGTTAGTCGGGACGAAAGACATGGATTTACCTAGGTTCAGCCCCTCAAATCGAGGTAATAGCCTACGTCCTACTTGTGTTTGTATTGCATGCGTATCGATTACAAGGGGCCTAAAGCTTGACCTAGTTCTCGATTGCCTGTCCGCTAAGTCACCCCAGGTCTGCCTTTATATAAGAGGTCAAAACATCCGGGTCGTTACAATTGCTAACCGAGTCTCTCTCTATCTTTTTGTTCAAGCCGTCTGTGAGTCGGCTTGCACGCCCGGGTCTTCTTAGTCCGGGCCGTCATACGGCCCACACCGTGAGCTGCCTATCCTCTTGGGCCACTTAATCTTACGGCTCACCTTTGGGCCGGTTCACGAGCCAATAACATGACCTGGAGCCTCTTCGGCGGGTTACATCCCCAACATTAGGCCCCAGGTTGAATTGAGCTTTCTCACTTCATCCTTCTCTTCCACTTTTGGCGAGTCGCCCGGAAATGACCCGGCGTGACGTCATGAGATCTGCTGACGTGTCACCAAATCTTTCACTTAACTGTCATCCCGAGAATCGAGGCGTCCACCTCGGTCGAACAGTGTCATCGCCTGGATTTTCGCGCTTTACTTAACCCCCTTTTAAATATGACCCGTGCGGGTCAGGGTTTCCCATTCTCCCGCTCGTGCCTCTGTTTCTTCGTCTTCTTCCTGTCGCCGCCCCAGCGTCTTCGAGCTCTTCTCCGACGCTGTCCGTACATCATCCCCGACCTTGGCCGCTGCATCACCCTGAACGTACCAGAGATCCGTCCGCCTCTGCCGCGCCATCTTCGGTGAGTGTTCCTGCTACCTAGATGGTCGCCGCCGTAGTAGGGTTTTCACCGATGCTCCGCCGCCATCGTTCGGGCTCCAACACCGTTATCGCCAGTGCATCTCGACGCCGCTAACGTCTTTAGAATGCGCTCCTGCTCCGCCACCGCACGCGGGTCGGTCGCGCGTAATGCACGGGCCACGATGGCCCCAATCCGTTTCTTTTTTCCTCCGCTGTTCATCGCTAGGTCAGAAATAAAATTCATTTTCTCTGCTTTTGTAGATCCGTAGATATAGTGACATTTTGCGGAATCTATTTTTAGGACTTAGCCAATTTTTCGACCTTCCCTTTCCCTGTTGAGTCGCCAAGCTTCTCCGGCTCTTATCAGCCGGGTCTTCCGCTTTATCCGTAGAGCCCTTTAAACTGTTAAGCCCTCAAAAATATTTGCTTGCGCTTCGACTCATCGCGCCTTTTATCTTGCATAGCTCTTAAGCCGCCAACATGTCTCGTGCGTCTAACTCATGCAACTGGGTTGGGTCATGCATTACGGAGGACTTTTTGTCAGATTTTGTTCACGTGGGTACTCTTCCTCCTAAGGAAGTCATTAGCTGGCGGGTCCCAGGTGACGAGATGCGGCTCAAACCTCAACAAGGTGAAGTGGTGATTTTCTCTGACCATATTGAATGAGGGTTCGTGCCTCCCGGCTCAAAATTCTTTCGGGACGTCCTTCACTGTTATAAGCTTCACCCGCAAGACTTGGCCCCCAATTCCGTCTCAAACATATGCAATTTCCAAGTGCTCTGTGAAGCTTACCTTCAAATCAAGCCGTCTGTGGGATTCTTTCGGGAGTTCTTTTATGCTAACCGGGAAACTGAAGTGAAAGCCGGCCCGTGCCTAGAACTTGGAGGCATATCCATCCAACGGCGTAGGGATATCATCTTTCTAGCTACACAGATACCGAGTCACCCCAAGGACTGGAACAGGACCTGGTTCTATTGCAAGGACACCACTCTTGAGAACGAGCGTCCTTTGTCGGGTTATCGTCCTTCCCGGCTCACAACAACATCAGATCTTCCTGGCCAGCTATCAGCTTTAGAACACACAAGATATGAGCCGACCCATGCCAAAATCAAGGCTCTCATGGCCAACGGCTTAATCGGGCTGGACCCGATCCGCTGCTGGATTTCCTGGCAGATTATGCCTTTGAGTCATAGAAGCCGACTCATGTGTGAATATAAAGGCAAGTATGATAGCTCATTATGCTTTAGCCGATCCACATTGAAATAAAATGACATTACCCTCGCCATCCAGAGCCTTGTCCATGAAGCTTCCGGATCATGTAGCGAAATCGGCCTGGCACCTTTTAGTGCCAACAATCCGGCTCCCGATGTAAGTTTAATCTCTTCTCTTCCGTCTCTTAGACGTTGTTTGCACTTTGCTGATTTGATATTCACTCTTCGGGTCACTCTTATAGGCCGACTCAGACTTCTGGAAGAGGGAACATCTTGCTCCTCCGAAGAAATCCAGGAAGCAGGTCCCAACTAAGAAGGCTAAAAAACATGTCCCGCAAGATAATTTTTTTGACCCGCCACCATCATCCAGCTCAGAGGTAAAGTTTCAACTGTCTTGCTTGATCTTTTACCTTCCTATTTTAACACTTACTTTACTCACAGGATGAAGTGGAGACCAGCCGTGCCAATGCTCCTGAGGTAAATTACTTTTCCTCAGGCTTAGAATGTTTCATCCCCCGAAAGTCGCGGCGGGTTATCAGAAAAGTTCCTATTTCTCACCCTCTTACTTATCTGGCTCCCGATTTCCTCTTAAAAAAGCAACAACAAATCGAGCGTCGACAGACTCGAAGCACCGGCTCTACCGAGCTCATGCCCGGGTTGCCAAACTCTCCGGCTCCCAAGAAACGCCCCGCCGAGGTTTAAACCCCTTCTTTTCCTTTATCTTTCCTTTGTAAACTTAATACTCTCTTCACCTTTCTGTTTTATTTTTGCAGAAATCTCCTTCCTCCGGTGACTCTTCGGAGTCAATCATACCACCACCCAAGATTAATCCGCTGTAAGCATCTAGATATCCGGCTGTTACTATGATAGCAATATCTTCAACTGCTGATTCTTCTTCTTTTTTGCAGTGCTCAAGCTAAATGTCGCAAGGCCAACAAGCCCTCCTCCGGCCCAGTTATTGAAGTACCGGAGCCCAAGCAACCGGAAGAAACTCAATCGGAAGAAAACCCACCGTCTGCCTCCGCAGAGCCGGCCGCTGAAGATGTCATCATGGAGAGCCCTCCAAGGGCTCCTTCCAAGCCGGCGACTCCTGCCAAGACCCTTGACACCCCGGATGTTGTTATCATCGGGTCTGGTCAACAAACGCCTCCGGCTCATGTGTTGACCAAACATACAAAGCCGGCTGAAGCTTCAAAGAAACTGATCTTCGATTCTTCATGCGAGAAGATGACCGTTGAAGAGCTACACGCTGGGTACATAAACTGGGTTACCACCAGCCGGGATTTGGAACTTCGGTTGATCTCTTCCATGAAGACAAAATATGAGGTACTTTTCCTTCTTTACTATATCCTTTCTTAGCCCCCAAGATCTGGCTTAACGTATTGAATCGTTGAGCCGGGTCTTTCTGTGACCTCCTGCAGAGATTGTCATGTCAAATTCCTTTAAAATTGCTTTAGCTTTGTATTGTAAGTAAAGTGAACTGCCAATCGTAGCCCCCAAGGGTCGTCTCAGATTATATTTGAGCCGGGCCTGTAATGTAGATAACTTGAAGATGTAATCATAGCCCCCAAGGGCCGGCTCAAACTTGATCAAGTTGAGTCGGTGCTTCCATTATTAGCACATTTAAGAGCCATAATATAGCCCCCAAGTTCCGGATTAGCTTCGAAGGAAATAAACCTGAACTGCATACTTGCAAGATCAAATATACATTAGCCCCCAAGTGTCAAATATATTGCTTGCAATCTGTTTGAGACTTGTATTTGCTTTTAACACTCGTCCGACATTTTAGCGGATTATCCTGTATTTTGATGTATTATAGGAAGCTTTGAATGAAGCCGGGTCTCAGCTGACGGATCTGAGGGCCAACTTGGCAGCTCAGCAAGAAGCTCGAAGTATCGTGGATGAAAAATGCCGGCTTCTCTTAGAGGAACTGGCCAGTGTCACCATCGAGCTTAGCTCTTTAAAAGAGACGGTTGAATCTGAAAAGGCCGCCTTAACCAAACGGGCGGACGACGCTGAGAAGCGGCTTACAGCCATGGCGGATGAACTTCAAGGTCTGAAACAACACATTGCAAAGATGTCAGCTGCCCTATTTGGTAAGCTTTCTTGTTTACTTTGTACTGTTTAGTATTGTTAGTGAAAAAACTGGCGGCTCATTAATTTTATCCGACTCATCCAGGTCCCAGGAGCCGGCAGTTGGCTTCTGATAGTCTTCTACCACTGAAGGCCATTTATACTTTTGCAGAGCAGTTATACTGCGGCACCATCTTCACGATCAAGAGTGTGCAGTACAAGGAGAAGATCCCCACTGCTCTGAAAGGGGTCTTGGAACTCTTCTCTACAATGCCTAAGCAGATTGAAGAGCTCAAGAAGTCCGCCTTCCGCCAAGGAGCCATTGCTGGTTTGAGCCGGGCTCTTGCCTTCGCTCCCGAGCTAACGCCGGCTGAAATGATGGATGTTTATCCGTCTAAAAGAGATGACGGCTCAGTTTTCATCGAGGAAGATTATACCCGGTGTGTCAAAGAGTCGCGCTATTTGGCTCTGTTCTGGTGGATGAAGCTGATTTGAGCACCTACCAGGCGGCTTATGATGCAGAGGAGAAGAGAATCCGCGGGCCTCTCTATGAGTGGAAAGATCTGACACCCGCCCGCAGTAAGGATCTCTTTCCTTGTGAGCTTGACGCGTCTCCGTTCCTTGAGGGGTCATTTGCTGTTCTGGCTGACTGTAACTGGGACTTGGGCAATCTTCACATAAAGCCAGCAGAAGACCCGGAGCAGGATGAGCCGCCAACAACTGAATTGTAATCTTTCAGCCTTTCTGAGCACAGCCTTATGTAATGACCTGCCGTGGGTGGTTGACAGTGCTTTTGCTCCTTCTGAGAGTATCTTTTGTAATAGAGTAAACATGACTCTGCCACTTGGTGGCCATATATATTTGCACCTCTCTGTGTTTTAATGTGTTGCCGGCTCTTTAGGGATATACCTTTGAAATTTTCTAATGAGGGGTGTCTGTCTTTTAAGACGCCATTCCTTTCTCCAGAATATTAAAGCCGGGCAATCTCTTTGAAACCTTTAAATTTTGTTGACCGAAGCAACATGGCCCCGGCTCTCATCGGGCGAAGTCATTATAGAGCCGGTTGTCTTTAGGATAATGTAAGCTATACCTGATGTTAAGAAGCCTCTATCGACAACTGCGACTATTGATGAGCCGGAACCTTTGAGGAGAGTTTGGCTGTGTAGCCCCCAAGTGTCGGGTAGTTTCGCCTGCGGCAACCCGGGACTTATAATTGCCTTGCTCTGACCCGGCTTTGATAAGCCGGCATGATACAATACGCGATGATGATCTTTCCTTCCTCAAAAAATTCATATGACGGCTCTTGTGCGTGGATCCGAACGGTTAAACTCATACCAGTTCAGGGTCTCTGTCGAGATTGGTCGTCAATTATTTGAACCGGCTCAGGGTCTCTAGGCGAGACTGGTCGTCAATTTCTTGAACCGGCTCAGGGTCTCTAGGCGAGATTGGCCGTCAATTTCTTGAACCGGCTCAGGGTCTCTAGGCGATATTGGCCGTCAATTTCTTGAACCGGCTCAGGGTCTCTAAGCGAGATTGACTGGTAAGAGTATAGTGAACACCAGCTGTCAATGGGAGATGTAAGCTATACCCCAAGGCAAGAAGCCTCCATCGACAACCCGCGGCTAATAATTAGCCTGAGACGGCATAAAGCCGGCTGTTTGAAAGGAGAAGTAAGCTATACCTGAAGGTAAGAAGCCTCTTTCAACAGCTACAGTTGATAAGCAACTGAATTTTGGCGTAAACGCTGGTAGTTAGGGTGAGATAAGCGAACCCGTCGGTAAGAAGCCCCCTTCGACAACCGCGGTTAATAAGTAACCGGAAGTGGCATAAAGCTGGCCATTAGGGTGAGATAAGCGATACCCGTCGGTAAGAAGCCCCCTTCGATGGCCACAGTTGATAAGCAACTGGAATTTGGTATACACGCTATTGTCTTAGGGCACTATAAGCTATACCAAAAGGTAAGAAGCCTCCGTTAACAATCAGCGCTTAATGTAACCAAACTAGGCATAAAGCCAACTGTGCAAGGGAGAAGTAAGCTATACCCGGAGGCAAGAAGCCTCCTTGCAACAGTTTAATGACAGCTGGCTGTGCAAAGGAGAAGTAAGCTATACCCGAAGGCAAGAAGCCTCTTTGCAACATCGTTTAATAGGGCATAAAGCCGAAGGGTAGATCAGCCGTTTTGACGGTGAACAACCCTCTTCAACTCAATTTTTTTGAACCGGAAGATTTTATCTTGCTTGTACAAAGGTGTACATAAGAGCAGAGGCCCAGTCTTGTACGAGGATGCTAGCTTTTTACTCATGTGCTCATGATATATACAATGATAGCGGCTTTCAACCCCTGTTAAGTAAAGTATGGTCGTAGATGTGCGATATTCCAGGGTCGCAATGTCTCTTGTCCCGCGGTTTCCGACTCATCTCTGACATCCATGAGGTAATATGACCCGTTGTTAAGGTTCCTGCTAACCACAAAAGGCCCCTCCCATGGTGGAGATAACTTATGCATTCCAGACTGGTCTTGAATCAACCGGAGCACCAGGTCACCTTCTTGGAACATCCGAGTCTTTACTCTGCGGCTATGATAGCGTCACAGGTCTTGTTGATAAATTGCCGACCTGGCTGCTGCTAACTCTCGTGCTTCATCCAAGGCGTCCAACGCATCTAGGCGGGCTACCTCATTGTCCGTCTCAACATAAGCCGCCACCCTTGGTGAGTCGTGCCGGATGTCACTGGGTAGAACCGTCTCAGCACCGTACACCATGAACAAAGGTGTAAAACCTGTAGATCTGTTAGGTGTAGTTATGATGCTCCATAAGACGGAAGGCAACTCCTCAACCCAACATCCGGGTGTCCGTTTCAAAGGAACCATGAGCCTTGGCTTGACACCTCTCAAAATTTCCTGATTGGCTCGCCCTGCCTGACCATTAGACTGTGGATGTGCCACGGCTGAAACATCAAGCCGGATATGCTCTTTCTCACAGAACGTTTTCATAGCTCCTTTGGATAAATCAGTCCCATTGTCTGTAATAATATTGTGTGGGTAACCAAAACAATAAATCGGCTTCTTAATAAATTGAACCGCCGTAGCTGCGTCACATTTACTGACCGGCTCTGCCTCTACCCACTTAGTAAATATATCAACCGCCACCAGGAGGTGCGTTTTCTTATCCTTAGATCGCTTGAAAGGTCCTACCATATCAAGCCCCCAGACCGCAAACGGCCAAGTGATTGGTATCATCCTCAACTCTTGAGCTGGAACGTTAGCACGCTGGCCGAATTTCTGACAGCCGTCACACATGCAAACTAAGTCCTCTGCATCCTTGTGAGCCATCAACCAGAAAATCCCATGTTGGAAAGCTTTAGCCACCAAAGATTTTGACCCGGCGTGATGCCCACAGTCGCCAGCATGAATTTCATTCAATATTTGCCGGCCCTCCTCTGGTGAGATGCAGTGCTAAAAGACACCCATCACACTACACTTATGTAACTCACCATTGACAATCGTCATAGACTTAGAATGCCGAGTGATCTTCCTAGCCAGATCCTCCTCTTGAGGTAACTCGCCGCGTGTCAGATACGCCAAATAAGGAATAGCCCAGTCTGGGGTAGCATGCAGAGCCGCCATCAGCTCCGCCTTCGGGTCAGGAATAGCCAGATCCTCCTCAGAAGGTATCTTGACAGTCGGATGATGCAATACATCCAAAAAAACATTAGGTGGTGCCGGCTTTCGTTGAGAACCTAACCGTGACAAGGCATCAACCGCCTCATTCCTGCGATGATCAATGTGATCCACCTGGTACCCCTTGAAGTGACCGGCAATGATATCAACCACCTGTCGATAAGCCGCCATCCGCGGATCCTTGGAGTCCCAAGTGCCTGAAACTTGCTGAGCCACCAGATCTGAGTCGCCTAAACACCTGACCCGGCTTAAACTCATCTCTTTAGCGACTCTGAGACCATGGAGCAGCGCTTCATACTCAGCTGCATTATTAGTACAAGGGAACATTAACCGGAGCACATAACAAAACTTGTCACCCTTGGGGGAGGTGAGAACAACTCCTGCCCCGAACCCTTCTAGCTGCTTGGATCCATCAAAGTGTATAGTCCAATACGTGTTATCCGGCTTCTCTTGAGGGGCTTGACATTCAGTCCAATCATTTATGAAATCCACCAAAGCTTGATACTTAATTGTTGTACGAGGAACATACTTGATGCCAAAAGGACTCAGCTCTAAGGCCCACTTGGCAATCCTCCCTGTAGCCTCTCTATTTTGAATGATATCCCCTAACGGGGCAGAACTGACCACTGTTATTTGGTGCCCCAAAAAGTAATGTTTTAACTTGCGATTGGCCATGAAAACTCCATATACTAACTTCTGCCAATGCGGATACCTCTGTTTAGACTCTGCCAAAACTTCACTGATGTAATAAGACGACCTTTGCACAGGATACTCTTTCCCTGCCTCCTTGCGCTCAACCACAATTGCTACACTGACTGCTCTATTGTTAGCCGCCACATAAAGGAGCAAAGGCTCTTTCTCAACCGGAGCGGCTAACACTGGTGGCTCAGTCAACTGCTTTTTAAGAGCTTCAAGTGCTTCGGCCGCTGTTGCGCTCCATTTAAACTTGTCTGTCTTCTTCATCATCTGGTATAAAGGAATAGCTTTCTCCCCAAGCCGGCTTATGAAGCGGCTCAACGCAGCAATCCGCCCTGCAAGGCGCTGAACGTCATTAATACACATCGGCTCACCCAAAGAAGTGATGGCCTTAATCTTATCCGGGTTAGCCTCAATGCCATGCTCAGAGACCAAGAAACCCAAAAGCTTTCCTGCTGGAACACCAGACACACTTCGTCGGGTTAAGCATCATCTTGTAGACCTGGAGATTATCAAAGGTTTCTTTCAAATCCTCTAAAAGAGTTTCCTTCTTTCTGGACTTAACCACGATGTCGTCTACATAAGCATGGAAATTTCGGCCAATCTGACTGTGGAGGCAATTCTGCACACAACGTTGGTAAGTCGCCTGGGCACTCTTGAGCCCGAAAGGCATGGAGACATAGCAGAACGCGCCAAAAGGTGTAATGAACGCCGTCTTCTCCTGATCCTTTATTGCCATCTTGATCTGATGATACCCTGAATAAGCGTCCAGGAAGCATAAACTTTCACATCCGGCTGTTGCATCAATAATTTGATCGATACGAGGGAGCGCAAAAGGATCAGCCGGGCAAGCCTTGTTAAGGTCCGTGTAATCTATGCACATACGCCACGTGCCATTCTTTTTTAGTACTAGCACCGGGTTAGCCAACCACTCTGGGTGAAAAACTTCCATGATAAAGCCTGCGGCCAAGAGCCGAGCAACCTCCTCCCCAATAGCTTTACATCTCTCTTCGTTGAAACGTCGTAGAAATTGTTTGATCGGCTTAAACTTTGGATCCACATTGAGATTGTGCTCAGCGAACTCTCTCGGTACACCCGGCATGTCAGAAGGCTTCCATGCGAAGATGTCCCGATTCTCACGGATGAATTCGATGAGCGCGCTTTCCTATTTGGGATCCATGTGAGCCCCAATGAAGAACTGCTTGGATGGATCACCCGGATTGAAATCTACTACCTTGGTGTCATCCGTTGAAAACTTGAGTGGTGGCTCAACTTCTGTCGTAGGCTTCTTGAGCGGGGTCATATCCTCCGGATCAACGTTCTCCTTGTAAAATTTCAGCTCCTCCTGAGCACAACTAGACTCTGCATAAGCCGCATCTCCTTCTTCCCACTCAAGAGCCGTTTTCCTGTTACCGTGAATGGTAATTGTGCCATTTAAGCCGGGCAATATGAGTTGCAAATAAACATAGCAAGGCCTAGTCATAAATTTAGCATAAGCCGGCCTCCCAAATAGCGCATTATAGGGACTTTTGATTTTGACCAGTTCAAACCACAAAGACTCCACCCTGTAATTATGCTCATCACCAAAAGCTACTTCCAACAAAATCCGGCCCATCGGGTATGCTGATTTACCTGGGACCACACCATGAAAGACGGTGGAGGAAGGTTTAAGATCCTTGTCAAGCAATTTCATCCGCCGGAAAGTGTCATAGTAAAGGATGTTGATGCTGCTACCTCCGTCCATAAGCACTTTATTCACCATATAGCCATTCACCTGAGGGGCCACAACCAGAGCCAGCTAGCTCGGGTCATCCACCTGCGGCGGGTGATCCTCCCGGCTCCACATTATATCATATTCAGACCACGGCAAATATCGTGGGAGAGCCGGAGCAACCGTATTAATCGCTCGCCTCCGCAACTTCTTGTCTCGTTTACTGTGACCAGTCGTGAATACGTGATACTGCCCAGAACTGAGCTACTTCAGGTTACTCTGAAACCCGGACTGATTGCGCTACTGCTGATTGTTGTTATTGCCGTTGTTGCCAGGATGCTGTTGGTGCCCCCCTTGGTTATTCTGACCTGGATGCCCGCTTCCTGAACTGCCAGCGCTGAACCCAGCCCTTGACCCACCGTGCCCTGAGCCGCCGGGCGGGCCACCGCCCTGGTTATTACGCGGTTGGGAATGCTGGTTTTTGAATCTCTACATGATAAAGCAATCACCCCATGCATGCAACGCCAGCTTATCAGGCATGCTGTGCTCCGAACAGGGCTTCCAAAGCGCCTCCTCTAAATTAAAAGGGGCCCTATTCCTTCGCTTGAATTTTCCACCCCCTTGGGATGATTCTGTCCTGTGTTGGTATTTGCCACTAATTCGGATCCACCATCAGCGCTCTTCCGCTTATTCTGATTCCCATTGTTCACAAAACCTTTTCCTTGATTGGTTTTCTTCCCTTGATTGGCTTTCTCATCATCTGAACCCGGATCCTTGGTGTTATCTGAGTCGGCATACTTCGTCAAGGCCATCATGAGCTCTCCCATATCCTGACATGTGCGCTTGAGCCGGCCGAGCTTCTGTTTCAATGGAACAAAATGACAATTCTTCTCTAAGATAAGCACCGCTTGAGCCGCTGTGATCTGCTCTGAAGAGTGAATAATGGTCGACACCCACCGGACCCAATGATGGGCCGACTCATTCTCCTATTGAACACAGTGGTCCAGATTGACAATAGTCATAGGCTGCTTACAGGTCCCCTGGAAATTCTTTATAAACTTCACTCTCAGCTCCGCCCATGAGCTTATTGTGTTAGGCGACAGACCTTTCAGCCATGTACGGGCCGGACCCTCAAGCATCATGATGAAGTATTTTGCGCATACTGCCTCACTAACATCCAGCATCTCCATGGCCAGCTCATAACTTTCAACCCACGCCTCCGGGGTAGATCAGCTGTGTAATTCGGAACCTTTCGAGGCCCCTTAAAGTCTTGGGGCAGCCGTTCACTCCTCAGAGCCGAAGTTAAACATGGCACCCCTACAACTCTGGTACTAACTACTCCCATTGACACGGAAAGCACCGGCTCTGGACGGGCTGCAGCTATCTTCGCCTCTCGCCTGCCTCCCGCCTGGTCCATGATGGCTTGTGCATCCATAGCCGCCCTATTGTCCTCTGGTGGTCCGTGGCGCGGGTGACTGCTGGAACACGCCGGCGACTCATAACGCCGGCTGAAACTTCGACTGGGGAGGGGGGTAGAGTGAACCCGACTCCGGCTGTGCGTATACTTCTCTTGCTGGGCCATGGCCGTCTGTAAATATCCAATGGCGTTCCGCACTTCCTCCGCAAAGTGTGCCTCATCTGGGATGGGGATTGTCTCAAGCCGAGCGGCCGCTGCTACCATGTTCTTGGCCGGGTTAGAATAATGACCAGACCCGGTGTTGGAAAAGCCCTAGGTGAGATTTGGTTATGCCGGGGTGGATGAGTCGTTGGGTGCTCCATCGGGCGGCTCTCCGGCGCACCCATGACCCGCCCCGCTCCAAGGGTGTTAAAAAGGTTCCTCGCTTCATAACGTTCTGGCAGACGGGATTGATGCCTCCTCCGATGCACTGCAGCTGCTGACCTCTGCTCTAGCTCCAGTCGGAAAGCGTCTGCCTTGATACGCTCCGCTTCTTCCTCCATCTGGGATTTCAGCTCAGCCATCCTTTGTCGTTCCTTTGCCATTCGGCCCATGATCCGTGCCACCTCTAGATTCCTAGCTGCTTGATTATCTAGAGTTACCTCTGTGGCCATGAGAGCTGTGAGTTCGTCCATCAATTCCACTAGAACCTGAGCCGGCGGTGGCGGGTTATCACCTGCTGCGGCGGCTCCTACAGCCGTGTCACCGGTGGCTGAAGCCGATCCTGCCATGAACACCGCCGCATGAACCGGGGGGCTCAGAGCATCCGTCTCAACGCCCTCTACCTCAAAATAGCTGTCGTAGTAGCCCCCAAGGCCACTGTTGCTGAGCTGATACACTGATTCCGTCTCCCCACTGGAAGACTCATCTTCTGAGCAAACGAGAGTTCCCTGTGACCCAGACGCTTCTAGGTCCATACCTTGAGTGAAGGCCACGAGAACGTGCTTTTGACCCGGACGGGCACGGGCTGACTTCATAACGCGCGTAGATTGGAGACGCCGAGCCGGCTCGACGATGTTGGCGCAGACGTCCGGCCCGAGTGTAGATCCATCAACCTTTCCGGTGAAAACTTGGATCCCGCCGAACGGAACCCGGAATCCATACTCCACAGAACCAGCATCAAGCCCCCAGCCGACGTCGTCGATGTAGAGCCGGCTGCGGCGACTCTTGCTCATCCTTCCAACCATGTATCCTTCGAGCCCTGGGAGAGAGCCCTTTGAGAACTCAACACCACCAAGCGCTAGCCCCATGGTGGGCGCCAACTGTCATGGTTTTATCACGGCAGATGTTTGGGTGAACGGACTTCGGTTCGAGGCCATCGCCAATGGGTTGGACTCAAAGGGGTTAGTCAGGACGAAAGACACGGATTTACCCAAGGTCAGCCCCTCAAATCGAGGTAATAGCCTACGTCCTACTTGTGTTTGTATTGCATGCGTATCGATTACAAGGGGCCTAAAGCTTGACCTAGTTCTCGATTGCCTGTCCTCTAAGTCACCCCGGGTCTGCCTTTATATAAGAGGTCAAAACATCTGGGTCGTTACAATTGCTAACCGAGTCTCTCTCTATCTTTTTGTTCAAGCCGTCTGTGAGTCGGCTTGCATGCCCGGGTCTTCTTAGTCCGGGCCATCATACGGCCTACACCGTGAGCCGCCTATCCTCTTGGGCCACTTAATTTTACGGCTCACCTTTGGGCCGGTTCACGAGCCAATAACATGACCCGAAGCCTCTTCGGCGGGTTACATCCCCAACACGCGATACTACCGCTCGAGCGGTACTACCGCGTCTGGAGTGGTAGTAATTTTTTACTTCCGCAAGAACATATTGGTACTTTTCTCGATCCACAACTACCTCGTTTTGTCCGGTCCATTCTCTCTTCTACATGGTTTTTGTGTCTGCTTTCATCCTTGCCTTATTTTCTTGTTTGTCCTTTGTGTTTATGTTGTGTACCCTAGGTGGTGGCTCTGGTTCCAGCTCTGCTCCATGCCGTACCAATCCGTCTCGTGACACAAGTTCCAAGCGGCTTCGCAATCCAGATGCTCCCAAGGGCTCCAATGCTTCACCCCACCATTTCAAGAGGACCGCATCCAAGCTCAAGAAACCAATTGAGAACTTTGATGTCATGCCACAAGCTGAGTTTCTGGCTCGAAGGTTGATCAATCCCTATGACAAGCCACGGGAAGTGTCTAAGGCATATTACTTGTTCTGGACCAAGCAGCAATATCTTATTCACCTGGATGTGACCAAGGGCAAGAAAAATCACTATGTTCCTGTCCAATCCATTGATCTGGAACACATGAGGAAGCACCCGCAATGCTTTGGTGAGGCTCTGGAGTTGGTGCAGCAGTTGGCTATCACGGACATCATCTCCTTCCAACTTGACTTTGATCCAGAAATCTTGGGTCAGTTCTTTGCCTCTGTTCACTTTCACTCTAATGCGGAGCGTACCATGACCTGGATGACCCATGGCGAGCAACTGACTGCCACCTGGAAGGACTTCATGGACTTGCTGCATGTTCCTGACTCCGGAATTGATGTGCCACTTGGTTTGCGCCCTCACGGCAACCCTCACCTAGCTGGTAAGGATCGGCTCGTACCTTTCCATATTCTGAAGACCTTACGATCTGGTGAGCAAATTCCTGTGCTCAACCCTTTCCTTGATGTCATGCACCGGATCTTCCGCAACACTCTGTTTCCTCGCATGGGAGACAAGGACAAGGTACACTCCTATCTGGTGGATATGTTGCTGCTATGTGAGAAAGGTAGAAATGAAGACATTGGCATCCTTGATGTGTCTCATGTTATGTGGTCTGAGCTTCGCACTGCTGTGTTTCATTGGAAGGTCCCCATTTATGGGCCATACTTGTTCTATCTGATTCGTGCTACTTGGGACAAGAGGTTTCCAGGTCAAGACATGCTGGAGCTCACGTTTCTTCATGAGCCCATTCGTCTGCGTATGAAGGAAAAGTGGGCCAACACCACCACTAAGCCTCCGTCTACTCGTATGGAGGTCGATGAGGATGAGATCGAAGAGGAGGATGACCACAGTTCTGAGTCATATGTACCTCCGTCTTCTGAGCCATCTTGGGCCAAGAAGCTCTCTCACAAGATGAAGACTTTGTTCTGCATGTAGGCCAAGGGTCAGTATAAGGCTCACGTTGCTCAGAAGGAGAGTCCCCAGCGTGACAAGCGCATTCTGCGGAAGCTTGGCGAGAACATCTCGAGTGGGTCTGAGAAGGACATCACCCCTGAGGCCACTTGGATGGCTAAACAATAGTTCTAGTGGGATGATTCTGATGCGGAGTCTGTCCCTGATGCTTCCGAGGAGTCGGATGACTGATCTTTCTGCTTGCGATCTACCACCTAGGTGTTAGGTGTCCTCTCTGCCTTTTTGGCGTCTCGATGCCAAAGGGGGAGAGAGTGTAGGATTTGTGCGTATTTGTGTTTGCGTTTTCATCTTGTGTTTACCTTGTTTCGTTGAATCTTGGTTTATGTCGTTTGTGTGTGTGTGACCTGGAGACTTCCTCTATCATATGGTGTGAGACATATGCTATCACTTCTACTTTATTATCGTGAGAGAGTGTAGGATTTGCGCGTATTTGTGTTGATCCTAGTGTGTGTGCCCTGCAGTCCAAAGAATATCTAGAGTATGCACACATCTAGGGGGAGCTATCCTATATTTTGTAGGTCTTGAGGTTGCATATGCTTATTTTATATCCTTATGTGTAAATCCCGTGTTGTCATCAATCCACCAAAAAGGGGGAGATTGTTAGGGCATATTTCTCCCTAAGTGGTTTTGGTGATTGATGACAATGCCTTTGCGGACTAATCGTGTGCATTGAGCATTTCAGATATCTCGGGTCTAGGCACAAGACAATTCAGTGCCCCTCGGAAGCTCTCGAAGTCGGTTGTTCTCTGCGTTTCTTTTCGGTAGATTTGATTCGTAGGAAAGCCGTACTATCAAGAGGGGGTCCGCATCGGAAAGGTCTGGGTGGAATCAACACGTGCACATCTATTCCCTTGCACCACCTTTCCCTCTCTTCAATGGAGCCCCAACCTGTTTTCCATCTCTGTGCAAAAGGAACACATGCGAAGTGTTTGGGTTCAGTGGCCTGCAGTAGTACTGCTCCAGAGAGTGGTAGTACCGCAGGAGCCCGCGGTAGTATCGCTCCATGGAGCGATAGTACCGATGTCTCCGGCCCTGGCCTCTACACCAGCAGTGGTAGGCATGGATGTAATTTTTTACTTCCGCCCTACTACGGTAGTACCGCGATTCGCGTCCGGTACTACCGTGCAGACTTTTTTCGCATAGTTTCCCTCTATGGAGGTTGGCACGGAAGTAATTTTTTACTTCCGTGCACCTCTAGTGGCTGCCTCCGCCAACCGTGCGGTAATACCGCACGGGCTCGAGGTAGTACCACTCCGGCGGTTCTACCGCTTGCTAATAGGTAGGGCCAGCTACTCCCGTGCTAGCGGTAGTACCGCACAAGGCTGCGGTAGTACCGCAAGCCATCGCGGTAGTACCATGACTTTTGCGGTAGTACCGTGATGCGTGGGGCTAAGTGAGTGGATAACGGTTGGCTCTTGTCCCCCACTATAAAAGGGAGGTCTTCTTCTTCAAGAAGCTTACCTCTTATTTCCAAAAACTCCATTGTTGCTCCAAGCTCCATTTTTGCCCGATCTCTCTCCCTAGCCAATCAATCTTGTTGATTTCTTAGGGATAGGTTGAGAAGGCCCCGATCTACATTTCCACCAAGAGAAATTTGATTCCCCCGCTAATCCCTTGCGGATCTTGTTACTCTTGGATGTTTGATCACCCTAGATGGTTGAGGTCACCTCGGAGCCACATTCCATTGTGGTGAAGCTTCGTGGTATCGTTGGGAGCCTCCAATTCAGTTGTGGAGATTTCCCCAACCTTGTTTGTAAAGGTTTGGTCGCCACCTTCAAGGGCACGAATAGTGGAATCACAGCATCTTCCATTGTATGAGGGCGTGAGGAGAATACGGTGGCCCTAGTGGCTTCTTGGGGAGCATTGTGCCTCCACACCGCTCCAACGGAGACGTACTTCCCCACAAGGGAAGGAACTTCGGTAACACATCCTTGTCTCCACCGGCTCCACTTTTGGTTATCTCGCATCTTTACTTATTGCAAGCTTTTACTGTGTCATATCTCGTGCTTGCTTGTGTGCTAGTAGTGGTTAGCATCATATAGGTTATTCACCTAGTTGCACATCTAGCTAATTTATTTGATGCTAAACCATAATTTTTAA
The DNA here is from genome assembly GCA_022496015.1 of Hordeum marinum. Taxonomy (NCBI): domain Eukaryota; kingdom Viridiplantae; phylum Streptophyta; class Magnoliopsida; order Poales; family Poaceae; genus Hordeum; species Hordeum marinum. The sequence continues at coordinate 391,858,343 of CM039675.1, read as the reverse complement.
AGAAAAGTAAAAAGTGTTAGTTGCCTATTCGCTCCCCTCTAGTCAACCATATCGATCCTTTCAACATGGTTTATTCATGCTTCACCTCTTGCCATGTACAACAACATTTAACCTTGATGTGTACCTAAACAGGAGCAAACTAAGTAAATAAAATATGGAGTTTCGTCAATATAGAACACATTGTATTTTGAGCTTGACTTAATGTGTAGAAGTTGATTGTTGTGCTTTGCCATGTCATGCATAACATGCATCATATTGGTTGCACATCATGTCATGAATATGTTGGTGTGTATCGTGTGTTGATTGTTTGTTCCAAATTGCTTCTTCTCGACAGAGTTCCAAAAGCATTCAGAGTGTGAGGATTCGTTCGACTAAACACCGTTCGTCTACTTTACGGATCATCTTCTTCATGGATTCGTTCTTCTTCCAAGCGGGAACTCAGGCAAGATGATCATTTCCCTGGATACCACTACTACCATCGCCATGCTAGTTGTCTCGCTTCTACCGTTATGTCACGTTACCTACCACTTGTATGTCAAGCCTCCCAACATTTCCATGATAAGCCTCTAACCCCTCCACATCCCAACAAATGTTTGTTTGGCTATAGTACTGCTTGCTCAACCCTTATTATATCGTTTCTAGCTATAGGTGCAATTAATTCCATGTGTCAATGTGCATATTTTTGATATATCACAATATTATTGCTATTTAATTTAATGCACATATATACTTGGTAAAGGGTGGAAGGCTTGGCGTTTTTGTCAGTGTTTTGTTCCACCTTTGCCGCCATAGTTACTCGTGAAACGGTGTTATGTTCCATATTTAGTGCTCCTAACATGCTTGTGGTTGTTTTGGGGACCCCCTTGATTTTCGTTTTGCGATAAAACTCATCCACCAAGGCCCAACATTGGTACTATTTGCTTAATAACAACTAAAATTTGCATAGGGCATGATCACCCCATGGATAATTAATCAATCCCCGGACCAGTGCTCCTCATGAGTGTTTGTCCAAACTAGAGTCGTGTGCGGGGCCAACCCGGGGCAACTCGGGTGATTTCTATCAAGCCATTGTACGATGTGCTCATCTAGTCGTGTCCTGAGAACGAGATACGCTGCTCCTGTCGGGTTCGTCAGCACACCGGGCGGCCTTGCTGGATTTGTTTTACCTTTCTCGAACACCTTGTGTGAGGGATTCCGAGGATACTTTGGGCTATCTCGAGGTTGAGGGTTTCCAACAGAATTTCAAGGAGATCACGAATTTTCTGTGGTCGAGGTTATTCGATGCAGCGTGTGGTTAGTTTGTGATGGATGAGTTGGAGCACGCCTGCAGGGTTAAATATTTTCGAGAAGTTGTGCCCACAGTTACGTGGCAACTTGGGAACTTTGTTTAACACCCGGTCATAGCAAACTTGAAGTAAACTCAATTAAAGTACACCAACTGGGTGCATAACCGTGTCTGACTCTTCTCGTGAGTCCTTATCCGAGAGAGAACACAGTGGGGTTATGTTTGACGTAAGTAGGCGTTTAGGATCACTTAGTGATCATTACTAGTTCAAGTCTGATATGCGTAGACCACCTACCTCACTTTCTATATTCGTAAGTTAGCCACTCAAATAATGCTTAGTTGCTTGCTGCAGCCTCACCACTTAACCATACCCCATCCATTAAGCTTTGCTAGTCTTGATACCCTTGGAAATGAGATTGCTGAGGTCCCTGTGGCTCACAGATTACTACAACAACAGTTGCAGGTACAAGTAATGCGGTGATTTGACATGAGCGCATTGCTTGTTTTTGTTGTAGTTCTTCTTATTCATCATCAATCTAGGATGGGTTCCACGCGGTAGCCTGTGATAGCAAGGACGGGTGTCATTTTATCGTTTGTTTTCTTTTGTAGTCGGACCCTGATCTTCCGTATGATGATTGAATATGTTGTTGTATTGATGTGATCTTGATGTAGCTTGTGGCGAGTGTAAGCCAATTCCATATACTCATCTCTTATGTACATGTACCTGTAATGATATCCATTCTTGTGAAACGACGAGATGTGCTTCTATCCCTGTCGAGGCCCTTGTGCCAAAATAAGGATATGATCGAATCTTGCGCGTTACAAGTTGGTATCAGAGCTTGTACCGACCTAGGACCCCTCTTTATCGATCGAACTTGGCTGAGTTGAGTTTAGTGAAAAAATATTTTGAGTCTAGTTATATCATGGAGGAGGATTCTTTTACTCCTGTTCTATACTCTCATGAGGAATTACGGCTTAGGAATTTTGATTCTACCCTCTTCTCACTCAATTTTTTTAGGATCACGCGGGTATTTTGGAAATTATATGATGCCGATGTGATGGAGTTTTGTACTTGGTGCCTCCTATTATCGAGGAGTACAGTTCCAAGGGATTCTTGACACATCGTTATCATTCAGTTACCTTGGTATCTCAGGACGGAGGATGTTCGAAATTGCTTCAACACTATTTGTGGCGACAGGAGTTTGGCGTCACCCAGTACTGGGGAGAATGTACAGATGTTCTGCCATTCTTGGTATCGTTGCGATTATGAAGGTTTGAGGTACACGAGCTTGCAGAACTTCTTGGGTATGTGTTGAAGATTGCGGGTACAGTCTTGCAGCTGATTACGTTGAGTAGGTTCTCGGACCTGCAACTTGATAGCATAACCAAGAAAGATTTCAGAAGTTCTCAGGTGGGAATTCAAGTAGTTACCTAGGGCTATCCTTCCAACAAATGCATCATCCTTTGTTTTGTTGGAATATGGTAATTCAAATTGCTTTGATGTCAAATTTTGATTTCATATCTTTTCTAAGTGGTGTTCTCATTTTTCAATGGGGGTGCTAATATTTTGCTCAATCAAATTTTCATGTCAATTCTTATTCCTAACCGGTGCGCTCCTCTTCAAGATATTCAATCCACTCCAAATTTGCTAGATCAATCCTCTTATTTCTTTCCGGAGTTCATCTCATCCAGCCTAAGTTTTCTTTGTTTTTTCCCACCCTCCCACCCTTTTTTTCAATGATTAAATTCTCATCCATGTGCCTTTCTTTTCATTGATGCTTCCGCTATAAGTTCTTCCATATTGTATCCGGTGATTTCTTGTCAAGATTCTTAGGGTTTTCAGTTTCAAGATCTATCCTCATATTATTTGTTCTCGTTTATTCTTCTCTGGTGGGTTAGACTCAACCTCTTGGTGTTCATCATATCCTTTTCATTTTGTTAAATGTTTTCATGTCGGAAGTTCTTATCCAAGCCTCTCTTGTTTATTCGTCCTCCCTCTATTATATCGGGAGTGCTGAAGATATCTCAAAAGATTCGAGTTTTCATTCAATCCTTTCGAATAATTTCGAGGTTCTCACCTCATCAAGTTTTCATTTGTACCAGTGCAATATCTCTGTCTAAGTAATTGTTTCAACGGTGGTTTCCTTTCAGTGGGCCCATAACCCCCAGGTTTTTCCCGAGGATCTTACCTGGCTCTTCTAATCTTTTAGGGATATCCTCAAGTTCTTTCAATATGACGTAAGAATGGATTTCATCAGTCATATTCCTTCTCCAAGATCATTTTCAAATTATTTTCATCATTGGCTCAACCTTTCTTTATTCATTGTTCTGGAGTATCTCAGTAATTCATGGTGTTGTTTCTCGTCATCATTCTCAGCAATCAAGACCAAATGAGTGTTCCTCTTAAATCTTTGTCCATTCTCATGAAGTTTCATGGTTTCAACTTCGTGGTATCCTCTCAAATTGTTTTCGTTCATGAGTAATTCCTCCCATATCTATTCGGCAGAGTTCAGGGTTGTTTTCATTTTTTTATCCTCCGAAGGCCATCATTTCAGAAGATTTCTTTGATCTCATCTTTCATCTTTCATTCTCAAATTCTTCTCAATTGTTGTCCCTTTGTTCGAATCTCAATTATTCCGGTGCTTCAATCAAGTTTTCTACTAGGCGGATCATGATCTCTTTGTTCTGATGTATCTTCATTCATTTATAGTATCCTCATTCATTTGCAAATCCTTACCGGTGTTCTCGTTCAAGACTTCTTCAAGCTTGTTTTCTCTTTCCAATATTGTCAAGTAGAATAAGTGGTATGCCAAATCTGTTGCTTGTCATCAATTTAACTTGATGAAGGATAAGCATAACATAATTCTTATTCTTGTTTCATCCAGGGGATTTTGATCCTTCTTTTGGAGTTGCTATTGATATCAAATTCTCGATTCTAAGTTGTCCCTCTTTCTTCCGGAGTTCAAAGCTGCTCAAATATCTATTCGTGAAGCGTCATCTAAATCTTTGCATGGCCTAAATCTTATTCTATTCAACCTTCATTCTTTTCCATCATCCTTGCATTCCGGAGTTGTTCATAGGTTCTTCATGGTGGTTCTTCAAGGATTCAGTTCCTTCTCAAGTATTCTTTATCTTGCATTTCAAGTGCAATTCCTTCTCCCTTGTCCTTTGAGATGGTGTTATAGCATTCTTGAATTATAAGGAGATTCAAAATGAAGTTGTCAAGAATGAGATGAGTAAACCCATCATGTCTTCTCGGAGTTATCTTGGAGGGTTGTAGCCTAAAGGCATTTCCTAAGGATTGTTACTTTCATGGTGTTATAAATGATTCAAGTTTTCTCCTCCTCTTGGCGAAAGAAGTTGTATCTCTTCATTGATCTCGATCAATCAATTGTTTCCTCTAGTGGCCGGTTGTCACCTCATAATTTTGAGATGTTATCCATAAGCCCACAACAAGCTTTTCTTTTTGTTTTTAATGCTCCAACAACTCCATTCAATCCTTCTCTATAAGGACGCTTTTCAAATTCAATGGTGGTAGAAGTTGTCACTTTCTTCTCTGTTCTCTTCTCTCCAATGATCTAGCTTTTATTATTTTCTGAAGACATTGTGATGTTACTCTCTTCGACCCATCATCTCGTTTCGTCAAGATCATGTTCTTTCCTTTCTTATCCATTTAACAGGAGTGTGTTGTCCTCTTTCGAAATTTTGTTCATCTTTTCAAGTTGTTTCCACCTTATCTAGTTTTGCTCCTCTTTTCTACCGAAGTGTTGCCCAAATTTCTTTTGAATTCTTGCTTATTCCTCATGTCATTCTTCATCTCTTTGAAACCTTCAAGAATTGCCTTTTTCACTCATTTGTCAAAGAAGCAACTAAGTTTACCTATGCCTTTCCTCTTCCTCTTCCCTTTTCATTCTAAGATCTCGCGGCGAGATCTCTTCTGAGTGGAGGAGAGTTGTAAAAGCCCAACACCGATGCTCCAGAAGATTCCCATTTTATTTCATCGTTGCTGTGTGATTTACCTGGTTGTCGCATTGATCATCGCATCATTCGCATCATCTGCATAGCACCATCACTCCTTTTTGAAAACTTGCATCCGTTTGTAGTTGTCGGTTCTCTCCGTTCTCGTCGGTTATTGTTTCGAGAACGACCACACACGCATGCGCCCGCGGCATATTGAAAATATTGTTTTCAAAAGTGCGTATAAAATATTCTTGGATTTTGTCGAAAGTTGCAATGCGGTCTTTTTATATTGTAGGTAGTCCGTCTGCCAAATTTTCATCGCAATCAGAGTCCCTTTGATACCCGAATTGTTAAATATATAGCGGCACTAGTAGCCGGTTTAATTCGCGGACTTTTTCGGTTTTAAAACTTGTGTCGGGCCGCTCATTCTCCCTCTCTTCTGAGCCCGTGGACCTCTACACAACCACCTAGCCTACCTACACCGACCAGAGCCGTCCGGTCGCAATTGAACGACTCCGAGAAACCCCAAAACAGCTAACCCTAGCTACATATACTATAAATAGGAGCCTCCCCTACCAGAAAAGGCTAGCCCCTCTTCCACTTCGGGAACCGCACCTTCCCCTGTCCATCACCACCACCTGAAACCATGCGTCGCTGCCAAGTGGCCTAGCCACCTCTTCCCAGTGGGGCAGGCCCGCCCGGGCCCAGAGCAAACCCGCCCAAGCCCATCGGAGCCCGGACGAACCCATCGCGTGCCGCCGCTAGCTCCTCCCGACCTTCCGCACAACCCCTTCGCCCCGAGGTCCTCACTAGTCGGCTGCCAGTCCGCCGCCAACCTCACCTCCCCTGGCTGGCCGCCAGAGCAGCACCGCTGGATGCCTCCGCCGCCGCGCCTCTAGCGCCTTGCCCCACCGAGCCGCCGCCAAGCCTACCGTCGCCCCCACGCCATCTCAGCTCGCTGCCGACCCCGTCAAGGCCGGATCCGGCCAGGAGCCTCCGGACCCGCCCATTTCTGGCCACCCTACGCCGCGTTGACCTCGTCGGAGCCCCTCCCAGAGAGCCACCGGTGCTGCCGGACCGTCATGCCATGGCCATGCTCGCGGTCCAACCGGGAGGCCGATTGCCCGCTCGCCCGCTCGATGCCTATGTGGGCCGGCCTCCCTCCGCCAAGGCCCAGTCGCCCCTCCACCGACATGGGATCGGCTCGCTAGGTGAGCTAGCCCAGTCGCGCCTGCACCACTATGCAACGCCCCTGTGTGCCTTATAGCTAACCTGCGCACACCCTCTTTCGGCCCGTTTCGTGTTTTATTTGCTAATTTCAGACAAAAAATGCATCATTTTAAAATGCTAATAATTTAATTAACGTGCATCGTATCAAAATATTTTACATGAGAAATGTGTAGAATTTTATGTAGATTATTAATACCCCACTTTCATGCATGAAATGCTTATTGTGACGTGTGCTATCAATTTGATTAAATGTCATGATTTGGCATTACACATAATTATTTGACCGTGCATCGCAATTAATCAAACAATATATGTAAAATGTTGAGATTAATTTTATCGCATTTTAATGCAGGATAAAAATGTTTGATGTGATGTTTGCATTTAATTTGCATAAAATAACTTGCGGTAACGGTTTATGTCCTAATCTCGCATAAATATTGTGTCATTTGTTGGATAGTTAAAACACTCATATTATTTATGTTTTCGGGGTAGAAAAATCCATAGAATTTATCTATGCAATTAGTTTTGTCATTTGAGAAATTTTGTGTGCTTGTTATTTTGCTAGGATGCCATTTTGTTTATTTTGTGTGAATTAATCCATGCATATTTTGGAATAGTTGCAAACATGAGATATGCCCTTGGACATGTGTGTTAGGCCCTGGTATTTTTGGTTGCTATAGAAATGCATGTTTAGGTGTTATTTTTGTTGTGTCCAACATGCCATAAAAATGTGCTGTTTTGAGGGGTCTAAATATTTTAAAGTCTGAAATGTGTAATATTTTGTTACTGTGTTTCTATGTGTTTTGCTAGTTATCTAGAACCCGTTTGTGGTTGGTCCAATGGAGTTATTGGTAGCTCATAATGTCCTCTAGCACGCTGTTAAGTTTCATGCCAATAGATGCCCTGTAGCGTATAGTTTTGCTGCTGCCAATATGCCTTCGTGATAAAAACTGCTATGTCCTACATCTTGATAAATTTCACCGTCCGAAAACTGTTTAATTCAATATGTCTTCTTGTGAGCTCATTTCCTATTGATCCATGCTTCTAATAAACTTGCTTTTAATAGATGAATTGTTAAGCATCATGTAGGCTACATCATCATGTCCTTGTTGTGTATTTTAGGTGGCTGTATGCCATGTTGCTGTTTTTGGGAAGATTATACCTAAACTTGTATTGGTGATTGTGGTTGAACAATAGCTCCGTTTTGGACATGCCATATATGAAACTTGCTTAGAATTTTATGTAGTTTCATAATATATTGCTGAATTCATTTTTTGAAGTGCTCATGTTTGTCATTTTCATGCATTTTGCATTCATGGCATATTCATCTTGTGTTGGTCATATCTTTTCGACCGTAGCTACGTTTTATATGTTCTATATATGTAAATTGACTAGAATGACATGTAGAATCACTTGGTATACATTATTCTGTTGTTTAACAAATATAAAATATGGTTAGTTCAGATCTGGACCAATTCAAAATTAACATATGGGGTCATTTCGGAAATACTATAAGTTGTTTCCGGCCTCATTTAAGATGCCTAGACATATGGTTTATTCATGCTTCACCTCTTTCCATGTACAACAACATTTAAACTTGATGTGTACCTAAACGGGAGTGAATTAAGTAATTCAAATATGGAGTTTCGTCAATATGCAACTCATTGCATATTGAGCTTCACTTAATGTGTAGAAGTTGATTGTTGTGCTTTGCCATGTCATGCATAACATGCATCATATTGTTTGCGCATCATGTCATGAATATGTTGTGGTGTATCATGTGTTGATTGTTTACTCTAGATTTCTTCTTCTTGATAGAGTTCCGAAAGCGTTCGGAGTGTGAGGATTTGTTCGACTACGTCCAATTCATCAACTTCACATACCGTCTTCTTCATGGATTCGTTCTTCTTCCAAGAGGGATCTCAGGCAAGATGATCATTTCCCTGGATATTACTACTATCATTACCATGCTAGTTGTCTCGCTTCTATCATTATGTCATGTTACCTGCCACTTGTATGTCAAGCCTCCCAACATTGCCATGATAAGCCTCTAACCCCTCCACATCCCAACAAACCTTTGTTTGGCTATGTTACCACTTGCTCAGCCCTTCTTATAGAGTTTCTAGCTATAGGTGCAATTGCTTCCATGTGTCAACATGGATATTTTTTTTTATATCACAATATTATTGCTATTTAATTTAATGCACATATATACTTGGTAAAGGGTGGAAGGCTTGGCCTTTTGCTCGGTGTTTTGTTCCACCTTTGCCGCCATAGTTACTTGTGAACCGGTGTTATGTTCCATATTGAGCGCTCCTAACATGCTTGGGGTTGTTATAGGGACCCCCTTGAATTTTCATTCTGGGATAAGACTCGTCTGGCAAGGCCCAACATGGGTACTATTTTATTAATAACAACTAAAATTTGCATAGGGCATGATCACCCCGTGGATAATTAATCAACCCCCGGGCCAATGCTCCTCATGAGTGTTGGTCCAAACTAGAGTCATGTGCGGGGCCAACCCGGGGCAATTTGGGTGATTTCTATCAGGCTACTGTACGTTGTGCTCATCTAGTCATGTCCTGAGAACGAGATCCACGGATCCTTGGATCAAGATTACTACAACAATAGTTGTAGGAACATGTAATGTGATGATTTGACGTGAGCGCATTGCTTGTTTCTGTTGGAGTTCTTCTTCTTCATCATCATCAATCTAGGATGGGTTCCAGGCGGCAACCTGGGATATCAAGTATGGATCTCATTTTATCGTTTGTTTTCGTCCGTAGTCGGACCCTGCTCTTCTGTATGATGATTGAATATGTTGTTGTATTGATGTGATCTTGATGTAGCTTGTGGCGAGTGTAAGCCAATTCCATATACTCATCTCTTTTGTACATGTACTTGTAATGATATCCATTCTTGCGAAACGGCGAGATGTGCTTCTATACCCGTCAAGGCCCTCATGGCAAAATAAGGATATGATCGCATCTTGGGCATTACATCATACATTATCGAAGAGGAACCCATGAAGAAAATGCACCCCTCCGTGATGGTGTTAGATTGGATCTCGCAGTTCTGGTACTTACGGTAGCTGGAATTGTGTTTCGTTGACTCTCCTAGGGTTTTCTGAATATTTGGGTATTTATAGAGCTGATAGGCGGTGGAGAGGCATCACGAGGTGGGCACAACCCACCAGGGCGTGCTAGGAGCCTTGGGTGCGCCCTGGTGTCTTGTGCCCTCCTCAGCCTTCCTTTCTAGCACTTGTTTGGCCCACTCTATGTCTTTTGGCCCAAAAAAATTCTCCAAAAAGTTCCACGATGTTTGGGCTTCGTTTGGTACTAATTTTCTGCAAAAGTAAAAAAGCAAGCAAAAACAACAGCTGGCACTTTGGCACTATGTAAATAGGTTAGTCCCAAAAAAATGATATAAAGTTACTATAAAATGATTGTAAAACATCCAAGATTGATAATATAACAACATGAAACAAGCAAAAATTATAGATACGTTGGAGACGTATCAGTCCTCCAGCTGTATAGCAGTACTTGGGCGGTACTACCGCTCCTTCGAGATATACTACCGCTTCTGAGACCATGGAGGGGTTTATGAGACGGACTTGGGGAATTCCCACTCTCCCATACCCATTCATCTCTTTCTCCCCTCACGACTTCTCTCTCCAGGCAAACCTCTTACTCCCGCGACCGTCATTGTACATCCGATTCCGGTCGTTGTTCCTCGATTAGGACCGATGGACTCAATCCCCACCCTCTCCTCATTCCATTGATGCCGGTATTGCCCCCTTTTTCCTCTCCTATGGTTTTATTTTTTTGCTTTATGATTTTGGGCAATATGAGATGCATTTGTCAATATTTAGTCAAATCGAGGCATGAGTAGGACGTGGAAGACTTCTAGAATAGTAGACTTGAAGTTTTATTGGAATATATTCGGATTTAGCACCACCGGTAGTACCGTATCTTGCCGCGGTAGTGGTTGCCCTAGCAACTTCTGCCTCAAGCGGTACTACTGCTCCACCTGGAGTGGTACTACCGCTTATAGGCAGTACTACCAACTCCACATATCGTCCAATTTCGCTTCAATTATCCTTTTATTTCTTCTCTTTTGGCATATGCTATTTGTTTTGCACTTGCTTTTCCCTCTCTCTGTGTTGTGGGTTCTAGGTGGTGGTAGCTCTGGTCAGCAGAAGGGTCGTGTGAATCCTAGTCGTACTACTAGCTCTAAGCGTTAACGCACCCTAGAGGATGACAGTGCCAACCCCAGTACCCAACCTGCAAAGAATGTCAAGAGAGTGTCTAGCAAGTCTAAGAAGGATGCTCATTATGTAAGTGGTATGTCTGGCAGGGATTTCTGCATTGCTTGTCGTTGCATCCCATATCGCAATCCTCAAGATCCAACCCTTCCCCATCCTACTTTATGGACCAAGCAACAAGTCTCTATCTATCACGATGTGATCAAGATAAAGAATAACTTGTATGTCCCTCGTGTGAATTCCATTTATTTAGCTCATTTGTAGAAGGATCCGAAATATTTTGGTGAAGCCCTTGCATTTTGTGACAAGCTGGGTATTACCAATCTCATGCAATTCAATGAGGATTTTGTTGCAGAGATGGTGGCTATGCTCTATGCCACGGTCCATATTGGGACTTATGAGGAGAGGACTCTTACCAGGATGACTAACGAAAGAAGGTTGGCTGCCAGATGGAACGAGTTCATGGCTTTACTGGGCTTTAATGATCAGTGGCTCCATACCCCAATAGGATTTCTCCCGCACACGAAGACCGCCACCATTCACAAGTCTGCCCTTTGGCCCTACTCTAGCACAAAGGTTTCTAGCACCACTGGTAACACAACATATGCGCTATTCCCGTTCCTCGACATCATGCATCACATCTTCAGGCACACACTCTTTCCTCATTTGGATAACTTGGATCAGGTGCACTCTTACCTTTTCAACATGTTGGTCTATTATGACAAGGAGAAGGACTCACAAGAGATAGAGGTTTTGGATGTGTCCCATGTTATGTGGTTGGAGATTTATTCGGCAATGATGGAACGCAAGTGTCCCATCTACGCTCCCTATCTGATGCATCTTATTAAGAAGACTTGGGCATCTACATTTCCAATGGAAGAGCTTAACTATGGTGATCTGACTATTCACGAGGTTGTGCAGCTACGACTGAAGGACAAGTGGAGTACTCATGTTGCTCCTGAGATGGAGGTTCCCGAGGTTGAGGACGACGAGGAGGATGAGGATGATGGCAGTGTTGGCCCTAGTTTCACGCCATCTGGTACGGAGCCATCTTGGGCTAAGAAGCTCAAGGAGAAGATGAAGAAGCTATTGTACATAAAGGATCATGGTCAGTACACTACACACGTGGCCGAGAGGAAGGCTATGAGCCATGACAAGCTTATGATTAGGCACCTTGGTATGGATGTCGAGAGCGGGTATGAGGACAAGATCACCGATGAGGAGGTGTGGACTTCCAAGCATTGCCAGTGGGACTCGGATGTTGAGCGTGCTACTGCAGATGACAACTCCAGCAGTCACGAGGAGTATCGATGGTGCTTTGGAGCAAGATTACCACTTGCCATCGTCATAGTGCTTTTTGCCCTTTTGGCATCTCGATGCTAAAGGGGGAGAGAGTTTAGGGATTTGGATTTGTCGAGTCACAAGCGCGTTTTATTTGCTTTATTTTCTCGCTCATGAACTCTTTATCATTTGCTTTGGTTTGTGTTCGTGAGACTTTAAACTCGAGTCATATGGTGTAAGACATATGCTACCCTCTATTATCTATGTATGTCGAAGTACCATGTTAGTTTTTGAGTTATATGCTTAGCTTGTGCCCTATCTTTATGCTCACATGTTATATGTTGCATCCATGATTATCTCTCATACAATGTTGATGCAAATGTTGCCTAAACTATAAAATATAGGGGGATTTTTTATCCTAGTGTGCGTGCTTTGCATTCCAAAAGCATACCAAAATAGTTCACACATCTAGGGGGAGCTCGTCTATATCTTGTAGATGTTGGGTTTGCTAATTATCTGATTATATCTTTTGTGCAAATCCCGCGTTTCCATCAATCCACCAAAAAGGGATAGATTGTTAGGGCATTTTCTCCCTTAGTGGTTTTGGTGATTGATGAAAATGCTTTTGCGGACTAATCATGTGCATTGAGTATTTCAGATAATCTACCACTTGGCACAAGATGATTCTATCCCCTCAGAGTTTATAAGTGAAGACAGTTGTTTCTGCGTTTCTATTATCGGTGGATTTTGAGTCGTAGGAAAACCGTACTATTAAGAGGGGTCTCCTTCGGAAAGGTTTGGGTGGAATCATCATGTACACATATGCATTTGCACCCTTGTTCCTTTACTGCATCAATGGAGTTGCTCCTCTGTGCCCGTTGCTTAGGTCCTAACGGGCCCAAGCGGTTATACCGCGCACACAAGCAGTAGTACCTCCTAGAAGAGGTAGTGCCGCTCTGTGCACGCGGTAGTACTGCCTAGAAGCGGTAGTACCACTCTGTGCAGGCAATAGTACCGCGTAGAAGAGGTAGTACCACTCTGTGCAGGCGGTAGTACCGCCTACAAGCGGTAGTTTTCCTGCCCAGTGTCGCGCAGTACCACTACCTCCGGAGTCTCGACTTTTTGTGTCGGACTATGCGGTATTTGGGACGGTAGTGTAGCACGGTAGTACCGCGTATAAGCGCTAGTATCGCCTATCATTACCGCTCCCTGATACGTCTCCAACGTATCTACTTTTCCAAACTCTTTTGCCCTTGTTTTGGACTCTAATTTGCATGATTTGAATGGAACTAACCCGGACTAACGCTTTGGTCCGGTTCTCTATTAAAAGGAGGCCTTAATATCCCTTAGTTTCCAATTGGACCCCGCTGCCACGGGAGGGTAGGACAAAAGATGGCATGCAAGTTCTTTTCCATAAGCATGTATGACTATATATGGAATACATGTCTACATTACATTGATGAATTGGAGCTAGTTCTGTGTCACCCTATGTTATAACTGTTGCACGATGAATGCCATCCGACATAATTATCCATCACTGATCCATTGCCTACGAGATTTTCATATATTGATCTTTGCTAAGTTACTTCTCCGTTGCTACTGTTACAATCACTACAAAACTGCTGCTATCACTTTGCCACCGTTACCGTTACTACCATATTACTTTGTTACTGAATACTTTGCTGCAGATATTAAGTCTTTCAGGTGTGGTTGAATTGACAACTCAGCTGTTAATACTCGAGAATATTCGTTGACTCCCCTTGTGTTTAATCAATAAATTTGGGTTGAATACTCTACCCTCAAAAACTGTTGTGATCCCCTATACTTGTGGGTTATCAAGACCTTTTTCTGGCGCCATTGCCGGGGAACATAGCTTTATTCTCTCAGTCACTTGGGATATATATCTGTTGATCACTATGAAGAATCTGAAAGATCCAAAAACCAATATCTATCCCTCTACTACGAGGGGAGGTAAGGAACTGCCATCTAGCTCTACGCTTGATTCACCTTCTGTTATGAGTAAGTTTGCGACACCACCACCTGCTAGTAATTCTGATATGTCGCAAGTAATTGATGATGCTACTTCTGCTATGCATGATGCTTATGATAATACTTTGCTTGATGATACTGTGCCACTAGGTGAATTTCTTGATGAACAAATTGTTAGAGCTAATGCTAAAACTGATAATATTTCTGAATCTGATGAAATTATTGAATCTGAACACTGTGATTCACTTGCTAGACGTAGCTCTCCTAGATATGAATTGCGTAATATACCTGAGGGTTATGTTATGGAAGGAGAGGTAGCTAGGGACTTTCTTGCTTGTCAGGATAGAGATGATCTTAAGAAATTGCTTCGTAAGTGGAAGGAAAAATCTCTGAATGCTAGAATGCAATATGATCCTAAGTTTGCTACTTCACCTATCTTTGTTACTGATAAGGATTATGAATTATCTGTCGATCCTGAGTTAAATACTTTGGTTGAATCTGATCCTTTCCATGGTTATGAATCTGAAACTGTTGTGGCACATCTTACCAAATTGAATGATATAGCCACCCTATTTACTCATGAGGAAAAATTCACTATTACTATATTCTTAAGTTGTTTCCTTTCTCATTAAAGGGTGATGCTAAGAAATGGTTTAATTCTCTTGCTCCTGGTTGTGTGCGTAGTCCCCAGGACATGGTTTATTACTTCTTTGAAAAATATTTTCCTACCCGTAAGAAACAAGTTGCCTTGTAGGGAATATTTAACTTTGTGCAAATTGAAGAAGAGAGTCTCCCACAAGCTTGGGGGAGGCTTCTCCAATTACCTAATGCTTTGCCTGATCATCCTCTCAAGAAAAATGAAATACTTGATATCTTTTATAATGGACTAATCGATGCTTCTAGGGACTACCTAGATAGTTGTACTGGTTGTGTTTTCAGGGAATGAACTGTTGAACAAGCTGAATTAATATTGAAATAACATATTGAGCAATGATAATGTTTGGACTATTCCTAAACCATCTCCAAAGCCACCTCCGAAGAAAAGAGGTATTCTATTCCTCTGTCCTGAAGATATGCAAGAGGAAGAAAAGGGTATAAAAGCTGAAGATGTTAAGAATCTACCACCTATTGAAGAAATACATGGTCTTGATAACCCGACACGGATAGTAGAGGTAAATTCTCTCAATAGATTCAATGAAGGAGATATCCCTTATAATAAGTCTGCTAGCCAATGCTTGGATGAATTTGATAATTTATCATGAAGCAAGAAAATTTCAATGCCTATGTTAGTAGACAATTGAAACATAATGCTTATATGCTTGATCGCTTGGGTGATTATTTGAGTAGAACTGTCAATGATCTTAAGCTTATTAGTAAACATGCTTCCATGGTAACCACTACAGTAGAACAAGTACTTAAGGCTCAAAATGATTTGCTTAATGATATGAATAGTAAAGATAATGATGATTCTGTTAAAGTTGTGACTAGAGGTGGTAGAATGACTCAGGAACCTTTGTATCCCGAGGGCCATCCTAGGAGAATTGAACAAGATTCTCAGAGAGTTAATACTGATGCACCTATTCCTTCCAATAAGAGTAGGAAAAAGAATGATGATAGTACTTTGCATGCTGCTAGTGCACCTTTTATAGATACGTCCAAGAATCCAAATGATATTTCTATTTCTGATGCTGAGACACAATCTGGTGATGAACATGAGCCAAGTGATAACATTAATAATGATGTTCATGCTAATGCTCAACCTAGTAATGATAATGATGTGGAGATTGAACCTGCTGATGATCTTGATAACCCATAACCTAAGAATAAAAGATATGATAAAAGAGACTTTGTTGCTAGGAAACATGGTAGAGAAAGACAGCCATGGGTTCAGAAACCCATGCCCTTTCCTCCTAAACCATACAAGAAAAAGGATGATGAGGACTTTGAGCGCTTTGCTGAAATGCTTAGACCTGTCTTTTTACGTATGCGTTTGACTGATATTTGAAAATGTCTCCTTATGCTAAGTATATGAAAGATATTGTGACAAATAAAAGAAACATACCGGAAGCTGAGATTTCCACCATGCTTTCTAATTATACTTTTAAATGTGGAATCCCTACGAAACTAGCAGATCCCGGAGTACCGACTATACCATGCTCTATTAAAGGAAATTATGTCAAAACTGCTTTATGTGATCTTGGAGCTGGTGTTAGTGTTATGCCTTTCTCTTTATACCATAGACTTGATTTGAATAAGTTGACACCTACTGAAATCTCTTTGCAAATGGCTGATAAATCAACTGCTCTAGCTATCGGTATTTGTGAGGATGTACCTATCATAGTTGCAAATGCTACTATCTTGAAGGACTTTGTTATTCTTGATATTCTCGAGGACGACAGTATGTCGATCATCCTTGGTAGACCCTTTTTGAATACTTTAGGGGCTGTTATTTATTGCAACAAGGGCAATGTCACTTTTCATATTCATGGTAATGAACATACGGTACCCTTTCCGAAGAAACAACCTCAAGTTCACAGTATCAACTCTATTGAAAAATTTCCAACGATTATTATTGGAGACTTTGAGTTCCCTCTTCCTACTGTCAAGAAGAAATATGATATACTTATTGTTGGGGAAATGCATATCCCCATTGAGGTAACTTAGTGTTATTCGAAAATTCTTCGGTTTCATGTTATTCGAAAGAAGTTTATTAATAAGACTTGATCAACCTTATTGATGGATTCCTTTTGATAAGAATGAGATGGACGAATCTAGAAAGCACAACTTCCGGCACCTAACTTTTACTTTATGTTACCTAGATGAAATTAAGTAAAAATGCTATTTTTTTTTTGTTTTCTGAGTTTTCCGCACAATAGAAAAATGACCTCAAAATAAAAGTTCCCAGAATCCCCTGAAAATTTAGTATGATTTTTTCTGGAATATTTAAGAATTTTTGGCACCGAGAATGCATCAGGGGGCTGCACCAGTGGGCCACAAGCCTGCAGGGCGCGGCCACCCCTTGGTAGTGCCCTTGGGACTTGTGGGTCCCACATGGCCCCCTCCACTTATTCTAGCACCCATTCACTTCATCTTCCCCCAGAAAAAATCCCACCATTGCTCATCTTGCTGCCATTTGCGATCTCCTTGCTCAAAGCTCCATTTGCAAAACTATTTTAGGAGAATGCTCATCGGTATGTGACTCCTCCAATGTTCCAATTACTTTTTGTTCTAGTGCCTTATATATTGCAAATTTTTGCTGTTATGGTGACCTTGTTCTTGAGCTTGCATGTCAAATTTTTATGGTCCCAAGTAGTTTTGATGCATGATATAGCCTCTAGGCACTTGAGGGAGTAGTTACTATGAGTTTAGTTGAGTTTTGTTCACCTTTATTTTCAATCACTAAAAATTTCAGAATTTTTTAGAAATGTTGAGAAGGTTACTAAGAGGTTCTTCAAGCTGGGGTTCTAAGGAAGATGAAAATGAAATGAAGGAGAAACCCAAATATAATCTTCCTCGTGTCACAGAAATCCGACCATGTGAATGGCCATGTGACACATTCTTGAGGGCGGCCGAAATTTATGAAGATTTCTATTATTTGGCCGAGAATGCAGGCATCACCGACTTCCTCAATGATAAGTGTGACCAGTACCTCTTGCTCACTAATACCTTTGTGCAAAATTTTCACTTTCATCCTAGGGAAGACCCTCCTACAGTAGAATTTCACTTATATGATGTGCCTAAGAAAATGAACCTTTATGATTTTTGCATAGTTTGCAAGATACCCTATGATGGCAGCATCAGGGAACCATGTCCTCGAGACATGTAAGATTTTATTGCCGCAATCACTATAGGAGAAGAGAGAGGTGCGTCAAGGGCAAGAGCAGCTAGTTTACATTTTCTTATGCTATGCTATTATTCATTATTTGCGGGAAGATGTTTAGTTGGTCACTGGGAGAGTGGAAGCCTTAGTGCCCCTGGCCTCGCTATTTTATGCCATGCTTTATTAGCTGATAGAGCCTTTAGTCTTGGCTCTAAGGTGGCCCAACGGCTGAACACCAACCGTTTGAAGGGGCCCATATTCGGAGGTATCTATGCATCTCGTTTAGCTAAACATTTTGAGATACCCATTACGCTTCACTAGAAAGATGAAAAGCTGATACCCTCGAAGTGTCTAGATTATGACAGTATGGTAGCCCATGATGTTATTAAAAGGAATGATGATAGGAGGCTAATTTACAATTTAGTATTTAGTCAGGGTACTTGTGAGATTATTACTCTACCTGCTTCTTCTCTGTTCGATATTCATTCAGACAGGTACACTGTTATGCCCGATGACATCTACCGATATTGGGGTTTGGCCAAACCCCCAGCACCTGAGCCAGCACCGGCTCTGGATCCATATCAGACCCTGGTTTTTGAGTGGGAGCTAGAGGAGGTTGCTAACTAGTGGAACCCTTAGTGTCCTTCGGAGTATCCCGAAGAAGGTTATTTCCAGTCGTGGCCCTAGACCAACTTAGGCCAAAAGCCTAAGCTTGGGGGAGTACGTATTTCTCACCGACATTACATTCATAATCACACACTTATTTCAGTTGTCGGTGTTCATACTTTTTCATTGTACTATCCATGGTAGTTTAATTCTTGTTTTGATTTCTTCTTGTGTGTTTAATAAACTTTGAGGAAAATACAAAAAAATTAGTTCTAGCTTTATTTCCTAGTTGCTTAGTTGTAGCATTAAAGAGAAAACCCAAAAGATTTCTTGTTCTTCTTGTTGCTTGTCGGGAGCTTTCTCGTGTAAATAATTTTCCTTTCTTTTCTTTGGGTCGTAAGGAGAAGACCACGATGACATGTTTAATGGCTCTCATATGCACTATTGTTTATCTTACAAAGAGCCCATATTGCCTTGTCTTCTCCTTTGGTTTATTGTTTGCAGATTCCAGCTTAGTCCAATGCACATGCACTCTTATTATTATTCACATCGTTCGTTCATGCAAGTGAAAGGAAATAATAACGATATTTGATGAAAATATTGAGATGGAGAAAAGTTGGTATGAACTCAGCCTATCTTGCTTTTGTAAATATGATTAGCTCATCGTTCTGACTTCAGTACATTATGGGTTGAACATGTTTGCAATAACAATTAGAGATTATAGTTATTAATGCCATTCTTAATTAGCTAAGAGTGGATGATGGTTCGTCTTGAGTACCAACATGCGCATTAAAATGGTTGTGATGTAGTATGATAGAATGGTATCCTCCTCTGGATGATTCAAGTGGCTTGACTTGGCACATGTTCACGCATGTAGTTGAAACAAATCAACATAGCCTCCACAATATTTATGTTCATAGTGAATTATATCCTACTCATGCTTGCATTCAATGTTGGTTAATCTCAAAGCATGTTGATGACTGTGTCGCTCTCTAGTTGGTCGCTCCCCAGTATTTTGCTAGGCTTCACTTGTACTAAGAGGGAATACTGTTTGTGCATCAATCTCAATAAACCCAAAGTTGTTCCATATGAGTCCACCATATCTACCTATATGCGGTATTTACCTGTCGTCCCAAGTAAATTTGCATGTGCTAAACTTTAAACCTTCAAATAAACTTTCTGTTTTGTATGCCCAAATCGCTCATGTGGCGACTGGGGGCTGTCAGTATCTTCCATGCTAGGTGGGTTATTCTCACGATATGTGTTGATTCACTATCATTCACGAGAAAGTGGTTGGTAATCGGGATGCCCAGTTCCATGCACGAAATAAAAAGCAAAATATAATTAAACAAAACTCCCCTGGGATTGTGTTTGTATGGACGGTACCCGTGAATTCGGCCTGCCGTGGAGTGTGACTGATTGGTGGAGGGGGAGTAAAAACTTTACCATTCTGTTTGGGAACCGCCTATAATGTATCTAGCATGGAAGATATTGAAAACCTCTTGGTCGTTATGTGAGCAATGAAAGCATACCGCTCCAAAATCATTACCTACCTCTGTTTTAAAAGCTTGAGCTCTGGCACCTCTGCAAATCAATGCTTCCCTCTGCGAAGGGTCTTTCCATTTACTTTATTGTTGAGTCATCATCCTCTTATAAAAGGCACCAGTTAGATACCACCATTGTCATTTGTATGCCTTGCTATTAATTGATATTGACTGTGAGCATGACTGGATCTCTCTCACCGTGAATTACAATCTTTAGTCAGTCCTTGTTCTCCAGAGGTGCTTTGCATTTATGTTTTGCGGTCTCAGAAAGGGCTAGCGAGATACCATTATGTCATATTGTATCATGATTGTTTTGATAAAATTGTTGTCATCCGAGACTTGTTATTATTGTTTGCTAGTTGGTTATGCCATTGACATGAGTAAATGTGAGACCTAAATGTTATTGTGAATGTGGTTAGTTTATAATCTTTGCTGAAAATCTGCACATAAGTTAGACATATTTACAACAGCAAGATCAAATAGAGTTTGTAAAAGTTTTTCTTTATCACTTTCAGTTTATCAACTGAATTGCTTGAGGACAGGAAAAGGTTTAAGCTTGGGGGAGTTGATACGTCTCCAACGTATCTACCTTTCCAAACTCTTTTGCCCTTGTTTTGGACTCTAATTTGCATGATTTGAATGGAACTAACCCGGACTGACGCTATTCTCAGTAGAATTGCCTTGGTGTTATTTTTGTGCAGAAATAAAAGTTCTCGAATCGTTCTAAAAATTTAGGGAGAATATTTTTGGAATTAATAAAAAATACTGGCGCAAGAATTAACCAGAGGGGGGCCACCTGCAGGCCACAAGCCTGCTAGGCGCAGCCACCGCCCTGGCCGCGCCGAGCAGGCTTGTGGGGCCCTCGTGGCTCCTCCGACCTCCTCTCCAACTCCATATAACCCTATTTGTCGAGAAAAAAATCAGAGAGAAGAGTTCGTTGCATTTCACGATACGGAGCCGCGGCCATCGCCTGTTCTTCCTCGGAAGACCAGATCTGGAGTCCGTTTTGGGCTCCAGAGAGGGGAAATCGACGCCTTCGTCATCACCAACCATCCTTCATCACCAATTCCATGATGCTCCCCACCGTTCGTGAGTAATCTCATCGTAGGCTTGCTAAATGGTGATGGGTTGGATGAGATTTATCATGTAATCGAGTTAGTTTGGTTAGGGTTTGATACCTACTATCCACTATGTTCTGAGATTGATGTTGCTATGACTTTGCTATGCTTAATGCTTGTCACTAGGGCTCGAGTGCCATGATTTCAGATCTGAACCTATTATGTTTTCATGAATATATGTGTGTTCTTGATCCTATCTTGCAAGTTGTAGACACCTATTACGAGTTATGATCCGCATCCCTCAGGGACAATATCAGGGATTCTTTCCGGTGATTACCGTAGTTTGAGGAGTTCATGTATTCACTAAGTGCTAATGCTTTGGTCCGGTTCTCTATTAAAAGGAGGCCTTAATATCCCTTAGTTTCCAATAGGACCCCGCTGCCACGGGAGGGTAGGACAAAAGATGTCATGCAAGTTCTTTTCCATAAGCATGTATGACTATATATGGAATACATGCCTACATTACATTGATGAATTGGAGCTAGTTTTGTGTCACCCTATGTTATAACTGTTGCATGATGAATGCCATCCGACATAATTATCCATCACTGATCCATTGCCTATGAGCTTTTCATATATTGATCTTCGCTAAGTTACTTTTCCGTTGCTACTGTTACAATCACTACAAAACTGCTACTATCACTTTGCCACCGTTACCGTTACTACCATATTACTTTTCTACTGAATACTTTGCTGCAGATATTAAGTCTTTCAGGTGTGGTTGAATTGACAACTCAGCTGCTAATACTCGAGAATATTCTTTGGCTCCCCTTGTGTCGAATCAATAAATTTGGGTTGAATACTCTAGCCTCGAAAACTGTTGCGATCCCCTATACTTGTGGGTTATCACTCCCCTTCTGGACCTCCGCACTGTCAGCGGATGTAGGGGCGGCAGTAGGGCGAGGTACTAACGCGTATAAGCGGTAGTAGCGCTCTAGTCAGTGGTAGTACTGCTTCAGCGGTACTGCTTTTGTCCCTGCTGCTGCCTCTCTTCTGTGAGACCATGTACTGCAACCCCAGCAGTAGTACCGCTGGGGCGAGCGGTAGTACCGCTCGGCGACACGTGGTCTCGTGCCATTGCATTAGGCAGTGGTACAACCGCCCAGGCGCTAGTACCGCTCACATGAGCGGTAGCACCGCTTGTGTGCGGGCTCAGAGGGGGTAATGGTTGGATTGTTCCACCCACTATATAAAGGTGGTCTTCTTCCCCAAGAAAACCACCTCTTTCTCCCTGAAGCTTCGTTGTTTCTTCAAGCTCCATTTTTGCCCGATCTCTCTCCCTAGCTAACAAAACTTGTTGATTCTCTAGGGTATGGTTGGGAGGGCTCGTTCTACACTTCCACCAAGATAAATTTGATTCCCCCCACTAATCCCTTGCGGGTCTTGTTACTCCTGGGTGTTTGAGCAACCTAGATGGTTGTGGTCACCTCGAAGCCACAATCCATTGTGGTGAAGCTTCATGGTGGTGTTGGGAGCGTCCAATTAAGTTGTGGATATTGCCCCAACCTTGTTTGTAAAGGTTAGGTCACCACCTTTAAGGGCACCACTAGTGGAATATTGACATCTCGCATTGTGTGAGGGCATGAGGAGAATACGGTGGCCTTAGTGGCTTCTTGGGGAGCATTGTGCCTCCACACCGCTCCAACGGAGACGTAGTTGCCCTCAAACGGATGGACCTTCAGTAACACATCCTCGTCTTCACCGGCTCCACTTGTGGTTACTTCTTACCTTTACTTTGTGCAAGTGTTATTTGTGTTCTATCATTTGCTTGCATGAATCGTTGTTTTTGTTAGCATCATATAGGTTGCCCACTGATAACCCACAAGTGTAGGAGATCGTTTGTAGCCTTTTTACATAAGTAAGAGTGTCGAACCTAACGAGGAGCTAAAGGTAGAATTAATATTATCTCAAGTTCTATCGACCACCGATACAACTCTATGCACGCTAACACTTACTTTACCTAGAACAAGTATGAAACTAGAAGTACTTGTAGGTGTAAAGATAGTTTTGCAAGATAATAAAGAACGTGGAAATAAAATTTAGGTGATGTTTTAATAAAATAACAATAAAGTAAATATAGCGAGTGTGGAAAAGTGGTGATAGGATTCGCGAGATTGTCCTAGGCAATCGATAACTAGATCGGTAATCATTATTGCAGTTTTATATGAGGGAGATGCATGAGCTAACATACTTTTTGTACTTGGATCATATGCACTTATGATTGGAACTCTAGCAAGCATCTGCAACTACTAAATATCATTAAGGTAAAACCCAACCTTAGCATTAAACAGCAAGTCCCCTTTACTCCCATACGCAAACAACCCCCTTACTCGAGTGTAAACTTATTTCACTCTAGCCACTCACTATAAGCGAATCATGAACATATTGCAACACCCTCCAGCATGAATCTTTCACGTGTGAGCCTCACGGAAAGAACCTTAGGACAGCACCAAAATAAACCACGCAACTCAAACCAATCAAGATCATCAATCAACCCATAGGACAAAAAGGAACTACTAAAACATCATATGATAGCCGCACATCATTGGATAATAATATACAACATTAAGCACCATGTTCAAGTAGGGGGTACAGCGGGATGCAGGAGAGTGGACCGCTGTAGATAGATGAGGGAAGGTGATGGTGGTGGTGATGACGGCAGCGAAGTTGTTCGTGTAGATCGCCATCACGATGGTTGCCCCGGCGGCGCTCCGGCACCACCGGGAGAGATACCCCTCCTTCTTATTCTTCCTTGGCCTCCTCCCTAGGTGGGAGGAGGGTTTCCCCTCTGGTCCATGGCCACCATGGCTCCCGGAGGGCAGGAACCCCTCCGAGATTGGATCTCTCTCTGTTTCTCTCCTGTTTTTGCGACTGTTTTTGGACCCCTTCACCGTTTCTTAAATATCCGGAGATTCTTAACTCCGGTCGGGCTGAAATTTTGAGGCGATTTTTTATCGGGGAAATATCTTTCTTGCGGTAGAAGGGGAGCTTTAACCAACCTAAGGGTTGTCCACAAGCCATCAGGACGCGCCACCCCACAGGGGGCGGCCTTTGGCTTGTGGGGCCATGGGGTATCGTCTTGCGTTGATTATGACTCTCAAAATTCACATATATTTCGATAAAAATCTCCGTAAATTTTCATCACATTTGGACTTCGATTGATATGCAATTTATGTGAAACAGAAAACACACAAAAAACATGAACTGGCATTGGGCGCTGGGTAAGTAAGTTAGTCCCAAAAATATTATAAGACGTTGGCCAAAGTATATGAAAGTTGTAGAATATTGGCATGAAGCAATCAAAAATTATAGATACGACGGAGATGTATCACCCACCTAGTTGCATAGAGACAACCTATTTTTGCTAAGCCTAATTTGTTAAGAAAACCTAAAAATTGGTAGTTGCCTATTCACCCCCTCTAGTCAATGATATCGATCCTTTCGGAGAGGCTCAAAATTTTCACCCTGGAAATCAAATTGTTGGCCGTAGATGTTGTCATCATGCTCATCCTCCACGATCATGTTGTGCATGATCACACAAGCAATTATCACCTCCCATAGTTTCTTCGTACTCCATGTTAGTGAAGGATATCGAAAGATACCCTATCTTGATTGGAGCATACCAAAAGCATGCTCCGCATCCTTACTAGCACTATCTTGTATTTGGCCAAATCTTTGTCTCTTCTCTCATTGTGGATTGGAAATAGTCTTCACAAGAGTTGACCACTGAGGGTAGATAGCATCATCTAGGTAGTGCCCTTTGTTGTAATGGTGGCCATTGATCTCAAAGTTGACATCTGGGAGTGTGGCCTTCTACAAGCCTTGGAAACACTGGTGAGTGCTGAAGCATGTTGATATCATTGTTAGAACTAGCCACGCCGAAGAAAGAGTGCCAGACCCAAAGATCTTGAGAAGCGACCACTTCTAGTATGACAGTGCAACCTTTCACATACCCCTTGTACTGGTCCCGCCAAGCAAATGGATAGTTCTTCCACTTCCAGTGCATATAGTCGATACTACCAAGCATATGCCCGGCTTGCCCCTCTCGGCATTGATCACCAAAAACCTCTCTGTATCAGTGACATTTGTCCCTCTCAAGTACTCAGGGCCAAACACTGCCACCACAACCTTGCATAACTATACATGGATTCTAGGCACGTGAACTCACTCATGCGCACATACTGATCCACAAGATCGCCTGAAATTCCATAAGAAAACATATGGATAGCTGTGGTGTATTTCTGGTATGAGGAGAACCCAAGTTTGCCAAGGGCATTCCGTTTGCACTCAAAGTATGGGTCATATGCTACCACTCCCTCCCTAATATGGTTGAACACATGCCTCGCCATACGAAATCGATGATGGAATTGATGTGGTTTACAGAGAGGGCCATTCTCAAAGTAATCAGCATAGAGCAAGAGGTGTGGCGGCTCTCCCTACTGCGATTCAAGGCCGAAGCATGATCCGAGACTGGTCTCATAAACCGAGGCCGCTTCCTAGCAATATGGTCATTAATGACCAATGCAACCACCACAATGTCTTCGTCATCCGAGGACGAATCATCCGATGAAGAAATGAAATTGTGGAAAAAGTACTCATCTCCACTGTCCATGATACCTTGTGAGCAAAGTGCACACCTTGCTTTCGTGCTGGAGGCACGGACGGGAAGAGAACCCCAAGCTCCCTCAAAAGTAGCTGATGAGGTTGGCATTGGAGGTCGGCCGCCCGTGTCTCTGCAGCGCCTGCCGGAAGGTGTTGAGGTCGATGACTGTCGTCGTCGCCGTTGCTTAACTCCGAACCGGAAGAGCCACGGACACCAGATAAAGCTCATCCAAAAATCTTGCTTGGGGGCGCCTATGGCATGGGGGTCGTCCTGCTGTGGGCGGCTGACAAGTTTGAGTAAGGAAGACGATCGGGGGAAATGGGCATGGGTGGTAGGGGCGATGGCGGGGCGGAGGGAGGGACAGGTGAAGAGAAATGAGGGTTGTGTCCCCGACGGGCAGGCCAGGAGAGTATAAGGGCGAGCGACCCACCCGTTCGCCCATGTCCGCTTTGACACAAACGCGACCCAAATTTAGGAATCAAATGGCGCGAAAGTGGACGGAAAATGGACAAATGTCAGTTTGCTCCCGCGTGTTGGGCCGAGTTTTGTGTCCGTTTGCCTCCAAACGGATGGGGCCGAACCATTTGGATCGTGCGTTGGAGTTGGCCTTATGACCTAATTCTCGTTTTTAATTTGTTACCTTCCCTATGCCCTGAAATTAAAATAACTAAAACTCACCTCTATAAAAATAGGTACTACCGAAAAAAAAAATCTTATCTTGTCATGCAGAGATATGTATAGTTCCTCTTCAAATATAAGACAAAATTTTGGACTTAGTACAATATTCGCCTTTAGCTGCCGCATAATATGTGTGATGGACTCATATTACTCCCCACACCCCCGGAATTTTTACTCTTATAATGTGAATTGAATCTATTCAACTCACTCTTGTGAAGCAACAAGAAAAATAGACCACTCCAGGATCCAGTATCTTATTCCATGAAGGATGTATCCTGAAAATTCTTGATTTAGTGCCCGGGCAATATGTGCACGAAATTTTTGTTTTGGCTAGTTTTTGGGAACTTTTATTTCTTGTTTCTTCAAAAAAAATTCTTGACCCAATTAGCCCCCAAGTTGTTTAATCATTAAAACACAATAAAATCATGTGTAAAAGATTCTAGAAAGTCTGAAAAATACCGTACATGTAAGTTATGAGGTAAATTTTATTTCCTCGGTTCAAAATTATTTGACGCTTAAACGGATGTATCTAAATGTATTTCAACGCTAGATATATGCGTTTGAGCGTCAATTAATTCCAGACGAAGGGAGTATGTTTGTATATTTTGCCACAAAATATGACAACTTGCGATTTGTGAAGCTAAACATGAATGCACTGTTCTTTTTTTTGCATGGATCACAAACGACTATATTTCTACACGAACGCTTAGGTGTATAATTTTCTCGACACAGCCTTCATATACATAGTTTTTAGATTTTTTTTTAAATTCCATACCAGTTTTACCATTATAGAATATATCTGGCCAATGAGTGGTAAAGTTCTCCGAGATCCGATAGTTACATGACCAAATTATGTTACTCTAGAGATTTCAAAGAATTTTCAAAACCTTGTTCATATATCTGGATGAACAGTTCAAACACTGACCAGACAAAAGAAAAACCTCCATCAATGGAGGCCTCCAAATACCCCATTTATCCGGACTATCCGCGAACCGTCCAAACTCATACCCTATGTAGGGCTAGCATTTTATACATGACAAATGGGTATGAGAGGCGAACACGCTTGGACGTGCTCGTACATGAGGGTCGCATATGAGGTTTATGATTGGAGATGGCTTTAGTGATCCCTACAAATATTTGAATGAAACGAGGTTAATGGATAATTAAAATATGTATTTTCTAAAAGAAAAACTGCAAGTAAGAGATCCAGGCCCAAAAGTTTAATACAAAATCAGTAAATCACACTGTTCACGTAAAGCGCAGGCCGGACGCCACACTATCACGGGCCACGAGCATCGAAAGCATTGTCTGCTCTATGTGAGTGACCAAGATTAATATGGAGACCGATAAAGTCGAGCCAGATCATTGACGCAACCTCACATCAAACGTCAAGTGCTACAACATCGTGCCATCGATACCTCCATCCGCTCTTGCTAGTAGAAACGGACCCGGCTTCCGAGCCCCCTCGCGTAGTACTGTTGTCCCGCGCTCGATTTTTTTATTTTCAGCAAACGGTTGTCCTGCGCTCACTAGCGCATGTGTGCCGGCCAGCCAGCAGCCATCGAACAGCCCATCGCTAGGCCGCGCATGCATTGTCTGGTCGTTCATTCTGCTCCGTGGCAAAGACCAATGATCCTTCTATTTACACACCATAATCATTAGCATCAATCTTAGTCCGCCACGGTACTACTACAAAATAAAAACAAAAAATAAAATAAACAAACGCTCGTATCAATCATGCATTACTCCTGCCAACGCCACAAAGCCAAACCCAAGGAATAAGCAAAAAATGTACACCATCGGGGAGACAAAAGTCAGCTCCGCGCACGCACGCTCCTCATCTCCACGTGGATTTGTCGGCGTCGTCGGCCCCGGCCTTCTCGGCCAGAAGCGACGTCCGCGCGTTGGTCGACGGCCGGTGAGCCGCCCGCGGCGATCGGTGCTCCTGCATTGCCCACGACGAAAACCAAGGATTAATTCATTCATCTGTCTCTCAAGCCTATGATGCATGCTGCCGTTGGCTGATGGAGTGCGTGCGTACCGTGCGGAAGGGGAACTCGTCGCCCTCGAGCATGTGCACGATCTGGCCCATCTTGGGCCGCTTGTGCGCGTCGGAGTCGATGCAGCGGAGGCACACCAGCAGCACCCGGTTGAGCACCCTCGGCGCCGGCGCCGGCACCATGCGCGGGTCCGCCAGGTCCTCCACGCGCCTGCTCCCCACCATTCCCCTGAACCACTCCACCAGGTTCACCTCGCCGGCCGGCCGGTTGTAGTCCACCGGGCTCCTCCCAGAGATGAGCTCCATCAGCAGCACGCCGAAGCTGTAGATGTCGCTGCTCTCGTTCAGCATCCCCGTCGACGCGTACTCCGGGGCCACGTACCTGCACCCCCCCCCCCCCCCCCCCCAAAGGAAAATGTTCAGAGCCTTCTTCTCATTTTCCACGGCCGGTAAATCGAGTGATCAGAGCGTGCAGGAGTTGAAGCGCACCCGAACGTGCCCATCACACGGGTCGTCACGTAGCTGGAGCCGGAGCCGAGGACCTTGGCCATGCCGAAGTCGGACACCTTGGGGTTCCATTTCTTGTCCAGAAGGATGTTGCTGGACTTGATGTCCCGGTGCACCACCTTGGGCTCCAGCCCTTCGTGCAAGTACGCAATGCTGCAACAAAACGCGCATCATCGAAGAATCAGTGATCTTTTCGATAGCGATGTGCTACGTGATAAGCCATATTATTGAGTGAAATGGGAGCGAACCCTTTGGCTGTTCCGATGGCGATCTTCAGACGTGTTTCCCATGTCAGCGGGCTGACGGGGCCGACGTCCCCGTGCAGCCACTGCTCCAAGTTGCCGTTCTCAACAAACTCGTACACGAGCATCCTGTGAACACACGACGTGATGATGATGATGATGATGGCGGCGTTAGCTACCACACGCTACCCAGTCAGCTGCCTTTCTTCTTTATGATCCAGCCGAAATGAACAAGCGCGCTTACCGTTTAGGCCCTTCTGCGCAGTAGCCGATGAGGCCGGCGAGGTGCTTGTGCCTCACTCTGCCGATGGCTTCAACCTCCACCTTGAATTCCTGCTCGGCCTGACCCCTGCAAAACCAATCCAACATTCAGATCAACATCCTACTTGTTAAGATCACACTGCATCTCTGATCATCTTTCTTCAAATCCTCACCGTTCCATTTCAAATCATCTAGACAGTTATCTTACAAAATAATCTCAATGTGTTCGAACCTCAATCGACAGTAAACATTCTGAACCCGTGTGCAGGAAGGAAGGGATATTTACGGTTGCTGTTACGCATGTGTCGATCTTCAGCAATCCATGTGCGTGCATTCGGTTCACTTCAAAGTTAAAACAGCTCCAAAGATGCCACATACTATACGTATTTTTGATTGGATATTTGTAGGATCGGGGGAAAAGGGAGAAAAGTTTGGTCACCGCTTTGCCTTTTCTGTTGCTTTATCTTTTCTTGAAAGTAAGGACATCCATGAGATGGGTGCATATGACCGCCGACGGACGGACGATCTCAAGTTCTCAACTAACCAAGTAGATGGATACATGCTACGTGCCATCACTCACAAAAAAGCACAAAAAGAGCCACCTACTCATATCTCAATCATGTGTAACCGGGAAACAAAACAAAGGCAATGTTGCCATTCTCTGTAGCATTGACTTAATGCGATAGTGCTCTATAACTAACTACATGGGTTCAATTAATTTTGTTCACAGGAGTGTACAGCACAATTGTGACCAACCTTATCAATAATCACATACATAATGCTATAAAGAAGATAGCCCTGCATTTTATTTGGCCCTTGAGTCAAATGCACAAGATTCTGACGAACTCAAAATAAATCATAATCTTAACAAAGGTCAGATTGAAATTCAGTTAACAAAAAACGGCAATCTTAAGCCACAGCCAATAGGAGAAGTACAACTACCGGCACTTACTGTGACTAATTACCAACACATGCATGGACTAATGGAGACCAGACACACAGATGTATGATGTGGAAATACAAGCATGTCTGCAAAAGGACAAATTGAACCTTTAAGTTAACAGAAGCATGCTTGCAACAAGTTCATTTTGCCCTTTTGATATATATATACGAGCAGCAATCTTGAAGCCACACCAACAGGAAAACTGCAACAACCTCGCTTACCCTGACTAATTACCGAACATGCATTTAGTTCAGCAAAGCAGCAAACCTAGTGGTACATGCATGCATAGTCGAAATCCATGACCACATAGTACAGTACTGCAAGCTTTACCCCATTCAGACATTTACTTACCCGAGCTACCACACTGTACTACCATGTATAGTTAACTTTTCGTTTTGAGATCGTTCAACGGATTATGCTGAGGTTAAAAAAGAAAGTTACTGCTTACGTTTCTACCAGACGAAACAGAGTAGCCCAATTCAGCAGGGTAACAGCGACGGGGAGGAAGGAGTGCTCACTTGTGATCGAAGAGGTTCTTGACGGCGACCACCTCGCCGCCGGCAAGCACACCGCGGTACACCGTGCCGTAGCCTCCTTCCCCGACCACGTTCGCCTCGCGGAACCCCCCTGTGGCCGCCTCCAGCTCCTCCAGCTCGTACCACCTCCCCCAGCCCATCTCCACCCCGGGCGCCGCTCCGCCTCCGCTGATCCTCTCCAGCTTCTTCCGCACCGGCGACTCCAGGGAGCTGGCCGCCGCGGACGAGCTGGCCACGTCGGAGGAGCTCGTGCCCACGTCTGCCCCGACCTCGGCGTACTTCTGATGCTTGGGCGTGGAGGTCGGGAGGAGCGAGCCGGAGGAGAGCGCGTGGTCGACGCGCGAGGACTGCGGCTTGGCCCCGCCCCCGCGCCGGCGCGCCAGGTACGCGGCGATCGACGCTGCCGCGACGACGAGGAGCAGAACGACGGCGCCGGCGAACGCGGCCTCGGCGGCGGTGGACAGGCCGAGGAAGGACTTGCCGCCGCCGCCGCCGTCGGCGACGGAGGCCGCGGGCGGCGGGCCGGCGGTGTCCATCGCTCGCGGCGGTGGAGCTCGGTCGGTGGGCCCGCCCAGTTACACGGAGGGTGGCGACGTAGTGGAGGGTGGTGGTAGTATCGGAGGGAGGTAGGGAGGGAGACGCCGGTGGAGCGTGTCTGCGTGCGCCTGCGTTATATGGAGCTATGATGAGTTTTCTCGCTCCCGCTAACGTCGGTGGACTCGGCGCACCGTGGCCCCGCACCCCATCACCGTTTTTGTTCGTCTGTTTTCGCTGACGACTCGCGCATTGATTTCCGGAGATCGAGTCATTTAAGTTGATCGGGGACGTATCAACCATCCATCCAGCCCCGTGCGACGTGACGCGATGCGATGGCCTCTGTTCATTACTTGTCGCACGCAGTGGCCATCAGATGCCAAGTGTGCGACGTGAACAGATATCTCTGCATTTGTGTAGGCAGCCACAATCTGGAGCAATTTAACACTGCAATGCTAGTGCAGATATCTCTGCATTTGTGTGGGCGGTCGCAATTTATTAGTGCAATGCTGTTTGGGGTGACTGGTGATGGTGTCAGCCGGTGGACCGGGTCCACGGACGGAGGGGGGTGTTCGCCTTTGCCGTTGGACGGGGAGGCGTGTAGCTTTGTTTTGGTGTGCTCGACGTGAAACGGTCGTTGGGTGGGGCCAGGAGCGCCTAGATCCGGGCCCGCCTTACAAGCGACGCCCCCCGTGAGTGCCGTGCCCCGGTCTAGTCGGGCATTTGATTGCGCAGAGGGCGGCCGTTTCTCTGAGGACGAGGCCATTTACGGACGTACAGATACGTACCAACACATGTCTACAGCATACGACCGCTGGTATTCATCAAGGGTCCGTGTGGAGCCGAATTGTACGGTATTTTCCTCCATGCATGATCTGAGACACACAATACAGTCGGAATATTGACCGCAAAAAAAAAAACAGTCGGAATACGTGCTGATTTCAGCTCTCGTTTGGCGGCTTGCTGCAAGAGGCAGCACGGGCTTCAGCTCGCTTCTACAGTCGTCTTCTCAGGCGTCACGGGCTCACAGGTCACAGACCCCCTGGGCAGCATATGAGCCCTATTACTATTATATCGATCAAAAAGATCCTATTGCTCCTTTTTTTTCCGAAAAACGTACGTACAACATAGTTTCTTTTGGCGGGGAACGTACACTGTGTAATTAACGGGGACCTCTCGAGAAGCTTTGACAGTGACAAGCAGGTAAGTTAAGCGAGCACATCTTTTTGGTGGATTAATATTTTTAAGTTTCACCCGCAACGTTCAGGGGGTTCTTAGGTAGGTAGGCTATATGCCTATAGGTATCGTTGCCGGGAAAGCGACGACGTGAAGAGACCAACGGATAGACAATTGGTTTGGCTTGGCTTGGAAAGCAAGCGCTTGTGCAGTTTTTTTTTTGTTTGTTTGAGAAATGCTTGTGCAGAATAGCTTTTTTTTACGGCTTAATAGCTGGGAGGTGTGTCAATGCGTTTTGGAGGACGGCATCACATCGTAGAAAAGTGCATGCAGCGGCCGAGCTTCATGGAGCTTTTTATTTATTTTCTCAGCAAAAACACTATTTTCACACTTAATTTTTTTCTGAAAAAACATAAACAAAGATATATGTGTGTAATATAGGCGTACAAAATTTCGTTCACAAATGTTGATATGTGATGTACACAAAAAAAGCAAATACATAGATTAGAATGTGCTTTTTCTTTGTTGTGTTTGGGCCAGATATTTGTCCTTTTTGTGTTGCATGCAAATAATCGAATTAGATGAACTTGATTAGACTAAAAAAAGGTGATGCCAATTTATACACACTTTTCCCTGAAAAAATGTATACGCACTTGAAGAACATGTATAGTATTTGTAGAAAAAATATGACATTTTTAAAACTTCTAAATATATTTTTTCGTTTTCTGAAACATGGGGTCAACTGAGCTTGCCCTTTTTACTGCATATCCCTTATATATTTTAACTGAAAACTTGATTTTAGGCATCTCTAAGAAGAGAAGTGAGTCGGTTAATTGCCTTTAAAAAATGGTGTACTTCGTCTGTTAAAATCTAGTGTGCATTAGTTTGTTTAGGTTAAACTTTGACCAAGTATATAAAAAATACATCAACATCTATAGTACCAAAAAAACACCATTATATTTGTCATGAAATATATTTCCATGTTTTGTACATTTCAGGTATTAAATTCTTTGTTTCTACAACTTTAGTTAAACTTTATAAAAGTTTGAGTTAAGGCAAATCTATTATGAATCATGTTTCAATAGATGGAGTATTAATTAGAATCAAATTGATCTTTACTCAGGGGCTGCCAACTTAATTTTTGTACATAGTCCCAAAAATAGAACTTCTTCCTTCTAGGTTTGAAAGATCTCCAATCATTTTTATGTCTGTAATCTAGCCACCAAAATGTCTACATCACTAAATATGTATTCAAATGAAATTATCAACGACATGTATATATGTGGCATAGCATCAACATTTCATTGGTCAAGTTGATGATCTTAAAATATGTGCATGTCATATTAAGTCGGATAGAGGGGGTAATACACCAGCAAGTGCAAGATAAATTTTTAATCAAATCTCAGTTCATATAACTAGTGTATGTCTTCCCATTGAAAAAAGAGTAGTGCATGTCTTTAAGCAATTGTGCCATGTGGCATGAGATAATAATTGCATTCTTGCATGACTCTTCAGCATGCTAGAGAGTGAAAGAATATCGGGCAACCACTTGCGATAATGTACAAGTTTGAATCACCTACAACAAAATTTAATCACTAAAGATGCATGCATGCTTATACCCGTGTAGCATGACAGTGAATATGTTTCATATTGGGGGTCACAACAGAAGATAACAAGAACATACTAATACGTCTCCAACGTATCTATATTTTTTTATTGTTCCATGTTGTTATATTATCATTCTTGGATGTTTTACAATCATTTTATAGCAAATTTATATCATATTTGGGACTAACCTATTGGCACAGTGCCCAATGCCAGTTGTTATTTTTTGCTTCGCAGAATATCAGTACCAAACGGAGTCCAGTTGTTACAAAACTTTTTGGAGATTTTTTTGGACCAGAAGACAACTTGGAAGCCATGGAAGCACCTGAGAGGAGGCCCATGGGGCCCACAAGACACCAGTGAACGCTAGAGGCCCCAGGTGCGCCCTGGTGAGTCGTGGGGCCCACGAGACTCTCCTCCACCACCTCTCATCTCTATAAATCCTCAGAAATTCCAGAAACCATAGGAGAGTCGACCAAACACAATTCCAGCCGCCGCAAGTTCCAAAACCACGAGATCCAATCTAACACCATCACCGAGGGGTTCATCATCCTCATTGGTGCCTCTCCGATGATGCATGAGAAGTCCACCACAGACCTACGGGTCCGTAGGCAGTAGCTAGATGGCTTACTCTCTCTCTCTCTCTTTTAATTCTCAGTACAATGGTCTTTTGGAGATCTATGTGATGTAATGACTTTTTGTGGTGTGTTTGTTGGGATCCAATGAAGTTTGAGTTCATGATCAGTTTCTATCCATGAATATTATTTGAGTCTTCTTTGATCTCTTATATGCATGATTATTTATAGCCTAGTATTTCTTCTTTGAATCTTTGGTTTAGTTAGTCCAACTAGATCGATTTTTCGTGCCATGGGAAGAGGTGCTTTGTGATGGGTTCGATCTTGCGGTGTCCTCTCCAAGTGATAGAAGGGACAGCGAGGCACGCATGCATCGTTGCTATTAAGGATAACAAGATGGGGTCTATTCCTACATGAGTAGATCCCATCTACATCATGTCATCGTTCTTATTGCATTACCCAATTTCTTCATGAACTTAATACACTAGATGCATGCTGGATAGCGGTCGATGTGTGGAGTAATGGTAGTAGATGTAGAATCGTTTCAGTCTACTAATCTTGGACGTGATGTCTATATAATGATCATTGCCTTGGATATCATCATGATTATTTGATCTTCTCTCAATTGCCTAATAGTATTTTGTTTACCCATGCGTGCTATTTTCTTGCGAGAAGCCACTAGTGAAACCTACGTGCCCCGGGTCTATCTTTTTAATATATTGCTTTCCGATCTATTTTTTCCGCATTTACTTTTAGATCTACTATTTCAAAAACCCAAAAATACCTTGATGCACTTTTTTGCATGTTTTATTTCGTGTTCTTGCGCGATCTATTTATCCAATCTCATACAAACCAATCTATTTTTTATCGTGGAGAGATTGACAACCTCTCTTATGCGTTGGGTGCAAGTATTTGTTCTTTGTGTGCAGGTACATTTACATAGTGTTGCTTGGTTCTCCTACTAGTTTGATAACCTTGGTTTCATAACTGAGGAAAATACTTACCGTAGCTGTGCTGCATCATCCCTTCCTCTTTGGGGAAATACCGACGCGGTCTCAAGCCATGTCAAAGGAATTTCTAGCGTCGTTGCCGGGGAGACATCATCAACATCTATCAGGTTGCCAATCACAAATCTCATCTCCTTGCAATTTACATTATTTTCCATTTGCCTCTCGTTTTCATCTCCCCCACTTCACAAAAAAATTCCGTTTTATTCACCCTCTTTTTCGTTTGCCTTTTTCTTGTCAGATCTCTTGTTTATCTACCTTTTTTCTATGACTAGTTCTTCTGCTATTGCATGTACCCCCGAGAATGAGGTTCTTAACTTTAAACAAAGGGGAGGGGATAATCTAAAAGATGCTTCGTATAGGATTTCAATGCTCATAATAGATCTATTCGTAAGCAATCTACCGTTCTTCTTCTTCGCAGTTTTTATGTGGGCATCACCACTTGGTATAGATTCGTCCTTGATATGATTACAAGTGGGAATTTCTTGACGTGCCCCACTTTATATGCTTTTAATGCTATGGGATATTTAGTGTGTGCACCACCTATCACTATCAATGAAACAATTTTAACTCTTGAGCACGTTATGCAAAGGTTAGATGCTATTGAAAAGAAAATGCTCACCAAAGAATACATTGAAAAATTAGATAAAAGGATGCATAATATTGCTAATATAATTGGGTCAAAATAGGGAGAGGCTCTAAAGATACTAAGGGAAAAAGAACCCAAAGTCAACAAATGAATGGAAGAGAGCCCCGCTAGAATTGATAAGTTCGAAGAAATCTTTAGTAACTTGAGCTCAGCCTTTTCTATCGTTAAGATTATTGAAAAAACTCCTACTATTAAAGATTGCAAATCTACACACGTTCCTAAGAACAAGGGTGCCACTTCTAGTAGACACAATGAGGATCTTAAAATGGTTAGTATTCGCCCCAATTATGTTGAAGTGGTAAATGACCCTATTTGCAAGAATGGATTTTTCAATATTATTCCTATAAGTATTGTCATTGAAAGTATGCATGATAAATCCTTGAAGAATTCCAGTTTTGTGATTGAGGAGTTGGAAACTAAAGATGACAACACTTGAATCTATGCATTATGCCTAGCTAGGGGCATAAAACGATAACGCTTGTTGGGAGACAACCCAATGAATAAAATTTATTTTTACCTTCTTATTTCTGTTCTTGAGTGTTTAAAAAATTATTCTACTGTTATGATTGTTTTTTATATTTTAATTAGTGTTTGTGCCAAGTAAAGCCTTTAGGATCATGTTGGGTGATAGTTGATTTGATCTTGTTAAAAAACAGAAACTTTTGCGTCCAGTAGCAGAATTTTTGAAAATCACATAAGCGACGAAATTTTTTGAATGTTTTACAAAATATTTATATACAAATTTCTGACGTTTTACTATTTTTTAAGAATTTTTTGAGTTACATAAGTATGGTTAGAGTATAGATTACTACAGACTGTTCTGTTTTTGACAGATTCTGTTTTCGTTGCATTGTGTGCTTGTTTTCATGAATCTATGGTTGCATTTGAGGGTATAAGCCATGGAAAAGTTAGAATACAGTAGATATAATGCAATAATAAAATATTAATGGGTTTGCAATACTATTTAGAGTGGTGATTTTCTTTATTATACTAACGGATCTCACGAAGATTTTGTTAAGTTTTGTGTAATTGAAGTTTTCAAGTTGTGGGTGAGATCACGATGGATGAAGGAATAAGGAGTGAAAATAGCTTAATATTGGGTATTCTATGGCACCCCAATATAAAATTCAAGGAGGAACAAGCAACTAAGCTTGGGGATTCCCAGAGTGGCATCCCCTCTTTCTTCTAACGACCATCGGTATTTTACTTGGAGCTATATTTTTATTCATCACATATCATGAGTTTTGCTTGGAGCGTCTTGTATTATATGAGTCTCTGATTGATTTGATTTTTAGTTTGTCACAAGTATCCTTGCTGAACGCACCTATTTGAGAGAGCCCAAATTATGCCATGATTTGTTAGAATTGATCTATATGCTTCACTTCAATTTTTTGAGCTATGGATTTGCTCTAGTGCTCCGCTTGTATATTTTTGAGCGTGGTGTGCTTTAAATTTTTGAAGAAATACTCTTATGCTTCACTTAGATTAATTTTAGAGTTAGTTAAT
Source organism: Hordeum marinum (assembly GCA_022496015.1). NCBI lineage: Eukaryota > Viridiplantae > Streptophyta > Magnoliopsida > Poales > Poaceae > Hordeum > Hordeum marinum. Next base: position 391,820,425 of record CM039675.1, on the reverse strand, counting down.
TTTGAAGAAATTCTCTCATGCTTCACTTATATTATTTTGAGAGATGAAATTTTTATGCTCATGTTCTTCACTTAAATTTATTTGAGCTTGTCAAAAGCAACGTCAATATATGAAACTAGTCCCAAAGTGATAGATATTCAAGAGGGATATAATAAAAACTTTCATGAAGATCATTGGACAAATTAAACTTGATTCCTTGTAATAGTTTTGAGACATGCTGATAGTAATATGTGAGTTATGTTGGTGAGTAATTATGCTTTAGTAAGAATATTGGTGTTAAGGCTTGTGATTCCCTATGCAAACACGAAAGTCAATAGTTATGCAATGAAATTACATCCTACTTGTGGTGCATTATTCGGTGTTAGTTATGCTTAATGCCCGTTTATGAGAATTTTCGTTTCTTGGTTGGTTGCTTCTCAATCTATTTACTAGCCTCCATTTATACTAAGTAGAAATACTATTTGTGCATCCAAAATTCTTAAACCCAGTTTTGCCATATGAGTCCACCATACCTACCTATATGCGGTATTTCAATGCCGTTCCAAGCCAATTTGTATGTGCCATCTCTAATTTTCAAAATAAATTTCCTTTTTGTGTGTTCATACCGCTCATGAAGCGGAAGGGGGTGACCGATATTTTTCCATGCTAGATGTGTTATTTTCAACATGGGTGTTTATTCACTTGTCATTGCACGAGAGTACGGCGGTAATAGGGATGCCCACTCCAGAAATGAAAAATAAATTTACTTTATGTTGTGAAATAATAAATTCCTTGGAAAGTGTTGGTATGGATGGTACCCGTGGATACAGCTAGCCATGGATTGTGAAAGAATGGTGGAAAAAGGAATAAACTTTATTTTTTGTTGGGGAACCGCTTATGTATATCTAGCATGGAAAGGTATTGAAAATTCTCGGTCATTTTCGTTGATAGGAAAGGCATTCCACCACAAAAATATTTTTCTCTCAATTTAAACTTTGAGCTCGGGCACCTCTACAAATCCCTACTTGCCTCTACGAAGGGCCTATCTATTTACTTTATGCAATTTTTACTTTTATTTGACTCTCCATGTTCTCTTATAAAGCACTAACTAGGGGGGCACTATGATCATCTTTTGCATTGGGTGTAGCTAATATTCGAGTGTATTTCATGAATGAGTCAATGACTGAGCATGATGGGCTAGGGATAAATTTCTTTAGTGTTGATATTATGAAAGACATGGTTGCTTGTTGGTATGCTTGAGTATTAAAGTCTTCATGTCAAAACTAGACTATTGCTATGAACCATCTAAAGTACTAATCTCCATGCTACAAAAGAAAAGAATACGTGATGAACATGTTAGGCAGCATTCCACATCAATTTTTTTGTTTTTATCATTTACCTACTCGAGGACGAGCATGAATTAAGAGCATCTCTAGCAGACCCCCGCATAACGTTGACCAGCAAAACGCATTTGCAGTTTGCGGAAAATGGCTTTGCGGGCCGGTGCAGATGGCCGTAGAGGCAGACCCCACAAAACGGGATCGTATAAAAGGATATCCGCGGAATATGCTCTTTTACGGGTCAACTTTGCGGGGTCTGGTATGGCGCCACTCCCGCCGGCCTGTAAATCCAAAATTTGCACCTCAATTTGACACAAGATAATCCATGCCGACAAAACATCGTCGGCGGCGACAGGACGAACCTATACCTGCATGCGGCGATGGGACTTTGCCGGGGCTGCGTGAGGTGATCCCCGACCATTCCATCGCTTGGCGCAGCCACCCGTCGTCTGGAAAAGCCAAATCCGACCACCGACGATGAAGGGCAACATATCTGCAATTTTCCGGCCCGTCGACGCAGGAGGGGGTTGGGGAGGAGGGCAACCTCGTGCGTGTGGCGGCCTTTCCGTGTGATCCCGCCGGCTACTTTCGCCGGAATCGTGGGCGGCGGCCCGGCGGCGGGGCGGGTGGGAGAGGGGAGGTGGTAGGTGGGGAAAAACGCAGGCTGAAATGTCCTCCCCACCAACCGCTCCCGCTATATGCAGGGCAACAATGGGCTGGGGTGGGAACCCACGTATTTGCGGGTTGGGGTCAAGATTTTGCCGCACCCCTCAAAAAGTTTTACGGGTCAGACGCGTTTGCGGTGTCTGTTCGGGCGGGATTTTACGAGCCGACCTGCATTTTGGTGGTTATTTTGCGGGTCGGGGCGTTATGCTGGGTCTGCTAGAGATGCTCTAAGCTTGGGGATGCTGATACGTCGCTAACATATCTGTAATTTTTTTATTGTTCCATGCTGTTATATTATCTTTCTTGGATGTTTTACAATCATTTTATAGCAATTTTATATCATTTTTCGAGACTAACCTATTGACATAGTCCCCAGTGCTAGTTGTTTTTTTCTTGTTTTTTACTTCATAGAATATTAGTACCAAATGGAGTCCAATTGCCCCGAAACTTTTTGGAGATTTTTTTGGACCAGAAGACAACTTGGGAGCCAAGGAAGCACCTGAGAGGAGGACCATGGGGCCCACAAGACATTGATGACCCACAAGTGTAGGGGGTCAATCGTAGTCCTTTCGATAAGTAAGGGTGTCAAATCCAACGAGGAGCAAAAGGAAATGACAAGCGGTTTTCACCAAGGTAGTTTCTGCAAGCACTAAAATTGTAGGTAACAGGTAGTTTGATAGCAAGACAATTGGTAACGAGCAAGTAACGGTAACGGTAAATAAAGTGTGGCAAGGTAGCCCAATCCTTTTGTGGCAAAGGACATGCCAAAACGATCTCTTATAATAAGCACAGTGTTCTTAAGGGTACACGGGAATTTTATCTAGTCACTTTCATCATGTTGGTTTGATTTGTGTTCACTACTTTCATAATTTGATATGTGGGTGGACCGGTGCTTGGGTGCTGTTCTTACTTGAACAAACCTCCCACTTATGATTAACCCCCTCATAAGCATCCGCAACTACGAGAAAAATATTAAGATAACATCTAACCATAGTATTAAATATGTGGATCCAAATCACCCCTTATGAAGTAGCGCATAAACTAGGGTTTAAGCTTCATTCACTCTAGCAACCCATCATCTAATAAATACTCCACAATGCATTCTCTTAGACCCAAGGATGGTGAAGTGTCATGTATTCTACGTTCACATGACACCACTAACGGAATCACAACATACATATCATCAAAATATCGAACATGTCAAATTCGCATGATTACTTGCAACACGAGTTCTCCCTTGACCTCAAGAACAAAGGTAAATAGTCACAAATAATATGCATGATCAAGATCAGAGGGGTATTGAATAGCATAATGGATCTGAACATATAATATTCCACCAAATAAACCATATAGTAATCAACTACACAAGGTAATCGACACTACTAGTCACCCACATGTACCAATTTGAGGTTCCGGTACAAAGATTGAACACAAGAGATAAACTAGGGTTTGAGAGGAGATAGTGCTATTGAAGATGTTGATGAAGAATGGCCTCCCAAAGATGAAAGGGTTGTTGGTGATCACGATGGCTTCGATTTCCCCCTTCGGGAGGGAAGTTCCCCTAGCGGAATCGCTCCGCCGGAGGACAAAAGTCTTCCTGCCCCAGTCCCGCCTTGAGACAGAGGCGTTTCATCCCCAAAATCCTCTCCTAATTTTTTCTAGCTCAAAACACCTTATATACCAGAATATGGGCTCCAAAGGTGGGCCGTGCTGGGCACAACCCACCAGGGCATGCCCGGGGGGGGGGGGCTGGCATGCCCTGGTGTCTTGTGCTGACGAGGGTGGCCCCTCTGGTAGTTATTTGCTCATATATTTATTATATATTCCATAAAAAATCTCCGTGAAGTTTTAGCTCATTTGAAGATGTGCAGAATAGCTATCTCTGGTATGCTTTTTCAGGTTCAGAATTGCAGCTCCCGGTATTCTCCCTCTTTGTGCAAACCTTGTAAATTATGAGAGAAGAGTAATTAGAATTACTCCATAAAGAATTATTATGCATAAAAACAATATAAATAGCAGTAGGAAAACGTGATGCAAAATGGACGTATTAGACATCAGGGCTCGCCAGAGGCCCCAGGCGTGCCCTGGTGGTTATGGGGCCCACATGACTCTCCTCCACCGCCTCTCAGCTCTATAAGTCCTTAGTTCCAGAAACCTTAGCAGAGTCAATGAAACACAATTCCAGCCTCCACAAGTTTCAGAACCACGAGATTCAATCTAACACCATCATGGAGGGGTTCATCATCCTCATTGGTGCCCTTCCGATGATGCGTGAGTAGTCCACCATAGACCCACGGGTCCATAGGCAGTAGCTAGATGGCTTTCTTTCTCTCTTTTGATTCTCAATACAATGGTATCTTGGAGATCTGTTTGATGTAATGACTTTTGTGCGGTGTGTTTGTTGGGATCTGATGAAGTTTGAGTTCATGATCAGTTTCTATCCATGAATATTATTTGAGTCTTCTATGATCTCTTATATGCATGATTATTTATAGCCTAGTATTTCTTCTTCAAATCTTTGGTTTAGTTAGTCCAACTAGATTGATTTGTCGTGCCATGGGAAGAGGTGCTTTGTGATGGGTTCGATCTTGCGGTGTCCTCTCCCAGTGACAGAAGGGGCAGCGAGGCATGCATGCATCGTTGCTATTAAGGATAACAAGATGGGGTCTATTCCTACATGAGTAGATCTCATCTACGTCATGCCATCGTTCTTACTGCATTACCCAATTTGTCCATGAACTTAATACACTAGATGCATGCTGGATAGCGGTCGATGTGTGGAGTAATAGTAGTAGATGCAGAATCGTTTCAGTCTACTAATCTTGGACGTGATGCCTATATAATGATCATTGCCTTGGATATCGTCATGATTATTTTATATTCTCTCAATTTCCCAATAGTAATTTGTTTACCCATTGCGTGCTATTTTATTGAGAGAAGTCACTAGTGAAACCTATGTCCCCCGGGTCTATCCTTTTAATATATTGCTTTTCGATCTATATTTTTTCGCATTTGCTTTCAGATCTACTATTCCAAAACCAAAAAATATCTTCCTGCACTTTTTATTTGCATCTTTTATTTCGTGTTCTTGCGCGATCTATTTATCCAATCTCATACAAACCTATCTATCTTTTACTGTGGAGAGATTGACAACCTCTCTTACGCGTTGGGTTGCAAGTATTTGTTCTTTGTGTGCAGGTACCATTTACATAGTGTTTCTTGGTTCTCCTACTGGTTCGATAACCTTGGTTTCATAACCGAGGGAAATACTTAACGTAGTTGTGTTGCATCATCCCTTCCTCTTTGGGGAAATACCGATGCAGTCTCAAGCCACGTCATATACAAACACATGAGATTCAGACGATGAAATGCAATACAACACACTCTCACAATCTCTTCATGGACATCAACAAGGACACTGCTGGTTAGAGAAGGACCTGAAGGGAATTATTCCACACAATGACGTCTTCACCACAACGCTGCTATTGTTTTGACACAAAAACCTAAAAGTTAAACTATGCATCATACACAATCAAGTTCCTACCCGGGTTAGGGAAGTGGTGTACAACCCAATTATCCTGGTTTAAGTCCTCACAGACACAAATTGGGATTCTTATAGTTTTAAAACAAAAGTAATTGTAGGGAATTCCCCTATCGAATTCCTTAAGAAAAGCTCCTACTTGCTACTAGACATTAGAGTGATGCTGGGAATGGGGGACACAAATGCAGCGGAGAGGATGATCACGTGACGTGATTCGAAATGATTTCGATACTTATTATACTTTTAGTTTACATATCCATTTAAATGATTGTTATTCTACATTTTCTACAAAATGCATCCCATCGAAATGTATTTTATAGGAAGTGTGAAAAATGAGCTCGATCTTCTCTCTATCTCTCTCCACCCTCTCCCGTATCCAAACTTTCCTATGATCATGTGTTTTGAGATCAAGTAGGAACTAATAAGTAACATATAATTCATGTGTTTACTCTATACATATTTTTAGTTCAGAAGATCCAAAGAAGTTTCATAGTGTATACATATGTTATATTATATTCTTCTTTTTTATTTTAAAAAATTGAGATTTTAGCAAATGAACTTGCTTTTTTTGCCATTATGTGAAGTCATATTTGATTTGTTCTATGCAATGTTATATTTTTTAGTATTTAAGATCTACTTGCTCCTGATTTTATTTCACAACAAAATTGACAAGACAAACATCTAGGTTCACAGAAAGACCGTTGTTACCACGTCGAAGCTTAGAAACACGTGACAAATTATAATTCGAGAAACTACATACTTATACTTGAAAAGTACGCACTTTAAGAGTGGGGAGGTTTCCCTCGTCGTATTACTATCACATATACTTCCTCGTCCCCAGTGTTGCCCTCCCTGGCAACACGGGGAAACCCTAGATCTAGAGCCGCCACCCTCTTCCACCCCCACCCTTGGCTTGCCATCACCCGAGGAGTTGCCGGCAAAGCCCGCAACATCTCCGGTGAAGGCGTGACTGTGCTATTTCGTTTTCCTCACCTGCAAACATGGCAGGGCGGCTTCCATGGATGGTGCGGGGCGTTGCCAAGGCGGCACAAGGGTCTGTAGTGGGAGGCTTGCTACAGCGACAATGTCGAAGGCTAGCTACAGCGGTGGTGTGAGACGGGGTCAAGGTGGCATGGGGTTCGCATGCTCATGAGGTAACCCCAGGCGATGCGATGGCCCTTGGCGGAGAGAGGTGGATGGATTGCTACAGAGGTGGCGCCCGCTGGTGGTGCGGACAAGGTGGTGCTCTCTCCCTGATTTGGTTGGGCTCGATGGTGCTCCTCCTGGCTAGGGCTACCCATACACGCCTGTGACTGGAGGAAGTGCATGTAGGGCCTCTCGCGAGAGGTTCCAACCAGATCCCACACATGGTGGCGTGGGCTAGTCTGATTTTGTGCATGCTCGACTCGATATTGAGCGCATTTGTGCGTGCTTGCTAGAATTGGTGTGTTCCCGCCCAGTTCCGGCGAGCGACAACATGGGTGATATGTCTCAAACGTACCTATAATTTTTGATTACTCCATACTACTATATTATCATTCTTGGATACTATATATGCCTTTATATGTTGTTTTATATCATTTTTGTGAACTAACCTATTAACCTAGTGCCAAGTGCTAGTTGTTGTTTTCTGCTTGTTTTTGACCTATTAGGAAATCTATACTAAATGAAATCCAAATGCCACGAAACTTTTTGATGATTTTTTCTTGACAAATATAAGACCTAGAAGCTTCAGAGGGAGATCAGAGGCCACACGGGGTGGTGCCAAGCCAATAGGGCACGCCCGGGGTTGGGGGTTGGGGGGTGGGTGGTTGCGCCCTGATGACTTGGGACCGCCTCCTAGCGCCTCTTGACCTAAGTCCACCTCTATACATTCTCATAAATTGGGGAAACACCCGAGAGCCAGCCAAAATACTTTTCCACCACCCCAAGTCTCGGTTCCATCGTGTGCCCATCTGGAGCCCTATTCCGGTGCTCTGCCGGAGGGGGGATCGATCAAGCAGGGCCTCTACATCAACCTTGTTGCTCCCGTGATGATGTGTGAGTAGTTCACTACATACCTACGTGTCCATAGCTAGTATCTAGATGGCCATCTCTCTCTCTATGATCTTCAATACAAAGTTCACCGTGCTTCCCGCGGTGATCTATTCGATGTAATCTTCTTCGCGGTGTATTTGTTGAGATCCAATGAATTGTGGTTTTATGATTATATTATCCATGAAAATATATTGAGTCTTTGCTGAATTCTTATATGCATGATTGGTATAGCTTCGTATTTCTCTTCCTATATCGGTTTGGTTTGGCTAACTAGATTGATTTATCTTTAGTGGGAGTGGTGCATTGTGATGGGTTTAATCTTGCGGTGCTCTATCCTCGTGACATAAGGGGTCAATAGACGTATTGTATTACCGCCATTAAGGGAAAAAATATGGGGTTTATTCATATTTATTGGATTTACTTTGTCTACATCATGTCATCTTGCTCCAAGCATTACTCGGTCTTTACTTAATACTCTAGATGTATGTTGGATAACAGTCGATGGGTGGAGCAATAGTAGTAGATGCAAGTAGGAGTCTGTCTACTTGCTTATGGAAATGATGCCTATATACATGATCATTGTCTTTAATAAATATGTCATAACTATGCGCTTTTCGATCAGTTGCCCAACAGTAATTTGTCTACCCATTGTATGCTTTCTCGAGGGAGAAACCTCTAGCGAAAACAATGGCCCCTGGGTCTTCACAAATATTATTACTAAAAATCCAAAAAAATTGCTGCCATTATTTACTTTTATTTTATTTTCTATGTATATCAATCCAACTATCAATATTTGATCCTTGTAAGTAACGAGTTCAAGGGGCTCGACAACCCTCTTGCCCGTGTTAAAGTGTTTGATTTTGTATGTCTAGGCGCTGGCGACGGGAGTTTGCATGATTCCCCTATTGGTTCGATAACCTTGTTTCTCACCGAGGGAAATACTTATCTCTTCTCTCATGCATCACCTCTCCTCTTCGGGGAAAATCCCAACGCAGTTTACAAGTAGCAGTTGGCCCGTCAGATTTTGGCATGGTCCCGGTAGATCCAACGTGCAGCGGTGTGAGACGTTTCCGCCTAGTGCCTGCATGCGGTAGCACGGGTTGATTAGATCCGATGGGGTGCCAGCTTCTCCCGTGTGTAATGGTGCGGACGACCAGTTGGCATGGCTTCTGCCTAGCTCCAGTGTTCAAACTGGTCTGGGTGGTGCGTGGTTGGCCTTCCTTTTGTTCAGTGGCGTTTGGGTGTCCTCGAAGGCTGAGATGGTCTATTGGAAGGCTCGACTCCATATGAAAATCTCGCATCAACCTTGTCGACGCCGGTGGCAACGACGTATATGGATTTTGTCATCCTTCTTGAAGGGGTTGTTGTGGATCTTGTTGTACATTGACACCTTGTGTATAGTGGTCTTCAGGTGAAAATCTAAGATTTGGTTGTGGCAGATTGGGTGATGGTGGTGTCTGTGACATCGCTTCCTCATTGGAGGAGAAACTTTGGAGACCTTGACGACATCCTTGTAGCTGGCTGTTGGCCGGTGGTTGTGACCAGTGGTGCCTTTGACCTAGTGTAGCTAGTGTGTTGCCCGTTTATTAGGGTTTTAACCCAGTTTTCCTTTAATCAACCGAGCGTTCTCTTTGTACCATTTGTCTCCAATCAATGAATGTAATCAATTAATAGAGCATCTTTTCTCCTATCGTTAAAAAAAGATAGTGGAGGTTGTACTCCAAGACAAAGAGGGATCGAAGTCATGGTTTGACAACGTGTGTGGAATATTTTCAAGGCGAAATGCCATTTATGTCAAAGTAAAGCGTCTATGGTAACTTCACCAATCTTAAAGCTTCACGACTTGAGTTTTAGGTAGTTGTTGTGTCATGTGTTGATATGCGTGTTTTGCAACAATAAATATGCGTGTTTTTTTAAAAGTTTCGCCATGTTACAATTTATGGAGATGTCTTATCGTTCATGAAAATATGATTGAAAGTGATATCACGCGTTCAAATTTTTGATAGACTAATCACTTCTTTTGTAGAGACCATCATAACAAAAACTTAGATGAAGTTTGGCAAATAACATTTATGTATCAGGACCATTTTTAATTTTCTACTACTACTACTACTACTACTACTGTTGCTGCTACTGCTACTGCTACTGCTACTGCTACTGCTACTGCTACTGCTACTACTGCTAATGTTGTTGCTACTGTTCTATTTATATGAGAGAAATGTTTTATGGTCATGCCCCACTAGTCAATGGTTTATTTTGGATGAATCTCGAACGTGATGTTACACATGTCCATAGTGTGAGTACCAAAAAGTGTAAGGTTGATAACGATAGTCCCACTTACATGTGGCACTGCCGCCTTGGTCATATTGGTGTCAAACGCATGAAGAAGCTCCATACTGATGGACTTTTGGAATCTCTTGATTTCGAATCATTTGACACGTGCGAACCATGCCTCATGGGCAATATGCCCAAGACTCCGTTCTCCGGAACAATGGAGCGAGCAACTGACTTGTTGGAAATAATACATACCGATGTATGCGGTCCAATGAGTGTCGAGGCTCGTGGTGGCTACCATTATGTTCTCACCCTCACTGATGACTTAAGTAGATAAGGGTATGTCTACTTAATGAAACATAAGTCTGAAACTTTTGAAAGGTTCAAGGAATTTCAGAGTGAGGTAGAGAATCAACGTGACAGGAAAATAAAGTGCCTACGATCTGATCGTGGTGGAGAATATTTAAGTCACGAGTTTGGCACACACCTAAGGAAATGTGGAATTGTTTCACAACTCACGCCGCTTGGCACACCTCAGCGAAATGGTGTGTCTGAACGTCGTAATCACACTCTATTAGATATGGTACGATCTATGATGTCTCTTACCGACTTACCGCTATCATTTTGGGGATATGCATTAGAGACTGCCGCATTCACTTTGAATAGGGCACCGTCAAAATCCGTTGAGACGACACTGTATGAATTATGATCTGGAAAGAAACCTAAGCTGTCGTTTCTAAAAGTTTGGGGATGCGATGCTTATGTGAAGAAACTTCAACCTGAAAAGCTCGAACCCAAAGCAGAAAAGTGTGTCTTCATAGGATATCCCAAAGAGACTATTGGGTATACCTTCTACCTACGATCCGAGGGCAAAGTCTTTGTTGCCAAGAATGGATCCTTTCTCGAGAAAGAGTTTCTCTCGAAAGAAGTAAGTGGGAGGAAAATAGAACTTGATGAGGTAATTGTACCTCCACTCGAACCGGAGAGTAGCGCAGCACGGGAAGTTGTTTCTATGGAGCCTGCACCGGCTGGAGAGGAAGTTAATGATGATGATCATGAAACTTCAGATCAAGTTACTGTTGAATGTCGAAGGTCCAATAGGACACGTTCTGCACCAGAGTGGTACGACAACCCTGTCCTGGAGATCATGTTGTTGGATAGCGGTGAACCTTCAAACTATGAAGAGGCAATGGCGGGCTCGGATTCCAACAAATGGCTTGAGGCCATGAAATCCGAGATAGGATCCATGTATGAGAACAAAGTATGGACTTTGGTGGACTTGCCTGATGATAAGCGAGCCATTAAAAATAAATGGATCTTTAAGAAGAAGACTGACGCGGATGGTAATGTAACCGTCTAAGGCTCGGCTTGTCGCTAAGGGTTATCGACAAGTTCAAGGAATTGACTATGATGAGACTTTCTCACCCGTAGCGATGCTGAAGTCTGTCCAAATCATGTTAGCAAGTGCCGCATTTTATGATTTTGAGATCTGGCAAATGGACGTCAAAACGGCATTCCTTAATGGCTTCCTCAAGGAAGAACTATAGAGATAGATCGAGACGCCTCATTTCACAAAGCACATAACTTGAAAATATATTGAAGAAGTTCAATATGGATCAGTCAAAGAAGGGGTTCTTGCCTGTGTTACAGGGTGTGAGATTGAGTACGACTCAATGCCCGACCACGACAAAGGATAGAGAAGAGATGAGTGTCATCCCCTATGCTTCAGCCATAGGCTCTATTATGTATGCCATGTTGTGTACCAGACCTGATGTGAACATTGCCATAAGTTTGGTAGGGAGGTACCAAAGTGATCCCGGAGCGGAACACCGGACAGCGGTCAAGAATATCCTGAAGTACCTGAAAAGGACAAAGGACATGTTTCTCGTATAAGGAGGTGCCGAAGAGCTCGTCGTAAAGGGTTACGTCGATGCTAGCTTCGACACAGATCCGGACGACTCCAAGTCGCAAACCGGATACGTGTATGTTTTGAATGGAGGGGCAGTCAGCTGGTGCAGCAGCAAGCAAAGCGTCGTGGCGGCATCTACATGTGAAGCGGAGTACATAGATGCTTCGGAAGCAGCAAAGGAAGGAGTCTGGATGAAGGAGTTCATCACCGACCTAGGAGTAATTCCAAGTGTGTCGGGCCCGATGACTCTATTCTGTGACAACACTGGAGCTATTGCCCTTGCAAAGGAGCCCAGGTTTCACAAAAAGACAAGACACATCAAGTGCCGCTTCAACTCCATCCATGATTACATTCAGGAGGGAGATATAGATATTTGTAAAGTGCATACGGATCTGAATGTCGCAGATCCGTTAACTAAACCTCTCTCACGAGCAAAACATGATCAACACCAGAATGCTATGGGTGTACGATTCATCACAATGTAACTAGATTATTGACTCTAGTGCAAGTGGGAGACTGTTGGAAATATGCCCTAGAGGCAATAATAAAATGGTTATTATTGTATTTCCTAGTTCATGATAATTGTCTATTGTTCATGCTATAATTGTGTTAACCGAAAACCGTAATACATGTGTGAATACATAGACCACAACACGTCCCTAGTGAGCCTCTAGTTGACTAGCTCGTTGATCAATAGATGGTCACGGTTTCATGACCATGGACATTGGATGTCATTGATAATGGGATCACATCATTAGGAGAATGATGTGATGGACAAGACCCAATCCTAAGCATAGCACAAGATCGTGTAGTTCGTTTGCTAAAGCTATTCAATGCCAAGTATCGTTTCCTTAGACCATGAGATTGTGCAACTCCCGGATACCATAGGAATGCTTTGGGTGTGCCAAACGTCACAACATAACTGCGTGGCTATAAAGGTACAGTTCGGGTATCTCCGAAAGTGTCTGTTGGGTTGGCGCGAATCGAGACTTGTATTTGTCGCTCCGTGTGACGGAGAGGTATCTCTGGGCCCACTCGGTAAGACATCATCGTAATGAGCTCAATGTGACTAAGGAGTTAGCCACGGGATTATGTATTACGGAACGAGTAAAGAGACTTGCCGGTAACGAGATTGAATAAGGTATAGAGATACCGACGATTGAATCTCGGGCAAGTATCATACCGATAGACAAAGGGAATTGTGTATAGGATTGATTGAATCCCCGACATCGTGTTCATCCGATGAGATCATCATGGAGCATGTGGGAGCCAACACGGGTATCCAGATCCCACTGTTGGTTATTGCCCGGAGAGTTGTCTCGGTCATGTTTACGTGTCTCCCGAACCCGTAGGGTCTACACACTTAAGGTCCGCTGACGCTAGAGTTATAGGGAAATGTTGTACGTGGTTACTGAAGGTTGTTCGGAGTCCCGGATGAGATCCCGGACATCACGAGGAGCTCCGGAATGGTCCGCAGGTAAAGATTGATATATAGGAAGTCCAGTTTTGGTCACCGGAAAGTTTTCGGGCTCATCGGTAGTGTACCGGGAGTGCCGGGAGGGTGCCGGAGGACCCCCGGGAGGGGTGTGACGACCATAGGACTTCGTGGGCCCTTAGAGGAAGTGTGTCAGCCCTTTTTGGGCTGGCCAAGTCCTTCTATAAAGGCCCATGCGGTTGGAGATCAAGAGATAGGGCTGAAAGGATTTAAAAGGAGGAGATCCACCTCCCTTGTGGGAGGTGGACTCTCCCCCTAGTTCGGTCGAACCTCTCCTCCTTGGAGGAGGGGCCAAGGCAGCCCTCCCTCTCCCTTCTTCTATATATATGCAAGGGTTTGGGCTGATTTGAGACACAACTTCTCTCTCTCACGGTGCAGCCCTACCCTTCCTCTTCCTCGTTCTCCGTAGCGCTTGGCGAAGCCCTGCCGGAGTCCACGTAGCTCCACCGTCACCACCCGTCGTGCTACCGGAGCTCTCCCTCAACCTCTCCCTCCTCCTTGCTGGATCAAGGTGCGGGAGATGTCACCGGGCTGTACGTGTGTTAAACGCGGAGGCGCCGTTGTTCGGCGCTGAGATCGGAATCCACCGCGATCTGAATCGCTGCGAGTACGACTCCACCAACCGCGTTCTTGTAACGCTTCCGCTTAGCGATCTTCAAAGGTATGAAGATGCAATCTCTCCCCACTCGTTGCTGGTTTCTGCATGGATAGATCTTGGTGATCGTAGGAATTTTTTTGATTTACTACTACGTCTCCCAACACTACTAAGCAATTGACTATCGTGCCGAGAAACATTTGAGTTCCGAACTCTGATCTGGTAGAGTCTTGTAGGAAATAGGCCTTCTCCCCGCTTTATAAACAAAGCAACCAATTCACAATGAGAAGTACCACATCAAACGTCAAAGTCTGCTGGGGCCACAACACAAGCAAGCTCGAATGAAACAAAAAAGTGTTAGAAGCGCGATGTTGGGAGATTCTCTTAATCACCATCTTACTCTGCATGATCCAAAGAGTCCATGCCAGAGCAGCAAAAATCAGCTAGAAGAGGCGTTTATGGCTACTAGCGTGCATCACTATGGCTTGTAGGAAGTCAGCCAAATCATATGCCGCCCACTGAGGCCCTAGGGCCTCACGAATAAAACTCCATAGCAACCTAGCAGCCGTGCAAGAGAAAAGGATGTGAGTCCCGTTTTTCGGGACATCACACAAGGGGCATAGCCCATTAGCTGGGTCATGCCTCTTGATGAATGCACAACTTCTCCCTAGGTGGCTTTGGTAATTAATAACAACATATATTTCATTGGACTAATGATTCTACCAAGTATATTTAAGGAAAAGTCAAATGAATGGATTGACTAAGGATTGTGAGGAGGTCCCCTATGCAAGGAACATCTACTGGCAACAAGCTCCAAGACTCTACATTCTGCATTTTGTGAGAAATCACATTTGAGTCCATAGGAAAGCTAATACTATTAAAAGGGGATGAGGTATATATGATGTTCTGGTTGCTCAAGTGCTTAGAGATTAGCCACCAAACATACTCATGAAATTCTCCTACAAATATTCTGTCCAAACCCTAAAAGTCTAGAATTCAGTGCCACCAACATTTTCCATTCAACCCTACCGAGTTTTTCCTCAGACAGTTCCAAAGCTAAACCCTAGCATCTCGGTGCAACCAAGTCCCGTTTCGGTGTAACCGAAATCAGTGGCAAACTTTCTGTTGTCTCATTTCTAGAAGTTAGATTTTTCAAGTTTTAAGAATCGGTGTCACCGAAAGTTGAAACTGACCAGGCCAGCCAAAATCGGACTCACTGAGATTTATATATCGGTCTCACGGAAACGCCAAAATTTGCCAGATTTTGCACTAGTCGGTGCAACCGAGTCTTTGTTTCGGTTTCACCGAGTTGGGCAATAATGTTTTAATGGTTAGATTTTTGAAGATGCCTATATATACCCCTTCACCTACCTCTCACTCGTAGAGGAAGCACTCAGAACAGACCAACACTTGCCCCATCCATTTTCTGAGAGAGAACCACCTACTCATGTGTTGAGATCAAGATCTTCCACTCCAACCATATGAATCTTGATTTCTAGCCTCCCCAAGTTGTTTTCCACCCAATCAATCTCTTCTACCAAGCCAAATCTGTGAGAGAGTGATTGAGTGTTGAGGAGACTATCTTTTGAAGCACAAGAGTAAGGAGTTCATCATTCTATCACATGTCCACATCTATTACCTTTTGGAGAGTGTTGTCTCCTAGATTGATTAGGTGTCATTTGGGAGCCTCCGACTTCGTGTGGAGTTGAACCAATAAGTTTGTAATGGCAGGAAGATCGGCTACTTCGTGAAGATCTACCCCGAATGAGACTAGTCCTTCGTGGACGTAAGCCATGGTGGAATATACAAGGTTGCTACTTTGTGGACCCTTATGTGTGGAATCCTCAGTGGACTCTCGTAATCATTACCCTGCGTGGGTTGAAGTCTCCATCAACGTGGACGTGCGGTAGCACCACCTACCGGAACAACGGGAAAAATCTTAGTGTCTCTAATTGCGTTTGATCTTTCTATCCCTACCCTCTACTTATATGTGAATGTCTTCATTTTCCGTTACTATACTCTTAGACTTGAATGTGTAGAGTGTGCTTGACTTGGTATAATTGTTAAAACTTGCCAACTATTAAAAATGAAAAAGACTAAATTTTTATTTGATCAAGTAGTCTAATCACTCCCTTTAGACATACTTTGGATCGTACACTTTCACTTCCGTTCCTGAAGGGAGGCAATCCCTCAAAAGCTGCCAAACGAATTTTTTGATTTTTAGAGGTAGATGCGCTTTCTAGAGGGGCGTCATCCACCGCATACGAGGCCTCCGGCATACTGCACGATAAGCAAGGCCACGAAAAAATCTTCCGAAGGAGAGAGTAGCCATCGTGACTGATCTGGGCCACTGCCCATCATGGAAGGAAGAATGATTAATAGATTAGACCACTCAAGAACCTCGGCATGACCCAGTGAGCGCCGGAACGGGATGTTTCATTGCTCATCTTGGATTGCTTTTAAAATCCGGAGCGATGGGTCCACACAGATAGCAAATAATTGAGGAAACTCCATGCACAATGAGGTTCCATCAACGCATTGATCCAACCAGAACATGTTCCCTTCGCAATTACCCAGCGAGAAAGCCAACTCCAAACGAATCTCGTGCTTAATCTGTTGGATGGACGTCAAAACTGAGACCCCTCCATGTTTTTGTATGCTAACAAAGGTAAGTCCCGAAGATACTTGACCTGAATAAGCTGAAGCCAAAGACCCCCCTCATTACATAATAGAATCTTATCCAAGCAATTAGTGGTCAGCACATAAAAATTCGAAGTATGCAATCACGCAAACTTTCCCGTCCGTTGCAGGAGAATGATGGCGTGCTCCAGCTCGTTGTGGCTGTGCAACTGTATTGCGTTTTGGCAGTCGTTCTGAAGAAGCACAGTGATACAGACGCGAGTAGGCTGGTGATTAATTACAGTGAACAGTGAAAGATCGAAGTCAATAGAAAATGTAGCACATTTCGCTGGAGCCGTTGAAGAACCAAATCCATCGGTCAACTATGACATAATATATATTTCCCGTGACTGTCAAGGAACCGAACAAGAGTAACCTTTGCGCCATCCCGCCAGTCGCAACCAACTATTTTACCGGTCCTTTTTTTATCTGCAACATGCAGAGGCTGCTGCCTGGCGTACTGCTACAGTTGATCCCGTTAAGCGGGACGAGTAGGCATGGTCAGGTAGGTTGACGCATTAAGATCAACATATAATGCGATGGACACAGTATTTAGACTTCGTCACGAATCCATATAATTTCGACGAGTATACGGATTTGACCCTTTTTTGTAGACTCCGTATCCCGGACCTGGGCGGTAAAAAGTTTATCATGATCGGGAAAAATACCCTCTCCATCGCTATTTATGCGGTTTCACCGCTCGGATACGGGTCAAACCCTATCCGCCTCCACCGCCGTTCCGCCGCGATTCCCTTCCCCCTCCGCCCCAATTTCTCATCACCGACGAGCCTAAAAAAAAGCCCTAACGACCCTTCCCGACCCATGTACGGCTACAGAAGTGACGGGGATGACGCGCAGCGCTGCCGCCGCCTGCCGCCGCCCGCAAGCAGGGGGCGCGGAAGTGGCTCAAATGGGAGCCGGCCGCCGCCAACGTTCGTACGCCGTGAGCTCGACGAGTACGAGCACGAGCTCGCGGTCCGTCGCCTCGCCTCCTCTGTCTCCTCTGTCGCAAGGAACTCGTCCGCGGGCGCCTCGAGCTTGCGCCTCACTCCGTTCAAGAGAGAGCCGGAGGAGCTCTGCCGAGGAGTACTGAACTCCTTCGGCTCCTCCGCCGCGTCATCGCCGCCGCACCCGTCGATTTTGGTAGCCTAGGCTCGGGTACGCTGCATGGCCTGCAGATCCCCCTGTGTAGTACTATGATGTAGTATGATGAACAACTATCTATGATGTAACATGATGATCAACTATGTATGATGAATGTCATTGCAAGTTTCTCACGCGAATGTTTTTTTTTAATTTTACAGTTTTATATACGGGGTCTGATCTGCAGCGTACGAATTCGTCCTATAAATCTGATCCGTAGCAAATTGTGAACGCGTTTTTCGGATCCGATTTTTACGGGATCTGCTAGAGATGCTTTTACAAGTGGAGCGGTAAAAAGATGGAGTGATGGTACTCCGGTGACCTTTCCTCACCCGCGCATCAGGACGATGACAAAGCCGTAAAACAGAGCAGCAGATCAACTTATACCAAGCCCCTATGCATACAAACAGAGTCACTCTGTCTGTGTGGCAGCACACAAGATTGCATGTCTTTCGAAGGGAGTTGGCAATTGCTGGCTTATTTCTGCCAGCGATTTGATCTCTGACTCCTGTGCCCGCACGAAGATGCACGTCTTTGCTGAAGACTCGAAACAGCACCGTACCTGGATTAAAAGCGTCACGCGAGACTCACATCAAGTGCACATGGATGACATATCAGCCATGGCGCCGTCTCATCTGTTTACATGAGGATGGTGCGCGACCTACTGCTGAATCAATTATACCAGTCGTCCGTTCGTGTACGCACTGACGTACTGTTCACACTGGCATTACCTTAAGCTTTGGAGTGCTCGGAATGTCACGCATTAGATGAGGCCCATGTAGATGAGCAGTAGCTTAACGGTCAAGTGGAGCAGAGGGATTCATGAATCCAGCTTTTGGGGACATGCAACTCCCGGTTCTTGTTTTGCGGTCAGAATTCAGAGACCAAGCCGCTTGTCCGGTCCAAGAAGAGCATATGTAGAAGCCGTAATAGCTAAAGGTAGAAGATACACATGAGTTCATGAAGTTCACCCGCCATGATCATTCGGGTATTGTTGTTTGCCTGCCCAACTAGCAAATAAATAGTGCTTCTGAGGCGTACAAGACACAACGTACAGCACGAAGGACTAGGATCGTATCAATGGAGTTGTCGTTTCTCCGGGTCCATTCTATGGTCGCCGCTTAGATTAGATGGTACGTCCGCAGATGTATACTCAACCGCAAATAAGCATAAATTTGCCCGTGGCTATTCCAACGCAAAAGAATAGCACATGATTCAGATTCAGGGACCTGTATGGAGGACATCAACAGCTGTGCCTTAATTAAACCCTCATCTACCGTCCAAAAATAAAGTAACCACGAGTCTAATCATGTTTCCTTTTTTCCGTTCAAATAGATCCGTATAGTTAAATGCGCCGTTAGATCTCGTGCTCCTAGCTTTGTCTACTTATTTAGCTGTAGCTAGCACTGCGTATGTACGCTTGCCCGTGATTTGATCCTTCTTTGCCCTAGCTTGGGATCCATGGCAAGCTATGCTGTTGAGATGTCAGTTTCAGATACGCCTTTCCTGCTTGTCCAGATTGAGAATGGAGACATTCTCTGATGCGCACCACGTACTAGGCGGCTTAATCTACATCATTAGTTAATTGTGATCGATTTATTCGGTGGCTCAGTACTCATGATTGCTACTAGCTGTTTCTTGTTTGTTTTTTCCTGATGTATAATCAACTATGTTGTTCTTGTTTCCTTGGCAGCAGCCCTTCTAAATATAGCCTTGCAATGTTTGTAGTATGCATAAATGAAACATTTTCAACCCATGCGACTGATATTGGCCGGGTTCCACTATCAAATGATAATTGTACATGAACGATCTAGTCAAAAACATAAAATTAGATCTTTCCTTTTTCATTAACTTACTGTGTTGCATCAAGCGGATACAAACGACACTCATTGTCTGCATAGTTAAGACGCACACGTTCACTGCTCAACCGTTTTTGTAAGCGCTCTTCGACATGTTTCCTCTTTGACTGCACACAATCACTTCAGGCGTTTCCAGGCCAGTTCTTTCATCAAACATTAATCCCCGAAGCACCCATATAGAGACCATCACTATTTTAGCCACAACTGCAACTAATCCCGTGTTTAGGTTCTTGCCCATTGTTGTGTTGGGCTTGATCTTAATCACCCCAATGGCAATGCAATCCATTATGTCTCATCCAGTGCTGGTGCAATCTGGCTCTCTATTCTTCCTATTCCACTCAACTACTTTCATGTCTCCAATGTAACTCTAAATAAAGAAATGCACATGATAGTGCTGATTGCTAGATTTCCTTATGGAATTGTTGCCGTCTAGCATACCATATGGTCAATAGCGTTGTGAAGAATGTGATCTGTTCGTCTTGTTTCATTGCCTCGATCATGGTGAAAATGTAGCCCCATGCAGATTACTCCGAGGAAATGCTAGCATGCGCCACCAAGTTCTCATCCCCAACCGCCAATATGCAATAGTGCAACATTGATCATAGCAAGTCTAACCCGTCTTAAACAGTCCATTAGGCCTTTCAAGCCTATCGAAGGCAAAAAGATAGGCACATGCCTCGTACAATTTGCCTATGTTCCAATCTAATCTACCGACAACGCTATTTCTCGTCCCTTGCGAGATGTAGCTCCAGCTCGCCTCTGCGTGGTGTTACTTGGACAGCCTAGTACTGTAGTTGTGGCGTAAATTTTTCTTCTCTGTGGTTTTCTTATCGGTTTATTAGCTGTTTCCCGTGGTTTTTTTTCTTTGGTCTCTTTGTTTCTTTCTTCGGATTTTTATTTTTTATCTTTTACACATATCTAAAATTTTCATACATATTTCTTATTTTTCATATACATCAAAACTTTTATACACCTTCAACATTTTCCAAATACATGATTAACATTTGTTTCAAATACATGTTTTGCTGTCTATTTTTTTCATACACATCGTAAAATTTAGTATACATATAAAACATTTTCTATACCTTTTTAATATTTTTCAAATAGATGATTAACATTATTTGAAATACATGTTTTAAGAAAGATCCAATTCATGTTAAACCGTTTTAAAATACATGTTGTAATATACTCCCTCCGTCCCTTTAATATAAGACATTTTTTGATACTATACTAGTGCAAAAAAACGTCTTACATTATGGGCAGAGGAAGTATTTTTGAGTGATACAATTTTTTAAAGCTATACTTTTTTTACATTGTATGAGCATTTTCTAAAAACTTCACAAACTTTTTGGAATGCGTGAACATTTAAAAAAATTTAATGTGAGTTTTTATGAATTATACAAATATTTTATTTTTTACATTGAATAATTGTTTAAATTTTTTTCACTTACATTTGTTTTTGAAACGTGTGAAAATTTTATAAATGTCACAAAATAATTTTTTGAATGTTATCAACATTTTTTTGAATTTAGACTAACATAAAATTTACATGGTGTTAACATTTTTAAATTCATGGTGAATATTTCAAAAATTAAATGCATTGAATTTTTCGAATATATGTTTGGAAATGAAAATAAAAAAACTAAAAACTGGTGACATGTACGTGTGTGATTATGGCCCGCCCCATTTAGGACGCAATTGAGACGAGACGTGCTTGTGTCTCGCTACACGCGAGACACAAACTATGAGGTGCTATTGCGAGGGAGGTGCGACGCTCAAATTGCTTGTATGTGAATGTGATGCAACATAACCACTCGCCCTTCCATCTCGAAACACTTTGCGAGCACGCATGTCCACATTAATGGCGTCCCTAGGCCCCCACTTCTGCATCACCAAGGGCTACGCCACGGAGACCCCCTGTGTCCCGTGCTCTTCGTCATTGTCATCGACGTTCTCAACAACCTCATTCAGCATGTGTTTCCCCTAGGGTTCTCCACAGGCTCACTATCCACCACATGACCTCGAGCATCTCTCTCTATGATGATGTCACTATTGTCTTCTGTCACCCGAACAAGCATGACCTCATCGTGATCCGTGAGCTCCTCCGCATCTCCAGGATCGCCTCTGGCATGAGGACAACTTACTCAATTGTTTCCCCTCCCCCATCCTGTCCAGGCAACCATTCGTGACACCATCGCACGCAATCTTGTGTTCCCCATAGTGGTCTTCCCCATCAAGTACCTCGGCTAGTGCCGTCTATTTGGAAGGTTTCCGTTTCCGTTCTCTAGTCCATCATCGACAAGCTAGAGGAAGTTGTTTCCCTTGGTAGGCCTCCTTGCTCTCCCGTGGTGAGAGATTGACTCTAGCTCGCCACATGATTTGCGCCATGCCAGTTGAGGGAGTTCGGGCTTAAGGGGTCCTCGGACTGCCGACTTATTTCTTATGGGCTGGACTCATGGGCCGCTCGCTGAGGATTGGATTGATCAAAGTCCCCGTCGCTAGGCAGGAGACCTCAGGAGCCGTGGCATGTATTTCAAGTTTAAGATAGTAGAATAGGCATGTTTTTTCCCCTCCGGTGGGCAACCGACTATGTGTAACCCTAGGGACCCGTGGCGTCTATATAAGCCAGAGGGTTTTAGATTGTAAGGTAGAAAAACTCATCTAGGGTTTTAGCTATCTGATCTCGAGGTAGATCAACTCTGTAACCTTCATACACATTAATATAATCGAGCAGGACGTAGGGTTTTACCTCCATAGGAGGGCCCGAACCTGGGTAAAACATCGTCTCCTTCGTCCCCTGTTACCATCAACCCTAGACTCACAGCTCGGGACCCCCTACCCGAGATCCGCCAATTTTGACACCGACATTGGTGCTTTCATTGAGAGTTACGCTATGATCGCGAAAGGAGTCGATGACTCGCCTTATCATAAGCAATGGAATCTGCAGCAAGGATGTCTCCGTCCCTGGTCAGATCTCCGCATGCGGCAACATCCTGTCTCATGCTGATCTGACTAACCATCTTGGCCAGATCGGAAGTTTCTTCCCCGATCAATAAATTAGATTCGGAACCCTAGAGTTCGTCGCTGATTCACTGGGAGAACTTGTTTTGATGGAGCTCTCGGCTCTCATGGAGGAGCCCACAGATCCCGACACCTTGATGCTGGGAGCATCGAGCCCCACCTCTGAGGTGGCCTCTATCCTCTATCTGTCTAGAACGCCCAACCCGGTCGATGTGCCCGGATCCGCCGCGGCCGAACATAACCTGGATTCGCTGGCGAGTGACCCTGGAACCATGACACTGCGGATCGACCCCGTGTGCTTCAGTGACACGCTCCCCACCGACGTCTCCTCCCCAAACGAGCTACTTGATCGGATTCAAACGATGGGTATGTCCGACGACCAGACCCCAGTCTACGACCGGATCGCGCTTAAACTCGACGATAGGGAGATTCACATCCCCTCGATCACTCACTTAGTCGCCACCGTCGAGTGTACGGCTAGAGGCTCGTCCTCCCAACAACCAGAATTAAATACGATTTATATCTCGACTTCCGATCATCCAGATCTCTCCTATAACCTGGACTCTGGAGTTCGCTTCGGAAATAGTTTGGGATCGATCCTTGATCTAGCGCGCAATTCGAACCTTGTGCGAAAGGGTCCTATAGTCAATACGGACTCCAACTCCCCCGCACCGAACCCCGTGATTCCGGATTCACATTGTGGCGCGGAACCAAAAATTTTCCCACCCACCACCCAAGTCGAGCATTCAAGCATCGCAGGAGAGTCCAAGTCTTCGGACTTACGGGATGTTAAACAACTGCCAAGGGTGTCGGTTCATCATTTTTGGGCTAGACTCCTCCTTGTTGGAGACAGAGTACCAGGCTCTAGTGACCAGGAGATAACGGCAACCTTCAGTCACAATTATCATGATGAAGGGATCCTCAACGCTCTAGCCCGTCACACATTCACGACTTCACCGAGCTATCAGATTTCGTACAAAAATACTGTGCCATGGAGAGCACCTGGCAAGCCGAACGACTACTTTCGGAACCAGTCTTTGTCGAATACCCTAGAGGAGATCGGAAAAAGCGAATACCTCCGAAGGGGCTGGCCGAACACGAACCCGCCAAAAAAAGAAATAGACCCCCTACGGGAATCAGAACTATCCTTGGCGGACTATTGGACAAGCCATGCCCTATACATTCTGTCTTGCTGAACACAAGCCTGACTCACATCCTCTGAGCTTGTTGGGTCGTCAGGCAGGTTGCAAAAAGTGGAGAGGCCATCCTCGAGGCACTACCTCCGAATAGGCGTTCAACAATGCCACCAGAATACAACGCTCAAGTCCTGAGGATCTATGAAACATTTCCCTCGAGGAACATGAGAAAAAGAGCTCTTAGAGAACTCGAACATGTGTACCATGTGGCGGCAACAAGTTCATGGACAGACATACCCATCACCTTCGGAGAAATTGACCAACCAACCGCCCCGGTCGAACATCGGCCGCACTTGTCCTAAACCCCATCGTCGATGGTTTTAGGTTACAAAAGGTGATAATGGACGACGATAGTGGTTTAAACCTAATCTACGAGGACACCCTGGAAAAAATGTAGTTCGACCGATCTGGCATCGAACATAGCAACACAACCTTTCGGGGGATCATCCCTGGGAAAGAGGCGCGTTGTTCCGGACGCATCACCCTAGACGTGGTGTTCGACATGCCCGAAAACTACCGATACAAAGAACTTCTTTTCCATATCGTGTCCTTCCCCAGTGGATACCACGCCCTGTTGGGGCATGACGCCTTCACAAAATTCCAGGCTATACCACATTACGGGTGTATGAAGCTCAATATACCAGGCCCAAACGGGGTAATCACAATCACCAATGACCCGAATATAGCCCTTCGAGCCAAGAACAAAACAACAACACTCGCCCTCGAGGCACTAGCCAAGACCTTTGATGCAGAGGAATTGACCGCACTCTGGTCAACAACAAACAAGGACGATGTGATCCTTAGTAAAAGGCCAAAACCCATGTCCTTTAAACCTGCCGAAGAATTGTTAAATTTCAGGTACACCCGATGGACCCCAATAAAACTGTTGGGAGACGTAGTAGTAAATCAAAATTTTCCTACGATCACCAAGATCTATCCATGGAGAAACCAACAACGAGAGGGGAGAGATTGCATCTTCATACCTTTGAAGATCGCTAAGCGGAAGTGTTACAAGAACGTGGTTGGTGGAGTCGTACTCGCAGCGATTCAGATCGCGGTGGATTCCGATCTCAGCGCCGAACAACGGTGCCTCCGCGTTCAACACACGTACAGCCCGGTGACGTCTCCCGCACCTTGATCCAGCAAGGAGGAGGGAGAGGTTGAGGGAGAGCTCCGGCAGCACGACGGCGTGGTGACGGTGGAGCTACGTGAACTCCGGCAAGGCTTCGCCAAGCGCTACGGAGAACGAGGAAGAGGGAGGGTAGGGCTGCACCGAGAGAGAAAGAAGTCGTGTCTCAAAACAGCCCAAACCCTTGCATATATATAGGAGGAGGGAGAGGGAGGGCTGCCTTGGCCCCTCCTCCAAAGAGGAGAGGTTCGGCCAACCCTAGGGAAGAGTCCACCTCCCACAAGGGAGGTGGATCTCTTCCTTTTGAATCCTTTTCAGCCCTATCTCTTATCTCCAGCCACATGGGCCTTTCTAGAAGGTCTTGGCCAGCCCAAAAAGGGCTGGCACACTTCCTCTAAGTGCGCATGAAATCCTTTGGTCGTCACACCCCTCCCGGGGGTCCTCCGGCACCCTCCCGGCACTCCCGGTACGCTACCGATGAGCCTGAAAACTTTCCGATGACCAAAACTGGACTTCCTATATATCAATCTTTACCTCCGGACCATTCCGGAGCTCCTCGTGACGTCCGATATCTCATCCGGGACTCCGAAAAACTTTCGGTAATCACGTATACCATTTCCCTATAACCCTAGCGTCATCGAACCTTAAGTGTGTAGACCCTATGGGTTCGGGAGAGACGTGGACATGACCGAGACACTTCTCCGGCCAATAACCAACAGCGGGATCTGGATATCCATGTTGGCTCCCACGTACTCCATGATGATCTCATCGGATGAACCACGATGTCG
Source organism: Hordeum marinum (assembly GCA_022496015.1). Lineage (NCBI taxonomy): Eukaryota > Viridiplantae > Streptophyta > Magnoliopsida > Poales > Poaceae > Hordeum > Hordeum marinum. Next base: position 391,794,774 of record CM039675.1, on the reverse strand, counting down.
GGGATTCAATCAATCCCGTATTCAATTCCCTTTGTCTATCGGTATGATACTTGCCCGAGGTTCGATCGTCGGTATCCCTATACCTTGTTCAATCTCGTTACCGGCAAGTCTCTTTAGTCGTTCCGTAATACATCATCCCGTGGCTAACTCCTTAGTCACATTGAGCTCATTATGATGATGTCTTACTGAGTGGGCCCAGAGATACCTCTCCGTCACACGGAGTGACAAATCCCAGTCTCGATTCGTGCCAACCCAATAGACACTTTCGGAGATACCCGTAGTGCACCTTTATAGCCACCCAGTTACGTTGTGATGTTTGGCACACCCAAAGCATTCCTACGGTATCCGGGAGTTGCACAATCTCATGGTCTAAGGAAACGATACTTGACATTGAAAAGCTTTAGCAAACGAACTACACGATCTTGTGCTATGCTTAGGATTGGGTCTTGTCCATCACATCATTCTCCTAATGATGTGATCCCGTTATCAACGACATCCAATGTCCATGGTCATGAAACCGTGACCATCTATTGATCAACGAGCTAGCCAACTAGAGGCTCACTAGGGACATATTGTGGTCTATGTATTCACACATGTATTACGGTTTCCGGTTAACACAATTATAGCATGAACAATAGACAATTATCATGAACAAGGAAATACAATAATAAGCATTTTATTATTGCCTCTAGGGCATATTTCCAACAGTCTCCCACTTGCACTAGAGCCAATAATCTAGTTACATTGTGATGAATCGAACACCCATAACATTCTGGTGTTGATCATGTTTTGCTCGTGAGAGAGGTTTAGTCAACGGGTCTGCGACATTCAGATCCGTATGCACTTTACAAATATCTATATCTCCCTCCTGAATGTAATCACGGATGGAATTGAAGCGGCGCTTGATGTGTCTTGTCTTCTTGTGAAACCTGGGCTCCTTCGCAAGGGCAATAGCTCCAGTGTTGTCATAGAATAGAGTCATCGGGCCCGACGCACTTGGAATCACTCCTAGGTCGGTGATGAACTCCTTCATCCAGACTCCTTCCTTTGCTGCTTCCGAAGCTGCTATGTACTCCGCTTCACATGTAGATGCCGCCACGACGCTTTGCTTGCTACTGCACCAGCTTACTGCCCCTCCGTTCAAAATATACACGTGTCCGGTTTGTGACTTGGAGTCGTCCGGATCTGTGTCGAAGCTAGCATCAATGTAACCCTTTACGACGAACTCTTCGGCACCTCCATATACGAGAAACATGTCCTTTGTCCTTTTCAGGTACTTCAGTATGTTCTTGACCGTTGTCCAGTGTTCCGCTCCGGGATCACTTTGGTACCTCCCTACCAAATTTATGGCAAGGTTCACATCAGGTCTGGTACACAGCATGGCATACATAATAGAGCCTATGGCTGAAGCATAGGGGATGACACTCATCTCTTCTCTATCCTTTGCCGTGGTCGGGCATTGAGTTGTACTCAATCTCACACCCTGTAACACAGGCAAGAACCCCTTCTTGGACTGATCCATATTGAACTTCTTCAATATCTTTTCAAGGTATGTGCTTTGTGAAAGACCTATGAGGCGTCTCGATCTATCTCTATAGATCTTGATGCCTAATATGTAAGAAGCTTCTCCAAGGTCCTTCATTGAAAAACATTTATTCAAGTAGGCCTTTACACTTTTCAAAAGTTCTATATCATTTCCCATTATCAGTATGTCATCCACATATAATATGAGAAATGCTACAGAGCTCCCACTCACTTTCTTGTAAATACAGGGTTCTCCATAAACCTGTACAAACCCAAACACTTTAATCACCTCATTAAAGCGAATGTTCCAACTCCGAGATGCTTGCACCATCCCATAGATGGAGCGCTGGAGCTTGCATACTTTGTTAGCTTCTTTAGGATCGACAAAACCTTCCGGCTGTATCATATACAGTTCTTCCTTAAGGAAGTCATTAAGGAATGCCGTTTTGATGTCCATTTGCCAGATCTCATAATCATAAAATGCGGCAATCGCTAACATGATTCGGACAGACTTCAGCATCGCTACGGGTGAGAAAGTCTCATAGTAGTCAACTCCTTGAACTTGTCACGCCCAAGATGCGCGCCTATCCATTTTAAGACATGAGGGCCTCGCAAGGGATAGAGGCGCAACTTGCCGTTCGCAAGTATAGAATCATTGCATCATACATTACAGAAGAGATGAGCATACAAGTTGGCTTACACTTGCCACATGCTAAATTACAATTCCACACATAGTTCAAATCATCAAGATGAAGACAGGGTCCGACTACAGACGAAATCAAACGATAAAACAGATGCAAATGAAACTATCTCGCTATCCCAAAGATCATGACCATGGTCCTCTACAAATCCGGGTAATTCACGTACATCCTGCCTCTTTCCTCATCATATTCCCACTGGAGCTGGGTAAGATCATCCTGCACGTGCTCATCCGTTCCTATACCTGGAGGGTTGTAGTAATCTGTGAGCCACAAGGACTCAGCAATCAAGCGCTCGGGTACCAAGACTATTCAAGCTTAAAGGTTGGGATGGGTATGTGTTTAGTTTGCAGCAGCACTAAGCATTTATGGTGGCTAACTTACGTAACATGAAAATAAATATGAGTGGCCTACGATGAACGATCGAATCTAGTATGATCTCTATGAGATCCTGAACACTTACTTACGTCAATCGTAACCCCACCGTGTTCTCTCTCGAATCATGTTCACGAGCAGAGACGATCATGGTTACTCACATAGTTGGTGTATTTTATTTAGACTTTACTTCAAGTTCACTATAACCGGGTGTTAAACAAATATCCAAGTTGCCACATAACCGCGGGCACGGCTTCTCGAAAAGATTTAACCCTGGAGGGGTGCTCCAACTAGTCCATGACAAATTAACCACACTCTGCGGGAATAGCCTCGACCACTGATCTCGTGGTCATCATAGGTAATTCCAAAGGAATTCCAACACCTCGAGAAAACCCGAAGAAAGTCAGAGTCCACACGCAAGACACTCGATAAAGGTAAAACAAATCCAACAAGCCACGTATCTCGTTCTCAGGACACGACGAATAAGCGACGCGTACGGGGGCTTGATAGAAATCTCCGAAGTTGCCCTGGGTTGGCCCCGCACAGTGCTTTAGTTTGGACCAACAGTCACGAAGAGCACTGGCCCGGGGGTTGATTAATTATCCACGGGTTTGCAAAGCCCTATGCAAATTTTATTAAGTTATTAAGCAAATGTAGTACCAATGTTGGGTCTTACCAGACAAGTTTTAATCTCAACCGAATAAACAAGGGGGTCCCCATAACAACCCCGAGCGTATTAGGAGCGCAAAATATGGAAACCATAACACCGGTAACAAGAACTATGACGGTAACAGCGGAACAAAACACTTAGCAAAAGGCCAAGCCTTCCATCAATACCAAGATATATATGTGCATTTAAATTAAATAACTGATAATATTGTGATATCCAAAACCATGTTATCACATGGAGCAACCTGCACCTGCAACTAAGAACGCTATAAGAGGGGCTGAGCAGCGCTAACTTAGCCAATCAAAGGTTTGCTAGGATGTGGAGAATTAGAGGCTGTCATGGCAATTAGGAGGCTGACATTCAAGTTGTAGGTAGCGCAATTATAACGATAAGAGCGAAAAACTAGCAAGCGAAAATAGTATCGGAATCCGGGTACGATCATCTTGCCTGTTGGTTCTTCAGCAAAACAAGTAGCGGGATCCTCGTAGTGGTACTCTCCTAGGTCCTCGTACTCAGAATCAACACTCGCGTCTACCCAAGAAAAACAGCAACATTAAACATCCAACCAAGGTGCAATGCACAACCAAGATGATGCATGATTCATTTATGAAGAATTTAACATGGCACTCCAAAACTAGTCATGTTTCACATGCAAAGTTTGTTGATTAATGAATCTGGACAGAACCTCATGTTAAGTTATTTAAACATGCATGAACATGGCAAATATGGATGCAGCATGCAAAGTCGATAGAAATGCATATAAAGAACGCAAGAAACGGAGTTACGGTTCTCACGATACGCTCACGACAAGGTACGAAGGCAAAACACAAGACAACAAGCCATCGACTAATTCTTGGCATTCCAAGGTAGCCACTGGTTAGGCAACAAAAAACCAACCACAATAGACTCAAATATCAATCAATTCCATGGATTATAGCTCCCACAAGTCACAAAACACTAAAACAAACAAACTGCCACAAACAACAACATAGCAACTTACACATCTCACAACTTGAGCTACAGGAATCCTACAGCCACAAATAAGATATTGACAGAAACTACATAATATATACATCAACTTATCCAACTACACAATCTGCATAGGAGGCACACATAAATAAGCATGAAGCTATCAAGTTGACATGATGCAACAGTTTTCTGGGACTTTGTGAAAATTACAGTTTTCTGGAATCTGAGTTAATAAAGTAGCAAGTTGACAGCAGTAGTTAAATATGTTAGAGAGCACCTCTTAGCATTAAAATTAACAGGATGGTAGTAGGCAACATCTACTCCAAATTACTAGCACTGAGCATGAGCAAATTCTCAACATACAACTAGATGTCACCCACTCTTCATGGCATAAAAAACAGCAGATTCTCAGACTTGGCAATTTTTAGCATGCTGAAACAGAAACATTAAGTTGGCTACTTTGCAGAATGTTTCCCACTTATATGGGTGATTCTAAGGTTAAACAAAAATATCATGGCATAATAGATACAAAACACTATCACTTCCTAGTTGGCACATGCCCCAAAGCAAGCATGGATTAAATCATGCAAAAATGACAAAGTAGCATCACAGCTGAAAATGACAGTTTTATGAACTTGCTCAAAAGTGAAATCTAAAAGCACCAATGGATTCATTGGCTCTTTCTACCCCAAAAACATGTGTCATACTCATATGTTCATGTGAAACAACATGGCACAAATAAGATAGCAAAACTACCACCTATTCTCATAAGTGATACATAACTCTAACTTGAACATGAGCATAAATGGACATAACCAGATTGGTAGCTTAGTTAGAGATGGAAAAGAGCTAACAATCACAAACATGCATATATATACAACAAAGAGGTATATCAAGTGGGGAAACCCACTAGTCCCCCCCCCCCACACACATACACCCTACACACACCCTACAAGTGCACTAGGCACATACACTCATGCTCATGTGTGTGTGGGTGTGCATCCACAAACATATGCACACACATATGCACAAGTGCATATATGCCTATACATATGCATAGGACTACACACACACACTCACATCCACATGCACAAATACATATACACCACTCCACACACATGCATGCACTTATAGATGTGTGTATGCATGAAGCACACACACATATACACACACCACCTACACAAGCTCACATGAACCACCACCCCACTACACAAGTGTGTATGCATGAAGCACACACACTCACAAGCTCATGCATATGTGCATACTCACATGCACATACACATACACACACTCTATACAGCAGGAAAAAAAGAAAACAAGTCCCTACACATACATACATACATACATCTTAGCAAGAGGGAAAAAACAAAAGAAAAACAAAAGAAAGAAAAGCAAACAAAAATGGGGTGGCTCAGGCTTGAGCCCATGACCTCTTTGTCATTTCCCCTGGTGCCTACCACTCTGCTACGCGCGCGATTGTTAACAGAGGAGGAGCACTGGCCCTCTAATACACACACGCACATATGAACCCGACGAAACTGAACCTGCACGATAGCGGCGATAGACAGCACAGCCACGACGACTGCCAGCGACTACGGCCTCTCCGGCGAGGGGGAGCAACCGCGGGGACTACGAACACTACGGGGAACCCATTCCTCCGTTCATCTTCCGACGAGGGGGACAGAGGCGAGCTGAAGCACGCGCTTTACTGACCGGCGGCGACACGAACACGACGACGATGACACTAGATACAAGGGGAGGAGGCTGCATGGTGATTGCTCACCTAGGGGAGGACGACAGCGACCCGGACGCGTGAAGAGGAAGAAGAGGCGGAGACAACGTCGACGAAGAAGGGGAAGCAGTCCCGACGATGACCCGCAGCGAGGAGGAAGAAGATGACGCCTTGGAGCCTCCCATGGCGATCTAACACCGGGAACGGAACGCTGGGACAAGCCGCGTTCGCCACGCCATCTTGGATACTGAGGGGAACCACCGGAGACGCGGCGACGACGACCGGCGACACTCTCTGAACTCTCTGAATTTCTTACCCGATAGGGAGGAAGAAGAGAGGAGGGAGAGAGATGGAAGCTACAGCGGCGGCAGGGAGGAGAGGAACCCTAGCCGAGGGGGCATGCACACCAAGGGGGGGCTATATAGCCATGGGCTGATGGCGACGGGCGACGGAAAAGGCGATGGCGGAGCGGCTCTCTCTCACTGAAGCCCGATGGAGGGGAACGGGAGCAGGTGACCGTTCCCCGAGCGGGCTGGGCCGCGTGGCAGGCAAGGCCACTCTGACTCTCCCTCTCAAACAAATAAATCATAGAAGGTTTTCCCCTTTTTAAAACACCACAACACAAGATAAAACCCCCAGAGTAAAATAAAAGGAATTTTGGTGCAACAAAAATACTTTTGTAAAGAAAATAATATGCACTATTTAACAAAAATATTAAGTTGATTTTTAGGGCAAGTAATTTTAATATTTTGAAAATAGGCAGCCCCCCTGTTATTTAAATACCCCAAATGCATAAAGCTCAAATCAACAAAAAAACCACACTCACAAGCTTAAAACATATTAGGCTAGCACTTGAACATTTTTAAATAATTTAAATATCAACTTAATTCTGATTATAAAATACCATGGGAATAAAGGCATAGTTGGGGTTTTGTTGAAAGAAAATGAGAGGGGAAGAAGAAGGAGATGCACACATGAACTCCACCCACACTCAAACCACAAGGTCACGTCACCCCAACACAACACAAGACACACTCAACCACAACAAGCAAGGACATGGCATGATGGATGCTATGATGCATGATGCATGAATGCAAGAACAAGGCATGGAAGACAAGGTGCAAATCATACATTAAGCTTATGCCACAAGGTTCATACAATAGATTACATGCCAAAAAGGTAGGGACATGACTTGGGCTGTCACAACTCTCCCACACTACAAGAGGATCTCGACCCGAGATCTAGGAACGAAAGAAGTTTGGAAATTTGGAACAGAGAAGGTCCTCACGTTCCCAAGTAGATTCTTTGTCAGAATGATGAGACCACTTCACCTTGAGGAATTTGATAGACTTGTTGCGAGGCTTACGCTCAGTTTCTTCAAGAATTGCAACTGGATGCTCACGATAAGAGAGTTCTTCTTGGAGATCGATGTCTTGGAGGTCAATGGTTCGCTCAGGAATCTTGAAGCATTTCTGGAGCTGAGAAGCATGGAACATTGTGCACATTTGCGAAATTTGGAGGAAGCTCTAGTTGATATGCAAGACCACCTCTCTTGCCAACAACTTTGAAAGGACCAACAAAACGAGGAGCTAGCTTCCCTTTAATTCCAAACCGCTGAGTGCCCTTCATGGGAGAGACTCTGAGAGAGAATAGATCATCCACTTGGAAGGAAACATCCCGATGTTTGTTATTGTAATAACTCTTCTATCGGGACTGAGCTTCTTTGAGGTTCTCACCAATGACATGGCACATTTCTTCTGCTTCAGTGATCATGTCATTGCCCAATATTTGATGCTCACCGGTTTCAGACCAGTTAAGCGGGGTACGACACTTTCTGCCGTAGAGAATCTCGAAAGGGGCCTTGCCTGAGCTAGATTGAAAGCTATTGTTGTATGAAAATTCAGCATATGGAAGGCAGTGTTCCCGCTTCATGCCGAACGAAATCACACAGGCTCTGAGCATATCTTCAAGGATCTGATTGACTCTCTCAACTTGACCACTTGTCTGTGGATGGAACGTAGTGCTGAAACGGATCTTGGTACCCATAGCAGTATGGAAGGACTCCCAAAACTTGGAAGTAAAGAGGCTTCCATGGTCAAAAGAGATGAGATGAGGAATATCATGCAAAGACACTATCTTTGACGTATATAACTCTGCAAGCTAAGCTGCCGAGATAGATTCTTTGACTGGCACGAAATGAGCAACTTTTGACAGCTTGTCGATAACCACAAAGATGACATCGTTGCCTCTCTTGGACTTGGGAAACCCAGTGACGAAATACATCTCCATATGATCGAATTTCCACTCTGGGATAGGCAAAGGCTGAAGAAGACCTGCCAGACGTTGATGCTCCGCCTTCACTCTGCGACAAATATCACACTCGTTCACGAACTGAGCAATCTCACGTTTCATGCGAGTCCATCAGATGGTTTGCTTGAGATCCTGATACATCTTTGAACTGCCTGGATGAATGGATAGAAGAGAATTGTGTGCTTCGTCCATGATAACCTTCCTGAGATCACCTTTTGGAACCACAAGACGGTCCTCAAAGAACAAGGTATCTTTGTCATCAACGCAAAAGCACTTATACTTCGGAATGCTCTTGGCCACACCTTTCTTCACTTTCTTCACCATAGCGTAAAAAAGCTGCGCTTGGCGAACCTGATCTTCCAGAGTTGGAGAAACTTGAATATTTGCAAGAAATCCTTGCGGAATCATCTGAAGGTTGAGCTTGCGGAAGGCTTCACAAAGCTCGGGTTGAAGAGGCTTCAAGATGAGACTATTGCAGTATGCCTTATGGCTGAGCGCGTCTACAATGACATTTGCTTTCCCAGGAGTATACTCAATGCTTGGATTGAAGTCCTCAAGCATTTACACCCAAGGATATTGCTGAAGATTGAGATTGGGTTGAGTGAAAATGTACTTCAAGCTCTTGTGATCGGTGTACACCTCAACTGGTCTACCCAACAACAAATGCCTCCAAGTCATTAGAGCATGCACAACTGCCGCCAACTCAAGATCATGAGTGGGGTAGTTCTTCTCGGCAGGCTTCAACTTACGTGAGGTATAAGCAACAATCTTCTTATCTTGCATGAGAACACCACCAAGACCTTGGAGAGAAGCATCACAGAAAGCTTGGAAAGGCTTTGACTGCACAGGAGGAACAAGAACTGGAGCTGAAGTCAGCCTCTGCTTGAGCGTATTGAACGCTACATCACACTCACGAGACCAAACATACTTGACACTCTTCTGGAGGAGATTGGACAGAGGCTTAGAAATTTGAGAGAAGTTCTCCATGAATCTTCTGCAATAACTAGCAAGCCCGAGGAAACTCCGAAGCTGCTTCACATTCTGAGGAGGTTCCCACTTCAAGATTGCCTCAACTTTCTCAGGGTGCACTTTAATTCCCTCGTCAGAGATCACATGCCCAAGGTACACCACTTCATTGAGCCAAAACTCACACTTGGAAAACTTGGCATAGAATCGATGCTCTCTTAGCTTGTCAAGCACAAGGCGGAGATGCTTTGCATGCTCTTCTTCCGTCTCCAAGAACACAAGGATATCATCCAGATAGACCAAGACGAATTCATTCTTGAAAGGAGAGAAAATGAAATTCATCATTCTTGAGAAGGTTGGAGGAGCATTCACAAGACCAAATGACATGACGGTGTACTCATAAGATCCAAAACTCATCCTGAAAGCGGTCCTAGGAATGTCTTCTTCGCGAATGCGAATCTAATGTTAACCCATGCAAAGATCAAGCTTCGAGAAAACCTTGGCACCTTTCAGTTGTTCAAACAACTCATTGATGTTGGGAAGTGGGTACTTGTTTTTGATTGTCTTCTTGTTTAATGGACGGTAGTCAACACAAAGACGATCCGTACCATCTTTCTTCTTGACAAACAAAACTCCACAACCCCAAGGAGAAGAACTTGGTCTGATCAGACCCAGACGTTCTTGCTCATCTAGCTGCTTCTTCAACTCTTTCAGCTCTTCTGAGCCAAGTTTATATGGGTGCTTGCAGACCGGTTCAGTTCCGGGCTCGAGATCAATCACGAACTCGACTGGCCGGTGCAGAGGCATTCCTAGCAATTCTTCTAGAAAGACATCTTCATACTCACAAACCACCGGAATTTGAGAATTCGCCGAGATTTCACCCTTCTCATTAAGAGCAAAGAGACGGATTGTGTCATCGCGAGCCGGGAAAATAATCACATCTTCTGAAGGATGAGTCAGCTTGAATTCTTTTGCTTTGCAATCAATATAAGCCTTATTCATAGCCAGGAAGTCCATGCCCAAAATGAGATCAATATCGGAATTACCGAGAACAATTGGAGAAGCCAGAAAAGAATAATTGCCCATCTTGACAGAAACATTCGGAACCACCTTTTTAGCGCCCATGAGAGTGTCGGGCGAAACAACACACAAAGCCTTACTCAAATATTCAGAATGAAAATCATGCTTGACGAAGAATGCTCTAGACATGAATGAATGCGATGCTCCAGAATCAAACAAAACTTTTGCGGGAAAATCATTAACTGAGAGATTACCCATGATCACTTGAGAAGAATCCTCTGCCTCTACTGCATTCACCATATTCACCCTTGCGGTGTTGGGGTTATGCTTCACCATAGCATTGCCTGGAGGCTTGATAGGAGGAGGAGGCGGAAGACGCCGTTGGTTGCACCTGTTTGCATAGTGATCCTTCTGGCCACACTTGTGACAAGTCACCTCAGAAAGCGGACGAACACTACCTGGAGGAGGAACAAGAACTGCCTTGGACGCCTGGGGTCTCTGCTAAAATCCTAGGTTGGGTGGGTGGGAAGAATCAGGACCACCGAATAGCTTCTGTTGCTGAGGAGGACGAAATGGAGGAGGATTTGGCACCCAATACTTTTGCTGCTTGGGAACCATCTGAGAGCTGGAAGAAGACGAATATGAATCCCTTGAACGCTTCTTTGAGTTCTGCAACTTGAGCTGAGTTGCCTCGACCTTCAAAGCCATGTTATAGAACTGATCAAACTCACGAGGCTCTTGAAGAACTAGGCCTGGCAGAAGCTCATCCTTGAGACCACCTCTGAACTGATAGATCATAACCTTATCATCTGGAACATCTTGCTTAGCATAATAGGCTAGATTCTGGAACTCGACGTTGTGCTGGTAGACAGACTTGCTTCCCTGCTTAAGGTGCCTGAACTTCTCACGCCTCTCCTCGACAAAGCTTGTCGGAATGTAATGAGCCCTGAAGTCACGATGGAAATCGTCCCAAGTAACAACACAATCGCCCCTGGAATCCTTGTACTGCTACCACCAATCAGCTGCTTGACCCTTGAGCTAGAACGATACAAATCCAACAAAGTCCTCTGGCCTGACATTGCTGCACTCAAAATGCTTACTCATATCACGAAGCCAATCATCAGCATCAAAAGGCTGCTCACAACAGGTGAAAGACTTGGGCTGGTTGGCAAGGAACTGATTGAGTGTCGCAAACTGAAGCTAATTCTGAAAATTCCCTTGAAAACCTTGATAACCCTGCTCCCTTTCTTGCAACAACCTGAGCAACATCTGAGTGTTTGCATTGGTTGCGGCCATCATAGCTTGCCAAGTTTCTAGAGGAGGAGGCGGAGGTGGCAGCGGCGGGGGTGGTGGTGGTGGTGGAACATCAGCCTGCTCCTCACCACGACCTGGATTGTTGCGAGTTGGTGGAGCCATCCTGAAGATGGACAAAACGCATCAGCACCTCATTGAAAGGATGAACCAAAGCTGAAGCAAATGCTTGAAAGAAACTGAACAAATAACAACATAGCCTTCCTACTGAAAAATTAGTAAGAATGCTTCTTCGGTTTATGATAACATCATCGAAACTAGAAGCCACTTGCAATAACACAAAAGTATCAAGCTAAGCTCTCGGAACAAATGTATATGCCCACATACATCTGGAGAAGATGATCCTAGATAACTACAAGATTTCCCACCTAAGAACTTCCGAAAACTTTCTGGTTATGCAATCCGGTGTGGGGGATACAAGGAGGAAATATTTCACACAACTAGAAATCCTACACCCCAACTGTATCCATCCTTCAACACATAACCACAGGATCTCGCAAATTCATCTAACTCGAATCCTCGAACTCACAACGATACTAACCATGGTGGTACCCCAGATGCCTCCCCAGTATTGGGTGACTCTGACCATATCTCACCACGATAAGTATTGAAGTAATTTCAAACACTCTCCGTCCTGAGATATCAAGGAAGCTGAATGATAACGATGTGCCACATTCCCTGGAGCTCTACTCCCCGGAAGAAATCAAGTTAGACAGGAGGCACCAAGATAGAACCCTGTCACATCGGTATCATATAGACTCCCAAATACCTGCATGATCCTAATTTTTTTGAGCGAGAAGAGGAGTAGAATCAAAATTCCCAAGTCGAATACCTCACCAGAGCATAGAAGAGGAGTAAAAAGAATCCTACTCTCCGATATAACTAGACTCAAAATAGTTATACTAGACTCGACTCGGCCAAGTTCGATCAAGCAAAGGCTCCTATGGTCGTATGGCTCTAAATTCCAACTTGTCACGCCCAAGATGCACGCCTATCCATTTTAAGACACGAGGGCCTCGCAAGGGATAGAGGCGCATCTTGCCGTTCGCAAGTATAGAATCATTGCATCATACATTACAGAAGAGATGAGTATACAAGTTGGCTTACACTCGCCACATGCTAAATTACAATTCCACACAGAGTTCAAATCATCAAGATGAAGACAGGGTCCGACTACGGACAAAATCAAATGATAAAACAGATGCAGATGAAACTATCTCGCTATCCCAAAGATCACGACCATGGTCCTCTACTCATCCGGGTAAGTCACGTACATCCTGCCTCTTTCCTCATCATATTCCCACTAGAGCTGGGTAAGATCATCCTGCACGTACTCATCTGTTCCTATACCTGGAGGGTTGTAGTAATCTGTGAGCCACAAGGACTCAGCAATCAAGCGCCTGGGTATCGAGACTATTCAAGCTTAAAGGTTGGGATGGGGTATGTGTTTAGTTTGCAGCAGCACTAAGCATTTATAGTGGCTAACTTACGTAACATGAAAATAAATATGAGTGGCCTACGATGAACGTTCGAATCTAGTATGATCTCTATGAGACCCTAAACACTTACTTACGTCAATCATAACCCCACCGTGTTCTCTCTCAGATCATGTTCACAAGCAGAGACGATCACGGTTACTCACACAGTTGGTGTATTTTATTTAGACTTTACATCAAGTTCACTATAACCGCATGTTAAACAAATATCCAAGTTGCCACATAACCGCGGGCACGGCTTCTCGAAAAGATTTAACCCTGCAGGGGTGCTCCAACTAGTCCATGACAAATTAACCACACTCCGCGGGAATAGCCTCGACCACGGATCTTGTGGTCATCATAGGTAATTCCAAAGGAATTCCAACACCTCAAGAAAACCCGAAGAAAGTCAGAGTCCACACGCAAGACACTCGATAAAGGTAAAACAAATCCAGCAAGACCACCCGACGTGTCGACGAACCCAATAAGAGCCGCGTATCTCGTTCTCAGAACACGATGGATAAGCGACGCGTACGGGGGCCTGATAGAAAGCTCCCAAGTTGCCCTGGGTTGGCCCAGCACAGTGCTCTAGTTTGGACCAACACTCGTGAGGAGCACTGGCCCGGGGGTTGATTAATTATCCACGGGTTTGCAAAGCCCTATGCAAATTTTATTAAGTTATTAAGCAAATGTAGTACCAATGTTGGGTCTTGCCAGACAAGTTTTAATCTTAACCGAATAAACAAGGGGGTCCTCATAACAACCCCGAGCGTGTTAGGAGCGCAAAATATGGAAACCATAACACCGGTAACAAGAACTATGGCGGTAACAGCGGAACAAAACACTTAGTAAAAGGCCAAGCCTTCCATCAATACCAAGATATATATGTGCATTTAAATTAAATAACTGATAATATTGTGATACCCAAAACAATGTTATCACATGGAGCAACCTGCACCTGCAACTAAGAACGCTATAAGTGGGGCTGAGCAGCGCTAACTTAGCCAATCAAAGGTTTGCTAGGATGTGGAGGATTAGAGGTTGTCATGGCAATTAGGAGGCTGACATTCAAGTTTTAGGTAGCGCAATTGTAACAATAAGAGCGAGAAACTAGCAAGCGAAAATAGTATCGGGATCCGGGTACGATGATCTTGCCTGTTGGTTCTTCAGCGAAACAAGTAGCAGGATCCTTGTAGTGGTACTCTCCTGGGTCCTCGTACTCAAAATTGACACTCACGTCTACCGAAGAAAAACAGCAACATTAAACATCCAAACAAGGTGCAACGCACAACCAAGATCATGCATGATTCATTTATGAAGAATTTAACATGACACTCCAAAACTAGTCATGTTTCACATGCAAAGTTTGTTTATTAATGAATCTGGTCAGAACCTCATGTTAAGTTATTTAAACATGCATGAACATGGCAAATATGGATGCAGCATGCAAAGTCGATAGAAATGCATATAAAGAACGCAAGAAACGGAGTTACGGTTCTCACGATACGCTCACGACAAGGTACGAAGGCAAAACACAAGACAACAAGCCATGGGCTAATTCTTTGCATTCCAAGGTAGCCACTGGTTAGGCAACGAAAAACCAACCACAATAGACTCAAATATCAATCAATTCCATGGAGTATAGCTCCCACAAGTCACAAAACACTAAAACAAACAAACTGCCACAAACAGCAACATAGCAACTTACACATCCCACAACTTGAGCTACAGGAATCCTACAGCCACAAACAAGATATTGACAGAAACTACATAACATATACATCAACTTGTCCAACTACACAATCTGCATAGGAGGCACACATAAATAAGAATAAAGCTATCAAGTTGACATGATGAAACAGTTTTTTGGGACTTTGTGAAAATTACAGTTTTCTGGAATCTGAGTTAATAAAGTAGCAAGTTGACATCAGTAGTTAAATATGTTAGAGAGCACCTCTTGGCATGAAAATTAACAGGATGGTAGTAGACAACATCTACTCCAAATTACTAGCACTAAGCATGAGCAAATTCTCAACATACAACTAGATGTCACCCACTCTTCATGGCATAAAAATAACAGCAGATTCTCATACTCACATGCAAATACACATACACACACTCTATACAACAACAAAAAATAAAACAAGTCCCTACACATACATACATACATACATCTTAGCAAGAGGGAAAAAAACAAAAGAAAAACAAAAGAAAGAAAAGAAAACAAAAATGGGGTGGCTCGGGCTCGCGCCCATGACCTCCTGGTCATTTCCTCTGGTGCCTACCACTCTGCTACGCGCGCGACTGTTAACAGAGGAGGATCACTGGCCCTCTAATACACACACATACATATGAACCTTACGAAACTGAACCTGCACAACAGCGGCGACAGACAGCGCAACGATGACGATTGCCGGCGACTACGACCTCTCCGGCGAGGGGGAGTTACCGCGGGGACTACGGACACTACGGGGAACCCATCCCACCGCTCATCTTGCGACGAGGGGGACGGAGGCGAGCTCAAGCACGCGCCTTACTGACTGGCGGCGACGCGAACACGACGGCGATGACACTAGCTGCAAGGGGAGGAGGCCGCGCGGCGATTGCTCACCTAGGGGAGGATGACGGTGACCCGGACATGCGAAGAGGAAGAAGAGGCAGAGACGACGCCGGCTACGAAGGGGAAGCAGTCCCGACGATGACCTGCGGCGAGGAGGAAGAAGACGACGCCTTGGAGCCTCCCACGACGATCTAACGCCGGGAACGAAACACAGGGACGAGCCACGTTCGCCACGCCATCTTGGATGTGGAGGGGAACCATCGGAGACGCGGCGACGGCGACGACGACGACCGACGACACTCTCTGTACTCTCTGAATTTCTTACCTGGCAGGGAGGAAGAAGAGAGGAGGGAGAGAGATGGAGGGGGAGATGGGAGCTGCGGCGGCGGCGGGGAGGAGAGGAACCCTAGCCGAGGGGGCACGCACACCGAGGGGGCACGCACGCCGAGGGGGGGCTATATAGCCATGGGCTGACGGCGATGGGTGATGGAAAAGGCGACGGCAGAGCAGCTCTCTCTCTCACTGAAGCCTGACAGAGGGGAACGGGAGCAGGTGACCGTTCCCCGAGCGGGCTGGGCCGCAGGGAAGGCAAGCCCACTCCGACTCTCCCTCTCAAACTATTAAATTAGAGAAGGGTTTTCCCTTTGTAAAACACCACAACACAAGATAAAACCCCTAGAGTATAAAAGGAATTTTGGTGAAACAAAAATACTTTTGTAAAGAAAATAATATGCACTATTTAACAAAAATATTAAGTTGATTTTTAGGGCAAGTAATTTTAATATTTTTAAAATAGGAATCCCCCCCTGTTATTTAAATACCCCAAATGCATAAAGCTCAAATCAACAAAAGAACCACACTCACAAGCTTAAAACATATTAGGCTAGCACTTGAACATTTTTAAATAATTTAAATATCAACTTAATTCTGATTATAAAATACCATGGGAATAAAGGCATTAGTTGGGGTTTTGTTGAAATAAAAAGAGAGGGGAAGAACAAGGAGATGCACACATGAACTCCACCCACACTCAAACCACAAGGTCACATCACCCCAAGACAACACAAGACACACTCAACCACAACAAGCAAGGACATGGCATGATGGATGCTATGATGCATGATGCATGAATGCAAGAACAAGGCATGGAAGACAAGGTGGAAATCATACATTAAGCTTATGCCATAAGGTTCATACAATAGATTACATGCCAAAAAAGGTAGGGACAACACTTGGGCTGTCACAAAACTTGTCGATAACCCTTACCGACAAGCCGAGCCTTATAGACGGTCACATTACCATCCGCGTTAGTCTTCTTCTTAAAATCCATTTATTTTCAATGGCTCGCTTATCATCAGGCAAGTCCACCAAAGTCCACACTTTGTTCTCATACATGGATCCTATCTCGGGTTTCATGGCTTCAAGCCATTTGTTGGAATCCGAGCCCACCATCGCTTCTTCATAGTTCGAAGGTTCACTGTTGTCCAACAACATGAGCTCCAGGACAGGGTTGCCATACCACTCTGGTGTGGAACGTGTCCTAGTGGACCTCCGACATTCAATAGTAACTTGATCTGAAGTTTCATTATGATCATCATTAACTTCCTCTCCAGTAGGTGTAGGCTCCATAGAAACAACTTCCTGTGCTGTGCTACTCTCCGGCTCGAGTGGAGGTACAATAACCTCTTCAAGTTCTATTTTCCTCCCACTTACTTCTTTCGAGAGAAACTCTTTCTCGAGAAAGGATCCATTCTTGGCAACAAAGACTTTGCCTTCGGATCTGAGGTAGAAGGTATACCCAATAGTCTCTTTGGGATATCCTATGATGATGCACTTTTCCGCTTTGGGTTCGAGCTTCTCAGGTTGAAGTTTCTTCACATAAGCATCGCATCCCCAAACTTTTAGAAACAACTACTTAGGTTTCTTTCCAAACCATAATTCATACGGTGTCATCTCAGCGAAGTTTGACAGTGCCCTATTTAAAGTGAATGCGGCAGTCTCTAATGCATATCCCCAAAATGATAGTGATAAGTCGTTAAGAGACATCATAGATCGCACCATATCCAATAGAGTGCGATTACTACGTTCATACACACCATTTCGCTGTGGTGTGCTAGGCGGCATGAGTTGTGAAAAAATTCCACATTTCCTTAGGTGCGTGCGAAACTCGTGACTCAAATATTCTCCACCACGATCAGATCGTAGGCACTTTATTTTCCTATCACATTGATTCTCTACCTCACATTGAAATTCCTTGAACCTTTCAAAGGTTTTAGACTTGTGTTTCATTAAGTATACATACCCATATCTGCTCAAGTCATCAGGAGGGTGAGAACATAATGGTATCCACCGCGAGCCTCGACGCTCATTGGACCACATACATCGGTATGTATTATCTCCAATAAGTTAGTTTCTCGCTCCATTGTTCCGGAGAACGGAGTCTTGGTCATCTTGCCCATGAGGCATGGTTCGCACGTGTCAAATGATTCAAAATCAAGAGACTCCAAAAGTCCATCAGCATGGAGCTTCTGCATGCGTTTGACACCAATATGACCAAGGCGGCAGTGCCACATGTAAGTGGGACTATCATTATCAAACTTAAATATTTTGGTACTCACACTATGTACATGTGTAACATCATGTTTGAGATTCATCAAAAATAAACCATTGACCAGCGGGGCATGACCATAAAACATTTCTCTCATATAAATAGAACAACCATTATTCTCAGATTTAGATGAGTAGCCATCTTGCATCAAACGAGATCCTGATACAATGTTCATGCTCAAAGCTGGTACTAAATAACAATTATTGAGGTTTAAAACTAATCCAGAAGTTAGATG
Source organism: Hordeum marinum (assembly GCA_022496015.1). Lineage (NCBI taxonomy): Eukaryota > Viridiplantae > Streptophyta > Magnoliopsida > Poales > Poaceae > Hordeum > Hordeum marinum. Next base: position 391,776,321 of record CM039675.1, on the reverse strand, counting down.
CAGAGGTAGCATGCCGACGGCGATCACATCGACCTTGGAACCATTCCCGACGCGCATCGTCACCTCATCCTTTGCCAATCTCCGCTTATTCTGCAGCTCCTGCTTGGAGTTACAATGTGAGCAACTGCACCAGTATCAAATACCCAGGAGCTACTATGAGCGCTGGTTAGGTACACATCAATAACAAGTATATCACATATACCTTTAACGTTGCCAGCCTTCTTATCCGCTAAGTACTTGGGGTAGTTCCGCTTCTAGTGACCGGTACCCTTGCAATAAAGCACTCAATCTCAGGCTTGGATCCATTCTTGTTCTTCTTCACGGAAACTTGCTTACCAGGCGCGGCAACAACTTTGCCGTCCTTCTTGAAGTTCTTCTTACCCTTGTCTTTCTTGAAACTAGTGGTCTTATTCACAATCAACACTTGATGCTCCTTTTTGATCCGCTGGGAAAATGGGTGGGTCACCTAGCAGTGCATCAAGGACATACAATCTATTAGAAGCTATGAGGATGATCCTCAAGACACGGACCCAGTCCGCATAGTTGCTTCCATCATCTTTCAGCTTGGTTTTCTCTAGGAATGCGTTGAAGTTGAGGGTGACATTAGCGTTGGCCATTGGATCTACAATATAGATTGTAAAGACAATTTTAGACTAAGTTCATGATAATTAAGTTCACATAATCAAATTATTTAATGAACTCTCACTTAGAGAGACATCTCTCTAATCATCCAAGTGATACATGATCCATGTCAACTAGCCCGTGTCTGATCATCACGTGAGATGGACTAGTCATCCATGGTGAACATCTCCATGTTGATCATATCTTCTATACGACCCATGTTCGACCTTTCAGTCTTCCATGTTCCGAGGCCATGTCTATACATGCTAGGCTCGTCAGGTCAACCTAAGTGTTTCGCGTGTGTAAATCTGGCTTACACCCGTTGTATCCGAATGTTAGAACCTATCACACCCGATCATCATGTGGTGCTTCAGAACAACGATCCTTAGCAATGGTGCACAGTTAGGGTGAACACCTTTCTTGAAATTTTATTGAGAGATCATGTTATTTACTACTGTCGTTGTAAGCAAATAAGATGTAAACATGATGAACATCACATGCAATCAATATAGCGACATGATATGGCCAATATCATCTTGCTCCTTTGATCTCCATCTTCGGGGAACCATGATCATCACTGTCACCGGCATGGCACCATGATCTCCATCATCATGATCTCCATCATCGTGTCTTCATGAAGTTGTCTCGGAACTATTACTTCTACTACTATGGCTAACATTTAGCAATGAAGTAAAGTAATTACATGGCATTTATGATTGACTCACAAGTCATACAATAAAATAAGACAACTCCTATGGCTCCTGCCGGTTGTCATACTCATCGACATGAAAGTCGTGAATACTAATACAAGAACATGATCAATCGCATACATCACAATGCATCACATCACATCCTTTGGCCATATCACATCACAAGGCGTATGCTGCAAAAACAAGTTAGACGTCCTCTAATTTGTAGTTGCAAGTTTTGACGTGGCTCCTATAGGTTTCTAGCAAGAACGTTTCTTACGTACGCCAAAACCACAACGTGATATGCCAATTGCTATTTACCCTTCATAAGGACCCTTTTCATCGAATCCAATCCGACTAAGGTGGGAGAGACAGACACCCGCTAGCCACCTTATGCAACAAGTGCATGTCAGGCGGTGGAACCGGTCTCACGTAAGCGTACGTGTAATGTTGGTCCGGGCTGCTTCATCCCACAATACCGCCGAATCAATATAAGACTAGTAGTGGTAAGCAAATTAACAAGATCGATGCCCACAACAACTTTGTGTTCTACTCGTGCATAGATTCTACACATAGACCTAGCTCATGATGCCACTGTTGGTAGACGTAGTAGTAAATCAAAAAATTTCCTACGATCACCAAGATCTATCTATGGAGAAACCAGCAACGAGTGGGGAGAGATTACATCTTCATACCTTTGAAGATCACTAAGCGGAAGCGTTACAAGAATGCGGTTGGTGGAGTCATACTCGTAGCGATTCAGATCGCGGTGGACTCCGATCTTAGCACCAAACAACAGCGCCTCCGCGTTCAACACACGTACAGCCCGGTGACGTCTCCTGCACCTTGATCCAACAAGGAGAAGGGAGAGATTGGGGAAGAGCTCCAACATCAGCATGACGGCGTGGTGGTGGTGGATCATCAAGGTATTCCGGCAAGGCTTTGCCTAAGCACTGCGGAGGAGGAAGAAGAGAGGTAGGACTGCACCGTGGGAGAGAGAGATCAAATCTTGTCTCAAAACAGCCAAAACCTCAAGTATATATAGGAGGAGGGAGAGGGAGGGATGCCTTGGCCCCTCCTCCAAGGAGGAGAGGTTCGGCCGAGCTAGGGGAGGAGTCCACCTCCGACAAGGGAGGTGGATCTCCTCCTTTCAAACTCCTTTTGCCTTATCTCTTTATCCCTATGCGCATGGGCCTTTCGCAAAGGTCTTTCCCAGACCAATAAGGGCTGGAACACTTTATATAACAGCCCATAAGGTCCTTTGGTCACCACACCCCTCCCGGGGGTCCTTCGGCACCCTCCCGACACTCCCGGTTCACTATCGATGAGCCCAAAATCTTTCTGGTGACCAAAACAGGACTTCCTATATATCAATCTTTACCTCCGGACCATTCCTGAGCTCCTCGTGATGTACGGGATCTCATCTGGGACTCCGAACAACCTTCGGTAATCACGTATACCATTTCCCTATGACTCTAGCGTCATCGAACCTTAAGTGTGTAGACCCTATGGGTTCGGGAGACACGTAGACATGACCGAGACACCTCTCCGGTCAATAACCAATAGCAGGATCTAGTTACCCATGTTGGCTCCGACATGCTCCAAGATGATCTCATCGGATGAACCACGATGTCGGGGATTCAATTAATCCCGTATCCAATTCCCTTTGTCTATCGGTATGATACTGGCCCGAGATTCGATCGTCCCTATACCTTGTTCAATCTTGTTACCGGCAAGTCTCTTTACTCGTTCTGCAACACATCATCCCGTGGCTAACTTCTTAGTCACATTGATCTCATTATGATGATGTCTTACCGAGTGGGCCCACAGATACCTCTCTATCATATGGAGTGACAAATCCGAGTCTCGATTCGTGCCAACCCAACAGACACTTTCGAAGATACTCGTAGTGCACCTTTATAGCCACCAAGTTACGTTGTGACGTTTGGCATGCCCAAAGCATTCCTACGGTATCCGAGAGTTGCACAATCTCATGGTCTAAGGAAATGATACTTGACATTGGAAAAGCTTTAGAAGACGAAGTACACGATCTTGTGCTATGCTTAGGATTGGGTCTTGTCCATCACATCATTCTCCTAATGATGTGATCCCGTTATCAATGACATCCAATGTCCATGGTCATGAAACCGTGACCATCTGTTGATCAACGAGCTAGCCAACTAGAGGCTCACTAGGGACATGTTGTGGTCTATGTATTCACATATGTATTACGGTTTCTGGTTAACACAATTATAGCATGAACAATAGAAAATTATCATGAACAAGGGAATACAATAATAACCATTTTATTATTGCCTCTAGGGAATATTTCCAACAACATCCTCATATGTTAAACCCGAACAAAACACCTGAGGGCTTCTTCGCGAAGCCGATGATTATATATTTTAAGCATCTATTCACATTTATTGTGTATGCATGTTTCCCTTGTCGATTTTTAAGCCATTATATGCATCAATTAGAACTAATATTTTTGCCAAGATGGGTTGCCTCGCTCCTACGTTTACCCTCTACATTCTCGATTGTTCGTCTAGAGGGTAAAGGGAGCACCTCTGCGATTGTTACGACCGGATCACCTAGATACTTAGCTCAGACGGGTGAAGCCAAAAGCTAGCTATCTTTAGCCGACAATTGGTCGGCTACCATGGAAGCAACAAATGAAAATTATGGTTGTTATCACCATTATTTGGGCTTCTTTTCTCAAAAAAGCCATTAGTCCCATACTAGCGGTATACGGCCTTACTATCTATGATTTATGTAGCAGCCTGAAGGAAGGTACCAATAGAGGTACTATTTTCTTTGTAAGATGTTTCTTACGCTACGTAGTAATATAACATATCTCCCTGTGCATTTTTGTCTGTTTGCACCAAATGGTGAAAGCACATTTGCTCCCTTGGTGGTTTTGGTAATTAATAACAACATATGAGTCATTGAACTAATGTTTCCACCAAGTATATTTCAGGACAACTTCAATGATAGGGATGGAAAAAGGATTGAGGAGATTGTGGAATTACCCCAAGATGCAAGGAAATAGGTTGGCCAAGCTTCAACCAAGAGGACTCTACATTTTAAATTTGTGAGAAATCACTTTGAGTCCATAGGAAAGCCAATAATATTAAAAGGGGGTAATGTTTTGTTGGTGAACAATATGGTCAAACATGCACAAGTGATAGTCACCAAAACATCCACAAACTCTCCCACCAAAGTCTGTCCAAAGCCAAATATGAAAAATCGGTGCAACCAACATCTCTATCCTGGTGCCACCGATTCCAAACCCAAGACAGACTCAGCCAAACCCTAACACTTCGGTGCAGCCGACACTACTCTCGGTGCCACGGAGTTGGGTTGCCAAGTTTCTGTTATACAAGTTCACATTTTTGGTCTGTTCGAAAATGGTGATTCAGGGTCACCGAGTTTGGCAAATATGACCGTTGGTCACCTTGTCAGTGCAACTGAGAATCATATATCGGTCCCTCCGAGATTCAAAAGTTGCCACTTTTGGTCACTTCGGTACCACCGAGATTTACACATCGGTGTCACCAAGTTGGTCATTTTGTGTGTAATGGTTGGATTTTTGGGATGCCTATATATACCCCTCCACCACTACCTACTCGAAAGAGAAGCACCCGGAACTATTCCATACCTATCCTACTCAGTTTTCTGAGAGAGAACCACCTACCATTACGTTGAGGTCAAGATCTTCCACTCCAACCATATGGATCTTGATTTCTAGCCTCCCCAAGTTGCTTTCCACCGATCCCATCTCTTCTACCAAGCCAAATCTGTGAGAGAGTGATTGTGTGTTGAGGAGTCTAACATCTTGAAGCACAAGAGCAAGGAGCTCATCGTCATTACCGAGCCTATTACCTTTTGGAGGGTGGTGCCTCCTAGATTGGTTAGGTGTCGCTTGGGAGCCTCCTACTTCGTGTTGTGGATTGAACCAAGAAGTTTTTAAGGGCAAGGAGATTGCCTACTTCATGAAGATGTACCCATAGTGAGGCTAGTCCTTCGTGGACGGAAGCCGCATGAAATAGTCAAGGTTGCTTCTTCGTGGAACCCTCTGTGGGTAGAGCCCTCCGTGGACTCTCGCAACCATTACCCTTCGTGGGTTGAAGACTCCATGAACGTGGACGTACAATAGCACCACCTATCGGAACCAGGGAAAAAATCATCGTGTCATCACTTGTGTTTGCTTTCCTAACCCTCTCTTTACTTACATGTGCAATGTCTTTATTTTCCGCTCCTACACTCTTAGACATGCATGTGTAGGGTGTTACTTGATATGCTACGAATGCTAAAAACTTGCCAAGAATTAAAATTGCGAAAAGGCAAAACTTTTATTTGGTCAAGTAGTCTAATCACCCCCCTCTAGATCTACTTTCGATCCTACAAGTGGTATCAGTGCTTTGGTCTCCATTGGATTGGTTTCACAACCTAGGAGAAGTATGGCATCTAGTGAGGGAAATTATCACCGTAGAGGTTCGTACTTTGATGGCAGTAATTTTGCTAGTTGGAAGCATAAAATTGAAATGCATTTGCTTGGTCATAATCCTGGCATTTAGGCTGTTGTTCGTGTTGGCTTGCAACGTGAATTCTTTGCGGAAGGAAAGGAACCGGATTGTGAAGCGACTGCAGATGAATTAAGGATGTTGCAACTCAATGCTCAAGCATGTGATATTCTCTTCAACTACCTATGCCCCAAAGAATTCAACAAAATCATCCACCTTGAACACGCAAAAGAGATTTGGGATACTTTGGTTGATATGCGCGAAGGAACTGAGTCCATGAGAGAATCCAAGTTATATGTTCTTCAAGGTCAACTTGACAAGTTCATGATGAAGGATGGTGAAGGAGTCTCTGAAATGTACTCTAGGCTAGCTCTCATCACCAATGAGATTGCCGGCTTAGGAAGCAAATAAATGACTAAAAAGTTCATCATCAAGAAGATACTTCGAGCTTTGGATGAAAGATATGACATCATGTGCACTTTGATCCAAATGACGCCCAACTACAAAGATCTTAAACCAACGGAAGTGATTGGTAGAATTGTTGCTCATGAGATGACACTCAAAGCCAAGGAAGATCTTCATCACAAGTCTAGCGGTGCTTACAAAGCCACAAGTGATGCTCCTGCTATCTCAAGTGACAACCTTGTCATAAATGAAGAGATAAGCCTCATGGTCAAGAAATTCAACAAGTCCTACAAGATTAGAAGCAAAGACCACAGTTCCAACTCAAGACATGAAGAGAAGTGTTTGTCAAGTCATGACCGAAACTGCTACAATTGTGGGAAGCCTGGACACTACTCCAGTGAGTGCACGACTCCCTACAAACACAGAGAAGAGTCACCTAGAAGACAAAGCTCAAGCGATGAATCACCTCGAAGAGAGAGAAGGAGTAGAGATGATCGTTATAAACGAAGACCCTCAAGGAGAAGTAGGGACTCAGAGAAGAAGGACAGGCACACCGAGAGATACTCAAGAAGAAAGCATCAAGTTCATGTTGGTGAATGGGTTTCCGGCTCCGACTCCAAGAACCACTTCGAGAGAAGCTATAACTCCAACTCTGACTATAGTCAAGATGATGGTGTTGCCGGAATTGCACTATTGACAACCAACTGCTATGATCTATTTGATTCACCAAATGAAGGAGGTGGAAGTTGCTTCATGGCTAAAGGCCCCAAGGTATCACACCCCGAATATCTTGATTTCGATAGTGATGAAGATGATTTGCTTTATGATGGTGACTTGCTATGTGATAAAACTAGTAATGTTAATCAAAATGAACTTGATATTTCTCATGCTAGTCAAGATAGGTCAATTGACAATGATAAGTTGAAAATGGAAGAACTAACTAAAGAACTCAACACTCTTAAGTTAGCCCATGAATCTACTCTTGACGATGATAGAGAGCTTGTAAGAACTCATGAGAAGCTACGCTTCGAGTAGCTCAATTTGGAGCAAGAACATGAATTTCTTAAAGCTATCAATGACGATCTCCGAAAGAAGACTTCATCTTATCTTGCCAAACGACTACTCTAGTCTACATTCATGCCACAAGTCAAATCTAAGTAAACTAGTAACAAAGGCAAAAAGGGTTCTTCATCTAGTAGCAACAATAAAAATGCTAAACGCAATGATGTTGCTCCTAGTAGTTCTATTGATTCCACTAATGATGATTCTCTTAGCCAAGTTACACTTGAGCAAGAAAATGCGTTATTGAAAGGAATTATAGAGAAAGGTATCTACAAGAGTCTTGAAGGGTACAAACAATTTGATGAAATTGTATGCAAGCATGGAGGATACCGGAAGAATCGTGGTGTTGGCTACTTCAACACAAATGGAGTTGAATGGGAAGAAGGTCAATACCCTAATCCCAAGTTTCTTCCTCAAAAAGGAAAAGGATGAAAATACTCTTCCCAAGGGAACAAAGTTGCAAGATGACCTTCCACCACAAGACCACAAGCTCAAGGGAAAGAACAGGCTCCAAGAGGACTTTGACTCATATGAAGATGATCCCCAAGATTTGGTGAAGTGGGTTCCCAAGGCTACTACAAGTTCAACTTCTACAAGTGCTACTTCAACACCAAGGATCCCCATCAACGTGATGTGGGTTCCCAAGAAGAAGAACTAGAGAGTTTGTCGTCATTTTCTCACGACAGATGCCATAGGGTGGCTTATCATGGGTGGTTGGGGCTGGAGGATGCCGACGGGCTCCGAGTGTGAGATTGGGCACAAGCGGTGATGACACACGATGTACCCAGGTTCAGGGCCCTCTAAGGGAGGTAACACCCCTAGTCCTGCTTGTCTTAGTTGGATGGATGAGTATGTATACAAGGGCGCTCCTGGAGCTGTGTTTGGAGGAGGAAGAAGGAGCACCCGGCTCATCTTCCTCCACTTCTAGGGGGTTTGAAAGCTCTGTGTGTGTGCGGGGGTGATCGTTCGTCCCCGTTGCATGGGCAGCTCGGGGGGTTTTATAGGCCAACCTCCCGGCTCTTATAATATGTTCTAAGTACAAGGGCGGGGGGACCCGGCTGGCAGCCTCTCCGGCTGGCCAGGGGGTCCTGCCATTCGCGTCGTCTCGTCACTTGTGGGGGCCACCAGCCGAGCGGTCCCATCTCTTGCTGGGGCCCGCCAGCCGGCCCGATGATTAGCCCTTGCCCACCTGCCACGGCACGGGCCACCGGGTTGGCGTCGCCTAGCGCCAGCCGGCCGAAGTCTCTAGTACGTCCGGCGACACTGTAGCCACGCCGGGACAGGTAATCAAGTGGTGAGGGCGTGCCGACACTGTTCCCTTGCCCGGTCGCGCTCGTCGAGGTTAGCGGTCTGGACGGTAGGACTGTAGCCATGCTCTGCAGTGCGTGAGCGGCCACTGTAGCCATAGGGCCGCCCGTCGTGCCGGTCGCGTCATGTCGCCGAACCGGCGCACAGAAGGACAGGACGTCACATGTCCGTCCCAAGGTCAATGGAAGAGGCGGCCGAGAAGCAGCCTGCCGTGCCCAGCCGGCCTAGAGTCGGGCCGGCTCCCTGACCGGCCGTCTAGGGCGCCAGCCGGTGCCAGCTTGAGCCGGACGTCTTCAACCGGCCTCGTCTAGCCATCCGTGTAGTTTTGCTTCGAAAGGGGGAGGATCCCGTTGCTTTGGCCTACCCAGGGGTAATAACCCTGTTAGTAGTCCCCGAAGCCGGCGGGGGCCCGCGTCCGGAAGACGGAGGGGAGCCGGCGGCTTCCCCCCAACTAAACCCGCCTCTGGCTCGAAGCCGAAAGAGTAGCCGGGTCAGCCGTTGGACCCGACGCCTCGGGTACCGATGCGCCGCCCCGAGACCCATGCCGATACGCAGCGCGCTATGCGGTGAGTGATGATGCCGCGGGTCTCGCACATGCAGGGAGAGAGGAAGTCGCCTGGGACTAGCCTGCTAGGACCCTAGGCGTAGCCTAGTAGGCCTCGGGGCGCAGGCCGGGATCCTCTGTTCCCCGAAGCGGTCGTTACGGCCTGGGGCCACCCATGCGTGCGCGGAGTTTTCGGGGGAATGGGCGCAGTTAATCCCACGTCCCCTGGTCGTGGCCTCCCCTATAAAAGGAGAGGAAGGGCAGGGGGCAGAGATACCCGGATGTCAGTCGCCCCCTTGCTGCCCGTCTTTGTTGCTTCCTCGCCTTCCCCCCGCGACACCGCGCCCGAACACGCAACCTAGACCGCATGCCGCACCACCGCCGCGATGGCCGATGGACGCGGTGGAAGCTAGGCTGGCTCCATTGTGGTCGAGGCGGACATTGCCAAGCTCCGCCGCGCGCAGATGCTGCTGCCGGAGGAGCGAGTGGTCGCACGCGTGCTGGGTGACGAGGTGGCGCCGGCGCCACAGCCAGGGGAACACGTCATGTTCCTCTGGAACTTCTCCTGGGGCTTCGGGCTCCCAGTGAGTCTCTTTTTCCGCCTCTTTGTTGATACCTTCGACCTCCAACCGAATAATCTCGACCTCAACTCGGTTTTATATCTCTCTGCCTTTGTGACGTTGTGCGAGGGGTACCTCGGCATTCTTCCCTTCATCGACTTCTTCAATGCGCTTTTCTATCTCAAGCCGTTGAAAAGCGACGCCTACGGGGGCACGATGGTGTGCTGCCGCGGCATCGCGCGCTTCCCCCCTCTATCTCGTATCGACTCCGTAAACGGGTGGCACCGGACGTTCTTCTATGTGAAGAACGCCGACCCGAAAACTGACTACATCCGGTTGCCACCATTTGTCGACAGGCAGTCCACCCAGTTAAACTGGCTGGGGGCTGCCTCGCGCGGCATGGCCCTGGAGGAGCTTGGCCGGCTCATGCAGCTGAAGAGCTCCGAGGGGCTGGTTGCCGCCGACCTGGTGGCGGCCTTTATCTCGCGCCAGCTGTTGCCCCTCCAGCTGAGGCCGCACCAGATCTGCGACATGTCTAGCCGGCACGACCCCTACCGGCTGTCCACAGTCGAGCTAACACCGGCTCAGGTGGCGAAGTGGGTGAACGCCCTTACGACGTTCAAGCTGAAGCCCGCGTCGTGGTCCTTCGGCATGGAGCCGTACAACCGCATCAACCGGCCGCCCCTGGTAAGTCTTTTGTTGAGGCGGTTTCTTCTTTGTTTGATACTTCCGACAGCTGGCTGGAGGGCTTACTTTGATGTGCTGATCGCAGCAGCTAGTGCGACATAATACGCCGGACAGCCCGCATCCTCAGATCTTCGAGGCAGAGCGTGAAAACTCCGACTCCGAAGACTACGAGACAGGAGGCCCCTCGAAGGAGGGGGTGGACTCCTCGGGAGGAGTTGACGAGCCAACAAACCCGCGAACCGGTGCTCCCAGTGGAGCCAGAGGGTCCGGTGTGGCCGGGGAGTCCAGTGGAGTAGGTGAGTTCCCTCTTGCCCCCATGATCAGGGACTGGACGAACGACGATGATGACGATGATGAATTGATAATTCTAAATGAGCCTCCTCCCTCAGCGCGCCAGGGTTGGAGGTGCGAGGAGCGGCCGGATCAAGCCCCGGCGGCCGGAGCGGCCGGTCTGGGGAAGAGACCGGTTTAGGGGGCCGGCGGCTCCGCTGCTCGGCCCGAAGCGGGTGAAGGTGGCCGCGCGGAGGCCGTCGCCATGCGCCAAGCGGGCCTTGCCCCTCGTCATCGGGTAAATTTTTTCCTTATGTGAGTTTTCTTTCGGGTCGCCAGCCAATAAATAACCAGTCCTTGGGCACTGTAGTGACCCCATCAAGCTCCACGAGGAGAAGCCGTCGGGGGGGAGCCGACGGATGCCGCCAGTCGGCTGGCCCACGAGCACGCGACCACCTAGCGGGAGGAGAAGAGGAGACTCGTGGAGCGGCGAGCCTCCAAGTCAGGGACGCGAGGAGGGGCCTCACACTCTGGGACCTCGAGCAGCCGGAGGCGGAGGAGGTCGGCGGATCCCCCGCGAGCGTCAGACTCGGTGGCAGAATCGACCCGCATGTCGAGGCCTCCATCGAGCGAGCCACGCGAGGCGGCCAAGGACCTATCGGTGCCTCTGTCTGTGCAGGAGGCGGCCCAAGCGAGGTCAACGACGACGGAGCCGGCTCCCGAGGTGGCCTGGCCCAAGGTGCCGGAGGTGGCCCTGCCTACGGCCGAGTCGGCCCGGGTCGAGGTGCCAGAGGCCCCGATGGCCCTGGAGGCAGCATCGGAGGCGATGCCGGAGGCGACGACTATGGAGGTGGAGGTGCCCTCCGTTGGGATCGTCACGCCAGAGCAGCAGGAAGCGGAGGCGGTGATGGCGCTGGGCGGGGGGCCGATGGGAAGCGACTCCTGGCCCCTTGCCGCCATCAACCCGCTCTCAGCAGCTAGCGCCACGGCGAGCCCGGGTGGCAGCAGCAGCCGGGCCCGGAGGACCCTGCGATCGATGAAGGAGGTGCTCCGAGACTCGGAGGCGTTAGCGCATGCGCCAGCCCCGCCGGCTCCCTAGGCGGGCGGCCCGGTCTCCTCCTTCGGGGATTTGGGGAACGTTTTGGACCGGTGCCGTCAGGAGCTGGCTCGGTTCATGGAGGCGGCAGACGTCGCGAGCGCACTCATTGGGTGTAGCCCCCAAGATGCGGGCCGGATGGTCGGCTGACGGGCAACCGGGCCGGATCTCTTTTGAGCGCGTCCTGATCTTTTGCCTCCTTTCGACAGGAGGGAACCTCCCTGCGGCAGAAGCTATTCGAGGAGGCGGTCGCCATCCACGACCGTAGCAAATACAGCTTCTTCCGCCTGTAGGAGGAGTTGGCGCGAGTGCAAGGTCAGTTGAACTTCGCAGGAGGAGCACATAGCCCCGAGAGCCGGCTGACGTTTGTCGTGTCTTGAAGGTGACCTGGCCACCCTTCGGGAGGAGAAGGCCGGGCTCGTCTCTAAGCGGGACCAGCTGGCGCAAGACATCCAGGCGGCCATGCAAGAGAAGGACCGGCTCGCCGTGCTGGTGGTGGATGGGGAGGCGGTCCGGGACCGGCTCAAAGCCGAGGCGGCGAAGGAGGTGGCGGCCCGAGAGACGGCCATCAAGGAGGCGGCTGACGCCGCTTGGAGGACCGCTTCCTTCCAAGACGAAGTGACCCGCCTCGAGAGTACACTCGAGGAGGTCCGGGGCTCCCTTGTCGCGTCGAAGGCGGCTATGGAGACGGAGCGGATGACGGCGCTCAACTTCGCCCTTGGGGTGGACGACGCCATTGAGGGTAAGTGGTTTTCCCTCTCTTCTCCAATCGGTCGCTTTTCCCTTTGCTGATTCTCGTGTTTAGATTTGCCTTTCTTTCTTCTTCTTATTTTCCTTAGGGCGCTTCCCAGAAACTCAGCGTCGCGCTGTGTGCGCCGTTGAGGAGCACCGGGAGTACCTTCGGGAACAGGGTCACTCAATCGAGCAGGAGGCCCCGTGGGACGTGGACGAGATCGGGCTCGCCATCGAGATGCGGATGACCCATCTTGAGCGGAGCGTGGATCGGTTGAAGACAGCTGGCAAAGAGGTTATTGCTGCGCTATGGCCGGGTCACGAGGGAGCTCCAACGAACCGCATGGCCTAGTGGCTGGAGCACGCTGTCCCCCGCCTCGAAGCCTGGAAGGCGTTGGCTGCCTGAGCCGGGGCGCATATGGCGCTCCGGTTCGTTACGTCATGGTATCGCAACGTGGATCTGGGCCGGCTAGCGACCATGAGGGACGTGCCGGCTGCGGAGCGAGAGGCTCGTGCGCCGGCCCTTTCCATCGGGCAAACGACCTCGCATCGTATGTCGACGCGGACGAGTTCCTGTCGGCCCTTGGTGAGGACGGCGAGCCATTGCTCGAGGACTCCTTTGGCATCCCCCAAGGCCCGACAGATGATGAGGTTGCCGATGAGAGCACCGACTCGAGCAGCGAGACGGCTGAAATCGAGGATCCCGCCTCGATGGCCAAGGAGGCTGACCCGAAGGCCGCGACCACCTCCGAGGCAAGAGCCGACCTGCCCAGCGATGCGCCGGTTGGGGGCACGCCAGCTGGAGATGCATCGGTGTCCTGAGCCCCCGGGCGTTTTTTATCGTTCTCTTTTCTCTCCCTGCAAGTTAGGCTCCAATCCACCCACTAGGGGTGTTTTATGTAATGAACTATGCTGGCCGTGAGCCGCTTTTGTCTTAACATTTATGCTATGAAAATTTTGCGTGTTTGCCTTGTTGCTCATGTCGACTCGTTCTTATCCTTTCTTGCCTGCTTGACTTTCTTCTATCCTTCTCCTTTTCCCCTTTGGTTTCGGCCCTGCCAGCCCGACAGCCAGGAACCGGTCTGTAGCTAGGTCGGGGAGTCTGCCTCAAGGGAGCCGGTTCAAAACTTAGGAATCGCGAGGGCATTTCGAGATAAGTAGAGTGGTAGTGACGTGGCAATGGTCCGGCTGGGCCTAGCTGGGGTCTCCCTTCATTTGACCTTTCGTGTGAGCCAAACCTTGCCGCCCCGAGGCCACGTCAGCCGGACAGCCGGGAGCCGATTCTGTAGCTGGTAAGGGTGGGGAGGTTTGGCCGGCTCACATTACTTATCCAATTTCTGGAGAAGCGTTCTAGGTCCAGCCGGCTAGCCCCCGGGCCTGGGAGCCGGGTCGGGGAGCCAATGAGTGAGAGAACTTTGAGGGAAACGAAACGGGGCGCGCCCGAAGAACCGGCCTAGGGTGCCCATTGCATTCATAAGCCCAAAAGGGTGGGGATACATACATACATTGGTTTTTCTCAGCAGTAAAGTGGGCGTAGGAGTGCCGCGTTCCACGGGCGCTTCGTCTCCTCACCGGAGGCATCTCTCTTGCGCTTCTGCGGCTTCTGGGCGTCTATTAGGTAGTATGTGTTGTTGTGTAGTGCCTTGCTAACGATGAACGGGCCCTCCCATGGCGAAGACAACTTGTATTGTTTGGCTATTCGCTGGACCCGCCTGAGGACCAGGTCCCCTTCACGAAAGGAGAGTGGCTGGATCTGCTTGCTATGGTAGTGAGGAGCTTCTTCTCGTAGATTGCTGTTCGGCTCAGGGCCAGTTCACGAGCTTCCTTGAGTAAGTCGGCACCGTCTTCTCTTGCCTCCTTTGTGTCCTTTTCTATGTATAGGGCGACCCGAGGTGAATCGAACTTGATGTCTGTGGGGATGATCGCCTCTGACCAATACACAAGGAAGAAGGGAGTGTAGCTGGTTGAACGGTTCGGGGTGGTCCTAAGACTCCAAATGACGACCGACAGCTCGTCGATCCAGCAGCTGGCCGACCTTACCAGCGGTGTCACGAGTCAGGGCTTGATGCCGAACAAGATGAGGCCGTTTGCCCTCTCGACCTGGCCGTTTGGTTGCGGATGAGCGACGGAGGCCAGGTCGATCCGGATTCCTTGTGTGGAGCAAACACACGCAAGTGCGCCCTTGGCGAAGTTCGTGTCATTGTCGGTGATGATGTTGTGGGGGATGCCGTAGCGCACTGTATGTCATCGATGAACCGGATGGCCATGGGGCCGTCCAGCTTCTTGATTGGCCGCACCTCGATCCACGTGGTGAATTTGTCGACAGCCACTAGCAAGTGTGTCATGCCGCCTCGAGCGGTCTTGAATGGGGCCACCATGTCCAACCCCCAAACAGCGAAGGGCCACGAGAGGGGGATGGTTTGGAGGGCTGTTGCCAGTAGGTGGCTCTGCGTGCTGAAGTGTTGGCAGCCCTCGCACTCATCAACCTATTTCTTGGCCGCCTCGAGGGTAGTTGGACAGAAGAAACCGTGGCGGAAAGCCTTGGCCACCAGGGTCCTGGAGGCGGCGTGGTTCCCACACTCACCCTGGTGGATGTTGAGGAGGATCTCCAGACCCTTTTCCGGCTCAACGCATCGTTGGAAGATGCCAGTAGTGCTGCGATGGATGAGCTCGTTGTTGATGATGCCGTAGGTCATGGCCCGGCGTTGGATTTGCCTTGCCAAAGCCTCATCCGGGGCAGCTCGCCCCGTAGAAGAAACGCTAGGATGGGTTGGGCCCATGAGGGGGCCATGACGGGGGACGGCTCGGGAGCCCCCGAGACTGGATGATCAGTCCCTGGGACCAGTTCGCCAGCCCCCGGGGCCGGCTGGTCGATGGTCATCATGACAATCGCGTCATTGGAGCCAGCTGCCTCAGATGCCGCCGGCTCGATTGGTGCCAGCTAGGCGGCCGATGGTTCAAGAGCCGGTGGCGGAGGTGCCGGAGAGGCGACCGGGGCCGTCGATGGGCCGGCAACGCCCGCTGGCACAAAGATTGACTCTGATTCTAGGAATGCTTGATTGATGGCTTCAACAGCTATTTGAGGGAGATGCCGGCTAGGATGGCCTACCAGGTGGAGCCGATCTTTGCCAGCGCATCCGCCGCCTCGTTGTCTGCCCATGGGACATGATGAAACTCACAACCCTCGAAGGAGCCGGTGAGCTCTTGTATGAGGAAGCAGTAGCTGGCCATGTTGGCATCCCTGGTGTCCCATTCGCCAGAGACTTGCTGCACCACGAGGTCGGAGTCGCCGAAGCAGTGGATGCTCCTGATGCCGATCTCCTTGGTGAACCGGAGGCCATGGACGATGGCCTCGTACTTGGCCACGTTGTTGGAGGCGACAAAGTGGATCTGGAGGGCGTATTTGAGCTGGTCACCCTTCGGGGACGAGAGAACTATGCCGGCACCCAGGCCGGTCCTCATTTTCGAGCCGTCGAAACGCATGCGCCAATGCGTGGAGTCTGGGGAGGTGGGACGAACTCTGTCTCCGCCTAGTCGACGAGGAAGTCATCCAACACCCGTTACTTGATGGTGGTTCTTGGCTCGTACCGGATCTCATGATCAGCGAGGGCAATGACCCATTTGGCGATCCGGCGAGTGGAGTCCCGGCCGCTCATGATCTTGTTGAGCGGGGCTGTGCTCAAAACGGAAATGGTATGCTCCTGGAAGTACTGCTTGACCTTCTTGGCGGCGAAGTACATGCCATAGCACATCTTCTGGTAGTGGGGATAGTTCTGCTTGGATGCGGAGAGGACTTCGCTGAGGTAGTAGACGGGTCGCTGGACCAGCAGGGACTTGCCCTCCTCCGGCCGCTCGACCACCAAGACGACGCTGATGATGTGTGTGGTCGCCGCGATGTAGGCGAGCAGGGGTTCCTTCTCAGCCGGCGCGGCCAGGATGGGCGTGTGGGTGACAGCCTTCTTGAGGCCACGGAAAGCCTCGTCCGCCTCGTCGGGCCAGTCAAATACGCCCGGCTACTTGGTTTGACCCGACTCGATTAGAGCCATCTTTCGGAGGAGCCCGTAGACGGGCAAGGCCTTCTCCCCTAGCCGGCTGATGAACTAGCTGAGCAAAGCAAGGAAGCCGGTGAAGTTCTGGACATCGCGGAGCCGGGTCGGCTTGGGCATGTGCTCGATTGTGCTGATCTTCTCGAGGTTAGCTTCGATACCGCGGGCGGACACAAAAAAACCCAAGAGTTGACCGACTGGGACGCCAAAGACACACTTATTTGGGTTGAGCTTGATCTTGTACTCGCGCAAGTTCGCGAAGGTCTCCCGAAGGTCGTCGAGGAGGCTGAAGTGCTTCTTGGCTTTCACGACGATGTCGTCGACGTAGACGTGGACATTCCTGCTGATCTGAGGCAGGAGGCACTTTTGCATGCACCGTTGGAAGGTGGCGCCTGCGTTCTTCAGGACGAAGGACATGGTGATGTAGCAGTAGGCCCCAAAGGGCGTGATGAAGGAGGTCTTGAGCCGGTCTTCTGGGTCCAGCTTGATCTGGTGGTAACCGGAGTAGGCGTCTAGGAAGGATAGCAAGTCGCAGCCGGTCGTGGAGTCGATGACTTGATTGATCTGCGGTAGGGCGAATGGGTCCTTGGGGCATGCCTTTAGGTTAGTGTAGTCGATGCACATGCACGAGGTCTTGCTCTTCTTCAGCACTAGGACTGGGTTGGCCAGCCAGTCCGGGCGGAACACTTCGATCATGAATCCGGCTGCGAGCAGCCGTGCGGTCTCTTCGCCTATAGTATGCCCTTCTCCTTGGAGAAGCGGTGCAGGGTTTGCTTGACCATCTTGACGTCCGTCCGGACGTGGAGTTTGTGCTCGGCGAACTTCCTCGGAACACCCGGCATGTCCTTGGGGGACCATGCAAAGATGTCCCTATTCTCACGTAGGAAGTCGACGAGCTCGCCTTCCTATTTGCTGTTGAGGTGGGAGCCGATGGCGACGCACTGAGCCGGGTTGGCCGGGTCGAGCAGGATTTGCTTGGTGTCTTTGGACGGCTGGAAGGAGGCCTCGCCGACAGATTGCGAGGGAGGAGCCGGCACGGCCGGCTGGCTGGCAGCAAGGGCCACGAGCCGGTCGAGCTGCTGTTTCTCCTCGGCGATCTCCAGGGCCTCAACTAGCCGGATGCCATCTCGAGTGCACTTGAGAGACATCTTGTAGTCACCCGTGATGGTGATGATTCCCTTGCAGCCGGCATCTTGAGCTTGAGGTAGGCATAATGGTGGACCGCCATGAAGTTGACAAGAGCCGGTCAGCCCAGCAGCGCGTGCTAGGGGTTTGCGAGGTTCACGACCTCGAACAACCGCGGCAGAAGTGGCCAGGTCCGCCGAAGAGGATGTCGAGTGTGATCTTGCCAATAGGGGAGCAGGACTTTCCAGGCACGATGCCATGGAAGACCGTCCGACTCGCGTGCAGGTCTTGTATCTTCAGCCCCAGCTTGTGCATAGTGTCGATGTAGAGGGTGTTGATGCTGCTGCCACCATCTATCAACACCCGCGAGAACCGGCAAGTTCGTTCCTTAGTGGCGATGGTGGGGTCGAGGACCAGGGCATAGCTGCCGGGATTCGGCATCACCGTGGGGTGATTGGCCTGGCTCCAAGTGACCGGCTTCTCCGACCAGTGCATGAACTGGGGAGTTGCCGACATGGTGGCGTTCACCTCACGTCGGAGCTAGCCTTGAGCATGTTTGCCCGTCTCTTCACTAGTGAAGACTATGTAATAGCCATCTTGGTTGGGGAACTAGTCGATCAAACGACCATCGTTCTGGGCAGGAGCTGGAGCCGGCGCCGGGGCGACATCTTGGGCCGGGGCCGGCGCAGGGCTGGCGGCGCGGGAGGATTCGGAAGGCCGTCCCACCAGGACAATCGCTTTGAGAAGCTGCATTGCCGGAGCATGTGCGTAGAGGGTTTGGCCCCTGAGTGGTTCTTCTAGGGGAGGTCAAGCATTTGCTCGAAGGTGAACTTCGGCTGCCAAGCAGCCTTGCTAGTGCGCTAGCGCTGGCCGGAAGGCTGGGCAGCCGGCTCCTGCTCCTCGACGGTATTGACCTGTTGGGTCCCGTAGTGGGAATCCGGCTGGTCATTTTTGCGCTTGTTGTTTTGCGGCTGCCGGTTGTCGGCAGCCGTCCGGGTCGTGGCCGGTGTCGTCGTCGCCTTGGCAGGCGGGGTCGTCTTGACCCGGATGGCCGAATCGGCCGTGGCATACTTTTCCGCCTTGGTCATGAGCTCGGCAAGCATGGCCGGCTTGGAGCACAGAAGCTTGAGCTTGAGGGGGGTGTCGTCTCGGTAGCCTTGAATGAAGTACTGCACGGCTTGTACTTCGTGCACCCCCTCACAGGAGTTGTGGAGCTCGGTCCATCGAGTGAGGTAGTCGCGGAGGGTTTCGTCTGGCCCCTGAACGCACATGGCGAGTTCACGGGGACGGCCAGGCCGCTTGTAGGTACCAGTGAAGTTGCGGATGAAGGCCTCCTCGAAGTCCATCCAAGTGTTGATGCTGCCGTCCGCCAGGCTGTTGAGCCAGGTGCGAGCCGAGCCGATCAACATGAGGGGGGCGTAGCGAACAGCTACACGCTTGTTCCCCTTGGCGATGCCAACCGCGGTGGTGTAGTCGATCAGCCAGTCTTCGGACTTGGCTGCCCCGTTATATTTCGGGGTGTTCCGAGGGAGCGTGAAGCCGGTTGGAAAAGGCTCGGCGCGGATCCGGGGGCCGAAGCAAGCCGGACCAATTGAGCCCTCCTCCTCAAGGAGGGCGGATTGCGCGAGTTTGTCGATGTGGTTGTGGGTGTCGTTCTCACTTCGGGGGACGCGTGGTCCGAGCCGAGCCGAGAGCTCAGGGCGGACGGTAGGTGGAACCGATTATCCCGACTCGCGCCATGGGGGCGGTGTGTGCCCGTGGCTGCGCCTTCTGCCGGATGCCGGCGCTTCATGATGGCGGCCGCTTCGAGGCGGGTTGTTGGTGCACCGACTGTTAATAGCCGGCTGCTCGCTCCTCGGTGGCTGAGAGGGCCGGGGGTAGTTCATTTAGTCCCGGCGGTCGGAGGCGCGAGGGGAGCAGGAGTACTGAGCCGCCTGGTGGCCAGCAGTTCCTGTGCTCTAGCGCTCGGGCCAGGGGCCTTCAGTGGCAGCACCGCCCATCGCGAGCAGATGCTGCTGCGCATCAGCAGCATCGATGAGCTCCTTGATGTGGTGCTCATGGGCGGAATGCTCTTCGCCCTCCAAGGTGGCCAATTCCACATAGGCCACCTTGAGAGCCCGCAAGTTCTCTGCGGGAGTGTCATAGACGGGCATCTTGCCGCCAAGGATTTCGGTGACCATGCGACCGCGGTCACGCACAGCCCCTCGCCGTGTGGGATCGGTGCTAGCCGGGGTGAGTCTGTAGGCGGAAGCATACTCCCGCTAGGCCACCTCCATGTGGCGCCGCGTGGCTGCGAGGGCGGTGGTGTCCTCGAACATGACACGACGAGCTGCCTCGAGGTCGGCCGCGGCGGTGTCGAGGTTCGCCGTCGGGGCGATAGGAGTACTCAACCACCGGAGGACCGCGCCGAGCGGGTTGGACGTGCCGACGCGGGTTGCGGTAGTGCTAGCCACAGCACGCGTCCGTCCGGAAGCGGTGGAGGAAGTGATGTCCATTACTCCCACGCAACCATGAGAGCTACTAGACTGAGTCAAAGCGAGCGGGCCCATGGCCGTGGGCGGACCGGTGCAGACGAGTACCTACGCGGGGTACTCGTTAGTGGCCGGAGTCTCGGCGAGGCTGAGCCTGCAGAAGCGCTTGGTGAGTGTGTCGATGTCAGCCGTGATGCCGATGGAGTTGCCCGCAGGGCGTGCCGGAGCAAGCCCCATGAGCCCACGGTTTCGCCTGGACGTGCGGCGATGGCGGAGAATGGAGAGGGGTCCCACCCGGAGCATGAATCCGGCCGGCGCCGCGTACGGCCCCACGGTGGGCGCCAACTTTCGTCATTTTCTCACGACAGATGCCATAGGGTGGCTTATCATGGGTGGTTGGGGCTGGAGAACGCCGACGTGCTTCGGGTGCGAGATTGGGCACAAGCGGTGATGACATACGATGTACCCAGGTTCAGAGCCCTCCGAGGGAGGTAACACCCCTAGTCCTGCTTGGCTTAGTTGGATGGATGAGTATGTATACAAGGGCGCTCCTGGAGCTGTGTTTGGAGGAGGAAGAAGGAGCATCCGACTCGTTTTCCTCCACTTCTAGTGGGTTTGAGAGCTCTCTGTGTGTGTGTGCGGGGGTGATCGTCCGTCCCCGTTGCGTAGGCCAACCTGCCGGCTCTTATAATATGTTCTAAGTACAAGGGCGGGGGGACCCGGCTGGCAGCCTCTCTGGCTGGCCAGGGGGCCCCACCATTCGCGTCGTCTCGTCTCTTGTGGGGGCCATCGGCCTAGCGGTCCCATCTCATGCTGGGTCCCACCAGCCGGCCCGGTGATTGGCCCTCACCCACCAACCGCGGCACGGGCCGCCGGGTTGCCATCGCCTAGCGCCAGCTGGCCGAAGTCTCTGGTATGGCCGGCGGCACCGTAGCCATGCCGGGACATGTAATCGAGTGGGCGAGGGCATACCGACACCATTCCCTCGCCCGGTCACGCTCGTAGAGGTCAGCGGCCTAGATGATCGGACTGTAGCCACGCTTTGTAGTGCGTCGACGGCCACTATAGCCACAGGGCCGCCCGTCGTGCCGGTCGCGTCGTGTCACCGTACTTGCACGCAGAGGGACGGGATGTCACATGTCCGTCCCAAGGTCAACGGAAGAGGCGGCCTAGAAGCAGTCGACCGCGCCCAGCCGGCCGAGAGTCGGGCCGGCTCCCTAACCGGCCGTCCAGGGCGTCAACTTGAGCCGGACGTCCTCCAGCCGGCCTCATCTAGCCGGCCATGTAGTTTTTCTTCGAAGCGAAAGGGGGAGGACCCCATTGCTTTGGCCTACCCAAGGGTAATAACCCCGTTAGAGTTCTTGAGGGGTGACTCTGCCAATGAAATTCATTCATATTCATTTTTGGCAAGATCTATTTGCAATCAACATCAACCCTATGCAATAGATCAAGGAGTCACACATTCCCTCAAAGGTAAGCAAGGGACAAGGTAATCAACAAATCAATGGACATCATCACACATGTTTTGCACTCCATGTCCATAGATATCCTTGTATTTGTCTCTTGTGTGTTGGGACTAACCCATGTAGGTGAGAAGTGCAAGGAAATAACAAGGATGCTCCCAACTCTTGGTGATCTTCATCAACCTTGAGCATCCACCACTACCTCACCAACATGAAGTCTTCATCGAAAAAACCAAAGGTTAGTTTATCCATCTTATGGGGGGATGTCACATCAAGGGGGAGATTTACTCTAAGACTTGAGTCAAAGAATCTCTTAGTATGTGACAACATTAAATGCTTTATGTAAAAGCGGTAACCCCACTTGTGCTTAAACAATCAGAACGACCTATGATCAAGTACTCTTACTTGGCTCCTAAGTCAAGTACTCATATATAGATGACTTCGTCATCGCCCAAGTGCTTGTTAGATGCTAGAGTGTTTTTGCATGTTTGCCATGATTTCATTTGACATATTACTGTGTGAGCATGTTATTCTACATTTATTTACTCATTCGAGGATATCCAATTGTTGCTATTTGGCTTTTGATTTATCTTTTGCCAATTGGATATACAAGAATGCCTAGGACCACTTCTTTAGCTATATATGCTTTCTCACCTCATACTCTATTCATGTTGCATCACAAAATTTGAACAAGTACTTTTCGATCCCTCTGTCTGTGGAGCACTCGGAGTTCCGTATCGACAAGGACTGACCATTAAAACCCCCCAAGTGCATGTGGAACCAACCACAAAATCCCAGCCTCACCGAATGTCTAGGGTTGATTTGGTTTTCAATCTTGGCACCACCGATTTCATCTTATCGGTTACACCGAGTTTTCCTGTCAACTGACAGTTGAGGAACTCGGTGACACCGAAAAGTTAGAATCGGTGCCACTGATAGTGGAGGGTATATAAGCTGTGGACCCCGACGCTTTGAATTTCATCCTCAAACCGTCATGCCTCAAAACCCTAAGCTACCGCCTTCGAGACCCCTGGTCATCACTCTTGTCTCCTTGCGCTCCTCCGCCACGGGAATCACCGCCGTCGACGAAATCTTCTCCATCGTCGCCACCGTAGTGGATCCACACCAAGTTAGGGTACAGATTCGACCTCTTTTGCGATCCTCGTATGATTCTTGCACATTAGATTCAACTTTATCAATAAGCCACTCTTTGCGCGTTTTCCTATCCACTCAAAACCTCTATTGTCTAGCGAATGGTGAATTTTCTAGGGTTTAGCCATCCGCCCGATAAACCTCGGTGGAACCGAAAAAAACATATCAGTCTCACCAATGTGTATTTCTGTGATGCTGAAAACTGTCTCGGTGGAACCGAGAACCTCTTTTTGGTCTGACCAAAAATAGTGCCAAGGTTCGGTTAAGAGAGACAGTCTGTCTTGGCATCACCGAAAATATCGTTTCGGGTGTACCGATATTTATTTGACAAAATGCAAAAACCTTGAAAATTTATTGTTCAAACTTTCAAAATCCAGCCTCATTTTGTGATGACCCATCTACTTCTGCTCTCCTATACTCTATTCATAGGGTCAGTATGTCAGATGCTGAGGACAATCAAAATTTGGCAGAGCACGGAGTTGATATGAGTTCAGGGACAAGCCCAGAGCCCGGTTCTTTTTCAGATCCACGCACCCCCAGATCCCATGGGTTGCCCAAGGCTGCAACCCGGACAAGGAAGAAGCTAAATTCGGATGAAGAAGATTCAGACTTTATTCCTTAGGAGATTCTTGCCAAGAAGCAAGAAAAGGCTGCCAAGAAATCTGCTAATGAAGCCACCTCTTCCAGGAGGGTGGTTAGCAAAGTATATGCACCTTCTGAAGCTATGAGAGCACCTGAGAGTGCTAGGGCCACAATGACTATAGATCCCCCAAGGAAGTCTTTGCCTAAGAAGGCAGGGGAGAAGAAGTCCAGAAAAAGGATTATCCATGTGATTGGCAGGCCTACCTCCATGTATGAAGATCCATAGGAGGCTGCTGGTGCTGCTGCTCAGGAAGAGGAGGATGAGCCAGCTGCAAAGGCTCCTCCCAAGAAGAAGGCCAAGAAGCTTATGGCTGATGCTATGCCAAAGTCTGGAACTTCCAAGAGCACCAATCCTACATCCAAGAAGGATGGTGCACAGAAGTCCAAGAGGACTACCAGAGACATTCCAGCTTCTAAGAAGAATAAGGGAACTGCCTCCAAACTTCAACATGATGATGGGTTGACAACATTGATGAAGCTCAGTCCACATCTTCCAGTACATGATGTCAGCCACTTAGTTGTTGAAGACATGAAGAAGAGGAAAGACTCAAGATTGAGAGCTTGGAGAGCTATAGATCCTTATGCCCAGAGGAAGAAAACTACTGTTGACTATAGGTTCTACACAAGAGAGCAACATGACTTTTATGAGACAGTGCTGCTTGACAAGAGCCCAGCTGTTAGCGATATGAGATATGTTGATTGGAAATTCATTAAGGAGAATGAGGACTACTTTCCAACTGTCCAAGATAATTTCCACTGCATTGGTCTGGATGAGTTCATTGGCAGAGAGCTTACTGCATGGAACGATGAGATGATCATGCAATTCTACTCCACTACACATTTCTACGGAGATGGTAGAATTGTATGGATGACTTAAGGAGCAAGGTATGAATCCACTGTTGAGGAGTGGTCTGCACTTCTAGGAGTTCCAGATGTTCAGGATGGTGATCTGGATGTATACTCAGAATCCAAGGCGAGTCACAATGCCATGAAGGATATGTATACTCCTATCCCTGTAGACAAAGTGCAATCTCACAAGCTAGGATCCATCTACTATCTGCAAGCAGGCCTTCGTACCATGAACACTATTCCGAGGCATACATTGATGCCCTAGTCAAGAGATGACAAGATGATCTGAGGCTACTCCATCAACATGTTGATCCACCTTGACGGACATACCAGGATTAGAGTCATGGATTTGATTGTTGAAACCATCAAGAGGGTTGCTGCTGATCAAAAGCGCTCTTGCTGCTATGCACCCTACATCCAGATGCTCATCAACTTTCAATTGGATAAGCACATTTTTGCTCTAGATCATCCACATCTGCCCCTACAGCCAATCTTGAGGATAATGTTGTGGTGATGGACCCAGATCATCCCACATCTACTACAACACAGGCAGAGGCAGAAGCAGTTCAAGCCACTAGTGCGCAAGCCCCCACATCGAGAAACGAGCAAATGGATATTTTGATCTCAATAGTTTAGAGTATGCAGAAGGATATCAAGGGGATTCTAGACAACCAGAACAGTCTTGTGAGGATCTTTGAGACAAGGATTAAGACTCTTGGTGACAAGGTGGACAAGGTGACAAAGACAGTCATAGAGCTTCGGAAGGAAGTTGACTCAGTGCACATCCCTCGGGTCTCTTCTATTTCTTCTTCAAATGATGATGATGATGATGATGATGAGGATGGATCACCTCTCAGGCAGAACACTCAGTTCACTAGTCAGGCTAGATCAGCCACAATGCCCGCACCAGACTTGAGGCCCTCTTGATCAGCTCCTGCTACTGTCAGCACAGCTCCTGCTCCATCAGCTCTAGTTCCTCCAGTGTCCACTCTAGCTCCATGCGGGACATCTGCAGAGATCTTCGCCAATGCTGTTCTCTAGACTCCTTCATCAACAACCGGAGGAGATCAGACCAAGAACGCTTATATATATGCCTTTGAACTTTTTGGTAACTTGTTGCCAAAGGGGGAGAAGTGTATATAGATCTTTAGGCTTCGAGTGAGAGAGCGTTTGGTGTTTTGTTTCTTGTTTTAAAAAACAATTGCTTTTGGTTTTTTGATGATATTTTTTATGATGTTTGATCATACGCTTTATTGTGTGATGCTACTATTTCTATCATATTAATGCTTATGTGATGATCATCCATCTTTGGTTGTTTGTGTTGTGCTATGATTTTCATTCCAATTACTCTCGCACACCACCAAGTGGTATGTGACATGTAAGAAGTGACCCATGTACCTAATTGATTGTGCATTTCCATTCAAACACAAACTTAAAATAATGCAGAAATTTAGGGGGAGCTCTTGCTTATCACATACTTCTCAAAGTGATGATTATATTCATTGATTATATATTTGCCGAAGATTTGATCTATATGTTGTCATCAATTACCAAAAAGGGGGAGATTGAAAGCACATTTCTCCCTTGGTGGTTTTGGTAATTAATAACAACATATGAGTCATTGAACTAATGTTTCCACCAAGTATATTTCAGGACAAGTTCAATGAAAGGGATGGAAAAAAGGATTGAGGAGATTGTGGAATTACCCCAAGATGCAAGGAAGTAGGTTGGCCAAGCTTCTAGCAAGAGGACTCTACATTTTACATATGTGAGAAATAACTTTGAGTCCATAGGAAAGCCAATACTATTAAAAGAGGGTAAGGTTTTGTAGGTGAACATTATGCTCAAACGTGCACAAGTGATAGTCACCAAAACATCCACAAACTCTCCCACCAAAGTCCGTGCAAAGCCAAATATGCAAAATTGGTGCAACCAACATTTCTATCCCGGTGCCATCGATTCCAAACCCTAGACAGACTCAGCCAAACCCTAACACTTCGGTGCAGCCGACACTACTCTTGGTGCCATCGAGTTGGGTTGCCAAGTTTCTGTTACGCAAGTTCACATTTTCGGTCCGTCCAAAAATGGTGAATCGGCAGCACAAAGTTTGGCAAATATGACCGTTGGCCACCTTGTTGGTGCAATTGAGAATCGTATATCGGTCCCTGCGCGATTCAAAACTTGCCACTTTTGGTCACTTCGGTACCACCGAGATTTACACATCGGTGTCACCGAGTTGGTCGTTTTGTGTGGAACGGTTGGATTTTTGGGGATGCCTATATATACCCCTCCACCACTACTTACTCGAAAGAGAAGCACTCAGAACTATTCCATACCTATCCCACTCAGTTTTTTGAGAGAGAACCACCTACCATTGTGTTGAGGTCAAGATCTTCCACTCCAACCATATGGATCTTGATTTCTAGCCTATCCAAGTTGCTTTCCACAAATCCCATCTCTTCTACCAAGCCAAATCTATGAGAGAGTGATTATGTGTTGAGGAGTCTATCATCTTGAAGCACAAGAGCAAGGAGTTCATTGTGATTACCGATCCTATTACCTTTTGGAGGGTGGTGCCTCCTAGATTGGTTAGGTGTCGCTTGGGAGCCTCCTACTTCGTGTTGTGGAGTGAACCATGAAGTTTGTAAGGGGAAGGAGATCGCCTACTTTGTGAAGATCTACCCATAGTGAGGCTAGTCCTTCGTGGATAGAAGCCGCATGGAATAGTCAAGGTTGCTTCTTCGTGAAACCCTCCGTTGGTAGAGCCCTCCGTGGACTCTCGCGACTATTACCCTCTGTGGGTTGAAGACTCCATGAACATGGACATACGATAGCACCACCTATCGAAACCATGGGAAAAATCATCGTGTCATCACTTGTGTTTGCTTTCCTAACCCTCTCTTTACTTACATGTGCAATGTCTTTATTTTCTGCTGCTACACTCTTAGACATGCATGTGTAGGGTGTTACTTGATATGCTATGAATGGTAAAAACTTGCCAAGAATTAAAACTGGGAAAAAGGAAAAACTTTTATTTGGTAAAGTAGTCTAATCACCCCCCTTTATACCTACTTTCGATCCTACAAATGGTCGGATTGCCTAGTTTCGCGAAAGAATTCCCTCTTGTCGAAGGATACTTGATAAGGAACACTCCCAAGCTTTTAGCAAGGGAGGTCAAAGCCGATGGCTGGTTAAGATAAAGTTTACAACACAGACATAGCAATTTTTGATTTAGAGTACATAGTTACATAAAATCACATATCTGGCTGCTGGTCAAGATTGTCTATTAAGGCATCCCGGGTGAAATCTTCTTGCGAGAGACGAGCGGCAGACATCACTTGGTTGTACACCAAATGAAGCAGCACCTCTTGCCCATCCGGCCCTGCCGGCCCAACCCGAGCCATATGCTTGGGGTTAATACCGGTGTAAGGGGTCTTGATCATCGCCCACGCCTCTCGTGCTCCTTCTTGGTAGGCCGATGTCTTCCATAACTCGAAACAACAACGGGCTTCCTTGAACCGATCAGCCTGTTCGACGATCCCCTCTGGAGGCTTCTCGGAAGGCCATAACGCTTTGATCGTGGTCCTCATAGCCTTCCGATCCCACTCATGTATGACAGACAGTTCCTTCACAAGGTTCCGTCGGGAGGATCCGATCCCTTCTTCAGGCCGCCCGGTCAGGAGACCTATACATGAGACGAAGCATGTCCATTACACTTCATGTATTAGAGGTACCCTTCGACATTATGATCGCACTTACAAAACATGCCCCTCTGTAATTTCTGGTTCTCATCTTGGGTTTGAGACAATTGAGTTTTTAAACTCTCAATTTCTTTGTCCTACTGTCAGTTTTATGCGTGGAGACTGTTCTTCTCCTCAAGATTACATTGCAACGAAAGGCAGCCGACCTCATACTAGGACTCGGCATAGCTCTGGGATTCTCGGGCCGCATCTAAATCTTTTTGCAGCTTCCTTATAGACTCATTTGCTACAAAGTACCATTACGTCAGCACGGGACTATATACTAAGATCGGCAAAATGGACATACTCACCATGCGCCTCCGGGTAAAATTCTTTACTTGTTCAAGTTCGGCCTTCATAGCTTGCACCTGTGTTTGGCTCGCCTCCAGGTCATTAGCCAATTGCTCATTCTACTGCCTTGAAGCCTACGTCATCAATAAAACAATATGTGGATCGTTAATTTGGCCATCCCGACCAAATCAAGGCTCAGGGGCTACTGGGTTAATATGTATGTATGGATTATTAAAACCTATCACTCACCTCTAGACTGGACGATATTAGTTTCACGGCTTCCCCAAGCCCGGCTCGAGCATCTCCGATGTACGCGTCCACCGAACATAGAGCATTATACTCGTGTCCGTAAAACGCCTGGTGGCGTAGGGCTTCTTGTTGCTGCCGGTGGTTCATCGCACTCTCTACCTCGGAGTTATACCCCTAGAATCTTCAGGGGCCTGATTGGCCATAGGGGCCTCCGCAGCAGGTTCAACAGGAGCAGAAGACCTTGATTCATGAGTGTTGTTAGCCACCTCGGCAACATTCCCAGCAAAAGATGATTTTCCTTGTTTCCTGAGTATTTCGACATGATATCCTTTGTGAATACCTATCGATCATGGTAATCATAGATTAAGCGGCTGAACAAAGTACCTTTTGGTTGGACGAGTGGTCGTGGTCATCCCCACGGTTGGCTCACATGAAGGATTCCTATTGCTGTTCGTTCCGGGCATTGTTGCCGTTGTCAATTTTCGTCGCATGGACCGACAACCCTTGGGAGTAGAAACTGGCACATTCGGGTCGATGGAGGTCACTTGCCTTTTTTGGGAAGAATTTTTCTTTTTTGCATGTAGTAGGGGAAGGGAGTGATCCAGGGTGATCGTCTATGATAGCCACCTTGGAACCATCAATGCTCTCTTGGTACAAGACCCCATCTTTGTACTCGATTGACAGCTTTGGATCGTCGTGGAATGTTGGATCATCATCATGAGAGTAGTTTTCTGGTTGAGGCGCCGGACAGTTGATTGTCTCTACAAAGCACCTCCAGCTCTGTTTGCATAGATTGAAAGCTTCGGTCAAAATGGGCAAGTAAAAAACCCGAACTCAGGTCACAAATTCGAAAGGCTTACCCATTCGATGGGGTTATAACCCGAGTAGCCCTCCTTAACTAGTAGCGGAAGAAAGTCTTCTTCTTCCCCTTTGAATAGGTCGGCAAGTGCGTCTGCCATCGCCGCTTCATTGGCAGGGCCTAGCTGTCGAGAATGACTAGTGGCACTTGTTCCGTTGTAATGCCACAAAGGATTTATCCTTTGCTGAACGGGTTGATCACATCGAGTGATGGCGACAACCATCACATCAATAATCGTCAGCTTGTGATGAGCTAGCAACCTTACTTGGGCAGCTAGGCGTTGCACTTCGGCAGTTTCCTCTTGGGATGAACTCTTCAGTCGCTAGTCATACCTTTTCTTCAAAGGGGCCTCGGAGTATTCGGACAAATCCCTCCGAACAGAGGAACATGATGAATATAGAACCACTCTGAGGACCATTCTTCGGACCCCTTATTCGGAGTCCCACTAGATACCCCATACCGGGTATACGCCATACTTCGGCTCCTCTGACCTCCTGAATTTTCTCACCACGAGTGCGGGGGATGAGGCAGAATTACTTCCTCCATAATCCAAAGTGGGCCTGAAAGGACCACGATGTCGCCTAGGGGGGGGGGGTTGAATAGGCGTTTATGAAAAACTTCTATGGATTTGGCTTTATCCTAATGAGGAAACAAACTAAGAGGATACTTTTCAAAAACAAATCCTAAATACACTAGGCTTAACTAAGTGCACCAACAACTTAATCTAAATGAGGTGAGCACAACAATATTACTAACAAGCACAAGTAAGTTACACAAACTTACTTGAGCAATATCACAAGATATGTAAGTGTATGACACAAGATAGCAATTCACACTAAACACAAGTTATATGAATAGTAGCAAGTATGAATTGCGGGATACAGAGTGTATGCCTAAATAATTAATCTTTACAACGAAATAGCCAACACAATATAATGAGGACAACAATATATAGCGAATGTACGCTCAAGTAACCAAAGTTAACCACAAGTAAGGAGTTAGGGTTAGGGATAACCGAAGTCACGTAGACGAGGATGTATCCCGATGTTCACTTCCTTGGAGGGAAGCTAGTCACCGTTAGAGAGGTGGATGTTACCACGAAGGCGCACCGATGCCACGAAGTCTCACCCTATTCTACTTGAGATATCACCAAGAAGGCGATTCCCAACCACTAGTGGTAGACCTTGAGGCGGCCTCCAAACCTTCACAACCATTCCGGGGGGAAAATCACAAGTTGATTCCTCACCGGAGTACTCCTACCACCTAGGAGTCTCCAACCAACAAGAGTAACAAGATCAAGGGGAAAAGCTCAAGACTTGGTCAAATAAAAAATTCCTTTGGTGAGAAGAAGGGGAGGGAGTGGATCTATCACTTGATCGGACAACTTCTCTCAAAGTCTCTCAAATCCCCTTGGGATCTTGGATTTGGTGTATGAGGTTAAGAGAGAGAGAGAGAGTAAAGTGTGTTCTTGTGTGTTCTCAATGTGAATGGTCCGTCTTATCCCGTGGAGAAAGAAGACTATATATAGTACAGTGTAAAAAACTGACCGTTGAAACATTTAGCGTACTGCCGTTGACGGATGACTGGATAATACCGGACGTCCGGTGGCACAACTTGGACCGGACGTACGAACAAGCCATCATTCGTCCGGTAATTGGGAATTCATTCGAGACTGGGAGCAGCACGAGACACACAACCACCGAACGTCTAAAACGTGTCGATCATCCGGTGGCCGGTCGTCCGGTGAGGACCGGAAATCTGCTAAAAGTGTTCTGTTGAGGATGCATTGGATTTCCGGAGAGAAACGGACGTCCGATGTTCAGTCATCCAGAGTGGACCGGAAATCTGCTAATTTTGTTTTGTTAAGATGCACCGGACATCCGGAGAGTGCCGGACACCCGGTATGCAATGAGAGATCGGACGTCCGTACATTTTCGGACGCCCGGTGACAACACAACACACTGGCTCAGCTACACAACAGATTTTGTGCACTAAGTAGTGGGAGTACTAGAGATGAAATAGAGATGTTGTGAGAGGATACCTTGTTGGTTTTGAGCAAGTCTTTCACGAAATCTGATGATCCCCTCTTAATAGTGCGGGATCCCTATACTCAAGAACAATAAAAGAGATACACTACATAGCTACCGAGAATCCATTCTTGAGTGAATATATTTCTTCGGTTGTCATCATTCCACACCACTAACATCAAAGGAACCAATACATTTGACTCAAGCCTTTCACTTGAGCTTGATGTTATTGTTTCTTGTTGGCTCAAGTTGAAGGCAATACATTGGTGAAGTCTTCAAGTGGCTCTCCCATACATGATGTGGAAAGCCTTACTTTATATTCATCTTCACTTGTTCATCATGTGAACATCCACAAGCTTCAAGCATGTAATCCTTTAGGGTGGTTATCTTGAACTTGCCCTTGTCAACCATGATCATGAACACTTGATATCATATTCGCATGGACATTTGGAATCTCACTTTTGATGCGAGCCCATGAGAATTACCTAACCCTTATAAACATAGACACCACATAGTATGGGTTAGTACGCAAAGTGAAATTAACAATTACTTACCATACCATAAGATCCCATGTGTTATATCATTTGCACTTGTGTGATGACCAACTTTGAGTTTAATATATGATCTTCATATTGGTAAACATTTATCTTTGATCCATGATTAATCTTGATGTCTTGAAGGTCCTATTGATTTCTTATTGTGCTTCATTATACAAACATAGTCTCTTGAGAGGAACAATCAATTCTTCACATGAATTACTTGCTTGATGACATAATCATCCATGACTCAACATATGATCTCATCATGATTCTATTTTCAAGACATATGTAGAATTATTCTCTTTAATTATTGTCTTAGGATCTTGATCCATCATGGTTCAAACCATAAGCCAAAGCATGAGAACGTTTGAGATCCTCAATGAACTCCACATAGATCACATCTTGCTCATCACATGGAACTCATCTTGATCGTCTCATATTTTATTCAATCATTGAGCTCATCCTTAATGCATGCACAACAATATGTATATGATGTTCATTTAGAATTCATTCGAGGTCCTTCTTGCATCATCATGGAACAAACATCCTTCAATTCATCCAACATTCTTCATGCATTGCAAATAGAACTTTCCTTGAAATATATAACTCAATGCCAACATTAGTATATTAGGATTGTCATCAAATACCAAAACCACACATGGGGACTACATGCACTTTCAATCTCCCCCATTTTGGTAGTTGATGGCAATCTCAACAAGAGGATTTATATAACAAATTTCACAACAAACATGCAGTTTATCCAAGGTTAAATGTATACTTGGGATGGTTTTGATAGCACAAAGTGTCACAAAAGGTACTTTAATGCTATCACAACCGGTTGTACCAACATGAAAAAACTACACGAGCATTTGATGTTAGTAGAACCATAATATATAGAGAAAACTCCCCCACAATATATGCATGTGTGAATGAATGTTGAATTTCGTTGCATATATGAACTGACATAAAGTAGATGGAGTTTTACCTTTATATTCATTCATGCAATAAGCATATATAACTAGAGTAGATATGCATAAATGATAATAAACACTAAAATTTATGTTAAATCCTCTCAACTTCTCCCCCATTGGCAACAAATCCCAAAATGGGAAAAATCTCGAAGACTATGAGTTCCTCCAAATATTTGCATATTACAATATGTGAGTAAAATAAAATGTACATATTCAATGATGAGGGGTTTGAGGATCTCATTATCTAGAGAATGCAACAAGACAATCTGATGTGAAAATAAGCATTCGATAGGTGAGGGAAAACATATTTTGGACAAGATACAATATTAATATCCAATTCGATCATGATGATAAGTATGGCTCCAAAATACATTTGAAACACATGAGGCTCAATATTATATGCAAAATATACAAGCACTCACTTCACAACCTTTTACCAATACTACCAAAGAATCAAAAAGAAAACAAACCAAGTAACCGAGAAGGAATAAATGATATCAAGGAATGATGTGAACTTTCTCATGCATACGAATTTATAAGTGGCCTATAATAAACAGAATATGTATCCACAAAGAAACTTCCACACACAAAAAAGATGCAATTGATAAGAACATGAGATCCATAAGTGAGTCCATCATTATACAATTGTGATCCTAGCATAAGAGCAAGGCACACGGCACAAATTGATCTACTTTGTATAAAAATGACTTACTAAGTAAGGTAGCAAATACCACAAGAAATTAGAGTGTTTTCAAGAACACGTATGGAAAGCACAAATACAGTAAGTACTATTACATGCTATGATGCAACCTACACAAGGTTGACTCTTATTTATACATATTCATGAAGTAAATACTTGTTACCAAGAAAGCATTGGTACGGAGTAGTAATCAATGAGTCATATAATCCTGGCTCTAATTCCCTCATGGTGACACCACCTTCGTTATGAATAAGCCAAGGCAACAATGCGTCTCCAATGTACCTAAATCACTTTTAAGTACAATATGGTCCCCAAACTTATTGGGTCCAAAGTAGTTAGTCTAACTATAAAATCTAGGGTAAAACCACTCAATATGTGCATATAGATATGAATTTGAATTTCATGCACAACTTAGCTATTAAGAATATGAAGGATTTACCATTTATATATTGTACTAAATACAGTAAAAAAGGTATGAGAATTTACACATAGTAAATATGCATGCACAAGCCTACCAAAATCCAAAGAGATACAAATTGGACAAATGAACACATAACCATTAATACTTCCAATAACATCACTAATCATTCACGTTGTCCAAGATAAATCAAAGTGACAAATCAACATATGATAGCACACAAAGTTCAACACATGAACCACGCAAAACCTATGAGCATATAAGATATGCATTGCACATATTCTTACATGCATATCACACGTAAGTAGATATTATAGTACAAGTAATAAGATACTAACTCCCATAATACCATAAAAACTAGTATATGAAGTCAAACAAAGGCATGGGAGATTACCGGGAGGCAAATGAATTTCTCGGCTAGAAATAAAATGCAAGTAGAAGCAAAAGCCAATATGAAGATGACCATCAAACTCACCAAGAGAGGCATTGGAATGATAAATATGATGGTATTCTTCTTGACTTGGCTTGAACCATAATGAATGGTGAAAATCATTTTTCTTCATGAACTATCCAAGTCTTCAATGCCCTCGACACACCTATTGATCAAGTTTGAGCTTCATGGTCCCCAACCAAGTTGGGTCCTAAGAAGTTAGTAACAATAGGCTTGGCAACCCAAATGGTCTTATGCACTTTCAAACCACTTTGGGCACCAACATACTTGGCAAACAAATTGCTAGAAATATCCTTCCTAAGTGAATAATGATCATTGATAATTGGAGGCTTAGAGATGTTACCGTTGGGACATGATGAAGCTATGTGTCTCTTCTTACGACAAATATAGCAACATGTACTCCCCCTTCTTTTCTTCGTTACTTTCTTAATTTGGGGAGAAATAACATGGTACATCATGGATAGTGACCATTCTTCAACTTGATGTTCAGCTTCATGCCTCTTCCCATGTAACTTGTCTTTATAAGCCCTTCTCTTCAATGGACAAGATCTCACATGATGTCCAACCTTTTTGCACTTAAAGCAAGAAATGTTGGACTCGCTCTTGACTTAGTTTTGTCCCTTTTTCTTGTTCTTGGACTTCTTCTTGTTAGAGTGAAAACTATGTCCATCGTCGCACTTATACAAGTCTTTATTCAAGATAGTGACTTGGGCCTTGAGCTCATTAATTTCTTCTGCATGGTTAGTTTCAACACTAGAAACAAGAGGACTAGTGGAAGTAGAAACTTCATGGTTAGAGCAACAAGACAAGGCAAGCAATTCATCATGATTGGTAATAATATGAGAGGTGGATGAATTGCAAGGATTAGCACATGGCAATAAAGCATTTAGAGTAGATGTGCAAATGTTCACATGCGACTCACAAGATTTAACCTTGGTGACCATAGTCTCATGTGCTATTTTTAGCTCATTATGAGAGATTAGAAGATCCTCATGAGTGCTTGAGGGATTTTCATCACTTTCTTCCAATTTCCCATAATTGCTTGTTAGCAAATCGAGTTGAGCACATAGCTCAACATACTCCTTCAAAGTTGATGCTTCACATGAGGTAGAGTTAGATGCACAAGTATCATCGACAATATGAGAGGAGCAAGCAATAATTAAAGACTTCTCACGAGTAGATTGAAGCTCCTCATGAATCTTAGAGATTTTAATGAGCTCTTCCTTGACATTATTGCATTCAAGGGGAAGGAGATCAAAATCCTCTTTAAGTTTACCATGAGCAATTTCAATCTCTCCTTTTGAAGATCTTAAGTCTCTAAATGTTTGATGAGCCATATCAAGTTCATGTTCAAGTTGTTCACTTTTAGCTTGCTCATTAATAAATAAATCATTACGTTTTTCAAAGGAATCAAGAACATCTGAAATCTTCTATAAGCGTTATTTTTAGCTCTACAAAGAATTTTACCAATCTCATAGAGATTTTCAGTCAACTCATCATCCTCATCCTCATTACAAATATCGTTATTATCACTTAGAGAAGATGATACCTCGTCATTACCTCTTGCCATGAGGCACATGTGAGCAAAGGGGGTTGATGATGATTCTTTTGGAGAATAAGGTTCTTCATCAATCAAGAGTGCATCATTTTTATTTATTTCCTCTAAATGGTTAGTCATACAAAAACTAGAGGAAACCAAGGCATTTTGATCATGGCAACAAGGGAGAGCAAGCATATGATCACAAACATTTGTTAAGGAATTCTTAGATGATATGCATGGACTATCAACACAATAATTCATAATATTTGTGGTGCTAGATATGCCCAAGTCCATAGAAGATACAACACTAGCATCTACACAAGCAAGATCATTAATAATTAGCTTAACACCATCATCACAAGAGATTTCTTCACTCACCATGTTATTACCTTGTGGCACGCCACATGTCGGTGGAGTGAAAGATGTTGAAGTGTGCAAGTAATTGGAGGTAGAAGGAATAGAGAGCTCTTCATGATCGATAAATGTGGAGAGCTCCTCCATTAAATCCTTAAACATAATATTGTCTTCATCAAGATTTGACCCACCATATATATCTTCGAGCTTTGTCCAAACCTCATGAGCCGATTTGCAAGTCGAGTTTGACTTAAAAACTTTAGGGCTTATAGTTTGATGCATGGAAAAAGAGGCATCGCAATCAAGATACATGTCATCTATAGATGGAGGAGGATCGTCCTTTACACAAGAAATCCCTACAAGAACAATTCATGAAGCAATTGGACCCATGGCCCAAAAGTGACAAAACATACGAATTCTTCACAAGCGATAATTTGTGCCATCAAAATCAAAGGTGCCATTATGCACTAATCCATTATTCGACATCGATACTCTCAAGGTGATGAAGCCTAATAAGGAGAGACCTTGCCTTGATACCAATTGAAAGGACCACGATGTCGCCTAGAGGGGGGGGTGAATAGGTGTTTATTAAAAACTTATGTGGATTTGGCTTTATCCTAATGAGGAAACAAACTAAGAGGATACTTCTCAAAAAAAAATCCTAAATACACTAGGCTTAACTAAGTGAACCAAAAACTTAATCTAAATGAGGTGAGCGCAACAATATTACTAACAAGCACAAGTAAGTTACACAAACTTACTTGAGGAATATCACAAGATATGTAAGTGTATGACACAAGATAGCAATTCAAACTAAACACAAGATATATCAATAGTAGCAAGTATGAATTCCGGGATATAGAGTGTAGGCCTAAATAATTAATCTTTACAACGAAATAGCGAACACAATATAATGAGGACAACAATATGTAGTGAATGTACGCTCAAGTAACCAAAGTAAACCACAAGTAAGGAGTTAGGGTTAGGGATAACCGAAGTCACGTAGAGGAGGATGTATCCCGATGTTAACTTCCTTGGAGGGAAGATAGTCACCGTTAGAGAGGTGGATGTTACCACGAAGGCACACCAATGCCATGAAGGCTCACCCTATTCTCATTGAGATATCACCATGAAGGCGATTCCCAACTACTAGTGGTAGACCTTGAGGTGGCCTCCAAACCTTCACAAACTTTCTGAGGGACAAATCACAAGTTGATTTCTCACCAGAGTACTCCTACCTCCTAGGAGTATCCAACCTCCAAGAGTAACAAGATCAATGGGGAAAGCTCAAGACTTGCTCAAATCACAAATTCCTTTAGTGATAAGAAGGGGAAGGAGTGGATCTATCACTTGATCGGACAACTTCTCTCAAAGTCTCTCAAATCCCCTTAGGATCTTGGATTTGGTGTATGAGGTTTAGAGAGAGAGTAAAGTGTGTTCTTGTGTGTGCTCAATGTGATTGGTCAGTCTTATCCCGTGGAGGAAGAAGACTATATATAGTACAGTGTAAAAAACTGACCGGTGAAACACTTAACGTACTGCCGTTGATGGACGGCCGGATAATACCGGACGTCCGGTGGCACAACTTGGACCGGACGTACGAACAAGCCGTCAATCGTCCAGTAACTGGGAATTCATTCAGGCTTGGGAGCAGCACGAGACACATAGCAACCAGACGTCCGGAACATGCCGGTTGTCTGCTGAGGACCGGAAATCTGCTGAAAGTGCTGTGTTGAGGATTTACCGGATTTCCGGAGAGAGACGGACTTCCGGTGTCCGGTCGCCTGGATTGGACCGGAAATCCACTAATTTTGTTCTGTTAAGATGCACCGGACATCCGGAGAGTGCCGGGCTACCGTTATGCAGTGATAGATTGGACGTCCGTACATTTCCGGATGTCCGGTAACAACAGAGCACACTATCTCAGCTACACAACGGATTTTTTGCGCTAAGAAGTGGGAGTACTAGAGGTGAAACAGAGATGTTGTGAGAGGATACTTTGTGGGTTTTGAGCAAGTATTTCACGAAATCTGATGATCCCCTCTTAATAGTGCGGGATCCCTATACTAAAGAACAATAAAAGAGATACACTACATAGCTACCGAGAATCCATTCTTGAGTGAATATATTTCTTCGGTTATCACCATTCCACACCTCTAACGTCAAAGGAACTAATACCTTTGACTCAAGCCTTTCACTTGAGCTTGATCTTATTGTTTCTTGTTGGCTCAAGTTGAAGGCAATACATTGGTGAAGTCTTCAAGTAGCTCTCCCGTACACGATGTGGAAAGCCTTACTTTATATTCATCTTCACTTGTTCATCATGTGAACATCCACAAGCTTCAAGCATGTAATCCTTCGGGGTGGTTATCTTGAACTTGCCCTTGTCAACCATGATCATGAACACTTGATATCATATTCGCATGGACATTTGGAATCTCTCTCTTGATGCGAGCCCATGAGAATTACCTAACCCTTATAAACATAAACAACACATAGTATGGGTTAGTACACAAAGTGAAATTGACAATTACTTACCATACCACAAGATCCCAAGTGGTATATCATTTGCACTTGTGTGATGACGAACTTTGAGTTTAATATTTGATCTTCATCTTGGTAAACATTTATCTTTGATCCATGATTAATCTTGATGTCTTGAAGGCTGTATTGACTTCTTATTGTGCTTCATTATACAAACATAGTCTCTTGAGAGGCACAATGAATTATTCACTTGAATTACTTGCTTGACGACATAATCATCCATGACTCAACATATGAGCTCATCATGATTCTATTTTCAAGACATATGTAGAATGCTTCTCTTTAATTATTCTCTTGAGATCTTGATCCATCATGGTTCAAACCATAAGCCAAAACATGACAATGTTTGAGATCCTCAATGAACTCCATATAGATCAC
Source organism: Hordeum marinum (assembly GCA_022496015.1). Classification (NCBI taxonomy): domain Eukaryota; kingdom Viridiplantae; phylum Streptophyta; class Magnoliopsida; order Poales; family Poaceae; genus Hordeum; species Hordeum marinum. Next base: position 391,737,012 of record CM039675.1, on the reverse strand, counting down.
ATCTTGTTCATCACATGGAACTCATCTTGATCGTATCATATTTGATTCAATCACTGAGCTCATCCTTGATGCATGCACAATAGTATGTGTTGGAAATATGCCCTAGAGGCAATAATAAATTAGTTATTATAATATTTCCTTGTTCATTATAATCGTTTATTATCCATGCTATAATTGTATTGAATAGAAACACATTACATGTGTGGGTAAATAGACAACACTCTGTCCCTTGTATGCTCTAGTGAACTAGCTCATTGATCAAAGATGGTCAAGGTTTCCTATCCATTGACATGTGATGTCATTTGATAATGGGATCACATCATTAGGAGAATGATGTGATGGACAAGACCCAAACTACAAACGTAGCATATGATCGTGTCAGTTTATTGCTACTCTTTTCCGCATGTCTAAGTATGTGTTCCTATGACCATGAGATCATGCAACTCACTGACATCGGAGGAGTACCTTGTGTGTATCAAACGTCGCAACGTAACTGGGTGACTATAAAGGTGCTCTACAGGTGTCTCCGAGGGTGTCTGTTGAGTTGGCATGGATCAAGACTGGGATTTGTTACTTCGTGTGACGGAGAGGTATCTCAGGGCCCACTCGGTAATACAACCTCACAACAAGCCTTGCAAGCAATGTGACTAAGTGTTAGTCACGGGATCTTGTATTACAGAATGAGTAAAGAGACTTGCTGGAAACGAGATTGAACTAGGTATGGAGATACCGATGATCGAATCTCGGGCAAGTAACATACCGAAGAACAAAGGGAGCATCATACGGGATTAACTGAATCCTTGACATAGAGGTTTGACCGATAAAGATCTTCGTAGAATATGTAGGAACCAATGTTGACATCCAGGTCCCGCCATTGGTTATTGACATACGGGGCCTAGATGGCTTGCGGGTGGCAATTTCTCTCACTTTAGTTGGATCGGATTCGACAAGGGCAGTCCTTGAGAAGGTTGAAAAGCAAATTATGTATCACCATTGTGGTTTATGCGTAGGTAAGAACCGTTCTTGCTAGAAACCCGTAGCAGCCACGTAAAACATGCAACAACAATTAGAGGACGTCTAACTTGTTTTTGCAGGGTATGTTGTGATGTGATATGGCCAATTACATGATGTGATATATGTGATGTATGAGATGATCATGTGATATATAGAATTTCACGACTTGCATGTCGTTGAGTACGACAACTGGCAGGAGCCATAGGATTGTCTTTAATTATTCTATGACCTGCGTGTCAATCATTAAGCGCTATTTAATGCTTTACTTTATCGCTAAACGGTAGCAATAGTAGTAGAATCATGATGGGCGCGACAACCCCGATGGTGACACGTTGATGGAGATCATGGTGTCATGCCGGTGACGATGGAGATCATGCCGGTGCTTTCAAGATGGAGATCAAAAGCACAAGTTCATGGCCATATCATGTCACTTATGATTTGCATGTGACGTTAATCCTTTTATGCACCTTGTTTTGCTTAGGACGATGGTAGCATTATAAGGTGATCCATCACTTAAATTTCAAGATGAATTGTGTTCTCCCCGAGTGTGCACCATTGCGAAAGTTCGTCATGTTGAGACACCACGTGATGATCGGGTGTGATAGACTCTACGTTCACATACAACGGGTGCAAGCCAGTGTTGCACATGCCGAACACTCGGGTTAAACTTGACGAGCCTAGCATGTACAAACATGGCCTCGGAACACAAGAGACCGAAAGGTCGAATATGAGTCATATAGTAGATATGATCAACATGATGATGTTCACCATTGTAACCACCTCAACTCACGTGATGATCGGACTTGAGTTGGTGAATTTGGATCATGTATCACTCGAATGACCGGAGGGATGTCAATTTGAGTGGGAGTTCTTAAGTAATATGATTAATTGAACTCATTATCATGAACATAGTCAGTAGTGTCTTTGCAAATTATGTTGTAGATTACTTGCTCGCGTTGTAGCTCCCTTGTTTTTTATATGTTCCTAGAGAAAATGAGTTGAAAGATGATGGTAGCAATATTGCAGATTGACTCCATGTTTTTAGGATTGTCCTCGTTGCTGCACAGAAGGCTTATGTCCTTAATGCACCGCTTGGTGCGCCAACCCCTCTAGCATCGTTTGTAGATGTTGTGAACATCTGACAGGTACGTGCTGATGACTACTTCATAGTTTAGTGCGTCATGCATTACGGCTTAGAATTGAGGCTTCAAAATGTTTTGAACGTCACGGAACATATGAGATGTTCTAAGAGCTGAAATTAGGATCCCAGGCTCGTGCTTGTGTTGTGAGATATGAGATCTCCAACAAGATTCCTTGCTTGCAAGATGAACGAGAATATCTCAATCGTTGAGCATGTGCTCAGATTGTCTTTGTGCTACAATCGCTTGAATTGAGTGGGAGTTCATCTTCCAGATAAGATAGTGATTGATATAGTTGTCCAAGACACTTTCACTAAGCTACTAGAACTTGGTGATGAACTATAAAATGCCAGGGATAGTATTAATGATCCCTGAGCTGTTCGCGATGTTTGACACCACGAAGGTAGAAATCAAGAAGGAGCATCAAGTGTTGATGGTTAGTATAACCACTAGTTTCGAGAAGGGCAAGGGCAAGGAGGGAAACTTCATGGATGGCAAGTCAGTTGCTGCTCTAGTGAAGCAACCCAAAGTTGAACCCAAACCCGAGACTATGTGCTTCAATTATGAGGAGAGAGGTCGCTGAAGCGGAACAACCCTAGATACTTGGTAGATAAGAAGGCTGGCAACGTCGACAAAAGTATATTTGATATACGTGTTATTGATGTGTACCTTGCTTGTACTCCTAGTAGCACCTGGGTATTGGATACCGGTTTGGTTGCTAAATGTTAGTAACTCGAAATAAAAGCTATGGAATAAGCGGAGAACTAGCTAAGTGTGAGGTGACGATGTGTGTTGGAAATGTTTCCAAGGTTGATGTGATCAACATCGCACGCTCTCTCTACCTTCAAGATTAGTGACGAACCTAAATAAATGTTATTTGTTGTTTTTGCGTTGAGCATGAACGTGATTAGATCATGTTCATTGCAACATGGTTATTCATTTAAGTTAGAGAATAATGGTTATTCTATTTACATGAATGATACCTTCAACGGTCATGCACCCAGTAAGAATGGTTTGTTGAAACTTGATCGTAGTAATACACATGTTCATAACATTGATGCCAAAAAGATACAAAGTTAACAATAATAGTACCACATACTTGTGAGACTGCTGCTAAATGTCATATTGGTATAAAATGCATGAAGAAACTCCATGCTTATGGATCTTTGGACTCATTCAATTTTGAATCGGTTGAGACATGTGAACCATGCCTCTTGGTCAAGATGACTAAGGACCCCATTTTCTGTTTTGATGAAGCGGGCAAGTGATTTATTGGAAATGATACATGTTGATGTACACAATCCAATGAGTCTTGTAGTGTGCGGTGGATATCATTATTTTCTTACCTTCACTGATGATTTGAGTAGATATAGTGTATATTTACTTAATGAAACACAAGTCTGAAGTGTTTGAAAGGTTCAAGCAAATTCAGAGTGACCTTTAAGATCATCGTGACAAGAAGATACAAATGTTTGCGATATGATCGTGGAGGTGAATATCTGAGTTACGAGTTTGGCATACAACTTTAGACAATGTGAGAATTGTTTTCACAACTCATGCCACCTGGAGCACCATAGTGTGATGGTGTGTCCGAACGTCATAGTCGTGCTCTATTGGATATGGTGCATGCTATGATGTCTCTTATTGTTTTGTTACTATAATTTTGGGGTTATGCATTAGAGACAACTACATTCACTTTAAATAGGGCACCATCTAAATCCATTGAGATAACACCGTGTGAATTATGGTTTGATAGAAACCTAAGCTGTCATTTCTTAACGTGTGGGGCTGCGATGCTTGGGTGGAAAATGTTTTCACCTAATGAGCTCGAACCCAAAGCGGACTAATGCATCTTCATAGAATACCCTATGAACAGTTGGGTGAACCTTCTATCTCAGATCCAAGCATAAAATGTTTGTTGCTAAAACTGGGTCCTTTCTCGAGAAAAAGTTTCTCTTGAAAGAATTGAGTGGGAGGAGGATAGAAGTTGATGAGGTTATTGAACCTCTGTTTCAACCAGAGAGTAGCGTAGCGCAGAAAGATGTTTCTGTGGAACCTACGTCAGATGAAGAGGAAGTTAATGATGATGATCATGAAGCTTCAGATCAAGTTACTATCAAACCTCGGAGCGCGACAAGGATGTGTACTGCTCCTGAGCGGTACGACAACCCTGTCTTGGAGGTCATGTTGTTAGACAACGATGAACCTACGAGCTATGGATAAGCGATGATGGGCCCGGATTCCGACAAATGGTTAGAGGCCATGAAATCTGAGAAAGGATCCATGTATGAAAACCAAGTGTAGGCTTTGGTAGACTTGCTCGTTGGACGGTAGGTCGCTGAGTACAAATGGACTTTTAAAATGAATACAGACGCTGATGGTAAATGTCACCATTTATAAAGCTTGACTTGTCGCAAAGAAGTTTCCGGCAAGTTCAAGGAGTTGACTGCGATGAGACTTTCTCACTCGTAGCGATGCTAAAGTCCGTTGGAATTATGTTAGCAGCTGCTGCATTTTACAATTATGAAATCTGGCAGATGGATGTCAAAACATCGTTTCCTTAATGGTTTATTTGAGGAAAGGTTGGATGTGATACAACCAGAAGGTTTTGTCAGGCCTAAGGATGCGAACAGGTGTGCAAGCTTCAGTGATTCTTCTATGAACTGAAGCAAGCATCTCGGAGTTGGAATATACACTTTGATGATGTGATCAAAGTTTTTGAGTCTATACAAATTTTATGAGAAACTTGTATTTGCAATAAAGTGAGTGGGAGTATATGTGGATGACATATTGTTGATCGAAAATGATGTAGAATTTCTGGAAAGCATAAACGGTTGTTTGAAAAGAGTTTTTCAAAGGAAGACCTGTATAAAGCTACCTAATTTTTGAGCATCAAGATCTATAGAGATAGATCAAGATGCTTGATGAGACTTTCAATGAGTGCATACCTTGACAAGATTTTGAAAGAGTTCAAAATGGATTAAGTCAGAGAGATGTGTTCTCGCCTGCTTTGTAAGGTGTGAAGTTGAGTGAGACTCGAAGCTCGACCATGGCAGAAGAAAGAGAGAGGACGAATGTCGTTCCCTATGCCTTAGCCATAGGCTCTGTATAGTATGCCATGCTGTGTACCGCACCTGTGTGTGCCTTTCCATGAGTCTGTCAAGGGGTACAAGAGTGATCCAGGAGTGGATCACTAGACATCGGTCAATATTATCCTTAGTAACTAAAAACTAAGGAGATGTTTCTCGATTATGGAGGTGATAAAGAGTTCGTCGTAAAGAGTTACGTCGATGCAAGATTTATCACCAATCCGGATAACTCGTAGTAGCAATCTGGATACGTATAATAGGAGCAGCCATTTGGAATAGTACCAAGTGGAGTGTGGTATCAGTGTTTACAGTTTGGCATAGAGATTTGCAAAGTACACACGGATCTGAATGTCGCAGACCCATTGACTATAAGACCTCTCTCACATGGAGAACATGATCGAGCCCCAGAACTCATTGGGTGTTAGATTCATAACAATGCGAATGACATGGTGATGTGAACTAGATTATTGACTCTAGTGCAAGTGGGAGACTATTGGACATATGCCCTAGAGGCAATAATAAATTAGTTATTATCATATTTCCTTGTTCATGATAATCGTTTATTATCCATGCTATAATTGTATTGAATGGAAACGCATTACATTTGTGGGTAAATAGACAACACTTTGTCCCTAGTATGCCTCTAGTGAACTAGCTCGTTGATCAAAGATGGTCAAGGTTTCCTAGCCATTGACATGTGATGTCATTTGATAACGGGATCACATCATTAGGAGAATGATGTGATGGACAAGACCCAAACTACAAACGTAGCATATGATCGTGTCAGTTTATTGCTACTGTTGTCGGCATGTCAAAGTATGTGTTCCTATGACCATGAGGATCATGCAACTCACTGACATCGAAGTAGTACCTTGTGTGTATCAAACGTCGCAACGTAACTGGGTGACTATAAAGGTGCTCTACAGGTGTCTGTTGAGTTGGCATGGATCAAGACTAGGATTTGTTACTCCGTGTGACGAAGAGGTATCTCAGAGCCCACTCGGTAATAGAACCTCACAACAAGCCTTGCAAACAATGTGACTAAGTGTTAGTCACGGGATCTTGTATTACAGAACGAGTAAAGAGACTTGCCAGAAATGAGGTTGAACTAGGTATGGAGATACCAACGATCGAATCTCGGGCAAGTAACATACCGAAGAACAAAGGGATCATCATATGGGATTAAATGAATCCTTGACATAGAGGTTCGACCGATAAAGATCTTCGTAGAATATGTAGGAACCAATATGGGCATCCAGGTCCCGCTATTGAGAGTTCATCGATAATGGGATTGTTGCCAAACAAGAAGGGGTCAAGGGACTCGCCTCGCAAGCCGAAGACTTTGACGCGCAAGACTGTTCGGATAATATACCTCAGCATTGGAGGCTAGTCCGGGGGCTACTGAGGGAGTCCGGGATTAAGGGGTCCTCGGACTGCCGACCTATTTCTTATGGGCCGGACTCGTGGCCCGCTCGCTGAGGATTGGACTGATCAAATGCCTCGTTGCTAGGGAGGAGACCTTAGGAGCCATGGAGTGTGTTTCAAGTTTAAGATAGTAGAATAGGCATGTTTTCGCCTCCGGTAGGGAACCGACTCTGTGTAACCCTAGGGACCCCTGGCGTCTATATAAGCCAGAGGGTTTTAGATTGTAAGGCAGAAAAACTCATCTAGGGTTTTAGCTATCCGATCTCGAGGTAGATCAACACTGTAACCTTCATACACACCAATATAATTGAGCATGATGTACGGTTTTACTTCCATAGGAGGGCCCGAACCTGGGTAAAACATCGTCTCCTTCGTCCCCTGTTACCATTAATCCTAGACTCACAGCTCGGGCCCCTACCTGAGATCCGCCGGTTTTCACACCGACACTAGTCCTGTTGAAAATAATCCCTAGAGGCAATCATATTTGTATTATTTATTTGCACATTTATAATTAAGAGTTTATGTGCTATGATATAACTACTATAGTTGTTGAATATGTGATTCAGAAGAAAACTGGTAAGTACGTGTAGAATGATAAACAATAAAATTTGATTCCTGGTCTTGCCTCTAGGACTAGCTCAAGTGTTGTGTGATGATTATGTATTCCTAGTCATGGGCATTTGATTAATTATAATGAGCATACCAAAATATATTAAGAGTATGATTTTAGCAGAACGGTCATATTGAATTGACCTGACTTATTTGTTATACTTTGAGATGTTATCGTCACAACTTTAGTGATATTATGATAACCCAAGAGTATAGGGGATCGTGGAAGTCTTCACGGGTAGTATTTCACCCAAAATTATTGATTCGACACAAGGGGATCCAAAGAATATTTACCAGCCTTCACAGTTGAGTTGTCAATTCAACCACACCAGGGATATCTCCCTGCAGCAAAGGTTTAGTACCATGACAAATAGTAGTAGTAGCAATAATAGTGATAGCAACAATTTTGTCAAAGTAGTAGTGACGGTAATAATTTTTTAGCAATTGTGACAATAGCAACAACAATTGTCGGGGGGATTACCGCCGGGTGGGCTCAAGGAGATGACTCAACATTTTAAAGTATCGGGGGACCCCCCCCCCGGTATGTGAAGCCCCACGAATCAACAAGACAAACGAAGAAGTAAAGACAGAAGACAGAGCTACGGCCCGGATGGCAGCCTCCCCCCCCCCGACTACCTCCTCCTGACAGCCTCCTCCCGGCTGGCTCCTCCTAGTAGCCTCCTCCTGGATGGCTCCTCCCGGCAGCTTCCCCCCCGGCTGGCTCCTCCTATTAGGCTCCCCCTGTCCGGCTCCTCCTGTCCGGCTCCCCCTGTCCGGCTCCCCCTGTCCGGCTCCTTATGTCCGGCTCCCACTGTCCGGCTCCTCCCGTCCGGCTCCTCCTGTCTGGGTCCCCTTGTTCGGATCCTCCTATCCGGATCCCCTTGTCCGACTCCTCCCGTTCGACTCCTCCTATCTGGCTCCTCCTGTCCGGCTCCCCTGTCCGGCTCCCCCTGTCCGGCTCCTCCTGTCCGGCTGTGTCCTAACAAAGTCAGATCCTGACATCCCATCAGACACGGCGGAGCAGATGGCCATATCTCATGACGGTACACTATTGGTGAGCAGGAGCACACTGCACACGCGTCATGTAATACTCTCTACAGTGTCACCTGCCCCCTGGACACTGATTTATAAAGGACACCAGGGGACAGACATAGCTTAGTCCAGAAGCTACATGTGGCTTGACTTGTAAGCTACCCATGGTAGCTTACACATCAAGCTGCTTGGGATGGAAGCTACCCATCGTAGCTTACATCCCAAGCCACCCACTCATGCCTATATAAAGGCCTCATGACCCACCACATATGAGGGGTCCACTCTCACGTGCTCACACATACACACACATGAGGCAAGAAGCCTCATGTCTCTCCTCTCCCATACAGCTCCAGGAGCAACCATGTACCAGATATTCCACAGATATACACATATACAGGAGTAGGGGTATTACCTCTCCGGAGAGCCCCGAACCTGGGTAAACCACTGCGTGCTATTTGCATACCCGACCCGGATCATCCACGATAGCCTTGCCCTCACCTCGATAAGCCACCCCCTGGCATCTGCCGTCTCGCATGACCCACCGCGAGAAAACGACGACAGTTGGCGCCCACCGTGGGGCTAGCTGCTACTGGAACCGCGGTTCGGGCGAGACCCTCTTCGTCATCACCACCGCGGCGCTGCTGCCGTCTCTCCGACAGCTCTCAGGGGCTCGACACCAACATGCCCTGAGGGCTGTCGCACGGGACGGCCCATCCCAGTCGTCGGCCTCGTCTGCCTCTAGCTCGCTCCAACACACCATGAGGGCGACCATGCAGGTACGTGCGTCCTCACCGCCGGCCTCGTACCGCTCCGGTCTCCCCTCGGCCACACCTCCACATGTAGGCAGGCCGGGTGCCTCCGTCCCTATATGTGCACACGGTCGTGCCTAGCTAGCTAGCTTCGCTCGTGCACGCGCGTGAGGCCAGCCAGACCGGGGAGCTCGGCATCCTCGCACACCTCGCCGCCCAAGTGTCTCCGCGCACCTGGCCTCCGCACCGCCTCGACGCGCCGTGCCGGTTTGCCAGTTCCACCAGCGCCTCACAGTTGCCAGCACCTGCCCTGACTACCCCACTGCTCGGCGGCACGGCCTTGACCCCTGTCGGCTCCAGCTTCACCGCTCCAATGGCTCTGCCTTGCCCGCCGCTCGACTCCTACGCTGGACGCTGTAGAAGTATGCTCCTCCTGCGCGAGCCCGGCTGGCTGCGCCTTGTGTGCGGCGGCCGGCTGCTCCGTCCGCCCGTCCCGGACTAGCTGCTGCTTGCCACGCCTTGATGGACCTCCTGCCGGCTACCCACAATGAAAGAAAAAGACGTACATGCATGCATGCATGTGGTACGTGCATGGGTCATGTACGTGCCGGTATGTGCATAGCTCATGTGCACGCGTGGCCAGTGGCTGTCTTCGTGCATACGTGCATAGTTGGTCAGCTGCACTGCATGTGTGCCTGCCTTGCCGGCTGCAAGGCCTTGGCCGACCGAACCGCGTGCGCGCACGCTTGACCGCTTGCTCATTTGACTGGCTGCCGTCTGCCCGTCCGTATGCCCCGGCCCGACGATCGTGCTTGTGTCGCTCCGCCTCCATGCCTCGCACTGCCTCCACGCCTCGCCTCCGCTTGCCGGCCGGACTGCTCATGCATCCACACATTCGCACGCACCGGCTCCACCTCGCTCCACCAAAACTCCGCCTACCTGTGGCCGCTTTGCGCCGTCTCCGGCTCGGCCACCTGCGGCCGCCCCTGCACGCCGACTCCGCGTCCGCGTTAGCCTCCATGGCGCACGGCCCCTGCGTTGCTGCCTCTCCGACTCCCTGCGTGACGGCTCCAATGCCTCTGCGACCCGCGCACCGGCTCCGACGCTCTGCTTGCTCGTCGGCTATGCCTACGCCTCCACGCGTGGGCTCGGCGCCCGCGCCGACACGCCGCGCGCATACCCCTGCGCGCGCCCACCTAGTCCTCCTCCCGTTCCGGCCACGAGCCAGTCACCGGTCCATGCCGTCTCATTGCGCAAGTGTCGGCCGGCTCCGTGCATCCGCCTCCCGGCAGTCGGTCATCCCCGAGACACCCGACTGCACCAGGCCCTGCTCCATCTACGCCTGCGCGCCCGCGTCAGCTGCTGCTCACACGCCCCGATAGACCTCAAGTCGGCTACCCAAAAAGAAGATAATGCAAAGAAAAAATTACTTCATACATGCATGCATGCATGTCGTAGTGCATGGCCGACTACATTCCCTGGCAAGCTGCAATGTCTGGGACGTGCTCGGTTGGCCGCACCGCGTGCGTGCGTGCCCAGCCGGCTGCACAACCCTGCCGGCCCCAAGGCCCTCCACCTCACGCCTACCCCGAGCACCCACACAGGCTGTGCGCCTTGACGTCCGCGCTTGCGCCGCCTCGTCCCCGCGGTTATGCGCGCCCTCTGTTCCGCGCTGACTCCTGCACTCGGCCGGCTAGCCTCCCCGCCTGCCGGGCCCTCCTCCGTGCCTCACATCTGTGCCCCCGCCGCCTGCTCGTGCTAGCCACACCCGTGCCGGCTGCGGCCGCGCCGACTCCGCCCCCATGCGCCTCCAACCGGGTTTGTTCCCAAGCCATTTGGCCCCGCCCGGCCCTGCTCCGGCTCGCTCCCGTCCCGCTGCCCGGCCGCCTGTCGTTGCCCGATCGGCTGTGTGGCCACGGTGCTGGCTCGCTGTGCGGCCACGGCGATGGCCGACTGCTGCCAATACATGGCCCGTGCGCGCACGCATGCAGGCGCGGGACGGCAGTTGCATGGTTGCATGCGCGCATGCATGGCCGGCTGCTGCATGGGCACATGCATGCATGCATGCATCACACGTCCTGCTATAGGTACGTAGCTATAGTATGTCCGTCTGGCTGCCTCAGCACGTGGATGCGGCTGCGCTTGACCTCTCATGCCACGCCGTCTGCCCAACACCATGGCCGCGCCCCGTCGATGTGGTCCAGCTTGCTGGCCGGCTCCGTCGCGCCTGCGTGCCCTCTACCTTGCCGTGCCGCGTCGGCTCCACACCTGCTCCGACAACATCGCCCTTCTTCAACCTTACCTACATGTCGGGCCCTTGCGTGGTATGGCTGCGCCTCGTCCTGTGCGTCCTGGTTGGCTCCTGCGCTTATCCGGCAAGGTTGGTTGCCCACGAAGATACTTCGAGAAAAAAACTTGAGGAAAAAAGAAATAAAGAAGAAGATGAAGAAGAAAACGTCTGCCGAGACCCCCTTCGAGCACCTGGAGGCTCGAAGGCTACACCCAGCGGGTGTGCCGACGCGCTCTGCGAGTGCCAAGCCGCGTCGGCTATCTTCAACAACAACCGTCTTGCCTACGTGAAAAACAACGAACCTCCTCGCCCGAAGGCGCGTAAGCTACTTCCGGTAGCGCCTCATGCTCATCAGCCGGCGGATCCCGCGTCCGCCCTTGGCAGCGTCTTGTGCACACCAGCCGGTGGACTCAGTGCCCGCCTTCGGTAGCGCCTCGCGCATACCAGCCGCTGGACCCCACGTTTGCCCTCGGCAGCGCCTCGCGCACACCAGCCGGAGGACCCCGCATCCACCTTCGGCAGCGCCTCGCGCTCATCAGCCAGCAGACCCCGCATCTGCCCTCGGTGGAGCCTCACGCACATCAGCCAGCGGACCCCGCGTCCGTGCCCGGCAGGGTTTCGCGCCCATTAGCCGGCGGACTCCTCGTCCGAGCCTCGCAATGCCTCGCGCTCATCAACCGGCGGACCCTACGTCCGCGCCCGGCAGGGCTCGGCGCCCATCAGCCAGCAGACTCCGCGTCCGCGCCCGGCAGCACCTCACGCGCGATAGCCGGCAGACCCCGCGTCCCTGCCCGTCAGCGCCTCGTGCTCGACAGCCGGCAGACCTCGCGTTCGTGCCCGACAGCGCCTCGTGCCCATCATCCTGTGGACCCCAAGTTTGTGCCCAACAGCGCCTCGCGCGTGTCAGCAGGACCACGTCGGCTACAAACCGCGTTGGTTGACATCGACAAAACCGCCTCGTCGGCACCCAAAAGCAATGTGAGAACTCCACACGCATACCCTTGCACCATACACATAAAACAAGCGGATACCCCGAGCGACCCTCGGGGGCCATCTCCGCATTTAGTCCAGCTACTTTACTGTTCACCCCGGTGCCAGCTAGTCTCGGCCCGGGGCTAACCGCTTGGCCTGATACGTTCGTTCCGGTGAGACGGTTTAGTAGCGTGTACGGTACCTAAAGCCCACTCTTTGTCTCAGCTACAAATCGCACCGTGACTGTCTAGCTAGCAAGAGCACAGGCTAGAGGTCACCTCATGCGAAAAGCGTTCCGAAAGAAAAACAGCTTGGGTAACCCCGCCATTTCATTTATGAGTATCTGCTCGGTCGAGTCTGCTCCTAGAGTCCGAGTATTGTATGCTCCATTCCGAGGCCCACTATTCGTCTTAGCTACAGACAGTCTCCTGGTTGTCTAGCTAGCAAGAGCAAAAGCCAAAGAGCAGAGAGAACATGAAAAAGACTTAAGGGGGCTCGGACGAAACCGAGCCGCCACCCCCTGCACATACTTGCACTACCAAAATAAAATATTTGATGTATCTACGCCGACTTAACCTTGTCTTCTGCATGGCTGTCTCCATGAGGAACCTCCTAACGCGAAGGCTACTCCCGGTAGGGTTCCACGCCCATCGGCCAGAGGACCCTCCGTCCGCGCCCGGCAGTGCCCCGCGCTCGACAGCCGGCGGACCTCACGTTCGCCTTCGACAGGGCTTCGCGCCCATCAGCCGGCGGACCCGCCATCCGTGCCCGGTGGCGCCCCACGCTCGACCGCCGACGAACTGTCACAACCCTAGATTACTGCTTGTAATTAGTTGCATTTGCATCCATGTCATCATATTATTTTTCCTCTTAATTTTGAAATGGGGAGGACCAAACCCTAGCAACAAGCAAAATTTAAATAGTTTTAACCAAAATTATTTTCAGTGAACCAAAGTGGCCCTACAAAATGTTGATCATTTCTGGAGAAATGTGGTAACATCAATCAGATGTGAAACATATTTTCCATGTCACTTTTGGTTACTGAATCAATTCAACAAGTGTTTGCTTTGGAGCTATTAAATTCTATATATAATTCCATAGCTCAAAATAATTTGAAACTTGGTAAGGGCCTCTAAAATAATTCAGTGAGGGTCCATAAAAAGTTTTAGATTTTATAAAGATGATTTGGTTTGTAAATAAAATCAAAACAAATTAAAACATGAGAAAACTGAAACAAATTAAAAAACAAAGAGAAAGAAACCTTACCTGTAGCAGCCCAGCCCACCAGAGCCCTCCTGCGAGGAGCTTCTTCAAGCTCCTGCCAGTCGGAGTAGCTGCGTGCTCACACGTCGTGGCTGCGGTGCCACCTCCTCCTTGCCCGCGTGGCTCTCTCTGACGCGCCTAGATGACGCCACGCAAACCCCTGTCTCTCTCTCACTCTCTCCCTATGCTCCTCCCCTTCTCTTCCCTCCTCCCTCTCGTCTTCCACCTTGGAACCGAGCGTACAATTGCCGCCGTCATCGTTCCTCGTGGCCACCAAGCACCTAGCGTTTCCCAAGCAAGTCCAGGAGGCCCGCAACACCGAAGGGGATCGTAACACCATCGGGTTCGAGCTCCCACGCTCCAAGACGACGCAATCGAGCCCATCCTCATCGCCGGTAGCCGAGGACCGCCGCCATCAATTCGCTAGCTCCAGCGCACCCCGACCTCACCACCAGGGCCAACGACTTCACGGTGAGCTGTAGGCCCATTCCCCCTTGTCCTCATCATCTAGCGTGTGTCGTAGCTAAGACACCGCGCCGTGCCCAAAGGATTGGTGTCGCCAGCAACGTAGCCGTCATGCCTAGAGCTCGGTTCGGTCGAATTCGAGCATGTTGTCGTGCTCCTGGGTCTCCTAGGGTTCCGCCTAGACCCTTACTCGGCCTTCCCATGCACCGTAGCATCGACGTCGTTAGACCCGAGCTCCGGCCGCTGCCAAGGTCGCCGTGACCATCGTCTCCGGACACCTCGCAACCTCCTGCGTGCTCCCCTGGATGTGAGCGGGGATGGGCTCCCCATTGGTGCCCTCAGCGCTGCTAGTCGTCCCTTATAGCACCGCCTCGAGAAACGTTGGGAGCCACCGCCGTGGGATTTGGTCGCCGGCGATTAACCCGGCCAGGCTGACGTGGCAGCTTAATTAGCGCTAATCACGGGATTAGTTTAACCTAAGTCACTAACACATGGGCCCTGGTGCCAGAATTAAACCCTGGTTAACTTAACTAAATCGGGTCAGCCTCAGTGCCTATGACACACGGGTCCCATCGGCCAGGTTTGACCTGGACCCGGGGCTGTTGACCCGCTGACATCATGCTAACATAATGATGACGCATTAATTGATTTTCTAGTAATAAAATTATTCAGTAAATTGCAGAAAATGTTTAAAACTTCTAAAAATCATAGAAAATAATCTGTAAGTCAGATGAAAATAATTTATATATGAAAAATGGTCAGAAAAATCCAATGAATCTGTTTATGCCATGGTCATGCATGTTCGAACAAGTTAACATCACCAAGTAGGACATTTTTTGATTAGGGCAATATAGGAAATATCATTTGGAGTTGGAATTCAAACTTGTTTGAATTCCACTTCAATTAACTTGTCTAATTATTCCTCTAGGCCAATTTAGTACCTTAACTTGTCATATCATACATCATGATTGTGCATTGCATAAGTTGAATGTTGGTTCTTCTTGTTTGCCGGTGGTTGTTCCTTCTTGGTAGATGATGGTTCTGACGATGTGGCCGTTGACACTAATGAAGATAAGTATTATCTTCGGGACTATCAGGCAAGAAAACCCCGTTGAGCATACTGATATGAACCCACTCTCTCGCTCCTGCTCTCTTTTATTGCATTAGGACAATCACGATTCAATTGTTACATGTTCTCGATAGTTGAACCCATTCCTTTGCATGACCTATCTTTGCCACAGTAAATAGTTGAAACCACTTAGCATGAGTAGCAACTGCTTGAGCCTTGTTGTGCTTACTCATCAATGCTTGCTTATTGTGCCTGTTGTGCTTAGAGTCGTGTCATGTCGGGTCTGATCCATCTGGGCGATGAATCGGAATTGCAGTGTTCATGTCCTTCTGTGTGAGAGTTAAGTGTGTGAACACAATTTGGTAAAGGTAGCGATGAGAGGCCATGTAGGAGTACATGGAGGTTTGTCTCATTGGGACCGTCCTTAAGAACTGACTTCTGTGATTGCGATCCAAGACAGTTACTACCACATGTTGGGCCCTGAAATATGACCCTGCTCGACTTATTAATCGCCTAGACCTCTGTCCAAGAGTTGCAACTAGTTTCTGGTGTTTGTAGGAAAAGTGTTGGTGGCCGTGCATAGCGCTGCCCGATGGGGTGGACTGTGATGCAGTATAGGCACAGTGGCACGATGCACCAAGTGACACCCGAACGGTGGGCTTGGGAACCCCGCGCACATCATTTGAGGCCGTAGCGGAAACTTCGGCCGGACTTTCGTGCGGGTTCAGTCTCAAATAGGCGATAAACTTGGACTAGGGTCTTCTGTGGTTGATGGTCGTGGCCGACACCCATGCCAGTGCTTCCGCTTGAAGGTTGCCGAGATGCATAACGTGCATATGGTTATAAGTTTCGAGAGCGTGTGTGAAGAAGTATACCCCTGTAGGGTTATGAATCGATTCGAATAGCCGCGTCCTCGGATATGGACTACTTCAAGAACTTATGTGGTTCATAGAAAACTAGAAGTGGATACTCTAAAATATGCAAAATAAGTGTGAGTGCTATGGATGGCCTTCTCGCAGGGAGACGGGAGTGGATCCATAGTGGTGTATTTATTGGTGAATATGTGGACTTGTGTGCGTTATCCCACCTCAAAGAAAGCACTTGTAGTCGTAGTACAAGTTATCCAAGAGTCAAAGCTGACTTGCTGCAATAAACTCCACAACGGCCCTTCATTGATACTGATGCATATGTAGTTAGTTCTGATGTAAGTCTTGCTGACTACCCTTGTACTCACGTTTGGTTAATTTATGTTTTTTGCAGAGGAGACGGTAGTCTCATTAGTGGTATTTTCGACATGAAGTTCGATGTTAACCGAATTAGCTTGGGAGTCCCAGACAAAGTTCTGGTTCCTTTGGTAGGGTCGTTGTAGCTTGTCACGCTCCACCAACCATTTTTGTAGATGTCTGTACCCAGACATGTTTAACTTCCGCTTGCTTGTTTGAATGCTCTAAATGTTGGGTCTTGTGACCCCTGTTTGTAACTTCTTATTGTATTGGCTCTTCTGAGCCTTCTAAATAAATGTTGTAATGTTTTATGGTTATGTTGTGATGCCATAGTTGTTTCTATGCATATCGGGCATGTCGTGCGTAGCTGCGACGTGCAACGGTATGTATGGGATTCGACACCTAGTTGTGTGCCTTTAGTAGTACTCTTTACGGGGAAATGCCTCTTTGTGCTTCCATCGAGCCTTGGTAGCTTGCTACTACTCCGGACACATTGATTGACCGGCATGTATCCGCTGCTATGTCTGTCCCTTTGGGGAAATGTCTCGCAGTGTAATGGAGTCCCTATAGCCTGCTACGACTCATCTACGTGCAGTGATGACATTTATGGCCCATGGCGTAATGGAGTCCTTGTAGCCTGCTATGACTCGTCTACACACGCTAGAGATCGACACCTGCATTTGTGGGTTACGTATGCCTATCCCTGTACGAATGTGCCACTTGGGTTCTACGACTAGTAATGTCAGCCCGGGTTCTTTGACATTTGAATGCTAGCGATACATTCACATACGCGAGTCAAAAGACGCAAACGGTCCCGCCCCAGGTAAGGTGGCAGCCGTGGAGATTACCGTGCGTGAGACCGCAAAGTGATGTGATGTGTTACATGCTGGATTCTTATGGCTTAGGATCGAGGTCCCGACAGCTTTGGTATCAGAGCTTGACTGCCTGTAGGATTACCAAGCCAAACTGGTCGATGTTGAGTCTAGAACTGCTTTAGTTATATAAGGGAATTGATTGTGGAAGGGAACATAAGGCTCTTTTTACTCCTTTCCTTGTGTCATTAAAATTCTGAGTCACCCTCTTATTTTCTACGGGGATTAAGAACTAGGCCTTCTCATCTATCTATTAGGGTGACGAGTTACTATGCCGGAGACCTATAGGACAGATGCTGTCTTTCTGGATCGATGTCTCTATAAGAATTCATTGTCATGTTGTCAGTTTTCTTGTGCAGGTTGCCTCATATTCCATGCTGTACAGCCGTTATGCTGTCCGAGTTATCCAAGGTTTCTAAAATTATCTAATGCAATTGCAAAACTCTTTCATCTTGAGTCAATGTCTTTCAGGCCAGACAAAGCACACTAGTTGTTGATTTGAGGTACCCTATTACCTCGACGTGTTTGATGAAGGTGTTTAGGAAACCATGTTATTTAAGTGAACCACCCAACAATTTAGTTGTGTCTTCTATTCCCAGTGTGAAAATTCTTGCCATCATCATCAAAAGCATGTTGTGATGCTACTTAGTCAATAGGTATTCCGTATCTGGGTTCTTGAACCCAAGAATCATTCTCCTTCACTTCCGTTGATAGTATTTGCTCGTTCCTTTAGGATATTAGTAACCTTTTTATAGTCCTCAAGGTTTGTGGTATATCATTCTTCCAATACCATGACCCATTATGGCAGAAGTTCCTTGTGATCAAAATATCACAACATGAGTGCTCTTGATGAGTTCTCCATCCCATAGTTGTGACTCTGCCAATTCTTCATTTCTGCATGTATTATCTGGAAGAAACATGTTGAACTTCGTTTCACATATTTAATCCATGCATCTACAACTCGGGAAAAATCAGGTGCTCTTGAGTTGCCCTTCTTCAATTGTATTCTGACCTTATCTATCAATGGATAGTCAAGGGTATGTCATGCATTGTGTCATTGATGTTGGCTATTCTTGTGGTCTGTCAAGCCATTCTACTCTAGAATGACTAGGAGAAACAAACTCCCGTACCTCATCCATTTCTTGGATTGGGTCAAAGCAGTTGTATTCCACAGATCAAAAATGCCAATTCAGCTTTTGCTCTATTCTACCTTGAGGTATTACCCTCTACATGTCAAGAGTATCATGAGAACTGCACTCCCTTTTATGAAATCTTGATGTAGTGATACTTCTCGCCATCATGATTCATTCCCCGGTCCCTGTGTTGTTGAAACTGGAATACCGACAAGTGAATCATGATGTGTGAAATGGATAATAATTTCATTCTTGGTGTGTTGGTTTTTGAGCCACCAGTCAAAAGATTGATCGTGCTACCTAGTCCATTCTTCATGGTGCACTTTTCGATCAAGGAGTTAGGATTGTGTCAATCCTTCACTCTGTTGATCATATCATCCTGTCTTGAAAAGCAAGATTGTTCTCGAGCTTGATAACATATTGATGGATCATGATTTTCCGAATATCTTCTCAGAAGTATTATCAAGGTGTTCCTTGACCGTTATGTTGAGTTCATGATCAAGATGGTTTTTCTATAAATCACCCCTTCTCGAAGACTCTGTGTTGGATACCCCTGAACTAGTTGGTTAAGCTAAAAAACAACTTGGAGAGTTGGAAGATAGAAGCTTGATCGAACTTAGCTCATGTTAAAGGGATATCATGTGTTTTTGTGCTTGTGTATGTAGAATAAAGATGATATCTTCATCGATTGATCCTTGTGATCAATTGTTGCACCTATTGTCTTATCCAACCTTTGGTTTGAGTGTGGGCTATCATCAAATCAAAATCAGAACCAAAGATCTTTCTAATGTTGTCTTACTCGTGGATGTATCCTCAAGCATACACCGTTATACCTTTTGGTCTGACCAATGACATCACGTTGTTCTCATAGTTGTGGAATTCCATCCATTTGGATACCTCGATGAATTGTTGTTGAGCTCATCAGCAACATTCTCGTCTATTCCATGACTCGTAATGGGCACTAAGCTGTTCTTGGAAATTTTGTAGGCAATATCTTTGTGTCATGTACATGAAGTATATGTTGGTGTAAGAAGTGACTTACTCAAAGTTCACGTGCATTTGGCGCAAGTTGTCTCCGTGACATCAGGAAAAGTTATTTTTTCTCCTCTGGAATCATCCCAAGTCAATCATGCATGTGCGAAGTATTCTATGGTGTGAGAGGCTCGCTACCTCCATTCCGTATGAATTTCCTAGCACATCAAGCCACTGATTGATTTGTTTAAGGAAAAGAAGTTATGTGTTACTCCTGAAGGTACCAGATGGACTTGCACCCGAATTCCTTATCCACAATGATGGTTCCTAACCTCAACTCGGTAGTGTTTTGTTGTAAGTCCATGTAGTCATGCTTGTCCTGGACAGTGTGTTCACATGTGTCTTGCAATCCAGCTCATGTTTTGGAGTTGACGCCCGTAGTTCATTTCCTAAGAATCTTGCAGCGTCATCTCTTCAATTTGTGTTGCAACCTTTCACTTTTAGACATGCTGAGTCTGGAATATTCTGACACCAACCGTATCTGAATCTCGGGCAGATATGATGGTTGGGTAGTTTTCCCAAGAATTATAATATTGGTCTCTCTATAACCAGGCAAAGGGATGTTGTGGCTAACATATCTATGCGGAAGACCTACTATTATAACATCTTGATTCAGCAACTTGGCCACCTCCCCATGAGGACCTTGTATAACTTGCCCTAGAAGTTATTCCTCATGGACACTTTGAGATTCCGAAGTCCGATCTTAGTTGATGTTCTAAATACCAAACTTACCTATAATTGGGTTATGCTATTTCATCAAGGAGAACATTAGAAGCGGAGTGCTAAATGTCTCCCGGTCGATCATCCAGATTTCGTTTCCTTGGCATAGCTAAGGTCAAATCTGAGAAAGTGATGTCTTCCTTTGCATCTGCATCCTCCATTGTTATTCATCACTGTAGTATGATGTGTTACCGGAATCCTTGGCATGGATGCTGGTAAAACTTTGATGAATATGGAGATCGTCAAGTTCTTGAGAGCACGCTGAGACACTAGGTTATACTCTCGGTATTAATTGGAATGTGTCTTCCGTTGCCGAGTTGTTTTATAACTCTAGTTTTCCCTCCGACCTGAGTATGCCATTCATTGAATTCCTTCCAACAATCGTTTGTGAATTGCCTTAGGTTGTCATAAAGAGTTTTAGTGATCGTTGGATCAAAAGTAATTAATTTTCCACTTAAGGGATAATCCTACGAGTCACCTTCCCTAAGGTGCCCATTATGGTATGAAGGGCACCTAACTCCTTTCTACTTTGAAACCTCATCACCATCTGTTTTAGCGTGAAATTGTTGCCTACCAATTGAACCTTTGTCATTTGTATCATTCCATCATTCAAATGTGTGTTTTGTGTCTCATCCCGAGAGATCTTATCACATCTCATTCTATGAGTTGATCATGAGTTACTCGATCTTCATAAAGATCGATTCGTGTGGAGCTGTCTATCCCTGTTGTCTTTCTGATGGATGAAGATCTTGAAAGCAAAGACGCCAAAGTCAAGATGATGAAATGAAGAAACATATTAGAGAAGGGCAACTAGATCATGAAGATTGTGTTAGTTTTGTGTCCCCTTTTGTCCTCTTACCCTACGCCTGAATCTCGGGACGAGATTCTTATTTAGTGGGGGTGAGTTGTCATAGCCCTACATTAGTGCTTGTTATTTGTTGCATTTGCATCTATGTCACCATATTATTTTTCCTCTTAATTTTGAAATGGGGAGGAC
Organism: Hordeum marinum; assembly: GCA_022496015.1. Lineage (NCBI taxonomy): Eukaryota > Viridiplantae > Streptophyta > Magnoliopsida > Poales > Poaceae > Hordeum > Hordeum marinum. The sequence goes on along the minus strand of CM039675.1, from coordinate 391,715,919 downwards.
CAAATTCTAGCAACAAATAAAATTCAAATAGTTTTAACCAAAATTATTTTCAATGAACCAAAGTGGCCCTACAAAATGTTGATCATTTCAAGAGAAATGTGGTAACATCAACCAGATGTGAAACATATTTTCCATGTCACTTTTGGTTACTGAATCAACTCAACAAGTGTTTTCTTTGGAGCTATTAAATTCTATATATAATTCCATAGCTCCAAATAATTTGAAACTTGGTAAGGGCCTCTAAAATAATTCAGTGAGGGTCCATAAAAAGTTTCAGATTTTATAAAAATGATTTGGTTTGTAAATAAAATCAAAACAAATTAAAACATTAGAAACCGAAACAAATTTAAAAAATAGAGAGAAAGAAACCTTACCTATAGAAGCCCAGCCCACCAGAGCACACCTGCGAGGAGCTTCTTCAAGCTCCGGCCAGTCGGAGCAGCTGCGTGCTCGCACGCCGTGTCCGCGGTGCCACCTCCTGCTTGTCTGCGTGGCCCTCTCTGACGCGCCTAGATGACGCCCCTCGAACAGCTGGCTCTCTCTCTCTATGATCCTCCCCTCCTCTGCCCTCCTCCCTCTCGTCTTCCACCTAGGAACCGAGTGTACCGTCGCCGCCATCGTCGTTCCTCGTGGCCACCGAGCACCTAGCGTTTCCCAAGGAAGTCCAGGAGGTGCGCAACACCGAAGGGGATCATAACACCATCGGGTTTGAGCTCCCACACTCCAAGACGACAGAATCGAGCCCATCGTCATCGCCCGTAGCTGAGGACCGCCACCATTGATTCACTAGCTCCAGTGCACCCCGACCTCACCACCAGGGCCAACGACTTCGCGGTGAGCTGCTGGTCAATTCCCCCTTGTACTCATCGTCTAGCGTGTGCCGTAGCTAGGACCCCGTGCCGCGCCCGAGAGATTGGTTTTGCCGGCAACGTAGCCGTCATGCCTAGAGCTCGGTTCGGTCAAATCCAAGCACATTGTCATGCTCCTGGGTGTCCCAGGGTTTCGCCTAGACCCTTACCCGGCCTTCCCATGCACTGAAGCGTCGACACCGTCAGACCCGAGCTCCAGCCGCCGCCAAGGTCGCCGTGACCATCGTCTCCGGCCACCCTGCAACCTCCTGCGTGCTCCCCTAGATGTGCGTGGGGATGGGCTGCCCTCTGGTGCCCTCAGCGCCGCTAGCCGCCCCCTGTAGCGCCGCCCCGAGAAACGCCGGCGAGCCACCGCAGTGGGAATTGGTCGCCGGCGGTAAACCCGGCTAGGCTCACGTGACAGCTTAATTAACGCTAATCACAGGATTTGTTTAACCTAAGTCACTGACACATGGGCCCTGGCGCCATAATTAAACCCTGGTTAACTTAACTAAATCAGGTCAGCCTCAGTGCTTATGACACACGGGTCCCACCGGCCAGGTTTGACCTGGACCCGGGGCTGTTGACCCGCTGACGTCATGCTGACGTAATGATGACGCATTAATTGATTTTCTAGTAATAAAATAATTCAGGAAATTCTAGAAAATGTTTAAAACATCTAAAAATCATAGAAAATAATATGTAAGTCAGATGAAAATAATTTATATATGAAAAATGGTCAGAAAAATCCAATGAATCTGTTTATGCCATGATCATGCATGTTTGAACAATTTAACATCACCAAGTAGGACATTTTATGATTAGCGCAATATAGGAAATATCATTTGGAGTTGGAATTCAAACTTGTTTGAATTCCATTTCAATTAACTTGGCTAATTATTCCTCTAGGCCAATTCAGTACCTTAACTTGTTATATCATACATCATGATTGTGCATTGCATAAATTGAATGTTGGTTCTTCTTGTTTGCCGGTGGTTGTTCCTTCTCGGTAGATGATGGTTCCGACAATGTGGCCGTTGACACTAATGAAGAGAAGTATTATCTTCAGGACTGTCAGGCAAGCAAACCCCCTTGAGCATACTGATATGAACCCACTCTCTCGCTCCTGCTCTATTTTATTGCATTAGGACAATCATGATTCAACTGTTACATGTTCTCGATAGTTGAACCCATTCCTTTGCATGGCCTGTCTTTGCCACAGTAAATAGTTGAAACCACTTAGCATGAGTAGCAATTGCTTGTGCCTTGTTGTGCTTACTCATCAATGCTTGCTTATTGTGCCTGCTATGCTTATAGTCGTGTCGTGTCGGGTCTGATCCATCTGGGCGATGAATCGGAATGACAGTGTTCACGTCCTTTTGTGTGAGAGTTAAGTGTGTGAACACAATTTGGTAAAGGTAGCGATGAGAGGCCATGTAGGAGTACATGGCGGGTTGTCTCATTGGGACCTTCCTTAAGAACTGAGTATTGTGTTTGTGATCCAAGAAAGTTACTACCACATGTTAGGCCCTGAAATATGACCCCGCTCGATTTATTAATCGCCTAGACCTCTGTCTAGGAGTTGCAACTAGTTTCTGGTGTTTGTAGGAAAAGTGTTGGTGGCCGTGCATAGCACTGTCCGACGGGGTGGTCTGTGATGTGGTATAGGCATAGTGGCACAGTGTACCAAGTGACACCCGAACGGTGGGCTTGGGAACCCTGCGCACATCGTTTGAGGCCGTAGCAGAAACTTTGGTCGGACTTTTGTGCGGGTTCAGTCTCAAATAGGCGATAAACCTGGACTAGGGTGTTGTGTTGTTGACGGTCGTGGCCGACGCCCACGCTAGTGCTTCCGCTTGAAGGTTGGCGAGATGCATGACGTGCATATGGTGATAAGTGGCGAGAGCGTGTGTGAAGAAGTATATCCCTGGAGGGTCATGAATCTATTCGAATAGCCGCGTCCTTGGATATGGACTACTTAGAGAACTTATGTGGTTCATAGAAAACTAGAAGTGGATACTCTAAAATACGCAAGATAAGTGTGAGTGCTATGGATGGCCTTCTCGTAGGGAGACGGGAGTAGATCCATAGTGGTGTATTGATTGGTGAATATCTGGACTCATGTGCATTATCCCACCTCAAAGAAAGCACTTGTAGTCGTAGTACAGGTTAGCCAAGAGTCAAAGCTGGCTTGCTGCAATAAACTCCACAACCCCCCTTCATTGATACTGATGCATATGTAGTTAGTTCTGATGTAAGTCTTGCTGAGTACCCTTGTAATCACATTTGCTTAATTTACGTTTTTGCAGAGGAGACGTCAGTCTCATTAGTGGTATTTTCGACATGAAGTTCGATGTTGACCGGATTAGGTTGGGAATCCCAAACAAAGGTCTGGTTCCTTTGGTAGCGTCGTTGTAGCTTTTCAGGCTCCTCCAACCATTTTTGTAGATGTTTGTACCTAGACATGTTTAACTTCGCTTGCTTGTTTGAATGCTCTGAATGTTGGGTCTTGTGACCTCTGTTTGTAATATCTTATTGTATTGGCTCTTCCGAGCCTTCTAAATAAATGTTGTAATGTTGTATGGTTATGTTGTGATGCCATAGTTGTACCTATGCATATCGGGAATGTCGTGCGTACGTGTGACGTGCAACGGTATGTATGGGATTCAACACCTGGTTGTGTGCCTTTAGTAGTACTCTTTACGGGGAAATGCCTCTTTGTGCTTCCACCAAGCCTTGGTAGCTTGCTATTGCTCCAGACACATTGATTGACCAACATGTATCCTTCTTTGTTGCTGTGTCTGTCCCTTAGGGGAAATGTCTTGCAGTGTAATGGAGTCCCTGTGGCCTGCTATGATTCGTCTACGTGCAGTGATGACATTTATGTCCCATGGCGTAATGGAGTCCTTGTAGCCTCCTATGACTCGTCTACACACGCTAGAGATCAACACCTGCATTGCTTGGTTACGTATGCCTGTCCCTGTACGGATGTGCCACTTGGGTTCTACGACTAGTAAGGTCGGCCCGGCTTCTTTGACATTTGAATGCTAGCGATACATTCACCTACGTTAGTCAAAAGACGCAAATGGTCCTGGCCCAGGTAAGGTGGCAGCCGTGGAGATAACCGTGCATGAGATTGCAAAGTGATGTGATGTGTTACATGCTGGATTCTTATGGCTTAGGATCGGGGTCCTGACACCCACCCCGCGTCCTCCTTCGGCATGGCTCCATGCCCATCGACCGGCGGACCCCGCATCTACCCTCGACAGGGCTCCACGCCCAACAGCCGGAAAACCACGCGTCCACCCTTGGTAGGGCTCCATGCTCATCTACCGGCGAACCCCACGTCCGTCTTCGGTAGCACCTCGCACCATCCAATCGGCGGACCCCGCGTCTGCGTCTGATGTCCTCGACACCACCGCCTGCTTCAGCAACAGCAAAGACCCTCCGCCCGAATCCTCAAGTCGCCCGGAGGCTCGGAGGCTACCCCCAGCGAGTGCGCTGGCAGGACCCCGCTGGAAATCGCTAGCCGGTGAACTCTGCACTCGCCCCCGGCATCGCCTCGCGCCCTTCAGCCGGCAGACTCCGTATTCTGTGCCCGGCATCCTCAACGCCACAGTCTACTTTAGCAATAGCAAAAACCCTCCGCCCGACTCGTCGAGTCGCTCGAAGGCTCGGCGGCTACACCCAGAGGGTGCGCTGGTGCACCCCCGCTGGAATTAAGCCGTGTCGTCCCCAACCCGCGATCGACCGTCATCGACAACTTTTGCAACAACAACTCCACCGGCATAAACCCTCCTCCCGACTCTCCAAGTCACCCGGAGGCTAGAAGGCTACTGTCGAGGGATTACCCCCAGGTAGGCTCAAGGAGACGACTCAACATTTTAAAGCATCAGGGGACCCACCCCCGGTATGCGAAACCCCACGAATCAACAAGACAAACGAATAAGTAAACACAGAAGACAGAGCTACGGCCCGGCTGGCTCCTCCTGGCAGCCTCCCCCTGGCTGGCTCCTCCCGACAGCCTCCTCTCGGCTGGCTCCTCCTGGCAGCCTCCTCCGCTGGCTCCTCCCAGCTGGCTCCTCTCGGCTGGCTCCTCCCGGCTGGCTCCTCCCGGCAGCCTCCTCCCGGTGGGCTCCTCCTGGTGGGCTCCTCTCGGCTGGGTCCTCTGTCCGGCTCCCCCTATCCGGATCCTCCTATCCGGCTCCCCCTGTCCAGCTCCCCATGTCCGGCTCCTCCTATCCGGCTCCCCCTGTCCGTCTCCTCCCGTCCGGCTCCTCCTGTCCGACACCCCCTGTCCGGCTCCTCCTCTCTGGGTCCCCCTATCCTGCTCCTCCTGTCCGGCTCCTCCTGTTCGGCTCCCCCTGTCCGGCTCCTCCTGTCCGACTCCTCCTGTCTGGCTCCCCCTATCCGACTCATCCCATTCGGCTGCTCCAGTCCGGCTCCTCCTGCCCGGCTCCCCCTATCCGGCTCCTCCTGTCCGGCTCCTCCTATATGGCTATGGCCTGACGAAGTCAGCTCCCGACGTCCCATCGGACACGCACGGACCAGGCAGCCATATCTCATGGCGGCACACTATTGGCGAATAGGAGCACACTGCACACACGTCATGTAATACTCTCTATAGTGTAACCTGCCCCCTCGACATTGATTAATAAAGTACACCAAGGGACAAACATAGCTTAGGCCACAAGCTACATGTGGCTTGACTTGTAAGCTACACATGGTAGCTTACACCTCAAGCTACTTGGGATGTAAGCTACCCACTGTAGCTTACATCCCAAGCCACCAAATCATGCCTATATAAAGGCCTCATGCCCACCACATATGGGGGCTCCACTCTCACATGCTCACACATACACACACATGAGGCAAGAAGCCTCATGGTTGTCCTCTCCCATACAACTCCAGGAGCAACCATGTACCAGATATTCCACAGATATAGAGATATGTAGGAGTAGGGGTATTATCTCTCCGGAGAGACCCGAACCTAGGTAAACCACTCCATGCTATTTGCATACCCATCCCGGATCATCCACGACAGCCTTGCCCTCACCTCGATAAGCCACCCCATGGCATCTTCCGTCTTGCGTGACCCCTCGTGAGAAAACGACGATAACAATAGTAACTTAACAACATTCAGTATAAGTAAAGCGTAGGCACATGGATCAGGGATGAATAATGATTGAGATCACATCAATCATGTAACCGTTACACACTAGGGTGACACAGAACTAGCTCCAATTCATCAATGTGATGTAGGCATGTATTCCATATATAGTCCTACGTGTTTGCAATAAGAACTTGTATGACATCTTTTTTCCTACCCTCCTGTGGCAGTGAGTGATACGTATCCAACGTATCTATTATTTTTTATTGTTCCATGCTATTATATTATCATTCTAGTATACTTTTGGAGTAATAATTTACCAATTTCTATTATTTTTGACCACTAACCTATTGACCGAGTGCCAAGTGTCAGTTCATGTTTTCTGCGTGTTTTTTACTTTTCACGTTTACAGTACCAAACAAAGTCCAATGTCCCTGAAACATCATTATGATTTTTCTGGACCAAAAGAAGACCTAGAAGCTTCAGGAGAAGACCGGAGGCCGCATGAGGGAGGCACAAGCCAACAGGGTGTGACCAAAGGGGGTCAGCGCGCCCTGATGGCTTCTCCCTCCGTGCCAGCCCTCCTTCCCCTTTCTCTGGCCTATAAATTGACATATATTCCAATAACCCTAGGGGACATCCTGAAATACTTTTTCCACCACTAGAAGTCTCTATTCCGTCGCGATTTCATTTGGAGCGCCGTTCTGGCATCCCGTCGGAGGGGGGATCAATCACAGAGGGACTCTTCATCCATCTTGCTGCCCTCATGATGATGTCTGAGTAGTTTGCCACAGACCTACGTGTCCGTAGTTAGTACCTAGATGGCTATCTCTCTCTCGTTTGATCTTCAATACAATGATCATCACATCTTTGCCTTGATCTGTCCGATGTAGCTCTTTTGTGCGGTACGTTTATTGGGATCCGATGAATTGTGGGTTTATATTCGGATTATTCATCAAAAGTATTTGAGTTTTCTCTGAAACTATTATGATTCTTATTTGCATGATCATTATAGCTTCATAAATCTCTCTGATCTATTGATTTTATTTGGCCAAGTAGACTGATCTTTCTTCAGTGAGAGGGGTGTGTTGTAGTGGGTTCAACCTGTCGGCTTTCTATATCCAAGTGACAGAAGTGGATAAGATACGTCTTTGGGTTGTTGCTACTAAGGATAGAACGATGGGGTTTATTCATATTGATTGAGTTTTGATACGTCTCCAACGTATCTATAATTTTTGATTGTTCCATTCTATTATTTTATCTGTTTTGGATGTTTTATATGCATTAATATGATATTTTATATTATTTTTGGGACTAACCTATTAATTTAGAGCTTAATGCCAATTTCTGTTTTTTCCTTGTTTTTGAGTTTTGCAGATAAGGAATATTAAACGGAGTCCAAACGAATAAAACCTTCTGAATGATTTTTTCTGGAACGAAAGGAAACTACGGGACTTGAGAACCAAGGCAGAGGAGCCACCGTGGGGCCACAAGCCCTAGGGCACATCCAAGAGGTACGTTGCGCCGGGCAGGCTTGTGGGCCCATGGCAGCTCCCCTAACCCTAATCTTCGGCCTATAAATTCCCAAATAATCCATCATTATCAGAACGAGCCACGAAAACACTTTTCCGCCGCCATAAGCCTCCGTTCCCGTGAGATCCAATCTTGGAGCCTTTTTCGGTAATCTGCCGAAGGGGGATTCGATCACGGAGGGCATCTACATCAACTCCATTTCCCCTCTGATGATGCGTGAGTAGTTCACCACAGACCTACGGGTCCATAGCTAGTAGCTAGATGGCTTCGTCTCTCTCTTTGCTTCTCAATACCATGTTCTTCATGATCTTCATGGAGATCTATCCGATGTAATACTCTTTTGCGGTGTGTTTGTCGAGATCTGATGAATTGTGGGTTTATGTTCAGATTATCCATGAATATTATTTGAGTCTTTCCTGAATTCTTATATGCATGATTTCATAACTTTTCAAGTCTCTTTGAGTTATTGGTTTGTTTTGGCCAACTAGACTGGTAATTCTTGCAATAAGAGAAGTGCTTAGTTTTTGGTTTAATCTTGCGGTGTCCTCACCCAGTGACAAAGTAGGGGTAGCGAGGCACGTATTGTATTGTTGCCATCAAGGTTAAAAAGATGGGGTTTTAATCATATTGCTTGAGTTTATCCCTCTACATCATGTCATCTTACTTAATGCGTTACTCTGTTCTTCATGAACTTAATACTCTAGATGCAGGCAGGAGTCGGCCGATGTGTAGAGTAATAGTAGTAGATGTAAAATTGTTTCGGTCTACTTGTCACGGACCTGATGCCTATATGCATAATCATTGCCTTGGATATCTTCATAATTATTCACTTTTCTATCAATTGCTCGACAGTAATTTTTTTCACCCACCATAATACTTGCCATCTTGAGAAGCCATCTAGTGAAACCTATGGCCCCCGGGTCTATTTTCCACATTATACTTTCGGATCTAAAACCAAAAATACTTGCTGCATTATTTTTACTTTTAGTTTTACTTTCCGTTCAAGCATCCTATTTTATCTATCTCTTTTAAATCGCATCCTTGCAAGTAACCGTGAAGGGATTGACAACCCCTTTATAGCGTTGGGTGCAAGAGTTTGATTCTTTGTGCAGGTACATCTATTGGTGACTCGCTTGTATCTCCTATTGGATTGATACCTTGGTTCTCATAAACTAAAGGAAATACTTATCTACTTTGCTGCATCAAACCATTCCTCTTCACGAGAAACCAACGCATGCTCGAGAAGCAGCAAGTTTACTTTGTCTACATCATGTCATCGTTCTCCAAGCGTTACTCTGTTTGTCATGAACTTAATACGAAGAGAGGCAAGTGTAGAAGCGCTCTTGAAGTGGAGTAATACACATGATCATTGCCATGAATATCACATAACTTTGTGCTTTTCTATCAATTGCCCAATAGTAATATGTTTACCTACCGTATTCTTAGTTTCATGTGAGATGCTACTAGGGAAAATTATGCCCCCAGGTCTATTCACTTATATATTTACAAAACCTATGTTTAACTTGCTGCCATTATTTACCTTTTATTTTATTTTGCAATTTACAATTATCTAGTATTATCTACACACTTCACTTGCTTGTAAATAACGAGCTCAAAGGGATTGACAACCCTCTTGCCTGCGTCGGGTGCAAGTTGTTTGCTCTTTCGTGTGCAACCGCTGGCAATGGTTGTGGATTGATATTCCTATTGGTTCAATAAACCTTGGTTTCTTAACTGAGAGAAATATTTACCCATATTGTGTTGCAATACCCATTCCTCTTCTCGGAAAACCCAACGCATATCACAAGTATTAGCGGGGTCCTATGTGGGGACCCAAACCCATAAGTCGAGATCACCGAATGAACATGCACAGTGATCCCAGAGATCAGTGCTCACTGAACACACAGAAACTAAATAACAAGAATCTTACATCCATTACATATCGGTGTACTAAAAAATGGCCTCTATGACCAAGTCTTCACACTTGCAACGGAAATCTTGAATGATAGCGTGAACCCATGCCATCTGCCTTAACCCTACATGCATTCTGACTGGGAAGCATCCTAGCTCGCATGTTCATCACCAAGGAATTCTTCATCGTATCCTGTTCTTTCATGCCTGGCCAATAAAATAACCAGTGGCAAGCCAATAAGTACTTTGAATGTACTCGCAAGCAACCCATGTTTTGGAACAAGGCATAACAAAGCATGATATAGCCCTAAGCAGGTAAGTTGGCAGAAAGCTAATTTTGAGTGCAATGACATGATCAAGTAACTTGTTTACGCATGCATGAACAATTGGCAGATATCCATGTGAACAAGTTACATGTATCATCATAAGTAGGAGTTGGACATCTCATGTTCAACCATGACATCAAGTCCTCAGACTTGTCTCAAGTACCGCCTGAACATCTCATGTTCAGTCATCATCCCAAGTCATCTGACTCAACTCAAGTATCATCCTTGTCACCAACAAACACACACACACATACACACACACAAATTTTTTAAGTAGGAGCTCCAACTATCCATGACCGTGGACATGGATATTCGAATAGTTTTACACTCTACAGAGGTTGCACACTTTACCAACAAGAGTCGAAGAACTTCCGTGTCATCCACGACTCGTGGTATATTACATACCCGAGGTAAGCACCCGAACAATGCCTTTCCCCTAGCGATACTGAACAAAGAGTCCACTCGTTGGTGCCATCCCTCATGATGTACATCACACGTATCATCCATGAGGGCACGCAAAGGTGTGCCCGGTGCCTGTAAAGATAGTGCATGGTCGCCTTACCAGGCACGGCCCCGTATCGAGAGTGACCTCGTCACTCCCGCCACTAGTAATGTGGGATCTATGCTAGTACCCACCAAAGTAATCAACAAGGCCCCATACCATCAGGGGTATCGTGGTTGTGCATGTAAAGTTGGGATGGTCAGCAAATCTTAAAACTCTTCGTTTTCAAAAACACACACACAACATGCTTCGGTACACCACTTCTTTATCAAGTGGTTACCTAGGTCATCATCATCTCCCTCAGGCATTAGTGGCACCCGACGGGTTTTTTGAAGAGTCTTTGAAATCATTTCATTTTTGACACCATGCATATTCCCATCCCATTTGCGTAGCATCATCTAAGCATCCTATCTACTCCCACCCGCACAACCATCATAAGGATGGCAGGGTGATGCACGATGCAAGTATCAACGGTAAAGTATCGGAGGCGTCACACCGAAGGGGGGGGGGCGTACTACATCAACATGATCAATTGATCGGAATAGAAAGTGCTATATGACATGCATGAAAAAGTTTCTTAACATGATCAAAGGGCTGCATGCCTGGCTTAGCAAAGTCTTCGAGGTCTTCACACGCTTCTCTTCCATTCCGAGCACTTCGTCTACTCCATCAACTATCGTCGGAAACAACTGCAATAATCAAAACAACAAGCAGAGAAATAAAGTGCTCTATAAATATGAATTTGACTATTATAGGACTTGTCTGGCTATATGAAAAATAACTAGAGTGGTTTCATTGGAATTGAATCAGTGGATATTTCCAATCATTTTAATATGATGGAATCAAGGGGTTTAATGGACTTGCAAGGAATCTACAGAATGCCTTTTTTATAAAAATGAGTACAAGTACCCATTAAATATGGCATGAATTTAGGAATATTTAGAAATTGGTTTCACTGCATTTAGAGTTGGCATGATTTTCCTAGGGATTTTCAAAGTGGATCATACATGAAAAATTGGTCCAATATTGGTTATAGCAGAATAAGAGAAAGGAAAAATGTTCACATCCTAAGACATGATTTTAGATGAACCTAGGATCTCGAATTACTCCATTTGAAGTTCATAACAATTCCCTAGGAATTTGCAAAGCGGTTCCATAGTACAAGTTATAACAAAAATATTGGTGGCACAATATGCTTTATGGAAAAATTGTTCAATGCACATATTTTGAATGCACAAGATTTTAGGAATTTGCAGGAGTTTTAGTCACAAAATTTCGAGTTCAAATGAATAAAATATGGATTTAATTGTCACGCCCAAGATGCGTGCCTATCCATATTAAGGCATGGGGGCCTCGATAATGGATAGAGGCGCATCTCGACGTTCGCAAGTATAGCATCATTACATCATAAATTTAAGAAGAGAGGAGTATATGAGTTGGATTACACTCGCCACATGCTAAATTAGAATTCCACACAAGAGTTCAAACATCAATATGAAGATAGGGTCCGACTACGGACGAAAACAAACGTTAAAAGAAGATGCAATGATACTATCTTGCTAGCCTCAAAGATCACGACCACGATCCTCTACTCATCTGGATACGTCACGTACATCCTGCCGCGTTCTTCTTCATACTCCCATTGGAGCTGCATCATGTCATCTGTCACAACCTCATCTGTACCTATATTGTTGTAGTAATCTGTGAGCCACAAGGACTCAGCAATCTCGTGCCTGGGTAACGAGACTATTCAAGCTGATAGGTTGGGATGAGGTATGTGTTTAGTTTGCAGCAGCACTAAGCATTTATGGTGTCTAATCTTACGTAGCATTAAAGTAAATATGTGTTCTATGATAAGCGATCGAATCTAGAATGACCTCTAAGAGATCCTGAACACCTACTTACGTCAATCATAACCCCACCGTCGTCTCTCTTGGTTCATGTTCACGAGCAAAGACGATCACGATTACTCACATAGTTGGTATATTTTATTAGAATTTACGTCAAGTTAACTATAACCGGGTGTTAAAAACAAATATCCAAGTTGCCACATAACCGTGGGCACGACTTTCTGAAAGATTTGACCCGGGTGCTCCAACTAGTCCATCATAAATTAACCACACTCCGTGGCAATAACCTCAACCACGGATCTCATGATCATCCTAGGCAACTCCAAAGGAATTCAACACCTCGAGATAGCCCGAAAAAAGTTAGAGCCCCTCACACAAGACACTCGATAAAGGTAAAACAAGCCCAGCAAGACCGCCCGGCATGTCGACGAACCCGATAAGAGCCGAGTATCTCGTTCTCAGGACACGACCGGATTGTCCAAACTTCCGGTAGGCCAAACACAGAGTTGCCCCTGGTGGCCACCGGCGGTTGACATTTTGGACCAACACTCATGAGGAGGACCGGCCCAGGTTGTTGATTAATCCACGGGGTTGCAAAGCCCTATGAAAATTTTATTAACTTATTAAGAAAATGTAGTACCAAAGTTGGGTCTTGCCAGATAAGTTTTAATCTTAACCGGATAAACAAGGGGGTCCCCATAACAACCTCGAGCATGTTAGGAGCGCAAAGTATGGAAACATAACACCGGTAACAAGAAACTATGGCGGTAACAGCCGAACAAAACACCTAGCAAAAGGCCAAGCCTTCCACCAATACCAAGATATATATGTGCATTAAATTAAATAACAGATAATATTGTGACATGCAAATCCATGTTATCACATGGATACAACCTGCACCTGCAACTAAGAACGCTATAAGAGGGGCTGAGCAGCGGTAACTTAGCCAATCAAAGGTTGCTAGGATGTGAAGGGATTAGAGGCTATCATGGCAATGTAGGAGGCTTGACATTAAAGTGCTAGGTAGCGCAATAGTCGAGATAAGAGCAAGACAACTAGCAAGCAAAAATAGTATCGGGATCTGGGTATGGTCATCTTGCCTGTTGGTTCTTCAGTGGAACAAGTAGCGGGATCCTCATAGTTGTACTCCCCTAGAGCTTCGTACTCAGGTTCAACATTCACGTCTACCCAAAAGAAACAGCAATAATAAAAAAGAAACCAAGTTGCAATGCACACGCAAGAATGATGCATGATTATGTGAAGAGTTTTGGCATGGCGATCCTAACTAGTCATGTTTCACATGCAAAGGATTGGTTATTAATGAATCTGGATAGAACCTTATGTTATGTTATTTAGACATGCATGAACATGGCAAATATGGATGCATCATGCACAACGATACAAATGCATATGTATAACATAAGAAATAGAGTTACGGTTCTCACGCTACGCTCACGACAAGATACGAAGGCAAAACACAAGACAAGAAGGCCCTGGGCTATTCCTTGGCATTCCAAGGTAGCCACTGGTTAGGCAATGCAAAACCAACCACAATATATCCAAATATCAAGCAATTCCATGGAGTATAGCTCCCACAAGTCACAAAACACTAAAACAAACAATCTGCCACAAAACAGCAACATAGCAACTTTCACAGCAAATAACTTGAGCTACAGGAAGTCTCTCGCCACAAACAAGGTAATGACAGAAACTACATAACATGCTTATCAACTTATCTAACTACACAATCTGTAATGGAGGCACAAATCAATAAGCATGAAGACCTACAGTTGGCATGATGAAACAGAATTCTGGGACTTATTGAAAATAACAGTTTTCTGGAATCTGAGTTAATCTGATAGCAAGTTGACAACAGAAACTAATGGTGTTAGAGACCACCTCATGGCATGAAAATTAATAGGATGCTATAAGACAACATATACTTCAAATAACTAACATTGAGCTTGAGCTAATTCTCAACATATCACAAGATAGCAACCACTCTTCATGGCATAAAAATAACAGCAGGTTCTCAGACAGAAATATTTGGCATGGTTAAATGAGCAACATTTTAGTAGCTACTTTAGAGTATGGTTCCCACTCATTTGGAAGTTTATCATGACAAAGATAAATACCATGGCATTCTACACATCAAACACTACTAGATTCATGTTGGCACAAACATCATAGCATGCATGAATTAAACATGACAATAATGACAAAATGACACTATGAGATAAAATGACATTTTTTCAAACTTGCTCAAATGATTAAACCAATTGCACCAATGAATTCCTGATATTTTTCTACGCCAAATTCATGTATCATACTCCTATATTCACATGGGGCATCATGACAAAAACTACATAGCAAAAAGACATACATACCCATAAGTGAAAACTTACCTAATATACCCATGTGCATAAATGAACATGTCTAGATTTGGAATTATTACTCTAGTTGGAAATGATCTAATTATAACAATAAAACACATAATAAAACAAATAGTGTATGACAAGTGGGGCAAGGCCCACTTGTCACACACACACACACTCAACACACACACACACAACTCAAGCACACACACACATACACAACCACACATGCACACACAGAAGCATACACACACACTACAACCACACCCGGTCCTGGCTATAGCCACACTGGATCTCCCCATACACGCAACACGATACACCAGATCCGGTCCTCACACCGGATCTACACACGCAACAACACGCCGGCCAATCACAAAAAGGAAAAAAGGGGGGAGACTAGCGCCCGTGGGGGATCGAACCCGCATCTCTCGACCGCAAAGTGAGCAGGCTACCACTGCGCTATCGACACACCACTGACCAAAGGGAGGGGGCGCTGAATATCTACTAACAGGAATGTCAAACTCTGACGAAACTAAATCCCTCTGCCCTCACCGGCGACAGCAGAACGCGACGATGCAAAATCCGTCCACCTCAGGGGACATCCGGCGACGCAGACTTGCAGGCAGAGGCGGGAGATGCAGGGTTGCGTTCCCCCTCTCGTCTTGTGACAAGGAGGACGACACGACAGCCCTCAAGGCCGTGCCTTGCTGCTGGCAGCGACATGACAACAACAACGAGCGCTACCTACGCGGGGAGGAAAGGCTGCAACATTGAATGCTCACCGAGGGATGGACGAAGGAGACGCAGACGACGTCGGGGATGCGCAGTAGGGGTCGGGGCTGAGGAAGAAGCAATGCAGAGAGGCTGCCGGAGCGCGACGATGACGAAGATGAGGCCGACGGCATGGAGGCTCTCCCCACCTCCTAGTGGCGGTAATGGAATGAGGGCTATGACGACGGGGTCCCGGACACCACAGCCGGAAGGAGGGAGACCACCATCAGGTTCGACGTCATGACGAGGACCGGCACCTCTCTTTGAACTTACCTGCACCTCTCTCTAAACTTACAGGAGGGGAAGAAGGAGGAGGAGAAGAGGGAGATGGGATCGACGGCGTCTGGAGGGAAAGGAGAGGAACTCTAGCAAGGCATGCACACCGAGGCCTTAAAAGTGGGGAGGCGGATGACGTTCCTCTACGTCCAGGAGGAACTTCACGGCGTCGAGAGCTCTCTCCTCTCACTGACTCTGACGGGGTGACGACGGGGCAGGTTGCCATCAGGGAACCAGGCTAGGCTGCTTCGCTAGCCGATGGGCCACCAGGAAGAAAACAAAGGCCCAGCACACTCTCTCACATAGAAAACAAACACAACAGGTTTTTCCCTATAACTTAAACAGCCACAACAAAAATAAAAACCCTAGAGGATAAAGAAGGATTTTTTTGCACATTAAAAATACTTTTGCATTCAAGGAAATAAGACCTATTTTATAAAATTAGCTACCTGTTTTTAGCTCAATTAAATTAAATGGTTTTATTAACCAACAACCCCTTGTAATTTTAAGCCCCAATAACATAAAGCTCAAAACATCAAAAGACCAACACACATAGACTTAAAATATTGTTGACTACCTCCTGAAATTTTAAAAAAATTTAATTCAGCAATTAATTCTGTTATTATGACAATGGAATAAAAGAGATATAGGTTTGTTTGTTTGAAAAGAATAAGAGAGGGGGAAGGACATGGTGCTCACTCAAACCACACATCCACAACAACACTCAAATCTCTACAAGGTCAGGAAGCACATCACAAAACAATATGCATGGCATGATGATGATATGCATGATGCAAGATGCATGAACAAGACATGGCAAATATCAAACTCAGTTCATTCACCACCTGACACATGGGTTCACATAGGTTACAAGCCATAAAAGGTAGGGGCAACACTTGGGCTGTCACAACTCTCCCACACTACAAGAGGATCTCGACCCGACATCTAGGAACGAAAGAACTCTGGACAGAGAAGATCCTCACGTTCCCAAGTAGCTTCTTTGTCATAATGATGGACCACTTCACCTTGAGGAACTTGATAGATTTTTTACGAGTCTTACACTCAGTTTCTTCAAGAATAGCCACTGGATGCTCACGATAAGAGAGGTCTTCTTGGAGATCAATGTCTTGGAGGTCAATGGTACGCTTAGGAGTCTTGAAGCACCTCCGGAGCTGAGAAACATGGAAGACATCGTGCATATTTGCGAAGTTTGGAGCAAGCTCTAGTTGATATGCAGGTTCACCTCTCTCGCCAAAAACTTTGAAAGGACCAACAAAGCAAGGAGCTAGCTCCCCTTTAATTCCAAACCGATGAGTGCTCTTCATGGGAGACTCTGAGATAGACTAGATCATCAACTTGAAAGGAAACATCCCAATGTTTGTTATTGTAATAACTCTTTTGTCGGGATTGATCTGCTTTGAGGTTCTCATTAATGACACGCCACACCTCTTCTGCTTCAGTGATCATGCATTGCCCAAAATCTGACGCTCACCGGTTTCAGACCAGTTAAGCGGGGTACGACACTTCTTGCCATAGAGAATATCGAAAGGAGCCTTTCCTGAGCTAACCTGAAAGCTATTGTTGTATGAGAATTCAGCATAAGGAAGGCAGTCTTACCATTTCATGCCGAACAAAATCGAACAAAATCACACACGCTCTAAGCATATCTTCAAGGATCTGATTGACTCTCTCAGCTTGACCACTTGTCTGCGGATGGAACGCAGTGCTGAAACGGAGCTTGGTACCCATAGCAGTCTGGAAGGACTCCCAAGACTTGGAAAGTAAAGAGGCTTCCACGGTCAGATGAGATGAGCTGAGGAATACCATGCAAAGATACTATCCTTGACGTATACAACTCTGCAAGCTGAGCTGCCGAAATAGATTCTTTGACTGGAAGGAAATGAGCAACTTTGGTCAGCTTGTTGATAACCACAAAGATGGCATCATTGCCTCTCTTGGACTTGGGAAACCTAGTGACGAAATCCATCTCCACATGATCAAATTTCCACTCTGGGATAGGCAAAGGCTAAAGGAGACCTGCTGGACATTGATGTTCCGCCTTCACTCTGCAACAAACATCACACTCGTTCACGAACTGAGCAATTTCACATTTCATGCGAGTCCACCATAAGGTTTGCTTGAGATCCTGATACATCTTGGAACTACCTAGATGAATGGATAGAAGAGAATTGTGTGCTTCGTCCATGATAACATTAGTGAGATCACCTTTTGGAACCACCAGATGGTCCTCAAAGAACAAGGTATCTTTGTCATCAACGCGAAAGCACTTATACTTTGGAATGCCCTTGGCCACACCTTTCTTCACTTTCTTCACCATAGCGTTAAGAAGCTGTGCTTGGTGAACCTAATCTTCTAGAGTCGAAGGGACTTGAAGATTGGCAAGAAATCCTTGTGGAGTCATTTGAAGGTTGAGCTTGTAGAAGGCTTCACAAAGCTCGGGTTGAAGAGGCTTCAGAATGAGACTGTTGCAGTACGCCTTTTGGCTGAGCGCGTCTGCAATGACATTTTCTTTCCCAAGAGTATACTCAATGCTTGGATTGAAGTCCTCAAGCATTTCAACCCAACGAGACTGCCGAAGATTGAGATTGGGTTGAGTGAAAATATACTTCAAGCTCTTATGATCGGTGTATACCTCAACTGGTCTACCCAACAACAAATGCCTCCAAGTCATCAGAGCATGCACAACTGCCGCCAACTCGAGATCATGAGTGGGGTAGTTATTCTCGGCAGGCTTCAACTGACGTGAGGTATAAGCAACAATCTTCTTATCTTGCATGAGAACACCACCAAGACCTTGGAGAGAAGTATCATAGAAAACTTTGAAAGGCTTTCACTGCTCAGGAGGAACAAGAACTGGAGCTGAAGTCAGTCTCTGCTTGAGCGTATTGAATGCCACATCACACTCAGGATACCAAACATACTTGACATTCTTATGGAGGAGATTAGACAGAGGATTAGCAATTTGAGATAAGTTCTCCATGAATCTTCTGGAATAACTAGCAAGCCCGAGGAAGCTATGAAGCTGCTTCACATTTTGAGGAGGCTCCCACTTCAAGATTGCCTCAACTTTCTCAGGGTGCACTTTAATTCCCTTGACACAGATCACATGCCCAAGGTACACCACTTCGTTGAGCCAAAACTCACATTTGGAAAACTTGGCATAAAATCGATGTTCTGTTAACTTGTCAAGCACAAGGAGGAGATGATCTACATGCTCTTCTTCTGTCTCACAGAATACAATGATATCATCCAAATAGACCAAGACGAACTCATTCTTGAAAGGAGAAAAAATGAAGTTCATCATTCTTGAGAACGTTGGAGGAGCATTTGCAAGACCAAACGACATGACAGTGTACTCATAAGAGCCAAAACTCGTCCTGAAAGCAGTCTTAGGAATGTCTTCTTTGCAAATGCGAATCTTATGATAACCCATGCGAACATCAAGCTTCGAGAAAACCTTGGCACCTTTCAGTTGTTCAAGCAACTCATTGATGTTGGGAAGTGGGTACTTGTTTCTGATTGTCTTCTTGTTCAATGGAAGGTAATCGACACAAAGCCGGTCCGTACCATCTTTTTTCTTGACAAACAGAACACCACAACCCCATGGAGAGGAAATTGGTCTGATCAGACCCAGACGTTCTTCTTCATCTAGCTGCTTCTTCAACTCTTTCAGCTCTTTGGGGCCAAGTTCCGGGCTAGAGATCAATCACAAACTCGACTGGCCGGTGCGGAGGCATTCTTGGCAATTCTTCTGGAAAGACATCTTCATACTCGCAAACCACCAGAATTTGAGAAATAGCCGAGATTTCACCCTTCTCATTGAGAGCAAAGAGACGGATTGTGTCATCGCGAGCCGCGAAAATAATCACATCTTCTGAAGGATTAGTCAACTTGACTTCTTTTGCTTGACAATCAACATAAGTCTTGTTCATAGCAAGGAAATCCATGCCAAGGATGAGATCAATATCGGAATTGCCGAGAACAATTGGAGAAGCCAGAAAAGAATAATTGCCCATCTTGATGGGCGCATCCCGAACCACAAAACAAGAATTCATTTGCAAGCCCGGAGACACCACAATTAACGATCTAGGCAATTCTTCGCAAAAAAACTCATGCTTTGAAACACATGGCCTTGATATGAATGAATGTGATGCACCAGTATCAAACAAAACTTTTGCAGGAATAGAGTTAACTGAGAGATTACGCATGATCACTTGAGAAAAATCCTTTGCCTCTACTGCATTCACATGGTTCACCCTTGCAAACTTGGGATTATGCTTCACCAAGGCATTGCCTGGGGGATTGATAGGAGGAGGAGGCGGAAGATGCCGTTGGTTGCACTTGTTGGAATAGTGACCGTTCTAACCACACTTGTGACATGTAATCTCACATAGTGGACAAAAGTTGCGTGGAGGAGGAACAAACGCTGCCTTGGATGCCTGGGGTCTCTGCTGATATCCCGGGTTGGGTGGGAAGAACCATGGCCACCGAACTGCTTTTTCTGCTGAGGAGGACGAAACGGAGGAGGATTTGGCACCCAATACTTCTGCTGCATAGGAACCATCTGAGAGCTGGAAGAAGACGAATATGAATCCCTTGAACGCTTCCTTGTGTTCTCCAACTTGAGCTGAGTTGCATCGACGTTCAAAGCCATGTTGTAAAACTGATCAAACTCACAAGGCTCTTGAAGGACTAGACCTGGCATAAGCTCATCCTTGAGACCACCTCTGAACTGACAGATCATAGCCTCGTCATCTGGAACATCTTGCTTAGCATAGCGGGCCAAATTCTGGAACTTTATGTTGTACTGATAGACAGACTTGCTTCCCTGCTTCAGGTGCCTGAACTTCTCACGCATCTCCTCGACAAAGCTTGTCGGAATGTAATGGGCCCTGAAGTCACGATGGAAATCGTCCCAAGTAACAACATGTTCGCCCCTGGAATCCTTGTACTGATGCCACCAATCAGCTGCCTGACCCTTGAGCTGGAATGATGCAAATCTGATAAAGTCCTCTGGTCTGACATTGCTGCACTCAAAATTCTTACTCACATCACGAAGCCAATCATCAACATCAAAAGTCTGCTCACAACAGGTGAAAGACTTGGGCTGGTTGGCAAGGAACTGGTTGAGTGTCGCAAACTGAGGTTGATTCTGAAAATTCCCTTGAAAGCCTTGCTGACCCTGATCTCTTTCTTGCAACATCCTGAGCAACATCTGAGTGTTTGCATTGGTTGCGGCCATCACAGCTTGCCAAGGTTCCGGAGAAGGAGGCGGTGGTGGGGGTGGTGGAACATCAGCCTGCTCCTCACCACGACCCGGATTCGCGTGAGTTGGTGGATCCATCCTGAAGATGGACAAGAACATCAGCACCTCATTGATATGATGAATTCAATACCTGAATCAAATGCTTGAAAGAATTTCACAAATAACATCACATCCTTCCTACTGAAAAATTAGTAAGAATGCTTTCTTCGGTTTTGTGATAACATCATCAGATATTAGAAGCCACTTGCAATAACACAAAAGTATTGAGCTAATGTTGCTCGGAACAAATGTATATGCCCACATACATCTGAAGAAGATGATGCTAGATAACTAAGAGTTCCCACCTAAGAACTTCCGAAAACTTTCTGGTTATGAAATCTAGTATGGGGGATAAAAGGAGGAAATAACTCACACAACTAGCAAACCTACACCCCAACAGTATCCATCCTTCAACACATAACCAGAGGCTTTCACAAATCCATCTAACTTGAATCCTTGAAAGCACAATGATACTAAACAATGGTGGTACCATAGACGCCTCCCCAGTACAGGGTGACTCCGACCTTATCTCACCACGAAAAGTATTGAGGTAATTCCGAACACTCTTTGTCGTGAGATATCAAGGAAGCTAAATGATAATGATGTGCCCAAAATTCCCTGGAGCTCAACTCCCCGGAAGAAATCAAGTCAGACAGGAGGCACCAAGACAGAACTCTGTCACATCGGTATCATATAGACTCCAAATCCGCATGATCCTAATTTTTTTGAGCGAGAAGAGGAGGAAGAATCAAAATTCCTAAGTCGAATACCTCACCAGAGCATAGAAGAGGAGCAAAAAGAATCCTACACTCCAATGTAACAAGACTCGAAATAGTTTTACTAGACTCGACTAGGCCAAGTTCGATCAAGCAAAGGGCTCCTATGGTCATATGGCTCTGAATACCAACTTGTCACACCCAAGATTCACGCCTATCCATATTAAGGCACAAGGGCCTCAACAAGGGATAGAGGCGCATCTCGACGTTTGGAAGTATAGCATCATTACATCATACGTTTAAGAATAGAGGAGTATATGAGTTGGATTACACTCGCCACATGCTAAATTACAATTCCACACAAGAGTAAAAACATCAATATGAAGACAGAGTCCGACTACGGACGAAAACAAACGATAAAAGAAGATGCAATGATACTATCTTGCTAGCCCCAAAGATCATGACCTCATCTAGATATGTCACGTACATCCTGCCACGTTCCTTGTCATACTCCCACTGGAGCTGCGTCATGTCATCTGTCCCAACCTCATCTGTCCCTGTATTGTTGTAGTAATCTGTGAGCCACAAGGACTCAGCAATCTCGCGCCCGGGTAACGAGACTATTCAAGCTGATAGGTTGGGATGGGGTATGTGTTTAGTTTGCAGCAGCACTAAGCATTTATGGGGGCTAATCTTACGTACCATTAATTAAGTATGTGTTCTACGATAAGAGATCAAATCTAGAATGACCTCTAAGAGATCTTGAACACCTACTTACGTTAATCATAACCCCACCGTGTTCTCTCTCGGTTCATGTTCACGAGCAGAGACGATCACGGTTACTCACACAGTTGGTATATTTTATTAGAACTTACTTCAAGTTAACTATAACCGGGTGTTAAACAAATATCCAAGTTGCCACATAACCCCGGGCATGGCTTTCCGAAAGATTTAACCCTGCAGGGGTGCTCCAACTAGTCCATCATAAATTAACCACACTCCGCGGGAATAACTTCGACCATGGATCTCGTGATCATGCTAGGAACTCCAAAGGAATTCTAACACCTCGAGATAGCCCGAAGAAAGTCAGAGCCCCTCACGCAAGACGCTCAATAAAGGTAAAAGAATTCCAGCAAGAGCGCCTGACGTGTCGACGAACCCGATAAGAGCCGCGTATCTCGTTCTCAGGACACGATCGGATTATCCAGACTTCCGGTAGGCCAAACACAGACTTGCCCCTGGTGGCCACCGGTGGTTGACATTTTCGACCAACACTCATGAGGAGCACTGGCCTGGGTTGTTGATTAATCCATGGGGTTTCAAAGCCCTATGCAAATTTTATCAAGTTATTAAGCAAATGTAGTACCAAAGTGGGGTCTTGCCAAACAAGTTTTAATCTTTACCGAATAAACAAGGGTGTCCCCATAACAACCCCGAGCATGTTAGGAGTGCAAAGTATGGAAACATAACACCGGTAACAAGAATCTATGGCGGTAACAGCAGAACAAAACACCTAGCAAAAGGCCAAGCCTTCCACCAATACCAAGATATATATGTGCATTAATTTAAATAACTGATAATATTGTGATATGCCAAATCCATGTTATCACATGGATACAACCTGCGCCTGCAACTAGGAACGCTATAAGAGGGGCTGAGCAGCGGTAACTTAGCCAATCAAAGGTTTCTAGGAGGTGGAGGGATTAGAGGCTATCATGGCATTGTAGGAGGCTTGATATTCAAGTGTTAGGTAGCACAATAGTAACGATAAGAGTGAGACAACTAGCAAGCAAAAATAGTATCAGGATCCAGGTACGGTCATCTTGCCTGTTGGTTCTTCAGTGAAACAAGTAGCGGGATCCTCATAGTTGTACTCGCCTGGATCTTCGTACCTAGGTTCAACATTCACATCTACCCAAAAGAAACAACAAGAATAAACAAGCAACCAAGGTGCAATGCACACGCAAGAATTATGCATGATTATGTGAATAGTTTTAGCATGGCAATCCTAACTAGTCATGTTTCACATGCAAAGGATTGGTTATTGATGAATTTGGATAGAACCTTATGTTAACTTATTTAGACATGCATGAACATGGCAAATATGGATGCATCATGCAAAAAACTATACAAATGCATATGTAGAACGTAAGAACCGGAGTGACAGTTCTCACGCTACGCTCACGACAAGATACGAAGGCAAAACACAAGACAAGAAGGCCCTGGGATATTCCTTGGCATTCCAAGGTCGCCACTGGTTAGGCGATGCAAAACCAACCACAATAAAGCCAAATATCAAGAAATTCCATGGAGTATAGCTCCCACAAGTCACAAAACACTAAAACAAACAATCTGCCACAAAGCAGCAGCATAGCAACTTTCACAGCAAATAACTTGAGCTACAGGAAGTCTCTAGCCACAAACAAGCTATTTACAGAAACTACATAACATGTTTATCAACTTATCCAACTACACAATCTGGAATGGAGGTACACATCAATAAGCATCAAGCTCACAAGTTGGCATGATGAAACAGAATTCTGGGAGTTAGTGAAAATAACAGTTTTCTGGAATGTGAGTTAATCTGATAGCAAGTTGACAGCAGAAACTAATGGTGTTAGATACCACATCATGGCATGAAAATTAACAATATTCTAGAAGACAAGATATACTTCAAATCACTAGCACTGAGCTTGAGCTAATTCTCAACATATCACAAGATAGCAACCACTCTTCATGGCATAAAAATAACAGTAGATTCTCAGACTTAGAAATATTTGGCATGGTTGAAAACAACAACATTTTAGTAGCTACTTTAGAGCATGGTTCCCACTCATTTTCAAGTTTATCATGACAAAGATAAATACCATGGCATTCTACACATCAAAGACTACCAAATTCAGGTTGGCACAAACATCATAGCATGCATGGATTAAACATGACAAAAATGACAAAATGGCATTATGAGATAAAATGACATTTTGTCAAACTTGCTCAAATGACCAAACCAATTGCACCAATGAATTGAGATTTTTCTACCCCAAATTCATTTATCATACTCCTATATTCACATGGGGCATCATGACAAAAACTACATAGCAAAAAGACATACATACGTGAGGAACTTCACGGCGCCGGGAGCTCTCTCTTCTCACTGACTCTGATGGGGTGACGACGGGGCAGGTTGCCATCAGGGAACCAGGCTAGGCTGCTTCGCTAGCCGATGGGCCACCAGGGAGAAAACAAAGGCCCATCACACTCTCTCACATAGAAAACAAACACAACAGGTTTTTCCCTATACCTTAAACAGCCACAACAAAAATAAAACCCCCAGAGGATAAAGAAGTATTTTTTTGCAAAACAAAAATACTTTTGCATTCAAGGAAATAAGACCTATTTTATAAAATTAGTTAGTTGATTTTTATCTCAATTAAATTAAATGGTTTTATTAACCAACAACCTCTTGTAATTTTAAGCCCCAATAACATAAAGCACAAAACATCAAAAGACCAACACAGATGGACTTAGAATATTGTTGACTACCTCCTGAACATTTTAAACAAATTTAATTTAGCAATTAATTCTGTTGATTATGATAATGGAATAAAAGAGATATAGGTTGGGTTTTTTGAAAAGAATATAGAGGGGGAAGGAGATTGTGCTCACTCAAACCACACATCCACAACAACACTCACAGCACTACAAGGTCAAGAGGCACATCACAAAACAATATGCATGGCATGATGATGATATGCATGATGCAAGATGCATGAACAAGACATGGCAAATATCAAACTCATTTCATTCACCATCTGACATATGGGTTCACATAGGTTACAAGCCATAAAAGGTAGGGCCAACACTTGGGATATAACATTAATGAACTCTTCGGGAAAAGAAAAGGATAAACGAAATTACCAAATGACTAAACTGCGCATAGGGCACGAGACATCAACTGGGCCGACCCATTGGCTCGGCCTGGCGGGCGACACCGAAGGATTATATTCAGAAAGCCGCTTCCGCTGCGGAATGTGCAAATACCTGAGGCCATTTCCACTTAAAAATGTCGGGCCCGACCTTTGGCGTCCGACAAGTGGGCCCCGCTGGCAGGCCTTCTCCCACCTCCCGCTCGAGCCAGGGCACTATAGGGAGGCAGGGCAGAGAGCACGTTGGCACCCGATCCGGGGGCCCCGGCCACTTCCGGTGATGCTCCGGCCATCATAGTGCTCACGACAGGGTGTCGCGTTTGACTAGGCTGCCCTCACGCACAGGAGAGGTCGCAGCTGAGCACGGCTTCCACCACAACAAAGGATGCCACTGGCTATCGTGGGCACAGTGCTGCGGCCGTCGAGAGGAGAGAAATGGGTCAAGGGTAGAAGGGTGGAGGCGTAGGAGGGGCTCGGTGAGGCTGAGGAGAGATAAGGGGGGCCAGGGAGCACCAATTTTGAGGAGGGGCTGCCAGCAAAGCTTCGACCATTGTCGTCAATGCAGAGGATGTGAGGCGATTGGGAAGGTCCAGGAGGTTCAAGGTAGGCAGAGAGAGCTCGGGGGATAAGTGGGGGTCTCACGGACGAGCTTTTAGGCGGGGGCGACGAGAGAGTGCTTCAGCTCGCCTCGGATGCTCTCGGACGAGGAGAGCACGTGCATCTCGGCTGCCTTGGAAGCATGCGCGCATCGGGGAGGGGCATGGGAGGCAAGGAGGGATTCCCTGGTGCGCGTGGATGCCCTGCCATAGCCGGCCACGAGCTACAGGACAACTCATGTCGGGAGAGCGCAGTTTCTGCATGCCCATTGCGTGGTCACCACGCTAAGGCATGTCCCTAGAGTCGTTTTGGTCATCCAAAGCTGTCTGGAGTGTGAGGCATGCATGTAGGATAGCATTGATGAAGTGTCAAGGTAAATGGAGCCGTGTGCGGGTGGTTTATACTATGGGTAAGGTTTCAACAGAAAAGTTGGGGTTCATCCAAAGTGTTGTTACTGTTGGACACTTGGGGTTAAACCTTGTCCACCGGTCTTAGTCACGGAAGGACTACATGTACACCAACTGTCAGCTCATGCAGGTAAGTGAATAGGGTACTTGTATTACAAAGCTGTATTTGCTGCCAAAATCTAGTTTTGGATAAACTGCTCACATCTTCCATATGAGCCTGTCATTTTTGGGTGTGGAAAGATGAATTAGCATACTAGAGATGTTGTGGAAAAACTTGGGGGCATTTTCATGAACAGAATAATGAGAGGGAGGAAGAACAGGGGCAGCCATGGTAAAATGAGGGAGTGAATAAGGGAGTTA
Source organism: Hordeum marinum (assembly GCA_022496015.1). Taxonomy (NCBI): domain Eukaryota; kingdom Viridiplantae; phylum Streptophyta; class Magnoliopsida; order Poales; family Poaceae; genus Hordeum; species Hordeum marinum. The sequence goes on along the minus strand of CM039675.1, from coordinate 391,689,085 downwards.
CCCCCCAAATAATTGAGCAGAGGCCATGGCAAGGTTACTGGGTGTATAAGGGGGCTAGCCCATGCTATGGTAAAAACTTGGAGACAAGGAGAATCTTTTTGGGTCCACTTTCTTTGTCCACAAGCTTATGGATGAAAGTGTTTGTGTTGTAGTTGGGCTGGTCAAAGGAATCCTATGGACTAGAGATTCACCATGGGTAAATGGTAAGTCCATTTGGTCCTGATCACAAGTTTTCAGCTTAATTGAAGAAAGTTGATACTGCAAACTTAGTAAACCCTAAAAATGGGTAGAAATGGAGTTTCCTAGATCTATCTAAGCAAAACTATTCTCCTTGATGTATCACTTAGTGTGGTGACATAATTTTTGAACCAAATCAACTGGGATTGATATGAAACTTGGCAATATGATCAAATATGTCATATTTGACATGATGGAATTTGCTTGGCTTTATTTTAGAATATGTATTATAGAAATATTTCGAACGCTTGAAATAGGCAGAAATGGTTTTGAAGGGTTTTGTCCAATATTTTGAACATGACCAGGTCTTTAAACTCTTATATATGGACAATATATGTATAGTGAGTTTTCCTAAATTTTATCAAATATTTTGAAAGCATAAGAATAATTTTTCCTAATAAAAGATCATTTCTAGCCTTAAGAAAAAGCCTTTAAATAAAATAAGAAAATAATCTTTAAAAATAATATTTTGTGCTTTTGGGAAGTTATGTATATATATTAGGTTCCAAATATATCCTTTGGGGAAAATATTCCACCCAATTTGAGGACTTGTAGTACATGTTGGAAATATGCCCTAGAGGCAATAATAAATTAGTTATTATCATATTTTCTTGTTCATGATAATTGTTTATTATCCATGCTAGAATTGTAATGATCGAAAACTCAAATACATGTGTGGATACATAGACAACACCATGTCCCTAGTATGCCTCTAATAGACTAGCTCGTTAATGAAAGATGGTCAAGGTTTCCTAGCCATGGACATGAGATTTCATTTGATAATGGGGTCACATCATTAGGAGAATGATGTGATGGACTAGACCCAAACTATAAACATAGCATATGAAAGTGTCAGTTTATTGCTATGGTGTTTTGCATGTCAAGTATCTGTTCCTATGACCATGAGATCATGCAACTCACTGAGACCGGAGGAGTACCTTGTGTGTATCAAACGCCGCAACATAACTGGGTGACTATAAAGGTGCTCGACAGGTATCTCCAAGGGTGTCTATTGGGTTGGCATGGATCAAGAATAGGATTTGTTACTCCGTGTGACGGAGAGGTATCTCAGGGCCCACTCGGTAGTACAACATCACTATAAGCCTTGCAAGAAATATGACTAAAGATTTAGCCACGTGATCTTGTATTACGGAATGAGTAAATAGACTTGTCGATAACGAGATTGAACTAGGTGTGGAGATACTGCCGATCAAATCTCGGGCAAGTAACATACCGAAGAACAAAGGGAACATCATACATGATTAACTGAATCCTTGACATGGAGGTTCAACCGATAAAGATCTTTGTATAATATGTAGGAATCAATATGGGCATCCAGGTCCCGCTATTGGTTATTGACCATAGAGGTGTCTTGGTCATGTCTACATAGTTCTCGAACCCGCAGGGTGTGCAGACTTAACATTCTATGATGTTTAGGTAGTATTGAGTTATATGTGTTGGTGACCGAAGGTTTTTCGAAGTCCCGGATGAGATCCCAGATGTGACGAGGAACTCTAGAATGGCCCGGAGGTGAAGATCGATATATAGGACGAAGGGAATCGGAGTCCGGTAATGTTCCGGGGGTACCAGGTTGTGACGAGGAGTACCGAAAGGTGTTTCGGGGGGCCCCGACAAGTGTTGGGGGGGTTGCATGGGCCAAGAGGTGGGGGCACAGCAGCCCACAAGGGATCTGGGCGCCACCCAAACCCTACCAACTTTGACCAAGGGTGGGGTAGCCTGTCTAAGGGGCTGCCACTAGGTAACTTGGGGGCCAAGCCACCCTAGGGTTTCCCTAGAGGGCGCCCCCCTCTACCTTGGCCGCCACTCCCTAGATGGGATCTAGGGTGCCCCACCTCCTCCTCTCCTCATATATATAGTGGAGGGAGAGAGAGAGAGGGCAGCCCACCTGAAAAGCCATGTGCTGCCCTCTCTCCCTCTAGATAGCTTCTCCTCTAGATGTGTTCGGTACGGCTTAGAGAAGCTCTACCGAATCAGCTCCACCACCACCGCCACCATGCCGTTGTGCTACTAGAGAACTCATATACCTCTCCACCCTCGCTTGCTAGATCAAGGAGGTGGAGATCGTCATCGAGCTGTACGTGTGCTGAATGCGGAGGTGTCGTCCGTTCAGCACTAGATCGGAAGGATCGCGATTGGATCGCGGGACGGCTCGTGATTGGATCGCGGGATGGATCATGATGGGATCGCGGGACGGCTAGCGATTTGGATTGCAAAGACGTTCAACTACATCAACAGTGTTACTCAATGCTTCCCGCTTAGCGATCTGCAAGGGTATGTAGATCCACTCTCCCACTCATAGATGCTCATCAACATGGATAGATCTTACGTGTGCGTAGGTTTTTTTGTTTCCCGAGCAACATTCCCCAACAGTGGTATTAGAGCTAGGTATATGCATATATGAGATCATGAGTTGAACACAAAGGAGTTTGTGGGCGTTGATGCTCAGATTGCTTTCTCCCTTGGCCTTTTCTTGATTCAGCAGTATTATGGGAAGAAGCGGCCCGGACCAACCGTACTCATCCACGTACGAGAGACCGTTTCCTTCGACTGACATTTGACTTTGTTTCATAAAGATGGCTGGCGGGTATCTATCTCTCCTACTCTAGTTGGATCAGATTCGACAAAGGCGGTCCTTGAGAAGGTTGAATAGCAATTTGTGTATCACCGTTGTGGTTTTGCGTAGGTAAGAATCATTCTTGCTAGATACCTGTAGCAGCCACGTAAAACATGCAGCGACAATTAGAGGACGTCTAACTTGTTTTTGCATGGTATGTTGTGATGTGATATGGCCAATTACATGATGAGATATATGTGATGTATCAGATGGTCATGTTTTGTATAGAATATCATGACTTGCATGTCGATGAGTACGGCAACTGCGGGAGCCATAGGGTTGTATTTAATTATTGTATGACCTGCATGTCAATCATTAAGCGCTATGTAATTCTTTACTTTATCGCTAAGCGGTAGCAATAGTAGTAGAAGCATGGTGGGCGCAACAACCCCGATGGCGACATATTGATGGAGATAGATGATGGAGATCATGGTGTCATGCCAGTGACGACGGAGATCATGCCGGTGCTTTAAGGATGGAGATCAAAAGCACAAGATCATGGACATATCATGTCACTTATGATTTGCATGTGATATTAGTCCTTGTATGCACCTTGTTTTGCTTAGCACGACGGTAGCATTATAAGGTGATTGCTCACTTAAATTTCAAGATAAATTGTGTTCTCCCTGAGTGTGCACCATTGTGGAAGTTCGTCGTGTTGAGACATCATGTGATGATCTGGTGTGATAAACTCTATGTTCAGATATAACAGATGCAAGCCAGTGTTGCACATGCAGAAGACTCAGGTTAAACTTGACGAGCCTAGCATATATAGACATGGCTTTGTAACACAAGAGACCGAAAGGTTGAACATGAGTCATATAGTAGATATGATCAACATGATGATGTTCACCATTGAAACCACCTCAACTCACGTGATGGTCGGACTTGAGTTGGTGAATTTGGATCATGTATCACTCGAATGACCGGAGGGATGTCAATTTGAGTGGGAGTTCTTAAGTAATATGATCAATTGAACTCATTTGTCATGAACATAGTCTAAATTTGTCTTTGCAAACTTATGTTGTGGATCGATAGCTCGCGGTGTAGCTCCCCTATGTTTTTAAATACGTTCCGAGAGAAAATAGAGTGGAAAGATAATTCTAGCAATTATGTGGACTAGATCCGTGATTAGAGGATTGTCCATAGTTGCTGCACAGAAGGCTTATGTCCATGATGCACCGCTTAGTGCACCACCCTCTCAAGCATCGTTTGTAGATGTTGTGAACATCTGATAGGCACGTTCTGATGAATACTTGATAGTGTAATGCGTCATGCATTACGGTTTAGAATCAAGGATCCAAAATGTTTTGAACATCACAGAACATATGAGATGTTCTAAGAGCTGAAATTTGGATCTCAGGCTCGTGCCCGTGTTGAGAGGTATGAGACCTCCAACAATATTCTTTGCCTGTAAGATGAAGGAGAGTAGCTCAATCAGTGAGCATGTGCTCAAATTGTCTGGGTGCTAAAATCACTTGAATTGAGTGGGAGTTAATCTTCCAAATAAGATAGTGATTAATATAGTTCTCCAAGTCACTGCCACCAAGGTATTTGAGCTTCGTGATGAACTATAACATGCCAGCGATGGATAAGATGATCCCTGATTTGTTCGCGATGTTTGACACCGTGAAGGAAGAACTGAAGAAGGAGCATCAAGTGTTGAGGTTGAGTAAAACCACTAGTTTCAAGAAGGGCAAGGGAAAGAAGGGAAACACTTTAGGAATGGCAAGCCAGTTACCACTCTAGTGAAGAAACCCAAGGTTGAACCCAAACCCGAGACTAGGTGCTTCTATTGTGAGGAGAACGGTCGCTGAAGCGGAACAACCCTAGATACTTGGTAGATAAGAAGGCTGGCAACATCAAATGAAGTATATTTGATATATGTGTTATTGATGTGTACCTTGATATTACTCCTAGTAGCACATGGGTATTAGATACCGGTTCGGTTGCTAAATATTAGTAACTCAAAATAAAAGCTACGGAATAATCGGGGGCTAGCTAAGGGTGAGGTGAAGATGAGTGTTGGAAGTGTTTACAAGGTTGATATGATCACCATCGCACGCTCTCTCTACCTTCGAGATTAGTGATGAACCTAAATAAATGATATTTGGTGTTTATGTCGAGAATGAACGTGATTAGATCGTGTTTATTGCAATACGGCTACTCATTTAACTTAGAGAATAATGGTTATTCTCTTTACATGAATAATACCTTCAATGGTCATCCACCCAATGAGAATGGTTTATTGAATCTTGATCGTAGTGATACACATGTTCATAACATTGATGCCAAAAGATACACAGTTAATAACGATAGTACCACATACTGGTGGCACTGCCGCTAAATGTCATATTGGTGTAAAGCGCATGAAGAAACTCCATGTAGATGGATCTTCGGACTCATTCGATTTCAAATCGGTTGAGGCATGCGGGCCATGCCTCTTGGGCAAGAATACTGAAACCCCGTTTTCTAGTATGATGGAGTGGGGAAGTGACTTATTGGAAATGATACATGTTGATGTATGCGGTCTAATGAGTGTTGTAGCATGCAGTGGATATCGTTATTTTCTAACCTTCACTGATGATTTGAGTATATATGGGCATATTTACTTAATGAAGCGCAAGTCTGAAACGTTTGAAAAGTTCAAGAAAATTCAGAGTGAAGTTTGAGATCATCGTGGCAAGAAGATAAAAATGTCTGCGATATGATCATGGAGGTGAATATCTGAGTTACGAGTTTGGTATACAACTTAAGACAATGTGGAAGTTGTTTCCCAACTCACTACACTAGGAACACCATAGTGTGTTGGTGTGTCCGAACGTCATAGTCGTGCTCTATTGGATATGGTGCATGCTATGATGTCTCTTATCATTTTGCCACTATCATTTTGAGGTTATGCATTAGAGATAACTACATTCACTTGAAATAGGGCACCATCTAAATCCACCGATATAACACCATATGAATTATGGTTTGGCAAAAACCTAAGCTGTCATTTCTCAAAGTTTGGGGATGCGACGCTTATGTCTGATGAGCTCGAACCCAAAGCGGAAAGGTGCATCTTCATATGATACGCTAAGCTAATAGTTGGGTATACCTTCTGTTGGGGGAACATTGCATGGGAAACAAAAAATTTCCTACACACATGCAAGATCTATCTAGGGTGATGAGCATCTACGAGAGGGAGAGTGGATCTACATACCCTTGTAGATTGCTAAGTGGGAAGCATTAAGAAACGCGGTTGATGTAGTCGAACGTCTTTGCGATCCAAGTCGCCGAGCGTCCCGTGATCCCATCACGATCCATCTCGCGATGCAATCATGATCCGTCCCGTGATGCCATCACGATTCGTCTCGCGACCCAATCGCGAATCGTCTCGCGATGTTGATCACGGTCCTTCCGATCTAGCACCGACCGGACGGCACCTCCGCGCTCAGCACACGTACATATCGATGACGATCTCCGCCTTCTTGATCCAGCAAGAGGGAGCGGAGATGTAGATAAGTTCTCCGGCAGCACAACGGCATGGTGGCGGTGGTGGTGAACAAATCCTGCAGGGCTTCGCCTAAAGCACCATAGAACTAATCTAGAGGAGAAACAGATCTAGAGGAAGAAGAAGGCAGCACGTGGCAATTAGGGTTAGCTTTCGCCTCTAAATCCTTTTGTATATATAGGAGGGAGGGACTGGAGGAGGCAGCCTCAAACCCTCAAGGTTTTCTCGAAATTGGAGGTGGAGGAGTCCTACTCCAATCCTATTAAGAGTAGGATTCCTCCTTTCCACTTGGAAACTCTTTCCACCTCTCCACCTCTTGGTTTTTCCCACCCCTAGCCTCATGGGCCTTAGTGGGGGATTAGACCGGCCCACCAGGGGCTGGTTTGACTCCTCCCACATCCCATGAGGTCCTTTGGGTCGAGACACCCCTTCCGATGGTCCGCCGGCACCCTCCCGACACTCCCGGAACAATACCGATGAGCCCAAAACTTTTCCGGTGACCAAAACAGCACTTCCTATATATCAATCTTTACCTCTGGACTATTCTGGAGCTCCTCGCGATGTCCGAGATCTCATCCGGGACTCCGAAAAACCTTCGGTCACCACAATACATAACTCTGTACTACCTAAACGTCATCAAACATTAAGTGTGCAGACCCTGTGGGTTCGAGAACTATGTAGACATGACCGAGACACCTCTACGGTCAATAACCAATAGCGGGACCTAGATCCATATTGGTTCCTACATATTCTACGAAGATCTTTATCGGTTGAACCTCTGTGTCAAGGATTTAGTTAATCCCGTATGATGTTTCCTTTGTTCTTTGGTATGTTACTTTCTCGAGATTTGATCGTCGGTATCTCCATACCTAGTTCAATCTCGTTACCGGCAAGTCTCTTTATTCGTTCCGTAATACAAGATCTCGCAGCTAACTCTTTAGTCACATTGCTTGCAAGGCTTATAGTGATGTTGTATTACCGAGTGGGCCCCGAGATACGTCTCCGTCACACGGAGTAAAAAATCCCAGTCTTGATCCATGCCAACCCAACAGACACCCTCGAAGATACCTGTAGAGCATCTTTATAGTCACTCAGTTATGTTGCGACATTTGATACACACAAGGTACTCCTACAGTGTCACTGAGTTGCATGATCTCCTTGTCATAGGAACAAATAATTGACATGCAGAAAACAGTAGCAATAAACTGACATGATCAAAGCTACATTTGTAGTTTGGGTCTTGTCCATCACATCATTCTCCTAATGATGTGATCCCATTATCAAATGACATCACATGTCCATGACTAGGAAACCATAGCCATCTTTGATCAACGAGCTAGTCTATAGAGGCATACTAGGGACATGGTGTTGTCTATGTATCCACACATGTATCTGAGTTTCCGATCAATACAATTATAGCATGGATAATAAACGATTATCATGAACAAGGAAATACAATAATAACCAATTTATTATTACCTCTAGGGCATATTTCCAACAGTCTCCCACTTGCACTAGAGTCAATAATCTAGTTCACATTGCCATGTGATTTGCATTGTTGTGAATCTAACACCCAATGAGTTCTGGGGATCGATCATGCTTTGCATGTAAGAGAGCTCTTTTAGTCAATGGGTCTGCGACATTCAGATCCGTGTGTACTTTGAAAATCTCTATGTCATACTGTAGACACTGCTACCACACTCCACTTGGAGCTATTCCAAATGGCTGCTCCACTATACGTATCCGGATTCCTAGTAAGAGTCATCCGGATTGGTGTTAAAGCTTGCATCGACATAACTCTTCACGACAAACTCTTTATCACCTCCATAATCGAGAAACATTTCCTTGGTCTTTTACTTACTAAGGATAATCTTGACTGCTTTTCAGTGATCCACTCCTGGATCACTCTTGTACCCTTTGACAGAGTCATGGCAAGGCACACACACGTGCGGTACACAGCATGGCATACTATATATAGGGCCTATGGCTAAAGCATAGGGGACGACCTTTGTCCTTTCTCTTTCTTCTGTCGTGGTTAAGATTTCAGTCTTACTCAACCTCACACCTTACAAATCAGGCAAGAACTCTTTCTCTAACTAATCCGTTTTGAACTCTTTCAAAATCTTGTCAAGGTATGTACTCATTGAAAGTCTCATCAAGCATCTATAGTGGTTAAGATTAGAGTCTTACTCAATTAAGTACCTTTATCCAGGTCTTCCTTTGAAAAACTCTTTGCAAACAACCCTTTATGCTTTCCAGAAATTCTACATCATTTTTCGACCAAGAATATGTCATCCACATATGCTTATCAGAAATTCTATAGTGCTCGCACTCACTTTATTGTAAATACAAGTTTCTCATAAACTTTGTATAGACTCAAAAACTTTTATCACCTCATCAAAGCATATATTGCAACTCTGAGATGCTTGCTCCAGCCCATAGACGGATTGCTGGAGCTCGCACACCTTTTAGCATCCTTAGGACTGACAAAATCTTCTGGTTATATCTCATACAACTTTTCCTCAAGGAAGGAAACGATGTTTCGGCATCCATCTGCCAGATTTCATAATTGAAAAACATAGCAACTGCTAACATAATTCCAACAGACTTGAGCATCTCTACGAGTGAGAAAGTCTCATCACAGTCAACTCCTTGAACTTGTCGGATACTTCTTTGTGACAAGTTGAGCTTTATAAATGGTGACATTTACCATTAGCATGTGTCTTCATCTTAAAGGTACATTTTTACTCGATGACCTGCCATCCAATGAGCAAGTCTACCAAAGTCTATACTTGGTTTTCATACATGGATCCTTTCTCGGATTTGATGTCCTCTAACCATTTGTCAGAATCTGACCACATCATCGCTTCTCCATATCTCGTAGGTTTAGCGTTGTCCAACAACATGACCTCCAAGACAGGGTTGTCATACCACTCAGGAGCAGTACGCGTCCTTGTCGAACTACGAGGTTTGATAGTAACTTGATTCAAAGCTTCATGATCATCATCATTTAATTCCTCTTCAAGTGACGTAGGTTTCACAGAAACATCTTTCTACGCTACGCTACTCTCTGGTTGAAACAAAGGTTCAACAACCTCATCAAATTCTATCTTCCTGCCACTCAGTTCTTTCAAGAGAAACTTTTTATCGAGAAAGGACCCAGTTTTAGCAACAAACACTTTGTACTTGGATCTAAGATAGAAGGTATACCCAACTGTTCTTAGGGTATCTTATGAAGATGCATTTTTCTGCTTTGGGTTCGAGCTTATCACACATAAGTGTCGCATTCTCACACTCTAAGAAATGACAGCTTAGGTTTCTGCCAAACCATATGGTGTCATCTCAACGGATTTAGATGGTGCCCTATTTAAAGTGAATGTGGTTGTCTCTAATGCATAACCCTAAAATGATAGTGGCAAAATGATAAGAGACATCATAATTCGCACCATATCCAATAGAGCACGACTGCGACGTATGGACACACCATCACACTATGGTGTTCAAGGTGGCGTGAGTTGTGAAACAACTTTCACATTGTCTTAAGTTGTATACCAAACTCGTAACTCGGATATTCACGTCCATGATCATATCGTAGACATTTTATCTTCTTGTCACGATGATGTCAAACTTCACTCTGATTCTACTTGAACTTTTCAAATGATTAAGACTTGTGTTTCATTATGTAAATATACACTATATCTATTCAAATCATCAGTGAAGGTAAGAAAATAACGATATCCACCATTCGCTACAACACTCATTGGAACGTATACATCAATATATATCATTTCCAATAAGTTACTAGCCCGCTCCATCAAGCTGAAAATGGGGTTTGTAGCCATCTTGCCCAAGAGGCATGGCCCGCATGTCTCAACCGATACAAAACCGAATGAGTCCAAAGATCCATCAACATGGAGTTACTTCATGCAATTTATACCAATATGGCATTTAGCGGCAATGCCACAATTATGTGGTACTATCATTATTAATTTTGTATCTTTTGGCACCAATGTTATGAACATGTGTATTACTACGATCAAGATTCAACAAACCATTCTCACTAGGTGCATGACCATTGAAGGTATTATTCATGTAAAGAGAATAACCATTCTTCTCTAACTTAAATGAGTAGTCGTATTGAAATAAACACGATCTAATCATGTTCATGCTTAACGCAAACACCAAATATCATTTATTTAGGTTCATCATCCGGAAGGTATGGAGATCGTGCGATGTTGATCACATCAACCATGGAAACATTTCCAACATACATCATCGCCTCACCCTTAGCTAGCCTCTAATTATTCCGTAGAATTTATTTTGAGTTACAAACATTTAGCAACCGAACCAGCATCCTATACCCATGTGCTACTAGGATTACTAGCTAGGTACACATCAATAACACATATATCAAAATATACTTATGTCGATGTTGCCAGCCTTCTTATCCACCAAGTATCTAGGGTTGTTCCGCTTTAGCGACCGCTCTCCTCATAATAGAAGCACTTAGTCTTGGGTTTGGGTTCAACTTTGGGTTGCTTCACTGGAACAGCAACTGACTTGCCATCCATGAAGTTTCCCTTCTTGCCCTTGCCCTTCTCGGAACTACTGGTTTTACTAACCATCAACACTTGATGCTCCTTTTTGATTTCTACCTTCGCAGTTTCAAACATCGCGAACAGCTTAGGGATCATTATTTCCATCCCTGGCATTTTATAGTTCATCATCAAGTTCTAGTAGCTTAGTGACAGTGACTTGGAAAACTATATTAATCACTTTCTTATCTGGAAGATCAACTCCCACTCGATTCAAGCGATTGTAGAACCTAGACAATATGAGCACATGCTCATCGACTGAGCTATTCTCCTCATCTTGCAGGCAAAGAATCTTGTTGGAGATCTCATATCTCACAACATGGACATGATCCTGAGATCCCAATTTTAGCTCTTAGAACACCTCATATGTTCCATGACGTTCAAAACGTTTTTGGAGCGTCAAATCTAAGTTGTAAAGCATGACGCACTAAACTATCAAGTAGACATCGGAACGTGCCTGTTCGATGTTCACAACATCTACAGACGAAGCTAGAGGGGGATGGCGCATCGAGCGGTGCATTAAGGACATAAGCCTTCTGTGCAACAATGAGGACAATCCTCAGATCACGGGCCCAGTCCGCAATATTGCTACCATCATCTTTCAACTCTATTTCTCTAGGAAAATATAAAAATTCAAGGGAGCTACAGCGTGAGCTAGTAATTTACAACATAATTTGCAAAGACACTACTGACTATGTTCATGATAATGAGTTCAATTAATCATATTACTTAAGAACTCCCACTCAAATTGACATCCCTACGGTCACTCGAGTAATACATGATCCATATTCACCAACTCAAGTTCGATCATCATGTGAGTTGAGGTGGTTTCAATGGTGAACATCATCATGGTGATCATATATACTATATGACTCATCTTCGACCTTTTGCTCTCTTGTGTTCTGAGGCCATGTTTGTACATGCTAGGCTCGTCAAGTTTAACCCAAGTGTTCTGCACGTGCAACACTGGCTTGCACCCGTTGTATGTGAACGTAGAGTCTATCACACCCGATCATCACATGGTGTCTTTCGCAATGGTGCAAACTCACGAAGAACACAATTTTACCTTGAAATTTAAGTGAGGGATCACCTTATAATGCTACCGTCTTCCTAAGCAAAACAAGGTGCATAAAAGGATTAACATCACATGCAAATCATAAGTGACATGATATGGCCATGAACTTGTGCTTTTGATCTCCATCTTTAAAGCACCGGCATGATCTCCATCATCACCGGCATGACACCATGATCTCCATCATCTTGATCTCCATCAACGTGTCGCCATCGGCGTTGTCGTGCCCACCATTCTTCTACTACTACTGCTACCGCTTAGCAATAAAGTAAAGCATTACATAGCGCTTATGATTGACACACAGATCATACAATAATTAAAGACAACCCTATGACTCCTGTCAGTTGCTGTACTCATTGACATTCAAGTCGTGATATTCTATACAACACATGATCATCTCATACATCAGATATGTCTCATCATGTAATTGGCCATATCACATCACAACATACCCTCCAAAAACGAGTTAGATTTCCTCAAATTGTTGTTGCAAGTTTTATGTGGCTGCTATGGGTATCTAGCAAGAACAATTCTCACCTATGCAAAACCACAACGGTGATACATAAATTTCTATTCAACCTTCTCAAGGACCGCCTTTGTCGAATCCGATCCAACTAAAGTAGGAGAAACAGACACCTACCAGCCATCTTTGTGCAACGAAGTTACACGTCAGTCGATGGAACCGGTCTCTCGTAAGTGTACGAGCGAGGTTGGTCCGGGCCCATTCATCCCGCAATACTGCTAAACCAAAACACGAGCAAGGGAGTAAGCAAGCTAAGCATCAATGCCCAGAAACTCCTTTGTGTTCTACTCGAGATCTCATCTACACATATACCTAGCTCATGATGCCACTATTGGGGAATGTTGCATGGGACACAAAAAATTTCCTACGCACATACAAGATCTATCCATGGTGATGAGCATCTACGAGAGGGAGAGTGGATCTACATACCCTTGTAGATCGCTAAGAGGGAAGCGTTAAGAAATGCGGTTGATGTAGTCGAACGTCTTTGCGATCCAATTCACCGTGCGTCCTGCGATCCCATCATGATCCATCTCACGATCCAATCACGATCCGTCCTGTGATCCCATCACGATCCGTCCCGCGATCCAATCATGAATCGTCTCGCGATCATGATCGCGAGATCGGCGCTAGATCGGAAGGACTATGATCAAGATCGCGAGACGATTCATGATTGGATCGCGGGACGGATCGTGATGGGATCCCAGGACGGATCATGATTGGATCGTGGGACGGCTAGCGATTTGGATTGTGAAGACGTTCGACTACATCAACCGTGTTACTCAACGCTTCCTGCTTAGCGATCTACAATGGTATGTAGATCGACTCTCCCTCTCGTAGATGCTCATCACCATGGATAGATCTTGCGTGTGCGTAAGAAATTTTTTGTTTCCCTTGCAACGTTCCCCAATAGTACAAGCCTCAGTTCAGCGGTTTTTGAAAACCTAAATTGAATAAAACCTTTTTTGGCCAAAATTATATTTGACAAAATAGTTTTAGGTCCTATACACATGGTATGATCATTAGACAAGAGTTTAGATCAAGGAAAAGAGTTTTGAGAGTAGGAGGGACTTTTATGAATATAGAGCACAAGCAAGCAATCAAACAAGAAAGCAAATAGCACACAAGTCAAGCATTCATATGCACTCCAAAAAGTTTTAATTGGCCCTGGTTTTTGAGTCATGTTAACTTAGTCATGAGGCAAATCATGGGGTCTGACATCCTATTAGAAACTAAGGGATATTAAGGTGTCATTTTAATAGAGAACCAGAACAAAGCATTAACACATCGTGAATACATGAACTCCTCAAACTATGGAAATCTTCAGAAATAATTTGAATTATTGTCACCTTGGGGTATGCAGATCAAGATACATAATAGGTGTATATAACTTGCAAGATAGGATCCAAATAACTCTTATATTCATGAAAACATAATAGGTTAAGATCTGAAATCATGGCACTTGGGCCCTAGTGACAAGTATTAAGCATAGCAAGTCATAGAAGCATCAATCTCATTACACAATGGACACCAAGCATCGAGCCCTATCAAACTTAACTCAACTACATGATCAATATCATCCAATCCCACCATGTTGCAGCAAGCCTACAAGGTAATTACTCACTCCGAGTTGTGAGCATCATTGCGGTGTTGATGAAGAAGGGTTGGGGATGATGATGACGACGATTCCCCCTCTCCGTAGCCGCAAACGGACTCCAGATCAGCCATCCCGAGGAAGAATAGGAGGTGGCGGTGGCTTCGTGTCGTAAAACGCGATGAAATCTTCTTTCTGATTTTTTCTATGAAGATGTGAATTTATAGGAGTGGAATTAGGGTTGGAGGAGCCATGTGGCCCCCACAAGCCATCAGGGCACACCTTTTGGGCTTGTGGCCAACAGGCAGCCGCCCTCCAGTGGATCTTCGCTCCATAATTCATTATATTTTCAAAAAATTATTCACAAAAAGTTTTGTCAGATTCCAGGAACTTTTATTTCTGCACAAAAGTAACACCAAAGTAGTTCTGCTGAAAACAACGTCAGTCAGGGTTAGTTCCAGTTAAGTCATGCAAATTAGAGTCAAAAACTAGATGAAAAGTGTTTGGGAAAGTAGATACATTGGAGATGTATCAACTCCCCCAATCTTAAGTCATTGCATGTCCTCAAGAAATTCAGTTGATAGACCGAAAGTGATAAAGAAAACTTTTACAAACTCTTTTGTTCTCACTGTTATACACATTCTTAGCTACTGTTCAAGCTTCCAGCATACATCGTAAATAACCACATCGAGATAACAATTAAACATCATATTTACTCATAACAATACATAACCAACTAGCAAGCAATAATAAAATTTGTCACATGCCAACAATTTATCAAAACAATGATGATATAATATAGTGACATGTTATTTTGCTAGCCCTTTTTGAGACCGTAGAGCATAAATGAAGAGCACCTCCGAGGTTCATGCAGCAACTAAATATTATAATTCAGGGTAGAAAAGATCTAGTCATGCTCGCATCCAACATTAACTAGACTCAATGCACAAGAATGAAAATAGTGCTCTCCGGTCCGATGCTTTTAGTAAGAGGGTGATCACTCAACATAAAAGTAAATAGATAGGCCCTTCGCAGAGGGAAGCATTTATTTGCAGAGGTGCCAGAGCTCCACGCTTAAAACATGATTGAAATCATAGTTTTTTGGGTGGTGCACTTTTCCCGTCAACGTTACGATGAACGTTTTCAGTATCTTCCATGCTAAACTCATTATTGGTGGTTCCCAAACAGAATTGTAATGTTTAGTCCTACCCACCATCCATACACAGACCATGGCTGACCAAATCAACGGATTCCTGCCAACATATCAACTGTCCCAAGGAGTTTTGTTAATTAGTTTTGATTTTTGCAGGACTGGGCATCCTTTTTACCAGCCTCTCTCATGCAACGACGGCGAATAAACGACCGTCTAGAGAATAACTCACTTAGCATGGAAGATACCAACCGCCTTGTCGCTCCATGAGTGAGACGAGTGCACAAAACAGATGTTTATTTGAATATTAGAGGTGTCACATGCAAATTTACTTGGAACGGCTGGGTAATACCGTATATAGGTAGGTATGGTGGACTCATATGGAATAACTTGGCTTAAGGATTTTGGATGCACAAGCAGCATTTTCACTTAGTACAGGTGAAGGCTAGCAATATATTGAGAAGAGACGAGCTAGAGAGAGAAAATGGTCATAAGCATGCATTGTGAATAATTGACATTGGACATAGCATGACTAGGATATGAACACTCTATATTTTAACATCATGAAGGATGCATTGGTTTTGAATAAACTACATGTTTGCACATGGCCCAAGTAAAGTCGTTCAAATTACTCAGAGGGAAATACCATATATCCATACCACATCATAACCATTTTAATGAGTGTTGACACATAAGATAAATCATTATCCACTCCTAGATATATAAGCATGGCATGAGAAACTATAATCTATAATTGTCATCATAAACATCTTCACTCATGATATACTGAATCATGATCGAATGAGCCAAACATATTTACAAAAACGAAAAATAAGAAGAGTTCATACTATCTTCCTTTACCACGATCACTTCATCAACTATCATCATTATTTTCTTTCACTTGCATGACCGAATGATGTGATAATAATAATAGTGCAAGAATGACATGGACTAAGCTGGTATCTACAGGGCAGTTTTATACAAAGGAGAAGAGATGGCAATACTAGCTCTTTTTTAGATCAACAATAAAGCATATAGGATCCTCATACGTCTCCAACGTATCTGTAATTTTTGATTGTTCCATGCTAATCTATTATCATTCTAGGATACTTTTTGGGTATTTATTTACCAATTTATAATATTTTGAGCGCTAACCCATTGACCCAGTGCCTAGTGCTAGTTGTTGTTTTATGCATGTTTTTGACTTTTCAGGTTTATAGTACGAAACGAAGTCCAATTGCCATGAAACTTTTTGATGATGCTTTTGGACCAAAAGAAGACCTGGAAGCTTCATAGGGAGGCCGGAGGAGCCACGAGGGACCCACAAGCCAACAGGGTGCGCCACTAGGGGGTGCGCCCTGATGGCTTGTGGCCCCATCGGGCGCCTCCCGATGCCCCTCTCTAGCCGATAAATTCACAATTACCCTACGAACTCCGAGAGCGCTCCCGAAACACTTTTTCCACTGCAACAACTCTTTGTTTTGATGGGAGGCCATCTACAGCTCCGTTCTGGCACCCTGTCGGAGGGGAGATCGATCACGGAGGGCCTCTTCATTAACCTTGCTGCCCTCACCATGATGTTTGAGTAGTTCACCACAGACCTACGGGTCCATAGGTAGAACCAAGTTTGCAATCTCTCTCTCTCTCTTGATCTTCAATACAATGTTCATCGCATCTTTGCCTTGATCTTTCTGATGTAATCCCTTTGTATGGTGTGCTTGTTGGGATGCGATGAATTGTGAGTTTATGTTCAGATTATTCATGAAAAGTGTTTGAGTCAAATCTGAATACTAAGATTCTTAATTGCATGATCGTCATAGCTTCATATTTCTCTCCGATCTATTTACATAGTTTGGCGAACTAGATTGATATTTCTTCGGTGGGAGTGGTGCATTGTAGTAGGTTCAACCTGGTGAGTTTCTATATCCCAGTGACAAAAGGGGACAAGTTGCGTCTTTGTGTTTCTTCTACTAAGGATAATACGATGGGGTTTATTCATATTGATTGAGTTTACTTTTTCTACATCATGTCAATGTTCTCCAAGCATTACTCTGTTTTACTTAATACTCTAGATGCATGCTGGATGGCGGTTGATGGGCGGAGTAATAGTAATAGGTGCATGTAGGATTCAGACTATTTTCTTATGGACTTGATGCCTATATACACATGATCATTTCCATGATATTCGCATAACCATTCGCTTTTCTATCAATTGCCCAACAGTAATTTGTTTACCCACCGTAAGCTATTTCTATGAGAGATGCCACTAGGGAACTCTATGCCCTCAGGTCTATTCACTTCTATATTCACAAACGCTTTCATTAACTTGATTTATTTATTTTATTTTATTTTATTTTTCAATTTACAATTATCGACAATTATCTACATAACTCACTTGCTTGCAAATAACAAGATCAAGGGGATTGACAACCCTCTTGGAGGCGCTGGGTGCAAGTTGTTTGTTCTTTTGTGTGCACCCGCTGAAGATGGTTGAGGATTGGTATTCCTATTGGTTCGATAAACCTTGTTTTCATAACTGAGGGAGATACTTACCCACTTTGTGCTGTAATAAGCCGTTCCTTTTCATGGAAAATCCAACGCACATCACGAGTATTAGGAAGGATTTCTGGCGCCGTTGCCGGGGAATACCATCACCAACTATCAAGTAACTTCGCACAAAATTTCATGCACTTGTTATTATTTTTATTTACTTTTATATTTAGTTTGTATCATCAAAAATAAAAAAATAAAAAATATTTCTATTTCCTTGCATGCCTAGTTATGTTATCTTTATCTTTGCCACACCAAAAGAAAAGGTAAGTGCAAAATTAAGATAAAAGCATCCTCATCCACTAGCTAATCTTCTCAACAGACCCAATTATGTTGAAAAAATTGCTAGGAGAGTGCACTATATTATCTTTATGAGGTCTTGCTTGAAAATCGTGATTATAAGGTGATTCATGATAGTTCCATGAATGAAAAGCATAATTGCCATGCTGTTAGTATAAATTCTATGAATATTAATTGCGCTAATGATCATGATTGGCGTGACAACCATGATGTTTCTTGTGATCTTGATAATTCTATGCTTCATGATGAATCTATTATTGATTATGATATTTGCAACCCCACTACTTTGGACAATTATAAGACTTGTATGCATATGGATGATAAAGATATTGTTTTACATGATAGTTATATTGTTGAGTTTGATTATGATCATACATGCAATTATTATGGGATAGTCAAATATGGTGATAGAAATTTGCGAGTTACTCAATTATCTCTTTTTGTGTTGAAATTATTAATGCTTCCCTATTTGCATGTGCTAGATATTTCTCATCTTGATAATTTGTTTTCCTATAAAATGCCTATGCATAGGAAGTATGTTAGACTTAAATGAGTTTGTCACATGTTATGATGCTCTCTTTATGCTTCAATTCTTATCTTTTATGTGAGCATCATTAAAATTTCAAGCCTATCTTCATGGTTATAAAGAAAGAGCTTGTTGGGAGACAACCCAATACTTCCTGTTAATTTGTGATAACATGATTGTTTCCTATGTAATGATTATGAATGTTTTAGTTAGTATTTGTGCCAAGTAAAGCCTTTGGGATGACCCATAAGATGAGTAGAGACGATGCTGAAACATAACATAAATTTTGAGTCAAGTGCAGGAATTTTCAATTTTTACTGGGGCGTGATAATGATACGAAATTTTTACATAGTATTTATATAAAACTTATTTATGTTGTCCTAGTTTTTAGGATTTTTTAGAGTTATATAAGTTTGGGATCTTTATAGATTTCTACAGACTGTCTGTTTTAAACAGATTCAATTTTGCTTGCATAGTTTGCTTGTTTTGATTATCCTATGGACTATATCAGGGGGTGTAAGGCATGGAGAAGTTAGAATACAGTACCTATTATGAAAAAATGAATGATTAATCAATTTATCACAGTACCTAAAGTATGCAATATGTATCTTATACTAATGGATCTCACGAAGTTTTGTTGAGTTTTGTGTGATTGCAGATTTCAAGTTTTGGGTGTGATAACCATGGACTACAAAATAAGGAGTAGCAAGACCCTAAGATTGGTGATGCCCAAGGCACCCCAAGTAAAATTCTATGGAGAATCAAGCATCTAATCTTCGGGATGCCCCGGAAGGCATCCCCTCTTTTGTCTCAATCCATCGATATGTCACTTGGAGCTATATTATTATTCATCACATGATATGTGTTTTGATTGGAGCGACGTTGATACGTATCCAATGTATCTATAATTTTTTATTGTTCCATGCTATTATATTATCTGTTTTGGATGTTTTATATGCATTAATATGCTATTTTATATTATTTTTGGGACTAACCTATTAATCTAGAGCCTAGTGCCAGTTTCTGTTTTTTCCTTGTTTTTGAGAATTGCAGATAAGGAATATTAAACGGAGTACAAATGGAATAAAATCTTTGGAATGAATTTTTCTGGACCAGAAGGAAACCAAGAGACTTTGGAACCAAGGAACAAGAGCCACCATGAGGCCACAAGCCCTAGGGTCGCGCCCAGGGGGTAGGGCGCGCCCAGCAGGCTTGTGGGCCCACGTCAGCTCTCCCAACCCTAATCTTCGGCCTATAAATTCCCAAACATTCCATCATTATTAGAAGAAAAATGAAAACACTTTTCCACCAGCAGAAGCCTCCGTTCTCGAGAGATCCAATCTTGGAGCCTTTTCTGGTAATCTGTCGGAGGGGGATTCAATCATGGAGGGCATCCACATCAACTCCATTGCCCCTCCGATAATGCGTGAGTAGTTCACCACAGACCTTCGGGTACATACCTAGTAGCTAGATGGCTTCTTCTCTCTCTTTTCTCTTCAATACCATGTTCTTCATGATCTTCATGGAGATCTATCCAATGTAATACTCTTTTGCGGTGTGTTTGTCGAGATTCGATGAATTGTGGGTTTATGTTCAGATTATCCATGAATATTATTTGAGTCTTTCCTAAATTCTTATATACATGATTTCATATCTTTGCAAGTCTCTTCGAGTTATTGGTTTGGTTTGGCCAACTAGATTGGTAATTCTAGCAATGGGAGAAGTGCTTAGTTTTGGGTTCAATCTTGCGGTGTCCTCACCCAGTGAAAAGTAGGGGTAGCAAGGCACGTATTGTATTTTTGCCATCAAGGACAACAATATCGGGTTTTCATCATTTTTTTTGTGTTTAACCCTCTACATCATGTCATGTTACCTAATGTGTTACTCTGTTCTTCATGAACTTAATACTCTAGATGAAGGCTGGAGTCGGTCGATGTGTGGAGCAATAGTAGTAGATGCAGAATTGTTTCGGTCTACTTGACACGGACATGATGCCTATTTCCATAAGCATTGCCTTGGATATCTTCATAATTATTCGCTTTTCTATAATTGTTCGACAGTAATTTGTTCACCCACCCTAATAATTGCTATCATGGGAGAAGCCTCTAGTGAAACCTATGGCCCTGGGTCTATTTTCCATCTTATACTTTCAGATCTAAAACCAAAAATACCAAAAATACTTTGCTGCATTATTTTTACTTTTTGTTTTACTTTCCGTTCAAGCAATCTATCTCTATCACATCTCATCCTTGCAAGTAACCTCAAAGGGATTGACAACCCCTTTATAGCATTGGGTGCAAGAGTTTGATTCTTTGTGTAGGTACACCTATTGGGGACTTGCTTGTATCTCCAACTGGATTGATACCTTGGTTCTAAACAACTGAGGGAAATACTTGTCTACTTTGCTGCATCACCCATTCCTCTTCACAGAAACCAACGCATGCTCGAGAAGTAGCAAGAAGGATTTGTGGCGCCGTTGCCGGGGAGATCTACATTAAGGCTACCAAGTACCCATCACAAACTCATCTCTTTTATTTACCTTATTTTCCATTTGCCTCTCGTTTTCCTCTCCCCTACTTCTAAAACAATTTTCAGAAAATACCAAAAAGATTTGCCTTTTTATTCGCCCTTTTTCGTTCGTCTTTTCGTTTGCTTGCTTGTGTGCATGATTGCTTGCTTTGTCACGATGACTCAAGAGAATACCAAGTTGTGTGAATTTTCCAATACTAATAATAATGATTTTATTAGTACTTCGATTGCTCTCGCCACTAGTGCGGAATCTTATGAAATTAATGCTGCTTTGCTCAATCTTGTTATGAAAGAACAATTTTCCGGCCTAGCTAATGAAGATGTCGCATCCCATCTAAATACTTTCGTTGAGTTGTGTGATATGCAAAAGAAGAATGATGTGGATAATGATATTGTTAAATTCAAGCTATTCCCGTTCTCACTACGAGATCGTGCTAAAACTTGGTTTTCATCTTTGCCTAAAAAAAGTATTGATTCATAGAATAAGTGTAAAGATGCTTTTATTTCCAAGTAGTTTCCTCCTGCTAAAATCATCTCCCTTAGGAATGATATAATGAATTTTAAGCAACTTGATCATGAGCATGTTGCACAATCTTGGGAAAGGATGAAAGTTATGATTAGGAATTGTCCCGCGCATGGTTTGAGTTTATGGATGAATATACAAATTTTCTATGCTGGATTGAATTTTGCTTCTAGGAATCTCTTAGATTCCGCCGTAGGTGTTACTTTTATGGAAATCACATTAGGAGAAGCTACTAAACTCCTAGATAATATTATGGCAAATTACTCTGAATGGCACACCAAAAGATCTCCTACTAGTAAAAAAGTGCATGCTCTTGAAGAGATTAATACTTTGAGTGAAAAGATAGATGAATAGATGAAATTGTTTGCTAGTAAGAGTGCTCCTATTTATCGTAATGATATGCCTTTATATTCTTTGATTGGAAATAATAATGATCCTATGGATGTGAATTTTGTTGGTAGGAATAATTTTGGTAATAACGCTTATAGAGGTAATTTCAATGCTAGGCCATTTCCCATTAATTACTCTAATAATTATGGTAATTCCTACAGCAATTCTTATGGAAATTATAATAAAATTCCCTCTGATCTTGAGAATAATATTAAATAATTCATTAGTACGCAAAAAGGTTTCAGTGCTATGATTGAAGAAAAATTGCTCAAGATTGATAATTTGGCTAGGAACGTTGATAGAATTTCTATTGAGATTGATTATTTAAAAATTAGATCTATTCCACCCAAGCATGATATTAATTAGTCTTTAAAAGCCATGAAAATTTCTATTGATGAGTGTTAGGAAAGAACCGCTAGAATACGTGCTAAGCATGAATGGCTTGAAAAAGTGTGTTCTCATGATAATATTGATGAAGATCTTAAAGTGATTGATGTGAATCCTATTGAATCTTTGTTTTCCAATGTTAATCTTGATAAGTATGGGACTGGAGATGAGTAAACTTGAGTTAAAAGGCGTCCTAGTGATTCGGAGTTTATAGATCTTGATGCTAAGATTGATAAAAGTGGGATTGAAGAGGTCAAAACTTTAAATAGCAATGAACACACTCTCTTGGATTTAAAGGACTTTAATCATGATATATGCTCTTTATTTTATTTTATTTCCTTGTTGCAATCCATGTTGAATTCTCCTTATGCTTATAATCAAAACAAAGCTTTTACTAAACATATTGTTGATGCTATGATGAAAACTTTTGAAGAAAAACTTGAGTTCGAAGT
Organism: Hordeum marinum; assembly: GCA_022496015.1. Lineage (NCBI taxonomy): Eukaryota > Viridiplantae > Streptophyta > Magnoliopsida > Poales > Poaceae > Hordeum > Hordeum marinum. The sequence continues at coordinate 391,666,126 of CM039675.1, read as the reverse complement.
TTATATACCTATAAAGCTATATGATGAGTGGGAACCTACTATTAAGATTAATATTAAAGATTATGAGTGTCATCCTTTTTGTTATTTTGGTGCCGGCGTTTCCACAATTCCAAAAACTTTATGTGATGTGTTAGGTTTCCGTGAATTTGATGATTGTTCCTTAAATTTGCATCTTGCGGATTCCACTATAAAGAAACCTATGGGATGAATTAATGATGTTATTATTGTTGCAAATAGGAATTATGTGACCGTAGATTTCATTGTTCTCGATATAGATTGCAATCCTACATGTCCTATTATTCTTGGTAGACCTTTCCTTAGAAGGTTTGGTGCAATTATTGATATGAAGACATGGAATATTAGATTCAAATTTCCATTAAGGAAAGGCATGGAACAATTTCCTAGAAATAAAATAAAATTACCTTATGAATCTATCATGATAGCTACTTATGGATTGCATATCAACGATTACAATACCTAGATCTATTGCGTTTTGCCTAGCTAGAGATGTTAAACAATAGCGCTTTTTGGGAGGCAACCCAGTTTTATATTTCTTTCTGCTTTTTTATTATGTTTAGGTGTGTTTTGCACATTATTAATTCTGTATTCATTGTGCTTTTGTGTTTTAATTAGTGTTTGTTGATTTGATCTTGCTGAAAAACAGAAACTTTTGCTCTCGGTCCAGGTATTTTCTAATTTTTTGCGAATCTTGAATTGATCAGAAATGTTTACAAAAGATTGATATACAAATTTTCCTAATTTTTCAGAACTTTTAGAGTTCCAGAAGTATTCAAAGTTTACAGATTGCTACAGACTGTTCTGTTTTTGACAAATTCTGGTTTCTTTGTGTTGTTTGCTTATTTTGATGTATGTATGGGTTGTATCGGGGGGTATGAGCCATGGAGAAGTTAGAATACAGTAGTTATTACACAAATACAACTAAATAAGGAGTTCACAACAGTACCTAAAGTGGTGATTTATGTTTTTATACTAACGGATGTCATGAGTTTTCTGTTGAGTTTTGTGTTGTGAAGTTTTCAAGTTTTGGGTGAAATTTGATGGACTATGGAATAAAGAGTGGCAAGAGCCTAAGCTTGGGGAGGAACCCCAAGTCATATTCAAGGATAGAAAAAACCCTAGGCTTGGGGATGCCTCGGAAGGCATCCCCTCTTTTGTCTTCAATCCATCGATAAATTCACTTGAGGCTATATTTTTGTTCACCACATGATATGTGTTTTGCTTGGAGCGTCTTGTATGATATGAGTCTTTGCTTTTCAGTTTGCGACAATAACCCTTGCTGCACAAATCTTTTAGGAGAGACACGCTGAATCGTGAATTTATCAGAATACTCTATGTTCTTCACTTATATCTTTTGAGCTAGGCAATGTTGCTCTAGTGCTTCACTTATATCTTTATAGAGCATGGTGGTGTTATATTTTATAGAAATTATTGAACTATCATTCCTCACTTCTATATTTTGAGAGTTTCTTAAAACATCATGTTAATTTGTTTAGGTTATGAATTTAGTCCTAATATAATGAGCAACCAAGAGGGATATAATAAAAACTTTCATATTAAGTGCATTTAATACTATGAGGAGTTTGATTCCTTGCATGTAGTTTTGAGATAATAGAGATGGTAATATGAGAGTCATGCTAGTGAGTAGTTATGAATTGGAAGAGATACTTGTGTTAAAGTGTGTGATTCCCGTAGCATGCATGTACGGTGAACTGTTATGTAACAAAGTTGGAGCATGATTTGTTTAATGATTGTCAACCTTTGTGTGAGGGTCGGGAGAGCGCGATGGTTAACTCCTACCAACCTCTCCCCTAGGAGCATGCGTCTAATGCTTTGTTTAATAACTACTAGAATTTTTCAGTAAGTATGTGAGTTCTTTATGACTAATGTTGAGTCCATGGACTATATGCACTCTCACCCTTCCATCTTTGCTAGCCTCTCTAGTACCGCGCAACTTTTGTCGGTACATCAAACCCTCCATCCTCAAAACAGCCACCATACCTACCTATTATGGCATTTCCATAGCCATTCCGAGATACATTGCCATGCAACTTCCACCATGTAGTTTTTCTTGACATGCACCATCACTTCATCTTGCATATAGAGTAATACTTTGTTATAGGTATCGAGTTGTAATTTTCTTTTTTGAGTTATAAGTAAATAAAAGTGTTCTGATTTTCATTAACAGAGCATTGTCCCGTGAGATAAAAGAATGATGAAAGCATGACTCCCTCACAAGTTGGGATGAGTATCCGGACTTTAAAAAAAAGAGGCTAGCGAAGCCCAAACAAAAAAGTAAAAGAGGCCAAAGAGGACCACCAAAAAATGAGAGAAAGAGAGAAGGGAAAATTGCTACTAGCTTCTTCCACACTTGTGCTTAAAAGTAGCACCATGATCTTCATGATAGAGAGTCTCCTATTTTGTCACTTTCATATAACTAGTTGATATTTTTGCACGAACACTTTGTTTTATTTATTGAGCTTTCATACACTTATAGCTCTAAGTGCATTTGTTGCATGGCAATCCCTACTCACTCAAATTGATATCTATTGATGGGTATCTCCATAGCCCGTTGATCTGCCTAGTTTATATGAGACTATCTTCTCCTTTTACTCCTTGCACCTCCTCCATACTCTATTCCACCTATAATGCTATATCCATGGCACATGCTCATGTATTGCGTCAGAGTTGAAAAGTTTTGAGAATGCGAAAAGTGTGAAACAATTGCTTGACTTGTTCATCAGGGTTGTGCATGATTTAGATACTTTGTGTGGGGAAGATGGAGCATAGCCAGACCATATGATTTTGTAGGGATAACTTTCTAAGGCCGTGTTATTTCGAAAGAACACGACTACCTTGTTGGTGTGCTCGAAGTATTACTGTTTTTATGTCAATACTAGACTATTGTTTTAAATCTTACACATCTGAATATTCATGCCACAATAAAGAATATTACATGGATAACTATGTTAGGTAGCATTCCACATCAAAAATTCTGTTTTTATCATTTACCTACTCGAGGACGAGCAGAATTAAGCTTGGGGATGCTGATACGTCTCCAACGTATCTATAATTTTAGATTGTTCCATGCTATTATATTATCTGTTTTGGATGTTTTATATGCATTATATGCTTTTTTATATTATTTTGGGTACTAACCTATTAATCTAGAGCCTAGTGCAAGTTTCTATTTTTTTCCTTGTTTTTGAGAATTGTAGATAAGGAATATTAAACGAAGTCCAAAAGGAATAAAATCTTCGGAATGAATTTTTCTGGACCGGAAGGAAACCAGGAGACTTGAGAACAAAGGCGGAAGAGACACCGTGGGGCCACAAGCCCTAGGGGAGCGCCCAGGGGTTAGGGCACGCCCATCAGGCTTGTGGGCCCTTGGCAGCTCTCCCAACCCTAATCTTTGGCCTATAAATTCCCAAATATTCCATCATTATTAGAATAAGCCACGGAAACACTTTTCCGCCGCGAGAAGCCTCCGTTCCCGAGAGATCCAATCTTGGAGCCTTTTCCGGTAATCTGCCGGAGGGGGATTCGATCACAGAGGGCATCTACATCAACTCCATTGCCCCTCCAATGATGCTTGTGTAGTTTACCACAAACCTTCGGGTCCGTATCAAGTAGATATATGGCTTATTCTCTCTCTTTGCTTTTCAATACCATGTTATTCATGATCTTCTTGGAGATCTATCCGATGTAATACTCTTTTGCAATGTGTTTGTCGAGATCTGATGAATTGTGGGTTTATGTTCAGATTATCCATGAATATTATTTGAGTCTTTCCTGAATTCTTATATGCATGATTTCATATCTTTGCAAGTATCTTCGAGTTATTGGTTTGGTTTGGCCAAGTATATTGGTAATTCTTGCAATGGGAGAAGTGCTTAGTTCTGGGTTCAATCTTGCGGTGTCCTCACCCAGCGATAAAGTAGGGGTAGCGAGGCACGTATTGTATTGTTGCCATCAGAAACAACAAGATGGGGTTTTCCTCATATTGCTTGAGTTTATCCCTCTACATCATGTCATCTTATCTAATGCATTACTCTGTTGTTCATGAACTTAATACTCTAGATGCAGGAAGGAGTCGGTCGATGTGTGGAGTAATAGTAGTAGATGCAGAATTGTTTCGATCTACTTGACACGGATGTGATGCCTATATGCATAATCATTGCCTTGGATATCTTCATAATTATTCGCTTTTCTATCAATTGTTCGAAAGTAATTTGTTCACCCACCGTAATACTTGCTATCATGAGAGAAGCCTCTAGTGAAACTTATGGCCCCCCGGTATATTTTCCATCTTATACTTTCAAATCTAAAACCAAAAATACCAAAAATACTTTGCTGCATTATTTTTACCTTTTGTTTTACTTTCCGTTCAAGCAATCCCTTTATAGTGTTGGGTGCAATAGTTTGATTCTTTGTGTAGGTACACCTATTGGGGACTTGCTTGTATCTCCTACTGGATTCATACCTTGGTTCTTAACAAATGAGGGAAATACTTATCTACTTTGCTGCATCACCCATTCCTCTTCATAGAAACAACACATGCTCGAGAAGTAGCAGTCGTTTGCTTTTGTTTGTCTTTTAGTGTCATGCCCAAGATGCGGTCCTATCCTTATTTCGGCACGAGGGCCTCGACAGGGATAGAAGCGCATCTCGTCATGTTGCAAGAATAGATATCATTACAAGTACATGTACATAAGAGATGAAAATATGGAATTGTCTTACACTCGCCACAAGCTACATCAGAGTCACATCAATACAACAACATACTCAAACATCATACAGAAGAAGAGGGTCCGACTACGGACGAAAACAAACGACAAAATGACATCCATCCTTGCTATCCCAGGCTATAGCCTAGAACCCATTCAAGATTGATGAAGAAGAAGAAGAAGAACTCCAAATCAAATCAAGCAATGCGCTCACGTCAAATCATTGCATTACCTGTACCTGCAACTGTTGTAGTAAACTATGAGCCACAGGGACTCAGCAATCTCATTTCCTAGGGTATCAAGATCATTAAGGATTATTAGGTGAGGTATGGTTAAGTGGTGAGGCTGCAGCAAACGACTAAGCATTTGTTTGAGTGGCTAACTTACGAGTATAGAAAGTAAAGTATGGTGGTCTACGCATAACGGACGTGAACTTGCAATGATCACTAACTGATCCTAATCACCTACTTACGTCAATCATAACCCCACCGTGTTCTCTTTTGGATAAGAACTTACGAGAAGAGACAGTCACGGTTACACACACAGTTGGTGTATTTTATTAGAGTTTACTTCAAGTTTGCTATGACCGGGTGTTAAACAAAGTGTCCAAGTTTGCCACATAACCGCGGGCACGGCTTGCCGAAAGATTTAACCCTGCAGGGGTGCTCCAACTCATCCATCACAAATTAACCACACGCAGCGAGAATAACCTCAACAATGAATCTCGTGATCATCCTAGGTAATTCCAAACGAAATTTGACACCTCGAGATAGCCCGAAGAAGATCAGAGTTCCTCACTCAAGACGTTCAAGAAAGGTAAAATAAATCCAGCAAGGCCTCCCGACGTGTCGACGATCCCGATAGGAGCCGCGTATCTCGTTCTCAGGACACGGCGGATAAGCTAGTGTACGGTGGCCTGATAGAAATCTCCCGAGTTGCCCCGGGTTAGCCCTGCACAATGCTCTAGTTTGGACCAACACTCATGAGGAGCACTGGCCCGGGGGTTGCTTAATTATCCGTGGGTGCGGGCGGGTCCCTATGCAATTTTATTAGTTATTAGGAAAATGTAGTACCAATGTTGGGCCTTGCCAGATAAGTTTTATCCCAAAAAGAAAATCAAGGGGGTCCCCATAACAACCCCGAGCATGTTAGGAGCGCTCAATTATGGAACATAACACCGGTTCACAAGTAACTAGGGCGGCAAGAGTGGAACAAAACACCGAGCAAAAGACTAAGCCTTCCACCTTTACCAAGTATATATGTGCATTAAATTAAATAGCAGCAATATTGTGGTATAACAAAAGAATGTCCATGTTAACACATGGAAGCAGCTGCACCTGCAACTAGAAACGCTATAAGAAGGGCTGAGCAAGCTGTAACATAGCCAAACAAGGGTTTGCTGGGATGTGGAAGGGTTAGAGGCTTATCATGGCAATGTTGGGAGGCTTGTCAAACAAGTGGTAGGTAGCGTGTGTTGGGAACGTCGCATGGGAAACAAAAAATTTCCTACGCACACGCAAACCTATCCATGGTGATGAGCATCTACGAGAGGGAGAGTGGATCTATGTACCCTTGTAGATCGCTAAGCGGGAAGCGTTAAGAAACGCGGTTGGTGTAGTCGAACATCTTCGCGATCCAAATCGCCGAGCGTCCCGCGATCTCATCACGATCCGTCCCACGATCCAATCACGATCCGTCCCGTGAACTCATCACGATCCGTCCCGCGATCTCATCACGATCCGTCTCACGATCTTGATCACGATCTGTCCCGTGAACTCATCACGATCCGTTCCGCGATCCAATCACGAACCGTCTCGTGATCTCGATCACGGTCCTTCCGATCTAGCGCCGAACGGACGGCACCTCCGCGTTCAGCACACGTGCAGCTTGATGACGATCTCCAGCATCTTGATCCAGCAAGAGGAGGTGGAGAGGAGAGAGAGTTCACCGGCAGCGTGACGGCGCTCCGGTGATGGTGGTGGAGTGATTCCGGCAGGGCTTCGCCTAAGCGCTGCGGAAAACCGATCTAGAGGAGAAACTGTGCACCGGTGAAACGGGTAGCACGTGGCCGGAAATTCTGTCCAAAAACCACCCAATCCACTAGTATATATAGGAGGAGAGGAGAGGAGAGGCAGGCAAGGCCTTTGGGTCAGCCAAAATAGGAGGTGGGAGCAATCCTACTTCACCTCCAATCCTAGTTGGAGTAGGATTGCCTCCTATTGGCTGATTTTCCACTTTTTGCTTTAGGACTTTCTCTCCTGCGCCATGGGCCTTTGTGGCTGTTTTCCCATCCCACTAAGGGCTGGTTATTATTCTCCCACAGCCCATGGACCTCTTGGGGTCGAAGTACAACTCCCGGAGGTCTCCCGGTACACTACCGGCACTCCCGGTACACTATCGGCACTCCCGGTACACTACCGATGAGCCCGAAACTTTTCCGGAAACCAAACTGGGACTTCCTATATATGAATCTTTACGTCTAGACCATTCCGGAGCTCCTCGTGACGTCCGGGATCTCATACGGGAATACGAACAAACTTCGGTCACCACCATACATAACTCAACACTACCGAAACGTCACCGAACCTTAAGTGTGCAGACCCTGCGGGTTCGAGAACTATGTAGACATGACCGAGATACCTCTACGGTCAATAACCAATGGCGGGACCTGGACGTCCAAATTGGTTCCTACATATTCTACGAAGATCTTTATCGGTCGAACCTCTATGTCAAGGATTCAGTTAATCCCGTATAACGTTCCCTCTGTTCTTCGGTATGTTACTTGCCCGAGATTCGATCGTCGGTATCTCCATACCTAGTTCAACCTCGTTACCGTCAAGTCTCTTTACTCGTTCCGTAATACAAGATCCCGCAACTAACAATTAGTCACATCGCTTGCAAGGCTTATTGTGATGTTGCATTACCGAGTGGGCCCTGAGATACCTCTCCGTCACACGGAGTAACAAATCCCAGTCTCGATCCATGCCAACTCAACAGACACCATCAGAGATACCTGTAGAGCACCTTTATAGTCACCCAGTTACGTTGCGACGTTTGATACACACAAGGCACTCCTCCGATATCCGTGAGTTGCATGATCTCATGGTCATAGGAACATATACTTGACATGCAGAAAACAGCAGCAATAAACTGACACGATCATATGCTATGTTTGTAGTTTGGGTATTATCCATCACATCATTCTCCTAATGATGTGATCCCATTATCAAATGACATCTCACGTCCATGGCTAGGAAACCTTAACCATCCTTTGATCAACGAGCTAGTCCATTAGAGGCATACTAGGGACATGGTTTTGTCTATGTATCCACACATGCATTTAAGTCTCCGATCAATACAATTATAGCATGGATAATAAACGATTATCATGAACAAGGAAATATGATAATAACTAATTTATTATTGCCTCTAGGGCATATTTCCAACAGTCTCCCACTTGCACTAGAGTCAATAATCTAGTTCACATCACCATGTGATTCACATTGTTAGGAATCTAATACCCAATGAGTTCTGGGGCTCGATCATGCTTTGCATGTGAGAGAGGTCTTATAGTCAACGGGTCTGCGATATTCAGATCCGTGTGTACTTTGCAAATATCTATGTCAAACCGTAAACACTACTACCACACTCCACTTGGTACTATTTCCAAATGGCTGCTCCACTATACGTATCCAGATTGCTACTACTAGTAATCCGGATAGGTGTTAAAGCTTGCATCGACGTAACTCTTTACGACGAACTCTTTATCACCTCCATAATCAAGAAACATTTCCTTAGTCCTCTGGTTACTAAGGATAATTCCGACCGCTGTCCAGTGATCCACTCCTGGACCACACTTGTACCCCTTGACAGACTCATGGCAAGGCACACACAGGTGCGGTACATAGCATGGCATACTATACAGAGCCTATGGCTAAGGCATAGGGGACGACGTTCGTACTTTCTCTTCATTCTGCCGTGGTCGAGCTTTGAGTCTCACTCAACTTCACACCTTACAAATCAGGCGAGAACTCTTTCTCTGACTGATCCATTTTGAACTCTTTCAAAATCTTTGTCAAGGTATGTACTCATTGAAAGTCTCATCAAGTCATCTTGATCTATCTCTATAGATCTTGATGCTCAACAATTTGGTAGCTTTATCCAGGTCTTCCTTTGAAAATCACTTTCCAAACAACCATTTATGCTTTCCAGAAATCCTACATTATTTCCGATCAACAATATGTCATCCACATATACTTATCAGAAATTCTATAGTGCTCCCACTCACTTTGTTGCAAATACAAGTTTCTCATAAACTTTGTATAAACTCAAAAACTTTGATCAACTAATCAAAGCGTATATTCCAACTCCGAGATGCTTGCTTCAGTCCATGGAAGGATCACCGAAGCTTGCACACCTTTTAGCATCCTTAGGACTGACAAAACCTTCTGGTTGTATCACATACAACCTTTCCTCAAGTAAACCGTTAAGGAAACGATGTTTTGACATCCATCTGCCAGATTTCATAATTGAAAACACAGCAACTGCTAACATAATTCCAACAGACTTTAGCACCACTACGAGTGAGAAAGTCTCATCGTAGTGAACTCCTTGAACTTGTCACAAACATCTTTGCAACAAGTAGAGCTTTACAAATAGTGACATTCACCATCAGTGTCTGTCTTCATTTTAAAGATCCATTTATACTCAACGACCTGCCGTCCAACGAGCAAGTCTACCAAAGTCTACACTTTGTTTTCATACATGGATCCTATCTCGGATTTCATGGCCTCCAACCATTTATCGGAATCCGGGCCCATCATCGCTTCTCCATAGCTCGTAGGTTCATCGTTGTCCAACAACATGACCTCCAAGACAGAGTTGTCGTACCGCTGAGGAGCAGTACACATCCTTGTCAACCTACGAAGTTCGATAGTAACTTGATCCAGAAGCTTCATGATCATCATCATTAACTTCCTCTTGAACTAACGTAGGCTTCACAGAAACATCTTTCTGCGCTGCGCTACTCTCTGGTTGAACAAAGGTTTAACAACCTCATCAAGTTCTATCTTCCTCCCACTCAATTCTTTCGAGAGAAACTTTTTCTCGAGAAAGGACCCAGTTCTAGCAATAAACACTTTGCACTCGGATCTGAGATAGAAGGCATACCCATCTGTTCTTAGGGTATTCTATGAAGATACATTTGTCCGCTTTGGGTTCTAGCTTATTATGTGAAAACATTTTCCACACAAGCATCGCAACCCCAAACATTAAGAAATGACAGCTTAGGTTTCTGTCAAACCATAATTCACATGGTGTCTTCTCAACGGATTTAGATGGTGCCCGATTTAAAGTGAATGTAGTTGTCTTTAATGCATAACCCCAAAATTATAGTAGTAAAACGATAAGAGACATCATAGCACGCACCATATCCAATAGAGCATAACTATGATGTTCGGACACACCATCACACTATGGTGTTCTAGGTGGCGTTTAGTTGTGAAACAACTTTCACATTGTCTTAAGTTGTATGCCAAACTCGTGACTCAAATATTCACCTCCACGATCATAGCGCAGTCATTTTTATCTTCTTGTCACGATGATCTTTAAACTTCACTCTGAATTTGCTTGAACCTTTCAAACGATTCAGACTTGTGTTTCATTAAGTAAATATACACTATATCTACTCAAATCATCAGTGAAGGTAAGAAAATAATGATATCCACTGCACGCTACAAGACTCACTAGATTGCATACATCAACATGTATCATTTCCAATGAATCACTTGCCCGCTCCATCCAACGGGGTCCTTTAGTCATCTTGCCCAAGAGGCATGGTTCGCATGTCTCAACCGATTCGAAATCGAATGAGTCCAAATATCCATCACCATGGAGTTTCTTCATGCGCTTTATACCAATATGACATTTTGCGGCAGTGCCACAAGTATGTGGTACTATCATTATTTAACTTTGTATCTTTTGACATCAATGTTATGAACATGTGTATTACTACGATCAAGATTTCAACAAACCATTCTCACTGGGTGCATGACCATTGAAGGTATTATTCATGTAACCAGAATAACTATTATTCTCTGACTTAAATGAATAACCGTATTGCAACAAACATGATCTAATCATGTTCATGATCAATGCAAAACACCAAATAACATTTATTTAGGTTTGTCACTAATCCTGAACGTAGAGAGAGCGTGCGATGTTGATCACATCAACCTTGGAAACATTTCCAACACACATCGTCACCTCACCCTTAGCTAGGACTTTCTCTCCTGCGCCATGGGCCTTTGTGGCTGTTTTCCCAGCCCACTAAGGGCTGGTTATTATTCTCCCACAGCCCATGGACCTCTTGGGGTCGAAGTACCCCTCCCGGAGGTCTCCCGGTACACTACCGGCACTCCCGGTACACTATCGGCACTCCCGGTACACTACCGATGAGCCCGAAACTTTTCCGGAAACCAAACTGGGACTTCCTATATATGAATCTTTACCTCCGGACCATTCCGGAGCTCCTCGTGATGTCCGGGATCTCATACGGGAATATGAACAAACTTCGGTCACCACCATACATAACTCTACACTACCGAAACGTCACCGAACCTTAAGTGTGCAGACCCTGCGGGTTCGAGAACTATGTAGACATGACCGAGATACCTCTACGGTCAATAACCAATGGCGGGACCTGGACGTCCACATTGGTTCCTACATATTCTACGAAGATCTTTATCGGTCGAACCTCTATGTCAAGGAGTCAGTTAATCCCGTATAACGTTCCCTTTGTTCTTCGGTATGTTACTTGCCCGAGATTCGATCGTCGATATCTCCATACCTAGTTCAACCTCGTTACCGGCAAGTCTCTTTACTTGTTCCGTAATACAAGATCCCGCAACTAACAATTAGTCACATCGCTTGCAAGGCTTATTGTGATGTTGCATTACCGAGTGGGCCCTGAGATACCTCTCCGTCACACGGAGTAACAAATCCCAGTCTCGATCCATGCCAACTCAACAGACACCATCGGAGATACCTGTAGAGCACCTTTATAGTCACCCAGTTACGTTGCGACGTTTGATACACACAAGGCACTCCTCCGATATCCGTGAGTTGCATGATCTCATGGTCATAGGAACATATACTTGACATGCAGAAAACAGCAGCAATAAACTGACACGATCATATGCTATGTTTGTAGTTTGGGTCTTATCCGTCACATCATTCTCCGAATGATGTGATCCCATTATCAAATGACATCTCACGTCCATGGCTAGGAAACCTTAACCATCCTTTGATCAACGAGCTAGTCCATTAGAGGCATACTAGGGACATGGTTTTGTCTATGTATCCACACATGCATTTAAGTCTCCGATCAATACAATTATAGCATGGATAATAAACGATTATCATGAACAAGGAAATATGATAATAACTAATTTATTATTACCTCTAGGGCATATTTCCAACAGCGTGACATAGTGATAAACGCAGAACAACTAGCATGGCAATGATAGTAATGGTATCCAAGGAAATGTGTCATCTTGCCTGAGATCCCGCTTGGAAGAAGAACGAGTCCATGAAGAAGACGACCAATGTAGTCGAACGAATCCTCACACTCCGAACGCTTTCGGAACTCTAAAGAAAAGAAGCAAACCCGAAACAACAATCAACACAAGAGAAACACCACAACATATGCATGAAATGATGTGCAAACAAATATGATGCATGTCCGGTTTAAATATGCAAGGCATGACAATTCACATAAAACAACTACTACACATTAAAGTGAAGCTCAATATGCAACGAGTTGCATATTGACGAACTCCACGTTCGAATTATTTAGTTCACTCCTGATAGGTACACGACAATATCAAATGTTGTTAAACATGGCAAGAGGTGAATCATAAGTAAACTATCTAACTAGGCATCTTAAATGAGGCTAGAAACAACTTATATTATTTCCGAAACGACCTCATGTGTTAATTTCGAAATTGGTCCAGATCTGAACTAATCATATTTTATATTTGTTAAACAACAGAATAAAGCATACCATGCAATTCTACACGTCATTATACTCGATTTACATATGTAGAACATCTCAAACGAAGCTACGGTCTAAAAGATATGAGCAACACAAGATGCACATGCCATGAATGCAAATGTTTGGAAAATACCATCACAAACATTTCAAATCATGAATGCAGCAATTTATTATGAAACTACATGATATTCTAAGCAAGTTTCATATATGGCATGTCCAAAACGGAGCTACGGTTCGACCACAAACACCAAAACAAGTTTTATAAGAAATCTATCCAAAACAGCAACACGGCATTTTGCACGCATGAAAACAACAAGCTACAAGATTCTAAAATGCACAACTAAGCATGGGGCATTAGCATATAACACACACTTCATTTCATCTTCACATATCATATTCAAAACATGCATGGATCACATGGTAGGAAGCTCACAAGATGGCTACTTCAAAACAGTTTTAGACTTAGTGAAAATAGCAGTTTTCACAGTGCAATTTTTTTATCACGAAGGCATAGCATATTGACAGCAGTAAAACTATAAGCTACAGGTCATATTACGGCATGAAACTTAACAACATACTAAAGGACATTATCTACTACAAATAACTCCATTACACCTACCACAAAAGGGTTCTAGATCACTATCAAAACACATGGCAAGACAGCAACAAAATATTACAGATTCCAGACTTGGAAATATTTTAGCATCTCAAAACAGCAGAATTTTTATAGCATGTTCACAACAAGAAAACAACACCTATACATGCGTTTCTATGGCAAGCAAAATGTCTAGGGGCTAGGACACATATCAAAGGGCATATCTCATGTTCAAAATTATTTCATATCATGCATTGTTTTAAATCACACGAAAATAACAAAAGGGCATCACAGCAAAAATGACATGCACACAAAAATGCTCAAATGACAAAACTAAATGCACAGATAGATTATATGGACTTTTCTACCCCGAGAACATATATAATATGCATAGGTTCATGTGGAGAAAATAATCACAATTAAGTATGCAAGTTATGGCATAATTTATTAGCAAGTCATCTTATGCAAAATAAATGCAAACACCATGCCAACATTTTGATCATGCATGAAAATGCGATATTATGAAACTCCACCCCATTCTACACATTTTACATAAAGGGTTTGATTAATTCGGGGCTTGGTTAAACATATATGTGCAAATGCGAAATATGGCAATTATGCAAAATAACGGAAAATGCATGTTAAATATTTTAAGCATGGATGAAAATGGCATATAATTAATCTACACATTTTCCAAGCATTTTTCATATATGAAACATTTTATTCCGCCGTACGGTTGATTATATATTAGCAATTATCTGTAATTTAGAGAAAATGCAATGGCCTAAAGGAAAACAACGCGCGGGGGGGGGGGCTGCTCACACTAGGCCTTGGCCCATTCGGCAGGGAGGCTGGGTTGGCTGGGGCGGTCAACGGGTGCCGGCCCATGCGCGCAGCGGGCGAGCGAGCGCGGGCGCAACGCGTCGTCCTCCTGAGCGAGGAACGAGCGGCGGCGATGGCCTACGTCACTGGCTAGCGGTAGGCTAGCGTGGGGACACAAGGGAGGCCGAGAAAGGGGGCTTTGGTCCGGATCTGGCGAAGGCCGGCCGGATCTAGGCGGTGGCGAGCTCCTCCGGCGAAGGTGGCGGCAAGCTCAAGCGGTGGCGGCCATGGCGGCTGGAACCTGCGGGAATAGAGAGATACCGGGGGGAATAGGGCGCGGGGAGAGGAGGAAGAAGGAAAGGAATGGGGAGGAGGCCTTGCTCTGGCGGCGACCGGCAGCTGCGGCTCCGGCAAGGGCCGGCCGGGGCGCGAGGCTGCGGCGTCGGGCGCCATGGGAGGCACAGGTAGGAGCTCGGGGACGGGCCCAGATGGGCTCGGGTGGTCTTAGATGGGCTCGGCGGGCCTGCTGGCTGGAGGAGGGAGAAGGAGGGGTTTGGCATGGGATTCGAGGGAATTAGGGTTAGTTGCCCAATTAGGAAGGGGAGGGGTCTATTTAAAGCTTAGGGGCTCGGGATGACGGTCTGTGTCCGTTTTCGAACCGTACGATCTCGATCGGACGGTCCGGAAGCGGAGGGGGGCTACGGTGGCTGTGTAGATGGGCTACGTGGGAAAGAGAGGGAAGTGCGGCCTGTGACACGAAGGTTTTAAAACACCAACAACGTCCGACGAAATACCGATGATGACACTGCTACGGTTGACCGACGGGGTATCAAACGAACTCGGAACGCGAGGAAATTCGGCACGTGGCCAACCTACAAAATAACAAGACCGCACGCCGAGTTTCGACCCAATCCAAGAATATTTTAATACACCTTTTAAAACATTTTAAAACGATGCTGCGGGCGCGTGCATGTGTGGTTGGTCTCAAAATGGTCAGCGACGAGAACCAGCAACTTACGAACTGATGCAAGTTTTTGAAACGAGAGACGATGCTATGCAGATGATGCGAATGATGCGATGATGAATGCAACAACTAGATGAACACAGACGAGAATGGAAATAAAAGGCGAATCTTCTGGAATCTTCTGGAGCGTCGGTCCCGGGCTGTTACAACTCTCCTCCACTACACGAGGATCTCGTCTCGAGATCTAGAATGAAATGGGGAAGAGAAAGGGCAAGAGGTAAAACTTAGTTGCATCTTTGACAAACGAGTGAAACCAATGAATCTTGAAGGATGCAAAGAGATGAAGAATGAGGAACAAGCCAGAATTCACAAGAAATTTCGGCAGCACTTCGGTAGGAAAGAGAGGCAAAATTAGATATGATGGAAATTAATTGAAAGAGATACACCAAACTTCGGTTGGATTAGAATCAAAACTTCATAAGATGGAAGGATCATGAAAATATTGCACCACACTCCGGTTAAAGGAATAAGTAAGAAAGAACATGATCTTGATCAAACTAGATGATAGTTGAAAAGAGCAACACCACTATGCCTCCGGAATAAAAGAATAGAAGCTAGATCTTTGGAGAGAAGAGAACGGAGATGATAAAAACAACTTCTACCGCCAAATAATTTGAAAACATAATTTATGAAGAAGAGATTGAAGGGAGTTGTTGGAACACCAACAACGAAAAGATTTAACTTGTTGTGGGCTTATGGAAAACATCTCAAAATTATGAGGTGACAACCTACCACAACAGAAACAATTGATTGATTGAGAGCAACAAGATATGCAAAGCTTCTTTCACCAAGAAGAGGAGGAGAAAACTTGAATCATTTATGACACCATGATAGCAACATCCTTAGGAAATGCTTTAGGTGAAATCCAACCCAAGATAACTCCGAGAAACAAGATGGGTTTACTTAGCTTATTCTTGACAATTTTTTCCTTCGAGACTCCTCATAATCAAGAATTTAATAACACCATTTCAAAATACAATGTAGAAGGAATTGAACTTAGAATCCAAGAGAAAGAACACTTGAGCACCTCCAACAAGAATCTTGAAGAACACTTGAAAATGTTAGAATTCTTGTTGAACCACCATGAAGAACCTCCGGAACAACTCTGAAACGAAAGGATGATAGAAAGAATTGAAGGATGCAAAAAGAACAAGATTGGGCCTTCCAATGATATAGAAGAAGCTTCGAAAAGAGAAACTTGAGCAACTTGGAACTCGGGAAAAGAGAAGATAAGAACACTTGAAATCGAGAATTGATATCATGAACAACTCCGGAAGAAGGATTGAGATCACTTGGATGAAATAAGAATAAGAATTATGATATGCCTATCCTTCATCAAGTTAAAATGATGAAAAACAACAGATTTCACACACAACTTATTCTTCTTGAAAAGAATTGAAGAGAGAGATGGATCACGAACTTGAACATGTCTTGCATGAGAACACCGGTAAGAATTCAAAACGAAAGAGGATAATGCAAATGGATGAAACATGAGAATGAAGAGAGCATGATACATCTAATAGAAAACTTGAACGAAGCACAGGAAAGAATTAGAAACTAAAGAGGACACATGAGAAAGAAGAGATCAAGATTGCCTAATAGAAACTGAAAAAGGCACCGGATTAATTGAGATACCAACGGAGGGACAACAATTGAGAAGAATTTGAGAATGAAAGCTGAAAGCTGAGAACGAAGAAATCTTCTGAAACGATGGCCTTCGGAGGATCAAGAAATGAAAACAATTAAGAATGCACCAGATAGATATGGGAGAAATAACTCATGATCAAAACAATTTGAGATGATAGCAACAAGCTGAAACCATGAATCTTGAAAAGAACGGACAAGATTTAAGAAAAACACTCCTTCGGTCTTCAATGTAGAGAATGATGACGAGAAGCAACACCATGAATACTAAACACTCCGGAACAATGAATAAGGAAAGAGGTTGAGCCAACAATGAAAATGATTTACAAACGATCTTCAAGACGGATATGACTGATGAAATTCATTCTTACATCATATTTGAAGGGAACTTGAGAGCATCTCCGGAAAGATTAGAATAGTCAGGTAGGATCTTGGGAAAAGACCTGTGGGTTATGGACCCACTCAAAAGAAACCATCGTTAAACAATTGATTAAAAGAGAGATTGCACCGGTAAAAATTAAGAACTTGATGATATGAGACCCTTGAAATACTTTAAGAGGACAAGAATGAAAATGAATTTCTTCCAAGATATCTTCAACACTCAGGATAGAATTGAGAGGGATGAACAAACAAGAGAGGCTTGAATAATAATTCCAACATGGAAGAGAAAATAGAGAATGAAAATGATATGATGAACACCCAGAACTTGAATTGAATCCACCAGAAAAGAAAACAAGATGAATACTAATAAATGATAACTTGAACACTGAGCATCTTCATAACGTATCACCGAAGAAGAATAACAACGAGAACAAGGAATATGAGGATAGATCTTGAAATGAAACTCTTGAGAATATTCACAAAGAATCAACGGAAACAAGATAGAAGAAAATATAGTAGAAGCATCACATGAATAGAAAAGGCACTTGGATGAGAATTTAATCATTGAAGAAAATGGGCGGGAGGGCGGGAAAACAAAGAAAACTTGGGACACATGAGAAGAACTCCGGAAAGAAACATGAGGATTGATCTTGCAAATATTGAAGAGGATAGAATTACCTTGAAGAGAAGCACACCGGTTGAAAAGAATTGATATGATAACTTGATTGAGCAAAAGAATTAGTATTCCCACATAAATATGAGAGCACTACTTAGCAACATATGAAATCACCACTTGACATCGAAGCAACTTGAATTACCATATTCAAAACAAAACAAAGGATGAGGCTTACGAAACAAGCCAGAACAAATACATACCCACTATGCACTTGTTGGAAAGATAATCCTAGGTACCTACTTGAATTCCCACCAAAGAACTTTCGAGAACTTTCTGGTCATGCAATCCGGTGTGGGGGATACAAGGAGGAAATATCTCACACAACTAGCAATCCTACACCCCAACTGTATCCATCCTTCAACACATAACCATAGGCTTTTGCAAATTCATCTAATCTCGAAACCTCGAACTCACAGCAATACTAAACCATGGTGGTACCCCGGACGCCTCCCAGTACTGGGTGACTCCGACCTTATCTCACCATGACAAGTATTGAAGAACTTCCGAACATCCTCCTTCCTGAGATACTAAGGAAGCTGAATGATAAAAATGTGCCAACATTCCCTGGAGCTCGACTCCTCGGAAGAAATCAAGTTAGACAGGAGGCACCAAGACAGAACTCTGTCACATCAGTATCATATAGTTTCCAAACTACCCGGATGATCGTAAAAAAAAATTTGAGCGAGAAGAGGAGTAGAATCGAAATTCCTAAGTCGAATACCTCACCAGAGCATAGAATAGGAGTAAAAAAATCCTACCCTCCGATATAACTAGACTCAAAATAGTTTTTTACTAGACTCGACTCAGCCAAGTTCGACCAATCAAGGGGGCTCCTAGGTCGGAACCTGGCCCTGATACCAACTTGTCATGCCCAAGATGCGGTCCTATCCTCGGCACGAGGGCCTCGACAGGGATAGAAGCGCATCTCATCATGTTGCAAGAATAGATATCATTACAAGTACATTTACAGAAGAGATGAGTATATGAAAATGGCTTACACTCGACACAAGCGACATCAGAGTCACATCAGTACAACAACATACTCAAACATCACACAGAAGAGCAGGGTCTGACTACGGACAAAAACAAACGACAAAATGACATCCATCCTTGCTATCCCAGGCTACCGCCTGGAACCCATTCAAGATTGATGAAGAAGAGGAAGAATAACTCCAAATCAAATCAAGCAATGCGCTCACGACAAATCATCGCATTACCTGTACCTCCAACTGTTGTTGTAGTAAACTGTGAGCCACAGGGACTCAACAATCTCATTTCCAAGGGTATCAAGACCATTAAAGCTTAATAGGTGAGGTATGGTTAAGTGGTGAGGCTGCAGCAAGCGACTAAGCATTTGTTTGAGTGGCTAACTTATGAGTACAGAAAGTAAAGTATGGTGGTCTATGCATAACGGACGTGAACTAGCAACGATCACTAACTGATCCTGATCACCTACTTACGTCAATCATAACCCCATTGTGTTCTCTTTCGGATAAGAACTCACGAGAAGAGATAGTCACGGTTATGCACACAGTTGGTGTATTTTATTAGAGTTTACTTCAAGTTTGCTATGACTGGGTGTTAAAAAAAGTATCCAAGTTTGCCACATAACCGCGGGCATGGCTTGCCAAAATATTTAACCCTGCAGGGGCGCTCCAACTCATTCATCACAAATTGACCACATGCAGCGGGAATAACCTCAACCACGGATCTCGTGATCATCCTAGGCAATTCCAAAGGAAATCTGACACCTCGAGATAGCCCAAAGAAGATCAGAGTTCCTCACTCATGACGTTCGAGAAAGGTAAAAAAATCCAGTAAGGTCTCCCGACGTGTCGATGATCCCGATAGGAGCCGCGTATCTCGTTCTCAGGACACGGTGGATAAGCTAGTGTACGGTGGCCTGATAGAAATCTCCCGAGTTGTCCCGGGTTGGCCCCACACAGTGCTCTAGTTTGAACCAACACTCATGAGGAGCACTGGCCCGGGGGTTGATTAATTATCCGCGGGTGCCGGCGGGTCCCTATGCAATTTTATTAGTTATTAGGCAAATGTAGTACCAATGTTGGGCCTTTCTAGATAAGTTTATCCCAAAACGAAAATCAAGGGGGTCCCCATAACTACCCCGAGCATGTTAGGAGCGCTCAATTATGGAACATAACACCGGTTCACAAGTAACTAGGGCGGCAAGAGTGGAACAAAACATCGAGCAAAAGGGCAAGCCTTCCACCTTGACCAAGTATATATGTGCATTAAATTAAATAGCAACAATATTGTGATATAACAAAAGAATGTCCATGTTGACACATGGAAGCAACTGCACCTGCAACTAGAAACGCTATAAGAAGGGCTGAGCAAGCTGTAACATAGCCAAACAAGGGTTTGCTGGGATGTGGAAGGGTTAGAGGCTTATCATGGCAATGTTGGGAGGCTTGTCAAACAAGTGGTGGGTAGCGTGACATAGTGATAAAAGCGGAACAACTAGCATGACAACGATAGTAATGGTATCCAAGGAAATGTGTCATCTTGCCTGAGATCCCGCTCGGAAGAAGAACGAGTCCATGAAGAAGACGACGAACGTAGTCGAACGAATCCTCACACTCCGAACTCTTTTGGAACTCTATCGAGAAGAAGCAAATCGGAAACAAAAATCAACACAAGAGAAACACCACAACATATGCATGACATGATGTGCAAATAAATATGATGCATGTCCGTTTCAAATATGCAAGGCATGACAATTTACATCAAACAACTACTACACATTAAAGTGAAGCTCAATATGCAACGAGTTGCATATTGACAAAACTCCACGTTCGAATTATTTAGTTCACATTTGTTAGATACACGACAATATTAAATGTTGTTAACAATGGCAAGAGGTGAAGCATAAGTAAAACATCTAACTAGGCATCTTAAATGAGGCTAGAAACAAGTTATAGTATTTCCGAAAAGACCTCATGTGTTAATTTCGAAATTGGTCCAGATCTGAACTAAACATATTTTATATTTGCTAAACAATAGAATAAAGCATACCATGCAATACTACACGTCATTATAGTCGATTTACAGATGTAGAACATCTCAAACGAAGCTAGTGTCTAAAAGATATGAGCAACACTAGATGCACATGTCATGAATGCAAATGTATGGAAAATGCCATCACGAACATTTCAAATCATGAATGCAACAAGTTATTATGAAACTACATGAGATTCTAAGCAAGTTTCATATAAGGCATGTCCAAAACGGAGCTACGGTTCAACCACAAACACCAAAACAAGTTTTATAAGAAATCTGTCCAAAACAGCAACATGGCATTTTGCATGCATGAAAACAACAAGCTACAAGATTCTAAAATGTACAACTAAGCATGGGGCAGTAGCATATAACACACACTTCATTTCATCTTCACATATCATATTCAAAACTTGCATGGATCACATGGTAGGAAGCTCACAAGATGGCTACCTTAAAATAGTTTCAGACTTAGTGAAAATAGCAGTTTTGACAGTGCAATTTTTTTATCACGAAGGCATATTGACAGCAGTAAAACTATATGATACAGGTCATATTACGACATGAAACTTAACAGCATACTAAAGGACATTATCTACTACAAATAACTCCATTACACCTACCACAAAAGGGTTCTAGATCACTACCACAACACATGGCAAGACAGCAACAAAATATTACAGATTCCAGACTTAGAAATATTTTAGCATCTCAAAATAGCAGGATTTTTATAGCATGTTGACAACAAGGAAACAACACCTATACATGCGTTTCTATGGCAAGCAAAATGTCCAGGGGCTAGGACACATATCAAAGGGCATATCTCATGTTCAAAATTATTTCATATCATGCATGTATTAAATCACACGAAAATAACAAAAGGGCATCACAGCAAAAATGACAAGCACACAAAAATGCTCAAATGACAAAACTAAATGCACAGATAGATTATATGGACTTTTCTACCCCGTGAACATATATAATATGCATAGGTTCATGTGGAGAAAATAATCACAATTAATTATGCAAGCTATGGCATAATTTATTAGCAAGTCATCTTATGCAAAATAAATGCAAACACGAAGCCAACATTTTGATCATGCATGAAAATGCAATATTATGAAACTCCACCCCATTCTACACATTTTACATAAAGGGTTTGATTAATTCGGGGCACGATTAAACATATATGTGCAAATTCGAAATATGGCAATTATGCAAAATAACAAAAAATGCATGTTAAATATTTTAAGCATGGATGAAAATGGCATATAATTAATCTACACATTTTTCGAAGCGTTTTTCATATATGAAACATTTTATTCCGCCGTGCGGTTGATTATATATTAGCAATTTAAATTATGCAATTATCTGTAATTTAGAGAAAATGCAACGGCCTAAAGGAAAAAAACGTGCGGGGGGCTGCTCACCTTGGGCCTTGGCCCATTCAGCAGGGAGGCTGGGCCGGCTGGGCGGTCAACGGGCGCCGGCCCATGCACACAGCGGGTGAGCGAGCGCGGGCACAGTGCGTCGTCCTTCTCAACGAGGAACGAGCGGCGGCGGCAGCCTACATCACTGGCCGGCGGTAGGCTAGCATGGGGACGGAAGGGAGGCCGGGAAAGGGGGGCTTCGGTCCGGATCTAGCGAAGGCCGGCCGGATCTGGGCGGCGGCGAGCTCCTCCGGCAAGGGCGGCGGCAAGCTTGAGCGGCGGCAGCCATGGCGGCTGGAACCTGCGGGAACAGAGAGAGAGGTCGGGGGATTAGTGCGAGGGAAGAGGAGGAAGAAGGAAAGGAAGGGGGAGGAGGCCCTACTCCGGCGGCGACCGGCTTCAGTGAGGGCTGGCCGGGGCGCAAGGCTGCGGCGTTGGGCACCATGGGAGGCACGGGCAGGAGCTCGGGGACGGGCCCAGATGGGCTCGGGCGGGCTCAAATGGGCTCGACGGGCCTGGCGGCTGGAGGAGGGAGAAGGAGGGGTTTGGCACAGGATTCAAGGGAATTAGGGTTAGCTGGCCAATTAGGAAGGGGAGGGGTCTATTTATAGCTTAGGGGCTTGGGATGACAGTCTCTGTCCGTTTTTGGACCATACGATCTCGATCAGACGGTCCAGAAGCGGAGGGGGGCTACGGTGGCCGTGTAGAGGGCTAGGTGGAGAAGAGAGGGAAGTGCGGCCATGACACGAAGGTTTTAAAACACCGACAACGTCCGACGAAATACCGATGACGACACTGCTATGGTTGACCGACGGGGTATCAAACGAACTCGAAACGCGACGAAATTTGGCAGGCGGCCTACCTACAATATAACAAGACCGCATGCTGAGTTTCGACCCAATCCAAGAATATTTTAATGCGCCTTTTAAAACATTTTAAAACGATGCCGCGGGCGCGTGCATGTCTGGTTGGTCTCAAAATGGTCAGCGATGAGAACGGAGAGAACCGAAAACTTACGAACGGATGCAAGTTTTGAAAACGAGAGACGATGCTATGAAGATGATGCGAATGATGCGATGATGAATGCAACAACCACACGAACACAGACGAGAATGGAAATAAAAGGGGAATCTTCTGGAATCTTCTGGAGCGTTGGTCCCGGGCTGTTACATTTACTTTCAGTTTGTCACAATCATCATTTGTTGGGCACACCTATTGGAGAGACACACCTTCATGATAATTTGCTAGAATACTCTATGTTCTTCACTTATATCTTTTGAGCTTGGCAGTTGCTCTAGTACTTCACTTATATCTTTTGTAGCATGGCGGCATATAGATTTTATAGAAATAAATTGCTCTAGTTATTCACTTATATTTGTTTGAGAGCTGAATAAATAGTGACGGTAATTTGGAGGGGTCATAAGACTAGTCCAAAAATATTAGGTATTCAATGAATGATAATTAAAACTATCATGTAACACATATAGAGAAGTTGTGGGTTAATGACATTGATGTGGTAATATGAAAAAGGTGTGAATCCACAATTGTTGATTCATAGGAGTGTCAATATTAAGAGGTGTTAACTTGTTATTCATCTAAAAATTAAAGAGGCATGGTGATTATGTGTGAGCATTTATATTCCTTATTGAAATCCTAGTGTTGATTCGAGTCAGGGTTGCACGCTATGGTTAACTCCTACCAACCTCCACCCTTGGGCCATGCGAGGAGTACTTCGATTTTTGATAAAACTAATAAAACTTTGCCATAAGTATATGAGTTCTATATGACTAATGTGATACCATGCACATACGCATCCTCACCATCTCATATTTTCTAGCCTCTTCGATACCGTGCATAGCCCATTCTTACCTCGAGGATCGATTCATCTTTCGCCGATGCATCCAAATCCTATGACATGATACCCTCTATTCAACATAAGCTTATTATATCTTCCTCAAAACAGCTGCCATACACACCTGTTATGGCATTTCCGTAGCCATTCTGAGATATATTGTCATGCAAATTCCATCATCACTTCACATGACTAGTTTGTTCATCATCATAATGCGTTGCATGATCATTTAGAGGTGACATAGTATTTCTGGCAAAGCCACCGGTCATCATGTTTTTGATACATGTCATGCTAGATCATTGCACATCCTAGTACACTGCCTGATGCATTCATATAGAGTCATATCTTCCTATCAGTCCTTCATATTGAGTTCTAAGTAAATCAAAGTTTGTTGATCATCATTATTAGAGCATTGTCCCAGTGAGGAAATGATCATGGAGACTATGATTCCCCCACAAGTCGGTATGAGACTCCGGATGAAAAATAAAATAAAAATGGGGGGGCAAATGGGCCCACCATAAAAAATGAATGGGAGAGCCAAAAAAAGAAGAGAAAAGTCCACCATAAAAAATAAAATAAAAAATAGAGAAAAGAGAGAAGTCACTTTGCTACTATCCTTTACCACACTTGTGCCTCAAACATTGTTGAGGAAATCGTTAACTGGTAGCTTGTCGGTTGATTGGCGAGTAGGGGATTAATAAGCTAATCGGCAAGTTAATTGGCCATTTAATCAGTTAATTGGGCGACTTAACAGTTAATCGGCTACTCGGTGACCCTACGAGTAGGGATTTAACTATTTCATTTCTCTGAGTCATAAATTTTTGAAACTTTTCACCAGAATTACATATAAACATTCGTCCCTTATATTTTAACCTTATATCAACTTCCTCTATCCGCCTCGTCATTTTTACTTTATACAATGTTTTGATTTTTTTCATTAATGTTATGATATGTCTCAAGATGCTCCCCTTTATGATCACATTACTATTTACATCAATCGACTGTCCGTCCATTGCAATGAACATTTTGGTGTTTATTTATCAAATATATTTCCAAGACATTGCTTCACTCGCTCTCATTGTGGTTATTTTCTTATCATGTCCATGTTGTTCTACTACTATTAGTTATACATTTAATTAATATTCTTTGTGGCATTATAAGGTTATTTATGCACCCATGAAATCTATTGTCTTATTGCACAACATGCTCATTCGTGCACATAATGTTGACACTGATATTCTGTTTTGCTTCCATGTAGTGTACATCCAATGTACACGATCCTTATAACATTTTATATTTCCTAATTAAACACTTGTATGTTTCTCTCGGATATCATGAAATCTGCTATTTAGCATTGATTCATTTATACCTTTGTTTGTCATTGTTCTACTCTCAGCGATATGTATCACTATTTTCTAATTTACATATTTATTATATTGCTATTGTGACCAAGTTACACATAGCAAAGAAACAAAAAAATGATTTGTTACTATGCTAATTATTTACCACAATACCAATACCTATTCATTTATTTCACCTCTGTATGAGAATTGACATAACATTAATATATAGAAAAATGCTAGACCATCACTCGGTGTTTATCTTTCTATTAATATTTTTCTAAGATCATTTCACCAAGAGGGATACCCGAACAGTATACCCGAACACCCATCTTATACATCTGAATCTTATAGGAGGAAAATTTATTCAGGAACCTTTCAAGGTAATTTATGTGCATGTGATTATGGCTAGAAGCGGTCCACGTGTATATGCATGAAATCTTCAAATAGTAGCACACGTTAGCACACTCAATCTTGTGCAAACTTTTGTTGTCTTTACCTAACAGGTTACCATGTTTTGTTTTGTTTTTCAGATTAGATTATATTGAAATAGGAATCCACCGCAATCTATGTAGTGCATAGTACATAACTAAAAGTTTTTTCCATGATTTGAAAAACATACTTAACAAACTATCATTGGTTAATCATTTGGTTTCTTTCTGTTGATTGGTGTATACAATTTTAGGCATGACCATCGAATTTGTCTCACTTGATATGTTAATGGACACTTTTCAAATTTTGGAACAAAACATTGTTGATTTGTCAATCTAGAATACAGATTTTTCCTTCCCCCTCCGCTAAAATCATGCATGCCCATAATTTTTGAATGTAAATAAAACACATTGAGAGGTTCCAGAATTTTTTGAAAGAACGAAAAGAGAAATACGTTTGTAGAGTTCAAGAACATATATATACACATATACTGGGTCTAGAATTTTCAAATACAGAAAAGTCAATTGTAGATTTCACTAAATTCCTCCATAAAAAGGTCAATTTTGTAATTTATTGTTAATATGCTTATTTAAGAATTACAAAAAGAAAAGAATATATAGATCCTTAATAGTAAATAGTATGTCGATTGTGCCGTTACATTTCTGATTTTTTAGGTCATAGAGAAATATATTTATTTGTAAAATTCTTCATGTACGAACAACTATATGTGCCCACAAAATAATTGTTCAGCTTTTTTGACAACAAATTAGTTTTTTAAGTGGGATCAATAAAGCTAGCTAGACGCATTTGTGACTTTTGACTATACATTAGTCAATTATTTTTGCTGGTACTGTACATTAGTCAATTAACAAACATGCATCTGTTGTCGCTAACATCTATGTACTACTATTTTTTTTAAACCTATAGTAACATACTGTTTTGTTTACTTATTTTAGTGGTTGAGTTGGTAAAATACTAATGAAGCAGGGGTGACCAAGACTCTGGCGGTGTGCCTGCCTCTCTTGATTGAAATCCGGCGTGGGAGCTTTAACCGTTAAAAGAGCGTTATTTATAGAGCGTGCATGCCGAGGACTTTATGATGCATGTCTTGTAATACTTTTTTTATGAAAGCGTAGATGAGATTTATGTGAAATCTCGTAGTGAATCTAAGCCATTGAAATATCGTAATTCAACACTGATACATCTTAACCGTTAATTTTCTATCATTTTAATAATATAATAGATCGGAGGATGATATTTAAACCACTTATCCTTAGGGAGATCAACATGAGTAGCAAAAGATTTATAGAAAGAAGCTACTATCTCAGAGTCAATTCCATACTTAGTGCTAAATCAAAGTTAAGGTTCATACCTGACTCCTTACCTTCGTCGAGTTCCCAATCTTCAGAGTTGTGTTTAATTCTTTCCAATAAATTCCATTTGAATTCAATATCTTTCTTCATAAAAGAACCATCACAAAAAATATTGAGCATGGATTGATCATTACGAGAAAGCCGAGCATAAAAATTCTGAATAATAATTTCTCTTGAGAGCTCATGATTGGGGCATGAATATAACATTGACTTAAGCCTCCCCCAAGCTTGAGAGATTCTTTCTCCTTCACGAGGCCAAAAATTGTAAATATAATTCCGATCATGATGAACCAGATGCATAGGATAGAACTTCTGATGAAATTCCATTTTCAGTCGGTTGTACTTCCATGATCCAATATCATCACATATCATGTACCATGCCAATGCCCTTTCTTTCAAAGATAAAAGGAAATACCTTTTCTTGACAACATCCTCGGACAAACCTACAAGCTTAAATAATTCACAAACTTCATCCACATAGATTAGATGCAAATCAGGATGTAGTGGTCCATCTCCTATGTAGGGATTAGCTAGCAGTTTTTCTATCATACCCGAAGGAATTTCATAATAAATATTTTCAGTATGCTCAGTAGGTTGAGGGATAACTCTTTGTGTTTCCGGTCGAGGTAATGATAAACCGAACAAACCCCTCAAAGGATTACTTTCCATAGTAACAATTGATAGTAAATTTCAGCACACTATATATATTTTTCCTTACCAAGTTCCACTCAACAAAGGCGCTTCACTCCTCGGCAACGGCGCCAGAAAAGAGTCTTGATGACCCACAAGTATCAGGGATCTATCATAGTCCTTTCGATAAGTAAGAGTGTCGAACCTAACGAGGAGGAGAAGGAAATGGCAAGCGGTTCTCAGTAAGGTATTCTCTGCAGGCACTGAAATTATCGGTAACAGATAGTTTTGTGATAAGATAATTCGTAACAGGTAGCAAGTAACAATTGTAACAAAGGTGCAACAAGGTGTCCCAATACTTTTTATACCAAAGGACAAGCCTGGAAAACTCTTATATAAAGCAAAATGCTGCCGAGGACACATGGGAATTTATGTCAAGCTAGTTTTCATCATGCTCATATGATTCACGTTCGCTACTTTGATAATTTGATATGTGGGTGGACCGGTGCTTGGGTGCTTCCCTTACTTGGACAAGACTCCCACTTATTATTAACCCCTCCCGCAAGAATCCGCAACTACGAAAGAAGAATTAAGATAATTCTGACCATAGCATGAAACATGTCAATCCAAATTAGCCCCTTACGAAGAAACACATAAACTAGGGTTTAAGCTTGTCTCACTCTGGCAACCCATCATCTACTTATTAGTTCCCAATGCATTCCTATAGGACCAAGCAATGGTGAAGTGTTATGTATTCGACGTTCACATAACACCACTAGAGGAGAGACAACATACATCTCATCAAAATATTGAACAAATACCAAATTCACATGATTACTTATAACAAGACTTATCCCATGTCCTTGGGAACAAACAAAACTACTCACAAAGTATATTCATGTTCATAATCAGAGGAGTATTAATGATGATGAAGGATCTGAACATATGATCTTCCACCAAGTAAACCAACTAGCATCAACTACAAGGAGTAATCAACACTACTAGCAACCCGCGGGTACCAATCTAAGGTTTTGAGACAAAGATCGGATACAAGAGATGAACTAGGGATTGAAGAGGAGATGGCGCTGCTGAAGATGTTGATGGAGATTGACCCCCTCTCGATGAGAGGATCGTTGGTGATGACGATGGCTTCGATTTCCCCCTCCCGGAGGGAAGTTTCCCCGGCAGGATCGCCCTGCCGGAGCTCTAGATTGGTTCTGCCCAAGTTCCGCCCTGAGACGGCAGCGCTTCATCCCGAAAGCTCTGTAATGATTTTTCTAGGACAAAACCTTCAATATAGCAGAAGATGGGCATCGGAGGGCTGCCAGGTGGGCCACAAGCCCCAGGGCGCGCCTACGGGGGTAGGGCACGCCCAGGAGGCTTGTGGCTACCTAGTGGGTCCTCTGATGTATTTATTTCGCCCAATATTTTTTATATATTCCAAAATAATTCTTCATAGATTTTCAGGACTTTTGGAGTTGCGCAGAATAGGTATCTCAGATTTGCTCCTTTTCTAGTCCAGACCTCCAGCTGTCAGCATTCTCCCTCTTCATGTAAACCTTGTAAAATAAGAGAGAAAAGGGATAAGTGTTGTACCAAAATGTGTAATAGCAGCCCATAATGAAATAAATATCAATATAAAATCCTGATGCAAAATGGACATATCAGCTTGCTGGATGGTGATAGGTTGGATGAGATTTATCATGTAATGGAGTTAGTTTTGTTAGGATTTGATCCCTAGTATCCACTATGTTCTGAGATTGATGTTGCTATGACTTTCCTATGCTTAATGCTTGTTACTAGGGCCCGAGTGCCATGATTTCAGATCATAGACTATTATGTTATCATGAATCTATATGTGTTCTTGATCCTATCTTGCAAGTTGTAGACACCTATTACGCGTTATGATCCGCATCCCCAAGGGTGACAATAACTGGGATTCTTTTCGGTGATTACCATAGTTTGAGGACTTCATGTATTGACTAACTGCTAATGCTTTGGTCTGGTTCTCTATTAAAAGGAGTCCTTAATATCCCTTAGTTTCCATTAGGACGTCGCTGCCACAGGAGGGTAGGACAAAAGATGTCATGCAAGTTCTTTTCCATAAGCATGTATGACTATATATGGAATACATGCCTACATTACATTGATGAATTGGAGCTAGTTCCGTGTCACCCTATTTTATAACCATTGCACGATGAATGCCATCCGACATAATTATCCATCACTGATCCATTGCCTACGAGCTTTTCACATATTGATCTTTGCTAAGTTACCTTTCCATTGCTACTATTACAATCACTACAAACTGCTACTATCACTTTGCCACAGTTACCATTACTTCCATATTACTTTGCTATTGAATACTTTGCTGCAGATAGTAAGTCTTTTAGGTGTGGTTGAATTGACAACTCAGCTGCTAATACTCGAGAATATTTTTTGGCTCTCCTTGTGTTGAATCAATAAATTTGGGTTGAATACTCTACCCTCGAAAAATGTTGCAATCCCATATACTTGTGGGTTATCAAGACCTTTTTTTGTTGCCCTTGCCAGGGAGCATAGCTCTATTCTTTGAGTCACTTGGCATACATATGTATTGATCACTATGAAGAATCTGAAAGATGATAAGACTAAGATCTACCCCTCAACTACGAGGACAGGTAAGGAACTCCCATCTAGCTCTGCACTTGATTCACCTTTTGTTATGAGTAAATTTGCGACAATGCCACCTGCTAGTAATTCTGATATGTCGCAAGTAATTGATGATGCAAGTTCTGATATGCATGATGCTTATGATGATACTTTGCTTGATACCACTATGCCATTGGGTGAAATCCTTGATGAACAAATTGCTAGAGTCAATATTGAAACTAATGATATTCTGAATCTGATGAAATTATTGAAACAGAACACTATGAGTCACCTGCTAGGTCTAGCTCCCTAGATATGAATTGTCTGATATATTTGAGGGTTATGTTATGGAAGGAGAGGTAGCTAGGGACTTTCTTGCTTATAAGGATAGAGATGATCTTAAGAAATTGCTTCGCAAGTGGAAGGAAAAATCTTTGAATGCTATAATGCAATATGATCCTAAGTTTGCTACTTCACCTATCTTTGTTAGTAATAAGGATTATGAATTCTCTGTCGATCCTAAGTTAATTACTTTGGTTGAATCTGATCCTTTCCATAGTTATGAATTTGAAATTGTTGTGGCACATCTTACCAAATTGAATGATATAGCCACCCTAGTTACTCATGAGGGAAAAATCGCTATTACAATATTCTTAAGTTGTTTCCTTTCTCATTAAAGGGTGATGCTAAGACATGGGTTAATTCACTTGCTCCTGGTTGCGTACGTAGTCCCCAGGATATGATTTATTACTTCTCTGAAAAATATTTTCCTGCCCATAAGAAACAAGT
The DNA here is from genome assembly GCA_022496015.1 of Hordeum marinum. Classification (NCBI taxonomy): domain Eukaryota; kingdom Viridiplantae; phylum Streptophyta; class Magnoliopsida; order Poales; family Poaceae; genus Hordeum; species Hordeum marinum. Next base: position 391,634,691 of record CM039675.1, on the reverse strand, counting down.
TGCTTTGAAGGAAATATTTAACTTTGTGCAAATTGAAGAAGAGAGTCTCCCACAAGCTTGGGGGGATTCTCTATTTACTTAATGCTTTGCATGATCATCCTCTCAAGAAAAACGAAATACTTGATATCTTTTATAATGGACTAACTTATGCTTCTAGGGACCACCTAGATAGTTGTGATGGTTGTGTTTTCAGGGAACGAACTGTTAAACAAGCTGAGTTACTATTGAACAATATATAGAGCAATCATAATTATTGGACTATTCCCGAGCCACCTCCAAAGCCAACTCCGAAGAAAAGAGATATGCTATTTCTTAGTCCTGAAGATATGCAAGAGGCAAAGAAATCTATGAAAGAAAAAGGTATTAAAGCCAAAGATGTTAAGAATCTACCACCTATTGAAGAAATATATGGTCTTGATAATCCGACACATGTAGTAGAGGTAAATTCTCTCCATAGATTTCATGAAGGAGATATTCCTTATAATAAGCCGCCTAGCCAATGCTTAGATGAATTTGATGACTTTGTAGTCAAGCAAGAAAATTTTAATGCTTATGTTAGTAGACAATTGAAACATAATGCTTATATGCTTGATCGCTTGGGTGATTATTTGAGTAGAACGGTCAATGATCTTAAGCTTATTAGTAAACATGCTTACATGGTAACTACTCAAGTAGAAAAAGTACTAAAGGCGCAAAATGATTTACTTAATGAGATGAATAGTAAGAACAATGATCATTCTGTTAAAGTTGTGACTAGAGGTGGTAGAATGACTCAAGAACCTTTGTATCCTAAGGGCCACCCTAAGAGAATTGAGCAAGATTCTCAGAGAGTTAATACTGATGCACCTATTCGTTCCAGTAAGAGTAGGAAAAGGAATGACGATAGTACTTTGCATGCTGCTAGTGAACCTGTTATAGATACACCTGAGAACCCAAATGATCTTTCTGTTTTTGATGCCGAGACACAATATGGTGATGAACATGAGCCTGGTGATAATATTAATGATTATGTTCATGTTGATGCTCAACCTAGTAATGATAATGATGTGGATATTGAACCTGTTATTGATCTTAATAACCCACAACCTAAGAATAAGAGATATGATAAAAGAGACTTTGTTGCTAGGAAACATGGTAGAGAAAGATATCCATGGGTTCAGAAACCCATGCCCTTTCCCCCTAGGACATCCAATAAAAAGGATGATGAAGATTTTGAGTGCTTTGTTGAAATGCTTAGACTTGTCTTTTTACGTATGCGTTTGATTGATATTCTGAAAATGTGTCCTTAGGCTAAGTATATGAAAGGTATTGTGACAAATAAAATAAAATTATCGAAAGATGATATTTCCACCATGCTTGCCAATTATACCTTTAAGGGTGGAATACCAAGTAAACTAGGAGACCCCAGAGTATCTACTACACCATGCTCTATTAAAGGAAATTATGTTAAAACTGCTTTACATGACCTTGGATATGGTGTTAGTGTTATGACTTTCTCTTTATATCATAGACTTGATTTGAATAATTGATACCTACTAAAATCTCCTTGCAAATGGCTGATAAATCAACTGCTTTACCCATCGGTATTTGTGAAGATGTACTTGTTGTAGTTGTGAACATTACTATCTTAACGAACTTTGTTATCCTTGATATTCCCAAGGACAACATTATGTCGATCATCCTTGGTAGACCCTTTTTGAATACTGCAGGGGTTGTTATTGATTGCAACAAGGGCAATGTCAATTTTCATGTTAATGTAATGAGCATACGGTGCATTTTGCGAAGAAACAACCCCAAGTTCATAGTGTCAACTCCATTGAAAAGGTTTCCACGATTATTATCGGAGGCTTTGAATTCCCTCTTCCTACTGTCAAAAAGAAATATGATATACTTATTGTTGGGGACATGCATATCCCCATTGAGGTAACCTAGTGTTATTCAAAAAATCCCCGGTTTCGTGTCATTAAAAAAGGTTTGTCAATCAACCTTATTGGTGGATTCTTTTTGATGAACGTGAGATGGATTAATTTAGAAAGCACTACCTTCTGTACCCAACTTGTATTCTCTGTTCCTAACTTTCATTCTAGTAAAATGCTATTATTTTCATGTTTTCTGTTTTATCCGTGCATTATAAAAATGACCTGAAAATAGAAGTCCCTAGAATGCCCTGGAAATTTAGTATGATTTTCTCTGGAATATTTAAGAATTCTTAGCACTGAGTATGCATCAGGGGGCTGCACCAGTGGGCCACAAGCCTGCAGGGCGCGCCCACCCCCCTGGGCACACCTTGGTGGCTTGTGGGTCCCACATGGGCCCCCTCACTTATTCCAGCACCCATCCACTTTGTCTTCCTCTAGAAAAAAAACCACCATTGCTCAAACTCGTGTTTTAGCTCGTCTTGCTGCCATTTTCGATCTCCTTGCTCAAAGCTCCATTTGCAAAACTGTTTTAGGGGATTGCTCATCGATATGTGACTCCTCCAATGTTCCAATTAGGTTTTGTTCTAGTGCCTCATATATTGCAAATTTTTGCTGTTGTGGTGACCTTGTTCTTGAGCTTGCATGTCAAATTTGTATGGTCCCAAGTAGTTTTGATGCGTGATATAGATTTTAGGCACTTGAGGGAGTAGTTTCTATGAGTTTTGGTGAGCTTTGTTCACTTTTATTTTGATTCACTAAAAATTTCAGAAATTTTTCACAAAAAGAAAAGATGTTGAGGAGAATGTACCAAGGTGGTTCCTCGAGCAAGAAAACTCTGAGACTCGCGTTACGTGAGCCCAATTTTGAACCACCAAGGGAAGCTCGAGTACTGCCTTGTGAATGGCCGTTGGATAAATTCATGGACAACGCCGGGTTCAAGGAAGAGTTTTATGCGTACATAAGAAATGCCGGCCTTGAGGATTTTATTTCAAACCGATGCAAGCAATATTATCAACTCACTGATTCTTTCATGCGAAGGTTTGAATATCATCTAGGCGTAATTCTCATTCTATTCTATTTAATCTTTATGATAAGTCCTATACCATGTACCTAGAGGATTTTAATGATGCATCCAAAATTCCACAGTGGGGTAGCCATAGTGATCCACATAAAAATGAATATAATGATTTCCTTTCTAGCATCACGGTGGGAGAAACAAGAATCATTACACAAGATACTTTGGGGAGCATTCACTTCCGGCTATACATTATTTTGCTCTCTTCATAGGTAGATGTATTAACGGTAAACATGATCATAGCCACCTTTGTGTGCCTGATCTGAGTATTCTTAAGAGTGTTGTAATGGTACATAGACGATATAACATGGGGGCTATTATTGCCAGGAGGTTACATCTTAATGCTAAGGATGGAGATTTCTTTGGTGGAATTTATGCCACCCGTGTAGCTAAGTATCTTGGGTACCCATAAGAGGGAATGATATTGAGTTACCCCTTGCTTTTCTTGATTATGTGGATTTGGTGTGCTACCAGTTTCTTTAAAGGAATGAACAATCCCTCAAGTACCGGCTAATTTTTGACAGACAACATGTTGTCCATGTTACCTTTGGCCAAAATCCTAAGCTTGGGGGAGTACATATTTCTTGCCGACATTACATTCATGTTCACACACTCATTTCAGTTGTCGGTGTTCATACTTTTTCATTGTACTATCCACGGTAGTTTATTTCTTCTTTATGCTTTCTTCTTGTGTGTTTTATTAATCTTTAAGAAAATCCAAAAAAAATAGTGTAGCTTTACCTTCTAGTTTGTTTAGTTGTAGCATTAAAAGAAAACCCAAAAAGATTTATCGTTTTTCTTTGGCTTGTTGGGAGTTTTCTTGTGTAAATAAGGGGAAGACCACGATGAAATGTTAAGTGGCTCTCGTATGCATTATTGTTTATATTACATAGAGCCCATATTGCCTTTTTCGCCTTTGAATTACAGCTTGGAGATTCCAGCTTAGTCCAATGCATAGGCACTCTTATTATTCACATCGTTCGGTCGTGCAAGTCAAAGGCAATAATGACGATATATGATCAAATGACCGAGATGGAGAAAAGCTGGTATGAACTCTAACTATCTTATTTTTGTAAATATGATTAGCTCATCATTCAGATTCAGCTCATTATGGGTTGAACATGTTTGCAATAACAATTAGAGATTATAGTTATTTATGCCATGCTTAATTAGCTAAGAGTTAATAATGGTTTGTTTTGAGTGCCAACATGCATATTAAAATGGTTGTGATGTACTATGATAGAATGGTATCCTCCTCTGAATGATTCGAGTGGCTTGACTTGGCAAATGTTCATGCATGTAGTTGAAACAAAACTAACATAGCCTCCACGATGTTTATGTTCATGGTGATTTATATCCTACTCATGCTTGTATTCAATGTTGGTCAATCTCAAAGTATGTTTATGACTGTTGTCTCTCTCTAGTTGGTCGCTCCCCATTTTTTTGCTAGCCTTTACTTGTACTAAGAGGGAATACTACTTGTGCATCCATCTCCATAAACCCAAAGTTGTTCCATATGAGTCCACCACACATACCTATATGCGGTATTTACCTGCCATCCCAAGTATATTTGCATGTGCCACTCTCCAAACCTTCAAACAAATATTCTGTTTTGTATGCCCAAATCGCTCAAGTAGTGACTATGGGCTGTCAGTATCTTCCATGCTAGGTGGGTTATTCTCACGATACGTGTTGATTCACTATCATTCACGAGGAAGTGGCTGGTATTCGGGATACCCAGTCCCATGCTCAAAAATCAAATCAAAAGTATAATAAACAAAACTCCCCCAGGATTGTGTTTGTATGGATGGTACCTGTGGATTCGGCCCGCCATGGAGTGTGACTGATTTGGTGGAGGGGGAGTAAAAAAATTACTATTCTGTTTGGGAACCGCCTATAATGTATCTAGCATGGAAGATATCAAGATCTCTTAGTTGTTATGTTGGCAATGAGAGCATACCTCTCAAAATTATTATTCATCCTGTTTTAAAAATTCAAGCTCTGGCACCTCTGCAAATCAATGCTTCCCTCTGTGAAGGTCATGTCTATTTTATTTTACTGTCGAGTCATCATCCTCTTATAAAAGGCACTAGTTACAGAGCACCACCATCATTTGTATGCTTTGCTATTAATTGATGTTGAGTATGAGTGTGACTGGATCTCTTTTACCATGAATTACAATGGCTTGTCAGTCCTTGTTCTCAAGAGGTGCTCGCCATTTATGTTTTGCAGTCTCAGAAAGGGCTAGCGAGATACCATTATGTCATATTGTATCATGATTGTTTTGATAAAATTGCTGTCATCCGAGACTAATTATTATTGCTCGCTAGTTGATTATATCGTTGATATGAGTAAATGTGAGACCTAAATGTTATTGTGAATGTGGTTAGTTCATAATCTTTGCTGAAAACCTCCACATAAGTTAGACATATTTACAAAAGCAAGATCAAACTGAGTTTGTGAAAGTTTTTCTTTATCAATTTCAGTTTATCAACTGAATTGCTTGAGAACAAGCAAAGGTTTAAGCTTGGGGGAGTTGATATGTCTCCAATATATCTACTTTTCCAAACTCTTTTGCCCTTGTTTTGGACTCTAATTTGCATGATTTGAATGGAACTAACCCGGAGTGACGCCGTTTTCAGCAGAATTGCCTTGGTGTTATTTTTGTGCAGAAATAAAAGTTCTTGGATTAACCTGAAAATTTAAGGAGAATATTTTTTGGAATTAATAAAAAATATTGGCGAAAGAATCAACTATACGGGGCCCACCACCTAGCCACAAGCCAAGTGGCGCGCCCACCCCCTAGGTCCCGCCCCTGTGGCTTGTGGGCCCCCTGTCGCTCCTCCGACTTTGTTTCCACTTCTATATATTCCTATTTCGGGAGAAAAAAATCAAGGAGAACAGTTCATTGCGTTTCACGATACGGAGCCATCGCCACCTCCTGTTCTTCCTCGGGAGACCAGATTTGGAGTCCGATTTGGGCTCCGAAGAGGGGAAATCGACGCCTTCGTCGTCTCCAACCATCCTTCATCACCAATTTCATGATGCTCTCCACCGTTCGTGAGTAATTTCATCATAGGCTTGCTGGACGGTGATGGGTTGGATGATATTTATCACATAATCGAGTTAGTTTTGTTAGGGTTTAATCCCTAGTATCCACTAGGTTCTGAGATTGATGTTGCTACGACTTTGTTATCTTAATGCTTGTCACTAGGCCCTGAGTGCCATGATTTCAGATCTGAATCTATTATGTTATATTGAATATATATGTGTTCTTCATCCTATCTTGCAAGTTGTAGACACCTATTACGAGTTATGATCTGCATCCCCCAGGGTGACAATAACTGAGATTCTTTCCGGTGAGTACTGTAGTTTGAGGAGTTCATGTATTCACTAAGTGCTAATACTTTGGTCCGGTTCTCTATTAAAAGGAGGCCTTAATATACCTTAGTTTCCATTAGGACCTGTAACATCCCAATTTTATTAAATTAGGATGTTAATAGGATCATCTTATTGCATGTCATATTTTTATTGCATTTGGAGTTTATGATGTTGAAGTTTTCCACTCACATAAAATCATAGAGAGGGGATAATATGACTTCCTCAAAATTATATATATATATGAGAGAGGAGGTAACTTGACACCCCAAAGGTCAGAAGAAAATAGTGCCAGTTTAGTTGAAAGTCAAATTTGGTTTCATTTTGGATTTTCTTTAAATAATGTTTTTATAAAGTTTTTATTTTGACTCTAAAAAAATGTTCATGCTTTAGGATTTATCTTTCTGATCATTTTGGTATATAATACCCTATATATCGACTTTGTTTCTTTCTCAGATCTAGAAAAAAAAGGTTTTCAAAAAAAAAGAGAAACACACGCACGCACACACAGGCCAGCCAGGCGCTCCCAGTGACCCAACCTCACGAGGCACCCCAGCGCCTGGTCAACCCAGCGTCGACGCACGCACGCATGCACCCTTGGTCGCTCTCTCTCTCACACGATCCCTCCTCTCTCTCTCTCGCAGCCTGCAGGTGGGCCCCGATCCAGCCATTGTTTTCAACCTCCCGCACGGTACGCCCGGGATAGAGCCGCAGCTCGCAGCTCCCAAACCAGCCGGCCGAGGATCTTGGGATAAGGCTTATCCCGCAGCCCCAACCCTCCAAACTATGCCTATAAGTAGCCCTTGACCCCCTCGTTCCATTCAGATGATCCGCACCTCCTCTCGCCACTCGTAGCCGACACACCGCCCGTTCGCATCTCGCCGGAACCGAGTCGGTTCACCAGAAAACTACGACGCTGGTGAGCCACCATGGCCTATTATCTTTAAGGGAATTAGATCCCCATACCATTGCGCACCTCCCTGGCACATTCGTTTGCCCTAGGACGCCCCGGAGGCGCCGCCCCGATGACCTGCGTCGCCGGAGTTCACCGGAGCACAGGAGCTCCGCCCGCTCACTCCAGTCCTTCCGGTCGTCACCGCCGTCCGCCGTCAACACCGCTCGGTCGCCCTTGCCACGCCGCACCTGCCCGACAACCTTTCTCGCGCCGGAGATAGCCGGAGTCGCCGCTCCCGTCGACGCCAAGTTCCTGCCGAGGCCAGCGCCCGTTCTCTGATAAGCCTCGCTCGTTTTGTTTTTTTTTCTTTTCTATAGATCGAACCGGTAGTTAGATCTAGATTGGTTTTTTTATTTACCAAACCAGTACGCGGTTAACCGTGTTTTAATATAAACCGTGCGGTTTAATGAAAGCGAACGTCGGTTTTTCTTTTTAGTTTTAGCCGAACCTGTGATTTTCCTAGTTTGCGAACATTCGTCGCGTAGGAACCGCAGCGAACATAGCCAACCAATCAGAGCCGTTCACTTCGCGCTTTAGTCATGAACATCCACACTTTAGAGTTTTCAGAAATTGCTCTAGAGCAGTTTTTTTTCAGATTTTATTCCAAACTTTAAACACTCGTAACTTTTTAGCCGTAGGTCGAAACGAGGTGAGACAAGCGGCTAAACTTTCGTCTCGAATAGCCCTAACCAGAAAAACCATATTTGAAGATTTTTGCAAATTCAAATTTGAAATTATTTCAGATTTGAGTTTAAATTTCATTAGGCCATATCTTTCAAACAGTATAGCCGTTCGAAGTGATTCTTTTTGCACCACGTCACACGAACTAAATCCTTTGCCATGACATTTTGCCACTAAATATTCTACACAATTATTTTCTATTCGCCATAATTTTATTAGGATGCCTTGTAGGAGCACTAGTGCATGTCACGAAATTTTAACACTAGTCATACTTTGAAAATTTTCATGCTAATGACTTGTGTTGGATTTTTATATGGATTTTGCAAATATTTTGTTGCATGTATTTGAATTGTATGAATGCATGTTTATGTGTGTTTTTACTTACTTTGCGATAGATTGTCCGGAGTGCGAAGCAGAGTACTATCATTCGCTAGAACTTCACTCCCAGCGCGAAGGCAAGTTGCATTTTGATCATATCAGTTTTTACCTATGTTTTATTTTTCGCACTTAGTCCTTTGATGTAGGAATGCATGATAGGAGTTTATACTTGTTGGATTTACTATCACCCAGTAGTTCATTTGAGGTAGGTCTGAACCATGCAAACTTTGTCGCCCCCGTGTTATGTTATGATGCCTTGCCAAAGTAGACGTGGATTGGGGAGTGCTATCACTTTGAGATGTGAGTGACAGAGTAGTAACTAGGACCAACTTTAATGAACTACCTGGGTGGAAATTGGTTTGTATGGTGGCGAAGTACAGTGGGAGCATTCATGGGAATCCATGGGAGTGCACACTAGTGGTCCGTCCACCCAGGCTCAAAGGGATCAACCGTATTTTCATGTCTATAAGCTTCCGTGTGCAGCTGCATGCCAAATTGCATGTACTATGTAGGTTCATTACACTTTATCATGTGACTTTCCAGTACATTCCATGTACTGACCTACACGGCTGCAACTTATCATGTTGTAGATTTGTCCGACGACGAATACGGTGCGATAGGTCGTTTTTCTGCACTCAGCTTGCTCATGGAGTTGGTGGAATCATTACCTTTATTGCTTCCGCATGTTTTTGTTTTACTTGGCCTTAGGCCTCATTATTGTAATAAATACTCTATGAGGATTCTCGATGTAATAAATGTGTGATTGAACTCTGTTGTAAATCCTCAAGTACTGTGTGTGTCAGCATACCGATCCAGGGATGACACTTAAGCACAGAGACTCCGATCCCTTGAGATCGGGTCGCTACAGGACCCAGCTGCCACGGGAGGGTAGGACAAAAGATGCCATGCAAGTTCTTTTCCATAAGCACATATGACTATATATGGAATACATGCCTACATTACATTGATAAATTGGAGCTAGTTCTGTGTCACCCTATTTTATAACCGTTGCATGATGAATGTCATTTGACATAATTATCCATCACTGATCCATTGCCTATGAGCTTTTCACATATTGATATTTGCCAAGTTGCTTTTCCGTTGTTACTGTTACAATCACTACAAATTGCTACTATCAATTTGACACCGTTACCGTTATTTCCATATTACTTTGCTATTGAATACTTTGCTACAGATATTAAATCTTTAGGTGTGGTTGATTTGACAACTCAGCTGCTAATACTTGAGAATATTCTTTGGCTCCCCTTGTGTCGAATCAATAAATTTGGGTTGAATATTATACCCTCGAAAATTATTGCGATCCCCTATACTTGTGGGTTACCACGCACCACCCTGCGCAGGGAGCAGAAGGCATAGGTATCCAGGCAGGCAAGCAACCATAGTGAAGTCGTGTCAGACCGTCAGGGAATCGAATCATGTCAGGAGACACGCGGCCTATAGGGCAGCGGCAAGAGAGGTATGCAAATACGCTCTGAGGCCCGATGCAGGAGGAACTATGGGCTACGTGCGCAAGGTGTCGCCCCGCCGCCACCCGGAGGGGCCGTTCCAGGCATCACATGGGACGGCTCGGGAGAAGGCCCAGGCCCACATGTGGAGCCCTACATGCCATCCTACGTCATGTCTAGGGAAGACGACCAGGATCGGGCGCCTGTCGCAGGCGCTAGCACCTCCCGAGGGTTGGGGAGCCTCGGACGTCCTCGCGAACCGGGCTCGGGGGCCCCCCGGAGGAGCGCCAAGCTCGGATAACGCAAACTAAGGAAGGGGGAGGACGCCACCGGATCCGTGGGGGCGCGGCACGGCCCGCCGCCTTCCTCACCCACACGGGCATACAACGATGAGACGGGTCCCGGGGTGTTGGGCGTAATGCCCTGGGGAAGGGCAGCAAGACACAGGTAATGCGGGCCACCCGTGGCAACTAGAACATCAGCGCAGCCTTGGGAGGCCGGACCTCATGAGGCTCCCGAGGCAGCACATGGTCACCACCCAAGAACCTCACGAGGCGGCTCCAATGATAAAACACCCTTATGGCTGTGCCGATGCATTGTACTCATGTTTGGGTTGCGGGAGCGCAATCCTGCGGCTATGCGGGGAACAATGCATCTAGGTTTGGGTCATAAGGGCGTGCAACCAAGCATAAATGCATGGGATGACTATTGACGGAGTTGGGAGCTCACGGGCCCGGTGCCCGGGGGCTGGCCCAACTATCTACACCCGGGGTCTCTCCTTGAGCCGGCCCGACTTCCCTGACCCGTACATCTCACATAATAATGAGCGTGATGTATATGCCCGGAGCCCCCAGAGGACGTGGAGGGGTTCCTCCCATGCAATGTGGCAGCCACAACTTCACGTTGGCGAAGAAGTCAACACTTCCCATCAATGGCTATGCCCATGCAACATGGATGCCCTATGCTTAGTGTTGGGGGAAGATGAAGACTAGCCTAGGTGCTGGACGTGGCATTTGCTTGCTTTCTTTTTGTGTTCGACTTGCCAACTTTCGAAACAAAGTTTGAAGGGCTTAGAGCTCTAAATTTAAAAGAAAATGGGGGGGACTTTTATCTTGTTGCTTTCTCTTTTTATCAATCTCGAGTTCTCCCTCTTTTGGATCGGCGTTTTTGCAAGGGGCCCCACATTGAGGCCCTTCCCGAGTCATCCCGGGCCCAGATAGAGGGACCCCCCCACCTCAGGGACTCGCAACTTTCATGGCCGAACCCCACTTGGGGGCTCCGACCAGGACACAGTGCCATAGCATCGAGTCTCCGGGGCCCCCAGACCTTGGGGCAAAGCCCCTCAAACGGAGTGGGGGTCGCTCCAGCGGTAAGGGGGTCTCCGGAGCACCGCGCCTTAGGAGCCTTACGGCTCACAAAGCCACCTGGCAGCCTCGATTCCGTCCTTGGTGATCCGGCGGGCATAGAGGGTGTTAGGGCCTCACCTCATGGTCGTGTCCTTGGCGATTTGGCCGTATACCACGGCGGTAGGGAAATGAGCGGGACTGGGACCTGTCGGCGTAGAGCTGCTTGAGTGTCAAAGGGGACTCCTGAGCAGTGCGCCTTAGGAGCCTCACCGGTCATATAGCCACTCGGCACCCTTTATGTCATCCTTGGTGATCTGGTAGGCATTGAGGGTGTCGGGGTCTCACCCCGTGGTTGCGACCTTGGCCAGTCGTATACCACAGCGGTAGAGAAATGCGCGGGATTGGGACCTGAAGACACAGGGCGCAGAAAAGACCCCCACTTCACCTCGCTCCTAAGCAAGGAGGAAGCGCCCCCGGGCGGAACATCGGAGTATCTGGACAACCTACCCGCGTAGCAAGATCATCCGCGAGCTAAGTACATTATCGAATCAAGCATAAACTTCCTAACTTAACAGCGCCTCAAGGGCGAGGCAAGACTTGTGCAATCTGACGTAAGTACGTAGATACTATCGGACAAGTGCGCACAATTATTAACACCACAGGGATCCAGAGAGTCAAGGGAGGCTACACTGGAACAGAGGCCCGGCGGCAACGGGCTCCTAATTTACGAGCCTGGGCTAGTAACCATAAGATTCCCAACAGGAGGGGGGGACTCCACGAGGATCCAACTGACTATCGCCATCAGGCCACACCGACGGAGGCCCCCATGTAGGCACGGAAAAATCAAATCGCGCAACAATGAGCGGTCGACGGCAAATCAAAGGCAAGAAACGAAACATAAGTAAGGCGCAAAAGGTTAATACCCACGAGGGACAAGTTTGCTTCAAGGTGTTACAGGTATCAGGAAGAAGAAGAAGGGGGGTCTAAGCGGAGGAGTCGTTGTCGCTACCCGAGCTGACGGCCACCATGGCGCCGGGGCTACCCTCTCCACCGCGAGGGGGCACCTAGATGAACTACACCACCAGGGCGTCCATGTGCGGACGCACCTCCTCTTGGAGAGGCCTTGGGAGGCTGCCCGGTGCGTGCTCCACCACCCGCTGGAGGTCGAGCTGCGGGGCGAGGCGGCGCAAGTTGGAGAAGACGTACGTCGACGCCAGCTCGAGGAGGTCCCAGGCGTCGACCTCGTTGTCCTTGTTCGCACGGGAGACACCGATCTCCAGCACCTCCACCACCCGGAGGATGAAGGTATGGTAACCCCTGTCGCCCTGCACATTGGGAGGGTGGCCATTCCCAATAAATCATTCCATCGCTCTAGCCGCGCGACAGGCGATGTCGGAGAATAGCTTGGCCCGCTGGCGTAGGCCGCCTCGTCGTGCGCGGCCTGCATGGCATCGGCCGCTTCTTGGACCTGGCTTGCAGCTCCGCCAGCTCCACCCTCACCTCTACCTCTTCCCTAAGGGCGGCCTGGAAGGCGGCGTCAGTGGTTGCCAGCTGGGCGCATAGCGTGCCCGCTTCCTCCTCGAGCTCGGTGCGCTTGCGCTTCTTGCCCGCCGGCGCCCTGAGAGTAGGAGATATTCAATTCCGGCGCGTTGGATGTGACGAGAAAAGAATGGATATGACAAGAAAAGAAAGAGGAAGACGACGGAACACTTATGCCCCCACCATGGTCCAGCGCTGCTGGACCCGTGATGGCTTCGCCGCCTCCCCCCCCCCCCCCCCCCCCCGCCGCCGCCTCCGGAGCGAGGCAAGGGGGCTGACGGACCCGCGCATTCTCCAGCACCGGTGGAGCTTCCGCCAAATGCCATGAAGAAAGGAAGAAGCAGGGAAAGGAATAGAGTTTTCTCTGGAGGTGCGGAAACAGGCGAACGCTTTGAGGCAGGTGGGTTAGGTCACATGGAGGAAGATTTATAGGAAGGTTTGAGACAGCAAAGCGTTGTGGGAGAGCATGCGACGTGCGCCCGTCAGGCTCCGAAAGGGGTGGCTCAATTGATGCGCGGCTCTGCCACACGTCGCCTCGCCTAATGATACGTTCATTTTGCATCATGCTTTTATATTGATATTTATTGCATTATGGGCGAGTATTACACGTTATGGTGCAATACTTATTCTTTTTCTCTCTTATTTTATAAGGTTCACATGAAGAGGGACAATGCCGACAGCTGGAATTCTAGACTTGAAAAAGAGCATATCTAAGATACCTATTCTACACAAATCCAAAAGTCCTAAAAAATTTATGGAGAATATTTTTGTAACTAATAAAAAATACTGGCAGAAGAATTAACCAGAGGGGGACCACCAGCAGGCCACAAGCCTGCTAGGTGCGACCACCCCCCGTGGTCGCGCCTAGCAGGCTTGTGAGGCCCCTGTGGCTCCTCCAACGCCCATCTTCCCCTATATGAAGCATTTTGACCTGGAAAAAATCAGAAGAGAGCTTTCGGGACGAATCGCCGCCGTCTCGAGGCGGAACTTGGGCAGAACCAATCTAGAGCTCCGGCAGGGCTGTTCTGCTAGGGAAACTTCCCTCCCATTGGAGGAAATCAAAGCCATCATCATCACCAATGATCCTCTCATCGAGAGGTGGTCAATCTCCATCAACATCTTCACCAGCACCGTCTCCTCTCCAAACTATAGGTCATCTCTTATATCCGATCTTTGTCTCAACACCTCAGATTGGTACCTGTGGGTTGCTAGTAGTGTTGATTACTCCTTGTAGTTGATGCTAGTTGGTTTACTTGGCGGAAGATCATATGTTTAGATCCTTTATGATAATTAATAATCCTATGATCTTGTACATGAACATGTTTCGTGAGTAGTTATGGTTGTTCCTGATGACATGGGATAAGCCTTGTCATAAGTAATCATATGAATTTGGTATTCGTTCGATATTTTGATGAGATGTATGTTGTCTCTCCTCTAGTGATGTTATGTGAACGTCGACTACATAACACTTCACCATTGTTTGGGACTATAGGAATGCATTGGGAAGTAATAAGTAGATGATGGGTTGCCAGAGTGACAGAAGCTTAAACCCTAATTTATGCATTGCTACGTAAGGGGCTAATTTGGATCGACATGTTTCATGTTATGGTTAGAATTATCTTAATTCTTCTTTCGTAGTTGCGGATGCTTTTGGGAGGGGTTAATCATAAGTGGGAGGCTTGTCCAAGTAAGGGAAGCACCCAAGCACCGGTCCACCCACATATCAAATTATCAAAGTAACAAACGCGAATCAAATGAGCATGATGAAAACTAGCTTGATAGAAATTCCCATGTGTCCTTAGGAGCCCTTTGCTTTATATAAGAGTTTGTCCAGGCATGTCCTTTGCTACAAAGAGGATTGGGCTACCTTTCTGCACCTTTGCTACACTTGTTACTTGTTACTCGCTACGAATTATCTTATCACAAAACTATCTATTACCGATAATTTCAGTGCGTGCAGAGAATACCTTACTAGAAGCCGCTTGTCATTTCCTTCTGCTCCTCGTTGGGTTCGACACTCTTACTTATTGAAAGGACTATCATAGATCCCCTATACTCGTGGGTGATCAAGACTCTTTTCTGGTGCCGTTGCTAGGGAGTGAAGCGCCATTGGTAAGTGGAATTTGCTAAGGAAAATTTATATAGTCTGCTAAAATTTACTGTCGCTTGTCACTATGGAAAGTAATCCTTTGAGGGGCTTGTTCGAGGTATCTTCACCTCGACCGGAAACAAAAATATTTGTCCCTCAACCTACTAAACCTACTGACAATATTTATTATGAAATTCCTTCGGGTATGATAGAGAAACTGCTGGCTAATCCTTACGCAAGAGATGGAACACTACATCCTGACATACATCTAATCTATGTGGATGAAGTTTCTAGATAATTTAATCTTGTAGGTCTTCCGGAGGATCACATTAAGACGAAGGTTTTTCCTTTACCTTCGAAGGAAAAGGCATTGACATGGTATAGGCTATGTCATGATATTGGATCAAGGAGCTACAACTGATTGAAGATGGAATTTCATCAGAAGTTCTACCCTACGCATCTAGTTCATCGTGATCGGAATTATATTTATAAATTTTTGCTTCGTGAAGGATAAATAATCACTCTAGCTTGGGGGAGGCTTAAGTCAATGTTATATTCATGCCCCAATCATGAGCTCTCGAGAGAAATTATTATTCGGAATTTTATGCTCGGCTTTCTAGTAGTGATCAATCCATGCTCGATACTTCTTGTGATGGTTCCTATATGAAGAAAGATATTGACTTCAAATGGGATTTATTCGAAAGAATTAAACGCAACTCTGAAGATTGGGAACACGACGAAGGTAAGGAGTCAGGTATGAACCTTAAGTTTGATTTTGTTAAATCTTTTGTAGACACCAATGCTTTCCGTGAATTTAGCACTAAATATGGGCTTGACTCTGAGATAGTGGCTTCTTTTTGTGAATATTTTGCTTCTCATGTTGATATCCCTAAGGAGAAGTGGTTTAAATACCATCCTCCCATTGAAGTGAAAGTATTCGAACCTATTAAAGTTGAAGAGAGAACTATTACTTATAATGTTGATCCTGTTATTCCCACTACTTATATTGAGAAACCACATTTCCCTGTTAGAATAAAGGATCATGCTAAACCTTCAACTGTGGTTCGTAAGAGCTATGCTAGAACACCTACATGCCCTGAGCAAATTAAAGTTGAACCTAGTATTGCTATGTTAAGGATCTCTTGGTTGATAATATTGATGGGAATGTTATTCAATTTTGTGATGAAGCTGCTAGGATTGCTAAACCTGATGCTAAAGATAAACATAGACCCGTTGTTGGCACGCCTCTTGTTTCTGTTAAAATAGAAGATCATTGTTATCATGGCTTATGAGATATGGGAGCTAGTGTGAGTGCAATTCCCTTTTCCTTATATAAAGAGATTATGAATGATATTGCACCAGCTAAGTTAGAGGAAATTGATGTTACAATTAAGCTTGCTAATGGAGACACTATATCACAAGTTGGGATTATTAGAGATGTTGAAGTCTTGTGTGGGAAAATAAAATATCCTACTAATTTTCTTGTTCTTGGTTCTCCACAAGATGATTTTTGTCCCATTATATTTGGTAGACCCTTCTTGAATACCGTTAAAGCCAGGATAAATTGTGAGCAGGAAACGGTTACCATAAGTTTTGGGGATGCGTATCATGAGTTTAATTTCTCTAAATTTCGTAGACAACCCCATTATAAAGAATTTCCTAGTAAGGATGAAATTATTGGTCTTTCCTCTATTGTGGTGCCTCCTACTGATCCTTTAGAGCAATATTTGCTAGACCATGAAAATGACATGCATATAAATGAAAGAAATGAAATAGATAGGATTTTCTTTGATCAACATCCTATTCTGATACACAACTTGCATGTTGAAATACTTGGGGATCCCCCTCCACCCAAGGGTGATCCCGTGTTTGAGCTTAAACAATTACCATATACTTTGTAATATGCTAATCTTGATGAAAAGAAGATATATCATATTATTGTTAGTGCTAACCTTTCAGAGCATGAAGAACAGAGATTATTGAAAACTCTGAAGAAACACCATGCTGCTATTGGATATACTCTTGATGATCTTAAGGGCATTAGTCCCACTCTGTGCTGGCACCAAATTAAAATGGAGCCTGATGCTAAACTAGTTGTTGATCACCAATGACGGTTGAACCCTAAAATGAAGGAAGTGGTAAGAAATGAAATATTAAAGCTTTTGGAGGTAGGTATCATTTATCCTATTGCGGATAGTAGATGGGTTAGTCCCGTTCATTGTGTCCCTAAGAAAGGAGGTATTACCGTAGTTCCTAATGATAAAAATGAATTGATCCCGGAGAAAATTGTTACAGGTTATAGAATGGTAATTGATTTTAGGAAATTGAATAAAACCACTAGAAAAGATCATTACCCTCTAGCTTTTATTGATCAAATGCTAGAAAGATTTACCAAACACACACATTTTTGCTTTCTAGATGGTTATCCTAGGTGATCACGTCTTGCTATACAATTCTCGGTTAAGATTTTTGATTTCAAACTTGTTGGTGAGAAGAGGTTATTTGACATTATCTCACTTGATGAATGGAGAACCCAGGCCTATGATTATGCCTAGTTGTTTAAATAAAAAGTTAAGAGATGGCATGATAAAAGGATACAACAGCGTGAATTTAATGTAGGTGATCACGTCTTGCTATACAATTCTTGGTTAAGATTTTTTAAAAGTAAACACCTCTCCAAATGGGAAGGGCATTATATCGTCAAGGAGGTATATCGTTCCGATGCCATTAAGACAACAACGCCGAAGGCACAAATCCAAAGGTGGTAAACGGGCAAAGAATCAAACACTATATTTCAGGTACTCCCATTAATGTTGAAACCAATGTTATCAATACCATAACTCTCGAAGAGCATATTAGGGAGACTTGCCAGAACGTTTCAGACTCTGAAAATGAATAGGTAGGTGGTACGGTAAGTAAACCGACTCCAAAACTTTACCAATAGCCTATTTACTAAGTTTTGGATTATTTAAAAAATTAGAAAAATAAAAAAGCAGTCCGAAGTACGCACAGCGAGGCGATAAGCCTGCCAGGCACGGCCGCGCCTAGGTGGCTTGTCACCACCCCGTGCGCCCCCGAACTCCGTTTTCTTGTGGAACATCCCTTCGGGTCGGCAAAAATTCATTATATAATCTCCCAAAGGTTTCAACTTTCGTATCACGACAATAACTCTTGTTTTCGTTTTGAGTTGTTTTTACAGCAGATTTAGATCAAGATGTCGTCCCAAGAGTCGACCAGGGAGAGTCGGGTTTCTCACCCGACATAGGGGGGCCGAGGCATACATTGAAGCTAACCACCTTGAGAGATCCATGGAGGAGGATATGGAGGCTGGCTTAAAATGGGTGGATGCCATGGAGGAAGACCAAGAAGTTAACTCACATCTACAACCTGGGGCCATGTTGGAGGAACTTCTGAGCACAATAATCCTGAATTTGGTTATTCCTCCCAATGCTAAATTCCTTACTTATGAAAA
This sequence comes from Hordeum marinum, assembly GCA_022496015.1. Taxonomy (NCBI): domain Eukaryota; kingdom Viridiplantae; phylum Streptophyta; class Magnoliopsida; order Poales; family Poaceae; genus Hordeum; species Hordeum marinum. Next base: position 391,616,393 of record CM039675.1, on the reverse strand, counting down.
CTTGAAAAAGAGTGTTATCTTTTCACCCATAGCAGTGAGACATCCCTGGGTGAAGGGACCTCTATCCGTCAATGGAAAACTGCACAAGGAAGTAATGGATCTCAGGCAGCAAGATAATAAGCTTGAAGAGGAGAATCACATTGTGAAGGGTATCATCGCCAAGAACATCGCACCATCACTTCCGAAGAAGGACACCTAAGTACATGGGTATGGGCACTCCCTTTGGCTTGTGCCAATCTTGGGGGAGGTGCCTCGGTATCGTATCACACCACGTCTTTTTCCTTTTTCATTTTTATCTTTCCTCGCTCGATCCTTTTTTTTCTGTTTTGATCTAGTAGAATAATTTTTTAGTAAGATCTTTAGTTTTTGCTTTTGCTCCCCTTATGTAAGCAAGTACGAGAGTTATATAATAAAAAGTAGTTCTGATAAGAGGGCTTTGCTAGATTACTATGCTCTTGAAAGTAATGAATAAAGTATAATAGAACAAAAGCAAAGAGAATACATAGTGATCTTATGGTGATGACTTCACATATAAAAAGTATGGTGATTGAAATTTGTTGGGAGTTAGCAAACATAGTAATTGGTGATTGGTGCAATTGAAAGGAAGTGATAAAGAAAGAGAGATTCACATACAAATATATTATCTTGGACATCCTTTATGATTTATGCCAAGAAGTTGATGTTGGACAAGGAAGACAACATAATGGGTTATGTTTGCTTACCTCCAGATAGAAGCTATATGGTTTTAGATCCTCCAACATGGCGTGCTTGTTTCCACCCCATATTAGCCAAAACCTCGGCACCAAGTAGAGATACTACTTGTGCATCCAAACACCTCAACCCTGTTCTGCCATGAGAGTCCGCCATACCTACCTATGGATTGAATAAGATCCTTCAAGTAAGTTGTCATCGGTGCAAGCAATACAAATTGCTCCTAAATATGTGTGATCTTTTATTGTAAGGGAAATAAGCATTGTACGAACTTGTGGTAGTGAAGAAATAAAAGCGACACACTGCATAATAAAGGTTGCTATCACAAAGGGCAATACAATGCAGCATTCCTCTGCATTAAGAGTTTTTGCATCCAAAAATAAAAAGCGCATGACAACCTATGCTTCCCTCTATGAAGGGCCTATCTGTTACTTTTACTTTCTAGTACTTACCTTTATGCAAGAGTCATGGTGTTCTTCACCACTTCCTATATTCCGTCTCTCTTGGCAAGCATTAAGTGTTAGGGGATGATCTAGACTCCTATATCGACATGGATGTGGGTGATCATGAGTTATTATTATTGACATCACCCTTGAGGTGAATAGTTGGGAGGCAAAATTATAAGCCCCTATCTTTCTCTATGTTCGACTGAAGCTTTGACCCCATGGGTACCACGTGAATGCTAGAAATTGTGAAAGACTAAAAGATGATTGAGTATGTGGATTTGCTTTACAAGCTCTTATATTGACTATTTCCGATGTTATGATAAATTGTCAATTGCTTTAATGACTGACATCATAGTTTGTTGGTTGTCAATAGAGTTCTTGGTTCATACTTATCTTGTAAATGAATTGTTACTCTAGTATAAAGAATCTAATACAATGAGTATTGTTGTTCTAAAGTTGATCATGATGCCCTCATGTCCGTCTTTAATTTTTATTGACACCTCTATTGTTGCAAATATGCCCTAGAGGCAATAAATAAAGTGTTTATTATTGTATTTCCTTGTTCATGATAATCATTTATTATCCATGCTATAATTGTATTAATTGGAAACATGGATACATGTGTGGATACATAGACAAACACAATGTCCCTAGTATGTCTCTAGTGAACTAGCTCATTGATTGAAAGATTGTTAAGGTTTCCTAGCCATGGACATGAGATGTCATTTGATAACGGGATCACATCATTAGGAGAATGATGTGATGGACAAGACCCAAACTACAAAGGTAGCTTATGATCGCATCAGTTTATTGCTACTGTTTTCTGCATGTCAAGTATATGTTCCTATGACCATGAGATCATGCAACTCACAGATATCGAAGGAGTGCCTTGTGTGTATCAAACGTCGAAACGTAACTGGGTGACTATAAAGGTGCTCTATAGGTGTCTCCGAGGGTGTCTGTTGAGTTGGCATGGATCAAGACTGGGATTTGTTACTCCGTGTGACGGAGAGGTATCTCAGGGCCCACACGGTAATACAACATCACAATAAGCCTTGCAAGCAATGTGACTAAGTGTTAGTTGCAAGATCTTGTATTACGGAACGAGTAAAGAGACTTGCTAGTAACGAGGTTGAACCAGGTATGGAGATACCGACGATCGAATCTCGGGCAAGTAACATACCGAAGAACAAACGGAACATCATACGGGATTAACTTAATCCTTGACATAGAGGTTCGACCGATAAAGATCTTCGTAGAATATGTAGGAACCAATGTGGACATCCAGGTCCTTCCATTGGTTATTGACCGTGGAGGTGTCTCGGTCATGTCTACATAGTTCTCCAACCCGCACGGTCTGGACACTTAAGGTTTGGTGACGTTTCGATAGTATAGAGTTATGTATGGTGGTGACCGAAGGTTATTCGGAGTCCCGGATGAGATACCAGACGTCACGAGGAGTTCCAGAATGGTCCGGAGTTAAAGATTCATATATAGGAAGTCCTGTTTTGGTCGCCGGAAAAGTTTCAGGCTCATCGGTAGTGTACCGGAGACCTCCCGCAGGGGTATTTCGACCCAAGAGGCTGCATGGGCTGTGGCAGAGTGGAAACCAGCCCTCAGTGGGCTGGTGGAACAACCACAAGAGGCCCATATGGCTGGAAGAAAAAAAACCAAGAGAAAAAAGGTGAAAAAAAGGCAAAATAGGTGAATCCTAGTCCTACTAGGATTGGAGGTGGAGTCCACCTCCTCCACCTCCTTTCGGCCGAAGCCCTTGGCTTGGGAAGCCAAGGCTGCCTACTCTCCTCTCTTCCTCCTATATATACTGGTGGTATAGAGGGTTTTTGCACTAGAATTTCAGCCACGTGCTACCCGTTCCTCCACTGCATAGTTTCTCCTCTAGATCCGATTTCTGTAGTGCTTAGGCGAAGCCCTGCCGGAATTGCTCCACCACCATTGCCGGAGCACCGTCAGGCTGCCGGAGAACTCTTCTTCCTCTCCACTCCCTCTTGCTGGATCAATACGGTGGAGATCGTCATCAAGCTGTACGTGTGCTGAACGCGGAGGTGCCGTCCATTCGGTGCTAGATCGGAAGGATCATGATCAAGTTCGTGGGACGGATCGTGATCAAGTTCATGAGACGGGTCATGATTGGATCGCGAGACGGATGATGATTGGATCGCGGGACGGATCGTGATTGGATCACGGGACGGATCGTGATTGGATCACAGGACGCACAGCGATTTGGATCGCGAAGACGTTCGACTACACCAACCCCATTTCTTAACGCTTCCCGCTTAGCGATCTACAAGGGTATGTAGATCCACTCTCCCTCTCGTCGATGCTCATCACCATGGATAGATCTGCGTGAGCGTAGGAAAAAATTTGTTTCCCATGCAACGTTCCCCAACAGTGGCATCATGAGCTAGGTCTATGTGTAGATGAGATCTCGAGTAGAACACAAAAGGTTTGTGGGCGCTGATGCTTAGATTGTTCCTCCCTTGGTCGGATTTTGGTTCAGCGGTATTGTAAGATGAAGCAGCCTGGACCAACATTACTCGTATGCTTATGAGAGACCGGTTCCCTCGATCCAACTTGTTGCCTAGATGGCTTGCGGGTGGCAGTTTCTCTCACTTTAGTTGGATCGGATTCGACAAAGGCGGTCCTTGAGAAGGTTGAAAAGCAAATTATGTATCACTATTGTGGTTTATGCGTAGGTGAGAATCGTTCTTGCTAGAAACCTGTAGCAGCCATGTAAAACATGCAACAACAATTAGAGGACGTCTAACTTGTTTTTGCAGGGTATGTTGTGATGTGATATGGCCAATTACGTGATGTGATATATGTGATGTATGAGATGATCATGTGATGTATAGAATTTCACGACTTGCATGTCGATGAGTACGGCAACCGGCAGGAGCCATAGGGTTGTCTTTAATTATTGTATGATCTGCGTGTCAATCATTAAGTGATATGTAATGCTTTACTTTATCGCTAATCGGCAGCAATAGTAGTAGAAGCATGTTGGGCGTGACAACCCCGATGGCGACACATTGATGGAGATCATGGTGTCTTGCCGGTGACGATGGAGATCATGTCGGTGCTTTCAAGATGGAGATCTAAAGCACAAGTTCATGGCCATATCATGTCACTTATGAATTGCATGTGATGTTAATCCTTTTATGCACCTTGTTTTGCTTAGTACGACGGTAGCATTATAAGGTGATCCCTCACTTAAATTTCAAGATAAATTGTGTTCTCCCCGAGTGTGCACTGTTGCGAAAGTTCATCGTGTTGAGACACCACGTGATGATCGGGTGTGATAGACTCTACGTTCACATACAACGGGTGCAAGCCAGTGTTGCACGCGCAGAACACTCGGGTTAAACTTGAGGAGCCTAGCATGTACAGACATGGCCTCGGAACACAAGAGACCAAAAGGTCAAACATGAGTCATATAGTAGATATGATCAACATAATGACGTTCACCATTGAAGCCACCTAAACTCACGTGATGATCGGACTTGAGTTGGTGGATTTGGATCATGTGACACTCAGATGACCTGAGGGATGTCAATTTGAGTGGGAGCTTTAGTAATTTGATTAACTAAACTCATTATCTTGAACAATAGTCTAAGTGAACTTTGCATACTTATGTTGTAGATCAATGGCTCGCGTAGTAGCACCCCTGAATTTTAATGCGTTCCTAGAGAAAGCTAAGTTGAAAGATGATGGAAGTAACTTTGTTGACTGGGCCCGTAATCTAAGGATTATCCTCACGGCTTCCCAGAAATCATATGTCCTTGATGCACCGCTTGGTGACCAACCAGAAGACATGACCTCCGAAGATGTTAAGAACGTTTCGGAGACACGTACTGGAGATTACTCAATAGTTCAGTGTGCAATATTGTATAGCTTAGAACCTGGACTTCAAAGACGTTTTGAACGTCATGGACCATATGAGATGTTCCAGGAGTTGAAGTTTATCTTTCAGAAGAACGCCCTTATCGAGAGGTATGAAACCTCCGATAAGTTCTATGCATGCAATATGGAGGAGAACGGGTCTATCAGTGAACATATACTCAGAATGTCTAGGTATTCAACTCATCTAGCGGAGTTGGGAATTGCCCTTCCGCCAGAGGCGATCACTGACAGAGTTCTTCAATCACTGCCACCTAGTTAGAAGAGCTTTGTGATGAACTATAACATGCACGGGATGAACAAGTCAGTCGCCAAGCTGTTTGCGATGCTAAAAGTCGCTGAGTCTGAAATCCAGAAAGAACATCAAGTGTTGATGGTCAATAAAACCACTAGTTTCAAGAAAAATGGCAAAGTCAAGGGCAAGGGAAAGTAGGGTAAAACCAAGAAGGATGGCAAAGCAGTTGCTACTCCTGTAAAGAAGCCCAAGCATGGACCCAAGCCAAAAACTGAGTGCTTTCATTGCAAAGGAACTGGTCACTGGAAGCGGAACTGCCCCAAGTACCTGGTTGACAAGAAGGTGGCCAACGACAAACGAGGTATATATGATATCCATGTTATTGATGTGTACCTTACTAGCTCTCATAGTAGTCCCTAGGTATTTGATACCGGTTCGGTTGCTCACATTTGCAACTCAAAGCAGGAACTATGGAATAAACGAAAGTTGGCAAAGCACAAAGTGACGATGCGCATGGGAAATGGTTCCAAGGTTGATGTGATCGCCGTCGGCACGCTCTCTCTTTGATTACCGTCGGGATTAGTGATGAACCTGAATAATTGTTATTTAGTGCCTGTGTTAAGCATGAACATTATATCTGGATCTTGTTTATTGCGAGACGGTTACTCATTTAAATCAGAGAATAAAGGTTGTTCTATTTATATGTGTAATATCTTTTATGGTCGTGCACCCAATGTTAGGGGTTTATTCATATTGAATCTTGATAGTGATGACACACATGTTCATAACATTCATTCCAAAAGATGTAGAGTTGATAATGATAGTACCCCTTTCTTGTGGCACTGCCGTTTAGGTCATATTGGTGTAAAACGCATGAGGAAGCTCCATGAAGATGGACTTTTGGAGTCACTTGATTTTGAATCACTTGACACATGTGAACCATGTCTCATGGGCAAGATGACTAAAACGTCGTTCTCTGGTACAATGGAACGGGCGAGTGACTTATAAGAAATCATACATACTGATGTGTGCAGTCCAATGAATGTTACAGCGCGTGGTGGATATCATTATTTTCTCACCTTCATTGATGACTTAAGTAGATATGGGTATATTTACTTAATGAAACACAAGTCTGAAATGTTTGAAAAGTTCAAGCAATTTCAAAGTGAAGTTGAGAATCATCGTAACAAGAAGATTAAGTTCCTGCGATCTGATCGAGGAGGTGAATATGTGAGTTATGAGTTTGGCAGTCACTTAAGACAGTGTGGAATTGTTTCACAGTTGACACCGCCTAGAACACCACAGCATAATAGTGTGTCTGAACGTCATAATCGAACCTTATTAGATATGGTGCATTCTATGATGTCTCTTGCTGATTTGCCACTATCGTTTTGGGGTTATGCATTAGAGACAGCTGCATTCACTTTAAATAGGGCACCATCAAAATCCGTCGAGACAACGCCATATGAACTGTGGTTTGACAAGAAGCCAAAGTTGTCGTTTCTTAAAGTTTGGGGATGTGATGCTTATGTTAAAAAGCATCAACCTGAAAAGCTGGAACCCAAAGCGGAGAAATGCGTCTTCATAGGATACCCAAAAGAGACAGTTGGGTATACCTTCTATCTCAGATCCGAAGGCAAACTGTTTGTCGCTAAGAATGGAACATTTCTTGAGAAAGAGTTTCTCTCGAAAGAATTGAGTGGGACGAAAATAGAGCTTGAGGAGGTTATTGAACCTTTACTTCAACCATAAATAACGCAGCACAGAAAGATGTTTCTGTGGAACCTACGACGGTAGAAGAGGAAGTTAATGATGATGATCATGAAGCTTCAGATCAAGCTGCTATTGAACCTCGTAGGTCGACAAGGCCGCGTACTCCCCCTGAGTGGTATGGCAACCCTGTCTTGGAGATCATGTTGTTGGACAACAATGAACCTACGAGCTACGGAGGAGCAGTGATGGGCCCAGATTCCAAGAAATGGTTAAAGGCCATGAAATCCGAGATGGGATCCATGTATGAAAACAAAGTATGGACTTTGGGAGTATTACCTGAAGGGCGAAAGGTCATTCAGAACAAATGGATCTTTAAGAAGAAGATAGACGTGGACGGTAATGTCACCGTCTATAAAGCTCGACTTGTGGCAAAGGGTTTTTCACAAGTTCAAGGAGTTGACTACGATGAGACTTTATCACCCATAGTGATGCTTAAGTCTGTCAGAATCATGTTAGCAATAGTTGCTTATTTCGACTATGAAATTTGGCAGATGGATGTCAAAACAGTGTTCCTCAACGGTTTCCTTGAGGAAGAGTTGTATATGATGCAACCCAAAGGTTTTGTCGATTAGAGAATGCTGACAAAGTTTGCAAACTCCAGCGATCCATTTATGGACTGGTGCAAGCATCTCGGAGTTGGAATAAGCGCTTTGATGAGGTGATCAAAGCGTTTGAGTTTATACAAGTTTACGGAGAAGCTTGTATTTACAAGAAAGTGAGTGGGATCTCTATAGCATTTCTAGTATTATATGTGGATGACATATTGCAGATTGGAAACAATATAGAAATGCTGGAAAGCGTGAAGGAATATTTGAACAAGAGTTTTTCAATGAAGGACCTAGGAGAAGCTGCTTTCATATTAGGCATTAAGATCTATAGAGATAGATCGAGACGCTCAATAGCACTTTCACAAAGCACATACCTTGATAAAGTTCTGAAGAAGTTCAAAATGGAACAGCCCAAGAAGGGGTTCTTGCCTGTGTTACAAGGTGTGAAGTTGAGTAAGACTCAATGCCCAGTAACTGTAGAAGATATAGAAAAGATGAGTGTCATTCCCTATTCTTTAGCCATAGGCTCTACCATGTATGCAATGTTGTGCACAAGACCCGATGTCAGTCTTGCCATAAGTATGTCCGGAAGGTTTCAAAGTGCTCCTGGAATGGAGCACTGGTAAGCGATCAAGAATATCCTTAAGTACTTGAAAAGGACTAAGGAAATGTTTCTCGTTTATGGAGGTGATGAAGAGCTCATCGTAAAGGGTTACGTCGATGCAAGCTTTCACACTGATCTGGATGACTCTAAGTCGCAAACCGGATACGTATTTATTCTTAACGGGGGAGCAGTAAGCTGGTGCAGTTCCAAGCAAAGCGTGGTAGCTGATTCTACGTGCGAAGCGGAATACATCGCAGCCTCGGAGGCAGTGAAGGAAGGTATCTGGATGAAGCAGTTCATGACAGATCTTGAAGCAGTGCCCAGTGCACTGAATCCAATGAACCTGTTCTGTGACAACACTGGTGCCATTGCTCTGGCCAAGGAACCAAGGTTTCACAAGAGGACCAGAAACATAAAGCGACACTTCAACTCCATCCGCAATTACATCGTGGAGAAAGACATAAATATTTGCAAAGTGCACATGGATCTGAATGTTGCAGACCCGTTGAATAAACCTCTTCCAAGGGCTAAACATGATCAACACCAGAACTGCATGGGTGTTCGATTCATTACAATGTAAATCACATAGTGATGTGAACAAGATTATTGACTCTAGTGCAAGTGGGAGACTGTTGGAAATATGCCCTAGAGGCAATATATAAAGTGTTTATTATTGTATTTCCTTGTTCATGATAATCGTTTATTATACATGCTATAATTGTATTAATTGGAAACATGGATACATGTGTGGATACATAGACAAACACAATGTCCCTAGTATGTCTCTTGTGAACTAGCTCGTTGATCGAAAGGTGGTTAAGGTTTCCTAACCATGGACATGAGATGTCATTTGATAATGGGATCACATCATTAGGAGAATGATGTGATGGACAAGACCCAAACTACAAACGTTCCTTATGATCATGTCAGTTTATTGCTACTGTTTTCTGCATGTCAAGTATATGTTCCTATGACCATGAGATCAAGCAACTCACAGATATCGGAGGAGTGCCTTGTGCGTATCAAACATCGCAACGTAATTGGGTGACTATAAAGGTGCTCTATAGGTGTATCCGAGGGTGTCTGTTGAGTTGGCATGGATCAAGACTGGGATTTGTTACTCCATGTGACGGAGAGGTATCTCAGGGCCCACTCGGCAAGCAATGTGACTAAGTATTAGTTGCGAGATCTTGTATTAGAGAACGAGTAAAGAGACTTTCCAGTAACGAGGTTGAACTAGGTATGGAGATACCGATGATCGAATCTCGGGCAAGTAACATACCGAAGAACAAAGGGAACATCATACGGGATTAACTGAATCCTAGACATAGAGGTTCGATTGATAAAGATCTTCGTAGAATATGTAGGAACCAATGTGGACATCCAAGTCCCTCCATTGGTTATTGACCGTAGAGGTGTCTCGGTCATGTCTACATAGTTCTCGAACCCGCAGGGTGTGCACACTTAAGGTTTGGTGACGTTTCGGTAGTACAGAGTTATGTATGGTGGTGAACGAAGGTTGTTCGGAGTCCCGGATGAGATCCCGGACGTGACAAGGAGCTCCGGAATGGTCCGGAGGTAAAGATTCATATATTGGAAGTCCCGTTTTGGTCACCAGAAAAGTTTCGGGCTCATCGATAGTGTACTGGGAGTGCCGGTAGTGTACTGGGAGACATCCGGGAGGGATATTTCGACCCAAGAGGCTACACGGGCTGTGGGAGAGTGGAAACCAGCCCTTAGTGGGCTGGTGGAACAACCACAAGAGGCCCATGTGGCTGGAATAAAAAAACCAAGATAAAAAGGTGAAAAAGGCAAAATAGGTGAATCCTAGTCCTACTAGGATTGGAGGTGGACTCCACCTCCTCCACCTCCTTTCGGCCGAAGCCCTTGGTTTGGGAAGCCAAGGCTGCCTCCTCTCCTATCTTCCTCCTATATATACTGGTGGTATAGAGGGTTTTTTCACTAGAATTTGAGCCACGTGCTACCCGTTCCTCTAGTGCATAGTTTCTCCTCTAGATCGGATTTCTACAGTGCTTAGGCAAAGCCCTGCCGGAAATGCTCCACCACCATCGCCGGAGCGCCGTCAGGCTGCCGGACAACTCTTGTCCCTCTCCACTCCTTCTTGCTGGATCAAGACGGTGGAGATCGTCATCAATGTGTACATGTGCTGAATGCGGAGGTGTTGTCCGTTCGGTGCTAGATCGGAAGGATCGTGATCAAGTTCGTGGGACGGATCGTGATCAAGTTCGTGGGACGAATCGTGATCGGATCATGGGATGGATCGTGATTGGATCACGGGACGGATCGTGATTGGATCACGGGACGCACAGCGATTTGGATCACGAAGACGTTCGAGTACACCAACCGCGTTTCTTAACGCTTCCCGCTTAGCAATCTACAAGGGTATGTAGATCCACTCTCCCTCTCATAGATGCTCATCACCATGGATAGATCTGCGTGTGCATAGGAAAATTTTTGTTTCCCATGCAACGTTCCCCAACATCTATCTCTAAACATTTGGACATATTCATCAATCTCGGCTTTTGCTTGAGGGCAAGCGAGGTCTGAGCTTGGGGGAGTTGATATGTCCAATTTCGATCATGCTTTTATATTGATATTTATTGCATTATGGGCTGTTATTACACATTATGGTACAATACTTATGCCTTTTCTTTCTTATTTTCTAAGTTTTACATGAAGAGGGAGAATGTCGGCAGCTGGAATTCTGGACTGGAAAAGGAGAAAATCTGAGATACCTATTCTGCACAACTCCAAAAGGCCTAAAAATTTACAGAGAATATTTTTGGAATAAACAAAAATACTGGCGCAAGAATTAACCAGAGGGGGGCACTAGCAGGCCACAAGCATGCTAGGCACGACCACCCTCCTAGTCGTGCCTGACAGGCTTGTGGGGCCCATGTGGCTCCTCCGACGCACATCTTCTCCTATATGAAGCGTTTTGACCTGGAAAAAATCGAAAGAGAGCTTTCGGGACGAAGTGCCGCCATTTGGAGGCAGAACTTGGGCAGAACCAATCTAGAACTCTGGCAGGGCTATTTTGCCAGGGAAACTTCCCTCTCGAAGGGGGAAATCGAAGCCATCGTCATCACCAATGATCCTATCATCGAGAGGGGGTCAATCTCCATCAACATCTTCACCGGCACTGTCTCCTCTCCAAACCCTAGTTCATCTCTTGAATCCGATCTTTGTCTCAACACCTCAAATTGGTACCTATGGGTTGCTAGTAGTGTTGATTACTCCTTGTGATTGATGCTAGTTGGTTTACTTGGTGGAAGATCATATGTTCAGATCCTTTATGATAATCAATACTCCTCTGATCTTGAACATGAACATGTTTCATGAGTAGTTACATTTGTTCCTGAGGACATGGGATAAGTCTTGTTATAAGTAATCATGTGAATTTGGTATTCGTTCAATATTTTCATGATATGTATGTTGTCTCTCCTCTAGTGGTGTTATGTTAACGTTGACTACATAAAACTTCACCATTATTTGGGTCTAGGAGAAGGCATTGGGAAGTAATAAGTAGATGATGGGTTGCTAGAGTGACACAAGCTTAAACCCTAGTTTATGCTTTGCTTCGTAAGCGGCTGATTTGGATCCATATGTTTCATGCTATGGTTAGGTTTACCTTAATTCTTCTTTCATAGTTGTGGATGCTTGTGATAGGGGTTAATAATAAGTGGGATGTTTGTCCAAGTAAGGGGAGCACCTAAGCACCAGTTCACCCACATATCAAATTATCAAAGTAATGAACGTGAATCAAATGAGCATGATGAAAAGTAGCTTGACAGAAATTCCCATGTGTCCTCGGGAGCGCTTTTCTTTATGTAAGAGTTTGTCCGGTCCTGTCCTTTGCTACAAAAAGGATTGTTCTACCTTGCTGCACCTTTGCTACACTTGTTACTTGTTACTCGTTACGAATTATCTTATCACAAAACAATATGTTATTGATAATTTCAGTGCTTGTAGAGAATACGTGACTGGAAAGTGCTTATGATTTCCTTCTGCTCCTCATTGGGTTCGACACTCTTACTTATCGAAAGGACTACGTGTAGCGACCCGACCTGAAAGGTCAAGTCTCCGGTGTTTCCGTACCATCCCAAGATCATGCTGGTACACACACGGTACATCAATGTATATATCAAAGGGAAATCACACAGCAAATATATTAATCGAAATCTCATTTCGAGTCCTTTATTACAATAAAGTGGCTAAAAGCCAACTCATGAGAATATCTAAATCTTGCGGAAGCGTCGAAGGTAGATGAGTCCATCTGACTCCAAGGGCATCTCACTGAGCATAGAACGTGTCCTCACTCCTGGTCGGAAAAGTACTCTACAACATGATATGTTGCAGCCATGTAGGTCAGCATATGGAATATGCCGGTAAAGTCACAAGAGAGGGGTGAAAAGATAATCATCTAGTCTATATGCATATATGGTAGGTGGGGTGGTAAGTTTTGCGTAAAGCCAAGTTTTTCCTACATCAAGAGAGGGATAAGCAAAAATTATTACTAAGTTGGTTGATTAATGAGATGGTTCCACCAACCAATTCTCATACCCAATTGTCAAATACCCACATCATCATATTAATTGTGTTGAGAATTCTGAATGTTTCAGTTCCTTTGGCTCAAGTCGTCCATGACCGTGGACACGGCTAATCGATTAGGTTTGAGTACTCTACAGAGTTTTGCACACGTTCCCCACAAGATTTGGTCGCCTACGTTTAATTTCTCGCACTTCAGGGTGTTTGAGAAACGGATGACCAAAACATGGTCTTCCAAAGGGTTTCCCTGCGACTCTGACAGTGCCCATCCTTTCCTACCGTTCTTCTACATCTCGTAGCACCGCCTGTCCAGGGTCACCACGATATCCAACCAAGCCAGAGCCCATAATGACTTGTGGCTGTGAAGGTAAGCCTTCGGTCTTGAAGCACCCATCCATCTCTTTGTGCCTGGGTGGATCTTTCCGCGTGAATACTGGCCATCTCCAGCATCACCTAGGCAATTCCACTGGTTTCTCCAGGGTGCCGTTCAACCATCATCCACCCAGAGGTATGTTGAAAACTCGGAGTCTTAAATCTTGATCATTATGTAGGTCTTGAAATTATTAACTCTCTCAACTCTCATGAATCACACAACCAACCCCGTCTACTAATAGCATAGCAAAAAGTAAAACAACGTTTCCCGGGGCCAATGTGTCAAAGAGTTGAGGAGGTACCTACCACATGATACTACAACAATGTACCCAAGTTTCCAGCTAACCTATCTTGCATGCAATTGGGGAGATGGTAGAACTAATGCATATAAAACATGAGTAAACATGGTCAAAGTGACTTGCCTGATTGATGATCTTCGTACTTGTGGGACTCTAAGTAACAAGCTTCGCACTCCGGATAATCTAACGAAACAAACAAACACTCAATAAGCATACAATAGAATATTGTAACCCACCAAACATCAATCAAGAACTAGTAAACAGTCAAGACAAAACAATGCACTAATCACAAGTAAGGAAAACACACAAAGTTTTGTTTACTAGAGGTGATTGATAAAACACTACTAACATAATAAAACTATTTTGTAATAACAAAACAATTGTTGACAGCAAGGAACAATAAAATATTTTCATTAATAAACAGAAGAAAATCAATTTAAGTTTGTTGAGAAAACTTTTGTAAAGTTTGTCAAAGTTTTGATAAACACTATATGAAACAACTATAGTTTTACTAACAAGAGAGCAAAACCAAACTTATTATTTATTAGTAAAACATGTTCTTAACAGAAAATAATTTACAAATAAACTTGTTTTAGAAAACAAAATTAAATTATATAAGACTTTGTTTGAAAACAAAACCATTACTAACTAGTTGTTTTAATCAAAATAACCTATTTGAAAAGAAGTTGTGATTCCTATCTTAACAAGGAAATAAACTAAACAATTTTATATTTTTATTAACAATAAGTAAAACACTAAATGTATAATCAACAGAACCTACTAAACAAATTAAAACTAAATCTAAGTTAAACTAACTAAAACTAAGTAAATAAAACTATACTATAATACTAAGCAGATTCTATTTATAGCTAGAACACTAATCAAAATCATCCGAAAAATCCTCAAACTAAACATGGTGATAGTCCTAACCAATATCAAATAGTAGCAAAAATATTCATATCAAAATCTATTTTCAAACTCTAGTTATTCAGATTTTGAAGATTTTGAGCAAATTTGATTCAATTCAAATTTTATAGTCCAAATTTGAAATTTAAAAGTACAGGGTGAAACTACATGAAAAATGTGAGCTAATGCAAAAAGAATCAAATCAAAACATTAAACAGGTTAAAAGATATAAGCAAAACAAAATTTGAATACACTCTGTTAACTAAAGCAAAAACAGAAAAAAAGTGAAATCTACCGGACGGCCAGGGGGCTACGTGGCGTAATCCTATTGGTTGGGGTGTGTGCGCGCGAGTGCTTGCGTGCGGGCGACCGGACCGAAGAGAAAAACGGTTCGCCGTTTTAAGTGTTCTATTCCGAGCCATTGGATCTAGATCGGAGGGAGGGAAAGGGCTCGACGACTTTACCGGAGGGGGAGGAAGAACTCCGGCGATGTGGCGATGGCCGGTGGTCGTGGTCGTCGACGGAGGTGGCTCCGATGGTCGAAACGGAGCGCGGAGAAGTCCAGACGGCGGCGGTGGTCCTCCTGCGCCGATTGGTAGGGTCGGAGAGGGGAGGGGATGTCGGAGTCGACCGGCACGGCGATGGGGAAGCTTCGGTGGTGGTGCAACTCCGGCGAGCTATTCAGCTATGGTCTGGCGACGGGAGAGAGGTCTCGGGGCAGAATGGAGAGCGGGAACTTGGGGCTCTTATATAGGGTGCTCGGGGTGCAGGGGGAGGAGAGAGGAGAGAGATCCGGGGGGAGAGGGAGTAACTGCCGGCGATGGTCCTGCGCGCGCGCGAGGAAGAGGGCGACCGCGTGGGCGAAACGGTCGGTCGGGGGTGGGGTCCAGTGGCAGTGAGAGGTAAGGCGTCCGTTGCGCGTCGGTCGGCCGACCGGTAACGGTCTCGGCTTTTAAAGTCGTTGGGCCGGCCCGTTTAATACAGTAACCGTTACCGTTTCTTTTTAATGTTTTCCAGAGCGTTTCAAAAACCTTTAAAGCATTCAAATCGTTTATAAATATAGGGGTATTATATATCAAAATTAACAGAATAATAAATGCTATTTAATGAGCATTTTTATTCTGTCATTTGAACACTTTGAAAAAAATAATATTTTCAGAAATTGCCTAATTGTTTTTAAATCCTTTTTGCAAATATTTTCAAAATAACTCCTGGTTACTTTTGTTCAAATAGATCACCAAAATGACCCTGGTGTGGAGTGTCATGTTACTCCCCTCTTATTTTGAACATTTAACCAAAATTTCAAATAGGTGAAAGCAAGTTAGGGAAAAAATAGAAAGGGCTTTCAGAAGTTTAGAAAGGGCATTTCAACAATACATGTATTCAAACAATGATGATGATGGATGCATAGCTATATTAATAACATTCCAAAATGAAATTTTGGGATGTTACACTACGATAGATCCCCTATACTTGTGGGTCATCACCTGACGCCCCAGGTCACATCCGTGTGGCCCGAGAGCAAGAAGTTCAAGGAATCAACAACATTCAAGGAAGGGTAATGATGGTCGGCACTGGCACGGGCGTCCCATCGGTTTGACTTGGGCGACCCTTAACGCCTTCGAGGAGCATGGGCACCGCAGCGCGGGTGGCCGACGCGTGTAAAGCCTGGCCCGCAGGCGTTCAGGGCCCGCGTCGCTCAGGGTCATCCTGAAAGCTATGCTTCGGAGCCATCTCAAGCGCACCTTGGGCCCGGTGGCTACTATCGGTGTTCTGGGAACGGGGGTACCCAGTCCTGCCTACCTGCAGCCCAGGGCATGGCCCACTTCATCAGCGAGGCGAGGCCCAGCGTGGCATCACTCAAGACAAGGCCCTCGCGAGGACCCTGGGCTCGCGAGGAGGAGCAGCATCAAGGCCTGCGAGGATGAGCCTCCTCAGGCCCCCCTCCTAAGCGGCGGAGATCTCTATGCAAGGCTTGGCCTCAGGAGTCAAGGATGACGCTGGGAAGGACAGGCAAGCGCCAGCATGCGAGGCGACATAGTTTCCTCTTTGGTGCAAAGGGAGCAATGACCCTAAGGATAAGAACATTGCTACAATCATCCTTATGCAAGAATTTGATTTCATTGTACAAGAAGCTAGGGAGATTTTTGCTTTCTATGATAAAGATGTTGAACACCCTCCAATTGAAGAAATTCTCCATGATAAAGAAACTTTGCATAGTCTAGAAGCGAGAGACTATCAATCTTATAGTGAAAATCTTAGGAGAAGAGCTCTCCACGCGGAAGTCTCTCAAGCCTTGTATCTAGAGACCTATGAGGAATTTGATTCGATTACTAGGGGAATTTACGTAGGGTATAAGGATGATTTTATTGAAAACATGATTAAGGAACCCATTAGAAATAGGATACGTGTTTATTACGATGATACCTACGGTGATGATCTAGATTACGAGTTCATGAATGTTAAAATCACTAGCCAAAGTCCTTTTCATGATTTAAGCTCATCTACTAGGAAGGAAATAAAGTAAAGGATAGATCTAGTAAGAAAAGCTTTAGATGGTTGGACCAAGTTTGGATTGCATACCAAAGGAGACAATAGCTAAATCTATTGTGTTTTGACTAGCTAGGGGCGTTAAACAATATAACTTGTAGGAAGGCAATCCAATTTTATTTTTGTGTTCTGTTTTTGCTTCTGTTTTTGAGTGTTTCCCAAATTATTACTTCTGTAGTAATTGTGTTTTGGTGTTTTTATTAGTCTTTGAGACAAGTAAAACCTTTAGGGTGATCCATGGTAATTGTTGATTTAATCTTGTTGAAAAACAGAAACTTTTGCGCTCAGTCCAGGAATTTTCAAATTTTTCAGAGCATCAAATTTAAATAAAAATTTTACACAAGATTGATATATAAATTTCCCAGGTTGTACTAATTTATCAGAATTTTTTGATTTACAGAAGTATACAAAGTTTTCAGATTTCTACAGACTGTTCTGTTTTTGACAGATTCTGTTTTCTTTGAGTTGTTTGCCTATTTTGATGAATCTATGGGTTGTATCATGTGGTATGAGCCATGGAAAAGTTAGATTATAGTAGGTATAACACCAATATAAATAAATAATGAGTTCACAACAGTACCTAAAGTGGTGATTTATTTTCTTATACTAACGGATCTCACGAGTTTTCTGTTAAGTTTTGTGTTGTGAAGTTTTCAAGTTTTGGGTAAAGATTTGATGCACTATGGAATAAGGAGTGGCAAGAGCCTAAGCTTGGAGATTCCCAAGGCACCCCAAGTCATATTCAAGGATGACAAAGAGCCTAAGCTTGGGGATGCCCCAGAAGGCATCCCCTCTTTTGTCTTCAATCCATCGGTAAATTTACTTGAGGCTATATTTTTATTCACCACATGATATGTGTTTTGCTTGGAGCGTCTTCTATGATATGAGTCTTTGATTGTTAGTTTTCCACAATCATCCTTGATGCACACATCTTTTGATAGACACACGTTGAATCGTGAATTTATTAGAATACTTTATGTGCTTCACTTATATCTTTTGAGTTGGGCAATTTTGCTCTATGTGCTTCATTTATATCTTTTAGAGCACGATGGAGTTTGCGTTTTATAGAAATACTTGAACTCTAATACCTCACTTACATTATTTTGAGAGTTCCTAAAACAGCATGGTAATTGGTCTAGGTTATGAACTTAGTCCTAATATGATAGGCATTCAAAAGGGATATAATAAAAACTTCCACATTAAGCGCATTGAGTATTTATGAGAAGTATGATTCCTTGCATAAAATTTTGAGATATAAATATGGTAATGTTAAGAGATATGTTAGGAAGTACATTGTGATTTTTTAAAAATACTTGTGTAAAGGTTTTTGATTCCCGTAGCATGCACGTATGGTGAACCGCTATGTAAGGAAATCGGAGCATGACTTGTTTATAGATTGTCGACCTTTGTGTCAAGGTCGGGGGCGCGCGATAGTTAACTCCTACCAACCTACCCCCTAGGAGCATGCGTCTAATGCTTCGCTTCAATAACTAATAGACTTTTGCAATAAGTATGTGAGTTCTTTATGACCAATGTTGAGTCCATGGATTATACGCATTCTCACCCTTCCACTTTTGCTAGCCTTTATAGTACCGCGCAACTTTCGTCGGTGCAACAAACACTTTCCTCAAAACAGCCACCATATAGCTTCCTCAAAACAGCCACCATATATCTTTCCTCTAAACAGCCACCATACCTACCTATTATGGAATTTCCATAGCCATTCCGAGATATATTGCCATGCAACTTCCACCGTTTCCTTTTATGACATGCACCATCACTTCCATATTGCATATAGTCATATTTTGTCATAGGTATTGAGTTGTAATTTTTTTTTGAGTTGTAAGTAAATAAAAGTGTGATGATTATCATTATTAGAGCATGTCCCACTTGAGGAAAGGATGATGTAAGTTATGATTCCCTCACAAGTGGGGATGAAATTTCATACTTTATGAAAAATAAAAGAGGCCAACAAAGCCCAAATAAAAAAATGAATAAAAGAGGCCTTAGATGCCCACACACAAACAAAAATGAGAAAAGAGACAAGGGACATTGCTACTAACATTTTCCACACTTGTGCTTCAAAGAAGCACCTTGATCTTCATGATAGAGAGTCTCCTATTTTGTCACTTTCATATAGCTAGTGGAATTTTTCCTCACGATGCACATCCACTTAGTTTCCTTTTGAGCTTTCATACAATTATTGTCCTAGTGCATCCATTGCATGGCAATCCCTACTCACTCACATTGATATCTATTGATGGGCATCTCCATAGACCGTTGATACGACTAGTTGATGTGAGACTATCTTCTCCCTTTCATTGACAACCTCCACCATATTCTATTCCACCTATAGTGCTATATCCATGGCTCGCGCTCATGTATTGCATGAGAGTTGAAAAAGTTTGAGAACATAAAGGTGTGAAAACAATTGCTTGACTTTTCATCGGGGTTGTGCATGATATAAATACGTTGTGTGGGGAAGATGGACCATAGCCAGACCATATGATATTGTAGGGACAATTTTATTTTGCCATTATATTTTGAAGAGATAAAATTGCTTTGCTAGTATGCTTGAAATGTTATTGCTTCTATATCAATATTAAGCTTTTTGTTTTGATTCTTACGGATCTGGATATTCATGCCACAATAAAGAATATTACTTGGATAAATATGTTAGGTAGCACTCCACATCAAAAATTCTGTTTTTATCATTTACCTACTCGAGGACGAGTAGGAATTATGCTTGGGGATGTTGATACGTCTCCAACGTATCTATATTTTTTGATTATTCCATGATATTATATTATCTCTTTTGGATGTTTTATATGCATTAATATGCTATTTTATATTATTTTGAGGACTAACCTATTAATCTAGAGCCTAGTGCCAGTTTCTGTTTTTTCCTTGTTTTTGAGAATTGCATATAAGGAATATTAAACGGATTCCAAACGGAATAAAATCTTTGGAAAGGAAACAAGTCGATCAAGCTTGGAGTGCACGTCAGGGGAGGTGCGAGGGCGCCAAATCCCTACTAGGCGCGGGCCCCCTGGCCACGCCTAGCAGGCTTGTCGGTCCCTGGCAGGTCTCCTAACCTTAATTCTTGGCCTATAAATACCCAAATAGTCCCCCAACATCAGAAGGTGACACACAAATACTTTTCCGCAATCGAAAGCCTACGTTCCCGAGAGATCCAATCTTGGAGCCTTTTCTGGTAATCTGTCGAAGGGGGCTTCGATCACGGAGGGCATCTACATCAACTCCATTTCCCCTCCGATGATGTGTGAGTAGTCCACCACAGACCTACGGTCCATAGCTAGTAGCTAGATGGCTTCTTCTATTTCTTTGATCTACAATACCATGATCTTCATGATCTTCATGGAGATCTATTCGATGTAATCCTCTTTTATGGTGTGTTTGTCAAGATCCGATGAATTTCGAGTTTATGTTATCTCCTCCGATTTCTTATATGCATGATTTCATATCCTTGCAAGTCTCTTCGAGTTATTGGTTTGGTTTGGCCAACTAGATTGGTAATTCTTGCAATGGGAGAAGTGCTTGGCTTTGGGTTAAATCTTGCGGTCTCCTCACCCAGTGACATAGTAGGGGTAGCGAGGCACGTATTGTATTGTTGCCATCAAGGGTAACAAGATGGGGTTTTCATCATATTGCTTGACTTTATTCCTCTACATAATGTCATCTTTCTTAATGAGTTACTCTGTTCTTCATTAACTTAATACTCTAGATGCAGGCAGGAGTCGGTCGATGTGTGGAGTAATAGTAGTAGATGCAAAATCGTTTAGGTCTACTTGTCACGAACATGATGCCTATATGCATGACCATTGCCTTGGATAACTACATGATTATTCGCTTTTCTATCAATTGCTTGACAGTAATTTGTTTACCCACCATGATATTTTTCCTTCAAGAGAGAAGCCTCTAGTGAAACCTATGGCCCTAGGTCTATTTTCCATCATATATTTTTAGATCTATACCTTGCTGCAATTTATTTATCGTTTACTTTCCGCACTCGTTTACATCTATCTCTTTTAGATCTAATCCTTGCAAATAATCATGAAGGGATTGACAACCCCTTTATAGCGTTGGGTGCAAGAATTTGATTGTTTGTGTCGGTGCAAACATTGGTGACTAGCTTGTTCCTCCTACTGGATTGATACCTTGGTTCTCAACAACTAAGGCAAATATTTATATACTTTGCTGCATCACCCAATCCTCTTCAAGGGAAAAGTAACGCAAGGTCAAGAGGTAGCATTGCACTGAAAAAACAAATACGTCATGTCCTCATGGACATATGAATGGAAAATAACACAAAGGTTATCCTCAGTAGCTGATCTTGAATGTATTCAGCAACATATCCTTGGTATTTAACCTGTCAAAGAACAGTAACCATCCAAATACCTTGATTTTTATTGTACATCTACTCTTTCATAACCTCTCTTGGTCACGCTGTGAACCACAATCACTCTTTGTTCCCGAAGACTCACTCGGAGACAACAATTACTCTTCATCATTCGAGCCAACACCTATCTATCTAGAGAGGGTGCAGCTCTCAAGAGTAATAGGCGTAAGAACTCTAACTCAGATCGACTGTGATGCTCAACCACCGCCTAAGTTTTGGATCTTGATTGTATCTCGGTGGATTTCAAACTCAAATATCTTGGAGAGGGGATGCTCAATCAATCTTCTTAGAAATCTTAAGTGGAGCAGCCAATTAACAACGTTGCAGTGGGGTGGCTATTTATATCCACAGCCATCCTATTGGGGATATAACCCCAGGGCGAGACCCACCCAGGAGGGCCCGGGTCATGCATGGCGGCTCATAGTCAATACCCTTAAGGTGGGCCTGAAGATTGAAGCAAGGCCACATGGCGGCTTACTAGATGGGCCAAGATGAAGGCCCAAAGAAGGAAGATGGCGCGAGACTCGGGCGTGTAAGCCACCCAGAGACGGCTTGCCCAAGAAGGCAAGGCGACAGGGTCATATACCTTGTATGAGTCGGTTTGGACTCTTGTAACCCCAGGGCCTCGACCTCCTATATAAAGGTGAGTCCCTGTGGTGGCTTAAAAACCAGTTGATCAATAGCTAGGTCAAGCCAATCCACTCCCTTGTAATCTATACTCCATCAATTCAACACAAAGCAGGACGTAGGATTTTACATCTTTCCGAGGGGCTGAACCTGGGCAAACTCGTGTCTCTCGTCCCGATCATCCCCTTTGAGTCCACCACCTTGGCAATGGCCTCGAACCTAAGTCTTCAGACATTGCCGTGACAAAACCACGATAGTTAGTGCCCGCTGTGGGGCTAGCGTGCGATGGTGTGGAGTTCTCAAAGGGCTCTCTCCCTGGGATCAAGGCATACATCATCGGCATGATGGCTTAGAGTCGTCGTGGCAAGCTCTACATCGACGATGCTGGATGGGGACCGGAGGCCAACTCAATCGAGAGTTGGCACTAGGTTCCCTTCGACAAGATTCATGTATTCATTGGTAAGATCGGCGGATCTATGCTCGGTCCGGATATCTACACCGATCACGTCAAGCCGTCCTGGCGTGCGCAACCCGCCCGTGTTCAACCCGGGCGGAGGAGCGTGCAAGGGAGGGAAGAATCCGTGTCAGGTGGAAATTTTGTCCTTTCAGACAAAGGATCCTCCAGCGGAGATGCGGAGTCAATCTACCAGCTTCACGATGGCGGTCTCGGGGGCTATGCCGATGGTAACAGTATTCTGGAGCCCTATGACCCACCAAGTCGAGTCGCCGTCTTCATGGCAGGCCCGACGCCGGCCTTTGACAGCATGATGTCCGGAGCAGCGGTAGGAACCGCCACGCCAGATGCCGGTCCTCCTAAGCCATTGGCTCAGGTCTTGCTGGAACTAATGGATGAGTTAACAGCCCTGATGGCCACTAAAGTAACAGCCAGAAATTAGGCACAGCGCAATGCATAGATTACCAGGATTAAGGACAGATAGCTCAGGCCTAGGAGGATATCAAGGCATTGCAAATTCAGATGAACACTGAGTTGGAACGCTTGAGGACGGAGGCTCTCCGGTTTATCTTAGACCAGCACGATTTGGAGGCGATTCTTTGGAGGAGGACCCAAGTCGGCCTCCTTGTGCAGCTTCAACCCCGAAACCTATTTAACACTCCGGGGACGGGGCCTAGCACACTGCCGGTTGTAACCCGGGCCGCTGAGGCGTCGTGGCAGCCAGACCCACCCTAGAGGGATCGGACCCCGCCACGGCACCTTGTGACACCACCTGGTCATTATTCTAACCCGACGGAGAACATGATAGCGGCGGCTGCCAGGCTAAATGCACTCCCCTTCTCCAAAGGGATGTCGTTTGCTGAGGAGGCATGGAACGCCATTAATTTGCTACAAACGATGGTGGCTCCACAGGAAAAGTACACATACAGCCAAAGTCGTGTACACTCCACAGCCGTCCCAAGCCGTAGCTACCGCCGGCGCATACAGTCACTGGTGGTTTCCAGTAGTGAACAAAGAAGCAACCCGACCAATGATAACTCGCCTCGGATTAATGCTCAGGAGATCGTGGATAGGGGCTGAGCTCATCGGGGGTCAACTCTAGTGACAAATTACCCAGTAATCCCTGAGACGGCTCCAATAACCCATTCCACCTCAGTGGGAGCTTGCGTCTCATCAGGGGGGTTGGTGTGCCTTGCCTGACGGCAGCTCTATGGAATGAGCGTTCGCCCAACGACTTTAAGGGGCCGCATAAAGTGCCTAACTATACGGTTGATTTAGCCCCTTAGGCTTGGATTGAGAGTTATGAGTTAGCCATGGAGATGTTGGATGTTAGTAAGGAAGTTTGTGTAAAGTACTTCATCATGATGTTAGAAGGGTCGGCTCGCATGTGGTTGAAGGGTTTGCCTCCTAATATCATTGCAGCTTGGGCCGAGTTGAAGGCAAACTTTATCAAAAACTTCCATGGAACATTCAAGTAGCCTATCACGATTGTAGATCTTGACCGCTGCGTACAACATGAGGATGAGTCGGCCCATCATTGGGTTCGGCAGGTTTCGATGGTTATCCACTCATTCAAGAACATCCTGGTGTCTCAGGCGGTCCTGATTTTAGAGAAAAATTGTCACTTCTTACCCCTTAAGGAGAAACTCTAGCGGTTTAAGCATTCTTGCCAAGACATGGGTGAGCTCATGCTAGCTCTCACGAAGTATGCAGATTTGGATACTATTAAGGATCCAAGCTCCGATGATGAGAGATCAGCTAAGGGTAAGAAGAATAACAGTGGCAAGAGTCAACAAGAGAACGGAGCTGGAAATAGCAACCCGGGCGAGAGAAAGAACCCGGACGGCGGGTCAGAACTGGTGGATAAAGCCAGCGCTAGGAACAATCATGCCAAGGGTAATGGAAAGCCACCTTTAATGAAGGTAAAGCTCCCTTTAACTTGGAGGAAATGCTCAGTAAGCCTTTCCTAGAGCACAACCAACCCGGTAAGTCGGCAGTCCATGCATGGAGCAATCGCAGTGTTATGCGGCAGTTCTGGGACTACGGCCTTAACCAACATCGCAATAACGGTAATGGGCCGTCAGGCGGCTCAGGTCTAGGCGTCTTAGGGACAGGTTTCGGTGGTCGCGACTCGGGTTCAGGTTATCAGAGTCAAGGCAATCAAGATGGTCACCACCAACAGTTTGGCAACGGTGGTCAGCAACAAAACAACCAGTTAGGGTACCAGAGTAACAAGAAGCAACTCAGTGGAGGCCGGTATCATGTTTTCACTACAATCCTGGACAAACAAGATCAAAAGCACACAAGTGGGTCATCAACACGGCAATGACGGTTCTCGCACCTTATTTGAAGTGGTCTAAATATCCTATGTGTAACATCCCAAATTTTGATATGTTATAATAAATAGATCACTAATTGTTTGTCTGATTGAGTGATTGAATTTGAGTGAAAAATTTAAACTTTTAAAAACTTTTGAATGAGACGGAATAAAATGACTTTCCCCTTTGCTTTTGAATTCAAATTCATTCAATACAAATCAGTGAGAGGAGATAATATGACTTCTTGAAAATAAAGGATTTGAATAGTGGATTTGGAAAACTATGGAAATTTCCTATTTGGAATTCATTGCATATTTGGTTCTATTTGAAAATTTGAAAGAATTCAATTTCATTTCCCCAAATTCAAACATTTCATGAGGAGGAACATGACCCTCCAAACCAGGGGTATTTTGTGACAATTTTGAATCATAAAACCCATGGGGTTATTTGAAAAATATTTGCAAAAAGAAATTAAGCCAATTTAGGTATTTTCCGAAAATACTTTTTAAATAATATATTTATTTTCGCCATGTAAAAATGTTCATCTTATTGAAATTATTTTTGTCATCATTTTTGTATATAAAAATTCCATGTTTAAGTTTGATTTGATTTTCCAAATCAAGTTCTGATTTCCTATTGCTGATAAAAAAGGAAAATATTTTCTTTCATTAGGAAAACGTCGTGGCCCATTTGGAATAGTTACGGCCCAGGGATCCCCTCCCGATCCTGATTTCATTTTGAATCGGTGACTGATACCTCCTTCCTTTCCTTTCTTCTCTCTGACCATGGGCCCTGCCCGATTCCCACATCCGCTCGGTCATCTTCTCCTTCCTTCCCCTCGCCCGCACTTTCCTTCACTAGAAGATCGCCGGAGCGAGTCGGATCTGCGTGCTCCCCTTCCGTTTAGAGCCCCGACCCCTTGGATATAAAATACACAACTCCCTCTCTCCGTTCCATGCAAATACCCCTACCCCGAGCCCCTCCCGCCTACGTAATCCCTCACCGGAGCCACCGGACGCCGCCGCGCCATTACCGGCCCCCTACTCAACTCCGACCTCCTGGCCACCGCCTGAAGCCACCCACGAGATCAAAGACCTCGCCCACACCTCCCCGTGCGCTCTTACGATCCACTCAACCACCAGAGCCACCTCGCGACGACCACCCGAATGCCTCCACCACCCTGAACTCGTGCTGCTCGCCATCGTCGTCCCCAGCCATCTCCATCACCACCATCGTCTTTGCCGCCCTCATATGCATCGCCATGTGCCATCGCGGTCGCCGGAGAATCACCGGAGACTTCTCCATGTTGACATCTCTGCCTCGGCCTCGCTGGAATCTCGCCGGAGTCCTCCACCACGACGGTGAGTCCCCGACACCGCCCTCGATCATCCGATCTAGATAAACAGCGTAGATTAGAAACAAGTTAACCTTTGGGTTTATTTAAAAGAACCAATCGGTTTAATTTATTTTAAGTTAGGCCAAAATGTTTTCTGCTAATTTGTGGTCGTCCTCTAGTTAGGCTAAACCACGGACACTCCTCAGCCACTCAAAAGCCGCCACATGGCCACACCGTTCGTTAGATTAGGATTTTTCTTTTTTGTTTTGTTTTCTGAAACAGACTTAGTTCTGTTTTTGTTTTCTTTATATTTTATGTTTTTACTTGTTTTAATTTTATTTTTTTGCATTATGTCACAAATTTATTCTAGTTTCTATAGATATCAAATTTGACCATATTTGAAAGTTTGAAATTTGAAATTTGTTGAATTTGATCAAAGCACTAGAACTTGAATATCTTGAGTTTAAAAATAGATTTTAGTTGATTCTTTTTGCTACTGGTCACTAGTGATCTTATTTACCAGTAGGTCAAATTTGAGAATTTTTAGAATAATCTAAATTAGGATTTTTAGCAATTCCGATTCTCTTTTAGTTCTTTTTAGGTTTATTTCTATTTATTTTGTTTTAATTGTTTTTATTTTATTTTATTTTAGTTTAGTTGACAAGTTTTATCTATTTTTCTGTTAGTTAGCAGTAGTATTTCAACCAAGATATTTTTATGTTGATTATTATTTTATAGCATGAAATCAATTCTAGTTTCATAATAACTTGCAAATTGATTTCATTGCTAGTTTAATTTCCCATTTGAAAATACTTTTATAAATTGTTTTATAGGTTTTACCTTCTGTTAACTTCGTTGTTTTATATTTTGTTTTCTCTTATCTTATTATTTTATTTGTTTTACTTGTTGTTAAGTTTATTAACTAGAAGACTTATGGTGTTTAGTGTGTTGTTTTTCATAATTCTTAGTTGTTCTTCAAAAGTAATTCTTTTTGCTAGTGAAATATTTGCTAGAACACCATTGTTAGATTTTACTTTGTTGTTGTCTTGTTGCCATTAGAAATAGGATTAATTGTCAGGAAAACCAACCTTCAGTTGTTTTGATGAAGTTTTGCTGTTTTAACTTTTGTCTTAAGTATTTCCTTCATCATAACGTTGTTGCTTTTAGTTTTGTGTTTCTTATTGTTTGATAGTATTGATTGCTAGAAGTGTTTGCGTATGAATGCAATATTTGGTTATATAGATTTTCATCAGAGAGTGACGAATAGTTTTGTCAAGTTATTTTCTAATTGCGATTCTATCTTCATCAACCTTACCAGGAAAGTTCACTTTGATCATCTTACATTACCTATGTTTTATTTTACATTAGAATCAATATTTCCATCTACATCCAGTAGGATAGTGAGCTTGAACTTGTAGTAGTATCATGAGGTAGGAGAAACCCAACATCTTGTTACCACTTGCTCGGGAAGGGATGTTACTTACAATTGCTATGCTTTAGTAGACGGGGTTGGTTATGAGATTCACGAGTGTTGTGAGGTTAATTAATCATTTCAAGACCTACATGATGATAGGGACTTCAAGACTTCAAGGACTTAATATACCTATGGGTGGAATGGACATGCATTTTCGTAGCCTGATATCTATCATGGTTATGCCCGGGAATTCTGGTATCTACCTGTGATCATCCCAACGGAATGCCACCCAGGCTCAAAGAGATGGATGGATACTTCAAGGCCGGAAAGCTTACGTGTGCAACCGCAAGTTAATATGGGCTCTGGCTTGGTTGACCCTAGTGGTAACTCTGGTAGGTCAGTTGCTACGAGATGTAGAAGAACGGTTTGATTTGGATGGGCATCGACTTTCTATTGGGGGATCACTATGGAAGACCATGTTTAGGTCGTCCCATTCTCAAACACTAGGCAGTGCGAGGACATAACGTGGGGGGTCGATTCTTGCGGGTAAAGTGTAAAAACCTCTAGTAAGTGTCAAACTAATCGATTAGCCGTGTCCCCGGTTACGGACAACATGAGCACCGGAGATGATACTATCAGCCATTCTCAACACAATTAATAAATTTTATGATGAGTGGGTCTATTAATAATTTTTGGGACATGAGAATTGGTTGGTGGAACCATCTCATTAACAACCAACTGTTAGTAGTGATTTCCATTTCACTCCTTTGTAGGGAAAATAAAACCAGCTTTTCTGCAAAAACTCAGACACAGAGCCACAAAGCCTTTTGCATATAGAATAGCCTTTATCATTCTTTCTATGGTGATCTTGCAGGTACATTCAATGTATCGACCTACACGGCTACAATGTCTTATGTTGCAGATGCTTTTCTATGACGAGTAAGAGTATGATTCAGGGTTACGGTCTACACTCAACTTGCCGTTGGTGTTTATTGGGACTCCACTCCCATTGACTGTTTCTGCTGTGATTTAAGAGGTATATATCCGTTTTACGTTATTTACATGTGATTGCACTTTGATATATACATTGATGTACTGTGTGTGCCAGCATACTGATCCAGGGATGGCACTAACACACAAAGGCTTCACTTGTTTTGAGACGGGTCGCTACACTATCTCATGGAGTAGGGAAGATCACCCACTGCAAATCGATAACCCGGGGCACTTAGCACTTGTGGTTGCACCTCAGGTTCGAGGTTATAAGTTTACAATAGTACAGATGGACGGTGGCAGCAGCTTAAACATCTTGTACTATGACACATTTTGCCAGATGAAGCTGACTGATAAGGCTCTTAAGCCGTCATCAACAATTTTTCACGGTGTTTTGACGAGAAAATTGGCTTACCCGGTAGGCAAGATTGCCCTTGAGGTGGCGTTCAGAGATGACTACAACTACGGGATGGAGACCTTGTGGTTTGAGGTGGTGAAAATTAAGAGCCCATATCACACCTTGTTTGGCCGGCCGGCTTTTGCAAAGTTTATGGCCATACCCTCTTATGTTTACTTGCAGCTCAAGATGTCGGCTCTCAAAGGGACAATTACAGTGCACGGTGATCGGAAGCTAGCCCTTGAGTGTGAGGACGGTGACACTGCTTATGAGGAATCAAGTTGTGTTGAGGCGGAGCTCAAGTTTTACAAAGATAATGTTGACCTGGCGGATATGACACCATCGAAGAAGCCCAGCATAGAGTGTGAGCCACCCTTGAAGTTTGTGGCAGATGATACTAAGCTGGTGGATTTTTCTCCACGCGACTCATCAAAGAAGTTCACTATTGGGGCCAACATGGACCCCATATAGGAAAGCGTGCTCATCGAATTCATTCGTGAGAATCGGGACATCTTTGCATGGAAGCCGTCTAACATGCCGAGTGTACCGAGAGAGTTCGATGAGCACCACCTTAATGTGGATCCCAAGTTAAAGCCGATTAAGCAGTTCCTCTGCCGTTTCAACAAAGAGCGGCGTAAAGCAATTGGATAAGAGGTGTCCCGGCTCTTGGCTGTAGGGTTCATCGTCGAGGTTTTTCACCCGGAGTGGTTAGTAAACCCCATGCTTGTGCTCGAAAAGAACGGCACTTGGCGTATGTGTGTACACTACACAGATCTGAACAAGGCCTGGCCAGTTGACTTGTTTGCTCTCCCCCGTATCCACCAAATTATTGATGCAAAGGTGGGTTGTGAGAGTTTATGCTTCCTGGACGCTTATTCAGATTATCATCAGATCAAGATGGTAGTTAAGAACCAATAGAAGACGTCGTTTGTAACACCTTTTGCGGCTTTCTGCTATGTGTCTATACCTTTCGGGCTTAAGAGCGCGTAGGCGACTTATCAGCGTTGTGTGCAAAATTGCCTTCATAGTCAGATTGGGCGCAATGTTCATGCTTATGTGGATGATATTGTGGTTAAGTTAAGGAAGAAGGAGACTCTTCTTGACGACCTAAAGGAAACGTTTGACAACTTATGGGTCTACAAAATGACGCTTAACCTGGCCAAGTGTGTCTTTGGGGTTCCTGCAGGCAAGCTCTTGGGTTTCTTATTTTCAGAGCGAGGCATTGAGGCTAACCCAAATAAGATAAAGCCATTACGTCATTGTCTAAGCTGGCGAGTGTTAATGATGTGCAGCGCTTGGCGGGTCGTATCGCCGCTTTAAGCCGCTTCATTAGCCGCCTGGGCGAGAAGGCTATTCCTCTGTATCAGATGATGAAAAAGATGGATGACTTTGTGTGTAGCAAGGCTACGGATGAGGCGCTCAAGAAACAGTTGGTTGAGCCTCCGATCTTGGCTGCTCCGGCTGATAAAGAAGATTTGCTCTTATACATGGCGGCTAACAACAGGGCAGTCAGCGCCGCGATTGTTGTGGAGCGTAAGGAGGCAGGGAAAGAGTATCCTGTATAGAGGCCGGTTTACTACGTCAGCGAGGTCTTGATAAAATTCAAGCAAAGATACCCACATTGGCAGAAATTGATCTATGGGGTGTTCATAGCAAACTGCAAGTTGAAGCACTATTTCATTGGACACCATATTACAATAGTGACCTCGGCCCCGTTGGAAGATATCATCCAAAATAGAGATGCTACTGGCAGGATTGCTAAATGGGCACTGGAGCTTGGGCCCCTTATTTTGAAGTATGTGCCTCGCAGGGCTGTCAAATCTCAGGCTCTAGTGGATTTCACAAACGATTGGACACAGTGTCACTCGCCCGAGGAGAAGTCGGACAACATATATTGGACAATTGACTTCGATGGATCCAGGCAATTGGAAGGATCAGGGGATGGAGTTGTCTTGACTTCCCCTAAAGGTGACAACTATTGCTATGTGTTGAGGTTAATGTTTCCTTGTACTAACAATGCAGCTGAGTATGAGGCTTCGCTTCGCAGGCTTCGTGTGGCTAAGGAGATGAATTTGAGCTGGGTTACATGACTTGGCGACTCAGACCTTGTGGCTTAGCAAGTTGTAGGCACGTGGGATTCCAAAGACCGATGAATGGCGACTTATCGTTACGCAGTGGACATCATTGCTAGCCACAAGGGTTATCAGGTGGACAATATTGACCGTCGCAAGAACAAGGCGGCTGATGCATTATCAAGGTTGGGCTCTCGCCGCCTAACGTCTTCTTGGACGTGTTGCATCACCCTTGTGTTAAGTTACCTTTCAGAGGAGGATCTTGCTATACCTGACCCGGAGGGGCAACTGGTGGCGGCTCTACATACTATTCCTGACTGGACGTTGCCTTATCTGGCGTATCTAACTCGTGGCGAGTTGCCCAAGGATGAGACCTTGGTGAGATAAATCGTGAGGCGGTCTAAGTCTAGTCAGGGGGTTACGTAAGTGCAGTGTAACCGGTGTCTTTAAGCGTTGCATTTCCCCGAAGAGGGTAAAGAGATTCTAAATGAAATACATATCGATGACTCAGATCATCACGCCGGCTCAAAGTCTTTTGTGGCAAAATCTTTCCGCCACGGTTTTTTCTGGTTGACAGCTCATAAGGACGCAGAGGACTTGGTCACCAAGTTTGATGGAGGTCAAAAATTTGGACGATGTGCTTACGTGTCGACTTAAGAATTGCGGATGATTCCAATAACCTAGCCATTTGCGGTCTGGGTGCTTGATATGGTTGGACCTTTCAAGTGGTCTAAAGACAACAAGACCCACCTTTTGGTGGCGGTTGATAAGTTTACCAAGGGTGTCGAGGCAGAGCCGGTTAGCAAGTGTGATGCGGCCACGGCGGTTCAATTTGTCAAGAAGTTGATAGATACATCTCCAACGTATATATAATTTTTGATGATGGCATACTATTATATTATCTGTTTTGGATGTTTTATATGCATTATTATGCTATTTTATATTATTTTTGGGACTAACCTATTAATCTAGAGCCTAGTACCAGTTTCTGCTTTTTCCTTGTTTTTGAGTTTTGCAGATATGGAATATTAAATGGAGTCCAAACAGAATATGTAGCGACCCGACTCAAAACGAGTCAAACCTCTGTGTGTTCCGTGTCATCCCTGGATCAGTATGTTGGCACACATAGTACATCAATGTATATATCAAAGTGCAATCACATGTAAATAACGTAAAACTGATATATACGTCGAAATCTCAGCGGAAACAGTCAACGGGAGTGGAGTCCCAATAACACCAACGGCAGGTTGAGTGCAGACCGTAACCCTGAATCGTACTCTTACTCGTCGTAGAACTTATCTGCAACATAACACGTTGCAGCCGTGTAGGTCAGTACATTAAATGTACCAGCAAGATCACCATAGCATAACAGAAGATAAAGACTATTCTATATGCAGTAAGGCTTTGTGGCTCTGTGTCTGAGTTTTTTTGCATAAAAGCTGATTTTATTTTATTTTCCTACAATAAAGGAATAGTAGGCGTTTTCACTATAGAGTTATCTAATCATGACATGGTTCCGCCAACCGATGTCTTAATGCCCACAAGTATCATAAGTTGCCCACAATTAAATATCAATCCAGTGTTGAGAGTTCAGAGATAGATCCAAGTCCAGAGGCTCAAATTTTCCATAACTGGGGACACGGCTAATCGATTAGCTATAACTCTATAGAGTGTTGTGTACTTTACCCACAAGATTCGTTCCCTCCTTGTAAGTTCTTGCACTTGAAAGCACAACATGCTCCCTTGGTGGTTTTGATAATTCATGACAACATACATTGTCTCTTGGACTGATACTTTTACCTAGTATATTTCAGGAAATGTTCAAGGATAGGATTGGCAACAGGAGATTGTGGACATGCCCCAAGATGCAAGGAAATAGGTTGGCCAAGCTTCAAGCAAGAGGACTCTACATTTTATATTTGTGAGAAATCACTTTGAGTCCATAGGAAAGCCAATACTATTAAAAGAGGGTAAGGTTTTGTTGGTGAACAATATGCTCAAACATGCACAAGTGATAGTCGCCAAAAACATCCACAAACTATCCCACCAAAGTCTGTTCTATAGCTAACACTCAAAATCGGTGCAACCAACTTTCCCATACCGGTGCCATCGATTCCAGAACCTAGACAGACTCAGCCAAACCCTAGCCACTTCGGTGCAACCGATTCCATACCGGTGCCACCGAGTTTAGGTTGCCAACTTTCTGTTATGCAAAATCACATTTTCGGTCCCACCGAGAATGTTGGATCGGCGTCACCGAGATTGGAAATCTGACCGTTGGTCACCTTATCGGTGCAACCGAGTTTCCTATATCGGTCTCACCGATATTCAAAGGTTGCCACCTTTTGGTCACTTCGATACCACCGAGATTAACACATCGGTGTCACCGAGTTGGTCATTTTGTGTGTAACGGTTGGATTTTTGGGGATGCCTATATATACCCCTTCACCACCACCTACTCAAAAGAGAAGCACTCACAACTATTCCATACCTATCATATCATATTTTCTAACAGAGAACCACCTACCCTTGTGTTGAGGTCAAGATCTTCCACTCCAATCATATGGATCTTGATCTCTAGCCTCCCCAAGTAGTTTTCCACCAATCCCATCTCTTCCACCATGCCAAATCTGTGAGAGAGTGATTGGGTGCTAAGGAGTCTATCATCTTGAAGCACAAGAGCAAGGAGTTCATCATCATTACCGAGCCTATTACCTTTTGGAGGGTGGTGCCTCCTAGGTTGGTTAGGTGTCGCTTGGGAGCCTCCTACTTCGTGTTGTGGAGTGAACCAAGAAGTTTGTAAGGGCAAGGAGATCGCCTACTTCGTGAAGATCTACCCATAGTGAGGCTAGTCCTTCGTCGACGGAAGATGTTATGGAATAGTCAAGGTTGCTACTTCCTGGACCCTTTTGGGTGGAGCCCTCCGTGGACTCTCGCGACCGTTACCCTTCGTGGGTTGAAGACTCCATAAATGTGGATGTACGATAGCACCACCTATCGGAACCACGGGACAAATTATCGTGTCTACAACTGTGTTTGATCTTCCTACCTATCTCAACACTTTACTTCACATGCAATGTCTTTACTTTCCGCTGCCATATTTGTTGACATGCATGTGTAGGGCTTACTAGCTTTGCTAAAACTGTTAAAATCTGCCAACCAATTAACTTGGGAAAGGTTAGGTTTTAAATTCCTGCTAGTAGTCTATTCAACCCCCTCTATACACTCTTCTAGTGATCCTTCAGCACTATCGGGTGTTTGAGAACGGGACGAACGAAACATGGTCTTTCAGAGTGTTTCCCTGACCACTGTCAGTGGCCATCCAATCCTAACGTCGACTACATATCGTAGCACTGCCCAGCCAGAGTCACAACAAAGATCAACCAAGCCAGAGCCCATAATGACTTGTGGCTACATAGGTAAGCTTCTGGGCATGAAGTATTCATCCGTCTCTTTGATTCTGGTTGAAGCTTTCCGCAAGATGTCATGGCGCTTCTCCATGCATCCCAACCATCCACTGGTTACCCCAGGGTGCCCATCAAATCCATCCTTCACCTAGTTGTGTGTATTGAAAACTTGTTCTCGAGTCTCGATGTCTTGAGGTGTTGAATATGCAGGCCCTGAAGATGTATTCACGAAGGTGGCGTTTTTAATGTGGAATCCTCCTTCTCACACCACTCACGAACACTCATACTAGACCCCGTCTACTTTAGCATAGCATTAAAATAACTAGTGTTCCCGGGGCTTTAGTAACAAGTGGTGGGTTCCTACCTCATGCATTCTATTCAACTACAAGAATTTCAATAACACTACTGGAGGGATTTGTTGAATGATGTCACTACATGCAATAAAACATAGGTATGAAATAGATGGTCAAAGTGAACTTGCATGGTAAGGTTGATGAAGATAATATCGCTCTCAGAAATAACTTGATAGAACTATACGTCACTCTCCCATTAAAATCAATATAATCAAACATTGCATTATATTCATATAAGCAATCATACTAGCAATCAATACTAACAATCAAAAAACACAAAAGGGTTGTGATGAAGGAAATACTTAAGACAAAGGTTAAAATAACAGAACTTCATCAAATCAACCATGAATAGTTTCCCCCTACAAAATAATCCTGTTTCCAAATAGTAATACAACAACAAGGTAAAGCCTAACAAAAGTAATGTAGCAAATATTTTACTAGCAAAAACAATTACTTTTGAACAACAACTAAGAACTATGATAAAATAATACACTAAACAACATAAGTTTTTGCCTAATAAACTTAACAACAAGAAAAACAATAAAATATTAAAATAATATAAAACGAAATATATAACAACTAAGTTAACAGAAATTGAAACTTGTAACACAAATTTTAAAAAAATTAAAATAATAAATCAATCTAGCAATGAAATCAATTTGCAAGTTATTATGAAACTAGAATTGATTTCATGCTACAAAAATAATAAATGACATAAAAATAAACTTGGTTGAAATACTACTTCTAACTAAAAAAACAAAGTATAACTTGTCAACTAATATAAAAGAAAATAAATCAAAAAAATTTAAAATAAAAGAAATAGAAATAAACCTAAAAAACTAAAACTAAATCTGTTTTGCTTGAAACCCTAATTTAAATTATTCTAAAAAATTTCAAATTATACATACCGATAAATAAGATCACTGGTGACCAGTAGCAAAAAAGTATCAACTCAAAATCTATTTTTAAACTCAAGATATTCAGAAAATAGATTTGAATCAAATTTGTTTGAATTCAAATTTAAATTATTCAAATATAGCCAAACTTTATATCT
The DNA here is from genome assembly GCA_022496015.1 of Hordeum marinum. Lineage (NCBI taxonomy): Eukaryota > Viridiplantae > Streptophyta > Magnoliopsida > Poales > Poaceae > Hordeum > Hordeum marinum. Next base: position 391,580,620 of record CM039675.1, on the reverse strand, counting down.
ACAGAAACTAGACAAAATTTGTGATAAAATACAAACAGAATAAAATTAAAAAAATTAAAAACATAAAAGATATAAAGAAAACAAAAACAGAAATATTCTGTTTAAACAACAGAAAACAGAAAATGGACAGGGTACATGTGGCGCTCTGTGATTGGGGAAACAGGTGTGTGCTAGATACAACGGAGCAAATGGCCGCAACTTAAAAGAAAATGGTTCGGCTAAAACTAAATAGGAAAAACCGACCGGTTCTTTTGAAAAGATTGAATCGGTACACAGGGTCTAATCGGAGCCGTTCAAACAGATCGGGCGGAGGGAGAGACTCACCAAGGTGGAGGTCAACTCCGGCGAGGTCCGGCGATGGCGAGGGCTTGGGAACGAAGCAGACGACTGCTCCAGGGGGTCTCTGGTGACCGCGAACGCACAGCTCGATGAAGTCGAGGACGGCGAGCGCGACGGTGGCCTTGGTTTCGGTTGGGGAAGACGGGAACGGCGACGGGGATCTCGGGGGCGAAGGTGGTGTTCAGTGGTCGTCGGGGAGGACGCTCCGATGGCTCTGGAGCTCTGGCGGGTGCATGGGGAGGTGCGGGAGAGGGTGACAGAGAGGTTGGCGGGCTCAAGTGATCGAGGGGGTGGCTAGGGAGAGCCGGGGGTCGACAATGGCGGCGGCGATGCTCTGGCTCCGGCGAGCGATTGCGGCGGCGAGAGGGGCTCTGGGTTGGGGTTTTAGGGCGAAACAGGGTGCGGGAGGGGCAGGATTTATAGCCAGGGGGTCGGGGTCTTCGTTTGGCAAGGAAATCAGTGAGGGGATCGGGCTCTGCCAAGGTCTCCGACGAAGGAAGGAGGTGACCGTCACGGGATACGGTCGGGCGGTGGGACCCATGTGCAAGAGAGAGAGAGAGAGGAGGGAAACAGATCGGGTGGCCGATCTGATCCAGATTCAGAACGGGCACATGGAGATACGGGCCAAATGTTTCCAAGTGGGCCTCGAGGTCTTTCCTAATAAAAGGAATTTTTCCTTTTATAAAACAAAAACATAAAAGGAAGTTGAATAAAAGGAAAACAAAAATACTTTTATATAGACATATTATATATCAAAATGACCATAAAAATAAAATCTAAAAGATGAACATATTTTCACTCTGAAACAAAATCCCTACAAAATCAATAAATTCAAACAGTGCTACTGTTGCATATAAAATGCAAAGAAAACATTTTGAAAATACCAAAATGCCTCCAAATTCATTTATCTCCATTTTTGTTGAAGGGAACCATTTTACCCTATTTTGTTGAAGGGAAACATTTTGAAATGAACATATTTTATTTTTGGAGAAAAATAATTTTTTTAAACCATATTTCAATAATGTCTTTGAAACCTAATATGAAATATTTCATAAATAGTTTTCTGAGATTTATAAATTAAAAGAAGATTCAAATGGCCCCTGGTTTGGAGTGTCATATTACTCCTCTCAAAATTTTGTCAAGGGAATTTGAATTCTTTCAAACTTTAAAATGGAACCACATATGAAATGAACTCCATAATAGAAAGATTTGAAATAGTTTTCAAATTCACTTTTCAAATGTTTTATTATGAAGAACTCATGTCATCTTCTCTCACTCATATGGAATTGGATGAATTTTGAATTCAAAAGCAAAGGGGAAAGTCATTTTATTCCCTCTCATTCAAAAATTCCAAATTTTCACTCAAATTCGATCACTCAATCAAACAAACAATCAATCATATATTTATTATAACATTCCAAATTTTTGGATGTTATAGAATAAAACCTTCATAAGGAATATTTTTGGAAGGAAACAAATCGATCAAGCTTGGAGTGCACGACAGGGGAGGTGCCAAGGAGACACAAGCCTGCTAGGCGCGAGGCCCCCTGGCCACGCCTAGCAGGCTTGTCGCCTCCCGGCAGGTCTCCTAACCCGAATTCTTGGCTATAAATACCCAAATATTCCCCCAACATCAGAACGAGCCACGCAAATACTTTTCCACCGCCAGAAGCCTCCGTTCCCAAGAGATCCAATCTTGGAGCATTTTCCAATAATCTGCCGGAGGGGGTTTCGATCACGGAGGGCATCTACATAACCTCAATTTCCCCTCCGATGAGGCGTGAGTTGTCCACCACAAACCTACGGGTTCATAGCTAGTAGCTAGATGGCATCGTCTCTCTCTTTGATCTTCAATACCATGTTCTTCATGATCTTCATGAAGATCTACCAGATGTAATCCTCTTTTGTGGTGTGTTTGTCAAGATCCGATGAATTGTGAGTTTATGTTCAGATTATCCATGAATATTATTTGAATCTCCTCTAAATTCTTATATGCATGATTTCATATCCTTGCAAGTCTCATCGAGTTATTGGTTTGGTTTGGCCAACTAGATTGGTAATTCTTGCAATGGGAGAAGTGCTTGGTTTTGGGTTCAATCTTGCGGTGTCCTCAGCCAGTGACATAGTAGGGGTAGCGAGGCATGTATTGTATTGTTGCCATCACGGGTACCAGGATGGGGTTTTCATCATATTGCTTGAGTTTATCACTCTACATGATGTCATATTTCTTAATGCGTTACTCTGTTCTTCATGAACTTAATACTCTAGATGTAGGAAGGAGTCGGTCGATGTGTGGAGTAATAGTAGTAGATGCAGAATCGTTTCAGTCTACTTGACATGGATGTGATGCCTATATGTGTGAGGGTCGGGGGCCCGCGATGGTTAACTCCTACCAACCTCCCCCCTAGGAGAATGCGTTTAATACTTTGCTTCACTGAATAATATACTTTTGCAATAAGTATGTGAGTTCTTTATGACTAATGATGAGTCCATGGATTATACGCACTTTGCTAGCCTCTCTATTACCGCGCAACTTTCGCCGGTATATCAAACACCTTCCTCCAAACAGCCACCATATACCTTCCTCAAAACAGCCACCATATATATTTCCTCAAAACAGCCACCATACCTACCTATTATGGCATTCCCATAGCCATTCCGATATATATTGGCATGTAACTTCCACTGTTTTCTTTTATGACATGCACCATCGCTTCCATATTGCATATAGAGTTATATTTTGTCATAGGTATCGAGTTGTAATTTTCTTTTGAGTTGTAAGTAAATAAAAGTGTGATGATTATCATTATTAGAGCATGTCCCATGTGAGGAAAGGATGATGGAAGCTATGATTCCCTCACGAGTGGGGATGAGATTCCGGACTTTATGAAAAAAAAGAGGCGAGCGAAGCCCAAATATAAAAAAAGAGGCCTTAGATGGCCACCAAACAAATGAGAGAAAAGAGAGAAGGGAAATTGCTACTACCTTTTTCCACACTTGTCCTTCAAAGTAGCACCATGATCTTCATGATAGAGAGTCTCCTGTTTTGTCACTTTCATATAGCTAGTGGAATTTTTCTTCATGATACACATCCACTTAGTTTCTTTTTGAGCTTTCATAAACTTATAGCTCTAGTGCATCTGTTGCATGGAAATCCCTACTCACTCACAGTTAAATCTATTGATGGGCATCTCTATAGCCCATTGATATGCCTAGTTGATGTGAGACTATCTTCTCCCTTTCCTTGAAAACCTCCACCATATTCTATTCCGCCTATAGTGCTATATCCATGGCTCACGCTCATGTATTGCGTGAGAGATGGAAAACTTTGAGAACATAAAGGTGTGAAAACAATTGCTTGAATTTTCATCGGGGTTGTGCATGATATAAATACTTTGTGTGGGGAAGATGGAGCATAGCCAGACCATATGATATTGTAGGGATAACTTTCCTTTGCCATTATATTTTGAAGAGATACAATTGCTTTGCTAGTATGCTTGAAATATTATTGTTTTTTACATCTAAATTAAGCTTATTTTTGAGTCTTATGGATCTGAATATTCATGCCACAATAAATAATATTACATGGATAAATATGTTAGGTAGCACTCCACATCAAAAATTCTGGTTTTATCATTTACCTACTCGAGGACGAGCAGGAATTAAGCTTGGGGATGTTGATACATCTCCAACATATTTATATTTTTTGATGATGGCATGCTATTATATTATCTGTTTTGGATGTTTTATATGCATTATTATGCTATTTTATATTATTTTGGGGACTATCCTATTAATCTAGAGCCTAGTGCCAGTTTCTATTTTTTCCTCGTTTTTGAGAATTGCAGATATGGAATATTAAACGGAGTCCAAACGGACTGAAACCTTCAGAAGGTTTTTTGGGAAGGGAACAAATCGATCAAGCTTGGAGTGCACGGCAGGGGAGGTGTCAGGGAGCCACAAGCCTACTACGCATGCCCCCTGGCCCGCCTAGCAGGCTTGTCGCCTCCTAGCAGGTCTCCTAACCCTAATTCCTGGCCTATAAATACCCAAATATTCCCCCAACATCAGAACGAGCTATGCAAATACTTTTCCACCATCGGAAGCCTCCACTCCCGAGAGATCCAATCTTGGAGCCTTTTCCGGTAATCTCTCGGAGGGGGTTTCGATCACAGAGGGCATCTAAATAACCTCAATTGCCCCTCCGATGAGGCGTGAGTTGTCCACCACAGACCTACGGGTCCATAGCTAGTAGCTAGATGGCATCTTCTCTCTCTTTGATCTTCAATACAATGTTCTTCATGATCTTCATGAAGATCTACCCGATGTAATCCTCTTTTGTGGTGTGTTGGTCAAGATCCGATGAATTGTGAGTTTATGTTCAGATTATCCATGAATATTATTTGAATCTCCTCTAAATTCTTATATGCATGATTTCATATCCTTGCAAGTCTCATCGAGTTGTTGGTTTGGTTTGGCCAACTAGATTGGTAATTCTTGCAATGGGAGAAGTGCTTGGTTTTGGGTTCAATCTTGTGGTGTGCTCACCCAGTGACATAGTAGGGGTAGCGAGGCACGTATTGTATTGTTGCCATTAAGGGTAACAAGATGGGTTTTTCATCATATTGCTTGAGTTTATCCCTCTACATCATGTCACCTTTCTTAATGTTTTACTCTATTCTTCATGAACTTAATACTCTAGATGCACGCAGGAGTCGGTCGATGTGTGGAGTAATAGTAGTAGATGCAGAATTGTTTTGGTCTACTTGACACGGATGTGATGCCTATATGCATGATCGTTGCCTTGGATAAGTACATGATTATTCGCTTTTCTATCAATTGCTTGATAGTAATTTGTTTACACACCATGATATTTGCATTCAAAAGAGAAGGCTCTAGTGAAACCTATGGCCCTTGGGTCTACTTTCCATTATATACTTTCAGATCTATACTTATCTATAATTTATTTACCTTTTACTTTCCGTTGGTGACTTGATTGTGCCCTTTATATCGGATATAATCCTTGCAAATAATCGTGAAGAGATTGACAAGCCCTTTATAGCGTTGTGTGCAAGAGTTTGATTATTTGTGTAGGTGCAACCATTGGTGACTTGATTGTTTCTCCTACTAGATTAATACCTTGGTTCTCAACAACTGAGGGAAATACTTATCTACGTCGCTACATCACCCTTTCCTCTTTGATGGAAAACCAACGCAAGCTTAAGAGGTAGCATTTATCTATCATTTTGGTTACCCTCACAGTATCATCACGGACAACGGAAAAAATCTATCCAATAGGGCTATGAAAGAATTCTATGAAAGTGAGCACATCCGGTTTGATGTTTCTGTTGTCGCTCATCCACATTCCAATGGTCAGGTGAAACGTGCCAATCAGGAGTCTTGAGAGGAATAAAACCCCGGCTTATGGTTCCTCTGCGGAGAACACCGGGTTGTTGGGTCGAGGAGTTACCATTAGTTCTTTGGAGTATCAGAACCACCCCCAACATGTCAACAGGCTATACGACTTTCTTCATGGTTTTTGGCGCAGAAGTTGTTTTACCAAGTGATATTCCTCATGACTCGCCTATGGTGGCGTCTTACGTTGATGGTGCGTCAGAACACGTTCGATGCTTTGGATGAAGAGCGGGATCTTGCAGCAGCACGATCGGTGATTTATCAGCAAGACCTACGTCGCTATCATAGCCGTAGAGTCAAGACTCGGACGTTTCAAGAAGGTGACTTGGTGTTACGTTTTATTCAAGATCAGACGGATATGCACAAGTTATCTCCCCATTGGGAAGGACCTTTCCTGGTCAGTAGAAATCGCAATAATGGGTCATATTACCTCATTGATGTACAGGAAGGTGACAAGTCACATACCTCTAGGCAAGAGACCAACAAGCCATGGAATATTGCTCACCTCCAGCCTTACTACACTTGAGTCATCGACTCTCATCAATGTACATACATCCATCATTGTACATACCTTTTTAGTATAATAAAGTTTGCATCCCTACAAGACGGGGTTTCCGCCGTTTCTTCATACAAGATTGTGCAAGTGTTGATACTTCAACAAGGTCATTTGGGAGCTTCCAACCCACCGGGTTTAGCACCCTTTTGATCGTCTCTTCAACCACCGCACGACCGGGTTAAACCTGCCTGTATGCTGATGCTACTCCGCTAGGTGACCCACCGAACTCTTACAAGTTAATCTCGACCAAAGACACTGAGCTGATCAAAATACTTGACAATCAGGGATAAACTCCTATAAATACCCTGTACTGGTTAAGGTTAAAAGAGCGTTTTATGTCACGTGAGGGCCGGCTTACAAAAAGCAGGGATAAACTCACCTATCTGCTGTGGCTCTCCACCTTGTGTCCCATTCGTACTCTTATTTAGTCACTCTTTTTAAAGACCCTGAGCTGTTTAAGGTTCAAACGATGGATTTATGTCACGTGAGAGCCGGCTTATGGGTCTGGGGGTACTCATGCCCTGCTGCGCCTCTCCATTATATGGCTCGTTGTACTCTTAACGGTTACTCTTTTTTAAGACCATGCATTGTTAAGGTTGAAACGACATATCTGTGCCATGGGAGAGCCGGCATATGAGGTTTGGGAAAACACGCCTAAGTTTTCGGAAAAAGAAAAGGAAGGTCATAAAGAGATTTAACATCTTTGGGTTGTGCCTCTAAAGCTGCCTTAAAAACGATACAGAATATACTCTATCTTGTTTGTTTTTGCAGGTCTTGTCTTTTATGATAAACCACCGTTAAGTGTGAAAGATGGTCATAGCCAGAAGGAATGAACGATAAGCACATAAAGCTATTCAAATTCCGAATGGGCATGATGGCACGACAAAGGCATTCAAGTTTTTGCTATAGCTATTACAAAGCTCTTTGAGAGCCCAAAAATTTGTGAACTTAAAGTTTTTTGGAATCACTTATAACCGGCGGATCAACCCATCCGGGTTATCTTCAGCTAGGAGCAATTTGTTCAACTTGCCGTCGGGTCATCCTGCACCGGGTCTTCGATCTGAAGGTTGTCCTCATCCCAGTTGTAGTTTATTAAAAGCCTCAAACTGAGCTTCATAATCAAAGATAGGAGACGGGTCAATGTCAGGAGCAAAGAATTGCTTACGGCGTGCAGGAATCAAGTCTTTGGCTTCAAAAGTTGGCCCGCGCACTCGTTTGCTATCCTCACCATAAGCCGCCTGATATGAGGTTAAGTCAATCTCGGTGACGAATGTCGACGCAAGCACTCGGGAGGCCTTCATACAGTGGGCATAGTCTGCTCATGTATACTCTAAGCCTTCATCCTTCTTCAATGGGAAGTCATCCATCATCTCTTTAGTGGTAAGCTCAGGGGCAAAAGCCAGTGACCGGCTTAACGTGGCCATTGCTCCCTTACGAGCGGCTGATCATTTTAGCTCTTCGATTTGTTATTGGAGGGTTGACAACACTTCTATCACCCCTTTCATGAAATTGGGGACACCTTTTTCAGTCAGAATCGACTAGATGGTGCAAAGGGTCCCGTAGTACAGCTATTCCGTCAGAGTATATACTGCTTTAAGCTTCAACAAGCTGTCAGAGGATAGCTGGCGGCTTCTTTGGCCTGCAAAGAAAATCAAAAGTTATAACCCGCCTAAAGAGTTTTTCAACAAGCTAAGGAATTTTTGTAATTGACAAGTACTTACCAAAGATGGTAGCAGTCAACCTAGATATATGACGCTTGAGGGTTGCCAGGTCTTCTGTCACAAGTTTTAGCCTTTCATCAGCGTCTTCTGCATGCTTCATCAAGGCGGCTTGTTCAGCTTCGGTGACTTTCCTGAAAGCTACAACATCCACCTGTACTTTCTCGAGTTCTACGATGGAGAACTGCCATTTCTGTTCAACCTCAGCCCGAGCAGCTTGTTGTGAGGCAACATTTTCTCTAACGCCAGTCAGGTCAGACTCGGCCATGTTTAAAGCTTCCTGCATAATAAAAATAAGCTTCATAAGTTCTAAGTCGCCATGAAGACACATTAGTAGTCAGAAGTGTTGAAGCAATAATATTGCAAGTCTCAAGCAGATTGCAAGCAATATACTTGACACTTGGGGGCTGATGTCTGTCATTTCTCTCACAGTCTACAACGCTAGAAAGCTCCGGCTCATCATTGGCACAATGAGCCAGACTTGGGGGCTACACTCGGTGCCTCTTAGCAATAAAGCTCTGGCTCATCATTGGCATAATTACTTGGACTTGGGGGCTACACTTGGATCCTATTTTCAAGGAAGTACCGGTTTATTATCTATACTAACCCGTCACTTGGGGGCTACATGCCAAGCTACTTGCAACATATCAAAAGTGGGAAGACCCGGACTACTATTTTCAGTACTAAACCAGCTCTTGGGGGCTACATAAGGATATAAGGAAAGGAAATATAGGAGAGGTACCTCGTATTTGTTCTTAATCATCCCAACAAGTTTTGACTCCATGTTGCGGCTCGCGGAAAGGCGGTTCAGATAATCAGCGTGTAACTCGTCCGTAGTCAGCTTCTCCAAGCTAGGGAATGTAAAATCAATCTTCTCCCTTTCCAGTGAGGGCGCCTCATCCTTGTTGGTATGTTTCGCTAAAACATGAGGAGAAGGAGAATCTTAGCCCATCCCGGTGATAACAACTTCTTCTGGAGGAGCCATATCCTTGGCGGCTGGTGAAGGGCTGGGCAGCTTAGGTTCAGTCTCTGGAGGGTCTTTAGGAGCGGCCATGTCAAGATCAGCCGTGTTAGAGGATTGAGGAGCATCTTCAGGAGCACCTTTTTCAGCCTCAGAGGGCTCAACATGAGCTGCAAGAGAGTCCGGCTTGGGATTCTATGGCTCATGAGCAATAGGAGTGGTGGCTGACCCGCCCACTCTGCTTTGTTTCTCTTGAGCCCTGGGAGCAAAAAGATTGTTATACAAACAGAAGGGCAAGATTGTTAACATATGTTGTGGAGTATAGAGGTTCATACTCTGGGTTGATTTTAAGAGGAGGCGGCTTGGAGGCGGTTGAGTCACGAGAAGGAGGGAGTGTTTCCTGAAGGTTAAGATGGTAAGAACAAAGTAAGTTACAATGCAAAAACAGTATATAGACATAGGAGTCGGCCGAAGGAATACCTCAGTATGACGTTTCCTGGGAGCCGGAGAGTTAGGCAAGCAAGCCAAAAGATCCTCAAAGTCGGTGCTCCGGGTTTGACGTCGGGTATCATCTTGCTATTTCCTCAAAAGAAAGTCAGGATCCGAGTGAGCTAAAGGGCGTGAACATTTTATCTTACGAACAGCCCATCGAATTCTCTTTACTGGGAAACGTTTCGAGTCAGAGGAGACGGTAATTACCTCTGGAGCATCGGCATGGCTTGTTTCTGCTTCTTCCTATGAACGATCATTGTCAATGAGTTGTATAAAGAGACGACCAAGAGAGTCAAGTTCTACCTCCGAATCTTCAAGCTCGAGCAGCTCCTGGCAGACGTTTTCTTCTTGCGACCACGGGTTTTACCCACCTTAGTTTTCTTCTTCGAGGGGGTAGTATATCTCTTTTTCCAGAAATTAGAGTCGGCATGCATATAAGGTGTCGGAAGGTTAGAAGGAGTAAGGCAGAAAGCTAAGACGAAACAAGCAATTTGCTGTAAAGGATTCTTACGTCTGGAGCCGACGCAGAAAGGGTTCAACCCGGTTTTGTTGCAAACGTCTTGAGGTTCGCCTAGAAGTGACTTGACGATGGAATTGAGATCTTTCTCCCTCAGAGGGGTGGTGTTGAAATGAAGAGGGTCATCCACCACACCCGTATATTCACACATGAGTTTATCCTGTCAGCTCAGCGGCAAGATCCTCCAAGTGACCCTCCAATGGGTCATATCAACACCAGTCAAGCCGTTAGCCATTAAAGCCCTGATTTTTGTGAAGACCGGAGCATATTTTACTCGCTCTGTGGTGGATATCCCATCCGGAAGCTCGATGGAGGTGGAAAGTCGGGTAGAGCAGTAACCATGCAGCGGCTTCTCTCCTTTTGGAGAAGTATCCTTGCAGTAGAACCAAGTTTGGTTCCGGTCCTTGGGGTGACTTGGCAAGGTGGCTGCTGGAAAGGTCATATCTCTCCGCCTCTCGATACAGACGCCTCCAAGTTCCAAACTTGGTCCAGCCGCCACCTCAGTTTGGCGGTTGATGTAAAAGAAGTCGCAGAAGAGGTCAACAGACGGCTCTTCTTGTAGATATGCCTCACATAAGAATTGCAACTGGCACATGTTGGTGACAAAATTGGGGCGTATATCTTGTGGATGGAGTTTGAAGAAGTGAAGGACATCCCAGGAAAAACTTTGACCCGGGTGGGCTAAAACCTCGGAGGAGGTGATCAGCAAATATGACCACTTCCCCTTCCTGAGGGTTGGGTCAGATCTCTGGCCTTGGAACCCGCCAGTCAATGACGTTCTGAGCCGGCAGGACACCATCTCCATGAGGTAATGGAGAAATGACTCGGTGACTCCGAAGCCAACCCAATCACAAGATGCAGGGGCTTTCGACATGATGGCGGGTTAGAATATGTCAAGGGGAATAAGTACGGTGGGTTAAGAAACCTTGAAATAGAACAGCTACAACTATCGATAATGATATTTGGCGGGTCAAAATTATTGCGAGGGTCGGCAGTACAATGGCGGGTTAACATGCAACAGCTACTAGAAATTATACGAAGTATGTGCAAACAGATTTCCAGAATTACGGCAACCGCTGCAAGATATACTGACAAAGAAAAAGGAAAGCATATTATGAATAAAAAAGGGCAGCAGAAGTATGAACCGTTCGTGTATAAATCCTGTCTGTGAAAGGATCTACATTGAGTATCTCAAACCTACTAAATGGAGTGTCATATATATGTGCTAGGGCCTACGGTGTTCTTGTTCTCGGATCTACAGTGGGATTTCTGACGAGCGGAGGAGGAATCAGAAAGAGCTTCGGTGGACTAATGTGTATTCATGAGAGATAAGAGGAAGAACCTGAAAGGATCCCATGAGATGGCTGGACGCCGGCGAGCTCTAGTCCGATCAGGGTGATGCAGCGGCCAATGTTGGTGCAGATGAGATACCTGCAGCGACGGTGGCGGAGCTTTAGATGCGAGAGCGCTATAGGAGAAAGAAGAAGGGTGGTGGCAGAGAGGACAAAATAAATGAGACCCCTCACTTGCCTATTTATGAGATGGGAAAGCAATAGTTCACGCGAGAGTCGAGGAGGCACAATGATGATCGACCGAGGGAGACGCCTCAATTTTTGGGCCGACCGTTTAATGAGCCAATCTGTTGCAACATCACAGAATCATTTTGACATATCCAAGATGACCTCATCCATGGAGGGTTATGAGATTTTCTCTCTCAGGTAACGATGACGTGAGACTTGCCGCCGAATCAGTTTGAAGATTGACATGAACAGATTCAAATCAATCTGGGGCCTAATGTTGGTGATATAACCCCATGGCGAGACCCGCCCAGGAGGGGTCGAGTCACGCTTGGCGGCTCATAGTCAAGACCCTTAAGGTGGGCCTGAAGATTGAAGGCAATGCCACATGGCGACTTACCAGATGGGCCAAGATGAAGGCCCAGAGACGAAAGAAGGCGCGAGACCCGAGCATGTAAGCCTCCCGGAGATGGCTTGACCAAGAAGGGAAGGCGGCTTAGAGACATGGTCAGATACCTTGTATGAGTCGGTTTGGACTCTTGTAACCCTAGGTCCTCGACCTCCTATATAAAGGCAAGTCCCTGGGGCGGCTTAAAAACCCAATTGATCGATAGCTAGTTCAAGAGAATCTGCTCCCTTGTAATCGATACTCCATCAATACAACACAAAGCAGGATGTAGGCTTTTACCTCTTTCCGAGGGGCTAAACCTGGGTAACTTGTGTCTCTCATCCCGATCAACCCCTTTGAGTCCACCACCTTAGCGATGGCCTTGAACCTAAGTCTTCAGACATCTACCGTGACAAAACCACGACACTTCCCAAATGGGAAATGACCAAAATGAACATGAGGATTGGAGAATTACCAAAGGCCACGATTCCAACGATCGGACTTTGAGCATAATGGTAACATTTCTTGTGGGGCAAGAAATGCTAATTCCTCATTCCAAAAGATGTCTTTTGCAGCACCGAAGAACATGTCTTCTGCTAGAAGGTAATCATTTGAAGCATAAAGAGATTTCTCTCGATCTCTGATAGGTACTAGATAAGTATAATAGCGAAACTAAGCTTTGAGAATGTGTACCCCTCTTAAAATTACGATGGTCCTATGACTCAAATAAGAGAGAGAAGAACAACGAAACAAATGCTACGTCTTTGCTTCGTCTTCAAACTTCTGGACAACAGTCATATTCTTTGAGCACACCGAACCGTCACTTTGCTTCAACAATATATTTGAGGGCTCAATTATTTCACCACAATATTCTACATCATGTCATCAATAAACATATCTCAACCTTCTCTGCATCATAGAAAGCGTTTGGTGAAGTTCCTCAAACGTGACGCCGAATACATCATTCTTCTAGGACTTACAGGGACTATTACTCTTTGTGTGCACTAGCAAACAAATTATTAAATGGTCGTTTCTATCAACAATCTCTAAAACATATGAAGGCAAATTATTGCACCAAAAGAATTTTGATCTTTCATGACAAGCATACGGGAGGGATACCCAATCAGGAAGGTGAAAGGAAGTGGATGTCCCCTAGAGGGGGGTGAATAGGCGCTTTAAAATATTTACGATTTAGGTTTTAACAAATGTGGAACAAAACTAGCATTTACTTTGTCAAGCACAAAACCTAAAACAACTAGGCTCACCTATGTGCACCAACAACTTATGCTAAGCAAGGTGAAAAACTATGATATCAAAATATATAACATGAAACAATATGGCAACCACAAAGTAAAGTGCATAAGTAAAGGGGTTATGTAAGAGATAACCGAGGCACACGGAGACGACGATGTATCCCAAAGTTCACACCCTTGAGGATGTTCATCTCCATTTCGACCGGTGTGGAGTGATACGTCCATTTTGCATCATGGTTTCCTATTAATATTTATATTATTATTAGCCATTATTCCAATTTATGATACAATTATTATGCCTTTTATCTCTAAATTTACAAGGTACATCACAAAGAGGAAATTGCCAGAAACTGGAATTGGACGTGAAAACCAAGAAAAAGGCTGAAAATTGACTAGGATCCAAATGATCTGAAACTTGATGGGGAATTTTTATAGAATATATGTGAATTTTTGGATCAAAAATATACCAAAGGGGGCCACCTGTTGGTGTCAAGCCAACAAGGCACAGTCAGCCCCTATGCGTGCCCTGATGGCTTGGGGCCACCTCCTAGGTGCTCCGGTCTCCCTCTTCTACTATAAGTTGGGTTTTTACCTAGAAAAAAATAAGAAGATACTTTAGGGATGAAGAAACATTGTATCGAGGCAGAAACCCGGGCAGAGGCCCTTTTGCTCTTCGGTAGAGAGATTTTGTTGGGGAAACTTCTCTCCGGGAAGGGGAAATTTAAGTCATCATCACCAACGCTTCCTCCTTTGTGGGAGGACCAATCTTCATCAACATCTTCACTAGCACCATCTCATCTCAAACCCTAGTTCATATGTCATATTCAATCTTTGTCTCGAAACCTCAGATTGGTACATATGGGTTACTAGTAGTGTTGATTACATGTTGTAGTTGATGCTAGTTGGTTTATTTCGTGGAAGATAATATGTTCAGATCCTTAATCATAATTATTATACTTGTTATATTGAACATTGTGGTGATTTTAATTTTGTTCCCGATGACATGAGAGAAGTCTTGTTATGAGTAATAATGTGAAGTTGGTATTCGTTCTATATTTTGATGATATGTATGTTGTTGCTTCTCTTAGTAGTGTCATGTGAAGGTGGAATACACGACACTTCACCATATTATGGGCCTAGGGGAAGGAATTGTGGAGTAATAAGTAGATGATGGGTTGCTAGAGTGACAGAATCGTAAATCCTAGTTTGTGCGTTATTTCATAAGGGGCTGATTTGGATCCACATGTTTCATGCTATGGTTAGATTTATCTTAATTCTTCTTTCATAGTTGCGGATACTTGCAGAGGGGGTAATCATAAGTGGGTTGCTTGTTCAAGTAAGAATATCACATTATCACTGGTCCATCCATATATCATATTATCAAAGTAACGAACGCGAATCAACTCAACATGATGAACATGACTAGACAGAAATTCACATGTGTCCTCGGGAGGGCTTTGCTTCATATAAGAGTACTTTCAGGCCTGTAATTTGCTACAAAACGGATTGGACTATCTAGTATCACACTTGCTACTATTTTTACTGATCACTTGTGATGAATCATCTTGCTACAAAACTATCTATCATTGTTACTTACATCATTTGCAGAGAATACCTTACTGAAAACTGCTTATCATTTCCTTCCGCGCCTCATTGGATTTGACACTCTTACTTATCAAAAGGACTATGGTTGATCCACTATACTTGTTGTTCATCAATACTCTTTTCTGGTGCCATTGCCAAAGAGTGAAGTGCCTCTCATAAGTGGAATTTGGTAAGCACACATTTTTGGTATGTGCTAAAATTTACTATTGCTTGTTACTATGGATAGTAATCCTTTGAAGGGACTGTTTGGGTATCTTCACCTCGAGCAGAAGTGGAAAAGGTTGCCCCTCAACCTATTGACCCTTCTAAAAATATCTATTATGAGATTCCTTCAGGTATGTTAGAGAAACTGCTAGCTAATCCTTGTGTAGGAGACGGTACAACTCATCCTGATTACCACTTGATATATGTAGGTGAGATTTGTGGATTATTTAACCTTGTAGGTTTATCCAAGGACAGAGTTAACAAGAAGGTTTTCCCTTTATATTTGGAGGTAAAAAGCATTGTCTTGGTATAGGCTACTGGATGATAATGGATCATGGGACTGGAATCGCTTGAAGTTGTAGTTTCATCAGAAGTTTTATCCTCTGCATATAGTTAATCATGATCGGAACTATATATATAATTTATGACCTCATGAAGGAGAAAGCATCGCTCAAGCTTGCGGGAGGATTAAATATATGATGCACACTTTCCCCAACCATGAGCTCTCAAGAAAAATGATTATACAAAACGTTTATGCTCGGCTTTCTCATGATGATCAATTAATACTAGATTCTTCTT
Source organism: Hordeum marinum (assembly GCA_022496015.1). Classification (NCBI taxonomy): domain Eukaryota; kingdom Viridiplantae; phylum Streptophyta; class Magnoliopsida; order Poales; family Poaceae; genus Hordeum; species Hordeum marinum. The sequence goes on along the minus strand of CM039675.1, from coordinate 391,565,076 downwards.
CCACTGGTTCCTACATGAGGAGAACTATAGAATTCAAATTGGATCTTCTGGAAAGAATTAAACGCAATTCTGAAGATTGGGAACTCGACAAAGGTAAAGAGTCAAGTATAAAGTTTGACTTTGATTGTGTTAAATCTTTTATGGAAACTGGTGCATTTCAGAGTAAATATTGGCTTGACTCCAAGATAATAGCTACTTTCTTGAATCATTTGCTTCTCATGTTGATGTCCCCAAGGAGAAGTTGTTTAAATTTCATCCACCTATTGAATAATTATTAGAGGAACCCGTTAAAGTAAATGAAGAAACAAATGTTTATCATGTTGATCTAGTTGTGCCTACTACTTATATTGACAAATCACCTTTTCCTGTTAGGATTAAGGAACATGCTAAAGTTGCAACTATGGTTAATAAAATCCATATTAGGACACCTAAACCTTATGAACAAATAAATGTGGAACCTAATAGTGCTATGGTTAAAGATCTCCTAGTTGATAATATTGATGGTCGGGTTATTTATTTATGTGATGAAGTTTCTAGAATTTCAAAACATGATAGAAATAAGCAGGATGAGTTAGATAAAAATAAACCAATTGTTGCCATGACTATTGTCTCTATTAAGAATTGAGATCATCGCTATCATTTCTTGTGTGACATGGGTGTTATTGTTAGTGCTATACCTTTTACCTTATATAAAGAAAATTACGAATGACATATCACCCGCTAAGATTGAAGATATTGATGTCGCTATTAAACTTGCAAACATAGACATTATTTCACCACTTGGGATTGTTAGAGAGGTTGAAGTCTTGTGTGGAAAAATTAAGTACCCTACTTATTTCTTAGTACTTGGTTCACAACAATATAATTTTTTCCCATTACATTTGGTAGACCTTTCTTGAATACCATTGATGCTAAAATTAATTGTGTTACCGAGAAGGTTAAACTAAGTTGTGGTGATGTGTCTCATGAATTTAATTCCTCTAAGTTTGGTAGAGAACCACATGAGAAAGAGGTATCTAATAAAGATGAAATTATTGATCTTGCTTATTTTGTTGTGCCTCCTGCTTATCTGTTAGAACAATATTTCCTAGACCATGAAAACGACATCCTTAAGAATGAGTGAAATGAGATAGATGAGATTTTCTTTTGACAAACACATATTCTTAAACAAAACTTGCATGTTGACATTTTAGGGGATCCTCCTCCACCTAAGGGAGATCCCGTGTTCGAGCTAAAGAAATTACCTGATACTTTGAAATATGCTTATCTTGATGAAAAGAAGATATATTATGTAATTAAAACGTCTCAAAGCATGAAGAAAAGAGATTACTTAAAACTCTAAAAAAGCAGAGAGCTGCTATTGGATAGGGTTTAGTGTTTAGGGTTTATCCTCGTTTCGTTTCTAGAGTCAAAATAAATAGCCCATCCACAATGGGTGAATATTCGTGGAACATTCAATTCAAATAAAATAAACAACCATTGTCCTTTAAATTGAATTCATAAACTTGACTCTTCAAGCATGAGGCATAAATAATGTTCCGACTACGTGCGGGAATGTAATAAAAAATATTAAATTCCAAAAAAAATCCAGAAGGAAGTTGTAGCTGCATCGTGCTAGCGTCCAACGCAAGGTCTGTGGCTTTGTTGTCAACCCTAATGTCAATCTCCCCTTGTGCCACACGCCTAGTTCTTACCAGTCCCTACATCAAGTTGCAAATATGAACAACCAGCCCGACATCAAATACCAAAGAGCTACTTGGTATGCCAGGAAGGTAAATGTCTATAACATATGTAACAAGTGTACCTTTGCGTGAAGAAGCATTTCCGGGCTTCTTGTCATGCGCAGCAAGCCACTTGTTATAGTTCCTCTTTCAGTGATTAGTTTCCTTGGAACGAAAGCAAATGGTCTCTGAGTCCAGTCGTGACTTCAGCTCAGTAGCGGAGACAACCTTCTCTGTGCCCTTTGCCTTACCCATTTTCTTGGACTAACTCTTCTTGAACTTAGCCGAGTTTTGCACCATCAACACTTGATGTGTCCATTTCTTATTATCGTGCTCTGCCACCTTGAGAATCCCATGTAATTCAGTGAGCATGTTACCCATGTTATGCATATGATAGTTTGATGAATGTCCCGTAGCTAGCCGGAAGAGAACCTAGAACTGCATCGGTAGCTAGATCATCCAAGAGCGGTAAGCCCAACCGATCCCCTTGCACGTATCCGATCATCTTGATCACATGTGGGCTTAGTGGATCACCTTAGTTAAGATTGCAGTCTATCAAGGATCACCAGACGTTGAACCTTTTGGTTCTACCTATACCTGAAACATGCTCTTGAGACTCTCGATTGTATCAAAAGCCCCAACTTCTTTGAAATGTTGTTGCAAATCAGGCTCCATACAAGCCAGCATGAGGCAGTTGATCTCGTTTGATTCATCAACGAGTTTGTGGTAGGCATTCTTGGTTGTGGCATTAGCATTATTGGCAGGTACCTCTAGAAGTGGATCCTCTAGAACATGTTCCTTTTTATCATGCTTGAGAACAATTCTCAAATTTCTATACCATGTGGTAAAGTTTCTTCCATTCAGTTTGTCCTTTTCCAGAATTGATTTCAATACAGAGTTGTTTTGAACAGGTGGTGTCATTGATGTACAACAGAAAAATATGCAATCATTGAATGATGTGTTTATGTAGAGTAATTCAAGCCTTAAACATAACTACTCCCACTGAAGTCGGCATCCCTCCGCAAACTTTTAGTGATTCAGGATCCGTGCAGTGCAAGCGACTACTGAGCTTTAGCATCACTGCTAGCCAACTTGCCTTTTTGGTAAGGAACTCCTTAATAATTGTATATCTATATGACTCTTATCGGTCAGGTAGGTACATCATACCCCGGCTCCCGACCTTCTTTGCCACAAGGACCAAACCATTTTGATAGCCTTGCCAAGTTAACATGATGCAGTGCATGTCCGTGTCCGACACGAACCCTGCAATTCAAGGACACCTAGTAGCACCTCAATTTTATGAGCCCACTAGTAGACATGCTTCAAGTGCGAAGGTGCAATATCTGGAATGGTAACGTGCTTTATATTAACGAGGATCTTTCTACCATTTTAACATGCATAGAAACAAGAAGCAATATCAATCACATATAAACATAAATATATGAAATAGTATGGCTCCTTCATGGACATCCTTCCAGGTCGGCTCCAACTGTGATGACCACAGCAGAACTCCATCTTGTTCGTCAAACCAGGATGCCAAAGCCTCGAACTTGATCTCTGTACTTCAAGTACTACAACTAGTAATGAATTTTACACAGAATCACAAGTTGACACGTAGGTCGTTATACAATATAATGACATCACTTTGGCTCCTGCCAGCTGACAATCATGACACGCAGGTCATGTTAAATTACACACATGTATCACATCCACATGACCCATACTATTCACATCAAACTTGCAAAACAAAGTTATGCACAAAATCGCATTCTATCGGTTTGAGAGATCGTGTACGAAATATACGGCGCTATGCGAACTCAATTTGGATTTATGTTTCACTGTTAACCCCGATGGTAGATACCGACCGGTAGTGGTAGGTTGTGTCACGGCCTCATCAATTCTGATTGACAGAAAACATAGCCTCAACAATCCCCAGGTGCAGTTGATCTCATCAACCGTGCACATAGACGATCTCATAAGCGAAGTCAGATCTCATATGTCGCCTCCGCATATCAAATATGCATATGATTCTAATCCAAATCCTATAATAGAGGCTCTGATACCACATTTGGGTTCTACACCAGGTGCATCGCATGCAAAATAATATTTTACTATGCGTAGAACATCAAGGAACATGCTACAAAGATGGAACACGGATCCACTAGACACGCAGTGCCATGCAGCGGAAGTAGAGTTGGGACAACGCGTTGGCGAGGTCTATCTTCTCCTCGTCCGGCCCCCTCGAACAGTCGGTCGCTGAATACCAAGTATAGGTTTGCCGGAGCGGCGCAAGTACACCGCCTATAGTGGTATCCGCGCATGCAGGAGGAACATCATGCGGGGGGCTGCTAGGTCCGATCACACAGTCGGCGGTGAGTGGAGGTGGCTACTTGCAACACATGCAAAGCCCTAATGACAGCGCCAAAGTGATCAAACGAATGGGTGTGCCACACCTTCACTATATATATGCATCCATCGTTGGCTCATACTTGGGCCTCATGCGGATCCTAAAGCCCATAATTTCCTTCCCTTAAGCGCGCGACCCCTTTGGTTCCCGTTCACTGGGTCGCGAGTTTTCTCACATCTAGCTCGGCTAGTCAATAGCGACCTCTAGCAAAGCATGATGACTCCAAGTGTTTGATGAAGATGGTTAGGCAAACCTGCACTTCACACTTTTGTTACCTTTGCGACATGATATATGTTGTCATGCTCAAGGCGGCATGGTTATCCTTGTTGTCGTACGACTTCTTTCTCATTCCAGTGAATCCGACCAACACTTCGAATTATCTCATAATACTCATTCCATGTCCATGCTTATCCAGGTCGGATCATCGAAAGGGCCCATAGTATATCTCTCCTGATCGGAGGGGTAAATCCCATCTTGCTCAACCATGTCTCGCATCATGGGTCCGAACAAGCCCGAAACCTACCTTTATAACCACCCAGTTATGGAGTAGCGTTTGATCGTCCCAAAGCAGGTCTATCACCATCCCGAGTACATGCAGCAGCTTAGGTCTTAAGACATAGAAGGTATGTTGTACTGGAGACTCACAGATGACCTATCGCTGCGTCTCATAGTCGGGTCTATACAACTCAGACCTTATCTCGACTCGGATCTGACTATATCGGATTTGACTACATCGAATACGTCTAGATATTTATAAGTCCATATTATCTGGCTAGCATCCAATGCTACATGGTCAGTGAGACCGGACCATCCACCGTGTCATATGGTAGTCTAACTGGTTGTGTGTCCACACATCCCTTTCGACTAGGGACCATTTAGGACAGTCATCATACAATGCATTGTCTCACAAACAAGTCGCATACTTGTTAATACACATCATTGATAATGTCCAATGACTATCTTTATTCATAAACACATAGGAAATATCATCATACATGATTGCCTCTAGGGCATATCTACAACAGTTACAAATTCATCCAACAACATATACCATGTCAATGCCCCCCAAAGATAAAGGGAAGACCTTCTTATTAACTCTATCTTCGAATAAAATTGCAAGCTGAAACAATCCACAACGTTCATCTATATAGATTAAGTACATATCAGGATGTATTGTTCCATCTCCTGCATAAGGATTAGCAAGTAGTTTTTCCATAATACCCGAAGGAATTTCATAATAAATATTTTAAGTAGGTTCAGTAGGTTGAGGCACGGCTTTTACCACTTCCAGTCGAGGTGAACATACCCAAAAAAAAACTTAAAGTATTATTTTCCATAGTGACAAGTCAAGATAAAATTCATCACATAATAGAAATGTTTCCATACCAAATTCCTCTTACGAAAAGCACTTCACTCCCCGACAGCTATGACAGAAAATAGTCTTGATGAACCACAAGTATAGGGGATTAATTGTAGTCCTTTTGATAAGTAAGCGTGTCAAATCCAACGAGGAGCAGAAGAAAGTCATAAGCGGTTTTAGTAAGGTAATCTCTGCAAGAACTGTAAAAAAATAGTAATCGATAGTTTGATATCAAGGTAATTCGTAGCAAGTAACAAGTAAACAAGGTAACAAGGTGAAACAAGATGGTGCAGTCCTTATATTGCAAAGGACAAGCCAAAAGTATTTCTTATAATGATCGGAGTGTTGTCGAGGACACGTGGGAATTTTCTATAGTAATGTTCATCATGTTTTAGTTAATTTGCGTTCACTATTGTGATAAATTGTAACATTGGTGGAACGGTGCTAGGGTGATATTCTTACTTTAACAAACAACCCACTTATGATTACCCTTTCTCGCAATCATTTGCAACTATGAAAGAAAAATTAATATAAATCTAACCATCACATGAAACATATGGTTCCAAATCAGCCCCTTACAGAATAGCACATAAACTAGGGTTTAACTTTCTGTCACTCTAGCAACCCATCATCTATTTACTACTCCACAATGTCATCTCATCAAAATATTGAATGAATACCAACTTCACATGATAATTTATAACAAGACTTCTCCCATGTTCACAAGAACAAACAGAACTACTCACAAATCATATTCATGTTCATGATCAAAGGAGATAAATATATGATTAACAATCTGAACATATGATCTTCCATCCAATAAACCAACTAACATCAACTACAAGGTGTAATCAAATTACTAGCAACCCACATGTACCAGTTTGAGGTTTTGGACAAAGATTGAATACAAGAGATGAAAAAGGGTATGGAGATGAGATGGTGTTGTGAAGACGTTGATGGAGATGAGTCCTCCTATGATGAGAGGAGTGTTGTTGACGACGAAGGCTTCGATTTGACCCTCCAAGAGGGAAGTTTACCTAGCGGAATCGGTCCACTGGTGAGCAAAAGTGCTCCTGCCAAGGTTTCATCTCGAGACGTCAGCGCTTTGTCCCAGAAGCCTTATGTGTAATTTTTTTCTACGGAAAATGGCTTCATATAGAAAAAGATGGGCACTGGAGGGCCTCCATGGGCTCCACAAGGGGCTGGGCACGCCCCTGCCTTGTGGGCCCATGCTGGGTCTTCTCTGGCACTTATTTATTCTAGTATTTTTTTTAAATATTCCAAAATAAATCTCCCTGAAATTTCAGATTGTTTGGAGCTCCGAAGAATAGCTACCTCTATTGTAGCCCTTTTAGTTCCATAATTCCAGTTGTCGACAATTTCCCTCTTCATGTATATCTTGCAAATTAAGAGAGAAGACATCAGAATTGCATCATGAAGTGAAACATTGATCAAATACATTATAAATATGTAACATCCCAAAATTTCATTTTGGAATGTTATGATATATAGCTATGCATCATCATCACATTGTTTGAATGAATATAATGGTTGAAGTGTTTCTTTTGAATTTCTGAAAGGGCACTTTCATCTTTCCCTTTTTCTTGTTTCACCTATTTGAAAACCTGTGGAAAAGTTCAAAGAAAAGAGGGGAGTAACATGACACTCCACACCAGGGGCATCTTGGTGAAATACTTGAGCAATAAAACCAGGGGTCTATTTGAAAGTTTATCTCAAAAAAGGATTTAAAATTAAATAGCAATTTCTGAAAATATTTTTTTTCAAGATATTCAATATGACAGAGGAAAAATGTTCATTGAATAGCATTAATTCTCCTGATCATTTTGATATATATATTTCCTATATTTGGAAATGTTTTGAATGCTTTTAAAAGAGTTTTACTGCACTGGATATTAAAAAGGAAACGAATTAATTTGAAACGGGCCGGCCCACCTGCGTTTAATTCCCGAAACCGCTCCGAGCCGACCGACCGACGCGCTGACGCCGCCCTCCCTCTCTCTGACGCCCCGACCCCACCGCCCGATACCAATGACACCGCGGTCACCTTCCTCCTCGCGTCGACAGGACCTCGCCGGAGATCCCTCCTTTCCAGATCTCCCTCCTCTTTCCCTCCCCGACCACCGCACCGGCCCTATAAATAGCCCCGACTCCCAGCACCCCGTTCCACCCGTTTCCCCCTCGTCCGACCCCCCTTCCCTCACCGGAATCCCACACCGGAGCTCCACTCCCAACCGAAGCTCCCGGAGCTCGTGCCCGTCACCTCTGTCGTCCCCACTCCCCTCCGACACCACCAAAGTGCGCCGGAGACCCGCCGCCGTCGTTTGAACCCCTCGGATGACGTCCCCAACCACCGGAGCGCCGCCCCCGTCGACTCACCGCATCGGCCTCGCCGGAGAAGCTCCACCGCCGGAGACCCTCTCTCTGTAAGCCACCGAACCCGTCCGTAGCCGTTCGATCCAGATTCGACGCGTTAGATTAGATCACTTACGACTCCGAACCGCTACGCGCTAAGCTTCCGTCACCCGCCCGCAAACGCTCGCACGCACGCCCTCTCGGCCAACCACAACCCACCACGTAGCCCCTGCCCGTTCGATCCGTTTTTTTCTTTTCTTTCTGTTTTAGAAAAAAGAATGTTTTCTGTTTTTGTTTCAGTTGTAACTTTTAAACTATTTAGTGTTTTTAGTTGATTCTTCTTGAATTAGTTCACATATTTGATGTAGTTTATGTCTGTATGCTTAGATTTCAAATTTGAGCTTTAAATTTTGAATCTAATCAAATTTGTTAAAATTACTAAAATCTGTATAACTAGAGTTTAAAAATATATTTTTGAGTGAATCTTTTTGCAACTGTTTGGTATTAGTTAAACCTATCATTCTACATGATTTGAGTATTTTTGAATAAATTTATTTACTGTTTTTAATAAATTTAGTGTTTCTATACACAAAAGTTTTAGTGAATTTGATTATGTTTACTAAAATTGATTTTTCTTTACTATTTCTTTTCTACTAGCTATTGCTTGGTTGTTTGTCTTAAAGTAGTAGTAGTAGAAGTTTTTGACACTAAATTTTTGTGGATACATAGACAAAACCATGTCCCTAGTATGCCTCTAATAGACTAGCTCGTCGATCAAAAGATGGTTAAGGTTTCCTAGCCATGGACATGAGATGTCATTTGATAACGGGATCACATCATTAGTAGAATGATGTGATGGACAAGATCCAAACTACAAACGTAGCATATGATCGTGTCAGTTTGTTGCTACTGTTTTCTGCATGTCAAGTATATGTTCCTATGACCAGGAGATCATGCAACTCACAAATATCGGAGGAGTGCCTTGTGTGTATCAAACGTCACAACGTAACCGGATGACTATAAAGGTGCTCTACAGGTATCTCCTATGGTGTCTATTGAGTTGGCATGGATCGAGACTGGGATTTGTTACTCCGTGTGACGGAGAGGTATCTCGGGGCCCACTCGGTAATACAACATCACAATGAGCCTTGCAAGCAATGTGACTAATTGTTAGTTGCGGGATCTTGTATTACGGAACGAGTAAAGAGACTTCTCGGTAACGAGGTTGAACTAGGTATGGAGATACCGACGATTGAATCTCGGGCAAGTAACACACCGAAGAACAAAGGGAACATTCGGTAGCGTACCGGGAGTGACGAATGGGTCCCGGGGGTCCACCAGTGGGGCCAACCCATCCCATGGGCCAAAGTGGCGACCCACCAGCCCCTAGTGGGCTAGTGGGGTCGGCCAAGGTGGCCTAGGAGCAGGAAGAGAAGGCCCAAACCGAATTGGGGTGGAGTCCTCCCCAAGTTCCACCTCTCGTGTGAGAGGTGGACTCTCAGGTGGAGGAGGACTCTCCCTCCACCAGTTCGGCCGAACCAAAAGGAGAGCCCTCCTTTGGGCGCAGCCTCCTATCCCCTCCTCCTATATATATGAGTGGTTTTAGGGTTTTTTGGACAAGGATTTTCAGCCACGTCTAAACCCTACCTCTAGATCAAGTTCCTCTAAACTAGACTAGTTCGGCAGTGCTTAGGCAAAGCCCTGCCAAAACAGCTCCACCACCATCGCCGGAGCACCGTCACGCTACCGGCAAACTCTTCTACCTCTCCGCTCTCTCTTGCTGGATCAAGATGGTGGATATTGTCATCAAGCTATACGTGTGCTGAACGCGGAGGTGTCGTCCGCTCGGTGCTAGATCGGAAGGACCGTGATCGAGATCGCGAGACGGTTCGTGATGAGATCGCGGAACGGATCATGATGAGTTCGCGGGACAGATCATGATCAAGATCGTGAGACAGATCGTGATGTGATCACGGGACGGATCGTGATGAGTTCACGGGACGGATAGTGATTGGATCGCGGGACGGATGGTGATGAGAACGCGAGACACTCGGCGATTTGGATCGCGAAGATGTTCGACTACACCACCCGCGTTTCTTAATGCTTCCTGCTTAGCGATCTACAAGGGTATGTAGATCCACTCTCCCTCTCGTAGATGCTCATCACCATGGATAGATCTGCGTGTGCGTAGGAATTTTTTTGTTTCCCATGCGACGTTCCCCAACAGTGGCATCATGAGCTAGGTCTATGTGTAGATGAGATCTCGAGTAGAACACAAAGAGTTTGTGGGCGTTGATGCTTAGATTGCTTCCTCCCTTGGTCGTATTTTGGTTCAACGGTATTGTGAGGTGAAGCGGCCCGGACCAATATTACTCGTACGCTTACGAGAGACCGGTTCCCTCGACGCAACTTGTTGCATAAATGGCTTGCGGGTGCCAGTTTATCTCACTTTAGTTGGATCGGATTCGACAAAGGCGGTCCTTGAGAAGGTTGAAAAGCAACTAGTGTATCAACATTGTGGTTTTTGCGTAGATGAGAATTGTTCTTGCTAGATACCCGTAGCAGCCACGTAAAACATGCAACAACAATTAGAGGACGTCTAACTTGTTTTTGCAGGGTATGTTGTGATATGATATGGCCAATTACATGATGTGATATATGTGATGTATGAGATGATCATGTGATGTATAGATTATCACGACTTGCATGTCGTTGAATACGGCAACCGGCAGGAGCCATAGGCTTGTCTTTAATTATTGTATGACATGTGTGTCAATCATTAAGCGCTATGTAATGCTTTACTTTATCGCTAAACGGTAGCAATAGTAGTAGAAGCCTGCAGGGCGTGACAACCCCGATGGCGACACGTTGATGGAGATCAAGATGATGGAGATCATGGTGTCATGCCGGTGACGATGGAGATCATGCCGGTGCTTTCTAGATGGAGATCAAAAGCACGAATTCATGGCCATATCATGTCACTTATGATTTGCATGTGATGTTAATCCTTTTTATGCACCTTGTTTTGCTTAGGACGACGGTAGCATTATAAGGTGATCTCTCACTTAATTTCAAGATAAATTGTGTTCTCCCCGAGTGTGCACCTTTGCGAAAGTTCGTCGTGTTGAGAACCACGTGATGATCGGGTGTGATAGACTCTACGTTCACATACAACGGGTGCAAGCCAGTGTTGCACATGCAGAACACTCGGGTTAAACTTGACGAGCCTAGCATGTACAAACATGGCCTCGGAACACAAGAGACCGAAAAGTCGAACATGAGCCATATAGTAGATATGATCAACATGATGATGTTCACCATTGTAGCCACCTCAACTCACGTGATGATCGGACTTGAGTTGGTGAATTTGGATCATGTATCACTCGAATGACCGGAGGGATGTCAATTTGAGTGGGAGTTCTTAAGTAATATGATTAATTGAACTCATTATCATCAACATAGTCAATAGTGTCTTTGCAAATTATGTTGTAGATTACTAGCTTGCGCTGTAGCTCCCTTCATTTTATATGTTCCTAGAGAAATAGAGTTGAAAGATGATGGTAGCAATATTGCGGACTGGGTCCGTGATCTGAGGATTGTCCTCATTGCTTCACAGAAGGCTTATGTCCTTAATGCACCGCTCGGTGTGCCAACCCCTCTAGCATCGTCTGTAGATGTTGTGAACATCTGACAGGCATGTTCTGATGACTACTTGATAGTTTAGTGCGTCATGCATTACGTCTTAGAATTGAGGCTCCAAAACGTTTTGAACGTCACGAAACATATGAGATGTTTCTAAGAGGTAAAATTAGGATCTCAGGCTCGTGCCCGTGTTGCGAGATAAGAGATCTCCAACAAGATTCTTTGCCTGCAAGATGAAAGAGAATAGCTCAATCGTTGAGCATGTGCTCAGATTGTCTGGGTGCTACAATCGCTTGAATCAAGTGGGAGTTGATCTTCCAGATAAGATAGTGCTTGATATAGTTCTCCAAGTCACTATCACTAAAGCTACTAGAACTTAGTGATGAACTATAAAACGCCAGGGATAGAAATATTGATCCCTGAGCTGTTCGCGATGTTTGACACCGCGAAGGTAGAAATCAAGAAGGAGCATCAAGTGTTGATGGTTAATCAAACCACTAGTTTCGAGAAGGGCAAGAGCAAGGAGGGAAACTTCATGGATAGCAAATCAGTTGCTGCTCCAGTGAAGCATCCCAAAGTTGAACTCAAACCCGAGACTAAGTGCTTCTGTTATGAGCTGAGCGGTCGCTGAAGCGGAACAACCCTAGAAACTTGGTAGATAAGAAGGCTGGCAACATCGACAGAAGTATATTTGATATAACGAGTTATTGATGTGTACCTTGCTAGTACTCCTAGTAGCACCTGGGTATTGGATACCGGTTCGGTTGCTAAATGTTAGTAACTCGAAATAAAAGCTACGGAATAAATGGAGAACTAGCTAAGTGTGAGGTGATGATATGTGTTGGAAATGTTTCCAAGGTTGATGATATCAACATCCAACACTCTCTCTACCTTCAGGATTAGTGACGAACCTAAATAAATGTTATTTGGTGTTTTGAGTTGAGCATGAACATGATTAGATCATGTTTATTGCAATACGGTTATTCATTTAAGTTAGAGAATAATGGTTATTCTGTTTACCTAAATAATACCTTCAATGGTCATGCACCCAATGAGAATGGTTTGTTGAAATCTTGATCGTAGTAATACACATGTTCATAACATTGATGTCAAAAGATACAAAGTTAATAATGATAGTACCACATACTTGTGGCACTGCCGCTAAATGTCATATTGGAATAAAGCGCATGAAGAAACTCCATGCTGATGGATCTTTGGACTCATTCGATTTCGAATCGGTTGAGACATGCGAACCATGCCTCTTCGGCAAGATGACCAAAAAAACCGTTGGATGGAGCGGGCAAGTGATTCATTGGAAATGATACATGTTGATGTATGCAATCCAGTGAGTCTTGTAGCTTGTAGTGGATATCATTATTTTCTTACCTTCGCTGATGATTTAAGTAGATATAGTGTATATTTACTTAATGAAACACAAGTCTTAATCGTTTGAAAGGTTCAAGCAAATTCAGAGTGAAGTTTAAGATCATCGTGACAAGAAGATAAAAATGACTGCGATATGATCGTGGAGGTGAATATCTGAGTTACGAGTTTGGCAACAACTTAAGACAATGTGAAATTTGTTTCACAACTAATGCCACCTGGAACACCATAGTGTGATGGTGTGTCCGAACATCATAAGTCATACTCTATTGGATATGGTGCGTGCTATGATGTCTCTTATCATTTTACTACTATAATTTTGGGGTTATGCATTAGAGACAACTATATTCACTTTAAATAGGGAACCATCTAAATCCGTTGAGATGACACCGTGTGAATTATGGGTTGATAGAAACCTAAGCCGTCATTTCTTAATATTTGAGGGGTTGCGACACTTGTGTGGAAAATGTTTTCACCTAATGAGGTCGAACCCAAGGCGAACAAATGCATCTTCATAGAATACCCTAAGAACAATTGGGTGAACCTTCTATCTCAGATCCAAGTGCAAAGTGTTTGTTGCTAAAACAGATCCTTTCTCGAGGAAAAGTTTCTCTCGAAAGAATTGGGTGGGAGGAACATAGAACTTGATGAGGTTGTTAAACCTTTGTTCAACTAGAGAGTAGCGCGGCGCAGAAAGATGTTTCTGTGAAGCCTACGTTAGTTAAAGAGGAAGTTAATGATGATGATCATGAAGCTTCAGGATCAAGTTACTATCGAACTTCGTAGGTCGACAAGGATGTGTACTGCTCCTAAGCGGTACGACAAACCTGTCTTGGAGGTCATGTTGTTTGACAACGATGAACCTACGAGCTATGGAGAAGCAATGATGGGCCCGGATTCCGACAAATGGTTGGAGGCCATGAAATCCGAGATGGGATCCATGTATGAAAACAAAGTATGGACTTTGGAAGTATTACCTGAAGGGAAAAAGGCCATTCAGAACAAATGGATCTTTAAAATGAAGACACACACTGATGGTAAATGTCACCATTTGTAAAGCTCGACTTGTTGCAAAGATGTTTGTGACAAGTTCAAGGAGTTGACTACGATGAGACTTTCTCACTCGTAGCGATGCTAAAGTCTGTTGGAATTATGTTAGCAGTTGCTGCATTTTTCAAATTATGAAATCTGGCAGATGGATGTCAAAACATCGTTTCCTTAACGGTTTACTTGAGGAAAGGTTGTATGTGATACAACCAGGAGGTTTTGTCAGTCATAGGGATGCTAAAAGGTGTGCAAGCTTCAGTGATCCTTCTATAGACTGAAGCAATCATCTCGGAGTTGGAATATACACTTTGATAAGGTGATCAAAGTTTTGTAGTTTATACAAAGTTTATGAGAAACTTGTATTTACAATAAAGTGAGTGGGAGCACTATAGAATTTCTGATAAGTATATGTGGATGGCATATTGATCGGAAATAATGTAGAATTTTTGGAAAGCATAAACGGTTGTTTGGAAAGTGATTTTCAAAGGAAGACCTGGATAAAGCTACCTAATTGTTGAGCATCGAGATCCATAGAGACAGATCAATATGCTTGATGAGACTTTCAATGAGTACATACCTTGACAAGATTTTGAAAGAGTTCAAAATGGATCAGTCAGAGAAAGAGTTCTCGCCTGATTTTAAGGTGTCAAGTTGAGTGAGACTCAAAGCTCGACAACGGCAGAAGAAAGAGAAAGGACGAACGTCGTCCCCTATGCCTTAGCCATAGGCTCTAAATTATGCCATGCTGTGTACCGCACCTGTGTGTGCCTTGCCATGAGTCTGTCAAGGGGTACAAGAAGTGGTCCAGGAGTAGGATCACTAGACAACGGTCAAAATTATCCTTAGTAACCAGAGTACTAAGGAGATATTTCTCGATTATGGAGGTGATAAAGAGTTCGTCGTAAAGAGTTACGTCGATGCAAGCTTTAACACCAATCCGGATGACTCATAATAGCAATCTGGATACATATAGTGGAGTGGCCATTTGGAATAGTACCAAGTGGAGTGTGGTAGCAGTGTTTACAGTTTGACATAGGGATTTGCAAAGTACACACGGATCTGAATTTTGTAGACCCGTTGACTATAAGACCTCTCTCACATGCAAAGCATGATCGAGCCCCAGAACTAATTGGGTGTTAGATTCATACCAATGCGAATCACATAGTGATGTGAACTAGATTATTGACTCTAGTGCAAGTGGGAGACTGATGGAAATATGCCCTAGAGGCAATAATCAAGTAGTTATTATCATATTTCCTTGTTCATGATAATCGTTTATTATCCATGCTATAATTGTATTGATCGCAGACTTAGATACATGTGTGGATACATAGACAAAACCATGTCCCTAGTACGCCTCTAATAGACTAGCTCATCGATCAAAAGATGGTTAAGGTTTCCTAGCCATGGACATGAGATGTCATTTGATAACGGGATCACATCATTAGGAGAATGATGTGATGGACAAGACCCAAACTACAAACGTAGCATATGATCATGTCAGTTTGTTGCTACTGTTTTCTGCATGTCAAGTATATGTTCCTATGACCATGTGATCATGCAACTCACGGATATCGGAGGAGTGCCTTGTGTGTATCAAACGTCGCAACATAACTGGGTGACTATAAAGATGCTCTACAGGTATCTCCGATGGTGTCTGTTGAGTTGGCATGGATCGAGACTGGGATTTTTTACTCCGTGTGACGGAGAGGTAGCTCGGGGCCCACTCGGTAATACAACATCACAATGAGACTTGCAAGCAATGTGACTAATTGTTAGTTGCAGGATCTTGTATTACGGAACGAGTAAAGAGACTTGCCAGTAGCGAGGTTGAACTGGGTATGGAGATACCGACGATCGAATCTCGGGCAAGTAACATACCGAAGAACAAAGGGAACATCATACGGGATTAACTGAATCCTCGACATAGAGGTTCGACCGATAAAGATCTTCGTAGAATATGTATGAACCAATGTGTACATCCAGGTCCTGCCATTGGTTATTGACCGTAGAGGTGTCTCAGTCATGTCTACATAGTTCTCGAACCCGCAGGGTCTGCACATTTAAGGTTTGGTGACGTTTCGGTAGTATAGAGTTATGAATGGTTGTGACCGAAGGTAGTTCGGAGTCCCGTATGAGATCCCGGACGTCACGAGGAGCTCTGGAATGGTCCGGAGGTAAAGATTCATATATAGGAAGTCCTGTTTTGGACTCCGGAAAGATTTCGGGCACTTTCGGTAGCGTACCGGGAGTGACGAATGGGTCCCGGGGGTCCACCAGTGGGGCCAACCCATCCCATGGGCCAAAGTGGCGACCCATCAGCCCCTAGTGGGCTGGTGGGGTCGGCCAAGGTGGCCTAGGCACAGGAAGAGAAGGCCCAAACCGAATTGGGGTGGAGTCCTCCCCAAGTTCCACCTCTCGTGTGAGAGGTGGACTCTCAGGTGGAGGAGGACTCTCCCTCCACCAGTTCGGCCAAACCAAAAGGAGAGCCCCCCCTTTGGGCGGAGCCTCCTATCCCATCCTATATATATGAGTGGTTTTAGGGTTTTTTGGACAAGGATTTTCAGCCACGTCTAAACCCTACCTCTAGATCAAGTTCTTCTAAACTAGACTAGTTCGGCAGTGCTTAGGCGAAGCCCTGCCGGAACAGCTCCACCACCATCACCGGAGCACCGTCACGCTGCCAGCGAACTCTTCTACCTCTCCGCTCTCTCTTGCTGGATCAAGACGGCGGAGATCGTCATCAAGCTGTACGTGTGCTGAACGCGGAGGTGCCGTCCATTCGGCGCTAGATCGGAAGGACCATGATCGAGATCGCGAGACGGTTCATGATGAGATCGTGGAACGGATCATGATAAGTTCGCAGGATAGATCGTGATCAAGATCGTGAGATGGATCGTGATGAGATCGCGGGACGGATCGTGATGAGTTCACGGGACGGATCGTGATTGGATCGCGGGACGGATCGTGATGAGATCGCGGGACACTCGGCGATTTGGATCGCGAAGATGTTTGACTACACCAACCGTGTTTCTTAACGCTTCCCGCTTAGCGATCTACAAGGGTATGTAGATCCACTCTCCCTCTCGTAGATGCTCATCACCATGGATAGATCTGCGTGGGCGTAGGAAAATTTTTGTTTCCCATGCGACGTTCCCCAACACGAGGATCGTCAGCAAGGCAAGTCACTTTGACCATGTACACCTATGTTTTATTGCATTAGTTCTTCCATCACCCCAATTGCATGCAAAGTAGGTAAATTGGAAACTTGGTTACTTGTTGTAGTATCATGTGGTAGGTACCCCTCAACCCTTTGACACATTGGCCCCGGAAAACGTTGTTTTACATTTTGCTATGCTAATAGTAGACAGGGTTGGTTGTGTGATTCATGAGAGTTGTGAGTTAATAATTTCAAGACCTACATGATGATCAAGTCTTCAAGACTCCAAGTTTTCAACTTAGCTCTGGGTGGATGATGGTTGAACGGCGCCCTGGAGAAACCAGTGGTTAGCCTAGATGATGCTGGAGAAGTACCGGTATTCATGCGGAAAGGTCCACCCAGGCACAAAGAGATGGATGGATGCTTCAAGACCCAAGGCTTACCTGCACAGCCACAAGCCATTATGGGCTCTGGCTTGGTTGGATATCGTGGTGACCCTGGACAGGCGGTGCTACGAGATGTAGAAGAACGGTAGGAAAGGATGGGCACCAACAGAGTCTTGGGGAAACCCTTTAAAAGACCATGTTTTGGTCATCCGTTTCTCAAACACCATGAAGTGCGAGAAGTCCAACGGAGGCGACCAAATCTTGTGGGGAATGTGTGCAAAACTCTGCAGGGTACCCAAACCTAATCGATTAGCCGTGTCCACGGTCATGGACAGTTTGAGCCAAAGGAACTGAAACTATCTGGAACTCTCAACAGAATTAATTATATTGATGTGGCTTATTAATGTCAACTTGGGTATGAGAATTGGTTGGTGGAACCATCTCTTTAATCAACCAACATTGTAGTAATTATGCCTTTGCCCTCTCTTGTTGTAGGAAAAATTTGGCTTTATGCAAAAACTTACTACCCCATCTGCCATATTTGCATATAGACTAGATGATTACTTTACCCCCTCTCTTGTGACTTTGTCAGCATATTCAATATGCTGACCTATACGGCTGCAACGTATCATGTTGCAGAGTACTTTTCCGACCATGAGTGAGGATACTCTCTATGCTCGGTGAGATGCCCTTGGAGTCAGATGGACTCATCTACCTTTGGAGCTTCCGCAAGTTTATGGTTTAGTTTATCTCATGAGTTGGCCTTCAGCCACTTTATTGTAATCATTATTGTATAAAGGACTCGATATGAGATTTCGATTAATTATTGTTGTGTGATTTCCCTTTGATATATACATTGATGTACCGTGTGTGTACCAGCATGATCTTGGGATAGTACGGAAACACCGGAGATTCGACCTTTCAGGTCGGGTCGCTACAAAATAATAGTAAATAAACATGATGCAAAATGGATGTATCATCCATCAATCATCGTATGGCCTGACACAGGTGACTTAGTCACAGGGATGCCAGAACATGCCAATGAGAAAGAAGAACAAAACCAGTAACGAGAATTCTAGTATGATGAGCATAAGAATCACTAAGGGGATGTCAATTTATCTCACCTCGGGTTTTGTAAAGTATCATGTAGCAAAGGAATTGGCATATGATAACCAAAGGTTCACTTGATTGAATATTTGTGTATTCATATGGGTCAATATGGATTCCCACGGTTCCGCTATTGATCATTGAAAGAAAAGGCAATTTTGTTCATGTCTATGTTTTACCGAACCTACACGGTCACACGCTTAAGGTAATCACAATCTTTTAAGTGTTAGTGGAGTGAGAGTTGATACGTCTCCAGCGTATCTATAATTTTTGCTTGTTCCATGTTGTTATATTATCAATCTTGGATGTTTTATATTCATTTTATAGAAACTTTATATCATTTTTTGGGACTAACCTATTGACTAGCGCCAAAGTGCCAGTTGCTGTTTTTGCTTGTTTTTTTACTTCGCATAAAATCAGTACCAAACGAATCCCAAACACCATGAAACTTTTTGGAGAATTATTTCGGGGAGGAAGACACCAGATGGGCCAGAGAAATGCCGGAGAGGAAGGCCGAGGTGGGGAACACCCACTAGGGCATGCTAGAGGCCCCTGGCCCGGCCTGGTGAGTGGTGCCCACCACGGGACCCGCTCCACTGACTATCGCCTCTATAAATACTTACATATTCGGAAAACCATAGGGGAGTCGACAAACACAATTCCAGCCGCCGCAAGTTCCAGAACCTCGAGATCCAATCTAACACCATCACGGAGGGGTGCATCATCTTCATGGGTGCCTCTCTGATGATGCGTGAGTAGTCCACCATAGACCTACTAGTCAGTAGGCAGTAGCTAGATGGCTTCCTCTCTCTCTCTCTCTTAATTCTCAATACAATGGTCTCTTGGAGATCTATTTGATGTAAAGAATTTTGCAGTGTGTTTGTTGGGATCCGATGAATTTTGAGTTCATGATCAGTTTCTATCCATGAATATGATTTGAGTCTTCTTTGATCTCTTACTTGCATGATTAATTATAGCCTTGTATTTATTCTTTGAATCTTTGGTTTATTTTGGCCAAATAGATCAATTTTTCTTGCCATGGGAATAGGTGCTTTGGGATGGGTTTGATCTTGCGGTGTTCTTTCCCAGTGACAGAAGGGGTAGCAAGGCACGCATGTATTATTGCCATTGAGGATAACAAGATGGGGTCTCTTCCTACATGCATAGATCTTGTCTACATTATGTCACCGTTCTTATTGCATTACTCCATTTTTCCATGAACTTAATACACTAGATGCATGCTGGATAGCGGTCAATGTGTGGAGTAATAGAAGTAGATGTAGAATCGTTTCGGTCTACTTATCTTGGACGTGATTACTATATAATGATCATTGCCTGGATATCGTCATGATTATTTGATCTTCATCAATTCCCTAATAGTGATTTCTTCACGCACCGTGTGCTATACTCATGAGAGAAGCCACTAGTAAAACCTACGGCCCCCGGGTCTACTTTTCCAACAAATTGCTTTCGATCTACTATTTTGCTGTTTTGCTTTCAGACCTATTAATCCAAAAAATACCTTGTTGCACTTTTTTTACCTATTTTATTTTGTGTTCTTGCGAGATCTATTTGCCAAAACCTATCACAACCTAATCTATCTTTTTATCATTGAGATTTTGACAACCTCTCTTACGCGTCGGGTTGCAAGTATTTTTATTTGTGTGCAGGTATGGTTCACGTAGGTGCTTGATCTTCCTCTACAGATTGATACCTTGGTTTCATAACTGAGGAAAATACTTACCGTCGATGTGCTGCATCATCCTTCCTCTTTGGGGAAATACCGACGCAGTCTTAGGCCACGTCAAGAGTTATGAGAAAATATTGTTGGAATAGTTTTGGGAGTATAAGAAATATTTTTGAGAGAAACTGGAAGTATTTCAAGGTTACCGAAAGAGTTTCGGGTAATACCGGGAATTGATATATAGGTGAAAAAAATTCCGGAGACATTAAATGATAAAAGGTTCTAATATTGATTAAAAGGATTTTAGAACATATTTATTATCAACGGGATAAAGAAAAAACTAAAAGGCCTCGGGGTGGAGAGTTATTAGGCCCTAGGGTCCTAGGGCCCAATAACAAAAGTGGCACACCCTGAGCTTGTTTGGAGGCCTAGGGGAGGCCGAATTGGAGGTGGAGGACTCCTCCTCCTCCTAGGCTTACGCAAGGGAAGGAATCCTCCTCCTCTTGGTGGTGCCCCCTCTCCTCTCAACCTATATATGTTAGAGGATTTTGCCCCTTGCACACATACAAGTTTTGGAGCCTCCTCTAGTTCTCTACTTCTTTCTAATCTAGAGTCGATCTTGATAATAGCTAGACCTAGCTCTATCTAATCCTCATAATAGAGAGGCCTCGTGAGGTTCTCTTCCTCCCCTTATGCATGATCACCTGGCGCTTGTCCTACGACATCATCTACAATGCGAATATATGCTAGCAAGCCATGTTCTCACGGGCAATCACTGCATCTTATTGGCATCACAAATGGAAATTGTGTCCCCTATGCATCAATATCTTTGTGTGGTCGGCCCTTTAGGGATGGTGCTAGACAGTGGAATGGTTCGCCCAGCATGGCCTACTACATGATCATGTATGCACCCTATGTGAAAGGATCCTAAGACTATGCAGCATCTCCTCGTTGGTTGCACCTTCTCCCCCACAGACCTAGTATGAAGCACTTTCCAGTGCTGCTCCACCTCTATACCGTCTCTACATGATGACAAGCTTATGGACCGGCTATCGTCAGCCCCATATGGTTTGACCACCTCCCTACGCTGAGGAATGACGTCTCTAGTTA
Organism: Hordeum marinum; assembly: GCA_022496015.1. Taxonomy (NCBI): domain Eukaryota; kingdom Viridiplantae; phylum Streptophyta; class Magnoliopsida; order Poales; family Poaceae; genus Hordeum; species Hordeum marinum. The sequence continues at coordinate 391,543,696 of CM039675.1, read as the reverse complement.
TCCTCATCTTCGGGTAGATCTAGAAGCATGGAACCAGTGTGTATTTGATGGCAATCAATCCTCTGGCAAGCGTTTTCTGCATGCCATCTAGGAAGAATGTCGTCTGTGGACACGTGTCGATGCTAAAGGACTGGCATCAATTCTTCTTGAGACGTAGCCACTGATATTCCTACACCTATGAAAGGTCTTACGTTAGTTTACTTACTCTTCCATCAATTCTCTTCACCCTCGTAAATTCAACTAGGGTGGGCCCCAACCACTAATCCCACCCAATTAATTACCTCCACATTAGTTACCTACTCCCTGACCTGAGGAGCTCGAGCTGCCTTCCATCGCATCATGGTGGCGGTGGTGATGACGGCGGGATTGAGAGAGAGAGGTGGTGGTGCTTCCTGTGAGCTCTACGATAACCCTAGATTGGAAGGGGGTTTCGGTGGGGTGACTAGCGGCATGGTGAACCTCGTACCGTGTGCCTGGCCCCCACCTCTTTATGTATTGAAGGTCACAAGGGCCCACCAACCATAATAGGGTTGAGCACCCCCGATCAGGGCGTGAATAGATCAGGGGTTCGGTGGGCCGTTGGGCCCACGCGAGAGAGATCAACCTAACATTCTCCCCTTGATCTCAACTTTTACTTTTAACTTTATACTTTCTAGTTTATTTGTTTCATCACATATTGGTACATAGAGCATGTCTCACCGTCACAGCTTGATTGCCGATAGAATCATACAGCTACAACATACGTTTTGTTCAGAAACAAATTCTGTTCTTTTTGGGCCTCTCATAATCCAGGAATCATAGGCTTTCCCTTAAACCCATGCCGGCTAAGTGTTCCTTGAACACATTGGGTGGTAAGCCTTTCGTTAGCAGATCCGCAAGCATATCCTTTGTCTTTATATGCTCGAGACTTATAGTGTGATCCTGGATTTTATCTTTCACAACATAATACTTTATCTCTATTGTTTTGGCAGCATTACTCGACTTGTTGTTGTGAGCATAGAATACTGCGGGCTGGTTGTCACAGTACATCTTTAGTGGTTTGTGAATACAATCTACCACTTTCAAGTTGGGTACAAATTTCTTTAGCCATATCGCCTGCCCCGTGGCCTCGAAGCATGCTATAAATCCTGCATACATCGTGGATGATGCAACTATTGACTGTTTGGAGCTTTTCCACGAAATAGCCCCTCCAGTAAGAGTGAAGACGTATCCTGATGTGGATTTTCTATCATCCCTGTCCCCCGCAAAATCTGTGTCTGAATACCCTTTTATCTCTAGGGAATCAGACCTCATGTATATTAGCATGTAGTGCTTCGTGCCTTACGCATAACGCAATGCCTTCTTTGCCATCTTCAAGTGCTCCATGCCTGGATTCTCTTGATATCTACCGAGTACCCCGGTAACAAAAGCTAAGTCAGGGCGGGTGCACACTGTGCATACTGTAATCTTCCAACAGCTGAAGCATATGGTACTCGTTTCATGAGATCGATCTCGTACTAGTTCTTGGGACATTGGAATTTCCCAAAACTATCGCCCTTGACTACAGGAGCAGATGTGGCTTTACTCGCATGCATATTATACTTTTGAAGAACCTTCTCCAAATATGCCTTCTACGATAGTCCTAAGACTCCACTCTTCCTATCTCGGTGAATTTCTATGCCCAAAACATAGGATGCTTCACCAAGATCTGTGATATCAAAATTTGAGGATAAGAACTTCTTTGTTTCTAGTAGTAGACTAACATCACTGCTAGCAAGCAGGATATCATCCACATACAAGATCAGGAAAATATATTTCCCATTTTTAAACCTTGCATAAATGCAATTATCCTCAATATTTTCTTTGAACCCAAAACTTTTAATCGTTTGATTAAACTTTAGATACCACTGTCTAGAGGCTTGCCTTAATCCATAAATGGATTTCTTTAGGCGGCATCCCATATTTTCTTTGCCTTCCATGATAAAACCCTTGGGTTGTTTCATGTAGACCTTTTCTTTTAAATCACCATTCAGAAATGTCGTCTTGACATCCATTTGATGTAACTCTAAATCAAAATGAGCAACTAATGCCATTATGATTCTGGAGGAATCCCTACATGAGACTGGGGAAAAAGTCTCATTGTAATCTATCCCTTCTCTTTGTGTAAATCCTTTAGCTACAAGTCAAGCTTTATACTTTTCTACATTCCCATTAGGATCATACTTAGTTTTGTAGACCCATTTGCATCCTACTGTTTTGTCTCCTTTAGGAATTTCCACTAAGTCCCAAACATCTTTGGAACTCATAGAATTCATCTCATCTTCCATTGCTTGTAGCCATTTTGATGAGTTAGGGATTTTAATGGCTTCTTCGTATGTAGCGGGATCACCTTCCATAAGAACCATTTCTGTGTTATAAACTTTATAATCAGTAGAAATAGCAGATCTTCTTGTTCTATTAGATCTTCTAAGGGCCTCAGTTTCTGGTATATTGTGTGCCTCAACTTGCGGCACATCTTCTACTGTTGACTATTGTACCCCCCCTTTCATGCTCAAGAACGGGTTCAGTCGGCTCCTGACTGACAGGTTCTGGGTCTTCTCCCATAGTTGTCATGGGTGGAATTATAGCTGGTAATGAGAAAAATGGCTCCTGAATCATCGGATTAGGCGCATGCACCCTCTTCTCCTCAAGATCAATTTTCCAAGCTACCAAGCTCCCCCTCATCATTTCGTCCTCTAAGAAGACTGAGTGTCTTGTTTCTACAAACTTTGTATATTTGTTTGGGCAGTAGAAATGAAAACCTTTTGATTTGTCTAGATAGCCAATGAAGTGGCAACTTACTGTTTTGGGCTCTAACTTTTCAATGTTTGGATTAAACATTTTGGCCTCAGCGGGGCACCCCCACACCCTGAGGTGTTGTAAAGAGAGCACTCTTCCTGTCCAAAGCTCATACGGTGTTTTGGGCACCGACTTGCTTGGCACTCTGTTGAGAATGTGGATGGCGGTTTTCAGTGCCTCCATCCATAATCCCAATGGCAAGGTGGAGTAACTCATCATGCTGCGCACCATATCCATCAGAGTACGGTTACGCCTTTCAGCTACTCTATTTTGTTGAGGCTCGCCCGGCATTGAATACTGGGCTACTATGCCAGTCTCCTGCAAGAACTTTGCAAAAGGTCCAGGGACTTGGGATATGGGGTGTGCCGACCGTAGTACTCTCCCCCACGATCGGACCTTACTATCTTTATTATTTTATCATGCTGATTTTCAACTTTGGCTTTGAATATTTTAAACTTATCCAATGCTTCAGATCTTTCTTTGATTGGATAAATATAACCAAAAAAGGAGTAATCATCTATGAATGTTATGAACGAGTCATATCCATCCACACTTTTCATCGGAAATGGTCCACAAATGTCAGTGTGGATGACTTCCAGTGTGCCTGTGCTATGAATTGCACCCTTTTTGATTTGTTTGACATACTTTCCTTTAATGCAATCTACGCATTGTTCTAAATCTGAAAACTCTAACGGGGGAAGAATTTCACTTTTGACTAATCTTTCTATTCTCTCCCTGGAAATATGGCCCAAGCGATAGTGCCATAATTTTGATGAGTCGTCAGTTCTTTTTCTTTTCTTTTGTTCTTTTTTCGACGAGGAAGCTTGAGCATTCACATTGGACACATAATGCACTTTTTCACAGAGTGATAGTAAATAAAGCTCATTGTGAAGTAAAGCATCACCAACATAAGCATTATTACACCATATGGCACACTTGCCATGTCCAAAATAACACTCATAATTGTCTTTGTCCAAACAAGAAACACTAATTAAGTTTCTATTACATGAAGGAACAAATAAGACATCTCGAAGTAGAAGGTTGAATCCATCAGCTAACTCCAAGGAGATGTCGCCGACAACTTCAACTTCTGCTTGGACTCCATTAGCAACTTCAATGCATCTTTCTATTCTTTCCATACTCCTCATCGAACGGAATCCCTATAAGGAGTTTGCAACATGAATAGTTGCTCCTGAGTCAATCCACCAAGTAGATTTTGAAAACTGTGTATACAAGGATTCATTTACAAAGGAAGCGATGTCGTTACCTCTCTTTGCCATGACAGACTTTAGCCAAGCAGGGCAATCCTTCTTGTAGTGCCCTGTCTGCTTGTAGTGGAGGCAAGTGTCTTTGTCCACTGGAAAGAACTTCTGGTAACTCTGCTGCTGATAGGATGCTTTTCCATGTGGCTTTGAAGGAGAATCTTTGCTATTTGGATTGTAGTTCTTCTTCTTCTTATGGTCCTTCACATAGTTGAGAGAACCACCATGTGAGGCTTTCAGTCTGTCCTCTTCTTGGACGCACATGGCTATTGTCTTTTCTATGTCCCATTTTTCAGGCGGCGTGTTATAATTGAGAACAAATGTGTCAAACTCTTTAGGCAACGAAGCCATAATCAGGTGGACCAGGAGCGCAGGTTTGAGCTCCAAGTCCGCATCCATGGGCTTGAGTTTTGCAGCCATGCTGCTCATCCTGAGAATGTGCTCTCGAATGCCATGACCACCACCACTTTAGTTCTCTGTAACCAGTTGCTTTATCAACTGGGTGGCATATGTCTTTGAAGAACCAGTGAACTGGTTCTTTATCTTTGTAAGCAACTCCCCTAGGGAAATGCACTCTGCAATTGAGCCCACAATGGTGTTCTCAATTGTATTCTTTATAAATGCCATAGACTTTTTGTTGGCATTTATCCACTTTTGATTGTTGAGAGTGTAGGACAACTCCAATGGAGCATAGTCCCTCTTTTTCTGTCTCATACAGCATCATCGTCAGTGGCCTCTCTGACTGGCTCTGTAGGTCTAACCGGCTGTGGTTCATCCACAACCCAGTCAACCTCAGCACAGACAAAGGCTAAATCAACTTTCTTCCTCCAGTCGGTGTAATTGACCTCTGAGTGTTGGAACTTCTTTTAGACAACTCATCAAGTTGAAACTTCCTGAAATTATAACAACCATATGTTTTAATCTAACGTTGGTCAAATTAAACATATAATTGTCTATGCAATTAAATCTATATTACCGTTGGGAAAAATAATAGCAATAAATGCACCTTTAAAAAACATGATCATGTTATTAATAATGTTGGTCATAAAAATAACATCATCATATTAATTCTAATTATAACTTTAATGTGCTGTTTAAAAAATAATTCTCTCTAAACTTTATTTCTTTGTAAAAGCACACTATTAAATATTTACGTAGCGGAAAACATGAATATAAATTCATGAACTTTTTATTCTTGACAGAAACTTTTCTTTTACTAAATAAATAATTCATGAACTTTATTATATTTTCTTTATAAAATTCATGAACTTTTCTTTTCTGAAAATTTACAATTTTATTTTCAGAAACTTTCATATTTACTTTTCTATTTTCTAAACAAAATATTTCTCTGAATAATTTGAATAGAAAAAACTATATTAATTATGCCCAAAAACTGGACAAAATCTATTAAAAAACAAAACGAAACGCGGCCTATAACTTTTGGCCCACCGCCTGCACACCCTTTGGGCCAAAATCGGCCCACCCGCGTCTTGTGGGGAGCCACCGCTCGGCCCCAGCCGTCCGATGCAAGGTTAGGCCATCCGACAGCCCTGCTCCAGGATCGGGGGGTCAAACCCTCCCAGCGCCGTCGGGGTGGGGAAACCCTAGTCAGTCCCCCCCCGACCCGCCGCTCATCCTTTAGCGTTGCTCGGGAGCGACGACAACTCAGTCGCCGTCGCGCCTCCTCCGGCCGCCGGCGACGGCCCGACCGCCAACCACGGCTGCCAGCTCCTTCCCTTTTCGTTCTCTTCTGGTAGAGGTCGAGGCGAAGCCCCTCCCCCTTCCTTTGCCTCCTCGGTGGGAGCATGGGGCTATGCCCTAGCTGCCCGTCCCGGTCGCCGCCGACGACGCCAAGGGGCCACCGCGCCACGCGCGCCATCTTTCTCCCCCTTACTCTCTCCACCAACCCATCGGTCTCCCGCTGTGAGAGAGAGAGAAGCCCGACGACCTCCTGATGTTCCCTTGCGCTGGCGTGCGCTGGTGGCGGCACCCCCGCCGGTCGCGCGAGCTCCCGAAGGAGAGCGCGCTGCCGTCAAATGGCCCGGTGGTGGTGCCCTTTGCCCCCCTTTTTTTCTTTGCCGGCGAGCCTTGGGGCTTCCGGTGGTTCTTCGTTCGGACGACTCGGCTTGCTGATGCCCGTCCGGATCGAGAGGAACGACGCGGCCATGACGACGGCGCTACTTTTCCGGTGAGAACCCGAGGTCCTTCTCCGGTGAACTTTGCCCTCTTAGAGTTCTTTGGGGGGGTGGGGATCTTTCTGTTCTTTACCGAAAATCATATGCCTACTATGGTCTGATACCATTGATAGACTCATCGGATCATGTAGGCTAGGAGAATCCGGTAGTAGAGATGGGAGATGGGGTGGTTACCTGCTCCCTGACCTTAGGAGCTCGAGCCGCTTTCCATCGCGTCGCGGTGGCGGTGGTGATGACGGCGAGATTGAGAGAGAGAGAGAGAGAGGTGATGGTGTGTGATAGCCTGGCTTATTAGGGATGATAGACTACTCATATCAATAAGGAATTCCTTCTTTTCCGGGAGCCCATTCAAACAGAACTCCCAGGTTAAGCGTGCTTGGCTTGACCGACCGGAAAGTTGGTTCCGGGTGCGCATGAGTGAGAACAAAGTGCGCAGAAAAGACTAGACTGCCGGCGGGTGTGTCCGGGGCGTTACATGGTGCTTCCCGTGAGCTCTGCGATAACCCTAGATCGGAAGGGGATTTCGGTGGGGTGACTGACGGCACGATGAACCTTGTACAGTGTGTCCCGGCCCCCACCTCTTTTATGTATTGTAGGTCACAGGGACCCACCAACCATAAAAGGGTTGGACGCCCCCGATCAGGGTCCGGTGGGCCGTTGGGCCAACGCGGGAGAGATCAACCTAACAACGTGTATTCGTGAAATAAAAAGATTCAACGTAACCGCATGGCAAGAACATGACCTATATCAAAACCCACAACAAAACACTGGAAAATAGAACAACTGAACAAGATCCTGAAAGAACTACACACCAAAATGTTTTTTTTATCTCTTGGAAGTTAAAAATGCAGGCACATACATACCCTGAATCCCATGTCTCTCCAATACCTTAATCAGTGAGAAAGAAGAAAAAAACGACGTCTGGGTCTAATATTGTGCTAGCACCAGCCCTGCACCGGCCACCGGTCGTCTGGGTCTGGCCGCCACGACGACCGCCTCCTCTCATTCCTCGACGCCGCTGTCGGCGTTGGCGCCGATTCTTCGTCTTCGCCCCTCCACCTCCAGACGACACGGGTGAGTATCTCCCACAGCATCCTGGCCGCTTGCTGCAGGCACGCCCACGACCACGCACTATAGTCGCCGCTGTCGTCGTCGGGGAAAGTGGCGTCACACGAGCTCGACAGGCGCTGGTAGCCGGGGAGCACTGCCATCTGCATCTCTCGGGCGCTTCCGTCGGCCTCTGCAGCCAACACATACGGCGACGACGTCGACCCCGTTGCGATGGCCCGACGGAGGAACCCGGTAGAGGGCGCGCTCTCCTCCTCGCCGTGCATTTCCATGATAAACCAGGCTAGACAATGAATCTGTTGTTGGCAGCATCATCAAGATCTCGTATATAGCAATGTACGTAGGCGTGGCAACTGATGGACACGATTTTGTCTGCATGTAACAAAGCAGCTGCCTCGTAGTTGCCGGAAGTGACAGCACAATATTAGTGCATAGCTCCAGCATGCTTAGTTGCAATTTTGCAACTGCAAGACGAGTGCTTCTATATACAGTACCAGGCAAAAGGATGTACAAACACATCCAGCAGAGTAATCTCCAGGCGCAGACATTCGGAGAGAAGCGGAGCTGTTGGTCCCTCCCTCGCAGGCGCTGGAATGCCGCCGTTCATGGTCAGAGCAGGCCGGAGATCAGCCGCCGCTTCATACTCCTGGAGGTGGACTGGTAGGAACGGGCCAGGAGTCCAGCGCCGATGCCGACGCCGAGGAAGATGCCTAGGCTGATGCCTACGCCCACTCTGACGCCGGCCGTGAACCACGAGAGCTCGCTGTCCTCGCCGTCCAGGCCGGCTGATCTCGTGTACAAGCTGTCGTAGTCGACATCGTTCATCCCCGATTCCGGCCTGTAGCACCTGTACTCCGATTCCTGCGCGCAGGATGCAGTTCAGGTGTTTCAGCAGCAGCAATGCAATCAATCAATCCAGGATGAAACGGAACTCAAGTTGTGGCCTCACGCACCTGTGGATCATGCTTCTGATCAGGCGGCGTTTCTTTCGCCTCGTCGTCGGCGTGCTCGCTGCACTCGGGGATGGGCTCCATGAAAGGCGCCTTGACCTGACGCGCCCTCCTGACCCGGAGCTTCATCGCCTTGGTGAACACGATCGGGTTGCCCCGGAACAGGCTCGCCACGTAAACCTCGACCATCGGTGACTTGGCGTCCTCCCCGCCGGCCCTGAGGAACCCCGAGCACCGCTGCATCGCGACCTGACACTTCATGACCCATCCCTTCTTCTCCTCCGCCACGTCGCACATCTCCATGATCCCCACGAGGAGCCGCTCCCCGCTGCCGACCCGGACCTCGAAGCGCACGCTCCCGGCCATCCTCACGGTCGCCGTGCTGACGAAGGAGGCCTCGCGCGACGCCGTGTCAACGCGGTCCCTGCGGAGGGCACACGAGACGTGGCCGTTGTCGTCGGTGCTTCGCCTGTCGCCGTTCACTTCCAGGACGGTGTCGGAGGTGAGCGGGGTGTAGGTAATGGTCAGGGAGTCCAGCATGGACTCGTCCACCTCGCACCTGCTCAGTCGCAGGTAAAAGACTCTCAGACTGAGCCACGACGATAGCTCCGGCGTGGGCTTGGGAACCTCTGGTTCTGGAATTTCGCCCATGTCTCCGAGAATTTGCGCCGAGGTCGGGGTTATATGGAGGACTGAGCAGTCAGGGCGTGGGCGTTTCAGAGTGTTCCCTTCTGCAAGAACACAGTTACCTTTAACAGGTAGTAGTACTTGTCAAAAACTGCACCATGGAAATTTTGCATTTGGGTAGTTCTTAATATGGTTGGGGCACCTCAAGACTGATAATTCCGTGCAAGGGGATAATGGATGGAGGAACATCTATCATATCACTGAGAGGTAAACATACAAGAGCTTCTCAAACGCATTCCAAAGAAAAAACTTCTCAAAAGGAACACATGAAACTTCACTAGTTCCTGAATTTAACCCAGACTCGCTCCCAGAGGGTGCGCTCTACAGGTTTCTTTGAATTCCCCTTTTCCATAACAAACTAAGGCTAAATTATTGTTCAGCACTAGTGAAGATTTTAATAACATGGAACATGACTTCTTTTGAAAAAAAAGGAAGACAAGAACATAGAACAAGACAGAAGACGAGTTCAGTCAAAGTTTCCTACTCCCTTCAGTATTAGGATCGGCGCCTCCATGCGTCAAAGATTAATCAAACGAACTAACAGAACCACAAAGGTCCGCTAGCATGCAGGAGGACCAGCTTATGTAGAATCAAAGAAGAAGAAATTGATTTGAGGTTCGAGCTCAACTCTCGCAACCAGATTGGCCATACCAAAATGATGAAACCTCTGTATTTCCAAGAACACCATTGAAGAACTCAGAGTAGACTTGCATGGAGATGATATGGTCACTTACCAGATTCAACTCCTGGGACCCAGTTGCCTCTCCCTCCGTGTCCTTCTTTCTCGTCCGGCACGAACTGCACTGTGCTGGTAGGATATATGAGCATGGAGCAAGAAGCCTCCTCTCTCTCTCTATTATACGAACTCATTTTCGGATGGAGCTGAGCCCCCCGTAAATCCCTCCAACTGACACCTCACACAATGGGCACCAACGTCCAAAAGCCACCTCCTCATGCATGACTACATAATTCCGTTCGGCGACGTAGGAAAAAATGAATAAAGAAAGAAATGGAAAATGAACTTTTATTCCCATTATTGCTTTCGTTTTGCATACGTTGCTCTTCAGTAACGCTGTCGATAAATGCCCTCGTGTAACTGACTGCCATTTTAATGTGGGTTATTTCTCATTTACGTTTGTATGTTCAAATGTGTATTTCGTTTACAATAATGCTTCCGGCCACTCTGGCTAACAACATGGCAAAGGAATGATTTACCCCTATTGTGTGTTTGGTACATGTGAATTTGGTGGTTGTGTCGTTTGAAGTGGCACACAAAAAAAGATGTGGATTTCCCGCATGTAGAAAGAGAGATGAATTTGGGTGGCCAGAAACAGGAGCATGTATGGCCGCCCAGTTGGCCACATCGTGTTCAAGATCTCAAACTAGGCAATGGTTACCTTACGAGTCTCCATCGACTACCTATAGCCACATATATTTTCCCTGATACTTGTATATCAATTATACTCCATTGTCTCTATCCATTCCAATTACATGGGGTGCTTGGTTTTTCACATTCTCCGGTCTAGGATTCTAACTATGTTTTTTCTTACTTATAATATATCATAAAAGTGATTGGTAGAAGCTTCACGCAGCCGCCTCCTTCCCCCTAAAAAGGTATAGGGTTCCTCTGCCTCCCGTCGGCGCCGCCGCGGGTCCGCCTCGTCTGCGGTGGCCTTAAGACCATGGTGGCGCGGTGGATCCCGGTCCTTGCCGATGGGAGTGCTTCTTTTTTAGATGTTCCTTTTAGTTTTGTTAGGGTGTATGTCGTGCTTAGAAAGACGAAACTGTGACGGCTTTTTAAAAATGAAATAAGGTTCTGTCTGTCTAGTCCCCGTCTAGGTGGTGCGTCTAGCATCATCAGTGGACGTGTGGAGGTGTGTCTCTGGGATCCATCCTTGGTGGATTTGCTCGGATCTGGTCGTAGTTCATCTAAGTGCATGTCTTTAGGTTGGATCATGCCGATCTACGCAACTCTTGAACGGCGATGGTTGTTGTTCTGGTGCGCTGGTCCTGTGGGGCCTTAGCACGATGACTTTTCGACTATCTACGATAGAAAGTTTTGCCTGGATCCCACGAGGAAGAGGCGATGATGGCGGGACGCCTTCGGCTCGCTTCAGTGCTTGTAGTCGTCGGTAGGTGGTCTACGGATCTCGGTGTAATTTTTATTGTTTCTCATGTTCATTATACTACCATCATCGATTAGAGGTTTTTCTGCAAAACAAAATATCAACAAATTTTGTAAGATCATGGTCAAAACAAAGTTCGTAAGATATAACATAAAACAAATTACAAGAGAAATGCAACCATATTAGTTTTGCATTCTCAACCGATATGTAAAATTATGGTTGGACTATGCATTACCCCTACATGTAAAGTTCTTGCCTTGTGATCATGAGATCACGGGCTTGAATCTTCAAAACAACCCTTGCAGAAATGTAGAAAAATAATGTGTATAGAAGACTAAAAGTGGTCAGACTCTTCTCTGAACCCTGCACAACCGAGAGTTATATGCATTACCCCTACAACAAAAGCAGGAATCTAAAGCAAGGCAATATGCTACTGGCCAGAACTACTAACAAGTTTGCTTTATACCTCTAGAAAAATAAAACCTAGACACTAATGGATGGACTCAACGTAAGGGCAATTTTTTGAAATTCTGGATCGGTCATAACTCATTGCCATACTAAAGAGAACAGATTTTATGATTCCTAGCAGGGCGCATATTTGTTGCTACCAACGTACCAACATGCATACTTGAAACTTATGGGCATAGAAGATCTATCATCTCAGATAAAACTTAGTATGGCCAATTAAACAAATATAGACAATTTGTGTTTACTGGCACACCGGAACCACTACCCGACGAACTTAGAGCATCTCCGGCTACGGAAATGATGGTGGTGACGCGGAGCGCCGCCGCCGCCGCACGCAAGCAGGGAACGCAAAGGTGGCTGAACTACGGGAACCGGCCGCCGCCGGCGTTCCAACGCCGCGAGCTCGACGAGTACAGGCGCGAGCTCACGGTCTGCCGCCGCGCCTCATTCGGCTCCTTTGCCACGGGGAGCTCGTCCGCGGGCGCCTCGAGCTCACGGCTCGCTCTAGTCAAGAGAAAAGCGGAGGAGCTTGGGCCGCTCGTCGTCAAGCTCGAGGCCGATGCGAACCCGTTGCGTCGAGGCGTCATCGGCCCCAAAAACTACTTCCCCCCATGGCAGGAGGACCACTTCAAGCGCGCCTTCATAGAGGGCTCGGCGAGGGACGTGAAGGAGGACGACGCGCGCCGCCGCGAGCTCGAGATCGATGAGATCTTCCTCGAGCAAGGCGTCGTGGCGTCGTAGGCGCACGCGTCCAAGGAGGCGGACCTGCGCGTCATGAAGGCCCAGCAGGCCATGGTGTGGATCAACCTTGACTCTTACGAGGGCTGAGCTCCTCCGGCTCCTCCGCCGCGTCCTTGCCACCGCACGTGTCTATTTTGGTAGCCTAGGCTCGGGTACACTGCACGGCCTGCAGACCCCCCCCCCCTCCCCCCGCCACCCTACGTAGTACAATGATCAAGATGTAATATGATGACCAAATATATATGATGTAGTATGATGGTCAAGATGAATGTCGTTGCAAGTTTCTTCCGCGAATGTTGTTTTCAAATTTTACAGTTTCATATATGGTGTCTGATCTACAGCGCACGAATTTGCCTCGCAAATCCGATCTCCAGTGAACTGTAAACGTGTTTTTCGGATCCGACTTTTACGGAGTCTGCTAGAGATGCTCTTACAAAGTTGTTTGAAAGCAGAGTTGCTCAGACCACGAGCTGGAATATCTGTCAGACGCTATCATTGAGCAAAGATGGCATGCAATGGTTACGGTTGATAATACTTCATTTCAGTAAAGAAACTAACTGATGGTGATAGTTCGTTCACATTAGGTTCATACAAACCATCCAAGTTGCTAGCAGCCGATGATGTTGAAATGCGGTTGCTCAATACCCATATGTTTTGCAAACCATTCCGATCTACCATACATTTTGCAGATGCACCAAGCAACACCTTAACTCAATAATCAGTTGATTTAAAGGATTTTATAGTTAGTTTTGTAGTATTGACATCCATACTAATTGTGAGTTTTCTGATTTGTAGGATTCCATCCCAGAGGATTTTTTCCTAAAAATTTCATTGCACTAAATTCCAAAGGATTTCTATCTCAAGAAATTAAGTCCGAAGGATTTTCCCCATCTACTTGAGAGCTTGTTTGATTCAAGGATGTTTTCCTGGAAGTTGGTTGATCCGATAAGATTCGACTTTTTTTAGGTTTTTATAGTGCATCGTACTGCCCTTAGGACCGTGTAGTATTAAATCATCTTAACTGTTGATTAGAAAGGTAGTTTTGTCAACTTTTAATTTGTACTAGGGCAATGTATATGTGTTGCAATGGGAACATACATATGCTAGTGGTTCAACATCAATCATGTCTAACATATTAATTTATCACACACACGCACACACGCACGAATGCACGCCCGCGTGCACACACACACATAAATTAATCTTTCATAAAATGGCATATGATCAATTTTGCTCACTTGCCTTGAGAGATTAGACAAGTAAAAGCCCCCACCATTGTCCTCATTCGAATTTTACACCGCCTTATCATATGTAGGAACTTCTAGATAATTAATTAAAGCCTACCAACACCCAATCATCATGAAAGAAACACATGATTCAAAACACACAGCAGGGGCATACCAACGACTACGAGCACAGCCCTGAGGATGACCATTGGGAGCTCCTGGGACGCGCTCGCGCACTGCGGCCGAGCTCCGCCGCCGCGCTTCTCCGGCAGGGCTGAGCCTCCCAATCCTGCTCCAGCTCCAGCTCCCCCTCGCCACCTTCCACCACCTTCACCCACTCTTCCTCCAAACTTCTCGCCGGCGTTTCTCGGCGGAGTGCTCTCTTCGGCTACAACCAACGCGGGGCAAGGATCTAGGGCGACGGCGTGCCCTCCAGCTCCTGCTGCCCTAGCCGACGACGTGAAGGTCTTTCCCCGGCTCCGTAGCGTGGTCGTCAGGCGCCGCGCCCTCGACGAGCCTTCCCCGGAGGAGTGCGCCTCCCTCAGCGTGAGGGAGGCGCAGATGGCTCTGAAGGGGACCACGCAGCTTGATGACGAACTTCAGCGCCATCCCCTCAACATGGGTCTCTTCAAGAAGGGGTGCGGCCTCGGAGGAAGGAGTGGAACGGTGCTCCGCCTCCCCCGACCACGGCCTCCGCGACGGCCATGACCCCTCGTACCTCTTCCACCTCGCACACTCGGGCCGCCCTTTGCCTCCGTGGCTGAAGTGGTGGCATGATCCCGACAGGAACTCCTTGCTGTTGGGGTGGAGGATGATGGCCGCCCTTGCCCCCTAGCCATTGGTAAGGGCGAGCACAACTCAAGAGCAGGAAGGTGTAGAAGGGCAAGCTCTGGAGATACACACTCAAGGAGGAAGGGAGGATGGATGAGCATCGCCCCTTGCTACCCCCCCCCCCCAATTTATAGGAGGGCGGGGCCTAGCTCTCCTCCGCCCCAAGAGTCGCCGCCCATTTCCACCAATCCCGCCACCCACAATCACGGGCGAATAGGTAACCGCCCCATTACTCCAATCCATGGTGCTGTGGTTTCTGCCATGATCAGGACTTTAAGTCACAGGCGCCCGTTGCCAACTCCCCCGCTATGCATGCGGCGCACATGGCGGAAATGGCCTGGCGTGGTAAGCAGAATGATGACAACCGTAGACTCCTACCATGCGTGCTCGTGCACTGTTTGGGCCTAGCCCAACAACGCCTCGCACCTGTGTGTGTCCTAGGCCCGGGGGCTCCTGTCAGTGTACTAAAGTTTGGGCTTTTAGTACCCCATACTTGTGCACGGGTAGTTGTAGCCACACCAGCGGTAAGGCCTGTCAGGGGACTGCTGGATGAAAGTACGAAGACATCAAGAAGAAGTCCAAGACAACAACCACAAGACTGAAGGCCAAAAGCTAGGACCCCGGAAAGATCTTGCCAGGATGGCTTACAAAGCCCCGGAAAGACATGCACCCGGCAAGGCCTCGCCATCCTGCCAGCGCAGAGACCAGGTGTCATCCCTCCTGGATATGTGTCAAGGCGCTGGCAATGGAGGAGGTTAAGCAGTGCCGATGGGATGGACTCCTGTCCCATCCCGTAGAAGGTTAGGGACGCCTGACGGAGCGTTAAATGCATTTGTCTTACACCGTCAGTGTTAGGTATGATAACACTATAGCAACTATACACCTCGTGTGTGTACTGTACGCCACTGTTGGAGACCCCTTAGTCATATAAAAGGAGGCCCAAGGCATTACCAGAGGAGGCTTCTTCTTCGACCTTCTGGCTCACATGCATAGCGGCTGTGTACTGTTCATCACATGGCGCTCCTGTAGCCAGAACCCCAAACAATGATAATACACTAAAGCAGGAGTAGGGTTTTACGCTTCTCAGCAGCCTAAACCTGGGTAAAAATCCCCCCTCCCCCGCGCTACTCGTCAAATCTGCTCTTTGTGCATATCATCTCCCTGCCGAACCACAAAGGGATCCACGTGATCCCATAGGTGTCATACCCCAACAGTTTTGGAGGATTGAAATCTATATGATATTTTCTGTGTGAGTTGTTTAGTTTGTACGATTGGACCTCATAGGGTTTTTCCTTGAAGTTCTAATTACACTAATTTTCAAAGAGTTTTTTCCATCCATATGAGAGCTTCCTTGATTGAAGAAAGTTTTGGAAGTTGGTTGATTCGTATAGTATTTTTCCCTAAGGACTCCTTGCACTCTATTTTTGGAGAAAATGCACATCTACCCATACCTCTTAGTACAATTCTGTTTTTTCTATGGTATGTGTTGAACAAACAACTTTGTACTAATTCATGCACGTGTTAAAGATCTTAGAAGCTTTAGGTATTCTTGACATTTTAATCATGTATACTTTTGTTCATGTGTTTCACAATCGAGCGAATAGAAGGTCCTAATGCCTATTGAAACAACAATCTTTGTTTGTTCTATTCATGTTTTTGAAATAAGGAGCATGAAAGTAGTTGTCTTCTAATAGTATTTAAATAAAACGTTTTTTCCTAACTAGTAGTAACATTAAGAGACTTATTTGACTCATTTATGCATATGAATATCACTCGAATTGAGGTGCCATCCTAACATTTCTCAATTCTCAATACCATCGTTAAGTCTTGGAGTTCTAGTAAGTCATCAATTTGCGTCATCAAACGATATTACAAAAGAGAGAGAGAGAGAAAAGCTATATGGTTAACTATAAGTAGGAAAGTCCTACAAAACAAGGTGCATTCCCCATGTGTGTCAATTCTCGCCAACATCAGCAAATCATGGAGTTCTAGTAAGTTACCGATTTCCTTCATCAAACAATCTTACAAAATAGACAAAAAGTCTTAAGGTTATCTATAAGAAGACAAAAAATACAAAACAAGGTGTCATTCTGGCGTTTGTCAATTCTTGTCACCGTCATCAAATCCTAGAGTTGTAGTAAGTGACTGATTTTTCTCATCAAACAATCTTACAGAACATAGCGGAAAAAGTCTTAGGTTAACTACAAGCAGACAGAAAACCCTACAAAATGAGGTGCAATTGTTGTGTTTGTCAATTCTCACCACTATCATCAAGTCATGAAGTTCTAGTGAGTCATCGAACAATCTTACAACATAGACCGTAAAAGTCTTAAGGTTAACTACAAGTCGACAAAAAATCCCTACAAAGATGGTGCATTCATCACGTGTGTCAATTCTTGCCACCATCGTCAAGTCATGGAGCTCTTTTTGTTTGAAAATCAAAGGTATCTCTTTATTCATTGGAAATCGAGGTTACATATATCGATGTGCTAGAATCATTATTTTGGCTAGCTGGGAAAGTTCACGAGCAATAGAATTCACCTATTGGTTCTCATCTACAAGCGAAACTTTGACAAACTCTCTAGACATCAAATAACATTTATTGAAGACTGATGTTGCATGCATGTCAGCTTCATGGCCTTGATAACTTCAGTACTATATGACTTGGTAATCAACCTATTACATGCCATCAATTCAGCCAGCAAGAGTTCCTCCTTGAGTGCCATAGCCTCAGCGGATGCAATGTCATAAATTGCGGGATTTTTTGAGTTACTGATAATGATGAATTTGCCCTAGTTGTATCTTATTATAGTGCCATTGATACCTTGGAGTGTGTCCTCATCAAAAGAAGTGTCTGCATTAACCTTTACAAAGTCTTTGGGAGATGGAGTCCAAGTTACATTGGTCACTCTGTCTCTAGTACCTTAGGCCCCGAACAAGTTCACTGCAAGTGTGTGTATGGCCATCACAGACCGTTCTGGAGTTGGACCTTCTCATTGCAACGCTGACGCCACTCCCATCATATGTACCAACTATTGTAAATATGCCCTAGAGGCAAAAATAAATGATAATTATTATATTTCCTTGTTCATGACAATAGTTTATTATCCATCCTATAATTGTATTGACTGGAAACACATTGCATGTGTGGATACATAGACAACACTTTGTCCCTAGTATGCCTCTAGTAGACTAGCTCGTTTATCAAAGATGGTCAACGTTTCCTAGCCATTGACATGAGATGTCATTTGATAACGGGATCACATCATTGGGAGAATGATCTGATGGACAAGACCAAAACTATAAACATAGCATATGATCGTGTCAGTTTATTGCTATTGTTTTCTGCATGTCAAGTATATGTTCCTATGACCATGAGATCATGCAACTCATTGACACAGGAGGAGTGCCTTGTGTGTATCAAATGCCGCAACATAACTGGGTGACTATAAAGGTGCTCTATTGGTATCTCCGAGGGTGTCTGTTGAGTGGGTATGGATCAAGACTAGGGTTTGTTACTCCGTGTGACGGAGAGGTATCTTAGGGCCCGCTCGGTAATACAACATCACAACAAGCCTTGCGAGCAATGTGACTAAAGTGTTAGCCACAGGATCTTGTATTACGGAACGAGTAAAGAGACTTGCCGGTAATGGGATTGAACTAGGTATACAGATACCGACGATCGAATCTCCGGCAAGTAACATACCGATGAACAAAGGGAACAACATACGGGATTAACTGAATCCTTCACATAGAGGTTCAAGCGATAAAGATCTTCGTAGAATTTGTAGGAACCAATATGGGCATCCAGGTCCCACTATTGTTTATTGACCGTAGAGGTGTCTCGGTCATGACTATAGAGTTCTCGAACCCGCAGGGTCTGCACACTTAAGGTTCGATAACATTTCGGTAGTATAGAGTTATGTATGGTGGTGATCTAAGGTTGTTCGGAGTCTCGGATGAGATCTTGGACGTCACGAGGAGCTCCATAATGGTCCGGAGGTAAAGATTGATATATAGGAAGTCCTATTTTGGTCACCGAAAAAGTTTCTGGCTCATCGGTAGTGTATCGGGAGTGCCGGAGGGTACCGGGGTACCATCGGTAGGGGTGTCTCGACCCAGGGGCCACATGGGCTGTCGGAGGAGGTAAACCAGCCCCTAGTGGTCTGGCCAAAGCCCCACCAAAGGCCCATGCGGCTGGGGTGGAGAAACCCAAAGGTGGAAGGGGGAATCCAAGTGGAGAGAAGGAGTCCTAATCCTACTAGGATTGGAGGAGGAGGACTCCTCTCCACCTTCGGCCGAAGCAAGGGCTGGTCCCTTGGGGGCCAAGCCTCCTCCCTCCCTCCTCCTATATATACTAGAGGTATTGAGGGGTTTTCAACACAGAAAACAGCCATGTGCTACCCTCTTCCTCTAGATCGTAGTTTCTCCTCTAGATCGTTCCGACGGTGCTTGGAGAAGTCATGCCAGAATAGTTACACCACCATCACCGTCGCGCTAACAGAGAACTCATCTATCGCTTCGCTCCCACTTGCTGGATCAAGAAGGCGGAGATCATCATCGAGCTGTATGCGTGCTGAACGCGGAGGTGTCATCCGTTTGGCACTAGATCAGGACGGATCATGATTGGATCGCGGGACGCTCGGCGATTTGGATCGCGAAGACGTTCGACTACATCAACCGCGTTTATTAAACGCTTCCTACTTAGCGATCTACTAGGGTATGTAGATCCACTCTCCCCCTCGTAGATTCTCATCACCATGGATAGATCTTGCGTTTGCGTAGGAATATTTTTGTTTACCATGCAACGTTCCCCAACGGTGGCATCATGAGCTAGGTCTATGTGTAGATGGGATCACGAGTAGAACACAAAGGAGTTTGTGGGTGTTGATTCTTAGATTGCTTCCTCCCTTGGTCATGTTTTAATTCAGCGGTATTTTGGGATGAAGCGTCACGGACCAACCTTACTCGTACGTTTACGAGAGACCAGTTCCATCGACTGACATGTAACTTTGTTGCCCAAAGATGGCTGGCGGGTGTATGTCTCTCCTACTCTAGTTGGATCAGATTCGACAAAGGCGGTCCTTGAGAAGGTTGAATAGCAATTTGTGTATCACCATTGTGGTTTATGCGCAGGTGAGAATTGTTCTTGCTAAGATACCCGTAGCAGCCACGTAAAACTTGCAACAACAATTAGAGGATGTTTAACTTGTTTTTGCAGGGTATGTTGTGATGTGATATGGCCAATTACATGATGAGATATATGTGATGTATGAGATGATAATGTTTTGTATAGAATATCACGACTTGCATGTTGATGAGTACGGCAACCAGCAGGAGCCATAGGGTTGTCTTTAATTATTTTTGCTGTTTTTGCTTTACTTTATCCTATGAGTTAGCAATAGTTGTGGAAGCAACAGTCGGTGCGGCAACCCCGATGGCAACACGATGATGGAGATCATGGTGTCATGCCGGTGACGATGAAGATCATGCCGGTGCTTTGAAGATGAAGATCCAAAGCACAAGTTCATGGCCATGTCATGTGACTTATGATTTGCATGTGGTGTTAATCCTTTTATGCACCTTGTTTTTCTTAGGACGACGGTAGCATTATAAGGTGATCCCTCACTTAAATTTCAAAATTAATTGTGTTCTCCCTGAGTGTGCACCATTGTGAAAGTTTGTCGTGTCGAGACACCACGTGATGATCGGGTGTGATAGACTCTACGTTCACATACAACGGGTGCAAGCTAGTGTTGCACATGCGGAACACTCGGGTTAAACTTGACGATCCTAGCATGTACATTCATGGCCTCAAAACACAAGAGACCGAAACGTCAAACATGAGTCATATAGTAGATATGATCAACATGATGATGTTCACCATTCAAACCACCTCAACTCATGTGATGATCGGACTTGAGTTGGTGAATTTGGATCATGTATCACTCAGATGACCTGAGGGATGTCAATTTTAGTGGGAGCTTTAGTAATTTGATTAACTAAACTCATTATCTTGAACAATAGTCTTAGTAACCTTTGCATATTTATGTTGTAGATAAATGGCTCGCGTAGTAGCACCCCTGAATTTTAATGCGTTCCTAGAGAATGCTAAGTTGAAAGATGATGGAAGTAACTTTGTGGACTGGGCCCGTAGTCTGAGGATTATCCTCACGACTTCCCAGAAGGCTTATGTCCTTGATGCACCGCTTGGTGATGCACCCGCTCAAGTGGAGTCTACAGACGTTGCGAACGCCTGACAGGCACATTCTGATGATTACTCTATGGTTCAATGTGCAATGTTGTATGGCTTAGAATCGGGACTTCAAAGACGTTTTGAACGTCATGGAGCATATGATATGTTCCAGGAGTTGAAGTTTATCTTTTGGAAGAATGCCCGGATCGAGAGGTATGAGACCTCCGATAAGTTTTATGCTTGCAAAATGAAGGAGAACGGGTCTGTCAGTGAACACATACTCAGAATGTCTGGGTATTGCACCCATCTAGCTGAATTGGGGATGCCCCTTCCGGTAGAGGCAATCACTAACAGAGTTCTTCAATCATTGCCACCTAGCTACAACAGCTTTGTGTTGAACTATAACATGCACGGGATGAACAAGTAGGTCGCCTAGCTATTTGCGATGTTAAAATTCGCTGAGTCCGAGATTCAGAAGGAGCATCAAGTGTTGATGGTCAATGAAACCACTAGTTTCAACAAGAATGGCAAGGGCAAGAAGGGTAACTCTATGAAGAGTGGCAAAGCAGTTACCCCTCCTGTGAAGAAACCCAAGGCTGGAGCCAAGCCTGAAATTGAGTGCTTTCTTTGCAAGGGAATTGGTCACTGGAAGTGGAACTGCCCCAAGTATCTGGTCGACAAGAAGGCGGCCAACACCAAACAAGATATATATGATATAAATGTTACTGATGTGTACCTTACCAACTCTCGTTGTAGTGCCTGGGTATTTGATACCGGTTTAGTTGCTCACATTTGCAACTCAAAACATGAGCTACGGAATAGAAGAAGGCTGGCAAAGGACGAAGTGATGATGGGTGTGGGAAATGGTTCCAAGGTTGATGTGATCTTCGTCGGCACGCTCGCTCTTCGATTACCATCGGGATTAGTGATGAACCCGAATAATTTTTATTTAGTGCATGCGTTAAGCATGAACATTATATCTGGATCTTGTTTATTGCGAGACGGATACTCATTTAAATCAGAGAATAATGGTTGTTCTATTTATATGAGTAATATATTTTATGTCCATGCACCCAATGTGAGGGGTTTATTCATATTGAATCTCGATAGTGATGATACACATGTTTATAACATTGATGCCAAAAGATGTAGAGTTGATAATGATAGTACCACTTCCTGGTGGCACTACTGTTCAGGTCATATTGGTGTAAAACGCATGAAGAAGCTCCATGCTGATGGACTTTTGGAACCACTTGATTTTGAATCACTTGACACATGTGAACCATGCCTGATGGGCAAGATGACAAAGACCCCGTTCTCTGGAACAATCGAACGGGCAAGTGACTTGTTGGAAATCATACATACTGATGTGTGCAGTACGATTAGGATTGAGGCGTGCAGTGGATATCGTTATTTTCTCACCTTCACTGATGACCTAAGTAGATACGGGTATATTTACTTAATGAAACACATGTATGAAACGTTTGAAAAGTTCAAGCAATTTCAGAGTGAAATTGAGAATCATCGTAACAAGAAGATTAAATTCCTATGATCTGATCGAGGAGGTGAATATCTGAGTTATGAGTTTGGCAGTCACTTGAGACAGTGTGGAGTTGTTTCACAATTGACATGCCTGGAACATCGCAGCATAATGGTGTGTCCAAACTTCGTAATCAAACCTTATTAGATATGGTGCGTTCTATGATGTCTCTTGCTGATTTGCCACAATTGTTTTGGGGTTATGCATTAGAGACAACTGCATTCACTTTAAATAGGGCGCCATCGAAATCCATTGAGACGATGCCATATGAACTGTGGTTTTGCAAGAAGCCAAAATTGTCATTTCTTAAAGTTTGGGGATGTGATACTTATGTCAAAAAACATCAGCCTGAAAAGATGGAACCCAAAGCGGAGAAATGCGTCTTCATAGGATACCCAAAAGAAATAGTTGGGTATACCTTCTATCTCAGATCCGAAGGCAAAGTGTTTGTCGCTAAGAACGGAACATTTCTTGAGAAAGAGTTTCTCTCGAAAGAATTGAGCGGGAGGAAGATAGAACTTGATGAGGCTGTTGAACCTTTGTCTGAAGCAGAGAGTAGAGCAGCACAGAAAGATGTTTCTGTGGAGCCTATGGTAGTTGAAGAGGAAGTTAATGATGATGATCATGAAGCTTCAGATCAAGTTACTATCAAACCTCGTAGGTCGACAAGGGCGCGCACTGCTCGTGTGTGGTACGACAACCCTATCTTAGAGGTCATGTTGTTAGACAACGATGAACCTACAAGCTATGGAGAAGCAATGATGGGACCAGATTCCGAGAAATGGTTAGAGGCCATGAAATCCGAGATGGGACCCATGTATGAAAACAAAGTATGGACTTTGGAAGTATTACCTGAAGGGCGAAAGGCCATTCAGAACAAATGGATCTTTTAGAGGAAGACGGACGCGGACGGTACTTGTCGGTGTCAAAATCGGCGGATCTCGGGTAGGGTGTCCCGAACTGTGAGAGTAGAATCGACGGTAATAGGAGATGAAGGGGACACAGATTTACCCAGGTTCAGGCCCTCCTATTGAGGTAATACCCTACGTCCTGGTTGGTTGTATTGATGATGTGGGGGGTTACATAGTTGATCTACCTCGAGATCGAATAGCTAACCCTACATGAGTTGTACTGTCCCTATACCCTAAAACCCTCCGGCTTATATAGATGCCGAGGATGCCTAGGGTTTACACATGGTCGGTTACATGCCGAAGAGATAAACATGCCTATTTACTACATTAAACGTGGAGCAAAAGCTGTGCTTCCCGAAGCTTCCATCCTGGATACTAGGCCTTCAAATCTTCCCGTGTTCGGTAAACCAAGACTCCCTCAGTAGCCCCCGAACTTGCCTCCAACGCCAAGGGTCTTCATCTCCCATTGCTTCGTGAACAGAGTCTTCGGCTTGCGAGGTGAGTTCCTTCCCGCCGAACCATAGTTTGGCCTCCGATGATAAGCAGTTTTCCGCATGGTGGCACGTCCGAATACAGCAAATTGATTGGCCTTGAAGGCCAAACATCAAGGGGTAAACAATATTCCTCTAACGACCTCTCTAACGAAAGGCTACAGCCCACCACAACCGCTAGGCTAGTTGCATAGACTCGATTCGCGGTTTGAGGCCGTTTTAATCATCACGGTCTATAAATATACCGATCTTGTCCCGTTTTATACGGGATATACTTAATCACGCGCACGCAATGGCTCGCACATCTCGGGAACTGGAGGGATTCATGGCGCAGTAAGGGGAGTCCAAATTGATAGACCTCATAAAAAGAGGAGGAAAACCCCAAAGGCTATTCACGCTCTCCATTCGACTTCTCCACCTCCCATTCCTTTGCGTCTCCGAAGCACAGATCTAGGTCTCTTCGACCCCACCCCGAGCTCATCAATGGCGGGCTCCAGCGGCCAATGGGAAGCTTCCACGGTCACCGACCGGGACATTCTCGACCCCAAGAAGGCTGGCTACCTCTCTGCCAACATCCCTCATCGCGCAACAGAGGAGGGACAAGTGATCCCCACCCCCAAGCCAGGCAAAAGGGTGGTCTTCATCCCCCACTTCATCAGGGTTGAGCTTTCCCCTCCACCCCTTCGTCAGGGGACTAACGTTCTTCTACAGCCTTGACTTCCACGACCTCCTACCGAACTCCATCATGCACATCTCGACGTTCATCCTCGTCTATGAAGCCTTCCTGCGCATCGAGCCACACTTCAGGCTCTGGCTTTAGGTGTTCAACATCAAGCCCAAGTGCATCGGTGGCATGCACGCAGATTGTAGCAGGGCCGTCATCGGCAAGCTCATTCGCGGTGGCCGTCGGCCACCATCATCGGCACCATCAAGGGGTGGCAGAAGGAGTGGTTCTATGTCACCGAACCACAAGAAGAGGGTTCGCACCCCGCCGCCGCATTCAGATCTGCGTGCCCCACCAGACTAGCTTCATGGCTCGAAACGGGCCTTGTCTGGGGACCGGGCAAGGAGGTGAGTGACCTGCAGACACCAAGTTGACTGATGTGGTCCCGGTGATGCTCCAAAGACGCATCCTCCTTGCCAGCACTGGGACACCCCCTTGTGGGCACGAGAACTCGACACCGAGCTCATAGTCCAGAATCTCTTCCGCACTACGCACGAGAATTTGTGGAAGGCGCTCTTCAAATCACAGAAGAGCTGGCCATCTGAGGAGGAGGACAAGGGTCTGTAGGCCGCCAAGCCCGATTCCGAGGTATGATACACCCTAGCTTGGTCGGCTTTATTACATAGGCAGATTCTCATAACCCATTAACCGATCTGTCCTTGCATAGATGGCTAAAGAAAGCCGTCAACATTAACAGTCCGGTGCCTCAGCCCAAAGACCAGAGGATTGGGTTGTTAGTCAAAATGCTCATGATAAAGCCTTACGAGGCCCCCACAAAGAAAGAGAAGAAGAAGAAACTAGGCCAAGCTGGCATCCGCATCAGGGACCAGCCTGATGCCGCATCCGAGGATAACCCCGCCTCCTCAAATCAGGAGGAGGCTAAGGAGGAGGAAGAGGAACAAGAATAGGAGGAGGCCGAGGTCGAGGGGGAGGGGGAGGAAATTCCCCCCGTGCCAGGAAAAGAGCGGCGTCTTCGGACGCCCCGGAGCAGGCCCCTTCTCCTGCCCAAAAGAAGGCGCGACAAACGCGGGCGATTCTGTCCAACGACAGTTCGAACTCGGACACCATGTCCAAAGACCTCAAGGAGGTTCCACGAAGGAGCCTTCGGGTCAAGCCCCCCCCCCCAAAGAGGTTAGGATCCGAAGACCCTCCTGTTCATTACGAATAGATTTAGAGTTTGCTAACGTGCAGGTTATTGGCCTTGCAGCCCCCCGCTTGTTATCCTGTAGGACCGAAATATGTCTAGAGGGGGGTGATTAGACTACTTGACCAAATAAAAGTTTTTCCTTTTCCCAAATTTTAGTGTTTGCGGTTGTAGCATTCATGGAAAGTCAATTTCACCCTACACATGCAAGTATAGGAGTATAGCAGCGGAAAATAACAACAAGCATGAGTAAAAGAGATAGGGTAGGAAGATCAAACGCAATTGTCGACACGATGATTTTTCCCGTGGTTCCGATAGGTGGCGCTATCGTACATCCACGTTTATGGAGTGTTCAACCCACAGAGGGTAACGGTCGCGAGAGTCCACGGAGGGCTCCACCCATAAGGGTCCATGAAGTAGCAACCTTGACTATTCCATATGGCTTCCATCCATGAAGGACTAGCCTCACTATGGGTAGATCTTCCAGAAGTAGGTTGTCTCCTTCCCTTACAAACTTCTTGGTTCACTCCACAACATGAAGTAGGAGGCTCCCAAGCGAGACCTAACCAATCTAGGAGGCACCACCCTCCAAAAGGTAATAGGCTTGGTAATGACGATGAACTCCTTGCTCTTGTGCTTCAAGATGATAGACTCCTCAACACACAATCACTCTCTCATAGATTTGGCTTGGTGGAAGAGATGGGATTGGTGGAAAGCAACTTGGGGAGGCTAGAAATCAAGATCCATATGGTTGGAGTGGAAGATATTGATCTCAACACAAGGGTAGGTTGTTCTCTCTCGGAAAATCTGATAGGATAGGTATGGAATAGTTCTGAGTGCTTCTCTTTCGAGTCGGTAGTGGTGGAGGGGTATATATAGGCATCCCTAAAAATCCAACCATTACACACAAAATGACCAACTCGGTGACACCGATGTGTTAATCTCGGTGGTACCGAAGTGATCAAAAGGTGGCAACTTTTGAATCTCGGTGAGACCAATATATGAAACTCGGTTGCACCGATAAGGTGACCAACGGTCAGATTTTCAATCTCGGTGACGCCGACCCAATAATCTTGGTGGTACCAAAAATGTGAATTTGCGTAATAGAAAGTTGGCAACCTAAACTCGGTGGCACCGGTATGGAATCGGTTGCATCAAAGTGGCTAGGGTTTGGCTGAGCATGTCTAGGTTCTGGAATCGGTGGCACCGGGATAGGAATGTTGGTTGCACCAATTTTGAATGTTTGGCTATAGACATACTTTGGTGGGAGTGCTTGTGGATGTTTTTGGTGACTATCACTTGTGCACGTATGAGCATTTTTTTCACCAACAAAACCTTACCCCCTTTTAATAGTATTGGCTTTCCTATGGACTCAAAATGATTTCTCACAAATGTGAAATGTAGAGTCCTCTTGCTTGAAGCTGGGCCAACCTATTTACTTGCATCTTGGGGTAATTCCACAATCCTTTTGCCATCCCTATCATTGAACTTTTCCTGAAATATTCTTGGTGGAAACATTAGTTCAATGAGATATATGTTGTTATTAATTACCAAAACCACCAAGGGAGCAAATGTGCTTTCAATCTCCCCCTTTTTGGTAATTGATGACAACATATATATCAAAGCTTCGACAAAGGTATAATCAATGAATATAATCGTCGCTTTGAGAAGTATGTGATAAGCAAGAGCTCCCCCTAAATTTGTGCATTATTTTAAATTTGCGTTTGAAAGCAAATGCACAATCGATGAGGTACATGGGGCACTTCTTACATGTCACATACAACTTGGTGGTGTGCGAGAATAATTAGAATGAACATCATAGCACAACACAATCAAGCAAAGATGAATGATCATCACATAAGCATTAAGATGATAGGAAGTAGCATCACTCATTAAAGCGTATGATCAAACATCATCAAACGTGTATCACAAACAATCAAAATAGTATCACAGCAACCAAAAGTAATTATTTTTGAAAAAGAAATAAACACCAAAACGCTCTCTCACTCGAAGCCTAAAGATCTATATACACTTCTCCCCCTTTGGCAACAAGTTACCAAAAAGTTCAAAGGCATATATCTAAGCGTTCTTGGGCTGATCTCCTCTGGTTGTTGATGAAGGAGTCGAGAGAATAGCATCAACGAATATCTCTGCAGATGTCGTGGATGGAGTTGGAGTGGCAGCTGGAGGAACTGGAGCTGATGGAGCAGGAGCTAAGGTGATAGCAGCAGGAGCTGATGAAGAGGCCCTCAAGTTTGTAGAAGGCATTGTGGCTAATCTAGCCTCAGTAGTGAACTATGTGCTCGGACTGAGAGGTGATCCATCCTCCTTCTCATCATCATCATCAGAAGAAGAAGAAGAAGAAGAAACCTGAGGGATGAGCACTGAGTCAACTTCCTTCTGAAGCTCTATGACTGTCTTAGTCACCTTGTCCACCGTATCATTAAGAGTCTTGATCCTTGTTTCAAAGATCCTCACAAGACTGTTCTGGTTGTCCAGGATCCCCTTAATGTCCTTTTGCATGCCCTGAACTGATGAGATCAAAAGATCCATTTGCTCACTTCTGGATCTAGGGACTTGAGCACTAGTGTCTCAAGCTTCCTCCGCCTCTGCCTGAGCTGCAGCAGATGTGGGATGATCTGGGTCCATCACCATGATGTTATCCTCAAGCTCTAGCTGTAGGGACAAATGGGGACTGTCAAGAGCAAATATGTGGTTCTCAATCTGAGAGTTGATAAGCATCAGGATATAGGGTGCATAGCAGCAAGAGTACTTCTGATCAGCAGCAACCCTCTTGACTGTCTCAACAATCAAGTCCATGACTCTGATCCTAGTGTGACTGTCAAGGTGGATCAACATGTTGATGGAGTAGCCTCGGATCATCATCTCCTGACTTGGGCATCAAAGTGTGTCTCAGAATGATGTTCATGGTGCGGAGGCCAGCTTGAAGATAGGGACTCCTAGAAGTGCAGCCCATTCATCAACAGTGGAATCATATCTTGCTCCTTCTATCATCCATACAATCCTACCATCTCCATAGAAATGTGCAGTGGAGTAGAATTGCATGATCATCTCATCATTCCAAGCAGTAAGTTCTCTCCCAACAAACTCATCCAAACCAATGCAGTGGAAATTGTCTTGGACACTTGGAAAATAGTCCTCATTCTCCTTAATGAATTTCCAGTCAACATATCTCATGTCACTGACTGCTGGGCTCTTGTCTAGCAGGATTGTCTCATAGAAGTCTTGTTGCTCCTTGGTATAGAATTTGTAATCAACAACAGTCTTCTTCCTTTGGGAATATGGATCTATAGCTCTACACGCCCTCAAACCTGAGTCTTTCCTCTTCTTCATATCTTCGGCAACTAGGTGGCTGACATCATGTACTGGAAGATGTGGTCTAAGCTTCATCAAGGTTATAAATTCATCATCATGCTCAGCTCTGGAAGCAGTTCCCTTGTTCTTTTCAGAAGCTGGAATCTGCCTAGATGTCATCTTAGGCTTTTCAGCAATAGCCTTCTTGGATTTGGTGCTCTTGGATGTGTCTGACTTAGGCATAGCATCAGCTAGAAGTTTCTTGGCCTTCTTCTTGGGAGGAGCCTTTGTAGCTGGCTCATCCTCTTCAGCAGTAGCTGCCTCCTATGGATCTTCATACATAGATGTAGGCCTACCAGTCACATGAATTATCCTCTTTCTGGCTTTCTCTCTGCCTTCTTAGGCATAGACTTACTTGGGGGATCAATGGTCCCTGTGGCCCTAGCACTCTCATGTGCTTTCATAGCTTCAGAGCTAGCATAGACTTTGCTAACAACTCTCCTGGAAGAAGTGGCTTCAATAGCAGACTTCTTAGCAGCCTTTTCTTGCTTCTTGGAAAGAATCTCCTCAAGGACAAAGTCTGAATCCTCCTTATCTGAATTAAGCTTCTTCTTGGCCCTAGTAGTAGCCTTGGGCAAACCATGGGAGCTGAGGGTGCCTGGATCTGAAGATGTACTAGGCTCAGGGATAGTGCCTGAACTCATGTCAACACCCTGCTTTGGCAAATTCTGACTGTCCTCAGCATATGACATACTGACCCTATGAATAGAGTATAGAAGAGCATAAGAAGATGAGTCATCACAAAATGAGGCTGGTTTTTGAAAGATTGAACAAAAGATTTCCAAGGTTTTGCATTCTGTCACATGAAAATCGGTACAGCCGAAGCAAAGTTTTTGGTGCTACCGAGATTGACTATCCCATTAATAGAAACTTGGCACTCAAACCGAAAAGAAGTACTCGGTTGCACCGAGACAGTTATCAGCAACACAGAAAGACAAATTGGTGACACTGATTTGTTTGCTTTGGTTCCACCGAGTTCCATCGGGCGGAAGGCAAACCCTAGAAAATTGATCATTTGCTAGACTATGGGAATTTCTTGTGGATAGGAAGACGTGCAATAGGTGGCTCATAGAGAAAAACAAATCCAGTGCACAAGAATCATACGAGGAGCGCAAAGGAGGTCGAATCCGTACCCTAACTCGGCGATGGATCCACTACGGCAGCAACGATGGAGAAGATTTCGTCGACGGCGGAGATTCCTAGCGGTGGAGGAGCGAGGGGGGACAAGGGCGATGACTAGGGGTCTTGAAAACGGCAGCTTAGGGTTCTGAGGCACGACGGTTTGAGGATGAATTTCAAAGTGTCGGGGTCCACAGTATATATACCCACCACTGTCGGTGACGCTGATTCTATATTGTCGGTGTCACTGAGTTCCTCAACTGTCAGTTGACAGGGAAACTCGGTGTAACCGAGAATATGGAATCGGTAGTACCAAAATAGAAAACCAGATCAACCCTAGGCATTCGGTGAGACCGAGATTTTGGGGTTGGTTCAATCGAGATGCACTTGGGAGGTTTTAATGGTCAATCCTTGTCGATACGGAACTCTGAGTGCTCCACACACAAAGGGATCGAAAAGCACTTGCTCAAATTTTGTGATGCACCATGAATAGAGTATGAGGTGATAAAGCATAGATAGATAAAGAGTGGTCCTAGGCATTCTTGTCCATCCAATTGGCAAAAGATAAATCAAAGACCAAATAGCAACAATTGGATGTCCTCGAATGAGAAAATAAATGCAGACCAACATGCTCACACAATAAGATGTCAAATGAAATCATGACAAACATGCACAAACACTCTAGCATCTAACAAGCACTTCGGCGATGGAGAAGTCATCTATATATGAGTATTTGACTTAGGAGCCAAGTAAGAATACTTGATCATAGGTCATACTCATCGTTTAAGCATAAGTGGGGTTACCACTTTTACATAAAGCATTTAATGTTGTCACATACTAAGAGATGCTTTGACTCAAGTCTTAGAGTAAAGCTCCCCCTTGATGTGACATCCCCCCATAAGAGGGATAAACTAACCTTGGGTTTTGTCGATGAAGACTTCATGTTGGTGAGGTAGTAGTGGATGCTCAAAGTTGATGAAGATCGCCAAGAGTTGGGAGCCTCCTTGTTGTTTCCTTACTCTTCTCACCTACATGGGTTAGTCCCAACACACAAGAGACAAATACAAGGATATCTATGGACATGGAGTGCAAAGCATGTGTTATGATGTCCATTGATTTGTTGATTACCTTGTCCCTTGCTTACCTTTGAGGGAATGTGTGACTCCTTGAACTATTGCATAGGGTTGATGTTTATTGCAAATAGATCTTGCCAATAATGAATGTGAGTGAATTTCATTGGCGGAGTCACCCCTCAAGAACTTTCTAGTTCTTCTTCTTGGGGACCCACATCAAGTTGATGGGGATCCTTGGTGTTGTAGTAGCCTTTGTAGATGTTGAGCTTGAAGTAGCCTTGGGAACCCACTCTACCACAGCTAGGGATTCATCTTCATATGAGTCAATGTCCTCTTGAAGCTTGTTCTTTCCCTTGAGCTTGTGGTCTTGTGGTGGAAGGTCATCTTGAGTGTTTGTCCCCTTGGGAAGAGTATTTTAATACTTCTCCTTTTGAGGAACAAACTTGGGCTCGGGATATTGACCTTCTTCCCATTCAACTCCATTAGCGTTGAAGTAGCCAACACCATGATTCTTCTGGTATCCTTCGTGCTTGCGTACAATTTCCTCAAATTGCTTACACCCAGCAAGACTCTTGTAGATACCTTTCTCTATAATTACTTTCAATAAAGCATTTTCTTGCTCAAGTGTAACTTGGCTAAGAGAATCATCATTAGTGGAATCAATAGAACTACTAGGAGCAACATCATTGGGTTTAGCATTTTATTGTTGCTACTAGATGAAGAACCTTTCTTGCCTTTGTTACTAGTTTGCTTAGATTTAACTTGTGGCGTGAATGTAGACAAGAGTAGTCATTTGGCCAGATAAGATTAAGTCTTCTTTCAGAGATCATCATTGATAGCTTTAAGAATTTCATGTTCTTGCTCCAAATTGAGCCTCTCGAAGCGTAGATTCTCATGAGTTCTTACAAGCTCTCTATGATCTTCGAGAGTAGATTCATGGGCTAACTTAAGAGTGTTAAGTTCTTTAGTTTGTTCTTCTATTTTCATCTTATCATCGTCAATCGACCTATCTTGACTAGCATGAGAATTATCAAGTTCATTTTGATCAACATGACTAGTTTTATCACATAGCAAGTCATCAGTACAAAGCAAATCATCTTCATCACTATTGAAATCAAGATATTCGGGGTGTGATACCTTGGAGCCTTTATCCATGAAGCAACTTCCACTCCCTTCGTTTGGTGAATCCAATAGATCAAAGGAGTTGGTAGTCACTAGAGCAATTCCGGCAACACCATCATCTTGACTATAGTCGGAGTCGGAGTTATAGCTTCTCTCGGAATTATTGTAGGAGTCGGAGCCGGAAACCCATTCACCAACATGAGCTTGATGTTTTGTTCTTGTGTAGCTCTTGGTGTACTTGCCCTTCTTCTCCGAATCCCTACTTCTCCTTGAGGGTCTTCATTCATAACGATCATCTCTACTCATTCTCTCTCTTTGAGGTGATTCATTCCTTGAGCTTCGTCTTCTAGGTGACTCTTCTCTTCGTTTGTAGGGAGTCGTGCACTCATTGGAGTAGTGTCTGGGCTTCCCACAATTGTAGCAATTGCGGTCACGACTTGACGAACGCTTCCCATCATATATTGAGTTGGAGTTTCTTTCTTTGCCTCTATTCTTGTAGAACTTGTTGAATTTCTTGACCATGAGGCTTATTTCTTCATTGGTGACAAGGTTGTCGCTTGAAGTTGAGGGAGCATCACTTGTGGCCTTGTAAGCACCACTAGACTTGTTGTAGAACTCTTCTTTGTCTTTGAGTGTCATCTCATGAGCAACAATCCTTCCAATGACTTCTGTAGGCTTGAGATCTTTGTAGTCGGGCATCATTTCGATGAATGTGCACACGGTGTCATATCACTCATCCAAAGCTCTACGTATCTTCTTGATGATGAATTTGTTGGTCATTTCATCGCTTCCTAAGCCGACAATCTCATTGGTGATGAGAGCTAGCCTAGAGTACATCTCTGCGACTCTGTCACCATCCTTCATCTTGAACTTGTCAACCTGACTTTGAAGAACATCTAACTTGGATTCTCTCACAGACTCGGTTCCTTCGTGCATATCAACCAAAGTATCCCAAATCTCTTTTGCATTCTCAAGACGGCTGATTTTGTTGAACTCTTCGGGGCATAGGCAGTTGAAGAGAATGTCGCATGCTTGAGCATTGAGTTGCAACATCTTCAATTCATCCGTGGTCGCTTCACGATCTTGTTCTCTTCCATCACCAAAGAATTCACCTTGCAAGCCAACACGAACAACAGCCCAAACGGTGAAGTTATGACCATGAATATGCATTTTAATTTTGTGCTTCCAACTAGCAAAATTTGTACCATCAAAGTACGGACCTCTACGGTGATAATTACCCTCACTAGACGCCATACTCTCCTAGGTTGTGAGACCAATGCAATGGAGACCAAAGCTCTGATATCACTTGTTGGACCGAAAGTATGTCTAGAGAGGGGTGATTAGACTACTTGACCAAATAAAAGTTTTGCCTTTTCCCGAATTTTAGTGTTTGCACTTTGCAGTTTTAGCATTCATGGCAAGTCAATTTCACCCTACACATGCAAGTCTAAGAGTATAGCAGGGGAAAATAACAACAAGCATGAGTACAAGAGATAGGGTAGGAAGATCAAACGCAATTGTAGACACGATGATTTTTCCCATGGTTCCGATAGGTGGCACTATCGTACATCCACATTTCTGGAGTCTTCAACCCATGGAGGGTAACGGTCGCGAGAGTCCACGGAGGGCTCCACCCATAAGGGTCCACGAAGTAGCAACCTTGACTATTCCATATGGCTTTCGTCCATGAAGGAATAGCCTCACTATGGGTAGATCTTCATGAAGTAGGCGATCTCCTTGCCCTTACAAACTTCTTGGTTCACTCCACAACACGAACTAGGAGGTTTCTAAGTGACACCTGACCAATCTAGGAGGCACCACCCTCCAAAAGGTAATAGGCTCGGTAATGACGATGAACTCCTTGCTCTTGTGCTTCAAGATGATAGACTCCTCAACACACAATCACTCTCTCATAGATTTGGCTTGATGGAAGAGATGGGATTGGTGGAAAGCAACTTGGGGAGGCTAGAAATCAAGATCCATATGGTTGGAGTGGAAGATCTTGATCTCAACACAAGGGTAGGTGGTTCTATCTCAGAAAATCTGATAGGATAGGTATGGAATAGTTCTGAGTGCTTCTATTTCTAGTAGGTAGTGGTGGAGGGGTATATATAGGCATCCCCAAAAATCCAACCATTACACACAAAATGACCAACTCGGTGACACCGATGTGTTAATGTCGGTGGTACCAAAGTGATCAAAAGGTGGCAACTTTTGAATCTCGGTGAGACCGATATATGAAACTCGGTTGCACCGATAAGGTGACCAACATTCAGATTTCCAATCTCAGTGATGCCGACCCAACAATCTCGGTGTTGCGGAAATGTAAATTTGCGTAACAGAAAGTTGGCAACCTAAACTTGGTGGCACCGGTATGGAATCGGTTGCACCGAAGTGGCTAGGGTTTGACTCGGTCTGTCTAGGTTCTAGAATCGGTGGCACCGGGATAGGAAGGTTTGTTGCACCGATTTCGATTGTTTGGCTATAGACAGACTTTGGTGGGAGATCTTGTGGATGTTTTTGGTGACTATCACTTGTGCACGTATGAGCATTTTGTTCACCAACAAAACCTTACCCCCTTTTAATAGTATTGGCTTTCCTATGGACTCAAAGTGATTTCTCCCAAATGTAAAATGTAGAGTCCTCTTGCTTGAAGCTTGTCCAACCTATTTCCTTGCATCTTGGGGTAATTCCATAATCCTTTTGCCATCCCTATCATTGAACTTTTCCTGAAATATTCTTGGTGGAAACATTAGTTCAATGACTTATATGTTGTTATTATTACCAAAACCACCAAGGGAGAAAATGTGCTTTCATATCCCCACCAAGGTGATATCGGACGGGGAGACCCCACCCGCCGAACTGGCGGAGAGCGGGGATGCCTCGCATTCCACCACTCCAAGGGCCACGAGGGACGTCGTGGAGGTGTCGTCCCAGCACACTCCTATGGAGGCAGACACCGGTGGCGAGGGAGATGGCACCGTGGCCGAGGATAACGCCTTGACCACTAAAGACCGGGGGGCAACACCCCACCCGGATACCATGGAGGCCGGACGAGCAGGTTCTCAGCCCCCTCT
Organism: Hordeum marinum; assembly: GCA_022496015.1. Classification (NCBI taxonomy): domain Eukaryota; kingdom Viridiplantae; phylum Streptophyta; class Magnoliopsida; order Poales; family Poaceae; genus Hordeum; species Hordeum marinum. The sequence continues at coordinate 391,508,553 of CM039675.1, read as the reverse complement.
GAGAACATCTCCGGAGCGCACTATGCCTCCGGAGGCACCAGTCCAATCCCCAGTGGGTGATCGGGGAATCCGATCATCACCGGCACCACCGACAGATAGGTGTTCGGTCATGGAGGAGGCTATCGAGCGCCTCCATCCCCGAGGATCACTGCACCCTTATGGGTGCGATACTATAGAGCATCCAGTCCATTGACAATGGACTTAAGGAGGCCTTAAAAGGTCTCCTTACGAGTTTTCAAGTAAGTCACCCGATGTGTTTATTTGCAAAGATTTTATTTATTCGCATTATATACATGGCAGACCCCGAGGCCTGGGTGAGGTGAAAAAATCACCTAGGGGTCTCGTCTGAATACAATACCGAACTAAATGCACTTTAAGTGTCCGGCATGTTAGAATAACTCAAGATATGATCGGATTGTCTATAATTCGGGAATTGAGAGCCCATGTAATGTATTAACTATGTGTGTAATGCAGGCTTCGTCATCGGTAGCGGACATAAATGGCGCCGAGCTGGAAGAGCTAAATCGGAAGCTGCAACGCTCTGAAGATGAAGTTGAGGCCCTTAATCGAAGGCTCGACGAGGCTCAAGGTATGTCAAAACAGAATCCGAATGCCATTGTCTGAGCCCTATCATCAGAATACTGTCAATGCAGCTTCTTCACATTGTATAATGGACGCGCAGCCTCGGCGAAGGAGATGGAGGGGCTCAAGGCCGAGCTCCAGCACGTGAAGGACGAAACAACCATCGAGAGGGCGGTTGCTAAGGAAACGACCGTCTCCCTTTCCGCCATGTGAGCCACTAGTGGCAAGCATGAAGCTCGCGTGGCTGAGGTCTAGCAGGAGCTCAAGGATGCCAGCGAAAGATGCAAGGCCTTGGAGCAGAAGAATAAGGCGAGCTCGGTCGAACTGTCCACTTTGAAAACCGAACTCCAGAAGGAGCAGATGGACAGATGGTTCTACGAGGAGCAAGTGCGCCAGGCCAAGGGCATAGTAGATGGTAAGCCATACTCACTAAAGTGCGAATTCGGGGATAGCAAATTCGCATTGCTTACCCAGGTGTGGCGATCCTCAGGTGCATCCTCCGATCTCCAGAAGAGTGTGGCGGACGCCAATCAGTTGTTCGCCTCGCGGGGAGAAGAAGATGAAGCTCCGATGTTCTGTGCACAGTTCAGAGCCCCCGAGCGTCCTCCTCTTCTAGTGGAGCAGCTGAAACATCTTATGGAGCCGCAACAGATGGCAGAGCCAACCATGAAGGATCTCTGCATCCGTTTGTGGCCTGGCGAGTTGCTGTCAGGCAGCTACTTTGGCCTGATGCAGAGGTTGATTGTTGCTTAGCCCCGCCTCGACACCGTCAAGCGCTCCTCCTGCATCGAAGGAGTCTGGATGGCCCTTGCCAAGGCCAAAGTGCACTGGCCGGGGCTAAATCCGATGAAGGTAGCCACCGACCCGCCGCCACCCGGGAAGGAGCATCGACGCCCCAAGTTGTACTTTGATGGAGTAATGGAGAGTGCTCGGGTGATAGCATCATAGTGTTCGGGTGATAAAATGTTTGAATGAGCTGTAACGCGTCCGAAGACTTGCCCAAACTTTTAATGATATTTAGTGTTTGTTCTTATATGGTTTCGCATTCCTTTATAACTCCTAAGTGGCTATTTAATACTGAAAGATGCGAGTCGTCACCTTCAGCCCCCACGTACATACTACATGGGGTGTCTATGCACTATGTCCCTTAGCCGTATTATCGGAACCCGAAGGCAGTATAGTGTGGCGGACTAGGCAATCAGACTATAGTGCTTTATTTCTTTCACTTAGCCGTAGGGGCGCGAAAAGGACTACAAGAAGCGTACGATTAACCACCGAAGTGTTGTGATGTTCGGACGAACCGTGGCCAAAGCCGGTATCACAATGTCTGCACAAAGGGCAACTTCCTCGTATAATACAGAATAACCGCTTAAGAGGATTGAAGTATAACACTTCTAGCTCGGGGTTCACAGATCGGATCACGCATACTATGACAGTCCGTTTTTGGCTTTCTCCCCTGAGGTGCTTGACCAGACTATCCGGAAGCACAATCACAGGGGTGCTCCCTTTGCCCCTTTAGCCAAATGAGCGGAACATAAAGGGGCAAGCACAAGAGCCAGGCAACCCAACTTATTGACCAAAGACATAGTTCGGAACCGATGCATATAAAGCGAACGCCAAGACGTCGAACACATGATAGATAAGGCGTTTTTGTTTGAACTTGAGCCGCCGGTCTATTAGCCGGTTACCTCGCATCATACCGAACAGGTTCATGAGAAGAGGGAGAGAGGAGGAAAAATATGCGCTGAAAAAAGGACAGATGAGGTGAACTTGCGCCACACACTTTTGCATTTTCTCAACAACTCTTATAACTCGGATTGCCAAAGCAACTGTTTACAGGTATGTGAAAGAAATAAAAACATACATGAGTTGTTGTACGAGGGGTCTTCGATTGGTAACTTGACGTCCTCGATATACCCCGTTACTAGTTGACTCCTGCTCTTAGATGCACCTTGATGGGTGTTAGTGTTCGGCGAGCGGATTTTGCCAACAAAATCTTGAGAGGCCACCAAATTGTAGGTGAGATTTACGCCGTAGGCAGGCTCTTTTAGGAGCGCCTGCATTCTGTCCGAAGACATGTTGGTGGTAGCAGTTCAGGCCAGTCGAACACCCATCTTTATTTCCCCACCGCTACCCTTGGAATCTTAAGTGCGAAGTTGTGCATCCTTGGCACATACTTTGCTGGTCCTGCGGTTGCACGGTGGGGGTGAGTCCCTATAGGGGGGAGGAGGAAGGATCTGAGTTTTTGGTCTGAAGTCGAACTCGCTTCCTAGCCTTGTGTGCCTTTATGGCAGATGTCGGAACTTGCCGAACCTCTTTGTAGCTAAATTCAGCCGCTAGTGCCAATGCATGTTCCTCAATTCTAAGGGAGCACTCTGTATTGCCGTTGACATTAATGACCCCCTTGGGGATTGGCATCTTGAGCTTGAGGTACGCATAGTGTGGGACCGCGTTGAAAGGAGCGAACGCTATCCGACCAAGCAGCGCGTGATAGCCGTTGTGGAAGGGCACAATGTCGAAGGTCAGGTCTTCGTTGCAAAAGTTATCGGGCGATTCGAACACGACTTCTAGAGTTACGGATCCCGTACATCGGGCCTCAACGCTTGGGATCACTCCCTTGAAGGTAGTGCTGCTGGGTTTGATCCTTGACGGATCTATGCCGATCTTTTTCACCGTATCTGAGTAAATCAGGTTTAGGATACTTCCTCCGTCCATTGGGACTTTTGTGAGGTGATACCCATCTATAATGGGGTTTAGGATGAGGGCCTCCGAACCCCCATGGCGGATACTGGTCAGATGATCATGCCGATCAAAGGTGATCGGGTATCCTGACCATGGGTTCTATTTCGGGGCTACGAGTTCTGCAGTGTAGACCTCCCGAAGGGCGCGCTTCCTTTCCTTCTTAGGTATATGGGTGGTGTATATCATGTTCACCGTTTTGACTTCGGGAGAAAATTTCTTCTGTCTTCCACCAATTGGACCCCGAGGCTCATCCTCGTCCTCGCTGCGAGAGCTTTTGCCTTGGTCCTCGGGTGGTATCTTGTCGACCTGTTTAAACACCCAGCAGTTGCGGTGTGTGTGGTTGGCGGCCTTTTCTGAAGTCCCATGGATTTTTCAAGGCCTTTCCATGATATTCTCCAGCTGAGTGGGTCTGTCACGATTGCCTTTAGGAGACTTCTTCCGCTGCCCAGGTTGGGAGTTATGGAATCCAGCATTTATAGTCGTACCATCGGCATCGCTATTATTGTGACGACACTTATTCTTATTGCGCTTTGGTTTTAAGTTGCCATCCCGGGCTTGAGGTGTTGAGGGATCTTCGGAATTGTGGTTGCGTCTTGCCAGCCAATTGTCTTCGCTCGCGCAAAAGCGGGTCATGAGGGAGGTAAGGGCAGACATGGTCCGAGGTTTGTCCTGGCCTAGCTGGTGGGCCAGCCGTTCATCCCGAATATTGTGTCGGAAGGAGGCTATGGCCTCAACATCCGGACAGTCAACGATTTGGATATTATTAGTCAATAACCGATTCCAGAATTGCCAAGCAGACTCGCCGGGCTTTTGGACAATGTTGCTGAGATCGGAAGAGTCCGGCGGGTGGACATAGGTTCCCTGAAAGTTAGAGCGGAACGCGTCTTCCAGGTCTTCCCAGCATCCAATGGAGTTTTTGGGGAGGCTATTTAACCAGTGCCAAGCTGGCCTCCTAAGCTTAAGAGGGAGGTATTTGATGGCATGGAGATCATCTCCTCGTGCCATGTGGATGTGGAGGAGGAACTCCTCAATCCATACGGTTGGGTCAGTGGTCCCATCGTACTGTTCTATATTCACGGATTTAAACCCCTCGGGGAACTGATGCTGCATTACCTCATCTGTGAAGCACAGTGGGTTAGCGGCGCCTCTAACCCGTGCTATGTCATGCCTGTATTCAGTGTCTGTATGGGGCCGGTTGTGTTCCTAGACTCTGTTGTTTTGGTCGAACCATGGTCTGTATCCGCCCCGTCTATCAGGCGAGTACTCTCTGGATCCATAGATGGATCTTGTGTGGCTTGCTCTGTGATCCAGGTCATCTCGTAGGTTGAACCTGTCATTAGGCTCTAATGGCTCCTCACCCCGTCTTCGGGGCACTGCCAGTATATAACCTGTATCATCAGTCGTCCTATCCCGACCGCGAGGGGGGCGGTCCGGCTTGTCGTATGGAGTACGGTTTGGATACGGAGTATGAGTGAGTTCATCATCGAATTGCGGTAGCAGCTTTCTTTGAGGGTAGCTTTTGGGCTGGTTTGACAGACCGGTGTCGTATACTTCCTCGGCTGAGAGGACTTTCGTCCATCGATTGTTGAGGTCCTCTTGTTCAACCTTGAGTTGTCGTTCTTTAGCCTTTAGGCTACGAGCCATTGCCTAATTTCTTCCTGATCTTCGAGGTTATCAGGGATGTACAAGTCATCGACTTCCGGTAAATCTTCCTCCTCGATGAGGGGGGTAGGTAATTATCGCCTTCGAAGTCGTTGACGTTATTGGGGTTGTTTTGGTCCTCAGGCCCTTCCAGACCCTCTGACGGGTACTCGGGGATGTCGGGATTGCCATGATCAGCGAGGATATTATCGTCCCCGTTACTGATAATAGCTTTTCTTCCCTTTTTGCTTTTGGACCGCTTATGCGATTTCCGGTGCCTGGATGGCGCATCAACCGATTTGTCGCCGTCGTTGTGAGGCGTGTTGTCGCCATTGGTGGCAGGAGTATCTACCATGTATACATCATATATAGAAGTGGCGGCCCAACTCCCGGTGTTAATGGGGGTGGGAGCACAGTCCTCTTCATCCATGTATTCTGCCTCCTCGGAGGCATAGTCCAGCATGTCGGTTAAATCCTTAACAGTGGCTATCAAGTGGGTGGTGGGTGGGTCGAAAAATGCGTCCTATCCCGCACCATAACCGAACCGAGCATAGATCAGGGCTGGATCGTCGGTGATCTTCATCGACGAGAATTGATCCAGGGCCTCATCGACCACTGAGGGCCCGATGGGATCCAGCTGTTCGGAACTCGTGGAGTTAACCTCCATGAGGTCCAAACATGGGAAGTGTTCGGCAAGAACACGTGTCCGGTCATCTGGCTTAATGGTCGGACCGGGATAAGAGATTGACTCATTGCCATGGGTGACCCATCGACATGTCCGAAGAAGGGGCTCGAGGTTAAAGCCTCAGAGTCCTCGGAGGCTACAGGCGAAGCTGCGAGCCCGATTAATGTCAAGTCACCCCGAGAGTCGACGGAGAACTCTAAGTTTCCGAATCTGACCTCTCGATCAGGGGCGAAGCTCTCAACACGGCCTAGATGGCCAGCGGAATCAACATGTAGCACAACACTGCCGAAGGTGAAGATCTGTCCGGGAACAAAAGTGTCCATGTTGCGGACCTCTTCGTTGATGACAAGGCAAGGCATCGATTCCATCTCGCTCACAGAGGAACTCTCAATGAAAGCACCAATGTCGGTGTCAAAACTGGTGGATCTCGGGTAGGGGGTCCCGAACTGTGAGACTAGAATCGACGGTAACAGGAGACGAAGGGGATACGGATTTACCCAGGTTTGGGCCCTCCTATGGAGGTAATATCCTACGTCCTACTTGGTTGTATTGATGATGTGGGGGGTTATAGAGTTGATCTACCTCGAGATCGAATAGCTAACCCTAGATGAGTTGTTCTGTCCCTATACCCTAAAACCCTCCAGCTTATATAGATGACGAGGATGCCTAGGGTTTACACATGGTTAGTTTCATGCCGAAGAGATAAACATGCCTATTTACTACATTAAAAGTGGAGCACAAGCCGTGCTTCCCGAAGCTTCCATCCTGGAGACTAGGCCTTTAAATCTTCCCGTGTTCGGTAAGTAGCCAACATAGTCCGGCCCATAAACAATAGATCGGCTATCCGAGGACCCCCTAATCTAGGACTCCCTCAATAATGTCACCGTCTATAAAGCTCAACTTGTGGCAAAGGGTTTTTCACAAGTTCAAGGAGTTGGCTATGATGAGACCTTCTCACCCGTAGCGATGCTTAAGTCCGTTAGAATCATGTTAGCAATAGCTACATATTTCGACTATGAAATTTGGCAGATGGATGTCAAAACATCGTTCCTTCGCGGTTTTCTTAAGAAAGAGTTGTATATGATACAACCAGAAGCTTTTGTCGATCCGGAGAATGCTGACAAAGTTTGCAAACTACAGCGATCCATTTATGGACTAGTGCAAGCATCTCAATGTTGGAATCTGCGCTTTGATGAGGTGATCAAAGCGTTCGGGTTTATACAAGTTTACGGAGAAGCTTGTATTTACAAGAAAGTGAGTGGGAGCTCTATAGCATTTCTAATATTATCTGTGGATGACATATTGCTGATTGGAAACAATATAGAAATGCTGGAAAGCATGAAGGAATATTTGAACAAGAGTTTTTCAATGAAGGACCTAGGAGAAGCTCCTTTCATATTAGGCATTAAGATCTATAGAGATAGATCGATACGCTTAATAGGACTTTCACAAAGCACATACCTTGATAAAGTTTTGACGAAGTTCAAAATGGATCAGTCCAAGAAGGGGTTCTTGCCTGTGTTACAAGGTGTGAAGTTGAGTAAGACTCAATGCCTAGTGACTGCAGAAGATAGAGAAAAGATGAGTGTCACCCCCTATGCTTCAGCTATAGGCTCTATCATGTATGCAATGTTGTGCACAAGACCCGATGTCAGCCTTGCCATAAATATGACCGGAAGGTTTCAAAGTGATCCAGGAATGGAGCACTGGACGGCGGTCAAGAATATCCTTAAGTACCTGAAAAGGACTAAGGAAATGTTTCTCGTTTATGGAGGTGATCAAGAGCTCGTCGTAAAGGGTTACGTCGATGCAAGCTTTGACACTGATCAGGATGACTCTAAGTCGCAAACCGGATACGTATTTTTTCTCAACGGGCGAGCGGTAAGCTGGTGCAGTTCCAAGCAGAGTGTGGTAGCCTATTCTACATGCGAAGCGGAGTACATCGCAGCCTCGGAGGCGGGGAAGGAAGGTGTCTGGATGAAGGAGTTCATGACAGATCTTGGAGTAGTGCCCAGTGCACTGAATCCAGAGGATATGTTTTGTGATAACACTGGTGCCATTGCCCTGGCCAAGGAACGAAGGTTTCACAAGAAGACCAGACACATAAAGCTACGCTTCAATTCCATCCGTGAGTACATCAAGGAGGAGCACATAAATATTTGCAAAGTGCACACGGATCTGAATGTTGTAGACCCATTGACTAAACCTCTTCCAAGGGCTAAACATGATCAACACCACAGTTGTATGGGTGTTAGATTCATTACAATGTAAATCACATGGTGATGTGAGCTAGATTATTGACTCTAGTGCAAGTGGGAGACTGTTGTAAATATGCCCTAGAGTCAATAATAAATGGTTATTATTATATTTCCTTGTTGATGATAATCGTTTATTATCCATGCTATAATTGTATTGACTAGAAACACATTGCATGTGTGGATACATAGACAACACTTTGTCTCTATTATGCCTCTAGTAGACTAGCTCGTTCATCAAAGATGGTCAAGGTTTCCTAGCCATTGACATAAGATGTCATTTGATAACGGGATCACATCATTGGGAGAATGATCACTAGTGCAGAATAGGCATATAGTCCCAGGCCGGATGGAAGTCGGGACTAAAGGTCCAGACCTTTAGTACCGGTTGGACCACAGACCGATACTAAAGGCCCTCCACGTGGCTGCCTGCGTGGACTGGTGGTGGAAGCTACTAAAGAGATTTTTCCTTTTTTTGAATTTTTTTGGAAAAAAAATTTGTTCGATTTTCAAATTTCCGAATTATTTGAATTTAATCTTTAACTACCCCTCATCACTGCTCAATTTGATTTCTAATCTCTAATCACCCCTCATCATTCCAAATCGTCTAACTTCTCGACCGGTCACCCATCCTCTCACTACTCCATCCTGAGCACGCTTAACTTTCGAGTTTTATTCCCCCTTGTCGTCAAGTCTGCACTTGTTGTTTTCCTAACAATAGTAAGCTGTCAATCCTATTAACCCTTAGGAGTTGAACTTGAGCATGACCATAGTTTGACCATAATCACCCCTCATTATTAAGTAACACACTAATATTTCTTGAATAAGTAGTTTGACCATAGTTTGACCATAGTTTGACCAAAGTTTGACCATAGTTTGACCATAGTTTGACCAGATTTGACCAAAATTCAAAAAACTGAAATAATTATTTAGCAGCACTAATATTCTTGAATAATTATTTAGTAACACTAATATTCTTGAATAAGTAGTTTGACCAGATTTAACCAAAATTCAAAAAAACTGAAGTTTGAGCATAACTTCTTTTCCTTTTAGAATTTTTAATAACTTATTTTAACTCCATACTTTTTGTGTGTTCAATATGCACCATTCAAAGGCACATCATAAATTTTCAACCCTTTCTGACTTCATTTGATATTTTTCAGGCATTTAATGATTTATTTTGAGCTAAATGACCCTGAATTTGAAAAGCAGTACAAATGAACTCTGAAAAGGTTGTAACTTGGCATGACATCATAATTTCACCCACATAGCAACTTCTAGAGAGTTGAGAGGGTTACGGCAAAAACTGGATGCACTTCGTGTACAAATTGGACAATCTCATAAGAAGTATGAGGGTTCAGATGAAAACTCATCTATTACAAAGGGATTTCATTTTTAATAACTTATTTTAACTCCATACTTCTTGTGTGTTCAATATGCACCATTCAAAGGCACATCATCAATTTTCAACCTTTCTGACTTCATTTGATATTTTTCAGGCATTTAATGATTTATTTTGAGCTAAATGACCCTGAATTTGAAAAGCAGTACAAATGAACTCTGAAAAGGTTGTAACTTGGCATGACATCATAATTTCACCCACATAGCAACTTCTAGAGAGTTGAGAGGGTTACGGCAAAAACTGGATGCACTTCGTGTACAAATTGGACAATCTCATAAGAAGTATGAGGGTTTCAGATGAAAACTCATCTATTACAAAGGGATTTCATTTTTAATAACTTATTTTAACTCCATACTTCTTGTGTGTTCAATATGCACCATTCAAAGGCACATCATCAATTTTCAACCTTTCTGACTTCATTTGATATTTTTCAGGCATTTAATGATTTATTTTGAGCTAAATGACCCTGAATTTGAAAAGCAGTACAAATGAACTCTGAAAAGGTTGTAACTTGGCATGACATCATAATTTCACCCACATAGCAACTTCTAGAGAGTTGAGAGGGTTACGGCAAAAACTGGATGCACTTCGTGTACAAATTGGACAATCTCATAAGAAGTATGAGGGTTTCAGATGAAAACTCATCTATTACAAAGGGATTTCTTTTTAATAACTTATTTTAACTCCATACTTTTTGTGTGTTCAATATGCACCATTCAAAGGCACATCATCAATTTTCAACCCTTTCTGACTTCATTTGATATTTTTCAGGCATTTAATGATTTATTTTGAGCTAAATGACCCTGAATTTGAAAAGCAGTACAAATAAACTCTGAAAAGGTTGTAACTTGGCATGACATCATAATTTCACCCACATAGCAACTTCTAGAGAGTTGAGAGGGTTACGACAAAAACTGGATGCACTTCGTGTACAAATTGGACAATCTCATAAGAAGTATGAGGGTTTCAGAAGAAAACTCATCTATTACAAAGGGATTTCATTTTTAATAACTTATTTTAACTCCATACTTTTTGTGTGTTCAATATGCACCATTCAAAGGCACATCATCAATTTTCAACCCTTTCTGACTTCATTTGATATTTTTCAGGCATTTAATGATTTATTTTGAGCTAAATGACCCTGAATTTGAAAAGCAGTACAAATGAACTCTGAAAAGGTTGTAACTTGGCATGACATCATAATTTCACCCACATAGCATCTTCTAGAGAGTTGAGAGGGTTACGGCAAAAACTGGATGCACTTCGTGTACAAATTGGACAATCTCATAAGAAGTATGAGGGTTTCGGACGAAAACTCATCTATTACAAAGGGATTTCATAATTTCATCTATTTTTGATTTAAACAACCATTTAAAGTAACCTAAAAATTACCAAATTGAATATAATGTTAAAACAAAGTAATATTAAATAGCAGGAAAAATAGTAAAGAAATAACATAAAAATAGCAAAAGTGAAAATAGATGCACTTACACTGAAATTCAACCTAAATTCAAAGTGTTAGTTAGGTGTTAGTTAGGCACCTAACTAGCATTTTGAATTTAGGTGGAATTTCATGTATAAGGACATCTATTTTCACTATGAGCGGAGCTCGACAGGTCAAGCACATCGGGGCTTATAAACAGGTGCGGTCTCGCCTCAACTAGCGAGGTGGGACTAAACATTTGACACCTGCTGCGTGGAAGTCTTTAGTACCGGCTGGTGTCACCGGCTGGTACTAACGGTTGCCCTTCAGTACCGGCTGGTGTCACGAGCCGGTAAAGGTGCACGTGGGGCCCAAGTCTGGCCAAAAGTCTGCCACGCCCCTTTAGTACCGGCTCGTGACATGAACCGGTACTAAAGGTCCCTCACGAGCCGGTACTAAAGGTCGCCCTGCTGGGCCGGCACGAACCGGGACTAATACCCTCTTTTGTACCGGCTCGTGACCAGACCGGGACTAATGCTCGGGACGAAAGGTCTGTTTTCTACTAGTGGATGTGATGGACAAGACCCAAACTATAAATATAGCATATGGTCGTGTCAGTTTATTGCTATAGTTTTCTGCATGTCAAGTATCTGTTCCTATGACCATGAGATCATGCAACTCACTGACACTGGAGGAGTGCCTTGTGTGTATCAAATGTCGCAACATAACTGCGTGACTATAAAGGTGCTCTACAGGTATCTCTGAGGGTGTCTGTTGAGTGGGTATGGATCAAGACTAGGATTTGTTACTCCGTGTGATGGAGAGGTATCTCAGGGCCCACTCGGTAATACAAGATCACAACAAGCCTTGCAAGCAATGTGACTAAAGTGTTAGCCATGGGATCTTGTATTATGGAAAGAGTAAAGAGACTTGCCGGTAACGGAATTGAACTAGGTATACAGATACCGACGATCGAATCTCGGGCAAGTAACATACCGATGAACAAAGGGAACAACATATGGGATTAACTGAATCCTTGACATAGAGGTTCAACCTATAAAGATCTTCGTAGAATATGTAGGAACCAATATGGGCATCCAGGTTCCGCTATTGGTTATTGACCGTAGAGGTGTCTCGGTCATGACTACATAGTTCTCGAACCCGCAAGGTCTGCACACTTAAGGTTCGGTAACGTTTCAGTAGTATAGAGTTATGTATGGTGATGACCGAAGGTTGTTCGGAGTCCCGTATGAGATCCTGGACGGCACGAGGAGCTCCGGAATGGTCCGGAGGTAAATATTGATATATAGGAAGTCCTATTTTGGTCACCGAAAAAGTTTTGGGCTCATCGGTAGTGTACCGGAGTGCCAGGAGGGTACCGGGGGACCATCGGGAGGGGTGTCTCGACCCAAGGGGCCACATGAGCTGTCGGAGGAGGTAAACCAGCCCCTAGTAGGCTGGCCAAAGCCCCACTAAAGTCCCATGCGGCTGGGAGGGAGAAACCCAAAAGTGGAAGGGGGAATCCAAGTGGAGAGAAGGAGTCCTAATCCTATTAGGATTGGAGGAGGACTCCTCCTCTCCACCTTCGGCCGAAGCAAGGGCTGGTCCCTTGGGGGCCAAGCCTCCTCCCTCCCTCCTTCTATATATACTAGAGGTATTGAGGATTTTTCAACACAGAAAACAACCACGTGCTACCCTCTTCCTCTAGATCGTAGTTTCTCCTCTAGATCATTCCAACGGTGCTTGGTGAAGCCCTGCCAGAATAGTTCCACCACCATCACCGCCACGCCGTCGCACTGCCGGAGAAATCATCTACCTCTTTGCTCCTTCTTGCTGGATCAAGAAGGTGGAGATCGTCATCAAGCTGTACGTGTGCTGAACGCGGAGGTGTCGTCCGTTCGGCGCTAGATCGGGACGGATCGTGATTGGATCGCGGAACGCTCGGAGATTTGGATCGCGAAGACGTTCGACTACATCAACCGTGTTTCTTAAATGCTTCCCGCTTAGCGATCTACAAGGGTATGTAGATCCACTCTCCCCCTCGTAGATGTTCATCACCATGGATAGATATTGCGTGTGCGTAAGAATTTTTTTGTTTCCCATGCAATGTTCTCCAACACCAACAATTGACCGCTAACATCTTAGGAGTTGTTTGAGATCTCATAACAGACTCAAGGGGAGTCCTCACCAAAAAATAGGTATTCAAAAAAATTGTTGTCCCTTGGAGAACCTTGAACAAGTTTCATCAATAGTACATGCATGCCCAGTTCCTGCCAAACTTTTCTAGCTCTCGTGCATGTGAATAACTTATGTTTTCATATCCTCTACATCATGATCACAGGCTAGGCATTGCCCCGACACCTTGATATGGTAGCTTGCAAGTATACTTCGGCACGGTAGTATGTCATACATTACACGCCATTAGAAGTTTTTACCCTTGGCAAGCACTCTCAGTTTCTAGATATACTCCCAAATAGGATGAGGTCTAGTTTCTTGCTCATGGCACCCCTGATCACATTTGTTGCCATACTAAGCCTCCCACTCTACATGATATGTTGTTTTACGTGACAAGGAACCAGAACGAGTTAATGCCCATGCCACAAAATCATACATCTGGTACAAGGCCAAAGGAATAGAGAGAATTCGACAAGCATGAACCGGCCAAAATAGAATTCTATGAGCATCAACCGGGCAGAACATACTTCTTCTCTTCTCTTCATCCCATTGGTTTGTATTAAGATTGATTAGATCACTTACTCTCTAGTAGATCATTGATTTACCTGATTGAATAATCTTACAAAATGGATCTGAAAACCTTAAGGTTAACAACAAGCCGGCAAAAACCCATACAAAATGAGGTGCAATTGTCGCGTTTATCATTTCTGGTCACCGTCATCAAGTGGTCGAGTTCTTGCAAGTCATTGATTTGCCTCATTGGTCAATCTTGCAGAGTAGAATGAAAATAGTCTTAAAATTACAACAAACAGTCAAAAAACTCTACAAAATGAGTTGGAGTTCCAACGTTGGTCAATTCTAGTGAAACATCGATTTGCCTTGTCAAATAATCTTACAAAATACTCCCTCTGCTCCTAAATATAAGTCTTTTTAGAGATTTTAATACAGACTATATAAAAATGTATATGAACATATTTTAAAATGTAAACCCATTGTGCTTCGTATGTAGTCCTTATTAAAATCTCTATAAAGACTTATATTTAAAAACAAAGGGAGTGGGTCGAAAAAGGTCTCAAGGATAACTGCAATTAATACCAAAAAAAGCTTACAAAACGAGTAGAACAAAAGAACATAATTTGACCGCCACACTTGGAGATAAAAAAGTATTGATCTAATAAGCCACTTATATTTAAAAATGAAGGAAGTAGATCGAAAAAGGTCTCAAGGTCAAGTGCAATTAATACCGCAAAAAATGCTACAAAACGAGTAGAACAAAAGAACATAAATTTTGTTGCCACACTTGGAGATAAGAAAAAAAGAAAAAACTTACCTTCAGCCGACAGATCGCATGCAAGCGTTCGCCAGGCTCTGTGTCCGTCGAAATGATTGATTAGACGGACAAAAGTAACCCGCTCCGCGTCCATGTTTTCTACAACTAGGCTCTTGCCGCATTCCCTGGACCGCAACAAATGGTCATTTGTAAACCTGAACCTACTCCCTGACGACACTTTCTTTCTTTTCTCTCTTTCATCTCCTCGTCTCAGTCTCGGATGAACAACCACTCAAAGCCGCCATGGCCACCGCAGAGCACTAGCCTGGCCTCGTCGAGCGTCGCTATCCCGAGCCACTCTACTCTACAACCGAGGTACCCCGCCACCGCTCCCTCTCTCGCTCCACTCATCGTTTGGCCGCATCTAACCGCGCCACCCCTGCAAGGTCACCGGGGCCAGCCTCAAGCTCCATGGAAGGGATCGGGCTAACCCGTCACCAGACTCCACCGCCGTCGCGGAGCTGTGCATGGTCGCCATTGCCCGGATCTGCTTGTCCCTAGCCCTTTATGTACCTCTTCGTTCCACCAGCATCGCCGACTTGCGTGTCGTTGTTATTGACTAGTTCGACGCCTCTCAGTGCCCGAGCCGTTGAATCACCTGTAGCGTGGAGACGTCACCACCCTGTGCTCTGCCTCCTCGCCTGGGAAAAAGAATTATGCAACATCGCCTTTGTTGAAAAAAAAACGTAACAAGACCTCTCTTCAATAAAAAACGCAAAAGTCATTTGTTGCAAATGTTTTTTTAACAATACCTTTGTTTACAAAATGAAAATATACAAAAAGAATTTTATACTGTAATAATCAAGAGTCAATCAGAATGTAGGGGTCGAACCTACGACTTTCCGCTTAGGAAACGAACGCTCTATCCACTGAGCTACAGGCGCCTTCAATGAATTAAAAACTCTTTCTTTTCTCTCTTTCATCTCCTCGTCTCAGTCTCGGATGAACAACCACTCAAAGCCGCCATGGCCACCGCAGAGCACTAGCCTGGCCTCGTCGAGCGTCGCCATCTCGAGCCACTCTACTCTACAACCGAGGTACCCCGCCACCGCTCCCTCTCTCGCTCCACCCATCGTTTGGCCGCATCTAACCGCGCCACCCCTGCAAGGTCATCAGGGCCAGCCTCAAGCTCCATGGAAGGGATCGGGCTAACCCGTCACCAGACTCCACCGCCGTCGCGGAGCTGTGCATGGTCGCCATTGCCCGGATCTGCTTGTCCCTAGCCCTTCTATGTACCTCTTCGTTCCACCAGCGTCGCCGACTTGCGTGTCGTTGTTATTGACCAGTTCGACGCCTCTCAATGCCTGAGCCGTTGCATCACCTGTAGCGTGGAGACGTCACCACCCTGTGCTCTGCTCCTCACCTGGGAAAAAAATTTATGCAACATCGCCTTTGTTGCAAAAAAACGTAACAAGACCTCTCTTCAATAAAAACCGCAAAAGTCATTTGTTGCAAATGTTTTTTAACAATACCTTTGTTTGCAAAATGAAAATATATATAAAGAATTTTATACTGTGTAAACGAAAGTCAATCAGAAAGTAGGGGTCGAACCTACGACTTCCCGCTTAGGAAACGGTCGAAGCTACAGGCGCCTTCGATGAATTAAAAACTCATGTTAGTTTTTAGTATAATTTTATTAATTCACCATCCCAATCACACCGGCACTTCCTTTAATACCCCTACAAGGCTGTCGCGATCTGGTCGTTCCGCTCGCGTCGTCCTCCTCGTCGGCGGCCATGATCCAGGCGGTGATGGTTATCAGCACTCTGGGCAAACCCCGCCTCCTCAAGTTCTACAATTTCCAGGTCCGAAACCTTCTCCAGTCGCCGCCCCCTCTTATTTTTCCTCACGCCCTTTCTTCTTCAGTCTTCACCCACCCACCCACCAACTGCTCGGCCAATTTCCCCACCCAAATCCAGAACCGCTTCATCTTTAGATCTCTATATTCTTGATGGAATACCTTAGAGACTAAGCTCTGGAGTTTTTTATTTTTCCGTTCTCCGGCTCACGGATTAATCTATGCCTGCAGGACCCGGAGAAGCACCAGGAGCTGGTCCGCAGCGTCTTCCAGTGTATGTGTACACACGATTCGCTTTACTTCGCCCTCTGTAAATATGATGGTTGAATTGCGGACCCTCTTCTTGCAGTGTTGTCTGCGAGGCCGGAGGGTGTGAGCAATTTCGTCGAGGCCGATGCAATCTTTGGACCGGTAGTGAACCTTCTCCAGCTATCCTAGGCTAATCCGGTAGTACAATATCTGATGCAAAAGGCAGAATGGTAGGCAATGACAGCAATGTAAAAGGAAATTTGAAATGTTTGTCAATCTGTATGTAAACGGACTAAACTATTAACTAGGTATGCAATTGCTCAGTAAACTTTTTGAAGGAGAGTGGAGAACAATTATTTAGCGTGTGTTGCTGCAAACATTTGACTAATTGTAAAACTAAATCTGCACCTAAGTTAAATTTGTGACAGAAACAACTGAATTATTGGAGTAACTTTTTTCCATTTTACCTACAATGAGCTGAAAGGGGAAAAAATGTTTGGTTTTCCTTTTTACGTTTTCCAGGGAACGAAACTGGTCTACAAGCATTTGGCGACACTATATTTCATCTTTGTCTTTGATAGCTCTGAGAATGAACTTGCCATGCTCGACCTTGTACAAGGTAACTTAACTCCTTCCCAACGGAATTGTTTCTTCCATTACTATAATTGATAGCTGTGTGCAATGGTAAAATGAGGCTGCATAGATTTGCACAAGGAACTAATTATGTTCAGTGTGTTATCATGCTTCACATTGTTTGAAATGTTTCGGTACAGAGTCTACTTCCTCCGGTGACTGTTTATCTCATTACTGTGGTTCTTTCAGTTCATTATCCATACACTACTTGTTTATATTTTTGGATTCCGTATGTCCAGTGCAAGTTCTGATTGTTGCTAAACACTTATGCATACTACTGCACTACTATCATTTCTAAAAAAATACCACTGCACTACCAGGCTACCGCAAACATGCATTCCTTTTTACATCTAACGCTTGGTGAATTGTCCATCTTCTCTCTCCTCTGTTTGTCACTTTAAGATTCTTCTATGACCTCTTCGAAGAGATCAACTAATTTTCTTGTCACAGTTTTTGTTGAAACACTGAATAGGTGCTTCAAGAATGTATGTGAGCTTGACATTGTATTTAACTTCAACAAGGTACAGTGATCCTCTTTGTTTGGTATTTTATTCTGGATAGTCACTGCTATAATAGATAAAGTCCACAATAGCATTGGTGTTTTTTATCCTCGTTTGCAGCATGTAATAGTTTTTGATACATGGGTCATATGAAATCATATGCAATTTCCCAATGTAACAAATACTGGAATCTAACAAGATTTACAATGCTGGATTGCTGCATATCTGTTTCATTTTGCACTACTAAAAAAAGCGAGGCTAAGGGGGGAAGTTCCCTCCCTTAACTTTCGTTGTTAGGTAGGTGGGGAGATTCGAACCTAGGTGGCTTGAGTGAAAACAGAACGCACTCGCCATTGCGCGAGGAGGCTCTCCCCCATTTTTCACTACTGACCAAAATATTACGGTTTGAGTTCAAAGAAGCATTTCCTGACTTAAAAGTATTAGTTGTTAAATCATGCTAGTGTTTCACTGAAGTTCTGCAGTACCTTTTGGCAGTGGCCACCTCAAATTTACAGAAGCATGTAGTATTTGGTTTACATCTCAACCAAAGATCAACATCATAATGGTTACTAATTCTATACAGATTAGGATAACAAATAGGTATGAAATACCAAATCTTCTGGAGCTGTTAGGCAACTTAACTATAATTGAGCATTAATGTCCTGTAGTCCACTGGCAGTCTGGCAGAGAGCTTGAAGAAAAGTGTAGGAACTAGGGAGGACCAATCCAATATAACATGCCAATGGACCTATTAAAATAGGATCAATGACTTTTTGTTAGTAAGCAATTCTGATAATCGGTACTTCAGAACTTTTGGAATGGAAGGCTAAGGCCACCTTTGGCCCTGAATAAACTCTAAGCCTGCTGGTGCCTATGATGCTATTGCCCTCCATGGCATCATGTGCTTGCTGTAGTGTCTACACCATGTAACTGCTGGGAGTATGCATATATGTAGAGATGCACATTCTTTCTGTTCAGAGTTCAGATCAAACTCCAATGGTTCATCAACAGCTTTTTCTCATGTCATAGTGATGAGTAATACTACTTCAAAATAACGACAATTCTTATCATGGTTCATTATAATATGATGAAATACAGCTTCACACAGTTTTGGATGAAATGATACTGGGAGGACAAGTGATTGAAACAAGTTCAGAGCAAATAATGAAATCTGTAGAAGAGATTGCGAGGTTTTTACTCCCTTCTGCATTCAATTGCCATATCATTTATTCACGTGCATGTGCAATTTTATAACAGCGATGCTTGCTACTTGACACAGGTTAGAGAAACAATCAAGCACAACTAGCCTCATACCAAAGTCGATTTCAGAGCGTTTCAGCCGTTAAAATTTCCAACTTGTGGTTAGGACTGACAGTTTTGGAAACTTGAGCAAAAGAAATCAAATTGGTGATCATATCTCCAGTGGTCTTTCAGTTCTCTGAAGTCTTGAGCATCTGCTATTCAACATGAAAACTTATTGGCTGATGTGCACATCATATTGTCTCACTCCCCAGAGTTGTAAGTTGTAATCTGAAATGTGAAGCTGGCATGCCCAGTCTATACAGCTGTATGTGTAAACTTATACAGTACTAGTCTAGTTATGTGGCTCCGTGACATTGTGCAAATGTAGCAAGCCAGCGATTTATGTCTGACCTCATTTCCATTGTGCAATGTAGCAAGCCAGTGATATATGAGCTGTTTGACGTTTCAACCCGAACCCCCCTGTGTATATTACTCAAGGGTGAATCACAGGTTCAAAGTGAACAAGAGTTGCAAGGTAGCGCCGGTGCGGGAGGAGAGCTATTAACGCCAAGAATGGTGTTTGCCTTTTGGTTAGGTTCTTTAAAACTATGAGTCCAAAGAGTGAAATCGTCAAGAATGCTATATATGGTCATGAGAGTGGATTTCGTCTCGGTGCCGAAGACTTTGCCTTTTATTGACTACCAAATTTCCATTCCATAGAAAACAAATTCTAGTTTAGGAAACATGAAAATTGCATGGTATATACAACACAAAACTCACGTGAGATATGCCAAGCACGTTTTGTCAAGAATGTGTCTCTTTTAAGTACTAGAAGATGCCACACGTGTTGCTGCGAGAACCTTGATAAACATATGCATAAATAGATGCTAAAAAAACTATAACTATTGTAAAAAATGCTCTCGGGATTTTTTTTTTGAAAACAATAAAATATATGAAGCATGCGAAAAAATGTTGTATAACAGAAAAATCTATTGAACTGAAGTCAAACGGGTGTCATTTTTAACAAAAATGTGTAACATGACCTACATATATTTGCTCCAAACGTACAACGTACAACTATATGTACGTTGTGCTAAAAAAATGTGTAACATGACTGTCCATGCCCGCACAAAAATAAGTGAAACAAATTAACATGCATGGTTGCTGAGGTGACATGGTTGCATGAATTGATTAGTGCCTAAATTATAACTTATGAACACATGCATGACTTGATGATGTGGCATAGTTGCATGAAGAGAAAAAATAGATAGTGGGTTACAACTATTTAAGAATAAAGAATATCGTATTGAAATTTAGTAGCAACAAAAAAAACTTGAATAGTTCTTGCTCGTTAAGGCTTGGTTTGTTAAGAAAAGAAAAAACCTTGATGGTTAACTCTAATGCTACATCGTGATGATAATGCTACGATGTCCATGCCTATAGGTTGGGGTGGATAAACTAGCAGCTCGACTCGTTAAGCTCGTCTTTGTTAAGGCTCGGCTTGTTAAGATAAGAAAAAAACCTTGTTCAACTTTGTTCGTTATGGTCTATAGGATGAGAGTGTGGGTGAACTTTTTTCCTAAGCAAAATGATGACTACAAAAGGAGGAGTACTAGGTTGTTGCCTTCATATTAGGAAGTCGATTAGATTAAGTAAATGGATTGAGATTGAGATACCATGAAAGCATTGTCACGTAAGATAAGAAAATGTGTGTTGTATTGTGCTAACGAGCTTAACAAGTTATTCATGAAACTCGTTAGATCGTTTGTTAAGCTCATCAAATTTAATGAACTGAAATTGATGGCACCCGACATTGATGGGTTCCTGGCATGGTTCTATCAATGGAACTAAGAGGTGATGAAGGCAAAAGTTATTAATGATGTTAAATTATTCTTTGCCACATAAATTATTGCCAGAGGGGTTAATGATACCATCATTGTACTAATCCCTAAATGTGATCAACCGACAACAGTTAAGGTTTTTTGACCCATCAATCTATGCACAGTCCTATATAAGGTCCTTGCAAAGTGTTTGGTTAATTGACTACGACCAATTCTTGGAGATCTTGTGTCTATTAACCAAAGTGCCTTTGTTCATGGAAGGCTTATTACTGATAATGCTCTAATTGCATTTGAATGCCTGCATTTTATTGAGCACAACAAAAAGAAGAATGAACATTTTTGTGCATATAAGCTGGACCTCTCAAAAGCATATGATCGTGTGGATTGGTTTTTTTCTAGTAGAGTGATGCAAAGGTTAGGCTTCGCTCACCGGTGGGTCGATTGGATCATGTCATGTGTGACCACGGTGAGATACTCTGTCAAATTAAATGGAGCTATTCAGGATTCATTCTCCCTATCTCGAGGCCTCCACCAAGGTGACCCTTTATGCTATGTAGTGTGCAAGTGTTGAAAAAGATCATCCATGTGTGTCCATGATTAGTGCTCTCTCTTGAACTAGATCATCCATGTGTGCATGTTTACTGTTAGTTCATACTTACTGCTAGTTCATATTGTCGATGGGTAGTGTGTTGTCCATGTTTACAGCTAGTTCGTAATGTCGATGTGTAGTGTGTTCTGATGTTGATGATGGTTACGTTTGTAGCAAATGAGCATGCAAGAGTTAAGTCTGGCCCTCGTGTCGTCCGAGAGCCAGTTCCTGGCGTCCCACGTCGAGGACTCCTAGCCTAACAGTGACCACATGCCTCTTGATTCTGAGGTTTTCGAGGTGTCGCCTATGGTTCCTCCATTTGTGTTGTCTCAGCCAATGTTGTAGCTCATGTTTCTGCTCGAAAGGAAACCGCAAAGGAGAAGAAGGATGGCAGGGGATGCATCATGAAATGGCAGATGTTCCTATCCACTTCATGCTTAACAAGATGTGTGAGATCATATCTAGTGGAGTGATGACTAACAACGGTTTGAAGGAGGTGCACTTGAACCCTGTGGCAAAGCAAGTGTTTGAGTTTTGTGGATAGGAGGTCACCTCGACCCAGGTCTACAACCACCTAAGGAAGTGGAGAATGAGATGGATCATAGCCTCCAAGATGAGAGTCATAACCCACAAGTATAGGGGATTGCGACAGTCTTCTGGGTAGTATTTCACCCAAATTTGTTGATTTGACACAAGGGGAGCCAAAGAATATTAATGAGCCTTAGCAGTTGAGTTGTCAATTCAACCACACCTGGAGATATATTTTCTATAGCAAAGTGTTTAGAAGCACAGTAATAACAATAGTAATGGAAACAATGGATAGTAGCAGATTATAGTGATTGTAATAGTAGCATTAGCGAAATTAACTTTGCGAAGATCAATATGTGATAAGCATAGGCATTGGATCAGTGATGGATATTTGATTTGGATGTCGTTCATCATCTAACAGTCACAACCTAAAGCGATATAGAAACAACTCCAATTCATCAATGTAATGTAGGCATGTATTTCGTCTATAGTCATACATGCTTATAATAAGAACTTGCATGCCAACTTTTGTCCTGCCCTCCCGTGGTAGCAGGGTCCAAAGGGACACTAAGGGATATTAAGGAAGTATTAACACATGGAGAATACATGATCCTCATACTACGGCCATCACCGGAGATGATCCCAATTTATGTCAATTTGGGGTCTACAGATAATAGCACATAATAGGTGCATAAAACTTGCAAGATAGGATCCAAAACACTCTCATATGCATAGAAATATGATAGGTTCAAATCTGAAATCTTGGCACTCGGGCCCTAGTGACAAGCATTAAGCATAGCAAAGTCATATCAACATCAATCTCAGAATATAGAGGATACTAGGGATCAAGCCCTAACCAATTGAATCGATTACATGAAAAATCTCACACAACCCCATCATCGTCAAGCAAGTCATGAAGGAATTACTCACTCCCGACGGTGAGCATCACGGAATTGTTGATTGAGAAGTGCTGGTGATGAAGATGCCGAAGAATTCCCCTCCTCGGAGCCGAATCAGCCCCCGCTCCGTCTCGTAAAACGCATTGAATCTTTCTTCCTTATTTTTTCTAGGGCAGAAGACATCCTATATCGGAAGATGGGCATCGGAGGCCTGCCAGGTGGCCCACAAGTCACTCTCGCATGCCCTAGGGGTAGTCGCGCCCTCATGGATTGTGGCCACCTGGTGGGTCTTCTATTGTTGGTTCCTTCACCAATATTATTTGTATATTTCAAAATAATATTCCGCCAGTTTTCAGCTCAATCTGAGAACTTATATTTGTGCACAAAAACAACAACATGGTAGTTCTGCTGAAAACAACGTCAGTCCGGGTTAGCTTCATTCAGATCATGCAAATTAGAGTCCAAAACAAGAGCAAAAGTGTATACGAAAAAGTAGATATATTTGAGTCGTATCAACTCTTGCAAGCTTAACTCATTGCTTGTTGATGACCCAAAAGTATGGGGGACCAATTGTAGTCCTTTCGATAAGTAAGAGTGTCGAACCCAATGAGGAGCAGAAGGAAATGATAAGCAGTTTTCAGCAAGGTATTCTCTCCAACTGCTGTAAGTAACAATGATAGATAGTTTTGTAGCAAGATAATTCATAACAAGTGACAAGTAGCAAAAGTAAAAAATGTGTATCAAGGTAGTCCAATCCTTATATATCAAATGACTGGCAAGGCAATTCTCTTATACGAAGCATATGCTCTCGAGAACACATGGAAATTTCTGTCTAGTCATGTTCATCATATTGAGTTGATTCACATTCGTTACTTTGATAATTTTATATGTGGGTGGACCTGTGATAAGATGTTGTTATTACTTGAACAAGAAACCCACTTATGATTACTCCCTCTCTCAAGAATCCGCAACCACAAAAAGAATTAAGATAAATCTAACCATAGCACGAAACATGTGGATCCAAATCATCCCCTTATGAAATAATGCATAAACTAGGGTTTAAGCTTCTGTCACTCTAGCAAACCATCATGTACTTATTACTCCACAATGCCTTCCCTTAGTCCCAAAATATGGTGAAGTGTCATGTATTCAACATTGACATGACACCACTAAAGGAAGCAACAACATACATATCATAAAAATATCAAACGAATACCAACTTCACATGATTACTTAAAACAAGACTTCTCCCATGTCGTTGAGAACAAAAGTAACTACTCACAAATCATCACCATGTTTAATATAAGAGGTGTAATAAATATGATAAAGGATCTGAAGATATTATCTTCCACCAAACAAACAAACAAGCATCAACTACTAGACGTAATCAACACTACTAATAACCCACATGTACCAATCTGAGGTTTTGAGACAAAGATTGAATACAAGAGATGAACTAGAGTTTGAGATGAGATGGCGCTAGTGAAGATGTTAATGAAGATTGGTGATATGTCTCCAACGTATCTATAATTTATGAAGTATTCATGCCATGTTTACAATAATTCTATATGATTTTGGTATGATTTTATTAGAACTAACCCAGACTGACATTGTTTTCAGCAGAACTACCGTGGTGTTGTTTTTGTGCAGAAATAAAAGTTCTCGAAATGAGATGAAAATTTACGGAGAATATTTTTGGAAAATATAAAAAAATATTGGAGCGAAGAGTCACTAGAGAAGAAGGCCGAGGAAGCCACAAGCCACAGGGGCGCCCCCCCTTGGGCGCGTCCCCCTGGCTTGTGACTTCCTTAGGAACCTTCTGGATGTGGGACCGACGCTAAAAATTCCAATAAATACTAAAACCCCCAGAAAGAAACCTATATCGGGATTTCCGCCGCCGCACGCCTCCAGAGTCACGAAAAACCAATCGGGAGCCCGTTCCGGCACCCTGCCAGAGGGGGAAACCATCACCGAAGGCCATCATCGTCATCCCGTCGCTCTCCAATACGAGGAGGGAGTAGTTCACCCTCAGGGCTGAGAGTATGTACCAGTAGCTATGTGTTTTATCTCTCTCTCTCTCTCTCGTGTTCTTGAGATGGCACGATCTTGATGTA
The DNA here is from genome assembly GCA_022496015.1 of Hordeum marinum. Classification (NCBI taxonomy): domain Eukaryota; kingdom Viridiplantae; phylum Streptophyta; class Magnoliopsida; order Poales; family Poaceae; genus Hordeum; species Hordeum marinum. The sequence goes on along the minus strand of CM039675.1, from coordinate 391,483,925 downwards.
CCACAAGCTTTATTGATATAGATTGAATCATATGGAGTTTTCCCCTCTCTATCTTCTTGTGATGAATTGAGTTTTCCCTTGAAGTTTTCTTGTCGGATTGAGTCTTTATGGATTTGAGAACACTTGATGTATGTCTTGCGATGGGATATCCGTGGTGACAATGGGATGTTCTATTGATCCACTTGATGTATGTTTTGGTGATCAACTTGCGGGTTCCGTGACCTTGGGAAATCTATGCATAGGGGTTGGCACACGTTTTTGTCTTGACTTTCCGGTAGAAACTTTGGGGCACTCTTTGAAGTTCTTTGTGTTGGATTGAACATGATGAATCTGAAATTGTGTGATGCATATCGTATAATCAAGCCCATGGGTACTTGTGGTGACATTGGAGTATCTAGGTGACATTAGGATTTTGGTTGATGTGTATCTTAAGGTGTTATTTTAGTACAAACTATAGGGTTGTTGGTGACACTTATAGGGATAGCGCATAAGATTGATCAGAAAAGATAACTTTGAGGTGGTTTCGTACCGTACAATTATTTCTTCGTTAGTTCTCCACTATTTGTGACTTTGGAGTGAACTCTTTGTCGCACGAGAGGTATTTACATATGATTCAACTATGCCAATATTGTTGAGAGAAATTGCACTAGTGAAAGTATGGACCCTAGGCCTTGTTTCCAAGCATTTATACAACATTTTGCTTGCTGTTTACTGTTTGTTACCTTGATTTTTTTATATGTTTAAGATTACAAAACCTATATCTACCATCCATATTACACTTGTATCACCATCTGTTCGCCGAACTAGTGCACCTATACAATTTACCATTGTATTAGGTGTGTTGGGGACACAAGATACTCTTTGTTATTTGGTTGCATGTTTTTTTGAGAGAGACCATCTTCATCCTACACCTCCCACAGATTGATAAACCTTAGGTCATCCACTTGAGGTAAAATTGCCACTGTCCTACAAAACTCTGCGCTTGGAGGCCCAACACGAGTCTACAATAAGAAGGTTGTGTAGTAGACATCAAGCTCTTTTCAGGCGCCGTTGTCGGGGAGGTGAGTGATTGAAGGTATATATTTGGGTCTTGCAATCAAATCTTTTAGTTTCTTGTTTTTCACTAGTTTGGTTTTATAAAAGAAAACTATAAAAAATGGAATTGAGGTTGCCTCATATGCTTCATCTATTTAATGTCTTTCATGAAAATGATGGAAAGGAAAATTGTGTTCAAGTGTTAGAAGAAGAAGTTATTAAAATGTTTGGCAATCTTTGAGTGATCAGCATGATTGCAATGTTGTTAGTATGAATTCTCTGAATATTCATGAAGCTAATGATATGCAAAGCCACAAGCTTGGGGATGCTATGTTTGATGAAGAAGATATTTTTAGTCCCCCAAGTTTTGATGAGCAAAACTATTATGATTATGACATGCCTCCTATCTATGATGATTATTGTGATGACACGTACGCTATAAAGAGTAATGAAAACCATGAAACTGGTCATCATGATTTTAATATTCAAAGTGGTTATGTCAATCAAGTGTCACATGATAGTTATTTTGTTGAGTTTGCTCCCACTATTATGAATGAGAAGAAGTTTGCTTATGTGGAGAGTGGTAAATTTTATATGGTTGTAGATCATGAAAATAATGCTTTATGTGCTGGTTATATTGTGGAATTCATTCATGATGCTACTGAAAATTATTATGAGGGAGGAACATATGCTTATGGGAATTGCAATAATATCAGGTTTCCTCTCTATGTGTTCAAAGTTTTGAAGTTGTGCTTGTTTTGCCTTCCTGTGCAAGTTGATTCTTGTTCCCATGATTTTTTTGCTCACAAAATCCCTATGCATAGGAAGTGGGTTAGACTTAAATGTGCTTGTCATGAGATTCATGATGCTCTTTTGCATGTTTCAAATATTATTCCTAAACGAGCATCATTGAAATCATCATGCCAAGCTAAAAGGCATTAAAGAAAAGCGCTTGTTGGGAGACAACCCAACACTTTTACTTTCTTTTTTGACGTTTTAACATGATTAAGATACTTAAGTAATCATGTTTTGTGTCTTTTATTCCAATAAAGTGCCAAGTAAAGCCTTTCGGATAGTATGGAAACTTGTTTTTCTGATTCTGTGCAAAAACAGAAAGTTTTGCGTCGAGTATATGAATTATCTGATTTTACTGGAGCATGAAAAATTATGAAATTTTTACACAACATTTATATGCAAATTCCTTGAGTTTTTATAATTTTTCAGAATTTTTAGATTCAGGGAAGTATGGTGATCATTCAGATCTTTACAAACTGTTCTGTTTTTGACAGATTATGTTCTGCATGCATAGTTTGCTTGTTTCAAGTGTTCCTATAACTTATATTGAGTAATATAAATTGTGGGAATGATGTAATACATTAGGTATCATGTGTTAATAATTATGAATCTTTTCTTGACAGTACCTAAGTGAATTATTTATCTCTACTACACTAACCCTTCTCACGAAGTTCTGTTAAGTTTATGTGATTGAAGTTTTCAAGTTTTGGGTGAGACACCGATATGAGGAGAATAAGGAGTTACAAGAACCTAAGATTGGGGATTCCTAAGGAACCCCAAAGGTAATATTAAAGGAAGACTCAAGCGTCTAAGCTTGGGGATGCCCCTGAAGGCATCCCCTATTTCGTCTTCAACACTTTCGGTATATCTTACTTGGAGCTATATTTTTATCCGTCATATAATATGAGTTTTTCTTGGAGAATCATTTTATTTTGTTGTTCTCTGTTATGTGTTATTTATAATCTTGTTTTTCAATAAAAGTTCCAAGTATTGCCTTAGGATGCTTGCATTGCATGTTTTGATGTGTGATGTGTAAAAAATAGAAACTTTGGCTGTAGTGTTTGAATTTTCATATTTTACCGAAACGTGGAAAGTTTCTGAAAATTTTTAAAAGTGATTTCATTTAAATTTATATCATTTCCTAAAAAATTATAATTTTTTGTGTTACATAAGTACATTGTTTTCATAAATTGCTACAGACTGTTTTGTTCAGACAGATTGCTGCCATAGTTTTGTTATCTACTTATCCTATAGTTTCCATAGCCTATATTGGTAGATATAAATTTTGGAAATGATGGTATAAAGTACCTAATGTTTGAAAATTATTAGTCAACCTGTCTTGGCAGTACATAAAGAGCTGATTTATTATTATGTGTACTAACCTATCTCACGAGTTCTTTTCGAGTTTTGTGTGGATGAAGCTTTTGAGAATAGGTGAAATCATGATATGAGAGGATTGAACGATATACAAAAGCTCAATCTTGGGGATGCCCAAGGCACCCCAAGTAAATATTTCAAGAAGTCTCAAGCATCTAAGCTTGGGTATGCTATGCATCCCACCTGTCTTCATCAACAATTATCGGTTAGCCTATGTTGAGCCTAAATTTTTATTCGTTCACATGATATGTGCTACTCTTGGAGTGCTATTTTTTTCTTTCACTCGCTGTTTAATAAAATTCTTAAGATATGAAAATATTCATTAAGAAGAGAGAGTCCTCACATAGCTACTTAATTGTTTGACTACTCATTGATATTCACTTATATCTTTTGTGAGTAGCTTGTCATTTCCTCTCATGCTTCACTTATACCTTTTTGAGGGATAAATCTTTTATGCTCATGTGCTTCATTTAAAATTGTTTGAGCTTGTCAATAATCAATAGCAACATATGAAACTAGTCCCAAAGTGATTGATATCCAAGGATAATATAATAAAAACTTTCATGAAGATCATTGGACAAATTAAACTTGATTCTTTGTAATAGTTTTGAAACATGATGATAGTAATATGTGAGTCATGTTAGTAAGTAATTATGCTTTAGTAGGAATAGTGGTGTTAAGGTTTGTGATTCCCTATGCAAGTACGAAAGTCAATAGTTATGCAATGAAGTTACATCCTACTTGTGGTGCATTATTCGATGTTAGTTATGATCCAATGCTCACTTATGTGATTTTTTGTTCCTTGGTTTGGTTGCTTCCCAATCTATTTGCTAGCCTTAATTTGTACTAAGTAGAAATACTACTTGTGCATCCAAAATCCAAAAACCAAGTTTTTCCTTATGAGTCCACCATACCTACCTATATGCGGTATTTCCATGCCGTTCCAGGAAAATTTGCATGTGCCATCTCTAAATTTTCAAAATAAATTTTCTCTTTTGTGTGCTTGTACCACTCATGAAACGGTGGGGAGTATCCGATATTTTTCCATTCTAGGTGTCTTATTCTCACGATATGTGTTGATTCACTATCATTCACGAGAAAGTGGCTCGTATTCGGGATGCCCTATCCCATGCTCAAAAATCAAAACAAAAAATAATGAAACAAAACTCCCCCAGGATTGTTGTTTGCATGGACGGTACCCGTGGATTCGGCTCGCCATGGAATGTGATTGATCGATGGAGGGGGAGTAAAAACTTTACCATTGTAACATCCCAAAATTCTAAATTTTGGAATGTTATAGTAAATAAATAAGTGGGATTGTTTGCTTGAATGTTGTGTGATTGATTGTGTGAAATTGGGTGGAATTTTGAAACTTCTGAAATTTTAATGAGGGGGAATAAAATGACTTTCCCCAAATTTTCTATTTCGAATCCCTATTCAATTTTGAGTTCGAATTTCAAAACCCTCTTATAAAAAAATCAAATGAGAGGAGGTAAATGACACTCAAAAATCAGATACAATGTTTGATTCCAATTTTAAAATAAAAACTATTTGCCATTTATTTGAAATTCAAGTTTCTTTTTCATTTTGGAGTTATTGCAAAAAATAATATATTTTTTAAATTATTTTATTCGGCCTTGAAAATATGTTTATGTTTTAGGAAAAAAAATTCTTAAAATTTTGATATATAATATGCCTATATAAAATGTTTGTCTATTTTTGTTTATTTGTTTTTGTTTGCTGTTTTTAAAAGAAGAAAAAACAGGAAACACTGTTCATTCGAAACAAAAAAAATTGCAGCTTGCCGCTGGCCTTATGTGCGGCCGACCGAAGCCCATGTGGCTCCTCTTCTTTTCTCTTTTTCCTCTTTTTGTCTACGATTTTAGTCCCACCTCGCTCAGCTTTAGACCTTTGCACCTCCTTTCTACCTATAAATATAGACTCATAGGTGCATTCAAAAAAAATCATCCAGCTCGGGTTAAACCGATCTTTTGGTTTGACTAGTTTTATTAAATAAAAATATTTTCTTCTCTTCGGCGGGATTTCTCGAAGTCGTCTCTATGTTGGAATTATTTCTTACTCTGCATTCTAAAGGTATTTTCTTCGTATTTTCTTTTATACTCCTGTAGTTTAATATCCATAGACTAGTATTTCTATACTAGTATACGGTAGAGTAATTAGATTATTAATTAGTGCACGTATTTACACATTAGTATTAGAATTCTTTTAGACATAGTACTTTTTCTTTCGTAAAACAGCTTGGTCCTGATTTTTCAAATAGCCATAACTTTTTACTCATTCACTCAAATTAGATGAAACCAACGCCTAGATTTTCGTCTTGACTTCACCTATCACATCAACTTTTTTCAAATTTTCAAATTTCGAAATTTATTCAGATTTATATTCAAACTTCATTTGATCATATCTTTTTATCCGTACCTCCGTTTTCGATGAATCCAATTGCGTCGGATTCGTGTCGAAGTAATCTTTCCGTTCACATCATTAGTGTTATAGTTTAAACATATAATTTTGATCTTGCTCATACTTCTCTATTAGTCCCCAAAATGTGTTCACACACCGTAGTAAGCTAAGTCAATACCATATTGAATTGCTTATAACTTTTGATCCGTCATTTTGAACCTAGTAATTCTTTTTTATACACGTAATCATTAGTTTCAATCTTTGAACCTTTCAAATTTGAGCAATTCAATTTGAATCCGAACCTTCATTTGATCATATCTTGCAAACTGTAACACCTTTTCAATTGATTCATTTTGCCCCTAAATACTCTTGTCATATATTTCTATTCATAACCATCGTACTTCGGTTCAACTTCTTTTGACCTTTGTGAATTCAGATTCAATTCATACTTGAATTTACAGTTCAACTTCTTTTGACCTTTTCAACTAAATTCTTTCTACAAATAAATTCTTATGTCTTATACTATTTGTCAAACAACGTTCATGTTGTTCTCCCATACTTTGGATCGTCTTTCGTAGTCTATCCAACCTAAGCTTATATAGCAATAGTTCATCATCCATTAACTCTTTTGAGTTGATTCCTTCACTTTCACTTTACAACACAGCTAGAACCTATCTTTTCTTATTTAACCTTAGTATGTTGTTATTTTCGCACGAAGACATGTTTTGTTCTTGCGTTTTTTGGTTCTTTGTTTTGGCATGAATGTTTATTGAATGTTATTTGCTTACGATAGATTTCTCGGAGTGTGACGAGTAGAATTATCCAGATTGAGAGAGCGACTATCTTCATCAAGTAATACCAGGCAAGTCACTTTGATCATGTTTACCCATGTTTTTATTGCATTAGTTCTACCATCTCCACATTTGTATGCAAAGTAGGTAATTTGGAAATTTGGTTACTTGATGTAGTATCATGTGGTAGGCACCCCTCAACCCCTTTGACACTTTGGTCCTGGGAAACGTTGATTTAATTTTGCTATGCTATTAGTAGACGGGGTTGGTTGTGTGATTCATGAGAGTTGTGAGATAATAATTACAAGACCTACATGATGATCAAGACTTCAAGACTCCAAGTTTTCAACATACCTCTGGGTGGATGATGGTTGAACGGCGCCCTGGAGAAGCCAGTGGTTAGCCTAGGTGTTGCTGGAGAAGTGCCAGTATTTCCGTGGATAGGTCCACCCAGGAACAAAGAGATGGATGGATGCTTCAAGACCCAAGGCTTACCTGCACAGCCACAAGCCATTATGGGCTCTGGCTTGGTTGGATATTGTGGTGACCCTGGGCAGGCGATGCTACGAGATGTAGAAGAACTGTAGGAAAGGATGGGCACCGACAGAGTCTCAGAGGAACCCCTTAGAAGACCATGTTTTGATCATCCGTTCCTCAAACACCCTGAAGTGCGAGGAATCCAACGGAGGCGATCAAATCTTGTGGGGAACATGTGCAAAACTCTACAGAGTACTCAAACCTAATCGATTAGCCGTGTCCACGGTCATGGACAACTTGAGCCAAAGGAACTGAAACCATCTGGAATTCTCAACATGAAGAATTATAATGATGTGGGTATTAATGACAACTTGGGTATGAGAATTGGTTGGTGGAACCATCTCATTAATCAACCAACATCGTAGTAATAACTTCTGTTTTGCCCTCTCTCGTTGTAGGAAAAATTTGCTTTACGCTAAAAGAACTTATTTCCCCACCTGCCATATATGCATGTAGAATAGATGATTAATTTTTCACCCCCTCTTTTGTGACTTGCCGGCATATTCAAAATGCTGACCTACACGGCTGCAACGTCTCATGGTGCAGATACTCTTCTTCGACGAGTAAGAGTACGATTCAGGGTTACAGTCTACACTCAACCTACCGTTGGTGTTTATTGGGACTCCACTCCCGTTGACTGTTTCCGCTGAGATTATAAGGTATATATCAGTTTTACGTTAATTACATGTGATTGCACTTTGATATATACATTGATGTACTGTGTGTGCCGGCATACTGATCCAGGGATGGCACAGAACACACAGAGGCTTGACCTTTCCACGTCGGGTCGCTACAACCTTTCTATTTGGGAACCGCCTATAATGTATCTAGCATGGAAAGTATTGTGAGCTACTTTATTGTTTTCGTTGACAGGAAAAACATGCCACTCAAAATATTTTTCTCTCTCAATTTAAACCTTGAGCTCTGGCACCTATACAAATCCCTACTTCCCTCTGCGAAGGGCCTATCTATTTACTTTATGCAATTTTTATCTTTGCTTTGAGTCTCCAGCTTCTCTTATAAGCACCAACTAGGGGCACTATGATCGTACTTGAGCATTGGGAAAAGCTAATATTTGAGTGTGTTTCATGAATGGATCATTGATTGAGCATGACGGGCTAGGGATAACTTTCTTTAGTGTTGATATTTTGAAAGACATGGTTGCTTGTTGACATGCTTGAGTATTGAAATCATTATGTTAAAACTAGACAATTGCTTTGAATCATTTACAAGTCCAAATGTCCATGCTATACAAAGAAGAAAAGAATATGATGAACATGTTGGGTAGCATTTGTTGGGAGACGTAGTAGTAAATCAAAAAAATTCCTACGTGTTCACCAAGATCTATCTATGGAGAAACCAGCACCGAGTAAGGGGAGAGTGCATCTTCATACCTTTGAAGATCGCTAAGCGGAAGCGTTGCAAGAATGCGATTGGTGGAGTCGTACTCGTAGTGATTCAGATCGCGGTGGACTCCGATCTTAGCGCCGAACAATGGCGCCTCCGCGTTATACACACGTGCAGCCCGGTGACGTCTCCTACGCCTTGATCTAGCAATAAGGAAGGAGAGGTTGAGGGAGAGCTCCGGTAGCACGATGGCGTGGTGATGATGGAGCAGCATGGTCTCCGGCAGGGCTTCGCCTAGCACCACGGAGAACGAGGAGTAGGAGAAGTAGGGCTGCGCTCAGAGGGAGAGAGAGTCGTGTCTCAAATAGCCCGAAGGGATCCACTATATATAGGAGGAGGAGGAGGGAGGGCTGCACCCTAGGGTTTCCACCCTAGGGGCCGGCGACAGCCCTAGATAGGGCTTGGTGCGGCAGCCAAGGGAGAGGGAAGAGGGGTGCGGCTGCCCTAGCCGCCCTAGGGTGGGCCTAGGGCCCATCTGGGATAGGGTTTACCCCCCTCTCTCCTTTGCTGCGCCTTGGGCCAGGTGGGAGGGGCGCACCAGCCCACCTAGGGGCTGGTTCCCTCCACCTTCGGTGCATGCAGCTCTCCGGGGCCCGTGGCCCCTCTTGGTGGACCCCCGGAACCCTTCCGGTGGTCCCGTTACGTTACCGGTGACGCCAGAAACATTTCCGATAACCAAAACCTCACTTCCTATATATCAATCTTTGTCTCCAAACCATTCCGGAACTCCTCGTGACATTCGGGATCTCATACGGGACTCCGAACAACCTTCGGTAACCACGTACACTATTTCCCTATAACCCTAGTGTCATCGAACCTTAAGTGTGTAGACCCTACGGGTTTGGGAGGCACGTAGACATGACCGAGACACCTCTCCGGTCAATAACCAACAGAGGGATCTAGATACCCATGTTGGCTCCCACATGCTCTATGATGATCTCATCGGATGAACCACGATGTCGAGGATTCAATCAATCCCGTATGCAATTCCCTTTGTCTACCGGTATGATACTTGCCCGAGATTCGATCGTCGGTATCCCTATACCTTGTTCAATCTCGTTACTGGCAAGTCTCTTTACTTGTTCCGTAATACATCATCCCGTGGCTAAATCCTCAGTCACATTGAGCTCATTATGATGATGTCTTACCGAGTAGGACCAAAGATACCTCTCCGTCATACGGAGTGACAAATCCCAGTCTCGATTCCTGCTAACCCAACGAACACTTTCGGAGGTACCCGTAGTGCACCTTTATAGCCACCCAGTTACGTTGTGACGTTTGGCACACCCAAAGCATTCCTACGGTATCCGGGAGTTGCACAATCTCATGGTCTAAGGAAACGATACTTGACATTAGAAAAGCTTTAGCAGATGAACTACACGATCTTGTGCTATGCTTAGGATTGGGTCTTGTCCATCACATCATTCTCCTAATGATGTGATCCCATTATCAACGACATCCAATGTCCATGGTCATGAAACCATGACCATCTATTGATCAACGAGCTAGCCAACTAGAGGCTCACTAGGGACATGTTGTGGTCTATGTATTCACACATGCATTACAGTTTCTGATTAACACAATTATAGCATGAACAATAGACAATTATCATGAACAAGGAAATACAATAATAACCATTTTATTATTGCCTCTAGGGCATATTTCCAACAGTCTCCCACTTGCACTAGAGTCAATAATCTAGTTAAATTGTGATGAATCAAACACCCATAGCATTCTAGTGTTGATCATGTTTTGCTCGTGAGAGAGGTTTAGTCAACGAATCTGTGACATTCAGATCTGTATGTACTTTAAAAATATCTATATCCCCCTCCTGAATGTAATCACGGATGGAGTTGAAGCGGCGCTTGATGTGTGTTGTCTTCTTGTGAAACCTGGGCTCCTTCGCAAGGGCAATAGCTCCAGTCTTGTCACATAATCGAGTCATCGGGCCCGACGCATTGGGAATCACTCATAGGTCGGTGATGAACTCCTTCCTTAGCTGCTTCCGAAGCAGCTATGTACTCTGCTTCACATGTAGATGCCGCCACGATGCTTTGCTTGCTGCTGCACCAGCTGACTGCCCCTCCGTTCAAAATATACACGTATCCGGTTTGCGACTTGGAGTCGTTCGGATCTGTGTCGAAGCTAGCATCGATGTAACCCTTTATGACAAGCTCTTCGACACCTCCATATACGAGAAACATGTCATTTGTCCTTTTTAGGTACTTCAGGATATTCTTGACCGCTGTCCAGTGTTCCGCTCCGGGATCACTTTGGTACCTCCCTACCAAACTTATGGCAAGGTTCACATCAGGTCTGGTACACAGCATGGCATACATAATAGAGCCTATGCTGAAGCATAGGGGATGACACTCATCTCTTCTCTATCCTTTGCCGTGGTCATGCATTGAGTCATACTCAATCTCACACCCTGTAGCACAGGCAAGAACCCCTTCTTGGACTGATCCATATTGAACTTCTTCAATATCTTTTCAAGGTATGTGCTTTGTGAAAGACCTATGAGGCGTTTCGATCTATCTCTATAGATCTTAATACCTAATATGTAAGCAGCTTCTCCAAGGTCCTTCATTGAAAAACATTTATTCAAGTAGGCCTTTAAACTTTCCAAAAGTTCTATATCATTTCCCATTATCAGTATGTCATCCACATATAATATGAGAAATGCTACAGAGCTCCCACTCACTTTCTTGTAAATACAGGGTTCTCCATAAACCTGTACAAACCCAAATGCTTTAATCACCTCATTAAAGTGAATGTTCCAACTCCGAGATGCTTGCACCAGACCATAGATGGAGCGCTGGAGCTTGCATACTTTGTTAGCATCTTTAGAATCGACAAAACCTTCCGGCTGCATCATATATAGTTCTTCCTTAAGGAAGCCATTAAGGAATGCCGTTTTGACGTCCATTTGCCCGATCTCATAATCATAAAATGCGGCAATTACTAACATGATTCGGACAGACTTCAGCATCGCTGCGGGTGAGAAAGTCTCATCGTAGTCAACTCCTTGAACTTGTCGATAACCCTTAGTGACAAGTCGAGCCTTATAGACGGTCACATTATCATCCGCGTCAGTCTTCTTCCTAAAGATCCATTTATTTTCAATGGCTCGCTTATCATCGGGCAAGTCCACCAAAGTCCATACTTTGTTCTCATACATGGGTCCTATCTCGGATTTCATGGCTTCAAGCCATTTGTTGGAATCCGGGCCCACCATCGCTTCTTTATAATTCGAAGGTTCACCGTTGTCCAACAACATGATCTCCAGGACAGGGTTGGCATACCACTCTGGTGCAGAATGTGTCCTAGTGGACCTTCGACGTTCAATAGTAACTTGATCTGAAGTTTCATGATCATCATTAACTTCCTCTCTAGCCGGTGTAGGCTCCATAGAAACAACTTCCTGTGCTGTGCTACTCTCCGGTTCGAGTGGAGGTACAATTACCTCATCAAGTTCTATTTTCCTCCCACTTACTTCTTTTGACAGAAACTCTTTCTCGAGAAAGGATCCATTCTTGGCAACAAAGACTTTGCCTTCGGATCTAAGGTAGAAGGTATACCCAATAGTCTCTTTGGGATATCCTATGAAGACACATTTTTCCGCTTTGGGTTCGAGCTTCTCAGGTTGAAGTTTCTTCACATAAGCATCGCATCCCCAAACTTTTAGAAATGACAGCTTAGGTTTCTTTCCAAACCATAATTCATACGGTGTCGTCTAAGCGGAATTTGACGGTGCCCTATTTAAAGTGAATGCGACAGTCTCTAATGCATATCCCCAAAATGATAGCGGTAAGTCGGTAAGAGACATCATAGATCGCACCATATCCAATAGAGTGCGATTACGACGTTCAGACACACCATTTTGCTGAGGTGTGCCAGGCGGCGTGAGTTGTGAAACAATTCCACATTTCCTTAGGTGCGTGCCAAACTCGTGACTCAAATATTCTCTGCCACGATCAGATCGTAGGCACTTTATTTTCCTGTCACGTTGATTCTCTACCTCACTCTGAAATTCCTTGAACCTTTCAAAGGTTTGAGACTTGTGTTTCATTAAGTAGACATGCCCATATCTTCTCAAGTCATCAGTGAGGGTGAGAACATAACGGTAGCCACGGCGAGCTTCGACGCTCATTGGACCGCATACATCGATATGTATTGTTTCCAACAAGTCAGTTGCTCACTCCATTGTTCCGAATAACGAAGTCTTGGTCATCTTGCCCATGAGGCATGGTTCGCACGTGTCAAATGATTCAAAATCAAGAGACTCCCAAAGTCCATCAGCATGGAGCTTCTTCATGCATTTGACACCAATATGACCAAGGCGGCAGTGCCACATGTAAGTGGGACTATCGTTATCAACCTTACACTTTTTGGTACTCACACTATGGACATGTGTAACAGCACGTTCGAGATTCATCAAAAATAAACCATTGACCAGCGGGGCATGACCATAAAACATTTCTCTCATATAAATAGAACAACCATTATTCTCAGATTTAAATGAGTAGCCATCTCGCATCAAGCGAGATCCAGATACAATGTTCATGCTCAAAGCTGGTACTAAATAACAATTATTGAGGTTTAAAACTAATCCCGAAGGTAGATGTAGAGGTAGCGTGCCGACGGCGATCACATCGACCTTGGAACCATTCCCGACGCGCATCGTCACCTCGTCCTTTGCTAGCCTCCGCTTATTCCGCAGCTCCTGCTTGGAGTTACAAATGTGAGCAACTTCACCGGTATCAAATACCCAGGAGCTACTACGAGCGCTGGTTAGGTACACATCAATAACAAGTATATCACATATACCTTTAACGTTGCCGGCCTTCTTATCCGCTAAGTACTTGGGGCAGTTCCGCTTCCAGTGACCCGTATCCTTGCAATAAAAGCTCTCAGTCTCAGGCTTGGGTCCATTCTTGTTCTTCTTCCCGGCAACTTGCTTATCGGGCACGGCAACAGCTTTGCCGTCCTTCTTGAAGTTCTTATTACCCTTGCCTTTCTTGAAACTAGTGGTCTTATTCACCATCAACACTTGATGCTCCTTTTTTTTATCTCGATCTCCGCTGATTTGAGCATCGAGTACAACTTAGGAATGGACTTCTCCATACCCTACATGTTGTAGTTCATCACAAAGCTCTTGTAGCTAGGTGGGAGTGATTGGAGGATTCTATCAATAACCGAGTCATCCCATAATACCGCCGAATCAAGATAAGACTAGTAGTGGTAAGCAAATTAACAAGATCGACGCCCACAACAACTTTGTGTTCTACTCGTGCATAGATTCTATGCATAGACCTAGCTCATGATGCCACTGTTGGGAGACGTAGTAGTAAATCAAAAAAATTCCTACGTGTTCACCAAGATCTATCTACGGAGAAACCAACAACAAGTAAGGGGAGAGTGCATCTTTATACCTTTGAAGATTGCTAAGCAGAAGCATTGCAAGAACACGGTTGATGGAGTCATACTCGTAGCGATTCAAATCGTGGTGGACTCCGATCTTAGCGTCGAACAACGGCGCCTCCGCGTTCAACACACGTGCAGCCCGGTGACGTCTCCTACGCCTTGATCCATCAAGGAGGAAGGGGAGGTTGAGGGAGATCTCCGGCAGCATGACGGTGTGGTGACGGTGGAGCAGCATGGTCTCCAATAGGGCTTCGCCAAGCACCGCGGAGAATGAGCAGTAGGAGAAGTAGGGCTGCGCCGAGAGGGAGAGAGAGTCGTGTCTCAAACAGCCCCAAGGGCTCCACTATATATAGGAGGAGGAGGAGTGAGGGCTGTACCCTAGGGTTTCCACCCTAGGGGCCGGCGGCAGCCCTAGATGGGGCTTGGTGCGGCGTCCAAGGGAGAGGGGAGAGGGGTGCGGCTTCCCTAGCCGCCCTAGGGTGAGCCTAGGGGCCATCTGGGCTAGGGTTTGCCCCCTTCTCTCCTTTGCTGCGCCTTGGGCCAGGTGGGAGGGGTGCACCAGCCCACCTAGGGGCTGGTTACCTCCACCTTCGGTGCATGCAGCTCTTCGGGGCCCGGGGCCCCTCCCGGTGGACCCCCGGAATACTTCCGGTGGTCCCGGTACATTACCGGTGACGCCCAAAACATTTCCGGTAACCAAAACCTCACTTCCTATATATCAATATTTGTCTCCGGACCATTCCGGAACCTCTCGTGACGTTCGGGATCTCATCCGGGACTCCGAACAACCTTCGGTAACCACGTACACTATTTCCCTATAACCCTAGCGTCATCGAACCATAAGTGTGTAGACCCTACGGGTTCGGGAGGCACGTAGACATGACCGAGACACCTCTCCGGTCAATAACCAACAGCAGGATCTGGATATCCATGTTGGCTCCCACATGCTCCACGATGATCTCATCGGATGAACCACGATGTCGGGGATTCAATCAATCCCGTATGCAATTCCCTTTGTCTACCGGTATGATACTTGCCCGAGATTCGATCGTTGGTATCCCTATACCTTGTTCAATCTCGTTATCGGCAAGTCTCTTTACTCGTTCCATATTACTTCATCCCGTGGCTAACTCCTTAGTCACATTGAGCTCATTATGATGATGTCTTACCAAGTGGGCTCAGAGATACCTCTCCGTCATACGGAGTGCCAAATCCCAGTCTCGATTCGTGCCAACCCAACAAACACTTTCAGATATACCCCTAGTGCACCTTTATAGCCACCCAGTTACGTTGTGACGTTTGGAACACCCAAAGCATTCCTACGGTATCCGGGAGTTACACAATCTCATGGTCTAAGGAAACGATACTTGACATTAGAAAAGCTTTAGCAGACGAACTACACAATCTTGTGATATGCTTAGGATTGGGTCTTGTCCATCACATCATTCTCCTAATGATGTGATCCCGTTATCAATGACATCCAATGTCCATGGTCATGAAACCTTGACCATCTATTGATCAACAAGCTAGCCAACTAGTGGCTCACTAGGGACATGTTGTGGTCTATGTATTCACACATGCGTTACGATTTCCGGTTAACACAATTATGGCATGAACAATAGACAATTATCATGAACTAGGAAATACAATAATAACCATTTTATTATTGCCTCTAGGGCATATTTCCAACAGCATTCACACTTCATAAATTATTTCTTTTATTATTTACCTACTCGAGGAGGAGCAGGAATTAAGATTGGGGATGCTGATACGTCTCCAACGTATCTATAATTTATGAAGTATTAATGCCATGTTTACAATAATTCTATATGATTTTGGTATGATTTTATTAGAAGTAACGCGGATTGACACTGTTTTCAGTAGAACTGTAGTGGTGTTGTTTTTGTGCAGAAATAAAAGTTCTCAGAATGCGCTGAAAATTTATGGAGGATATCTTTTGAAAATATAAAAAATACTGGAGCAAACAGTCACCAGAGAGGAAGGTTGAGGAAGCCACAAGCCACAAGGGCGCCCCCCTAGGGCACGTCCCCTGGCTTGTGACTTCCTCGGGAACCTTCTGGACGTGGGACCGACGCCAAAAATTCCTACAAATACTTAAAACCCCAGAAAGAAACCTAGATCAGGAGTTCCGCCACCGCAAGCCTCCAATCGGGAGCCCGTTCCGGCACCCTATCGGAGGGGGAAACCATCACCGGAGGCCATCTTCATCATCCCATCACTCTCCATGACAAGGAGGGAGTAGTTCACCCTTGGGGCTGAGGGTATGTACCAGTAGCTATGTGTTTGATCTCTCTCTCTCTCTCTCGTGTTCTTGAGATGGCACAATCTTGATGTACCGCGAGCTTTTTTGATATAGATTGAATCATATGGAGTTTCCCCCTCTCTATCTTCTTGTGATGAATTGAGTTTTCCCTTGAAGTTTTCTTATCGGAATGAGTCTTTAAGGATTTGAGAACACTTGATGTATGTCTTGCGATGGGATATCCATGGTGACAATGGGATGTTCTATTGATCCACTTGATGTATGTTTTGGTGATCAACTTGTGGGTTCCGTGACCTTGGGAATCTATGTTGGGGAACGTTGCATGGGAAACAAAAAAATTCCTACGCACATGCAAGATCTATCCATGGTGATGAGCATCTACGAGGGGGAGAGTGGATCTACATATCCTTGTAGATCGCTAAGCAGGAAGTATTAAGAAACCAAGTGGCATGAGTTGCGAATCAATTTTCACATTGTCTAAAGTTGTATGCCAAACTCGTAACTCAGATATTTATCTCCATGATCATATCATAGACATTTTTATCTTCTTGTCACGATGATCTTAAACTTCACTTTGAATTTGCTTGAACTTTTAAAATGATTCGGAAGTAAATATACTCATATATACTCAAATCATTAGTGAAGGTAAGAAAAATAACGATATCCACTGCATGCTACAACACTCATTGGATCGCATACATCAACATGTATTATTTCCAATAAGTTACTAGCCTGCTCCATCATACTGAAAACGGGGTCTGTAGCCATCTTTCCCAAGAGGCATGGTTCGCATGTCTCAACCGATTCAAAACCGAATGAGTCCAAAGATCCATCAACATGGAGTTTCTTCATGTGATTTATACCAATATGACATTTAGCGGCAGTGCCAAAAGTATGTGGTACTATCATTATTAACTTTGTATCTTTTGGCATCAATGTTATGAAGATGTGTATTACTACGATCAAGATTCAACAAACCATTCTCACTGGGTGCATGACCATTGAAGGTATTATTCATGTAAACAGAATAACCATTATTCTCTAACTTAAATGAGTAACCATGTTGCAATAACCACGATCCAATCATGTTCATGATTGACGCAAACACCAAATAACATTTATTTAGGTTTGTCACTAATCCTGAAGGTAGAGAGATCGTGTGATGTTGATCACATCAACCTTGGAAACATTTCCAACACACATCATCACCTCACACTTAGCTAGTCTCCGTTTATTCCGTAGCCTTTATTTTGAGTTACTAACATTTAGAAACCGAACCGGTATCCAATACCCAGGTGCTACTAGGAATACTAGTAAGGTACACATTAATAACACGTATATCAACTCTACTTCTGTCGACGCTGCCAGCCTTCTTATCTACCAAGTATCTAGGGTTGTTCTGCTTCAGCGACCGCTCTCCTCATAATAGAAGCACTTAGTCTTGGGTTTGGGTTCAGCTTTGGGTTGCTTCACTGGAGCAGCAACTGAGTTGCCATCCATGAAGTTTCACATCTTTCCCTTGCCCTTCTCAAAACTAGTGGTTTTACTAACCATCAACACTTGATGCTCCTTTTTGATTTCTACCTTCGCGGTTTCAAACATTGCAAACAGCTCAGGGATAATTATTTCCATCCATGGCATTTTACAGTTCATCACCAAGTTCTAGTAGCTTAGTGACAGTGACTTAGAGAGCTATATCAATCACTATCTTATCTGGAAGATCAACTCCCACTCGATTCAAGCGATTGTAGCACCTAGACAATCTGAGCACATACTCAACGATTAAGCTATTCTCCTTCATCTTCCAGGCAAAGAATCTTGTTGGAGATCTCATATCTCACAACACGGGCACGAGCCTGAGATCCCAATTTCAGCTCTTAGAACATCTCATATGTTTCGTGATGTTCAAAACGTTTTGGAGCCTCAATTCTAAGCCGTAATGCATGACGCACGTAACTATCAAGTAGTCATCAGAACGTACCTGTCAGATGTTCACAACATCTACAGATGACACTAGAGGGGGTGGCGCACCGAGCGGTGCATTAAGGATATAAGCCTTCTGTGCAGCAATGAGGACAATCCTCACATCATGGACCCAGTCTGCAATATTGCTAACATTATCTTTCAACTCTATTTCTCTAGGAACATATAAAAATTCAAGGGAGCTATAGCGTGAGCTACAACATAATTTGCAAAGACACTACTGACTATGTTCATGATAATGAGTTCAACTAATCATATTACTTAAGAACTCCCACTCAAATTGACATCCCTCCAGTCATTCGAGTGATACATGATCCAAATTCATCAACTCAAGTCCGATCATCATGTGAGTTAAGGTGGTTTCAATGGTGAACATCATCATGTTGATCATATCTACTATATGACTCATGTTTGACCTTTCAGTCTCTTGTGTTTCGAGGCCATGTCTATACATGCTAGGCTCATCAAGTTTAACCCGAGTGTTCCGCATGCGCAACACTGGCTTGCACATGTTTTATGTGAACGTAGAGTCTATCACACCCGATCATCATGTGGTGTCTTGACACGATGAACTTTCGCAACAGTGCACACTCGGGGAGAACACAATTTATCTTGAAATTTAAGTGAGGGATCACCTTATAATTCTATCGTCGTCCTAAGCAAAACAAGGTGCATAAAGGGATTAACATCACATGCAAATCATAAGTGACATGATATGGCCATGAACTTGTGCTTTTGATCTCCATCTTGAAAGCACCTGCATGATCTCAATCGTCACCGGCATGACACCATGATCTCCATCATCATGATCTCCATCATTGTGTCGCCATCGGGGTTGTCACGCCCACCATGCTCATACTACTATAGCTACCGTTTAGCTATAAAGTAAAGCATTACATAGCGCTTAATGATTGACATGCAGGTCATACAATAATTAAAGACAACCCTATGGCTCCTGCCAGTTGCCGTACTCATCGACATGCAAGTCATGATATTCTATACAAAACATGATCATCTCATACATCACATATATCTCATCATGTAATTGGCCATATCACATCACAACATACCCTGCAAAAACAAGTTAGACATCCTCTAATTGTTGTTGCATGTTTTACGTGGCTGCTACGGGTATCTAGCAAGAACAATTCTCACCTACGCAAAACCACAACGATGATACATAAGTTGCTTTTCAACCTTCTCAAGGACCGCCTTTGTCGAATCCGATCCAACTAAAGTAGGAGAAACAGACACCCGCCAGCCATCTTTGTGCAACGAAGTTACACGTCAGTCGATGGAAGCGGTCTCTCGTAAGCGTACGAGTAAGGTTGGTCCGGGCCGCTTCATCCCACAATACCGCTGAACCAAAACATGACCAAGGGAGGAAGCAATCTAAGCATCAACGCCCACAAACTCTTTGTGTTCTCTCATCTACACATAGACCTAGCTCATGATGCCACTGTTGGAGAACTTTGCATGGGAAACAAAAAAATTCCTACGCACACACAAGATCTATCCATGGTGATGAGCATCTACGAGGGGGAGAGTGGATGTACATACCCTTGTAGATCGCTAAGCGGGAAGCGTTAAGAAATGCGGTTGATGTAGTCGAACGTCTTCACGATCCAAATCTCCGAGCGTCCCGCGATCCCATTACGATCCATTCCGAGATCCAATCACGATCCGTCCCGCGATCTCATCACGATCCATCCCGCGATCCAATCATGAATCATCTCACGATCTTGATCACGGTCCTTCTGATCTAGTGCCGAACGGACGACACCTCCGCAATCAGCACACGTACAGCTCGATGACGATCTCTGCCTTCTTGATCCAGCAAGAGGGAGTGAACAGGTAGATGAGTTCTCTGGCAGCGCGACGGTGTTGCGGTGATGGTGGTGGAGCTATTCCAGCAGGGCTTCGCCGAAGCACCGCTAAAAACCGATCTAGAGGAGAAATTGCGATCTAGAGGAGAGGTAGCACGTGGCTATTAGGGTTACTTTTCCCTCTAAATCCTCTAGTATATATATAGGAGGCATGAAGGGGTGGAGACAGCCTCAAACCCTCAAGGTTTGGTCGAAATTGGAGGTGGAGGAGTCCTACTCCAATCCTATTAGGAGTAGGATTCCTCCTTTCCACTTGCAAACTCTTTCCACCTCTCCACCTTTGGATTTTTTTCCATCTCAAACCACTCCAGCCGCATGGCCCCTTAGAGGAGGCTTCGGCCAGCACACCAGGGGCTAGTTTACGTACTCCCACAGCCCATGTAGACTCTTGGGTTGAGACACCCCTCCCGATGGTCCCCCGGTACCCTCCCGGCACTCCTGGTACACTACCGATGAGCCCGAAACTTTTCCGGTGACTAAAACAGGACTTCCTATATTTCAATCTCTACCTTTGGACCATTCCGGAGCTACTCGTGATGTTTGGGATCTCATCCGGGACTCCGAACAATCGTCGGTCACCACCATACATAACTCTATACTACCGAAACGTCACCGAACCTTAAGTGTGCGGACCCTGCGGGTTCGAGAACTATGTAGACATGACCGAGACACCTCTATGGTCAATAACCAATAGCGGGACCTGGATGCCATATTGGTTCCTACATATTCTACGAAGATCTTTATCGGTCGAACCTCTATGCCAAGGATTCAGTTAATCCTGTATGATGTTCCCTTCGTTCTTCGGTATGTTACTTGCTCGAGATTCGATCATTGGCATCTCCATAACTAGTTCAACCTCGTTACCAGCAAGTCTCTTTACTCGTTCCGTAACACAAGATCCCGTGGCTAACACTTAGTCACATTGCTTGCAAGGCTTATTGTGATGTTGTATTACCGAGTGGGCCCTAAGATACCTCTCCATCACACGGAGTAACAAATCCCAGTCTTGATCCATGCCAACCCAACAGACACCCTCGGAGATACCTATAGAGCACCTTTATAGTCACCCAGTTACGTTGCAACATTTGATACACACAAGGTACTCCTCCGGTGTCAGTGAGTTGCATGATCTCATGGCCATAGGAACAAATACTTGACATGCGGAAAACAGTAGCAATAAACTGACATGATCATATTATATGTTTGTAGTTTGGGTCTTGTCCATCACATCATTCTCCTAATGGCGTGATCCCGTTATCAAATGACATCTCATGTCCATGACTAGGAAACCATAGCCATCTTTGATCAACGAGCCAGTCTATTAGAGGCATACTAGGGACATGGTGTTGTCTATGTATCCACACATGTATCTGAGTTTCCGATCAATACAATTATAGGATGGATAATAAATGGTTATCATGAACAATGAAATATGATAATAACCAATTTATTATTGCCTCTAGGCCATATTTCCAACAATCTATGCATAGGGGTTGGCACATGTTTTTGCCTTGACTTTCCAGTAGAAACTTTGGGGTACTCTTTGAAGTGTTGGAAATATGCCCTAGAGGCAATAATAAAATGGTTATTATTGTATTTCCTTGTTCATGATAATTTTCTATTGTTCATGCTATAATTGTGTTAACCGGAAATCGTAATGCATGTGTGAATACATAGACCACAACATGTCCCTAGTGAGCCTCTAGTTGGCTAGCTCGTTCATCAATAGATGGTCACGGTTTCATGACCATGGACATTGGATGCCATTTATAACGGGATCACATCATTAGGAGAATGATGTGATGGACAAGACCCAATCCTAAGCATAGCACAAGATCGTGTAGTTCGTTTGCTAAAGCTTTTCTAATGTCAAGTATCGTTTCCTTAGACCATGAGATTGTGCAACTCCCAGATACCGTAGGAATGCTTTGGGTGTGCCAAATGTCACAACGTAATTGGGTGGCTATAAAGGTGCACTATGGGTATCTCCGAAAGTGTTTGTTGGGTTGGCACGAATCGAGACTGGGTTTTTCACTCCGTATGATGGAGAGGTATCTCTGGGCCCACTCGGTAAGACATCATCATAATGAGATCAATGTGACTAAGGAGTTAGCCACAGAATGATTAAAGAGACTTGCTGGTAACGAGATTGAACAAGGTATAGGGATACCGACGATTGAATCTCGGGCAAGTATCATACCGGTAGACAAAGGGAATTGCATACGGGATTGATTGAATCCCTAACATCGTGGTTCATCCGATGAGATCATCGTGGAGCATGTGGGAGCCAACATGGGTATCTAGATCCCGCTGTTGGTTATTAACCGGAGAGGTGTCTTGGTCATGTCTACATACCTCCCGAACCCGTAGGGTCTACACACTTAAGGCTTGATGATGCTAGGGTTATAGGGAAATAGTGTACATGGTTACCGAAGGTTGTTCGGAGTCCCGGATGAGATCCCAAACGTCATGAGGAGTTCCAGAATGGTCCGGAGACAAAGCTTGATATATAGGAAGTGAGGTTTTGGTTACCGAAAATGTTTCGGGCGTCACCGTAACGTACCGGGACCACCGGAAGGGTTCCGGGGGTCCACCAGGAGGGGCCATGGGCCTCGGAGAGCTGCATGGGCCGAAGGTGGGAGGAACCAGCCCCTAGGTGGGCTGGTGCACCCCTCCTACCTGTCCCAAGGCGCACCAAAGGAGAGAGGGGGGCAAACCCTAGCCTAGATGGGCCCTAGGCCCAGCATAGGGCGGCTAGGGCAGCCGCACCTCTCTCCCCTCTCCCTTGGCTGCCGCACCAAGCCCTATCTAGGGCTGCCGCTGGCTCCTAGTGTGGAAACCCTAGGGCGCAGCCCTCTCTCCTCCTCCTCCTCCTATATATAGTGGAGCCCTTGGGGCTGTTTGAGACATGACTCTATCTCCCTCTCGGCGCAGCCCTACTTCTCCTCCTCCTCGTTCTCCGTGGTGCTTGGTGAAGCCCTGCTAGAGACCACGCTGCTCCACCATCACCACGCCGTTGTGCTGTCGGAGCTCTCCGTCAACCTCTCCTTCCTCCTTGCTGGATCAAGGCATAGGAGACGTCACCGGGCTGCACGTGTGTTGAACACGGAGGCGTCGTTGTTCGGCGCTAAGATCGGAGTCCACCGCGATCTGAATCGCTACGAGTATGACTCCAGAAACCACATTCTTGCAACGTTTCCGCTTAGCGATCTTCAAAGGTATGAAGATGCACTCGCCCCTTACTCGTTGCCGGTTTCTCTGTAGATAGATCTTGGTGAACACGTAGGAATTTTTTTGATTAACTACTACGTCTCCCAACAGTGGCATCATGAGCTAGGTCTATGCGTAGAATCTATGCACGAGTAGAACACAAAGTTGTTGTGGGCATCAATCTTGTTAATTTTCTTACCACTACTAGTCTTATCTTGATTCAGCGGTGTTGTGGGATGAAGCGGCCCGGACCAACTTTACACGTACGCTTACATGAGACCGGTTCCACCGCCTGACATGCACTTGTTGCATAAGGTGGCTAGCGGGTGTCTATCTCTCCCACCTTAGTCGGATTGCATTCAATGAAAAGGGTCCTTATGAAGGGTAAATAGTAATTGACATATCACGTTGTGGTTTTGGCATAGGTAAGAAACGTTCTTGCTAGAAACCTATAGCAGCCACGTAAAAACTTGCAACTACAAATTAGAGGACGTCTAACTTGTTTTTGCAACATATGCCTTGTGATGTGATATGGCCAAAAGGATGTGATGTGATGCATTGTGATTATGAGATTGATCATGTTCTTGTAATAGGATTCATGACTTGCACGTCGATGAGTATGACAACCGGCAGGAGCCATAGGAGTTGTCTTATTTTATTGTATGACCTGCGTGTCAATCATAAACGCCATGTAATTACTTTACTTTATTGATAAATGTTAGCCATAGTAGTAGAAGTAATAGTTGGCGAGACAACTTTATGAAGACACGATGATGGAGATCATGGTGTCGTGCCGGTGACAGTGATGATCATGTTGCCCCAAAGATGGAGATCAAAGGAGCAAGATGGTATTGGCCATATCATGTCACTATATTGATTGCATGTGATGTTTATCATGTTTACATCTTATTTGCTTAGAACGACGGTAGTAAATAAGATGATCTCTCAATAAAATTTCAAGAAAGGTGTTCACCCTAACTATGCACCGTTGCTAAGGATCGTTGTTCCGAAGCACCACGTGATGATCGGGTGTGATAGGTTCTAACGTTCGCATACAACGGGTGTAATCCATATTTACACATGCGAAACACTTAGGTTGACTTGACGAGCCTAGCATGTACAGACATGGACTCGGAACACAGAAGACCAAAAGGTCGAACATGAGTCGTATAGAAGATGCAATCAACATGGAGATGTTCACCATGGATGACTAGTCCGTCTCACGTGATGATCGGACACGGGCTAGTTGACATGGATCATGTATCACTTGGATGACTAGAGAGATGTCTATCTAAGTGGGAGTTCATTAATAATTTGATTATGTGAACTTAATTATCATGAACTTAGTCTAAAATTGTCTTTACAATCTATATTGTAGATCCAATGGCCAACGCTAATGTCACCCTCAACTTCAACGCGTTCCTAGAGAAAACCAAGATGAAAGATGATGGAAGCAACTATGCGGAGTGGGTCCGTAGCTTGAGGATTATCCTCATAGCTTCCAAGAGATTGTATGTCCTTGATGCATCGCTAGGTGACCCACCCAATTTCCCAGCGGACCAAGACGTTACGAACGCTTGGCAGTCATGCTGTGATGATTACTCCCTGGTTCAGTGCGGCATGCTTTACAGTTTAGAACCGGGGCTCCAAAAGCATTTTGAGCAACACGGAGCATATGAGATGTTCCAAGAGGTGAAATTGGTTGTCCCAACTCATGCCCGGGTCGAGAGATATGACGTCTCTGACAAGTTCTTTAGCTGTAAGATGGAGGAGAATAGTTCTGTCAGTGAGCACATACTCAAAATGTATGGGTTGCACAACAGCTTGACTCGGCTAGGAGTTAATCTCCCGGATGACTCGGTCATTGACAGAATCCTGTAATCGCTTCCATCTAGCTACAAGAGCTTTGTGATGAACTACAACATGCAGGGGATGGAGAAGTCCATTCCTGAGTTGTACTCGATGCTGAAATCAGCAGAGGTCGAGATCAAAAAGGAGCATCAAGTGTTGATGGTGAATTAGACCACTAGTTTCAAGAAAGGCAAGGGTAAGAAGAACTTCAAGAAGGACGACAAAGTTGTTGCCGCACCCGGTAAGCAAGTTGTCGGGAAGAAGAACAAGCATGGACCCAAGCCTGAGACTGAGTGCTTTTATTGCAAGGGTACCAGTCACTTGAAGCGGAACTGCCCCAAGTACTTAGCGGATAAGAAGGCCAGCAACATTAAAGGTATATGTGATATACTTGTTATTGATGTGAACCTTACCAGCGCTCGTAGTAGCTCTTGGGTATTTGATACCGGTGCAGTTACTCACATTTGTAACTCCAAGTAGGAGCTGCGGAATAAGCGGAGGCTGGCAAAGGACGAGGTGATGATGCGCGTCGGGAATGGTTCCAAGGTCGATGTGATCGCTGTCGGCACACTACCTCTACATCTACCTTCAGGATTAGTTTTAAACCTCAATAATTGTTATTTAGTACCAGCTTTGAGCATGAACATTGTATCTGGCTCTTGCTTGATGCGAGATGGCTACTCATTTAAATCTGAGAATAATGGTTGCTCTATTTATATGAGAGAAATGTTTTATGGTCATGCCCTATTGGTCAATGGTTTATTTTTCATGAATCTCGAACGTGATGTTACACACGTCCATAGTGTGAGTACCAAAAAGTGTAAGGTTGATAACGATAGTCCCACTTACATGTGGCACTGCCACCTTGGTCATATTGGTGTCAAACACATGAAGAAGCTCCATGCTTATGGACTTTTGGAGTCTCTTTATTTCGAATCATTTGACATGTGCGAACCATGCCTCATGGGCAAGATGACCAAGACTCCATTCTTCGGAACAATATTGCACACTGAACTATTGAGTAATCTCCAGAACGTGCCTCCCAAGCGTTCTTAACGTCTTCGGAGGTCATGTCTTCTGGTTGGTCACCAAGCGGTGCATCAAGGACATATGATTTCTGGGAAGCTGTGAGGATAATCCTCAGATTACGGGCCTAGTCAACAAAGTTACTTCCATCATCTTTCAACTTAGCTTTCTCTAGGAACGCATTAAAATTCAGGGGTGCTACTTCGCGAGCCATTGATCTACAACATAAATATGCAAAGGTTACTTAGACTATTGTTCAAGATAATGAGTTTAGTTAATCAAATTACTAAAGCTCCCACTCAAATTGACATCCCTCGGGTCATCTGAGTGTCACACGATCCAAATTCACCAACTCAAGTCTCATCATCATGTGAGTTGAGGTGGTTTCAATGGTGAACATCATTATGTTGATCATATCTACTATATGACTCATGTTCGACCTTTAGGTCTCTTGTGTTCCGAGGCCATGTCCGTACATGCTAGGCTCATGAAGTTTAACCTGAGTGTTCCGCATGTGCAACACTGGCTTGCACATGTTTTATGTGAACGTAGAGTCTATCACACCCGATCATCACGTGGTGTCTTGACACGACGAACTTTCGCAACAGTGCACACTCGGGGAGAACACAATTTATCTTGAAATTTAAGTGAGAGATCACCTTATAATGCTACCGTCGTCCTAAGCAAAACAAGGTGCATAAAAGGATTAACATCACATGCAAATCATAAGTGACATGATATGGCCATGAACTTGTGCTTTTGATCTCCATCTTGAAAGCACCTGCATGACCTCCATCGTCACCGGCCTGACACCATGATCTCCATCATCATGATCTCTATCATTGTGTCGCCATCGGGGTTGTCGCGCCCACCATGCTCATACTACGATAGCTACCGTTTAGCGATAAAGTAAAGCATTACATAGCGCTTAATGATTGACATGCAGGTCATACAATAATGAAAGACAACCCTATGGCTCCTGCCGGTTGCCGTACTCATCGACATGCAAGTCATGATATTCTATACAAAACATGATCATCTCATACATCACATATATCTCATCATGTAATTGGCCATATCACATCACAACATACCCTGCAAAAACAAGTTAGACGTCCTCTAATTATTGTTGCATGTTTTATGTGGCTGCTACGGATTTCTAGCAAGAACGATTCTCACCTACACATAAACCACAACGGTGATACATAATTTGCTTTCGAACCTTCTCAAGGACCGCCTTTGTCGAATCCGATCCAACTAAAGTAGGAGAAACAGACACCCGCCAGCCATCTTTGTGCAACGAAGTTACACGTCAGTCGATGGAACCGGTCTCTTGTAAGCGTACGAGTAAGGTTGGTCTAGGCCGCTTCATCCCACAATACCACTGAACCAAAACATGACCAAGGGAGGAAGCAATCTGAGCATCAACGCCCACAAACTCTTTGTGTTCTACTCGAGATCTCATCTACACATAAACCTAGCTCATGATGCCACTGTTGGGGAACGTTGTATGGGAAACAAAAAATTTCCTACGCAGACGCAAGATCTATCCATGGTGATGAGCATCTACGAGAGGGAGAGTGGATGTACATACCCTTGTAGATCGCTAAGCGGGAAGCGTTAAGAAACGCGGTTGATGTAGTCGAACGTCTTCACGATCCAAATCGCCGAGCGTCCCGCGATCCCATCACGATCCATTCCGAGATCCAATCACGATCCGTCCTGCGATCTCATCACGATCCATCCCGCGATCCAATCATGAATCATCTCACGATCTTGATCATGGTCCTTCCGATCTAGTGCCGAACGGATGGCACCTCCGCATTTAGCAGACGTACAACTCGATGACGATCTCCGCCTTCTTGATCCAGCAAGAGGGAACGAAGAGGTAGATGAGTTATCCAGCAGCGCGACAGCGTTGCGGCGATGGTGGTGGAGCTATTCTAGCAGGGCTTCGCCTAAGCATCTCTAAAAACCGATCTAGAGGAGAAACTGCGATCTAGAGGAGAGGTAGCACGTGGCTATTAGGGTTAGCTTTTCCTTCTAAATCCTCTAGTATATATAGGAGGTAGAGAGGGGAGGAGACAGCCTCAAACCCTCAAGGTTTGGTTGAAATTAGAGGTGGAGGAGTCCTACTCCAATCCTATTAGGAGTAGGATTCCTCCTTTCCACTTGCAAACTCTTTCCACCTCTCCACGTTTGGATTTTTTTCCTTCTCAAACCACTCCAGCCGCATGGGCCCTTAGAGGAGGCTCCGGCCAGCACACCAGGGGCTGGTTTACATACTCCCACAGCCCATGTAGCCTCTTGGGTCGAGACACCCCACCCGATGGTCCCCCGGTACCCTCCCGGCACTCCTGGTACACTACCGATGAGCCCGAAACTTTTCCGGTGACTAAAATAGGACTTCCTATATATCAATATTTACCTACGTACCATTCCGTAGCTCCTCGTGATGTCTGGGATCTCATCCGGGACTCCAAACAACCGTCGGTCACCAGCATACATAACTCTATACTACCGAAACGTCACCGAACCTTAAGTGTGCAGACCCTGCGGGTTCGAGAACTATGTAGACATGACCGAGACACCTCTATGGTCAATAACCAATAGCGGGACCTGGATGCCATATTGGTTCCTACATATTCTACGAAGATATTTATCGGTCGAACCTCTATGCCAAGGATTCAGTTAATCCTGTATGATGTTCCCTTCGTTCTTCGGTATGTTACTTGCTCGAGATTCGATCATTGGCATCTCCATACCTAGTTCAACCTCGTTACCAGCAAGTCTCTTTACTCGTTCCGTAATACAAGATCCCGTGGCTAACACTTAGTCACATTGCTTGCAAGGCTTATTGTGATGTTGTATTACCGAGTGGGCCCTAAGATACCTCTCCATCACACGGAGTAACAAACCCCAGTCTTGATCCATGCCAACCCAACAGACACCCTCGGAGATACCTATAGAGCACCTTTATAGTCACCCAGTTATGTTGCAATGTTTGATACACACAAGGTACTCCTCCGGTGTTAGTGAGTTGCATGATCTCATGGTCATAGGAACAAATACTTGACATGCAGAAAACAGTAGCTATAAACTGACATGATCATATGCTATGTTTGTAGTCTGGGTCTTGTCCATCACATCATTCTCCTAATGGCGTGATCCCATTATCAAATGACATCTCATGTCCATGACTAGGAAACCATAGCCATCTCTAATCAACGAGCTAGTCTATTAGAGGCATACTAGGGACATGGTGTTGTCTATGTATCCACACATGTATCTGAGTTTCCGATCAATACAATGATAGCATGGATACTAAATGGTTATCATGAAAAATGAAATATGATAATAACCAATTTATTATTGCCTCTAGGCCATATTTCCAACAATCTATGCATAGGGGTTGGCACATGTTTTTGCCTTGACTTTCCAGTACAAACTTTGGGGTACTCTTTGAAGTGTTGGAAATATGCCCTAAAGGCAATAAAAATGGTTATTATTGTATATCCTTGTTCATGATAATTTTCTATTGTTCATGCTATAATTGTGTTAACCGGAAACCATAATGCATGTGTGAATACATAGACCACAACATGTCCTTAGTGAGCCTCTAGTTGGCTAGCTCGTTCATCAATAGATAGTCACGGTTTCATGACCATGGACATTGGATGCCATTGATAACGGGATCACATCATTAGGAGAATGATGTGATGGACAAGATCCAATCCTAAGCATAGCACAAGATAATGTAGTTCGTCTGCTAAAGCTTTTCTAATGTCAAGTATCGTTTCCTTAGACCATGAGATTGTGCAACTCCCAAATACCATAGGAATGCTTTGGGTGTGCCAAATGTCACAAAGTAATTGGGTGGCTATAAAGGTGCACTATGGGTATCTCCGAAAGTGTTTGTTGGGTTGGCACGAATCGAGACTGGGTTTTTCACTCAGTATGACGGAGAGGTATCTCTGGGCCCACTCGGTAAGACATCATCATAATGAGCTCAATGTGACTAAGGAGTTAGCCATGGGATGATGTATTACAGAATGATTAAAGAGACTTGCTGGTAACGAGATTGAACAAGGTATAGGGATACCGACGATTGAATCTCGGGCAAGTATCATACCGGTAGACAAAGGGAATTGCATACGGGATTGATTGAATCCCTAACATCGTGGTTCATCCGATGAGATCATCGTGGAGCATGTGGGAGCCAACATGGGTATCTAGATCCCGTTGTTGGTTATTGACCGGAGAGGTGTCTTGGTCATGTCTACATGCCTCCTGAACCCGTAGGGTCTACACACTTATGGCTCGATGATGCTAGGGTTATAGAGAAATAGTGTACATGGTTACCGAAGGTTGTTTGGAGTCCCGGATGAGATCCCAGACGTCACAAGGAGTTCCGGAATGGTCCGGAGACAAAGATTGATATATAGGAAGTGAGGTTTTGGTTACCGGAAATGTTTCGGGCATCAGCAGTAACGTATCGGGACCACCAAAAGGGTTCCGGGGGTCCACCGGGAGGGGCCATGGGCCCCGGAGAGCTGCATGGGCCGAAGGTGGGAGGAACCAGCCCCTAGGTGGGCTGGTGCGCCCCTCCCACCTGTCCCAAGGCACACCAAAGGAGAGAGGGGGGCAAACCCTAGCCTAGATGGGCCCTAGGCCCACCCTAGGGCGGCTAGGGCAGCCGCACCCCTCTCCCCTCTCCCTTGGCCGCCGCACCAAGCCCCATCTAGGGCTGCCGCTGGCCCCTAGTGTGGAAACCCTAGGGCGCAGCCCTCCCTCCTCCTCCTCCTATATATAGTGGAGCCCTTGGGGGTGTTTGAGACACGACACTCTCTCCCTCTCGGCGTAGCCCTACTTCTCCTACTCCTCGTTCTCCATGGTGCTTGGTGAAGCCCTGCCGGAGACCACGCTGCTCCACCGTCACCATGCCGTCGTGCTGCCGGAGCTCTCCCTCAACCTCTCCTTCCTCCTTGCTGGATCAAGGCATAGGAGACATCACCGGGCTGCACTTGTGTTAAACGCGGAGGCGCCGTTGTTCGGTGCTAAGATAGGAGTCCACCACGATCTGAATCGCTACGAGTACGACTCCACCAACCGTGTTCTTGCAATGCTTCCGCTTAGCGATCTTCAAAGGTATGAAGATGCACTCTCCCCTTACTCGTTGTTGGTTTCTCCGTAGATAGATCTTGGTGAACACGTAGGAAAAAAATTATTTATGA
The DNA here is from genome assembly GCA_022496015.1 of Hordeum marinum. Taxonomy (NCBI): domain Eukaryota; kingdom Viridiplantae; phylum Streptophyta; class Magnoliopsida; order Poales; family Poaceae; genus Hordeum; species Hordeum marinum. The sequence continues at coordinate 391,452,661 of CM039675.1, read as the reverse complement.
CTACGTCTCCCAACATGAAGTTCTTTGTGTTGGAATGAACATGATGAATCTGAAATTATGTGATGCATATCGTATAATTAAGCCCATGGGTACTTGTGGTGACATTGGAGTTTCTAGGTGACATTTGGGTTTTGGTTGATGTGTATCTTAAGGTGTTATTTTAGTACAAACTCTAGGGCTGTTTGTGACACTTATAGGGATAGCTCATAAGATTGATCGGAAAAGATAACTTTGAGATGGTTTAATACCCTACAATAATTTCTTAGTTAGTTCTCCATTATTTGTGACTTTGGAGTGAATTCTTTGTTGCATGAGAGGTATTTACATATGATTCAACTATGCGTATATTGTTGAGAGAAATTGCACTAGTGAAAGTATGAACCCTAGGCCTTGTTTCCAGGCATTTATACAACGTTTTGCTCGTTGTTTACTATTTGGTACCTTGCTGTTTTTATATTTTCATATTACAAAAACCTATATCTACCATCCATATTACACTTGTATCACCATCTCTTCGCTGAACTAGTGCACCTATACAATTTACCATTGTATTGGGTGTGTTGGGGACACAAGAGACTCTTTGTTATTTGGTTGCAGGGTTGTTTGAGAGAGACCATCTTCATCCTACACGTCCCACAGATTGATAAACCTTAGGTCATCCACTTGAGGGAAAATTGTCATGTCCTTCAAAACTTTACGCTTGGAGGCCCAACACGAGTCTACAAGAAGAAGGTTGTGTAGTAGACATCAATTGGTCCTCCCACAGAGGATGGAATCGTTGGTGATGACGATGGCTTCGATTTCCCCCTCCAAAAGGGAAGTTTCACCGACAGAATCTCGCTACCAAAGAGCAAAATGGCCTCTGCCCAGGTTTCCGCCTTGAGACGGCGTCTCTTTATCCTGGAAGTATCCTCTTGATTTTTCTAGGGCAAAACACATCATATAACAGAAGAGGGAGGGGCGGAGGCCACCTGTGGGCCTGCCAAGCCATCACGGCGCGCCCAGGGGGTGAGCGCGCATTGTTGGCCTGGCACCAACAGGTGGCCCCCCTTTGGCACTTCTTTGCTTAATAAATTCAGATATATTCCACAAAAAATACTTGTAAAGTTCCACATCATTTCGAGTCCATAGAATTTTCAACCTTTTTCTTGGTTTTCAGGTCCAGAATTCGAGTTTCCAACAATTTCCCTCTTCATGATTGATACGTCTCCAACGCATCTATAAATTTTTATTGTTCCATGCTATAATATTACCATTCTAGGATAGCTTTTGGGTATTTATTTGTTGATTCGTATTATTTTTTAGCACTAACCTATTAACCCAGTGCCTAGTGCCAATTGTTGTTTTCTTCATGTTTTTCGCTTTTTAGATTTACAGTGCCAAATGAAGTCCAATTGCCATGAAACTTTTTGATGATTTTCTATGTACCAAAATATGACCTAGAAGCTTTGGGAGGAGGTCGGGGGCCACACGAGGGCCCCACAAGCCAACAGGGCTCGTCCAGGGGGGTAGCCGTGCCCTGTTAGCTTGTGGCCGCCCCAGCGTGTCCCGACGCCCCTCTCTGGCCTATAAATTATAATATATTGGGAAAACACTAAGGATCCTCCTGAAACACTTTTTCCACCGTCGCAAGTCTCTGTTCCGTCGTGTGCCCATCTGGAGCCCTGTTCCGATGTCTTGTCGGAGGTGGATCAATCACGGAGGGCCTCTACATCAACCTTGCTACTCCCATGATGATGTGTGAGTAGTTCACCATAGACCTATGGGTTTGTATTTAGTACCTATATGTATCACTCTCTCTCTCTCTTTGATCTTCAACACAAAGTTCATCACATCTTCGCTATGATCTACTCGACGTAATCACATTGTGTGGTGCTTTTGTTGTGATTCGATGAATTGTGGGTTTATGTTCAGATTGTTCATGAAATTATACTGAGTTCCTTGTTGGTCCTTATTTATATATGCATGAATATATGATAGCTGTTGGGGAACGTTACATGGGGAAAAAATCCTACATTCATGCAAGACCTATCCATGGTGATGAGCATCTACAAGAGGGATAGTGGATCTACGTACCCTTGTAGATCTCTAAGCGGGAAGCGTTAAGAAACGTGGTTGGTGTAGTTGAACGTCTTCGCGATCCAAATCGCCGAGCGTCCCGTGATCCAATCACGATCCGTCCCGATCAAGCACCGAACGGACGGCACCTCCGCGTTCAGCACATGTACGGCTTGATGACGATCTCCGCCTTCTTGATCCAGCAAGAGGGAGCGGAGAGGAAGAAGAGTTCTTCGGCAGCGTGACGGCGCTCCGGCGATGGTGGTGGAGCTATTCCGGCAGGGATTCACCTAAGCACTACAGAAACCCGATCTAGAGGAAAAATTATGCACTGGAGGAACGGGTAGCACGTGGCTGAAATTCTAGTGCAAAAACCCTAGAACCTCCAGTATATATAAGAGGGAGGGAGGAGAGGCCTTGGCGCAAGGGCCAAGCCTCCTTGGTTCGACCGAAGTGGGGAGGAGAGGAGGACTCCTCCTCCAATCCTAGTAGGACTAGGATTCCTCCTTTTTTGCCTTTTTCCACCTTTTCCCTTTGGGCTTTTCTTCCCTAGCCGCATGGGCCTTGTGTGGGACTTCCACCAGCCCACTAAGGGCTGGTATTTACTCTCCCATAGCCCATGAAGCCTCTTGGGTCGAAATATTCCTCCCGATGGTCTCCCGGTACACTACCGGCACTCCCTGTACAATACCGATTAGCCCGAAACTTTTCCGGTGACCAAAATAGGACTTCCTATATATGAATCTTTACCTTCGGACCATTCCGGAGCTCCTCGTCATGTCCAAGATCTCATTCGGGACTCCTAACAACCTTTGTTCACCACCATACATAACTCTATACTACCGAAACGTCACCAAACCTTAAGTGTGCAGACCCTGCGGGTTCGACAACTATGTAGACATGACCGAGACACCTCTACGGTCAATAACCAATAGCAGGACCTAGATGCCCATATTGGTTCCTACATATTCTACGAAGATCTTTATCGGTCGAACCTCTATGTCAAGGATTTAGTTAATCATGTATGATGTTCACTTTGTTCTTCGGTATGTTACTTGCCCGAGATTCGATCGTCGGTATCTCCATACCTAGTTCCACCTTGTTACCGGCAAGTATCTTTACTCGTTCCGTAATACAAGATCCCATGACTAACACTTAGTCACATTGCTTGCCAGGCTTATTGTGATGTTGTATTACCGAGTGGGCCATGAGATACCTCTCCGTCACACGGAGTAGCAAATCACACTCTTGATCCATGCCAACTCAACAGACACCCTCGGAGATACCTATAGAGCATCTTTATAGTCACCCAGTTACGTTGTGACATTTGATACACACAAGGCACTCCTCCGGTGTCAGTGAGTTACATGATCTCATGGTCATAGGAACATATACTTGACATGCAGAAAATAGTAGCAATAAACTGACACCATCATATGCTACGTTTGTAGTCTGGGTCTTGTCCATCACATCATTCTCCTAATGATGTGATCCCTTTATCAAATGACATCACATGTCAATGTCTAGGAAACCTTGACCATCTTTGATCAATGAGCTAGTTCACTAGAGGTATACTAGGGACAAAGTGTTGTCTATTTACCCACACATGTAATGTGTTTCCGATTAATACAATTATGGCATGGATAATAGACGATTATCATGAACAAGGAAATACAATAATAAACACTTTATTTATTGCCTCTAGGGCATATTTCCAATAGTCTCCCACTTGCACTAGAGTCAATAATCTAGTTCACATCACTATGTGATTTACATTGTAATGAATCGAACACCCATGCAGTTCTGGCGTTGATCATGTTTACCCTTGGAAGAGGTTTAGTCAATGGGTCTGCAACATTCAGATCCGTGTGCACTTTGCACATATTTATGTCCTTCTCCTCGATGTAATCGCAGATGGAGTTGAAGCGTCTCTTTATGTGTCTGGTTCCTTGGCCAGAGCAATGGCACCAATGTTGTCATAGAACAGGTTCATTGGATTCAGTGCACTTGGCACTACTCCAAGATCTGTCATGAACTGCTTCATCCAGACACCTTCCTTCGCCGCCTCCGAGGTCGCGATGTACTCCGCTTCGCATGTAGAATCGGCGACCATGCTTTTCTTGGAACTGCACCAACTTACTGCTCCCCCATTGAGAATAAATACGTATCCGGTTTGTGACTTAGAGTCATCCGGATCTATGTCAAAGCTTGCATCGACATAACCCTTCACGACGAGCTCTTCATCACCTCCATAAACGAGAAACATTTCCTTAGTCCTTTTCAGATACTTATTCTTGACCACTGCCCAGTGTTCCATTCCAGGATCACTTTGAAACCTTTCGGCCATACTTATGGCAAGGCTGACATCGGGTCTTGTGCACAACATTGCATACATGATAGAGCCTATGGCTGAAGCATAGGGGATGACACTCATCTTTTCTCTATCTTCTACAGTCACTGGGCATTGAGTCTTACTCAACTTCACACCTTGTAACACAGGCAAGAACCCCTTCTTGGACCGATCCATATTGAACTAGTTCAAAACTTTATCAAGGTATGTGCTCTGTGAAAGTGCTATTAAGCATCTCGATCTATCTCTATAGATCTTAATGCCTAATATGAAAGCAGCTTCTCCTAGGTCCTTCATTGAAAAACTCTTGTTCAAATATCCCTTCATGCTTTCCAGCATTTCTATATTGTTTCCAATCAGCAATATGTCATCCACATATAATATTAGAAACGCTATAGAGCTCCCACTCACTTTCTTGTAAATACAAGCTTCTCCATAAACTTGTATAAACTCAAACGCTTTGATCACCTCATCAAAGCGCTTATTCCAACTCTGAGATGCTTGCACCAACCCGTAAATGGATCGCTGGAGTTTGCAAACTTTGTCAGCATTCTCTAGATCGACAAAACCTTCTAGTTGCATCATATACAACTCTTCCTCAAAGAAACCATTGAGGAACGCCCTTTTGACATCCATCTGCCAAATTTCATAATCAAAATAAGCATCTATTGCCAACATGATTCTGACAGACTTAAGCATCGCTATGGGTGAGAATGTCTCATCATAGTCAACTCCTTGAACTTGTGAAAAACCCTTTGCCACAAGTCGAGCTTTATAGACAGTGACATTACCGTCCGCGTTTGTCTTCCTCTTAAAGATCCATTTGTTCTGAATGGCCTTTCGCCCTTCAGGTAATACTTCCAAAGTCCATACTTTGTTTTCATACATGCATCCCATCTCGGATTTCATGGCCTCTAACCATTTCTCGGAATTCGGGCCCATCACTGCTCCTCCATAGCTTGTAGGTTCATTGTTGTCCAACAACATGACCTCCAAGACAGGGTTGTCGTACCACTCAGGAGTAGTACACGCCCTTGTCGACCTACGAGGTTCAATAGCAGCTTGATCCGAAGCTTCATGATCATCATCATTAACTTCCTCTTCTATCGTCGTAGGTTCCACAAAAACATCTTTCTGCGCTGCGCTACTTTCTGGTTGAAGTAAAGGTTCAATAACCTCATCAAGCTCTATTTTCCTCCCACTCAATTCTTTCGAGAGTAACTCTTTCTCAAGAAATGTTCCTTTCTTAGCGACAAACACTTTGCCTTCGGATCTGAGATAGAAGGTATACCCGAGTGTCTCCTCCGGGTATCCTATGAAGACACATTTCTCCGCTTTGGGTTCCAGCTTTTCAGGCTGAAGCTTTTGACATAAGCATCACATCCCCAAACTTTAAGAAACAACAATTTTGGCCTCTTGCCAAACCATAGTTCATATGGTGTCATCTCAACGGATTTCGATGGTGCCCTATTTAAAGTGAATGCGGTTGTCTCTAATGCATAACCCCAAAACGATAGTGGCAAATTAGCAAGAGACATCATAGAACACACCATATCTAATAAGGTTCGATTACGATGTCCGGACACACCATTACGCTGTGGTGTTCCAGGCGGTGTCAACTGTGAAACAATTCCACACTGTATTAAGTGACTACCAAACTCATAACTCAGATATTCACCTCCTCGCTCAGATCGCAGGAATTTAATCTTCTTGTTACGATGATTCTCAACTTCACTCTGAAATTGCTTGAACTTTTCAAACATTTCAGACTTGTGTTTCATTAAGTAAATATACCCATATCAAATTAAGTTGTCAGTGAAGGTGAGAAAATAACGATATCTACCATGCGCTATAACATTCATTGGACCGCACACATCAGTATGTATGATTTCCAATAAGTCACTCGCCCGTTCCATTGTTCCAGAGAACGGCGTTTTAGTCATCTTGCCTATGAGGCATGGTTCACATGTGTCAAGTGATTCCAAATCAAGTGACTCCAAAAGTCCATCAGCATGGAGCTTCCTCATGCGTTTTACACCAATATGACCTAAACGGCAGTGCCAAAAGAAAGTGGTACTATCATTATCAACTCTACATCTTTTGGCATCAATGTTATGAACATGTGTGTCATCACTACCAAGATTCAATACGAATAAACCCCTCACATTGGGTGCATGACCATAAAATATATTACTCATATAAATAGAACAACCTTTATTATCTGACTTAAATGAGTAACCGTCTCGCAATAAACAAGATCCAGATATAATGTTCATGCTTAATGCAAGCACTAAATAACAATTATTCAGGTTCATCACTAATCCCGATGGTAATCGAAGAGAGAGCATGACGACGGCGATCACATCAACCTTGGAACCGTTTCCCACGCGCATTGTCACTTCATCCTTTAGCAGCCTTCGTCTATTCGGTAGTTCCTGTTTTGAGTTGCAAATGTGAGCAACCGAACCGGTATCAAATACCCAGGCACTACAACGAGAGCTAGTAAGGTACACATCAATAACGTGTATATCATATATACCTTGTTTGTCATTGGCCGCCTTCTTGTCAGCCGGGTACTTGGGGCAGTTCCGCTTCCAGTGACCAGTTCCCTTGCAATGAAAGCACTCAGTTTCTGGCTTAGGTCCATGCTTGGGCTTCTTTACAGAAGTAGAACCTGCTTTGCCATCATTCTTGGTTTTACCCTTCTTGCCCATGCCCTTGCCATTCTTCTTGAAACTAGTGGTTTTATTGACCATCAACACTCCATGTTCTTTCTGGATTTCAGACTCAGTGACTTTTAGCATCGCAAATAGCTTGGTGACTGACTTGTTCATCCCGTGCATGTTATAGTTCATCACAAAGCTCTTGTAACTAGGTGGCAGTGATTGAAGAACTCTATCAGTGATCGCCTCTGGTGGAAGGGAAATTCCCAACTCTTCTAGACGAGTCGAATACCCAGACATTCTGAGTATATGTTCATTGATAGATCCGTTCTCCTCCATCTTGAAAGCATAGAACTTATCGGAGGTCTCATACCTCTCGATTCGGGCATTCTTCTGAAAGATAAACTTCAACTCCTCGAACATCTCATATGCTCCATGATGTTCAAAATGTCTTTGAAGTCCCGGTTCTAAGCCATACAATATTGCACACTGAACTATTGAGTAATCTCCAGAACGTGCCTCCCAAGCGTTCTTAATGTCTTCGGAGGTCATGTCTTCTGGTTGGTCACCAAGCGGTGCATCAAGGACATATGATTTCTGGGAAGCTGTGAGGATAATCCTCAGATTACGGGCCCAGTCAACAAAGTTACTTCCATCATCTTTCAACTTAGCTTTCTCTAGGAACGCATTAAAATTCAAGGGTGCTACTTCGCGAGCCATTGATCTACAGCATAAATATGCAAAGGTTACTTAGACTATTGTTCAAGATAATGAGTTTAGTTAATCAAATTACTAAAGCTCCCACTCAAATTGACATCCCTCAGGTCATCTGAGTGTCACATGATCCAAATTCACCAACTCAAGTCTGATCATCACGTGAGTTGAGGTGGTTTCAATGGTGAACATCATTATGTTGATCATATCTACTATATGACTCATGTTCGTCCTTTCGGTCTCTTGTGTTCCGAGGCCATGTTTGTACATGCTAGGCTCGTCAAGTTTAACCCGAGTGTTCTGCACGTGCAACACTGGCTTGCACTCGTTGTATGTGAACGTAGAGTCTATCACACCCGATCATCACATGGTGTCTCGACACGACGAACTTTCTCAACGGTGCACACTCGGGGAGAACACAATTCATCTTGAAATTTAAGTGAGGGATAACCTTATAATGCTACCATCGTCCTAAGGAAAACAAGGTGCATAAAGGGATTAACATCACATGCAAATCATAAGTAACATGGTATGGCCATGAACTTGTGCTTTTGATCTCCATCTAGAAAGCACCGATATGATCTCCATCGTCACCGGCACAACACCATGATCTCCATCATCTTGATCTCCATCAACGTGTCGCCATCAGGGTTGTCGCGCCCAACATGCTTCTACTACTATTGCTACCGTTTAGTGATAAACTAAAGCATTACATAGCGCTTAATGATTGACACGCAGGTCATACAATAATTAAAGACAATCCTATGGCTCCTGCCGGTTGCCGTACTCATCGACATGCAAGTCCCGATAATATATTCATCACATGATCATCTCATACATCACACATATCACATCATGTAATTGGCCATATCACATCAGAACATACCCTGCAAAAACAAGTTAGACGTCCTCTAATTGTTGTTGCATGTTTTACGTGGCTGCTATGGGTATCTAGCAAGAACAATTCTCATCTACGCAAAAACCACAACGGTGATACACTAGTTGATTTTCAACCTTCTCAAGGACCGCCTTTGTCGAATTCGATCCAACTAAAGTGAGAGAAACTGGGACCCGCAAGCCATCTATGCAACAAGTTGCGGTTGAGGGAACCGGTCTCTCGTAAGCGTACGAGTAATGTTGGTCCGGGCCGCTTCATCTCACAATACCGCTGAACCAAAACATGACCAACGGAGGAAGTAATCTAAGCATCAACACCCACAAACTCTTTGTGTTCCACTCGAGATCTCATCTACACATAGACCTAGCTCATGATGCCACTGTAGGGGAACGTTGCATGGGAAACAAAAAAAATTCTACGTTCACGCAGGACCTATCCATGGTGATGAGCATCTACGAGAGGGAGAGTGGAGCTACATACCCTTGTAGATCGCTAAGAGGGAAGCGTTAAGAAACGCGGTTGGTGTAGTCGAACATCTTCGCGATCCAAATTGCCGAGTGTCCCGCGATCCAATCACGATCCATCCCGATCAAGCACCGAACGAACGACACCTCCGCGTTCAGCACACGTACAGCTTGATGACGATCTCCGCCTTCTTGATCCAGCAAGAGGGAGCGGAGAGTAATATGAGTTCTCCGGTAGCGTGATGGCGCTCCGGCGATGGTGCTGGAGCTATTCCGGCAGGGCTTCGCCTAAGCACTGCAGAAATCCGATCTAGAGGAGAAACTATGCAGTGGAGGAACGGGTAGCACGTGGCTGAAATTCTAGTGCAAAAACCCTAAAACCTGCAGTATATATAAGAGGGAGGGAGGAGAGGCCTTGGTGCAAGGTCCAAGCCTCCTTGGTTCGGCCGAAGTGGGGAGGAAAGGAGGACTCCTCCTCCAATCCTAATAGGACTAGGATTCCTCCTTTTTTGCCTTTTTCCACCTTTTCCCTTTGGGCTTTTCTTCCCTAGATGCATGGGCCTTGTGTGGGACTTCCACCAGACCACTAAGGTCTGGTATTTACTCTCCCACAGCCCATGAAGCCTCTTGGGTCGAAATACCCCTCCCGGTGGTCTCCCGGTACACTATCGGCACTCCCCGTACACCGCCGATTAGCCCGAAAATTTTCCGGCAACCAAAACAAGACTTTCTATATATGAATCTTTACCTCCGGACCATTTAGGATCTCCTCGTGACTTCTGGGATCTCATCCGGGACTCCGAACAACCTTCGGTCACCACCATACATAACTCTATACTACCAAAACGTCACCAAACCTTAAGTGTGCAGACCGTGTGGGTTCGGGAACTATGTAGACATGACCGAGACACCTCTACAGTCAATAACCAATAGCGGGACTTGGATGCCCATATTGGTTCCTGCATATTCTATGAAGATCTTTATCGGTCGAACCTCTGTGTCAAGGATTTAGTTAATCCCGTATGATGTTCCCTTTGTTCTTCGGTATGTTACTTGCCCGAGATTCGATCGTCGGTATCTCCATACCTAGTCCAACCTTGTTACCGGCAAGTCTCTTTACTCGTTTCGTAATACAAGATCCCATGTAACACTTAGTCACATTGCATGCAAGGCTTATTGTGATGTTGTATTACCGAGTGGGCCCTGAGATACCTCTCCGTCACACGGAGTAACAAATCCCAGTCTTGATCCATGGCAACTCAACAGACACCCTCGGAGATACCTGTAGAGCATCTTTATAGTCACCCAGTTACAATGCGACGTTTGATACACACAAGGCACTCCTCCGGTGTCCGTGAGTTACACGATCTCATTGTCATAGGAACATATACTTGACATGCAGAAAACAGTAGCAATAAACTGACATGATCATATGCTACATTTGTATTTTGGTCTTGTCCATCACATCATTCTCCTAATGATGTGATCCCGTTATCAAATGACATCACAGGTCAATGGCTAGGAAACATTGACCATCTTTGATCAACGAGCTAGTTCACTAGAGGTATACTAGGGACAAAGTGTTGTCTATTTACCCACACATGTAATGTGTTTCCAATTAATACAATTATAGCATGGATAATAAACGATTATCATGAACAAGGAAATACAATAATAAACACTTTATTTATTGCCTCTAGGGCATATTTCCAACAATAGCTTCATAATTCTCTCTCATTTATTTAATAGTTTGGCCAACTAGATTGATATTCCTTCAATGGGAGAGTTGCATTATAGTGGGTTCAATCTGGCGATGCTCTATGTTCCAGTGATAGAAAGGGACAAGAAATGTCTTTGTATTGTTGCCACTAAGGATAAGACGATGGGGTTATATTCATATTAATTGAATTTACTTTATCTACATCATGTCATTGTTCTCCAAGCATTACTTTGTTTTACTTAATACTCTAGATGTATGCTGGATAGCGGTCTATGGGTGGAGTAATAGTAGTAGATGCAGGAAGGAGTCGGTCTACTTGCTTACTAACATGATGCCTATATGTAATGGTCATTTCCATGAATAAATATTGCATAACTATGCGCTTTTATATCAATTGCCCAACAATAATGTTTGTACCCACAGTATGCCTTCTACATGGGGAAACTATGGCCCCGGGTCTATCCACTTATATATTTACAAAATCTTTCATTACCTTTCTGCAATTATTTAATTTTTTATTTATTTTTAAATTTATAATTACCAACTATCATCTACACACTTCATTTTCTTGCAAGTAACGAGTTCAAGGGGATTGACAACCCTCTTTCTCGCGTTGGGTCCAAGTGTTTGCTATTTTGTGTGCAGTTGCGAAGGCGGGTGTTGCATGTTAATCCTATTGGTTCGATAACCTTGGTTCTCACTAAGGTAAATACTTATCTATATTGTGCTGCATCACCCGCTCTTCTTCGCAGAAAAACCGATCACAAGTATCAGTGATGTACCTTGTAAATGAAGATAGAAAAGGCATTAGAATTGTATAATAAAATGGAATAGTGACCAAGAATAATCAAAATATCAATAACAAATCATGATGCAAAATGGACGTATCAACACCCCCGAGCTTAGTACTCGCTTTCCCTCAAGCGAAATCCGAACTCGATAATAATGATCACATAATTAGAGAGAGAGAGGTGTCAATAAAAACAAAATACGGACATGCGAGCATCATGAATATTATCATAGCAACAAGTTTTCATCATGTAGCTTCTCATAAACAAGTAACAATATATCCACAACCTTGAAGTATCAAGCATAAACTTTATTGAGAACCAAGAAACTATGTTCTTAGTCACTCACACAATCACAATTCATCATATTTCAGAGAAGAGTCTATGTAAGAGCTTTTCATTTTAGCAAGTTCACATGCTCAACTATCATTTAGTCTTCTATAATTGCTGACACTCAATGCATATGTTTGGAGCAAATGTTTCCATCGAACACTTAGGAAGATAGAGTCTATGTTGTTTCCGCCACCCAACTTATTTACCTCAAGGATAATGTCAACAAAAATGACTGATGATCTTCTATATCTTATCGGATATATGTGCCTAGATCTTTCCCCAACACATGATGCTTGCCACTAAAGAATTAATAGATTGGAATAGGAATAAACATTATTAACTCTTGCATAAAAGTAAATACATGCAAGTAAGGATAGGCCCTTCTTAGAGGGAAGTAGAGTTGTCATGCACTTTTTATTTTTGGATGTCCAAACTCTTGATTTAAAGGAACGTCACTTTATATTTTCCCTTCTGATAGCAAGCTTTATTATGCAGTCTATCGCTTTTATTTCTTTGCCATCACAAGATCGTAGAAAGCTTATTTTCCCTTACAATAAATGATCATACATATTTAGGAGGAATTTTTTATTGTATTTATGCACCGATGACAACTTACTTGAGGGGTCCTATTCAATCCATGGGTAGATATGGTGGACTCTCATGGCAAGAGACTAGGTTTAAGGGTTATGGATGCACAAGTAGTATCTCTACTTAGTGTGAATTTGGGGGCTGGCAAAAGATCCTAAGAAAGCACCACGTGTTATAGGATCCATGATAATATAACTTCTTTGTGTATGTAAACAAACATAACTCATTACATTGTCTTCCTTGTCCAACATCAACTATTCAATCATTATATAATATTTGATGGGGGCTCACAATCACAAAATATGTCCAAGATAGTGTATTTGTATGTGAATCTCCTCTCCTCTCTCATAATTTTGCATGGATTGTATCAATGACTAATACTATGTTTCTTAACTCCCAACAAATTTTATAAAACACACTTCTTTCTATGTGGAGTCAATATTTCCCATGCGATTAGCATAGGATCTTTTTTTTATTTTTTCATTGCTACGACTGATGCATGAGAGTAAAGCAAACAAGATGAACTAATATTTATTATATAACTCTTACACTCGATTAGAAGGATAGATGGATCACAAAGCAAGCACTCTAAGCAAAGCAATACTAAACTTTTATTTCTCCAGATCATGAAATAACTAAGGATCGAACTAAGATAAATGATAATGGTAAAAGCGATGGTGATATGCTATCGGGGTACCTCCCCCAAGATTGGAACAAGCTAAGGGTGGTGCCCATACCCAGTTACTCAAGTTTCCTTCTTGGGTGATGGTGGTGTTGAAGTGATAGGCTTGTCCTCTATCTTCCAAGGCATAGGATCTCCATTGAAGAAGGTAGAGCTTGTCTCTGGAATACTAAATCTTGCAGCTATACTCATCCTCTTGAAATGATATTCATACTCATAGTTTTGGTTTTGTAGATCATAGATTTGATCCTGACGATCTTCAAGCCTGTCATGGAGTTTGCAGACCATCTCCATAATTTCCTTGTTGTCCATCTTATGTTCACGAACAAAATCCATGATCATGGAGTGATTGGCGGAGAGTCCATGCTCCACCATCCTTGGCACTTGAAGATCTCATGTTCCACTGTTGCAAGCATGGCCTTCTTGCTCCCCTCCTTCTTTGGCCCTTGATCATCCCAGATGGGAAGCACCCCCTCATGCATCTCATAGGCCTCAGAGTGTCTCATCACCTCCGGAAGGTAGGGGTTGATGACTTTCTCGAAGAAATTGTCCTTGGAGGAGCTTGAAGGCATCATGGCGATCTAGACGTGTAAAAAACTGAAACAAGAACATAGGAGAAACTTGCGATGCGATGGTCAAAACATACGGGGGTATATATAATGAATTTTTCTAGGTCATAACGTGTCGAGGAAGAAAGTGGAGTCCGGGAGGTACACGAGGTGCTCCGAAGACAGGGCGCGCCCTGTTGGCTTGGAACTCCCTCGTGGGTCCACCTGGTTGGTTTTTATTTTTGTAATTTTTCTAATATTCCAAAATGGACATATTTTTTATGGAATTTTTGGAGTCGGTTTACTTACCGTATCACATACCTACCTTTTTTCAGGTTTCTGGAGTGTTTCAGAAAGTCTCTCTGATGTGTTCTTGTGGTGTTATTACTTGACTAACATTAGTTTCAATATTAATGGGCATACATGAAATATAATGTTAAATTCTTTGCCCATTATCTACTTTTGGATTCGTGCCTTCGACATTATTGATCTTAATGGATCTGAAGCGATAAACTTCTTCGACGAGATAGGGTCCTTCCCATTTGGAGAGAAGTTTGCCTACAAAATATTTGAAACGAGAATTGTACAAAAGAACTAGGTCACTGATTTTAAATTTTTGTTTTTGGATTCTTTTGTCATGCCATCTTTTAAACTTTTCTTTGAACAACTTGTCATTTTGATAGGCTTGTGTCCTTCATTCATCTAAGGAACTAATATCAAATAACTTCTTCTCATCGGCAAGCTTGAAATCATAATTTACTCTTCAATTTCCTAATAAGATTTATGCTCTAGCACAAGAGGTAAATGACATGCTTTTCCATAGACCATTTTATAAGGGGACATTCCCATAGGATTTTTCAAAGCAGTTATATAAGCCCATAATGCATCGTCAAGTTTCTTAGACCAATTCTTTCTAGATATATTAACGTTATTTTGCAAGATCAATTTTATTTCCGGGTTACTCAACTCAACTTGACCGCTAGACTGAGGGTGATAAGGTGATGCAATTATATGGTTAACATCATATTTAGCTAGAAGTATATGGAAAGCACCGTGAATAAAGTGTGAACCACCATCAGTCATTAAATATATAGGGACTCGAAACCTTGGGAAAATAAACTCTTTAAGCATTCTAATATAAGTGTTGTGATCAGCACTACTAGTTGGAATAGATTTTACCCACTTAGTAATGTAATAAACAACAACTAAAATATGAGTGTACCCATTAGAGGAAGGAAAAGGTCCCATTTAACAAAGCCCCAAACATGAAATGGTTCAATTGCAAGTGAATAATTCATAGGCATTTCCTAACGTCTACCAATGTTGCCAATTCTTTGACATTCATAACAAGAGAGGACATACTTACGGACATCCTTGAAAAGAGTAGGCCAATAAAAGCCAGAATGTAGTACTTTGTGTGCAGTTCTGTCACCCGCGTGGTGTCCTCCATAGGCCTCGTAATGACACCTGTGTAGGATCTGTTCATGTTCATACTTAGTTACACAACGTCTAATGACACCGTCTACTCCTTCTTTATATATATGTGGGTCATCCCAAAAGTAATGTCTTAAATCAACGGAAAACCTTTTCTTTTGTTGGTATGTGAAACTAGGTGGTATATATTTAGCAATAATTTAATTAACATAATCTTCATACCAAGGAGTACCGCGGGAAGCATTTATAACAGCTAATTTCTCATCGGGAAAATTATCATCAATAGGTAGTGGGTCATCAAGAACATTATCCATTCTAGATAAGTTATCTACTATAGAATTCGCATCTCCTTTTCTATCAACAATATGCAAATCAAACTCTTGAAGTAAAAGCACCCACCTAATTAGTCTAGCCTTAGCATCTTTCTTTTCCATCAGATATTTAATAGCAGCATGATCAATGTGAATGGTAACTTTGGAATCAACAATATAGGGTCTAAACTTATCACATGCAAACACAATTGCTAAAAAATTCTTCTGAGTAATAGCATGATTTTTTAGCATTGTCTAGAGTCTTACTAGCATAATGAATAACATTCAATTTCATGTCTACTCTTTGCCCTAGAACATCCCCAACAACATAGTCACTAGCATCACACATAATTTCAAATCGTAAGTTCCAATCAGGTGACTAAACAATAGGTGCAAAAATTAAGACTTTCTTAAGTATTTCAAAGGTTTATACACAATCATCATAAAAACAAATGGAATATATTTTTGAAGAAAATGAGTTAATGACCTAGAAATCTTTGAGAAATCTTTAATAAAATGCCTATAGAAACCACCATGACCAAGGAAACTTTTTATACCTTTAACATCTTTAGGACATGGCATTTTCTCTATTGCATCAACTTTAGCTTTGTCTACCTTAATACCTCATTCGCAAATTTTATGCCCAGGCACTATGCCTTCATTCACCATAAAGTGGCACTTCTCCCAGTTCAAGAAAAAATTAGTCTCTTCACATCTCTACAAAACTTGATCAAGGTTGCTCAATCAATCATCCAAAGAAGTCCCATAAACGGAAAAATCATCCATGAATACCTCAACATTCTTTTCACAAAAGTCAGAGAACATAGAAGTCATACATCTTTGAAAGGTAGCAGGTGCATTGCATAAACAAAAAGGCATATTCTACAACCATAAGTTCCAAAGGGACAAGTATAGGTAGTTTTATCTTGATCTTCTTTTGACACAGGTATTTGAGAAAACACAGAATATCCTTGAGGAAACAAAAGTATGTGTTTTTAGATAATATTTCTAACATTTGATCAATAAAAGGAAAGGGGTAATGATACTTTCTAGTAGCTTTGTTTAAATTCCTGAAATCAATTACCATCCTATATCCAATTACTATCGTTTGTGGAATGAGTTCATTTTAATCATTAGGAACAACAGTTATACCTCCTTTATTAGGAACACAATGAACATGACTTACCCATCTACTATCATCTATGGGATAGATTTTACCTGCCTCGATAAGCTTTAATATTTCAGTTCTTAGCACTTCCTTCATTTTAGGATTCAAGCGACGTTGATGATCAATGACAGGTTTAGCATCTGGTTCCATATTAATCTTGTGCTGAGATAGAGTGGGACTAATGCCCTTAAGATCATCAAGAGTATATCCAATAGCAGATCAGTGCTTCTTTAGACTTTTGAGTGATCTATTTTCTTCATGCTCAGAAAGGTTAGCACTAATAATAACAAGATATATCTTCTTTTCATCAAGATAAGCATATTTCAGTGTATCAAGTAGTTTCTTTAGCTCAAGCACGGGATCTCCCTTATGTGGGAGAGGATCCCCTAAAATATCAACATGCACATTGTTATTAACAATAGGTGTTTGTCTAAAAAATGTTACATCTATTTCCTTCCTTTCATTCATATGCATATCATTTTCATGGTCTAGAAAATATTGTTCTAGCGGATCAGTAGGAGGCATGACAATAGAAGCAAGACCAATGATTTCATCCTTACTAGATAACTCTTTCTCATGTGCTTTTCTAACAAACTTAGAGAAATTAAATTCATGAGACGCATCACCAAAATTTACTTTAACCTTTTTTGTAACAAATTAATTTCAGCACTGACAATATTCAAGAAAGTTCTAATGATTACAATGGGACAAAAATTATCTTTTTGTGAACCAAGTACTAAGAAATCAGTTGGGTACTTAATTTTTCCACACAATACTTCAACATCTCTTATAATCCCAAGTGGTGAAATAGTGTATCTTTTGCAATTTTAACAGTAACATGAATGTCTTCCATCTCAGCGGGTGCTATGTCATTCATAATTTCTTGATATAAGGTGATGGGAATAACACTCACACTAGCACCCATATCACACAAGCCATGATAGCAATGAACTCCAATCTTAACAGAAACAACAAGCATGGCACCAATTGGTTTATTTTTATCTAACTCATCATGTTTGTTTCTGTCAGGTTTTGCAATTCTAGCAGCGTCATCACATAAGTAAATAAAATGACCGATAATATTATTAACCAAGATATCTTTAACCATATCAATATTAGGTTCTACATTTATTTGTTCAATAGGTTTGGGTGTTCTATTATTGCTTTTGTTAAATAAAGTTGTAGCCTAAGCATGTTCCTTAATCCTAATAAGAAAAGGTGGTTTTTAAATATAAGTAGTGGGCCCAACTAGATCAATATTATAAATAATGGTTTCTTCTTTAGCAATGATAGGTTTCTCTAACAATTCTTTAATGGGTGGACGATATTTAAACCACTTATCATTAGGAAGATCAACATGAGCAGCAAAGGTTTCACAAAAGGAAGCTCCTATCTTAGAGTCAAGTCCATATTTAGTGCTAAACTTATGAAAATACCAGTTTCCATAAAAGATTTAACACAATCAAACTCAAGTTTTATACCTGACTTTTTACCTTTGTTAAGCTCCCAATCTTCAAAGTTCCATTTAATTGTTTCTAGAAGATCCCATTTGAATTCAATAGTTCTCTTCATGTCAGAACCAGTGGAAGAAGAATCGAGTATTAATTGATCAATATAAGAAAGCCGAGCATAAAAGTTTTGTATATTTATTTCTCTTGAGAGCTCATGGTTGGGGAAAGTATGAATCATAGATTTAAGCCACCCTCCCAAGCTTAAGCTATGCTTTCTCCTTCACGAGGCCAAAACTTATATATAATTCCAATCATGATAAACTAGATGCATAGGACAAAACTTCTAGTGAAATTCTAGTTTCAACCGGTTCCTGTACCATATTCCAGCATCATCAAATAGCCTATACAAAATCAATGCTTTTCCCTCCAAATATAAAGGAAAACCTTCTTCTTGACTCTGTCCTCGGATAAACCCGCAAGCTTAAATAATCCACAAATCTCATCTATATATATCAGGTGCAAATAAGGATGAGTTGTTCCATCTCCTGCATAAGGATTAGCTAGCAGTTTCTCTAACATACCCGAAGGTATCTCATAATAAATATTTTTTGTAGGTTCATTAGGTTGAGGGGAAACTTTTTTCACTTCCGATCGGGGTGAAGACACCCCAAGCAGGCCCTTCAAAGGATTATTATCCATAGTAGCAAGCAACAATAAATTTCAGCACGTACCAAAAATGTTTCCTTACCAAATTCCAGTCAACAAAGGCTCTTTACTCTCCGGCAACGGTGCCATAAAAGAGTCATGATGACCCACAAGTATAGGGGGTCAATCGTAGTCCTTTCAATAAGTAAGAGTTCCGAACCCAACGACGAGCAGAAGGAAATGATAAGGAATTTTTAGGAAGGTATTCTCTCCAAGTGTTGTAAGTAACAACGATAGATAGTTTTGTAGCAAGATCATTCGTAACAAGTGACAAGTAGAAAAAGTAACAAGTGTGCATCAAGGTAGTCCAATCGTTATATATCAAAGGACTGGCAAGACAATTCTCTTATATGAAGCATATGCTCTCGAGAACACATGGAAATTCCTGTCTAGTCATGTTCATCATATTGAGTTGATTCACATTCGTTACTTTGATAATTTTATATGTGGGTGGACCTGTGATAAGGTGTTGTTGTTACTTGAACAAGCAACCAACTTATGATTACTTCCTCTCGCAAGCATCCGCAACCACAAAGAGAATTAAGATAAATCTAACCATAGCACGAAACATGTGGATCCAAATCAACCCCTTATGAAATAATGCATAAACTAGGGTTTAAGCTTATGCCAATCTAGCAAACCATCATCTACTTATTACTCCATGATGCCTCCCCTTAGTCCCAAAATATGGTGAAGTGTCAAGTATTCGACATTCACATGACACCACTAAAGGAAGCAACAACATACATATCATCAAAATATCAAACGAATACCAACTTCACATGATTACTTATAAAATGATTTCTCCCATGTCAGTGAGAACAAAAGTAACTACTCACAAATCATCACCATGTTTAATATAAGGGTTGTAATAAATATGATAAAGGATCTGAAGATATTATCTTCCACCAAACAAACAAACAAGCATCAACTACTAGACGTAATGAACACTACTAGTAACCCACATGTACCAGTCTGAGGTTTTGAGACAAAGATTGAATACAAGAGATGAAGTAGGGTTTGAGATGAGATGGTGCTAGTGAAGATGTTAATGAAGATTGGTCCTCCCATGAAGGATGGAATCGTTGGTGATGACGATGGCTTCGATTTCCCCCTCCCAAAGGGAAGTTTCACTGACAGAATCTCTCTACCAAAGAGAAAAAGGGCCTATGCCTAGGTTTCCACCTTGAGATGATGACTCTTTGTCCTGAAAGTATCCTCTTGATTTTTCTAGGTCAAAACACCTGTGGGCCTGCCAAGCCATCAGGGCGCGCCCAGGGGGTGAGCCGCATTGTTGGCCTGGCACCAACAGGTGGCCCCCCTTTGGCACTTCTTTGCTTCATAAATTCAGATATATTCCACAAAAAATCCTCGTGATGTTTCATGTCATTTGGAGTCCATAGAATTTTCAGCCTTTTTCTTGGTTTTCACGTCCAGAATTCGAGTTTCCAACAATTTCCCTCTTCATGATTGATACATCTCCAACGTATCTATAATTTTTTATTGTTCCATGCTATAATATTACCATTCTAGGATACCTTATGGGTATTTATTTGTTGATTCGTATTATTTTTTAGCACTAACCTATTAACCTAGTGCCAATTGTTGTTTTCTTCATGTTTTTGGCTTTTCAGGTTAAAGTGCCAAATGAAGTCCAATTGCCATGAAACTTTTTGACGAATTTTATGTACCAAAAGATGACCTATAAGCTTTGGGGGGAGGTCGGGGGCCACACGAGGGCCCCACAAGCCAACAGGGCGCGTCCAGGGGGTAGCCGTGCTCTGTTAGCTTGTGGCCGCCCCCTGCGTGTCCTGACGCCCCTCTTTGGCCTATAAATTCTAATATATTGGGAAAACCCTAAGGAGCCTCCTAAAACACTTTTTCTGCTGTAGCAAGTCTCTGTTCTACTGTGCGCCCATCTAGAGCCCTGTTCCGATGTCCTGTCAGAGGGGGGATCAATCACGGAGGGCCTCTATATCAACCTTGCTGCTCCCATGATGATGTGTGAGTAGTTCACCATAGACCTCTGGGTTTGTATTTATTACCTAGATGTATATATCTCTCTCTCTATCTTTGATCTTCAATACAAAGTTCATCGCATCTTCACTATGATCTATTCGATGTAATCACATTGTGTGGTGCTTTTGTTGCGATCCGATGAATTCTGGGTTTATGTTCATATTGTTCATGAAATTATATTGATTTCCTTGTTGGTCCTTATTTATATGTGCATGAATATATGATAGCTTCATAATTCTCTCCGATTTATTTAATAGTTTGGCCAAGTAGACTGATACTCCTTCAATGGGAGAGGTGTGTTGTAGTGGGTTCAATCTGGCGGTGCTCTATGTTCTAGTGATAGAAAGGTACAATACATGTCTTTGTATTGTTGCCACTAAGGATAAAATGATGGGGTTCCATTCATATTAATTCAATTTACTTTATCTACATCATGTCATTGTTCTCCAAGCATTACTTTGTTTTGCTTAATACTCTAGATGCGTGTTGGATAGCGGTCTATGGGTGGAGTAATAGTAGTGGATGCAGGAAGGAAACGGTCTACTTGCTTACAAACGTGATGCCTATATGTAATTATCATTTCCATGAATAAATATTGCATAACTATGCGCTTTCTATCAATTTCACAACAATAATTTTGTACCCAGTGTATGCCTTCTACATGGGAGATGTCAGTGGGGAAAACTATGGCCCCCGGGTGTATCCACTTATATATTTACAAAATCTTTCATTACCTTGCTGCAATTATTTATCTTTATTTATTTTTCAATCTATAATTACCAACTATCATCTACACACTTCATTTGCTTGCAAGTAACGAGTTCAAGGGGATTGACAACCCTCTTGCCCGCGTTGGGTGCAATTGTTTGCTATTTTGTGTGCAGTCGCGAAGACAGGTGTTGCATGTTAATCCCTATCGCAAGCATGTGCAACCACAAAGAGAATTAAGATAAATCTAACCATACCACAAAACATGTGGATCCAAATCAGCCCCTTATGAAATAACGCATAAAGTAGGGTTTAAGCTTCTGTCACTCTAGCAACCCATCATCTACTTATTACTCCATAATGCTTTCCCTTAGGCCCAAACTATGGTGAAGTATCATGTATTCAATGTTCACATGACACCACTAAAGGAAGGAACAACATACATATCATAAAAATATCGAACAAATACCAACTTCATATGATTACCTATAACAAGACTTCTCCCATGTCCTCGAGAACAAAAGTAACTACTCAAAAATCATCACCATGTTCAATATCAGAGGTGTAATAAATATGATAAAGGATCTGAAGAATTTATCTTCCACCAAACAAACCAACAAGCATCAACTAAGATGTAATCAACACTACTAGTAACCCATAGGTACCAATCTGAGGTTTTGACACAAAGATTGAATACAAGAGATGAACTAGGGTTTGAGATGAGATGGTGTTGGTGAAGATGTTGATGTAGATTGGCCCTACCACGAAGGAGGACACGTTGGTGATGACGATGGCTTCGATTTCCTCTTCCCAGAGGGAAGTTTCCCCGATAGAATCTCTCTGTCGAAGAGGAAAAGGGCCTCTACCTAGGTTTTTGCCTCGAGATAACGACGCTACATCTCAAAATTATCCTCTTGATTTTTTCTAGATCAAAACACATCACATAGCATAAGAGGCGGGCCGAAAGCCGCCCGTCGGCTTGCCAAGCCATCAGGACGCGCCTAGGGGGCTTGGAACCAACAGGTGGCACCCCTTTGGCATTTGTTTGCTCCATAATTCAGATATATTCCACAAAAATTCCTCGTGAAGTTTCAAGTCATTTGGATTCGAGAGAAGTTTCAACCTTTTTCTTGGTTTTCAGGTCCATAATTTCAGTTTCCGACAATTTCCCTCTTCATGATGTACCTTGTAAATTAAGAGATAAAAGGCACCAGAATAGTATAATAAAATGGAATGGTGACCAAGAATAATATAAATATCAATAAGAAATTATGATGCAAAATGGGCGTATCACTTGTCCTCAAGCAATTCCGTTGACCAATTGGAAATGATAAAGAAAACTTTTACACACTATTTTGTTCCTGTTCCTGTATATATGTTTAACTCAATGTTCAGGTTTCCAGCAAAGATCATAAACTAACCATGTCAATGATAACACATAGGTATCACATTTACTCATGACAATAACATATTTAACTAGTGAGAAATAATAAGATATCGCGGGTGCCAACAATTTTTCAAAACAATCATGATATAATGATAATATGGTATCTCGCTAGTGTTGGGGAACTTTGCATGGGAAACAAAAAATCCATATGCACACGCAAGATCTATCTATGGTGATGAGCATCTACAAGAGGGAGAGTGGATCTACATACCCTTGTAGATCAATAAGCGAAAAGCGTTAAGAAACATGGTTGATGTAGTCGGACGTCTTCGCGATCCAAATTGTCGAGCGTCCCGTGATCCCATCATGGTCCATCTCGTGATCCAATCACGATCCATCCCACGATCTCATCATGTTCCGTCCCGCGATCCAATCACGAATCGTCTCACCATCTTGATCACGGTCCTTCCGATCTAGCGCCGAACGGACGGCACCTCCGCGTTCAACACACATATAGCTCGATGACGATCTCCGCCTTCTTGATCCAGCAAGAGAGGACGAAGAGGTAGATGAGTTCTCTAGCAGCGCGACGGTGTGGCAGCAATGGTAGTGGAAGAATTCCAGCAGGGCTTCGCCTAAGCACCACTGAAATGATCTAGAGGAGAAACTATGATCTAGAGGAGAGGGTAGCACGTGGCTGATTTCTATGTCTCAAAACCTCTAGTATATAGGAGGAGGGAGGGAGAAGGCTTGGCACACAAGGGGCCATCCCTTGGCCTTGGCGCAAGGAGGAGAGGAGGAGCCCTCCTCCAATCCTAGTAGGATTAGGACTCCTCCTTCCCACTTGGAAACTCTTTCCACCTTGGGTTTTTTCCTTCTCAAACCACTCCAGCCGCATGGGCCCTTAGGGGAGGCTTTTGCCAGCACACCAGGGACTGGTTTACCTCCTCCCACAGCCCATTTAGCCTCTTGGGTTAAGACAACCCTCCCGATGGTCCCCTGGTACCCTCCCGGCACTCTCGATACACTACCGATGAGCCCGAAAAAAATTTGGCGACCAAAACAGGACTTCCTATATATCAATCTTTACCTCCGGACCATTTCGGAACTCCTCATGACGTCCGGGATCTCATCCAGGACTCTTAACGACCTTCGATCACCACCATACATAACTCTATACTACCGAAGCGTCACCGAACCTTAAGTGTGCAGACCCTACGGGTTTGAGAACTATGTAGACATGACCGAGACACCTCTACGGTCAATAACCAATAGCGGGACCTAGATTCCCATATTGGTTCCTACATATTCTATGAAGATCTTTATTGGTTGAACCTCTATGTCAAGGATTCAGTTAATCTTGTATGATGTTCCCTTCGTTCTTCGGTATGTTACTTGCCCGATATTCGATTGTCGACATCTCCATACCTAGTTCAATCTCGTTATCGGCAAGTATCTTTACTCATTACGTAATACAAGATCCCGTGGCTAACACTTTAGTCACATCACTTACAAGGCTTGTTGTGATGTTGTATTACCGAGTGGGCTCTGAGATACCTCTCCGTCACACGGAGTAACAAATCCTAGTCATGATCCATGCCAACACAAAATACACCCTCAGAGATGTTGGAAATATGCCCTAGAGGCAATAATAAATTAGTTATTATCATATTTCCTTGTTCATGATAATCGTTTATTATCCATGCTATAATTGTATTAATTGGAAACACATTACATCATTAGGTCTCTAGTATACCTCTAGTGAACTAGCTCGTTGATCAAAGATGGTCAAGGTTTCCTAGACATGGACATGAGACGTCATTTGATAACGGGATCACGTCATTAGGAGATTGATGTGATGGACAAGACCCAAACTATAAACATAGCATATGATCATGTCAGTTTATTGCTACTGTTTTCTGCATGTCAAGTATATGTTCCTATGACCATGAGATCATGTAACTCACGGACATCGGAGGAGTGCCTTGTGTGTATCAAACGTCGCAACATAACTGGGTGACTATAATGGTGCTCTACAGGTATCTCCGAGGGTGTCTATTGAGTTGGCATGGATCAAGACTGGGATTTGTCACTCCGTGTGATGGAGAGGTATCTCAGGTCACACTCGGTAATACAACATCACAACAAGCCTTGCAAGCAATGTGACTAAGTTTTAGCCACGGGATCTTGTATTACGTAACGAGTAAACAGACTTGCCTGTAATGAGATTGAACTAGGTATAGAGATATCGACGATCGAATCTCGGGCAAGTAATATACCGAAGAACAAAGGGAACTACATACGGGATTAACTGAATCCTTGACATAGAGGTTCAACCGATAAATATCTTCGTAGAATATGTAGGAAGCAATATGGTCATCCAGGTGTTGGGAGACGTAGTAGTAAATCGAAAAAATTCCTACGTGTCACCAAGATCCATCTATGGGGAAACCAGCAACGAGCAAAGGGGGAGTGCATCTTCATACCTTTGAAGATCGCAAAGTGGAAGCGTTACAAGAACGCGGTTGGTGGAGTCGTACTCGCAGCGATTCAGATCGCGGTCAATTCCGATCTAAGCATCGAACAACGGTGCATCCGCATTCAACACACGTGCAGCCCAGTGACGTCTCCCGTGCCTTGATCCAGCAAGGAGGAGGGAGAGGTTGAGGGAGAGCTCCGGAAGCACGACGGCGTGGTGACGGTGGAGCTGCGTGGTACTCCGGCAGGGCTTCGCCAAGCGCTACGGAGGACGAGGAGGAGGAGGGGTAGGGCTGCGCCGAGATAGAGAGAGATTCGTGTGACGGCAGCCCCAAAACCCTC
Organism: Hordeum marinum; assembly: GCA_022496015.1. Lineage (NCBI taxonomy): Eukaryota > Viridiplantae > Streptophyta > Magnoliopsida > Poales > Poaceae > Hordeum > Hordeum marinum. Next base: position 391,426,852 of record CM039675.1, on the reverse strand, counting down.
CACTATTTATAGGAGGATGGGAGGAGGGTGTGCACCCTCTAGTGTTCCCCCCTAGGGGGTGCGGCATCCCTAGATTGGCTAGGAGGGTCGGCGGACAAGGTGGGAGGAGGGGCGGCGCCCTAGGGTGGGCCTAGGGCCCATGTGCGCCTAGGGCTTGCCCCCTCCACCCTTTGTTGCACCTTTGGCTAGGGTGGGAGGCGCACCAGCCCACCTAGGGGCTGGTTCCCTCCCACTCTTGGCCCATGTAGCCTTCCAGGGCGGTGGACCCCCAGAACCCTTCCTGTGGTCCCGGTACATTACCGGTGATGCCCGAAACACTTCCGACGACCAAATCCTCACTTCCTATATATGAATCTTTACCTCCGTACCATTCCGGAACTCCTCGTGACGTCCGGGATCTTATCCAGGACTCCAAACAACCTTCGGTAACCACGTACACAATTTCCCTATAACCCTAGCGTCATCGAACCTTAAGTGTCTAGACCCTACGGGTTCGGGAGGCATGTAGACATGACCGAGACACCTCTCCCACCAATAACCAACAATAGGATCTAGATACCCATGTTGTCTCCCGCCTGTTCCACGATGATCTCATCGGATGAACCACGATGTCGGGGATTCAATTAATCCCGTATACAATTCCCTTTGTCTACCGGTTTGATACTTGCCCGAGATTCGATCGTCGGTATCCCTATACCTTGTTCAATCTCGTTACTGGCAAGTCTCTTTACTCATTCCGTAACACATCATCCCGTGGCTAACCCCTTAGTCACATTGAGCTCATTATGATGATGTCTTATCGAGTGGGCTCAGAGATACCTCTCCGTCACACGGAGTGACAAATCCCAGTCTCGATTCGTGCCAACCCAACAGATACTTTCGGAGATACCCATAGTGTACCTTTATAGCCACCCATTTACATTGTGACGTTTGGCACACCCAAAGTATTCCTACGGTATCCGGGAGTTGCACAATCTCATGGTCTAAGGAAACGATACTTGACATTAGAAAAGCTTTAGTAGACGAACTACACGATCTTGTGCTATGATTAGGATTGGGTCTTGTCCATCACATCATTCTCCTAATGATGTGATCCCGTTATCAATGACATCCAATGTCCATGGTCATGAAACCGTGACCATCAATTGATCAACGAGCTATCCAACTAGAGGCTCACTAGGGACATGTTGTGGTCTATGTATTCACACATGTATTACGGTTTCCGATTAATACAATTATAGCATGAACAATAGACAATTATCATGAGCAAGGAAATATAATAGTAATCACTTTATTATTGCCTCTAGGGCATATTTCCAACAGTCTCCCACTTGCACTAGAGTCAATAATCTAGTTACACTATGATGTATCGAACACCCATAGAGTTCTGGTGTTGATCATGTTTTGCTCGTGAGAGAGGTTTAGTCAACGGATCTGCAACATTTAAATCCGTATATACTTTACAAATATCTATATATCATTCCTGAATATAATCAAGAATGGACTTGAAGCGGCGCTTGATGTGTCTTGTCTTCTTGTGAAACCTGGGCTCCTTGGCAAGGGTAATAGCTCCAATGTTGTCACAGAATAGAGTCATCGGGCCCGACGCATTGGGAATCACTCCTAGGTTGGTGATGAACTCCTTCATCTAGACTCCTTCCTTTGCTGCTTCTGAAGCAGCTATGTACTCCGCTTCACATGTAGATGCCGCCACGACGCTTTGCTTGCTGTTGCACCAGCTGACTGCGCCTCCATTCAAAATATCCATGTATCCGGTTTGTGACTTTGATTCATCCTGATCTGTGTCGAAGCTAGCATCGACGTAACCCTTTGCGACGAGCTCTTCGGCGCCTCCATATACGAGAAACATGTCCTTGGTCCTCTTCAGGTACTTCAGGATATTCATGACCATTGTCTAGTGTTCCGCTCCGGGATCACTTTGGTACCTCCCTACTAAACTTATGGCAAGGTTCACATCAGTTCTGGTACACAGCATGGCATACATAATAGAGCCTATGGCTGAAGCATAGGGGATGACACTCATCTTTTCTCTATCCTCTGTCATGGTCGGGCATTGAGTCATACTCAATCTCACACCCTATAACACAAGCAAGAACCCCTTCTTGGACTGATCCATATTGAACTTCTTCAATATCTTGTCAAGGTATGTGCTTTGTGAAAGACCTATGAGGCGTCTCGATCTATCTCTATAGATCTTGATGCCTAATATGTAAGTAGCTTCTCCAAGGTCCTTCATTGAAAACACTTATTCTAGTAAGCCTTTATGCTTTCCAAAAGTTCTATATCATTTCCCATCAACAATATGTCGTCCACATATAATATGAGAAATGCTACAGAGCTCCCACTCACTTTCTTGTAAATACAGGGTTCTCCATAAACCTGTATAAATCCAAATGCTTTAATCACCTCATTAAAGCAAATGTTCCAACTCTGAGATGCTTGCATTAGCCCATAGATGGAGCGCTGGAGCTTGCATACCTTGTTATCATTCTTAGGATCGACAAAACCTTCCAGCTGCATCATATACAATTCTTACTTAAGGAAACCATTAAGGAATGCCGTTTTGACGTCCATTTGCCAGATCTCATAATCATAAAATGCGGCAATTGCTAACATGATTCGGACGGACTTCAGCATCGCTACAGGTGAGAAAGTCTCATCATAGTCAATTCCTTGAACTTGTCGATAACCCTTAGCAACAAGCCGAGCCTTATAGACGGTCACATTTGTTGGAAATATGCCCTAGAGGCAATAAATAAAGTTTTTATTATTATATTTCCTTGTTCATGATAATGGTTTATTATCCATGCTATAATTGTATTGATTGGAAACGCATTGCATGTGTGGGTAAATAGACAACACTGTGTCCCTAGTATGCCTCTAGTGAACTAGCTCGTTGATCAAAGATGGTCAGGGTTTCCTAGCCATTGACATGTGATGTCATTTGATAATGGTATCACATCATTAGGAGAATGATGTGATGGACAAGACCCAAACTACAAATAGCATATGATCGTGTCAGTTTATTGCTACTGTTTTCTGCATGTCAAGCATATGTTCCTATGACCATGAGATCATGCAACTCACAGATATCAGAGGAGTACCTTGTGTGTATCAAACGTTGCAACGTAACTGGGTGACTATAAAGGTGCTCTACAGGTGTCTCCGAGGGTGTCTGTTGAGTTCGCATGGATCGAGACTGGGATTTGTTACTCCGTGTGACGGAGAGGTATCTCAGGGCCCACTCGGTAATACAACATCACAATGAGCCTTGAAAGCAATGTGACTAATTGTTAGTTGCGGGATCTTGTATTACGGAACGAGTAAAGAGACTTGCCGGTAACGAGATTGAACTAGGTATGGAGATACCGACGATCGAATCTCGGGCAAGTAACATACCGAAGAACAAAGGGAACATCATATGGGATTAACTGAATCCTTGACACAGAGGTTCGACCGATAAAGATCTTCGTCGAATATGTAGGAACCAATGTGGACATCCAGGTCCCGCCATTGGTTATTGACCGTAGAGGTGTCTCCGTCATGTCTACATAGTTCTTGAACCCGCAGGGTCTACACACTTAAGGTTTGGTGACGTTTCGGTAGTGTACAGTTATGTATGGTGGTGACCGAAGGTTTTTCGGAGTCCCGGATGAGATACCGGACGTCACGAGGAGCTCCAGAATGGTCCGGAGGTAAAGATTCATATATAGGAAGTCCCAGTTTGGTCGCCCGAAAAGTTTCGGGCTCATCTGTAGTGTACTGGGAGTGTCGGTAATGTACCGGGAGACCTCCGGGAGGGGTATTTCGACCCAAGAGGTTTCATGGGCTGTGGGAGAGTATTAACCAGCCCTTAGTGGGCTGGTGGAATAGACACAACAGGCCCATGCGGCTGGGGGAAGAGTCCCAAAGGAAAAAAGAGTGGAAAAAAGGCAAAAAGGGACAGCCCTACTCCTACTAGGAGTGGAGGAGGAGTAGGACTCCTCCCCCTTGGGTTCGGCCGACTCCAAGATGGGCTCAGCCCTGCACCAGCCCTCCTCCTACTCTCCTCCTATATATACTGGTGGAATAGAAGGGTTTTGCACAGAATTTACGGCCACGTGCTACCCGTTCCACCGGTGCTCCTCTAGATCGGTTTTCCGCAGTGCTTAGGCGAAGCCCTGCCGGAATCACTCCACCACCATCGCCGGAGCGACATCACGCTGCCGCTGAACTCTTCCTCCTCTCCACTTCTTCTTGCGGGATCAAGATGGTGGAGATCGTCATCAAGCTGCACGTGTGCTGAACGCGGAGGTGTCGTCCGTTCGGTACTAGATCGGAAGGACCGTGATCAAGGCCATGGGACGGTTCGTGATTGGATCGCGGGACGGATCATGACGAGATCGTGGGACGGATCGTGATTGGATCGCAGGACGCTCGGCGATTTGAATCGCGAAGACGTTCGACTACACCAACTGCGTTTCTTAACGCTTCCCGCTTAGCGATCTACAAGGGTATGTAGATCAACTCCCCCTCTCGTAGATGCTCATCACCATGGATAGGTTTGCGTGTGCGTAGGAATTTTTTTGTTTCCCATGCGATGTTCCCCAACAGTGGCATCATGAGCTAGGTTGATGGTTCGATGAGATCTCGAGTAGAACACAAAAGGTTTGTGGGCGTTGATGCTTAGATTGCTTCCTTCCTTGGTCGGATTTTGGTTCAGCGGTATTGTGAGATGAAGTGGCCCGGACCAGCATTACTCGTACGCTTACGAGAGACCGGTTCCCTCGACGGAACTTGTTGCCTAGATGGCTTGCGGGTGGCAGTTTCTCTCACTTTAGTTGGATCGGATTCGACAAAGGCGGTCCTTGAGAAGGTTGAAATGCAAATTATGTATCACCGTTGTGGTTTATGCGTAGGTGAGAATTGTTCTTGCTAGAAACCCGTAGCAGCCACGTAAAACATGCAACAACAATTAGAGGACGTCTAACTTGTTTTTGCAGGGTATGTTGTGATGTGATATGGCCAATTACATGATGTGATATATGTGATGTATGAGATGATCATGTGATGTATAGAATTTCACGACTTGCATGTTGATGAGTACGGCAACCGGCAGGAGCCATAGGGTTGTCTTTAATTATTGTATGACCTGCGTGTCAATCATTAAGCGCTATGTAATGCTTTATTTTATCGCTAAACGGTAGCAATAGTAGTAGAAGCATGCAGGGCGTGACAACCTCGATGGCGACACGTTGATGGAGATCAATATGATGGAGATCATGGTGTTGTGCCGGTGCTGATGAAGATCATGTCGGTGCTTTCAAGATGGAGATCTAAAGCAAAAGTTCATGGCCATATCATGTCACTTATGAATTGCATGTGATGTTAATCCTTTTATGCACCTTGTTATGCTTAGTACGGCGGTAGCATTATAAGGTGATCCCTCACTTAAATTTCAAGATAAAATTGTGTTCTCCCCGAGTGTGCACCATTGCGAAAGTTCATCGTGTTGAGACACCACGTGATGATCGGGTGTGATAGACTCTATGTTCACATACAACGGGTGCAAGCCAGTTTTGCACGCGCAGAACACTCGGGTAAAACTTGACGATCCTAGCATGTACAAACATGGCCTCGGAACACAAGAGACCGAAAGGGCGAACATGAGTCATATAGTAGATATGATCAACATAATGATGTTCACCATTGAAACCACCTCAACTCACGTGATGATCAGACTTGAGTTGGTGAATTTGGATCATGTGACACTCAGATGACCTGAGGGATGTCAATTTGAGTAGGAGCTTTAGTAATTTGATTAACTAAACTCATTATCTTGAACAATAGTCTAAGTAACCTTTGCATATTTATACTGTAGATCAATGGCTCGCGAAGTAGCACCCCTGAATTTTAATGCGTTCCTAGAGAAAGCTAAGTTGAAAGATGATGGAAGTAACTTTGTTGACTGGGCCCGTAATCTGAGGATTATCCTCACAGCTTCGCAGAAATCATATGTCCTTGATGCACCGCTTGGTGACCAACCAGAAGACATGACCTCCGAAGACGTTAAGAATGCTTGGGAGGCACGTTCTGGAGATTACTCAATAGTTCAGTGTGCAATATTGTATGGCTTAGAACCGGGACTTCAAAGATGTTTTGAACGTCATGGAGCATATGAGATGTTCCAGGAGTTGAAGTTTATCTTTCAGAAGAATGCCCGGATCGAGAGGTATGAGACCTCCGATAAATTCTATGCTTGCAAGATGGAGGAGAACGGGTCTATCAGTGAGCAGATACTCAGAATGTCTGGGTACTCAAACTGTCTAGCTGAGTTGGGAATTACCCTTCCGCCGAAGGCGATCACTGATAGAGTTCTTCAATCACTACCACCTAGTTACAAGAGCTTTGTGATGAACTATAACATGCACGGGATGAACAAGTCAGTCGCCGAGATGTTTGCGATGCTGAAAGTCGCTGAGTCTGAAATCCAGAAAGAACATCAAGTGTTGATGGTCTATAAAACCACTAGTTTCAAGAAAAATGGCAAGGGCAAAGGCAAGAAGGGTAAAACCAAGAAGGATGGGAAAGCAGTTGCTACTCCCACAAAGAAGCCTAAGCATGGACCTAAGCCAGAAACTGAGTGCTTTCGTTGCAAAGGAACAGGTCACTAGAAGCGGAACTGCCCCAAGTACCTGGCTGACAAGAAGGCGGCCAACGACAAACAAGGTATATATGATATACATGTTATTGATGCGTACCTTAGTAGCTCTCATAGTAGTGCCTGGGTATTTGATACCGGTTCGGTTGCTCACATTTGCAACTCAAAGCAGGAACTACGGAATAAACGCAGGTTGGCAAAGGACAAAGTGACGATGCACGTGGGAAATGTTTCCCAGGTTGATGTGATCGCCGTCGGCATGCTCTCTCTTCGATTACCATCGGGATTAGTGATGAACCTGAATAATTGTTATTTAGTGCCTGCGTTAAGCATGAACATTATATCTGGATCTTGTTTATTGCGAGACGGTTACTCATTTAAATCAGAGAATAAAGGTTGTTCTATTTATATGAGTAATATCTTTTATGGTCATGCACCCAATGTTAGGGGTTTATTCATATTGAATCTTGATAGTGATGAGACACATGTTCATAACATTGATGCCAAAAGATGTAGAGTTGATAATGATACTACCACTTTCTTGTGGCACTGCCGTTTAGGTCATATTGGTGTAAAACGCATGAGGAAGCTCCATGATGATGGACTTTTGGAGTCACTTGATTTTGAATCACTTGACACATGTGAACCATGCCTGATGGGCAAGATGACTAAAACGCCGTTCTCTAGGACAATGGAACGGGCAAGTGACTTATTGGAAATCATACATACTGATGTGTGCGGTCCAATGAATGTTACATCGCGTGGTGGATATCGTTATTTTCTCACCTTCACTGATGACTTAAGTAGATATGGGTATATTTACTTAATGAAACACAAGTCTGAAATGTTTGAAAAGTTCAAGCAATTTCAGAGTGAAGTTGACAATCATCATAACAAGAAGATTAAGTTTCTGCGATCTGATCGAGGAGGTGAATATCTGACTTATGAGTTTGGCAGTCACTTAAGATAATGTGGAATTGTTTCACAGTTGACACCGCCCGGAACACCATATCGTAATGGTGTGTCCGCTTATTAGATATGGTGCATTCTATGATGTCTCTTGCTGATTTGCCATTATCGTTTTGGGGTTATGCATTAGAGACAGCTGCATTCACTTTAAATAGGGCACCATCGAAATCCATTGAGACAATGCCATATGAACTATGGTTTGGCAAAAGGCCAAAGTTGTCATTTCTTAAAGTTTGGGGATGTGATGCTTATGTAAAAAAGCTTCAGCCTAAAAAGCTGGAACCCAAAGCGGAGAAATGTGTCTTCATAGGATACCCGAAAGAGACAATTGGGTATACCTTCTATCTCAGGTCCGAAGGCAAAGTGTTTGTCGCTAAGAACGGAACATTTCTTGAGAAAGAGTTTCTCTCAAAAGAATTGAGTGGCAGGAAAATAGAGCTTGATGAGGTTATAGAACCTTTACTTCAATTAGAAAGTAGCGCAGCGCAGAAAGATGTTTCTGTGGAACCTACGACGGTAGAAGAGGAAGTTAATGATGATGATCATGAAGCTTTGGATCAAGCTACTATTGAACCTCGTAGTTCGACAAGGGCGCGTACTTCTCCTGAGTGGTACGGCAACCCTGTCTTGGAGGTCATGTTGTTAGACAACAATGAACCTACGAGCTATGGAGGAGCAGTGGTGGGCCCGGATTCCGAGAAATGGTTAGAGGCCATGAAATCAGAGATGGGATCCATGTATGAAAACAAAGTATGGACTTTGGAAGTACTACCGGAAGAGCGAAAGGCCATTCAGAACAAATGGATCTTTAAGAAGAAGACGGACGCGGACGATAATGTCACCGTCTATAAAGCTCGACTTGTGGCAAAGGGTTTTTCACAAGTTCAAGGAGTTGACTACGATGAGACTTTCTCACCCGTAGCGATGCTTAAGTCTGTCAGAATCATGTTGGCAATAGCTGCTTATTTCGACTATGAAATTTGGCAGATGGATATCAAAACGGCGTTCCTCAACGGTTTCCTTGAGGAAGAGTTGTATATGATGCAACCCGAAGGTTTTGTCGATCCAGAGAATGCTAACAAAGTTTGCAAACTCCAGCGATCCATTTATGTACTGGTGCAAGCATCTCGGAGTTGGAATAAGCGCTTTGATGAGGTGATCAAAGTGTTTGAGTTTATACAAGTTTACGGAGAAGCTTGTATTTACAAGAAAGTGAGTGGGAGCTCTATAGCGTTTCTAGTATTATATGTGGATGACATATTGCCGATTGGAAACAATATAGAAATGCTGGAAAGCGTGAAGGAATATTTGAACAAGAGTTTTTCAATGAAGGACCTAGGAGAAGTTGCTTTCATATTAGGCATTAAGATCTATAGAGATAGATCGAGACGCTTAATAGCACTTTCAGAGAGCACATACCTTGATAAAGTTTTGAAGAAGTTCAAAATGGAATAGTCCAAGAATGGGTTCTTGCCTGTATTACAAGGTGTGAAGTTGAGTAAGACTCAATGCCCAGTAACTACAGAAGATAGAGAAAAGATGAGTGTCATCCCCTATGCTTCAGCCATAGGCTCTATCATGTATGCAATGTTGTGCACAAGACCCGATGTCAGCCTTGCCATAAGTATGGCCGGAAGGTTTCAAAGTGATCCTGGAATGGAGCACTGGCAAGCGGTCAAGAATATCCTTAAGTACCTGAAAAGTACTAAGGAAATGTTTCTCGTTTATGGAGGTGATGAAGAGCTCGTCGTAAAGGGTTACGTCGATGCAAGCTTTCACACTGATCCGGACGACTCTAAGTCACAAACCAGATACGTATTTATTCTTAACGGGGGAGCGGTAAGCTGGTGCAGTTCCAAGCAAAGCATGGTAGCTGACTCTACGTGCGAAGCGGAATACATCGCAGCCTCGGAGGCGGCGAAGGAAGGTGTCTGGATGAAGCAGTTCATGACAGATCTTGGAGTAGTGTCCAGTGCATTGAATCTAATGAACCTGTTACGTGACAACACTGGTGACATTGCTTTGGCCAAGAAACCAAGGTTTCACAAGAGGACCAGACACATAAAGAGACGCTTCAACTCCATCCGCGATTACATCTTGGAGAAAGACATAAATATTTGCAAAGTGCACATGGATCTGAATGTTGCAGACCCGTTGACTAAACCTCTTCCAAGGGCTAAACATGATCAACACCAGAACTGTATGGGTGTTCGATTCATTACCATGTAAATCACATAGTGATGTGAACTAGATCATTGACTCTAGTGCAAGTGGGAGACTGTTGGAAATATGCCCTAGAGGCAATAAATAAAGTGTTTATTATTATATTTCCTTGTTCATGATAATCGTTTATTATCCATGCTATAATTGTATTGATTGGAAACGCATTGCATGTGTGGGTAAATAGACAACACTGTGTCCCTAGTATGCCTCTAGTGAACAAGCTCATTGATCAAAGATGGTCAGGGTTTCCTAGCCATTGACATGTGATGTCATTTGATAACGGGATCACATCATTAGGAGAATGATGTGATGGAGAAGACCCAAACTACAAACATAGCATATGATCGTGTCAGTTTATTGCTACTGTTTTCTGCATGTCAAGCATATGTTCCTATGACCATGAGATCATGCAACTCACAGATATCAGAGGAGTACCTTGTGTGTATCAAACGTCGCAACGTAACTGGGTGACTATAAAGGTGCTCTACAGGTGTCTCCGAGGGTGTCTGTTGAGTTGGCATGGATCGAGACTAGGATTTGTTACTCCGTGTGACGGAGAGGTATCTTAGGGCCCACTTGGTAATACAACATCACAATGAGCCTTGCAAGCAATGTGACTAATTGTTAGTTGCGGGATCTTGTATTACGGAACGAGTAAAGAGACTTGCCGATAACGAGATTTAACTAGGTATGGAGATACCAACGATCGAATCTCGGGCAAGTAACATACCGAAGAACAAAGGGAACATCATACGGGATTAACTGAATCCTTGACATAGAGGTTCGGCCGATAAAGATCTTTGTAGAATATGTAGGAACCAATGTGGACATCCAGGTCCCGCCATTGGTTATTGACCATAGAGGTGTCTCGGTCTTGTCTACATAGTTCTCGAACCCGCAGGGTCTGTACACTTAAGGTTTGGTGACGTTTTGGTAGTGTAGAGTTATGTATGGTGGTGACCGAAGGTTTTTCAGAGTCCCGGATGAGATCCCGGACATCACGAGGAGCTCCGGAATGGTCCAGAGGTAAAGATTCATATATAGGAAGTCCCAGTTTGGTCGCCGGAAAAGTTTCGGGCTCATCGGTACTGTACCGGGAGTGCCGGTAATGTATCGGGAGACCTCCGGGAGGGCTATTTCGACCCAAGAGGTTTCATGGGCTGTGGGAGAGTATTAACCAGCCCTTAGTGGGCTGGTGGAATATCCACAACAGGCCCATGCGGCTGGGGGGAGAGTCCCAAAGGAAAAAGAGTGGAAAAAAGGCAAAAAGGGAGAGTCCTACTCCTACTAGGAGTGGAGGAGGAGTAGGACTCCTCCCCCTTGGCTTCGGCCGACTCCAAGAGGGGCTCAGCCCTGCGCCATCCCTCCTCCTCCTCTCCTCCTATATATACTGGTGGAATAGAAGGGTTTTGCACAGAATTTACGGCCACGTGCTACCCGTTCCACTGGTGCTCCTCTAGATCGGTTTTCCGCAGTGCTTAGGCGAAGCCCTGCCGGAATCACTCGACCACCATCGTCGGAGCGCCGTCATGCTGCGAGTGAACTCTTCCTCCTCTCCACTTCTTCTTTCTGGATCAAGACGGTGGAGATCGTCATCAAGCTGCACGTGTGCTGAACGCGGAGGTGCCGTCCGTTCGGTACTAGATCGGAAGGACCGTGATCAAGGCCACGGGACAGTTCGTGATTGGATCGCGGGACGGATCGTGACGAGATCGCGGGACGGATCGTGATTGGATCGCGGGACGCTCGGTGATTTGAATCGCGAAGACGTTCGACTACACCAACTGCGTTTCTTAACGCTTCCCGCTTAGCGATCTACAAGGGTATGTAGATCAACTCGCCCTCTCGTAGATGCTCATCACCATGGATAGGTTTGCGTGTGTGTAGGAAATTTTTTGTTTCCCATGCGACGTTCCCCAACAACATTACCATCCGCGTCGGTCTTCTTCTTAAAGATCCATTTATTTTCTATGGCTCGCCGATTATTGGGCAAGTCCACCAAAGTCCATACTTTGTTCTCATACATAGATCCTATCTCGGATTTCATGGCTTCAAGCCATTTGTTGGAATCCGGGCCCGCCATCGCTTCTTCATAGTTCGAAGGTTCACCGTTGTCCAACAACATGATCTCCAAGACAGGTTTTCCGTACCATTCTGGTGCGGAACGTGTCCTTGTGGACCTTCGAGGTTCAATAGCAACTTGATCTGAAGTTTCATGATCATCATCATTAACTTCCTCTCCAGCCAGTGCAGGCTCCACACAAATAACTTCTTGTGTTGCGCTACTCTCCGATTCGAGTGGAGGTACAATTACCTCATCGAGTTCTATTTTCCTCCCACTTACTTCTTTTGAGAGAAACTCTTTGTCTAGAAAGGATGCATTCTTTGCAACAAAGACTTTGCCTTCGGATCTGAGGTAAAAGGTATACCCAACAGTTTCTTTGGGGTATCCTATGAAGTCGCACTTTTCCGCTTTGGGTTTGAGCTTCTCAGATTGAAGTTTTTTCACATAAGCATCGCATCCCCAAACTTTAAGAAACGACAGCTTAGGTTTATTTCCAAACCATAATTCATACGGTGTCGTCTCAACGGACTTAGACGGTGCCCTATTTAAAGTGAATGCGGCAGTCTCTAATGCATGTCCCCAAAATGATAGCGGTAAGTCGGTAAGAGACATCATAGATCACACCATATCCAATAGAGTGCGATTACGACGTTCAGACACACCATTTCGCTGAGGTGTGCCAGGCGGCGTGAGTTGTGAAACAATTCCACATTTCCTTAGGTGCGTGCCAAACTCATGACTCAAATATTCTCCGCCACGATCAGATCGTAGGCACTTTATTTTCCTATCACGTTGATTCTCTACCTCACTCTGAAATTCCTTGAACTTTCCAAAGGTTTCAGACTTGTGTTTCATTAAGTAGACATACCCATATCTGCTTAAGTCATCGGTGAGGGTGAGAACATAACGGTAGCCACCGCGTGCCTCAGCGCTCATTGGACCGCATACATCAGTATGTATACACTCAATAGTTCAGTGTGCAATATTGTTCCGAAGAACGGAGTCTTGGTCATCTTGCCCATGAGGCATGGTTCGCACGTGTCAAATGATTCAAAATCAAGAGACTCCAAAAGTCCATCAGCATGGAGTTTCTTCATGCATTTGACACCAATATGACCAAGGCGGCAGTGCCATATGTAAGTGGGACTATCGCTATCAACCTTACATGTTTTGGTACTCACACTATGAACATGTGTAACATCACGTTTGAGATTCATCAAAAATAAACCATTGACCAGCGGGGCATGACCATAAAACATTTCTCTCATATAAATAGAACAACCATTATTCTCATATTTAAATGAGTAGCCATCTCGCATCAAGCAAGATCCAGATACAATGTTCATGCTCAAAGCTGGTACTAAATAACAATTATTGAGGTTTAAAACTAATCCTGAAGGTAGATGTAGAGGCAGCATGCTGACGGCGATCACATCGACCTTGGAACCATTCCCGACGTGCATCGTCACCTCGTCCTTTGCCAGTCTCCGCTTATTCTGTAGCTCCTGCTTGGAGTTACAAATGTGAGCAGTTGCACTGGTATAAAATACCCAGGAGCTACTACGAGCGCTGGTAAGGTACACATCGATAACAAGTATATCACATATACCTTTAACGTTGTCAGCCTTCTTATCCGCTAAGTACTTGGGGCAGTTTCGCTTCCAGTGACGGGTACCCTTGCAATAAAATCACTCAGTCTCGGGCTTGGGTCCATTCTTGTTCTTCTTCTTGGCAAATTTCTTACCGGGCGCGGCAACTTCTTTGTCGTCGTTCTTGAAGTTCTTCTTGCCCTTGGCTTTCTTGAAACTAGTGGTCTTACTCACCATCAACACTTGATGTTCCTTTTTGATTTCCACCTCCGTTGATTTCGGCATCGAGTACAACTCAGGAATGGACTTCTTCATCCCTTGCATATTGTAGTTCATCACAAAGCTCTTGTAGCTACATGGAAGAGACTGGAGGATTCTATCAATAACCGAGTCATCCGGAAGATTAACTCCCAGCTGAGACAAGCGGTTGTGCAATCCAGACATTTTGAGTATGTGCTCGCTGACACAACTATTTTCCTCCATCTTACAACTGAAGAACTTGTCGGGGACATCATATCTCTCGACCCGGTCATGAGCTTGGAAAACCATTCTCAGCTCTTGGAACATCTCATATGCTTTGTGTAGCTCAAAACGCTTTTGGAGCCCCGGTTCTAAGCTGTAAAGCAGGTCGCACTGAACCGGGGAGTAATCATGACAATGCGACTGCCAGGCGTTCATAACGTCTTGAGTTGCTGGGAAAATGGGTGCTTCACCTAGCGGTGCATCAAGGAAATATAATTTCTTGGAAGCTATGAGGATGATCCTCAAGCTACAGACCCAGTCCGTATAGTTGCTTACATCCATCGTCTTTCAGCTTGGTTTTCTCTAGGAATGCGTTGAAGTTGAGGGCAACATTAGCGTGGGCCATTGGATCTACAATATAGATTGTAAAGACACTTTTAGACTAAGTTTGTGATAATTAAGTTCACATAATCAAATTATTTAATGAACTCCCACTTAGATAGACATCTCTCTAGTCATCCAAGTGACACATGATCCACGTCAACTAGCCCGTGTCCGATCATCACGTGAGACGGACTAGTCATCAATGGTGAACATCTCCATGTTGATCATATCTTCTATACGACTCATGTTCGACCTTTCGGTCTCTTGTGTTCTGAGGCCATGTCTGTACATGCTAGGCTCATCAAGTCAACCTAAGTGTATTGCGTGTGTAAATTTGGCTTACACCTGTTGTATGCGAACGTTAGAACCTATCGCACCCGATCATCACGTGGTGCTTCGGAACAACGAACCTTAGCAACGGTGCACAGTTAGGGGGGACACATTTCTTGAAATTTTAGTGAGAGATCATCTTATTTGAGCTACCGTCGTTCTAAGCAAATAATATGTAAAACATGATAAACATCACATGCAATCATATAGTGACATGATATGGCCAATATCATCTTGCTCCTTTGATCTCCATCTTCGGGGCACCATGATCATCATTGTCACCGGCACGACACCATGATCTCCATCATCATGTCTTCATGAAGTTGTCTCGCCAACTACTACTTTTACTACTATGGCTAACGGTTAGCAATAAAGTAAAGTAAATACATGGCGTTTTGATTGACACGCAGGTCATACAATAAATTAAGACAACTCCTATGGCTCCTGCCGGTTGTCATACTCATCGACATGCAAGTCGTGAATCCTATTACAATAACATGATCAATCTCATACATCACATATATCACATCACATTCTTTGGCCATATCACATCACATGGCATATGCTACAAAAACAAGTTAGACGTCCTCTAATTGTTGTTGCAAGTTTTTATGTGGCTGCTACAGGTTTCTAGCAAGAACGTTTCTTACCTACGCAAAAACCACAACGTGATATGCCAATTTCTATTTACCCTTCCTAAGGACCCTTTTCATCGAATCCGATCCGACTAAAGTGGGAGAGACAGACACCCGCTAGCCACCTTATGCAACAAGTGCATGTCAGGCGGTGGAACCAGTCTCACGTCAGCGTACGTGTAAAGTCGGTCTGGGCCGCTTCATCCCACAGTGTCGCCGAATCAAGATAAGACTAGTAACGGCAAGCAAATTGACAAAATCGACGCCCACAACAACTTGTGTTCTACTCGTGCATAGATTCTACGCATAGACCTAGCTCATGATGCCACTGTTGGGAGTCGTAGTAGTAAATCAATTTTTTCCTACGTGTCACCAAGATCCATCTATGGGGAAACCAGCAACGAGCAAAGGGGGAGTGCATCTTCGTACCTTTGAAGATCACAAAGCGGAAGCATTACGAGAACATGGTTGGTGGAGTCATACTCGCAGCGATTCAGATCGCGATCGATTCCGATCTAAGCGCCGAACAATGGCGCCTCTGTGTTCAACACACGTGCAGCCCAATGACGTCTCCCATGCCTTGATCCGGCAAGGAGGAGGGAGAGGTTGAGGGAGAGCTCCGGCAGCACAACAGCGTGGTGACGGTGGAGCTACGTGGTACTTCGGTAGGGCTTCACCAAGCGCTACAGAGGACGAGGAGGAGGAGGGGTAGGGCTGCACCGAGATAGAGAGAGATTCGTGTGACGGCAACACCAAAACCCTCCACTATTTATAGGACGAGGGGAGGAGGGTGTGCACCCTCTAGGGTTCTCACCCTAGGGGGTGCGGCAGCCCAAGATTGGCGAGGAGGGCCGACGGCCAAGGTGGGAGGAGGGGCGGCGCCCTAGGGTGGGCCTAGGGCCCATCTGCGCCTAGGGTTTGCCCTCCTCCACCCTTCGTTGCGCCTTGGGATGGGGTGGAAGGCGCACCAGCCCACCTAGGGGCTGATTCCCTCCCACTCTTGGCCCATATAGCCTTCCGGGGCCGGTGGCCCCTCCCAGTGGACCCTTGGAACCCTTCCGGTGGTCCCGGTACATTACCGGTGATGCCCGAAACACTTCCGGCGACCAAATCCTCACTTCCTATATCTGAATCTTTACCTCTGGACCATTTCGGAACTCCTCGTGACGTCCGGGATCTCATCTGGGACTCTGAACAACCTTCAGTAACCACGTACACAATTTCCCTATAACTTTAGCGTCATCGAACCTTAAGTGTGTAGACCCTACGGGTTCAAGAGGCATGTAGACATGACCGAGACACCTCTCCGGTCAATAACCAACAGCGGAATCTGGATACCCATGTTGGCTCCCACATGTTCCACGATGATCTCATTAGATGAACCACGATGTCCGGGATTCAATTAATCCCGTATACAATTCCCTTTGTCTACCGGTATGATACTTGCCCGAGATTCGATCGTCGGTATCCCTATACCTTGGTCAATCTCGTTACCGGCAAGTCTCTTTACTCGTTCCATAACACATCATCCCATGGCTAACCCCTTAGTCACATTGAGCTCATTTAGGACAGTATAACCGCACCTAAAGCGAGCCCTCTTAGCGATTTGGATTTTTGACCGTTCATTTTTTTGATCTAAACGTTTCTGGCCACTGGATCCGCTGTCCTAAGGGGCAGCTACTCCCGCAGAAAAATCCCTCGATGGTGGTTCATTCGGGTTACAGGTCCGTAATAGACCCGCTATCTTGCTATTGGTAACCCTCTCCACCCACACGACAGTTCGCTCACCTCCGCCCCTTCCAGTTTCACTTTCCCTATCTCTGTCCGGTTCTCCTCAGTTGCCGCAGATCCCTGCCCTTCCCATCGGTGTTTCTCACGGCTGCTTCTCAAGTCCACGCCGCCAATCTTATGAGCCTGCAGGTCAACTCCCACCCACGGCATCCAGCCCACCAGAAGGTGCACTCACGACGTCGCCCGATTGGATCTCAAGCCGCCACCCAGCTGGCCATCTCCATCCCCACCGCCAGGTTGTTGCCCTTGCTTCACGCCATCGCTGCCAAAGGGATCTAGCCACGCTTGCTGCAGGGTGACTTGTGCGGTCTGCTATGGGATCCAGCCAACGAAGGTGATCAGCTATCAGCGGTGGGCGCCTCCATTCCCATGCCACCGCTGGCTTGTGTTACCTTCCGCAGGTCAGCCAGTGCGAAGGTAGGTTTGGGGCTTAATTCCTCAAATGCTCTACATTAGATTTCATCTCTTTTTGTTGTGCTTTGAATTACTTCATGGATCTACCGTTTCTAAGTATGTATGGTCTGAGTATTCATCTTTGATCTATGTGTTGTGTATGACGCAGTACCTGACGGATGTTATTCCTAATTGTCTTTTTTGATGCTTTTGTATACGGTTTAATTTGTAGTGTTGGTGGACAAATGAGCTCATTGGAAGAAGTGGTGTCTGGGACACCGCCTCCAACAACGTAGATGGGTGTCCCGTTCAGACGTCACATCATCTGGCTTGTCCCCAAAATTGTTGAACTTCTGCCCCTAAGGAGACAAAGGGGTGCATCAACGGGCGAGGAGTCGTAATCTATGTTCCAATTTATTCCTGTGAATTATTATCGAGCTCCTTTCATAGTGATTTATATCTGCTTTACTTTTGTAATTTATTTAGGTTGCAGATTGTAGGTTGATTTAGATTGCTAGCTAGATTCAAGAATTAAGTATCAATTCTTTTGTATATTTGTTACGTAATTAAACATAGCCAACATAAATATAGTGGCACCATATTTGGATCGAATAGTATACTTACATTGAGTTCAACATGGTTTAAGTTCGCCAAAATGTAGGGAGTTCTCACCATCAACATCACAAGGGACGGGCACAAATGCAATTTGAAATCAATAATACTACTGTTTCGTTAGTTTGCCGCCTAACCATCATCATTCTCTTAGTATGTTTGTCTACATTGAAATTACAGTATCTTTCTACTCTCGATTATTTTCTTTAGTCTCTAACTCAATTGTTGTAGGCCTGGGTCAGAATAAGCATGAAAAAAAGAAACTTAAATAGGTTGGTGCTGATGAGGGGTTCACAGAAGGATAATACTACAAGTAAAAAATGTCAGTAGCCTGTTGGTACTACTCTTTCTTCAGTCTATAACTCAGTTTTTGTAGGCCTGGGTCAGAATAAGCATGAAAAAAGGAACTTAAATGGCTCGATGCTGATGAGGGTTCATATAAGGACATTACTACAAGTAAAGAATGTCAATAGCCTGTTGGTACTACTCAGAACTTGCATTTCCACCTTATTACCATTGGAAGATTCTGCTATCCTTCAAAATCCATTCATAACATTATTCGTATAGCATTCCTTATGCTGGTTTTATTTGGTTTGTGTGGTGCTTTACCAAAGCCTATATTTGGATTGACCTCATTATTCCATATTTTCATGTGCTTGAGAATATTAGTTCATTTGTGAAACTAGATATTTTTCTCATGTGAAGGCTTGGTACATAACATACTATACATGCATCCTAGATTTATAGTTTTTTCCATGTTATCCATGGTATGAAACAACCTTTACATTTATGGTGTATATTCAGTGACAACTGGGATTATGTCAACCTTTGCAAGGTACGATCGGATTGCATCTTGTTGGCACCGCAGTTAAGAATTGGATGTGGGGCAGGTTAGCTTTTGCTTATTTGCTGTAATTTTCTACCTGTTTTCCTACCCCCGTGTATATGCTGGAGTGCAGAGTATGCTTGCTTATCCATTTAGTGGATACTAAATAGTTAGTATAAAATTATGATAATTTAAAAGAAGTATTATGGTGTGGTGCAGTAATAATTTTAAAATTTAAAACTTCAGACCTTGCATCATATTTTTGTTGCAAATGTAGGCAGTGTGTTCAAGTTGCTCTGGAACAATTTGAAGGGTTTCATTGACACAAAAACTCCAGCCAAGATTCACTACATAGAAGTTTAAAATTGTAGTTGTTTCAGGTGCTTCGCCACATTCTGTGTGCTTTGTTACAAAGTTTAATAATTGGACCTGTTTGCTATGTGGAACATGCATCATTTATTTGATCCAAATCTAATTCAATTCTTAACCACCATCCTTTGGCTCTTGTTTTCAACAAATTCAGTGTTGGTTATTCATTTTCTTGACATGATACTTTGGGCAACGGTTTAGACTTCTTGAGCCATTCTCTATTTATTGTCGATGCATATTCAATCATGTTTCCTCTATATATGAATGACACACTGGAACTATGGATTTTTTTTCAGTCAACTGATTGTCCTATGACTCATCCTGCATCCAGCACATTTATGTTCCATTGCTAATTAAGGTTCATTTGTGATACCTTCCGTAGGATGGGAATGTTCCTCGGCACAATGACAAACATCAGTGGAGTAACAACCCTTTTTGCTGTTGCCGCTTATGTATTGTTGCTGCCACAAAGCTTACCTGGACACGGAGTCACAGTGTGTTAAAAATGATTACATTTTCCTTTTGTAACCTGATGATGGTGTTAGTCACATCTCGGAAGTAGGGCGGGATTAGCTAGCCCTTTATTGGATTTGTTTCTCATATAGTGTGTGGGGTTGCAGCTCAAAAAAAGAATGTGTGTGGGGTCGACTATTCATACTTGGATATACATATATATAAATCATATATCAGTAAATAGTATTTAGTTTGTTCTAGATGACTGATCATTGTTGTTTACCTAGAAATTGGTTTATCAAGCTGTTACGATTTAATTTCCTTTATTGTGCATAGTTGCATATATATACTATTTATGGATTATATTCTGCCCTCACTTCATATGAAGGATAGCATAAATTACTGACTGGGTTTCCATTTAATGAGTAGTTGTCTGTGTCTACCCATGCTGAAGTATCAGATGAAAGAAAGCATATGATAATGCTGATAGATTGAAACTATGTCTCCTTTTCATAGGCCCATTGTATCATGCCTACTCAGTTTCAGCATGAATTCTCCTAGCTCAGCAAAACCTTAAACCTAGATCCTCTAAATCTGAGCGAGCTAAAAGATACTCCCACTGTAAACAAAATTTCAAACACGGAAGCTAAGGGATTTGTTGGAACTTTCATTAATTGCAATAAATCGTCTCTGGTGAAGAAATCAGATGAGAAATACTTGTGCATTAATTTTGAAGGCAATATATGATCCTATACATTACGAAAATATGAAACATTTTATTGGACAAGTGGATGGACAACGAAGCGTGCACCTTTGGCCTATTATAATTAACATGTTACACTAAAATGGTCATAAAAATATGATCATCGTAAGTAACATCTTACACTACAAATACACACCAAATTGTGTAATACTCCCTCCGTCCGGAATTACTTGTCACAAAAATGAATAATAGTTGATGTATCTAAACTAAAATACATCTAGATACATCCATTCCTATGACAAGTATTTCCAGACGGAGGGAGTATAATATTACAACTCCATGTTCTAACATAATTTTTAACACTACCATACAAAAATTAAAATGGATGGACGTGGCAACGCGCGTCATTAATGATCTAGTTATGATGATGTCTTATCGAGTGGGCCCAGAGATACCTCTCCGTCACACGGAGTGACAAATCTCAGTCTCGATTCGTGTCAACCCAACAGATACTTTCGGAGATACCCGTAGTGTACCTTTATAGCCACCCAGATACGTTGTGATGTTTGGCACACCCAAAGTATTCCTACGGGACCCGGGAGTTGCACAATCTCATGGTCTAAGGAAACGATACTTGACATTAGAAAAGCTTTAGCAAATGAACTACACGATCTTGTGATATGCTTAG
Organism: Hordeum marinum; assembly: GCA_022496015.1. NCBI lineage: Eukaryota > Viridiplantae > Streptophyta > Magnoliopsida > Poales > Poaceae > Hordeum > Hordeum marinum. Next base: position 391,405,699 of record CM039675.1, on the reverse strand, counting down.
GATTGCGTCTTGTCCATCACATCATTCTCCTAATGATGTGATCCCATTATCAACTACATCCAATGTCCATGCTCATGAAACCGTGACCATCAATTGATCAACGAGCTAGCCAACTAGGGGCTCACTAGGGACATGTTATGGTCTATCTATTCACACATGTATTACGGTTTCCGGTTAATACAATTATAGCATGAACAATAAACAATTATCATGAACAAGGAAATATAATAATAATCACTTTATTATTTCCTCTAGGTAATATTTCCAACACCAGGTCCTGCTATTGGTTATTGACTGTAGAGGTGTCTCGGTCATGTCTACAGAGTTCTCGAACCCGCAGGGTCTGCACACTTAAGGTTCGATGACGTTTCGGTAGTATAGAGTTATGTATGGTGGTGACTGAAGGTTGTTCGGAGTGCCAAATGAGATCCTGGACATCACGAGGAGCTTTGAAATGGTCCGGATGTAAAGATTGATATATAGGAAGTCCTGTTTTGGTCACCGGAAAAGTTTCGGGCTCATCGGTAGTGTACCGGGAGTGCCAGGAGGGTATCGGGGGACCATCGGGAGGGGTGTCACGCCCCGAGGGGCCTCATGGGATGTGGGAGGAGACAAACCAGCCCCTAGTGTGCTGGACGAAGCCTCCACTGAAGCCCATACAGTTTGAGAATGAAAAAAATCCAAAGATGGAGAGGTCAAAAGAGTTTCCAAGTGTAAAGAAGGAATCCTACTCCTAATAGGATTGGAGTAGGACTCCTCCACCTCCAATTTTGGCCAACTCTTGAGGGTTTGAGTCTGCTTCCTCCTCTCCCTACATCCTATATATACTACAGGATTTAGAGGGGAAAGCTAACCCTAATTGCCACGTGCTCCCTCTACTTCCTCTAGATCGTTTTCTCCTCTAGTCTAATTTCGGCAGTGCTTACTAGGGACATGGTGTTGTCTATGTATCCACACACGTATCTGAGTTTTCGATCAATACAATTCTAGCATGGATACTAAATGATTATCATGAACAAGGAAATATGATAATAATTAATTTATTATTGCCTCTAGGGCATATTTTCAACAGTCTCCCACTTGCACTAGAGTCAATAATCTAGTTCACATCACCATGTGATTCACATTGTTATGAATCTAACACCCAATGAGTTCTGGGGCTCGATAATGCTTTGCATGTGAGAGAGGTCTTTTAGTCAACGGGTCTGCGATATTCAGATTCGTGTGTACTTTGCAAATCTCTATGTCATACTGTAAATATTGCTACCACACTACACTTGGAACTATTCCAAATGGCTGCTCCACTATATGTATCCGGATTGCTACTAAGAGTCATCCGGATTGGTGTTAAAGCTTGCATCGACGTAACTCTTTACGACGAACTCTTTATCACCTCCATAATCAAGAAACATATCCTTAGTCCTCTAGTTACTAAGGATAATTTTGATCGTTGTCCAGTGATCCACTCCTGGATTACTCTTGTACCCCTTGATAGACATATGGCAAGGCACACACAGGTTCGGTACACAGCATGGCATACTATATAGAGCCTATGGCTAAGGAATAGGGGACGACGTTCGTCCTTTCTCTTTCTTCTGCCGTGGTCGAGCTTTGAGTCACACTCAACTTTACTCCTTACAAATCAGGCAAGAACTCCTTCTTTTACTGATCCATTTTGAACTCTTTCGAAATCTTGTCAAGATATGTACTCATTGAAAGTATTATCAGGCGTCTTGATCTATCTCTATAGATTTCGATGCCCAAAAATTAAGTAGCTTTATCCGGGTCTTCATTTGAAAAACTCTTTTCAAACAACCCATTATGCTCTACAGAAATTCTACGTCATTTCCGATCAACAATATGTCATCCACATATGCTTATCAGAAACTCTATAGTGCTCCCACTCACTTTATTGTAAATACAAGTTTCTCATAAGCTTTGTATAAACTCAAACACTTTGATCACCTCATCAAAGTGTATATTCCAACTCTGAGATGCTTGCTCTAGTCCATAGAAGGATCACTAGAGCTTGCACACCTTTTAGCATCCTTAGGACTGACAAAAACCTTCTGGTTGTATCTCATACAACCTTTTCCTCAAGGAAGGAAATGATGTTTTGACATCCATCTGTCAGATTTCATAATTGAAAAATGCAGCAACTTCTAACATAATTCCAACAGACTTTAGCATCACTACGGGTGAGAAATTCTCATCATAGTCAACTCCTTGAACTTGTCGGAAACTTCTTTGTGACAAGTCGAGCTTTACAAATGGTTATATTTACAATCAGCGTTTGTCTTCATCTTAAAGATCCATTCGTACTCAACGACCTGCCATCCAACGAGCAAGTCTACCAAAGTCTATACTTGGTTTTCATGCATGGATCCTTTCTTAGATTTCATGGCCTCTAACCATTTGTCGGAATTCGGGCCCATCATTGCTTCTCCATAGTTTGTAGGTTCATTGTTATCCAACAACATGAACTCTAAGACAAGGTTGTCATACCACTCAGGAGTAGTATGCGTCCTTGTCGACCTACAAGGTTCGATAGTAACTTGATCCGAAGCTTCATGATCATCATCATTAACTTCCTCTTCAACTGACGTAGGCTCCACAGAAACATCTTTCTATTGTGGGCTTCTCTATGGCTGAAACAAAGGTTCAACAACCTCATCAAGTTCTATCTTCCTCCCACTTAATTCTTTCGAGAGAAACTCTTTGTTGAGAAAGAAACCATTTTAGCAACAAACACTTTGTGCTCGGATCTGAGATAGAAGGTATACCCAACTGTTCTTAGGGTATTCCATGAAGATGCATTTGTTCGCTTCGGGTTCGAGCTCATTAGGTGAAAACCTTTTTTCACATAAGTGTCGTTGCCCCAAACATTAAGAAATGACAGGTTAGGTTTCTATCAAACCATAATTCATACGGTGTCATCTCAATGGATTTAGATCATGCCCTACTTAAAGTGAATGTAGTTGTCTCTAATGCATAACCCCAAAACGAAAGTGGCAAAACGATAAGAGACATCATAGTACGCACCATACCCAATAGAGCACGACTATGACATTCGAACACACCAACACAATATGGTGTTCTAGGTGGCGTGAGTTGTGAAACAACTTTCTCATTGTCTAAACAATTCAGACTTGTGTTTCATTAAGTAAATATACACTATATTTACTTAAATCATTAGTGAAAGTAAGAAAATAACGATATCCACCGCACGCTACAACACTCATTGGATTGAATACATCAACATGTACATTTCCAATAAATCACTTGCCCGCTACATCAAACTGGAAAACGTGGTCCTTAGTCATCTTGCCCAAGAGGCATGGTTCACATGTCTCAACTGATTTGAAATCGAATAAGTCCAAAGATCCATCAGCATGGAGTTTCTTCATGCGATTTATACCAATATGACATTTACCGGTAGAGCCACAAGTATGTGGTACTATAATTATTAACTTTGTATCTTTTGGCATCAATTATATGAACATGTGTATTACTGCGATCAAGATTCAACAAACCATTCTCATTGGGAGCCTGACCATTGAAGGTATTATTCATGTAAACAGAATAACCATTATTCTCTAACTTAAATGAATAACCGTGTTGCAATAAACACAATCTAATCATGTTCATGCTTAATGCAAACACGAAATAACATTTATTTAGGTTTGTCACTAATGCCGAAGGTAGAGAGAGCGTGCGATGTTGATCACGTCAACCTTGGAAATATTAACAACACACATCGTCACCTCACACTTAGCTAGTCTCCGTTAATTTTGTAGCTTTTACTTCGAGTTACTAACATTGAGCAACCGAACCGGTATCTAATACCCATGTGCTACTAGGAGTACTAGCAAGGTGTTGGAAATATGCCCTAGAGGCAATAATAAAATGGTTATTATTGTATTTCCTTGTTCATGATAATTGTCTATTGTTCATGCTATAATTGTATTAACCGGAAACCGTAATGCATGTGTGAATATATAGACCACAACATGTCCCTAGTGAGCCTCTAGTTGGCTAGCTCGTTAATCAATAGATGGTCACGGTTTCATGACCATGGACACTGGATGTCATTGATAACGGGATCACATCATTAGGAGAATGATGTGATGGACAAGACCCAATCCTAAGCATAGCACAAGATCGTGTAGTTCGTCTGCTAAAGCTATTCTAATGTCAAGTATCGTTTCCTTAGACCATGAGATTGTGCAACTCCCGGATACCGTAGGAATACTTTGGGTGTACCAAACGTCACAACGTAACTGGGTGGCTATAAAGGTGCACTACGGGTATCTCTGAAAGTGTTTGTTGGGTTGGCACGAATCGAGACTGGGATTTGTCACTCCGTGTGATGGAGAGGTATCTCTGGGCCCACTCGGTAAGACATCATCATAATGCGTTGTAAATATGCCCTAGAGGCAATAATAAATTAGTTATTATCATATTTCCTTGTTCATGATAATCGTTTATTATCAATGCTATAATTGTATTGATCGAAGACTTAGATGCATGTGTGGATACATACACAAAACCATGTCCCTAGTATGCCTCTAATAGACTAGCTCATTGATCAAAGATGGATATGGTTTCCTAGTCATGGACATGAGATGTCATTTGGTAACGGTATCACATCATAAGGAGAATGATGTGATGGACAAGACCCAAACTACAAACGTAGCATATAATCATGTCAGTTTATTGCTACTGTTTTCTGCATGTCAAGTATATGTTCCTATGACCATGAGATCATGCAACTCGCTGACACCGAAGGAGTACCTTGTGTGTATCAAACGTTGCAACGTAACTGGGTGACTATAAAGGCGCTCTACAGCTATCTCCGAGGGTGTCTGTTGGGTTGGCATGGATCAAGACTGGGATTTGTTACTCCGTGTGACGGAGAGGTATCTCAGGGCCTACTCGGTAATACAACATCACAATAAGCCTTGCAAGCAATGTGACTAAGTGTTAGTCACGGGATCTTGTGTTACGGAACGAGTAAAGAGACTTGCCAGTAACGAGGTTGAACTAGGTATGGAGATACCAACGATCGAATCTCGGGCAAGTAACATATAGAAGAACAAAGGGAACATCATACGGGATTACCTGAATCCTTGACATAGAGGTTCGACCGATAAAGATCTTTGTAGAATATGTAGGAACCAATATGGGCATCTAGGTCCTGCTATTGGTTATTGACCGTAGAGGTGTCTCGGTCATGTCTGCATAGTTCTCGAACCCGCAGGGTCTGCACACTTAAGGTTCGGTGACGTTTTGGTAGTATAGAGTTATGTATGATGGTGACCGAAGGTTGTTCGGAGTCCTGGATGAGATCCTGGACGTCACGAGGAGCTCCGGAATGTTCTGGAGGTAAAGATTGATATATAGGAAGTCCCAGACAAGGCCCATGCGGCTGGGAAGGAAATCCCAAAGAGAAAAAGGTGGAAAAAGGCAAAAAGGCAAAAATAAGGAGGAGTCCTAGTCCTACTAGGATTGGAGGAGGAATCCTCCAATCCTCCTTGGTTCGCCGAAGCCTCCTAGGGATGGCCCTTTGGCCAAGCCTCCTCCTCTCTTCCTCTTATATATACTAGAGGTTTTAGGGTTTTGCACTAGTTTTTTCAGCCACATGCTACCCGTTCCTCCAGTACATAGTTTCTCCTCTAGATCGGATTTCTGTAGTGCTTAGGCGAAGCCCAGCCGGAATAGCTCCACCACCATCGCCGGAGCGTCGTCATGCTGCTGGAGAAATCTTCTACCTCTCCGCTCCCTCTTGCTGGATCAAGAAGGCGGAGATCGTCATCAAGTTGTACGTGTGTTGAACACGGAGGTGCCGTCCGTTCGGTGCTAGATCGGAAGGACCATGATCAAGATTCCGACACGGATCGTGATGAGATCGCGGGACGGATCGTGATGAGTTCGCGGGACGGATAGTGATTGGATCGCGGGACAGATCATGATGAGATTGTGGGACGCTCAGCGATTTGGATCGCGAAGACGTTCGACTACACCAACTGCGTTTCTTAAAGCTTCCCACTTAGCGATCTACTAGGGTATGTAGATCCACTCTCCCTCTCGTAGATTCTTATCACCATGGATAGATCTTGTGTGTGCGTAGGAAATTTTTTGTTTCCCATGCGACGTTCCCCAACAGTGGTATCAGAGCTAGGTGTATGTGTAGATGAGATCTCGAGTAGAACACAAAGAGTTTGTGGGCATTGATTCTTAGATTGCTTCCTCCCTTGGTCGTGTTTTGGTTCAATGGTATTGTGAGATGAAGCGGCCCGGACCAACATTACTCGTACGCTTACGAGAGACCTGTTCCCTCAACTGAAACTTGTTGCATAGATGGCTTGTGGGTGCTAGTTTCTCTCACTTTAGTTGGATCAGATTCGAACAAAGGCGGTCCTTGAGAAGGTTGAAAAGCAACTAGTGTATCACCGTTGTGGTTTTTGCATAGATGAGAATTGTTCTTGCTAGATACCCGTAGCAGCCACATAAAACATGCAACAACAATTAGAGGACGTCTAACTTGTTTTTGCAGGGTATGTTGTGATGTGATATGGCCAATTACATGATGTGATATATGTGATGTATGAGATGATCATGTGATGTATAGATTATCACGACTTGCATGTCGATGAGTACGGCAACCAGCAGGAGCCATAGGGTTGTCTTTAATTATTGTATGACCTGTGTGTCAATCATTAAGCGCTATGTAATGCTTCACTTTATCGCTAAACAATAGCAATAGTAGTAGAAGAATGATGGGTGCGACAACCCCGATGGCGACACATTGATGGAGATCATGGTGTCATGCCGGTGACGATGGAGATCATGCTGGTGCTTTCAGCATGGAGATCAAAAGCACAAGTTCATGGCCATATCATGTCACTTATGATTTGCATGTGATGTTAATCCTTTTATGCACCTTGTTTTTCTTAGGACGACGGTAGCATTATAAGGTGATCCCTCACTTAATTTCAAGATAAATTGTGTTCTCCCCGAGTCTGCACCGTTGCGAAAGCTCATCGTGTCAAGACACCACGTGATGATCGGGTGTGATAGACTCTACGTCCAAATACAACGGGTGCAACCCAGTGTTGCACATGTAGAACACTCGGGTTTAACTTGACAAGCCTAGCATGTACAGACATGGCCTCGGAAAACAAGAGACCTAAAGGTCGAACATGAGTCATATAGTAGATATGATCAACATGATGATGTTCACCATTGAAACCACCTCAACTCATGTGATGATCGGACTTGAGTTGGTGAATTTGGATCATGTATCACTCGAATGACCGAAGGGATGTCAATTTGAGTGGGAGTTCTTAAGTAATATGATCAATTGAACTCATTATCGTGAACATAGTCAGTAGTGTCTTTGCAAATTATGTTGTAGATTACTAGCTCATGTTGTAGCTCCCTTGAATTTTTATATGTTCCTAGAGAAATACAGTTGAAAGATGATGGTAGCAATATTGCGGACTGGGTCCGTGATCTGAGGATTGTAGTCATTGCTGCACAGAAGGCTTATGTCCTTAATGCACCGCTCGGTGCGCCAACCCCTCTAGCGTCGTTTGTAGATGTTTTGAACATCTGACAGGCACGTTTTGATGACTACTTGATAGTTTAGTGTGTCATGCATTACGGCTTAGAATTGAGGCTCCGAAACGTTTTGAATGTCACGAAACATATGAGATGTTCTAAGAGCTGAAATTAGGATCTCAGGCTCGTGCCCGTGTTGCGAGATATGAGATATCCAACAAGATTCTTTGCCTGCAAGATGAAAAAGAATAGCTCAATCATTGAGCATGTGCTTAGATTGTATGGGTGCTACAATCGCTTGAATCGAGTGGGAGTTGATCATCCAGATAAGATAGTGATTGATATAGTTCTCCAAGTCACTGTCACTAAGCTACTAGAACTTGGTGATGAACTATAAAATGCCAGGGATAGAAATAATGATCCCTGAGCTGTTCGCGATGTTTGACACCGCGAAGGTTGAAATCAAGAAGGAGCGTCAAGTGTTGATGGTTAGACAAACCACTAGTTTCGAGGAGGGCAGGAGTAAGGAGGGAAACTTCATGGATAGCAAGTCAGTTGCTACTCAAGTTAAGCAACCCAAAATTGAACCCAGACCCAAGACTAAGTGCTTCGATTATGAGGAGAGCGGTCACTGAAGCGCAACAACCCTAGATAGTTGGTAGATAAGAAGGCTGGCAACATCGACAGAAGTATATTTGATATACGTGTTATTGATGTGTACCTTGCTAGTACTCCTAGTAGCACCTGGGTATTGGATACCGGTTCGGTTACTAAATGTTAGTAACTCGAAATAAAAGCTACGGAATAAACGGAGCACTAGCTAAGGCTGAGGTGACGATGTGTGTTGGAAATGTTTCCAAGGTTGATGTGATCAACATCGCACGCTCTCTCTACCTTCGGGATTAGTGACAAACCTAAATAAATGGTATTTGGTGTTTTGCGTTGAGCATGAACGTGATTAGATCGTGTTTATTGCAACACGGTTATTCATTTAAGTTAGAGAATAACGGTTATTCTGTTTACATGAATAATACCTTCAATGGTCATGCACCCAGTGAGAATGGTTTGTTGAATCTTGATCGTAATAATACACATGTTCATAACATTGATGCCAAAAGATACACAGTTAATAATGATAGTACCACATACTTGTGGCACTGCCGCTAAATGTCATATTGGTATAAAACGCATGAAGAAATTCCATGTTGATGGATCTTTGGACTCATTCGATTTCGAATCGGTTGAGACATGCGAACCATGCCTCTTGGTCAAGATGACTCAGGACCCCGTTTTCTGGTTTGATGGAGCGGGCAAGTGATTTATTGGAAATGATACGTGTTGATGTATGCAATCCAATGAGTCTTGTAGCGTGCGGTGGATATCATTATTTTCTTACCTTCACGATGATTTGAGTAGATATAGTGTATATTTACTTAATGAAACACAAGTCTGAATCGTTTGAAAGGTTCAAGCAAATTCAGAGTGAAGTTTAAGATCATCGTGACAAGAAGATAAAAATGTCTGTGATATGATCGTGGAGGTGAATATCTGAGTTACGACTTCGGCATTCAACTTTAGACAATGTGAAAGTTGTTTCACAACTAACGCCACCTGAAACACCAGAGTGTGATGGTGTAATCGAACGTCATAGTCGTGCTATATTGGAAATGGTGCTTGCTATGATGTCTCTTATCGTTTTGCTACTATAATTTTGGGGTTATGCATTAGAGACAACTACATTAACTTTAAATAGGGCACCATCTAAATCCGTTAAAATGACACCGTGTGAATTATGGTTTGATAGAAACCTAAGCTGTCATTTCTTAATGTTTGGGGCTGCGACACTTGTGTGGAAAATGTTTTCACCTAATGAGCTCGAACCCAAAGCGGACAAATGCATCTTCATAGAATACCCTAAGAACAGTTGGGTGAACCTTCTATCTCAGATCCAAGCATAAAATGTTTGTTGCTTAAACGGGTCCTTTCCCGAGAAAAAGTTTCTCTCGAAAGAATTGAGTGGGAGGAAGATAGAACTTGATGAGGTTATTGAACCTTTGTTTCAACGAGAGAGTAGCGCAGCGCAGGAAGATGTTTCTGTAAAGCCTATGTTAGTTTAAGAGGAAGTTAATGATGATGATCATGAAGCTTCGGATCAAGTTACTATCAAACCTCGTAGGTCGACAAGGATGTGTACTGCTCCTGAGCGGTACAACAACCCTGTCTTGGAGGTCATGTTGTTTAACAACGATGAACCTACGAGCTGTGGAGAAGCGATGATGGGCCCAGATTCCGATAAATGGTTAGAGGCCATGAAATCCAAGGAAGGATCCATGTATGAAAACCAAGTATAGACTTTGGTGGACTTGCTCGTTGGATGGTAGGTCGTCGAGTACAAATGGACCTTTGAGATGATGACAGACGCTGATGGTAAATGTCACCATTTATAGAGCTCGACTTGTCGCAAAGAAGTGTCCGACAAGTTCAAGGAGTTGACTGCGATGAGACTTTCTCACTCGTAGCGATGCTAAAGTCCGTTAGAATTATGTTAGCAGTTGCTGCATTTTTCAATTATGAAATTTGGCAGATGGATGACAAAACATTGTTTCCTTAACAGTTTACTTGAGGAAAGGTTGTATTTGATACAACCAGAGGGTTTTGTCAGTCCTAAGGATGCTAAAAGGTGTGCGAGCTCCAGCAATCCATCTAAGGATTGAAGCAAGCATCTCGGAGTTGGAATATATAGTTTGATGAGGTGATCAAAGTTTTGTAGTTTATACAAAGTTTAAGAGAAACTTGTATTTACAATAAAGTGAGTGGGAGCACTATAGAGTTTCTGATAAGTATAAGTGGATGACATATTGTTGATCAGAAATAATGTAGAATTTCTGGAAAGCATAAACGGTTGTTTGAAAAGTGATTTTCAAAGGAAGACATGGATAAAGCTACCTAATTGTTGAGCGTCAAGATCTATAGAGATAGATCAAGATGTTTAATGAGACTTTCAATGAATACATACCTTGACAAGATTTTGAAAGAGTTCAAAATGGATCAGTCAGAGAAAGAGTTCTCGCCTAATTTGTAAGGTGTGAAGTTGAGTGAGACTCAAAGCTTGACCACGGCAGAAGAAAGAGAAAGGACGAACGTCGTCCCCTATGCCTTAGCCATAGACTCTGTATAGTATGCCATGATGTGTACCACACCTGCGTGTGCCTTGCCATGAGTCCATCAAGGGGTACAAGAGTGATCTAGGAGTGAATCACTAGATAGCGGTCAAGATTATCCTCAGTAACTAAAAGACTAAGGAGATGTTTCTCGATTATGGAGGTGACAAAGAGTTCGTCGTAAAGAGTTACGTCGATGCAAGCTTTAACACTAATCCGGATGACTCGTAGTAGCAATCTGGATACGTATAGTGGAGCAGCCATTTGGAATAGTACCAAGTGGAGTGTGGTAGCAATGTTTATAGTTTGACATAGAGATTTGCAAAGTGCACACGGATCTGAATGTTGTAGACCCGTTGACTCTAAGACCTCTCTCACATTCAAAGCATGATCGAGCCCCAGAACTCATTGGGTGTTAGATTCATAACAATGTGAATCACATGGTGATGTGAACTAGATTATTCACTCTAGTGCAAGTGGGAGACTGTTGGAAATATGCCCTAGAGGCAATAATAAATTAGTTATTATCATATTTCCTTGTTCATGATAATCGTTTATTATCCATGCTATAATTGTATTGATCGGAGACTTAGATGCATGTGTGGATACATAGACAAAACCATGTCCCTAGTATGCCTCTAATGGACTAGCTCGTTGATCAAAGATGTCTATGGTTTCCTAGTCATGGACATGAGATGTCATTTGGTAATGGGATCACATCATTAGGAGAACGATGTGATGGACAAGACCCAAACTACAAACGTAGCATATGATTGTGTCAGTTTATTGCTACTGTTTTCTACATGTTAAGTATATGTTCCTATGACCATGAGATCATGCAACTCGCTGACACCGGAGGAGTACCTTGTGTGTATCAAACGTTGCAACGTAACTGGGTGAATACAAAGGTGCTCTACAGGTATCTCTGAGGGTGTCTGTTGGGTTGGCATGGATCAAGACTGGTATTTGTTACTCCGTGTGACGGAGAGGTATCTCAGGGCCCACTCGGTAATACAACATCACAATAAGACTTGCAAGCAATGTGACTAAGTGTTAATCACGGGATCTTGTGTTACGGAATGTGTAAAGAGACTTGCCGGTAATGAGGTTGAACTAGGTATGGAGATACCAACGATCGAATCTCGGGCAAGTAACATACTGAAGAACAAAGGGAACATCATATGGGATTAACTGAATCCTTGACATAGAGGTTCGACTGATAAAGATCTTCATAGAATATGTAGGAACAAATATGGGCATCTAGGTCCCGCTATTGGTTATTGACCGTAGAGGTGTCTCGGTCAAGTCTACATAGTTCTCGAACCCGCAGGGTCTGCACACTTAAGGTTCGGTGACGTTTCGGTAGTATAGAGTTATGTGTGGTGGTGACCGAAGATTGTTCGGAGTCCTGGATGATATCCTGGACGTCATGAGGAGCTCCAGAATGGTCCAGAGGTAAAGATTGATATATAGGAAGTCCTATTTTTGTCACCGGAAAAGTTTCGGGCTCATCGGTAATGTACCGGGAGTGCCGGTAGTGTACCGAGAGACCATCGGGAGGGGTATTTCGACCCAAGAGGCTACTTGGGCTGTGGGAGAGTGAATACCAGCCCTTAGTGGGCTAGTGGAAGTCCCACACAAGGCCCATGCGGCTGGGAAGAAAAGCCCAAAGAGAAAAGGGTGGAAATGCAAAAAGGCAAACATAAGAAGGAGTCCTAGTCCTACTAGGATTGGAGGAGGAATCCTCCAATCCTCCTTGGTTCGGCCAAAGCCTCCTAGGGCTAGCCCTTTGGCCAAGCCTCCTCCTCTCTTCCTCTTATATATACTAGAGGTTTTAGGGTTTTGCACTAGTTTTTTAGCCACATGCTACCCATTCATCCAGTGCATAGTTTCTCCTCTAGATCGGATTTTGGCAGTGCTTAGGCGAAGCCCTGCCGGAATAGCTCCACCACCATCGTCGAAGCACCATCACGCTGCCGGAGAACTCTTCGACCTCTCCGCTCCCTCTTGCTGGATCAAGAAGGCGGAGATCGTCATCAAGCTTTATGTGTGCTAAACGCGGAGGTGCCGTCCGTTCGGCGCTAGATCAGAAGGACCGTGATCAAGATCACGGGACGGATCGTGATGAGATCGCGGGACGGATCGTGATGAGTTCCCGGGACTGATCGTGATTTGATCGCGGGACAGATCGTGATGAGATCGCAGGACACTCGGTGATTTGGATCGCGAAGACGTTCAACTACACCAACTGCGTTTCTTAACGCTTCCCGCTTAGCGATCTACAAGGGTATGTAGATCCACTCTCCCTCTCGTAGATGCTCATCACCATGGATAGATCTTGCTTGTGTGTAGGAAATTTTTTGTTTCCCATGTGACGTTCCCCAACATAATCAGCTCAATGTGACTAAGGAGCTAGCCACGGGATGATGTGTTACGGAACAAGTAAAGAGACTTGCCGGTAACGAGATTGAACAAGGTATGGGGATACCGACGATCGAATCTCGGGCAAGTGTCGTACCGGTAGACAAAGGGAATTGTATACGGGATTGATTGAATCCCCGACATCGTGGTTCATCCGATGAGATCATCGTGGAGCATGTGGGAGCCAACATGGTTATCTAGATCCCATTGTTGGTTATTGACTGGAGAGGTGTCTCGGTCATGTCTACGTGTCTCCCGAACCCGTAGGGTCTACACACTTAAGGTTCGATGACGCTAGGGTTATAGGAGAAATAGTGTACGTGGTTACCAAAGGTTGTTCGGAGTCCCGGATGAGATCCCGAACGTCACGAGGAGATCCGGAATGGTCTGGAGGTAAAGATTCATATATAGGAAGTGAGGTTTTTGTCACCGGAAGTGTTTCGACAATTACCAGTAACGTACCGGGACCACCGGAAGGGTTCTAGGGGTCCACCAAGTGGGGCCACCAGCCCCAAAGGGCTGCATGGGCCGCAAGTGGGAGGGAACCAGCCCCTAGGTGGGCTTGTGCGCCCCCCACAAGGGCCCAAGGCACAGCTGAAGTGGGGAGGGGGGCAAACCCTAGGGCAGATGGGCCCTAAGGCCCACCCTAGGGCAGCCGCACCCCTCTCCCTCTCGAGCCGCCGGCCAGATGGGATCTGGAGGCTGCTGCACCACCCTAGGATAGAAACCCTAGGGCACAGCCCTCCCTCCTCCTCCTCCTCCTATATATAGTGGAGCCCTTGGGGCAGCTGGAGACACGGATATCTCTCTCCCACGGCGCAGCCCTACTCCTCCCTCTCCTCGTTCTCCATAGTGCTTGGCGAAGCCCTGCTGGAGTACCAAGTAGCTCAACCATCACCACACCGTCGTGCTGCCAGAGCTCTCCCTCAAACTCTCCTTCCACCTTGCTGGATCAAGGCGTAGGAGACGTCACCGGGCTGCACATGTGTTGAACGCGGAGGCACCGTTGTTCGGTGCTTAGATCGGATTCCACCACGATCTGAATCACTACGAGTAGGACTCCATCAACCGCATTCTTGTAACGCTTCCGCTTTGCGATCTTCAAAGGTATGAACATGCACTCTCCCCACTCGTTGCTGGTTTCTCCATAGAAGGATCTTGGTGAACACATAGGAAATTTTTGATTTACTACTACATCTCCCAACACAAGGTACACATCAATAACACGTATATCAAATATACTTTTGTCGACGTTGCCAGCCTTCTTATCTACCAAGTATCTAGGGTTGTTCCGCTTCAGCGACCGCTCTCCTCATAACAGAAGCACTTAGTCTCGGGTTTGGGTTCAACTTTGGGTTGCTTCACAGGAGCAGCAACTGACTTGCCATCCATGAAATTTCCCTCCTTGCCCTTGCCCTTCTCGAAACTAGTGGTTTTACTAACCATCAACACTTGATGCTCCTTCTTCATTTCTACCTTCGCGGTGTCAAACATCGCGAATAGCTCAGGGATCATTATTTCCATCCCTCGCATTTTATAGTTCATCACGAAGCTCTAGTAGCTTAGTGATAGAGACTTGGAGAACTATATCAATCACTATCTTATCTAGAAGATCAACTCCCACTCAATTCAAGCGATTGTAGCACACAGACAATCTGAGAACATGCTCAACAATTGAACTATTCTCCTTCATATTGCAGGCAAAGAATCTTGTTGGAGATCTCATATCTCACAATGCGGGCACGAGCCTGATATCCCGATTTCAGCTCTTAGAACATCTCATATGTTCCGTGACGTCCAAAACGTTTTGGAGCCTCAATTCTAAGCCGTAATGCATGACGCACTGAACTATCAAGTAGTAATCGGAACGTGCCTATCAGATGTTCATAATATCTATAGACGATTGTAGAGTGGGGTGGAGCACCGAGCAGTGCATTAAGGACATAAGCCTTCTGTGCATCAATGGGTACAATCCCTCGATCACGGACCCAGTCTGCAATATTGCTACCATCATCTTTCAACTATATTTCTCTAGGAACATATAAAAATTCAAGGGAGCTACAGCGTGAGCTAGTAATCTGCAACATAATTTGCAAAGACCCTACTGACTATGTTCATGATAATGAGTTCAATTAATCATATTACTTAAGAATCCCACTCAAATTGACATCCCTTCGGTCATTCAAGTGATACATGATCCAAATTCACCAACTCAAGTCCGATCATCACGTGATTTGAGGTGGTTTCAATGATGAACATCATCATGTTGATCATATCTACTATATGACTCATCTTCGACCTTTTGTTCTCTTGTGTTCCAAGGCCATGTCTGTACATGCTAGGCTCGTCAAGTTTAACCCGAGTGTTCTGCACGTGCAACACTGGCTTGCACCCGTTGTATGTGAACGTAGAGTCCATCACACCCGATCATCACATGGTGTCTCGACACGACGAACTTTCGCAACAGTGCACACTCGGGGAGAACACAATTGATCTTGAAATTTAAGTGAGGGATAACCTTATAATGCTACCATCGTCCTAAGAAAAAAAGATGCATAAAAGGATTAACATCACATACAAATCATAAGTGACATGATATGGCCATGAACTTGTGCTTTTGATCTCCATCTATAAAGCACCGGCATGATCTCCATCTTCACCGGCATGACACCATGATCTCCATCATCTTGATCTCCATCAACGTGTCACCATCGGGGTTGTCATGCCCACCATGCTTCTACTACTATTGCTACCGCTTAGTGATAAAGTAAAGCATTACATAGCTCTTAATGATTGACACGCAGGTCATACAATAAGTGAAGACAACCCTATGGCTCTTGCCGGTTGTCGTACTCATCGACATGCAAGTCGTGATATTATATACAATACATGATCATCTCATACATCACATATATCTCATCGTGTAATTGGCCATACCACATCACAACATACCCTACAAAAACAAGTTAGACGTCCTCTAATTGTTGTTGCAAGTTTTACGTGGCTGCTACGGGTATCTAGAAAGAACAATTCTTACCTACACAAAACCACAATGGTGATACATAAATTGCTTTTCAACCTTCTCAAGGACCACCTTTGTCGAATCCGATCCAACTAAAGTAGGAGAAACAGGCACCCGCCAACCATCTTTGTGTAACGAAGTTACACGTCAGTCGATGGAACCGGTCTCTCATAAGTGTACGAGTAAAGTTGGTACGGGCCGCTTCATCCCACAATACCGCTGAAACAAAACACGACCAGGGGAGGAAGCAATCTAAGCATAAACGCCCATAAACTCCTTTGTGTTCTACTTGAGATCTCATCTACACATAGACCTAATCTCATGATGCCACTGTTGGGGAACATTGCATGGGAAACAAAAAAATTCCTATGCACACGCAAGATCTATCCATGGTGATGAGAATCTGCAAGAGGGAAATTGGATCTACATACCCTTGTAGATCGCTAAGCGGGAAGCGTTAAGAAACGTGGTTGATGTAGTCTAACGTCTTCACGATCCAAATCGCCAAGCGTCCCACGATCCCATCACGATCCACCTCGTGATCCAATCACGATCCGTCCCGCGGTCCCATCACGATCTGTCCCGCGGTCCAATCACGAATCGTCTCGCGATCTTGATCACGGTCCTTCCGATCTAGCGCCGAACGGACATCACCTCCGCGTTCAGCACACGTACAGCTCGATGACGATCCCGCCTTCTTGATCCAACAATAAGGGGCGAAGAGGTCGATGAGTTCTCTGGCAGCGTGGTGGCCTGGTGGCGATTGTGTTGGAACAATTCCAGTAGGGCTTCGCCTAAGCACCGCTGAAACGATCTAGAGGAGAAACTACGATCTAGAGGAGAGGGTAGCACATGGCTGATTTCTATGTCTCAAAACCCTCAAAGCCTCTAGTATATATAGGAGGAGGGAGGGAGAAGGCTTGGCACACAAGGGGCCATCCCTTGGCCTTGTAACAAGGAGGAGAGGAGGAGTCCTCCTCCAATCCTAGTAGGATTAGGACTCCTCCTTCCCACTTGGAAACTCTTTCCACCTTGGGTTTTTTCCTTCTCAAACCACTCCAGTCGCATGGGCCCTTAGGGGAGGCTTCAGCATGTCCACCAGGGGCTGGTTTACCTCCTCCCACAGTCCATGTAGCCTCTTGGATCGAGACACCCCTCCCGATGGTCCCCCGGTACCCTCCCGGCACTCCCGGTACACTGCCGATGAGCCCGAAACTTTTCCGGCGATCAAAACAGGACTTCCTATATATCAATCTTTACCTCCGGATCATTCCTGAGCTCCTCGTGACGCCTGGGATCTCATCCGGGACTCTGAACAACCTTCGGTCACAACCATACATAACTCTATACTACCTAAACGTCACCGAACCTTAAGTGTGCAGACCCTACGGGTTCGAGAACTATGTAGAAATGACCGAGACACCTCTACGGTCAATAACCAATAGCGGGACATGGATGCCCATATTGGTTCCTACATATTCTATGAAGATCTTTATCGGTTTAACCTCTATGTGAAGGCTTCAATTAATCCCATATATTGTTCCCTTTGTTCTTCGGTATGCTACTTGCCCGAGATTCTATCGTTGGCATCTCCATACCTAGTTCAATATTGTTACTGGCAAGTCTCTTTACTCGTTACGTAATACAGGATCCCATGGCTAGCACTTTAGTCACATCGCTTGCAAGGCTTGTTGTGATGTTGTATTACCGAGTGGGCCATGAGATACCTCTTCGTCACACGGAGTAAGAAATCCCAGTCTTGATCCATGCCAACCCAAAGGACACCCTCAGAGATACCTATAGAGCACCTATATAGTCACCCAGTTACGTTGCGACGTTTGATACTGTTGGAAATATGCCCTAAAGGCAATAATAAATTAGTTATTATCATATTTCCTTGTTCATGATAATTGTTTATTATCCATGCTATAAATTGTATTGATCGGAGACTTAGATGCATGTGTGGATACATAGACAAAACCATGTCCCTAGTATGCCTCTAATGGACTAGCTCGTTGATCAAAGATGGTTAAGGTTTCCTAGCCATGGACATGAGATGTCATTTGATAAAGGGATCACATCATTAGGAGAATGATGTGATGGACAAGACCCAAACTACAAACGTAGCATATGATCGTGTCAGTTTATTGCTACTGTTTTCTGCATGTCAAGTATATGTTCCTATGACCATGAGATCATGCAACTCATGGACATCGGAGGAGTGCCTTGTGTGTATCAAACGTCACAACGTAACTGGGTGACTATAAAGGTGCTCTACAGGTATCTCCGAGGGTGTCTGTTGAGTTGGCATGGATCAAGACTGGGATTTGTTACTCCGTGTGACGGAGAGGTATCTCAGGGCCCACTCGGTAATGCAACATCACAATAAGCCTTGCAAGCAATGTGACTAAGTGTTAGTCACGGGATCTTGTATTACGAAACGAGTAAAGAGACTTGCCGGTAACGAGGTTGAACTAGGTATGGAGATACCGACGATCGAATCTCGGGCAAGTAACATACCGAAGAATAAAGGGAACATCATACGGGATTAACTGAATCCTTGACATAGAGGTTCGACCGATAAAGATCTTCGTAGAATATGTAGGAACCAATGTGGACATCCAGGTCCCGCCATTGGTTATTGACCGTAGAGAAGTCTCGGTCATGTCTACATAGTTCTCGAACCCGCAGGGTCTGCACACTTAAGGTTTGGTGACATTTCGGTAGTATAGAGTTATGTATGGTGGTGAACGAAGGTTGTTCGGAGTCCCGGATGAGATCCCGGATGTAACGAGGAGCTTCGGAATGGTCCGGAGGTAAAGATTGATATATAGGAAGGTGGTGTTTGGACTCCGGAAAGGTTTCGGGCATTTTCGGTAGTGTACCGGGAGTGACGAATGGGTCCCGGGGGTCCACCAGTGGGGTCATCCCACCCCATTGGCCAAAGTGGCGACCCACCAGCCCCTAGTGGGCTGGTGGGGTTGGCCAAGGTGGCCTAGGCGCAGGGGAGAGAGGCCCAAACCGAATTGGGGTGGAGTCCTCCCCAAGTTCCACCTCTCGTGTGAGAGGTGGACTCCCAATTGGAGGAGGACTCCCCCTCCACCAGTTCGGCCGAAGCCAAGGGAGGCCCTCCCTTTGAGCGCAGCCTCCTCTCCCATCCTCCTATATATACTAGTGGATTTCTAGGGTTTTTTGCACAGATTTTTCAGCCACGTGCAAACCCTAATCTCTAGTGCATAGTTTCTCCTCTAGATCGGTTTTCTGCAGTGCTTAGGCGAAGCCCTGCCAGAATTGCTCCACCACCATCGCCGGAGCGCCGTCAGTCTGCCGGAGAACTCTTCTTACTCTCCACTCCTTCTTGCTGGATCAAGATTGTGGAGATCGTCATCAAGATGTACGTGTGCTGAACGCGGAGGTGTCGTCCGTTCGGTGCTAGATCGGAAGGATCGTGATCAAGTTCGTGAGACGGATCGTGATCAAGTTCGTGGGACGGATCGTGATCGGATCGCGGGACGGATCGTGATTGGATCGCGGGACGCACGGCGATTTGGATCGCGAAGACGTTCGACTACACCAACCGCGTTTCTTAACGTTTCCCGCTTAGCGATCTACAAGGGTATGTAGATCCACTCTCCCTCTCGTAGATGTTCATCACCATGGATAGATCTTCGTATGCGTAGGAAAATTTTCTTTCCCATGCAACATTCCCCAACAGTGGCATCATGAGCTAGGTCTATGTATATATGAGATCTCAAGTAGAACACAAAAGGTTTGTGGGCGTTGATGCTTAGATTGCTTCCTCCCTTGGTCGGATTTTGGTTCAGCGGTATTGTGAGATGAAGCGGCCCGGACCAACATTACTCGTACGCTTACGAGAGACCGGTTCCCTCGACGCAACTTGTTGCATAGATGGCTTGCGGGTGGCAGTTTCTCTCACTTTAGTTGGATCGTATTCGACAAAGGCGGTCCTTGAGAAGGTTGAGAAGCAAATTATGTATCACCATTGTGTTTTATGCGTAGGTGAGAATCGTTCTTGCTACAAACTCGTAGCAGCCACGTAAAACATGCAACAACAATTAGAGAACGTCTAACTTGTTTTTGTAGGGTATGTTGTGATGTGATATGGCCAATTACATGATGTGATATATGTGATGTATGAGATGATCATGTGATGTATAGAATTTCACGACTTCCATGTCGATGAGTACGGCAACCGGCAGGAGCCATAGGGTTGTCTTTAATTATTGTATGACCTGCGTGTCAATCATTAAGCGCTATGTAATGCTTTATTTTATCGCTAAACGGTAGCAATAGTAGTAGAAGCATGCAGGGCGTGACAACCTCGATGGCAACACGTTGATGGAGATCAAACATGATGGAGATCATGGTGTCGTGCCGGTGACGGTGGAGATCATGCCGGTGCTTTCAAGATGGAGATCTAAAGCACAAGTTCATGGCCATATCATGTCACTTATGAATTGCATGTGATGTTAATCCTTTTATGCACCTTGTTTTGCTTAGGACGACGGTAGCATTATAAGATCATCCCTCACTTAAATTTCAAGATAAAATTGTGTTCTCCCCGAGTGTGCACCGTTGCGAAAGTTCGTCGTGTTGAGACACCACGTGATGATCGGGTGTGATAGACTCTACGTTCACATACAACGGGTGCAAGCCAGTGTTGCACATGCAGAACACTAGGGTTAAACTTGACGAGCCTAGCATGTACAGACATGGCCTCGGAACACAAGAGACCAAAAGGTCGAACATGAGTCATATAGTAGATATGATCAACATGATGATGTTCACCATTGTAACCACCTCAACTCACGTGACGATCGGACTTGAGTGGGTAAATTTGGATCATGTATCACTCGGATGACCGGAGGGATGTCAATTTGAGTGGGAGTTCTTAAGTAATATGATTAATTGAACTCATTATCATGAACATAGTCAGTAGTGTCTTTGCAAAATATGTTGTAGATTACTTGCTCGCGCTGTAGCTCCCTTGTATTTTTATATGTTCCTAGAGAAATAGAGTTGAAAGATGATGGTAGCAATATTGCGGATTGGCTCCTTGATCTGAGGATTGTCCTCGTTGCTGCACAGAAGGCTTATGTCCTTAATGCACCGCTCGGTGCGCCAAACCCTCTAGCTGTTGGGGAACGTTGCATGGGAAACAAAAAAATTCCTAAGCACACGCAAACCTATCCATGGTGATGAGCATCTACAAGAGGGGGAGTGGATCTACATACCCTTGTAGATCGCTAAGCAGGAAGCGTTAAGAAACGCGGTTGGTGTAGTCGAACATCTTCGCGATCCAAATCGCCGAGCGTCCCGCGATCTCACCACGATTCGTCCCGCGATCCAATCACGATCCGTCCCGTGAACTCATCGCGATCCGTCCCGCAATCTCATCATGATCCGTCCCGTGAGCTCATCACAATCCATCCCATGAACTCATCACGATCCGTCCCGTGAACTCATCACGGTCCGTCCCGCGAACTCATCACGATTCGTCTCGTGGTCTTGATCACGATCCTTCCGATCTAGTACCGAACGGACGGCACCTCCGCGTTCAGCACACGTGCAGCTTGATGACGATCTCCACCGTCTTGGTACATCAAGAGGAATTGGAGAGGAGGAAGAGTTCACCGGCAGCGTGACGGCGCTCCAGTGATGGTGGTGGAGCAATTCCGGCAGGGCTTCGCCTAAGCACTGCGGAAAACCGATCTAGAGGAGCACCGGTGGAACGGGTAGCACGTGGCCGTAAAACTAGTGCAAACACCCTCTATTCCACCAATATATATAGGAGGAGAGGAGAGGCTGGCCGCAAGGGCTGGCCCTCTTTGGATTTCGGCCAAGACAAGGAGGGAGAGGAGGACTCTCCTCCTCCAATCCTAGTAGGACTAGGATTGCTCCTTTTTGGCCTTTTTCCACCTTTTCCTTTTGGATTTCTTCCCTCTTGCCGCATGGGCCTTGTGTGGCTATTCCACCAGCCCACTAAGAGCTGGTTAATACTCTCCCATGGCCTATGAAGCCTCTTGGGTCGAAATACCCCTCCCGGAGGTCTCCCGGTACACTACCAGCACTCCCGGTACACTACCGATGAGCCCGAAACTTTTCCGGCGACCAAACTGGGACTTCCTATATATGAATCTTTACCTTCGAACCATTTCGGAGCTCCTCGTGATGTCTGAGATCTCATCCGGGACTCCGAACAACCTTCGGTCACCACCATACATAACTCTATCCTACCGAAACGTCACCAAACCTTAAGTGTGCAGACCCTATGGGTTCGAGAACTATGTAGACATGACCGAGACACCTCTACAGCCAATAACCAATAGCGGGCCCTGGATGACCATATTGGTTCCTACATATTCTACGAAGATCTTTATCGGTTGAACCTCTATGTCAAGGATTCAGTTAATCCCGTATAACGTTCCCTTTGTTCTTCGGTATGTTATTTGCCCGAGATTCGATCGTCGATATCTTCATACCTAGTTCAACCTCGTTATCGGCAAGTCT
The DNA here is from genome assembly GCA_022496015.1 of Hordeum marinum. Lineage (NCBI taxonomy): Eukaryota > Viridiplantae > Streptophyta > Magnoliopsida > Poales > Poaceae > Hordeum > Hordeum marinum. Next base: position 391,383,001 of record CM039675.1, on the reverse strand, counting down.
CTTTACTCGTTCCGTAATGCAAGATCCCGTGGCTAACACTTTAGTCACATTGCTTGCAATGCTTGTTGTGATGTTGCATTACCGAGTGGGCCCTAAGATACCTCTCCGTCACACGAAGTAACAAATCCCAGTCTTGATCCATGCCAACCCAACAGACACCCTTGGAGATACCTGTAGAGCACCTTTATAGTCACCCAGTTACGTTGCGATGTTTGATACACACAAGGTACTCCTCCGGTGTCAGTGTGTTGCATGATCTCATGGTCATAGGAACATATACTTGACATGCAGAAAACAGTAGCGGTAAACTGACACGATCATATGCTACGTTTGTAGTTTTGGGTCTTGTCCATCACATCATTCTCCTAATGATATGATCCCGTTATCAAATGACATCTCATGTCCATAGCTAGGAAACCTTAACCATCTTTTGATCAATGAGCTAGTTCACTAGAGGCTTACTAGGGACATGGTGTTGTCTATGTATCCACACATGTATCTATGTTTCCATTCAATACAATCATAGCATGGATAATAAACGATTATCACGAACAAGGAAATATGATAATAACTAATTTATTATTGTCTCTAGGGCATATTTCCAACAGTCTCCCACTTGCACTAGAGTCAATAATCTAGTTCACATCACCATGTGATTCGCATTGTTATGAATCTAACACCAAATGAGTTTTGGGGCTCAATCATGCTTTGCATGTGAGATAGGTCTTATAGTCAACGGGTCTGTGACATTCAGATATGTGTGTTATTTGCAAATCTCTATGTCAAACTGTAAACACTGCTACCACACTACACTTGGTACTATTCCAAATGGCCGCTCCACTATACGCATCCAGATCTCTACAACGAGTCATCCGGATCGGTGTTAAAGCTTGCATCGACGTAACTCTTTACGACGAACTCTTTACCACCTCCATAATCGAGAAACATCTCCTTAGTCTTTTAGCTACTAAGGATAATATTGATCGTTGTCCAGCGATCCACTCCTGGATCACTCTTGTACCCCTTGACGGACTCATGGCAAGGGACACACAGGTGCGGTACACAGCATGGCATACTATACAGAGCCTATGGCTAAGGCATAGGGGACAACGTTCCTCCTTTCTCTTTCTTCTACCATTGTCGAGCTTTGAGTCTCACTCAACTTCACACCTTACAAATCAGGCGAGAACTCTTTCTCTGACTGATCCATTTTGAACTCTTTCAAAATATTTGTCAAGGCATGTACTTATTGAAAGTCTCATCAAGCATCTTTATCTATCTTTATAGATCTTGATGCTCAACAATTTAGGTAGTTTTATCCAAGTTTTACTTTGAAAATCACTTCTCAAACAACCGTTTATGCTTTCCAGAAATTCTACATTATTTCCGATCAACAATATGTCAACCACATATGCTTACCAGAAACTCTATAGTGCTCCCACTCACTTTATTGAAAATACAAGCTTCTCGTAAACTTTGTATAAACTACAAAACTTTGATCACCTCATCAAAGAGTATATTCCAACTCCGAGATGCTTGCTCCAGACCATAGAAGGATTGCTGGAGCTCGCACACCTTTTAGCATCCTTAGGACTGACATAACCTTCTAGTTGTATCACATACAACCTTTCCTCAAGTAACTGTTAAGGAAACGATGTTTTGTCATCCATCTGCCAGATTTCGTAACTGAAAAATGCAGCAACTGCTAACATAATTCCAACAGACTTTAGCATCGCTATGAGTGAGAAAGTCTCATCGCAGTCAACTCCTTGAACTTGTCGAAAACTTCTTTGCGACAAGTCAAGCTTCATAAATTGTGACATTCACCATCCGCGTCTGTCATCATCTCAAAGATCCATTCATACTCGACGACCTGCTATCCAACGAGCAAGTCTACCAAAGTCTATACTTGGTTTTCATACATGGATCCTTTCTCGGATTTCATGGCCTCTAACCATTTGTCGGAATCCGGGCCCATCATCGCTTCTCCATAGCTCGTAGGTTCATCGTTGTCCAACAACATGACCTCTAAGGTAGGGTTGTCGTACCACTCAGGAGCAGTACACGTCCTTTGTCGACCTACGAGGTTCGATAGTAACTTGATCAGAAGCTTCATGATCATCATCATTAACTTCCACTTCAACTAACATAGGCTTCGCACAAACATCTTCCTGCGTTGCGCTACTCTTTCGTTGAAACAAAGGTTCAATAACCTCATCAAGTTCTATCTTTCTCCCACTCAATTCTTTCGAGAGAAACCTTTTCTCGGGAAAGGACCCATTTTAGCAACAAACACTCTGTACTCGGATCTGAGATAGAAGGTATACCCAACTGTTCTTGGGGTATTCTATGAAGATTCATTTGTACGCTTTGGGTTCGAGCTCATTAGGTGAAAACATTTTCCACACAAGCTTCGCAGCCCCAAACATCAAGAAATGACAACTTTAGGTTTCTATCAAACCATAATTCACACGATGTCATCTCAACGGATTTAGATGGTGCCCTATTTTAAAGTGAATGCGGTTGTCTCTAATGCATAACCCCAAAACGCTAGTGGCAAAACGATAAGAGACATCATAGTATGTGCTATATCAAACAAGTCACGACTACGATGTTCAGACACACCATCACACTATGGTGTTCCAGGTGGCGTGAGTTGTGAAACAACTTTCACATTGTCTCCAAGTTGTATGCCAAACTCGTAACCCAGATATTCACCTCCACGAACATATCGCAGAAATTTTTATCTTCTTGTCATGATGATCTTAAACTTCACTCTGAACTTGCTTGAACCTTTCAAACAATTCAGACTTGTGTTTCATTAAGTAAATATACACTATATCTACTCAAATCATCAGTGAAGGTAAGAAAATAACGATATCCACCGCAAGCTACAAACACTCATTGGACCGTATACATCAACATGTATTGTTTCCAATAAGTCACTTGCCCGTTCCATCAAGCCAGAAAACGGGGTTTAGTCATCTTACCCAAAAGGCATGGTCCGCATGTCTCAACCGATTCGAAATCGAATGAGTCTAGAGATCCATCAGCATGGAGTTTCTTCATGCGCTTTACACCAATATGACACTTAGCCGCAGTGCCACAAGTATGTGGTACTATCATTATTAACTTTGTATCTTTTGGCATCTATGTTACAAACATGTGTATTACTACACTCAAGATTCAACAAACCATTCTCAGTGGGTGCATGACCAGTGAAGGTATTATTCATTTAAACAGAATAACCATTATTCTCTAACTCAAATGAATAACCGTGTCGCAATAAACACGATCTAATCACGTTCATGCTCAACGCAAAACACCAAATAACATTTAGGTTCGTCACTAATCCCGAAGGTAGAGAGAGAGTACGATGTTGATCACATCAACCATGGAAGCATTTCCAACACACATCATCACCTCACACTTAGCTAGTTCTCCGTTTATTCCATAGCTTTTATTTCGTGTTACTAACATTTAGCAACCGAACCGGTATCCAATACCCAGGTGCTACTATGAGTACTAGAAAGGTACACATCGATAACACGTATATCAAATGTACTTCTGTCGATGTTGCCAGCCTTCTTATCTACCAAGTATCTAGGGTTGTTCCGCTTCGGCGACCGCTCTCCTCATAATCGAAGCACTTAGTCTCGGGTTTGGGTTCAACTTTGGGTTGCTTCACTGGAGCAGCAACTGGCTTGCCATCCATGAAGTTTCCTTCCGTGCCCTTGCCCTTCTCGAAACTAGTGGTTTTACTAACCATCAACACTTGATGCTCCTTCTTGATTTCTACCTTCGCGGTGTCAAAACATCACGAACAGCTCAGGAATCATTATTTCTATTCCTGGCAATTTATAGTTCATCACCAAGTTCTAGTAGCTTAGTGACAGTGACTTGGAGAACTATATCAAACACTATCTTATCTGGAAGATTAACTCCCACTCGATTCAAGCGTTTGTAGTACTCAGACAATCTGAGTACATGCTCAACGATTGAGCTATTCTCCTTCATCTTGCAGGCAAAGAATCTTGTTGGAGATCTTATATCTCGCAACGGGCATGAGCCTGAGATCACAACCTCGTCTCTTAGAACATCTCATATGTATCCGTGACGTTCAAAACGTTTCGAAGCCTTAATTCTAAGTTGTAATGCATGATGCACTAAACTATCAAGTAGTCATCGGAACGTGCCTGTCAGATGTTCACAACATCTACAGACGATGCTAGAGGGGGTGGTGCACCGAGCAGTGCATTAAGGACATAAGCCTTTCTGTGCAGCAACGAGGACAATCCTCAGATCACGGACCCAGTCCGCAATATTGCTACCATCATCTTTCAACTCTATTTCTCTAGGAACATAAAAATACAAGGGAGCTACAGCGTGAGCTAGTAATCTACGACATAATTTGCAAAGACACTATTGACTATGTTCATGATAATGAGTTCAATTAATCATATTACTTAAGAACTCCCACTCAAATTGACATCCCTCCGGTCATTCGAGTGTTACATGATCCAAATTCACCAACTCAAGTCCGATCATCACGTGAGTTGAGGTGGCTTCAATGGTGAACATCATTATGTTGATCATATCTACTATATGATTCATGTTCGACCTTTCGGTCTCTTGTGTTCCGAGGCCATGTCTGTACATGCTAGGCTCGTGAAGTTTAACCCGAGTGTTCCGCGTGTGCAACACTGGCTTGCACCCGTTGTATGTGAACGTAGAGTCTATCACACCCGATCATCACGTGGTGTCTCAACACGACGAACTTTCGCAACGGTGCACACTCAGGGAGAACACAATTTATCTTGAAATTAATAGAGGGGTCACCTTATAATGCTACCGTCGTCCTAAGCAAAACAAGGTGCATAAAAGGATTAACATCACATGCAATTCATAAGTGACATGATATGGCCATGAACTTGTGCTTAAGATCTCCATCTTCAAAGCACCGGCATGATCTCCATCGTCACCGGCACGACACCATGATCTCCATCATCTTGATCTCCATCAATGTGCTGCCATAGAGGTTGTCGCGCTAGCCCTGCTTCTACTTCTATTTCTACCGTTTAGCGATAAAGTAAAGCATTACATAGCGCTTAATGATTCACACGCAGGTCATACAATAATTAAAGACAACCCTATGGCTCCTGCCGGTTGCCGTACTCATCGATGTGCAAGTCGTGAAACTCTATACATCACATGATCATCTCATACATCACATATATCACATCATGTAATTGGCCATATCACATCACAACATACCCTGCAAAAACAAGTTAGACGTCCTCTAATTGTTGTTGCATGTTTTACGTGGCTGCTACGGGTATCTAGCAAGAACGATTCTCACCTACGCATAAACCACAACGGTGATACACAGTTTGCTTTTCAACCTTGTCAAGGACCGCCTTCGTCGGATCCGATCCAACTAAAGTGGGAGATAGTGTCACCCGCAAGCCATCTAAGCAACAAGTTGCGTCGAGGGAACCGGTCTCTCGTAAGCGTACGAGTAATGTTGGTCCGGGCCGCTTCATCTCACAATACCGCTGAACCAAAACATGACCAAGGGAGGAATCAATATAAGCATCAACGCCCAAAAACCTTTTGTGTTTACTCGAGATCTCATTGAACCATCAATCTAGCTCATGATGCCACTGTTGGGGAACATTGCATGGGAAACAAAAAAAAATTCTACGCACACGCAAACCTATCCATGGTGATGAGCATCTATGAGAGGGGGAGTGGATCTACATACTCTTGTAGATCGCTAAGCAGGAAGCGTTAAGAAACGCGGTTGGTGTAGTCGAACATCTTCGCGATCCAAATCGCCGAGCGCCCCGCGATCTCACCATGATCCGTCCCGCGATCCAATCACGATCCGTCCCACGAACTCATCGCGATCCGTCCCGCAATCTCATCACGATCCGTCCCATGAGCTCATCACAATCCGTCCCGTGAACTCATCACGATCCGTCCCGTGAACTCATCACGGTCCGTCCCGCGAACTCATCACGATTCGTCTCGTGGTCTTGATCACGATCCTTTCGATCTAGTACCGACGGACGACACCTCCGCGTTCAGCACACGTGCAGCTTGATGACGATCTCCACCGTCTTGGTCCAGCAAGAGAAAGTGGAGAGGAGGAAGAGTTCACCGGCAGCGTGACGGCGCTCCGATGATGGTGGTGAAACAATTCCGGCAGGGCTTCGCCTAAGCACTGCGGAAAACCGATCTAGAGGAGCACCGGTGGAACGGGTAGCACATGGCCGTAAAACTAGTGCAAAAACCCTCTATTCCACCAATATATATAGGAGGAGAGGAGAGGATGGCCGCAAGGGCTGGCCCTCTTTGGATTTCGGCCAAGATAAGGAGGGAGAGGAGGACTCTCCTCCTCCAATCCTAGTAGGACTAGGATTGCTCCTTTTTGGCCTTTTTCCACCTTTTCCTTTTGGATTTCTTCCCTCTTGCCGCATGGGCCTTGTGTGGCTATTCCACCAGCCCACTAAGGGCTGGTTAATACCTGTAGAGCACCTTTATAGTCACCCAGTTACGTTGCGACATTTGATACACACAAGGTACTCCTACGGTGTCAGTGTGTTGCATGATCTCATGGTCATAGGAACATATACTTGACATGCAGAAAACAGTAGCGGTAAACTGACACAATCATATGCTACGTTTGTAGTTTTGGGTCTTGTTCATCACATCATTCTCCTAATGATATGATCCCGTTATCAAATGACATCTCATGTCCATGGCTAGGAAACCTTAACCATCTTTTGATCAATGAGCTAGTTCACTAGAGGCTTACTAGGGACATGGTGTTGTCTATGTATCCACACATGTATCTATGTTTCCATTCAATACAATTTTAGCATGGATAATAAACGATTATCATGAACAAGGAAATATGATAATAACTAATTTATTATTGTCTCTAGGGCATATTTCCAACACTAGTGTCGTTTGTAGATGTTGTGAACATCTGACAGGTACGTGCTGATGACTACTTGATAGTTTAGTGTGTCATGCATTACGGCTTAGAATTGCGGCTTCGAAACGTTTTGAACGTCACGGAACATATGAGATGTTCTAAGAGCTGAAATTAGGATCTCAGGCTCGTGCCCGTGTTGCGAGATATGAGATCTCCAACAAGATTCTTTGCCTGCAAGATGAAAGAGAATAGCTCAATCGTTGAGCATGTGCTCAGATTATCTGGGTGCTACAATCGCTTGAATCAAGTGGGAGTTAATCTTCTAGATAAGATAGTGATTGATATAGTTCTCCAAGTCACTATCACTAAAGTTACTAGAACTTGGTGATGAACTATAAAATGCCGGGGATAGAAATAATGATCCCTGAGCTATTCGCGATGTTTGACGCCGCGAAGGTAGAAATCGAGAAGGAGCGTCAAGTGTTGATGGTTAGTCAAAACCACTAGTTTCGAGAAGGGCAAGAGCAAGGAGGGAAACTTCATGGATAGCAAGCCAGTTGCATCTCTAGTGAAGCAACCCAAAGTCTAACCCAAACCCGAGACTAAGTGCTTCGATTATGAGGAGAGAGGTCGCTGAAGCGAAACAACCCTAGATACTTGGTAGATAAGAAGGTTGTCAATGTCGACAGAAGTATATTTGATATACGTGTTATTGATGTGTACCTTGCTTGTACTCCTAGTAGCACTTGGATACCGATTCGGTTGCTAAATGTTAGTAACTCGAAATAAAAGCTACGGAATAAACGGAGAACTAGCTAAGTGTGAGGTGATGATGTGTGTTGGAAATGTTTCCAAGGTTTATGCGATCAACATCGCATGCTCTCTCTCTACCTTCGAGATTAGTGACGAACCTAAAATAAATGTTATTTGGGTTTTTTGCGTTGAGCATGAACGTGATTAGATCATGTTCATTGCAACACGGTTATTCATTTAAAGTTAGAGAATAATGGTTATTCCATTTACATGAATAATACCTTCAATGGTCATACACCCAGTAAGAATGGTTTGTTGAAACTTGATCGTAGTAATACACATGTTCATAACATTGATGCCAAAAAGATACAAAGTTAATAATAATAGTACCACATACTTGTGGCACTGCCGCTAAATGTCATATTGGTATAAAACGCATGAAGAAACTCCATGCTGATGGATCTTTGGACTCATTCGATTTCGAATCGGTTGAGACATGCGAACCATGCCTCTTGGTCAAGATGACTAAGGACCCCGTTTTCTGTTTTGATGAAGCGGGCAAGTGATTTATTGGAAATGATACATGTTGATGCATGCAATCCAATGAGTCTTGTAGCGTGCGGTGGATATCGTTATTTTCTTACCTTCACTGATGATTTGGGTAGATATAGTGTATGTTTACTTAATGAAACACAAGTCTGAATCGTTTGAAAAGTTCAAGCAAATTTAGAGTGAAGTTTAAGATCATCATGACAAGAAGATAAAAGTATCTGCGATATGATCGTGGAGGTGAATATCTGAGTTACGAGTTTGGCATACAACTTTAAACAATGTGAAAGTTGTTTCACAACACATGCCACCTGGAACACCATAGTGTGATGATATGTCTGAACGTCGTATCATGCTCTATTGGATATGGTGCATGTTATGATGTCTCTTATCATTTTGCTACTCTAATTTTGGGGTTGTGCATTAGAGACAACTACATTCACTTTAAATAGGGCACCATCTAAATCCGTTGAGATGACACTGTGTAAACTATGGTTTGATAGAAACCTAAGTTGTCATTTCTTAATGTTTGGGGTTGTGACGCTTGTGTGGAAAATGTTTTCACCTAATGAGCTCGAACCCAAAGCGGACAAATGCATCTTCATAGAATACCCTAAGAACAGTTGGGTGAACCTTCTATCTCAGATCCAGGCATAAAATGTTTATTGCTAAAACTAGGTCCTTTCTCGAGAAAGGGTTTCTCTTGAAAGAGTTGAGTGGGAGGAGGATAGAACTTGATGAGGTTGTTGAAACCTCTGCTTCAACCAGAAAGTAGCGCAGCACAGAAAGATGTTTCTGTGAAGCCTACGTTAGTTGAAGAGGAAGTTAATGATGATGATCATGAAAGCTTCGGATCAAGTTACGATCGACATACGAGGAAATTAGAGCTTGATGAGGTTATTGAACCTTTACTTCAACCAGAGAGTAGCGCAGCGCAGGAAGTTGTTTCTGTGAAGCCTACGTTAGTTGAAGAGGAAGTTGATGATGATGATCATGAAGCTTCGGATCAAGTTACTATCAAACCTCGTGGGGTGACAAGGACGTGTACTGCTACTGAGCGGTATGACAACCCTGTCTTGGAGGTCATGTTGTTGGACAACGATGAATCTACAAACTATGGAGAAGCGATGATGGGCCCGAAAACCAACAAATGGTTAGAGGCCATGAAATCCGAGAAAGGATCCATGTATGAAAACCAAGTATAGACTTTGGTGGACTTTCTTGTTCGACGGCAGGTCGTTAAGTACAAATGGATCTTTAAAATGAAGACAGACGCTGGTGGTAAATGTTACCATTTGTAAAGCTCGACTTGTTGCAAAGTAGTTTACGACAAGTTCAAGGAGTTGACTGCGATGAGACTTTCTCACTCGTAGCGATGCTAAAGTCTGTTGGAATTAAGTTAGCAGTTGCTGCATTTTTCAATTATGAAATCTGGCAGATGGATGCCAAAACATCGTTTCCTTCCTTAAGGAAAGGTTGTATGAGATACAACCAGAAGGTTCTATCAGTCCTAAGGATGCTAAAAGGTGTGCGAGCTTCAGTGATTCTTCTATGAACTGAAGAAAGCATCTCGGAGTTGGAATATACACTTTGATGAGGTGATCAAAGTTTTTGAGTCTGTACAAAGTTTATGAGAAACTTGTATTTACAATAAAGTGAGTGGGAGCACTATAGAGTTTCTAGTAAGCATATGTGGTTGACATATTGTTGATCGGAAATGATGTAGAATTTCTGGAAAGCATAAAAGGTTGTTTGAAAAAAGTTTTTCAAAGGAAGACCTGGATAAAGCTACCTAATTGTTGAGCATCAAAATCTATAAAGATAGAACAAGATGTTTGATAAGACTTTCAATGAGTACATACCTTGACAAGGTTTTGAAAGAGTTCAAAATGGATCAGTCGGAGAAAGAGTTCTCGCCTGATTTGTAAGGCATAAAGTTGAGTAAGACTCAATGCTCAGTGACTGCAGAAGATAGAGAAAAGATGAGTGTCATCCCCTATGCTTCAGCCATAGGCTCTATCATGTATGCAATGCTGTGCACAAAGACCCGATGTCAGCCTTGCTATAAGTATGGCCGAAAGGTTTCAAAGTGATCCTAGAATGGAGCACTGGACAGCGGTCAAGATTATCCTTAGTAACTAAAAGACTAAGGAGATGTTTCTCGATTATGGAGGTGATAAAGAGTTTGTCGTAAAGAGTCACGTCGATGCAAGCTTTAACACCAATCCGGATGACTCGTAGTAGCAATCTAGATACGTATAGTGGAGTAGCCATTTGGAATAGTACCAAGTGGAGTGTGGTAGCAGTGTTTACGGTTTGACATAGAAATTTGTAAAGTACACACGGATCTGAATGTCGCGAACCTGTTGACTATAAGACCTCTCTCACATGCAAAGCATAATCGAGCCCGAGAACTCATTGGGTGTTAGATTCATAACAATGCGAATCACATGGTGATGTGAACTAGATTATTGACTCTAGTGCAAGTGGGAGACTGTTGGAAATATGCCCTAGAGGCAATAATAAATTAGTTATTATCATATTTCCTTGTTCATGATAATCGTTTATTATCCATGCTATAAATTGTATTGATTGGAGACTTAGATGCATGTGTGGATACATAGACAAAACCATGTCCCTAGTATGCCTCTAATGGACTAGCTCGTTGATCAAAGGTGGTTAAGGTTTCCTAGCCATGGACATGAGATGTCATTTGATAAAGGGATCACATCATTAGGAGAATGATGTGATGGACAAGACCCAAACTACAAACGTAGCATATGATCGTGTCAGTTTATTGCTACTGTTTTCTGCATGTCAAGTATATGTTCCTATGATGATGAGATCATGCAACTCACGGACATCGGAGGAGTGCCTTGTGTGTATCAAACGTCACAACGTAACTGGGTGACTATAAAGGTGCTCTACAGGTATCTCCGAGGGTGTCTGTTGAGTTGGCATGGATCAAGACTGGGATTTGTTACTCCGTGTGACGGAGAGGTATCTCAGGGCCCACTTGGTAATGCAACATCACAATAAGCCTTGCAAGCAATGTGACTAAGTGTTAGTCACGGGATCTTGTATTACGGAACGAGTAAAGGGACTTGCCGGTAACGAGGTTGAACTAGGTATGGTGATACCGACGATCGAATCTCGGGCAAGTAACATACCGAAGAACAAAGGGGACATCATACGGGATTAACTGAATCCTTGACATAGAGGTTCGACCGATAAAGATCTTCGTAGAATATGTAGGAACCAATGTGGACATCCAGGTCCCACCATTGGTTATTGACTGTAGAGAAGTCTCGGTCATGTCTACATAGTTCTCGAACCCGCAGGGTCTGCACACTTAAGGTTTGGTGATGTTTCGGTAGTATAGAGTTATGTATGGTGGTGACCGAAGGTTGTTTGGAGTCCCGGATGAGATCTCGGACGTCACGAGGAGATCCAAAATGGTCCGTAGGTAAAGATTGATATATAGGAAGGTGGTGTTTGGACTCCGGAAAGGTTTCGGGCACTTTCGGTAGTGTACCGGGAGTGACGAATGGGTCCCGGGGGTCCACCAGTGGGGCCATCCCACCCCATGGGCCAAAGTGGCGACCCACCAAGCCCTAGTGGGCTGGTGGGGTCAGCCAAGGTGGCCTAGGCGCAGGGGAGAGAGGCCCAAACCGAATTGGGGTGGAGTCCTCCCCAAGTTCCACCTCTCGTGTGAGAGGTGGACTCCCAATTGGAGGAGGACTCCCCCTCCACCAGTTCGGCCGAAGCCAAGGGAGGCCCTCCCTTTGGGCGCAGCCTCCTCTCCCCTCCTCCTATATATACTAGTGGATTTCTAGGGTTTTTTGCACAGATTTTTCAGCCACGTGCAAACCCTAATCTCTAGTGCATAGTTTCTCCTCTAGATCGGTTTTCTGCAGTGCTTAGGCGAAGCCCTGCCTGAATTGCTCCACCACCATCGCCGGAGCGCTGTCAGGCTGCCAGAGAACTCTTCTTCCTTTCCACTCCTTCTTGCTGGATCAAGACGATGGAGATCGTCATCAAGCTGTACGTGTGCTGAACGCAAAGGTGTTGTCTGTTCGGTGCTAGATCGGAAGGATCGTGATCAAGTTCGTGAGACGGATCGTGATCAAGTTCATGGGACGGATCATGATCGGATCGCGGGACGGATCGTGATTGGATCGTGGGACGGATTGTGATTGGATTGCGGGACGCACGGCGATTTGGATCATGAAGACGTTCGACTACACCAACCGCGTTTCTTAACGTTTCCCGCTTAGCGATCTACAAGGGTATGTAGATCCATTGTCCCTCTAGTAGATGCTCATTACCATGGATAGATCTTCGTATGCATTGGAAATTTTTTGTTCCCCATGCAACGTTCCCCAACAGATACACACAAGGTACTCCTCTGGTGTCAGTGAGTTGCATGATCTCATGGTCATAGGAACAAATACTTGACATGCAGAAAACTGTAGCAATAAATTGACACGGTCATATGCTACGTTTATAGTTTGGGTCTTGTCCATCACATCATTCTCCTAATGATGTGATCCCGTTATCAAATGACATCTCATGTCCTATGGCTAAGAAGCCTTAACCATCTTTGATCAACGAGCTAGTCCATCAGAGGCATACTAGGGACATGGTGTTGTCTATGTATCCACACATGTATCTGAGTTTCTGATCAATACAATTCTCGCATGGATAATAAACAATTATCATGAACAAGGAAATATGATAATAACTAATTTATTATTGCCTCTAGGGCATATTTCCAATAGCTAGCCCTTTCTGAGACCGCTAAACATAAATGCAGAGCACCTGTGAGGTTCAAGCAGCGACTAAACATTGTAATTCAGGGTAGAAGAGATCAAGTCATGCTCACATCAAACAGTAACTAGACTCAATGCATAAAAATGACAATATCACTCTCAGGACTGGTGCTTTTGATGAGAATATGATGACTGGATAATAAAAGTAAATCAATAGCCCTTCGCAGAGGGAAGCATTGATTTCAAGAGGTACCAAAGCTCATGGTTTAAAACAGATATCAAAGTATAATTTTGGGTGGTGTGCTTTTCCTGTCAACGTCATGACAAAGAATTTCGGTATCTTCCATGCTAAACACATTATAAGCGGTTCCCAAGCGGAATTGTAAAATTTACTCCCTGCTACTTGTGAGTTGCGTTGTGATTTCCCCCGAAGAGTAGAGGAGATGTGTACATTAGAGATAAGTATTTCCCTCACTGAGAACCAAGGCTATCGAACCAAGCAAATTTCTTTCAACAACACCTACACACACAAAACCAAACACTTGCACCCAACGCAGGAAGAGGGTTGTCATGCCCCTTGAAAACGTTACTTGCAAGGATTAAATCTTGATAGAATATATAATGTAAAAGAAAAATAAAATAAAAGTAAATAAATTGCAGCAAGGTAATTTATGATTTTTTGTTTTTGTGTTTAAGTAGACCCGAGGGACATAGTGTTCTCTAGAGGCTTCTATCTCTAAAGTAGCATAGGGTGGGTAGACGGATTACTGTTGGGAAATTGATAGATTTGCGCATAGTTATGACATGTTATTCACGACAATGATCATGTATATAGGCATCAAGTCCATAAAAAAGTAGACCGAAATGATTCTGCATCTACTACTATTACTTCACCAATCGACCGCTATCCAACATGCATCTATGGTATTAAGTTCATGACAAACAAAGTAATGCTTGAAGCAAGATGCCATGATGTAGACAAAATAATACAAGCAATATGTTTAGATACTGTCATTTTATCCTTAATGAAAATGCAAATACATGTCTTGACCCCTTGTGTCACGAGTATAGAGCTCCACAAGGTTGAACCCATTACAATGCACCACTCCCACCGAAGATAAATCAATCTAGTTGGCCAAACCAAACTGATAGATCAGAGAGAAATACTACGGAATACATGCCTACATTATATTGATGAATTGGAGCTAGTTCTGTATCACTCTAGTGTGTAACTATTATATGATTGATGTCATCTAACTCATTATCTATCACCGATCCACGTGCCTACGCTTTTCATATACTGAATCTTGCTAAGTTACTATTATTGTTGCTACTGTTATAATCACTACAAAACTGTTGTTGTTACCGCTATTGTTACTACTACTATTTTTTCGTGCTACTACAATCTTTTCTGCATAGAGATATCCTAGGTGTGGTTGAATTGACAACTCAACTGCTAAGACCAATAAATATTCTTTGGCTCCCTTGTGCTAAATCAATAAATTAGGGTGTAATACTACCCGCAAAGACTGTTGCGATCCCCTATACTTGTGGGTGATCACTTCTTCTTCTTCCTTGGTCTTCCCCCTAGATGGGAGGAGAGTTCCCCCTCTGGTCCATGGCCTCCATGGCTCCCATAGGGGAGGATCCCCTCTGAGATTGGGTCTCTCTCTCTCTCTCTCTCTCTCTCTCTCTGTTTCTCTTCTGTTTTCGCGGTTGTTTTCTGACCCCTTCACCATTTCTTCAATATTTGGATATCCGTAACTCAGATTGGGCTCAAATTTTGAGGGGGCTTCTCTAGGGAAATTATCTTTCTTGCGGCAAAAGGAGGGCCCCAACCGACTTACGAGGTGGTCCCAAGCATCAGGGCGCGACCACCCCATTGCTGTGCCATTTTGGGTTGGGAGCACCTCGGGAACCATATTGTGTTGATTCTTCTTCCCAAAATTCACATATATTCCAAAATAATTCTTCATAAATTTTTATTGCATTTGGACTCCATTGGATTTTCTGCAAAACATGCAAAAAAAGCAGGAGCTGGCACTGGGTACTGGATCAACATGTTACTCCCAAAAATACTACAAAATGTTGTCAACGGTATATGAAAGTTGTACAATATTGGCATGAAATAATAAAAAATTATAGATATGACGGAGACGTATCACTGCGTGCAGGAACCTGCGCGGTTGCACGGGAATTGGCTCATCACCGCCTTTTTGAGACAACGCTTGGCTAAACGAAACACATGTTCGGTGCCAACACATGCAATGGAATCCTCAGGCAAGGACGCGGTGACAAGACGTGACAGAGGAGGAAGAAATGATAGGTACACCAACGATTATTAATAATAAAACGTTTGCATTTTATTACATTGCAAACGGTCGTTTTCTACGCACCGTCACGAACTGCTCTACACATGAGGTTGCGCTCGATTTAGGTGGTCGTGACACGCTCTGCCAGCGTCCAATCCACACACGAACGGTCATGTACGTTTGGGGCGTCATATGCATGCTTTTGCATCGCGCTCGATGCCACCATGCAATTACGTGTGTCACGATGCAGTTAAGTGTTGAAAAACTGCCATGCGGATGTGCCGAAGTTCCAGGACGTTCCAGTACCCACCCACTTATTCCCGTGGCCATTTACCTTCATCTCTTCAACCTTCCGACTGTGACACACAACACAAGAAGCACATCCACGACAACAAATACAAAGAGGATGCACTCTTCAGCTCTTCAACCTTCTTGCGTGGATCCAATGGAGGCGATCCAAGCGGCTGTTGGCGTTGAGTGGTAGTTCACCATTGTTGTTAAAGTGGACACCCATATTAGGAACACGGACGTCTCGGTGGTGCACACCAATGACCCGATTGTGGTGGAGAACTTCATCGACACCGTTGAGTAGCTTCTTGCTCATGATGACAAGTACAAAGTGGCCGGCTTCGACCTCGAGTACATCGGTGGTCGTATTGGGTATGATAGAAGGTTGTCATCACCCAGTTGTGCGTGCGCCATCGCGTCCTCGTCTATCACTACTGTCTGGCCACAAGGCCTTGCGAGCGTTTCGAAAGGTTTGTCAACAACCCTGACTACGGGTTCGCAACGGTGGACACCACCAACAATCTAAAGGTGCTCAAGACTTCGAGCTTGGTCTGCCAAAAGCTTGTCGACATCCAAGGGTAGTACAAGGCATGGGGCAGCAATAAGGAGACGGACTCCCTAGTTGAGCTCACCAAGGCCATCATCAACCCCTACTACGAAGACCTGAAGGCTGAGTCTGGCAAGGACAAGCCGGTCTGGCACAAGGCATAGGTGAACAAACTAGATGAAGAACACGTCAAGTACACAGCCAATGACATGTACACAAGCTACGATATGTACATGAGGAAGCGCCTCCTTCCTGCAAACAGCGAGGGATAGCCACAAGTACAGCGGTGGCGGCAATCATCGTCACAAGAAGTACATGTTTTGATGATCGTCTACTTCTTCTAATTTTTTTATTGAGGAATGTACATGTGTTGTGTAATCACTTATGTAATTGGATGTTCAATTTGGTTGTGCAACTATGTTGTTGTTCTATAGATAGAGAATATATAGATGTTGTGCAAATAGAGCAATGCTTAAACTAAGGAAAACGTTGGTGATGATTTCATCAATCGTTGACAATTGTTTACCAGCAACCGTTGCCCATAACACACACAACTTGTCAGGAGAAATCGTCTCTGTTATTATCTATTTTCTCACATGATTCTGATTACTGACATGTTTTCCGGGTATCAAACACACCTTCTTAGGCTAGATCGTTTGTGTTCTGTTGGATCAGCGCAAACAGTTTAATAGGGTGAACCTTATATCGCACACATCTATATTTGGTTATTATTTTGCTTTATGTTGGCTCATCGCAAATAGTTTGTCTGGATCAACTGTTTGTCACGTATTGCACACACACCTCTTTTCTTAATCATATTTGATGGATCCGCCATCGCACACAGTTCACGTTATTGACGATGGAGCTAGAACTATACCATTTGTGATTCATGCTTCGCACACAATTTGGTCGAAGGGTCTCAGATTGATGTGTCGTCTTTGGACCTTTCTGCAGTAGTGGGTCTGTGGCAATGCTACTTCTTGAGCTTGCATTGGTTTTCCCTTGAAGAGGAAAGGGTGATGCAGCAAAGTAGATAAGTATTTCCCTCAGTTGTTGAGAACCAAGATATCAATCTAGTAGGAGATACAAGCAAGTCCCCAATCTTTGCACCTACACAAACAATCAAACACTTGCACCCAATGCTATAAAGGGGTTGTCAATCCCTTCACCATTATTTGCAAGGATGAGATCTAATAGAGATAGATATAGAAGATTACTAAAACAAAAAGTAAAACAAAAGTAAAAAGATTGCAGCAAAATATTTTTGGTATTTTTGGTTTATAGATTTGAAAATATAATATGGAAAGTAGACCCGTGGCCATAGGTTTCACTAGAGGCTTCTCTCTTGAAGGAAAATAACACGGTGGGTGAAAAAATTACTGTCGAGCAATTGATAGAAAAGCGAATAATTATGAAGATATCCAAGGCAATGATTATGCATATATGCATCACGTCCGTGTCAAGTAGACCAAAATGATTCTGCATCTACTACTATTACTCAAGAAATATGATATACCTTATCTTTTTATCCTTGATGGCAACAATACAATACATGCCTCGCTATCCCTACTATGTCACTGGGTGAGGACACCGCAAGATTGAACCCAAAACTAAGCATTTCTCCCATTGCAAGAATTATCAATCTAGTTGGCCAAACCAAACCAATAACTCGAAGAGACTTGCAAAGATATGAAATCATGCATATAAGAATTCATAAAAGACTCAAATAATATTCATGGATAATCTGAACATAAACCCACAATTCATCGGATCTCGACAAACACACCGCAAAAGAGTATTACATCGGAGATCTCCATGAAGATCATGAAGAACATGGTATTGAAGCACAAAGAGAGAGAAGAATCCATCTAGCTACTAGCTATGGACCCGTAGATCTGTGGTGAACTACTCACGCATCATCGGAGGGGCAATGGAGTTGATGTAGATGCCCTCCGTGATCGAATCCCCCTCCGGCAGATTACCAAAAAAGACTCCAAGATTGGACCTCTTGGGAACAGAGGCTTCTGACGGCACAAAGGTATTTTCGTGGATCCCCTTGGTATTAGGGGAATATTTGGAAATTTAGAGGACGAAGAATAGGGTTGGGAATTTAGAGGCCAGGGGTGGTGGCCACGCCCCTGGCTTGTGACCTCCCGGCAGGTCTCTTGCCTTGCCTTCCAAGTCTGGTAGATGACTTCTTGTCCCAGAAAATCATCGCGAAGATTTTATTACGTTTGGACTCTGTTTAATATTCCTTATCTGCAATACTCAAAAACAAGAAAAAAAACAAGAACTGACACTAGGCTCTAGATTAATAGGTTAGTCCCAAAAATAATATAAAATAGCACATTAACGCATATAAACATCCAAAACAAATAATATAATAGCATGAAACAATCAAAAATTATAGATACGTTGGAGACGTATCAGGCAATGATTAGACCTAAGTGACATGATTGCCACATCAATATGGTGGATAGTTCAGGGTCGGTTATCCTGGAACATATCTATTATTGCCTCATACCAGTAGAGATCATGCCATCTTTGGACATTAAGTAGGTGATTCTGGTCGGCCGTTGGTACCTGTGGTGGACTCGTTGGCGTATCACTCACAATGAAACAGACCCGCCACCAGAAAGATGACATCTATCTATATTAGCTATTACATCTATTTTTCAAAGATCCAATATGAAGAATATGTCTACACTGGAGCATAAGTGGACTCAGCATGGACCAAAATTTATCAAAGTAAATGTTGATGCTACTTTCTTTGCAGATGACGAAGCTGGCACAACTGCAACAATAATATAAGATGAGAGGAGAACTTTTCTAGCAAGTTACTGTCGATATATCCCCTTTGCAGTAGATGCGGTTAACACTGAAGCAATGACGATGAAAGCTGGACTAGAGTTTGCAAACTCTTTGAAATTTCACCGTGTCGAGGCTGAATCAGACTCATAGGAGGTTATCATTTTATGTATGAGACATAATACATGGTGAGATCGTGCGGCTGCAATTTTTGCGGAATGTGTTGACATTGAAGTATCAATTGGAAAGGCCAATTATATGCATTATTTTTTATGTGCTAATCAAGTGGCGCGTGTGCTAACTAATTTTAGCTTTTATGTAATATAAGAAGTTGGTTTGACGAGCCACCTGATTGTTCGATGGATTCGCTCGTACACGATGTATCTGTTTTTTCATCTCGGCTTTTCCTAAAAAATCTAGGGATTTAACAAGCTGCTGAGAGAGGAAAAAAAGGGGGTTCACAGATGTGAACCGAGGAGCACACGGCCGGATCGAAGCGAGCCGCTGCCGCGCACTTACCGTTTCGCGCAGCCCCTCTGTCCTCCCCTCCTCGCAGGTCGCAGCTACTCCTCCCAACATGGCGACGACCTAACCCTAAGGCGCCACCACTCCACCGGCGCCGCATCACCACCTCCGGCAGCCTGCTGAACAAGTTCTCCTGCGAATTCCTATCTTTCTAGAACCTCAGGGTTTTCTGTCGCTGGGGTTAGAGGTTTGGATCCGCTGCCCCTCTCTCCCCGTCCCCATGGCCGACCTCGGCAGCTTCGGCAGGCGGCGGCAGCCGACTGCTGCGGAGGTGGTGGGGCGCCTCAAGGATGACGGAGATTTCGACGCCCTCCGCCGCGCCATCGTCCGCAAGGTCAAGGACAACGTGAGCACCCCCAAAACCGCCCCCTCCCCCCCTCCCCCCCTTTACCTTTACCTTGGCATTTGTACAATTTCGTCGCTGTTACTCCTTCGTGTCCAATCGGGTTGCCTTTTATGGTTTTAGTAGTAGATCTGACATCCGAGTGCATGAGGTATGGCCAAGAGACTAGAATTTGTGCTGCATTGGTTTTATTCATTGTGGCACCTTAGTAGAATTTGCCCCTAAGGGTCGCTTTTGATTGAACCATACATGAGAATTGAATCGATTGTGTGTTTGCTAGGTTTTGCGTGCTCGTCTTTTCCAGGACTGTGTTGGTATTGGAAGTATTGCATTTGATATGGAATTCTTCGGTGGAGTGCTATCACCTGATTCATTAACACTTATATATGTTCGGAATAGATGTGAGTGTCTAAAGAGTAGTGCTCATTCTGTACTGCACTGGTTTGGTTGGTTGGTGAACATCAACCATGGATTTTTCTATGTGTTACCTGATCTTTAACGTTTGGAAGGAGAACACACACACATACATAGGTAACTTACACCATAACTCAATCTCGGTTGTGTTGGGTCTGAAGGAAGACTCCATCCCATGTGCAGAGGGAAAGGGAGGAACTAATATGGCATCTCACATGGGAACTTCTTCCAAAATCCACGCAATCCAAGCAAATATCATGATAAGGCCTTGAGCAGCATTACTTGATCACATGTATCCAATTCTTTTCATTTTTTTTTGCAATTATACATCCCAAATTTGCGCCAGATTCCAACATCTGTGTCAAATTCCAAGTGTTATTTGCCGTATCTAATCATTTTCTTTTTTCTTTTTTGCAATATTGTACATCCCAAATTTGCGCCAGATTCCTACATCTGTGTTGAATTCCAAATGTTATTTGCCGTGTCCCACAAAAAACATAAGATAGGACACCTGAATCCGAGTCGGATTCGGACATTCGTGCCCATGTCCAAGTCTAAAATTACGTAGATTGGAGGTGTGAAATTTCTGCGCACAAATACAATCACATATGCCTTATCTAATTCCCTGTGAGAGACCGATGCTATTGCTGTATTAGGACTATGGGAACATTAGGCCCGATTGCTTGTGCAGATGGTGTACGATGCAGCATTGATGGAGGACTATAAATGAATTACAAATTTGAACTACAGGGTGGTAACATACCATCACATAGAAGGTTGTTGCTGATTGCTGGATTCTTCCAATGATGATTCCAATTGGGCTGAAATGCCGAAATGGAAATGAATGATAAGTAGGGTAAAACTAGAACCAGCGGCATTGAGTATTTGGTAAGCTTTATTATCTAGATGTAGCTTGTTACTGGTTTGATACCATCCCATTCGGCTAGACAATAAAACTGCCCCCATCATTGTCATTGATAGTCTCAATATGCTCGTCTGACTGCAGGATCATCAAAAGCAGGAGACACTAACATATAACTTTCATTGATCAATCTTGTTTCATGGAATAGTTGATATCAATTCCATTGATCAATCTTGCTTTGAGGAATAGTTGATATTAATTTCATCATTTAATCTAGTTTTGAGGGGTAACCGACGTCAAGTTTTTTGAGGAATAACTGATATCATCATTACTAGTTTACGTTCTGGTGACATTGTGTAATTATTATCTAGTCATTTTTTGACACATAAATGTGGCTACTGCTAGTCAATAAACTGGTATTTGTTGTGTATCTATAAGTCAGTCATGCGGCTAAGCTGATTTCCAGATGCTCAACTTCATTGCAAATTGTGTTCCAGTGGCGTCCACTCTTGCCCTGTCCTGGATACTGATTTTAATGTGCTTATCTAAAATGTACTAATAGAGGTTTCCTGGATCTGTGTTATATATTATCTGTTTTTTACTATGTAAGTTATGCGATGTTAACATATTGCAACTCAACCACAAGTGTGTTCTTTGGGATCATTTACACACACGGCACTTTTAACATTTTATATGCATTTTAACACATGCCATGAGTCCTTGTGCCACATTAGCATTCTCACACAGTGCTGCGGACTGTGGCCTAATAATAAGCACATTGGTGTGCACCAGATAAGACCTTGATGCTGTGCAACTCTATAAGTTAATGGCAAGACTTTCTTTTCAGGAGGTGCTGCGCAACAACATAATCACAGAAGTGAAGCAGTCAATGGTACTAAGTGAAGATGGCTCTGAAAAGTTGAAGCTAAAAGAACTCTCGGATGCGATTTTTCAAGACGTAGGGTAAGCTGAGCAAAATAATACTGGGAGTTGTTACTACTATGCACCGGAGATATCAGTAACTCATCTGTCATTATGTTGCATTTCCATACCAGAAGCAAAATAATGGGTCAAATCTCAGACGAGGTGTGGAGTGTCATCCAATCCAGTGAAACTGATATCCAAGGAGGCGTGGAAGCTGTCTTCGATAGGATAATGAACCCTGAACAGCAAAAGGACACAGGGCCTCCGCTCAAGAAGCTGAAGAGAAATGGCAAAGGAGAGCAAGTTTCTCCAGCAAAAACATCAACCCCTGTTTCTGTCCAGGTGGAAGATGATGATCCAGAGGAACCACCAGGGTTTGGTTTGAGTGACCTTCAACGCAGCAGCACCGTAGTAAAGCAGGATCAGCCATGCGATGATGGGCAGAATCATGCCCAAGTGAAACCAAATGGTGGCGAGCTAGTGGGCACTGGTAGCTTGGGGGATGCCGATGATGAGGATCCTGATGTGCCTCCTGGATTCGGTTAACAGCCCTGCGATCTTCCATGACATCTGTCTGGCAGCAACGCGCGACAAGATTTCGTGTTTGCTGCTTGAGAGGTGTAGTTGTTCATATGATGAACCTGGAGTCATGAAAGTGAACCTGTACATTCTGTGATGGTGGCAACTGTCAAGTTCGTGTGCCCTTGGCTTTAGCTTTGTTGTGCTAACCAGAAGAAAGATTGACAATAGACTAAATGTTTTCCCCAAACAATTGACTAGATTGTGACATACTGTATTTTGCTTTCTGAGTGGTAGTACATATGCTGTTCTTCTAATGACTAAAGGTGGTGTTCTGATTTAATTATTTTAAGGTAATGTCATATGCATTTTTTAGGGGATGTAGCTGCATATGTGTACAACTGCAAACATGTTTTTATAGGGGAAACTGCAAATAAAACGGGTTCAGTTTATGGCCCATGTGCCATTGAGTGGAGGCCCATAGACGGGAGCCTCTTGCGCGATGGGGGGCTGTTCTAGAGAGAAAAAATGATAAAAAAGGTTTGCTTCAGAAACCGCAGAGAACTTCCAGGCGCATATGACATGATTCTTCCTATGGGAATACAGTGATGGTATGAGATTATCATCACCATGTGTGCTAGCTAGAAAGCTTGTCTAGGTGATGATTTGGGCCAAAGCATAGCTACATCCACAGCGAAAAGGCAACCTTGTCGACCCGGAACATGGTTACATCCTGAACCACATCACATACTTTTTTTTTTTGTGAAAGCACATCACATCACATACATATGACACATCAGTGCGCCTTGGGGCATCAGTCATCACACAGGAGGGCATGCATGCATGGAGCCAAAGCAGATTCAGAATCGCCTTGGAGCCGAACTTCCAATTCGTGATAGTAGCTTGGTTCTGAGGTGTGGTACGGAACCATCGAGCGCGAATCTGGAGGAACTGGCAGGCTCGCCGAATGGAACAAAGCTCGTGCAGCAGCAGCAGCAGCCTGCGGGGCGCAGCAGACGTTCGAATTCAGATTCGATTCAAACATCACCTGACGATGCACCAAGGAATCAAAACAAATCGAAGTCCCCATCATCTGAAACGATCAAATGAGATGATTCGCCTCGGTCTCGAGCCCCCACACCCAAACATGTACCACCACCACAGGTACGAAACCACGCCGCGTTGAAAGACGATTGCGAAGGAGGCTCTTAGGATTTCAGCTTTCCTTCTTTGCTCCTGCGCGGGCATGTGTTGGCGGCTAAGATGTGAGCCTGTTTTGCGTTTTCTTCTTTTGCTTATTCCTATATTGGGATGGATAGTATCCCGTAGACGTTGATGGTTAGGTTAGTTGGTTCTATGTGGTGTTTCTGGGTTTTCGTCTTGCGGTAGACTGCTTGATGACGAGTGCCTATGGTGTGTTTCTTAAGAATGCTTTGAGCCCGCTCCTCTTTCCTGGTTCCTTCGTTGGTCAGGTTAACTTTGTATTTCCGTTATGATGAGTAATGAAAAGGGATTCGTCCGGTTCAAAAATAAATAAATAAGAGCAAGAAGAGTAGTGTCACAGGAAAGGTGTCCGCGACTACTTGATGATTGATCATCAGTCTCTTAGGTTGTCTTTATGGCTTGGTTTGTTTTTGAGAATTTGGTCGTGCCAGTGGTCTTCGATCGAGTTACTCTCGTTTGAGTTTTTTTGCAATGTAGCAGTGCGGATGTTGGTGGTCGTTATGTGTTGGGTATAGTTATCAGGCTGATCATGCATTTATAGGGTACATGATTCGAGTAGTTCGCACATGATTGATTTGTTTGTACTGGTTTTGTCCGAATTTCCATTAATTAACTGAATGATTTTCTTCTTTTTAATTTATCGACGAGGTAAATCTTTTGTTTTCGTTTGAAAAAATAGAAACAGAAAAGGGAAGGTACGTACTACACTCGAACGCGTCGCTGAACCTAGAACATCTGTGGGAATAATCGACGAGGGGACAGGACGCGGCTGTGGGCCACGCGGCTCATGGATAGACGGATGGATGGGCCTGCAGCTGGAAGCCCAGCTGGCCGTCAGAAAGGGCAGAAGCCCCTGAGCCTGCATGCACTCCTCCAGAAAAGATTTTCGAAAAGATGAGAAAGAAGAAAACTGAAGTTCAAAACAGGGGGACACTGGATGGAGTTGGTACATGGAACATGATAGTTTCTCTTTCCTTGCGTCACTGGTCACTCCAACAGAAAATTGACGCCGCTGCTGCCTAGTATTATTCTTTCCTACACTACTGTGGCCGCTGCTGTTGCTGTTCCATCTTATTCCCTGAGGACACCTGCTACAGAATACCAGTCCATATTTTATGTGTAACATTCTATCAAGGTGAGTGACCTCCACCTGCCCCTGTCTTGGCCTTCTTTATGCTTTCCCTTTTCACTTGCCTCACTGCACCAACAGCTAATCTTTGCTTGCTCGCCCATGACTGGGACTGGGAGAATCCTGGATCAATCAACTCAGCTGCTCGTGCTCTTATTTTACAATCAGTTTCATCATAAAAGCCACTCCCTATGGCCCTACGGGTGTACCAGTGCAAGACAATACTCTATACTGTACGCAATAGGACTCAATGGATGTTAACAGCAGGGAAACTAACTAGACAGGACCATATGGTCATGGTTTTAAAATATTCACGAAGGTTATAACTACTATGCTAAATTTGATTGTTGAACACGTGATTCGTCCTTCACAGACTATGTTTATGCAAGACAAACATATCCTAGATGAAGTTGTTATCCTTCATGAAACAGTTCATGAATTACATAAAAAAAGTTAAATGGGATGATATCCAAGATAGACTTTACAAAAACTTATGACAAAGTCAAATGATCATTTCTTCAAAAGACTCTCAAAATGAAAGGATTTTCTGCAGAATGACGGGCTTTGTTTCCGGAGGTAGTGTTACCATTAAGGTCAATGATGACGTGGGACACTATTTTCAAACGAAAAAGGGATTGCGACAAGGTGACTTGTTATCATCCATGCTATTCAATATAGTGGCGGATATGCTAACGGTCATGATTGAACATGCCAAGGTTGATGGCCAAATTGATGGGCTAGTAAATCATCTAGTTGATGGTAGTCTCTCTATACTTCAATATGCTGACGATACAATTCTCTTCATGGATCATGACCTTGAGAAAGCAAGAAATCTGAAGTTAATTTTTATCAACATTCGAGCAACTCTCGAGACTTAAGATCAATTTTCTTAAAAGTGAATTGTTTTGTTTTGGCGAGGCTCAAGATGAGGCCCACCTGTACGTTGAACTATTCGGATGCAGGTTGGGCCAGTTTCCAACCACATATTTGGAGATACCGATACATTATCGGAGACTCACAGATGTTGAATGAAAACACGTTAAGGAGAGACCGCAAAAAAGACATAGCAGTTGGAAAGGTAAATTATTGTCTCTGGGTGGAAGATTGGTCCTCATTAATTCAATACCAAGTAACATGGTATTATATATGATTTCCTTCTTCCAGTTGCCGAAAGGAGTTTTACATAAATTGGATTATTTCTGATCAATCTTCTTTTGGCAAGGAGATAGCGAGAGAGAGACATATCGATTAGCTAAATGGAGTGGTTTGTTGTCCCAAAGACCAAGTCGGATTGGGCATTCATGACCTTGAGGTTAAGAATAATGCCCTCCTCAGCAAATAATTGTTTAAATTGTTGACGGGAGATGGTGTATGGCAAACCCACATGAGGAGGAAATATGTGGGGTTCCAAGGCGGTATGCCAAGTATACTGGAAGCCCGTGGAATTCTCACTTTTGGACGGGACTAATGGTTGCGAAAAAATATTTCTTTCCTTATGGATCCTTCTTATTAAGGACGGCTTGGAAATTAGGTTCTCGGAGCACAAGTGGCTAGGAAATTCCACACTCCGAAAATAATATCCGGCACTATACAACATTATGTGTCATAAGGGTGATACTATTGCCATGGTAATGCACTCATTTTCGCCAAATGTGATGTTCAGAAGAGATTTCATTGGACCCAGACTCCAATCGTGATACATCCTGCTCCAACGGTTGTCCATGGTGTAATTGTCGCATGGGTTCGATATATTCCGATGGAACCTACATGAGAATGTACAATTCTCAATAGAATCTATGTATAGAGCTTTAATACAATATGATGTGCCAGTTGATAATAACAAGAAGATCCGGCGGATGAAGATACCTCTAAAGAATAAAATCTTTGCATGATAACTTTGTCGAGGAGTCAGTCTTACTAAAGGTAACCTTATTAAGAGGAATTGCCATGAAACTCCGCAACGTGTCTTTTCTCACCATGATGAGACAATAAGACATTTATATTCTTTCAATGCAAATTGGTTCGTTCTATATGGCCAGTCATCCAGATAGCTTCCGACTTGTACCTTCCTTGTAGTGTTGCTAATGTATTTGGCAACAGGTTACATGGGATAGATCATAGGTTTATAATTCTTCTTAGGGTGGGAGAGCTTGCCGTTTTTTGGTTGCCTTGGCTATGTAGAAATGTTAAGGTTTTTAATGATAAAAGTACTTCTCTGATGCAAGTTATCTACAGATGTATCGAGACTCTTCGTTTACGGTCCTTTCTACAACGCATTGAGAATCCAAACCTATTATGGAGGTGTGTACACGATTGAAAGATACGGCGAAGAATACTTTTACCCAACATAGGTGGCGGCATGATCCTTATGATTGGCACACATTCGCTTTCGGGGTTACACTGACTCCACATGTTTCTTTGTATTTCGCCCTTTTATTTTTCATTTATGCGAGAGGACTTTGTTTGGCTATGTTCTTAGTTATGCAAAGGTCGAATATAATGCTTAAACATTTTAAGTAAAATGTCCTTTTCGAAAGAAAAAAAATCATGGTTACGTAGCACGTAACAGACATCAATGGACAGGGCATGCATGCCATGACTTGCATCAATAATGCTAAACATACAAAACCTTACACACAATTATATACTGACTAGGATCTTTTCTCTCTAACTAACCTCTCCCCCCTGATTTGTATGGAGATGGGCCCTCCGTTGCTGTAACTATGCGGACGACGGATCATTTTTTTCTTGCGATTTCATCACTGCGAATGCAGTAATGCTACACCTACGAATAAGTTACAGACAAGTTTGTGATTGGTCATCAGATGAAAAGAGCCTGTAAAATCCTGTATTTGTTTGTACGCCTAGCATTTTTGCTGCGAATGGACGCATGTATTTGGGAGCATTCCGTACTCTGCGGCGGGTACTCAGTACCAAATGCATGCATGCTGCATTCGGAGTGGCAGCCCGGCCACGTACCGTCATGAGCTAGGAGGCGTTCGCTGCTGAGTGATAATAATCCTGCTGCCAGCCCCTTGGCAGCTGCTCCGCTCTTGCCAAACATGAAATCCTATCTGGTAGCATCTGTGCGCAAGCGCCAGGCCGTTTTATCGCTTGCCTTGCTGCATGCAGGGTTCACGAGCCCGTGGATTTGCGTCCGCGTCCTGCAGGTATGATAGCATGAGGTACGGGACCTCATAAACACCCAACGGGAACGGACCAAGAGATATGCCCAGAGCTTGTGTCTCCAGGGCGTATGATCTCGGCGTAAACTACATATCTCGACCTGGGTCCAGGGCAATGGACGGCGGGCAAGCCGGTGCAGGAGATTATCTTGGCAGACCAGTCAATGGTAAAACTTATCAGCGTGAGAGAGACGTCTGTACATGGTTAGTTGACGCCTGACGTCGTGCGTTTGCGTGTGTATCTGTATGCTTCCTTGTCGATTAGCTGCCAGGTTTGCGCTTGTACGCACATGATCAAGACCTTTATTCTTGCATGGCGTACGGAGCTATGATCCGTGCACATGTGGGAGTAGGAGGAAGGTGAGATGTGCGGGTATTTTGTTTGTGCTTTGGCTTGCAAGCGATGTCTTGTACGCATTTCTTTTGTCCTTTTCTACTACTAGCCTTTTCTTTAATTATGAGTCGCCGGGTGAAACATCTACTCCGTCCGTTTATAAATATAAGTATTTTAATTTTTTTATTACGAACTACATAAATAGCAAAATGAGTGAGTCTATATTTTAAATATGTCAATATATATCCATATATATATAGTTCATTGTGAAATCTTTAAAAACGGAAGAAGTAGGAGCCGTCATCCCGAAAGAGTAATCCGTGTGAGCTTCGGGCTTCGCCCTTGTATATACTTTTCACCTTGCTTAATTAATGAAAAGGCAAAGCTTTTTTCTTGTTTCACAAAAATTAAGCTCCGGAGTAGCTGTACTGAAACTATGTATGGCTAATAAGCCCTCATGATAGATTATAATTCAGGGTAGAAATTTCTTATGGTCTGCTAAAAGCGGAACCAATAAGGGTGACCAATGTGCTTACGATACTATTTTCTTCGTCCGGAAATACTTGTCATAGGAATGAATTTATCTAGATGTATTTTAGTTCTAGATATATCTATTTTTATGCATTTGTTCGATAAGTAATTCCGGATGGAGGGAGTAGATGACCCTCGCTCCTTGTTGTGAAAACTTTGTTGGAAAACACATACATACTTGCTTAAAAAACAACTAAAATGAATGAAAAGTAAATGTAAGCGTAAAAAACAATAAAATAATATGAAATGTATAAAAAGAGATAAATTCCTTTGAACTGTAGTTAAAGGAATGCCATCACTAACAGAAAATATGAAGGATGAACTACATAAACAAATCTGATGTTAAAAACCTATGACTAATGCATTGATTGATGATCTCACTACATGCATAGATTAGTGTAAACAATAACTTATGACTTACATGCATGACTTGCTTATTGGCATGGTTGCATGGCTAAAACAAATAATCCCTTAGTTTTTAAATATAAGATCTTTTAAAAATTTCATTATAGACTATACGCTATAGTCTGTAATGAAATTTTTAAATGTCTTATATTTAAGAACGGAGGGAGTAGATAGTATTTGTAGCTACTTAAGACTAGAGCGATGTGCCAAATTTAAGTCCTCGTGAAAACGTGAAATGGTTGGTCCAGTTGGTTGGGTGGGGCAACAAGACATTGCTTCATGGCAGAAAATGTGGCACGCATGCGCTGGACATATGCAAAATAGGCCAACCGGAAAATATGCAAGTATTACTATATCAATATAGTACACTGATAGATAAATATTCTTCACTAGCTTTCTGTTAGATCTAGGACTGGATGGTGGATGGACGTATGCTGTCGCATAGGAATTATTGAAACCGGAATCATTAAACAGACCCCCTTACTTTTTCTATATTTTTCAAGCGAACTGTACGATGAATGGACCGAGTAGAATTCTATAACTTGGTAATACCATACCCATAGCCACTGCAGTCAAACTTACATAAATCTCGAAGAATGTAAAGTACTTTACATAAATCTTCAACAGTGACCGATGCACTCTGAGCCTGGGCTCACTTGGGCTAATGTGAAGAGAGCCCATTCCTCCGTCGTAAAGCTAAACACGGAGTGACAATGGTGTACCAAGGCACACGGTCCTCCTATAGTATCAGTCAAAGTTGCTGCGGGAAAGCAACGTCATCATGGGCTCACGGCAGTGCTTTATCCTAACCAAACGCATGCTAGGCCACATGAGCGGCCAAAAAGGTGTCTGCTTGCTTAGCGCGGATGCACGCACCCTGATTGGGGCCATTTGTTTGGAGGCTTGGGAAGATCTCAAGTCATGGGGAATGTCTGGTGCCCATGTCTTCTTCTTCGGGCCAGAAGACACCCGTTTCAAATCACCACCTGTTAAAGTGCGCGCCACACCGCCCCTTGCCCGGTGCTTAAGCAAGTGAGCACATTACTAATCCATTAATCAGTGGCGATTAAGGTCAGGAAAATGACAGGTGTTGGAGGCAACCGGAGGAGAAAGGAACAGGAGAAATAAGATAATAACATAGGATGGAACACCTCTTGGGCCCCTGTGTATGGTGCGGCCAGCTCTGCATGATTGAGGCATGCGCATGAAATGGAATCATCAGCTTGCCCACGGAGCAGATGGTGCATGGATCTCACCAAAAAGAAAGAAAAACTTGCCACTGGCACAACAGTAGCCTTTAATGTTGATCTCCCAGCATATTTACCTTGTTCCGTTTTAATGTTCATGCCATGCCATCGTCCGGTACGAGCGCAGTGTACGATCGCCATCTCGCGTCTCTATCTATGCTCTGGTGTGATGGCCTTCGTGGTCATCACAGGTGTGCTTTGGACGCTATCAGATGGCCAGATCATGGGGTCGTCGGTGTGGCCTCTCCCCTAGCCTTGGATTTTCCTGGCTCGGCTGTTTCGCAGGCTAGTTAGTTTACAGCTTGAAAGGTACGCGCGTCGGTGCGTGCGTGCGTGTGTGGGCGTGCCCGCTCCCCTGTGTCCGTGGTGAATGACAAGGAGAAGAAGGTGAGAGGGAGGTTAAGACTTGGCAGATCATTCTTGGTACTCGAAACGGCTCCGGCGGGTGTTTGTTATGCTAAGATCACTATTCTATTCTCTAGGACAGGCGTCTGTGTAACTGCCTGATTCTGACGAGGTCGATTTAATCTATTTCCAGTGAAGTTGCAGTGGGTTCTGATGAACTGAACCTCCACGCAAACGCCTGGCGTTCGTGGGCATGTGTGTTTGCATGCCCGCGAAATTTGAGGTGATGGCTGCACTAGCTAAGTAGAGTTCCAATCAGTAAGCCAGTCGTCGTGGCAAGGCTAGCGGAACCTATGGCATTTTCCAGGACCGCTTTGGTGGATGTACTGTGATTAGTGTGGGTTGCTGCATTTTGACTCCTTGATGCCTTAAAGAGAGGCTATCTAGAGGACAGAAGTAGCCGTGGACCGGTAATTCAGCGGAAGCAGCGCAAGCGAGCAGTGACAATCTTATCGGTTCAGGGCGAAATCGCTGCAGTTTACAAGGTCCGTCAGTCAGTAGCCAGCGCTGTTGGCAAAGGGGACCTACCTGGCTAACCCTGTCTGCCTGCTAAGCCTCAGCCTGAGTCTCAGCTCCTGCTTGCAAGCCCATCATCAAGGGAACATCTCTTCCTTGTGCGTCAAGTCCAGTTTATGTTTACGCCCATACATGTACAATCTACCACTTGAGATTTCTGCATAATAACTCCACAATCTCCTACTGCCACTACTTGAGATTTCTGAAAACTATAGTGCTACTACGACATGGGATCCGAGGGTGATTTGGCCCCGACTAGGGACGTCGCGATCAGAGGCCTTCGCAACGGCGCCACAGACAAACAGGCTCCACCACCACTCTCCTGGAACAGAAAACAGAACAGAACAGGTCCCTGGATCCGTGGATCGCACTCCGGGGTGAGCGCCATGTGCATGCCGGCTCGCCGTAGAGTGTGGTGTGTGGAGCGGACCACCTCCGCCGCGGGCCGCACGGCGGATGGATCACATCACGCGGCGGGGAGCGGACGGACGGGCAGGGACCATGCCGTAGGCCGTAGCGTCGCACGCTCACCATCGACGCGGCGCCGTAAGATTTTCCGGTGCGCCACGTGATTACCACGACACGTACTATGCCTTCGCTTCAGGGACCACGTACTCCGCTGGTTGGACGCACCCCCGACAAGCGCCAGGCTGCGGCCATGATTTCCCGGCGAAGACGGGAGGACGAGTAGACATCGACGGCCCGTCCGTCGGCCGTACGTCGCCGTCCCGCGGCGCGGCGCTCCGCTAGCTCGCGCGCGCCGTCTCTCCCTCCCTCCTTCGCTGGCGGTGCAACTGGGCAAAGCTAGGGGGACATGTGTACTTGCGCGGTTGTGCCCCGCAAAGCGAATCCACTACTGCACTGTCGCCGACGATCGCTCCTGGCAGGCGGAACGGTGGCGTACGAACGGAGCCTCGCTAGACGCTCATCAATAGCGGCCAAACAGCACGAATTCCGGCAGGGCTACGGACTACCGAGATAGGGTAGAAGCTGCACGGCGGAATCGACTCTTCGGGCGAGCTTGAGAAAAAGCAAAACATGCATGCATGCATCGCGGTGATGGGATCGGACGCCATGCATGAGGCCCATGATCACATGTTCTCTTTACTACTATACGACCTCTTTCAATGCATCAGTTCTTAGTACTAAGATGTTAAAAGCATTAAAAATCTTAACAACTAATGTCCTCAATACATGAGTGTTTAGTTTTTTAGCTAAATGTATTTTATTATTTATTTATCAACTAAAGTATTTTATGCATTGATTAGTAGTCATTTTGTCTAGGTCTATATGCTTAGTATCGTATCCTTCTGGGATCACTATAATGCTTTTATTTTAATTGCTTAGCCACATCATTTTTGTATCTAAGTGACATTCTTAGCATCTGTGTACACGGTGAAGGATTGGGAAAGGCCTACTAACTATTAGCTAGGTTAGCTTTTGAGTTTTTGTGTGAACCGTGCGACGACGGATTAGGACTCTGTTTGGTTGGATTTCATGACCGGCTTCTTGTAGTATTACGAAAAAGTTGAATTCTGACCAAACACGGGTTTTGCCAGCTGCGGCCCGCGATTGAACAGTCCATGTCGGCTGCTAGTTATACAGGGGGTGTAGGGCTGTGGTCAAAAGTTGCCCTGTTCACCGGCAAAAAAGAAAAGCTACCCTGTTAATATTTTGGTCACGACCAGAAAACTTGGTCTTTGTTTGGATCATGGCCAAATGTTTGGCATACCAACAAAATAATGCTCAGTCTCGCTCTAATTCAATTTGCTGGCTGATGGTAGTCAAGTCACTGGCTAGCAAAATGTTTTTTTTAAACAAAGGTAAAGATTGTCTCATCTATTAATTAAGTAGAAGAGAATTGCTCAGTTAATTACTGAAAATTGGGTAAAAACCGGAACAACAAGGGCCAAGCCCACTCCAAAAGACTGAAACACACAAGGCAAAATCCACCCTTATCGACGACATGCCGACCTGCGGCCATACAACGCAACTCCGACTCTGACGGAGAACTCACAAGAACGAAACCAGACACGACTGGCACCACGGAAGATCGCCGAAAGGGCCGCCTGTAGCCAATCATCGTACAACACAGGGCCCCGCCGCCGTAGCTTCGACTCCACAACAACAAACAAACCGAGGCAATACCGTGGACACGCCGGAGAAGAGCCAACTATCGCAACCACTGCCGCGTCGCCGACATCGCTCCCACCATCATCGTTGTCACAGAAGTCTGGTCGCCACGATGATTCTCTCGGGGCTGCCGCCTCGACATACCACCGCTCCCCTCGAGCAGCAACGCCGCACAACTTAGCTGTCCGCAGCCCACGCTACTCAGGGCAACCGCTCGCAGACCACGAACGTCGCACCACATCCGGGGCCGCCGCCCCGACGTAAAGTCAGACCGCCCCCTCTGGAGCGCGTCGATCGGACCGACAAGCCTGCCACCCAAGTGGCCCAAGATTGCCACCCAAGCGAAGGCTGAGCCGCTGCCCCGCCCCATGGAGCCGCCCCGCGCATCACTTTCCGAGGCCGTCGCCTCGGCGCACATCAGCCGTCCGGGGCCGCTGCCTCGACATCCACCAAACCCGACGTAGGAGAATACCAGACGCACCAAGCACAAGCTAACTCTCCCAAGCAACACCCCCAAGGGGGAAACAACGAAGACGCCATCGTCGCCTGCTCCGAAAACATCTGGAGCTTAGGTTTTCACCTGGAGAGCCCGAGCCCCACGTAGAAGAAGATGAGTTCCAAAACGACGCCTCCAAGGAGGGGAACGACGCCCGAAAGCGCCACCGTCGACGACACCAACAAAGTCGGGTCAAGGCTTTCGCCCGGAACACACACATCCCTATGAAGACCTGCAGATCTGATCCACCCAAAAGCGTGGAGATCGTTGAAGCCGTTCCTGTTGCGCCTTGCACACTCTAACGCCGACCACCAAGCTTCACCGCGCAATACCCACATCAGCAGCACCTCAAGCTGCGACTGAGAAGTGAGCGCACACGTCACCACCACGACCAAAATGCCAAGGCTCCCAGCCAGGGGCCGCCGCCCCGGCTTCCTCCACGCCCCTGCTCACACATGCCTAGATCGGGCGAACTCATCACGCCAAGGAGCAGAGCACCCAAGTAGCAGAGCACCGCCCGAGAGCCTCCATGCCGCACCTCCCCGCCAGGCCACGCAGCTGCCCAATGCGACCGCCCAACACCAGCCCGCCGCCTCCCAGCGCCGCGCCAGATCCGCGCCAGATCCATGCGCCGTCCCGCACCTTGCCACGTTGCGCGCCAAGCCGGTCCTGCACCGCCCAGTGCAATAGAACACCGGCGCCGCCCCTAGCAGCCGCCCCGAGCCGCCGCCGGCCCGACCTGCCCCGTCGAGCCGCGCGCCACCACAATACCGGCCGTCTCACGCCGCCCAAACGCCTCGTGGGGAGGGAAGAGCCCCGCCGCCGCTGGCGCGCGCATGGGCTTTGCCTGACGACATTCCTTGGCGGCGGCGAGGGAGGGGAGAGGTGAGGTGAGGGGTGGCGGCGCCGACGAGTAGGGTTGCGCCCGGGCCGCTCGCTGGAGCAACACAGGTCGTGATGTTTTCTCCTGTGTTTGCGTATTTTTGCTTAATCAAGAAACATGCATGGTACTCGTGCTAGCAAAATGTTTTGTAAGGCAAACCTACGCTAAAACAAAACAAACCCATAGCTCGTAGACATCTCCCCAGGCAGTTTGATGTGGAAGCCGTTGCCTTATCCCAACATAGCAACACTTGGTAAAATTGCTACCCGGCCATACAATAAAACACCAAAACGTTATCTCCTTCTCTCCAGATCTGCCTCTCGAGTGAGGAATGTACCCGCGAAGCTAGATATATACTGATGGCGTCGTACTCTTGGAGCACAACACCTGTCGACTAATTGTCGCCTCATAATGGCTTCATGATTATTACAACGTAGTAGCAAGACTTGCATAATGATTCTGCATGTTCTAGGATTTTCTTATAGAAAACGCTTGGCATCCGCTCCGATCCAAGGTTGACCAGACGGCATGCAGCACACCTTAGACTTGTTTTTTTGCAATGAAGGCCAACTCCAGCGCGCGACCCCATCCGGACGTCCGTTTTGTCCGGATTCTGTCCGTTTAGGGGCGGGCGATGAGGTCGTGTCCGGGCCTGTCCTGGGATGCGGTGGCCGTGCGCGCAACGCGCGGACGCATCCTTGGACGCATCTGTCCGCCTCATTTTCAAACACAAGTATTCAAATAGCAACGTCCCATAGTTCATGCAAACGGCCCTAGATCACGCCGGCAACACAACCAGCCTACACGTCCTTGCCGGCAACATAGCCAGCGGCCGACAACACAGCCGGCCTCCAAAAAAGAATAGGTTTTTCGCCAGATACACAGCCGGCGGCCGGCTACATAGCCAGCGGGCGACTCACCATGCCAGCCTCCAAAAAAAAAGAATGGCCACGGCCAATCTGACGCCCTAGTTCAGTTCATCGGCGTCGAACATCTCTTTCTGCCGAGCCTCGAACCAGCTCCTTGTCTTCTCGCTCATCTTGCTCGTTTCCACACTCATGATCGCCAGTGCCACCTCCTTTGCTTTGGTTGCAGCATTGGTGGCCTCGATGTCGAGCTGCCTCTGCCTGGCCACGGCATTGGCGGCCTCGATGTCGAGCTGCCTCTGCCTGGCTGCCTCCTCCATGTCGATCTTCCTCTTCTTGGCCGCCTCCTCCATCTCAAGCTTCTT
Organism: Hordeum marinum; assembly: GCA_022496015.1. NCBI lineage: Eukaryota > Viridiplantae > Streptophyta > Magnoliopsida > Poales > Poaceae > Hordeum > Hordeum marinum. Next base: position 391,346,723 of record CM039675.1, on the reverse strand, counting down.
TGTCTAGAGCTCCATTTATTGCTTCATTTTCTCCTCCTTGCCTTGTCTGTTCTTCTCGTCCCTCAACTCCTTTTGAGACATCATGCCATGCAAAGCCTGCTGCAAAGCATACGATGCCGCATCACGCTTGTCTTCCACCTTGGAGTTGGTCTTGCCCCTCGGCCTCTTCAACGCCTCTCCATCTCCACCTCCCGCCAAGGCGGCCGCCTTCTTGCCTCTCTTCCTTCGAAGCTCACGGTATTGATCTTTGAACTTAGAGCAATTGTTGATGATTTGCCAACAATGCGTGAGAGTGAACGACTTGTCATTGTGCCGGGCCTTGAATGATTCCAAAGATTGAAATGCCCACATGATCAACAACAATTGGACATGCAAATACAATTAATCATAGAGGAGGCCGAGGCACTGTCGTAGCAAAGGAAAGAGAAGAGGCCATACCATGTCCACAATGCCAAGACCACCCACAGGACATGCTTCAACGTTCTCAAGTGCGGCGCAATATTTTTTTGCATTCTTGTTGGATGAACAACCACCTCTTTTGGATCGAGTTGATGCTACGATCGCTCGTAAATTGGTAAGATGGAAACAACTTTCTTTCATATAACGTTTTGTGAACTCTTGTCCAAAAAACAATTCCCTTTTGTTGTGCATCGACTCTAGGATCTTAGCCAATCTCCTTCCAACTTTCGCAAATCAACTTGTCCTCATCTTGTGTGTATGATCCCGTACGAATGCTCTTCTTCCTCTTTTGAGCTTTTTCTCTTTGGGTGAGCTCGTCGATGAACAATGGCTCGCTCGCAATATTGATGCCGTCCTCTTCTTCTTCATCACCTTCACAATATATGTCCTCTTCTTCATGCCACGAGTCACCATGGTCGGCCTCAAAGTCTTCATCGACCATGTACTCGCCACAGCCATATTGACTCTGGGTCTCCTCCGGATCGAAGGTCCCGTCCTGCCCACCCGTCTGAAAGGCCTCGACACGACCCTTCAAGATAACATTATCCATGAACTAGGCGTAGAAGGGGTCTTTGACCGTCGGCGTCGGTGTTGGCATTCTGCCGAACAGGACACGGGGCGACGACATGGTGGCCGTAGACAACGGCCGGGGCTATGGCGGGCGGAGGGGGAGGGCGGGGCGTGGGAGGTTTTAGGGGGAAATGAAATGGAATGGGGCGTGGGGGCGGGAAGGCTGGGCAACTTTGTGCCACCGACGGGCAGGCCAGGGGAGGACAAGCGCGCGCATCCCGCCCGTCCGTGCGCTCTCCGTTTCACCACAAAACCGGACCAAGTTTGCACCGGGAATGGGTCAAAAGCGGGCAGAAAACGGACAAACGTCCGTTTGCGCCCGCGCGCTGGGCCGCCTGGTGTGTCCGTTTTGCCCCAAACAGATGCGAGTGGACAGGATAGGGTCGCGCATTGGAGTTGGCCTTAGACTTAGTTAGCCTGCTTTTTTTTTTGCAACATGGGTGTTCATTGCGCTCACATGAAACGCTTGTTGCGGTCCATTGTGTATAGACACATCTCAACGCAGGCACATGTCCCACCAACCATCCACGTAACTAGCCTTATCATTTCCACAGCCATCACTATTTTTTAACATAGTACAACCGCAGATGCTTGCATATCATCCACTACTATGATTGCACACACATCCCGTCCCTATAAAAACCATTGAGATATTGAGATGGCATCACATCTTGAGATTGACGAAATCACTATAGATGTTTTGTGGTCGAGGAGTGTCCCCTCTCGGTGAATGAACAACGTCGGAAAGCCCAAAATAAATCTAGAAAAATGCGAGCCCTAATGCCAAGTCTAGAATTTAAATCCTGATGGGTTGATTCCACCACAAGAAAAAAAATCCGAGCTACGCTCAGTTTGCTATCCTTATCCTTTCATACCCATCTTCTCCCCCACCCTCACCCCCTCTAACTTCTCCCCCCAAATGAAATCCACTACCACCATTGCATAGCATGGGGCCGAGAGACGTCTCCCCACTTGAAGTCCGAGCTTCGGCTATGGCCACCATGGCCATGTAGGCAAGTTGAGTCGGCAGTCCATGGCTCATGGGGCCTCCCACGTGACCCCACGCTCCATGTCCTCATACCAACGTGCCCACCCTATGCACCCACATAAACTTTCTGCCCCTCCAACCAGCTGCTCCCCGATTGCAACAAAGGTGATATTTTTCTGCAATAAGAGTTGTTTTAATTTTCTTTGAACAACAGAGGTCATGTTTAAAAAAAAATGTTTCGAGTGATTGCAATAAGCCTCTTGTTGTAGAGTGTTGAGCACAACACTATTCTTGTTGCCAAGGGGGCAACAACGAAGTTTTTTCCTACAACAAGGGTATTATTTCATTATGTTTGTGAAACACATGCCTTGTTTTGAACAGGAAAAAAGGTTCAATGCGAGCCTTGTTGCAAAGGCTGAGGCAAACTCACAGGAGGAAATCCGATGGTTATTGAGCTCACCATCCAATAGCTACCGAGGCGACATATCTTTCCTAAACATCACACGGCCGATGCGTAGTACACCACCTTTTATTTTTGAAAAAAAATGTTTTCTAGACATACATCAAACTTGGCAACAATACTTTGAATGCACAAATTTCTTAGGTAGTAGTTCAATTTTTATATGGGAATCATCACTGGATTTGCTCTTAGAAAAAGGTGGATTTTACTAAATTATAACTTCGCTTCAAGAAAATACAAGCACCACCAGACACGAGCATACATCCGGCCTTTGCGTGATTAGGATACATACATCCTACATTAACACATACAAAAAAGTAAAATAATGTGACCTTCAAAGTTCCTATTGAAGTGAACTCAAGCATGGATGAGCAACCGTCAACATCAACCACCACCGATAGCACCCGGATTTTGGGAAAATTACTTCAACAATGACGCCTCTAGGAAGGAAAACCCATTTTGCTCCTAAAGACACAAGCTCTAAGACTTTGCAGGTACCTTTAGAGTGCACACACTTCATCATCTTCGCTCTTATTTCCTGATAGATTTGATTGGGAAAAAACTTCTTATCCTCTAATATGTTGTCCAACATTACATAAGGATCTAAAAATAGACATTTCTTTAGTTTTACCATTCCATATGCATGTGTATCTATACCTACTCCTACTAATTGCAGATGATGGATGAGAACATATAGAGGGAGGAACATGTCTTCTCCACCCCACGGTCCATATCATCCTCTTCTTTTGCCCCATTGGAGGGAGAGCATGCCTCTTCTACCAGTGCTCTCCATGGTAGAGAAACAGGAAGGATAAAGTGCCTCTGTTGGAGACAGAGGTAAGAAGGAGCACATGAATCCACACCATGAATAAGGGATTTAAGAAGAAACCTTGTGCGAATAAAAATTGAATGGCATGTAACTCTGACCCCCTATTGCTGGGACAATTGTTACAAATCTCTCCACCTCATTCTGCATGGTGGATGCCAAGGAGATCTTTGAAGCTGCGCTGACCAAGTAGAAGAAAAAGAAGGGAGTCAAGGAGCATGCTAGTAAGCTCAAGAGCTCTAATAATCCCTAAATAAATGTTATATGTTATGCCTAGGTCCTATGTTATGGATTTCCCTCTCTATCAAAATTGTTGTAATCTTTTGGAACATGACTGTAATAGACTCTTGTTATTGGTACATAAGTTTTTGTATTGCAAGGAGTCCCCTTATAAGTTGCTTTCTTGTAAGAGTTGCACTAGCTGTGCCTGGCTCTGGATCTATTGTTGGGAAACATAGCATAAATAAAAAAATCACTCTACGATCATAATCCTAGGAACACTATGAAGATGCGTTAGAAGTTTAGGTCAGATTGTTACCAACTTTGAGTTGTAGCAGAAGAAGAGTTGGTGTAGATGTTTCTCTAAGTCCCTCGAACCGTTCATGAACGATCCCTCAAACTCGATGAAGATCTTCGATGAAGTTCTGTGTACCGCTCAGAGATGATCCCTTGAACCAAAGACCGAAAGCATGGCCTCTCTACATATTTCAAGCTTACTATCTTCATGATCCGACAATGCTTTGGCACCTAGAGATAATTGTCACCGGAGAATTAGAGGGAGAAGATTAAACAACACTAGGCTTTTAATTATGAGGACTAGAGAGTATTAGATCTAGTTATAATTATCTCAATTAGAACTAGAACTACAGAACTAGAGGAGGCTCCAAAACTTATATTTACAAAGGCCAAAAACCTCTAGTATATAATTATATATAACTTGAAGGGAGAGGTTTATATAGGTTGGAGGGAGAGGGAGGTATGGCCGACTTGGGGAAGGGTTTCCCTCCCCTTGTGCCGGCCTAGGGGCTGATGGAGTGCAACACCACCTCCCTAATTCAACCTCCCCCTTGGGCACCTCTAGTAATGGGCCTTAGGGCACATGAACTCCACCCTAATAGGCCTTTTATTATTTTCTTTAGACCATTAATTATGAATAAAATCTAGGGGCCTTCTACTCATATTAGAGACCTTTACAATATACTCCCTTCGTTCCTAAATATTTGTCTTTCTAGAGATTTCACTATGGGCTACATACGGATATATATAGACATAATTTAGAATGTAGATTCACTCATTTTGCTCCGTATGTATTCCATAGTTTAATATTTATTAAAACAAACATTTAGGAACGGAGGGAGTATATATAAGTCCTCGAAAACAATTTCCACCTATATATCAATTCAAGGTATTACCCGGTAAACCTCAACACCCTTCCAGTAACCCCGAATGTTTCTGGTTCCTCTCGAAACTATTCAAATATTAATGAAACTATTTCATAAATATTTTATCATAACTCTTGATCCAGTAACACCCAAAAAATTGTGATTCCCTTAAGCTTGTGACCCTGTAGGTTCGGTAAAACATAGACATGCACAAAACCCCTTTTGTTCAATGATCGATAGCAGAACCGCGAACATCCATCTGAATACATACATGACGTTGAAGTGAACCCTTATGTAGGGAGCGAGAGTATATCGACCAGAGGGGTGGGGGTGAATGGGAGATTCAAATTTTCTATGAAACTTTGAATGTTCCGAGACACTGAAGTGGAAAATAATGAACGAGTGGGTTGCTTAAGGTAGAGGCGATGGAAATGCTAAGCAAGAACTTAGATTGGATGCTGAGGAAATTGCTTGAGGAAATACTTTATTACTCCTTTAGCATAGAGAAAGATAACATTCACATATATGATGGTGACATAACAATAGAGTATTTCGTCTATCATTATTGCAGGTAGTAGTGGTGAGAGAAAACAGACTATTCAAGATATCCTCTGATATGCCGATATATCGATCGATTTATCGCTTATAGGTGTCTCACCGATAAGATAAATTATTCGAAATCGATCGATATGCCGATAAACAGGGCGATTTACCCCTTATCTTGGGTCGATCAATAAGTTCCCAATAAGAGATATCCCCAACATTGAAATACCAAAAGGATTTGGCAGAACAAAGACATGGAGTAATCTAAATAGAACATGAATAGTGTGTACAGAGTAATTTGACAGACTAAACAATCGGAGCATGACGAGGAACAAAGAATGAGGTAAAATATAAGAGGAAAGAATGAACTAGTGGTGATCGAAGGCGACAGTTGATTTGGTAGACCAGTTCACCCTTCTGCAAAAGAGCTATGCCTTGTTGGAGGGACTTGTGATTTAACACCAGGGCAAAACTCTCCATCCAATTCTCCCTCAACTCGAAGTTTATTAGACTCCAGTTGATTTCACTCATTATAGATACTTTTCAGCGATATCCAAGCCTTCTATAAACTTAGTCTTCGGTGACCACAACAACTCTTGGTCAAAGTTAACCCGAATTACTCTTGGTTTCCAAAGACTGATTTGGAGATGACAATTTCTCTTCGTCACTCAAGACGACGCCTATACGTCTAGAGAGCATGTAGCTATCAAGGGTAATAAGCACAAGAATGCTAACTTAGATATACTATGATGCTCAACCACTGTTTAAGTTTGGCTCTTGATTTTTTTTCTCAATGGATTTTAAACTCAAATCTGTCGGAGAGGGGATGCTCAAGTAATCTTCTCAGAAATCTCAAGTGGAGCATCCAACAGACAATATTGGAGTTGGGTGGCTATTTATAGCCGCACCCTTCCCTGAAGGTAACTGGCCAAATTGGACATATGTATCAGCAAATGGACGAATGCCACGATTCCAACGGATTTGATGTTGATGTGATCACCATCCCACGCTCCCTCTACCTTAGGGGTTAGTGTTGAACCTAATAAATGTCATTTGGTGTCTGCATTAAGCATGAAAATGATTGGTTCTTTTTTATTGTGAGACGATTATTCATTTAAGTAAGAGAATAGTGGTTGTTCTGTTTACATGAATAATATCTTTTATGATCATGCATCCAATGTGAATGGTTTACTGAATCTCAATCGTAGTGATACACATGTTCATAATATGGATGCAAAAAGATGTAGAGTTTCTTATGATAGTACCACATAGTTGTGGCACTCTTGCTTAGGTCATATTGGTGTAAAGCGCATGAAGAAACTTCATGTTGATAGATCTTTGGACTCACTCATTTGTAAATCGCTTGAGACATGCGAACCATGCCTCATGGGCAAGATGACTAAGACCCCATTTTCCGGTATGATGGAGCAGGCAACTAACTTATTGGAAATAATACGTATTGATGTATGCAGTCCAATGAGTGTTCATGCAGTGGATATCGTTATTATCTTACCTTCACAAATGATTTGAGTAGATACGGTATATTTACTTAATGAAACACAAGTCTGAAATTTTGAAAAGTTCAAGGAATTTCAGAGTGAAGTTGAAGATCATTGTGACAAGAAGATAAAATGTCTACGATATGATCATGGAAGTGAATATATGAGTTACGAGTTTGGTATGCAAGACAATGTGGAACATGTTTCACAACTCACGCCACGTGGAACACCTTAGTGTAACAGTGTGTCCGAACATTGTAACCGTACTCTATTGGATATGGTGCTTTATATGATGTCTCTTATCGATTTGCCACTATCATTTTGGGTTATGCATTGGATAAAACTACATTCACTTTAAATAGGGCATTATCTAAATCCTTTGATACGACACCGTATGAATTATGGTTTGGCGAGAAACCTAAGTTGTCATTTCTTAGAGTTTGGGAATGCGACACTTATGTCTAATAAGCTTGAACCCAACGCAGAAAAGTGCATATTCATAAGATACCCTAAAGCAACAATTGGGTATACCTTCTATCACAGATCCGAAGGCAAGGCCTTTCTTGACAAGAATGGATCCTTTCTAGGGAAGGAGGTTCTCACGAAAGAAGTGAGTGGGAGGAAGGTAGAACTTGATAAGGTTATCGAACCTTCACTTGAATTGGAAAGTAGCGTAGTGGAGAAAGTAGCACAGTGGAGAAAGGTGTTCACCTTCATCGGATTGATCCCTGACCTGTGCACTTTGGCCTTGGCAAGGACCATCCGGACTCCTTCGATGCAGGAGGAGTGCTTGATGGCGTCGAGGCAGGGCGTTGCAGCAATCAGTCATTGCACCAGGCCGAAGTAGCTGCCTGGGAGTGGCTCGCCGGGCCATAAGCGGATGCAGAGGTCCTTGATGGTCGGCTCTGCCATCTAGTGCATCTCTATCAACCGCTCCACCAGAAGAGGCGGACGCTCAGGGGCTCCGAACTGTGCCCAGAATGTTTGAGCTTCGTCTTCCTCTCCCCGCGAGGCGAGCAGCTGATTGGCATCTGCCACGCTCTTCTGGAGATCGGCAGATGCGCCTGAGGATCGCCACACCCAGGTCAGCAATTCGAGTCTGCTATCTAAAAGCACAACATGCTCCCTTGGTGGTTTTGATAATTCATGACAACATACATTGTCTCTTTGACTAACACCTCTATCTAGTATATTTCAGATATTAGTCCATGAAGATTTACCCCAAGATGCAAGGAAATAGGTTGGCCAAGCTTCAAGCAAGAAGACTCTACATTTTACATTTGTGAGAAATCACTTTGAGTCTATAGGAAAGCCAATACTATTAAAACGGGGTAAAGTTTTGATGGTGAACAATATGCTCAAACATGCACAAGTGACAATCACCAAAACATCCACATACTCTCCCACCAAAGTTTGTCCTAAGCCAAACATGTCAAATCGGTGCAACAAACTTCCCTATCCCGGTACCACCAAGTTGCAAACCCTAGACAGACTCAACCAAACCCTAACACTTCGGTCCAGCCGACATTGCACTCGGTGCCACCGAGTTGGGTTGCCAACTTCCTGTTATGCAAGTTCTCATTTTCGGTCCGACCAAGAATGGTGAATCGGCATCACCGAGTCTGGTAAATCTGACCGTTGGTCACCCTGTCGGTGCAACCGAGAATTGTATATCGGTCCATCCGAGATTCAAAAGTTGCTACTTTTTGTCACTTTGGTCCCACTGAGATTTACACATCGGTGTCACCAAGTCTGACTTATTGTGTGTAACGGTTGGATTTTTGGAGATGCCTATATATACCACTTCACCACCAGCCACTCGAAAGAGAAGCACTCAGAACTATTCCATACCTATCGTACTCAGTTTTCTGAGAGAGAACCACCTACCCTTGTGTTGAGGTCAAGATCTTCCACTCCAACCATATGGATCTTGATTTGTAGCCTCCCCAAGTTGCTTTCCACCAATCCCATCTCTTCTACCAAGCCAAATATATGAGAGAGATTATGTGTTGAGGAGTTTATCATCTTGAAGCACAAGAGCAAGGAGTTCATTGTCATTACCGAGCCTATTACCTTTTGGAGGGTGGTGCCTCCTAGATTGGTTAGGTGTCGCTTGGGAGCCTCCTACTTCGTGTTGTGGAGTGAACCAAGAAGTTTGTAAGGGCAAGTAGATCACCTACTTCGTGAAGATCTACCCATAGTGAGGCTAGTCCTTCGTGGACGGAAGCCGCATGGAATAGTCAAGGTTGCTACTTCGTGGACCCTTATGGGTGGAGCCCTCCGTGGACTCTCGCGACCGTTACCCTCCGTGGGTTGAAGACTCCATGAACGTGGATGCATGATAGCACTACCTATCGGAACCACGAGAAAAATCCTTGCATCTCCTATTGCGTTTGATCTTCCTATCCCATCTCTTTACTTACATGTGCAATGTCTTTACTTTCCGCTGCCATATTTGTAGACATGCATGTGTAGGGTTGTTAGACTTGCTAGACTTGCTAAAATAGTTAAAATCTGCCAACCAATTAACTTGGGAAAATGTTAGGTTTTAAATTTCTGCTAGTAGTCTATTCACCCCCCCCTCTAGACATGCCTCTCTCAATCCTACAAGTGGTATCAGAGCTTTGGTCTCCATTGCTTCAGTTTAATCACCGTGGAGGAATATGGATGTGTCTAGAGTAGAGAGTTTGAGTTGTAGAGTGCCCATTCTTGATGGAGAGTACTATAGTCAATGGAGAATGCTATGATTGATCTATTTAATAGATTCCATTTGACTGAATACATTGAAACACCCTATGTGCTCCCCATTGATGAATTGCATCCCACACACGAGGAGGAAATTAACATGCTTGGTAACCTAAGAGCTGTCAATCTTATTGTTAGAGGTTTACCAAGATTCATGCTTTCTCAAATTAAGAACTTTGCATGTGGCTATACCTTATGGACTGATTTGGAGAAACGATATCCAAATCTTTCCTTAGGAAATCTTGATGAAATTCTTCATAAAACTGTTGCTTTTCACAAAATGAAGCCTAGTGATCCAACCTTTGATAAATGCCTATTTGAGCTCTATGATCTTATGCGTGCTAAAGGAGATGTCACCACTATAAACAACATTATCTTTGAATCCATTCACATTCATAAACTTTAACATTGTCATAATCACTATTCTAACGAATCCCTTGTTCTTTATGACGAGGATTTTCCACTTGATGATGACAATGTGGTGTTGGGGAACGTCGCATGGGAAACAAAAAATTTCCTACGCACACGCAAACCTATCCATGGTGATGAGAATCTACGAGAGGGAGAGTGGATCTACATACCCTTGTAGATCGCTAATCGGGAAGCGTTAAGAAACACGGTTGGTGTAGTCGAAGATCTTCGCGATCCAAATAGCCGAGCGTCCCGCGATCACATCACGATCCGTCCCGCGAACTCATCATGATCCGTCCCGTGATCTCATCACGATCCATCTCACGATCTTGCTCACGATCTGTCCCGCGAACTCATCACGATCCGTCCCGCGATCTCATCACGATCCGTCTCACGATCTTGATCACGGTCCTTCCGATCTAGCGCCGAACGGACGGCACCTCCGCGTTCAGCACACGTGCAGCTTGATGACGATCTCCACCGTCTTGATCCAGCAAGAGGAGGTGGAGAGGAGAGAGAGTTCACCGGCAGCATGACGGCACTCCGGTGATGGTGGTGGAGTGATTCCGGCAGGGCTTCCCCTAAGCGCTGCAGAAATCCGATCTAGAGGAGCACCGGTGAAACGGGTAGCACGTGGCCGTAAAATCTGTCCAAAAGCCATCCAATCCACTAGTATATATAGGATGGAAGGAGAGGGAGGGCTGGTGCACAAGGCACCACACTTTGGAGTCGGCCAAGGAAAGGTGGGAGAGGAGGACTCTCCTCCTCCAATCCTAGTAGGACTAGGATTGCTCCTTTTTTGCCTTTTCCACCTTTTTCTTTTAGGAAACCTACTCCCTGCGCCATGGGCCTTATGTGGCTGTCTCACCAGCCCACTAAGGTCTAGTTATTACTTTCCCACAGCGGACCCCTTGGGGTCGAAATACCCCTCCCGGAGGTCTCCCGGTACACTACCGGCACTCCCGGTACACTACCGATGAGCCCGAAACTTTTCCGGCGACCAAACTTTGACTTCCTATATATGAATCTTTACCTCCGGACCATTCCGGAGCTCCTCGTGATGTCCGGGATCTCATCCGGGACTCCGAACAACCTTCGGTCACCACCATACAGAACTCTACACTACCGAAACGTCACCGAACCTTAAGTGTGCAGACCCTGCGGGTTCGAGAACTATGTAGACATGACCGAGACACCTCTACGGCCAATAACCAATGGCGGGACCTGGACGTCCACATTGGTTCCTACATATTCTACGAAGATCTTTTATCAGTCGAACCTCTATGTCAAGGATTCAGTTAATCCCGTATAACGTTCCCTTTGTTCTTCGGTATGTTACTTGCCCGAGATTCGATCGTCGGTATCTCCATACCTAGTTCAATATCGTTACCGGCAAGTCTCTTTACTCGTTTCATAATACAAGATCCCGTGACTAACACTTAGCCACATTGCTTGCAAGGCTTGTTGTGATGTTGTATTACCGAGTGGGCCCTGATATACCTCTCTGTCACACGGAGTAACAAATCCCAGTCTCGATCCATGCCAACTCAACGGACACCATCGGAGATACCTGTAGAGCACCTTTATAGTCACCCAGTTACATTGCGACGTTTGATACACACAAGGCACTCCTCCGATATCTGTGAGTTGCATGATCTCATGGTCATAGGAACATATACTTGACATGCAGAAAACAGTAGCAATAAACTGACACGATCATATGCTATGGTTGTAGTTTGGGTCTTGTCCATCACATCATTCTCCTAATGATGTGATCCCGTTATCAAATGACATCTCATGTCCATGGCTAGGAAACCTTAACCATCTTTTGATCAACGAGCTAGTCTACTAGAGGCATACTAGGGACATGGTTTTGTCTATGTATCCACACATGCATTTAAGTCTCCGATCAATACAATTATAGCATGGATAATAAACGATTATCATGAACAAGGAAATATGATAATAAATAATTTATTATTGCCTATAGGGCATATTTCCAACAGTCTCCCACTTGCACTAGAGTCAATAATCTAGTTCACATCACCATGTGATTCGCATTGTTATGAATCTAACACCCAATGAGTTCTGGGTTCGATCATGCTTTGCATGTGAGAGAGGTCTTATAGTCAACGGGTCTGTAACATTCAAATCCGTGTGCACTTTGCAAATCCCTATGTCAAACTGTAAACACTGCTACCACACTCCACTTGGTACTATTCCAAATGGCTGCTCCACTATACATATCCAGATTGCTACTACGAGTCATCCGGATTAGTGTTAAAGCTTGTATCGACGTAACTTCTTATGACGAACTCTTTATCACCTCCATAATCAAGAAACATCTCCTCAGTCTCTTAGTTACTAAGGATAATCTTGACCGCTGTCCAGTGATCCACTCCTGGTTCACTCTTGTACCCCCTGACGGACTCATGGCAAGGCACACATAGGTGCGGTACACAACATGGCATAATATAGAGCCTATGGCTAAGGCATAGGTGACGACGTTCATCCTTTCTCTTTCTTCTGCCGTTGTCGAGCTTTGAGTCTCACTCAACTTTCACACCTTACAAATCAGGCGAGAACTCTTTCTCTGACTGATCCATTTTGAACTCTTTCAAAATCTTGTCAAGGTATGCACTCATTGAAAGTCTCATCGAGCATCTTGATCTATCTCCATAGATTTTGATGCTCAACAATTAGGTAGCTTCATCCAGGTCTTCCTTTGAAAATCACTTTCCAAATAACCGTTTTATGCTTTCCAGAAATTCTACATTATTTCTGATCAACAATATGTCATCCACATATACTTATAAGAAATTCTATAGTGCTCCCACTCACTTTATTGCAAATACAAGTTTCTCGTAAACTTTGTATAAACATCAAAACTTTGATCACCTCATCAAAGCGTATATTCCAACTCCGAGATGCTTGCTTCAGTCCATGGAAGGATCACCGAAGCTTGCACACCTTTCAGCATCCTTAGGACTGACAAAACCTTCTGGTTGTATCACATACAACCTTTCCTCAAGTAAACCGTTAAGGAAACGATATTTTGACATCCATCTGCCAGATTTCATAATTAAAAACACAGCAACTTCTAACATAATTCCAATAGACTTTAGCACCACTACGAGTGAGAAAGTCTCATCGTAGTCAACTCCTTGAACTTGTCACAAACATCTTTGCAACAAGTCGATCTTTAATAGTGATATTCACCATCAGTGTCGGTCTTCATTTTAAAGATCCATTTGTACTCAACGACCTGCCGTCCAACGAGCAAGTCTACCAAAGTCTACACTTGGTTTTCATACATGGATCCTATCTCGGATTTCATGGCCTCCAACCATTTGTCGGAATCCGGGCCCATCATCGCTTCTCCATAGCTCGTAGGTTCATCGTTGTCCAACAACATGATCTCCAAGACAGAGTTGTCGTACCACTTAGGAGCAGTACACATCCTTGTCGACCTACGAAGTTCGATAGTAACTTGATCCTGAAGCTTCATGATCATCATCATTAACTTCCTCTTCAACTAACGTAGGCTTCACATAAACACCTTTCTGTGCTGCGCTACTCTCTGGTTGAACAAGGGTTTAACAACCTCATCAAGTTCTATCTTCCTCCCACTCAATTCTTTCGAGAGAAACATTTCCTCGAGAAAGGATCCGTTTAAGCAACAAACACTTTGCACTAGGATCTGAGATTGAAGGTTCACCCAACTGATCTTAGGGTATTCTATGAAGATGCATTTGTCCGCCTTGGGTTCGACCTCATTAGGTGAAAACATTTTCCACACAAGTGTCATAGCCCCAAATATTAAGAAATGAAAGCTTAGGTTTCTATCAAACCATAATTCACACGGTGTCATCTCAACGGATTTAGATGATGCCCTATTTAAAGTGAATGTAGTTGTCTCTAATGCATAACCCCAAAAATTATAGTAGTAAAACGATAAGAGACATCACAGTATGCACTATATCAATAGAGCATGACTATGATGTTCGGACACACCATCACACTATGGTGTTCCAGGTGGCCTTAGTTGTGAAACAAATTTCACATTGTCTTAAGTTGTATGCCAAACTCGTAACTCAGATATTCACCTCCACGATCATATCGCGGTCATTTTTATCTTCTTGTCACGATGATCTTTAAACTTCACTCTAAATTTGCTTGAACCTTTCAAACAATTCAGACTTGTGTTTCATTAAGTAAATATACACTATATCTACTCAAATCATCAGTGAAGGTAAGAAAATAACGATATCCACTTCACGCTACAAGACTCACTAGATTGCATACATCAACATGTATCATTTCCAATGAATCACTTGCCCGCTCCATCCAACGGGGTCCTTTAGTCATCTTGCCCAAGAGGCATGGTTCGCATGTCTCAACCGATTCGAAATCAAATGAGTCCAAATATCCATCATCATGGAGTTTCTTCATGCGCTTTATACCAATATGACATTTAGCGGCAGTGCCACAAGTATGTGGTACTATCATTATTAACTTTGTATCTTTTGACATCAATGTTATGAACATGTGTACTACTACGATCAAGATTTCAACAAACCATTCTCACTGGGTGCATGACCATTGAAGGTATTATTCATGTAAACAGAATAACCATTATTCTCTAACTTCAATGAATAACCGTATTGCAATAAACATGATCTAATCATGTTCATGCTCAATGCAAAACACCAAACAACATTTATTTAGGTTCGTCACTAATCTTGAAGGTAGAGAGAGCATGCGATGTTGATCACATCAACCTTGGAAACACTTCCAACACATATCGTCACCTCACCCTTAGCTAGTTCTCCGTTTATTCCGTAGCTTTTATTTCGAGTTACTAACATTTAGCAACCGAACCGGTATCCAATACCCAGGTGCTACTAAGAGTACTAGCAAGGTACACATTAATAACTCGTATATCAAATATACTTCTATCAGTGTTGCTAGCCTTCTTATCTACCAAGTATCTAGGGTTGTTCCGCTTCAGCGACCGCTCACCTCATAACAGAAGCACTTAGTCTCGGGTTTGAGTTCAACTTTGGGTTGCTTCACTGGAGCAGCAACTGACTTGCTATCCATGAAGTTTCCCTCCTTGCTCTTGCCCTTCTCGAAACTAGTGGTTTGATTAACCATCAACACTTGACGCTCCTTCTTGATTTCTACCTTCGCGGTGTCAAACATCGCGAACAGCTCAGGGATCAACATTTCTTTCCCTGGCATTTTATAGTTCATCACCAAGTTCTAGTAGCTTAGTGACAGTGACTTGGAGAACTACATCAATCACTATCTTATCTGGAAGAACAACTCCCACTCGATTCAAGCGATTGTAGTACCCAGACAGTCTGAGCACATGCTCAACGATTGAGCTATTCTCTTTCATCTTGCAGGCAAAGAATCTCGTTGGAGATCTTATATCTCGCAACTCGGGCACGAGCCTGAGATCACAATCTCAGCTCCTAGAACATCTCATATGTTCCGTGACGTTCAAAACGTTTCGGAGCCTCAATTCTAAGCCGTAATGCATGACGCACTAAATTATCAAGTAGTCATCGAAACGTGCCTGTCAGATGTTCACAACATCTACAGACGATGCTAGATGGGGTGGCGCACCGAGCGGTGCATTAAGGACATAAGCCTTCTGTGCAGGAATGAGGACAATCCTCAGATCACGGACCCAGTCCTCAATTTTGCTACCAACATCTTTCAATTCTATTTCTCTAGGAACATATAAAAATACAAGGGAGCTACAGCGCGAGCTAGTAATCTACAACATAATTTGCAAAGACACTTTGACTATGTTCATGATAATGAGTTCAATTAATCATATTATTTCAGAACTCCCACTCAAATTGACATCCCTCCGATCATTCGAGTGATACATGATCCAAATTCACCAACTCAAGTCCGATCATCACGTGAGTTGAGGTGGCTGCAATGGTGAACATCATCATGTTGATCATATCTACTATATGACTCATGTTCGACCTTTCGGTCTCTTGTGTTCCGAGGCCATGTCTGTATATGCTAGGCTCGTCAAGTTTAACCCGAGTGTTATGCATGTGCAACACTGGCTTGCACCTGTTGTATGTGAACGTAGAGTCTATCACACCCGATCATCACGTGATGCCTCAACACGACAAACTTTCGCAACGATGCACACTCGGGGAGAACACAATTTATCTTGAAATTAAGTGAGGGATCACCTTATAATGCTACCGTCGTCCTAAGCAAAACAAGGTGCATAAAAAGGATTAACATCACATGCAAATCATAAGTGACATGATATGGCCATGAACTTGTGCTTTTGATCTCCATCTAGAAAGCACCGACATGATCTCCATCGTCACCGGCATGACACCATGATCTCCATCATCTTGATCTCCATCAACGTGTCGTCGTCGGGGTTGTCACGCCCTGCATGCTTCTACTACTATTGCTACCGTTTAGCGATAAAGTAAAGCATTACATAGCGCTTAATGATTGACACGCAAGTCATACAATAATTAAAGACAACTCTATGGCTCCTGCTGGTTGCCGTATTCATCGACATGCAAGTCCTGATAATCTATACATCACATGATAATCTCATACATCACATATATCACATCATGTAATTGGCTATATCATATCACAACATACCCTGCAAAAACAAGTTAGACGTCCTCTAATTGTTGTTGCATGTTTTACGTGGCTGCTACGGGTATCTAGCAAGAACAATTCTCACCTACGCATAAACCACAACGGTGATACACTAGTTTTCTTTTCAACCTTCTCAAGGACCGCCTTTGTCGAATCCGATCCAACTAAAGTGAGAGAAACTGTCACCCGCAAGCCATCTAGGCAACAAGTTGCGTTGAGGGAACTGGTCTCTCGTAAGCGTACGAGTAATGTTGGTCCGGGCCGCTTCATCTCACAATCCCGCTGAACCAAAATATGACCAAGGGAGGAAGCAATCTAAGCATCAACGCCCACAAACCTTTTTTGTTCTACTCGAGATCTCATCGAACCATCAACCTAGCTCATGATGCCACTGTTGGGGAACGTCGCATGGGAAACAAATTTTTTCCTATGCACACGCAAACCTATCCATGGTGATGAGCATCTACGAGAGGGAGAGTGGATCTACATACCCTTGTAGATCGCTAAGCGGGAAGCGTTAAGAAACGCGGTTGGTGTAGTTGAACATCTTCGCGATCCGAATCGCCGAGCGTCCCGCGATCACATCACGATCCGTCCCGCGAACTCATCACGATCAGTCCCGCGATCTCATCATGATCCGTCTCACGATCTTGATATCGATCTGTCCCGCGAACTCATCATGATCCGTTCGAGAACTATGTAGACAGGACCGAGACACCTCTACGGCCAATAACCAATGGCGGGACCTGGACGTCCACATTGGTTCCTACATATTCTACGAAGATCTTTTATCGGTCGAACCTCTATGTCAAGGATTCAGTTAATCCCGTATAACGTTCCCTTTGTTCTTTGGTATGTTACTTGCCCGAGATTCGATTGTCGGTATCTCCATACCTAGTTCAATCTCGTTATCGGCAAGTCTCTTTACTCGTTTCGTAATACAAGATCCCGTGACTAACACTTAGCCACATTGCTTGCAAGGCTTGTTGTGATGTTGTATTACCGAGTGGGCCCTTAGATACCTCCCCGTCACACGGAGTAACAAATCCCAGTCTCGATCCATGCCAACTCAACAGACACCATCGGAGATACCTGTAGAGCACCTTTATAGTCACCCAGTTACGTTGTGATGTTTGATACACACAAGGCACTCCTCCGATATCCGTGAGTTGCATGGTCTCATGGTCATAGGAACATATACTTGACATGTAGAAAACAGTAGCAATAAACTGACACGATCATATGCTATGTTTGTAGTTTGGGTCTTGTCCATCACATCATTCTCCTAATGATGTGATCCCATTATCAAATGACATCTCATGTCCATGGCTAGGAAACCTTAACCATCTTTTGATCAACGAGCTAGTCTACTAGAGGCATACTAGGGACATGGTTTTGTCTATGTATCCACACATGCATTTAAGTCTCCGATCAATACAATTATAGTATGGATAATAAAGGATTATCATGAACAAGAAAATATGATAATTACTAATTTATTATTGCCTCTAGGGCATATTTCCAACATGTGGAACATGGCTACTATGAAGAATATGAGTTGTTCGACATCGAGTATGAGAAGATCATGAAGAATCCGAGTCTTATGGCAAACTTTAGAGAGTACATGTCCAGAGAAAAAGAGTGGATTCTTGACAGTGGATGTACGGATCATATGACTGGTGATAGAGACATGTTCCAAGAGATCACGCCTAATCAAGATCCTCAACGGTACGTGACCTTTGGAGACAATTCTAAGGGTAAGGTACTTGGCCTTGGTAAAGTGGCCATATCTCATGATAGCTCTATTCAAAATGTCATGCTTGTTGAATCCGTTGGCTACAATCTACTTTCCATTTCTAGACTTGTCGATTTTGGTTTCAATGTTTTATTTACGAAAGTTGATTGCCAAGTGTTTCGCCAAGATAATCATAAAATGGTCTTTACCAGTTTCCGTAGAGGTGATCTATAAATTGTTGATTTCACTAAAAGGTCCAAGCCTCGCACTTGTTTAATTGCAAAATCTTCTAAAGGTTGGCTTTGGCATAGAAGACTTGGACATGTATGTTGGAAATATGCCCTAGAGGCAATAAATAAAGTGTTTATTATTATATTTCCTTGTTCATGATAATCGTTTATTATCCATGCTATAATTGTATTAATTGGAAACAAATTACATGTGTGGGTAAATAGATAACACTTTGTCCCTAGTATGCCTCTAGTGAACTAGCTCGTTGATCAAAGATGGTCAAGGTTTCCTAGCCATTGACATGTGATGTAATTTGATAACGGGATCACATCATTAGGAGAATGATGTGATGGACAAGACCCAAACTACAAACATAGCATATGATCGTGTCAGTTTATTGCTACTGTTTTCTGCATGTCAAGTATGTGTTCCTATGACCATGAGATCATGCTACTCACGGACATAGGAGGAGTGCCTTGTGTGTATGAAACGTTGCAACGTAACTAGGTGACTATAAAGGTGCTCTACAGGTATCTCCGAGGGTATTTGTTGAGTTGGCATGGATCAAGATTGGGATTTGTTACTCCGTGTGACGGAGAGGTATCTCAGGGCCCACTCGGTAATACAACATCACAATGAGCCTTGCAAGCAATGTGTCTAAGTGTTAGTCACAGGATCTTGTATTACGGAACGAGTAAAGAGACTTGCCAGTAACAAGGTTGAACTAGGTATGAAGATACCGACGATTGAATCTCGGGCGAGTAACATACCGAAGAACAAAGGGAACATCATACGGGATTAACTGAATCCTTGACATAGAGGCTTGACTGATAAAGATCTTCATAGAATATGTAGGAACCAATATGGGCATCCAGGTCCCGCTATTGGTTATTGACCGTAGAGGTGTCTCGGTCATGTCTACATAGTTCTCGAACCCGTAGGGTCTGCACACTTAAGGTTTGGTGACGTTTTGGTAGTATAGAGTTATGTATGGTGGTGACCAAAAGTTGTTCGGAGTCCCTGATGAGATCTCGGATGTCACGAGGAGCTCTGGAATGGTCCATAGGTAAATATTGATATATAGGAAGTCCTGTTTTGGTCGCCGGAAAAGTTTCGGGCTAATCGGTAATGTACGAGGAGTGCCGGTAGTGTACCGAGAGACCACCGGGAGGGGTATTTCGAGCCAAGAGGCTTCATGGGCTGTGGGAGAGTGAATACCAACCCTTAGTGGGCTGGTGGAAGTCCCACACGAGGCCCATGCGGCTGGGAAGAAAAACCGAAAAGGAAAAAGGTGGAAAAAGGCAAAAAAGGCAAATTAAGGAAGGAGTCCTAATCCTACTAGGAGTGGAGGAGGTGGACTCCTCCCTCCTAGTTCGGCCGAACCAGATTGGCTTGGAAGCCAAGGCTGCCTCCTCTCCTCCTATATATACTAGAGGGTTTTAGGGTTTTTGCACAAGATTTTCAGCCACATGCAACCCTACCCTCTAGTCCACAGTTTCTCCTCTAGATCGGATTTGTGCAGTGCTTAGGCGAAGCCCTGCCGGAATAGCTCCACCATCATCACCAGAGCGCCGTCACGCTGCCAGAGAACTCTTCTTCCTCTCTGCTCCTTCTTGCTGGATCAAGACGACGGAGATCGTCATCAAGCTATATGTGTGCTGAACGCGGAGGTGCCGTCCGTTCGGCGCTAGATTGGAAGGATCGTGATCAAGCTCGTGGGACGGATCGTGATCAAATTCGCGGGACGAATCGTGATTGGATCGCGGGACAGGTCATGATTGAATCGCGGGATGCACGGCAATTTGGATCGCGAATACGTTCGACTACACCAACCGCGTTTCTTAACGCTTCCAGCTTAGCGATCTACAAGGGTACGTAGATCCACTCTCCCTCTCATAGATGCTCATCACCATGGATAGATCTGCGTGTGCGTAGGAATTTTTTTGTTTCCCATGCAACGTTCCCCATCAGTGGCATCATGAGCTAGGTCTATGTGTAGATGAGATCTCGAGTAGAACACAAAAGGTTTGTGGGCGTTGATGCCTAGATTGCTTCCTCCCTTGGTCGGATTTTGGTTCAGCGGTATTGTGAGATGAAGTAGCCCGGACCAACATTAGTTGTACGCTTATGAGAGACCGGTTCCCTCGATCGCAACTTGTTGCATAGATGGCTTGCGGGTGCCAATTTCTCTCACTTTAGTTGGATCGGATTCGACAAAGGCGGTCCTTGAGAAGGTTGAAAAACAACTAGTGTATCACCGTTGTGGTTTTTGCGTAGATGAGAATTGTTCTCGCTAAATACCCGTAGCGGCCACGTAAAACATGCAACAACAATTAGAGGACGTCTAACTTGTTTTTGCAGGGTATGTTGTGATGTGATATGGCCAATTACATGATGTGATATATGTGATGTATGAGATGATCATGGGATGTATAGATTATCATGACTTGCATGTCGATGAGTACGGCAACCGGTAGGAGCCATAGGGTTGTCTTTAATTATTGTATGACCTGCGTGTCAATCTTTAAGCGCTATGTAATGCTTTACTTTATTGCTAAATGGTAGCAATAGTAGTAGAAGCATGTTGGGCGCGACAACCCCGATGGCGACACGTTGATGGAGATCATGGTGTCTTGTCGGTGACTATGGAGATCATGCCGGTGCTTTCAATATGGGGATCAAAACACAAGTTCATGTCCATATCATGTCACTTATGATTTGCATGTGATGTTAATCCTTTTATGCACCTTGTTTTGCTTAGGACGAGGGTAGCATTATAAGGTGATCCCTCACTTAATTTCAAGATAAATTGTGTTCTCCCCGAGTGTGCACCGTTGCGAAAGTTCGTCGTGTTGAGACACCACGTGATGATCGGGTGTGATAGACTCTATGTTCACATACAATGGTTGCAAGCCAGTGTTGCACGTGCAGAACACTCGGGTTAAACTTGACGAGCCTAGCATGTACAAACATGGCCTTGGAACACAAGAGACCGAAAGGTCGAACATGAGTCATATAGTAGATATGATCAACATAATGATGTTCACCATTGAAGCCACCTCAACTCAAGTGATGATCGGACTTGAGTTGGTGGATTTGGGTCATGTGACACTCAGATGACCTGAGGGATGTCGATTTGAGTGGGAGCTTTAGTAATTTGATTAACTAAACTCATTATCTTGAACAATAGTCTAAGTAAACTTTGCATATTTATGTTGTAGATCAATGGCTCGAACAGTAGCACCCCTGAATTTTAATGTGTTCCTAGAGAAAGCTAAGTTGAAAGATGATGGAAGTAACTTTGTTGACTAAGCCCGTAATCTGAGGATTATCCTGACGGCTTGCCAGAAATCATATGTCCTTGATGCACCGCTTGGTGACCAACCAGAAGACATGACCTCCGAAGACATTAAGAATGCTTGGGAGGCACGTACTGGAGATTACTCAATAGTTCAGTGTGCAATATTGTATGGCTTAGAACCGGGACTTAGAACTGGGACTTCAAAGATGTTTTGAACATCATGGAGCATATGATATGTTCCAGGAGTTGAAGTTTATCTTTCAGAAGAATGCCCGGATCGAGAGGTATGAAACCTCCGATAAGTTCTATGCTTGCAAGATGGAGGAGAACGGGTCTATCAGTGAACATATACTCAGAATGTCTGGGTATTCAACTCGTCTAGCGGAGTTGGGAATTGCCCTTCCGCCAGAGGCGATCACTGACAGAGTTCTTCAATCACTGCCACCTAGTTACAAGAGCTTTGTGATGAACTATAACATGCACGGGATGAACAAGTCAGTCGCCGAGCTGTTTGCGATGCTAAAAGTCGTTGAGTCTAAAATCCAGAAAGAACATCAAGTGTTGATGGTCAATAAAACCACTAGTTTCAAGAAAAATGGCAAGGTCAAGGGCAAGGGCAAGAAGGGTAAAACCAAGAAGGATGGAAAATCAGTTGCTACTCCTGTAAAGAAGCCCAAGCATGGACCCAAGCCAGAAACTGAGTGCTTTCATTGCAAGGGAACTGGCCACTGGAAGCGGAACTGCCCCAAATACATGGCTGACAAGAAGGCGGCCAACGACAAACAAGGTATATATGATATACATGTTATTGATTTGTACCTTACTAGCTCTCGTAGTAGTGCCTGGGTATTTGATACCAGTTCAGTTGCTCACATTTGCAACTCAAAGCAGGAACTATGGAATAAACGAAGGCTGGCAAAGGACGAAGTGAGGATGCGAGTGGGAAATGGTTCCAAGGTTGATGTGATCGCCGTCGGCACGCTCTCTCTTCGATTACCATCGGGATTAGTGATGAACCTGAATAATTGTTATTTGGTGCCTGCGTTAAGCATGAACATTATATCTGGATCTTGTTTATTGCGAGACGGTTACTCATTTAAATCTGAGAATAAAGGTTGTTCTATTTATATGAGTAATATCTTTTATGGTCATGCACCCAATGTTGGGGGTTTATTCATATTGAATCTTGATAGTTATGACACACATGTTCATAACATTGATGCCAAAAGATGTAGAGTTGATAATGATAGTACCACTTTCTTGTGGCACTGCCGTTTAGGTCATATTGGTGTAAAACACATGAGGAAGCTCCATGCTGATGGACTTTTGGAGTCACTTGATTTTGAATCACTTGACACATGTGAACCATGCCTCATGGGCAAGATGACTAAAACGCCGTTCTTTGGAACAATGGAACGGGCGAGTGACTTATTGGAAATCATACATACTGATGTGTTCGGTCCAATGAATGTTACAGCGCGTGGTGGATATCGTTATTTTCTCACCTTCACTGATGACTTGAGTAGATATGGGTATATTTACTTGATGAATCACAAGTCTGAAACGTTTGAAAAGTTCAAGCAATTTCAGAGAGAAGTTGAGAATCATCATAACAAAAAGATTAAATTCCTGCGATCTAATCGAGGAGGTGAATATCTGAGTTATGAGTTTGGCAGTCACTTAAGAAAGTGTGGAATTGTTTCTTACTTGGCACCGCCCGGAACACCATAGCGTAATGGTGTGTCCGAACATCGTAATCGAACCTTATTAGATATGGTGCATTCTATGATGTCTCTTTCTGATTTGCAACTATCGTTTTGGGGTTATGCATTAGAGACAGTTGCATTCACTTTAAATAGTGCAACATCGAAATCTGTTGAGACGACGCCATATGAACTGTGGTTTGGCAAGAGGCCAAAGTTGTCGTTTCTTAAAGTTTGGGGATGTGATGCTTATGTCAAAAAGCTTCAGCCTGAAAAGCTAGAACCCAAAGCGGAAAAATGCGTCTTCATAGGATACCCGAAAGAGACAATCGGGTATACCTTCTACCTCAGATCCAAAGCCAAAGTGTTTGTCGCTAAGAACAGAACATTTCTTGAGAAAGAGTTTCTCTCGAAAGAATTGAGCGGGAGGAAAATAGAGCTTGATGAGGTTATTGAACCTTTACTTCAACCAGAAAGTAGCGCAGGGCAGAAAGATGTTTCTGTGGAACCTACGACGGTAGAAGAGGAAGTTAATGATGATGATCATGAAGCTTCGGATCAAGCTACTATTGAACCTCGTAGGTCGACAAGGCCGCGTACTACTCCTGAGTGGTACGGCAACCCTGTCTTGGAGGTCATGTTGTTGGACAACAATGAAGCTACGAGCTATGGAGGAGCAGTAATGGGCCCCGATTCTGAGAAATGGTTATAGGCCATGAAATCCGAGATGGGATCCATGTATGAAAACAAAGTATGGACTTTGGAAGTATTACCTGAAGGGCGAAAGGCCATTCAGAACAAATGGATCTTTAAGAAGAAGACATACGTGACGGTAATGTCACCGTCTATAAAGCTGGACTTGTGGCAAAGGTTTTTTCACAAGTTCAAGGAGTTGACTATGATGAGACCTTCTCACCCGTAGCGATGCTTAAGTCAGTCAGAATCATGTTGGCAATAGCTACTTATTTCGACTATGAAATTTGGCAGATGGATGTCAAAACAGCGTTCCTCAACGGTTTCCTTGAGGAAGAGTTGTATATGATGCAACCAGAAGGTTTTGTCGATCCAGAGAATGCTGACAAAGTTTGCAAACTCCAGCGATCCATTTATGGGCTGGTGCAAGCATCTCGGAGTTGGAATAAGCGTTTTGATGAGGTGATCAAAGTGTTTGAGTTTATACAAGTTTATGGAGAAGCTTGTATTTACAAGAAAGTGAGTGGGAGCTCTATAGTGTTTCTAATATTATATGTGGATGACATATTGCTAATTGGAAACAATATAGAAATGCTGGAAAGCGTGAAGGAATATTTGAAAAAGAGTTTTCCAATGAAGGATCTAGGAGAGCTGCTTTCATATTAGGCATTAAGATCTATAGAGATAGATCGAGACGCTTAATAGCACTTTCACAAGGCACATACCTTGATAAAGTTTTGAAGAAGTTCAAAATGGATCAGTCCAAGAAGGGGTTCTTTCCTGTGTTACAAGGTGTGAAGTTGAGTAAGACTCAATGCCCAGTGACTGCAGAAGATAGAGAAAAGATGAGTGTCATCCCCTATGCTTCAGCCATAGGCTCTATCATGTATGCAATGCTGTGCACAAGACCGGATGTCTGCCTTGCCATAAGTATGGCCGGAAGGTTTCAAAGTGACGCTGAAATGGAACACTGGGCAGCGGTCAAGAATTTCCTTAAGTACTTGAAAAGGACTAAGGAAATGTTTCTCGTTTATGGAGGTGATGAAGAGCTCGTCGTAAAGGGTTACGTCGATGCAAGCTTTGACACTGATCCGGATGACTCTAAGTCACAAACCGGATACGTATTTATTCTTAACGGGGGAGCGGTAAGCTGGTACTGTTCCGAGCAAAGCGTGGTACCGATTCTACATGTGAAGCGGAGTACATCGCAGCCTCGAAGGCGGCAAAGGAAGGTGTCTGGATGAAGCAGTTCATGACAGATCTTGGAGTAGTGCCCAGTGCACTGAATCCAATGAACCTGTTCCGTGACAACACTGGTGCCATTGCTCTGGCCAAGGAACCAAGGTTTCACAAGAGGACCAGACACATAAAGCGACGCTTCAACTCCATCCACAATTACATCGAGGAGAAGGACATAAATATTTGCAAAGTGCACACGGATCTGAATGTTGCAGACCCGTTGACTAAACCTCTTCCAAGGGCTAAACATGATAAACACCAGAACTGCATGGGTGTTCAATTCATTACAATGTAAATCACATGGTGATGTGAAATAGATTATTGACTCTAGTGCAAGTGGGAGACTATTGGAAATATACCCTAGAGGCAATAAATAAAGTGTTTATTATTATATTTCCTTGTTCATGATAATCGTTTATTATCCATGCTATAATTGTATTAATTGGAAACACATTACATGTGTGGGTAAATAGACAACACTTTGTCCCTAGTATGCCTCTAGTGAACTAGCTCGTTGATCAAAGATGGTCAAGGTTTCCTAGCCATTGACATGTGATGTCATTTGATAACGGGATGACATGATTAGGAGAATGATGTGATGGACAAGACCCAAACTACAAATGTAGCATATGATCGTGTCAGTTTATTGCTACTGTTTTTTGCATGTCAAGTATGTGTTCCTATGACCATGAGATCATGCAACTCACGGACATCGGAGGAGTGCCTTGTGTGTATCAAACATTGCAACGTAACTGGGTGACTATAAAGGTGCTCTACAGGTATCTCTGAGGGTATCTGTTGAGTTGGCATGGATCAAGACTGGGATTTGTTACTCCGTGTGACGGAGAGGTATCTCAGGGCCCACTCGGTAATACAAAATCACAATGAGCCTTGCAAGCAATGTGTCTATGTGTTAGTCACGGGATCTTGTATTACGGAACGAGTAAAGAGACTTGCCAGTAACGAGGTTGAACTAGGTATGAAGATACCGACGATCGAATCTCGGGCGAGTAACATACCGAAGAACAAAGGGAACATCATACGGGATTAACTGAATCCTTGACATAGAGGTTTGACTGATAAAGATCTTCATAGAATATGTAGGAACCAATATGGGCATCCAGGTCCCGCTATTGGTTATTGACCGTAGAGGTGTCTCGGTCATGTCTACATAGTTCTCGAACCCGCAGGGTCTGCACACTTAAGGTTTGGTGACGTTTTGGTAGTATAGAGTTATGTATGGTGGTGACCGAAAGTTGTTCGAAGTCCCGGATGAGATCCCTGACGTCACGAGGATCTCTGGAATGGTCCGGAGGTAAAGATTGATATATAGGAAGTCCTGTTTTGGTCGTCGGAAAAGTTTCGGGCCAATCGGTAATGTGCCGGGAGTGCCGGTAGTGTACGGGGAGACCACCGGGAGGGGTATTTCGACCCAAGAAGCTTCATGGGCTCTAGGAGAGTGAATACCAAACCTTAGTGGGCTGGTGGAAGTCCCACACAAGGCCCATGCGGCTGGGAAGAGAAACCCAAAAGGAAAAAGGTGGAAAAAGGCAAATTAAGGAAGGAGTCCTAATCCTACTAGGAGTGGAGTTGGTGGACTCCTCCCTCCTAGTTCGGCCGAACCAGATTGGCTTGGAAGCCAAGGCTGCCTCCTCTCCTCCTCTTCTCCTATATATACTAGAGGGTTTTAGGGTTTTTGCACAAGATTTTCAACCACGTGCAACCCTACCCTCTAGTCCACAGTTTCTCCTCTAGATCGGATTTCTGCAGTGCTTAGGCGAAGCCCTACCGGAATAGCTCCACCACCATCGCCGGAGCACCGTCACGCTGCCGGAGAACTCTTCTTCCTCTCCGCTCCTTCTTTCTGGATCAAGACGGCGGAGATCGTCATCAAGCTGTACGTGTGCTGAGCGCGGAGGTGCCGTCCGTTCGGTGCTAGATCGGAAGGATCGTGATCAAGCTCGTGGGACGGATTGTGATCAAGTTCATGGGACGGATCGTGATTGGATCACAGGATGAATCATGATCGAATGGCGCGATGCATAGCGATTTGGATCACGAATACGTTCGACTACACCAACCGCGTTTCTTAACGCTTCCCGCTTAGCGATCTACAAGGGTACGTAGATCCACTCTCCCTCTCGTAGATGCTCAACACCATGGATAGATCTGCGTGTGCGTAGGAAATTTTTTGTTTCCCATGCTACATTCCCCATCAATGTAGGCATGCGAAATCTAGATAAGCTAATCAAAGGTGATCATATACTTGGAGTTAATGATGTTATCTTTGACAAAGATAGACTTTGTAGTGCTTGTCAAGCTGGAAAGCAAGTAGGTGGAAGTCACCCCATTAAGAATATCATGACTACTAGGAGACCACTTGAGTTATTTCACATGGATCTCTTTGGTCCCAATGCTTACAAGAGTCTCGGTGGAAATTCCTATGGTCTAGTTATAGTTGATGATTTTTCCAGATTTATGTGGGTATTCTTTCTCAATGATAAGTCGCAGGTTCAAAAGATCTTCAAGAACTTCGCTCGCAAAGCGCAAAATCAGTTTGATGTGAAGATCAAGAAGGTATGGAGCAATAATGGATCGGAGTTCAAGAACACCCATGTGGATACCTTTCATGACGAAGAAGGTGTCTCACAAGAGTTCTCGGCTATGTACACACCTCAACAAAATGGAGTTGTTGAGAGGAAGAACCGGACGCTTATTGAGATGACAAGAACGATGCTTGACGAATACAAGATGCCAAGACACTTTTGGGAAGAAGCCGTTGAAACATCATGTCATCCCACAAACCGACTTTACTTGCACAAGATTCTCGGTAAAACGGCATACGAGCTACTCACCGGTAACAAACCCCAAGTCGGATACTTTCGGGTATTTGGCTCAAAGTGCTACATTCTTGATAAGCATCGTCGTACTAAATTTGCTCCTAAATCTCATGAAGGATTCCTACTTGGTTACGGATCGAACTCTCACACTTACCGTGTCTACAACAACTTCACTCGAAAAGTTGAAGAGACGGTAGATGTGAAGTTTGATGAATCTAATGGTTCACAAGTCGAACAATTGCCAAATGATGTAGGTGATAAGGATCTTTCAGAAGCCATACTAGATCGACCCATCAGCAAGATCGTCCCATGGAGGTGAAGGAGAGTACATCATCAACTCAAGTGGAAGCCCCCACTTCACGTGAAGGTGAACATCAACACAACATGGAGGCATCCACAAGTGGTACACGACAAGATGATGAAGAAGAGGAAGTACATCATGAAGATCCACCACAACCACCTTCACCACCACCTCAAGGGAACGACACCTCCAACAGCAACGAAGATGAACGAGATGATGATGATGATGATGATGAAGAAGAAGCTCCTTCATCCAACAATCGGAAGCTGACCTGTGTTCGAGCTCAAGTGACCAACAACCATCCCCTAAACCAAATCTTTGGTGATATACGAACAGGGAGAATCACTCACTCTAAAACCCGTCTAGCTAACTGCTGTGAGCATTATTCTTTCATCTTTAGCATTGAGCCTTTAAAGGTAGAACAAGCTCTTGAAGACGCGGATTGGGTGAACGCAATGCATGAAGAGCTACACAACTTTGAGAGGAACGGAGTGTGGACACTCTTGGAGAAACCCGAAGATGAGCGCAACCTCATCAGAACCAAATGGGTATTTCAGAACAAACAAGACGAAGATGGTCAAGTCGTACGCAACAAGGCTCGTCTCGTAGCCCAATTATATACGCAAGTCGAAGTTATGGACTACGGTGAGACTTATGCCCCCATTGCTAGACTTGAAGCTATTCGTATTCTTCTTGCTTATGCTAATCACCATGATATCACACTTTACCAAATGGACATCAAAAGTGCCTTTTTAAATGGTGAAATAGAGGAAGAAGTTTATGTTAAGAAACCACATGGTTTTGTGAATCCTAAGAAACCTAATCATGTTTACAAGATTCGTAAAGCTCCTTATGGTCTCAAGCAAGCCCCTCGTGCTTGGTATAAATGCTTAACGAAGTTTCTCATCGAAAAAGGTTTTGAAATTGGTAAAATTGATGCAACCTTGTTCACTAAGAGAGTTAATGGAGAATTATTTGTATGCCAAGTCTATGTGGATGATATTATCTTTGGTTCCACTAACCCTCAATTAGTGAAAGATTTGGAAGGTTGATGTCCGAGAAGTATGAGATGTCTATGATGTGTGAGATGAAATTCTTTCTTGGATTGCAAATCAAGCAATCAAGAGAAGGAAGTTTCATCTCTCAAACTAAGTATACCAAGGACTTGATCAAGAAGTTCAACATACAGGATTGCAAAGGTATGAAAACCCCTATGCCCACTAGTGAACATGTTGACCTTACCAGGGAGGATGAGCCGGTTGATCAAAAGGTGTATCGATCTATGATTGGTTCATTGTTATATCTATGTGCATCTCGTCCTGATATTATGCTTAGTGTATGCATGTGTGCTAGATATCAAGCCGCACCTAAAGAGTGTCATCTTTTGGCTGTGAAACGTACTGTGAGATACTTGATACAAACACAAACTTTTGCATTTGGTATCCCAAGGGATCTTCTTTTAATCTTGTTGGCTATTCCGATTCGGACTATGCTGATCACAAGGTTGATAGAAATCCACCTCGGGTACTTGTCAATTTTTAGGT
Source organism: Hordeum marinum (assembly GCA_022496015.1). Classification (NCBI taxonomy): domain Eukaryota; kingdom Viridiplantae; phylum Streptophyta; class Magnoliopsida; order Poales; family Poaceae; genus Hordeum; species Hordeum marinum. The sequence continues at coordinate 391,316,590 of CM039675.1, read as the reverse complement.
AGATCTCTTGTGTCTTGGTCCTCCAAGAAACAAAACTCGGTATCTCTATCTACTACAGAAGCTGAGTATGTTGCTGCTGGATCTTGTTGTGCGCAATTACTATGGATGACACAAATGCTTAAGGATTATGGTACTCATGTTAAAAATGTTCCATTACTTTGTGACAATGAAAGTGCTATTAAAATTGGACATAATCCTGTGCAACATTTTCGAACCAAGCATATTCAAGTTCGACATCATTTCATTCATGATCATGTTGCCAAAGGAGATATCAATCTTAAGAATGTTTGTACTAACAAACAATTGGCCGATATCTTCACCAAGCCACTTGATGAGAAGACATTTTGTCATCTGAGGAGTGAGTTGAACATCATTGATGCTTGAAACTTGAGCTAGACTCACTCGGTTGCAAGCAAGGGCATGAGCTTTACTATTATCTCCATGATCTCGTAAATCATTATCATATGCCATGAATTCTATGCTCCCTTGTATTGCATCTAACCTTTTGTAGGTACTTGGAATAACTTCATTCCACAAGATTGCCATACCTCCAATCATAAGCAATCTTGTCACTACCAAGTATCCACAACCCCTCTTGATGATGGAAGGAAGAGGACAACAAAAACATATCCTTGACATATACGTGATCTTAGTTGCAAAACCCATAAGTGCTATCATGTCAATTGGATATATCCATTGTTCTTCCTTGTATGACTAACCTTTGTAGGTGACTAGTGCACTAGAACGAGAAGGACAACTCCAAACTCAAGATGATCTTCATCAACCTCGAGCATCCTCAACAAGTTCACCTACGAGCAACGTCATCAACATCACTCAAAGTTATGAACTCATATCCTTGAAAAGGCTTTACTCCAAGACATGGGCTAAAGCAACTCAAGTGATATGAAGACATAAAAATGTTCGATCGAAAAATGGTAAACCCATTTTAAGCTTAAACAATGAGTATGACCTATGATCAAGTATTCTTGCTTGGCTCCTAAGTCAATATACTCTAATATCGGTGGCCTAGTCATAGCCCATCATTTAGTTAAGAATCTTGTGTGGTTTGCTCTCTTATTGTCTTATCTCTCAAAACCAATCAAATCTTATCTATTTGATGACCTCTGTAAATTTTTCGGATTTTCCGTTTGAAAAAATTTCACTTGTCTCTTTGAAAACAGAAACTTGGTTTACCTTTCGGAGTCACCGATTTAGATAACTTGGCTCGACCGAACTTGCAGATAAGCTGCACTACACAATCTCGGTATCACCGATTTATCCATCTCGGAGTCACCGATTTTCTTTGTGTTCAGATGTTTTCTTGATATGGTTTATTTGTTTTCAGTTCTTATGATAATCTTGTTTCTTCCATGATCCCTTCTCTATTAAAAAATGTAATAATTAAGGGGGAGAAGAACAAACAACTCGTAGGGGGAGAAATTCTTTATTCAATGATCCCTAGCTCCAAGGAGAAGAAAACTCAAATTTGCCAAAGGGAGAGATGTTACATTCAATGATTCCCTTAGACTTTCATTGAACCCTACTTTGAATGACCCATGATCTCCATGATCCCTTCCTTGTCAATGATCCCTATCACTAGTCCCAAGAGTTTAACCTTTTTGGTACTTTATGCCAAAGGGGGAGAATATCAAAGCTTCATGCTAAAGGGAGAGTTACATGCTTATGCAAAGGGGGAGATGTGATTTAGGGGGAGAGGAAAATATCAAAAGTTCACACTTATATAAACAAGGGGAGAACAATAATGTAGGGGGAGAAAACTATTTTTGGAGAAAAGTCTTAAGTGAACAAAGGATTACTTTTCTCACCTATCCAATCCCAATATCTACATGCTGAGATTCAGGGGGAAAGGATGTATTACCGTATCATATCAAAAGGGGAGAAAAGATATAATAGATTATTACCAAGATATGGAGTGTGCTCTTTATGTTCTATTTCTTTTGTTTAGTAGAATACTCTTGTGTTTCCTAACATTGTTTTCTCAAGTGTGTCTCTACTACTAGAATGCTCAAGAACTCAAGGTAAGTATATGCATCATATCTTTAATCAACATGATCTCTTGATTCTTGCACATATTGTTTGCAATAGTGAAGTCTTGATCAAGGATATACATTTCATTCACATATATTGATGCAAATAGCCAAGATACACATGACTCTTATATCCCTTTCATTCATATGTGTGTCCATGCATTCCAAAGCAACTATCCTTTAAAGGACTGCACACATTTAGGGGGAGAAAATCTAAGTCATGTGTTTCTCAAAGTATTCATTGCATTCATGCATATATTTAATTGAAGCTTTGATTGTATGTTGTCATCAATTACCAAAAGTCTGTCCAAAGCCAAATACTCAAAATCTGTCCAATGCCAAACACCCACAAAGTCTCCCACCAAAGTCTGTCCAAAGCCAAATACCCAAAATCGGTGCAACCAACATTCTACACTCGGTGCCACCGATTCCAAACCCTAGACAGACTCAGCCAAACCCTAGCTTTTCAGTGCAACCGGTACTACATACGGTGCCGCCGAGTTGGGCTGCCAACTTTCTGTTACGCAAGTTCACAGTTTTGGTCCCTCCGAGATTGTCGAATCGGCGTCACCGAGAATGGCATTCTGACCGTTGGTCACCTTATCAGTGCAACCGAGTTTCCTATATCGGTCTCACCAAGATTCAAAAGTAGGCACCTTTTGGTCACTTCGGTACCACCGAGATTAACACATCGGTGTCACCGAGTTGGTCATTTTGTGTGTAACAGTTGGATTTTTGGGGATGCCTATATATACCCCTTCACCACTACCTACTTGAAAGAAAAGCACTCAGAACTATTCCATACTTGCCCCATCCAGTTTTTCTGAGAGAGAACCACCTACCCTTGAGTTGAGGTCAAGATCTTCCACTCCAACCATATGGATCTTGATTTGTAGCCTCCCCAAGTTGCTTTCCCCTAATCCCATCTCTTCCACCAAGCCAAATCTGTGAGAGAGTGATTGTGTGTTGAGGAGTCTATCATCTTGAAGCACAAGAGCAAGGAGTTCATCGTCATTACCGAGCCTATTACCTTTTGGAGGGTGGTGCCTCCTAGATTGGTTAGGTGTCGCTTGGGAGTCTCCTACTTCGTGTTGTGGAGTTGAACCAAGAAGTTTGTATGGGCAAGGAGATCGCCTACTTCGTGAAGATCTACCCATAATGAGGCTGTCCAGAAAAACTACATAATCACGCGAGGGCAATGTTGACGTTGAGCCCCCGAGCACCATAGAGTATTCTTCGATGATCTTGGTTGAGATTGGAGTAGATGTTCATGAAGACACCCTTCCAATCTATATGATCCGACATGGAGCGTAGCCCTCGGTAAAGCCGATGTGACCAGTCAAGCCGGCGACAAAGATACCGAAGTTGACGATGTAGCTCGGTTCCGACGCGTGGATCGCGATGGATCTGATCTGAATTCCCATCACATAGTGGCGACTACCTAGTAGGGTCTCAATGAAAGCACCGATGTCAGTGTCAAAACCGGCGTATCTCATAGTAGGGGTCCTAAGCTAGGCGTCTTGGAGCGATGGTAACATGGACACATGATTTTACCCAGGTTCGGGCTCTCCCAAGGAGATAATACCCTTCGTCCTGCTTTTGATTGTATTGATATGGGGATAGTACGTAGTACAGGTATCTACCACGAGATTGTACTAATGAATATGAGATTGTCTATCGACTAGCATGGCCTCGGTTTATATATGCACCATAGGCCTAGGGTTTAGATGAGTCCTTGTCTTGTGCACCAAGTCTTGTGGAATCTCCCTTGTATGCGTCAAGGGCTGCCCAAAGTGGCCCATTGGTGAATCACCATGGGGGTCCTCGGCCCAACCCAATGCTCGGGAGACTTCAGGTTCTCTTAGTGGTGTCATGTGAACGTCGACTACATGACACTTCACCATGATACGGGCCTAAGGGGAGTCATTATGGAGTAACAAGTAGATGATGGGTTGCGAGAGTGACAGAAGCTTAAACCCTAGTTTATGCGTTCCTTCATAAGGGGCTGATCTGAATCCAAATGTTTCATGCTATGGTTAGATTTATCTTAATTCTTATTTCGTAGTTGCGGATGCTTGCGAGAGGGGTTACTCATAAGTAGGTTGTTAGTTCAAATAAGAACAGTACCTTAGCACCGGTCCACCCACATATCAAATTACCAAAGTAGCGAACCCGTATCAACTCAACATGATGAACATGACTAGACAGGAATTCCAATGTGTCCTCGGGAGCACTTGCTTAATGTAAGTTTACTTTCAGGCCTGTTCTTTTCTACAAAAAGAATTGGGCTACCTTGCTGCACCTTTGTTAATATTGTCACTTGTTACTAGTTGGGAATTATCTTGCTACAAAACTATCTACTACTATTACTCACAACACTTGCATAGAATACTGTCGGATTTCGGGCTCCGCAAAACCCTTAAGATTCGAACACAGGGGCATGTGCAAAGATCCCTGTAGCCTCATCACCCTAGCTCGCTACTCGATGGACACAACGTCGAACTCGCACGATGACGAGGAAGAAGATGAACACGACAGTTTACCCAGGTTCGGGCCGCTGCGAAGCGTAATACCCTACTCCCGCTTTGGTGGATTGCCTCTCGAGGAGATGACATGGATGAAATAGTACAATGTTCTTGGACCTCCCGAGGGCTCTCACGAGATGTTCGAGGCCCTCTGTGGCTTGGTGGTGGATGAGTGGTGGAATGGATTCTGCGGTGGCTCGGATGGTCGGGTCGGTTGGTTCTCCCCCTTTCTACGGTGCTAACTATCCTCTATATATATCGGTGGCCCGGGTCCTATTCCCTTATCACAATGGCGGGAAGGGATCCCACAACGACCAATTTTGAAGGGGGGTAGCAGTACGTGCCCACCCTGTCCAAAGGCGGTCTTCGCCTGCAAAGTAGTTGTCGATGGCGCGGAGATGGGATCAGCGATGACATCCGCCCTGCGGGGTGGGTGGTTGTGGTCTTCTTGCATTGCAATGGAAACCTTTGGAGGGGTGCTTTGGGGACCCGCGTATGTCCTTGCTCCCTTTGCACCAAAGAGGAAACTATGCCGCCTGGCATACTGATGCCCGCCTGTCCTTCCCTGCGTCACCCTTGACTCTCGAGGCCGGGCCTCGCATAGAAATCTCCACCGCTCCGGAGGGGTCCTTAGGAGGCCCATCCTTCATGGGTCTTATCACTGTTCTTCCTCGCGAGGGCCTTGTCTTGAGTGGGACCGCGCCTGGTCCTATTTGGTTGATGAAGTGGGCGACGCCCTGGGCTGCAGGCAGCTAGGTCTGGGTACCCCTGTTCCTAGAACGCCAACAGTAGCCCCCGGGCCCAAGGCATGCTCAAGCTAGCTTACGGGCGAAGCCTGGAGGACGGCCCGAAGTACCGCGGGGCCCAATCGCCTGTGGGCCAGGCTTGGCATGCATCAAACGCCTCGGCGGCGGCGCCTCCGCTCCTGAGGGCATCTGGAACCACACCTAGTCAAACCAACGCGATGCTTGGGTGCAACGCCGGTCATCATTGCGTCCCATTAAATGCTGCTGCTGCTCCGGGCCACGTGGATGTGACCCTTCGACGGGCCGTGCCCCCCAGAACGCGAGGGGCCGCCGGGCGGTCTTTGTCTGTATATAAACTGGTGAGGGCGAGAAAACCCTCACCCATCTTCGTCTTCTCTGCCTTCACACCTCTCCAACCATCCCCTCCGAGCAATGGTGTCGATGAGGAAGTTTTCTGTTGCAGAGAAGGGAAAGGCTTCCAGGGATGGCCATGCTGCCCCGCCGCCCCGGAGGGGCCGTGGTCGCCCCTGGAAATATGTCGTGACGCTGGCGGCGGCTCCTGGCAAGCGCAGCTGCGACCCAACGCGCCGTCGAGGCCACGGTGGAATGCCGTCCAGCTCGGGCGGCCGCGGCGGTCAACTTGGTGGCGACCGAGGTGGGAGTTCATTGATGGCCACCCGGCCGTCGCGCCCGCGACTTCATTCGGACGACTCGGCCCTATAATTCGTGACGTGGGCGGACATGCGGGAAGGCGCTTGGTTCTACCTTCCGAACTTCTTTGCGAGGGCCCTGCCGGCCGGAGGGCTTACCCGCCTTTGGCTACAGGCCGATGGCTGCTGCAACGGGGCATCCTGGGCGGAGCTCGAGGTCACCCCCGAAGGCTACGTGTACCTGAACCGCGGATGGCAAATGTTCGCCCACGCCCATGGCCTAAGGGGGAGGCGCAGCTTCCACTTCAAGTATGACGGAGAGGCGATGCTCTTCGTCAAGATCTTCGGGAGTGTGGGCAAGCGCCTGGGCTGCTGTCGGAGGACGTTAGCCGCGGCGGTCCTGGAGACGAGCTTGCCCTTCATGATGGGCGCCGCGCCTCTAGAAGCAGTGACACCCCCTCCGAGGGGGGCCCGAGCGACAGCAGCTATGGCGCACCTCCATGCCGACACTCTCGGTTCTCAGAACGTAGTCCACCGCTATGACGTTGTTCTCCCGCTCCGTGGACGTCCGCCCCGGGGCGCTTCCGCGGGGCCATGAAGGAGGAGAAGGACACCGATTGAACATCGGTGCGCCCGCGTGAGGCTCCCGAGGCGACAACCCTCGTGCAGCTTCTCACTTTCTTTCTCCTCCTTTTCTTTTGTACCTGCAATACAAGAACTAAGGGAGGCCCTGTTGGCGTGTAACACATTTGGGCATTTGCCCCTCTCCATTAGTACCTTCTGCATTTCATCAACTAGAGTCGCCTCCCGATCGCAATTAGGTTATATAGCTTGATAGGCCCGCTGTAGACTTTTGGGTTGTGGGTGCGGGTGTGGTGTCGGATGGTCCGTTAGCCCGGTCGGCTACTTCTTCTTGCGATTGAGGCGAGTTGGGGGCTGTGACGACACCCTGTGTCTGCAGGTCCTAGTCTCGCGCATTTACCTACCATCGCGGGGTGCGACCATCTTACCCTGGACACTCCTCACGAGAAAGGGCCCCAATACTCTTGATGCCGACCGGAAACCAAGGATGACACCAGGGGGGTCGAGTAGCCTTATGACCAGCAAGGCTCCTGAGGCGCGATGCTCAGGAGCCCCCTTTGACACTCAAGCAACTCTACATCAGCAGGTCCCAGTCCCACACATTCCCTACCATCGCAGGGTATGACCATCTTACCATGGACGTTCCTCACGAGGCGGGGGCCCTGTACTCCTGATGCCGACTGGAAACCAAGGACGACACCAGGAAGTCGGGTGGCATTATGACCGGTAAGGCTCCTGAGGCGCAATACTCAGGAGCCCCCTTAGACGCTCAAGCGCCCCCCTGAAAATTCTGCTTCCTGCTCCGGGAAGGCCGGGCTTCCCGAGGCTTCCTTAGGCTTCCAGTTGTAGTCCAAGTAGCCCTGCGTCGATAGGTACCAGTCCCGCGCATTTCGCCACCATGTTAGGTATGACCGGAAACGAAGGACGCACTTCACGGGGCGAGGCCATGACACTCCTGATGCTGACAAGAAACCAGGAAGACACCAGGAGGGTCGAGTGGCATTGTGACCGGTAAGGCTCCTGAGGCATGATGTTCAGGAGCTCCCTTAGACGCTCAAGCTGTTTGAAGAAAAAATTGTTTCCTTTCCAAGATGGCACGTCGGGCCGAGAATGGAGCCTCTAGGCGAGTACGAGGCGGTATGCGCCTACTAACCCACCCGTGAATAACTTACGAGGATGTGGGAACCAAGGCCTTGGCGAGCTGTAAGCACCACGCCGCCTAGCCCTTGCTCACGGGGTACGAGGGGGAGGGGAGCAGGCGAATGCTTAACTTGGAGGAAGAAAACAATATAAGAGTTGGCAATGAAAACAAATATTTGACCTTTTTGACTAAAACGCGATTTGGAAAGACCCCGGGTTTGATTTCATAAAGGCTTGCAAATCCAAACAAGAGAAACGCAAATAACGGTCGCGTCCGACACTTAGATTGGCCTTCGTCTTCCGCCAGCGCTGAGCGTAGGGCATCCACATTGCATGGGCATAGCCATTGATGGGTATTGTTGTCTTCTCTGCCAGCTCTGGGCTGTGGCTGCCACATTGCATGGAAAGAACCCCTCCGCGTCCTCGGGGGGCTCTGGGTGTACACATCCCGCTCATTATTACTTGAGAGTGTCACAACCCTGGGCAAGACCCAAGGCACATGGCTTTGTGGCTCGAAGCCCCGTCGAAGATTATCCCGTGCATTTCTGCCCGGTTGTGTGCCCTCATGACCCTAACCCGAGTGCACCGCTCCCCACGCGACCCCAAGATTGCATCCCGAGGCCCAAACATGAGCGCCATGCATCGGCGCGGTCATAAGGGTGTTTTGTCGGTGAAGTATGCCTCATGAGGCGCCCGAGCGTCGTCCGGACGAGGTCCCGAAGGCCTCGGGAGGCCCATCCTCTAGAGGCCATGTAGGCATCGTAGTTGCCGCGGGTGGCCCGCATTGCATTTGTCTTGCCGCTCCCCCAGGCCATTGCTCCTGAGGCCTGGGGGTTCAGCCCAGCGTCACTTGGCCGCGGGGGCGCCAGCTCGCGCCGCGCCCGGCGAGCATAGGGGAGCCCTCCAGCTCGCTCAGCCTAGGCCCGGTGCCTCGCCGATCGGAGCCCCCAGGCCCGGCTTGGGGAGGACGCCCAGGGTGCCCCTTACTCTTAAGAAGTGCTGGCGTCTGTGGCGGGCACCTGATCCGCGTCGGTTGTCTGTTCCATGATGGGCGCCTGATCCATCCCTCCGCCTGGCGGAACGATGTAACAGGGTACGTAGGGTTCCATGTAGGTGCTCGGTCCTCCTCCCGAGCCGCTCGTAGGTGCGCTGGGGGTGCTCCCTCCTGGCGGTGGCGGGAATCCGCCCCGCGCGCGTTGCTCGCAAACCCTCCTACGCCGGGCCTCGGAACAGAGTTGCTTTACCTCTGCCTCTGCCTCCTGGTGGGCCGTGCGTCTCCTGGTATGGATTGTTCCCTTGGCGACCCCGTGTGCCTCCGCCGCTGTTGCTTGCTTGTCCGGACGCTTGCGCCGCCCGCTAACTCCACTGGATGGCACGCTCCCGCCTAGCCAACCTTGACTGCTTAGGGACAGCCGGGTTGCTGCAATGCACGTCGGCGTGTGCGCGTGGCGCCTCGTCGTTCTGTTCGTGTGCCTGGTGGGCTTGGCTGGGCTGCGCCCTGAATCCGATCACCAGGATTCATAGGAAGAGCAGCACAACATGCGGCGAGCCCCACTCGGATCCGTCCGGCGCTGGGGGGTCCCTCCGCCGGCGGTCTGGGGACCGGGCCTGATGTGTGAGCCTCCAATGCCTGGCGCTTGTGGCTTTGGAGAGGAGTGAGGGGAGATAGTCTTCTGCGTGACAGTGACCAACTTCATGATGTGGGCGGCCCACGTGTCGAAGCCCCATGCGTAGGTCGATGGTGAAGCATCTTGCTTGCCAGCAGTAGCGCGTCGTGGGCGTTGAGGTCTCCCACATAGGTGCGGCGCACCGCCGGGGCCGGGGGCGCTCGCCACCCGCCGTGCCCCTGAGCAGTGCCAGATGTGGTGGCATGGAGGCGGCGCTGGTGACCTGCCACTGACTGCTCGGTCGGCCGTCGACTACCGCAACGGGTTTAGGAAAACCGACCAGCCGCGGTCCAGAGAAGCTTGTTGAGCGCTGGCCGTTGGAGCAGCGAAGCTTGGGAGGGATGAAGCTTGGGGAAGCCTTTGACACATCCCCTACCTAGCGTGCCAAATGTCGAATTTCGGTCTCTGCAAAACCCTTAATATCCGAACACAGGGGCGTGTGCGAAGATCCTTGCAGCCTCGTCACCCTAGTTCACTACTCGATGGACACAACATCGAACTCCCACGATGACTAGTAAGAAGATGAACACGACAGTTTCCCAGGTTCGGGCCACTATAAAGCGTAATACCCTACTCCTGCTTTGGTGGATTGCCTCTCGAGGAGGTGACGTGGATTAAATAGTATAGTGTTCTTGGGCCTCCTAAGCTCTCTCGAGGTGTTCGAGGCCCTCTGTGGCTTGGTGGTGGATGAGTGGTGGAATGGATTCAGCGGTAGCTCGGACGGTCGGGTCGGTCGGTTCTCCCCCTTTCTACGGTGCTACCTATCCTCTCTATATAGCGGTGGCCCAGGTCCTCTTCCCTTATCACAATGGCGGGAAGGGATCCCACAACGACCAATTTTGAAGAGGGCAGGAGTACATGTGCGCCCTGCCCAAAGGCGGTCTTTGACTGCAAAGTAGCTATCGACGGTGCAGGGATGGGCTCCGCAATGACATCCGCCCTGCAGGGCGGGTGGTTGTGGTCTTCTTGCACTGGAATGGAAACCTTTGGGGGTGCTTTGGGGACCCGCATATGACCTTGCTCCCTTTGCACCAAAGAGGAAACTGTGCTGCCTAGCGTACTAACGCCCGCCTGTCCTTCCCTGTGTCACCCTTGACTCCTAAGGCCGGGCCTCGCATAGAAATCTCCGCTGCTCTGGAGGGGTCCTAAGGAGGCTCATCCTTCGTGGGTCTTGTCGCTGTTCTTCCTCGCAAGGCTAGGGCCCTCGCGAGGGCCTTTTCTTGAGTGGGATCATGCCTGGTCCTATTTGGTTGATGAAGTGGGCCACACCCTGGCCGCAGGCAGGCAGGTCTCGGTACCCTCGTTCCCAAAACACCTACAAATACCTTGTTGAAAACTACTCATCACTTATTTCTGCTCCTCGTTGGTTCCCGACACTCTTACTTATTGAAACGACTATGATTGATCCCCTATACTTGTGGGTCATCAGATACTGATAGAGAGGAGCAAGTAGATACAAGAGTTCAAGTCTGGGCATGCTCGAGGCACCCCCAAGGTAATAGCTAAGGATACTCAAGCGTCCAAGCTCGGGGATGCCCGTAAGGCACCCCCTCTTTCTTCTTCAACAATTGTCGGTTTGTCTCAGTTGGACCTATATTTTAATCTATTCACATGATATGTGTCATGGTTTTATTGTGGCAGATGTCATAAGACTTAGGTTCGAGGCCATCGCTAAGGCGGTGGACTCAAAGGGGTTGGACGGGACGAAAGACACAAATTTACCCACATTCAGCCCCTCGAGATGAGGTAAAAGCCTACGTCCTGCTTTGTGTGTATTGATTGGAGTATCAATTACAAGGGAGTGTATTCGCTTGACCTAGATCTCCATTGATTGTTTTCTGTCTAAGCCTTCCCCGGGTCTCGCCTTTATATAGGAGGTCAAGACCCTGGGTTACACAAATCTCATACCGACTCTTACAACGTGTCTGACCCCGTCTCTAAGCCACCTTGCCAACTCTGGCAGGCTATCTCCGGGCGGCTTACCAGCCCAGGTCTTGTGTCTTATCCCCGACTCTGGGCCTCCGTCTCAGCCCATCTGGTGAGCCGCCGTGCAGTCCAATCTTCCTCTTGCAGCCCATACGTTAACGAGCTGCCAGGTATGACCCGGCCCCTCTTGGGCGGGTCTTACCACGGGCTTATATCCCCAACATTAGGCCCCAGATGGATTTGAGCTTGCTCATATCCATCTCCACTTTCTATCCAGCAGCAAGTCTCACACCCTTGTCACCTAAAAATAAAAACGCATAACCCGCCATGATGTCACCTTCAAACATGCCGAAATGATTCCGTGACATATGCCATAGATCCTCTCATTAAACGGTTGGCTCGAAAATCGAGGCGTCCGTCTCGATAGGTTATCATTTCATGCCTTGATTCCCGTGCAACCTGTTTGGACTCCCATCCCCTTAAATAGGGCCACGAGGGGGTCTTTTCATTTTCTCCGCCGGCATCGCTCTTCTTCCTCCTCCCGACGCCAGCATTCCTGAGCTCCGTCGCGCTGGTGGACTCCCGCCGTCATCAACAACCTTGGCCTCTGCATCATCTTGAACGCTTCAAGACTCCCGCCCGCGTCCGCCGCATCCTTAAGGTATTATTTTCATCCTCCATTAGATCTGTAGCTTCTCATTCGAATCCTGTCGAGTTCGTCGGACTCCATTAGCATTCCTTGTTATCTTCATAATGCCAACTGATGAGTACCCCTTTAGATCTTGTGATGCTATTTATCCACCGCGGCCACCTGTGCAAAACCAACAATAGTCCAACCTAGATCTGCAATCTGTTTCTTCTCTTGCGCTGAACTGATCGCTCTTCTTCGGCTCCCCTTTTAGGGTTGAATTAAATCTGATTTTCCCTTGCCTGTAGATCTCGTAGTTTCAGTATAATATGCAAAACCTGTTTGTATGTCCTTAACAATATTTGCATCATGGCATTGTTCACTTAACACGCCATCAAATCTCGGGCTCTTCCGATAAACCGTACCGGCGGCTTAACATCAAAACATTCAATTTCATCAGTCATCTTGGTTATCTGGTCACTTTCTGACCCGCTGCGACCTGCCCCTTTCACAGCTTTTGACCTGCCATCATGTCTCGAGCATCTTCATCCTGTGACTGGGTCGGCTCTGGAGTCTCCGAACAGTTCCTACTAGACTTTGTAGAAGCAGGCACGTTGCCGGCTCAAAATGTTACTCATTGGTGGGTTCCGGGGCTAGAGAAGAGACCCATCCCACAGGAAGGGGAAACTGTTATCTTCTCCGACAATCTTACGCGTGGTTTTAGCCTGCCCGGATCAAAATTCTTCCAAGATGTCCTCCATTTCTTTAAGCTGCATCCTCAAGACATTGCTCCAAATTCCGTCTCCAATTTATGCAACTTTAAACTCTTATGTGAAGTTTACTTGCAAGAAGAGCCATCTGTCAACCTCTTCCATGATTTCTTCTATGTCAGTCGCCAAACGGAAGTAGCGGCCAGTCCAAGCTTGGAGCTCGGTGGAGTCTCCATCCAAAGACGAAGAGATCTAGTTTATTCGGCTGTCAAGATGCCAACCATCCCAAAGACTGGAACAAGTTCTACTGTAGAGACACCTCTCCAGAAGGAGAAAATCCACAGCCGGGTTACCATCCTACCCGGCTCTGTACTTCCACTGAGCTTCCATATCGGATGTCAGCTACGGCTTGAGCGAAGTATGCTCTAGCTTTTGCCAAAATCAAGACTCTTCTAGCAAACGGGTTGACGGGAATTGACTTAACCCGCTGTTGGATATCATGGAAGGTCTTACCACTGAGCCGGCGTGACAGGCTTATGTGTGAATACACAGGAGACGCAAACGATCCTCTCTACTTCAACCACACAACCCTGACAGAAGAGAACATCACTCTGCTGTCAAAGGACTTACTTGCGAATCCCAAGAAGCTTGCCATTCAGTCGGGTTAAAGGCTTTCTGCGCTGTAAACCCGGCTCCAGACGTAAGAGCGGCTCTTAAATTTGCTTTCTCTCTGTCTTAACTTTTGTATATAAGGCAGCCTTAACCCTTTTTGGCGGCTTCATCTACAAGCCAGCTCCAACTTCTGGAAGAAAAAATACACTCCCCCTATGAAGAAGTCCTAGGTGGGTAACATCCGCGGCCGCAAGTCAAAGACATTGGCTCAAAACATGCTTGACCTCGATGACTCAGAGGTAGAACTTGATTCCCTTGGCCGTCTTTTTATGCAACTTATTGACAATGACTATACACAGGAGGAGACAGAGATGAGCCACGCCAACGCCCCTGAGGTAACTTATATTTCTTCCGACTCGGAAATCTTACCACAAGAGAAGATACGGCGGGTCATCTGAAAAGTTCCTTTTTCACACCCTCTTGCTTACTTAGATCCCGAATTTTCCTTGAAAAAACAACAACACGAGTCACACCCAGAGTACCGGCTTTGGGATCTTATGGCCGGCTTACCTAACGCCCCAGCGCCGCGGAAACGTCCCGCCGAGGTACTTATCAGGAACCCAATATCTGTCTTATATTTCTGCAATGCTGCCTTACTATTGTGTCTAATTGTCTTAACTTGTAGGAGTCACCTCCTTCTTCTGGCGACTCAATTGCCTCTAAACTTCCTCCCATGAAGGTCAACCCAGAGTATGTCTTCACCTCGGCCGTGTGTCTATTACCTGTATTACCTTTGTACTGTATGTTGATTCTTTGCACTTTCAGGGCGCAAGCCAGACGTAGGAAAGTAGGCGGGTCTACCGGTGCTCCTACCGTTCAACAGTCGGATCCTGCTGAGCCATCCCTCCCTCCTCATGATAGACCTTCTGAGGTTAACAAGGAAACTCCTGAGCAATCTCCCCAGCCCTCAGAGTTGGCGAGTCATCATACGACGGCTTCCGATAGTCCAACGGCTGACCCTAAGCCGCCCAATCCTACTATCGAAGACTTGTCTCTCCCGACGTTACCATCACTAGGACGGGTTATCAATCCCCAACACATCATACACTGGCAAGGCATTCCAACAAAGTTTCTACTTGCTCTCCCGAGAAGCTTGACTTTGAGTTCCCTGTCTTGGAGAAGATGACTGTAGACGACTTACACGCCGGCTATCTGAACTGCCTGTCTGCCAGTCGCAACATGGAGGGCAAACTTGTTGGTTTGATGAAGAAAAAATATGTGGTATCTTTAATCTTCTGCCTTTCTCTTATACCCCTACATAGCCCCCAAGAACCAGGTTAATATTGCAAATAATAGATTGGGTCTTCCAAACCTTTAATCCTACTGTATAGAGCTTAACCTGTGACCCCCCAAGTACCGGGTTAAATTGCATATAAGCTGGTACTTTATACTCGAATCATAGATCCAATTGTAGCCCCCAAGTCCGGAGCATTATGATAAAGCTGAGCCGGATCTTTCATAGTTGAGAAATTTGCCGGGTGTAGCCCCCAAGTCTGGCGCATCATGATAATGATGAGCCAGATCTTTCACCTTTAGGCATAGAGTGAAAACACGGACATTAGCCCCCAAGTGCCAAGCATATTGCTTGCAATCTTCTTGGTACTTATATCAAAGAATAGCTCCACCCCGGTGACTTAATCTTTATAACCTTTCACTTGTGTGATATAGGAGGCACTGGCCGCAACCGAGTCTGAATGTGCTGTCTTAAAGGAAAACCTGACCACGCAACAGAACGCCCGAGCCGCCACAGAAGAGAAATTATGGGTGGTTGTTGAACAACTTGAGAAACTCCAAGTCGACTTCTCTGCATATAAAAAGTGTGCCGAATTAGAGCAAATTGCCTTGTCCAAGCGTGCCGTCGATACTGAAGAGCAGCTGAAACTTGCATCAACATAACAAAAGACTCTCAAGGATCACATATCCAAGATGACTGTCGCTATCTTTGGTAAGCACGTATGGCTTAAAAATTTCCTTTATGAAAGAAACACCAGCCGGATGGCTTATAACTTTGACCTTTTTCTTGTAGGCGAGAGAAGCTGCCAGCTATCCTCTGATAGCCTAATGAAATTGAAGGCAGTCTATACTTTGACGGAGCAACTTTATAGTGGGGTCCTTTGTACCATCAAGGCCATGATGACAGCCAAGTATGTCCCTAAATTTATGAAGGGTGTCATAGAAGTCTTATCAACATTGCCCAAGGAAGTGGGCCAAATAAGGCGACCAGCCGCCAAAAGAGGGGCTACAGTTGCATTGAGCCGGTCCCTAGCCTTCGCTCCTGAGTTAGCTGCTGAAGAAATGATGAACGGCTTCCCCTCCAAGAAGGATGATGGCTTAGATTTTATCGAGGTGGATTACGCCAAATGTATTAAGGCCTCCCGGCGGCTTGCCTCTATACTGATTGATGAGATGGATTTGACTCCTTACCAGGCGGCTTATGATGAGAACAACCAACGGCTGCGCTGCCCAACCTTTGAAGCCAGAGATTTAATCTCTACATGTTGTAAGCCGCTCTTCGCCCCTGATGTTGATCCATCTCCACTTTTCAAAGATGCTCAATTTGAAGCTTTATTAAACTGCAACTAGGATGTGGATAATCTTCAGATCGAAGAGCCCGAAGACCCGGCGCAGGATGACTCGCCCGCCATTTGAAATTTCTGTTGTCTCTCAACTTGAATGTAATCCGGCCAACTGAGCTGCCGAGATGATGAAACGTGCAAAACTTTTTAAGTCCGTCTTTTGAGCTCCTGGAGAGCACTGTAATATATCTTGCAATCTTCTTATGTCTTAATGGCGACTCATCTTTAAAGATAAAGCCTACAAAAAGCAAACAGAAATTCTTGCAATGTTTGTCTGGGCGGCTTGAAAAAGCATAGCTCGGAGATCTTAATGCCTGTACAACCTTGCTTTGTCTTTCATAATCTTGCTCCAGCCTCGCTTATGACATGAATGCAATGTATGATGCAATTTATAATGCAATGTATGATGCAATATGCAATGCATGATGTTCCGTCTTTCCCTTCATTTTTGTTTTTTCGAAAACTCATTTCCTGGCCCTTCTGGGGGACCCGTTGCTTTGAACTGCTTAACAATACAGGGTCTCTAACGAGAGTGATCGCCAATCGTGCACGGCTTAGGGTCTCTAAGCAAGATTAACTGTTAAGGGTGCAACAGACCAGAATTTGTAGCGGGGTGAGTGCCCAGGCTCATAAGATACTTCTCATGTGACATAAATCCATCGTTTGAACCTTAAGGGTGTCATTTGCTTAAGAGTACGATGGGCCACTTGGCGGAGAGTACATAGCAGATGAGAGAGTTTCCCTCGCCGCTGTTTGAGACCCTCGCAAGGGGTGAGTTGACAACTTGCTGCACCCCTGGTCGAGAGGCAGCTGCGTACAGGCAGGTATAAATTGGCCTTATAGCAGCTGAAAAGCCAACCAAGAGTGGGAGGCGACCTTCACCCACTCTTGAACTTACTCTAGGTCCACGACCCGCCTTACGGTGGCTGAAGAGCCGATTAAGAGGGGGGGCGACCTTCACCCCCTCCTGACCCTGTTGACGAAGTCAACACTTTGGGTCCAAGACCCACCTTGCAGTAGCTGAAGAGCTGATCGAGAGGGTTTGAAGCTTAACCCGGAAGGTTGAAAGCCCCCAAAGACTGTCGGGTACCCATGTTTGAATGGCTCGCAACATGGCAGCTCATCCTCTTGGACGACTTTAGATCTTTCACCAATAAGGTAATGCACCCATGTTTGAACGGCTTGTAACATGGTGGCTCATCCTCTTGAGTGACCTTAAATCTTTTGCCAATAAGGCGGTGCATCCATGTTTAAACGACTCGCAACATGGTGGCCCATCCTATTGAGTGACCTTAAATCTTTCATCAATAAGGTGGTGCACCCATGTTTGTGTTGGGGAACATTGCATGGGAAACAACAAATTTCCTATGCACACGCAAGATCTATCCATGGTGATGAGCATCTACGAGAGGGAGAGTGGATCTACATACTGTTGTCGATCGCTAAGCGGGAAGCAATAAGAAACGCGGTTGGTGTAGTCGAACGTCTTCGCGATCCAAATCGCCGAGCGTCCCGCGATCTCATCACGATCCGTCCCGTGAACTCATCACGATCCGTCCCGTGAACTCATCATGATCTGTTTCGTGATCTTGATCACGATCCGTCCTGCGAACTCATCACGATCCGTCCCGCGAACTCGTCACGAACCGTCTCGCGATCTTGATCAAGGTCCTTCCGATCTAGCGCCGAACGGACGGCACCTCCACGTTCAGCACACGTGCAGCTTGATGACGATCTCCACCGTCTTGATCCAGCAAGAGGAAGTGGAGAGGAAGAAGAGTTCACCGGCAGCATGACGGCGCTCCGGCGATGGTGGTGGAGCAATTCCGGCAGGGCTTCGCCTAAGCACTGCAGAAAACCAATCTAAAGGAGAAACTATGCACTAGAGGAACGGGTAGCACGTGGCTGAAAATTCTGTGCCAAAACCCTAAAATCCTCTAGTATATATAGGAGGAGAGGAGGAGGAGTCTTGGCTGCCAAAAATCCAGCCCTTGGGTCGATCAAAGTGGGGAGGAGAGGAGGACTCCTCGTCCAATCCTAGTAGGACTAGCATTCCTCCTTTTTTGGCCTTTTTCCACCTTTTTCCCTTTGGGCTTTTTCTCCTAGCCGCATGGGCCTTGTGTGGGACTTCCACCAGCCCACAAAAGGCTGGTATTTACTCTACCACAGCCCATGAATCCTCTTGGGTCGAAATACCCCTCCCGGTGGTCTCCCGGTACACTACCGGCACTCCCGGTACACTACCGATGAGCCCGAAACTTTTCCGGTGACCAAACTGGGACTTCCTATATATGAATATTTACCTCCGGACCATTCCGGAGCTCCTCGTGACGTCCGGGATCTCATCTGGGACTCCGAGCAACCTTCGGTCACCACCATACATAACTCTATACTATCGAAACGTCACCAAACCTTAAGTGTGCAGACCCTGCGGGTTCGAGAACTATGTAGACATGACCGAGACACCTCTACGGTCAATAACCAATGGCGGGACCTGGATGTCCACATTGGTTCCTACATATTCTACGAAGATCTTTATCGGTCGAACCTCTGTGTCAAGGATTCAGTTAATCCCGTATGATGTTCCCTTTGTTCTTCAGTATGTTACTTGCCCGAGATTCGATCGTCGGTATCTCCATACCTAGTTCAACCTCGTTACCGGCAAGTCTCTTTAATCGTTCCGTAATACAAGATCCCGCAACTAAAAATTAGTCACATTGCTTGCAAGGCTCATTGTGATGTTGTATTACCGAGTGGGCCCCGAGATACCTCTCCGTCACACGGAGTAACAAATCCCAGTCTTGATCCATGCCAACTCAACAGACACCCTCGGAGATACCTGTAGAGCACCTTTATAGTCACCCAGTTACGTTGCGACGTTTGATACACACAAGGCACTCCTCCGATGTCCGTGAGTTGCATGATCTCATGGTCATAGGAACATATACTTGACATGCAGAAAACAGTAGCAATAAACTGACACGATCATATGCTACGTTTGTAGTTTGGGTCTTGTCCATCAAATCATTCTCCTAATGATGTGATCCCGTTATCAAATGACATCTCATGTCCATGGCTAGGAAAGCTTAACTGTCTTTGATCAACGAGCTAGTCCATTAGATGCATACTAGGGACATGGTTTTATCTATGTATCCACACATGCATCTAAGTCTCCGATGAATACAATTTATAGCATGGATAATAAACGATTATCATGAACAAGGAAATATGATAATAACTAATTTATTATTGCCTCTAGGGCATATTTCCAACATGTATCTCCATTTTAATTAATTTCACTTTGCGACCTTGACGCTGCCTCATCTTTCTTAAATTGTCTCTCAGAGATCACCCTCTTCTGGCGACTCTTCGGCGACCGATCTGCCGCCTCCCAAGATCAACCCGATGTGGGTATTTCCCAATATGACATCCGGCTCTGTATGCGGCAGTAGTATCCTTTGGATTCTGATCCTTACATTTACAGTGATCAAGCCAAGCGTCGGAAAACCAACAAGTCCTCCCCCGGCCCTGGTGCCCACGAACCGAAGCAATCAAAGCCGGATGACTCGCGGCCGGCTGAAGATACCCTAGCTGCTCCTGCAGAGCCAAGCACTGATGATATTGTGCCAGATAATCCACCAACGAATCCTGCTAAGCCGTCGAACCCTACCCAGGCAGCTAAGGACACGATTAGCCCAGAAGTTGAAATCACTGGCACTGGTTTGCATTCTGCCTTGGAGGAGATGACAGTCGAAACTTCTAGGAAGCTTCTAGGAAGCTTGAATTTGAGCCTTGGGTTGATCTTCTGGAGGCGGCAGATCGGTCGCCGAAGAGTCGCCAGAAGAGGGTGATCTCTGAGAGACAATTTAAGAAAGATGAGGCAGCGTCAAGGTCGCAAAGTGAAATTAATTAAAATGGAGATACATGTTGGAAATATGCCCTATAGGCAATAAATAAAGTGTTTATTATTGTATTTCCTTGTTCATGATAATCGTTTATTATCCATGCTATAATTGTATTAATTGGAAACATGGATACATGTGTGGATACATAGACAAACACAACGTCCCTAGTATGCCTCTAGTGAACTAGCTCGTTGACCGAAAGATGGTTAAGGTTTCCTAGCCATGGACATGAGATGTCATTTGATAACGGGATCACATCATTAGGAGAATGATGTGATGGACAAGACCCAAACTACAAACATAGCTTATGATCGTGTTAGTTTATTGCTACTGTTTTCTGCATGTCAAGTATATGTTCCTATGACCATGAGATCATGCAACTCAAAGATATCGGAGGAGTACCTTATGTGTATCAAATGTCGCAACGTAACTGGGTGACTATAAAGGTGCTCTACAGGTGTCTCCGAGGGTGTCTGTTGAGTTGGCATGGATCAAGACTGGGATTTGTTACTCCGTGTGACGGAGAGGTATCTCAGGGCCCACTCGGTAATACAACATCACAATAAGCCTTGCAAGCAATGTGACTAAGTGTTAGTTGCGAGATCTTCTATTACGGAACAAGTAAAGAGACTTGCCAGTAACGAGGTTGGACTAGGTATGAAGATACCGACGATCGAATCTCGGGCAAGTAACATACCGAAGAATAAAGGGAACATCATATGGGATTAACTGAATCCTTGACATAGAGGTTCAACCGATAAAGATCTTCGTAGAATATGTAGGAACCAATGTGGACATCCATGTCCCACCATTGGTTATTTACTGTAGAGGTGTCTCGGTCATGTCTACATAGTTCTCAAACCCGCAGGGTCTGCACACTTAAGGTTTGGTAACGTTTTGGTAGTATAGTGTTGTTTATGGTGGTGACCGAAGTTTGTTCGGAGTTCCGGATGAGATCCCGGACATCACAAGGAGCTCTTGAATGGTCCAGAGGTAAAGATTCATATATATGAAGTCCCGTTTTGGTCGCTAGAAACGTTTCGGGCTCATCGGTAGTGTACCGGGAGTGCTGGTAGTGTATCGGGAGGCCTCCGGGAGGAGTATTTCGACCCAAGAGGCTACATGGGCTGTGGGAGAATGGAAACCAGCCCTTAGTGGGCTGGTGGAACAACCACAAGAGGCCCACGCGGCTGGAAGAAAAAGTCCTAAGAGAAAAAGCGGAAAAAGGCAAAAAAAGGGTGAATCCTAGTCCTACTAGGATTGGAGGTGGACTCCACCTCCACCCTTGATTCGGCCGACTCCTTGGTGGCTTGGCCCTTGGGACAAGCCACCTCCTCTCTTCCTCCTATATATACTGGTGGTATTGAGGGTTTTTGCACTAGAATTTCAGCCACGTACTACCCGTTCCTCCTGTGCATAGTTCCTCCTCTAGATCGGTTTTCTACAATGCTTAGGCGAAGCTCTGCCGGAATTGCTCCACCACCATCGCTGGAGCGCCATCAGGCTGCCGGAGAACTCTTCTTCCTCTCCACTCCTTCTTTCCGGATCAATACGGTGGAGATCGTCATCAAGCTATACGTGTGCTGAACGCAGAGGTGCCGTCTGTTCGGTGCTAGATCGGAAGGATCGTGATCAAGTTCGTGGGACGGATCGTTATCAAGTTCGTGGGACGGATCATGATCGGATCGCGGGATGGATCGTGATTGGATCGCGGGACGGATCGTGATAGGATCGCGGGACGCATGGCGATTTGAATTGCGAAGACGTTCGACTACACCAACCGTGTTTCTTAACGCTTCCCGCTTAGCGATCTACAAGGGTATGTAGATCCACTCTCCCTCTCGTAGATGCTCATCACCATGTATAGATCTATGTGTGCGTAGGAAATTTTTTGTTTCCCATGCAACGTTCCCCAACAGTGGCATCATGAGCTAGGTCTATGTGTAGATGAGATCTTGAGTAGAACCCAAAAGGTTTGTGGGCGTTCATGCGTATATTGCTTCCTCCCTTGGTCGGATTTTGGTTCAGCGGTATTGTGAGATGAAGCGGCCCGGACCAACATTACTCGTACGCTTACGAGAGACCGGTTCCCTCGACGCAACTTGTTGCCTAGATGGCTTGCGGGTGGCAGTTTCTCTCACTTTAGTTGGATCGGATTTGACAAAGGCGGTCCTTGCGAAGGTTGAAAAGCAAATTATGTATCACTGTTGTGGTTTATGCGTAGGTGAGAATTGTTCTTGCTAGAAACCCGTAGCAGCCACGTAAAACATGCAACAACAATTAGAGGACGTCTAACTTATTTTTGTAGGGTATGTTGTGATGTGATATGGCCAATTACATGATGTGATATACGTGATGTATGAGATGATCATGTGATGTATAGAATTTCACGACTGGCATGTCGATGAGTACGACAACCGGCAGGAGCCATAGGGTTGTCTTTAATTATCGTATGACCTGTGTGTCAATCATTAAGCACTATGTAATGCTTTACTTTATCGCTAAATGGTAGCAATAGTAGTAGAAGCATGCAGGGCGTGACAACCCCGATGGAGACACGTTGATGGAGATCATGGTGTTGTGCCGGTGACGATGGAGATCATGCCGGTGCTTTCAAGATGGAGATCTAAAGCACAAGTTCATGGCCATATCATGTCACTTATGAATTGCATGTGATGTTAATCCTTTTACGCACCTTGTTTTTGTTTAGTACGACGGTAGAATTATAAGGTGATCCCTCACTTAAATTTCAAGATAAATTGTGTTCTCCCTGAGTGTGCACCGTTGCGAAAGTTCGTCGTGTTGAGACACCATGTGATGATCGGGTTTGATAGACTCTACGTTCACATACAACGAGTGCAAGCCAGTGTTGCATGCGCAGAACACTTGGGTTCAACTTGACGAGCCTAGCATGTACAGACATGGCCTCAGAACACAAGAGACTGAAAGGTCGAACATGAGTCATATAGTAGATATGATCAACATAAAGATGTTCACCATTGAAGCCACCTCAACTCACGTGATGATCGGACTTGAGTTGGTGGATTTGGATCATGTGACACTCAGATGACCTGAGGGATGTCAATTTGAGTGGGAGCTTTAGTAATTTGATTAACTAAACTCATTATCTTGAACAATAGTCCAAGTAAAATTTGCATATTTATGTTGTAGATCAATGGCTCGCGCAGTAGCACCCCTGAATTTTAATGCGTTCCTAGAGAAAGCTAAGTTGAAAGATGATGGAAGTAACTTTGTTGACTGGGCCCGTAATCTGAGGATTATCCTCATGGCTTCCCAGAAATCATATGTCCTTGATGCACCGCTTGGTGACCAACCAGAAGACATGACCTCCGAAGACGTTAAGAACGCTTGAGAGGCACGTACTGGAGATTACTCAATAGTTCAGTGTGCAATATTGTATGTCTTAGAACCAGGACTTCAAAGACGTTTTGAACATCATGGAGGATATGATATGTTCCAGGAGTTGAAGTTTATCTTTCAGAAGAATGCCCGAATCGAGAGGTATGAAACCTCCGATAAGTTCTATGCTTGCAAGATGGAGGAGAACGAGTCTATCAGTGAACATATACTCAGAATGTCTGGGTATTCAACTCGCCTAGCGGAGTTGGGAATTGCCCTTCCGCCAAAGGCGATCACTGACAGAGTTCTTCAATCACTGCCACCTAGTTACAAGAGCTTTGTGATGAACTATAACATGCACGGGATGAACAAGTCAGTCGCTGAGCTGTTTGCGACGCTAAAAGTCGCTGAGTCTGAAATCCACAAAGAACATCAATTGTTGATGGTCAATAAAACCACTAGTTTCAAGAAAAATGGCAAAGTCAAGGGCAAGGGCAAGAAGGGTAAAACCAAGAAGGATGGCAAAGCAGTTGCTACTCCTGTAAAGAAGCCCAAGCATGGACCCAAGCCAGAAAATGAGTGCTTTCATTGGAAGGGAACTGGTCACTGGAAGCAGAACTGCCCCAAGTACCTGGCTGACAAGAAGGCGGCCAACGACAAACAAGGTATATATGATATACATGTTATTGATGTGTACCTTACTAGCTCTTGTAGTAGTGCCTGGGTATTTGATACCGGTTCGGTTGCTCACATTTGCAACTTAAAACAGGAACTACGGAATAAACGAAGGCTGGCAAAGGACGAAGTGACGATGCATGTGGGAAATGGTTCCAAGGTTGATGTGATCGCCGTCGGCACGCTCTCTCTTCGATTACCATCGGGATTAGTGATGAACCTCAATAATTGTTATTTAGTGCCTGCGTTAAGCATGAACATTATATCTGGATCTTGTTTATTGCGAGACGGTTACTCATTTAAATCAGAGAATAAATGTTGTTCTATTTATATGAGAAATATATGTTATGGTCATGCACCAAATGTTAGGGGTTTATTCATATTGAATCTTGATAGTGATGACACACATGTTCATAACATTGATGCCAAAAGATGTAGAGTTGATAATGATAGTACCACTTTCTTGTGGCACTGCCGTTTAGGTCATATTGGTGTAAAACGCATGAGGAAGCTCCATGCTGATGGACTTTTGGAGTCACTTGATTTTGAATCACTTGACACATGTGAACCATGCCTCATCGGCAAGATGACTAAAACACCGTTCTCTGGAACAATGGAACGGGCGAGTGACTTATTGGAAATCATACATACTGATGTGTGTGGTCCAATGAATGTTACAGTGCGTGGTGCATATCGTTATTTTCTCACCTTCACTGATGACTTAAGTAGATATGGGTATATTTACTTAATCAAACACAAGTCTGAAACATTTGAAAAGTTCAAGCAATTTCAGAGTGAAGTTGAGAATCATCGTAACAAGAAGATTAAGTTCCTGCGATCTGATCAAGGAGGTGAATATTTGAGTTATGAGTTTGGCAGTCACTTAAGACAGTGTGGAATTGTTTC
Organism: Hordeum marinum; assembly: GCA_022496015.1. Lineage (NCBI taxonomy): Eukaryota > Viridiplantae > Streptophyta > Magnoliopsida > Poales > Poaceae > Hordeum > Hordeum marinum. The sequence goes on along the minus strand of CM039675.1, from coordinate 391,291,874 downwards.
ACAATTGACACCGCCCGGAACACCACAGCGTAATGGTGTGTCCGAACGTCGTAATCGAACCTTATTAGATATGGTGAGTTCTATGATGTCTCTTGCTGATTTGCCACTATCGTTTTTGGGGTTATGCATTAGAGACAGCTGCGTTCACTTTAAATAGGGCACCATCAAAAACCGTTGAGACGACGCCATATGAATTGTGGTTTGGCAAGAAGCCAAAGTTGTCGTTTCTTAAAGTTTGGGGATGTGATGCTTATGTCAAAAAGCTTTAGCCTGAAAAGCTGGAACCCAAAGCGGAGAAATGCGTCTTCATAGGATACCCAAAAGAGACAGTCGGGTATACCTTCTATCTCAGATCCGAAGGCAGAGTGTTTGTCGCAAAGAACGGAACATTTCTTGAGAAAGAATTTCTCTCGAAAGAATTGAGTGGGAGGAAAATACAGCTTGATGAGGTTATTGAACCTTTACTTCAACCAGAAAGTAGCGCAGCGCAGAAAGATGTTTCTATGGAACCTACAATGGTAGAAGAGGAAGTTAATGATGATGATCATGAAGCTTCGGATCAAGCTGCTATTGAACCTCGTAGGTCGACAAGGCCGCATACTACCCCTGAGTGGTACGACAACCCAGTCTTGGAGGTTATGTTGTTGGACAACAATGAACCTACGAGCTATGGAGGAGCAGTCATGGGTCCAGATTCCGAGAAATGGTTAGAGGCCATGAAATCCGAGATGGGATCCATGTATGAAAACAAAGTATGGACTTCGGAAGTATTACCTGAAGGGCGAAAGGCCATTCAGAACAAATGGATCTTTAAAAAGAAGACAGACGCAGACGGTAATGTCACCGTCTATAAAGCTCGACTTGTGGCAAAGGGTTTTTCACAAGTTCAAGGAGTTGACTACGATGATACTTTCTCACCCATAGCGATGCTTAAGTCTGTCAGAATCATGTTAGCAATAGCTGCTTATTTCAACTATGAAATTTGGCAGATGGATGTCAAAACAACGTTCCTCAACGGTTTCCTTGAGGAAGAGTTGTATATGATGCAACCCGAAGGTTTTGTCGATCCAGAAAATGCTGACAAAGTTTGCAAACTCCAGCGATCCATTTATGGACTGGTGCAAGCATCTCGGAGTTGGAATAAGCGTTTTGATGAGGTGATCAAAGCGTTTGAGTTTATACAAGTTTACGGAGAAGCTTGTATTTACAAGAAAGTGAGTGGGAGCTCTATAGCGTTTCTAGTATTATATGTGGATGGCATATTGCTGATTGGAAACAATATAGAAATGCTGGAAAGCCTGAAGGAATATTTGAACAAGAGTTTTTCACGGAAGGACCTAGGAGAAGCTGCTTTCATATTAGGCATTAAGATCTATAGAGATAGATCGAGACGCTTATAGCACTTTCACAGAGCACATACCTTGATAAAGTTTTGAAGAAGTTCAAAATGGAACAGTCCAAGAAGGGGTTCTTGCCCGTGTTACAACATGTGAAGTTGAGTAAGACTCAATGCCCAGTAACTACAGAAGATAGAAAAAAGATGAGCGTCATCCCCTATGCTTCAGCCATAGGCTCTATCATGTTTGCAATGCTGTGCACAAGACCCGATGTCAGCCTTGCCATAAGTATGGACGGAAGGTTTGAAAGTGATCCTGGAATGGATCACTGGCAAGCTGTCAAGAATATCCTTAAGTACCTGAAAAGGACTAAGGAAATGTTTCTCGTTTATGGAGGTGATGAAGTGCTCGTCGTAAAGGGTTACGTCGATGCAAGCTTTGACACTGATCCGGATGACTCTAAGTCACAAACCGGATACGTATTTATTCTTAACGGGGGAGCGGTAAGCTGGTGTAGTTCCAAGTAAAGTGTGGTAGCTGAGTCTACGTGCGAAGCGGAATACATCGCAGCATCGGAGGCAGCGAAGGAAGGTGTCTAGATGAAGCAGTTCATGACAGATCTTGGAGTAATGCCCAGTGCACTGAATCCAATGAACCTATTCTGTGACAACACTGGTGCCATTGCTCTGGCCAAGGAACAAAGGTTTCACAAGAGGACCAGACACATAAAGAGATGCTTCAACTCCATCCGCGATTATATCGTGGAGAAAGACATAAATATTTGCAAAGTGCACACGGATCTGAATGTTGTAGACCCGTTGACTAAACCTCTTCCAAGGGCTAAACATGATCAACACCAGAACTGCATGGGCGTTCGATTCATTACAATCTAGATCACATAGTGATGTGAACTAGATTATTAACTCTAGTGCAAGTGGGAGACTGTTGGAAATATGCCCTAGAGGCAATAAATAAAGTGTTTATTATTGTATTTCCTTGTTCATGATAATCGTTTATTATCCATGCTATAATTGTATTAATTGGAAACATGGATACATGTGTGGATACATAGACAAACACAATGTCCGTAGTATGCCTCTAGTGAACTAGCTCGTTGATCGAAAGATGGTTAAGGTTTCCTAGCCATGGACATGAGATGTCATTTGATAACGGGATCACATCATTAGGATAATGATGTGATGGACAAGACCCAAACTACAAACGTAGCTTATGATCGTGTCAGTTTATTGCTACTGTTTTTGCATGTCAAGTATATGTTCCTATGACCATGAGATCATGCAACTCACAGATATCGGAGGAGTACCTTGTGTGTATCAAACGTCGCAATGTAACTGGGTGACTATAAAGGTGCTCTACAGGTTTCTCCGAGGGTGTCTGTTGAGTTGGCATGGATCAAGACTGGGATTTGTTACTCCGTGTGACGGAGAGGTATCTCAGGGCCCACTCGGTAATACAACATCACAATAAGCCTTGCAAGCAATGTGACTAAGTGTTAGTTGCGAGATCTTGTATTACGGAACGAGTAAAGTGACTTTCCAGTAACGAGGTTGAACTTGGTATGGGGATACCGACGATCGAATCTCGGGCAAGTAACATACCGAAGAACAAAGGGAACATCATACGGGATTAACTCAATCCTTGACATAGAGGTTCGACCGATAAAGATCTTCGTAGAATATGTAGGAACCAATGTGGACATCCAGGTCCCGCCATTGGTTATTGACCGTAGAGGTGTCTCGGTCATGTCTACATAGTTCTCGAACCCGCAGGGTCTGCACACATAAGGTTTGGTGACGTTTCGGTAGTATAGAGTTGTGTATGGTGGTGACCGAAGTTTGTTCGGAGTCCCGGATGAGATCCTGGACGTCACAAGGAGCTCCGGAATGGTCCGGAGGTAAATATTCATATATAGGAAGTCACGTTTTGGTCGCCGGAAAAGTTTCGGGCTCATCGGTAGTGTACTGGGAGTGCCGGTAGTGTACCGGGAGGCCTCCGGGAGGAGTATTTCGACCCAAGAGGCTACATGGTCTGTGGGAGAGTGGAAACCAGCCCTTAGTGGGCTGGTGGAAAAACCTCAAGAGGCCCATGTGGCTGGAAGAAAAAGTCCTAAGAGAAAAAGTGGAAAAAGGCAAAAAAGGGTGAACCCTAGTCCTACTAGGATTGGAGGTGGACTCCACCTCCACCCTTGGTTCGGCCGACTCCTTGGTGGCTTGGACCTTTGGCCAAGCCACCACCTCTCTTCCTCCTATATATACTGGTGGTATTGAGCGGTTTTGCACTAGAATTTCAGCCAAGTGCTATCCGTTCCTCCAGTGCATAGTTTCTCCTCTAGATCGGTTTTCGGCAGTGCTTAGGCGAAGCTCTGCCGGAATTGCTCCACCACCATCGCCGGAGCGCCGTGAGGCTGCCGGAGAACTCTTCTTCCTCTCCACTCCTTCTTGCTGAATCAAGACGGTGGAGATCGTCATCAAGCTATACGTGTGCTGAACGCGGAGGTGCCGTCTGTTCGGTGCTAGATCGAAAGGATCGTGATCGAGTTCGTGGGACGGATCGTGATCAAGTTCGTGGGACGGATCATGATCGGATCGCGGGATGGATCGTGATTGGATCACGGGATGCATGACGATTTGATTCGCGAAGACGTTCGACTACACCTACCGCGTTTCTTAACGCTTCCCGCTTAGCGATCTACAAGGGTATGTAGATCCACTCTCCCTCTCGTAGATGCTCATCACCATGGATAGATCTGCGTGTGCGTAGGAAATTTTTTGTTTCCCATGCAACGTTCGCCAACAATAAATACCTCTATGGGGCGTTTCCTTGGAGCTGGCGAGTTGTTCAAGCCGAACATAAGTTCAGTAGAACCATCGCTCCGGGTCTGGCGACGCTCAACCTGTTGTTGCTTCTTCAAAAGAAAACCGGGAGCCAGATAAGCAAGAGGATGAGAAAGGGGAACTTTTCCAATATCCCGCCGCGGCTTCCAGGGGACAAAATATTCTGAGCCGGAAGAAATATATATTACCTCAGGGGCGTTGGCGCGGCTTGTTTCAACATCATCCTGTGAGTAAAACAATTGTAAGTAAAATAAGGTAATAAAATGGCAGAAAGCAGCCAAGGTTTACCTCTGAGTCGGACGATTGTGGCGGGTCAAACTATCCTTCTGGTGGGGCGGTCTTCTTGGACTTCTTAGCCAGAACTTTCTTGTTGGGCTTCTTCAAAGGAGGAACATACTCCTTCTTCGAGAAATTAGAGTTGGCCTGGAAAGGTTAAACCGGTTAAACGGTAATGAGTCAGAAAAGTACAAGTGACAAGGAGGAAAAGTGGTGAAGAGTCGCCTTACATTTGGAGTCGGATTTTTGGCATTAAAAGGCGCCAGGCCAATGGCGCTGCATGATCCAGATGCTTCATGGACAAGGCTCCGGATGATGGTGGTGATATCATCCTCCGTCAGGGTTGATTGGCTAAAGCATAATAAACTATCATATTTGCCTTCGTATTCACACATGAGACGGCTTCTATGACTTAAGGGCATAATCCGCCAAGAAATCCAGCAGCGGATCAAATCCAGCCCGGTTAAACCATTGGCCATGAGGGCCTTGATCTTGGTGTGAGCCAGCTCGTACCTTGCACGTTCCGAAGCTGACAGCCGGCCAGGAAGCTGTGAAGTTGTCTTGAGCCGGCAGGGACGATAACCCGACAGTGGACGCTCATTCTTAGGAGAGGTACCCTTGCAGTAGAACCAAGTCTTGTTCCAGTCCTTTGGATGACTCGGCATTGCATGGCTGGAAAAGTGATATCCCTACGCCGTTGGATGGAGATCCCGCCAAGCTCTAGACTCGGACCGGGTTTCACCTCAATTTGCCGGTTGGCATAGAAAAACTCTAGTAATAACCCCATAGATGGCTTGGCTTGCAGGTAGACTTCACAGAGCACTTGAAAATTGCATATATTTGAGATGGAGTTGGGGGCCAAGTCTTGGGGGTGAAGCTTGTAAAAGTGAAGGACGTCATGAAAGAACTTCAAGCCGGGAGGCACGAATCCTCACTCGATATGACCAGAGAACACCACTACTTCACCTTCTTGAGGAGTGGGCCACATTTCATCACCTCGGGCCCGCCAATTAAGGACCTCCTTGGAAGGAAGGGTACCCGCGTGAACAAAATCCAATAAGTATTCCTCCGTGATGCAAGACCCGACCCAGTGGCATGAGTTGGAGGCGCGAGACATGCTGGCGGCTTAAAGACTGTGCAAATTAAAAAGTATGGCGAAGTCAAAAGCAAAACAAATATCTACGACGACTTAAAATTTCAAGGGTTCTACAAATAATATGCCATGGTCCGGCTGATGAGAGTCGGAGGGGCCTGGTGAGTCAACAAAGAAAAGAAGAGGAGCAAAAATCGATGAAGTCCGAGGAAACAGATTTCGTGAAGTTCAGCTAAAATGACAGATCTACAAAAGCAGAAAAAAGCCTCTATTTTCAGACCTAAGGACGAACGGGCGAGGCGGATGAAACCTAAAATGGCAGGCTGAGTAGGGACCGATCTATGTGTTATTACTCACTGCCTATTACACAGTGGCGCCGCGAGGTCGGGCGACTGTCCGGAGTTTATACGCTGAGCACGGCCGACAACAATGGAGTTCGAGTTCTAAGCGACGACGGCAGCGAAGCTTTATAGAAACCCTACCGGAGACGGTTATGGGACTAAGGGGAGAAGACTTACCGGCGACGGCGAGGGGAGCACGAGATGAACTCTGCTTCGCAAAAGGTTGATGCAGCGGCCAGTTGACGGTGGGACAAAGACGGAGCCGGAGCAGGAGCAGAAGTATCGGAGAGGAAGAAGATGACGACGCGAGGGAGAAAGGAAATGCTGCCCAAAGTAGTCCTATTTAAAAGGAAAACGGGGCAGGCGCGAAAATCCAGGCGACACAAATCGTCCGATCGAGGCGAACGCCTCGATTTTCGGGCTAACCATTTAATGGAAGGATTTGGCGGTGCGTTAGCAAATCTTTTTTGCAGAGTCCATGTGACGTCATGGTGGGTTTTTACCGGGCGACTCGCCAAGGAACAAAAGAGAAGGATAAAATGAGCAAGCTCAAATCAACCTAGGGCCTAATGTTAAAACCGGACGGCTCGTAGCCAGCCCAAGAGTCGGCCGCTAGGACTGGAGGGCCCAACAAGCGTAGCGGCTCACAGGATGGGCCGGCAGGGTGGCCTGGATGAGAAGACCTGGGCGTGTAAGCCGCCCGGGGACAACTTGGTTAGGATAGGCAAGAGAAGATTGAGGCAGACTCGGACGTGTAATGAGAGTCGGCCACAAATTGTATGACCCGTGGTCTTGACCTCGGTATATAAAGGCAAGACCCGGGGCGACTTAGAGATCGGGTGATCGAGAACTACGTCAAGCTTTAGCTCCCTTGTAATCGATACAACAAGAAATACAAACACAAGCAGGACGTAGGCTATTACCTCACCTTGAGGGGCCGAACCTGGGTAAACTCATGTCCTTCGTCCCTGTCAACCCCTTTGAGTCCATCACATTAGGAATGGCCTTGAATCCAAGTCCATTCACCCGGACATCTGCCATGATAAATCCATGACAACTGTGATCTGGTGTCCAAGAAAATAATGCTTCAACTTGCGGTTTGCCATGAACACCCCATATATTAGTTTCTGGCAATGTGGGTATCTTTGCTAGGACTCTATAAGAACCTCACTGACATAGTAAACCCGCCTCTGGATCGGATACTCTTTCCCTGCCTCCTTGCGCTCTACCACAATCGCAACACTAATCGCCCTATTGTTAGCCGCCACATAGAGGAGCAAGATTGGCGGCTCAACCAACTGCTTTTTAAGTGCTTCAAGAGCTTCATCCACTGCCATACCCCAGACAAAATTACCCATCTTCTTCATCATCTGGTACAGAGTAATACCCTTCTCCCCTAGGCGGCTGATGAAGCGGCTTAAAGCGGCAATACGACCCGCCAAGCGCTGCACATCATTGATGCTTGCCGGCTTAGCTAGTGATGTGATGGCTTTTATCATGTCCGGGTTAGCTTCGATTCCTCGCTCTGATACCAAGAATCCCAGAAGTTTGCCTACAGGAACTCAAGTTATCGAATGTTTCCTTCAGGTCGTCCAGCAACGTCTCCTTTCTTGACTTAACCACAATATCATCCATGTAAGCATGAACATTGCGCCCAATCTGACTGTGAAGGCAATTATGCACACAACGTTGGTAAGTCGCATGTGCACTTTTGAGCCCAAACGGCATAGATACATAGTAGAAACCTCCAAAAGGTGTTATGAACAAGGTCTTTTCTTGGTCCTTCACTGCCATCTTGATCTGATGATGGCCTGAATAGGCGTCCAGGAAACATAAGCTCTCACAGCCCGCCGTTGCATCAATAATCTGGTCGATACGAGGGAGAGCAAAGGGGTCAACTGGACAAGCTTTGTTAAGATCCGTGTAATCTATACACATACTCCATGTGCCGTTCTTCTTGAGCACCAACACAAGATTGGCTAACCACTTCGGGTGAAATACTTCCATGATGAACCCAACCTCCAAGAGCCGGGCTACCTCCTCTCCAATCGCTTTACGCCGCTCCTCGTTGAAACGGCGGAGGAATTGCTTAATCGGCTTAAACTTAGGATCCACATTAAGGTGGTGCTCAGCAAACGCTCTTGGTACACCCGGCATGTCAGATGGCTTCCATGCAAAGATGTCCCGATTCTCAAGGATGAATTCGATGAGCGCGCTTTCCCATGTGGGGTCCATGTTAGCCCCGATAGTGAACTGCTTGGATGAGTCGCCCGGAGTAAAATCCACCAGCTTCGTGTCATCCGCCGCAAACTTCAGGGGCGGCTCAGACTCTATACTGGGCTTCTTCAATGAAGTCATATCCGCCGGGTCAACGTTATCTTTGTAGAACTTAAGCTCTGCCTCTGCAGAACTTGACTCTGCATAAGCCGCGTCTCCTTCCTCGCACTCAATGGTGACCTTCCGATCACCATGTATTGTGATCGTTCCGTTGAGAGCTGGCATCTTGAGCTGCAGATAGACATAACAAGGCCTGGCCATAAACTTTGCGAAAGCCGGCCGGCCAAACAGAGCATGATATGGGCTCTTAATTTTCACCACCTCGAACCACAAGGTCTCCACCGTGTAGTTGTATTCATCTCCAAACGCCACTTCCAAGGCAAACTTCTCCACTGGGTAGGCCGACTTGCTAGGCACCACCGCATCAAAAACGGTCGATGACGGTTTAAGAGCCTTGCTAGTTAACTCCATCCGCTGGAAGGTGTCATAGTATAGTATATTGATACTGCTACCACCGTCCATGAGCACTTTTGTGAACTTGTATCCTCCAACCTGAGGAGCGACAACCAAAGCTAGATGACCCAGAGTGTTGACCAGTGGCGGGTGATCCTCCCGGCTCCACGTAATCGGGTACTCTGACCACTTTAAGCATCGCGGGAGAGCCGACGTGGCTGCATTGACTGCCCTCTTGTGCAGCTTCTGATCCCGCTTGTCCAGGCTCATAGTGAAGACATGATACTGCCCCCACTAAGTTGTTTCGGGTTGCTCTGATCCTGAGTGGTTATTCTGTTGCTGACCACCATTGCCCTGTTGCTGATGATTTCCTTGGTTTCCTCGATTCTGATTGTTTTGACCTTGATAACCTGAACCTGACCCGCCAGCATCGAAACCAGCTCCTGAGCTGCCCGAACCTGAACCGCTTGACGGGCCGTTACCATTATTATGATTTTGACGAAGGTTGTGCTCCCGAAATTGGCCTATGATGCTGCAATCCTTCCATGTGTGGGTGGCCTCCTTATCCGGACGGCTGTGCGCCGGGCAAGGTCTGTTCAGTGCCTCTTCCAAGTTGTAAGGCGCAGGTGCCTTATTTCTGTTGAGCGGCGGCCTAAAGTTTCCGTTGCCCCTAGGACGACCGTACCCAGCATTGGCGTTTGCCACAAACTCTGACCTGCCATCTGGGTTCTTCCGCTTGCCTTGGCAACCGTTCCCAGCACTTCCCTACTGGTTTTTACCATTGCCGCCCCTCTTACCCTAAGTTGACTTCTCATCAGCGGAGTCTGGGTCTTTGGTAGTGTCTAAATCCACATATTTGGTGAGAGCCATCATGAGCTCACCCATATCCTGACAAGAACCCTTCAACCGCCCAAGCTTCTATTTCAGGGGTACAAAGTGACAGTTCCTTTCCAAAATCAGAATTGCCTGGGATGCTGAAATATTCTCAGACGAGTGGATTATCATCGAGACCCGCCGCACCCAATGATGGGCCGACTCACCTTCTTGCTGCACACAAAGATCCAGATCCAGAATTGTCATTGGTTGCTTGCAGGTTCCCTTGAAATTCCTGATGAAGCGTGCTTACAACTCGGCCCAAGACGTGATGGTATTGGGCGGCAACCACTTTAACCAAGTGCGGGCCGGTCCTTCCAACATCATGACGAAGTATTTCGCACAAACTGCCTCATTGACGTCCATCATCTCCATAGCAATCTCATAACTTTCGATCCAAGCCTCCTGAAGCAGATCCTCCATGTAATTGGGTACCTTCTGTGACCCTTTAAAGTCCTTGGGCAAACATGCACTCCTTAGATCCGCTGTGAGACACTGCACACCAAATCCCTTGGAAGAAACGCTCACGGGGGTTCTCGGCGCTGGCTCAGGGACCTCCGAGTAATCCATCACTGATGTTGATCCTTGCTGAGCTCGACCCCTATCCATAGGCCCCTAAATATCCATCTCAGGCATGTTGTTATTGGGCGGGTTCCTCCTCTGCTCACAACTGGTAACCGTTGGCGACTCAATGCGCCTACTGTAGCTACGGCTATAAACCGGCATGGAGTGCACCCAGCTCCGGCTACGTGTGTACCTCTCTTTCTCAGCCACCGCTATCTGCAACAGTAATTGCATTCCTTGCCTCTTCAGCAAATGGTGTTCCTTTGGCCAAGAGGAGGGCGTCAACCCTAGCAGCCGCCGCTATCATGTTTTCCACCGAATTGGAATAATGGCCAGGTGGTGTCACAATGTGCCACGACAAAGGTCTATTCCTCCATGGTGGGTCTAACTGCCGCGACACCTCTGCTGCCCTGGTCACCATTGGCGGCGTACTTGGCCCGGCGCGAGGACTATTGAAAAGATTCTGAGGCTGAATAGGTAGTCCGACTTGAGTCCTTCTATGCTGAACCACCTCCGACACCCGCTGATCTAGATCAAAGCGGAGAGCCTCTGCCCTCAAATGCTCTGACTCAGCATTCATCTTAGCTTGCATTGCATTGATATCCTCCTGGGTTTGAGCCATCTGTCCCTTGATCCGATTAATCTCGGCATTGTGCTTCGCCCGATTCTCGGCCGTCACCTCCGTGGTTATCAGAGTCGCTAGCTCCTCCGTGAGCTCCAGTAAAACTTGAGCCGGTGTGTTAGGAGGCTCGACCTCGGGTGGGGCCGCTCCAGCCACTGCTTCGGAAGTTACACCGTTGAAAGCCGGCGTCGGGCCTGCCATGAACACTGCGGCTCGGCTCGACGGGTCATAGGGCTCCGGAATACTGTCACCATCGGCATAGTCCCCTAGCCACCGTCATGAAGTTGATAGATCGATTCCCCATCCTTGCTGGAAGATCCTTCATCTGAGAAAATCAAGGTCTCTCCCAACAAGGAATCCCCCTGTTCTGTGTAAAGCCGACGAAAACACTCGTCCGCTCGGGTTGAACATGGGCGGGTGTCGCGCGCCGGGCCGGCTCAACGAGGTTGGTGCACATGTCCGGCCCGGGTGCAGGTCCGTCCAGCTTACAGATGAACACATGCATCTTGCCAATGGGAACCTGATAGCCGTACTCGATTGAGCCGGCTTCAGGCCTCCATCCCAAATCGTCGATGTAGAGTTTGCCGTGACAACTCTTTGTCATCAAGTCGACGGCGTATTCTTCAATCCCTGGGAGAGAGCCCTTTGAGAACTCAACACCATCGTGCGCTAGCCCCACGGTGGGTGCCAACTATTGTGGTTTTATCACGGCTGATGTCAGAAGACTTAGGTTCTAGGCCACTACTAAGGCGGTGGACTCAAACGGGTTGGACGGGACGAAAGACATGGATTTACCCAAGTTCGGCCCCTTGAGATGAGGTAAAAGCCTATGTCCTACTTTGTGTGTATTGATTGGAGTATCGATTACAAGGGAGCGTATTCGCTTGACCTAGCTCTCAATTGATTGGTTTCTGTCTAAAACGTCCCCGGGTCTCACCTTTATATAGGAGGTCAAGACCCAGGGTTACAAAAATCTCGTACCGACTCTTACAACGTGTCTGACTCCGTCTCTAAGCCGCCTTGCTGACTTTGGCAGGCTGTCTCCAGGTGGCCTACCCGCTCAGGTCTTGTGTCTTCTCCCCAACTCTGGGCCTCCTTCTCAGCCCACCGGTGAGCCACCGTGCAGTCCAAGCTTCCTCTTGTAGCCCATACGTTAACGAGCCGCCAGGTATGACCTGACCCCTCCTGGGCGGGTCTTACCACGGGGTTATATCCCCAACAATATGTGCTATGCTTAGAGCATCTTGCGTTTTTTTGCTTCTTGGTCATTGCAATCATTATGTTTTGGTTACACACCTTGAGTGATATACATATGTGCCATAAATTTTTGGAATGCTCTATGCACTTCACTTATTTGTTTTGAGTAAAGGTAAATTATAGAATTGCTCTTATACTTGACTTATATATCTTAGGGCGCGATGGAGAAACATGCTTTTGTAGAAATATTAGGACTCTCTAGCTTCACTTATTTTTTTAGAGAGTTGAATAGCAATTGGTTGTTTGCGTGAATTATATGTTGGTCCTAAACATGATAGGTATTCATTGGGGGTATAGATAACAACTTGCATGAAATTTTAGATCAATGAACTTGATAATTGTATTCCTTGCAATAATTTTGAGATAGTGTGTGATTAATTAATTAATGTGTTGACAAAGGTGCTTGAGTAGAGGAGTGTAGAGGTGTTATAAGTCCATACATGGTAATACTTTTCGTCATTGAAGTGAAACTAGTTGTAAGGGGTCTAAGTTGAAGGATATTTCAAGTAATCACCTTTTGTGGAATGGGTCGGCAAGCCCAGCGAGCTTCGGTTCATGAAACTCGCCCATTGGAGTAATCGGTCTCATGGTAAACCTAGTGTAGACTATGAAGTATTAGTGAGTTGTTTTCGGTTATGAGTTGCAGTCATCTTTTGCACTTCCACCTATCTATATTTTTCTAGCCTCTTCAGTGTCTTGCATTGCCCACTCTCACATCGAGATTAGGTACTTTGTCTGTGCGTCCAAACCCCATGGGAGAACTTTCTCTTGTTCGCCTACACATAAAACACCTATCTCCTCAACACAACCACCATACCTACCATGGCATTTCCATAGCCATTCCGATATATATTGACATGAAACTTTCATTGTTACTTTACATGACTTGTGTTCATTATTACTTTTTTGCTTTGCATGATCATATAGAGTAGCCATGACATTTGCAGCAAGTTCACTGTTCATCGTTATTTACATGTTATGCCATATGATTGCACATCCTGGTACACTGCCAAAGTCATTCATTTGTAGTCATTAGTAATGAGTTATGAGTAATAAATAAAAGTGTGATGACATTTAGAGTGTGCATCTACCTGTGAGGAATAAGAAAGAGAGGCCAAAAAGAGATCACGAAAAAATGGATGATACAAAAAGAGAGAGGGGACACACAACTATGATTTATCCACACTTGTACTTTAAGGTAGCACCTTATAATTCATATAGAGAGTTTTCATACATTGCATCTTCATGCAAGTGGGATCTTTCATTATGGGAATTGACTTGCATATTCCCTTGATGAGCTTCCTCAAATTGCTTTAGGTTTTGAGTAAGTAAGTTGGATGCGCACCTTGTAGTTCTGATGGAGAGATTTCATACACTTATAGCTCTAGTGCATCCGTTACATGGCAATACCTACTAGGCTTCCCCATTGCCTAACGGACAACTGTGTTTGTGTGAGACTTTTCTAGTTTATGTCTTCCTATAGAACCTCCATCATCACTCTATTTTCCAACTAACTTTGAATAGCAAGGCTTGTGACCTGGGCATTGAGTAAAGTGTTGAGTAATAGAAAAGGGGGAGTCATCGATTTGGTTACTTGACCGATGCTCTAGGTTGTATTATGACAAGATGTTTGAATGTGATAATGCTTTGAGTGATTGGAACCATGAATATTGTACATATTATTTTTAATTGGTATTACATGAATACAATAAACCATGAAAAGCAAGAGTAGTTTTATTTGCACATTTTGATGTTACTTGCTTGTTATTAACTATAAATTATTTCCTTGAATCACTTCTATCTCGGGTTCACAACACATTATATCCATTGATCAAGGTTATGCTAGGTAGCATTCCACACCAAAAATTATCTTTATTTTATCATCTACCTAGCCGAGGACGAGCATGGCTTAAGCTTGGGGATGCTGATAGGTCTCAAGCGTCTCTATAATTTTTAATTGTTTCATTCTATTATAATATCACTTTAGTGTACTTTTTATAGCAATTTATATTATTTTTCTGGACAAACCTATTAATTGAATGCCGGAGCCAGTAGCTTTCAACATGTTTTTTATTTTCTAGGAAATTAATATATATGCGGGTCCAAACATAACGAGGATTTAATACGATTTCCCCATTGAGAAAAGTATAGAAAGTACTAAAGCCAGCTAGGGGCCCACGTGGCCCCTTTGCATTGCCTTAGATCCAATCTTCCGCGTGGAAATTCCATGTTTCATGAAAGCCTTGAAATGAATTTTCTTTGATTTTTGTAGCCACTAAAAGTTTATATTCTAAGGAGATGCAATCTAGAGACCTATTTCGGCATCCTGTCGAAGGGGCAGCCATTGTCGGAGGCGTCTTCATCAACCTTGTTGCTTGCTGCATGCATGACCATGTGTAAGTAATTTAGTTAGGACCTTAGGGTCCATAGAAGATATCTAGATGGCATCCTCTATCCCTCGTGATTCAATACAAAGTTCACATGAGTTGTCTTGGATGATCGAGATCTATATGATGTAACCGGTACTGTGCTGTTGGAATATGATGAATTGTCACTTTCTGATGAAAATGTTCATTGAAATCAATTGGAACTTTTGAGTTTCTCTCGTTATATAACTAAATAGCTTTGTATGCTCTACAATTTATATGTCATCTTCGGCCAAGTTTGATGAATAGTTTCTTTAGAGGTTGTTGTGGATTGCAGTGGCTTCATGTCTTGCGCTGCTCTATATTCGAGTGACATGAAGGGACAGATAACCCACAAGTATAGGGGGTCGTGACAGTCTTGATGGGTAGTATTTCACCCTAATTTATTGATTCGACACAAGGGGAGCCAAAGAATATTTATCGGCCCTGACGGTTGAGTTTTCAATTCAATCGCACCTCGGATATCTCTATGCAGCAAAGGTTTAGTAGCACATCAAATAATAGTAGCAACGATAACAATGATAGCAACAATTTTGTAACAGTAGTGACAATGCAGTAGCAATAGTAACTTAGCAAGATTCAGTATATGTAAAGCGTAGGCCATGGTGCAGCGATGGAAAGATATGGATGACGTCAATCATGTAACAATTACACACTAGCTCCAATCCATCAATGTATTGTAGGCACTTATTCCGTATATAGTCATACGTGCTTGCGATAAGAACTTGCATGACATCTTTTGTCCTACCCTCCCCTCGCAGCGGAGTCCTATTGGAAACTAAGGTATATTAAGGCCTCATTTTAATAGAGAACTGGAACAAAGCATTAATACATGGTGAATACATGAAGTGCTCAAGCTACAACAATCACTGGAAATAATCCCAGTTATTGTCTCCTTGAGGTATGCAGATCAAGACATGTAATAGGTGCATACAACTTGAAAGATAGGATCCAAATCACTATTATATTCATGAAAACACAATAGGTTTAGATCTGAAATCATGACACTCGGGCCCTAGTGACAAGCATTAAGCATAGCAAAGTCATAGAAACATTAATCTCACAACATAGTGGATACCAGGGATCAAGCCCTATCAAATTAACTTTATTACATGATCAATTCCATCCACACCCATCACCGACCAGCAATCCTACAAAGCAATTACTCACTCCCAGTGGTGAGCATCATGATATAGTTAATGTAGAAGGGTTGGTGATGAAGACGACGACGAATCCCCCTCTCCGGAGCCCCAAATGGACTCCAGATCAGCCCTCCCAAGGAAGAATAGGAGGTGGTAGTGGATCCGTCTTGTAAATCGCGATGAAAACTTCTCTCAGATTTTTCTCAACATATGTGAATTTATAGGACTAGAGATAGGGTCAGGGGAGCCTCGTGGGCCCCCACCACACAACAGCGCGCGACCTAGGGGGTGGTCACGCCCTGTTGTTCTGTGGGCCACAAGGACCCCTCTCTGGTGGTTTTTTCCATCATAATTCATTATAATTCCCAGAACAAATTCACAAAAAGTTTCATCCAATCATTAGAACTGTTATTTTTGCACAAAAATAACACCAAGGTAGTTCTGCTGAAAACAACGTCAGTCCAGGTTAGTTCCATTCAAATTATCCAAAACAAGAGTAGAAGTGTTTGGAAAAGTAGATATGTTGGAGACATATCAACTCCCCCAAGCTTAACTCATTTCTTATCTTCAAGGAATTCAGGCTGATAAACTGAAAGTGATAAAGAAAACTTTTACAAATTATTTTGTTCTTGTTTCCATACATTTGCTTCGCAAATGTTTTAGGTTTTCAACTTAAATCATAAGTAACCATATCCATGATAACAATTAAACATCATATTCACTTAGGGAAATGCATAACCAACTAGCAAGCAATAATAAGATATCTCACATACCAATAGTTGGATAAAACAATCATGATATAATATGATCACATGGTATTTCGCTAGCCCATTCGAAAACCACAAAAGATAAATGCAGAGCACCTCTGAGGTTCAAGAAGTGACTAAATATTATAATCTAGGGTAGAAGAGATCCATTTATGCTCACATTCAACATTAACTAGACTCAGTGCATCAAATGACAATAGGGCTCTCCGGTCTGGTGCTTTTAGTAAGAAGATGATGACTCAGAAACAACATAAAAGTAAATAGAAAGGCCCTCCACAGAGGGAATCATTGATTTGAAGAGGTGCCAGAGCTCAAGTTTTTAAACATAATTGAAATTGTAATTTTGGATGATGCACTTTTCCTTTCAACGTGACGACAAATGTTTTCAGTATCTGCCATGCTAAACTCATTATTGGTTTCCCAAACAGAATTGTAAAGTTTACTCCTATCCACTATCCATACACAAACCATAGCGGACCGAATCCACGGGTGCCTGCCAACATATCAACTGTCCGAAGGAGTGTTATTTATTTAATTTTGATTTTGCAGGGATGGGCATCATTTTTACCAGCCTCTCTTGTGCAGTGACGGTGAATACCGTATTGGCTCACTTAGCATGGAAGATACTGCTACCTCTTGAGCTTGCGTTGGTTTTCCCATGAAGAGGAAAGGGTGATGCAGAGAAGTAGAAAAGTATTTCCCTCAGTTGTTGAGAACCAAGGTATCAATCCACTAGGAGGAACAAGCAAGTCACCAATGGATGCATCTAAACAAACAATCAAACTCTTGCATGCAACGCTATAATGGGGTTGTCAATCCCTTGGCGGTTATTTGCAAGGATTATATCTGAAAGAGATAGATGTAAACGAGTGCGGAAAGTAAAAGATAAATAAATTACAGCAAGGTATTTTTGGTATTTTTGGTTTATAGATCTGAAAGTATATGATGGAAAGTAGACTCGGGGGCCATAGGTTTCACTAGAGGGTTCTCTCTTGAAGGAAAATATCATGGTGGGTAAAAAAATTACTATCAAGCAATTGATAAAAAGCTAATAATCATGTAGTTATCCAAGGCAATGATCATGCATATAGACATCACTTCCGTGTCAAGTAGACCGAAACGATTCTGCATCGACTGCTATTACTCCACACATCGACTGACACCTGCCTGCATCTAGAGTATTAAGTTCATGAAGAACAGAGTACCACTTAAGAAAGATGACATGATTTAGAGGGATAAACTCAACCAATATGATGAAAACCCCATCTTGTTATCCTTGATGGCAACAATACAATACATGCCTCGCTACCCCAACTATGTCACTGGGTGAGGACACCGCAAGATTGAACCCAAAACCAAGCACTTCTCCCATTGCAAGAATTACCAATCTAGTTGGCCAAACCAAACCAATAACTCGAACAGAATTGCAAGGAGATGAAATCATGCAAATAATAATTCAGAGGAGATTCAAATAAGATTCATGGATAATCTGAACATAAACTCACTATTCATCGGATCTTGACAAACAGACCATGAAAGAGGATTACATCAGATAGATCTCCATGAAGATCATGAAGAACATTGTATTGAAGATCAAAGAGAGAGAAGAAGCCATCTAGATACTAGCTATGGACCCGTAGGTCTGTGGTGGAATACTCACGCATCATCGGAGGGGGAATGGAGTTGATGTAGATGCCATCCGTGATCGATTCCCCGTCCGGTAGATTACGGGAGAAGGCCCCAAGATTGGATCTCTCGAGAACAGAGGCTTTCGGCGACAGAAAAGTATTGGCGTGGCTTGTGCTGATGTTGGGGGAATATTTGGGTATTTATAGGCCAAATAATAGGGTTAGGTGACCTGCCATGGAGCGACTAGCCTGCTAGGCACAGCCAGGGGGCGCCTAGCAGGATTGTGGCGCCCCGGCACCTCCCCTGACGTGCAGTCCAAGATTGATCGACTTTTTTCCTTCCAAAAAAATTCATACCAAAGGTTTTATTCCGTTTGGACTCCGTTTATTATCCCATATCTACAAAACTCAAAAACAAGGAAAAAACTGAAACCGACACTTGGCTCTAGATTAATAGGTTAGTCCCAAAAATAATATAAAATAGCATAATAATGCATATAAAACATCCAAAACTGATAATATAATAGCATGCCATCATCAAAAATTATAGATACGTTGGAGACGTATCAGATACCGCCCGCGTCGTCGCTACATGAGCGGTCTCAGTGCACAGAACAGATGTTTGTATGAATATTAGAGGTGGCACATGCAAATTTACTTGGAACGGTAGTGTAATACCGCATGTAGGTGGGTATGGTGGACTCATGCTGAATAACTTTGGTTTAAGAGTTTGGATGCACAAGTAGCATTCCCGCTTAGTACAAGTGAAAGCTAGCAATAGATTGGGAAGTGACAAGATAGAGAGTGAAAACTGTCATAAGCATGCATTGTGAATAATTAATATTGAATATTAGCATGAGCAAGATATAAACACTCTGAATTTAAACATCATGAAGGCTGCGTTGGTTTTGAATAAGCTACATGTTTGCACATAGGCCAAGTCAAACCACTCGAATTACTGAGAGGGAAATACCATACTACCATACAACATCATAACCTTTTTAATGCATGTTGACACATAACATAAATCATTATCAACTCCTAGTTATTTAAGCATGGCATGAGAAACTATAATCTCTAATTGCCATCATAAACATGTTCACTTATGACAGACTGAATCCAGATTAAACGAGCTAAACATATTTACCAAAACGATAAAAAGAAGAGTTTATACCTGCTTCCTTTTCCACAATCAATTCATCAAATATCGACATCAATGCATTTCACTTGAACGACCACACAATGTGATAATAATACTCTAAGAGTGTCATGGACAAAGCTGGAATCTACAAGTCATTTGTGCAAAGGAGATGACATGGTAATATTGGCTCTTGGTTAGATCAACATTAATGCATATGAGAGCCACTCAACATTTTCATCGTGGTCTTCTCCTTTCGATGACTCAAAGAAAAACGAAATTCAAAGAAACACACTGGAATATTTTTGTAGTTTTTGATTTTTCTCAAACAGAGAAAATAAGCAATGGAAAAACAAAAACTAGAAAAACTATTTACACAGGAAAGCTCCCACTCTACCAAGTAGATTTCAGCAAAAGGTCAATGAATGGATTGGCAAAGGATTGTGAGGAGATCCCCTACATTTTGCATTTTGTGAGAAATCACATTTGAGTTCATAGGAAAGTCAATACTATTAAAAGGGGATGAGGTATCTATGATGATCTGGTTGCTCAAGTGCTCATAGTTAGCCACCAAAACCCTCATGAATTCTCCCACAAATATATTCTATCCAAACCCCAAAGCCTAAATTCAAAGCCACCAAGTTTACAAATTTGGCCCTACCGAGTTTTACCCTAGACAGAATCCAGGGCCAACCCAAACCTCTCAGTGACACCAAGTCCCAGCCGAAAAGAGTGACCAACTCACTCGTGTGTATTTCTTAAAAAACGGAATTTTTGATTTTTGGAAATTGTCGCCATTGAGTGTGTGTCACTGCCTAGGCCATCCAAAATCGGACTCATCGAGATTTATATATCCGTCTCATCAAAACGCCAAGAGTTGCCACATTTTGGACTAGTCGGTGTAACCGAGTTTTTACTTCGGTTCCACTGAGTTGGGCAATAATGTTGTAACAATTATATTTTTGGAGATGCATATATATACCCACCATCCTCCCTCTCATTCATAGAGAGAGCACTCAGAATAAGCCAACACTGACCCCATCCATTTTCTGAGAGAGAATCACCTACTAATGTGTTGAGATCAAGATCTTCCACTCCAACCATACGAATCTTGATTTCAAGCCTCCCCAAGTTGCTTTCCATCCAAACAATCTCTTCCACCAAGATGAATCTATGAGAGAGTGATTGAGTGTTGAGGACGCTATCTTTTGAAGCACAAGAGCAAGGAGTTCATCATCTATACGACATCTATTACCTTTTTGAGAGTGGTATCTCCTAGATTGGTTAGGTGTCACTTGGGAGCCTCTGAGTTCATGTGGACTTGAACCAAGAAGTTTGTAAAGGCAAGGAGATCACCTACTTCGTGAAGATATACCCCGAGTGGGACTAGTACTTTGTGGACGTA
The DNA here is from genome assembly GCA_022496015.1 of Hordeum marinum. Taxonomy (NCBI): domain Eukaryota; kingdom Viridiplantae; phylum Streptophyta; class Magnoliopsida; order Poales; family Poaceae; genus Hordeum; species Hordeum marinum. Next base: position 391,271,420 of record CM039675.1, on the reverse strand, counting down.
AGCCATGATGGATTAGACGAGGTTGCTACTTTGTGGACCCTTCATGGGTGGATCCCTCCATGGACTCTTGCGACCGCTACCCTGTGTGGGACTAAGTCTCCATCATCGTGGACGTACGATAGCACCACCTATCGGAACCATGGGAAAAATCTTCTAGCCCCATTACATTTGATCTTCCTATCCCTACCCTCTACTTACATGTGCATGTCTTTACTTTCTGCTGCTATACTCTTAGACCTGCATGTGTAGGGTGTGCTTGATTTGATATAATTGCTAAAACTTGCCACCTTTAAAATTGGGAAAAGGTTAGGTTTTTATTTTTGTCAAGTAGTCTAATCACCCCGCTCTAGACATTCTTTGGTTCCTATATGAATTCCCACTCTTTTTATCATATTAGAATGTCATGAATCCATCTTCACCACATAAGTACAAATCATGAGCACTAGGGTGTCAAGTCAGGCAATCGCACCAAACTTCTAACGTGCTTCAACATTTTCAACCTCACTCAATACATGAGCGTGAACCATGGATACAACATATAGGTGGAAAAGAATATGGTGATATATATCAAAAGGACTCAAAAATAAGAAAATAACTTGCATCAACGAGGCGTATCAACGGGCTATGGAGATGCCCGTCAATAGATATCAATGAAGGAGTTGCGATTAGCATGCAACGGATGCACTAGAGCTATAAGTGTATGAAAGCTAACCGGAAGCTAAGTGGGAGTGCATACAACTTGCTTGCTCGTGAAGACCTTGGGCATTTAAGGAAGTCCGTCATCGGAATACGCAAGCCAAGTTCTATAATGAAAAATTCCCACTAGCATATGAGAATCATAACTCAGGAGACACTCTATATGAAAAACTTTGAGGCACAAGTGTGGTAAAGGATAGTAGCAAAGTCCCTTCTTTCTCTTTCTCTCATTTATTCTCTATTTTTTCTTCTCTATTTTTTATTAGGTGGGATCATTTGGCCTCCCTGTTTTTTTTATTTTTCATTCGGAGCTCATCCCGACTTGTGGGGGAATCATTTCTCCATCATCCTTTCCTCACTGGGACAATGTTCTAATAATTGTGATCATCACACTTTTATTTACTTATAACTCAATGTAACAAGTCAAATGAAATGACTCTATATGAATGCATCTGTAAGTATACCAGGATGTGCACTGATCTAACATAACATGTAAGAAATGATGAATGGTGGTGCCACAAATAGTATGTCAACTATATGATCATGCAAAGCAATATAATGATGAACACGCTAGCCATGTGATGTAATGGTCGAAGTTGCATGGCAATATATCTCAGAATGGCAATGGAAATGCCACGATAGTTAGGTACTATGGAAATTCCACTAAGATGCATGTGCCGGTTCCCGAGCTCTTCCTTGCCTGTCCAAGCAGGCGCCATACTATTCCGGACCGGTGGGCACTTGGTGCCTTATTCCATATATGGAGCAGGGAGGGGTTCTATCCCTACGTATCTTAGTGTGTAGGTCAAAGGGCTCGGGATATCCGATCGGATCCTTGCCGTGAGGACGGGTTTCCACAGGGGGTTCTTTATATGCCCTTGTTGTCCAATCTCGTCCTCTAGGGGGCCGATCAGCTCTGGTTGCATGGCCGTATGTGATGGGCTCGTTATCTGCCACCTCATCGTCGAAGTCGTGGAACACCTTTGGTCATGGGAACAACTTCGTTGTCACGCACGGGTCTCCAAGTTCGGCCTCGACTATGAGGACTGTTGTCCATTTTTCTTTGAGCTCGTTTTCGTGAGTGTACAACTCATGTTGTTTCCTTTTCATGCTTCGTTCACTAGCGATTAGCCGACATTGGAAACGTATCTGCTCATAGGGGGTTTTCGGCACCTCGAAGTCCTCGAGTATGAGGCTACCCTAGTCCTCGGACTAGGGGAGGTAAAACCCATCTCACCTATTGAAGGCTTCTTTGTCCCCAGGATTCTCCTCAGCAGGTGTACCCATGGGCCCATTCTATTGTGTGGGCTCGGCCTGACCATTCTCGTCTGGGTTCTCCCCCATGTCAGCGATGGCATTGTTGTTGGTGGAGTCGGCTTTTTTGCTTCCGTTGTTGCTCTTTGACTTCCTCTTGGGGCGGATGTTCTTAGATCCCTCCTTAGGCTTCTCCTCGGGGCCTTCCTTAGGAGTGTCGACCATATAGACATCATAGGTGGACGTTGCAGCCCACATCCCTATTTGGGGTATGACCGGAAGTGAGTTTGATCCATAATTGTCATGGTCATCTTCCTCCATGTTGGTGGCCTCGTTGGATCCGTAGTCATGTGCGTCCTTTAAATCCTCGACCGTAGTGACTAGGTGAGTGCTGAGTGGGATGAAAATTTCCCGATCGTCGGCTTTATATCCTATCTGATCATCAACCACGGATGAGATCGCTAGGTTCTAGATTCAGTCCAGCACCTCATTTATTTGCGAGAGCTCCTCAACGTCAAGGGCCTGGCGGTAAGATGTGCTGGTATTTAAAGGGTTGTTCGGCTTGCTTGATGCAAGTCCATTCTCTTAGTCCCTGCAGTGTGACTCTCGTTTAGCAACTAGAGAGACTTCCTCGAAGATTGTCGTTAGATCCGAACATGAGTTCGACTTTGGGCTATCATTCGAGGAGGCGTGATCTAGATCGTATGTGACTGCTCCCAGATCCATCTCTCGAGCTGGCTCCATTAGGAGTTCAGATTCTAATATTCGATTGGAGGCCTGCTCCAAAGTGTCTGCATCCAAGGGATCTTTAGATTGGACCTCGATCTGCTCCGAGAGAACCAGATCACCTAGGACGTCCATGACGTACTCCAGGCTTTCGAACATGATGACTTGGTTCGGGGAAGATGTTTTGGTGCGTCCCATATGGCCCTTTTGGTTGGCATTCAGTACCACACTACCAAAGGCGAAGAGCTGGACGGGGACGAACATGTCACCACATCTGATGCTGCTATCAAACTCGAGGCGAGCAATCAATCCCTCGTGATCGCACATCAAGCTCACAATGAAAGCACCAATGCCGGTGTTAAAATCGGCAAACCTCAGGTAGGGGGTCTGAGCTATGAGATCGGATCGATGAGTTACAAGATACAAAGGGCACAAAGATTTGAAGGAGATAAACCCTACGTCCCGCTCTTGTTGTATTATTATCAAAGTACAGAGTTGATTTACCTCGAGATCATAAGTTGTGGTCTAAATGCTAGGGGTGATGATGATGAATGTATTCTCGTGCTCTATGGGCTAAACCCTCCGGCTTATATAGGCACCGGGGATAACTAGGGTTACATAATGGTCAGTTGCCATCTAGGGATTAAATGTCGATTCAAACGACCATTCTTGGTGTACACGCCAGGTCTTCGGTGAAGTCCGATATGCCCGTGCCACAGATTGAAATCCTCCGGAGTCCTTCCTTCTTGATGGGCCACCAGCCCAGCCCATGGACTGGAACGACTCGGCTAGGACCTCCTAGTCTAGGATACCATCACAAATGGTGCTTGGATCTAGGGCCGGTGGATCTCGGCATGTGACCAATGCCTCGCCGAAAGCGGTCGCCACCACGTGCGCAACCATGCAGTGCTGTGAGTATGACTTAGGTAGCACCTTAACCCTATGTCGGCTGCCTAAATGGAGGACATCTACGCCTCCTTGAGTTTTCGCCAATCCAAAATAAAGGCGTGAAAATCCTGTCGTGTGAGCGTGCAAGCGCGACTTAAAGCGGAGGGTGCTTCGGCAGACCTTGTGGTGGAGGTGGGAAATGCAACCCGTGATGTGGAGACGGCTTCGATAGCGGTAGGAAGCCCTTTGTCCCTTCATAGCTGAGAAGAACTAAAATAGGGTGGTGAAGGAGATGGAAAAAGAGAAAATACGAGTCGTATGTGCCATGGTTGACCTACCTCCCAAGGAGGAGAAGGCCGAGGACATGGATGGATCAAACAACTTCAGTGGTGAGCGGATTCACTGTGCTCCGTTCCATGTATTTGACCACTACTACCGCATGGATAAGAGGAAGGTCAAAGGTGCCCTTGGATGAACTTCTTCATTGTCGCTTCATTCATAGTTAGTGGAGCATGTCTAGTTTTGGTAGTCCAATGACATATGTTTAGCAATGTATGTAGGTTGCATGCGATCAATATGGATTTGAGGATTCGGTTTGTTCTATCTAATTGTGCAGGACAAAATTTGTGTGTTGTCCGGTCAATGTCTGTCGACGGATTCTTAGGTGTTTCTTATGCTTAGAGCATCTACAACCAGAATTGCCTAATCTGGTTCCCTGTATGTCCACAGACGTGCCCGTGAGCAGTGACTAAGAGGACCTATATTTTTCATTTGGAAACACAAGCCTTATTTCCAAATCATGAAATACATGCACGAGCATGCACGTCAATCATTTTGTCCATGTTGGGTCGGCCTAGTTGTTACAAACATCAAATAAATATGTTTACTTAATATTTCCAGTGTTGGATCAACTTGGTTGGGGGTTTAGTCCCACTTTACCATGTGAGGAAAGACACGACCGGCTTAAATAGCCGCGAGCTCCAAGAGCAATAAGCTTAGATCAACGTATCTTTTCTAAGGATTGTGGACTATCATTATGAATCTTATTTGTTTATAGACAGTGAAGATTCATCATGATTGTCCATGTCCCTTACAAAGGGAGCATTGATGGCCTTGGTTTTTAATTTTTTTTAATCATTTTCGACATTTTCATACAAACCCGAATGGGTCGATCGATGTCAATGATTTTTTTAACTCCATTAGCATCATCCGGTCTTGTTGACCTTCAACGGCAAGGAGTGGGGACGAATACCGACATATTGCCGCCCCCTCCTTGTCAGTCTGACATGGCGGGCATGTCCAGGCGTCCACATATCCGCCCCAGACTTGGGATTGATATGGGCAGTGCCAGTTAGTCTGGGCGTTTGTGCTGGATGTGGGGAGCCCGGTTGGGTGTCGTTTTTCATCCGGACAATTACTCGATATCCCGCCCGGGCATTTCGGGAGGGTATGGCCAAATTTCGGTCCCCAAACGATCGAACATCACACAAAATTGCTCCTCTGGAACCGGATGTATCTAAAGTTAAACACATGTCATGAGACTATCAAAAATTGACATTCCCTACTAACTACGAACAAGAATGATGACCGGAGAAGTTCATCCACGACCGACCTTGCCCTTGACTTAGCCCTTCCCTTCGCTTTGCGGTAGTAGGGTGGAAGACATGGAGTGGATCGAGGCGGGTATGATCACAGCCTAAGCTACCTGATCCATCGCTGCCCTCGTCTTTCTCCTCCTTGGGGGCGAGTATGGACATGTCAGAGTCGTATGTACGCACCATCATGGAGGACAACACCGGAGCTAGTCGGAGAGGAGCTTAGTAATCTGGGATGGGCAGGGAGTGGAGTGGAATGCGGTTAGGGTTTTAGCCGGAGTGTGGATAGAGTCCACTTTATGTGGTATTGGGTGGGTCGGCATGGACCGGAACCGATGTGGTGGGCATGCCCCAACGAGCTCAGTCTTCGATATCTACAACTAGGGCTGGTTATGGGGAGTACCATCAAGTCCGAGCATTTTGGACAGGAAATGGAGCACCCGGTTGGGTGGCGTTTTTCGTCTAGTGTAAGGATCGATATGGTTGACTAGAGGGGGTGAATGGGCAACTACCAATATTTAGGTTTTCTTAACAAATTAGGCTAAGCAACAAATAGGTTGTCAGGATATGCAACTAGGTGAGCAACCTAAATTAGTGTTTGTGCCAACTAAAGCCTTTGGGATGACTTGAATGAAAAGTAGAATTGATACGGTGCAAAAACAGAAACTTTTGCGTCCAGTGCGGAATTTCTCTAATTTTAGGGGATCATATTTTGATCTGAATTGTTTACACAATATTTCTATAAAATGCCTCAGTTTGTCCTATATTTTCGGCTAATTTGGAGTTACAGAAGTATCGTGTCTTTGTTGAGCACTACAGACTATTCTGTTTTAGACAGATTCTGTTTTTGCTTGCATAGTTTGCATGTTTTGATGATGCTATGGATTGTATCAGGGGATATAAGTCATTGAGAAGTTAGAATATAGTAACTTATGAAATAATGCAATATGAATCAATTTGTAATAGTAACTAATGTTTATGGTTATCCTATCCTACTAATGGATCTCACGAGTTTTCTGTTGAATTTTGTGTGCTGAAGTTTTCAAGTTTTGGGTGTTATCACAATGTATGGACGAATAAGGAGTACAAGATACTAAGCTTGGCGATTCCCAAGGCACCCCAAGTCAAAATCTAGGAAGACTCAAGCGTTTAAGCTTGGGGATGGCCTAGAAGTCATCCCCTCCCTCGTCTCAATCCATCGGTATGTCACTTGGAGCTATATTTTTATTCATCATGTGGTTATGAGTTTTGCTTGGAGTGTCATTTTTTAGTTTTCTTTTGTCTTAGTTTTCCACAATCATTGTTTGTTGGACACACCCACTTGAGAGAGACACATGTTCACCATGATTTATTAGAATACTCTTTGTGCTTCACTTATAACTTTTGAGCTAAGCTGTTGCTCTCGTACTTCACTTATATCTTTTAGAGCGCGGTGGCATATAGATTTTATAGAAATAATTGCACTCTTGTTCCTGACTTAAATTTATTTCAGAGTTATAATATGTATTCAATCAGTGCAAAATCAAAACCTTCATGTAGCACATAAAAGAGAAATTGTGAGTTAATGATATTGATGTGGTAATATGAAAGGGTGTGAGTGCATGGTTGTTGGTTAGTGAAAATATCAATAGTTAAAGGGTGTTAAGTTGTTGTTCATGTAAATATTGATTATGGCATGGTGATGATGTGTGAGCATTCTTATTCCTCATTAAAATCCTAGTGTTGTTTAGGTCAGGGGTGTGCGATGGTTAACTCCTCCCAACCTCCTACCTAGGGGCATGCGAGTAGTACTTTGCTTCGAGAGAGCTAATAAAACCTTATAATAAGTATGTTAGTTCTTTATGGATAATGTGAATCCATGGATGTATGCACTCTCACCATCTCATATTTGATAGCCTCTTCGGTACCGTGCATTGCCCATTCTCACGTCAAGGACCGGTGCAACCTTGTCGATGCATCCAAACCCCATGACATGATACCCTCTGACATGATCCACCTTATATCTTCCTCAAAACAGCCACCATACCTACCTATCATGGCATTTTGATAGCCATTACGAGATATATTGCCATGCAACTTCCACTGTTACATTATATGACTTGTGTGTTCATCGTCATATTACTTTGCATGATCATGTAGCTCCATGGTATTTGTGGAAAATCCACCATTCATCATTGTTATACATGTTAAACTAGATCATCGCACATCCTGGTACACTGCCAGAGGCATTCATATAGATTCATATTGTTTAGTAGTATTCATATTGAGTTGTAAGTAAATAAAAGTGTGATGATCATCATTATTCTGGAACTGTCTTAGTGAGGAAAGGATGATGGAGATAATGACTCCCTCACAAGTCGGGCTGAGACTCTGGACAAAACATAAGAAAAAAGAGAAATAAAAAAAGAAAAAGAAAAAGAAAAAATGAGAGAAAAGAGAGAAGAGATAGTGCTACTACCTCCTTTTACACAATTGTGCTTTAAAGGAGCACCATGTTTTTCATATCGAGAGTCTAGTGTTTTCTCACTTCCATATGCTAGTGGGAATTTTTCATTATAGAACTTGGCTTGTATATTTCAGTGATGGGCTTCCTCAAATGCCCGAGGTCTTCATGAGCAAGCAAGTTGGATGCACACCCACTTAGCTTCAGTTGAGCTTTCATACACTTATAGATCTAGTGCATCTGTGGTATGTCAATCCCTACTCCTCGCATTGATACCTATTGATGGGCATCTCCATAGCCCGTTGATACACCGAGTTGATGCGAAACTTTCTTCTCCACTTTTACCCCTTTGAAACCTACCATCATATTTTATTCCACTTATATGCTATATACATGGTTCACACTCGTGTATTGCATGAGTAATTAAAATCTGAAGCATGTTAAAAAGTATGATCGAGTTGCCTTACTTGACATGGTGGTGCTTGTCATTTGTATTAATATGGTGAAGATGGATCCATGCCATTCTAATATGAGAAAATCAATGGGGGGTAAACATTCTTTATGGATCGTATATTTTGATCCCGATGATTATGTTACTTATGTTTATGGATATTCAAATGTGGATGTTTATTAATTCATTGTTTCTCAATTATCATACCCGTAATAGATTATATATTGGGTAGCCTATCACATCGAAACTACTCGAGGATGAGCAGGAATTAAGCTTAGGGATCTTGATACGTCTCCAACGTGTCTATAATTTTTTATTTTTCCATGCTACAATTTTATCATTCTAGGATACTTTTGGGGTATTTATTTATTCATTCATATTATTTTTTAGCACTAACCTATTAACCCAGTGCCAAGATCCAGTTGCTGTTTTTTGCATGTTTTGGCTTTTCAAGTTTACAGTATCAAGTGAAGTGTAATTTTCCATGAAACTTTTTGTTTATTTTTTCTGGACCAAAAGAGTACCTGGAAGCTTTGGAAGAAGGCCGGGGGGCGCACGAGAGCCCTAGAAGACAACAGGGCGTGCCCAAGGGGTGACCGCGCTCTGTTAGCTTTTGGCCGCTGATTCGTCTCCAACATAGCAATAATTTATGATGTATTCGTGCCATATTCACCTATGATTACAATACTTTAATATCATTTTGATGCACCTTATATGATTTATTTAGAACTAACCTAGACTGACGTTGTTTTTAGCAGAACTACCGTGGTGTTGTTTTGTCTGCAGAAATGAAAGTTCTCCAAATGCAACAAAAGAGGCACTAGAAGCTTCGTGGGAGGAACAAAAGAGCCACAAGGTGGTTACAACCCACCACCACGCGCCAGGCCCCTTTGTCGCGCCCTGGTGGGTTGTGCTCTCCTCATGGCCCATCTTCGCGTGAAGCCGACGCCCAAAAATCCTATATATTCATAAACCCCCAGAAATAACCCTAGATCAGATGTTCCGCTGCCGCAAGCCTTTGTATCCATGGAAAACCTATCTAGACCCCGTTCTAGCAGCCTGCTGGAGGGAGATATCATCACTGGAGGCCATATTCATCATCCAAACGGTCTCCATTATGAGGAGGGAGTAGTCCACCCTTAGGATTGAGGGTTGGTACCATTATCTATGTGTTTAATCTCTCTCTATCCCATGTTCTTTATTTGGCACGATCTTGATGTATCATGGGCGTTGTTAATATAGTTGGATCATATGGTGTTTCCCCCTCTCTATCTTGTTGTGATGAATTAATTTTTACCTTTGATATCTTGTTATTACCGGATTGAATACTTTTATGAATTTGAGAGCACTTGATGCATGTCTTGTATGCGCATACCCGTAGTGACATTGGGGTATTCAAGTGATTCACTTGATATACGTTATGGCGTCAACTTGCGGATTCTGGTGACCTTGGGGATCTATGCATAGGGAATGATTGCATGTTTTCTTACCTTGTTCTCCGATAGAAATCTTGGGGCACTCTTTGAGGTTCTTTTTGTTAGATTGAGTATTATGAATCTGAAATTGTTTGACGCCTATCGTATAATTAACTCATGGTCACTTGTGGTGACATTGGAGTATCTAGGTGACATTGGAGTATCTAGGTGACATTAGATTTGGTTGATGCGTATTGATACGGCTCTAGCATATCTATAATTTATGAAGTATTCATGCCATGTTTACAATAAATATATATACTTTTGGATGATTTTATTAGAACTAACCCAGACTGACGCTGTTTTCAGCAGAACTACCATGATGTCGTTTTTGTGTAGAAATAGAAGTTCTCAGAATGGGCTGAAAATTTACGGAGAATATTTTTGGAAAATAAAAAAAATACTAGAGCAAAAATATACCGGAGAAGAGTCCCGAGGGAGTCACAAGCCTGCCAGGAACTCAAGAACCTTCTAGACGTGGGTCCAATGCCAAATACTCTTATAAATACCCAAACCTCCGAAAAGAAACCTAGATCGGGAGTTCCTCCGCCGCAAGCCTCCAGAGCCACGAAAAACCAATCGGGATCCCGTTCTGGCACCCTGCCGGAGGGGGTAACCATCATCGGAGGCCATCTTCATCATCCCGGTGGTCTCCATGATGAGGAGGGAGTAGTTTAACCTCGGGGCTGAGGGTATGTACTAGTAGCTATGTGTTGGATCTATCTCTCTCTCTCTCTCGTGTTCTTGAGATGGCACGGTCTTGATGTAGTGCGAGATTTATTCATATAGATGAATCATATGGAGTTTTCCCCTCTCTATCTTGTTGTGGTGAATTGAGTTTTCCCTTCGAAGTTTTCTTATCGGATTGAGTCTTTAAGGATTTGAGAACACTTGATGTATGTCTTGCGATGGTATATCCATGGTGACAATGGGATGTTCTGTTGATCCACTTGATGTATGTTTTGGTGATCAGCTTGCGGGTTCCGTGACCTTGGGAATCTATGCATAGGGGTTGGCACACGTTTTTGTCTTGACTTTCCGGTAGAAACTTTGGGGCACTCTTTGAAGTTTTTTGTGTTGGATTGAACATAATGATTCCGAAATTGTGTGATGCATATCGTATAATCAATCCCATGGGTACTTGTTGTGACATTGGAGTATCTAGGTGACATTAGGGTTTTGGTTGATGTGTATCTTAAGGTGTTATTTTAGTACGAACTCTAGGGCTGGTCGTGACACTTATAGGGATAGCTCATAAGATTGATCGGAAAAAACAACTTTGAGGTGGTTTCGTACCCCATAATAATTTCTTTGTTAGTTCTCCGCTATTTCTGACTTTGGATTGAACTCTTTGTCGCACGAGAGGTATTTACATATGATTCAACTATGTTAGTATTGTTGAGATATTGCACTAGTGAAAGTATGAACCCTAGGCCTTGATTTCAAGCATTGCAATACCATTTGTGCTTACTTTTGTTACTAGTTACCTTGCTATTTTTATATTTTTATATTACAAAAACCTATATCTACCATCCATATTACACTTGTATCACCATCTCTTTGTCGAACTAGTGCACCTATACAATTTACCATTGGCTGTGTTGGAGACACAAGAGACTCTTTGTTATTTGGTTGGATGGTTATTCGAGTGAGACCATCTTCATCCTACGCCTCCCACAGATTGATAAACCTTAGGTCATCCACTTGAGGTAAAATTGCTACTGTCCTACAAAACTCTGCGCTTGGAGGCCCAACACGAGTCTACAAGAAGAAGGTTGTGTAGTAGAAATCAAGCTCTTTTCTGGCGTCGTTGCCGGGGAGGTGAGTTCTTGAAGGTATATCTTTAGATCTTGCAATCAAATCTTTTAGTTTCTTGTTTTTTTCACTAGTTTGGTTTTATAAAAGAAAACTACAAAAAATAGAATTGAGGTTGCCTCATATGCTTCATCTTTTTAATGTCTTTTGTGAAAATGATGGAAAGGAAAATTGTGCTCAAGTGTTAGAAGAAGAAGTTATTAAAATGTTTGGCACTAAATCTTTGAGTGATGAGCATGATTGCAATGTTGTTAGTATGGATTCTCTGAATATTCATGATTCTAATGATATGCAAAGCCATAAGCTTGGGGATGCTATGTTTGATGAAGAAGATATTTTTGGTCCCCCAAGTTTTGATGAGAAAATTTATTATGATGATGACATGCCTCCTATATATCATGATTATGATGGTAACATGTATGCTATAAAGAGTGATAGTAACCATGAAATTTGTCATCTTGATTTTAATATTCAATGTGGTTATGTCAATCAAGTATCTCATGATAGTTATTTTGTTGAGTTTGCTCCCACTACTATGAATGAGAAAAGTTTGCTTATGTGGAAAGTGATAAATTTTCTATGCTTGTAGATCATGAAGAGAATGTTCCATGTGATAGTTATATTGTGAAATTCCTTCATGATGCTACTGAAAATTATTATGAGGGAGGATCATATGCTTGTAGGAATTGCAATAAAATCAAGTTTCCTCCCTATGTGTTCAAAGTATTGAAGTTGTGCTTATTTTGCCTTCCTATGCAAGTTTATTCTTGTTCCCATGAATTGTTTGCCCACAAAATCCCTATGCATAGGAAGTGGGTTAGACTTAAATGTGCTTGCCATGTGATTCATGATGCTCTCTCGCACGTTTCAACTACTATTCCTATACGAGCATCATTGAAATCATCATGCCTAGCTAAAAGGCATTAAAGAAAAGCGCTTGTTGGGAGACAACCCAACACTTTTACCTTCTGTTTTTATGTGTTCACATGATTCTGTGGCTAAGAGGCAGGGTCAGATACCTTGTATAAGTCGGTTTGGACTCTTGTAACCCTAGGGCCTCGACCTCCTATATAAAGGTGAGTCCCTGGGGCGGCTTAGGACAGAAACCAATAGATCAATAGCTAGGTCAAGCGAATCCGCTCCCTTGGAATCGATACTCCATCAATACAACACAAAGGAGGACGTAGGATTTTACCTGTTCCCGAGGGGCCGAACCTAGGTAAACTCATGTCTCTTGTCCCGATCAGCCCCTTTGAGTCCGGCGATGGCCTCGAACCTAAGTCTTCGGACATCTGCCATGAAAAAACCACAACAGTTGGCGCCCACTATGGAGCTAGCACGCAGTGGTGTGGAGTTATCAAAGGGATCTCTCCCTGGGATCGAGGGATACGCCGTCGGTATGATGACTAAGAGTCGCCGCGGCAAGCTCTACATCAATGATGCTGGATGGGGACCAGAAGCCTACTCAATCGAGTATGGGCACCGGGTTCCCTTCGGCAAGATTCATGTATTCATCGGTAAGATAGGCGGATCTGTGCCAGGGATGAAAATCTGCACCGACCTCGTCGAGCCGGCTCGGCGTGCGCAACCCGCCCGTGTTCAACCCGGACGGAGGACTGTCTTCGTCGGCTTCACGCAAGGCAGGGACGACTCCATATCAGGGGGGGGGACTTTGGCTCTTTCAGACAAAGGATCCTCCAATGGAGATGCGGAGTCAATCTACCAGCTTCATGACGGCGGTCTCGGGGGCTATGCCGATGGTAACAGTATTCCGGAGCCCTATGACCCGCCGAGCCGACCTGCCATCTTCATGGCATGACTGACGCCGGCTTTCAACGGCGCGATGTCCGGAGCAGCGGCAGGAGCCACCATGCCAGATGCCGGGCCTGCTAAGCGGTTGGCTCACGTCTTGCTGGAATTAATGGACAAGTTAACAACTCTGATGGCCACTGAAGTAACAGCCAGAAATAAGGCAGAGTGCAATGCAGAGATTACAAGGATCAAGGGACTAATGATTCAGGCCCAGGAGGCAAATTCAGATGAACGCTGAGTTGGAACGTCTTAGGGTGGAGGCTCTCCGTTTCAGTTTAGACCAGCGTGCTTCGGAGGCGATTGTCCGGAGGAGGACCCAAGTTGGCCTCCCTATGCAGCTTCAGCCCCGAAACCTCTTTAACACTACAGGAGCGGGCCCGAGCACACCGCCGGTTGTAACCTGGGCCGTAGAGGTGTCGCGGGTGAGGGAGTCCTGGATTAAGGGGTCCTCGGGGTGCTGACCTATTTCTATGGGCCGGACTATATGGGACACTTACCGAGCACATGATCAATTGAAGGCTCTATCTCCAAGACGGAATCTTCGGGAAGCACGGCTTGTACTCCTCGTTTGATGTAGAAAATAGGCATGTTTATCTCTTTGGTGTGTAACCGACCATGTGTAAACCCTAGGTATCCTCGTCGTCTATACAAGCCGGAGGGTTTTAGCTTGTAGATAGAGAACAACTCCTCTAGGGTTAGCTACTCGATCTCGAGGTAGATCCACTCTGTAACCCCCATATCATCAATATAACCAAGCACGACATAGGGTATTACCTCCATAGGAGGGCCCGAACCTGGGTAAATCTGTGTCCCTTTCATCTCCTGTTACCATCAGTTCTAGTCTCATAGTTCGGGACCCCCTACCCAAGATCCGCCGGTTTCAACACCGACATTGGTGCTTTCATTGAGAGTTCTGCTGTGAGAGCCCAAGGAATCGATGCCCCGCCTTGTCATCAACGAAGAGGTCCGCAACATGGACACTTTCATCCTCGGACAGATCTTTGCCTTCAGCAGCGTTGTGCTGCACGCCAACCCGACCGGCCATCTGGGCCATGTTGAGAGCTTCGCCCCTGATCAAGAGGTCAGATTCAGGAACCTAGAGTTCTCCGTGGATTCTCGGGGCATCTTGTTTCTAACCGGGCTTGCGGCTTGATGTCTACTACACAACCTTCTTCTTCTAGACTCGTGTTGGGCCCCCAAGCGCAGAGTTTTGTAGGACAGTAGCAATTTTCCCTCAAGTGGATGACCGAAGGTTATCAATCCGTGAGAGGTGTAGGATGAAGATGGTCTCTCCCAAGCAACCCTGCAATCAAATGACAAAGAGTCTCTTGTGTCCCCAACACACCCAATACAATGGTCAATTGTATAGGTGCACTAGTTCGGCGAAGAGATGGTGATACAAGTGCAATATGGATGGTAGATATAGGTTTTGTAATCTAAAAATATAAAAACAGAAAGGTAACAAATAGTAAACAGGGAGAAAAATGTTCTATAAATGCTTGGAAACAAGGCCCAGGGTCCATACTTTCACTAGTGCAATTTCTCTCAGCAATATTGACATAGTTGAATCATATGTAAGTACCTCTCGTGCGACAAAGAGTTCACTCTAAAGTCACAAATGGAGGAGAACTAACGAAGAAATTATTGTAGGGTACGAAACCACCTCAAAGTTATCATTTCTAATCAATTTTATGAGCTATCCCTATAAGTGTCACGAACAGCCCTAGAGTTTGTACTTAGATAACACCTTAAGATACACATCAACCAAAACCCTAATGTCACCTAGATACTCCAGTCTCACCACAAGTACCCGTGGGCTTGATTATACTATATGCATCACACAATTTCAGATTCATTATATTCAATCCAACACAAAGAACTTCAAAGAGTTCCCCAAAGTTTCTACCGAAGAGTCAAGACGAAAACATGTGTCAACCCCTATGCATAGATTCCCAAGGTCACGGAACCCACAAGTTGATCACCAAAGCATACATCAAGTAGATCAATAGAACATCCCATTGTCACCATAGATATCCCATCGCAATACATACATCAAGTGTTCTCAAATCCTCAAAGACTCAATCCGATAAGCAAACTTCAAAGGGAAAACTCAATTCATCACAAGAAGATAGAGAGGGGAAAACTCCATATGATTCAACCTATCTCAATAAAACTTGCGGTATATCAAGATCGTGCCATCTCAAGAACACGAGAGGGAGAGAGATCAAACACATAGCTACTGGTACATACCCTCAGCCCCGAGGGTGAACTACTCCCTCCTCGTCATGGAGACCGACGAGATGATGAAGATGGCCTTCGGTGATGGTTTCCCCCTCTGGCAGGGTGCCGGAACGGGCTCTCGATTGGTTTTTCATGGTTGTGGAGGGTTGCGGCGGCAGAACTCCCGATCTAGGATCTAAATTGGGGTTTTTGGGATTTATAGGAATTTATGGCGGTGGAAACGAGTCAGGATGGGCCACGAGGGAGTCACAAGCTTTGTGGGCATGCCCGGGGGGGTCGTGCCCCTAAGGCTTGTGACTGCCTTGTGGGTCTTCTGGACCAACTTCGATGCTTCGTGGGTCTCTTCTGGTCCATAAAAAATCACCGTAAATTTTTATTCCGTTTGGACTCCGTTTGATATTCCTTTTCTGTAAAACTCAAAAAAAAGGAAAAACAAAAACTGGCACTAGGCTCTGGGTTAATAGGTTAGTCCCAGTAATAATATAAAGTTGTAGTAAAATGATTGTGAAAAATCCAAGAATGATAACATAACAACATGAAACAAACAAAAATTATAGATACGTTGGAGACGTATCAGCATCCCCAAGCTTAATTCCTGCTCGTCCTCCAGTAGGTAAATGATAAAAAGATAATTTTTGATGTGGAGTGCTACCTAATAGGTTCATCATATTCTTTTCTTGTTTGAATAGCATGGACATTTGGACTTTGTAAATGATTCAAAGCAATAGTCTAGTTTTAACATGATGACTTCAATACTCAAGCATGTCAATACGCAACTATGTCTTTCAAAATATCAACACTAAAGAAAGTTATCCCTAGCCCATCATGCTCAACCATTGATCCATTCATGAAACACACTCAAATATTAGCTATGCCCGATGCTCAAGTACGATCATAGTGCCCCATAGTTGGTGCTTATAAGAGAAGATGGAGACTCAAATAAAAAATAAAAATTTCATAAAGTAAATAGATAGGTCCTTCGTAGAGGGAAGTAGGGATTTGTAGAGGTGCCAGAGCTCAAGGTTTATATTGAGAGAGAAAAATATTTAGAGTGGCATGCTTTTCGTGTCAATGAAAACGACGAACTAGCTCACAATACTTTCCATGCTAGATACATTATAGGCGGTTCCCAAACAGAATAGTAAAGTTTTTACTCCCCCTCCACCAATCAATCAGACTCCATGGCGAACCGAATCCACGGGTACCGTCCATACCAACGACATTCCAGGGGGAGTTTTGTTTAATTATTTGCATTTTTTTCTTTGATTTCGGGACTGGGAATCCCTATTACCTGCCACTTTCTCGTGAATGATAGTGAATCAACACATATCGTGAGAATAACACACCTGGCATGGAAAAATATTGGATAATCCCCACCGTTTCATGAGCAGTATGGGAACACAAAACAGAAAATTTATTTTGAAGATTTAGAGATAGCACATACAAATTTTCTTGGAATGGCATGGAATACCTCATTTAGGTAGGTATGTTGGACTCATAAGGCAAAACTTGGTTTTAGGATTTTGGATGCACAAGTAGTATTTCTACTTAGTACAAATGAAGGCTAGCAAATAGATTGGGAAGCAACCAAACCGAGGAACGAAAAATCTCATGAATGAGCATTGAGTCATAACTAACACCAAATAATGCACCAAAAGTAGGATATAACTTCATTGCACAACTATTGACTTTCTTGCATGCATAGGGAATCACAAACCTTAACACTAATATTCCTACTAAGCATAATTACTCACTAAAATGACTCACATATTACTATCATCATGTTTCAAAACTATTACAAAGAATTAAGTTTAATTTGTCCCATGATCTTCATGATTTTTTCATTATATCCTCCTTGTATATCTATCACTTTGGGACTAGTTTCATGTATTGCCATTGTTTTTTCGACAAGCTCAAACAAATTTAAATAAACCACGTGAGAAAATGACAAGCTACTCTCAAAGGATATGAGTAGTCAAACAATTAAAGAGCTATGTGAGGAATCTCTATCCCAAAATAAATATTTCCAGATCTTAAGTACTTTATTCAAACAACAAGCAAAATAAAAATAGCACTCCAAGAATAGCACGCATCATGTGAACGAATAAAAATTTAGGCTCAACATAGGCTAACCGATAATTGTTGATGAAGAGAGATGGGATGCGTAGCATCCACAAGCTTAGATGCTTGAGAGTTCTTGAAATATTTAATTGGTGTGCCTTGGGAATCCCCAATCTTGAGCATTTGTATCTCGTTCAATCCTCTCATATCTCGGTTTCACCTATTCTCAAAAACATCTCCCACACAAAACTTGAAAAGAACTCGTGAGATAGGTTTGTACACATCAGAATAAATCAACACTTCATGTACAGCCAATACAAGTTGCATAATAATTTTCAAACATTAGGTACTGTATACTATCGTTTCCACAATTTATATTTACCAATATAGGCTATGGAAACTATAGGATAAGTAGATAACAAAACTATGACAGCAATCTGACCAAACAAACAGTCTGTAACAATTTATGAAAATAGTGTACTTCTGTAACTCAAACAATTATAAAAATTTATTACTTGCTATAAAATTTATGTGAAAATACTGTGTTGAAATTTCAGAAACTTTCCACCTTTCAGTAAAATATGAAAATTGAACCACTACAGCAGAAGTTTCTGTTTTTACCCAGCACATATAAAAACATGCAATGCAAGCATCCTAAGGCAATTCTTGGAATTTTTTATTAAAAAAATAGATTATAAATAACACCTACAAAAATATGATGCTCCAAGCAAAGCACATATTATGTGACGAATAAGAATATAGCTCTAAGTAAGATATACCGATAATGTTGAAGACGAAAGAGGGGATGCCTTCCGGGGCATCCCCAAGTTTAGGCGCTTGAGTCTTCCTTGGATATTAACTTGGAGGTGGCTTTTGAATACCCAAGCTTAGGTTCTTGTCACTCCATATTCTCCTCATATCGGTGCCTCACCGAAAACATGAAAACTTCAATCACACAAAACTTAACGGAACTTCGTGAGATGGGTTAGTGTAGTAAATATAGATCATTCACTTAGGTACTATCAAGACAAGATTCATAATTGTTCCCACATTATACATATTGTATTACATCATTCCCACAATTTATATTACTCAATATAAGCAATAGGAACACTTGAAACAAGCAAACTATGCATGCAAAACAGAATGTGTCAAAAAGAGAACAATTTGTAAAGATCTCAATGATCACCAAACTTACCCGACTCTAAAAATTCTTTAAAATTAGTTAAACTCAAGGAATTTGCATATAAAGTCTGTGTAAAAATTTCAGAATTCTTTGACGCTCTAGTAAAATCAGATAATTCATTTACTGCTCGCAAAACTTTCTGTTTTTGCACAGAATCAAACAAGCAAGTATCCACACTATCCCAAAGGATTTACTTTGCACTTTATTGACATAAAAGACACAAAACATGACTAATAAAGTATCCTAATCATATGAACACACAAAATCATAAAGTAAAAGTGCTGGTTTGTCTCCCAAAAAGCAGTTTTCTTTAATGCCTTTTAGCTATGCACGATGATTTCAATGATGCTTGTATAGGAATGGTATTTGAAACATGCAAACGAGCATCATGAATCTCATGACAAGCACATTTAAGTCTAAACCACTTCCTACGCATAGGGATTTTGTGAGAAAACAATTTATGGGAACAAGAATCATCTACCATAGGAAGGCAAAACCAGCATAACTTCGAAACTTTGAACACATAGGGAGGAAACTTGATATTATTGCAATTCCTACAAACATATGTTCCTCCCTCATAATAATTTTCAGTACCATCATGAAGGAATTCAAAAACATAAATAGCAAATAAAGCATTATTTTCATGATCTACAAGCATAAAATTTTTACTCCTCTCTAGACAAGAAAATTTCTTCTCATGACCAATAGTGGGAGTAAATTCAACAAAATAACTACCATGTGACACTTGATTGACATAACCACATTAAATATTAAAATCATTATGACAGATTTCATGGTTACTATCACTCTTTATATCATATGTGTCATCACGATAATCATCATATATAGGAGGCATGCTATCATCATAATAGTTTTGCTCATCAAAACTTGGGGGACAAAATATATCATCTTCATCAATCATAGCATCCCCAAGCTTGTGGCTTTGCATATAATTAGCTTCATGAATATTCAGAGAATTCATACTAACAATATTGAAATCATGCTCATCATTCAAGTATTTAGTGCCAAACATTTTATTATTTCTTCTTCTAGCACTTGAGCACAATTTTCCTTTCCATCTTTTTCACGAAAGACATTAAAGAGATGAAGCATATGAGGCAACCTCAATTCCATTTTTTGTATTTTTCTTTAAAAACCAAACTAGTGAAAAATAAGAAACTAAAAGATTCAATTGCAAGATCTAAAGTTATACCTTCAAGCACTCACCTCCATGGCAGCGGTGCCAGAAAAGAGCTTGATGTCTACTACACATCCTTCTTCTTGTAGACTCGTGTTGGGCCTCCAACCGCAGAGTTTTGTTGGACAGTAGCAATTTTACCTCAAGTGGATGACCTAAGATTTATCAATCCATGAGAGGTGTAGGATGAATATGGTCTCTCTCAAGCAACCCTGCAGTCAAATTACAAAGAGTCTCTTGTGTCCCCAACACACCCAGTACAATGGTAAATTGTATAGGTGCACTAGTTCGGCAACGAGATGGTGATACAAGTGCAATATGGATGGTAGATATAGGTTTTTGTAATCTGAAAATATAAAAACAGCAAGGTAACAAATATTAAACAGCGAGCAAAACGTTGTATAAATGCTAGGAAACAAGGCCTAGGGTCCATACTTTCACTAGTGCAATTTCTCTTGGCAATATTGACATAGTTGAATCGTATGTAAGTACCTCTCGTGCGACAAAGATTTCACTCCAAATTCAAAAATGGCAGAGAACTACGAAGAAATTATTGTAGGGTATGAAACCACCTCAAAGTTGTCTTTTCTGATCAATCTTATGAGCTATCCGTATAAGTGTCACGAAAAGCCCTAGAGTTTGTACTAAGATAACACCTTAAGATACACATCAACCAAAACCCTATTATCACCTAGATACTCCAATGTCACCACAAGAACCCATGGGCTTGATTATATAATATGCATCACACAAATTCAGATTCATTATATTCAATCCAACACAAAGAACTTGAAAGAGTGCCCCAAAGTTTCTACCGGAGAGTGAAGACAAAAACATGTGCCAACCCCTATGCATAAATTCCCAAGGTCACGGAACCCGCAAGTTGATCACCAAAACATACATCAAGTAGATCAATCGAACATCCCATTGTCACCACAGATATCCCATCGCAAGACATACATCAAGTGTTCTCAAATCCTTAAAGACTCAATCCAATAAGAAAACTTCAAAGGGAAAACTCAATTAATCACAAGAAGATAGAGAGGGGAAAACTCCATATGATTCAATCTATGTCAATAAAACTCGCGGTACATCAAGATCGTGCCATCTCAAGAACACGAGAGAGAGAGAGATCAAACACATAGCTATTGGTACATACCCTCAGCCCCGAGGGTGAACTACTCCCTCCTCATCATGGAGACCGCCGGGATGATGAAGATGGCCTCCGGTGATGGTTTCCCCCTCCGGCAGGGTGTCAGAACGGGCTCCCAATTGGTTTTTCATGTCTTTGGAGGCTTGTGGCAGCGGAACTCCCGATCTAGGTTCTGCGTTGGGTTTTTTGGGATTTATAGGAATTTATGGTGGTGGAAACGAGTCAGGATGGGTCACGAGGGAGTCAAAAGCCTAGTGGGCGCGCCCAGGGGGCTGGTCGCGCCCCTGAGGCTTGTGACTGCCTTGTGGGTCTTCTAGCACAACTCCTATGTTCCGTGGGTCTCTTGTCCATAAAAAATCACTGTAAATTTTTATTCCGTTTGGACTCCTTTTGATATTCCTTTTCTATAAAACTCAAAAACAAGGGGAAAAATAGAAACTGCACTGGGCGCTGGGTTAATAGGTTAGTCCCAAAAATAATATAAAGTGGTAGTAAAATGATTTTAAAACATCCAAGAATGATAAAATAACAGCATGGAACAAGCAAAAATTACAGATACATTGGAGACATATCACGGCTTCACTTGCCACACCCGGAGACTCTGAGGGTTTAACCTGGAGTTCCTTCTTTGGTCACGCCAACAGGGTTAACCATGGTGGTGTTCCAATTCCTAGTCCGGATCCGGCCATAGTGTCAGAAGGCCGTACATGCGTTCTTGCCAAACAACCCTCTCGTTCGGGCACATCGGAGCTCAACTCCGAAATTTCAAGACAATGTGATCCGATCGAGCTCTCGGCGTTTGACGAAGCCCTAGATCGGATCTCGTCAAGGAAAATTTTCGACGATTGAACCCCGATCTATGATGGGATTGGTTACAGAGCAGGTCGGGATGAATTTTTTGACCTATACACCACCCACTTGATAGCCACAGTCGAAGATCTAACCGACATGCTGGACTATGCCTCCGAGGAGGTAGAGTAGATGGATGAAGAGGACTGTGTTCCCACCCCGTTAACACCGGGAGATGGTCCACCACTTCTACATATGACATCTACATGGTGGACACTCTTGCCACTAATGGCGGCAAAGCACCTAACAATGATGGCAACAAGTCAGACGTTAGAAACCGCATAACCGGTCCAAAGGCAAAAAGGGAAGGAAACTATTATCGACCCCGAGGACAGAGATATCCCCGAGAACCGTGGAGATCTTGATATCCCCAAGTACCTGTTAGAGGGTCAGGAAGGGCCTGAGGACGAGAGCAACCCCAATGACTTGAAGGACTCCGAGGATGACAATTACCTACCTCCCGTCGAGGAGGAGGACATCCCGGAAGCCGATGACCTAGACATTCCCGGAAGATCAGGAATTGTTCACACAAAAGCTCGTAGCAATGTCCCGCAGCCTGAAAGCGAAAGAACAACAACTTAAAGTCGAACAAGTCAACCTCGACGATCAATGGACTAGAGTCCTCTCAGTTGAGGAGGGATACGATACCGATCTGTCGGACCAACCCAAAGTTATCCACGCAGAAGGCTCCTACCACAATTTGATGATGAGCTTACTGATACCTCGTCTCCCAAACATACCCCATACGACAAGCCGGACCGCCCTCCTCGAGGGCATGACAGAATGGCTGACAATACCAGTTACAGACCGGCTATGCCCCAAAGACGGGGAAAGGAGCCGCTAGAGCAGAATGACAAGTTCGACCTCGAGACGACCTAGACCACAGAGGAGGTCGCACAAGATCAATCTTTGGATTGAGAGGCTACTCACCAAATAGACAGGATGGGTAAAGACCATGGCTCGTCCGAAACAATAACAGAGACTAGGAACCCAACCGGGCTAGAACAGACGTTGAATAAAGCTCGGGTTCGAGTCGCCGCTCACCCTCTGTGCTTCATAGATGAGGTAATATGGCATCAGTTCCGAGAGGGATTTAAACCCGTGAATATCGAACAGTACGATGGGACAACTGACCCAACCGTATGCATTAAGGATTTCCTTCTCCATATACACCATCAAATATCGCCCCTGGAACTTAAGGGGCCAGCTCGGCACTGCCTAAACAGCCTCCCCGAAAACTCCATCGGATGTTGGGAAGACCTGGAGGATGCATTCCGCTCTAACTTCCAGGGAACCTATGTTCGGCCGCCAGATTCCTCCGACCTAAGCAACATCGTCCAAAAGCTCGGAGATTCTGCTCGACAATTCTGGAAAAGGTTTTTGGCCAAGAAGAAGTAGATTTTCGAATGCTCGGATGCTGAGGCAATAGCCTCCTTCCAACACAATATTTGGGATGAATGGCTGACCCGCTAGCTCGGCCAGGATAAACCTCGGACCATGTCCGCCCTTACATCCCTGATGACAAACTTTTGCATGGGTGTAGATAATTGGCTAGCAAGATGCAGCCACAACTCCGAAGATCCCGGAACCTCTAAAGTCCGGGATGGCAATGAGAAACCAAAGTGCAAAAATAACAAGCGCTGGCACACTAATAGTGACGTCGATGATATGGTCGTTAACGCCGGTTTCCGCAACTCCTGACCTGGGCAGCGGAAAAAGCCTCTTAAAGGCAATCGTGATGGACCCACTCCGCTGGAAAAGATCATGGAAAGGCCTTGCCAAATCCATAGGACACAAGAGAAGCCCACCAACCACACACACCACAATTGTTGGGTGTTTAAACAGATCGGCAAGCTCCCTCCTGAGGATCAAGGCAAGAGCCTCTACAGCGAGGATGAGGATGAGCCTCGAAGCCTGATTGGTGGTGGTCAAAAGAAATTTCCTCCGGAAGTCAAAACGGTAAACATGATATACTCCACCCATATACCTAAGGAGAGGAAACGTGCCCTTCGAGAGGTTTACATTGTAGAGCCCGTAACCCAAAGTGTAACCCATGGTTGGCATATCCGATTACTTTTGACCGACGCGATCACCTGTCACACCCTGTGTTTGTGTCACCTTGTCTTGTTTGGATTTATAAAATTTGGAGCCAACTAAAACTTTTTCAAAGTGCTTGTGCTTGTTTGAAATGATGTTTGCGTGCGTGATGATTGTGGTATATGGCACTCCCAGATTCTATTCCGCTTCATATTCATCTTCCTTGTCCCAAACCTCTTGCCCAATAATCATGCCATGTGAATAGTGCCCAAAACTATTTTTATCAAATTTTGTTTTAACCAAAAAATGATTTATTAAAATTAGGTTTAAAGAAAACTGAGATGAGGTTTGCACTACAAGTCCTCAAATTGGGTGGATTCTTCTTCCCCAAAGGTTTTACTTCAAACCTACTATATATAAGACTTTCCAAAACCACCAAATATTAATTTTAAAGATTATTATTATATTTTATTTAAAGGCTTTTTCTTAAGACCTGAAATGGTTTTTCTTAGGGAAAAAATATTTAAATGCCTTGATAATATTTGAGAAAATTTAGGGAAACTCAGTGGACAATATATTCCATATATATGAGTTTAAACACAAGGGCATGTTAAAATAATGGGCAAAACCCCTTTTGTTCAAATAAAGCTTTTGGAATATTTCTATAAGAGATATTCTCAATAAATTCCAGGAAAATTACAGCAAGTCAACACTACAATAAGTGATGATCATGCAAAGTTTCATCTCAACCCAAGTTGATTTGGTTGATCAAACCGTCCCAAAATCCTTCCTATTCAGATTCAAATTTGAGCAACTTTACATTGGGAAGTTTCTCCCCTTGGCCTCAAACTTTTTGGACATGTTCTAATCACCGGATGATGGTGCCACACTAAGTGGTGCATCAAGGGTTAAAGCCTGGCATCACTAGATCTTGAGAAACTCGATTATGTTGGTTTCTAGGGTTTACCAAGTTTCCATTGTCAACTTTTCCCCCTTGGGCTTAAACTTGGTGAATCATCTCATTTTTACCTAGCGTTTGACACAGGTAAATATCTCAGTAAGTTGGTAGATTTTTCTTGCCCAAAACCCTGTCATACACCTTCTGGTAAAATAGTAAAGTTACTATTTCTACCCCTTCCTCTTTTACCCTTGCCCCCAAAATTTTACCACACCTCCTGGCAATGCCCAAGCACCCTCAGTAAGAATCCCAAGTCACCAGGACATTGGAAGGTGGGGTAAAACCCCCCATTTATCCCCCTGGCAGCATCTTTTTCTATCTTTTCTTCTACCCCAAGGCACCTCCAGATGCCTCCTTAGCCTCTATGCATTGTTTAAACCCCCCCTAGATCCCCAGGACACCAGTGGACACGCCCAAAGTGCCAAATGCATGCCTTGGCATGTAGAGCTCGCACTCTGGAGCATGCTACAATGCGCACCCGCACTGTAGCCGCTGCCCAACAAGCGCTCCCGACAGCCTCGGCCCCCCCATCCTGTCCCTCATATCCCCCTCGATGTCCGCAATACTCCGCGTGGTCGGCCCCCTCCTCCATCTCTCTCTGGCGACTCCCGCGTGCGTGCCCAGCGCCGTGCGGCTCGGCCAACCAGGGAGCTCGCACGCGTGCCCTCCCCCGCTCTCTCTCTCTCTTTCCCTGGACGAAGACCTCTTCCACAAACCCCCCCCTGACACGGCCTGGCCCGCCCCATGGCCCGTGGCGATGCCCTTGTCCTCACCGGCGCACTGCGTCCATGGTGAGCCGGCGGACCCCTATTTAAGCACCCCCACAAGCTCTTGCCCCTCTCTCCTCGCTCTCTTCTCCCCTCTGAAGCTCCCCGGTGCCCATCCCCTTCACCCTCGTGGACGGGAACCCGTGGCCGGAGCAAACCCTTGCCGCTATCGGGCCTTCACCTTGCCGGCGTTTCCCTCTCCCCGGCGACCTCCTCGGCCACCCACCGACGCACGGGAGCCCCCTGAGCGCACCGGTGCCCTCCACTTGGACCGCCGTGGCCGGAGACGCCATCGGTGAGCTCCCTCCCGTCCCTTTCACGAGGAGAGGGATGACACGTGGGACCCACCTGTCATCCCCACGCCCCTCCTCTCTCGCTGACAAAGAGGGCTCGCGGGCAGGTTTAAAATTAAACCTGCCGCGCGCGACACTCAGCCTAGGCCGGATCTCCCCCTGGGCTGGCTCGGCTCCGGTACTGTGGCCCGAGAGGGTACAGTAGCCCTTTCTTTTTCTTTTTCTATTTAAGCTTCCAAAAAATTCCATAGATTTGTATATTCATCTAAATCCAACTATTCTTCCACCTTAAATCTTGAAATATTCCCTAGAATTTATTACTACCACTCGTAAAAATGTTTGAAAACATTTTAGTAGTTTTAATTTAAAACCCCCATTTAGCATTATAAGATCCTGTTTTAATAGTTTTAAAAATGTTTTTAAGTTCAAAAACCTAGACACATATTTTTAGTATAGCTTGTGGTATTTATCAGAGTAGGGGAGCATTTTTGATAGTAGTTTGTGTGCTATGTTTCTGTATGTTGCTTATTTTTATCGCTTTTATTCGTGGCGATAGATTGCGTGGTTGACGAAGAAGTTGGACCTGAAGACTTTGAAGACCCCGGAGACTTTGTTGAACCAGGCAAGCAGCCCTCTGACCATGTTAAGAAACTTTTCATGCATGACATATAGTACTTGTTGTTTTGATGAATGATCATGATGTGGTGTACCCCCTTCGGTGGGTTGCCTCTGATACATTTTACCATTGACACTTGCATCAAGCATGACCCTACCACCTTATGAGGGTGATGCGGATGGGTGCAGATAGGATGCTAATAGATGCTATGCAAATTGCTCGGGTTTATGCATGGTGATGGGAACACAAATGATTTCAAAGACTTTTTTGAAAACCCCGTCTGGTGCCACTAATACCCGAGGGAGATGATGATGAGATGGGTGACCACTTGAGAAAGAAGTGGTGTGCCGAAACAAGTTGAGGGTGTGTTTTTGAAAAATGGATTAGATTTAAGATTTGTCGACCGTCCCAACCTTACATGCGCAACCACGATACCCCTTATGGGACGGGGCTTTGTTGATTACTATGGTTGGTGCTAGCAAGGATCCCGCATTACTAGTGGCAAGAGTGAAGTGGTCACTCTTGAGACCGGGTCATCCCGGAGTGGAAGGTCATGCGTTGTCTTTACAGGCATCGGGCACACCGTTGCGTGCCCTCATGGATGATACGAGTGATGTATGTCATGAGGGATGGCACCAACGAGTGGACTCTTTGTTTAGTATCACCATGGGAAAGGCATTGTTCGGGTGCTTACCTCGGGTATGTTATATACCGCGAGTCGTGGATGACACGGAAGTTCCCCGAGTCTTGTGGGTTAAGTGTGTAACCTTTTCAGAGTGTAAAACTATTCGAATAGCCGTGTCCACCGTCAAGGACAGTTGGGTGGTGCTGCTTAGACTATGTTCGGATGTTTTTGTGAATCTTGGTGTGAGTATGGATGTGATGGTGACAAAGAGGTCATATGAGCTAAGTCCGATGACTTAGCATGGGAATTGAACTAAGTCCGATGACTTAGTGTGATGAATGAACATGAGATGTTCAACCCCTACTTATGATGATATCTTTATCTTGTTCATATGGATATCTGCCTATTGTTGATGCATGCTTACTAGTTACTGGATCATGTCATTGCATTCAAAATTAGCTTTCCGCAAATTACCTACTTAGTGCTATATCATGCATCATTGTTACCTTGTTCCACAACTTGGGTTGCTTGCGAGTACATTCAAAGTACTCATTGGCTTGCCACTGGTTATTTAATTGGTCAGGCATGGAAGAACAGGAGTATGTTGAAGAGTTCGTTGGAGACGAACATGCGAACTAGGATGCTTCCCAGCCAGAATGCATGTAGGTTAAGGCAGATGGCATGGGTTCACGCTTTTGATCATGATTTCCGCTGCTTGTTCTGTTTTAAGAGTTTGGCTCGTGTGGCCCTATCTATGTAAGACTAGACCTTCATGATCTTTTTTTTGTGTAAGAGTTAAATGTGGATGTAAGACTCTTGTTATTCAGTTTCTGTTTGTTCAGTGAGCATTGATCTTTGGGATCACTGTGCACGTACATTCGGTGATCACGACTTATGAGTCGGGGTCCCCATAGAGCTGGTATCAGAGCCATCCTGAATGTAGGAAGCCCTTAGTTAGCATGGACGTTGGTCAGGATAAAACTGTTTTCAAAACTACACCTAGCATTTGTACTTAGGAATTCTACACTATTTACCTCTCCTATTCTTCACACAACACTCTACTGACTCTCCTCCTTTCAAACCTTTGTATATGGCTGTCGTACCCGAAGCCTTCGTGACATCTGGCTTTCCCTTACTCCTTGGGGATAGCCTAGAGAAGTGCCAGTTTCACCAACCACCCATTTTCCTCTACCACGAGGACTGGTTCGATGCCATCATGAAGGAGTACCACGTAAATGTGGTCGTGAAGGCAAATGACTCCCCGACCAATTAGTTCTTTGAAGGACCACGAATGGAGACCATGATACTTGCCGTCGAGATAGCTGCACGCAAGGCACTCCTGCACCTTCGAGACATCATTCTAGAGATGGCTGATGAGCCGGCTACTCGCTACCTTCCCTTTAGGAAGGATCATTTTGGCGAACGTTGGACGCTGATTCCGACCAAGGAGGATGGCACACCACTCAGGTTCCAGACCTACTTCAGCCTCTCTGCGATAGTCTGGTCCATAACCTGATGAAGGAGTCCGTGAAGCTCCGTGAGGAACTTCACCACACCAGAGAGGTACTTCGTCACGCCAAGACGAAGCCAGACAATATCAAGAAGGATAGAGCCCTCGAGTGACGACCAGTTGTGGCTTATCGAGGAGGAGTACCCCCAGCTAGTGATGCACCTATACGTCGTCGTCCCATGAGTGCGAAGGAGTACCCCAAGCTCCTGACCGACCCGCCAGCAAAGCATCATCGGGATGGACCTCCTAGTTCCCCGACCCCTTAGACCAGGAATGATGCCTCTTCGGATGACGAACAGGAGGAAGACCCAGAGGAGCGTGAATACGAGACCGAGCACTCCACCACCTAAGTCTGAGAACCCCTAGGGTAGGATCAGTCATGTATCCCTCATGCGAAGTCGAGTCGATGTAATGGTTCATATGAAACCATGTGTGCTTGTTGTTTGTTTTATTGTTTGTGTTCCGATGCAAGTCGCTCTTTTGCTTCAGGCAACATGTAAGCGACTCCATCGTCTATCTTAATATATGTTGGTCTTTCGAACTTTGTTTTAACACACTTGCACTTGACCAACCCCCTTAAGCGCGCTTTTCCATTATTGCTTTTCCTCTCGTCTATCCCAGTTAATTGACTTGGCTGCTCCAAACAGGATGGTGACTGCTACCCGTAACAGCTCCTTCACCAACCCTGAAGCCGGCAACTCAAGCCACAACAGGGAGCTGGTGGGGCTGCTCTCGCTGGAGGACACTAGGAGCAGCCACAAGGCAACATTCCCCCGCCACCACCTCCATCAGAGAACATGACCATAGCTCAGTTTCTCCAAGTTCTCCGGGAGTAGCACCAAGCCAACAATGCTACTATCCAGCAGCTGGCTCAGGCCCTTGTGAACAACTAGTAGCAAGGCAGGAACGGCAATGGCCGCTCCATGTTGTCTGAGTTCATGAGGAACTCGCCCCCAACCTTCACCGAGACTGCTAAACCATTGGATGCTGATGGCTGGTGTTGGAAATATTCCCTAGAGGTAATAATAAATTGGTTATTATCATATTTCCTTGTTCATGATAATCGTTTATTATCCATGCTATAATTGTATTGATCGGAAACTCAGATACATGTGTGGATACATAGACAACACCATGTCCCTTGTATGCCTCTAATGGACTAGCTCCTTGATCAAACATGGCTATGGTTTCCTAGTCAGGGACATGAGATCTCATTTGATAATGGGATCACATCATTAGGAGAATGATGTGATGGATAAGACCCAAACTATGAACGTAGCATATGATCGTGTCAGTTTATTGGTACCGTTTTCTTCATGTCAAGTATCTGTTCCTATGACCATGAGATCATGCAATTCACAAACACCGGAGAAGTGCCTTGTGTGTATCAAATGTTGTAGTGTAACTGGGTGACTATAAAGGTGCTCTACAGGTATGTCCGAGGGTGTCTTTAAGGTTGGCATGGATCAAGACTGGGATTTGTTACTCCGTGTGACAGAGAGGTATCCTAGGGCCCACTTAGTAATACAACATCACAACAAGCCTTGCAAGCAATGTTACTAAGTGCTAGTCATGGGATCCTATATTAAGGAATGAGTAAAGAGACTTGTCGGTAACGAAGTTGAACTAGATATGGAGATACCGATGATCGAATCTCGGGCACGTAGCATACCGAAGAACAAAGGGAACATCGTACGGGATTAACTGAATCCTTGACACAGAGGTTCGACCGATCAAGATCTCCATAGAATATGTAAGAACCAATATGGGCATGCAGGTCCTGCTATTGGTTATTTACCATAGAGGTGTCTCGGTCATGTCTACATAGTTCTCGAACCCGCAGGGTCTGCACACTTAAGGTTCGGTGACGTTTCGGTAGTATAGAGTTATGTATGGTGGTGAATGAAGGTTGTTCAGAGTCCTGGATGAGATCCGGGGCATCACGAGGAGCTCTGGAATGGTCTGGAGGTAAATATTGATATATATAGGAAGTCCTGTTTTGGTCACCGGAATAGTTTCGGGCTCATCGGTAGTGTACCAGGAGTGCCGGGAGGGTACCGAGGGACCATTGGGAGGGGTATTTAGACCCAAGAGGCTACATAGTCTGTAGGATAAGGAATACCAGCCCTTAGTGGGCTGTCCGATGTCCCATAGAAGGCCCATGCGGCTAGGGAAGAAAACCCAACGTGGAAAGAAGGGAAAAGTGGGAAAATAAGGGAGTCCTAATCCTACTAGGTGTAGAGGAGGAGGACTCGTCCCTCCCACTTTGGCCGAACCTGATTTGGCTCCTTGGGATCCAAGTCTCTTCCCTCCCCTCCTCCTATATATACTATAGGTTTTGAGGGCATCCCTAACCCTAATTGCCACATGCTGCCCTCTTCTTCCTCTAGATCTTTTCACCTCTAGGTCGGTTTTCAACAGTGCTTACGCAAAGCCCTGCTGTAATTGCTCCACCACCATCGCCGCAATGCCGTCGTGCTACTGGAGAACTCGTCTAACTCTCCGCTCCCTCTTGCTGGATCAAGAAGGCAGAGATCGTCATCGAGCTATACGTGTGCTGAAGGCAAAGGTGCCGTCCGTTTGGCGCTAGATCAGAAGGATCGTGGTCATGATCGTGAGACGATTCGTGATTGGATCATGGGACGGATCGTGATGGGATTGCGGGACGGGTCGTGATTGGATCGTGACATGGATCGTGAGATGGATCGTGATGGGATCGCGGGATACTCAGCGATTTGGATCGCGAAGACGTTCGACTACATCAACCGCGTTTCTTAACGCTTCCCGCTTAGCGATCTACAAGGGTATGTAGATCCAGTCTCCCTCTCCTACATGCTTATCACCATGGATAGATCTTGCGTGTGCGTAGGAATTTTTTGTTTCCCGTGCAACGTTCCCAACAGTGGTATCAGAGCTAGGTCTATGTGTAGATGAGATCTTGAGTAGAACACAAAGAGTTTGTGGGCATTGATGCTTAGATTGCTTCCTCCCTTGGTCGTGTTTTGGTCCAGCGGTATTGTGGATTGAAACGGACCGAACCAACCATACTCATATGCTTATGAGGGCCCGGTTCCATCGATTGACGTGTAACTTCATTGCACAAAGATGGCTGGCGGGTGTCTGTTTCTCCTACTTTAGTTGGATAAGATTCGACAAAGGCAGTCCTTGAGAAGGTTGAAAAGAAATTGATGTATCACCGTCGTGGTTTTGCGTAGGTGAGAATTGTTCTTGCTAGATACCCGTAGCAGCCACGTAAAAGTTGCAACAACAATTAGAGGACATCTAACTTGTTTTTGCAGGGTATGTTGTGATGTGATATGGACAATTACATGATGAGATAGATATGATGTATGCGATAATCATGTGATGTATAGAATATCACAACTTGCATGTCGATGAGTACGGCAACCGGCAGGAGCCATAGGTTTGTCTTTAATTATTGTATGACCTGCGTGTCAATCATTAAGCGTTATGTAATGCTTTACTTTATCGCTAAACGGTAACAATAGTAGTATGAGCATGGTGGGCGCGACAACCCCGATGGCGACAAGATGATGGAGATCATGATGATGGAGATCATGGTGTTATGCCGGTGACGATGAAGATCATGTTGGTGCTTTCAAGATGGAGATCAAAAGCGCGACTTCAAGGCCATATCATGTCACTTATGATTTACATGTGATGTTAATCCTTTTATGCACCTTGTTTTGTTTTGGACGATGGTAGCATTATAAGGTGATCCCTCACTAAAATTTCAAGATCAATTGTGTTCTCCCCGAGTGTGCACCATTGCGAAAGTTCGTCGTGTCGAGACACCACGTGATGATCGGGTGCGATAGACTCTACGTTCACATACAACGGGTGCAAGGCAGTGTTGCACATGCAGAACACTCGGGTTAAACTTGACGAGCCTAGCATGTACAGACATGGCATCGGAACACAAGAGACCGAAAGTTCGAACATGAGTCATATAGTAGATATGATCAACATGATGATGTTCACCATTGAAACCACCTCAACTAACATGATGATCGAACTTAAGTTGGTGAATTTGGATCATGTATCACTCGAATGACCGTAGGGATGTAAATTTGAGTCGGAGTTCTTAAGTAATATGATTAATTGAACTCACTATCATGAACATAGTCACTAGTGTCTTTGCAAATTATGTTGTAGATTACTAGCTCGCGATGTAGCTCACTTGAATTTTTATATGTTCCTAGAGGAATAGAGTTGAAAGATGATGGTGGCACTATTGTGGACTGGGTCCGTGATCTGAGGATTGTCCTCATTGCTGCACAGAAATCTTATGTCCTTAATGCACCGCTCGGTGCACCACCCCCTCTACCATCGTCTGTAGATGTTGTGAACATCTGACGGGCACGTTCTGATGACGACTTGATAGTTTAGTGTGGCATGCATTACATCTAAGAATTAAGGCTACAAAAACGTTTGGAACGTCACGGAACATATGAGATGTTCTAAGTGCTGAAATTGGGATCTCATGCTCGTGCCTGTGTTGTGAGATATGAGATCTCCAACAAGATTCTTTGCCTGCAAGATGAAGGAGAATAGCTCAATCATTGGGCATGTGCTCAGATTGTCTGGATACTACAATCGCTTGAATCGAGTGGGATTTGATCTTCCACATAAGATAGTGATTGATATAATTCTCTGAGTCACTATCACTAAGCTACTAGAACTTCGTGATGAACTATAATTATGCCAGGGATGGAAATGATGATCCCTGAGCTGTTCGCGATGTTTGACACCGCGAAGGTGGAAATCAAGAAGGAGCATCAAGTGTTGATGGTTAGTAAAACCACTAGTTTCGAGAAGGGCAAGGGCTAAGAGGGAAACTTCATGGATGGCAAGTCAGTTGTTGCTCCAGTGAAGAAATCCAAAGTTGAACCCAAAACTGAGACTAAGTGCTTCTATTATGAGGAGAACGTTCGCTGAAGCGAACAACCCTAGATACTTGGTAGATAAGAAGGCTGGCAACGTCGACAGAAGTATATTTGATATACGTGTTATTGATGTGTACCTTGCTAGTACTCCTAGTAGCATCTGGGTATTGGATACCGGTTCGGTTGCTAAATGTTAGTAACTCGAAATAAAAGCTACCGAATAAACGGGGGCTAGCTAAGTGTGAGGTGACGATGTGTTGGAATGATTCCAAGGTTGATGTGATCAATGTCGCACGCTCTCTCTACCTTTGAGATTAGTGACAAACCTAAATAAATATTATTTGGTGTTTGCGTTGAGCATGAACGTGATTAGATAGTGTTTATTGCAATACGGTTATTCATTTAAGGTAGAGAATAATGGTTATTCTATTTACATGAATAATACCTTCAATGGTCATGCACCCAATAAGAATGGATTATTGAAATCTCGATCGTAGTAATACACATGTTCATGACATTGATGCCAAAAGATGCAAAGTTAATAATGATAGTACCACATACTTGTGGCACTGCCGCGAAAGGTCATAGTGGTGTAAAGCGCATGAAGAAACTCCATGCTGATGGATCTTTGGACTCACTCGATTTCGAATCAGTTGAGACATGCGTACCATGCCTCTTAGGCAAGATGACTGAGACCTCATTTTCGGTTTGATGGAGCGGGCAAGTGACTTATTGAAAATGATACATGTTGAAGCATGCATTCCAATGAGTGTTTAAGCGCGTGGTGGATATCTTTATTTTCTTACCTTCACTGATAAGTTGAGTAGATATAGTGTATATTTAATTAATGAAACACAAGTCTGAATCGTTTGAAAAGTTCAAGCAAAATCAGAGCGAAGTTTGAGATCATCGTGACAAGAAGGTAAAATGTCTACGATATGATCGTGGAGGTGAATATCTGAGTTACGAATTTGGTATACAACTTAAGACAAAGTGGAAGCCGTTTCACAACTCACGCCACCTGGAACACCATAGTGTGATGGTGTGTCTGAACGTCGTAGTCGTGCTCTATTGTATATGGTGCAAACTAGGATGTCTCTTATCGTTTTACCACTATCATTTTGGGGTTATGTATTAGATACAACATCATTCACTTAAAATAGGGAACCATCTAAATCCATTGACATGACTCCGTATGGTTTGATAAAAACCTAAGTTGTCATTTCTTAATGTTTGGGGTTGCGACGCTTATGTGAAAAAGGTTTTCACCTAATGAGCTCGAACCCAAAGCGGACGAATGCTTCTTCATGGAATACCCTAAGAATAGTTGGGTATACCTTCTATCTCAGATCCGAGTGCAAAGTGTTTGTTGCTATAAACAGGACCTTTCTCGAGAAAGAGTTTCTCTCGAAAGAATTGAGTGGGAGGAAGATAGAACTTGATAAGGTTGTTGAACCTTTGTTTCAACCAGAGAGTAGCGCGGCGAAGAAAGTTGTTTCTATGGAGCCTACGTTAGTAGAAGAGGAAGTTAATGATGATGATCATGAAGCTTCGAATCAAGTTACTATCGAACCTTGTAGGTCCACAAGGACGCATACTGCTCCTAAGTGGTACGACAACCCTGTCTTAGAGGTCATGTTGATGGACAACAATGAGCCTACGAGCTATGAAGAAGCAATGATGGGACCGGATTCGGACAAATGCTTGGAGGCCATGAAATCCGAGAAAGGATCCATGTATGAAAACCAAGTATAGACTTTGAGACTTGCTCGTTGGACGGCAGATCGTCGAGTACAAATGGACCTTTAAGATGAAGACATACACTGATGGTGAATGTCACTATTTGTAAAGCTCGATTTGTCACAAATAAGTTTCTGATAAGTTCAAGGAGTTGACTGCAATGAGACTTTCTCACTTGTAGCAATGCTAAAGTTTATTGGAATTATGTTAGCAGTTGCTGCGTTTTTTAATTATGAAATATGGTAGATGGATATCAAAACATCGTTTCCTTAATGGTTTACTAGAGGAAAATTTGTATGTGATACAACCAGAAGGTTTTGTCAGTCCTAAAGATGCTAAAAGGTGTGCGAGCTCCAGCAATCCTTCTATGGGCTGGAGCAAGCATCTCGGAGTTGGAATATATGCTTTGATGAGGTGATCAATTTTTTGAGTCTATACGAAGTTTATGAGAAACTTGTATTTACAATAAAGTGAGTGGGAGCACTTTAGAATTTTTCATAAGTATATGTGGTTGACATATTCTTCATCGGAAATTATGTAGAATTTCTCGAAAGCATAAAGGGTTTTTTGAAAAGAGTTTTTCAAAGGAAGACCTGGATAAAGCTTTCTAATTATTGAGCATCAAGATCAATAGAGATAGATCAAGATGCTTGATGAGACTTTCAATGAGTACATACCTTGACAAGATTTTGAAAGAGTTCAAAATGGATCAGTCAGAGAAAGAGTTCTTGCCTGATTTGCAAGGTGTGATGATGAGTAAGACTCAAAGCTCGACCACAGCAGAAGAAAGAGAAAGGACAAACGTCGTACCCTATGCTTTAGCCATAGGCTCTATATAGTATGCCATGTTGTGTACCGCACCCGTGTGTGCCTTGCCGTGAGTCCGTCAAGGGGTACAAGAGTTATCTAGGAGTGGATCAGTGGACAGCAGTCAAGATTAATCTTAGTAACTAAAAGACTAAGGAAATGTTTATCGATTATGCAGGTGATAAAGAGTCCGTCGTAAAGAGTTACGCCGATGCAAGCTTTAACACCAATCCGGATGACTCTTAGTAGCAATCCGGATACGTATAGTGGAGAAGCCATTTGGAATAGCTCCAAGTGGAGTGTGGAAGCAGTGTCTACAGTATGACATAGAGATTTGCAAAGTACACAAGGATATGAATGTCGCAGACCCATTGACTAAAAGACCCCTCTCACATGCAAAGCATGATCGAGCCCCAGAACTCATTGGGTGTTAGATTCATAACAAAGCGAATCACATGGTGATGTGAACTAGATTATTGACTCTAGTGCAAGTGGGAGACTTTTGGAAAGATGCCCTGGAGGCAATAATAAATTGGTTATTATCATATTTCCTTGTTCATGATAATCGTTTATTATCCATGCTATAAAATTATTGATCGGAAAATCAGATACATGTGTGGATACATAGACAACACCACGTCACTAGTATGCCTCTAATTGACTAGCTCGTTGATCAAGGATGGCTATGGTTTCCTAGTCATGGAAATGAGATTTCATTTGATAACGGGATTGCATCATTAGGAGAATGATGTGATGGACAAAACCCAAACTATGAACGTAGCATATGATCGTGTTAGTTTATTGCTACTGTTTTCTGCATGTCAAGTATCTGTTCCTATGACCATGAGATCATGCAACTCACTGACACCGAAGGAGTGCCTTGTGTGTATCAAACGTCGCAACATAACTGGGTGACTATAAAGGTGCTCTACAGGTATCTCCGAGGGTGTCTGTTGGGTTGGCATGGATCAAGACTGGGATTTGTTACTCCGTGTGACAGAGAGGTATCTTAGGGCCCACTCGGTAATACAACATCACAACAAGCCTTGCAAGCAATGTGACTAAGCGTTAGTAACGGGATCTTGTATTACGGAATGAGTAAAGAGACTTGCCGGTAACGAGGTTGAACTAGGTATGGAGATACCGACGGTCGAATCTCACGCAAGTAACATATAGAAGAACAAAGGGAACAACATACGAGATTAACTGAATCCTTGACATAGAGGTTCGACCAATAAAGATCTTTGTAGAATATGTAGGAACCAATATGGGCATCCAGGTCCCACTATTGGTTATTGACCGTAGAGGTGTCTCGATCATGTCTACATAGTTCTTGAACCCGCAGGGTCCGCACACTTAAGGTTCAGTGATGTTTCGTTAGTATAGAGTTATGTATGGTGGTGACCGAAGGTTGTTCGGACTCCCGGATGAGATCTCGGACATCACTAGGACCTCCAAAATGGTCTAGAGGTAAAGATTGATACATAAGAAGTCCTGTTTTGGTCACCGGAAAAGTTTCGGGCTCATCGGTAGTGTACTGGGAGTGCCGGGAGGGTACCGGGGGACCATTGGGAGGGCTATTTCGACCCAAGAGGCTACATGAGCTTTGGGAGAAGGAATACCAGCCCTTAATTGTCTGGCCTAAGTCCCACAGAAGGCCATTGCGGCTAGGGAATAAAACCCAAGGTGGAAAGAAGGCAAAAGTGGGAAAATAAGGAAGGAGTCCTAATCCTACTAGGAGTAGAGGAGGAGGACTCCTCCCTCCCACTTCAGCCGAACTAGATTTGGCTCCTTGGGAGCCAAGTATCCTCCCTCCCCTCCTCCTATATATACTAGAGGTTTTGAGGGCAGCCCTAACCCTAATTGCCACATGTTGCCCTCCTCTTCCTCTAGATCGTTTTCTCCTCTAGATCGGTTTTTAGCAATGCTTAGGCGAAGCCCTGCTGGAATTGCTCCACCACCATCGCCGCAATGCCGTCGCGCTTCCGGAGAACTCGTCTACCTATCCGCCCCGCTTCCTGGATCAAGAAGGCGGAGATCGTCATCAAGTTGTACGTGTGCTGAACGCGGAGGTGACATCCGTTCGGGACTAGATCGGAAGGATCGTGATCAAGATCGCGAGACGATTCGTGATTGGATCGTTGGACGGATCGTGATGGGATCGCAGGACGGATCATGATTGGATTGCGAGATGGATCGTGATGCGATCGTGGGACACTCAGCAAGTTGGATCGTGAAGATGTTTGACTACATCAACCGCGTTTGTTACCTCTTCCCGCTTAGCGATCTACAAGGGTATGTAGATCCACTCTCCCTCTCGTAGTTGCTTATCACCATGGATAGATCTTGCGAGTGCATAGGAATTTTTTTGTTTCCCATGCAACGTTCCCCAACAACTGGATCCGCACCATTGAGGACCTCTTTGCACTGGTCAATTGCAATGAGGATCGTGAGAAGGTGCTTTATGCCTCTCACTCCCTCGGAGGTACCTTCCGAGCTTGGTGGGATGGATTCAAGGTCATGCAAGTTGAGCGTGTGATCACTTGTAATGACTTCAAGGAAGGATTCCACACTGCCACATTCCTTCTGGGGTCATGGCTATCAAGAAGAGAGAATTCCGAGTGCTGAAGGAAGGAAGCAGCTCTGTCAAGGAGTACCTGCAGAAGTTCAACCTGCTGTCAAGGTAAGCACTTGAAGATGTTAGCATAGAGGCTGCCAAGAAGGAGCGATTCATGGAAGGTCTTCAATAGGCCCTGCAGTATCAGCTCATCGTCTGTGACTATCGCACCTTGTTCGACTTGGTGAACAAGGCCCTCATGCTGGAAGACAAGTATCGTGCCATAGACGAAACTCGCAAGCGCAAGATGATCAGCAAGGGTAGATCAAGCAACCAGAAGCCTCGCCCCTGGCAACTAGCCCCAGCCAAGCCAACCTATCAGCCGCAGCAGGCTAGACCTCCTGCGCCTCGTCCGAGCTACCAACCTTAGCAGTATGCCAATCCTAGGCCAGCCTACAACAACAACCCCAATAACAACAACGGTGGTAGAAACTTAAAAAACAACCCTCGGCAAGTCACTTGCATTGGATGTGGTCAGTCCGGACACATCTCTAAGCTTTGCCCCAACAGGAAGCTAGATGCCCCCCGCCCCAATGCGCCAAACCAAGGTCAAGCCCATGGAGCACCACCAAGAAACCACGCTCCCCGCAACCAGCCCAACAATGGCAAGGGTCGTGTGAATCATGTCACCGTAGAGGAAGCCGAGGAAGACCCGGACGTCATACTGGGTACGTTCCTCGTCAACTCAACCCCAGCAACAGTATTGTTTGATTGTGGAGCTTCACATTCTTTTGCCACCCAAAAGTTTGTGTTATAGAGTGGCATGAAACCTACACCCTTGGGTAGTCGTATGTTGATACAAATCCCGGGATTAGTTATGAAGTCTGGAATAGGTTGTAAGGAAGTGACGATTGACATCAACGGGGTAGACTTCCTAGCAGACCTCATAGTTCTGGATTCACCCAGCTTGGATGTCATCCTTGGCATGTATTGGTTAACCAAGCAACAAGGCATGTTAGACTGTGCCAAGAGGATGGTTACCATGACCAATAGCCAAGGAGTGGAAGTCAAGTATGTTCCCAACCCTGCCTCCACTCAAGCCCCTTAGGTTAACTGCCTATTGAGAGTTGAGTTGGATCAAGTGCTAGTGGTATGTGAATAATCGGATGTGTTTCCTGACGAGTTGCCCGGAATGCTTCCTAACCACGACATTGAGTTCATCGTTGAGCTTATGCCTAGATCAAGGCCCGTCTATAAGAAGGCCTACAGGATGGGATATGAAGAGTTGGCTGAATTGAAGAAGCAACTGGCAGAGCAGCTCAGAAAAGGATTTATTCGCCCTAGTGCCTCTCCTTGGGGATCGCCTATTCTATTTGTGTCAAAGAGGAACGAAACTATCAGACTCTGTGTCGATTACCATTCTCTCAATGAAGTCATGATAAAGAACAAGTACCCACTCCCCAAGATTGAAGACATGTTTGATCAGTTGAATGGAGCCAAGGTGTTCTCCAAGATCGACCTCAGGTTTGGATACTATCAGGTGAAGATCAGACCTCGGGACGTTCCGAAGACAGCATTTGTAACTTGGTATGGCCTATATGAATACATGGTCATGTCCTTCGGATTAACTAATGCCCCTGCCTACTTCATGTACCTCATGAATAAGGTCTTCATGGAGTACTTGGACAAGTTCGTTGTTGTCTTCATTGATGACATACTCGTCTTCTCCAAGTCCGAAGAAGAACATGAGGAACACTTGAGATTGGTCCTCGAGAAGCTTCGAGAGCACCAGCTTTATGCCAAGTTCAGCAAGTGTGAATTTTGGCTGCATGAAGTTATATTCTTGGGTCATGTGTTGACTGGAGAAGGACTATCAGTGGATCCTGCCAAGATTGAAGCCATGACTGAGTGGCAAACCCCAACCACCGTGAAGGAAGTCAGGAGCTTCCTCGGTCACGTGGGATATTACCGCAAGTTCGTGGAAGGGTTATCAAGCATTGCCCGACCCATGACCCGGCTTATGAAGAAGGATAAGAAGTTCGAGTGGACATCTAAGTGCGAGGAAAGCATCCAGGAACTCAAGAAGAGATTGACCACAGCCCCAGTTTTGGCCACCCCCGATATTCACAAGGAGTTTGTGATATATTATGACGCATCAAGAACCAGGCTTGGAGGTGTTCTGATGCAAGAAGGCAAAGTTGTAGCATACCTATCCAGACAGCTACGACCTCATGAAGAGAACTACACAACTCATGATCTTGAGTTGGAAGTCGTGGTTCATGCCTTGAAGACATGGCGACATTACCTTCTGGGGAAGCGATGTGAGATATTCACAGACCACAAGAGTTTGAAGTATATCTTCACTCAAAGGGAATTGAACATGAGGCAGCGAAGATGGTTGGAATCGATCAAGGATTATGACCTCAATGTTCAGTACCACCCCGGAAAGGGCAACGTGGTAGCAGACGTCTTAAGTAGAAATGCTTGTTCCTTGAATGCTATGATTAAGGAAAGGCTACCCGCCTTGTATGAAGAACTTGAAAGCTTCGGCTTGGAACTGGT
This sequence comes from Hordeum marinum, assembly GCA_022496015.1. NCBI lineage: Eukaryota > Viridiplantae > Streptophyta > Magnoliopsida > Poales > Poaceae > Hordeum > Hordeum marinum. The sequence goes on along the minus strand of CM039675.1, from coordinate 391,230,198 downwards.
CGCACCCGGATTCCTCGCCAACCTCGAAGCAAGGCCTACCTTGATGGATGATATCAAAGAAGCCTAGAAGGGACATGAGAGCATTGAAGGCATCAATAGGAAAATAAAGGCAGACAAGGCCCCAGGATTCTCGGTGGATGAACAAGGAGTTGTATGGTTCAGGAATCGCATTTGCTTACCCAACAAGGAGGAGCTCAAGAACCTAATCTTGCAAGAAGCTCATGACACTCCATACTCCGTCCACCCTGGAGGAACCAAGATGTATCAAGAACTCAAGGCAAGATTCTGGTGGCATGGTATGAAACAGAAGATAGGCACCATTGTCGCCAAGTGTGACATATGCTAGAGGATCAAAGCTGAGCATTAGCGACCCGCGGGACTATTGCAACCTCTCAAAGTGCCTGAATGGAAGTGGGATAAAGTCGGGATGGATTTCATCACCGGATTACCCAGGTCAAGTAAAGGACATGATTCAATTTGGGTCATCGTCGACCACCTGACCAAGGTAGCCCACTTCATTCCCGTCAGGACCACCTATGATGGAAGCCAGCTCGTGAACCTCTACGTCAACAGCATCGTGAGTCTTCACAGAGTTCCAAAGGAGATCATGTCGGATCGAGGAACCCGATTCACCTCAAGATTCTAGAAGAAGTTTCAAGAAGCCATGGGAACTAAGCTCTCCTTCAGCACTGCCTTTCACCCCAGACCGGTGGGCAATTGAACGAGTAAATCAGATACTCGAAGATATGCTCCATGCTTGTGTTTTGGCATATGAAGCCAAGTGGGAAGATTGCCTACCATTCGCCGAGTTCTCCTACAACAACAGCTATCAGTCGAATCTTCAGATGGCACCATTTGAGGTGTTGTATGAATGCAAGTGTCGTACTCCTCTCAACTGGTCAGAGACAGGAGAAGGATTAGTTTTCGGACCAGACATCCTACGTGAGGCAGAAGAACAAGTACAACTCATCTGAGAACGCCTGGAGACTAACAAATCAAGACAGAAGAGTTGCGCCGACTCTCACCGCCGAAATCTGAGCTTCAACAACGGAGATCACGTCTATCTTCGAGTCACACCTCTTAAAGGAACCAAGCATTTCCATGTCAAAGGGAAGCTTGCACCTAGATACATCGGCCCCTTCAAGGTCACCGCAAGATGAGGAGAAGTTGCCAACTAGCTAGATTTACGTTTAGAGCTATCGGATGTGCACAGTGTCTTTGACGTGTCACAACTCCGGAACTGTCTGCAGGTTCCCAACCGCCCCGACCTCTACAAGGACATCGACCATCAAGCTATCGATCTTCAGCCCGACCTCACCTATCGTGAGAGGCCGGTTCGCATTTTGGATGAAGCCGAGCGCTGCACCCGAAGCCGCACCATCAAATACTTCAAGGTCCAGTGCAGCAACCACACTGAAGCTGAAGCAACCTGGGAGCGTGCAGACTATCTTAGATCTGAGTTCCCTTATCTTTTCAACGCTTAGCCTAGGAATTTCGGGGACGAGATTCTTGTAAGGGGGGAGGTCTGTCACACCCTGTATTTGTATCACCTTGTCTTGTCTGGATTTATAAATTTTGGAGCCAACTAAAACTTTTTCAAAGTGCTTGTGCTTGTTTGAAATCATGTTTGCTTGCTTGATGATTGTGGTATATGGCACTCCTAGATTCTATTCCACTTCATATTCATCTTCCTTGTCCCAAACCTCTTACCCAATGATCATGCCATGTGAATAGTGCCCAAAACTATTTTTATCAATAAAAAATTTAACCAAAAAATGATTTATTCAAATTAGGTTGTCAAAAAAAACTTGAGATGAGGTTTGCACTCCAAGTCGTCAAATTGGGTTGATTCTTCTTCCCCAAAGGTTTTACTTCAAACCTAATATGTATAATATTTTCCAAAACCACCAAATCTTAATTTTAAAGATTATTCTCATATTTTATTTAAAGGCTTTTTCTTAAGGCCAGAAATGGTTTTTCTTAGGGAAAAATTATTTAAATGCTTTGCAAATATTTGAGAAAATTTAGGGAAACTCAGTGGACATATATTTTCCATATATATGAGTTTCAACACAAGGGCATGTTCAAATCATGGGAAAAACCCCTCAAAACTCCTTTTGTTCAAATCAAGCTTTTGGAATATTTCTATAAGAAATATTCTCAAAAAATTCTAGGAAAATTCCAGCAAGTCAACACTATCATAAGTGATGATCTTGCAAAGTTTAATCTCAATCCAAGTTGATTTGGTTCATCAAACCATCCCAAAACCCTTCCTGTTAAGATTCAAATTTGAGCAAATTCACATTGGGATGTTTCTCCCCTTGGCCTCAAACTTTTTGGACATGTTCTAATCACCAAATTATGGTGCCACACTAGGTGGTTCATCAAGGGTTAAAGCCTAGCATCACTAGATCTATAGAAACCTGATTCTATTAGTTTCTAGGGTTTACCAAGTTTCCATTGTCAAATTTTTCCCCCTTGGGCTCAAACTTGGTGAATCATCTCATTTTTACCTAGCATTTGACCCTGTTAAATATCTCAGTAAGTTGGTAGAATTTTCTTGCCCAAAACCCTATCAAACACCTTCTGGTAAAATAGTAAAGTTACTATTTCTACCCTTTCCTCTTTTACCCTTGCCCCCAAATTTTTACCACACCTCCTGGCAATGCCCAAGCAACCTCAGTAAGAATCCCAAGTCACCAAGCCATTGGAAGGTGGGAAAACCCCCCATTTACCCCCTGGTAACATCTTTTTCTACCTTTTCTTCTACCCTAAGGCACCTCCAGATGCCTCCCTAGCCTCTATGCATTGTTTAAACCCCCCTAAATCTCCAGGACACCAGTGGACACGCCCAAAGTGCCAAATGCATGCCTTGGCATGCAGAGCTCATGCTCTGGAGCGTGCTACAGTGCGCACCCGCACTGTAGCCGCTGCCCAACGAGCGCTCCCGACAGCCTCGAGCCCCCCATCCTGTCCCCCTGTCCCCCTCGACGTCCGCAATACTCCGTGTGGTCGGCCCCCTCCTCCCTCTCTCTCCGGCGACTCCCGCGCGTGCGCCCGGCGCCGCGCGGCTCGGTCAACTAGGGAGCTCGCACGCACGCCCTCTCCCGCTTTCTCTCTCTTTCCCTGGACGAAGACCGCGTCCACAAACCCCCCTGACACGGCCTAGCCCGCCCTCGTGGCCCGTGGCGATGCCCTGGTCCTCACCGGCGCATCGTGTCCACGGTGAGCCGGCGAACCCCTATCTAAGCGCCCCCCTCAAGCTCCTGCCCCTCTCTCCTTGCTCTCTCCTCCCCTATGAAACTCCACGGTGCCCAGACCCTTCGCCCTCGTGGACGGGAACCCCCTGAGCACGTCGGTGCCCTCCGCCTAGAAAGCCGTGGATGGAGACTCCGTCGGTGAGCTCCCTCTCCTTCCAATCGCGAGGAGAGGGATGACAGGTGGGGCCCACCTGTCATCCCCTCGCCCACTCCTCACTCGCTGGCAAAGAGGGCCCGCGGGCAGGTTTAAAATTAAACCTGCCGCGCGCGGCGCCTCAGCCTGGGCCGGATCTCCCCTTGGGCCGGCTCGGCTCCGGTACTATGGCCCGAGAGGGCACAGTACCCCTTTATTTTTATTTTTCTGTTTAAACTTCCAAAAAATTCCACAGATTTGTATATTCATCTAAATCAAAATATTCTTCCACCTTAAAGCTTGAAATATTCCCTAGAATTTATTAGTACCACTTGTAAAAATATTTGAAAACATTTTTAGTACTATTTTAATTTAAAAAACCCATTTAGAATTATAAGCTCATGTTTTAAATAGTTTTAAAAATCTTTTTAAGTTCAAAAATCTAGAGAAATATTTTTAGTATAGCTTGTGGTATTTATCAGAGTAGGGTAGCATTTTTGATAGTAGTTTATGTGCTCAATTTTCGTATGTTGCTTATTTTTATCGCTTTTATTTCCGACGATAGATTCCGTGGTTGACGAAGAAGTTGGACCCGGAGACTTCGAAGACCCCAGAGACTTTGTTGAGCCAGGCAAGCAGCCCTTTGACCATGTTAAGAAACTTTTCATGCATGACATATAGCACTTGTTTCGATGAATGATCATGATGTGGTGTACCCCCTTCGGTGGGTTGCCTCCGATACATTTTGCCATTGAACTTGCATCAAGCATGACCCTACCACCTTATGAGGGTTATGCGGGTGGGTGTAGATAGGATGCTAATAGATGCTACACAAATGGTTCGGGTTTATGCATGGTGATGGGAACACAAATGATTTCAAAGACTTTTTCGAAAACCCCGCCGGGTGCCACTAATGCCCGAGGGAGATGATGATGAGATGGGTGACTACTTGAGAAAGAAGTGGTGTGCCGGAATAAGTTGAGGGTGTGTTTTTGAAAAACGGATTAGATTTAAGATTTGCCGACCGTCCCAACCTTACATGCGCAACCATGATACCCCTTATGGGACGGGGCTTTGTTGATTACTATGGTTGGTGCTATCAAGGAGCCCGCATTACTAGTGGCAAGAGTGAAGTGCTCACTCTTGAGCCGGGGTCGTCCCAGAGTGGAAGGTCATGCACTGTCTTTACAAGCACTGGGCACACCGTTGCGTGCCCTCATGGATAATATGAGTGATGTATGTCAAGAGGGATGGCACCAATGAGTGGACTCTTTGTTTAGCATCACCATGGGAAAGGCATTGTTCGGGTGCTTACCTCGGGTATGTTATATACCGCGAGTCGTGGATGACACGGAAACTCCCCAAGTCTTGTGGGTAAAGTGTGCAACCTCTACAGAGTGTAAAACTATCTGAATAGTCATGTCCACGGTCAAGGATAGTTTAGTGATGCTGCTTAGACTATGTCCAGATGTTTTCGTGAATCTTGGTGTGAGTATGGATGTGATGGTGACAAAGAGGTCATATGAGCTAAGTCCGATGACTTAGCATGGGAATTGAACTAAGTCTGATGACTTAGTGTGATGAATGAACATGAGATGTTCAACACTACTTATGATGATATCTGTATCTTGGTCATATGGATATCTGCCTATTGTTGATGCATGCTTACTAGTTACTCGATCATGTCATTGCATTCAAAATTAGCTTTCCGCAAATTACCTACTTAGTGCTATATCATGCATCATTGTTACCTTGTTCCACAACTTGGGTTGCTTGCGAGTACATTCAAAGTACTCATTGGCTTGCCACTGGTTATTTAATTGGCCGGGCATGGAAGAACAGGAGTGTCTTGAAGAGTTCGTTGGAGACGAACATGCGAACTAGGACGCTTCCTAGTCAGAATGCCTGTAGGTTATGGTAGATGGCATGGGTTCACGCTTTCGATCAAGATTTCCGTTGCTTGTTCTATTTTAAGTGTTTGGCCCGTGTGGCCCTATCTATGTAATACTAGATCTTCATGGTCTTTTTTTGTGTAAGACGCTAAATGTGGATGTAAGACTCTATTTAGTTTTTGTGTGTTTAGTGAGCATTGATCTCTAGGATCACTATCCATGTACATTCGGTGATCACGACTTATGAGTCGGGGTCCCCACATCACCCGACCACTATCCGTCATGGGGGTTCGGCGGCCCTCGTCCTAGACCCCATTATAGATGGATATCGCTGCACAAAAGTCCTAGTGGACAGAGGAAGTAGCCTTAACCTGATTTACTCGGACACGGTGAAAAAGATGGGCATGGATCCATCAAGGATCAAACCCAGTAACACTACCTTTAAAGGAGTGATCCTAGGTGTCGAGGCCCGATGCACAGGCTCCATAACCCTAGAAGTTGTATTTGGCTCGCCCGATAACTTTCGCAGCAAAGACTTGATCTTTGACATTGTGCCCTTCCGCAGTGGCTATCACGCCCTGCTCTTCCGAACAACATTCGCCCGCTTCAACACTGTCCCACATTATGCATACCTAAGGTTCAAGATGCCCGGCCCCATGGGGGTCATTAATGTTAACGGAAACACGGAGCGCTCTCTACGAACTGAGGAACATGTGCTAGCCCTAGCGGCCGAATTTGATCACAAAGGTGTTTGGCAAGCCCCAATATCTTTCGTCAAGGCACACAATGTTGGGAAACGAGCTCGACTTTGGTATGAACTCTTAGAACCTCCCCCTCCGCTTAAATAGGGACTCGCCTCCCATCGCACATCCCTAGGACCAGCAAAGCGCATGCCAAGGAGGCACAACTTTGCACTTAAAATTCCATGGGTAGCAATGGGGAAACAAAGGTGGATGTCCGATTGGACCGAACCACTACCATTAACGTGTCTTCAGACACAATGAAGGGACCATTCAAAGGCCCACCAATGGAGTTAATCTCAACCACAATTCGGCGACTTCTCAAGACCTTGTTTGCATGATCCGTTCGCTGAATAGTACCACCCGTCGAGGTGCACCACTCCGAGTAATAAGATTTGTTGAGAAAAAATATAGCATCATTTTACATGCTTGTCTTGTTGTGCTTTTTGGCACATATTTTCCTTTTCTCCCTCTCCTCGCGAAACAGTTCGGTATGTTATGACACAACCGGGTAATACTCTGGGGGCTCGAGCTTAGAAACAAATCGCCTTACATACAACTTATTATGTGTTCGGCGTCTCGGAGTTCACTATATATGCATTGGTTCCGAACTATGTCTTGTGTCAATAGTTGGGTTGCCTGGCTCCTGTGCTTGCCCCTTTACATTCTGCTCGTTCGGCTAAAAGGGCAAAGGGAGAACCCATGCGATTGTGTTTCCGGATAGTCTGGTCAGGCACCTCAGGGGAGAAAGCCGAAAAGTGATTGTCATAGTATGTGAGAGTCGGTCTATGAATCCGAGCTTAAAGTGTTATACTTAAATCCTCGTCAAAGGATATTCCGCATCGTGCGAGGGGTTTGCTCTCCATGCAAACCATGTGATGTTGGCCTTAGCCGCGGTTCATCCGAACATCACAACACTCCAGGGGCTAGTCTTTAGCCCCCCACTGTCCTTTTCGCGCCCCTACGGATAGGTGAAAGAAATAAAGCACTATAGTATGATTGCCTAGTCCACCGCACTCTACCGCCTTTGGGTTCCGATCACTCGGCTAAGGGACATAGTGCATTGGCAGAGACACCCCATGTAGTATCTACATGGGGGCTGAAGCCGACGACTCGCATCTTTCAGTTTTAAACGGCCATACAGGAGTTATAAAGGAATGCAAAAACATTAAACGCATAATAACTTATAACATTAAAACTTCAAAGTGTCTTCAGGCGCATTACAACCTATTCAAACATATTATCGCCCGAACACTGTGACGCTATCACCCGAGCACCTTCCATTACTCCGGCGAAGCACTGCTTGGGGCGTCTATGTTCCGTCCCGGGAGGCGGCAGGGTGGTGGCTACCTTCATTGGATCTAGTCCTGGCCAGTGCACCTTGGCCTTAGAAAGGGTCATCCAGACTCCCTCGATGTAGGAGGAGTGCTTCACACTCTCGAGGTTGGGCAAAGCGGCGATTAGCTTCTGCACCAGGACAAGTAGCTGCCTAGCAGCGGCTCGTCGGGCCAAAAGCGGACGCAGAGGTCCTTCATGGCCGGCTCCACCATCTGGTGCAGCTCCATCAGCTGCTTCAGTTGCTCAACAAGAAGAGGAGAGCTCTTGGGGGCTCCGAACTACGCCCAGAACAGACGACCTTCGTCTCCTTATTCCCTCGATGCGTACAACTGATTGGCGTCTGCTACGCTCTTCTGGAGGTCGGAGAAAGCGCCTGAGGGACGCCACACCTGGGTAAGCAATTTGAACTTGCTATCCACGAAGACACACTGCAGTAAGTACGGATTACCACCCGTTATGTCCTTCGCTTGGAGGACCTCCTCCTCGAAGAACCATCTATCCACCCGCTCCTTTTGGAGATCGGCTTTTAGGGTGGATAGTTCGCCTGTGTGCTCCTTGCCCTCTTGCTCAAGGACCTCGCAATTCTGGTTGGCTCGTTGAGCTCCTACTAGATCTCCTGCACCGGCACCTCGTGTTTGTCGCTGGTGTCCCTCAAAGCCGAAAGCACTGTGGTTGCTTGTCCGACCGCCGCCCTCTCAATCGTCGACTCATCCTTGGCCTCACGCAGCTCGGCTTTGAGCTGTTCCACCTCCTTCGCCAAGGCTGTTTGATCATTAACACTATGAAAACTGCATGGGCAGTATTCCAACAAATGGTTCCAGATGTGGATTTGGACTTACCTTGTGCCTCGTCGAATCTTTTGTTAAGAGCATCAATATTGTCTTCGGAGCTTTTGAGCTTCCGATTCAGCTCGTCCAGCTCGGCGCCATTCATTGCCACCTCCGATGACGAAGCCTGCAATATACAAATCCTTGTCAGCATACATGGGATCAATACTTCCGAACTATTGTGAGTCTGATGACATGTCTGGTCCTCTTAGGGGTTATTAGAACGTTCTCAACACACATCTTTGTATGTAGTTCGAAAATGGATCTATGATGGACCCATAGGTAAGTTTTCTCAAACTTACCTAGGACTCGGGGTTGCCATGTATACAATCATAAAAATAAATAAGCATTATTGCAAATAAGATTGTTGCGTGGCTTACTTGAAAGCCCGTCGGCAGACCCTTGAAGGCCTCCTTGAGTCCGTTGTCGAAGGACTGAATGCTCTGCAATGGGTGTGGTGCTCTTCAGCGATGGAGGAGCTTGATAAAGCCTCCTCCATGACTGGCCACCCATTGGGCGGTGGCACCGATGGTGATCGGATAACCCGATCACCAACCGGGATTTGAACCATAAAGCCTTGGCCATGATGTCATCTCCCCCGCCGCCAATGCCCAGTTCCATAGGTGCATGCTGGGATGACACCTCTGCGGTGTCCTTCGCGGCGCCCGAAGTGGTGAGATGCAATTTATTCCCGCTCTCCGCTAGTTCGGTGGGCGGGGTCTCCCCGTCTGAGACTTGGTCGGTGGGGAGTACGCACGAGGGGCTGCAAAGTCAATGAATGCTCACATGTTATTAAACTATAAACTTATTAATGATAACTGAAGGAGTCTTCGGATTCTCACCTTCGAGCAGGGGGCTTGACCCTTAGGGTCCTTTGTGGAACCCTCTCAAAGTCATCAGACTTGGTATTCAAGTCCGAACTATTGTCGGAGAAGATTACCTGTGACCGACACGCTCTCTTAGGGGTAGGAGGGGGTACCACCTCCGCGGCGTTCGATGACACCGCTCTCTTTCTTGCAAGGGGGAATCACCCTTCCCCTCATCTTCATCCTCTTCCTCATGATCCTCTTGATTCGAGGAGGTATGGGTTTCTTCGAACGCAGGCTCTGGCTGGTCCCTGATGCGCGGGAGTTCTCAACCTGGTTTCTTCTTCTGTTTCTTCGTAGGCGCCTAGTAAGATGCCTCCACGAGCATCTCAGACCTCGGGTCTTCGGGCTGAGGCGTTGGGCAGCCTATGCCCGTGGCTTTGCTCAGCCATTTCTGCGAAGTGATTGGAAAAGATATTATAGATCTTCTCTATGAAGGACAGAGCCGATCAAGCAAAATTATACCGTACCTTGGAAGCCGTCTTGGCGGCATGCAGACCCCGATCTTCCTCTTCGGATGGCCAATCCTCTTGCGACATGAAAAGCACCTTCCATAGCTTCTCTCGCGTAGTGCGGAAAAGGTGCAGGATTGTGGGTGCATCATCGAGTTGACGAGCCCATAGGGGAGTATCCCGGCGCTGGCAGGGGAGGATGCGCCGCCAGAGTATGACCTGGACCATGTTGGTCAGCGCAATATCATTGTCAATCATAGAGCCGATGCGCTTCTGCAGGTCGCTCACTTCCTTGTTCGGTCTCCAGCTAAGTCCCTTATGGAGCCCTGAAGTTAATCTGGTGGGGGGACTAGATCTGAATCCGGCGGGGGCAATCTGGCCTTCCTCTTGCGGCTTAGTGATGTAAAACCAGTCCATCTACCATACTTTGATGGTGTCGATGAAGGTGCCGGAGGGCCATACAATGCGGGCGAGCTTGCCGATAATAGCACCACCGCAGTCTGTGTGTTTGCTGCCAACGCACTTCGGCTTCACGTTGAACACTTTGAGCTAGAGCCCAAAGTGTGGCTCGACCCGCAGGAATGCCTCGCAAATGAGGATGAAAGCCGATATATGCATGAAGGAGTTCAGCAGGAGGTCGTGGAAGTCAAGGCCATAGAAAAACATAAGCCCCTTACGAAGAGGTGGAGCGAGAAGCTCAGCCACCAGATTAAGTGGGGGGAGAAAGACGACCCATTCCCCTGGCTTGGGAGTGGGGATCACTTGACCCGTCTCCGGCCCGTGGTGAGGAATGTTTGCGAGGAGGTAGTCGGCCTTCTTGAGGTCTTGGATGTCCCGATCGGTGACCATGGAGGCCTCCCACTTGCCATTGGAGCCCACCATGGAAGAGCTCGAAGGGGGCAGGATGGAAAACCTAGATCTGCGCTTCAGAGACTAGGAGGAATGAGGAAGCAGAGGAGGTGAATGAGAGGTGTGGTTAGGCCCTGGGGTTTTCTTTCCCTTTTATGAGGCTTATTGTTATGTGGCCTCCCTCTGTTGCGTCATGGATCCCTTTGCTTCCCATGACGTACGTGCCATTGCACATGCATGATTAAATATATCCCATATAAAACGGGGCATGATCTATGCATTGATATATCCTGTTGATTGACACAGCCTCGAACCGCGAATCGAGTTTTTGCAACTGGCCTAGCGGTCGTGGTGGGGCGTGACCTTTCGTCAGAAAGGTCGTCAGGGAACATTATTTTACCCCTTGACGTTTGGCCTTCGGGGCCGACCTATTCACAATGTTCGGACACGCCATTATTCGGAAGGCTACTTGTCATCGGAGGCCGAACTAAATTCAGCGGGAAGAACTCACCTCGCAAGCTGAAGACTCTGATCGAACGAAGCAATTGAAGCAAAAGACACTTGGCGTTGGAGCCAAGTTTGGGGGCTACTGAGGGAGTCCTGGATTAAGGGGTCCTCGGTGGGCCGACCTATTTCTATGGGACAGACTATATGGGCCACTTACCGAACACAAGATGAATTGAAGGCTCTATATCCAAGACGGAAGCTTCGGGGAGCATGACTTGTACTCGACGTTTGATGTAGCAAATAGGCATGTTTATCTCTTTGGCATGTAACCGACCATGTGTAAACCCTAGATATCCTCGGTGTCTATATAAGCTAGAGGGTTTTAGGTTGTAGACAGAGAAAAATTCACTAGGGTTAGCTACTCAATCTCGAGGTAGATCAACTCTGTAACCCCCATATCATCAATACAACCAAGCATGACGCAGGGTATTGCCTCCATAGGAGGGCCTAAACTCGGGTAAATCTGTGTCCCTTTCGTCTCCTGTTACCATTGGTTCTAGTCTCATAGTCCGGGACCCCCTACCCGAGATCCGCCGGTTTTGAAACCGACAGCAGCAGCCAGACCCACCCCGGAGGGATCGGACTCCGCCATGGCACCTTGTGACACCACCTGGCCATTATTCTAACCCGGTGGAGAACACGGCAGCGGCTGCTGCCAGGCTCGATGCACTCCCCTTCGCCGAAGGGATGCCGTTTGCTGAGGAGGCGCGGAACGCCATTAATTTGCTACATACGGTGGTGGCTCGACACGAAAAGTACACATACAGCCAAAGTCGTGTACACTCTACGCCCATCCCAAGCCGTCGATACAGGCGGCGCATAGAGTCGTCGGTGGTTTCCAATAGTGAATGAAGATGCAACCCACCCAATGATAACTCACCTCAGATTAATGCTTAGGAGATCATAGATAGGGGCCGGGCTCAGCGGGGGCCAACACCGATGACAGATTACCCGGTAATCCTTGAGTTGGCTCCAATAACCCCTTCCGCCTCAGTGGGGGATGGCGCCTCGCCCAGGGGGGTTGGGGTGGCTTGCCTGACAGCGGCTCTACGGAACGAACATTTCCCAAGGACTTTAAGGGGCCGCGTAAGGTGCCTAATTATACGGTTGATTTACCCCGTGAGGCTTGGGTTAAAAGTTATGAGCTCGCCATGGAGATGTTGGACGTCAGTGAGGCTATTTGTGCAAAGTACTTCATCATGATGTTAGAAGGGCCGGATCGCATGTGGTTGAAGGGTTTGCCTCCTAATACCGTCACATCTTGGGCCGAGTTGAAGGCACGCTTTATCAAGAATTTCCGAGGAACATGTAAGCAGCCTATGACAATTGTGGATCTTAACCATTGTGTGCAGCATGAGGATGAGTCGGCCCATCATTGGGTCTGGCAGGTTTCGACGGTTATCCACCCATATGAGAACACCTCTGCGTCCCAGGTGATTCTGATTTTAGAGAAAAACTGTCACATTTTACCCCTTAAGCAGAAGCTCGGGCGACTGAAGCGTTCTTGTCAAGACATGGGTGAGCTCATGATGGCGCTCACGAAGTATCCAGATTCAGATACTACTAAGGATCTGGGCTCCGATGATGAGAGGTAAGCTAAGGGTAAGAAGAATAACAATGGCAAGAGTCAACAGCAGAACGGAGCTAGAAATAGCAACCCGGGCAAGAGAAAGAACCCGGACGGCCGGTCAGAATTGGTGGCAAACACCAGCGCTCGGAATAATCATGCCAAGGGTAATGGTAGGACACCCTTTAATAAGGGTAAACCTCCCTTTAACTTGGAGGAAATGCTCAATAAACCTTGCCCAGAGCACAGCCAACCCGATCGGCCCACAGGCCACACACGGAGTGATTGCAGTATTATGCGGCAGTTCCGGGACTACATCCTTCACCAGCATCGTAATAATGGTAATGGGTCGTCAGGAGGCTCGGGTCCAGGCGGCTCAGGGATAGGTTTCAGTGGAGGCGGCTTAGGTTCAGGTTATCAGAGTCAGGGCAGTCAAGGTGGTCACCATTAACAGTCCGACAATGGTGGTCAGCAGCAAAATAACCAGTCCAGGTACCAGAGTAACCCGAAGCAACTCAGTGGAGGCCAATATCATGTTGTCACTACAATCCTAGACAAACTAGATCAAAAGCTACACAAGAGGATAGTCAACACAGCAACGCGGGCTCTCCCACAGTATTTGAAGTAGTCTGGACATCCTATCTCATGGAGTAGGGAGGATCACCCGCCGAGGATCGATAACTCGGGGCACTTGGCACTTGTGGTAGCACCTTAGGTTGGAGGTTATAAGTTTACAAAGGTACTGATGGACGGTGGCAGCAGCATCAACATCTTGTACTATGACATTTTCCGCCGGAAGGAGCTGACTGATAAGGCTCTTAAGCCATCATCAACAGTTTTTCACGTTGTTGTGCCGGGCAAGTCGGCTTACCCGGTGGGCAAGATTTCTCTAGAGGTGGCGTTTGGAGATGACTACAGCTATAGGGTGGGGACCTTGTGGTTTGAGGTGGTGAAAATTAAGAGCCTGTATAATGCCTTGTTTGGCCGGCCGGCTTTTGCAAAGTTTATGGCTAGGCCCTATTATGTTTACTTGCAGCTCAAGATGCCGGCTCTCAAAGGAACGATTACAGTTCATGGTGATCGGAAGGTGGCCCTTGAGTGTGATGAGGGTGATGCTGCTTACGCAGAGTCAAGTTGTGCTGAGGCAGAGCTTAACTTTTACAAAGATAATGTTGACCAGGCGGATATGACTCCATCAAAAAAGCCCAGCACAGAGTCTGAGCTGCCCTTGAAGTTTGCGACAGATGATACTAAGCTGGTGGATTTCACTCCGGGCGACTCATCGAAGCAGTTCACTATTGGGGCTAACATGGACCCTGCATAGGAATGCGCGCTCATCGAATTCATCCATGAGAATCGGGACATCTTTGCATGGAAGTTGTCTGACATGTCGGGTGTACCGAGAGAATTTGCTGAACACCACCTTAATGTGGATCCCAAGTTTTAGCCGATTAAACAGTTCTTCCGTCGTTTCAATGAAGAGCGGTGGAAAGAAATTAGAGAAGAGGTGGCCCGGCTCTTGGCCGCAAGGTTCATCGTGGAAGTTTTTCACCTAGAGTGGTTATCAAACCCCGTGCTTGTGCTAAAAAAGAATGGCACCTGGCGTATGTGTGTAGACTACACAGGTCTTAACAAGGCCTATCCAATTGACCCATTTGCTCTCCCCTGTATCGATCAAATTGTTGATGCAATGGCAGGTTGTGAGAGTTTATGCTTCCTGGATGCTTATTCAGGTTATCATCAGATCAAGATGGCATTTAAGGACCAAGAGAAGACATCGTTTATAACACCTTTTGGGCTTAAGAGCGCGCAGGCGACTTATGAGCGTTGTTTGCAAAATTGCATTCGCAATCAGATTGGGCGCAATGTTCACGCTTATGTGGACAATATTGTGGTAAGTCAAGGAAGAAGGAGACTCTGCATGATGGCCTGAAGGAAACGTTTGACAACTTACGAGTCTACAAAATGATGCTTAACCCAGCTAAGTGGGTCTTTGGGGTTCCTCCAGGCAAGCTTTTGGGTTTCTTAGTTTCAGAGCGAGGCATTGAGGCTAACCCGGATAAGATAAAGGCCATCACGTCATTGTCTAAACCGGCGAGCAATAATGATGTGCAGCGCTTGGCGGGCCGTATCACCGCTTTAAGTCGGTTCATCAGCCGCCTGGGCGAGAAGGCTATTCCTCTTTATCAGATGATGAAAAAGATGGATGATTTTGTTTGGAGCAAGGCTGCGGATGAGGTGCTTGAGGCGCTCAAGAAAGAGTTGGTTGAGCCACCGATCTTGGCTGCTCTGGCTGAGAAAGAACCTTTGCTCTTATATGTGGCGGCTAATAACAGGGCAGTTAGTGCCGCGATTGTTGCGGAGCGTTTGCAGGCAGGGAAAGAGTATCCAGTCCAGAGGCCGGTTTACTACGTCAGTGAGGTCTTGGTAGAGTCCAAGCAAAGATACCCATATTGGCATAAATTGATTTAGGGGGTGTTCATGGCAAACCGCAAGTTGAAGCACTATTTCCTTGGACACCAGATCATGGTGGTTAGCTCTGCCCCGTTGGGCGATATAATCCAAAATAGAGAAGCCACTGGTAGGATTGCTAAGTGGGCACTGGAGCTTGGGCCCCTTAATTTGAAGTATGTGCCTCGCACGGTTGTCAAATCTCAGGCCTTGGTGGATTTCATAAATGATTGGACAGAGTGTCAGTCGCCTAAGGAGAAGTCGGAAAACACGTATTGGACAATTCACTTCGATGAATCCACGCAATTGGAAGAATCGAGGGCTAGAGTTGTCTTGACCTCCCCTAGAGGTGAGAAGTTTTGTTATGTGTTAAGGTTAATCTTTCCTTGTACAAACAATGCAGCTGAGTACGAAGCCTTGCTTCATGGGCTCTGTGTGGCCAAGGAGATGAATCTGAGCCAGGTTAGATGCCTTGGCGACTCAAACCTCGTGGCTCGGCAAGTCTCGGGCACGTGGGATTCCAAAGACCCACGGATGGCGGCTTACCATCAGGCAGTGGACATCATTGCTGGCCACTTCAAGGGTTATCAGGTGGATCACATTGACCGCCACAAGAATGTGGCGGCTGATGCATTATCAAGGCTGGGCTCTCAGCGTAAGCCGGTGCCACCTAATGTCTCTTGGACGTGTTGCATCACCCTTCTGTTCAATTACCTTCTAAGGAGGATCTTGCTATACCTGACTCGGAGGGGCAGCTAGTGGCGGATCTACATGCTATTCCTGATTGGGCGTTGTCTTATCTGGCGTATCTAACTCGTGGCGAGTTGCTCGTGGGCAAGACCTTGGCGAGACAAATCGTAAGATGGTCTAAGTTAATGACTATCGTCAACAGCGAGTTGCATAAGTGCAGTGTAACCGGCATCTTTCAGTGTTGTGTTTCCCCAGCAAAGGGTCAAGAGATTCAAAATGTAATACACGCCGGTGACTGCGGTCATCACGCCAGCTCAAAGTCTTTGGTGGAAAAAGCTTTCCGGCACGACTTCTTATGGTTGACGGCTCATAAGGACGCTGAGGACTTGGTCATCAAGTGTGATGGATGTCAGAAATTTGGATGGTGTGCTCACGTGCCGGCTCAAGAACTATGGATGATTCCAATCACTTGGCCGTTTGCAGTCAGGGGGCTTGACATGGTTAGGCCTTTCAAAAGATCTAAAGACAAGAAGAGCCACCTTTTGTGGAGGTTGATAAGTTTACCAAGTGGGTTAAGGCAGAGATGGTTAGCAAGTGTGATGCGGCCACGACGCTTCAATTTCTCAAGAAGTTGATCTATCGTTTTGGCTACCCTGATAGTATCATCACGGACAACGGAACAAATTTGTCCAAGGGGGATATGAAAGAACTCTGTGAAAGTGAGCACATCCGGCTTGATGTTTCTGCTGTCGCTCATCCACAGTCCAATGGTTAGCCGAAACATGCTAACTAGGAGATCTTGAGAGGCATAAAACCCCGGCTTATGGTTCCTCTATAGAGAATGCCGGGTTGTTGGGTTGAGGAATTACCATCAGTTCTTTGGAGTCTCAAAACCACCCCAACAGGTCAACCGGCTATACGCCTTTCTGCATGGTTTACGGTGCAGAAGCCGTTTTACCAAGTGACATTCGTCTCGACTCGCCTAGGGTGGCGGCTTACATTGAAGCTGACAATGAGACGGTGTGTCAGAATGCGTTAGACGCTTTGGAGGAAGAGCGGGATATTGCAGCAGCATGGTTGGCGATTTATCAGCAGGACCTACGTCGCTATCATAGCCGCAGAGTTAAAACCCGGACGTTTTAAGAAGGTGACTTGGTGTTATGATTGAATCAAGATCAGATGGATATGCACAAGTTATCTCCCCCTTGGGAAGGACCTTTCGTGGTCAGCAAAAATCTCAATAACGGGTCATATTACCTCATTGATGTACGGGACAAGTCACGTACCTCTGGTAGGAGACCAACAGGCCGTGGAATATTGCTCATCTCCGGCCTTAGTACACTTGAGTCATCGACTCTCATCAATGTACATAGATCCATCATTTTATATACCTTTTGCATATAACAAAGTTGGCATCCCTACAAGACGGTGCTTCTGCCGTTTCTTCATACAAGATTGTGCAAAAGTTGATTCCGTCAACAAGGTCATTTGGGGGCTTCCACCCCACCGGGTTTAGCTTTCACACCCTCTTGATCGGCTCTTCAGCCACCGCAAGGCTGGGTTATATAACCAAAAGTTGATTTCGTCAACAAGGTCATTTGGGGGCTTCCAACCCATAGGGTTTACCTTTAACACCCTCTTGACCGGCTTTTCAGCCACCGCAAGGCCGAGTTAAACCTGTCTGTATGTTGTTGCTGCTCTGCTAGGTGACCCGCTGAACTCTTACCAGTTAATCTCGACTAGAGACCCTGAGCTAATCAAAATACTTGATAGTCACTCTCCACAGAGACTCTATACTGGTTAAGGTTAAACTGGCGGCTTCTATCACATGAGGGCCGGCTTATAGAAAGCAAGGATAAACTCACCCATCTGCTGCAGACTCTCCGCTTTGTGGCCCGTTCGTACTCTTAAACAGTTACTCTTTTAAAGACCTTGCACTGTTTACGGTTCAAACGGTGGATTTACGTCATGTGAGAAGTAGCTTATGAGCCTGGGGGTACTCATGCCCTGTTGCGCCTCTCAATTATATGGCTCGTTGTACTCTTAATAGTTACTCTTTTCAAGACCCTGCACTGTTAAGGTTCAAACGATGAATTTGTGCCATGGGAGAGTCGGCATTTGAGTTTTTGGGCTCCACGCCTAAGTTTTTGAAAAATAAAAGCAAGGTCATAAATATATTTAACATCTTTTGGTTGTGCTTCTCAAGCCGCCTTAAAAACAATACAGAACATACTTTGTCTTGTTTGTTTTTACAGTTATTGTCTTCGATGCTAAGCCGCCGTTAAGTGTGAAGAAAGATGGTTACAGCCAGAAAGAAAGATAGATAAGCACAGGAGGCTATTCAAATTCCAAACGTGCACGATGGCATGACACAGGCAATCAAGTTTTTTGCAAGGACTATTACAAAGCTCTTCGAGAGCCCAAAAATATGTGAACTTCAAGTTTTTGGAGTCACTTATAACACCGGCGGCTCAACCAGCTGGGTTACCTTCAACCAGGGGCAACTTGTTCAACTCACCGATGGATCATCCTATGCTAGGTATTCTATCTCTTCGATCTGAAGGTTGTCCACATCCCAGTTGCAGTTTGTTAAAGCTTCAAACTGAGCTTCGTCAAAGATGGGAGATGGGCCAATTTCAGGTGCAAAGAGTTGCCTACGGCGTGTAGGAATTAAGTCTTTGGCTTCAAAGGTCGGGCAGCGCATTCGTTTGCTATCCTCGCCATAAGCCTCCTGATATGAGGTCAGATAAATCTCGTTGACGAGTGTTGATGCGAGTACTTGGGAGACCTTCATACAGTGTACAGTTGTTCTCTCAAGGTATATACTGCTTTCAGCTTCAACAAGCTGTCGGAGGACAGCTGGCGGCTTCTCTAGCCTGCAAAGAAAATCAGAAGTTATAAGCCACCTAAAGAGTTTTTTTGAACAAGTTAAGGAATTTTTCTAAGTATCAAATACTTACCAAAGATGGCAGCAGTCATCCGAGATATATGACGCTTGAGGGTTTTTAGCTCTTCTATCACAAGCTTGAGTTTTTCATCAGTGTCTTCTGCACGCTTCGTCAGGGCGGCTTGTTCAGATTCGGCAGCTTTCCTGAAAGCGGCAAAGTCTGCCTGTACTTTCTCGAGTTCTGTGACGGAGACCCACCACATTTCTTCCACCTCAACCCGGGCAATTTGATGAGAAACAACATTCTCTCTGAGGCCGGACATATTAGACTCGGTCGTGTTCAGAGCTTCCTACATAGTGCAAATAAGCTTCATGAGTTCTAAGTCGCCAACGAGACACATTAGTAGTCAAAAGTGTTGCATCAATTATATTACAAGTCTCAAGCAGATTGCAAGCAATATACTTGACACTTGGGGGGCTAATGTCTGTCATTTCTCTCAAAATCTACAATGCTAGAAAGCCCGGATCATCTTCAAAAACATAAGCCGGCACTTGGGGGCTACACTTGGCGCTTCTAAGCAATAAAGCTCTAGCTCATCATTGGCATAATGACCCGACTTGGGGGCTATACTTGGATCTTATTTTCAAGGAAGTACCGGCTTATTATCTATTTTAACCCGTCACTTGGGGGCTACAGGCCAAGCTACTTGCAACATAACAAAAGTTGGAAGACCCGGTCTGCTATTTACAATACTAAACCAGATCTTGGGGGCTACATAAGGATATAAGGAAAGGCAAGATAGGAGGAGTACCTCATATTTTTTCATCAGCCCAACAAGCTTGGACTCCATGTTGTGGCTTGCGGAGAGGCGGTTCAAATAACCAGCGTGTAACTCATCTGCAGTCGGCTTCTCCAAGCTAGGGAATGCAAAGTCAATCTTCTTTGGTGAGGGCGCCTCATCCTTGCTGGTATGTTTTGTTAACACGTGAGGAGCAGGAGAGTTGTAACCTGTCCCGGTGATAACAACTTCTGGAGGAGCCGTGTCTTCGGCGGGCTGGTGAAGGGCTAGGCGGCTTAGGCTCAGTCTCTGGTGGGCCTTTAGGAGCATCCATGTCACGGTCAGCCGGCTCAGACAATTGAGGAGCTTCTTCAGGAGCATCTTTTCTGGCCTCAAAGGGCTCAAAGTGAGCTGCAGGAGAGTCCGTCTTGGGAGTCTCTGGCTCTTGAGCAGTAGCAGTGGTGGTTGACCTGCTTGGGCCCTCGGAGCAAAAAGATTGTAATACAAACAGAAGGACAAGGGTGTTAATATACGCTGTGGAGTATAAAGGTACATACTCTGGGTTGATTTTAAGAGGAGGCAGCATGGATGCGGTCGAGTCGCCAGACGAAGGGGGCGTTTCCTGAAAGGTTAAGACGGTAAGAGCAAAGTATGTTACAATGCAAAAAACAGTATACATACATTAAAGTTGGTCGAAGGAATACCTCAGCACGTCGTTTCCTGGGAGCCAGAGAATTTGGCAAGCTGGCCAAGAGGTCTTCAGAGCCGGTGCTCCGGGTCTGATGCCTAGAGTCATGTTGTTGCTTTTTCAAAAGAAAGTTGGGATCTAAGTAAGCAAGAGGATGTGCAAATGGAACTTTCCTCATGACCCGCCATGCTTTTCTTCGCGGCAAGATTTCTAAGTCGGAGGAAATGTAAGTTACCTCAGGGGCGTCGGCATGGCTTGTCTCAGCTTCCTCCTGCGAACAATCATCGTCATAAGTTGCATAAAGAGACGGCCAAGAGAGTCAAGTTCTACCTCCGGGTCTTCAAGCTCGAGCAGCTCCTCGGTAGAGGTTTACTTCTTGCGGCCGCGGGTTTTACCCACCTTAGCCTTCTTTTTCAAGGGAGGTGTATATTGATTTTTCCAGAAATTAGATTTGTCCTATACATAAGTCGCTAGAAAGTTAAAAGGAGTAAGGTAGAAGATTAAGATAAAACAAGCAATTTGCTAGAAAAGATTCTCACATCTGGAGTCGGGTTCTTAACATAGAAAGGGTTCAACTCGGTTTTATTGCAAACATCTTGAGGTTCGCCTAGAAGTGACTTAACGACAGAATTGATATCTTGCTCCGTCAGAGGGGTGGTGCTGAAATGAAGAGGGTCATCCACCGCACCCGTATATTCACAAATGAGTTTATCACGCCATCTTAGCAGCAAGATTCTCCAGGTGACCCAGCAATGGGTTATATCAACTCTAGTCAAGTCGTTAGCCATTAAGGCCCTGATTTTGGTGAAGGCCGGAGCATATTTTACTCGCTCTGTGGCGGACATCCGATCTGGAAGCTCGGTGGAGGTGCAAATTCGGGTAGGGCGGTAACCCGGTAGCGGCTTCTCTCCTTTTGGTGAAGTATCCTTGCAGTAGAACCAAGTTTTTTTCCAGTCCTTGGCATGACTCATCAAGGTAGCCGTTGGATAGGGCATATCTCTCCGCCTCTGGATAGAGACACCTCCAAGTTCCAAGATCGGTCCAGCCGCCACTTCAGTTTGGCGATTGATCTAAAAGAAATCGCGGAAGAGGTCAATAGACGACTCTTCCTACACATATGCTTCACATAAGACTTGGAATTGGCACATGTTGGTGAAAGAATTGGGGCCTATATCTTGTGGAGGGAGTTTGAAATAGTGAAGGACATCCCGAAAAAACTTTGACCCGGGTGGGCTAAAACCTCGGAAGAGGTGATCAGCGAATATGACCACTTCCCCTTCCTGAGGGTTGGGTCTGATCTCATCCCCTAGAACCCGCCACTGAATGACATTCTAAGCCGGCAGAACACCCATCTCCATGAGGTCATTGATAAAAGATTCAGTGACTCCAAAACCAACCCATTCACAAGATGTAGGGGCTTTCGACATGATGGCGGGTTAAGACTGTGGAAAGATACAAGGTGTGGTGGGTTAGAAATGCTACATGTTAAAGACGACTATGGTTAAAGCAAGGATGATGTCTAGGTGGATCATGGCTAAATTCTAAGCCGCCATCACATTTTTTCCGAGAGAGCCGGTAGCGTGATGGCGGGTTAAACGGACAAGATAACATTGAAAATGTTGCTAAGTGTGGACAAATAGGTTTTGCCTATTACAGCTACAATTGCAAGATTTACGAATGAAGATAAATGAAATATATTCTAAACCTAAAAACGTCAGTGGAAGAACAAGGAGTTCTTGTGCGGATTCTATCCAAGATTGATCTATGGTGAATAGGTGGTGTCTATTAAGCGGAGCACCGCACGGGATGGCTAGTGTTTCGGGGCCTCAAAGATGCTCTCTTTACTGATCTACGGTGGGTGCTCCGATGAGAGGCGGTGGACGCGGAAGAACTCCGGTGAGATAATGTTGATCTACAAGGAGGGAAAGAAAAGAAACTGAAAGGTGTCGAATCAGTGGCTGAACGCCGGCGTAATCTGGTCAGGTTAGGTTGATGCAGCGGCCTCCATTGATGAAGACGAAGAAATCCGGCAATGACGGTGGAGCTACGGGCGAGCGTCAGAGGAGGAAGAAGAAGATGGACAGTGGTGGCAGAGAAAAGAATGATACCCCTCATTTCCCTATTTACGAGGTGAGACAGCAATAGTGCGCGCGAGAATCAAGGAGGCACAGTGATGACTGACCGAAGGAGATGCCTCGACTTTCGGGCCGACCATTTAATGAGACAATCTGTTGCAATGTCATGGAATCTTTCTGACATATCCAAGATGACGTCATCCATGGAGGATTATGAAATTTTCTCTTTCAGGTAATGAGGACGAGAGACTCGCCAGCAAGTGAGTTTGAAGATTGACATGAACAGATTCAAGTCAATCTGGGGCCTAATGTTGGGGATATAACCCCATGGCGAGACCCACCCAGGAGGGGTCGGGTCACGCCTGGCGGCTCATAATCAAGACATTTAAGGTGGGCCTGAAGATTGAAGGCTAGGCCACATGGTGACTTACCAGACATGCCAAGATGAAGGCCTAGAGACGGAAGATGGCGCGAGACACGGGCGTGTAAGCCGCCCGGAGATGGATTGCCCAAGAAGGCAAGACGGCTACGAGACAGGGTTAGATACCTTGTATAAGTCGGTTTGGACACTTGTAACTGCAAGGCCTCGACCTCCTATACAAAGGTGAGTCCGTGGGGTGGCTTAGGAAAGAAACCAATTGATCGATAGCTAGGTCAAGCGAATCTGCTCCCTTATAATCGATACTCCATCAATACAACACAAAGAAGGACGTAGGCTTTTACCTCTTCCCGAGGGGCCGAACCTAGGTAAACTCATGTCTCTCATCCCGATCAACCCCTTTGAGTCCACCACCTTAGGGATGGCCTCGAACCTATGTCTTCGGACATCTGCCGTGAAAAAACCACAACAGTTTTGCTCGCTGTTTTACACTTGCTACATTGCTGTTTTTATGTTTTCAGATTACAAAAACCTATATCTATCATCCATATTGCACTTGTATCACCATCTCTTCGCCGAACTAGTGCATCTATGCAATTTTCCATTGTATTGGGTGTGTTGGGGACACAAGAGATTTCTTGTATTTGATTGCAGGGTTGTTTGAGAGAGACCATCTTCATCCTACACCTCCCATGGATTGATAAACCGTAGGTCATCCACTTGAGGGGAAATTGATACTCTCCGACAAAAACTCTATGCTTGGAGGACCAACACGAGTCTAAATGAATAAAGTTGCATAGTAGACATCAGCCGCCCTCCTCGTCTCCTGGCCCCGTACTCTAGCCTATAATTGTCATGCATTCCAAAAACCCTAGTCAGCCTTGATGTGGCTTGAGACTGTGTTGGTATTTACCCAAAGAAGAAGGGATAATGCGACACAGCGACGGTAAGTATTTCCCTCAATCGATCGGAAAGCAATATGATGGAAAGTAGACCCGAGGGCCGTCGGTTCACTAGTGGCTTCTCTCATGAGTATAGCGCACGATGGGTGAACAAATTACTGTTGGGAAAATTATAGAAAATTGAATAGTCATGACGATATCCAAGGCAATGATCATTATATAGGCATCACCTCCAAGATAAGTAGACTGACTCATGCCTGCATCTACCATTATTACTCTGCACAGCGACCGCTATCCAGCATGCATCTAGTGTATTAAGTTCATGGAAAAACGGAGTAATGTAATAAGAACAATGACATGATGTAGACAAGATCTATTCATGTAGGAACAGACCCCATCTTGTTATCCTTAATAGAAACGATACATGTGTGTCTTGTTGCAACTTCTATCATTGGGAAAGAACACCGCAAGATTGAACCCATCACAAAGCACCTCTTCCCATGGCAAGAAAAATCGATCTAGTTGGTCTAACTAAACCAAAGATTCGAAGAAGAAATACGAGGCTATAAGAAATCATGCATATAAGAGATCAAAGAAGACTCAAATAATATTCATTGATAGACTGATCATGAACTCAAAATTCATCGGATCCCAACAAACACACCGCAAAAGTTTACATCAAATAGATCTCCAAGAGACCATTGTATTGAGAATCATAAGAGAGAGAGAGAGAGAGAGAGGAAGCCATCTAGCTACTGCCTACGGACCCGTAAGTCAAAGGTGGACTACTCACGCATCATCGGAGAGGCACCTATGATGAAGATGAAGCACTCTGTGATGGTGTCTAGATTGGATCTCGAGGTTCTGGAACTTACTGTGGTTGGAATTGTGTTTCCTTGACTCCCCTAGGGTTTTTAGAATATTTGGGAATTTATAGGCATCATAGGCGGTGGAGAGGGGTCCCGAGGAGGGCACAATCCACCAAGGCACGGGTAGGCCCCCCTAGCGTGACCTACTGGGTTGTGGCCTCCTCGGCCCACTTTCCTGACACTTTGGTCCATTAGGTGTCTTCTAGTCCAGAAAAAATCTCCAAAAAGTTTCTACATCAAATAGATCTCCAAGAGAACATTGTATTGAGAATCATAACAGAGAGAGAGAGAGAGAGAAGCCTTCTAGCTACTGCCTACGGACCCGTAGGTCTATGGTGGAATACTCACGCATCATCGGAGAGGCACCTATGATGAAGATGAACCCCTTCGTGATGGTGTCTAGATTGGATCTCGAGGTTCTGGAACTTGCAGCGGCTGGAATTGTGTTTCATTGACTCCCCTAGGGTTTTTGGAATATTTGGGAATTTATGGGCGTCATGGGCGGTGGACAGGGGTCCCAAGGCGAGCACAACCCACTAGGGCGCGGGCAGGGCCCCCTGGCGTGACCTGGTGGGTTGTGGCCTCCTCATCCCACTTCCCCGGCACTTCTTTGGTCCATTGGGTGTGTTCTGGTCCAGTAAAAATCTCCAAAAAGTTTCGTCGCGATTGGACTCTATTTGATACTGATTTTCTGTGAACTTAAAGAACAAGCAAAAACAACAACTACCATTGGGCACTATGTAAATAGGTTAGTCCCAAAAAATGATATAAAGTGGTAATAAAATGATGGTAAAACATCCAAGAATGATAATATAATAGCATGGAACAAGAAAAAAAGTATAGATACGTTGGAGACGTATCAGCATCCCCAAGCTTAATTCCTACTCGTCCTCGAGTAGGTAAATGATGAAAACAGAATTATTGATGTGGAATGATGCCTAACATGTTCATCACATTCTTTTCTGTTACATATCATGGACATTTGGACTTGTAATGATTCAAAGCAATAGTCTAGTTTAAACATAATTACTTCAATACTCAAGCATGTCAACAAACAACCATGTCTTTCAAAATATCAATACTAAAGAAAGTTATCAGTAGCCCATTATGCTCAATCATTGATCCATTCATGAAACACAAACAAATATTAGCTATGCCCAATGCTCAAGTACGATCATAGTGCCCCCTAGTTGGTTATTATAAGAGAAGATGGAGACACAAAGCAAAAATAAAAATTGCATAAAGTAAATACATAGGCCCTTCGCACAGGGAAGTAGGGATTTGTAGAGGTACCAGAGCTCAAGTGTTTAAATTGAGAGAGAGAAATATTTTGGTTGGCATGCTTTTCCTATCAACGAAAAGAACAAAGTAGCTCACAATACTTTCCATGCTAGATATATCATAGGCGGTTCCAAACAGAAAATAAAGTTTATTCCTTTTTCCACCAAACTTTCACTTCCCAAGGCGGGCTATATCCATGGTTGCCTTCCATACCAACACTTTCCAAGGAATTTATTATTTGACAACACAAAGTAAATATCTTTTCTTTTTCATTTCGGGAATTGGCATCCCTATTACCATCATACTCTCATGCAATGACAAGTCAATAAACACTCATCTTGAGAATAACACATGTAGCATGAAAAATATTGGTTATCCCCACTGTTTCATGAGCGGTACGGGCACACAAAAGATAAATTTTCTTTTGAAAATTTAGAGATCGCACATAAAAATTCGCTTGGAATGGCATGGAATTGCCGCATATATGTAGGTATGGTGGACTCATAAGGCAAAACTTGGTTTAAGGATTTAGGATGCACAAGTGGTATTTCTACTTAGTACAAGTGAAGGCTAGCAAATAGATTGGGAAGTGATCAAACCAAGAAACGAAAAATTCACATAAGTGAGCATTGAACATAACTAACACCGAATAATGCACCACAAGTAGGATGTAATTCATTGCATAACTATTGACTTTCGTGCATGCATAGGGAATCACAAACCTTAACACCAATATTCCTACTAAGCATAATTACTCATCAACATGACTCACATATTACTATCATCACGTTTCAAAAACATTACAAGGAATCAAGTTTAATTTATCCAATGAGCTTCATGAAATTTATTATTATATCCTCCTTGGATATCTATCACTTTGGGACTAGTTTTGTATATTGCCATTGGTTTTTGGCAAGCTCAAACAAATTTAAGTGAAGCACATGAGCATAAAGATTTCATCTCTCAAAAAGGTATACGTGAAGTATGAGAGGATTTCTTAAAAAATTACTAACTCTCATATTAATCTAAGTAAAGTAATAGAGTATTTCCACAATATTTTCCAAGCACACCATGCTCAAAAAGATATAAGTGAAGCACTAGAGCAATTTCTATAGCTCGAAAAGAAGTGAAGCACATAGAGCAATTCTAACAAATGATAGCATAATTTTGGCTCTCTCAAATAGGTGTGTACAGCAAGGATACAAAGGAAAAAATAACAAACAAATCTAGCAAAGATACAAGATGCTCCAAGAAACACACATGATATGTGACGAATAAAAATATAGCTCCAAGTAAAATACCGATGGTTGTTAGAAGAAAGAGGGGATGCCACTCGGGGGCATCTCCGAGCTTAGTTGCTTGTTTCTCTTTGCATATATCTTGGGGTGCAGTAGCATCCCCAAGCCTAGGCTTTTGCTACTCCTTATTCCTTCATCCAGCGTGATCTGACCCAAAACTTGAAAACTTCAATCACACAAAACTCAACAAAATGTTTGTGAGATCCGTTAGTATAAGAAAGCAAAACACAACTTTAGGTATTGTTATAAACCCATTCATATTTTGTTATTGCATTATACCTACTGTATTTTAAAGTTACCATGGCTTATACCCCCCAATATAAACCATAGATTCATCAAAACAAGCACACATTGCAACAAAAACAGAATATGTCTTAAAAAGAACAGTCTGTAGTAATCTGTACTCTACAGAATATGTCTTAAACAGAATATGTCTTAACCCATACTAAAGGAGCTCTAAAAATTCTAAACAATTAGTAAAATGTAAAGAAATTGTATAGAAATATTGTGTTAAATTTTAGCTCAATTTCAAGTTGCAGTAGAAAACTAAAATTCATATGCTGGACGCAAAGTTCCTGTTTCAAATTCAGCATTGTTTCTACTCATCTTATGGATCATTCTAAAGGCATTACTTGGCACAAACACTAAACAAAGCATAAAAACACAATCATAACAGACGCATAATTGTGTCAACGCACAAATATAGAAAGGAAAAAAGAAAAAAATTATTTATTCATTGGGTTGCCTCCCAGCAAGCGCTATCGTTTAACGCCCCTAGCTAGGCATAATGCATAGATTCAAGTATTGTCATCTTTGACGTTGGATCCATAGGATTCCCTCATGATTGATTCATATGGTGTCCTAATTCTAGTTCTAGGTAAGTGTTCCATACCCTTTCTCAAGGGAAATTGATACTTAATATTGCCTTCTTTCATATCAATCATGACACCTATAGTGCGTAAAAACGGTCTACCAAGTATAATGGGACAAGACGGATTGCAATCAATATCAAGCACAATAAAATCAATGGGCAAAAAATTCCTATTTGAAAGAATAAGAACATCATTAATTCTTCCCAAAAGCTTTTTAATAGTAGAATCCGCCAAGTGCAAATTAAGGGATCATTCTTCAATGTTCGTAAGACCGAGCACATCACATAGAGATTTTGGAATCATGGAACCACTAGCATCCAAATCACACAAAGAAAAGCATTCATAATTTTTAATGTTGAACTGAATGGTAGGTTCCCACTCATCTTACAAATTTCTAGGAATAAAAATATCCAACTCCAACTTTTCTTCAAAAGATTTCATCATGGCATCAACGATATGTTTAGTAAAAGGTTTATTTTTCTCATAAGAATGGGCTTAATTAAACATGGATTGCAACAAATAAACACACTCAATCAAAGAGCAACTATCATAATTAAAGTCTTTGCAATCCAAGATAGTGGGCACATCACTAGTTAAAGTTTTGACCTCTTCAAACCCACTTTTATCAAAATTTTCATCAAGATTTTTACCCTCTAAATTATTAGGACGCCTTCTAGATAAAGTTGACTCCACTTTAGTCCCTTAATTATCAATTTTCATATTACTAAACAAGGAATCAATATAAGAAACACCAATCACTTTAAGATCTTCATCGTTTTTATAGCGGAAATCACTAGAAAATGATTTTTCTAAGATTTTTCTTTTAGCTCTAAGCATAGAGGTTCTTTTCTTACTTTCATCCATAGAGACATATAAAGATTTAATAGATTCATAAATATTAGGCACAAAAGGTTTCAACTTGAGATTTTCAACATCATGAGAAACTCATTCAATGCTTCTAGACATATCATCAATCTTATTCAACTTTTCTTCTATCCTAGTAATGAAAGCCTTTTGCGCATTGATAAATTATTTAATATTACTCTCAACATAATAGGTGTTACTATTATTATTGTAAGAAGAGTTACCATACGAATTAGCATAATTATTAGAGGAATTTCCAGGAAAATGCCTAGGGTTAAAATTACCTCTATAAGCATTGTTATTGAAATTTTTGTGCGAGACAAAATTCACATCTACGGATTCATTATTTTGCTCAATTAAAGTAGACAAAGGTACATCGTTGAGATAAATTGGAGCATTTTTACTAGCAACCAATTTCATCAAAACATCAACTTTATCACTCAAACTACTAATTTCCTCTACCGAATTAACCTTTTTACTGGTATGTGCTCTTTTGGTATGCCATTGAGAATAATTAGGCATGATATTATCTAGAAATTTAGTAGCTTCACCCAAAGTAATCTCCATAAAAGTACCACCCGCGGCAGAATCTAAAAGATTTCTAGAGACAAAATTCAAGCCCGCATAAAAATATTGTATGATCATCCAAAGATTTAAACCATGTGTAGGACAAGTTCTTATCATCAACTTCATTATTTTCCAAGATTGGGCAACATGTTCATGCTAAAGTTGCTAAAAATTCATGATTTGTGTCCTAAGGGAAATAATTTTGGCTGGCGGAAAATACTTAGTGATAAAAACATCCTTGCACTTATTCCAGGAATTGATACCGTTGCGAGACAAAGATGAAAACCAAATTTTTGCATGATCCCGCAAGGAAAAAGGAAATAGTTTCAATTTCACAATATCATTGTTCATAGATTTTTTGCATATCACACAATTCAACGAACATGTTTAGATGTGATGTGGCATCCTCATTAGGATTACTGGCAAATTAATCTTTCATGACAAGATTCAAGAAAGCGGGATTAATATCACAAGACTTCGCACTAGTGGAGGGAGGAGCAATAGGTGTACTAATGAAATCATTATTATTAATAATGGAAAAAATAACACAAATTGGTGTTCCCTTGAGTCATCGTGACTACACAAACAATATTGCAAACAAGGAAGAGATTTGGCAAGAAGAAGGCAAACGAAAAAGAGAGGGCGAATAAAACGGCAAATTGGTGAAGTAGGGGAGAGGAAAACGAGAGGCAAATGGCAAATAATGCAATTGAAAGGAGATGAGATTTGTGATTAGGCACCTAGTAGATGAGATTGCTTCCTCCCCGGCAATGGCGCCAGAAATTCCTTTGACGTGGATTGAGACTGTCTCGGTATTTCCCCAAAGAGAAAGGGATGATGAAGCACAGCGACGGTAAGTACTTCCCTCAGTTATGAAACCAAGATATCAATCCGTAGAGGAAGATCATGCACCCACGTAAACAGCACCCGCACACAAACAATAAATACTTGCAACCCGACACGAAAGAGAGGTTGTCACGCTCTCTACGGTAATAAGATAGATTGGATAATGATAGGTAGGAGAGATAGATATCTCTAGAACACAAAATAATAATAGTAAATATGCAGCAATATATTTTTGGATTTTCTGTTTTCTAGATCTGAAAACAAAGATGTCAAAAACATAGATCAAAAAGCAATATGATAGAAAAGTAGACTCGGGGGGCCATAGGGTTCGCTAGTGGCTTCTCTCATGAGTATAGCGCACGGTGGATGAAGAAATTACTGTTGGGCAATTGATACAAAATCTAATAGTCATGACGATATCCAAGGCAATGATCATTATATAGGCATCACGTCGAAGATAAGTAGACCAACTCCTTCCTTCATCTACCACTATTACTCCACACATCGACCACTATCCAGCATGCATCTTGTGTATTAAGTTCATGGAAAAGCAGAATAATGCAATAAGAACGATGACATGATGTAGAAAAGATTTATTCATGTAGGAATAGACCCCATCTTGTTATCCTTAATAGCAATGATACATGCGCGCCTTGCTGCCCCTCCTGTCACTGGGAAAGAACACAGCAAGATCAAACCCATCACAAAGCACCTCTTCCCATGGCAAAAAAATCGATCTAGTTGGCCTAACTAAACCAAAGATTCGAAGAAGAAATACAAGGCTATAAGCAATCATACATATAAGAGATCATAGAAGACTCAAATAATATTCATGGATATAGACTGATCATGAACTCAAAATTCATCGGATCCCAACAAACACACCGCAAAAGTTTACATCAAATAGATCTCCAAGAGACCATTGTATTGAGAATCATAAGAGAGAGAGAGAGAGGAAGCCATCTAGCTACTGCCTATGGACCCATAAGTCAAAGGTGGACTACTCATGCATCATCGGAGAGGCACCTATGATGAAGATGAACCCCTCTATGATGGTGTCTAGATTGGATCTCAAGGTTCTGGAACTTGCGGCGGCTTGAATTGTGTTTCCTCGACTCCCCTAGAGGTTTTGGAATATTTGGGAATTTATAGGCATCATAGGCGGTGGAGAGGGGTCCCGAGGAGGGCGCAACCCACCAGGGCGCGGACAGGCCCCCCTGGCGCGACCTAGTGGGTTGTGGCCTCCTCGGCCCACTTTCCCGGCACTTATTTGGTCCATTGGGTGTCTTCTAGTCCAGAAAAAATCTCCAAAATGTTTCTACGCGATTGGACTCTGTTTGTTATTGATTTTCTACGAAGTAAAATACAAGAAAAAATAGCAACTGGCACTTTGGCACTATGTCATAGGTTAGTCCCAAAAATGATATGAAGTCGTAATAAAATGATGGTAAAACATCCAAGAATGATAATATAATATCATGTAACAAGCAAAAAATTATAGATACATTGGAGACGTATCAAGCCTCCAAAAACTTTGTTTCTACCGCCGCAAGTCTTTGTTCTGCCGTGTGCCCATCTCGAGCCCTGTTTCGGTGCCCTGCCCGAGGGGGTATCAATCACGGAGGGACTCTACATTAGCCTTGTTGCTCCCATGGTGACGTGTGAGTAGTTCACCACAAATCTACGGTTCGTAATTAGAACCTAAATGGCTATCTCTCTCTATGCTCTTCAATACATAGTTCATCGCATCTTCACGATGATCTATTCGATGTAACCACTTTGTGCAGTGTGTTTGTTGGGATCCAATGAATTGTGGGCTTATGTTCAGATTGTTCATGAATTATGAATTCTTTGGTAGTCCTTGTGTGTGTGTGCATGATTATATGATAACTTCATAATTCTCTCCGATCTATTGATATAGTTTGGCCAACTAGATTGACATTTCTTCAATGGAAGAGGTGCGTTGTAGTGGAATCAATCCTGCGGTGCTCAATCCTAGTGACAAAAAGGTACATGACACGTATTTGTATTGTTGTCACTAAGGATAAAACGATGGGGTTTATTCATATTAATTGTATTCACTTTGTCTAGATCATGTCATTGTTCTCCAAGCATTACTTTTTTGAGTTAATGCTCCAGATGCATGATGAATAGCGGTCAATGGGTGGAGTAATAGTAGTAGATGAAGGCAGGAATCCACCTACTTTCTTACAAACGTGATGGCTATATGTAATGATCATTGCCATGAATAAATATTGCATTAATATGCACTTTTTTATCAATTGCCCAACAGTAATTTGTTTATCCATCATATTCCTTCAACACGACAAATGCCTCTAGGGATATCTATGCCCCCCCCCCGAGTCTATTCACATATATATCTACAAGTGCTACTATTACTTTGCTGCCATTTATTAGATTTTATCTTTAAAATTTACAACTATCTATTACCATCTACACTTCTTATTTGCTTCCAACTAACGAGTTCAAGGGATTGATAACCCTCTTGCACGCGTTGGGTGCAAGTGTTTGCTCTTTTGTGTGCAGGTACTGAAGACGTGAGTTGTGTGATCCTCCTATTGGTTCGATAACCTTGGTTCTTACTGAGGGAAATACTTATTTGTACTGTGATGCACCATCCCCTCCTCTTCGGGGAAAACCCAACGCAGATCACAAGTATCAGTCAGTTGTTGCAACCCGGGACCGTACGACTGAAAGCACAATATGCTCCCTTGATGTTTTTGATAATTCATGACAACATACATTGTCTCTTGGACTAATACTTACATCTAGTGTATTTCAGATAAAGTCCACACAGAGAAGGTTAGCACAAAGGAGTGTGGAGAGTATCCCCAAGAAGAAGAAGGAGAAGGAATAGCATTGGCAAAGCTTCAAGCAAAGAGGACTCTACATTTTACTTTGTGAGAAATCACTCTGAATCCATAGGAAAAGTCAATACTATTAAAAGGGGGTAAGGTACTGTTGGTGAACAAGATGCTCAAACATGCACAAGTGATAGTCACCAAAAACACCCATAACTCTTCCACAAAAGTCTGTCCAAAGCCAAATATCCAAAATCGGTGAAACCAACTATTTCCACTCGGTTCTAGGGATTCCTAACTCACACAGTCCCATGCCAAACCCTAGCCATTTGGTGCAACCGATTCTGCATCAGTGCCGCCAAGTTCAAGCTGCCAACTGATTTTTTGAGAGAGAGCCACCTACTCATGTGTTGAGATCATGCCATTCCATTCCAACCATATGAATCTTGATCTCTAGCCTCCCCAAGTTGCTTTCCACCCAATCAATCTCTTCCACCAAAGCCAAATCTATGAGAGAGTGATTGAGTGTTGAGGAGTCTATCATCTTGATGCACAAGAGCAAGGAATTCATCGACATTATTGAGCCTATTTCCTTTTGGAGGGTGGTGTCTCCTAGATTGGTTAGGTGTCACTTAGGAGCCTCCTACTTCGTGTTGTGGAGTGAACCAAGAAGTTTGTAAGGGCAAGGGGACTGCCTACTTCATGAAGACTACCCCAAGTTAAACTAGTCCTCTGTGGACGTAGGCCATCATGGTATAGTCAAGGTTGCTTCTTCATGGAATTCTCCATGGGTAGAGCCCTCCATGGACTCTCGCGACTGTTACCCTCCGTGGGTTGAAGACTCCATAAACGTGGACGTACGATAGCACCACCTATTGGAACCACGGGAAAAATATCCGTGTCCTTCATGCGTTTGATCTCCCTATCTCAATTCCTTACTTCCATGTGCAATGTCTTTACTTTCCGCAGCTATACTTGATGACTTGCATGTGTAGGGTGTGCTAGACTTGCTATAATTGCTAAACTCCACCAACACTTAACTTTGGATATTGTGTAGATTTTAATTTTTGCTAGTAGTCTATTCACCCCCCCTCTAGACATACTCTTCTAGTGATCCCACAATTGGTATTAGAGCTTTGGTCTCCATTACTTCGGTTTCATCACTGCGGAGGAAGATGGATGTGTCTAGTGTGGAAAGTTTGAGTTGTAGAGTGCCCATTATTGATGGAGAGTACTATAGTCAATGGAAGAATGCTTTGATTGATCTGTTTAAAAAATCCATTTGAGAAAACATATTGAAAATTCGTATGTATTCCCCATTGATGAATTGCATCCCACACACGAAGAGGAAATTGAAATGATTGGTAACCTTAGAACTGTCAATCTTATTGTTAGAGGTTTACCAAGATTTGTGCTTTCTCAGTTGAAGAACTTTGCATGTGATTATACTTTGTGGAATGATTTCGAGAAACGATATCCATATCTTTCGTTAAGTAATCTTGACGAAATTCTTCATAAAAATGTTGCTTTTCACAAAATGAAGCCTAGTGATCCAAACTTTGATAAAAGCCTATTTGAGCTTCGTGATCTTATGTGTGCTAATGGAGATGTCACAACTATCAACAACATTATTATTGAAGCCATTCACATTCATAAGCTTGAACATTGTGATGGTTACGATTCTATTGAATCTCTTGGTTTCTATGACGAGGAGATTCTACAATACGATGACAATGAAGAACATGGCTACTATGATGAAGATGAGTTGTTCGACATCGAGCATAAGAAGATCATGAGGAATCTAAGTTGCATGGCAAACTTCAAGTATTACATATCCGGTGGAAAAGAGTGCATTCTCGACAGTGGATGCACCGATCACATGACTGGAGATAAAAACATGTTCCAAGAGATCACGCATAATCAAGGTCATCGGAGGTACGTGAACTTTGGAGAAAACTCTAAGGGTAAGTTACTTGTCCTTGGTAAGGTGGCCATATCTCATGACAGATCTATTCAAAATGTGATGCTTGTTGAATCCCTTTGCTACAATCTTCTTTCCATATCTAGACTAGCAGACTTTGGTTTCAATGTGCTATTTACCAAAGTAAATTGCCAAGTGTTTTGTCATCATAATCATAAAATGGTATTTAACCCAACAATGTAGAGGTGATATATACATTGTTGATTTCACTAAAAAGTCCCAACCTCGTACTTATCTTATTTCAAAATCATCTAAAGGTTGGCTATGGCATAGAAGGCTAGGACATGTAGGCATGCGCAATCTAGATAAGCTTATCAAGGGCGATCACATTCTTGGTGTTAAAGATGTTATGTTTGACAAAGATAGGCTTTATAGCGCTTGTCAAGCGGGAAAGCAAGTAGGTGGAAGTCATCCGGTCAAGAACATCATGACCACTAGGAGACCACTCAAGTTACTTCATATGGATCTTTTTGGTCCCAATGCTTACAAGAGTCTCGATCGAAACTCTTATGGTCCAGTTATAGTTGATGATTTTTCAAGATTTACGTGGGTATTCTTTCTTGATGATAAGTCGCAGGTACAAAAGATCTTCAAGAACTTTGCACGCAAAGTGCAAAATCAATTTGAAGTGAATATCAAGAAGGTTCGAAGCGATAACAGATTGGAGTTCAAGAACACCCATGTGGATACATTTCTTGACGAAGAGGGTATCTCACATGAGTTCTCGGCTACGTACATGCCTCAACAAAATGGAGTTGTTGAGAGGAAGAACCACACCCTCATTGAGATGGAAAGAACAATGCTTGGAGAATACAAGACGCCAAGACACTTTCAAGCACAAGCCGTGGAAACAACAAATCATGCCACAAATCGACTATACTTGCACAAGCTTCTCGGTAAAACGGCATACAAGCTTCTCACCAGTAACAAACCCCAAGATGGAAACTTTCGGGTATTCGGCTCTAAGTGCTACATTCTCAATAAGCATCGTCGTGCTAAATTTTCTCCTAAATCTCATGAAGGTTTCCTACTGGGTTATGAATCGAACTCTCACACCTATCGTGTCTACAATAACTTCACTCGAAAAGTTGAAGCGACGGTAGATGTGAAGTTTGATGAATCTAATGGTTCGCAAGTCAAACAATTACCAAATGATGTAGGTGATAAAGATCCTTTGGAAGCTATCCAAGGTTTTCCCATCAGCAAGATTCGTCCCATGGAGGTGAAGGAAAGTACTTCATCAACCAAAGTGGAAGCTCCTACTTCGGAACAAGGCGATCGCCAAAATGACATGGAAGCATACACAAGTGGTACACGGCAAGATGAAGAGGATGAGGAAGTATATCATGAAGATCGATCACAACCTCCTTCACCACCACCTCAAGGATATGACCACTTTGACAACAACGA
The DNA here is from genome assembly GCA_022496015.1 of Hordeum marinum. Classification (NCBI taxonomy): domain Eukaryota; kingdom Viridiplantae; phylum Streptophyta; class Magnoliopsida; order Poales; family Poaceae; genus Hordeum; species Hordeum marinum. The sequence goes on along the minus strand of CM039675.1, from coordinate 391,194,106 downwards.
AGATGAAGGAGATGATGAATAAGAAGCTCCATCATCCAACAAGCCAAAGCTACCCCGAGTTCGAGCACAAGTGACCTAGAACCATCCCCTAAACCAAATATTTGGTGATATACAAACAAGGAGGATCACTTGATCTAAAATCGCTTAGCTAACTTTTGTGAGCATTATTCTTTCATCTCTAGCATTGACCACTTGAAGGTTGTGCAAGCTCTCGAAGACACGGATTGGGTGAATGCAATACATGAAGAGCTTCACAACTTCTAGAGGAACGAAGTGTGGATACTCATGGAGAAGTCCAAGGACGAGCAAAACATCATCTACACTAAATGGGTGTTTCGGAACAAGCAAGATGAAGACGGTCAAGTAGTACTCAACAAGGCTTGCCTCATAGCCCAAGGAAATACGCAAGTCGAAGGTATGGACTACGGTGAGACCTATGCCCCCGTTGCTAGACTTGAAGCCATTCGAATTCTTCTTGCTTATGCCAATCACCATGACATCACTCTTTACCAAATGGATATTAAAAGTGCCTTTTAAAATGGAGAAATAGAGGAGGAAGTCTATGTTAAACAACCTCCCGGTTTTGTCAATCCTAAGAAACCTAACCACATTTACAAACTTCACAAAGCTTCTTATGGTCTTAAACAAGGTCCTCGTGTTTGGTATAAATGCCTGATGATGTTTCTTAATGAAAAAGGATTTGAAATTGGTAAAATTTACGCAACCTTATTCACAAAGAGAGTTAATGGTGAACTATTTGTGTGCCAAATTTATGTGGATGATATTATCTTTGGATCTACTAACCCAAAATTTAGCGAGAAATTTGGAAGGTTGATGTCAGAGAAGTATGAGATGTTTATGATGTGTGAGCTGAAATTCTTCCTCGATCTACAAATAAAGAAAACAAGAGAAGGTACATTCATATCTCAAACCAAGTACACCAAGGACTTGATCAAGAAGTTCAACATGCAAGAGTACAAAGGTATGAAAACTCCCATGCCCACTAGCGGACACGATGATCTCACCAAGGAGGGTGAACTGGTCGATCAAAAGGTTTATAGATCAATGATTGGTTCATTGATATATCTATGTGCCTCCCGTCTTGATATTATGCTTAGTGTGTGCATGTGTCCCCGATATCAAGCTGCACCTAAAGAATCTCATCTTAAGGCTGTGAAACGCATTGTGAGATACTTGATACATACACCAAACTTTGGCATTTGGTATCCCAAGGGGTATTCTTTTAATCTTGTTGGCTACTCCGACTCGGACTATGTTGGTGACAAGGTTGATAGAAAATCTACCTCGGGTACATGTCAGTTTCTAGGTATATCTCTCGTGTCCTTGTCCTCCAAGAAACAAAACTCGATATCTTTATCTACCGCCAAAGCTGAATATATTGCTGTCGGATCATGTTATGCGCAATTATTATGGATGACACAAATGCTTAAGGATTATGGAATCTATGTAAAAACGTGCCATTACTTTGTGCTATTAAGATTTTTCAAAATCTTGTGCAACATTCTCGAACCAAGCATATTCGAGTTCGACATCATTTCATTTGTGATCATGTTGCCAAAGGAGACATTAATCTTAAGCATGTTCGTACTAACAAGCAATTGGCCGATATCTTTACTAAGCCACTTGATGAAAAAGTTTTTTGCCATTTGAGGAGTGAGTTGAACATCATTGATGCTTCAAACTTGAGCTAAGCTCACTCGGATGCATGCAATGGGATGAGCTTTATTAACCATTCCATGCTACTATTATCATGAATATCATGAATCTTGGAATTCTATGCTCCCTCCTCTTGCATCTAACCCTTTTGTAGGTACTTGGAAGAACAACACTCCACAAGACTCCCAACAACTCATATCTTAAGCAATCTTGTCATGACCAAGTATCCACAACTTCTCTTTGATGATGAAAGGAAGAAGACAACAAAACATATCCTTGACATATTTTTTTCAATTGGTATCAACTTGAGGGATCACTAGAAGAGTGTCTAGAGGGAGGTGAATAGACTACTAGCAGGAAATTAAAATCGAACCTTTTCCAAAGTTAATTGGTTGGCAGATTTTAACAGTTTTAGCAAGACTGGCAAGTCTATATACACAACACATGCATGTCAACAAATATGGTAGCGGAAAGTAAAGACATTGCACATGAAGTAAAGAGTTGAGATGGGGAGATCAAACGCAATTGGAGACGTAAAGATTTTTCTCGTGGTTTAGATAGGTGGTGCTATCGTACGTCCACATTTATGGAGTCTTCAACCCACGGAGGGTAACGGTCGTGGGAGTCCATGGAGGGCTCCACCCATAAGGGTCCACGAAGTAGCAACCTTGACTATTCCATAACTACTTCTGTCCACGAAGGACTAGCCTCACTATGGGTAGATCTTCATGAAGTAGGTGATCTCCTTGCCCGTACAAACTTCTTGGTTCAACTCCAAAATAAAAAGTAGGAGGCTCCCAAGCGACACCTAACCAATCTAGGAGGCACCACCCTCCAGAAGGTAGTAGGCTCGATAATGACGATGAACTCCTTGCTCTTGTGCTTCAAGATGACAGACTCCTCAACACACAATCACTCTCTCACACAGATTTGTCTTGGTAGAAGAGATGGTATTGGTGGGAGATTTTGTGGGTGTTTTTGGTGACTATCACTTGTGCACGTACGAGCATTTTGTTCACCAACAAAACCTTATCCCCTTTTAATAGTATTGGCTTTCCTATGGACTCAAAGTAATTTCTCTCAAATATAAAATGTAGAGTCCTCTTGCTTGAAGCTTGGCCAACCTATTTCTTCTCCATCTTCTTCATGGGGATAATCTCCACACTCCTTTTGTCCAACCCAACTCTCCATGGACTATTATCTAAAATACACTAGATAAAAGTATTAATCCAAGAGACAATGTATGTCGTCATGAATTATCGAAACCACCAAGGGAGCATGTTGTGCTTTCAATCTCCCCCTTTTTGATAATTGATGAAAACATACAATCAAAGCTTCAAATAAAGATATGAGAGGATATAATGAAGACTTTGAGAGACACATGACTTAGATTTGCTCCCCCTAAATGTGTGCAATCCTTTAAAGGATAGTTACTTTGGAATGCATGGACACACATATAGTACAATGGATATAAGTCATGTGTATTTTGGCTATATGCATCAAGTATATGTGAATGAGTTGTATCCTTGTTCAAGACTTCACTCTTGCAAACAATATGTGCAAGAAGCAAGAGATCATCTTGATCAAGGATATGATGCATATACTTACCTTGAGTTCTTGAGCATTCTAGTAGTAGAAACACACTTGAGAAAACAATGTTGGAAACACAAGAGTATTCTACCAATATAAAGACAATAGAACACAAAGATACCAAGATGTGGAGAACATATAGAAGATAGTATTGTTTAGAATTGATATGTCTCCAAGATCACTTAGAACTTTCTCCCCTTAGATATGAAAGTAGTTCATCCTCTCCCCCTGAATCTCAGCATGTAGATATTGGGATTGGATAGAGTGAGAAAAGTATAACATGAGAAATCAAATGAAATAAACGCAATAAATGTTTGAGTATTCATGAAGAAACATGTGTTTATTTCAAGCAAATTTTCTCCCCCTACTTTGGTATTCTCCCCTTGTTTATATAAGTATGAACATTTGATATCCTCCTCTCCCCCTTTGCATAAGCATGTAACTCTCCCAGCAGCATGAAGCTTTGTTATTCTCCCCCTTTGGCATAAATTTCCAAAAAGTTCAAATTTAGGAGTAGGTACAGGGATCATTGACAAGGAAGGGATCCTTGAGAACAAGGGTCATTGAAAGTAAGGTTCATAGAAAAGAACTGAGGGAATCATTGAAGGTAACTTCTCTTCCTGTGGCAAATAGTAGTTCATTCTTTGAGCTAGGGATCCTTGAATAAAGATTTCTCCCCCTAAGTTTTGCTTTTTATTCTCCCCCTAATTTTTTTTATGTATAGAAGGGATCATCGAAGTAACAGAAGAAGAACAGATAAGAGAAATACAAATTGGTGACTCCGAGACAGATAGAGGGGTGGTACCGAGATTTTGTAGTGCAACTTGTCTGCAATTTCGGTAGAACCGAGATATCTGAGTCGGTCGCTTCGAGGCTAAAACAGAATGAAATGAATAAGGAACCAAGTTTCTGTTTTCAAAGAGTCAAAAGAAATATTTTAAAAAAGAAAGTGAAGGACATCATCTAGAGAAGATCTGAGTGGTTACGAGAGAACATGCAAATAGGGAACAAACCACACAAGATTTTTAACTAGATGATGGGCGGTGACTAGGTCACCTATATTAGAGTATATTGACTTAGGAGCCAAGAAATAATACTTGATCATAGGTCATACTCTGCGTTAAGCTCAAAATGGGGTTACCATTTTTCGACTAAGCATTTTAATGTCTTCATATATATTGAGTTGCTTTAGCTCATGACTTGGAGTAAAGTCTTTTCAAGGATATGAGAGCATACATGTGAGTGATGTTGATGACATAGCTCGTAGGTGAACTTGTTGAGGATGCTCGAGGTTGATAAAGAACATATTGAGTTGGGAGCAATCCTTTTCGTTCTAGTACACTTGTTACCTACAAAGGTTATTCATGCAAGGAAGAAAAATAGGTATATCCATTTGACATGATACCAATTGAGAGTTTGCAATAATGATCTAGTATATGTCAAGGATATGTTTTTGTTGTATTCTTCCTTCCATCATCAAGAGGGGTTGTGGATACTTGGTCAAGACAAGAATGCTTATGATTGGAGTTGGTTGCAATCTCGTGGAATGAAGTTCTTCCAAGTATCTACAAATGGTTAGATGCAATACAAGGGGGCATAGAATTCCATGGCATTGGATAACATGTTAGGAATATCATGGAAGTATCAAGAAATCTCATGCCATTGCAAGCATCCGAGTGAGTCTAGCTCAATTTGAAGCATCAATGATGTTCAACTCACTCCTCAAGTGACAAAAAGTTTTCTCATCCAGTGGCTTAGTAAAGATATCGTCTAATTGCTTGTTAGTGCGAACATGCTTAAGATTAATATCTCCTTTGGCAACATGATCACAAATGAAATGATGTTGAACTTGAATATGCTTAGTTCGAGAATGTTGCACAGGATTATGGCCAATCTTAATAGCACTTTCATTGTCACAAAGTAATGGAACATTTTTTAACATGGATTCCATAATCCTTAAGCGTTTGTGTCATTCATAGTAATTGCGCACAATAAGATCCGGCAGCAATATACTCGGCTTCGGGAGTAGATAGAGATACCGAGTTTTGTTTCTTGGAGGACCAAGACACAAGAGATCTACCCAAAATTGACAAGTCCCCGAGGTGGATTTTCTATCAACCTTGTCACCGGCATAGTCCGAATCGGAATAGCCAACAATGTTAAAAGAAGATCCCTTGGGATACCAAATGCCAAAGTTTGGTGTTTGTATCAAGTATCTCACAATACATTTCACGACCAAAAGATGACACTCCTTAGGTGTAGCTTGATATCTAGCAAACATGCAAACACAAAGCATAATATCGGGACGAGATGCACATAGATATAGCAATGAACCAATCATAGATCGATAAACCTTTTGATCAACCAGTTCATCCTCCCTGGTAAGATCAACATGTCCACTAGTTGGCATGGGAGTTTTCATACCTTTGCGCCCCTACATGTTGAACTTCTTGATCGAGTCCTTGGTATACTTAGTTTGAGAGATGAAAGTTCCTTCTTTTGATTGCTTGACTTGCAATCCAAGAAAGAATTTCAGCTCACACATCATGGACATCTCATACTTCTCGGACATCAACCTTCCAAATCTTTCACTAAATTGAGGGTTAGTGGAACCAAAGATAATATCATCCACATAGATTTCGCACACAAATAATTCACAATTAACTCTCTTAGTGAACAATGTTGCATCAATTTTACCAATTTCAAAAGCTTTTTCAATGAGAAACTTCGTTAAGCATTTGTACCAAGCACGAGGGGCTTGCTTAAGACCATACACGGGTTTACGAAGCTTGTAAACATGATTAGGTTTCTTAGGATTCACAAAACTAGGTGGTTGCTTAACATAAACCTCTTCTTCAATTTCACCATTTAAAAAGTCGCTTTTAATGTCCATTTGATAAAGCGTGATATCATGGTGATTAGCATAGGCAAGAAGAACGTGAATAGCTTCAAGTCTAGCGACGGGGGCATAAGTCTCACCATAGTCCATACCTTCGACTTGAGTATATCCTTAGGCCATGAGATGTGCCTTGTTGCGTACGACTTGACCATCTTTTTCTTGCCTGTTCTGAAACACCCATTTGGTTCCGATGATGTTGTGCTCATCCTCAGGCTTCTCCACGAGTGTCCACACTTCGTTCCTCTCGAAGTTGTGTAGCTCTTCATGAATAGCGTTCACCCAATCCACGTCTTGAAGAGCTTGTTCTACCTTCAAGGGATTAATGCTAGAGATGAAAGAATAATGCTCATAAAAGTTAGCTAGATGAGTTTTAGAGCGAGTGATTCTCTTGGTTTGGATGTCACCAAAGATTTGGTTTAGGGGATGGTTCTTGGTCACTTGTGCTTTAACTCGGGTTAGCTTTTGATTGTTGGATGGTAGAGCTTCTTCTTCTTCATCATCATCTCTTTCATCTTTGTTGTTGTTGACGGTGTCATTCCCTAGAGGTGGTGGTGAAGGAGGTTGTCGTGGATCTTCATGATGTACTTCCTCCTCTTCATCATCCTGTTGTGTACTGCTTGTGGATGCCTCCATGTCATGTTGTGGTTCACCTTGTCGTGAAGTAGGGGCTTCCACTTGAGTTGATGAAGTACTTTCCTTCACCTCCATGGGACGAATCTTGTTGATGGGTAAGTCTACGATAGCTTCTGAAGGGTCCTTACCATCTACATCATTTGGCAATTGTTCGACTCGCGAACCATTAGATTCATCAAACTTCACATCTACTGTCTCTTCAACTTTTCGAGTGAATTTGTTGTAGACACGGTAAGTGCGAGAATTTGATCTGTAACCAAGCAGGAATCCTTCATGAGATTTAGGAGCAAATTTAGTACGACGATGCTTGTAAAGAATGTAGCACTTGGAGCCGAATACCCAAAAGTATCCAACTTGGGGTTTGCTACCGGTGAGTAGCTCGTATGCCGTTTTACCGAGAAGCTTGTCCAAGTAAAGTCGATTTGTGGCATGACATGTCGTTTCCACGGCTTCTGACCAAAAGTGTCTTCGCGTCTTGTATTCGTCAAGCATCGTTCTAGCCATCCTTCCTCTCAACAACTCCATTTTGTTGAGGCGTGTACGTAGCCGAGAACTCATGTGAGACACCTTCTTCGTCAAGAAAGGTATCCACATGGGTGTTCTTGAACTCTGATCCGTTATCGCTTTGAAAATTCTTGATCTTCACTTCAAACTGATTTTGCGCTTTGCGTGCGAAGTTCTTGAAGATATTTTGAACCTGCGACTTATCAAGGAAGAATACCCACGTAAATCTGGAGAAATCATCAACTATAACTAGACCATAGGAATTTCCACCGAGACTCTTGTAAGCATTGGGACCGAAAAGATCCATGTGAAGTAACTCGAGTGGTCTCCTAGTAGTCATGGTATTCTTAATAGGATGACTTCCTCCTACTTCCTTTCTAGCTTGACAAGCACTACAAAGTCCATCTTTGTCAAATATAACATCTTTAATACCAAGTATATGATCACCTTTGGTAAGTTTGTATAAATTACGCATGCTAACATGTCCTAATCTTGTGTGTCAAAGCCAACCTTTAGAAGATTTAGCAATTAAACAAGTGCGAGGTTTGGATCTCTTAGTGAAATCAACAATGTATAGATCTCCTCTATGGATACCGGTAAAGACCATTTTATCATTATCTTGATGAAACACTTGGCAATCTACTTTCGTGAATAACACATTAAAACCAAAGTCGGCAAGTCTAGATACAGAAAGAAGATTGTAGCCAAGAGATTCAACAAGCATAACATTTTGAATAGAGCTATCATGGGATATGGCCACCTTACCAAGACCAAGTACCTTACCCTTAGAGTTGATACCGGTAAAGACCATTTTATGATTATCTTGATGAAACACTTGGCAATCTACTTTCGTGAATAACACATTAAAACCAAAGTCGGCAAGTCTAGATACAGAAAGAAGATTGTAGCCAAGAGATTCAACAAGCATAACATTTTGAATAGAGCTATCATGGGATATGGCCACCTTACCAAGACCAAGTACCTTACCCTTGGAGTTGTCTCCAAACGTTACGTACCTTCGCGGTCCATGGTTTGGTGTGATCTCTTCAAACATTTCTCTATCTCCGGCCATATGATCAGTACATCCGCTACCGAGAATCCACTCATTTCCTCCGAACATGTAATCCTTGAAGTTTTCCATGAGACTTAGATTCTTTATGATCTTCACATACTCAATGTCTAACAGCTCATCTTCATCATAGTAGCCATGCTCCACATTGTCATCATCAAGTGGGAAATCCTCGTCATAAAGAACAAGAGATTTTTTAGGATGGTGATCATGACAATGTTCAAGTTTAAGAATATGAAGAGCCTCTATAATGATATTGTTGATAATTGTGACATCTCCTTTAGCATGCACGAGGTCTCTAAGCTCAAATAGACAATCATCAAACTTAGGATCACTAGGTGTCATATTGTGAAAAGCAACGGTTTTATGAAGAATTTCATCAAGATTACTTAATGAAAGATTTGGATATCATTTCTCCAAATCAGTCCACAAAGTATAAGCACATACAAAGTTCTTCAATTGAGAAAGCACGAATCTTGGTAAGCCTCTAACAATAAGATTGACAGTTCTAAGATTGCATAGCATATCAATTTCCTATTCGTGTGTGGGATGCAAGGGATCAATAGGAGGCTCATAGGGGTGCATAACATATTTGCTCAACTAAAATTCATTAAACAGCTCAAGCATCAAAGTTTTTCATTAACTATAATACTCTCCATCAAGAATAGGCACTCTACAACTCAAACTCCCTATACTAGATACATCCATCTTCCTCCTTGGTGATTAAACCAAAGCAATGGAGACCAAAGATCTGATACCAATTGAGGGATCACTAGAAGAGTGTCTAGAGGGGGGTGAATAGACTACTAGCAGGAAATTAAAACCTAAAATTTTCCCAAGTTAATTGGTTGGCAGATTTTAACACTTTTAGCAACTCTAGAAAGTCTATATACCCAACACATGCATGTCAACAAATATGGCAGCAGAAAGTAAAGACATTGAACATGAAGTAAAGAGTTGAGATGTGCAGATCAAACGCAATTGGAGACGCAAAGATTTTTCCCTTGGTTCCGATAGGTGGTGCTATCGTACGTCCACATTTATGGTGTCTTCAACCCATGGAGGGTAACGGTCGCGAGAGTCCATGGAGGGCTCCACCCATAAGGGTCCACGAAGTAGCAACCTTGACTATTCCATAATGGCTTCCGTCCACGAAGGACTAACCTCACTATGGGTAGATCTTCACGAAGTAGGTGATCTCCTTGCTTGTACAAACTTCTTGGTTCAAATCCACAATACAAAGTAGGAGGCTCCCAAGCGACACCTAACCAATCTAGGAGGCACCACCCTCCAAAAGGTAATAGGCTCGGTAATGATGATGAACTTCTTGCTCTTGTGCTTCAAGATGATAGACTCCTCAACACATAATCACTCTCTCACACAGACTTGGCTTGGTAGAAGAGATGGGATTGGTGGAAAGCAACTTGGGGAGGCTAGAAATCAAGATCCATATGATTGGAGTGGAAGATCTTGACTTCAACACAAGGGTAGGTGGTTCTCTCTTAGAAAAGTGATAGGATAGGTATGGAATAGTCATGAGTGCTTCTATTTTCAAGTAGCTAGTGGTGGAGGGGTATATATAGGCATCTCCAAAAATCCAACCGTTACACACAATAAGTCAGACTCGGTGGAACCGATGTGTGAATCTCGGCTGTATCGAAGTAACTTAAAGTTAGCAGCTTTTGAATCTCGGTGAGACCGATATAGGAATCTCGGTTGCACCAGTAAGGTGACCAACGGTCAGAATGTCCAATCTCAGTGACGCTGATTCGATAATCTCAGAGCGATCAAAATTGTGAACTTGCGTAATAGAAAGTTGGCAGCCTGAACTCGATGGCACCGGTATGGAATCAGTTGCACCGAAGTGACTAGGGTTTGGCCAAGCTTCAAGCAAGAGCACTAAGTGTGGAATGTTGGTTGCACCGATTTTGAGTATTTGGCTTTGGACAGACTTTGGTGGGAGAGTTTGTGGGTGTTTTTGGTGACTATCACTTGTGCATGTACGAGCATTTTTTTCACCAACAAAACCTTACCCACTTTTAATAGTATTGGCTTTCCTATGGACTCAAAGTGATTTCTCACAAATATAAAATGTAGAGTGCTCTTGCTTGAAGCTTGGCCAACCTATTTATTCTCCTTCTTCTTCATGCGAATACTCTTAACACTCTTTTGGCCAACCCAACTCTCCATGGACTATTATCTGAAATACACTAGATAAAAGTATTAGTCCAAGAGACAATGTATGTTGTCATGAATTATCAAAACCACCAAGGGAGCATGTTGTGCTTTCACAACTCACAATTGGTATCATGTCAATTTGATATATCATGTTCTTCCTTGCGTGACTAACCTATGTAGGTGAAATTTGAACGAAAACAAAAAGGATTGCTCCCAACTCAAGATGAACTTCATAAACTTCGAGAATCCTCATCAAGTTCACCTACAAACTATGTCATCAACATCACTCTAAGGTATGTACTCATATCCTTGATATAGCTTTACTCCAAGTCATGAGATAAAGAAACTCAAGAGATATGAAGATATTAAATGCTTAATCAAACATGGTAACCCCATTTTGAGCTTAACGATGAGTATGACCTATGATCAAGTATACATACTTGACTCCTTAAGTCAATATACTCTAATATAGGTGACCTAGTCACCGCCCATCATCTAGTCATAATAATTGAATGGAGAACCCTTCTTATGTTGCTCTTTGACATTTCCATTCAACTCTAACCTAGATGAAAATTCACTACAAATCTTTCTGAAAAATCATTGCAAATATTTGAGATATGTTTGAGACATTGTGAAAAAAATTCATTTAACAAAGTTGCCAAGTTTCTGTTTCCCAAACTCGGAGCCTCCGATCAAAACTTCTCATTCTTACCGATTTTGCAGTCCTACTACAGAACCACATATCGGTGCCACCGAACCTTTTGCCTTGGAGCCACTGAACTCTATGCACTTTGTCTATTTTGCTTTATAATCAGCTCAATGATTCCAATGATGTAGGGGGAGAAACTTCAAGAGATATGATCTCAAATAATCAAGCATCCCCACATCAAAGGAGGAGAAATGTCAAAGGTTATTCAGATCTTAAGGGGGAGAGAAAATGTTTTCAGGGAACCCTTGTCTCAATACTCTCAGTGACCCTATATCTCTAGGATCCCTTCCCATTCAGTGATTCCCTTTATCTGTCCCTTGTGTGACATCTTTGGAAATTAATGCCAAAGGGGGAGAAATATCAAAGCTTCAAAGCTTATACTCATACCAAAGGGGGAGATATATATACTAAAGGGAATAATATATAAGCATTCATGCTTCAAGGGGAGAGATGATCATGAAAAGAAGAAGTGTAACCTTATCATATAAAGGGGGAGAAAACTTATCAAGGATCCCTTATCACACAAACACTTCTTAAGGAGTAGAGAGAAGAATAAATTTGACAGTTGATCCTCTTATTCTTTAAACTTTTCTCAGCCCTACCTACTCTCAATATCTATATATTATGATTTAGGGAGAGAGGAAAAGTTGCACAATTGGTATCACAATTGGTATTTAGGGGAGAAAACTCTAAACTTATTTGGAGACATATCATTCTCAAGAAATCATTTCTTATATGTCCTCCATATCTTGGTACTCTTGGTTCCATTTGAATTTGCACTATCAAATACACTTGTGTTTCCTAACATTGTTTTCTCAAGTGTGTTCCTACTGTTAAATGCTCAAGGACCTCAAGGTAAGTATATGCATCATATTCTTGTTCAAGATGACCTCTTGTTTCTTGCACATATTGTTTGCAAGAGTGAGTCTTGAACATGAAATCATTTCATTCTCATATATTGGATGCATATTGCCAAGATATACATGACTTCTCATGTCCTTCCAATCATGTGTGCGTTCATGCATTCAAAAGCAACTATCCTTAAAATTGATTGCACACATCTAGGGGGAGCTTCTATCAGTCACGTATCCTTCAAAGTCTTCACATATTTCTGCATATCTTAAATTGAAGCTTTGATTGTATGTTGTCATCAATTACCAAAAAGGGGGAGATTGAAAGCACAATATGCTCCCTTGGTGGTTTTGATAATTCATGAGAACATACATTGTCTCTTGGACTAATACTTTCATCTAGTGTATTTCAGATAAAGTCCACAGAGAGAAGGTTGACAAAAAGGAGTGTGGAGAGTATCCCCAAGAAGAAGATGGAGAAGGAATAGCATTGGCAAAGCTTCAAGCAAAGAGGACTCTACATTTTAATTTGTGAGAAATCACTTTGAGTCCATAGGAAATGCCAATACTATTAAAAGGGGGTAAGGTAATGTTGGTGAACAAGATGTTCAAACATGCACAAGTGATAGTCACCAAAAACACCCACAACTCTTCCACAAAAGTCTGCCCAAAGCCAAATATCCAAAATTTGTGAAACCAAATATTTCCACTCGGTCGCACCGATTCCTAAACTCAGACAGACACATGCCAAACCCTATCCATTCGGTGAAACCGACTCTGCATTGGTGCCACCGAGTTCAGGCTGCCAACTTTCGGGTGCCTCGATTCATAAAATCGGAATATCCGAGTTTTTGGATCGGTGTCACCGAGATGAGGTTTTTGACCGTTGGAGACCTAATCGGTACCACCGAGAATTATATATCGGTCTCATTGAGATTCGAAAGTGGCTACCTTTGGAGCAACTCGGTACCACTAAGATTCATACATCGGTGTCACCGAGTTGGTCACTTAAGGTGTAACGGTAGGATTTTTGGAGACGCCTATATATACCCCTCCTCCACCACTCACTCGCAAGAGAAGCACTCAAAATAGATCCCCACTCATCCCAACTAATTTTCTGAGAGAGAGCCTCCTACTCATGTGTTGAGATCATGTCATTCCATTCCAACCATATGAATCTTGATCTCTAGCCTCCCCAAGTTGCTTTCTACCCAATAAATCTCTTCCACCAAAGCCTAATATTTGAGAGAGTGATTGAGTGTTGAGGAGTCTATCATCTTGAAGCACACGAGCAAGGAGTTCATCGACATTATCGATCCTATTACCTTTTGGAGGGTGGTGTCTCCTAGATTGGTTAGGTGGCGCTTGGGAGCCTCCTACTTCGTGTTGTGGAGTGAACCAAGAAGTTTGTAAGGGCAAGGAGATTGGCTACTTCGTGAAGATCTACACCGAGTTAGGCTAGTCCTCCGTGGACATAGGCTATCATGGTATAGTCAAGGTTGCTTCTTAGTGGAACCCTCCGTGGGTAGAGCCCTCCATGGACTCTCGCGACCGTTACCCTCCGTGGGTTGAAGACTCCATAAACGTGGACGTACGATAGCACCACCTATCGGAACCACGGGAAAATCTTCGTGTCCTTCATGCGTTTGATCTCCCTATCTTCACTCCTTACTTCCATGTGCAATGTCTTTACTTTCTGCTGCTATACTTGATGACTTGCATGTGTTGGGTGTGCTAGACTTGCTATAATTGCTAAGATCTGCCAACACTTAACTTTGGATATTGTGTAGATTTTAATTTGTGCTAGTAGTCTATTCACCCCCCTCTAGACATACTCTTCTAGTGATCCCACAACGACAAATAGAATCGTTTGTAATTTGAACTATAATGACATGTACCCCTTAGCTTGTCGTGTTGTCATTTGAACTATTATAACTTGTACCGTAATCATTTGCTACTACTTTAGTTGAACTCCATATTTGTGATGTAACATTTGTCATTTGAACTCCTTGAGAACTTGGTGTTGTATGTGATACTAAGTAACTTGGTGTTCTATTTCATTTGATTTAAATTGTGTTTTGTTGTATGTCATTTGAAGTAATCTTTAAAACTGTAATATTCATGTTGAATGGACCGTGCAGCTATGAGTCTGGCGGTATCATATGAGAAGGTTGAAGAGGAGAGACACTTTTGTATGATGAGGGAGCTTCAAGCATGGACAAAGAGTTGTGAGGAGACAAATGTTGTTATGATGGATTTCAACAAGTATCACTTCTGCAAGAACAAGAAACTTGTGAAAGAAAAGGAGAAGATACTTCATGAGCTTCAGGATAAGGAAGATAGTTGTGGACACACTTTGGCACTGGAGTAGGGTTCTCCGTAAGCAAATAAGAATTCCAGGAGTTGGACTTAACAAGACCCAGACAGGTCAATGGATGGGCAATCAAACAAGGTGTGTCCGAGAATCCGAACTGACGTGCTCGATGGGACTTGTTCCGCACCATAAAAGATGTGATGGTCCATTGGCCAGGATCCACCGAGTTTTACTGAATCCTAACCATGAGCGTGATGAACAAATTGAACGTATTAAACGTTTTTGTGCTTTTTTCGGTGTAGAACATCTACGGTCGATCTTCTTTGATTCTAATGAACAAATTCATGGTTATGCTATTTGTGAATGCAATGAATTATGTTCAAATTATGATTGCTTGAGTGTCCATCAAAATGAAATTTAGCATTACAAAAACCTTTTGCTAAAAAGTATCAGACCCTATCGCCAGGGTCCCTGGCGGTAGGGTATGTAATCTTACCATAAAAATGGAAATTAGCGTTATAGAAACTTTTCACTAAAAAGTCCCAGACCCTACCGTTGGGGTCCCTGGCGGTAGGGTACCTGATCCTACTGTAAAAATGAAAATTAGCATTACACAAACTTCTCACACCGAGGGTGGAAGTCTCACACCCTACCTCCCATGGCGATAGGGTTGTCCATGCTACCGCCGAGCTCCTTGGCGGTAGGGTGGAAAACAAAGCAATATTCTCTATTCTTTTTGGTGTTTGGGAGCATTAATTCAGAGATAATATGTTTCTCATGACAAATTTCTACAAAATGAATATTGATAGACTCAAATTCATTCAACATTGTTCGAAGACATAGCATAAAGTAGTTCAAAAATAAAGCACAAATTAGTTCGAGGACATGGTTTGAAGATCACAAATTCAACATATCACAATTCCATGTCACATATCTATTGGGTAACACGAGTTCACTTCCCTTTATTGTCATGTGCCTAATCCTCCTCTTATGCATCGCGAGCCCTTGCAAGTTTTCTTGCCCTCTCTGTCGATGTCAAAACCGGCGGATCTTGGGTAGGGGGTCCCGAACTGTGAGACTAGAATCGACGGTAACAGGATATGAAGGGGACACGAATTTACTGTTGGAAATATGCCCTAGAGGCAATAATAAATTATTTATTATCATATTTCCTTATTCATGATAATATTTTATTATCCATGCTATAATTGTATTAATCGGAAACTCACATACATGTGTGGATACATAGACAACACCATGTCCCTAGTATGCCTCTAATAGACTAGCTCGTTGATTAAAGATGGCTATGGTTTCCTAGTCATGGACGTGATATGTCATTTGATAACGGGATCACATAATTAGGAGAGCGATGTGATGGACAAGACCCAAACTACAAACGTAGCATATGATCATGCCAGTTTAATGCTACTGTTTTCTGCATGTCAAGTATCTGTTCCTATGACCATGAGATCATGCAACTCACTATCACTGGAGGAGTCCCTTGTGTGTATCAAACATCGCAACGTAACTGGGTGACTATAAAGGTACTCTACAGGTATTTCCGAGGGTGTCTGTTGGGTTGGCATGGATCAAGAATGGGATTTGTTACTTCGTGTGACGGAGAGGTGTCTCAGGGCCCACTCGGTAATACAACATCACAACAAGCCTTGCAAGCAATGTGACTAAGTGTTAGTCACGGGATCTTGTCTTAAGGAACAAGTAAAGAGACTTGCATGTAACGAGGTTGAACTAGGTATGGAGTTACCGACGATCGAATCTTGGGCAAGTAACATACCGAAGAACAAAGGGAACATCATATGGGATTAACTGAATCCTTGACATAGAGGTTCGACTGATAAAGATATTCGTAGAATATGTAGGAACCAATATGGGCATCTAGGTCCTTCTATTGGTTATTGACCATAGAGGTGTCTCGGTCATGTCTACATAGTTCTCGAACCAGCAGGGTCTGCACACTTAAGGTTCGGTGACGTTTCGGTAGTATAGAGTTATGTATGGTGGTGACCGAAGGTTGTTCGGAGTCCCAGATGATATCCCGGACATCACGAGGAGCTCCAGAATGGTCCGTAGGTAAAGATTTATATATAGGAAGTCCTGTTTTGGTCGCTGGAAAAGTTTCGGGCTCATCGGTAGTGTACCGGGAGTGTCGGTAGTGTACCGAGAGACCATCGGGAGGGGTATTTAGACCCAAGAGGCTACATGGGATGTGGGATAGTAAATACCAGCCCTTAGTGGGGTGGTGGAAGTCCCACACAAGGCCCATGTGGCTGGGAAGAAAATCCCAAAGAGAAAAAGGTGGAAAAAGGCAAAAATAGGCAAAAATAGGGAGGAGTCCTAGTCCTACTAGGATTGGAGGAGGAATCCTCCAATCCTCCTTGGTTCCGCCGACCTAAGGGCTGGCTCCTTGGGATACAAGCCTCCACCTCCTCTCCTCCTATACATACTAGAGGATTTTTAGGGTTTTGGCACCAGATTTTCAGCCACGTGCTACCCCATTCCTCCTGTGCATAGTTTCTCCTCTAGATCGGATTTTTGCAGTGCTTAGGAGAAGCCCTGCCGGAATAGCTCCACAACCATCGCCGGAGCGCCGTCACGCTGCAGGTGAACTCTTCTACCTCTCCGCTCCCTCTTGCTGGATTAAGAAGGCAGAGATCATCATCGAGCTGTACGTGTGCTGAACGCGGAGGTGTTGTCTGTTCGGCGCTAGATCGTAAGAACCGTGATCAAGCTCGTGAGACGGATCATGATGATATCGCGGGACAGATCATGATGAGATCGCGGGATGGATCGTGATGAGTTCACGGGACGGATCGTGATTGGATCGTGGGATGGATCATGATGAGATCGCGGGACGCTCGGCGATTTGGATCGCGAAGACGTTCGACTACACCAACCGCGTTTCTTAACGCTTCCTGCTTAGTGATCTACAAGGGTACGTAGATCCACTCTCCCTCTCGTAGATTCTCATCACCATGGGTAGATCTTGCGTGTGAGAAGGAAATTTTTTGTTTCCCATGCAACGTTCCCCAACAGTGGCATCATGAGCTAGGTCTATGTGTAGATAAGATCTCGAGTAGAACACAAAGAGTTTGTGGGCGTTGATCCTTAGATTGCTTCCTCCCTTGGTCGTGTTTTGGTTCAGCGGTATTGTGGGATGAAGCGGCCCGGACCAACCTTACGCGTACGCTTACAAGAGACCGATTTCATCGACTGACGTGTAACCTCGTTGTACAAAGATGGCTGACGGGTGCCTGTTTCTCCTACTTTAGTTGGATCGGATTCGACAAAGGCGGTCCTTGACAAGGTTCAAAAACAACTTATGTATCACCGTTGTGGTTTATTCATAGGTGAGAATTGTTCTTGCTAGATACCCGTAGAAGCCACGTAAAACATGCAACAACAATTAGAGGACGTCTAACTTGTTTTTGCAGGGTATGTTGTGATGTGATATGGCCAATTACATGATGAGATATATGTTATGTATGAGATGATCATGTTTTTTATAGAATATCACGACTTGCATGTCGATGAGTACGGCAACCGGCAGGAGCCATAGGGTTGTCTTAAATTATTGTATGACCTGCGTGTCAATCATTAAGCGCTATGTAATGCTTTACTTTATCGCTAAACGGTAGCAATAGTAGTAGAAGCATGGTGGGCGCGACAACCTCGATGGCGACACGTTGATGGAGATCAAGGTGATGGAGATCATGGTGTCATGCCGGTGACGATGGAGATCATGCCGGTGCTTTCAAGATGGAGATCAAAAGCACAAGTTCATGGCCATATCATGTCACTTATGATTTGCATGTCAATTTGAGTGGGAGTTCTTAAGTAATATGATTAATTGAACTCATTATCATGAACATAGTCAGTAGTGTCTTTGCAAATTATGTTGTAGATTACTAGCTCATGTTGTAGCTCCCTTGAATTTTATATGTTCCTAGAGAAATAGAGTTGAAAGATGATGGTAGAAATATTGCGGACTAGGTCCATGATCTGAGGATTGTCCTCATTGCTGCACAGAAGGCTTATGTCCTTAATGCACCGCTCGGTGCGCCAACCCCTCTAGCATCGTCTATAGATGTTGTGAACATCTGACAGGCACGTTCTAATGACTACTTGATAGTTTAGTGTCATGCATTACGGCTTAGAATTGAGGCTCTGAAACTTTTTGAACATCACGGAACATATGAGATGTTCTAAGAGCTGAAATTAGGATCTCAGGCTCGTGCTCGTGTTGCGAGATATGAGACCTCCAACAAGATTCTTTGCCTGCAAGTTGAAGGAGAATAGTTCAATCGTTGAGCATGTGCTCAGATTGTCTAGTGCTACAATCGCTTGAATCGAGTGGGAGTTGATCTTCCAGATAAGATAGTGATTGAT
This sequence comes from Hordeum marinum, assembly GCA_022496015.1. Classification (NCBI taxonomy): domain Eukaryota; kingdom Viridiplantae; phylum Streptophyta; class Magnoliopsida; order Poales; family Poaceae; genus Hordeum; species Hordeum marinum. The sequence goes on along the minus strand of CM039675.1, from coordinate 391,175,275 downwards.
ATAGTTCTCCAAGTCACTGTCACTAAGCTACTAGAACTTGGTGATGAACTATAAAACGTCAGGGATGGAAATAACGATCCCTGAGCTGTTCGCGATGTTTGACACCGCGAAGGTAGAAATCAAGAAGGAGCATCAAGTGTTGATGGTTAGTCAAACCACTAGTTTCGAGAAGGACAGGAGCAAGGAGGGAAACTTCATGGATAGCAAGTCAGTTGCTGCTCTAGTGAAGCAACCCAAACTTGAACCTAAACCCGAGACTAAGTGCTTCTATTATGAGGTGAGCGGTCGCTGAAGTGGTTTAACCCTAGATACTTGGTAGATAAGAAGGCTGGCAAAGTCGACACAAGTATATTTGATATACGTGTTATTGATGTGTACCTTGCTAGTACTCCTAGTAGCACCTTGGTATTGGATACCACTTCGGTTGCTAAATGTTAGTAACTCGAAATAAAAGCTACGGAGTAAACGGAGAACTAGCTAAGGGTGAGGTGACGATATGTGTTGGAAATGTTTCCAAGGTTGATGTGATCAACATCGCACGCTCTCTCTACCTTCGGGATTAGTGACGAACCTAAATAAATGTTATTTGGTGTTTTGCATTGAGCATGAACGTGATTATATCGTGTTTATTGCAACGTGGTTATTCATTTAAGTTAGAGAATAATGGTTATTCTATTTACATGAATAATACCTTCAATGGTCATGCACCCAGTGAGAATGGTTTGTTGAATCTTGATCATAGTAATACACATGTTCATAACATTGATGCCAAAAGATACAAAGTTAATAATGATAGTACCACATACTTGTGGCACTACCGCTAAATGTCATATTGGTATAAAGCGCATGAAGAAAATCCATGTTGATGGATCTTTGGACTCATTCGATTTCGAATCGGTTGAGACATGCGAACCATGCCTCTTGGGCAAGATGACTAAGGACCCCGTTTTTCGGATTGATGGAGCGGGCAAGTGATTTATTGGAAATGATACATGTTGATGTATGCAATCCAATGAGTCTTGTAGCGTACGGTGGATATCGTTATTTTCTTACCTTCACTGATGATTTGAGTAGATATAGTGTATATTTACTTAATGAAACACAAGTCTAAATTGTTTGAAAGGTTCAAAGAAAAATTCAGAGTGAAGTTTAAGATCATCGTGACAAGAAGAAATGTCTATGATGTGATCATGGGGGTGAATATCTGAGTTACGAGTTTAGCATACAACTTTAGACAATGTGAAAGTTGTTTCACAACACACGCCACCTGGAACACTATAGCGTGATGGTGTGTCCGAACATCATAGTCGTGCTCTATTGGATATGGTGCGTGCTATGATGTCTCTTATCGTTTTGCTACTATAATTTTGGGGTTATGCATTAGAGACAACTACATTCACTTTAAATAGGGCACCATCTGAATCCGTTGAGATGACACTGTGTGAATTATGGTTTGATAGAAACCTAAGTTGTCATTTCTTAATGTTTGGGGCTGCGACGCTTGTGTGGAAAAATGTTTTCACCCAATGAGCTTGAAACCAAAGCGGACAAATGTATCTTCATAGATTACCCTAAGAATAGTTGGGTGAACCTTCTATCTTAGATCCAAGCATAAAGTGTTTGTTGCTAAAATGGGTCCTTTCCAGAGAAAAAGTTTATCTCGAAAGAATTGAGTGGAAGGAAGATAGAACTTGATGAGGTTGTTGAACCTTTGTTTCAACCAGAGAGTAGCGTAGCGTAGAAAGATGTTTCTGTAGAACCTATGTCAGTTGAAGAGGAAGTAAATGATGATGATCATGAAGCTTCGGATCAAGTTACTATCGAACCTCATAGGTCGACAAGGATGTGTACTGCTCCTGAGCGGTACGACAACCCTGTCTTGGAGGTCATGTTGTTGGACAACAATGAACCTACGAGCTGTGGAGAAGCGACAATGGGCCCAGAATCCGACAAATGGTTAGAGGCCATGAAATCCGAGAAAGGATCCATAAAAACCAAGTATAGAGTTTGGTGGACTTGCTCGTTGGACGGCAGGTCGTTGAGTACAAATGGATCTTTAAAATGAATACCGACGCTAATGGTGAATGTCACCATTTGTAAAGCTCGACTTGTCGCAAAGTAGTTTCCGACAAGTTCAAGGAGTTGACTGCGATGAGACTTTGTCACACGTAGCGATGCTAAAGTCTGTTGGAATTATATTAGCAGTTGCTACATTTTTCAATTATGAAATCTGGCAGATGGATGCCATGACATCGCTTCCTTCCTTAAGGAAAGGTTGTATGAGATAAAACCAAAACGTTTTGTCAGTCCTAAGGATGCTACAAGGTGTGCAAGTTTCAGTGATCCTTCCATGAACTGAAGCAAGCATCTCAGAGTTGGAATATAAACTTTGATGACGTGATCAAAGTTTTTTGAGTCTATACAAAGTTTATGAGAAACTTGTATTTACAATAAAGTGAGTGGGAGCACTATAGAGTTTCTGATTAAAGTATATGTGGATGACATATTGCTATTCGGAAATAATGTGGAATTTCTGGAAAGCATAAACGGTTGTTTGAAAAGTGATTTTCAAAGGAAGACTTGGATAAAGCTACCTAATTATTGAGCATCAAGATCTATAGAGATAGATCAAGATGTTTGATAAGACTTTCAATGAGTACATACCTTGACAAGATTTTGAAGAGTTCAAAATGGATCAGACAGAGAAAGAGTTCTTGCCTGATTTGTAAGGTGTGAAGTTGAGTGAGACTCAAAGCTCAACAACGGCAGAAGAAAGAGAAAGGACAAACATCGTCCCCTATGCCTTAGCCATAGGCTCTATATTATGCCACGTTGTGTACCGCACCTGGTGTGTGCCTTGCCATGAGTCTGTCAAGGCGTACAAAAGTGATCCAGGAGAGGATCACTGGACAGCGGTCAAGATTATCCTTAGTAACTAAAAGACTAAGCAGATGTTTCTCGATTATGGAGGTGATAAAGAGTTCGTCGTAAAGAGTTACGTCGATGCAAGCTTTAACACCAATCCGGATGACTCGTAGTAGCAATCTGGATACGTATAGTGGAGCAGCCATTTGGAATAGTACCAAGTGGAGTGTGGTAGCAGTGTTTACGGTTTGACATAGAGATTTGCAAAGTACACACGGATCTGAATGTCGCACACCCATTGACTATAAGACCTCTCTCACATGCAAAGCATGATCGAGCCCCAGAACTCATTGGGTGTTAGATTCATAACAATGTGAATCACATGGTGATGTGAACTAGATTATTAACTCTAGTGCAAGTGGGAGACTGTTGGAAATATGCCCTAGAGGAAATAAAAAATTAGTTATTATCATATTTCCTTGTTCATGATAATCTTTTATTATCAATGCTATAATTGTATTAATCAGAAACTCAGATACATGTGTGGATACATAGACAACACCGTGTCCCTAGTATGCCTCTAATAGACTAGCTCGTTGATCAAAGATGGCTATGGTTTCCTATTCATGGACATGAGATGTCATTTGATAACAGGAGCACATCATTAGGAGAACGATGTGACGGACAAGACCCAAACTACAAACGTAGCATATGATTGTGTCAGTTTAATGCTATCGTTTTCTGCATGTCAAGTATTTGTTCCTATGACCATGAGATCATGCAACTCATTGACACCGGAGGAGTGCCTTGTGTGTATCAAATGTCGCAACGTAACTGGGTGACTATAAAGGTACTCTACAGGTATTTCTGAGGGTGTCTCTTGGGTTGGCATGGATCAAGACTGGGATTTGCTACGTCGTGTGACGGAGAGGTATCTCAGGGCCCACTCGGTAATACAACATCACAACAAGCCTTGCAAGCAATGTGACTAAGTGTTAGTCACAAGATCTTGTATTACAGAATGAGTAAAGAGACTTTCCTGTAACGAGGTTGAAGTAGGTATGGAGATACCGACGATCGAATCTTGGGCAAGTAACATACCGAAGAACAAAGGGAATATCATACGGGATTAACTAAATCCTTGACATAGAGGTTCGACCGATAAAGATCTTCATAGAATATGTAGGAACCAATATGGGCATCCAGGTCCCGCTATTGGTTATTAACTGTAGAGGTGTCTCGGTCATGTCTACATAGTTCTCGAACCCGCAGGGTTTGCACACTTTAGGTTCGGTGACGTTTCGGTAGTATAGAGTTAGGTATGGTGGTGACCGACGGTTGTTCAGAGTCCCGGATGAGATCCCGGACATCACGAGGAGCTCCGGAATGGTCCGTAGGTAAAGATTGATATATAGGAAGACCTGTTTTGGTCGCCAGAAAAGTTTCGGGCTCATCGGTAGTGTACCGGGAGTGCCGGGAGTGTACCGGGAGACCATCGGGAGGGTTATTTCGACCCAAGAGGCTACATGGGCTGTGGGAGAGTAAATACCAGACCTTAGTGGGGTGGTGGAAGTCCCACACAAGGCTCATGCAGCTGGGAAGAAAAGCCCAAAGAGAAAAAGGTGGGAAAAGGCAAAAAGGTAAAAATAAGGAGGAGTCCTAGTCCTACTAGGATTGGAGGAGGAATCCTCCAATCCTCCTTGGTTCGGCCGACCCAAGGGCTCTCTCCTTGGGAGCCTCCTCCTCCTCTCCTCCTATATATACTAGAGGATTTTAGGGGTTTGGCACCAGATTTTCAGCCACGTGTTGCCCGTTCCTCCAGTGCATTGTTTTTCCTCTAGATCGGATTTCTGCAGTGCTTAGGAGAAGCCTTGACGGAATAGCTCCACCACCATTGCGAGAGAGCCGTCATGCTGTTTGTGAACTCTTCTACCTCTCCGCTCCCTCTTGCTGGGGATCAAGAAGGCGGAGATCATCATCGAGCTGTACGTGTGCTGAACGTGGAGGTGCTGTCCGTTCGGCGCTAGATCGGAAGGACCGTGATCAAGATCGCGAGACGGATCATGATGAGATCGCGGGACGGATCGTGATGAGATCATGGGATGAATCGTGATGAGTTCGCGGGACGGATCGTGATTGGATCGCGGGACAGATCGTGATGAGATCGCGAGACGCTCGGCGATTTGGATCGCAAAGACGTTCGACTACACCAACCGCGTTTCTTAACGCTTCCCGCTGAGCGATCTACAAGGGTACGTAGATCCACTCTCCCTCTCGTAGATGATCATCACCATGGATAGATCTTGTGTGTGCATAGGAAAATTTTTGTTTCCCATGCAACGTTCCCCAACATTTACCCAGGTTCGGGCCCTCCTATGGAGGTAATACCCTACGTTCTGCTTGGTTGTATTGATGATGTGGGGGGTACAGAGTTGATCTACCTCGAGATCGAATAGCTAACCCTAGATGACTTGTTCTATCTTTATACCCTAAAACCCTCCGGCTTATATAGATGCCGAGGATGCCTAGGGTTTACACAAGGTTGGTTACATGCCGAAGAGATAAACATGCCTATTTACTACATCAAACGTGGAGCACAAGCCGTGCTTCCCGAAGCTTCCATCCTAGAGACTGGGCCTTCAAATTTTCCAGTGTTCGGCAAGTAGCCCATATAGTCCGACCCATAAAAAATACGTCCGCTATACGAGGACCCCCTAAACCAGGACTCCCTCAGTAGCCCCTGAACTTGCCTCCAACTCCAAGGGTCTTTAGCTCCAATTGCTTTGTGAACAGAGTCTTTGGCTTGCGAGGTGAGTTCCTTCCCACCAAACCATAGTTCATCCTCCAATGATAAGTAGTTTTCCGCATAGTGGCACGTCCGAACACTGGAAATTGGTTGGCCTTGAAGGCCAAACTTCATGGGGTAAACAATGTCCCTCTGATGACCTCTCTGAACAAAGGTCATGACCCACCACGACTGCTAGGCCAATTACATAGACTCGATTCGCGGTTCGAGGTCATTTTAATCATCACGATCCATCAATATACTGATCGTGTCCTATTTTATACGGGATATATTTAATCGCGCACGCGCAATGGCTCGCACGTCTCGAGAAGTGGAGGGATTCACGGCGCAGCAAGGGGAGTCCAAATCGATAGGCCTCATAAAAAGAGGAGGAAAACTACGAAGGCTATTCACGCTCTCCATTCGACTTCTCTGCCTCCCATTCCTTTGTGCCTCCGAAGCTCAGATCTAGGTCTTTTCGCCCCCACCTCCGAGCTCATCAATGACGGGCTCCAACAGCCAATGGGAAGCTTCCACGGTCACTGACTGGGACATTCTCTACCTCAAGAAGGCCGGCTACCTCTCTGCTGACATCCCTCACCGCGCGGCGGAAGAGGGCCAAGTGATCCCCACCCCCAAGCCAGGCGAAAGGGTGGTGTTCATCCCTCACTTCATCAGGGGGCTGCATTTTCCCCTCCACCCCTTTGTCCAGGGGTTGATGTTCTTCTACGGCCTCGACTTCCACGACCTCCCGCCGAACTCCATCATGCACATCTCGGCGTTCATCCTCGTCTGTGAGGCCTTCTTGCGCATCGAGCCACACTTCGGGCTCTGTCTTCAGGTGTTCAACATCAAGCCCAAGTGTGTAGATGGCAAGCACACCGATTGCGGAGGGGCCGTCATCGGCAATCTCACCTGCGTCGGATGGCCATCGGGCACCCTTATTGACACCATCAAGTGGTGGCAGAAGGAGTGGTTCTACGTCACCGAACCACAAGAAGAAGGTCAGTATCCCACTGTCGCATTCAGATCCGGTCCCCCTACCAGACTGGCTTCATGCCTCGAAAAGGTCCTTGTCTAGTGACCGGGCAAGGAGGTGAGCGACCTGTAGAAGCGCATCCGCTCCATGGTCAAGGAGGGCACCAAGTTGAACGATGTGGTCCAGGTAATACTCCGAAGACGCATCCTCCCTTGCTAGCGTCGGGAAGCCCCGTGTGGGCTCATGAGCTCGACGCCGAGCCCACAGTCCGGAATCTCTTCCGCACTATGCAGGAGAAGTTGTGGAAGGCGCTCTTAAAATCATAGAAGAGCTGGCCATCCGAGGAGGAGGACAAGGGTCTGCACGCCGCCAAGCCCGATTCCGAGGTATGATACACTCTAGCTTGGTCGGCTTCATTACATAGGAAGATCTCATAACCCCTTATCCGATCTGTCTTTGCAGAGATGGCTGAAGAAAGACGTCAACATTAACAGTCTTGCGCTTTAGCCCGAAGACGAGAGGACCAGGCTGTTAGCAAAAATGCTCGTGGTAAAGCCTTATGAGGCTCCCACGATGAAAGAGAAGAAGAAACCAGGACAGACTGGCATCCGCATCAAGGACCAGCCTGACGCCGCATCCGACGATACCCCCGCCTCCTTGAATCAGGAGGAGGCTGAGGAGGAGGAAGAGGAAGAAGAGGAGGAGGAGGAGGAAGCCAAGGTCAAGGGCGAGGGTGAGGCAATTCCCCCCGTGCCAGGAAGAGAGCAGCGTCTTCGGACGCTCCGGAGTAGGTCCCTCCTCCTGCCCACAAGAGGACGCGTCGGACGTGGGTGATTCTGTCCGACGATAGTTCGGACTCAGACACCGCGTCCGAAGACCTCGAGGAGGTTCCACGAAGGATCCTACGGGTCAACCCCCCTCCGAAAAGGTTAGGATCCTAAGACCCTCCCATTCATTAAGAATAGATTTGGAGTTTGCTAACATGCAGGTTATTGGCTTTGCAGCCCCCCACGCATTATCCCCACCGAGGTGATGTCGGACGGGGAGACCCCGTCTGCCGAACTGGTAGAGAGCAGGGATGCCTCGCATCCCACCACTCTAGGTGCCACGAGGGACGCTGTGGAGGTGTCGTCCCAGCACACTCCTATGGAGGCGGACACCGGTGGCGAGGGAGACTGTACCATGGCCAGGACTAACGCCTCGGCCACTAAAGACCGGGGGGTGACACCCCTCCTAGACATTGAGGAGACCGGACGAGCGGGCGCTCAGTCCCCTCCGAGAACATATCTGGAGTGCACTATACCTCCGGAGGCACCGGTTCAATCCCTGGTAGGTGATCGGGGAATCCGATCATCACCGGCACCACCGACCAATAGGTGGTCGGTCATGGAGGAGGCTCTATCAAGCACCTACATCCCCCAGGATCACCGCACTCTTATGGGTGCGGTACTAAAGAGCATCCAGACCGTTGACAACGGACTGAAGGAGGTCTTCAAAGGTATCCTTACGGGTTTTCAAGTAAGTCACCCGATGTGCTTATTTTCAAAGTTTTTTATTTATTCGTATTATATACATGGCAGCCCCCGAGCCCTAGGTGAGGTGAAAAATCTCACCTAGAGGTCACCTCTGTATCCGATATGGAACTAGATTCACTTTAAGTGTCTGACACGTTAGAATAACTCAACACGTGATCAGATTGTCTATAATTCGGGAATTGAGGGCCCATGTAATGTATCAACTGTGTGTGTAATGCAGGCTTCGTCATTGGCGGCAGCCATAAATGGCGCCGAGATGGAACAGTTAAATCAGAAGCTTAAGCACTTCGAAGACGAAGTTGAGGCCCTTAACCAAAGGTTCGACGAGGCTCAAGGTATGTCAAAACAGAATCCGAATGCCTTTGACTGAACTCTATCATGTGAATACTGTCAATGCAGCTTTTTCACATTGCATAATGCACGCGCAGCCTCGGCGAATGAGATGGAGAGGCTCAAGGTCGAGTTCTAGTGTGCGAAGGATGAAACGGCCGCCGATAGGGCGGCTGCTAAAGAAATGGTTGTCGCCCTTTCCGCCATGCGGGCCACTAGTGGCAAGCATGAAGCTCGCGTGGCAGAGGTCCAGCAGGAGCAAGGACGCCAGTGAAAGATGCGAGGCCTTGGAGCAAAAGAATAAGGCGAGCTCAGCCGAACTGTCCACCTTAAAAACCAAACTCCAGAAGCTGTGGATGGACAGACGGTTCTACGAGGACAAAGTGTGCCAGGCCAAGGACATAGAAGATGGTAAGCCGTACTCACTAAAGTGCGTATTCGGGGATAGCAAATTTGCATTGCTTACCCGGGTGTGGCGATCCTCAGGTGCATCCTCTGATCTCCAAAAGAGCGTGGCGGACGTCAATCAGTTGTTCGCCTCGCGGGGAGAAGGAGATGAAGCTTGGCTGTTCTGGGCACAGTTTGGAGCCCCCGAGCGTCCTCCTCTTCTGGTGGAGCAGCTAAAATAGCTGATGGAGCTGCACCAGATGGCGGAGCCGGCCATGAAGGACCTCTGCATCCGCTTATGGCCCGGCAAACCGATGCCAGGCAGCTACTTTGGCCTAGTGCAGAGGTTGATTGCTGCTTCGCCCCACCTCGACACCATCAAGCGCTCCTCCTGCATCGAAGGAATTCGGATGGCCCTTGCCAAGGCCAAGGTGCATTGGCCGGGGCTAAATCCGATGAAGGTAGCCACCGACCCTCCGCCACCTGGGAAGGAGCATCGACGCCCCAAGCTATACTTTGATGGGGTGATGGAGAGTGCTCGGGTGATAGCATCACAGTGTTTGGGTGATAAAATGTTTGAATGAGTTGTAACGCATCCGACGACTTGTCCAAACTTTTGATGATATTAGTATTTGTTCTTATATGGTTTTGCATTCCTTTATAACTCCTATGTGGCTGTTTAATACTAAAAGATGCGAGTCGTCGGCTTCAGTCCCCATGTAGATACTACACGGGGTGTCAATGCCAATGCACTATGTCCCTTAGCTGAATTATCAGAACCCGAAGGCGGTACAGTGCGGCAGACTAGGCAATCAGAGTATAGTGCTTTATTTCTTTCACTGAGCCGCAGGGGCGTGAAAAGGACTATAGGAAGCATACGATTAGTCACCAAAGTGTTGTGATGTTCAGACAAACCATGGCCAAAGCCAGTATCACAATGTTTGCACAAAGGGCAAGTTCCTCGTATAACACAGAATAACCGCTTACGAGGATTGAAGTATAATACTTCCAGCTCAGGGTTCACAGACCGTATCGCGCATACTATGACATTCCGTTTTCGGGTTTCTCCCCTGAGGTGCTTGACCAGACTATCCGGAAGCAAAATCCCAGGGGTGCTCCCTTTGCCCTTTTAGTCGAACGAGTGGAACGTAAAGGGGCAAGCACAGGAGCCGGGCAACCCAACTTATTGACCGAAGACATAGTTCAGAACCAATGCATATAAAGCGAATGCTAAGACGCCGAATACATGATAGATAAGGCGATTTATGTTTGAACTCGAGCCCCGGTCTATTATCTGGTTACCTCACATCATACCGAACAGGTCCACAAGAAGAGGGAGAGAGGAGAAAAAATAAGCGCCAAGAAAAGGACAGATGGGGCAAACTTACGCCACGCAATTTGCATTTCCTCAACAACTCTTATAGCTCGGACTACCAAAGCAATTGTTTACAGGTATGCGAAAGAAATAAAAATATACAGGAGTTGTTGTACCAGGGGTCTTCGATTGATAACCTGACGTCCTCAATATGCCCCGTTGCTAGTTGACTCCTGCTATTAGATGCACCTTTATGGGTGTTAGTATTCGGCAGACGGATTTTGCAAACAAAGTCTTGAGAGGCCGCCGAATTGTAGGTGAGCTTTATGCCATAGGCAGGCTCTTTTAGGAGCGCCTGCATTTTGTTCGAAGACGTGTAGGGGTTCGGGCCAGCCGAAACCCCATCTTTATTTCCCCACCGCTACCCATGGAATCTTAAGTGCGAAGTTGTGCCTCCTCAGAATGTACTTTGCTGGTATTAAGGTTGTGCGGTGGGGGTGAGTCCCTATAGAGGGGAGGAGGAAGGATCTGAGTTTTCGATCTAAAGCCAAACTCGCTTCCCAACCTTGTGTGCCTTTATGGAGGATGTCGGAACTTGCCGATCTTCTTTGTAGCTAAATTCGGCCCCTAGGGCCAGTGCATGTTCCTCAGTTCTAAGGGTGCGCTCTGTATTGCCATTGACAGTAATGACCCCCTTGGGCCCCGGCAACTTGAGCTTGAGGTATGCATAGTGTGGGACCGCATTGAAACGAGCAAACATTGTCTGGCCAAGCAGTGCATGATAGCCGCTGCGGAAGGGCACAATGTCGAAGATCAAGTCCTCGTTGCAAAAGTTATCGGGCGAGTCGAACACAACTTCCAGAGTTACGAAACCCGTACATCGGGCCTCAACGCTTGGGATCACTCCTTTGAAGGTAGTGCTGCTAGGTTTGATCCTTAACGGATCTATGCCCATCTTTTTCACCATGTCTGAATAAATCAGGTTGAGGCTACTTCCTTCGTCCATTAGGACTATTGTGAGGTGATACCCATCTATAATGGGGTCTAGGACGAGGGCCGCCAAACCCCCATGACGGATACTGGTCGGATGATCACACTGATCGAAGGTGATTGGGTATGCCGACCATGGGTTGTAGTTCAGGGCTACGGGTTCCACAACGTAGACCTCCCGAAGGGCGCGCTTCCTCTGCTTCTTGGGTATATGAGTGGCATATATCATGTTCACCGTTTGGGAGGGAACTTCTTCTGTCTGCCACCAATTGGACCTTGAGGCTCATCCTCGTCCTTGTTGCGAGAGCTTTTGCCTTGGTCCTCGGGTGGTATCTTGCCGGTCTGTTTAAACACCACGCAGTTATTGTGTGTGTGGTTGGCGAACTTCTCCAAAGTCCCATGGATTTGGAAAGGCCTTTACGTGATCTTCTCTAGATGAGTGGGTCCGCCGCGATTGCCTTTAGGAGGCTTCTTCCGCCGCCCAGGTCGGAAGTTGCAGAATCTGGCGTTTATAGCCGTGTCATTGGCATCTCTGTTATTATGCCGGTGCTTATTCTTATTGCGCTTTGGTTTTAAGTTGCCATACCGGGCTTCAGATGCTATGGGATCTTCGAAATTATGGTTGTGTCTTGCCAGCCAATTGTCTCCGCCCATGAAAAATCGGGTCATGAGGGAGGTAAGGGCGGACATGGTCCGAGGTTTGTCCTAGCCTAGTTGGTGGGCCAACCATTCGTCCCGAATATTGTGCCGGAAGGAGGCTATGGCCTCAGCATCCGAACAATCGATGATTTGGTTCTTCTTAGTCAAGAACCGATTCCAGAATTGTCGAGCAGACTCGCTGGGCTTCTGGACGACGTTGCTGAGATTGGAATAGTCCGGCACGCGGACATATGTTCCCTGGAAGTTAGAGCGGAATGCATCTTCCAGGTCTTCCCAGGATCCAATGGAGTTTTCGGGGAGGCTGTTTAACCAGTGTCGAGCTGGCCCCTTAAGCTTAAGAGGGAGATATTTGATGGCATGGAGATCGTCTTCTCGTGCCATGTGGATATGGAGGAGGAAGTCCTCAATCCATATGGTTAGGTCAGTGGTCCCATCATACTGTTCTATATTCACGGATTTAAACCCCTCGGGGAACTGATGTCGCATTACCTCATCTGTGAAGCACAGTGGGTGAGCGGCACCTCTGACCCGCGCTATGGCGCACCTGTATTCGGCGTCTGTGTGGGGCCGGTTGCGTTCCCGGACTCTGGTTTTTTGGTCGAACGATGGTCTGTATCCGCCCCGTCTATCGGGCGAGTACTCTCTGGATCCATAGATGGATCTTGTATGGCCTGCTCTATGATCCACATCATCTCGCAGGTCGAACCTGTCATTGGGTGTAATGGCTCCTTACCCCGTCTTCGGGGCACTACCGGTGTATAATCGGTGTCATCAGCCGTCTTGTCCTGACCACGAGGGGGCGGTCCGGCTTGTCGTATGGATTACGGTTTGGAGATGGAGTATCAGTGAGTTCATCATCAAATTGCGGCAGCAGCCTCCTCTGGGGGTAGCTTTTGGGCTGGTTCGACAGACTAGTGTCGTATACTTCCTCGGCTGAGAGGACTTTTGTCCATCGATCATTGACGTCGTCATGTTCGGCTTTGAGTTGTCGTTCTTTAGCCTTTAGGCTGCGAGCCATTGCTATGAGCTGTTGCCTAATTTCTTCCTGATCTTCAAGGTTATTAGGGATGTACAAGTCATCGGCTTTCGATATATCTTGCTCCTTGACGGGGGGAAGGTAATTATCATCTTCGGGGTTGTTGATGTAATCAGGGTTGTTTTGGTCCTTAGGCCCTTCCGGACCCTCTAACGGTTGTTTGGGGATATCAGGATTGCCATGGTCGACGGGGGTATTACCGTCCCCGTTGTTAATAATAGCTTCCCTTCCCTTTTTGCCTTTGGACCGCTTATGCGGTTTCTAGCGCCTTGACGGTGCATCGCCCGATTTACCGCCATCGTTGTGAGGCGTGTTGTCGCCATTAGTGGCAGGAGTATCTACCATGTAGATGTCGTATGTGGAAGTGGCGGCCCACCTCCCGGTGTTAACAGGGGTGGGAGCACGATCTTCTTCATCCATGTATTCTGCCTCCTAGGAGGCATAGTCCAGCATGTTGGTTAAATCTTTGACAGTGGCTATCAAGTGGGTGGTGGGTGGGTCAAAAAATTCGTCCTAGCCCGCACCACAACTGAACCGAGCGTAGATCGGGGCTGGATCATCGGTGATCTTCATCGACGAGATCCTATCTAGGGCCTCGTCGACAGCTGAGGGCCCAATCGGATCCAGTTGTTTGGAATTTGTGGAGTTAACCTCCAAGACATCCGGACATGGGAAGTGTTTGGCAAGAACACGTGTCCGGTCATCTAGCTTAATGGCCGGACCGAGATAAGAGATCGGCTCACTGCTATGGGTGACCCCATCGGCATGCCCGAAGAAGGTGCTCGACGTTAAAGCCTCAGAGTCCTCAGGGGCTACAGGCGGAGCTGCGAGCCCGATTAACGACAAGTCACCCCGAGAGTCGACGGAGAACTCTAAGTTTCCGAACCTGACCTCTCGATCAGGGGCGAAGCTCTCAACGCGGCCTAGATGGCTAGCGAAATCAGCGTGCAGCACAACGCTGTCGAAGGCGAAGATCTGTCCGGGGACAAAAGTGTCCATATTGCGGACCTCTTCACTGTTGACAAGGCAAGACGTCGATTCCATCTTGCTCACAGAGGAACTCTCAATGAAAGCACCAATGTCGGTGCCAAAACCGGCGGATCTCAGGTAGGAGGTCCCGAACTGTGAGACTAGAATCAACGTGTCACACCCAAGATGCGTGCCTATCTGTTTAAGGCATGAGGGCCTCGCAAGGGATAGAGGCGCATCTTGCCGTTAGCAAGAATAGTATCATCACAACATACAATACTAAATGAGAAGAGTATACAAGTTGGCTTACACTCGCCACATGCTAACTTACAATGTCACTCAAATCATAACATCAAGATGAACACAGGGCCCAACTACGGACGAAATCAAACGATAAAAGAAGTTGCAAATGATACTATCAAGCTATCCCAAGGATCACGACCAGGTCCTCTACTCATCCGGATATGTCACATACATCCTGCCTCTCTCCTCATCATACTCCCACTGGAGCTGAGTAAGATCATCCTGCACGAACTCATCTGAACCTGCACCTAGATTATGGTAGTAAACTGTGAGCCACAGAGGACTCAGCTATCATGTGCCCGGGTATCAAGACTATTTAAGCTTAAGGAAGGAAGGGTGATGTTTAGTTTGCAGCAGCTCTAAGCATTATATGGTGGCTAGCTTACGCAACATGAAATAAATATGAGTGGCCTACGAAGAACGATCGAATCTAGTATGATCTCTAAGAGATCCTGAACACTTACTTACGTCAATCATAACCCCACCGTGTTCTCTCTCGGTTCATGTTCACAAGCAGAGACGATCACGGTTACTCACATAGTTGATGTGTTTTAATTAGAGTTTACTTCAAGTTTGCTATAACCGGGTGTTAAACAAATATCCAAGTTGCCACATAACCACAGGCACGGCTTTCCGAAAGATTTAACCCTGCAGGGATGCTCCAACTAGTCCATCACAAATAACCACACTCCATGGGAATAGCCTCGAACGCGGTTCTCGCGATCATCATAGACAATTCCAAAGGAGGCCAACACCTCGAGTAAACCAGAAGAAAGTCAGACTCCACACGCAAGACATTCGATAAAGGTAGAACAAATCCAGCAAGACCAACCGTTGTGTCGACGAACCTGATAAGAGACGCATCTCTCGTTCTCAGGACACGACGGATAAGCATAGCGTACGGTGGCCTGATAGAAATCTCCCGAGTTGCCCCGGGTTGGCCCCGCACATGGCTCTAGTTTGGACCAACACTCATGAGGAGCACTGGCCCGGGGGTTGATTAATTATCCACGGGTTTGCAAGACCCTATGCAATTTTTATTAAGTTGTTAAGCAAATGTAGTACCAATGTTGGGTCTTGCCAGACAAGTTTTAATCTCAACCGAATAAACAAGGGGGTCCCCATAACAACCCCAAGCGTGTTAGGAGCGCAAAATATGGAAAACATAACACCGGTAACAAGGAACTAATGGCGGTATGAGCGGAACAAGTCACTTAGCAAAAGGCCAAGCCTTCCACCAATACCAGATATATATGTGCATTAAATTATATAACAGAATTTATTTGTGTTATCCAAACCATGTTATCACATGGAACGACCTGCACCTGCAGCTAAGAACACTATAAGAGGGGTTGAGCAGCGGTAACTTAGTCAATCAATGGTTTGCTGGGATGTGGAGGTTAGAGGCTGTCATGGCAACATGGGGCTGATATCATGTGGTAGGTAGCGCAATTGTAACGATAAGAACGAGAAACTAGCAAGCAAAGATAGTATTGGGATCCGGGTACGATCATCTTGCTTGTTGGTTCTTCAGCGGAACAAGTAGCGGGATCCACGTAGTGGTACTCTCCAGGGTCCTCGAACTCGGTATCGACACTCACTTCTACCCAAGAGAAACAGCAAATAAATAACCAACCAAGGTGCAATGCACAACCAAGATGATGCATGATCCATATAATGAAGGTTTTAACAAGGCAATGCAATTCTAGTCAAGTTTCACATGCAAAGTTTGTGTATTCGTGAACCTGGAAAGAACCTCATGTTAAGTTACTTAAACATTCATGAACATGGCAAATATGGATGCATCATGAAAATTCGATGGAAATTCATATAAAGATCGCGAGAAACGGAGCTACGGTTCTCGAGATACGCTCACGACAAGGTACGGAGGCAGAACACAAGATCACCAAATACCTGGCCTCATTCTTGGCATTCCAAGGTAGCCACTAGACAGGTGATGAAAATTCAATCACAATAGGCTCAATAATCACTCAATTCCATGGAGTGTAGCTCCCACAAGACACAAAACAAAATAGCACCCAATCTGCCACAAAACAGCAACATAGCAATTTGAGAAGCTCACAACTAGGGCTACAGGAAACCTACAGCCACAAACAAGGTACGGACAGAATCTACTCAACACCCACATCAATTTATCCAACTATGCGATCAGCAAAAGTGCCACACATCAATATGCAGGTATCAAGCAAGTTGGCCTGATGAATCAGGATTTTAGGGACTTAGTGAAAATTCCAGTTTTTTGGAATCTGGGTTAATAAACTAGCAAGTTGACAGCACTGGTTCAATGTTCTAGGAAGCTCCAAATGGCATGAAAATTAATAGGATGGTATATAACAATACCTAATACAAATACCTAACACTGGACATGGTCAAATTCACAACACATAACTAGCTGCACCCCACTCTTCATGGCAAAACAGTAACAGCAGAATCTCCAGACAGCCATTTCAAGGCAGGTTGGCAGAAACAGAAAGTAGCCAACTAAACAGCATGGTTCTCACTTATCTAGTGACTTAACATGAATAACAAAAATACGGTGACATTCCCAAGGAGCTAAGCATATATATACCAACCAACTACACACTCATATGCAAACCATGCACATGCATACATGCACTTAGGCATCTACACACTCAAGCTCATACATGTGCAATTACACATGCACCAGCACTCACATACACCCTCATACATGCTGCACCACACACCTACACACACACTCTCTAGCATACTCACACATGGATGTGTGTGTGAAACACACACAAACATACATACACATGCACTTGGTCAAGTGTATGTGCAAAAGGACACACACACACACACACACAAAACCCACCTATCATCCACAAACCCATCCACATGTGTACACACACAAGGGGGTGTATGTATGCATACATACACATACACAAGTATACACATACAAGATGTGCATAAGTGTATGCAAAACATATACACACACTCCCTAGGACACACATACACAAGTATACATTCACTAAGTGCACACACACAAAACACTACACATACACATCTAACAGAAATAATAAGGGATTGCAGGTCCCACACATACATACATACACACACAACAATTAAAAGAAAAGAAAAAGAAGGCAAAATAAAAGAACACAAAAAAGGGGGGAGAAGGGGGATTCGAAACCCAGACCCCCTGAACTAAACACACACACACTCTACCACTGCGTTGCGCTGCAGTTGCTTAACAGAAGGGGAACTGCTGCCCTCTCATACACATGCGCTCCCTTAACTGACGAAATTGACGGACCCCTACAGCGACTGTATGACGGCGGCAAGAATCCGGCGACCCACGCTCTTCGGCGTTGCTAGCGCTCACTCCACAGCAGGGGGAAACGGAGACCCAGGGGAACCCATTCCCGCACCTAAGCACGAAGGAGACTCCGGCAGGAGAGCTCCTCGAGCTCGAGCAGAGCTCTCTGCGGACTCATGGCGATGGCGCGATGACGACAGACGACGGCTCTCAGGCGAGGAAGAGACACGGCGGGGACAACGGGAAGCTCACCTAGGGGGGAAGACGACGGATCGCCTCGCGGAGGCAAGGAGGAAGGCGATGGCGACACGAAGCCGAAGCAGAGGAAGAAGAGGCCCGGGAACGCCTCGCCCGACGCATGGACGAGGACATGGCCGTCGACAAGGGGACGCCCGGCCCTACCTAGCGACGGGAACGAGCTGCGGGAACATTCCTCGACCACCACGACATCCTTGTCACAAAGGGGGGACGACGAAGACGAGATGCGACGGCGAGGAAGACCGGCGGAGCTTCTCTAAACCTCTGAAGCGGCTTACTTGACAGAGGAAAGGAAGGAGAAGGGGGAGGAGAAAGAGGAGGAGGAAGAAGCGGCAGCGGCGAGGAGGGAAAGAGGGAACCCTAGGAATCCGTGTTCTTTTAAAAGGGGCGGCCTCGACGTCCGTGAGCCACTCACGGCGTCGGCGTCGAGCTCTCTCTGGCGCTTGCTCCCTGAGCCTGACGGAGGAGAAACGGAGGAGCAGGTAGCCGTCACTGCTTCTGCTGGGCCTCCTGGGCCGCAAGCCCACACTCACCACACACAGTCAGAGCAGGCCTTCTCCTTTAAAATAAAAACAGCCACACTCTTTAAATCCCCATGGCATTTTATAAAAGGTTTTAGCTAACACAAAATACTTTTGAGAAGAAGATAATATGCTCATATTAAATAAAATATTAGGTTGATTTAATGAACAAGTTATTTTATTAATATATTAATAAAACAGCCCCTGTTATAAATAGTTTTCAAAACCAAACACATCCAAATATCAAAAGCATCACTACCAACATACATAAGACATATTGGGCTAACACATGAACATTTTAAATCATTTAAATAACAACTTAAATCTGGTCATATATTTTAAAAGAAGAGAGGGGAAGATGGGAGGTGATGTCGAAAGATGGAAGAGAGGGGGGAGGAAGAGGGTTTTGCACACATGGCCTCACCCACACACAAACCACCTCACACACAAGCCAAAACACAACACAAGTCACAACACAATCACACAAGGGCACATGAACCCAACATGGCAAATATGAATGAAGGCATGATGATGAAATGATGGATGCCATGATGCATGAATGCAATTCAATCACATGGGACAAGGTGCAAATCATCACATAGCTCATGACAGAAGGTTCATACATATGGTTACATGCCAAATAAGGTAGGGACATCACTTGGGATGTCACACAACGGTAACAGGAGACGAAGGGGACACGGATTTACCCAGGTTCGGGCCCTCGTATGGAGGTAATACCCTACGTCCTGCTTGGTTTTATTGATGATGTGGGGGGTTACAGAGTTGATCTACCTCGAGATCGAATAGCTAACCCTAGATGAGTTGTTCTATCTTTATACCCTAAAACCCTCTGGCTTATATAGATGCCGAGGATGCCTAGGGTTTACACAAGGTCGGTTACATGTCGAAAAGATAAACATGCCTATTTACTACATCAAACGTGGAGTGTAATCCGTGCTTCCTGAAGCTTCCATCCTGGAGACTGGGCCTTCAAATCTTCCAGTGTTCGGCAAGTAGCCCATATAGTCCGGCCCATAAACAATAGGTCGGCTATGCGAGGACCCCCTAAACCAGGACACCCTCACTCTCCACTTCACGAGGAGTCTTTTCTTTGCGTGCCCTCTCCTTCTAATGCTTGTTTCGCTCCTTTATCTCCTTCTCATGTTGTTCCTCATCCTCAGCTCATTGCAATGATGCTTCAAACAAGCTTTTCCTCCTAAGACAATCTCCATATTGGTCCTTTTGAACATCTTCTGGAACATCATGATCTATCCATGTGAAGTACTTGCACATAAGTGGCAGTGACTACAATGAACGCAAATTTGTGTTTGTAAGTTCACAATACAATGTGCATTATAAATTGATCATACAATGTGCAATGGGAGCTCATGTGTTTTCCGGTGGGAGGTCATAAGCGTTAGCTGGACGTGCACGATCATGAGCATAGTTGGGACAAAGGAAAAACTTACTCCCTTCTATCCATGCCTTCTTATGGTCAGTTGACACCTTCACATTGCAAACATTTCCACGCCAACATGTTGGGTTTTTCACATCTTTCTTCTTCTTCTTGTCCAAAGTTGCTTATCGCTGCTTGTTCAGCATGTCCTCTTCGTTACCACACGACGGCCTCATCATGGAACTGGATGAAGCCATGCCTACAAAAAAGAGTTGTTATTGGAATAAATAAAATGTATAGAAACAATAAGGAACATGTATCACAAGTACTATTCATATTATGTCAACCATCCGGATTAAGGAAAACGTCAATAGGCCTTCCTCTATCGATCCTTTGTGTCCTAGTACCACGTGAACCATGACCACCTCCGTTCTTCCGTACTCCACGACCACCTCTAAGACTAGTCCGTCCTCCACGGCCAACACCAAGACTAGTTCCTCCACCACGGCCAGTGCCAACACTCCTACCTCCTCGTGTGGCACCGGGACCTCTTCTATGACCACCCGTTTGACTCGTGCTCGTGTCGGTCCTTGGGCTTTTGGTGCATGCGCTAACATTGTGTCCGGATCGCCGCATTGTCCACAATTATTGGTGTCCGGTGCCTCCATTAAATGACCATTACCAAATTGTTTCAGTCTGGTGTACCCAGCTAGATCATCCATGTCACTCTGGAACCTCTTCTTTCATCTTCTTCCTTTTTTAGGCACATGAGTGCGGGATATGGCACCATATGTGGGCCATCATACTCAGGCCACGGTGACAGATCAAGAAAAGGATTGAACTGAGATGCCCACGTCAACCTCGCTCGTTCTAATGTACACTCATGCAACCGCGCGGTTGTACCACCAGATATGGGCAAGTTTCTAGCCCTTGACGTTGTCATCAAATGCGATCAAGGCCAATGATACTTATGTGGCTTGTCACACTAGCACCACCAATTTTTGAGGTTCGTACGCAACTCCATCATATCTCACACCGTCCTTTGTTCTGCCACCTGGCTCATCGATTTGGTAGATCGTCTCTTTTTCATTGATTTAATGATTTGTTGTTTGGATGACTTGTGTGCTTGATGCAACAACCAATCCTCAACCTTGAATGTAAAGTCTTACTTTTCATCGATCCATTTGACGGTGATTTGGGGATGCCTTAGGAAGTACTCATTGAGCTTGAAGAAAGTGCATTTCACTATTGCGGTCATCGGCAAGGAACGGACACCCGTTAACACATTGTTGAAGCATTCCACCATGTTGCTTGTCATGTCCCCGTATCTCAAACCTCCTTCATTGTAAGCACATGACCACTTATTCTTCTCCAAAAGATGCCTTGTCAAGAATTCTCTCCCCACTTTGTTTTTATCGAATGACTTAAAGAGTTTCTCGTATCGGTTGTTGAATGTGTTGGTGTTGAATGCACACAAACAAGGGTAAGGTCTTTGCAAAGCTCCTTGCTCTTTCATGCCCGGTAAAAAATGTCAACAAAGTGTCTCATGCACCAACGGTGTTGAAGCTTTGGAAGACATGCAATATCAATGTCTATTGCTTTCATAATCCCATGATGGCAATCCAATATAATGCATACTTCTCTCTTGCCAATCACCTTCCTCCTCATATGGTCCATGAACCACTCCGAGTTGTCCTGATGCTTAGAAGGCACCAAGGCAAATGCCACCGGCAATATGTTATCATTAGAAGAGTGGGCCATTGCCACCATCAACGTGCCCTTGTATTTGCCAGTCAAGAAAGTATTGTATATAGACAAGACCGGGCGACAATGCGTAAATGCCTTGATGCATTGGCCAAAGCTCCAAAAGTCACGACAGAACAGTCTATCAATTGAATCGACCCTACGGGGCATGCTCGGGTTCCGATGAGCAATGGCTTCCAACATGCTCGGTAGAATGTTATATGTTGCCTCGTAATTGCCATGCAACATCCTAATAGCATTGGTCTTGTCCATCCATACCTTCCCATACTTGACCGAGTATCTGAATCGTTCTTCCACTAAACTCATGAGAAACTTCACCTTCATGGTTGGATAGTGTGATATCTCATTCAACAATGTATGGCCTAGAAACTCATACGTGAGTTGATGGTGTCCCTTGCTTCGGTCGGCCTTGTCCGCTGGTATGCACGTGTGAGTGGCAACACAACTCTTCAATGCCCATTGTCCATTTTCTTGAAAAAAAATCTTCCACGGACATTCCAAGGGCAACCTTCTTTGTCACATTTGATGGTGTAGCGCACCTCTTGATTGGAATGATGAACAACAAACGGCCTATGTTTCCCAATGGCGTAGTCACTCAACCATAAATTGAACTCTTCCAAAGAACCAAACTTGATGCCTTTCTTCAAATGATCATTTTCATCCTCATTCCTTGGCCTTGGATCACAGACTTTGGGGCACGGTGTTGGCTCAAACAACCGCAATCTCATGCCACCATCAGCAACGGCCATGCCTGAAAGACTAACATCACTAAAAAACGAGGGCCCTTTTTCCTTACTGGTCACCTTCTTAAAGATTTTATTTTGTTGCGTCTTGAATCCATCCTCATCCAATTCTACCTCCAGGCCCTCATCATCCAAGCCATACCCACACATACGATTATAAGGGAGGTTACGGTCCATGTCTTGTTGGTACACAATGACATCCAAGTTACCAATTGGATTGTAATGAATCTCTTCATCTTCCACATAAGCATCCTCTTGAGCAACAATAGCATCATCATCAACATGACCACTAGCATCTTCTTGAACATGAGAAATAGCATCACCTTGAAGTATTATGGATCTAGCATTGCTCTCCTCTTCATTTGGTTGGCTACTTGGTGGTTGGCTAGAAGAATTTGGGACATAAACCTCGACACCAGAATCATGTATTGGGGATAATACATTACGGTTCAAGTCAATTTGGAGTGAAGGAGCATCAACCTTTGTGGCAAAAAATTCAAGTGACGTGTCTTGTGATATCTCTACTTTATCCTTGTACACATTCCAATGCAATTGGGAGGTGATGGGCATACTCTTTAATCCGGACTTTACTCCCACTCCAATGTCATATCTCCCAATAAGCTTAACCTCATCAATTGGGTCTATCCAATTTAAGACGGTTTTGACTTTCATGACAAGATCATCAAATCTTGGACTTGTATACCATACACTCTTTCCCCTTCATCGGCATTTCCATTCATAAATGTCGCCTTGTCCAAATAATGAACATTTATGAGCCTATCCATCTAATAACAATGAAAAGAATTCAAGTCATCAATAGGCCGACCAATTGATATGCACAAATTAGACAAGTAACTTCTATGCATTCCATTCAATCAAGACAACGCATAGTCATAATATAATCCATAGTCATAACCTAAACATAACCCTAATCCTAACCACTAACATGACCACTAATACTACCACAACATATAGCTACCACCAACAATGCTAGTCACACAATACATAGGCAAATCACAGACATAAACCTAAATGCATCATATTCATTGATTTCACCACAAATAGAGCCAAAGCCAGGGTTTGCAAGAAAGTGGGAAAACCAACCAAATTAAGTGATTCCAACCAACCAAAATAAGGGGGAATGGGAGAGGCTCCTTGGGTGATGAAAATGATCTAGATCCACCGGTCAAATCTCAAGCAAAGAAGTGGGATCTAGTGGGTGTTTGGGTGGGGAGAGGAGGGGAGAGGGGCTCAGCACGGGAAAAAAGGTGAATGGGGGTGAATGGGTGTGTCCCCACCCACCATTCACCCCACAACCTTGTCCCCTTCAGGGCCCTACCGCAAGTGTCCTTAGAGCAACTCCAACCGGCCGACCCATTTCGTCCAACCGCGTCCGTTTGGGTCGCCACAGACAGAAAAGATTGCCCAACGCTCCGACCCAAACGGGTGCGCATGTTGGAAATATGCCCTAGAGGCAATAATAAAATGGTTATTATTGTATTTCCTTGTTCATGATAATTGTCTATTGTTCATGCTATAATTGTGTTAACCGGAAACCGTAATACATGTGTGAATACATAGACCACAACATGTCCCTAGTGAGCCTCTAGTTGGCTAGCTCGTTGATCAATAGATGGTCACGGTTTCATGACCTTGGAAATTGGATGTCGTTGATAACAGGATCACATCATTAGGAGAATGATGTGATGGACAAGACCCAATCCTAAGCATAGCACAAGATCGTGTAGTTCGTTTGCTAAAGCTTTTCAATGTCAAGTATCGTTTCCTTAGACCATGAGATTGTGCAACTCCCGGATACCGTAGGAATGCTTTGGGTGTGCCAAACGTCACAATGTAACTGGGTGGCTATAAAGGTGCACTACGGGTATCTCCGAAAGTGTCTGTTGGGTTGGCACGAATCGAGACTGGGATTTGTCACTCCGTGTGACGGAGAGGTATCTCTGGGCCCACTCGGTAAGACATCATCATAATGAGCTCAATGTGACTAAGGAGTTAGCCACGGGATGATGTATTACAGAACGAGTAAAGAGACTTGCCGGTAACGAGATTGAACAAGGTATAGGGATGCAGACGATCGAATCTCGAGCAAGTATCATACCGATAGACAAAGGGAATTGAATACGGGATTGATTGAATCCCCGACATCGTGGTTCATCCGATGAGATCATCGTGGAGTACATGGGAGCCAACATGGATATCTAGATCCCGCTGTTAGTTATTGGCCGGAGAAGTGTCTCGGTCATGTCCACGTGTCTCCCGAACCCGTAGGGTCTACACACTTAAGGTTCGATGATGCTAGGGTTATAGGGAAATGGTATACGTGATTACCGAAAGTTGTTCGGCGTCCCGGATGAGATCCCGGACGTTACGAGGAGCTCCGGAATGGTCCAGAGGTAAAGGTTGATATATATATAGGAAGTCCGGTTTTGGTCACCAGAAAGTTTTCGGGCTCATCGGTAGTGTACCGGGAGTGCCGGGAGGGTGCCGGAGGACCCCCGGGAGGGGTGTGAAGACCAAAGGATTTCGTGGGCACTTAGAGGAAGTGTGCCAGCCCTTTTTGGGCTGGCCAAGACCTTCTAGAAAGGCCCATGTGGCTGGAGATAAGAGATAGGGCTGAAAAGGATTCAAAAGGAAGAGATCCACCTCCCTTGTGGGAGGTGGACTCTTCCCTAGGGTTGGCCGAACCTCTCCTCTTTGGAGGAGGGGCCAAGGCAGCCCTCCCTCTCCCTCCTCCTATATATATGCAAGGGTTTGGGCTGTTTTGAGACATGACTTCTTTCTCTCTCGGTGCAGCCCTACCCTTCCTCTTCCTCGATCTCCGTAGCGCCTGGCGAAGCCCTGCTGGAGTTCACGTAGCTCCACCGTCACCACGCCATCGTGCTGCCGGAGCTCTCCCTCAACCTCTCCCTCCTCCTTGCTGGATCAAGGTGCGGGAGATGTCACTGGGTTGTACGTGTGTTGAACGCGGAGGCGCCGTTGTTCGGCGCTGAGATCGGAATCCACCGCGATCTGAATCGCTGTGAGTACGACTCCACCAACCGCCTTCTTGTAACGCTTCCGCTTAGCGATGTTCAAAGGTATGAAGATGCAATCTCTCCCCTCTCGTTGCTGGTTTCTCCATGGATAGATCTTGGTGATCGTAGGAAAAAATTGATTTACTACTACATCTCCCAACAGTGGCATCATGAGCTAGGTCTATGCGTAGAATCTATGCACGAGTAGAACACAAAGCAGTTGTGGGCGTCGATTTTGTTAATTTGCTTACCACTACTAGTCTTATCTTGATTCGGCGGTATTGTGGGATGAAGCGGCCCGGACCGACCTTACACGTACGCTTACGTGAGACTGGTTCCACCGCCTGACATGCACTTGTTGCATAAGGTGGCTAGCGGGTGTCTGTCTCTCCCACCTTAGTCGGATTGGATTCGATGAAAAGGGTCCTTATGAAGGGTAAATAGCAATTGGCATATCACGTTGTGGTTTTGGCGTAGGTAAGAAACGTTCTTGCTAGTAACCTAGAGCAGCCACGTAAAAACTTGCAACTACAAATTAGAGGACGTCTAACTTGTTTTTGCAGCATATGCCTTGTGATGTGATATGGCCAAAGGATGTGATGTGATGCATTGTGATGTATGAGATTGATCATGTTCTTGTAATCGGATTCACGACTTGCATGTCGATGAGTATGACAACCGGCAGGAGCCATAGGAGTTGTCTTATTTTATTGTATGACCTGCGTGTCAATCATAAACGCCATGTAATTACTTTACTTTATTGCTAAACGTTAGCCATAGTGGTAGAAGTAATAGTTGGCGAGACAACTTCATGAAGACACAGTGATGGAGATCATGATGATGGAGATCATGGTGTCGTGCCGGTGACAGTGATGATCATGGTGCCCCGAAGATGGAGATCAAAGGAGCAAGGTGATAATGGCCATATCATGTCACTATATTGATTGCATGTGATGTTTATCATGTTTACATCTTATTTGCTTAGAACGACGGTAGTAAATAAGATGATCTCTCACTAAAATTTCAAGAAAAGTATTCACCCTAACTGTGCACCGTTGCTAAGGATCGTTGTTCCGAAGCACCACATGATGATTGGGTGTGATAGGTTCTAACGTTCACATACAACGGGTGTAGGCCAGATTTACACACGCAAAACACTTAGGTTGACTTGACGAGCCTAGCATGTACAGACATGGCCTCGGAACACGGAAGACCGAAAGGTCGAACATGAGTCGTATGGACGATAAGATCAACATGGAGATGTTCACCATGGATGACTAGTCTGTCTCTCGTGATGATCGGACACGGGCTAGTTGACATGGATCATGTGTCACTTGGATGACTAGAGAGATGTCTATCTAAGTGGGAGTTCATTAAATAATTTTATTATGTGAACTTAATTATCATGAACTTAGTCTAAAATTACCTTTACAATCTATATTGTAGATCCAATGGCCAACGCGAATGTCACCCTCAATTTCAACGCATTCCTAGAGAAAACCTAGCTGAAAGATGATGGAAACAACTATGCGGACTGGGTCCGTGGCTTGAGGATCATCCTCATAGCTTCCAAGAAATTGTATGTCCTTGATGCACCACTAGGTGACCCACCCCTTCTCCCAGCAGAGCAAGACGTTGCGAACGCTTGGCATTCTCGCTGCAATGATTACTCCATTGTTCAGTGCGGCATGCTTTACAGTTTAGAACCACGGCTCCAAAATCGTTTTGAGCAACACGGGGCATATGAGATGTTCCAAGAGCCAAAACTGGTTTTCCAAGCTCATGCCCGGGTCGAGAGATATGACGTCTCCGACAAGTTCTTCAGCTGTAAGATGGAGGAGAATAGTTCTGTCGGTGAGCACATCCTCAAGATGTCTGGGCTACACAACCGCTTTACTCAGCTGGGAGTTAATCTCCCGGATGACTCGGTCATTGACAGAATCCTCCAGTCGCTTCCACCTAGCTACAAGAGCTTTGTGATGAACTACAACATGCAAGGATGGAGAAGTCCATTCCTGAGTTGTACTCGATGCTGAAATCAGCAGAGGTCGAGATCAGAAAGGAGCATCAAGTGTTGATGGTAAATAAGACCACTAGTTTCAAGAAAGGCAAGGGTAATAAGAACTTAAAGAAGGACGGCAAAGTTGTTGCCGCGCTCGGTAAGCAAGTTGCCGGGAAGAAGAAGAACAAGCATGGACCCAAGCCTGAGACTGAGTGCTTTTACTGCAAGGGTACCGGTCACTGGAAGCGGAACTGCCCCAAGTACTTAGCGGATAAGAAGGACGGCAACATTAAAGGTATATGTGATATACTTGTTATTGATGTGTACCTAACCAGCGCTCGTAGTAGCTCCTGGGTATTTGATACCGGTGCGGTTGCTCACATTTGTAACTCCAAGCAGGAGCTGCGGAATAAGCGGAGGCTGGCAAAGGACGAGGTGACGATGCACGTCGGGAATGGTTCCAAGGTCGATGTGATCGCCGTCGGCACGCTACCTCTGCATCTACCTTCGAGATTAGTGTTAAACCTTAATAATTGTTATTTAGTACCAGCTTTGAGCATGAACATTGTATTTGGATCTCGCTTGATGCGAGATGGCTACTCATTTAAATCTGAGAATAATGGTTGTTCTATTTATATGAGAGAAATGTTTTATGCTCATGCCCCGCTGGTCAATGGTTTATTTTTGATGAATCTCGAACGTGATGTTACACATGTCCATAGTGTGAGTGCAAAAAAGTGTAAGGTTGATAACGATAGTCCCACTTACATGTGGCACTGCCGACTTGGTCATATTGGTGTCAAACGTATGAAGAAGCTCCATACTGATGGAATTTTGGAGTCTCTTGATTTCGAATCATTTGACACGTGCGAACCATGCCTCATGGGCAACATGACTAAGACTCCGTTCTCCGGAACAATGGAGCGAGCAACTGACTTGTTGGAAATAATACATACCAATGTATGCGGTCCAATGAGTGTCGAGACTCGTGGTGGCTACCGTTATGTTCTCACCCTCACTGATGACTTGAGTAGATATGGGTATGTCTACTTAATGAAACATAAGTCTGAAACTTTTGAAAAGTTCAAGGAATTTCAGAGTGAGGTAGAGAATCAACGTGACAGGAAAATAAAATGCCTACAATCTGATCGTGGTGGAGAATATTTAAGTCACGAGTTTGGTACGCACCTAAGGAAATGTGGAATTGTTTCACAACTCACGCCGCCTGGCACACCTCAGCGAAATGGTGTGTCTGAACGTCGTAATCGCACTCTATTAGATATGGTACGATCTATGATGTCTCTTACCGACTTACCGCTATCATTTTGGGGATATGCATTAGAGATTGTCGCATTCACTTTAAATAGGGCACCGTCAAAATCCGTTGATACGACACTGTATGAATTATGGTTTGGAAAGAAACCTAAGTTGTCGTTTCTAAAAGTTTGGGGATGCGATGCTTATGTGAAGAAACTTCAACCTGAGAAGCTCGAACCCAAAGCGGAAAAGTGCGTCTTCATAGGATATCCCAAAGAGACTATTGGGTATACCTTCTACCTACGATCCGAGGGCAAAATCTTTGTTGCCAAGAATGGATCCTTTCTCGAGAAAGAGTTTCTCTCGAAAGAAGTAAGTGGGAGGAAAATAGAACTTGATGAGGTAATTGTACCTCCACTCGAACCGGAGAGTAGCGCAGCACAGGAAGTTGTTTCTGTGGAGTCTACACCGGCTGGAGAGGAAGTTAATGATGATGATCATGAAACTTCAGATCAAGTTACTATTGAACGTTGAAGGTCCATTAGGACACGTTCCGCACCAGAGTGGTACGGCAACCCTGTCCTAGAGATCATGTTGTTAGACAACGGTGAACCTTCGAACTATGAAGAAGCGATGGCGGGCCCGGATTCCAACAAATGGCTTGAAGCCATGAAATCTGAGATAGGATCCATGTATGAGAACAAAGTATGGACTTTGGTGGACTTGCCTGATGATAAGCGAGCCATTGAAAATAAATGGATCTTTAAGAATAATACTGACGCGGATGGTAATGTGACCGTCTATAAGGCTCGGCTTGTCGCTAAGGGTTATCGACAAGTTCAAGGAGTTGACTACGATGAGACTTTCTCACCCGTAGCGATGCTGAAGTCTGTCCGAATCATGTTACCGATTGTCGCATTTTATGATCATGAGATCTGGCAAATGGACGTCAAAACGGCATTCCGTAATGGCTTCCTCAAGGAAGAACTGTATATGATGCAGCCGGAAGGTTTTGTCGATCCTAAAGATGCTAACAAGGTATGCAAGCTCCAGCGCTCCATCTATGGGCTGGTGCAAGCATCTCGGAGTTGGAACATTCGCTTTAATGAAGTGATTAAAGCGTTTGGGTTTGTACAGGTTTATGGAGAACCCTGTATTTACAAGAAAGTGAGTGGGAGTTCTGTAGCATTTCTCGTATTATATGTGGATGACATACTGATAATGGGAAATGATATAGAACTCTTGGAAAGTGTAAAGGCCTACTTGAATAAGTGTTTTTCAATGAAGGACCTTGGAGAAGCTGCTTACATATTAGGTATTAAGATCTATAGAGATAGATCGAGACGCCTCATAGGTCTTTCACAAAGCACATACCTTGAAAAGATATTGAAGAAGTTCAATATGGATCAGTCCAAGAAGGGGTTCTTGCCTGTGTTACAAGGTGTGAGATTGAGTACGACTCAATGCCCGACCACGGCAAAGGATAGAGAAGAGATGAGTGTCATCCCCTATGCTTCAGTCATAGGCTCTATTATGTATGCCATGCTGTGTACCAGACCTGATGTGAACCTTGCCATAAGTTTGGTAGGGAGGTACCAAAGTGATCCCGGAGCGGAACACTGGACAGCGGTCAAGAACATCCTGAAGTACCTGAAAAGGACAAAGGACATGTTTCTCGTATATGGAGGTGCCGAAGAGCTCGTCGTAAAGGGTTACGTCGATGCTAGCTTCGACACAGATCCGGATGACTCCAAGTCGCAAACCGGATACGTGTATATTTTGAACGGAGGGGCAGTAAGCTGGTGCAGCAGCAAGCAAAGCGTCGTGGAGGCATCTACATGTGAAGCGGAGTACATAGCTGCTTCGGAAGCAGCAAAGGAAGGAGTCTGGATGAAGGAGTTCATCACCGACCTAGGAGTGATTCCAAGTGCGTCGGGCCCGATGACTCTATTCTGTGACAACACTGGAGCTATTGCCCTTGCGAAGGAACCCAGGTTTCACAAGAAGACAAGACACATCAAGCGCCGCTTCAATTCCATCCGTGATTACATTCAGGAGGGAGATATAGATATTTGTAAAGTGCATACGGATCTGAATGTCGCAGTTCCGTTGACTAAACCTCTCTCACGAGCAAAACATGATCAACACCAGAATGCTATGGGTGTTCGATTCATCACAATGTAACTAGATTATTGACTCTAGTGCAAGTGGGAGACTGTTGGAAATATGCCCTAGGGTCAATAATAAAATGGTTATTATTGTATTTCCTTGTTCATGATAATTGTCTATTGTTCATGCTATAATTGTGTTAACCGAAAACCGTAATACATGTGTGAATACATAGACCACAACATGTCCCTAGTGAGCCTCTAGTTGGCTAGCTCGTTGATCAATAGATGGTCACGGTTTCATGACCATGGACATTGGATGTCGTTGATAACAGGATCACATCATTAGGAGAATGATGTGATGGACAAGACCCAATCCTAAGCATAGCACAAGATTGTGTAGTTCGTTTGCTAAAGCTTTTCAATGTCAAGTATCGTTTCCTTAGACCATGAGATTGTGCAACTCCCGGATACCATAGGAATGCTTTGGGTGTGCCAAACGTCACAACGTAACTGGGTGGCTATAAAGGTGCACTACGAGTATCTCCGAAAGTGTCTGTTGGGTTGGCACGAATCGAGACTGGGATTTGTCACTCCGTGTGCCGGAGAGGTATCTCTGGGCCCACTCGGTAAGACATCATCATAATGAGCTCAATGTGACTAAGGAGTTAGCCACGGGATGATGTATTACGGAACGAGTAAAGAGACTTGCCGGTAACGAGATTGAACAAGGTATAGGGATACCGACGATCGAATCTCGGGCAAGTATCATACCGATAGACAAAGGGAATTGAATACGGGATTGATTGAATCTCCGACATCGTGGTTCATCCAATGAGATCATCGTGGAGTACATGGGAGCTAACATGGATATCCAGATCCCGCTGTTGGTTATTGGCCGGAGAAGTGTCTCGGTCATGTCCACGTGTCTCCCGAACCCGTAGGGTCTACACACTTAAGGTTCGATGACGCTAGGGTTATAGGGAAATGGTATACGTGATTACCGAAAGTTGTTCGGAGTCCCGGATTAGATCCCGGACGTCACGAGGAGCTCTGGAATGGTCCGGAGGTAAAGATTGATATATAGGAAGTCCAGTTTTGGTCACCGAAAAGTTTCCGGGCTCATCGGTAGTGTACCGGGAGTGCCGGGAGGGTGCCGGAGGACCCCCGGGAGGGGTGTGACGACCAAAGGATTTCGTGGGCACTTAGAGGAAGTGTGCCAGCCCTTTTTGGGCTGGCCAAGACCTTCTAGAAAGGCCCATGTGGCTGGAGATAAGAGATAGGGCTGAAAAGGATTCAAAAGGAAGAGATCCACCTCCCTTGTGGGAGGTGGACTCTTCCCTAGGGTCAGCCGAACCTCTCCTCTTTGGAGGAGGGGCCAAGGCATCCCTCCCTCTCCCTCCTCCTATATATATGCAAGGGTTTGGGCTGTTTTGAGACACGACTTCTTTCTCTCTCGGTGCAGCCCTACCCTTCCTCTTCCTCGTTCTCCGTAGCGCTTGGCGAAGCCCTGCCGGAGTTCACGTAGCTCCACCGTCACCACGCCGTCGTGCTGCCGGAGCTCTCCCTCAACCTCTCCCTCCTCCTTGCTGGATCAAGGTGCGGGAGACGTCATCGGGCTGTATGTGTGTTGAACGCGGAGGCGCCGTTGTTCGGCGCTGAGATCGGAATCCACCGTGATCTGAATCGCTGCGAGTACGACTCCACCAACCGCGTTCTTGTAATGCTTCCGCTTAGCGATCTTCAAAGGTATGAAGATGCAATATCTCCCCTCTCGTTGCTGGTTTCTCCATGGATAGATCTTGGTGATCGTAGGAAAATTTTGATTTACTACTACGTCTCCCAACAGCGCATCCGATTATTGTCCGCCCGTGACCCATTTGCGGCCCAAATTTGGGTCGCATTTGCGTTGGCGCGGATACGAAACGGACGCGCGCGTCGCCTGCCCTTGTCTTCCATCTGGCTCACATGTCGGCAGCACAATAGCCATTTCCTCTGTCCTCTTTTCGGCCCCCACCACTAGGCCGCCTCCGTCTCCCGCCGCCGTCGCCCATTTTTCGCCGACGCCGTCGGCCATCCGTGCCCCTCCTCCCCATGTCGCCATCGCCCCTCCTTCCCATGCCGCCGCCCCGTTCCGCTAACCCCGGCAACCTCCCTCGACGCCGCCACCGTTCGCTTCGCTGGCTCCTTGCACGACACCCGCAAGTTGTTCGATAGTTTGCCCCAAGGTACAAATGGACTCTGGCGACGAGTTCTTTTTCTACAATGTTCTTATGGACTCGGATGATTCTTCATCCGACGACGAGGAGATCGTGGCAGCTGCCTTGGCCATCCATGACCACCTCGGTAGGCAGCGGCCTATGTTTAGGGGATCTATATCGGGACATATGCCGGCGTTGAATCACAACCGGGAGAGTGGCCATGTCCTACTCTGGAATGACTACTTCGAGACCCCGAGTCCCCTCTACAAACATCACATGTTCCGGCGTCGTTTCCGTATGGCTAGGCATGTGTTCAATCGTATTCCGGAGGGGGTGGTGGAGTATGACAAGTATTTAGAGTGCAAGACAGACGCACTTGGAAATCTTGGTTTCTCCTCTTACTAGAAATGCACTACCGCCATTCGGATGCTTGCATACGGAGTTCCCGGTGATCTCGTTGATGAGTATGTCCCGATGAGTGAGTCCACCTGCCTTGAGTCCAGGTACCGTTTTTGCAAGGCTGTCATAGCTGTGTTTGGCCCAAGAGTACTTGAGAGATCCAAATGCTGCTGATACAGAACGGTTGTTGGTGATGAATGCCAGCAAGGGGTTTTCTGGAATGCTTGGTAGCATAGACTGTATGCACTAGTAGTGGAAGAACCGCCCTTCTGCTTGGCAGGGGCAGTAGAAAGGTCATGTCCGAAAATGCACCGTGATACTTGAGGCCGTTGCTTCACAAGATCTCTGGATTTGGCACTCTTTTTTCGTCGTGGCTGGATGTCACATTGGTATCAATGTGCTCCAGCGGTCTCCAGTGTTTGCTAGGATGGCTGAAGGCAATGCCCCGCAGGTCGATATTGAAATCAATGGCCACCACTACGACAAGGAATATTATCTAGCTCATGGTATCTATCGAGAGTGGACAAGTCTTGTCAAGACAATCTCCAACCCCCAAGGAGAGAAGAAAAAGAGATTTGCCCAAGAGCAAGAGAGTGCTAGAAAGGATGTTGAGCGTGCCTTCGGTGTTCTGCAATCTCGACGGGGCATTGTCCGACACCCTGCAAGAACTTGGAGCACACAGAAGCTCTGGGAGGTAATTACTACTTGTGTGATCATGCACAACATGATCGTAGAGGATGAGCGCGTGATTGGCGGACCAGGGGTTTCAGTTTCAGGTTATCAATGTTGAGCCTCAGCATGCCGACCCAACGACGTTTGCACAGTTCGTGAAGTTTCATCATGAGATGCGTGATTGGCGGACTCACAGGCAGCTGCAAAATGATTTGGTGGAGCACATGTGGGTTCATGTTAGCAACCAATAGAAGTATCGGTATTCTATTCTTTGAAATGTATTTTAAAATAATTTAAATGTTCATTTGGTTTGTAATAACTATGTCATATTTATGTGTTTTTATAACTATTTGGCGTGGCCGTTGGCATGTGTTTGCCGGCCGCTGGCATGTCGACGACGTGAACGCTGCCCGAAATGACATAACCGCTGGCTTCATTGATGGCCGCGAGGCCTTTTTATTTGAAAACTAAAAATTACGGACGCAAAATGGATCCGCGCGTTGGGCGACCGACCGACCCATTTAGAAAAAAAACGGACATGCCGACCCAAACTGACAAAAAACGAACAAACCGTGCGTCCGTTTGGGTCGACCGGTTGGAGTTGCTCTTAGCGATAGGTGTAGGCATCCTATCGCGAGGATGTACCACGGTAGCCCCTTTTCCACGTCAGCATTAACTAATGATCGGCGACGGCTGGCCGTCTACTGCCATCATCCTACCGTCGACGATAGGCAAAAAGATCAAATCCCAAAAACTTTAATGAAATGGGGTTAGATCTGGCTAATCTATTGCAAAAGGGTTAAAACGCGAAATTTTGCCGCTGTTGGAAGGTGGGAGGATGGAAATCGAACGAAGATCAGTCGTGTCAAAGCTCAAGGAGTCCGATGGGCTAGGCGAGGAGCGCTCGGATTTCCACGACAAAATGAGAAGATTCTCTCGGCAGCCTCGTCGCCGGTATGACTCAGGTGTGACCTGTGCGACAAGTGACCACACACGCAACATCACGCGCCTGAACTCCTCGCAGGATAGCAACAGTAGGAGCGCACTCGCGGTCACAGTCGCCTCCCTCCACCCCTGCATGCGGTGCAGCCCCGATCAGTTCCGGCTTCCGACCGACTACGTGCTCAGTCCAAGCCCATCACTCACTGCCGGGCCACGCCGTACCCCTACCACGCACGCTTAAAACTCGATCACCGTCGATTCAGCCCGCCGTTGCCTGCCTTGTACAACTCCCCGACAGTTCTTACAGTGCTACACAGACTGGCTCGGTCTCGCGAGTTGTGCGGTGTGGCGCAGGCAGGCTGTAAAGTCATACAAAGCGAGTGCTTTGTGCAAGAAAAGACACGCTCCAAGACACGGGGGCCAGGCCAGCACAGTGCAGCCAACATCTTTCTAAACCCGACACAAGTGTGCCGTGCGAGCGTGTAGATGCCAGCAGCATGGCCCGGGGTGCGTCTGACGCCTGCAAGTGCAAGTGAAACGAGGCATGCACGGTGGAGAGGAGAGGTGATGAGATGAGATGACGGCTCGCGTGCACGCTCCAATTTCACTCGGCCTTGGCCGCACGCCATGCACGCCTCTGGGGAGGTGAGCAGCGCTACAGGAGAGCTACGGCTGGGCGGAGCGAGCGTGCGCGTCCTCTCCTACCCGAAACATTGACGTGGGCGCGTCAGTGCTCTGCTGTGCATGTCACCCAAGCATGCGTTCGAGCAAGCAAAACGTTGAAGCGTGCACGGGTTGCCTCCAGCCTCCATTTTTCTTGTGTGGATTTTATTAGAAACCACTTCAATTCAATTGGAGAGACGAGACCCCACTAACTGCTTTGTACAAGACAGCACTACTACAGAAAGAGAGATTACCCAGGTCTAATCCACAACATTATCATACCACTAATCTGGCACATGCATGCCTCCTCTTGCTCACGCATCCGGACACACTACCACATTCCGAAGAGTACACCACAAGGTACATGGGCTGCGACAAGGTACAGTGGCTAAATGCTGAGGAGATCCTGCTGTGCCGGGGAGTCATGTGGCCCGTCCTCCTGCTGCTTCTCGTCGTCGCCGTGGTGCCCCTCTTCTCCTTCCACGACGACCGAACGCGTATCGACGGTCATGGACGTCGTCCCTGGCATGTCGGCCAGGATCTGCACGACCTCCCGCATCGTGGGTCGCTCGACGCTTTGCTCGGCGACACACAACATGGCAACATAGAAGACGTGTGTCAGCTCCTGAATGGGCACCGTCGAGAGGCGAGGGTCGGCGATCTTCATCACGCCTTCCTTGGTCGACCCAGTGGCCATCCGCACCCACTGCACAATGTCTACGCCGTCGCCGAACTCGCCCACCGGCTTACGTCCGGTGACCAGCTCCAACAGCACCACACCGAAGCTGTACACGTCACTCTTTTCGTCCACCTTGAGGGTGTAGGCATACTCTGAAAGACACACAACACAAACAGTGCAGCCACATAAGATCACATGCCAACAATTTCCAAAGATGATCGATTTAAACGACAAAGTGATGAGAGGCAGGCAGGCAGGCAGGCCGGCTTCAGGGTACGTGCAGCACAGATGTTGGTGCGACACAGTAAAAAAAATCAGAGCATACTAAAACTGAAAATCCGGTGAAATGCAACTAATCTCGATGATGCCCAACCAAATGTTTGTGAAAAAACAAAAAAGAGGACGTGATGCATACCAGGAGCGATGTATCCATAGGAACCGGCGATCGCGGACATGCACTCGGAGCCGCCGGCGCTGCCGTTGAGGAACTTGGCGAGGCCGAAGTCGGCGACGTGCGCCTCGAAGTCGGTGTCGAGGAGGATGTTGTTGGACTTGACGTCGCGGTGCAGTATCGGCGGCGAGCAGTCGTGGTGCAGGTAGCAGAGACCCTTGGCCGCCTCCACGGCGATCTTGTACCGCGTCGCCCACTGCAGGTGGCCGCCCTTCTTGCCGTGGAGCACCTCGCCTAGGCTGCCGTTGGGCATGTACTCGTACACCAGGAGGTTGGTCTCGCGGTTGGCCGCGAACCCGAGCAGCCGCACGATGTGTCGGTGCCGGATCCGCCCCAGCGTCTGTATCTCGGCGGAGAAGCCGTAGTCGTCGTGAGCTGAGCCAGAGCGCCCGATGGCGGACAGCCGCTTCACGGCCACCACCGCGCCGCCCGGCATCGCGCCCTTGTACACGATCCCGGACCCGCCCTTGCCGATCACGTTCTCGTCCTTGAGGCAGTCCAGCACGTCGTCCACGGCGAAGTCCAGGCGCTGGAACGCCGTAATCCGCCACGCACGCGCCTCCGCCGACCGCTTCAGAGACCGCGCCTTCAGCACGGCTGCCACGGCGAAGATGATGGACAGCGCCAGGAGGCCGAGCACGAGGAGAAGCTTCGTGGTCGAGGAGAGGGACCCGATGGTCGACGTGGCGACGCCGTTACTACCACACGGAGACAGGATGGCCCCGCAGAGACCAGGGTTGCCGGCGAAGGAGGTGGAGTTGAAGTAGGCGAACTGGCCGGTGGCTGGAACCTCACCGGACAGGCGGTTGTACGAGAAATCGACGGCTGTCAGGCTCTGCATTCCGGCGATGGAAGGCGGGATCTCCCCGTCGAGCGCGTTGCTGGACAGGTTGAGGTAGTTGAGGATCCGTAGACTGGCGAGCGCTGCCGGGATGCTGCCCGAGAGCTTGTTGCCGGATAGGTCGAGGAAGGTGAGCAGCCTGCATCTCGCGATCGCCGGCGGCACCTCCCCGGATATCAGGTTGCCAGACATGTCCACCTTTGAAAGCTGCTGCAACTTCCCAATAGCCGGCGGGAGCTCGCCGGACAACTTGTTGTCGGCCAACAGAAGCTTCTGCAGCCCCACGAGGCCACCGATCCCCGCCGGCACCGGGCCAGATAATCGGTTGTTATACAGGCTCAGCTCCCCTATCGATGGCGATACCTCGTCGGCGTCCAGCCGGAGCCCGCCGGACAGCAAATTGTTATGCAGCTCTACCTGTGTCAGGTTCTGCAACGTGAACAGCTTGGCCGGAATCGTCCCATTGAGATAATTCTCTCCCAGCCGAATCCTCGTCAATGGCGGGCATCCGGCGAGCCCGTCCGGAATGCCGCCAAACAACGAATTTCCAAGCGCGATGAACGTCTCCAGCCGACCGCCGGCGCATAGCTCGGTCGGCAGAACGCCGGTGAGCTTATTTGTGCTCACGTCGACAATCCTCAGCCTGGTTGCCGCCACACCAAGCTGCGCCGGCACTCCGCCGGTGAAGTTGTTTTCCCACAACTGCAGCACTTCGAGGTTCGGCAGGTCACCGATAAATTCGGGAATCTCGCCGGCGAGGCGGTTCCGAAAGAGGTTCAGCAGCGTCATGTTCTTGAGCGACGCGAAGCTCGCTGGGATCTCCCCGGCGAACTGGTTGTTGGACAAGTCGAGCGACTTCAGCGCGCCCATCGCGCCTATCTCCGACGGTAGCCGCCCGGAGAGAGCGTTGATCTGTAGAAACAGAGTGTCTAGTGCCGTCAGGTTCGCCAACTCCGGTGGGATCTTGCCGGAGATCCCGCAGCTCGCCATGTCGAGCCGCACGAGCTGCCGCAGCCTCCCGAGCTCAGGCGGTATGCCCCCGGTGAAGCTATTGAAGTACCCGAGGTACAGCTCCCTCAGCGTCGCCAGGTTGCCGAGCTCCGGCGGTACCTCCCCAGTAAGCTCATTGCCAGAGAGGGCCAGGTACCGGATTCGGCTCCATTGGCCGTAGGACGTGGGAATGCTGCCGGAGAAGAAATTGCCGCCGAGGTGGAGGTGCACGAGGTTCGTGAGATTGGGGAGCGCGGCGGGAAGCGGGCCGGTGAGGTTGTTATTGTACAGGTCGAGAACGCGGATGTCGGCAAGGCTGGCGATGAGGCCGTCCGGGAAGGTGGAATTGAAGAGGTTATTGGAGAGGTTGAGGGAGCGGAGGTGCGGGACGGAGGAGAGGGCAGCGGCGGGGATGGGGCCGGTGAGGTTGAGGGCGGAGAGGTCGAGGGAGATGACGCGGGAGCCGGCGGCGTCGCAGGAGAGGCGCGGCCACGAGCAGAGCGGCGTGACCGGCGTCCAGTGCGCGGAAAGGTAGCCCGAGGGATCAGCAAGCGCCGTGGAAAGGTTGAGGAGGGCGGCGGCTTCCAGGGAGGCAGCGGAGGTGGGTGAGCCGGCGACGATGGAGTGGGTGGTGGTGGCCAGGAGGAGGAGGAGGAGGAGAAAGGTGGGAGTGGCGGCCATGGAGCGTGCCATGGATGGAGGCTGTGCTGGAGTGGCGCTCGAGTTCGGGCGGACGGCGTTGGATTATATGCGTGCGCAATTCTCGCGTTTCAATTTCTTTCCTTTCTGTTTCTGCTTTTTTCCTTGGGTGGAAAAATGAAGCATGTTTCAGGGGGTACCGAGCGATTTCCATTTTCCAATGTTCTCCTTTGGTTCGTTTTGTCAAAAAGGTAAAAGCTTCAAATTTAACTAGAACGCCGGGACAATCGTCGCTGGACAACAGTGGTAAGTAGTGGAGTACAATTCTTGAATCATCACAAGTTTTTATTTTTGACGTCTTGAATCATCACGTGGTACTTCGGCAGTTTGTAGCAAAAAGATTGAATAATGTGTCATATACCATCAGATTGCGGAAAGTTTTCTTGCTAATACCACTTGGATACTTTGGTTTGTCTTTCATGGATACTGGATACTTGGATATTTGTCACCATGACTGTAGCACACATCAGATTAAACATTTTTTGCGGTGGTTTTTTATGTATGATATTTATGGTGGTATCATTTGAAAACGCGAAATTGACTGTGACATACATCGAGTTCATCCTTCACAGGAGCAAAAATGCATGTACTTCCAGAAATGCTAACGAGGACAAGCTCCTTTTTTGAAAAATAATAATAATCAAAAATCATATTTTGAAGTTTCAAAAAAATCTGAAAAAACTGCATGTGATTATGCTGAAGTATATATGCGTGTAAAATTATAAGATGATATACATTATGATGAACGCTACACTAAAAAAATAAATTTGAGATTTTGAAATGGTGAACAGTACATGTACTTCACTATTAAAAAATGCATGAAATTGTTGTTTTGTGTAGATCTCACCGTACATATTTCATTATTAGAATTCATATACGTGTGGAATACACCCATACGAAGTGTGGAACATTTTTAAACTTCAAAATGTGATATCTTTTTTCTTAAAAAGGGTCTCCATTGAGCTCGTCCTACCAAACGCCCTACTCTTCTACTTCCGTCAATACACGGGAGAGTCTAATTGTTATTAAGAGTACCATTGCTTTTTTTGATAGTTTTGATGACCGTACTCCGCAGGATCCGCGATGTATTAGAGCTTCATATACCAACAATGATGTGTATCTACCTGTGTACGAAATACGTGAGACACAAATTTTGCTTGAAGCTGTGCAATCCTTCGAGGCATACATGTTTCTACCGAAGATGTTGTTATTATGCTCTAGTTAGTTTATATATCGCTCATCGTCTTCATACAATGTACCATGATTAAAAAGAATAACCTGACATCGTCTGTTAAAAGATCTTGTTTTTTTCAACTATCCATGCACTAGTGCGCGTTGGTGGCATGACAACGCTATTAAATCGTGACGACGGACTTGAGAGTTGCGGACTCGAGAGTTGCGGACTCACCACGGAGGTGGCACTCCCATCGTCGTGTAGCGCTCTGCGTAGTTGTCAAGAGCTCCTCCTACCACATCCCCATGAAGTGTACACGATCACATATTGCAGCAGGAACAATGAGATAGTAGCACAAGTGAGCAAGCTCCAGGGACGTGTGGCAGTTGGCGCGAGCACATGGATTCGATATGGCGAAGTCCATATTGCTCAGAACCACAAAGATGTCATGAATCTTCATTAGTTTGTACACATGTCTCATGGTAGCGTGGAAGGCTAACATTGTGGTTGCCAATGGAAGGAAGAGGAGTGATCGAGGAAGGAGTGACTCCGGAGACAAGTTAAATTTATAGAAGAGGGTCGCTTTTCCAAGAGAAACAATGAGCATTTCGTTTGTTTGGTTTGGGTATAACGTGAAAGAGGTATTTCTACATAGATATATATATTGCATGCCATAAAAAGTATTGTAAAGACATAACCATCAGAAATGGAAAATTTATTACTAAATAAATTCTTGACGCAAACAATGATTATAGTATCTAGGCACTCCAACGTAAACAACTATTGAAAACAAAAAAATGGTGTCGTGGGGGAGAGACGACAGATCCCCTTACCCTAACATAAGGTAGGGAAAGGCGTAATCCTCCCTAATTCTAACTTTGACAAATTATTTGACATGATTTAAATACACTTTAAATGTTATTTGGTAACATGTATATATTCTATTAAAGTACCCTGGAATTTAGTTTAGGCCCCATAATAGTGAGGACTGGCCCTATTCAGAAAGCAACTAAGTCATAAGAATATTGTTGGAAATATGCCCTAGAGGCAATAATAAATTAGTTATTATCATATTTCCTTGTTCATGATAATCGTTTATTATCCATGCTATAATTGTATTGATCGGAGACTTAGATGCATGTGTGGATACATAGACAAAACAATGTCCCTAGTATGCCTCTAATGGACTAGCTCGTTGATCAAAGATGGTTAAGGTTTCCTAGCCATGGACATGAGATGTCATTTGATAACGGGATCACATCATTAGGAGAATGATGTGATGGACAAGACCCAAACTACAAACGCAGCATATGATCATGTCAGTTTATTGCTACTGTTTTCTGCATGTCGAGTATATGTTCCTATGACCATGAGATCATGCAACTCACGGACATCGGAGGAGTGCTTTGTGTGTATCAAACGTCACAACGTAACTGGGTGACTATAAAGGTGCTCTACAGGTATCTCCGAGGGTGTTTGTTGAGTTGGCATGGATCAAGACTGAGATTTGTTACTCCGTGTGACGGAGAGGTATCTCAGGGCCCACTTGGTAATACAACATCACAATGAGCCTTGCAAGCAATGTGACTAAGTGTTAGTTGCGGGATCTTGTATTACGGAATGAGTAAAGAGACTTGCCGGTAACGAGGTTGAACTAGGTATGGAGATACTGACGATCAAATCTCGGGCAAGTAACATACCGAAGAACAAAGGGAACATCATACGGGATTAACTGAATCCTTGACATAGAGGTTCGACCGATAAAAGATCTTCGTAGAATATATAGGAACCAATGTGGACATCCAGGTCCCGCCATTGGTTATTGACCGTAGAGGTGTCTCGGTCATGTCTACATAGTTCTCGAACCCGCAGGGTCTGCACACTTAAGGTTTGGTGACGTTTCGATAGTACAGAGTTGTGTATGGTGGTGACCGAAGGTTGTTCGGAGTCCCAGATGAGATCCTGGACATCACGAGGAGCTCCGGAATGGTCCAGAGGTAAAGATTCATATATAGGAAGTCCCAGTTTGGTCGCCGGAAAAGTTTCGGGCTCATCGGTAGTGTACCGGGAGTGCCGGTAGTGTACCGGGAGACCTCCGGGAGGGGTATTTCGACCCAAGAGGCTTCATGGGCTGTGGGAAAGTATTAACCAGCCCTTAGTGGGCTGGTGGAACCTCCACATAAGGCCCATGCGGCTGGAAGAAAGAGACCCGAAGGAAAAAGGTGGAAAAAGGCCAAAAAGGAGCAATCCTAGTCCTACTAGGATTGGAGGAGGAGAGTCCTCCTCTCCCTCCTTGCCCTGGCCGAATCCAAAGAGGGCCAGCCCTTGCGGCCAGCCTCTCCTCTCCTATATATATTGGTGGAATAGAGGGTTTTGGCACCAGATTTTACGGCCACGTGCTACCCGTTCCACCAGTGCTCCTCTAGATCGGATTTCCACAGTGCTTAGGCGAAGCCCTGCCGGAATTGCTCCACCACCATCACCGGAGCGCCGTCGCGCTGTCGGTGTACTCTTCTCCCTCTCCACTTCCTCTTGCTGAATCAAGACCGTGGAGATCGTCATCAAGATGCACGTGTGCTGAACGCGGAGGTGTCGTCTGTTCGGCGCTAGATCGGAAGGACCGTGAACAAGATCGCGAAACAGTTCGTGATGAGTTCACGGGACGGATCGTGATGAGATCACGGGACGGATCGTGATGAGATCGCGGGACGGATC
The DNA here is from genome assembly GCA_022496015.1 of Hordeum marinum. NCBI lineage: Eukaryota > Viridiplantae > Streptophyta > Magnoliopsida > Poales > Poaceae > Hordeum > Hordeum marinum. The sequence goes on along the minus strand of CM039675.1, from coordinate 391,132,313 downwards.
GTGATGAGTCCGCGGGACGGATCGTGATTGGATCGCGGGACAAATCATGATGTGATCGCGGGGCACTCGGCGATTTGGATCACGAAGATGTTCAACTACACCAACCGCGTTTCTTAACGCTTCCTGCTTAGCAATCTACAAGGGTATGTAGATCCATTCTCCCTCTCGTAGATGCTCATCACCATGGATAGATCTTCGTGTGCGTAGGAAATTTTTTGTTTCCCATGCAACGTTCCCCAAAAGTGGCATCATGAGCTAGGTCTATGTGTAGATGAGATCTCGAGTAGAACACAAAAAGTTTGTGGGAGTTGATGCTTAGATTGCTTCCTCCCTTGGTCGGATTTTGGTTCAGCGGTATTGTGAGATGAAGCGGCCCGGACCAACATTACTCGTACGCTTATGAGAGACTGGTTCCCTCGACCGCAACTTGTTGCATAGATGGCTTGCGGGTGCCAGTTTCTCTCACTTTAGTTGGATCGGATTCGACAAAGGCGGTCCTTGAGAAGGTTGAAAAGCAACTAGTGTATCACCGTTGTGGTTTTTGCGTAGATGAGAATTGTTCTTGCTAGATACCCGTACCAGCCACGTAAAACATGCAACAACAATTAGAGGACGTCTAACTTGTTTTTGCAGGGTATGTTGTGATGTGATATGGCCAATTACATGATGTGATATATGTGATGTATGAGATGATCATGTGATGTATAGAATTTCATGACTTGCATGTCGATGAGTACGGCAACCGGCAGGAGCCATAGGTTGTCTTTAATTATTGTATGACCTGCGTGTCAATCATTAAGCGCTAAGTAATGCTTTACTTTATCGCTAAATGGTAGCAATAGTAGTAGAAGCATGCAGGGCGTGACAACCCCGATGGCGACACGTTGATAGAGATCAAGATGATGGAGATCATGGTGTCGTGCCGGTGACGATGGAGATCATGCCGGTGCTTTCAAGATGGAGATCTAAAGCACAAGTTCATGGTCATATCATGTCACTTATGAATTGCATGTGATGTTAATCCTTTTATGCACCTTGTTTTGCTTAGTACGACCGTAGCATTATAAGGTGATCCCTCACTTAAATTTCAAGATAAAATTGTGTTCTCCCCGAGTGTGCACCATTGCAAAAGTTCGTCGTGTTGAGACACCACGTGATGATCGGGTGTGATAGACTCTACGTTTACATACAACAGGTGCAAGCCAGTGTTGCACATGCAGAACACTCGGGTTAAACTTGACGAGCCTAGCATGTACAGACATGGCCTCGGAACACAAGAGACCGAAAGGTCGAACATGAGTCATATAGTAGATATGATCAACATGATGATGTTCACCATTGTAACCACCTCAACTCACGTGATGATCGGACTTGAGTTGGTGAATTTGGATCACGTATCACTCGAATGACCGGAGGGATGTCAATTTGAGTGGGAGTTCTTAAGTAATATGATTAATTGAACTCATTATCATGAACATAGTCAGTAGTGTCTTTGCAAACTGTGTTGTAGATCACTAGCTCGCGCTGTAGCTCCCTTGTATTTTTATATGTTCCTAGAGAAATAGAATTGAAAGATGATGGTAGCAATATTGCGGACTGGGTCCATGATCTGAGGATTGTCCTCGTTGCTGCACAGAAGACTTATGTCCTTAATACACCACACGGTGTGCCACCCCCTCTAGCGTCGTCTATAGATGTTGTGAACATCTGACAGGCACGTCCTGATGACTACTTGATAGTTTAGTGCGTCATGCATTACGGCTTAGAATTGAGGCTCTGAAACATTTTGAACATCACGGAACATATGAGATGTTCTAAGAAGCTGAGATTGTGATCTCAGGCTCGTACCCATGTTGCGAGATATGAGATCTCCAACAAGATTCTTTGCCTGCAAGATGAAAGAGAATAGCTCAATCATTGAGCATGTGCTCAGATTGTCTGGGTGCTACAATCGCTTGAATCGAGTGGGAGTTGATCTTCCACATAAGATAGTGATTGCTATAGTTTTCCAAGTCACTGTCACTAAGCTACTAGAACCTGGTAATGAACTATAAAACGCCAGGGATAGAAATATTGATCCCTGAGCTGTTCGCGATGTTTGACACCGCGAAGGTAGAAATCAAGAAGGAGCATCAAGTGTTGATGGTTAGTAAAACCACTAGTTTCGAGAAGGGCAAGGAAAAGGAGGGAAACTTCATGGATGGCAAGTCAGTTGCTGCTCCAGTGAATCAACCCAAAGTTGAACCCAAACCCGAGACTAAGTGCTTCGATTATGAGGAGAGCAGTCGCTGAAGCGGAACAACCCTAGATACTTGGTAGATAAGAAGGCTGGCAACGTCGACAGAAGTATATTTGATATACGTGTTATTGATGTGTACCTTGCTAGTGCTCCTAGTAGCACCTGAGTATTAGATACTGGTTCAGTTGCTAAATGTTAGTAACTCGAAGTAAAAGCTACGGAATAAACGGAGAACTAACTAAGGGTGAGGTGACGATGTGTGTTGGAAATGTTTTCTAGGTTGATGTGATCAACATCGCATGCTCTCTCTACCTTCAGGATTAGTGACGAACCTAAATAAATGTTATTTGGTGTTTTGCGTTGAGCATGAACATGATGAGATCATGTTTATTGCAATACGGTTACTCATTTAAGTTAGAGAATAATTGTTATTCTGTTTACATGAATAATACCTTCAATGGTCATGCACCCAGTGAGAATGGTTTGTTGAAATCTTGATCGTAGTAATACACATGTTCATAACATTGATGTCAAAAGATACAAAGTTAATAATGATAGTACAACATACTTGTGGCACTGCCGCGAAATGTCATATTGGTATAAAATGCATGAAGAAACTCCATACCGATGGATCTTTGGACTCATTTGATTTCGAATCGGTTGAGACATGTGAACCATGCCTCTTGGGCAAGATGACTAAAGGACCCCGTTGGATGGAGCGGGCAAGTGATTCATTGGAAATGATACATGTTGATGTATGCAATCCAATGAGTCTTGTAGCGTGCATTGGATATCGTTATTTTCTTACCTTCACTGATGATTTAAGTAGATATGGTGTATATTTACTTAATGAAACACAAGTCTGGATCATTTGAAAGGTTCAAACAAATTCAGAGTGAAGTTTAAGATCATCGTGACAAGAAGATAAAAATGACTGCGATATGATCGTGGAGGTGAATATCTAAGTTACGAGTTTGGCATACAACTTAAGACAATGTGAAAGTTGTTTCACAACAAACGCCACGTGGAACACCATAGTGTGATGGTGTGTCCAAACGTCATAGTCATGCTCTATTGGATATGGTGCGTGCTATGATGTCTCTTACGTTTTGCTACTATAATTTTGGGGTTATGCATTAGAGACAACTACATTAACTTTGAATAGGGCACCATCTAAATCCGTTGAGATGACACAGTGTGAATTATGGTTTGATAGAAACCTAAACTGTCATTTCTTGATGTTTGGGGCTGCAACGCTTGTGTGGAAAATGTTTTCACCTAATAAGCTCGAACCCAAAGCGGACAAATGCATCTTCATAGAATACCCTAAGAACAGTTGGGTGAACCTTCTATCTCAGATCCAAGCATGAAATGTTTATTGCTAAAACTGGGTCCTTTCTTGAGAAAGGTTTTTCTCTTGAAAGAATTGAGTGGGAGGAGGATAGAACTTGATGAGGTTATTTGAACCTCTGCTTCAACCAGAAAGTAGCGCAGCGCAGAAAGATGTTTCTGTGAAGCCTACGTTAGTTGAAGAGGAAGTTAATGATGATGATCATGAAGCTTCGGATCAAGTTACTATCGACCTACGAGGAAAATAGAACTTGATGAGGTTACTGAACCTTTACTTCAACCAGAAAGTGGCGCAACGCAGAAAGATATTTCTGTCAAGCCTACGTCAGTTGAAGAGGAAGTTAATGATGATGATCATGAAGCTTCGGATCAAGTTACTATCGAACTTCGTAGGTCGACAAGGACGTGTACTGCTACTGAGCGGTATGACAACCCTGTCTTGAAGGTCATGTTGTTGGACAACGATGAACCTACGAACTATGGAGAAGCGATGATGGGCCCGGAAACCAACAAATGGTTAGAGGCCATGAGATCCGAGAAAGGATCCATGTATGAAAACCAAGTATAGAATTTGGTGGACTTGCTCGTTGGACGGCTGGTCATTAAAGTACAAATGGATCTTTAAAATGAAGACACACGCTGATGGTAAATGTTACCATTTGTAAAGCTCGACTTGTTGCAAAGTATTTTACGACAAGTTCAAGGAGTTGACTACGATGAGACTTTCTCACTCGTAACGATGCTAAAGTCTGTTGGAATTATGTTAGCAGTTGCTGCATTTTTCAATTATGAAATGTGGCAGATGGATGCCAAAACATCGTTTCCTTCCTTAAAGAAAGGTTGTATGAGATACAACCAGAAGGTTTTGTCAGTACTAAGGATGCTAAAAGATGTGCGAGCTTCAGTGATTCTTCTATGAACAGAAGCAAGCATCTCGGAGTTGGAATATACACTTTGATGAGGTGATCAAAGTTTTTTGAGTCTATACAAAGTTTATGAGAAACTTGTATTTGCAATAAAGTGAGTGGGAGCACTATAGAGTTTCTGGTAAGCATATGTGGTTGACATATTGTTGATCGAAAATGATGTAGAATTTTTGGAAAGCATAAACGGTTGTTTAAAAGGAGGTTTTTCAAAGGAAGACCTGGATAAAGCTACCTAATTGTTGAGCATCAAGATCTATAGAGATAAATCAAGATGCTTGATGAGACTTTCAATGAGTACATACCTTGACAAGATTTTGAAAGAGTTCAAAATGGATCAGTCAGAGAAAGAGTTCTCGCCTGATTTGTAAGGTGTGAAGTTGAGTGAGACTCAAAGCTCGACCATGGCAGAAGAAAGAGAAAGGACGAACGTCGTCCCCTATGCCTTAGCCATAGGCTCTGTACAGTATGCCATGCTGTGTACCGCACCTATGTGTGCCTTGCCATGAGCCTGTCAAGGGGTACAACAAGTGGTCCAGGAGTAGGATCACTAGACAGCGGTCAAAATTATCCTTAGTAACCAGAGGACTAAGGAGATGTTTCTCGATTATGGAGGTGATAAAGAGTTCGTCGTAAAGAGTTACGTCGATGCAAGCTTTAACACCAATCCGGATGACTCATAATAGCAATTTGGATACATATAGTGGAGTAGCCATTTGGAATAGTACCAAGCGGAGTGTGGTAGCAGTGTTTACAGTTTGACATAGGGATTTGCAAAGTACACACGGATCTGAATGTTGCAGACCCGTTGACTATAAGACCTCTCTCACGTGCAAAGCATGATCGAGCCCCAGAACTCATTGGGTGTTAGATTCATAACAATGCGAATCACATAGTGACGTGAACTAGATTATTGACTCTAGTGCAAGTGGGAGACTATTGGAAATATGCCCTAGAGGCAATAATAAATTAGTTATTATCATATTTCCTTGTTCATGATAATCGTTTATTATCCATGCTATAATTGTATTGATCGGAGACTTAGATGCATGTGTGGATACATAGACAAAACCATGTCCCTAGTATGCCTCTAATGGACTAGCTCGTTGATCAAAGATGGTTAAGGTTTCCTAGCCATGGACATGAGATGTCATTTGATAACGGGATCACATCATTAGGAGAATGATGTGATGGACAAGACCCAAACTACAAACGTAGCATATGATCGTGTCAGTTTATTGCTACTGTTTTCTGCATGTCAAGTATATGTTCCTATGACCATGAGATCATGCAACTCACGGACATCGAAGGAGTGCTTTGTGTGTATCAAACGTCACAACGTAACTGGGTGACTATAAAGGTGCTCTACAGGTATCTCCGAGGGTGTTTGTTGAGTTGGCATGGATCAAGACTGGGATTTGTTACTCCGTGTGACGGAGAGGTATCTCAGGGCCCACTCGGTAATACAACATCACAATGAGCCTTGCAAGCAATGTGACTAAGTGTTAGTTGCGGGATCTTGTATTACGGAATGAGTAAAGAGACTTGCCGGTAACGAGGTTGAACTAGGTATGGAGATACTGACGATCAAATCTCGGGCAAGTAACATACCGAAGAACAAAGGGAACATCATACGGGATTAACTGAATCCTTGACATAGAGGTTCGACCGATAAAAGATCTTCGTAGAATATGTAGGAACCAATGTGGACATCCAGGTCCCGCCATTGGTTATTGACCGTAGAGGTGTCTCGGTCATGTCTACATAGTTCTCGAACCCGCAGGGTCTGCACACTTAAGGTTTGGTGACGTTTCGGTAGTATAGAGTTGTGTATGGTGGTGACCGAAGGTTGTTCGGAGTCTCGGATGAGATCCCGTACAACGAGGAGCTCTGGAATGGTCCGGAGGTAAAGATTCATATATAGGAAGTCCCAGTTTGGTCGCCGGAAAAGTTTCGGGCTCATCGGTAGTGTACCGGGAGTGCCAGTAGTGTACCGGGAGACCTCCGGGAGGGGTATTTCAACCCAAGGGGCTTCATGGGCTGTGGGAAAGTATTAACCAGCCCTTAGTGGGCTGGTGGAACCTCCACATAAGGCCCATGCGGCTAGAAGAAAGAGACCCAAAGGAAAAAGGTGGAAAAAGGCCAAAAAGGAGCAATCCTAGTCCTACTAGGATTGGAGGAGGAGAGTCCTCCTCTCCCTCCTTGCCTTGGCCGAATCCAAAGAGGGCCAGCCCTTGCGGCCAACCTCTCCTCTCTTCCTATATATATTGGTGGAATAGAGGGTTTTGGCACTAGATTTTACGGCCACGTGCTACCCGTTCCACCGGTGCTCCTCTAGATCGGATTTCCGCAGTGCTTAGGCGAAGCCCTGCCGGAATTGCTCCACCACCATCACCGGAGCGCCGTCATGATGCCGGTGAACTCTTCTCCCTCTTCACTTCCTCTTGCTGGATCAAGACCGTGGAGATCGTCATCAAGCTGCACGTGTGCTGAACGCGGAGGTGCCGTCTGTTCGGCGCTAGATCGAAAGGACCGTGAACAAGATCGCGAGACGGTTCGTGATGAGTTCATGGGACGGATCGTGATGAGATCACGGGACGGATCGTGATGAGATCACGGGACGGATCGTGATGAGATCACGGGACGGATCGTGATGAGATCGCGGGACGGATCGTGATGAGTCCGCGGGACGGATCGTGATTGGATCGCGGGACGGATCGTGATGTGATCGCGGGACGCTCGGCGATTTGGATCGCGAAGATGTTCAACTACACCAACCGCGTTTCTTAACGCTTCCCGCTTAGCGATCTACAAGGGTATGTAGATCCACTCTTTCTCTCGTAGATGCTCATCACCATGGATAGATCTTGGTGTGCGTAGGAATTTTTTTGTTTCCCATGCAACGTTCCCCAACAAATACATGGCATGTTGGTTTCATGACTAACTTTATGGGTGAAACAAAATGTGTGGTGTATAAAATGACCACCACAATTGTGACAAAATGTGGCAAAAAAATCGAGTCATTGACATGTGGATCATATAGCCTGGGAATGAATCACACACATGCATGAGATATTGTTGCGTGACTAAGGTTAGGTGTGAAAATCTCAGGGTGCAAACCAAACATGTCCACTATGTATCACGAATACAGGTGTATGCATAGAGCATACATTAAACCAAATAAATTCCCACACGGTGGTACCACCACATTTCAAAAAAATTAAGTTTGAAATGCCAATGGACTTGATTTTAGGGAAGTTAATCAGATTCTACCTTCTAGTATTGATAAGGAGCAAAACACTACGTACCTATATAAAACAAACTTACAACTTGGTAATTTGTAAAGTACAAAACACACCCCCTCCTTTCTTTATATGTCAGTTCTGGTTGCCACTTTTAGAATTGTAACTTCGTCAAACTTGGCAGGCCATTATATTAAATACTCTAAACATTTTTATGCCTTTCTCCTAGTGCTTTCACAAGAAAATGATGCATGCATTGACTGATTCGAGGATCTATTGTGCTAAACTGGTCATGGATAGTTTTTTCCTGATATTTTCAACCATTGTTTTGCGTATATGCATTCCCATACATACAATAAGTTCAACTCACGACTTCAACAAGTCTATTCAAGCTATTACATTTTTTAGATGGATAAGAAATCTTGCACTGATCCATACACTACAAGTTATCACATTAACCAAAAAACCCATACCAATTCATTTGGTCCATAATTTATAATCGTGTTCACACGTTGTAGTAGAAAAAAACACCTAATTATTTTCACGGGCTAGATGACCTTCAAGATTAATTACATGGTGTGGTGTACATATGTTTGTTCCCATAATTTTAACCATCCAGGTCATTACATCATTGAGTAGAAGATGTTTTATTAAAACAATATGGGTATTTTTGGTCCTCAACATTCTCAAAACACATAGTTGGGAAAAAAAACTGCATGTTTATACTATCATGTCCTCTTGAATCGTATAGGAGTAGTCTCATGCTTTCTTTCCCCTATCACAACATCATTAGGGCAAAGCCATCCTCGCCTCAATCTCCCGCACCGAGTCCATGGATTTCGCATCCCCTCTACCCACCCTTCGGCGGTCGATGGCAGGAAGGGAAAATCCTGGTGCCTCGGCTTTGGATAGTAGATAAGTTAGATTCTCGCATGGGCGGCGCTCGAGCAAATGTAAACATTCATCTTCGAGCCAATTTTCCAGTCTTCGACCCTCCTCAAGTTTCTCTGTTGAGACGGATTAAACGAAGCTCCATCATAGATTATTGTCGAGTCCTCATGCCAGCCATGTTAGGGTTTCTCGCCATGCATAAGCGACCACGAGATTCGGTGTGAGGTCCTTCAAAATCAATTTCAGGGTTTGACAACGATGACATCGGCTCCATGGTGGTGGTCCTTAGGTCATGTCCACGGACACTTCCATGTTTTCATCGACAAGGTAAGACCGACTCCGGGATGGGAGTTGCAATAGCGTTGCGTGGCGACTAGTTTTGCGGCGGCAGTGGTTGTTTAATGCTCTAGGGACCTTGATGTAATTTTTGTTATGTTTAGGATGCTTTGTACTTCTTGTAAACCTTTACAATAGACCTAGGAACTTTCAAAAAAAACTTATAATATTATAGAACTACAGTGCCTAGGAAGGTAATGAATTTGGTAGCACTAAAACAAGTAAATTATGATTGCAGCTAACTTTTTCCAACAAAGAGTGCTAGCAATCCTGAAGAAAATATTCCTATGGATTCTAATATCATGAATCAAATCACGAACAAAGATAAACCTCTTAGATGTCCAAATCCTCCACAAAGATATTTGAGTTAAAGGAGCACTAAACATGTTTGCATAAATTGGGGGAGTCATTCTGCTTATTGTTGTTAATATTAGGGCCCATTCGGTGGAAATTTTAGTTTAATTATATGAATCAAACGACCAAAGTAGGAAAATCCGTAAAGATAAAATTCTCCTATATTTGGGCCTCCTTTATAAAGAAATGTGTGATAATTTTGCAACAAGAAAATATATAATATGAAAATATATTCAATGACGAATCTAATGTTTTTTATTTTTATTTTGTGTTATATATTTCAATATATTTTTCTACAAATTTGATCAAATTTTATGAAAATTGACTTAAGGGAAGCTACTTTTAGACAAACTTTTTTTAGACAAACTTAAGAGAAGGCATATGCAGAGCAAATGAAAACGGAAGGGGTATTTTGAATACAGTGCCATACATCTAGGGCCCATCCGCAGCTGCGGCCCACAATGCAGTGGTACAGGAGAAAGCCTTGGAGAACAGTGTTGTTGAAAGACTTAAATTCCTAAAGCTTGCGCTGATTGAAGTACAGCCCATGTCGGGGAATCCGGGGAATGACTCGCGACTCGCGTAAATAATGCCGACAAAATTGCCTTCGGCATGCACACAGTACGTACACTGACGTGTTGGTCCCAGATTGCTCGGTCCCGCTTGTCACTCAAAGACGGTAGGACACAGGAGCAGTCGCAGCGTGTGCGAGTAATCTTTTCCGTATCAGGGAAGCAAGGACGCGCGGAGGAACAGCAGGGGTCGCGTGTTCGGGAGGTGGGGCCCGCAAGCCAGCGGCAGCACATGAAACATGAAGAGCGTGAACCTTTGGTGGGATCCGGGTTCTCTGTCAGTGGTGTGGGTCAGGAGACGCACGCTCCATGTTGCACTGTTGCAGTAGTAGCTACAGCTACAGTCGGAGCCCGGGCGCTTTTTGTGTTGCACTGTCGTCAAGCTCGAGCGTTGTTTGTTTGTTTAAATGTGTGGCTTGAGCTATTTTTCATCATGCTCAGACCACATGCATCCATCCATCATCACCCGGGGCGAGCACGTCTTTGTTTGTTTACCTCCAAAAAAGACGTGCAACACGGCCGACGTCCTGCTGGGTGCTATCATGTTAGTAGCCCTAATAATGCGGCACCTAACGGGCATTAACCGAAACGTACTTAGTGAAGTACCGCGCAAGCATGACCGGAGGCAGGCACACGATGACAGACACAGACGGTCGAGCTGGCTGGCACTGGCAGGCAGCAGCACACATGGCAATGGCATGCACCAGGTACCCGTCAAGAACCAGGACCGTGTCCGTATGTACGATCACGGTGCCGCATGGCGGTACATGTGTTTGGTAAACTGCTTGATCATGCCTCCTGCATGCAGAGGTGCCTTTGTGCAGTTGCTAGTCGTCACCTTGATCAAGACGGGTTGACGACGGACGACGGACGGCGGCTATACGATACGTGACGCAGAAACAACGTGAAGGCATGATGCGGTGCCCATGATTCGGTCCGGAAAACGCTGCGAGGTTTTGTCCCCGGACACGACCGCTAATCTGGCTCGGGCGGCGAGGACGGAGGCAAAGGAAATATGATGGTGCCTCTCTGTTCTGCCGTGTTCCACATGATGATGGCTCTCGCGCGCCCGGCGACGGGAGCCCGCCCCCGCATCGGCTCGCACGCGCGCCTGTCTCCCCGCGGCGATGTGGGGCTCCACCTTGGCCCGAGCCCAACGCGAATGAACGATTAGTTTAGGTGTTGGCACACTGCTTGCCCTCCTAACTAAACAAGTGTGGCTCTTTTGCTTTGTTTTAGCCTCCCAACAGCAAACACTGACGTTCCAACGGAGGAGCTCCGTTCTAGCAAGTGACTTTGGATCCCTGTATGGATGGATACGCACAACGGAGGAGTATCCGCATGCTGCAGGGATGGGGCTTATGGCCACGCATTATTTAATCTCTGATGAGCTGTCAGCCTCGTAGACCGGAGAGGGATGCGCGCATTAACAGCAAACAGTTCTTCTGGTGTGCTTCGTGCAAGTCCAGATCTTCTGTCCTCACCTTTCAATTGTTTCTGCTTTCGTCGTTACTGTAGCGCAGCATCGGCAAAGCCAGGATATCTGATAATCTAGTGTGAAGATAATTGAGTGATGCTAGTAGATAGCTTCCGGCCGTGCTTACATTAATTAGCTCATGCTGAATGGTCGGTATTAGCTTGGAGTAATTTGGACATGGAAACAAGAGCTGGCAGATTTTAGTCGAAGAGCATCTCTAGCCCCACCCCACTAAAAAATAATTATGGCTATATACCCCCTCCCAATATCATAGCCCGCCCCATCATTCATCCTTCTCTTGGTGAAATATTAGAGGAATTCATGATTAATTCTAGTAAATAATTCATAACTAGAACAAAAAACAGCATGCATCAATCTAACATACTAGGTGATCAGCAAACATGACAACAACATTGCACATAAAACAACAAATACAAATAGAGACATAAACAAACACGATGGATGTATTATTCGTTAGTTGCCACAGGAACGTCGTTATTGATGACAATGGTGCCGACGATCTGTTGCTAACGACGCTGGAGACGATAATGAGTAGCGCCGTCCGATTTAAACGGAAAACGATCCATGAGGGCGAACTTGAGCAGTCGCGCAAAGCTCTTCCCCAAAATCTAATTTGTTCTCTCCTGGTGCAAGATCGCAAGGACGAACGCTTCCGGAGACCCGCCCACCTACATGTTGATGCACACTGGTGTTCAAGATGGAGCAAACTACGGTGACAGTGCAAGTTGCGAGATGACGCAAAAGTCTACGTGTTTTCGATATGTGTTTGGCCGCGGCTGGTGACAGCATATAAAATTGGACCAGAGACAGTATCGTGTCACAATCACGACCTCAAACCAAATTGAATTCCAAGTCGTATACTTATCGGACATGAAATGATTAACTTATTTGCCAAAACATCAAAAAATAAAACGACAAAAGGAAGTTGCGCCCTTGCAAGGCAACGAACCCAATTTTGCTGCACTGTTTGCATGCATGTGGCACGTCCGCGCGCATCGCCCCGTGTGTGAGCTCGGCCCGGCCAGGCTAGGCGAGCGAGCGCTCACGTTGGTATTCTATTTCTCTCCTTCACATCTCACTAAGTGTGGTGTAGGGAACCCACTATATAAAGATATCTCACACCTCAACGAGCGGCATGAGACTAAACTTTTAGCACCACCGCTGCCATTTTTCATGGACCTAGTTTGGGATTTCAGAAATTCTACATGGGCTAGGCCCATTATTTCTATCATTTTTGTCGGCTCCATCTCTGATTCGGCGTCAGGATTCGCTCGTGGGGCAGGTGGGCGGCGGAGATCCATAAACCGAATGCGTCGACGCGGGTGTGGCTTGCCACGTTCGTCACCACGAAGAAGCCTACAAGTGCTAACGCCTATGGCCGCCATCACGCCTTCCATTAGGGTCGCTTGCCAGGCTAAGGAGAAGGCCCACCACGGGACCGAGGTGAAGCTTGATGACCTGCAAGTGCACAGGGATGTTGTAGCACTTTCTTGTGATAAATAGAGTGTCAAACCCACAGGGAGCTTAAAGGAAGGCACCAGCAGCCCCGTAACTACGTTGTCACTTTCACACAACCACGTACGCAACTAAACCATAGTTTGGAAATAGTCTACCGCATCATTTCTAGGGAAACTAGAATAAACAGGTAACCAACTAAACTACTATAAGAAGGTAAACACAGGAATCAAAAGATGCTAAGTTAGTGGTGAAGGTGCTTGAGTAATAAGGCGTTCTCGAGGTTCCGAAATCAGTACCACATATATGAACTATTGTATCCTGTATTCACTAGTCAAGTGCATACGTGGGAGGAGCCGGGTAGAGTACACGTTCTACTTTAATAGTAGACTTCGTGTCACGCACGCCACCATCATAGTCTCCCCCATAGGATAATAACTTATGATAATTAAGGGTTACCCATGAACGTGGACTCTTTAAGGGTTCTCCGTAACTTCCTTATCAATTATGATGGCGAGGAATCAAAGGCTTTTACTATCACCTCAAATTACCCCAACGCCCCAACCCTTCACAACGACAGTAGTTCCTCCACGACCAATCATGACAAAAGTGCGAGTGGGGCCTCCTCTCAAGCCCCGGCGAAAATAAGACACACTATAAAAATATTGATTTGGTATATGAACGGTGTTCGTATACCCAAACAGCAAAAAGAATTAAAAGAGAACACAATTGATATAGAGATTTATTGGGTAAAGAGTTTTAGAGGTAATTAACAATAACTAAAAAGCAGGTATTTTGTTAGAAAACACCTTGTAGACCTCACACATTGAAAATGAATCAGATGGAAGTGTTATTGTCATCATATGGGCGCTCAAGCCACCAGTTGCGGTCGTATGGAACGCCATCGTGCGTTCTGGTAGACAAGGCATGGCGTCTCCCTCTCATACGATCCCACATACGAGTGAAAGCGCTTGTATGGAACACTGTCATTTGCTCTGGAGATTAGCTTGTCGGGGTCAACTTGGCATACGGGCGTGTATACGGGCGCGAGCGCCCGTACAGTACACCGTCTTCTGCTTTGTGAAGGTGCTCCTTTGTGGTCGCAAGGTGAAACGATCGCTCGTACGAGTGCTAGCTCTCGTATGGTAGGCCGTATTTTGCTCTGGTCCTCTTCTTTCTCGCGGCCACGAGCTCATACGGGAGCCCAAATGACAAGGACAGACGTATTAAACGTCGTGTTTTCTCCTAGAGCTGCAGAACTGCATGAAACTTCTTGTGCTTCCTCCTCACGTTAGGCACATAGCAATATTGTAATACAGGTAGGAGGAGGAATGCAACAAAAAACTGGATACCGACATGCCAAATTTGTACCAATGAAAACAACAAGAAACCAACTCAAATACCAACTACTCAAAAATAAAATTAAAGTGCCAATGCAACATGAATGCAACTAGACAAAGACACAAAGCTAAGAAAGAAACCCATGGACTTCCCGGTTACCTCCCAGTCGGTGCTTTCTTTATAGCCATATAGTTAGGCTTTGATGCTCCATATGGTCATCCACCCGGATCCCAAGGGATGTCAACCCCGAGTGTGAGACCAGACTCCGACCGGGGTTTGGAGCACCCCATAACAGGGCTTGGTCGGAGTCGCACTCATTTACGAGGCATCAACATCATATATCTAAATCCATACTCGCCCATTGGTGAGTACCAATGCACTAAGATGAGTGAAGATTCCTGAAACATGAGTGGATGCAACTTCATAGTAATGTTATAACCAAGAGGACGAGGAGTGATACTTGTGATCTATGTTGAAGAAAGATTAATCTACTTGGACAAAGCAAATCAATAGAACGGAGAGAATTACGAAACTACAATGATCATGGAATTAAGAATCATAATAATTTCAGAGAAGACTCTAATACTTTTCATGAATAATCTGAACATAAACCCAAAATTTATCGAATCCCAACAAACGCACCGCACAAAAGAGTTACATCGGATGGATCAAAGCGAAGATGTGATGATCATTGTACTGAAGATCAAGAGAGAGAGAGAGAGATGTAGGTACTAACTACTGCCTCGTAGGTATGTGGTGAACTACTCACACATCATCATGAGGGCAGCAAGGTTGATGAAGAGGCCCTCCGTGATCGACCCCCCTCCGATAGGGTACCAGAACAGAGCTCCCAATGAGATCATGGAGGAACAGAGACTTGCGGCAGCGGAAAAAGTGTTTGGGGATGATCTCTAGGGTTTTTGGAATATATGTGAATTTATAGGGCAGAGAACGGGGTAAGGAGGGCCGCCGGGGAGGCACAAGCCATCAGGGCGCGACCACACCCTAGACGCGCCCTGTTGGCTTGTGCCCCCCTCGTGTGGCCTTCGGTCTTCTCCGGAAGCTTCTAGGTCTTATTTTGGTCCATGAAAAATCATAAAAAAGGTTTTGGGGCAATTGGACTTCGATTGGTACTATAAACCTGAAAAGTAAAAAAACACACAGAAAACAAGAACTCGCACTGGGCACTGGGTCAATAGGTTAGTGCTAAAAAATAATATAAATTGGTAAATAATTACTCAAAAAGTATCCTATAATGATAATATAATAGCATGGAACAATAAGAAATTATAGATACGTTGGAGACGTATCAAGCATCCCCAAACTGAATTCCTGGTCGTCCTCGAGTAGGTAAACGATAAAAACAGAATTTTTGATGTGACATGCTACCCAATATGTAATCTTTTGCATGTATGCTCATTGAGAAACGATGAATTACCAAACATTAACATAGTAGTACTTATAAGCATAAGCAACAAAATCATCAATCTTTCAAAGTATATGATCCTCGAAGAATGTTTAACCCAGTTCATCTTATTATATTAGCAAGGCATGGCTCCATCTTCACCATATTAATACAAATGTCAAGCACCACGGTGTCCAATTCAGGCAATTGTATCGTACTTTTTCAATATGCATCAACTTTTTATTCTTCACCCAATACATGAGTGTGAACCATGGACATATCATACGAATAAAATATGGTGGTAGATATCAAAGGGGTAAAAAGTGGAGAAGATATTCTCACATCAACTAGGCATACCGACGGGCTATGGAGATTCCCATCGGTAGATGTCAATGCAAGGAGTAGTTATTGCCATGCAAATCACTAGAGCTATAAGTGTATGAAAGCTCAACTGAAGCTAAGTGGGGTGTGCATCCAACTTGCTTGCTCATTAAGACCTCAAGCATTTGAGGAAGCCTGTCATAAGAATATACAAGCCACATTTATAATAATGAAAAAGTGATTCCCACTAGCATATGAAAATGTCATAATATGAGACTCTTTATATGAAAAACAAGGTGCCACTTTGAGGCACAAGTGTGGTAAAGGATAGTAGCAAAGTCTCTTCTCTCTTTTTCTCTCATTTTTTCCAGATATGGTGGGCTCATTTGGCCTCCCCCATTTTTATTTCCTCACCGGAGCAATCCTCTAATAATGATGATCATAAAACTTTTAATTACTTACAACGCAATATGAAAACTTGATATGAAGAACTATGGAACAATATGAATGCCTCTGGCAGTGTACCAGGATGTGCAATGATCTAGCATGAAATGTAAAAATATGATGAACGGTGGATTTGCCAAAAATATCATGTCAGCTCTATATGATCATGCAAAGCAATATGATGATGAACGAACTAGTCATATGATGTGACGATGGAATTTCATGGCAATATATCTCGGAATGGCTATGGAAATGCCAAAATAGGTAGGTATGGTGTCTGTTTTGAGGAAGATATAATGAGGCTTATGTGTGACAGAGCATATCATGTCACGGGGTTTGGATGCACCAGCGAAGGTTGCACCGATCCTCGACGTGAGAATGGGCAAGGCACGATACCGAAGAGGCAAGCAAAATATGAGGAGGTGAGATTGCGTATGTCCATGGTTTCATATTAGTAATAAATAACTCATATACTTATTGCAAAGTTTTGTTAGTTTTTATCACAAATCAAAGTGCTACTCGCATGCCCCTAGGGAGGAGGTTGGTAGGAGTTAACCATCGCACGCCTCTGACCCGAAACAACACTAGGATTTTAACGAGGAATAGAAATGCTCACACTTCCTCACCATGCCTTTTTATTTTTTTGACAAACAAGAAGTTAACACCTCTTAATACTGACACTTCTACAAATCAACAATGATGCTCTCACACCTTTTCATATTACCACATCAATATCATTAAGCCATAATTTCTTTTTTATGTGCTACATGATGGTTTTGATTATCACTCATTGAATACCTATTATATTTTGACTAATCTTATGATCATGCAAATAACCATAACTATTTGTTAACTCTCAAACAAATATAAGTGAAGAACGAGAGTGCAATTATTTCTATATAATCTATATGCCACCGTGCTCGAAAAGATATAAGTGAAGTACTAGAGTGACTGCTAAGCTCAAAAGATATAAGTGAAGCACACAAAGTATTCTAACAAATTATGATGAAGGTGTGTCTCTCTAAAATAGGTCTGTCCAGCAAACGATGATTGTGGCAAATAAAAAGTAAAAGCAAACAAAATAAAATGACGCGCCAAGCAAAACTCATATCATGTGACGAATAAAAATATAGGTCTAAGTGACATACCGATGGATTGAGACAAAAGAGGGGATGCTTTCCGGGGCCTCCCCAAGCTTAGATGCTTGAGTCTTCCTAGAATATTACCTTGGGGTGCCTTGGTCATCCCAAAGCTTAGGATCTTGCCGCTCCTTATTCCATTGTCCATCGTGATAACACCCAAAAGTTGAAAACTTCAATTACACAAAACTCAACAAAACCTCATGAGATCCGTTAGTATATGCAACATATCAAATACTTTTCGTATTGTTATAATCGATTCATATTTAATTATTGGATAATAGTTACTGTATTCTAACTTCTCCATGTCTTATACCCCCCGATACAATCCATAGCATCATCAAAACAAGCAAACTATGCAAGCAAAAAAACAGAATCTGTCTAAAATAGAACAGTCTATAATGACCTGTAAAGAACCTATACTTATGTAACTCTAAAAATTGTGAAAAATTAGGACAACCTGAAGAATTTTTATATAAATACTGTGTAGAAAATTCAGATCAAAAAGACATATAGTAAAATTAGATAAATTTTGCACTGGACGCTAAAGTTTCTATTTTGCACCGTATCAATTCTACTCATCTTGTGAGTCATCCCAAAGGCTTTACTTGGCACAAACACTAATGAAAACATAAAATCACAATCATTACATAGGCAATAATAATTTTATCACACCAAGACAGAAATTAAAAACATAAAATAAAGATCACTATTGGGTTGCCTCCCAACAAGCGCTATTGTTTTATGCCCCTAGCTAGGCATAATGCATAGTTTCAAGTATTGTCACCTTTATGAGAAAACTTCATCATGCTATAATCATATCCCCTTATCTCATAATCAAGTTTTCTCATGTTTAAGCAAAAATAATTGAAGGGACTAAACTTCACAACACAAGGATACGTGAGATCTATCTCTGGAGGAGAAGGAGGTTCCTCCTTGGACCTTTCATAAGTTATAGTGAATTCTTCATTGTAAATGTTCCTATAAAGGTATTTCCTTAATTTTATATCAGTCTCTCAATATTTTTGATAATAATTTGATCATTGAATTTGGAAATTTTAGCAATCAAGACATTAGGTGGAACCTTTTTCCTAAGGTTTTCATTATAAGCAACATAGTCCGTTGATCTTAATCTCCTTAGTTTTCCAACTCATAAATAATTCACTCTATTGGTGGGCACTCATTATTTATCCTATAATGAGAAAATATTGCTCTTGATTGCTGCATAATATGATTAAATTCATGAACAAGAAATATTGTAGCCAACCATTTAGTAGGACCATGTTCAATGTTCGAGAACTCTAGAAACAACCATTGTATGAGGGATGCATATGAATGAATTGTCTTTCCAATTCAACTATGAGTAAAGATATAGCATCTGCATAACTAATGGTTCTAGGAACAATAGATCCTCCTATAAAAGGTAGAGATCCTGCACAAGTGAAAAGGTCTTGGACCACACTTTTTCTAATAATATTACCACTACCAATACGAAGTTTCTTAGTTTGCGTAATAGGTTCCTTTATAGAGGGATAATCATCCGCAAGGTTATCAAGTTTTTCCCTAAACTTCATCAAGATTTATTTTAGCATTATCATTGAGAGATTAGATTGAATGTTCCGAGGCTTTTGCACTAGAGGCGGAAGTTTTACTAGTTTTAAACTCACACATGATAACAACTTTTCAAGCAATCAAAACAAGCAAACTAGTAACTAGCAAAGATTAATGTTTTCATATTTTTTTTATGAGAAAAACTAAATATAGCAAAAAATAAAAATAATAACAAGTGAATGATAATTTTGTAAAGTTACTTGATATTTGGTGATGATATTCCCTGGCAACGGTGCCAGAAATCCTTCCTGATACTTGTGATCTTTTTTGGGTTTCCGTGAAGAGGAACGTGTAATTGCAGCACAATACGTTTAAGTATTTCCCTTAGTTATGAAACCAACATTTATCGAACCAATAGGAATATCAATCCATAACCGTATTTACTGGTTGCACACAAAAGAGCAAACAACTTGCACCCAACGCGTGCAGGAGGGTTGTCAATCCCCTTGATCTCGTTATTTGCAAGCAAGTGAAGTGCGTAGATAATTATAAATTGAAAAATAAAATAAAATAAAATAAAAGGTAAATAAGAACAACAAGGCATGGATAATTTTTTAAATGTATAAGTGAATAGACTCGGGCCATAGTTTTCCCTAGCGACATCTCTCATGAAAGTAGGCATACGTTGGAAAAACAAATTATTGTAGGGCAATTGATAGAAAAGTGGATAGTGATGCGATGTTCAAAGCAATGATCATGTATATATAGGCATCACATCTAAGACAAATAGGCTGACTCCTGCCTACACCTATTACTATTACTCCACTTCAAGAGCGCTTCTATGCTTTCCTCTCTACGTATTAAGTTCATGAAAAACAGAGTAATGCATGGAGAACGATGACATGATGTAGACAAAGTAAACTCAAGCAATATGAATAAACCCCATCATTTTATCCTTAGTGGCAACAACACAAAGACGCAACTTGTCCCCTTCTGTCACTGGCATATAGAAACTCGTTTGGTTGAACCCACTACAACACACCTCTCTCACCGAAGAAAGATGAATCTACCTGGCCAAAGCAAATCAATGGATCAAAGCGAATTAAAAAGCTATAATGATCATGAAATTAAGAATCATATTAATTTAAGAGAAGACTCAAATACTTTTCATGAATAATCTGAACATAAACCCACAATTCATTGGATCCCAACAAACGCACCGCAGAAAAGAGTTACATTGGCTGGATCAAAGCGAAGATGCGATGATCATTGTATTGAAGATGAAACGAGAGAGAGATAGCCATCTAGGTACTAAATATGGACCCTTAGGTATGTGATGAACTACTCACAAATCATCATGAGGGTAGCAAGGTTGATGAAGAGGCCCTCCATGATCTATCCCCCTCCGGCAGGGTGCCGAAACGGTGGTCCAAATGAGATCACGGCGGAAAAGAGACTTGCGGCGGCGGAAAAACTGTTTAGAGATGTCCTCCAGGATTTTTGGAATATATGTGAATTTATAGGCCAGAGAACGGGGCCAGGAGGGCCGCCAGGGAGGTACAATCCATCAGGGCGTGACCACCCCCTGGCATCCCCCGTTGTCTTGTGGCCCCCTCACGCGGCCTCCACTCTTCTCCCAAAGCTTCCAAGTCTTCTTTTGGTCCAGGAAAAATCATAAAAATATTTTGGGGCAATTGGACTTTGTTTGGTACTATAAACCTGAAAAGTAAAACACACACAGAAAACAAGAACTGGCACTAGGCACCGGATCAATAGGTTAGTGCTCAAAAATAATATAAATCGGTAAATAATTGCTCAAAAGGTATCCTAGATTGATAATATAATAGCATGGAACATTCAAAAATTATAGATACGTTGGAGACATATCAAGGAGTTGTAGGTAAGTCATGACCTTCATGCTTTTGATCAAGCAATACATTAATTATATTGAAACAATTACCATCAGTGGGAGTTTCTGGACAGTGTCCATTACATCATTAATCTATGTGTTCCTCTAGCTCATGTATTTCATAGTTTCTTCTTCTTGTGACTCGATGATATTTTCTTCATTTTCCTGCATACGGTTATTTTCTTGTGAAATATTGACATGGGAGATGGCGACCATCCATTTCTCATAGTTTATAACCAAAGCATTTTCATCAAAAATATTATCTAGACAAAAGTTATAAAATTCTACCACCAAGTCTTCATCCTTAGTCACCGAAGTATAATCGTCGAGGTAACTGCCAATCCACTTTAAAAACTCATAAGATCTAAACAATAAAATCATCTCCTCAATAACTCCAGCATCATCATAAGGGTATTCATCATGGTTGTATGATCTCACAACTGTATGTGGCTGATCTCTACGGAAAAAACTCACATAGTGAAGGGAGTTGCAATGTATGCAATCGTTAGGCATTGGATCAGCTATAATATCCGACACCATAAATTTCTCACCCATCTCAATACCTTTCTTGGAGAGCCGGTATTCTTCAAATACCCTTCCTTTTCCATGATCTTCTTCCATTGCAGCAACTTTCATTCTAGACATATCAAAGAATGACATCTTTGTATTTTTGGGCTAAGGAAAAGCAGTAAGATAAATAGCAACAAACAAAAATAAACTAAGTGCGAGTGGGTAAGTAATAACCAAGCGCTATGCACCCCGGCAATGGCGTGAGAAAATGCTTGATGACCTGCAAGTGCACAAGGCTATTGTAGCACTTTCGTTTGATAAGCAGAGTGTTAATCCTACAGGGAGCTTATAAGAAGGGACCACAAACCCCACAACTATGTTGTCACTTTCACGCAGCCACGTATGCACCCAAACCGAAGTTTGGAAATAGTCTACTCTATCGTTGCTATGAAAACTAGAATAAAAGGGCAATCAACTAAACTACTAATCAGAAGGTAAAAACAAGAATTAAAATATGCTAAGTTAGTGGTGAAGGTGCTTGAGTAATAAGGCATTCTCGAGGGTTCTGAAATCACTACCACATATATGAACTTTTTTATCCTCTATTCACTCATCAAATGCATAAGTTGGCGGAGCCAGGTACAGTGCACGTTCTACTCTAACATAAACTTCGTGTCACGTACACCACCATCATAGTCTCCTCATAGGTTTACAACTCATGATAATTAAGCATTACTGAGGGAGTCCTAGATTAAGGGGTCCTCGGGAGGTCGACCTATTTCTATGGGCTAGACTATATGGGCCACTTATCGAACACGGGATTAATTGAAGACCTCATCTCCAAGATGGAAGCTTCGGGAAGTACGGTTTGTGCTCCTTGTTTGATGTAGCGAATAGGCATGTTTATCTCTTCGACGTGTAACCGACCATATGTAAACCCTAATACCCTCGGCATCTATATAAGCCGAAGGGTTTTAGGTTGTAGAGACAGAACAACTCCTCTTGGGTTAGCTATTTGATCTCAAGGTATATCAACTCTGTAACCCCCCATATCATCAATACAAACAAGCGAGACGTAGGGTATTACCTCCATAGGAGGGCCCGAACCTGGGTAAATATGTGTCCCCTTCGTCTCCTATTACCATCGGTTCTAGTCTCACAGTTCGGGACCCCCTACCTGAGATCCACCGGTTTTGACACCGACATTGGTGGTTTCATTGAGAGGCCCTCTGTGAGCACTCAAGGGATCGATGTCTCGCCTAGTCATCTAGGCCGCAACATGGACACTTTCGTCCCCAGACAGATCTCCGCCTTCGGCAGCGTTGTGCTGCACGCCCACCTGACCGGCCATCTAGGCCGTGTCGAGGGTTTCGCCCCGATCAACGGGTCCGATTTGGGAACCTAGAGTTCTCCCTGGATTATCGGGGCGACTTGTCATTAACCGTGCTTGTGGAGCCACTTGCCGCGCTCGAAGACTCTGAGGCTTTAACCTCGAGTTCTTTCTTTGGTCACGCCAACGAGGTTATCCACAGTGGTGTTCCCGCTCCTGGTCCGGATCCGACCATAATGTCGGAAGGCCGAACACTCGTTCTTGCCGAACATCCTCCTTGTTCGGACGCACCGGGGGTCAACCCCGAAGATTCTGAATAGTATGACCCGAGCAAGCCCTCGGCCTTCGATGGAACTCTAGACCGGATCTTGTCGATGGAAATTTCTGACGATCTAGCCCCGATATCTGTTCAGATCTGTTATAGTATGGGTTGGGATGAATTTTCTGACCCACCCACCACCCGCTTGATAGCCACAATCAAAGATTTAACCAACATGATGGACTACGCCTCTGATGAGGCAAAATACATGGATGAAGAGGACTGCGCCCCCACCGCTGTTAATACCGGGCGACGGGCCACCACTTCTACATATGACGTCTACATGGTGGACACTCCTAATGGCGACAAAGCGCCTAATAAGGACGGCGACAAGTCGGGCGATGCACCGTGAAGGCGCAGGAAACCACATAAGCGGTCCAAAGGCAAAAAGGGAAGGAAAGCTATTATCGGCACCGAGGACGGAGTTACCCCCGAGGACCGCGGTGACCCTGATGTCCCCGAACACCCGTTAGAGGGTCAGGAAAGGCCTAAGGAGCACAAAAAACACGATGACTTCAATGGTCCAGAGGACGATAGCTACCTCCCCCTTGTCGAGGAGGAGGATATCCCAGAAGACGATGACTTGGACATTCCTGATAACCATGAAGATCAGGGACTGTTCAGGCAACACCTTATAGCGATGGCTCGCAGTCTGAAAACTAATGAGCGGCAACTTAAAGCCGAACAGGATAACCTCAATGATCGATGGACAAGAGTCCTCTCAGCTGAGGAAGCACATGGTAACAAGAGCTATCCACGAAGAAGGCTGCTACCGCAATTTGACGACGAGCTCACTAATACTCCATCTTCGAAACATACTCCATACGACAAGCTAGACCGCCCTCCTCGCGGGCGTGATCGGACGACTGGCGATGCCGGTTATAGGCCAGCAATACCCCGAAGACGGGGAAAGGAGCCACTAGAGCCCAATGACAGGTTCGACCTGTGAGATGACTTAGATCACAGTAGGCCGTACAAGATCCATCTACGGATCCAGAGGATACTCACCCAATAGACGGGATGGGTACAGACCATGGCTCGACGAAGAGATAACAGAGACCAGGAACGTAACCAAGCTAGAACAGACACCGATTACAGGCGCGACATAGCTCCGGTTTGATGCGCCGCTCATCCGCTATGTTTCATAGATGAGGTGATGCGGCATCAGTTCCCGGAAGGGTTTAAACTCGTGAACATCGAACAGTACGGTGGGACAACTGACCCAACCATATGGATCGAGGACTTCCTCCTCCACATCTACATGGAGAGAGGAGATGATCTCCACGCCATCAAATACCTCCCCCTTAAACACAAGGGGCTAGCTCGGCACTAGCTAAACAGCCTCCCCAAAAACTCCATCGGATGTTGGGAAGACCTAGAGGATGCATTCCGCTCTAACTTCCAGGGAACCTATGTTCGGCCACCGGACTCCTCCGACCTAAGTAACATCGTTCAGAAGCCCGGAGAGTCTGCACGAGAATTATGGAATCGGTTCTTGACCAAAAAGAACCAAATTGTTGACTGCCCGGATGCCGAGGCAATATCTTCTTTTTGGCATAATATTCGGGACGAATGGCTAGCTCGCCAGCTCGGCTAGGATAAACCTCGGACCATGTCCGCCCTTAATTCCCTAATGACTCGCTTTTGCGTGGGTGAAGACAATTGGCTAGCAAGACGCAGCCACAACTCCGAAGAGCCCGGAACCTCCGAGGTTCGGGATGGCACCGGGAAGCCCAAGCGCAACAAGAACAAGCGTCGGCACAATAACAATGATGCCGATGATATGGCCGTCAACACCGGCTTCCGCAATTCCCGTCCTGGGCAGCGGAAGAAGCCTCCTAAAGGCGATCACGATGGACCCACTCCTCTTGGAAAAATCATGGAAAGGCCTTGCCAAATCCACGGGACCCAAGAGAAGCCCGCCAACCACACGCACGACAATTGTTGGGTGTTCAAACAGGTCGGCAAGCTCCCACCCGAGGATCAAGGCAAGAGCCCTTACAATGAGGATGAGGATGAACCCCAGGGTCCGATTGGCGGCAATCAAAAGAAGTTTCCTCCGGAAGTCAAGACAGTAAATATGATATATGCCACCCATATACCCAAGAAGGAGAGGAAGCGCGCCCTTCGAGAGGTCTACGCTGTAGAGCCCGTGGCCCCGAAGTATAACCCATGATCCGCATATCCGATCACCTTTGATCGGCGCAATCACCCGAACAGTATCCATCATGGGGGTTCGGCCGCACTCATCCTTGACCCCATTATTGATGGGTATCACCTCACAAAAGTCCTAATGGACGGAGGAAGTAGACTTAACCTAATTTACTCAGACTCATTGAAAAATATGGGCATAGATCCGTCACGAATTAAACTCAGTAACACAACCTTTCAAGGGGTGATACCAGGTATTGAAGCCCGATGCACGGGCTCCGTTACCCTGGAAGTTGTGTTCGGCTCACCCGATAACTTTCGTAGCAAAGACTTGATCTTTGACATTGTGCCCTTTCGCAGCGGCTATCATGCCGTGCTTGGCCGGACATCATTTGCTCGTTTCAACGTCGTCCCGAATTATGCATATATCAATCTCAAGATGCCTGGCCCCAAAGGGGTCATCACTTTTAACGGCAATACGGAGCAATCTTTACGAACTGAGGAACATGCGTTGGCCCTAGCGGCTGAATTTGTTGGGAGACGTAGCAGTAAATCAAAAAATTTCCTACGTGTTCACCAAGATATATCTATGGAGAAACCAGCAACGAGTGGGGAGAGTGCATCTTCATACCTTTGAAGATCGCAAAGCAGAAGCGTTATAAGAATGCGGTTGGTGGAGTCGTACTCACAGCGATTCAGATCGTGATGGACTCCGATCTTAGCGCCGAACAACGGCGCCTCCGCATTTAACACACGTGCAGCCCGGTGACGTCACCTACGCCTTGATCCAGCAAGGAGGAAGGAGAGGTTGAGGGAGAGCTCCGGCAGCACGACGACATGGTGATGGTGGATCTACGTGGACTCCCGCAGGGCTTCGCCAAGCGCTATGGAGAACGAGGAAGAGGAATGGTAGGGCTGCGCCGAGAGAGAGAGAACTCATGTGTCTGGCAGCCCCAAAACCCTCCACTATATATAGGAGGAGGGGAAGGGAGGGCGCCGCCCTAGGGTTCCCACCCTAGGGGATGCGGCCGACCCTAGATGGCCATCTGGCCGGCGGCCAGAGAGGGAGAGGGAAGGGCACAGCCCTAGGTGGGCCTTAGGCCCATCTGGGCCTAGGGTTTCCCCTCCCTCCCACCTTTCCTGCGCCTTGGGCCAGGGTGGAGGGTGCACCAGCCCACTCTAGGGCTGGACCCTTCCACTCTCGGCCCACGCAGTCCTCTGGGGCTGGTGGCCCCACTTTGTGGACTCCCGGAACCCTTCCGGTGGTCCCGGTACCTTATCGGTAATTCCCGAAACACTTCCGGTGGCTAAATCCTCACTTCCTTTATATCATTCTTTACCTCCGGACCATTCCGGAACTCCTCATGACATCCGGGATCTCATCCGGGACTCCGAACTACCTTCGGTAACCACGTACACTATTTCCCTGTAACCCTAGCATCATCGAACCTAAGTGTGTAGACCCTACGGGTTCGAGAGACACGTAGACATGACCGAGACACCTCTCCGGTCAATAACCAACAGCGGGATCTAGATACCCATGTTGGATCCCACATGATCCACGATGATCTCATCGGATGAACCATGATCTCGGGGATTCAATCAATCCCGTATAGAATTCCCTTTGTCTACCGGTATGATACTTGCCCGAGATTCGATCATCGGTATCCCTATACCTTGTTCAATCTCGTTACCAGCAAGTCTCTTTACTCGTTTCGTAACACATCATCCCATGGCTAACTACTTAGTCACTTTGAGCTCATTATGATGATGTCTTATCGAGTGGGCCCAGAGATACCTCTTCGTCACACGGAGTGAAAAATCCCAGTCTCGATTCGTGCCAACCCAACAGACACTTTTGGAGATACCCATAGTGTACCTTTATAGCCACCCAGTTATGTTGTGAAGTTTGGCACACACAAAGCATTCCTACAGTATCCAGGAGTTGCACAATCTCATGGTCTAAGTAAACGATACTTGACATAGGAAAAGCTTTAGCAGACAAACTACACGATCTGGTGCTATGCTTAGGATTGGGTCTTGTCCATCACATCATTCTCCTAATGATGTGATACCGTTATCAATGACATCCAATGTCCATGGTCATGAAACCATGACCATCTATTGATCAATGAGCTAGCCAACTAGAGGCTCACTAGGGACACGTTGTGGTCTATGTATTCACAAATGCATTATGGTTTCCGATTAACACAATTATAGCATGAACAACAGAAAATTATCATGAACATGGAAATACAATAATAACCATTTTATTATTACCTCTAGGGCATATTTTCAACAGTCTCCCACTTGCACTAGAGTTAATAATCTAGTTACATTGTGATGAATCAAACACCCATAGAGGTCTGGTGTTGATCATGTTTTGCTCGTGAGAGAGGTTTAGTCAACGGTCTGCGACATCCAGATCTGTATGTACTTTACAAATATCTATATCTCCCTCCTGAATGTAATCACGGATGGAGTTGAAGAGGCACTTGATGTGTCTTGTCTTCTTGTGAAACCTGGGCTCCTTCGCAAGGGCAATAGCTCTAGTGTTGTCACATAATAGAGTCATCGGGCCTGACGCATTGGGAATCACTCCTAGGTCGGTGATGAACTCCTTCATCCAGACTCCTTCCTTTGCTGCTTCCGAAGCAGCTATGTACTCCGCTTCACATGTAGATGCCGCCATGACGCTTTGCTTGCTACTGCATCAACTGACTGCCCCTCTGTTCAAAATATACACGTATCGGGTTTGCGACTTGGAATCGTTCGGATCTTTGTCAAAGCTAGCATTGACGTAACCCTTTACGATGAGCTCTTCGGCACGTCCATATACGAGAAACAGGTCCTTTGTCCTTTTTAGGTACTTCAGGATATTCTTGACCGCTGTCCAGTGTTCCGCTCCGGGATCACTTTGGTACCTCCCTACCAAACTTATGGCAAGGTTCACATCAGGTCTGGTACACAACATGGCATACATAATAGAGCCTATGGCTGAAGCATAGGGGATGACACTCATCTCTTCTCTATCTTTGCCGTGGTTGGGCATTGAGTCGTACTCAATCTCACACCCTGTAACACAGGCAAGAACCCCTTCTTGGACTGATCCATATTGAACTTCTTCAATATCTTTTCAAGGTATGTGCTTTGTGAAAGACCTATGAGGCGTTTCAATCTATCTCTATAGATCTTAATACCTAATATGTAAGCAACTTCTCCAAGGTCCTTCATTGAAAAACACTTATTCAAGTAGGCCTTTACGCTTTCCAAAAGTTCTATATCATTTCCCATCAACAATATGTCATCCACATATAATATGAGAAATGCTACAGAGCTCCCACTCACTTTCTCGTAAATACAGGGTTCTCCATAAACCTGTATAAATCCAAACACTTTAATCACCTCATTAAAGCGAATGTTTCAACTTCGAGATGCTTGCACCAGCCCATAGATGGAGCACTGGAGCTTGCATACTTTGTTAGCATCTTTAGGATTGACAAAACCTTTTGGCTGCATCATATACAGTTCTTCCTTAAGGAAGCCATTAAGGAATGCCGTTTTGACGTCCATTTGCCAGATCTCATAATCATAAAATGCGGCAATTGCTAACATGATTCGGACAGACTTCAACATCGCTACGGGTGAGAAAGTCTCATCATAGTCAACTCCTTGAACTTGTCGATAACCCTTAGCGACAAGCCGAGCCTTATAGATGGTCACATTACCATCCGCGTCAGTCTTCTTCTTAAAGATCGATTTATTTTCAATGGCTCGCTTATGATCAGGCAAGTCCACCAAAGTCCATACTTTGTTCTCATACATGGATCCTGTTGGGGATATAACCCCGCGGTATGATCCGCCCTAAGGGCTCCGGGTTATGCTTGGCGGCTCGTACACTGGCCCAAGGTGAGCCGGTGGTCCTAAAGCCCAGGAAGCTTGGCGGCTCATAAGGTGGGACGGATAGTGGCCCAGAAGACCCGGGTGTGTAAGCCGCCCGGGGACAACTTGGACAAGAAGATAGAGGAAGACTCGGATAAACAATAAGAGTTGGTTACCAATTGTATGACCCGTGGTCTAGACCTTCTATATAAAGGTAGACCCGGGGCGACTTAGAGGTCAGATGATCAAATACTAGGTCAAGCTTCAGCTCCCTTGTAATCGATACATCAAGCAATACAAACACAAGCAGGACGTAGGCTATTACCTCGAGTTGAGGGGCCAAACCTAGGTAAATCCGTGTCTTTCATCCCCATCAATCCCTTTGAGTCCATCACGTTAGCAATGGTGTCGTGGATTTATCACGGCAGATGTTCGGGTGAACGGGCTTGGATTCGAGGCCATCGCTAACGGGGTGGACTCAAAGGGGTTGATCGGGACGAAAGACACGGATTTACCCAGGTTCGGCCGCTCAAGTAGAGGTAATAGCCTACGTCCTGCTTGTGTTTGTATTGCTTGAGTATCGATTACAAGGAGCTAGAAGCTTGACCTAGTTCTCGATCACCTATCCTCTAAGTCGCCCCGGGTCTGCCTTTATATAGGAGGTCAGGACCGCCAGGTCTTTACAATTATCTATCCGGGTCTTCTTGTGACTCCGAGCCTCTCTCTATCTTCCTGTCCAAGTTGTCCTTGAGACGGCTTACACGTCCGGGTCTTTTTCGTCCGGGCCATCGTGCGGCCCACGCCTTGAGCCGCCTATCTTCCTGGGCCACCATTCTTACGGCTCACCCTTGGGCCGGTTTACGAGCCAGCAATATGAACCGGAGCCTCTAGACGGGTCATATTGCGGGGTTATATCCCCAACATTAGGCCCTAGGTTGAATTGAGCTTGCTCACTCCATCCTTCTCTTCTGATTTTGGCGAATCGCCCGGAAATGACCCGGCGTGATGTCATGGGATCTGCTGACGTATCACCGAATCTTTCATTAAACTGTCATCCCGAGAATCGAGGCGTCTGCCTCGGTCAAACGGTGTCGTCGTCTAGATTTTCGTGCCTTCCTTATTCCCTCTTTAAATACGACCCATGCGGGTCGAAGCTTTTCATTCTCCCGCTCACGCCTCTTTTTCTTCTTCCTATCGCAGTCGCTCCAGCGTCCTCGTCGTTCGGCGCCATCTTCATAGCTACACCGACTGGCCGCTGCATCAACCTGTGCGAACTAGAGTTTCGTCCGCCTCCACCGTGCTATCTCTGGTGAGTTCTCCTGCTCCTTAGATCGCCGTTGCCGTAGTAGGGTTTTCACCGGGGGCTCCATCGCTGCCGCTCGAGCTCCGACACCGCCATCGCAAGTGTATCTCGACGCCGCTGACGCCTTTAGAATGCGCTCTTGCTTCGCCGCCGCGCGCGGGCCGGCCGCATGTAATGCGCGGACCATGATGGCTCCACTCCATTTTCTTTTCTTCCACTGTTCATCGCTAGGTCAGGATAAACATTATTTCTCTGCTTTTGTAGATCCATAGACATAGTAATATTTTGCGGAATCTGTTTTTTAGGACTTAGCCAATTTTCAATCTTCCTTTCCTCTGTTGAGTCGCTAAACTTCTCCGGCTCTCATCAGTCGGGTGTTTCCATATTATCCGTAGAACCCTTAAACCTGTAAGCCGTCACAAATATTTGCTTGCGCTTGACTCCTCATGCCCTTTACCTTGCATAGTATTTAAGCCGCCAATATGTCTCGTGCGTCCAACTCATGCAACTAGGTTGGTTCTTGTGTCATGGAGGAGTACCTAGCAGACTATGTTGAAATGGGTACTCTCCCTCCCAAAGAGGTCCTCCATTGGCGGGTTCCGGGTAATGAGATCCGGCCTTCTACCCAAAAAGGAGAGATAGTAGTCTTCACCGATCACATCGAGCGAGGGTTCGTGCCGCCCGGCTCTAAGTTTTTCTGGGATGTTCTTCATTTTTACAAGCTGCACCATCAAGACTTGGCACCCAACTCTGTCTCAAACATCTACAACTTCCAAGTACTCTGCAAAGCTTATCTGCAAGTTAAGCTGTCTGTGGGGTTCTTTCGGGAGTTCTTCTATGCCAACCGCCAAACTGAATTCAAGGGTGGACCGAGTTTGGAGCTGGGTGGCATTTCTATTCAACGCCGCCGAGATATCATCTTTCCTGCCACTCCAATGCCGAGTCACCCAAAGGATTGGAATAAGACGTGGTTCTACTGTCAAGAAACCTCTCGTGAGAAAGAACACTCATTGGCGGGTTACCGTGCCTCTTGGCTTAGGACAGACACGGAGCTTCCCGGCCAGCTCTCAGCCTCAGAGCGTGCCAGATATGAGCCATTCCACGCCAAAATCAAGGCACTCCTGGCCAACGGTTTGATAGGATTGGATTTGATCCGCTGCTGGATTTCCTGGCGGATCATGCCTTTAAGCCGCAGAGGTCGGCTTATGTGCGAGTACGAAGGCAAATATGACCGCTCGTTGTGCTTCATCAAGTCAACACTGACAGTGGATGATATTACCACTACCATCCAGAGCCTTGTTCACGAAGCCTCCGGCTCATGCAGTGCTATTGGCCTGGCGCCTTTCTGCATCAATAACCCGGCTCCCGATGTAAGTTAATCTCTTCCCATCTGTCTTTAGATGATGCTTGTACTTTATTGATTTGCTATTCATTCTCCGGGTCATTCCTGCAGGCCGACTCGGACTTCTGAAAGAAGGAATATGCTCCCCCTCCAAAGAAATCCAGGAAGAAGGGCGCAACCAAGAGGGCTAAAAAAGATGCCCCACAAGAGAATTTATTTGACCCACCACCATCATCCAACTCAGAGGTAATACTTTAATTGCTTTGCTTGATCATTTACCTTCCTGCTTTATTAATGCTTGTTTTTCTCGCAGGATGAAGTGGAAACCAGCCGCGCCAATGCTCCTGAGGTAAATTATGTTTCTTCTGGCTCAGACTGTTTCGTCCCCCGAAAGCCACGGCGGGTTATCAGAAAAGTCCCTCTTTCTCACCCTCTTGCTTACCTGGCTCCCGATTTTCTCTTGAAAAAGCAATAGCAGGCCGAGCGTCGACAGACTCGAAGCACCAGCTCTACTAAGCTCGTGTACGGGTTACCAAACTCTCCGGATCCCAAGAAGCACCCCGCGGAGGTTTACGTCTCTACTTTTCTTTGTCTTTCCTTTGTAATCTTGATGCTTTCTCATTTTTCCTGTTTCATTCTTTTAGAAAACCTCATCCTCTGGCGACTCTTCGGCATCGGTTCTACCACCGCCCAAATTCAATCCGCTGTAAGTACTCTTTATTATGGCATCCGGATCTCCGGCTCTTAATACAGTAGTAACCTCTTCAAATGCCGCTCCTTCCATTTTGCAGTGCTCAAGCGAAGTGTCGTAAGACCAACAAGCCCTCCCCCGGCCCTGTCATCCAAGACCAGTAATTCGAACACCCAGAGGAGGCCCATCCGGAAGTAACTCCACCGGCTCCTTCTACGGAGCCAGTTGTTGAAGATGTCATTATGGAGAGTCCTCCCAGAGCTCCTTCCAAGCCACCGACTCCTACAAAAACTCCTGCAACTCCGGAGGTTATGATCACCGGGTCAGCTCAGCAGATGCCTCCGGCTCATGTGCTGACTAAACATACCGAGCCGTCTGAGGCC
This sequence comes from Hordeum marinum, assembly GCA_022496015.1. Classification (NCBI taxonomy): domain Eukaryota; kingdom Viridiplantae; phylum Streptophyta; class Magnoliopsida; order Poales; family Poaceae; genus Hordeum; species Hordeum marinum. Next base: position 391,099,432 of record CM039675.1, on the reverse strand, counting down.
TCGAGGAAATTGAATTTTGACTCTTCGTTCAAGAAGATGACAGTTGACGAGCTTTACGCCGGATATATGAACTGGCTAAACACCAGCTGGGACTTGGAACTTCGGCTGGTGACCTTGATGAAAGCAAAATATGAGGTACTCTTTTCTTCTTGCTATATCCTTACTTAGCCCCCAAGAGCCGGTTTTAATCTAGTTGATAGTTGAGCCGGGTCTTTCTTTAACTTCTGTAGAGAATGGGTTACATTTTCATGCCAAATTCACTTAGAATTGTTTTTAGCTCAGCACTGTAGGTAAAATGAACCGCCAATCGTAGCCCCCAAGGACCGGCTCAGATTTTATTTGAGTCGGGTCTGTAGTATAGACAGCTTGAAGATCTAATAATAGCCCCCAAGAGCCGAGTCCATTTTGACAAAATTGAGTCGGATCTTCCATCAGGAGTAGTCTTTGAAGATCCAATTCGTAGCCCCCAAGGGCCGGCTCAAACTTGATCAAGTTGAGTCGGTGCTTCCATTATTAGTACATTGAAGAGCCATAGTGTAGCCCCCAAGTTCTGGATTAACTTTGAAGGAGATGAACCGGAACTGCATTGCATACTGAAAGATCAAATATACATTAGCCCCCAAGTGTCAAATATATTGCTTGCAATCTGTTTGAGACTTGCATAAATTTGCTTTTAACATTCGTCCTCTATTTTGGTGACTTATCCTGTATTTTGATGTATTATAGGAAGCTTTAAATGAAGCCGGGTCTTAGTTGACGGATCTGAATGCCAACTTGGCGGCTCAACAAGAAGCCCAAAGCATTGTTGACGAAAAGTGCCGGCTTCTCTCTGAGGAGCTGGCCAATGCCACTGCCGAGCTTACCTCTTTGAAAGAGACGGCAGAATCTGAAAAGGCCGCTCTGACCAAACGGGCGGACGACGCCGACCAGCGGCTTATAGCTGTGGCAGAGGAACTCCAAGGCCTGAAGCGGCACATAGCAAAGATGTCAGCCACCCTATTTGGTAAGCTTCTGTTTTACTTTGTATTTTAACATTACGATTGCAAAACTGGCGACTCATTAGCTTTATCCGGCTTATCCAGGTCCCAGGAGCCGGCAGTTGGCTTCTGATAGCCTTCTGCCATTGAAGGCCATCTACACCTTTGCGGAACAACTATACTACGGCGCCATCTACACGATCAAGAGTGTTAAATATAAGGAGAAGATCCCCACCGCTCTGAAAGGGGTCTTGGAACTCTTCTCCACCATGCCAAAATAGATTGAAGAACTGAAGAAATCAGCTTTTCATCAAGGAGTAGTCGCCAGATTGAGCCGGGCTCTGGCCTTCGCCCCTGAGCTAACGCCGGCTGAAATGATGGATGGCTATCCATCGAATAAAGACGACGACTCAGAATTCACAGAGGTAGACTACATCCAGTGTGTCAAGGACTCCCGTTTCTTGGCGTCTGTACTTGCAGATGAAGCCAACTTAAATGTCTACCAGGCGGCTTATGATGGTCAGGATAAGAGGATCCGCGAGCCTCTCTATGAGTGGAAATCTCTAACACCCGCCCACAGTAAGGGACTCTTTCCTAATGATCTCGACACGTCTCCCTTTTTTGAAGAAGGGTCCTTCGCCGCGCTGGCTGACTGCAGCTGGGATTTGGAAACTCTCCAGACGAAGCCAATAGAAGAGCCAGAGCAGGATGATCCGGCCGTCTGACTTTGCATTTTGTAACCTTCTGAGCGGTGGCTCAAGCAATGACCCGTCGTGGGCGGTTGAAACTTGCTGATGCCTTTGCTCCTTCTGAGAGCAATTTTTGTAATAGCTTAAGGATGACTCTGTCATTCTAAAGATGGTGTCGACTGTATATATTTCCATCTCTTTGTGTATACTTTCCGTCTCTCCGTGTTTCAATTTGATGTGTTGCCGGCTCTCCATTGATTGATCACTCCTTTGCATAAATATACCTTGAGCTTTTCTGATGAGGGGTGTTTGTCTTTGAAGACGTCATTCCTTCTCCAGAAGATTAGAGCTGGATAATATCTTTGAAAACTTGAATTTTGTCAACTGGAGCAACATGGCTTCGACTCTTGTTGGATGAATCCATTAAGGAGCCGGTTGTCTTAGGATAATGTAAGCTATACCTGATGGTAAGAAGCCTCTATCGACAACTTCGGCTATTGATGAACCGGAAGCGGCCTAAAGCCGGCTGTATGAAGGGTAATGTAAGCTATACCTGACGATAAGAAGCCTCCTTTTAACAACAAATGTTGTATGCGCGAACGCCGGCTGTCGATGGGAGATGTAAGCTATACCCCAAGGCAAGAAGCCTCCATGATAGCCGCGACTAATAATTAGCCTGAGACGACATAAAGCCGGCTGTTTGAAAGGAGATGTAAGTTATACCCGAAGGCAAGAAGCCTCTTTCAACAGCTACAGTTGATAAGCAACTGAGTTTTGGCATAAACGCCGGTTGTTAGGGTGAGATAAGCAAACCCGTCGGTAAGAAGCCCCCTTCGACAACCGCGGTTAATAAGTAACCGGAAGTGGCATAAAGCCGACCATTAGGGTGAGATAAGCGATACCCATCGGTAAGAAGCCCCCTTCGATGGCCGCAGTTGATAAGCAACTGGAATTTGGTGTACACACTGTTGTCTTAGGGTAATGTAAGCTATACCAAAGGTAAGAAGCCTCCATCAACAACAATGCTTAATGTAACCAAACTAGGCATAAAGCCAACTGTGCAAGGGAGATGTAAGCTATACCCAAAGGCAAGAAGCCTCCTTGCAACAGTTTAATAACAGCTGGCTGTGCAAAGGAGATGTAAGCTATACCCGAAGGCAAGAAGCCTCTTTGCAACAGTGCTTAATTGGGCATAACGCCGTCTGTGCAAGGGAGATGTAAGCTATACCCGAAGGCAAGAAGCCTCCTTGCAATAGTTTAATAACAGCTGGCTGTGCACAGGAGATGTAAGCTATACCCGAAGGCAAGAAGCCTCTTTGCAACAGTGCTTAATTGGGCATAACGCCGGCTGTGCAAGGGAGATGTAAGCTATACCCGAAGGCAAGAAGCCTCCTTGCAACAGTTTAATAACAGCTGGTTGTGCAAAGGAGATGTAAGCTATACCCGAAGGCAAGAAGCCTCTTTGCAACATTGCTTAATTGGGCATAACGCCGGCTGTGCAAGGGAGATGTAAGCTATACCCGAAGGCAATAAGCCTCCTTGCAACAGCGTAAAAGCAGACTGTGCAGGGGAGATGTAAGCTATACCCCAAGGCAAGAAGCCTCCCTGGAATAACGCTTGATAGGTCATAAAGCCTGTATGATATATCAGCCGTTTGGACGGTGAACAAACCACTTTAACTCAAATTTTTGAGCCGGAAAAATTTCATCTTGATTGCACAAAGACATACATAAGAGCAGAGGCCCCAGTCTTTGCGGGGATGCTAGCTTTTACTCATGTAAACATGATATATACAATGATAGCGACTTTCAACGTCTGCTAAGTAAAGTATGGTCGCAGATGTGCGATATTCCATGGCCGCAACGTCTCTTGACCCGCGGTTTCCGACTCATCTCGGATATCAATGAGGTAATATGACCCATTATTAAGGTTTCTGCTGATCACAAAAGGCCCCTCCCATGGTGGAGATAACTTATGCATTCCAGATTGGTCTTGAATCAACCGGAGCACCAGGTCACCTTCTTGGAACGTCCGGGTCTTCACCCTGCGGCTATGATAGCGTCGCAGGTCTTGTTGATAAATTGCCGACCTGGCTGCTGCTAACTCTCGTGCTTCATCCAAGGCGTCCAACGCATCTTGGCGTGCTATCTCATTGTCCGTCTCAACATAAGCCGCCACCCTTGGTGAGTCATGCCGGATATCGCTGGGTAGAACCGCCTCAGCACCATACACCATGAAGAAAGGCATGAAACCTATAGATCTGTTAGGGGTAGTTCTGATGCTCCATAAGACGGAAGGAAACTCCTCAACCCAACATCCGGGTGTACGCTTCAAAGTAACCATGAGCCGTGGTTTGACTCCTCTTAAAATTTCCTGATTGGCTTGCTTCGCCTGACCATTAGACTGTGGATGTGCCACGGCTGAAACATCAAGCCGGATACGCTCCTTCTCATAGAACGCTTTCATAGCTCCTTTGGATAGATTTGTTCCATTGTCCGTAATGATACCGTGCGGGTAACCAAAGCGATAGATCAGCTTCTTAATAAATTGAACCATTGTAGCCGCATCACATTTGCTGACCGGCTCTGCCTCTACCCACTTAGTAAATTTATCAATCACCACCAGAAGGTGTGTTTTCTTATCCTTGGAGCTCTTGAAAGGTCCTACCATATCAAGCCCCCAGACCGCAAATGGCCAAGTGATTGGTATCAACCTCAACTCTTGAGCCGGAACGTGAGCACGCTGGCCAAACTTCTGACAGCCGTCACACTTACGGACTAAGTCTTCTGCATCCTTGTGAGCCGTCAACCAGAAAAACCCATGTCGAAAAGCCTTGGCCACTAAAGATTTTGACCCGGCATGATGTCCACAGTCGCCGGCATGAATTTTACTCAAGATCTGCCGGCCCTCCTTCGGTGAGACGCGGCGCTGAAAGACACCCGTCACACTACACTTATGTAACTCACCCTTGATAATCGTCATAGACTTAGAATGCCGGGTGATCTTCTTGGCCAGATCCTTCTCCTGAGGCAACTCGCCGCGTGTCAGATACGCCAAATAAGGAATAGTCCAGTCTGGGATAGCATGCATAGCCACCACCAATTCCGCCTCCGGGTCAGGAATAGCCAAATCCTCCTCAGAGGGTATCTTGATAGTCGGATGATGCAATACGTCCATTAGGTGGTACCGGCTTTCATTGAGAACCTAACCGTGATAAGGTATCAGTCGCCTCATTCGTGCGACGATCAATATGATCCACCTGGTACCCCTTGAAGTGACCGGCAATGATATCAACCGCTTGTCGATAAGCTGCCATCTGCGGATCCTTGGAGTCCCAAGTACCTGAAACTTGCTGAGCCACAAGATCTGAGTCACCTAAACATTTGACCCGGCTTAAGTTCATCTCTTTAGCGACTCTGAGACCATGGAGCAGTGCCTCATACTCATCTGCATTATTAGTACAAGGAAACATTAACCGGAGCACATAACAAAACTTGTCACCCTTGGGGGAGGTGAGAACAACCCGTACACCGGACCCCTCTAGCTGCTTGGACCCATCAAAGTGTATAGTCCAATATGTCTTATCCGACTTCTCTTCGAGATCTTGACATTCTGTCCAATCATTTATGAAATCCACCAAAGCCTGAGACTTTATTGCTGTACAAGGAACATATTTGATGTTAAGAGGACCCAGCTCTAAGGCCAACTTGGCAATCCTCCCTGTGGCTTCTCTATTTTGAATGTTATCTCCCAACGGGGCAGAACTGACCACGGTTATCTGGTGCCCCCAAAAGTAGTGTTTTAACTTGCGGTTAGCCATGAAAACTCCGTATACCAGCTTCTGCCAATGCGGATACCTCAGCTTAGACTCTACCAAAACTTCACTGATGTAATAAACCGACCTTTGCACAGGATATTCCTTCCCTGCCTCCTTGCGCTCAACCACAATTGCTACACTGACCGCTCTGTTGTTAGACGCCACATAAAGGAGCAACGGCTCTTTCTCAGCCAGAGCGGCTAACACTGGCGGCTCAGTCAACAGTTTTTTAAGAGCTTCAAGTGCTTCAACCGCTGCCTTGCTCCACTTAAACTTGTCTGTCTTCTTCATCATCTGGTATAAGGGAATGGCCTTCTCCCCAAGCCGGCTTATGAACCGGCTCAACGCAACAATCCGTCTTGCAAGGCGCTGAACGTCATTAATGCACGACGGCTCTCCTAAAGAAGTGATAGCCTTAATTTTACCTGGGTTAGCCTCGATGCCCCGCTCAGAGACCAAGAAACCCAAAAGCTTTCCTGCTGGAACACCAAAAACACACTTCGTCGGGTTAAGCATCATCTTGTAGACCCGGAGATTGTCAAAAGTTCCCTTCAGATCCTCTAGGAGAGTTTCCTTCTTTCTGGATTTAACCACGATGTCGTCTACGTAAGCATGAACATTTTGGCCGATCTGACTGTGAAGGCAGTTCTGCACACATCGTTGGTAAGTCGCCTGGGCACTCTTGAGCCCGAAAGGCATGGAGACGTAGCAGAACGCCCCAAAGGGTGTAATAAACGCCGTCTTCTCTTGATCTTTCATTGCCATCTTGATCTAATGATAACCTGAATATGCATCCAGGAAGCATAAACTTTCACACCCGGCTATAGCATCAATAATCTGATCAACACGAGGGAGTGCAAAAGGGTCAGCCGGGCAAGCCTTGTTAAGGTCCATGTAATCTATACACATACGCCAGGTGCCGATCTTTTTGAGCACTAGCACCGGGTTAGCCAACCATTCTGGGTGAAAAACTTCCACTATAAAGCCTGCAGCCAAGAGCCGGGCAACTTCCTCCCCAATAGCTTTACATCTCTCTTCGTTGAACCGTCGTAGAAACTGTTTAATCGGCTTAAACTTCAGATCCACATTAAAGTTGTGCTCAGCGAACTCTCTCGGTACACCCGGCATGTCATAAGGCTTCCATGCAAAGATGTCCCGATTCTCACGGATGAATTGGATGAGCGCGCTTTCCTATTTGGGATCCATGTGAGCCCCAATGATGAACTGCTTGGATGAGTCGCCCGGATTGAAATCTACTGCCTTGGTATTATCCGCTGAAAACTTGAGTGGCGGCTCAACTTCCTTAGTAGGCTTCTTCAGCGGGGTCATATCCTCCGGGTCAACGTTCTACTTGTAGAACTTCAGCTCCTCCTGGGCACAACTAGACTCTGCATACGCCGCATCTCCTTCCTCACACTCGAGAGCCGTTTTCCGATTACCGTGAACGGTAATTGTACCCTTTAAGCCGGGCATTTTGAGTTGTAAATAAACATAGCAAGGCCTAGCCATAAATTTGGCATAAGCCGGCCTCCCAAACAGTGCATTATAGGGACTTTTGATTTTAACCACCTCAAACCACAAGGACTCCACCCTGTAATTATACTCATCTCCAAAAGCCACTTCCAAAGAAATCCGGCCCACTGGGTATGCCGACTTACCCGGGACCACACCATGAAAGATGGTGGAGGAAGGTTTAAGGTCCATGTCAAGCAACTTCATCCGCCGGAAAGTGTCATAATAAAGGATGTTGATACTGCTGCCTCCGTCCATGAGCACCTTGTTCACCATACAACCATTCACCTGAGGGGCCACAACTAAAGCCAGCCGGCCCGGGTCATCTACCCGCGGCGGGTGATCCTCCCGGCTCCACATGATGTCATACTGAGACCATGATAAGTATCGCGGGAGAGCCGGAGCAACCACATTAACCGCTCACCTCCGCAACTTCTCATCTCATTTACTGTGACCGGTCGTGAACACGTGATACTGTCCAGAACTGAGCTGCTTCGGGTTACTCTAAAACCCGGATTGATTGCGCTGCTGCTGCTGATTGTTGTTATTGCTGTTGTTGCTAGGATGCTGTTGGTGCCCCCCTTGGTTATTCTGACCCGGATGCCCGGCTCCTGAACCGCCGGCGCCGAATCCAGCCCCTGATCCGCCATGCCTTGAGCCGCAAGGCGGGCCACCGCCCTGGTTATTACGTGGCTGGAAATGCTGGTTTTTGAATCTATGCATGATAAAGCAATCACCCCACGCATGTAACGCCGTCTTATCAGGCGTGCCGTGCTCTAGACAAGGCTTCTTAAGCACTTCTTCTAAATTGAAAGGACTTCTATTCCTTTGGTGAAACGGCCTGAATTTTCCGTTCCCCTTGGGATGGTTCTATTCTCTATTGGTGTTTGCCACTAGCTCTGACCCGTCATCCTCGTTCTTCCGTTTATTCTGATTCCCATTATTCACAAAGCCTTTGCCTTGATTGTTCTTCTTCCCTTGATTAGCTTTCTCATGATCCGAGCCCGGATCCTTGGTGTTATCTGAGTAGGCATACTTTGTGAGGGCCGTCATGAGCTCTCCCATATCCTAACACGTGCGCTTGAGCCGGCCGAGCTTCTGTTTCAATGGAACAAAATGATAGTTCTTTTCCAGAATAAGCAGTGCTTGAGCCGCGGTGATCTGCTTTGAGGAGTGAATAATGGTCGACACCCGTCGGACCCAAGGATGGGCCAACTCATTTTCCTGTTGAACCCAATGGTCTAAGTCTACAATGGTCATAGGCTGCTTATAGGTCCCCTAAAAATTCTGAATAAACTTCGCTCTCAGCTCCGCCCATGAACTTATCGTGTTAGGCGGCAGACCTTTCACCATGTGCGAGCCGGACACTCAAGCATCATGATGAAATATTTTGCACATACCACTTCACTGACGTCCAACATCTCCATGGCCAGCTCATAACTCTCAACCCAAGCCTCAGGGGTTAGATCAGCTGTGTAATTCGGAACTTTTCAAGGCCCCTTAAAATCTTTCGGGAGTCGTTCACTTCTCAGAGCCGGAGTTAAACATGGCACCCCTACGGCTCTTGTACTAACTGCTACCATTGAGACGGAAAGCGCCGGCTCTGGACGGGTTGCCGCTATCTCCGCCTCTTGCCTATTCCTTGCCCGGTCCGCGAGGGCTTGTGCATCTAGAGCCGCCTGCTCATCCTCCGGTGGTCCCCGATGTGGATGACTGCTGGAACACGCCGGCGACTCGTAGCGCCAGCTAACACTTCGACTGGGCAGGGGGGTAGAGTGAACCTGTCTCCGACTGTGAGCATATCTCTCTTGCTGGGCCATGGCCGTCTGTAAATATCCAATGGCGTTTCGCACATCCTCTGCAAAGGGTGCTTCATCTGGGATGGGAATCGTCCCAAGCCGGGTGGCCGCCGCCACCATGTTCTCGGCCGGGTTAGAGTAATGACCCGCCGGTGTCAGAAAAGCTCTAGGTGAAGTTTGGTTATGCTGGGGTGGATGAGTTGCCGGCGTTCCATCGGGCGGCTTTCCGGCGCGCCCGCAACCCGCCCCGCACCAGGGGTATTAAATCCATCAATTCCACTAGAACCTGAGCCGCCGGTGGCGGGCTATCACCCGTTGCAGCGGCTCCCGCAGCTGTGTGACCGGCGGCTGGAGCCGATCCCGCCATGAACACCGCCGCATGAACCGAGGGTCTCGGAGCATCCGACTCAAAGCCCTCTACCTCAGAATAGGTGTCGTAGTAGCCCCCAAGGCCACCGTTACTGAGCCGATACACTGACTCTGTCTCCCCACTGGAGGACTCATCTTCCGAGCAAACAAGAGTTCCCTATGACCCGGACGCTTCCAGGTCCCTACCTTGAGTGAAGCCCACGAGAACATGCTTTTGACCTGGATGGGCACGGGCAGGCCGCACACCACTCGCAGATTGGAGACGTCGAGCCGGCTCGACGGTGTTGGTGCAGATGTCCGGCCCGGGTGTAGATCCATCAACATTTCCAATGAAAACCTGGATCCCGCCAAACGGAACCCGGAATCCATACTCCACAGAATCAGCATCAAGCCCCCAGCTGGCGTCGTCGATGTAGAGCCGACCGCGGTGACTCTTGCTCATCCTTCCAACCATGTATCCCTCGAGCCCTGGGAGAGAGCCCTTTGAGAACTCAACACCACCAAGCGCTAGCCCCACGGTGGGCTCCATCTGTCGTGGATTTATCCCGGCAGATGTCCGGGTGAACGGACTTGGATTGGAGGCCATCGCTAACGGGGTGGACTCAAAGGGGTTGATCGGGACGAAAGACACGGATTTACCCAGGTTCGGCCCCTCAAGTCGAGGTAATAGCCTACGTCCTGCTTGTGTTTGTATTGCTTGAGTATCGATTACAAGGAGCTAGAAGCTTGACCTAGTTCTCGATCACCTATCCTCTAAGTCGCCCGGGTCTGCCTTTATATAGGAGGTTAGGACCGCCAGGTCTTTACAATTATCTATGCGGGTCTTCTTGTGACTCCGAGCCTCTCTCTATCTTCCTGTCCAAGTTGTCCTTGAGACGGCTTACACGTCCGGGTCTTCTCCGTCCGGGCCATCGTGCGGACCACACCTTGAGCCGCTTATCTTGCTGGGCCACCAGTCTTACTGCTCACCCTTGGGCCGGTTTACGAGCCAGCAATATGAACCGGAGCCTCTAGACGGGTCATATTGCGGGGTTATATCCCCAACAAATGGCCTCGAACCGAAGTCCGTTTACCCGGACATCTGCCGTGACAAAACCACGACAGATGGCGCCCACCGTGGGGCTTGCGCTCGGTGGTGTTGAGTTCTCAAAGGGCTCTCTCCCGGGGCTCGAGGGATACGTGGTTGGTAGGATGAGCAAGAGTCGCCGCGGCCAGCTCTATATCGACGACGCCGGCTGGGGGCTTGATGCCAGCTGTGTGGAGTATGGCTTCCGGGTTCCATTCAGTGGGATCCACGTGTTCATCGAAAAAGTTGATGGAGCAACACCCGGGCCGGACGTCTGCACCAACCTCGTCGAGCCGGCTCGACGTCTGCAACCTACTCGTAGTGTGCAACCCACCCGCGTTAGCCCGGGCCGGAAGCATGTCTTCGTGGGCTTTACTCAAGGTATGGATCTGGAAGCTTCCGGATCACAGGAAACTCTCGTTTACTCAGAGGACGAATCTTCAAGCGGAGAAACAGAGTTGGTCTACAGGCTTCACAACGGCGGGCTCGGGGGCTGCGATGAGCTCTGCCCTGAGTCGGATCGCTCTGAGGCGGACGATCTTGGGCCACCGGTTCATGCTGCCATGTTCATGGCGGGGTCAGTCCCAGGCACGAATAGTACGCCCGCAGGGGCCCCCACCTCAGGCGATAACCCGCCGCCGCCGGCTCAAGTTCTTTTATAGCTAATGGACGAGCTCGTGGCCCTAATGGCCACTAACGCTACACCGGACAATCAAGCGGCTAGGAACTTGGAGATTGCAAGGATCAAGGACCGAATGGCGGAAGAGCAGCAGAGGATGGCTGAGTTAAAAGCCCAGATGGAGCAAGAGGCAGAACGCATCAAGACAGACGCTTTCCGTCTTGGACTGGAGCAACAATCGGCAGCTGCGGTTCATCAGATGAGGCATCAATCCCGTCTGCCAGAACGTTATGAGGCAAGAAACCTCTTCAACACGCCAGGGACATGGAGAACATCGGATGCATCTGGAAGCCGCCCGGCAGCTCGACTAGTGACTCAACCGCCCCGGCGAAATCAGGTCTCGCCTGCGGCCTTTCTAACACCGGCGGGTCATTATTCTAACCCAGCCGAGAATATGGTGGCAGCAGCCACCCGGCTCGAAACAATTCCTATTCCGGATGAGGCGCCCTTTGCGGAGGATGTACGAAACACCATTGGATACTTGCAGACAGCGATGGCCCAGCAGGTAAAGTACACCTACAGCCGGAGCCGTTTTCATTCAACCCCTCTCCTTAGCCGGAGTTTTAGCCGGCGCTACGAGTCGCCGGCGGGTTCCAGTAGCAACCGACACCGAGATATTCCAATGGGTCATCGGCCGACTGTGGATACACAAGCATTCGGAAATCGTTCAAGAGGCCAGCAAGAGGTGACAGCTTTAGCCGAGGCAGCTCGCCAGGAGCCCGCGCCATCCGTGTCAGTAGGAGTTGGAGGAACCACCAGAGTGGGGGGTGCCATGTTTATCACCGGCTCTACGGAGTGAGCGGCTGCCAAAGGATTTCAAAGGGCCCCACAAAGTTCCAAATTACACCGCTGATTAACCCCCAGAGGCTTGAGTGGAAAGTTATGAACTAGCCATGGAGATGCTAGATGTTAGTGAGGCGGTTTGTGCCAAATACTTCATCATGATGTTTGAAGGCCCGGCCCCCGCACAGGGTTAAAGGGATTGCCGCCCAATACCATCAAATCATGGGCAGAGCTGAGAGCCAGATTCATTGAAAACTTTCAAGGAACGTGTAAACAGTCCATGACCATCGTGGATCTTGATCACTTTGTTCAACAGGAGAATGAGTCAACTCATCATTGGATACGGCGGGTCTCGACCATCATCCACTCTTCGGAGCAGATCACGGTGGCTCAGGCAGTACTGATCCTAGAGAAGAACTGCCACTTTGTCCCGCTAAAGCAGAAGCTTGGCCGGCTCAAGCGCACATGTCAAGATATGGGAGAGCTCATGATGGCTCCCACAAAATACGCCGAATCTAACAACATGAAGGATCTGGGCTCCGACGAGGAGAAGGCCGACCAAGGCAAGAAGGGCAATCAGAGCAAGGGTACGACAAACAATGGTAGCCAGAGCAAACATAAGAATCCTGAGGCCGGGTCAGAACTGGTGGCCAATGCAAGTACGAATCAGAATCACCCCAAGGGCAACAGGAGGTTTAGGCCACCTTTTAATAAGGACAGGCCCGCCTTTAATTTGGAGGAGGCGCTGAAGGGTCCTTGTCCGGATCACGGCCAGCCTGATAAGCCAGCGAACCACACGTGGGGAGAGTGTCGTTTCATGCAGAAACTTAAGAATCACTTTACACACCCCAACAATCAGGACGGTGCCCCACCTCTAATGCTTTATCGGCTAGGCTCTATGCCAAAATCTCTGGCTAACATGATTAGCCGCGGCGGAGGGCGACTTGTTACCTTCGGGTATGGCTTCTAATGCTTTATCGGCCAGGCTCTATGCCAAAATCTCCGGCTAACATGATTAGCCGCGGCGGAGGGCGGCTTCTTACCTTCGGGTATCGCTTCTAATGCTTTATCGGCTAGGCTCTATGCCAAAATCTGCGGCTAACATGATTAGCCACGGCAGAGGGCGGTTTCTTACCTTCGGGTATCGCTTCTAATGCTTTATCGGCTGGTGTTTACGCCATATTGCTGAAGGGGGCTTCTTACTGACGGGTATCGCTTCTAACACCCTATCGGATGGCTTCATGCCAAATCTCCGGCTAACATGATTAGCCGCGGTTGTAGGAACTTTTTTACCGACGGGTATCTAACCCTAACAACCGGCGGAGGGCGGCTTCTTACCTACGGGTATAGCTTCTAATGCCTTATTGGCCAGGCCTTATGCCATCTCCGGCTAACCAGATTAGCCATGGTTGCCAAGGGGGCTTCCCACCTCCGGGTGTAGCTTATCTAACCCTAAACAACCGGCGAAGGGCGGCTTCTTACCTTTGAGTATACCTTCTAATGCCTTATCAGCCAGGCTTTATGCCATCCCCGGCTAACCAGATTAGCCATGATTGCCAAGGGGGCTTACCACGTCCGGGTGTAGCTTACCTAATCTTGGCCACTGATGTCTTCTATGTTGACAAAGCAACATAAGTGATCAAAGCAGCATACAAAGACAATGACAGTTGAAGAGACGGATCATTTTATACAGCGTAACAGAACAAGATTCAGCAGAAGCAAAAGTGACATCTAGTCTGTTACATACACTCCCTGAGGATCCCAAAATTTTGGACAAGTCTTTTCAACGCCACACGGCGGGTCATGGAGAGTCGGTTGTTACAGGTTTTTCAAAGTAAGGACTAGCTAGCTGTCGGGTCATCCTGCTCCGGCTCTTCGGTGGCCCCGATCTGGAGATTGTCCAAGTCCCACTTGCAGTTCGTTAGAGCCGCAAAAGAGCCTTCTTCAAAGTAAGGAGACGGGTCAAGGTGAGGAGAGAAGAGGTCCTTACTGCGGGCAGGCGTTAAGTCCTTGCACTCGTAAAGCGGGCCACGGATTCTCTTTTGGTCAGGGCCATAAGCCGCCTGGTAGGCCGTCAGATCAGCTTCCTCCGCTAAGACGGAAGCCAGCACTGTGGAATCCTTCACGCACCGACTGTAGTCAGCATCGGTGAACTCAGAGCCTTCGTATTTCTTTGAAGGGAATCCATCCATCATCTCGGCTGGCGTCAGCTCTAGAGAGAAAGCCAAGGCCCGACTAATGCCCGCAATCGCCCCTTGGTGGGCGACTGACTTCTTTAACTCGGCAATCTCTTGGGCATGGTGGACAAGAGCTCCAAGACGCCCTTGAGAGTCGCATGAGTCTTGTCTTTGTATTGCATGGCTTTAATAGTGCACACCGCACCTCAGTACAGCTGCTCCGTCAGGGTATAGATAGCCTTCAATGGAAACACACTGTCAGAAGCCAGTTGCCGGCTCCTAGGGCCTGCATAAGCTGGAAATTTCATGGTGAGTCGCCAGTACAAGTATTATATGACCATTGAAGCACAAGGTATCAGAAACTTACCAAAGAGGGCGGCTGTCATTCTGGTAATATGACGCTTCAAGGCTTGGAGTTCATCTGATACAGCTATCAGTCGTTGATCGGTGTCATCCCGCCCGCTTGGTCAAGGAGGCCTTCTCAGACTCGGATGACTCTTTAAAGGTGTCGAAGTCGGCCTTGATTGTAGCCAACTCCCCAGAGAGGAGACGACACTTCTTGTCTGTGGCACTTTGAGCCGTTTGTTGAGCCGCCAGATTGGTCTTCAGATCCCTCAACTGCGACCCGACTTCAGCTAAAGTTTCCTGTGGCATGTCAAAGCATAGCATCAGTAGGCAAGTCTCCAAACAGATCGCAAGCAATATGTATGACACTTGGGGGCTAATGTCTATTTTCAGACGTTTTGGCACTGAAAGACCCGGATCAACTTTGGATTAGATTGAGCTGGCCCTTGGGGGCTATAGATTTGGATTTTCCACAAGGAAGATCATGAAAGACCCGGCTCAACTTTGGACTAGATTGAGCCGGCCCTTGGGGGCTACAGATTTGGATTTTCTACAAGGAAGATCATGAAAGTCCCGGCTCAACTTTGGATTAGATTGAGCCGGCCCTTGGGGGCTACGGATTTGGATTTTCTACAAGGAAGATCATGAAAGACCTGGCTCAACTTTGGACTAGATTGAGCCGGCCCTTGGGGGCTACGGATTTGGATTTTCTACAAGGAAGATCATGAAAGACCCGACTCAACTTTCGATTAGATTGAGCCGGCCCTTGGGGGCTAAGGAAGGTTATAACAGGAAAAGGAGTACCTCATATTTTTTTCATCAGGTGACCAGTCGAAACTCGAGATCCCGGCTGGTGGAAAGCCGGTTCACATAACCGGCGTGAAGCTCTTCGGCTGTCATCTTCTCAAAGGCAGAAGATTCAAACTCCAACTTCTTCGAGGCTTCAGCCGGCTCTTTATGCTTGGTGAGCAC
Source organism: Hordeum marinum (assembly GCA_022496015.1). Lineage (NCBI taxonomy): Eukaryota > Viridiplantae > Streptophyta > Magnoliopsida > Poales > Poaceae > Hordeum > Hordeum marinum. Next base: position 391,084,247 of record CM039675.1, on the reverse strand, counting down.
GTGAGCCGGGGGAGACTGGAAGCCAGAGCCGGTGATCGCGACGTCCGGAGTGGCAGCGTTCTTGGTCATCTGGGCAGGACTTGGTGGCTTCGAAGGATCCCTTGGAGGGCTCTCTGGGATGATATCTTCCATAGCCGGCCCAGTAGATGCGACCGGCGGATCCACATCCGATCATGACTCGTCCGGTTGTTCATGCTCCGGCTCTTGGGCTGCAGGGCTAGGGGAGGACTTGTTTGTCTTTTGACGCTTCACTTGAGCCCTGGAGAGCACAAACGTGAGAACCCAAGGATTACAGTCGCCAAAGGGAACAGAAATGCATGGTTAAAGGAAATACTTACAGCAGATTGATCTTAGGAGGCGGCAGGGCAGTCGCCGTAGAGTCGCTAGAGGAAGGTGACCTCTGAGAGATAGTTGAGAAAATATAAGACAGTATTGAAATGGCAAAGCAAACCAATCAAACAAGAGATACATACCTCCGCAGGGCGCTTCTTTGGAGCTAGGGAGTTCGGTAAACCGAACACGAGATTCATAGAGCCGGCGCTCCGGGTCTGACGATGATCAGCCTGTTGTTGCTTTTTAAAAAGAAATTGAGGGTCCAGATAAGCAAGAGGATGAGAGAGAGGAACTTTTCCAATAACCCGCTGCGGCTTCCGAGGGACAAAATATTCTGAGCCGAAAGAAACGTAGATTACCTCAGGGGCATTGGCGCGGCTGGTCTCCACATCATCCTGTGAGTAAAATAGGTGTGAGTGAAATGAGAAGACAAAGTCTCAGAAAATAGCTAAAATTTTACCTCTGAGCCCGATGATTGTGGCGAGTCAAACCATCCCTCTTGCGGGGCATCCTTCTTGGGCTTCTTAGCCGGGGCCTTCTTCTTGGTATTCTTCAAGGGAGGGATGTACTCCTTCTTCTAGAAGTTAGAGTCGGCCTGAAAGAATAAGCCAATTAAGGGCAATAGATCAGCAAGGTACAAGTAAGGTCCAAGAGATGGATTGGAAGAAATCGCCTTACATCTGGGGCCAGATTAAGGGCACTAAAGGGGATCAACCCGATAGTGCTGCAGGCTCCGGATGTCTCATGAACGAGACTCCTGATAGCAGTGGTGATGTCGTCTTCTGTCAAGGTTGACCGGCTGAAGCAGAGTGAGCTGTCGTATTCGCCCTTGTACTCACACATAAGGCGGCTTCTGTGGCTTAATGGCATGATCCGCCAAGAGATCCAGCAGCGGATCAGGTCCAGTCCAGTTAAGCCTTTGGCCACGAGGGCCCTAATCTTGGCATGAGCCGGCTTGTATCTTGCGCGCTCTGAAGCTGACAGCCGGCCAGGAAGCTCTGAAGTTGTCTTGAGCCGGGAAGGACGGTAACCCGGTAGTGGACGTTCACCCTCTGGAGAAGTATCTTTGCAATAGAACCACATTTTATTCCAGTCCTTTGGGTGACTCGGCAGCTACATAGCCGGAAAGGTGATGTCCCGGCGCCTCTGGATAGAAATTCCGCCCAGCTCGAGACTCGGGCCAGCCTTCACTTCGGTTTGACGTTGGCATAGAAGAACTCTCGAAACAGGCCTACCTACGGCTTGGCTTGCAGATAGACTTCACACAATACTTGAAAGTTGCAGATGTTTGAGACGAAATTGGAGGCGAGGTCTTGAGGATGGAGTTTGTAAAAATGAAGGACATTGCGGAAGAATTTTGAGCCAGGAGGCACAAAACCCCACTCAATATGGTCCGAGAAAATGACCACCTCTCCTTCTTGGGGAACGGGCTACAAAAGCAGAAAAAAGGTTCCTATGTTTAGACCTAGCGAAGACTAGGCGAAGGAGAGGAAAACTGAAACGGTAAGAAGGAGCCACGATCGGCCCATGCATTGTGCACGACCGCCCCGTGCGTGGCGGCGCGGCCAGGATGATCATCAAGGGTGGGGCCGATGTCGGAGGACCCCGAGCAACGGCGACGGAAGAACCCGCGCGAAGGCGATAGGCTTCCTACAAACCCTACCGATGCGGTAATGGATCTAAGGAGAAGCACGGGCTTACCGGTGACGGCATAGTGAAACGTGGATGAAACTCTGGTTCGTACAGGTTGATGCAGCAGCCTATCATCGACGGAGCGGAGGCGGCGCCAGAGCTGGAAGTGATGGAAGCGGTTGCGTAAAAAGGAGGAAGACGAGGAAGCGAGCGGGAGAAGTAATAAACCGCCTGGGGCGGTCCTATTTAAAAGGAGAAGGAAGAATGAGCACGAAAATCCAGGCGACGAAAACGTTTCGGCCGAGGCGGACGCCTCGATTTTTGGGATGGTCACTTAATGCGAAGATTTGGTGAGTATGTCAGCGAATCTTTTCTACAGGGTCAATGCGACGTCATGGCGGGCCATTCCAGGCGACTCGCCAAAACACAAGAGGGTGAAGTGAGCAAGCTCAAATCAACTTGGGGCCTAATGTTGGGGATATAACCCTGCGGTATGACCCGCCGTAAGGGCTCCGGGTTATGCTTGGCGGCTCGTACACTGGCCCAAGGTGAGCCGGTGGTCCTAAAGCCCAGGAAGCTTGGCGGCTCATAAGGTGGGCCGGACAGTGGCCTAGAAGACCCGGGTGTGTAAGCCGCCCGGGGACAACTTGGACAAGAAGATAGAGGAAGACTCGGATAAACAATGAGAGTCGGTTACCAATTGTATGACCCGTGGTCTAGACCTCCTATATAAAGGCAGACCCAGGGCGACTTAGAGGTCAGATGATCGAATACTAGGTCAAGCTTCAGCTCCCTTGTAATCGATACATCAAGCAATACAAACACAAGCAGGACATAGGCTATTACCTCGAGTTGAGGGGCCGAACTTGGGTAAATCCGTGTCTTTCGTCCCCATCAACCCCTTTGAGTCCATCACATTAGCAATGGCCTCGAACCGAAGTCCGTTTACTCGGATATCTGCCATGACAAAACCACGACAAATCCTATCTTGGATTTCATGGCTTCAAGCCATTTATTGGAATCCGGGCCCGCCATCGCTTCTTCATACTTCGAAGGTTCGCCGTTGTCCAACAACATGATCTCCAGGACAGGGTTGTCGTACCACTCTGGTGCGGAACGTGTCCTAGTGGACCTTCGACGTTCAATAGTAACTTGATCTGAAGTTTCATGATCATCATCATTAACTTCCTCTCCAGCCGGTGTAGACTCCACGGAAACAACTTCCCGTGTTGTGCTACTCTCCGGTTCGAGTGGAGGTATGATTACCTCATCAAGTTCTATTTTCCTCCCACTTACTTCTTTCGAGAGAAACTCTTTCTCGAGAAAGGATCCATTCTTGGCAACAAAGACTTTGCCTTTGGATCTAAGGTAGAAGGTATATCCAATAGTCTCTTTGGGATATCCTATGAAGACGCACTTTTCCGCTTTGGGTTCGAGCTTCTTAGGTTGAAGTTTCTTCACATAAGCATCGCATCCCCAAACTTTTTGAAACGACAGCTTAGGTTTCTTTCCAAACCATAATTCATACGGTGTCATCTCAACGGACTTTGACAGTGCCCTATTTAAGGTGAATGCGGCAGTCTCTAATGCATATCCCAAAATGATAGCGGTAAGTTGGTAAGAGACATCATAGATCGCACCATATCCAATAGAGTGCGATTACGACGTTTAGACACACCATTTCGCTGAGGTGTGCCAAGCGGCGTGAGTTGTAAAACGATTCCACATTTCCTTAGGTGCGTGCCAAACTCGTGACTTAAATATTCTCCACCATGATCAGATCATAGGCACTTTATTTTCTTGTCACGTTGATTCTCTTCCTCACTCTGAAATTCCTTGAACCTTTCAAACATTTCAGGCTTGTGTTTCATTAAGTAGACATACCCATATCTGCTCAAGTCATCAGTGAGGGTGAGAACATAACGGTAGCCACCACGAGCCTCGACGCTCATTGGACCGCATACATCGGTATGTATTATCTCCAACAAGTCAGTTGCTCGCTCCATTGTTCTAGAGAACGGAGTCTTGGTCATCTTGCCCATGAGGCATGGTTCGTGTCAAATGATTCGAAATCAAGAGACTCCAAAAGTCCAACAGCATGGAGCTTCTTCATGCGTTTGACACCAATATGACCAAGGCAGCAGTGCCACATGTAAGTGGGACTATTGTTACCAACCTTACACCTTTTGGCACTCACACTATGAACATGTGTAACATCATGTTCGAGATTCATCAAAAATAAACCATTGACCAGCGGGGCATGACCATAAAACATTTCTCTCATATAAATAGAACAACCATTATTCTCAGATTTAAATGAGTAGCCATCTCACATCAAACGAGATCCAGATACAATGTTCATGCTAAAAGATGCTACTAAATAAAAATTATTGAGGTTTAAAACTAATCCCAAAGGTAGATGTAGAGGTAGCATGCCGACGGCGATCACATCAACCTTGGAACCATTCCCGACGCGCATCGTCACCTCGTCCTTTGCCAGTCTCCGCTTATTCTGTAGCTCCTGCTTGGAGTTACAAATGTGAGCAACTGCACCGGTATCAAATACCCAGGAGCTACTACGAGCGCTGGTTAGGTACACATCAATAACAAGTATATCACATATACCTTTAACGTTGCCGGCCTTCTTTTCCGCTAAGTACTTGGGGCAGTTCCGCTTCCAGTGACTGGTACCCTTGCAATAAAAGCACTCAGTCTCAGGCTTGGGTCCATTCTTGTTCTTCTTCTCGGCAACTTGATTACCGGGCGCGACAACAGCTTTGCCGTCCTTCTTGAAGTTCTTCTTACCCTTGCCTTTCTTGAAACTAGTGGTCTTATTCACCATCAACACTTGATGCTCCTTTTTGATCTCGACCTCCGCTGATTTCAGCATCGAGTACAACTTAGGAATGGACTTCTCCATACCTTGCATGTTGTAGTTCATCACAAAGCTCTTGTAGCTAGGTGGAAGCGACTGGAGGATTCTGTCAATGACCGAGTCATCCGGGAGATTAACTCCCAGCTGAGTCAAGCGGTTGTGCAACCCAGACATTTTGAGTATGTGCTCACTGACAGAACTATTCTCCTCCATCTTACAGCTGAAGAACTTGTCGGAGACGTCATATCTCTCGACCCGGGCATGAGATTGGAAAACCAGTTTCAGCTCTTGGAACATCTCATATGCTCCGTGTTGCTCAAAACGCTTTTGGAGCCCCGCTTCTAAACTATAAAGCATGCCACACTGGACCAGTGAGTAATCATCATAGCGTGACTGCCAAGCGTTCGTAACGTGTTGGTCCGCTGGGAAAATGGGTGGGTTTCCTAGCGGTGCATCAAGGACATACAATATCTTGGAAGCTATGAGGATGATCCTCAAGCTACAGACCCAGTCCGCATAGTTGCTTCCATCATCTTTCAGCTTGGTTTTCTCTAGGAACGCGTTGAAGTTGAGGGTGACATTAGCGTTGGCCATTGGATCTACAATATAGATTGTAAAGACAATTTTAGACTTAGTTCATGATAATTAAGTTCACATAATCAAATTATTTAATTAACTCCCACTTAGATAGACATCTCTCTAGTCATCCAAGTGGTACATGATCCATGTCAACTAACCCGTGTCCGATCATCACGTGAGACGGACTAGTCATCCATGGTGAATATCTCCATGTTGATCGCATCTGCTATACGACTCATGTTCGACCTTTCGGTATTCTGTGTTCCGAGGCCAGTATGTACATGCTAGGCTCGTCATGTCAACCTAAGTGTTTCGCATGTGTAAATCTGGCTTACACTCATTGTATGGAATGTTAGAACCTATCACACCCGATCATCACGTGGTGCTTCGGAACCACGATCCTTAGCAACGGTGCATAGTTAGGGTGAACACATTTCTTGAAATTTTAGTGATAGATCATCTTATTTACCACCGTCGTTCTAAGAAAATAAGATGTAAACATGATAAACATCACATGCAATCATTATAGTGACATGATATGGCCAATATAATCTTGCTCCTTTGATCTCCATCTTCGGGGCACCATGATCATCACTGTCACTAGCACGACACCATGATCTCCATCATCATGTCTTCATGAAGTTGTCTCGCCAACTATTACTTCTACTACTATGGCTAATGATTAGCAATAAAGTAAAGTGATTACATGGCGTTTATGATTGACACGCAGGTCATACAATAAAATAAGACAACTCCTATGGCTCCTGCCGGTTGTCATACTCATCGACATGCAAGTCATGAATCCTATTACAAGAACATGATCAATCTCATACATCACAATGCATCACATCACATCCTTTGGCCATATCACATCACAAGGCATATGCTGCAAAAACAAGTTAGATGTCCTGTAATTTGTAGTTGCAAGTTTTTACGTGGCTGCTATAGGTTTCTAGCAAGAACGTTTCTTACCTACGCCAAAACCACAACGTGATGTGCCAATTGCTATTTACCCTTCATAAGAACCGTTTTCATCGAATCCAATCCGACTAAGGTGGGAGAGACAGACACCTGCTAGCCACCTTATGCAACAAGTGCATGTTAGGCGACGGAACCGGTCTCACGTAAGCGTACGTGTAAAGTTGGCCCGGGCCACATCATCCCACAATACCGCCGAATCAAGATAAGACTAGTAGTGGTAAGAAAATTAACAAGATCGACACCCACAACAACTTTGTGTTCTACTCGTGCATAGATTCTACGCATACACCTAGCTCATGATGCCACTGTTGGGAGACGTAGTAGTAAATCAAAAAAATTCCTATGTGTTCACCAAGATCTATCTATGGAGAAACCACCAACGAGTGGGGAGAGTGCATCTTCATACCTTTGAAGATCGCTAAGCGGAAGCGTTATAAGAATGCGGTTGGTGGAGTCGTACTCGCAGCTATTCAGATCGTGGTGGACTCCAATCTTAGCGCCGAACAACGGCGCCTCCGCATTCAACACACGTGCATCCCGGTGACATCTCCTATGCCTTGATCCAGCAAGGAGGAAGGAGAGGTTGAGGGAGAGCTCCAGCAGCATGACAGCATGGTGATGGTGGAGCTACGTGGACTCCGGCAGGGCTTCACCAAGCGCTACGGAGAATGAGGAAGAGGAAGGGTAGGGCTGCGCCGAGAGAGAGAGAGGACTCGTGTGTCTGGCAGCCCCCAAACCCTCCACTATATATAGGAGGAGGGGGAGGGAGGGCGCAGCCCTAGGGTTCCCACCCTAGGGGTTGGGGCCGACCCTAGATGGCCATCTGGCCGGCGTCCAAAGAGAGAGAGGGGAGGGCGCATCCCTAGGTGGGCCTTAGGCCCATCAGGGCCTAGGGTTTCCCCTCCCTCCCACCTTTCCTGCGCCTTGGGCTAGGGTGGAGGGCACACTAGACTACTCTGGGGCTGGTCCCTTCCACTCTCGGCCCACGCAGCCCTCTGGGCTGGTGGCCCCACTTGGTGGACCCTTGGAACCCTTCCGGTGGTCCCGGTACGTTACCGGTAATTCCCGAAACACTTCCGATGGCCAAATCCTCACTTCCTATATATCATTCTTTACCTTCGGACCATTCCATAACTTCTCGTGACGTCCGAGATCTCATCCAGGACTCCGAACTACCTTAGGTAACCACATACACTATTTCCCTATAACCCTAGCGTCATCGAACCTAAGTGTGTAGACCCTACGGGTTCGAGAGACACGTAGACATGACCGAGACACCTCTCCGGTCAATAACCAACAGCGGGATCTGGATAACCATGTTGGCTCCCACATGCTCCACGAGGATCTCATCGGATGAACCATGATGTCAGGGATTCAATCAATCCCGTATACAATTCCCTTTGTCTACCGGTATGATACTTGCCTGAGATTCGATCGTCGGTATCCCTATACCTTGTTCAATCTCGTTACCGGCAAGTCTCTTTACTTGTTCCATAACACATCATCCCATGGCTAACTCCTTAGTCACTTTGAGCTCATTATGATGATGTCTTACCGAGTGGGCCTAGAGATACCTCTCCATCACACGGAGTGACAAATCCGAGTCTCGATTCGTGCCAACCCAACAGTCACTTTCGGAGATACCCGTAGTGTACCTTTATAGCCACCCAGTTATGTTGTGACGTTTGGCACACCCAAAGCATTCCTACGGTATCTGGGAGTTGCACAATCTCATGGTCTAAGGAAATGATACTTGACATAGGAAAAGCTTTAGCAGACGAACTACACGATCCGGTGCTATGCTTGACATTGGGTCTTGTCCATCAAATCATTCTCCTAATTATGTGATCCCATTATCAACGACATCCAATGTCCATGGTCATGAAACTGTGACCATCTATTGATCAGCGAGCTAGCCAACTAGAGGCTCACTAGGGACACGTTCACACATGCATTATGGTTTCCGGTTAACACAATTATAGCATGAACAATAGACAATTATCATGAATAAGGAAATACAATAATAACCATTTTATTATTACCTTAGGGCATATTTCCAACAGAATTTAGTTACACAGATGATCGACAACTTCCGGCATCCGCCGTAAAGGCATGCAAGGTTGGGAAGCGAGCTTGGCTGCAGGCCGAACTCCCAGAGCCTTCCTCTCCCCTCAAATAGGGGCCTGCTCCCCATTGCACGCCCCTAGGACCAGCAAAGTACATGAAAAGAAGGCACAACTTTGCACTCAAAATTCCATGGGCAGGGGTGGGGAAACAAAGGTGGGAGTCTGGATGGACCGGACTACTACCATTCAATACGTCTTCGGACACAATGCAGGGACCATTGAAGGGCCCACCAAGGGCGTAAAGCTTAATTCGAAAACTTTTCAAGACCTTGTTTGCAAGATCCATTCGCTGAACAACCAAATATCAGGAGTAAACTAGCAACAGGGCACTTCCAGGATGTAAGGCCACCAATTGAAGACCCCTGGTAGAACCACTCCTGTAATCTCTTCCTTCACGTACCTTCATCGGATAATACACCAGGGGCTCGAGCTTACAAACAAATCGCCTTACGTACAGTTTATTATGTGTTCGGCATCTTGGAGTTTACTTTCTATGCGTCAGTTCCGAACTATGTCTTCGGTGAATAGTTGGGTTGCCCGGCTCCTATGCTTGTCCCTTTACGTTCCGCTCGTTCAGCTAAAAGGGCAAAGGTAGAACCCTTGCGATTGTGTTTTCGGATAGTCTGGTCAACCACCTCAGGGGAGAAAGCCGAAAAGTGACTGTCATAGTAGCGAGAGCCGGTCTGTGGATGCGAGCTTGAAGTGTTATACTTACATCCTTGTCAAAGGATATTCCGCGTTGTGCGAAGGGTTTACTCTCCATGCAAACCATGTGATGCTGGCCTTAACCGCGGTTCATTCAAACATCAAAACACTTCGGGGGCTAGTCTTTAGCCCCCAATAGTCCTTTTCACAGCCCTACGGCTAAGTGAAAGAAATAAGGCACTATAGTATGATTGCCTAGTCCGCCGCACTCTACCGCCTTCGGGTTCCGATCACTCGGCTAAGGAATATTGTGCATTGGCAGAGACACCCCATGTATTATCTACATCAGGGCTGAAGCCGACGACTCGCATCTTTCAGTATCAAACAGCCACACAGAAGTTATAAAGGAATGCAAAAACGTAAAAGCATAACAACTTATAATATTGAAACTTTGAAAAGTCTTCGGACGCATTACAATTCATTAGAATACATTATCGCCCGAACACTGAGAAGCTATCATGCGATCACCTTCCATTACTCCGGTGAATTATAGCTCTAGGCACCTATTCTCCTTCCCGGGAGGCGGCGGGGCAGTGGCTACCTTCATCGGATCCAGCCCCGGCTAGTGCACCTTGGCCTTGGCAAGGGCTATCCGGACTCCCTCGATACAGGAGGAGCACTTCACAGGGTTGAGGCGGGGTGAAACGACAATTAACTTCTACACAAGGCCGAAGTAGCTGCCTGGCAGCAGCTCGCCAAGACATAGGCGGATGCAGAGGTCTTTCATGTCCGGCTTCGCCATCTGGTGCAGCTCCATCAGCTGCTTCAACTGCTCCACGAGAAGAGGAGAGCACTCGGGGGCTCCGAACTGTGCCCAAAACAGACGAGCTTCGTCTCCTTCTTCCCTCGAGGCGAATAGCTTATTGGTGTCCTCCATGCTCTTGTGGAGATCGGAGGAGGCACCTGAGGAATGCCACACCTGGGTAAGCAAGTTGAATTTGCTATCCCTGAAGACACACTGTAGTAAGTATGGCTTACCACCCATTATGTCCTTCACTTGGCGGACCTCCTCCTCATAGAACCGCCTATCCACCTGCTCCTTCTAAAGATCGGTCTTCAGGGTGGACAACTCGGTCACGCTCTCCTTGCCCTTCTGCTCAAGGGCCTCACACTTCTGGCTGGCATCCTTGAGCTCCTGCTGGACCTCCGCCACATGAGCCTCATGCTTGTCGCTGGTGGCTCGCAGAGCGGAAAGGGCGGTAGCCACTTCTTTGGCCGCTGCCCTCTCGACGGCCGCTTGGTATTTCGCTTGTTGAAGCTCGGCCTTGAGCCTCTCCACCTCTTTCGCCGAGGCTGTGTAAGCATTAAACACCATGAAAAACTGTATTCACAGTGTTCGGGCAAAAGTGTTCCGGCAAAGGTATTCAGATTTTGTTTTGACCTAGCTTGTGCCTCGTCGAATCTTCTGTTGAGGGCATCAACTTCATCCTCGGAATGTTTAAGCTTCCGATTCAGTTCGTCCAGCTCGGTGCCATTTATGGCCACCGCCGATGCTGAAGCCTGCATTACACATACAGTTGACATGTTACATGGGGTCTATACTCCCAAACTATAGTCAATCCGATCATATGTTCGACCTTATTAAGGGGCTAATCTAATATTCGGGACACATGATGTGTATCTTGTCTGGAATCGGATCCATGACTGACCCCTAGGTAAGTTTTTTCAAACCCACCTAGGGCAGTGGGCCTAGCTAACTTGGCTACTGAAGTGGATGTACAACCTAGCCACCCAGGTTCAAGTCCTCACGAATGCGAATTTGGATTCCTATTATTTAATTTTTTTGCTGTGGGGGATTCCCTTACATTTTTTCCTTCAAAAGAAAAATAATAAAAATAAATAAAATCTTAGCAAATAAGAGCATCATGTGACTTACTTGAAAACCCGTCATTCCGTCCATTGTCGACGGACCGAATGCTCTGTAACATCGCACCCATAAGGGCACGGTGCTCTTCGGAGATGGAGGCGCTTGATAGAGCCTCCTCCATGACCGGCCACCCATTGGCCGGTGGCACCGGTGGTGATCGGATAACCTGATCACCAACCGGGGTTTGAACCAGTACCTCTAGAGGCATGGTGTGCTCCGAAGATGCCCTCGGAGGAGACTGAGCGTCCACTCGTCCGTCCTCCTCAGTATCCAGGCGGGGTACCTCCCCCTGGTCTTCGGTGATCGAGGTGTTAGCCTCGGCCATTGTGTCATCCCCCACCGCTGGTGCCCGGCTCCATGGGAGCATGGTGGGATGACACCTCTGCGGTGTCCTTCGCAACGCATGTAGTGGTGGTATGCAAGGCATTCGCTCTCTCCGCTAGTTCGGCAGGCGGGGTCTCCCCGTCCGATATTTGATCGGTGGGAAGGATGCGTAGGGGGCTGCAAAATCGAGAAGCACATGCATGTTAATAAACTCTCAACCTATTAAAGGACGGACAAGGGGTCTTCGGATACTAACCTTCAGGTGGGGGGCTTGACCCTGAGGTTCCTTCGTGGAACCACCTCGAGGTCATCGGACTCGGTGTCTGAATCTGAGTTGTCGTCGGACAGGACCACCTGTGCCCGACATGCTCCCTTCTGGGAGGGAGGGGGTACCTCCTTTGGAGTGTCTGATGATGCCACCCTCTTTCATGCGAGGGGGGAATTGCCTTCCCCGTCGACTTCGTCCTCCTCCTCTTCCTCCTGCTCTTCCTCTTCCTCCTCATGCTCCTCTTGATTCGAGGAGGCATTTGTCTCCCCAGACATAGTCTCTGACTGATCCCTGATGCGAAGGCCGCCCCAGCTTGGTTTCTTCTTCTTTTCCTTCTTCGCGAAGGCCTTGTACGGCTTGACCACGAGCATCACCGCTAACAGCCCGGACGTAGCGCCTTCGGGCTGAGGTGCCGGACTGTTGATATTCAGAGCCTTCTTCAGCCATGACTGCAATGGGTGATTGTAAAGAGTGTTATGAGTCCTCTCTATGGAAAATAAAGCCGACCAAGCAAAGTTAATACCGTACCTCGGAGGCGGGCTTGGCGCCGTGCAGACCCTTGTCTTCTTCTTCAGATGGCCACCTCTTTTGTGACTTGAAGAGCGCCTTCCACAGGTTCTCTCGCGTAGTATGGAAGGGGATCAGGATCGTGGGTACATCGCCGAGTTGATGGGCCCACAAGGGAGTATCCCGGTGCTGGCAGGGGAGGATGCATCTTTGGAGCATGACCTAGACCACGTTGGTCAGCGTGATGCCCTTCTCGACTTTGGAGATGACGCGCTTCTGCAGGTCACTCACCTCCTTGCTCGGTCCCCAGCTCAGGCCCTTTTCAAGCCATGAAGCTAGTCTGGTGGGGGGACTAGATCTGAATTCGGCAGGGGAAAGTTGACCTTCTTCTCGTGGTTTGGTGATGTAGAACCACTCCTTATGTCACACCTTGATGGTGTCGATGAAGGTGACCGATCGCCACAAGACGCGGATGAGCTTGCCGATGACAGCTCCGCTGCAGTCTGCGTGCTTCCCTCCGACGCACTTTGGCTTGACATTGAAAACTTTGATCCAAAACCCAAAGTGCGGTTTGACTCGTAGGAAAGCCTCGCCGACGAGGATGAATGCCGAGATGTGCATGAAAGAGTTCGACAAGAGGTCATGGAAGTCGAGGCCATAGAAAAACATTAACCCCCTGACGAAGGGGTGGAGTGGGAAGCTTAACCCCCTGATGAAGTTGGGGACGAAGACTACCCTTTCTCCCGCCCGGGGAGTGGGGATAACTTGTCCCTCCCCTGGAGCACGGTGAGGGATGTCGGAGGAGAGGTAACCAGCCTTCTTGAGGTCGAGGATGTCCTGGTTGGTGACTGTGGAGGCCTCGCACTGGCCATTGGAGCTAGAGCCCGCCATTGATGAGCTTGGAGGTGGGGGGCAGAAGACCTAGATCTATTCTTTGGAGGTGTAGAGGAATGAAAGGCAGAGAAGGCGAATGGGGAGCGTGAATAGGCTTTGGGGTTTTCTTCCCCTTTTATGAGGCTTATCGATTCGGTCTCCCCTCGCTGCATCGTGAATCCCTCCGCTTCCCGTGACATGGTCGTTGCACGCGCATGATTAAACATATCCCGTTTAAAATGGGGCACAATCATCACATTGATAGATCGTGTTGATTAAAACGGCCTCGATCTGCGAATCGAGCTTTCGTAACTGGCCTAGCGGTCGTGGTGGCTATGATCTCTCGTCAGAGAGGTTGTCAGTATGCGTCATTTTGCCCCTTGACGTTTGGCCTTCAAGGCCGACCTATTCATAGTGTTCGGACGCGCCCCTATTCTGAAGGCTACTTGTCATCGGAGGCCGAACTGATTTCGACGGGAAGAACTCACCTTGCAAGCCGAAGAGTCTGATCGTGTGAAGCAATTGAAGCTGAGACCCTTGGCGTTGGAGGCAAGTTCGGGGCTACTGAGGGAGTCCTGGATTAAGGGGTCCTCGGGAGGCCGACCTATTTCTTTGGGCCGGACTATATGGGCCACTTACCAAACACCGAATTAATTGAAGTCCTCATCTCCAAGAAGGAAGATTCGGAAGTATGGCTTGTGCTCCACGTTTGATGTAGCGAATAGACATGTTTATCTAACCGACCATGTGTAAACCCTAATACCCTTGGCGTCTATATAAGGCGAAGGATTTTAGGTTGTAGAGATAGAACAACTCATCTAGGGTTAGCTATTCGATCTCAAGGTTGATCACCTCTGTAACCCCCCATATCATCAATACAACCAAGCAAGACGTAGGGTATTACCTCCATAGGAGGGCCCGAACCTAGGTAAATCTGTGTCCCCTTTGTCTCCAGTTACTATCGGTTCTAGTCTGTAACATCCCAAAATTTCATTTTGGAAGGTTATGAAATATAGCTATGCATTCATCTGCATCATTGCTTGAATACATGTATTGTTGAAATGCCCTTTCTAAACTTCTGAAAGGCCTTTCTATTTTTCCCTAAGTTGCTTTCACCTATTTGAAATTTTGGTTAAAAAGTTCAAATAAGAGAGGAGGAACATGACACTCCACACCAGGGACTGATTGGTGATATATTTGAACAATAATAACCAGGGGTTATTTTGAAAATATTTGCAAAAGGGTTTAAAAAACAATTAGGCAATTTCCGAAAATATTATTTTTTGTAAAGTGTTCAAATGACAGAATAGAAATGTTCATTAAATAGAATTTATTATTCTGTTAATTTTGATATATAATACCCCTATATTTACGAACGATTTGAATGCTTTAAATGTTTTTGAAACGCTCTGGTAAATTATTAAAAGGAAACGGTAACAGTTACTGTAATAAACGGGCCGGCCCAACGGCTTTAAAAGCCGAGACCGTTACCGGTCGGCCGACCGACGCGCATTCACTTCTCTCTCTCTCTCACTGACACTGGACCCCACCCCCGACCGACCGTTAGCCTCGCTCGGTCGTCACTCACCTCCCTCCCGCGACGCCGGACCGCCGGCAGTTACTCGCCCCCTCCCGGATCTCTCTCCTCTCTCCTCCCCCGCACCCCCGAGCACCCTATAAGTACCTGCCAGCCCCGCCTTTCATTTCCCCCCCAAACCCCCTCTGTCCCTCGCCGAGGCGCTGCCCAATTGCTCGCCGGAGTAGCCACCCCCACCGAAGCTCCCGTCGATCGTAGCCGTCGATTCCGACCACCGTTCCACCCACACGTGCCACCAGTCGACTCCGGAGACCCGTCGCCGTCGCCCGAACCACTTCGCTGCCTTCCTCGACCACCGGAGCACCAACACCGGCAACGTCGCCGTTTCAGACTCGCCGGAGGACCCTCGCCGGCGACCTTTTTCACTGTGAGCTCTCTCCTCCCTTCGATCTAAATCCAACGGCCATGATTAGAACCACTAAAATCCCAAACCGGTATCCTCTACCGACCGGTCGCCCGCCCGCAAACTCCCACGCGCACACCCTAGCCACCAATCGGACAGCGCCACGTAGCCCCCCTGGCCGTTGCAAGTCAGGTTTCTTTTCAGTTTTGTTTTAATTAACAGAATGATTTCAAATTTTGTTTTGCTTATATCTTTTAATCTATTTAATGTTTTGAGTTGATTCCTTTTGCAATAGCTCACATTTTTCATGTAGTTTCACCCTGTACTTTTAAATTTCAAATTTGAGCTATAAAGTTTGAATTGAATCAAATTTGCTCAGAATCTTCAAATCTGAATAACTAGAGTTTGAAAATAGATTTTGATATGAATCTTTTTTCTACTGTTTGATATTGGTTAGGACTATCATCATGTTTAGTTTGAGGATTTTTAGGATGATTTTGAATAGTGCTCTAGCTATAAACATAATCTGCCTAGTATTACAATATAGTTTTATTTACTTAGTTTTAGTTAGTTCAATTTAGATTTAGTTTTAATTTGTCTAGTAGGTTCTGTTGTTTATACATTTAATGTTTTACTTATTGTTAATAAAAATATAAAAATTGTTTAGTTTATTTCTTTGTTAATGTAGGAATCACAACTTCTTTTCAAATAGGTTTATTTTGATTAAAACAACTAGTTATTAATAGTTTTGCTTTCAAACAAAGTTTTATATAATTTAATTTTGTTTTCTAAAACAAGTTTATTTTTAAATTCTTTTCTGTTAAGAACATGTTTTACTAATAAATAATAAGTTTGGTTTTGCTCTCTTGTTAGTAAAACTATAATTGTTCCATTTAGTGCTTATCAAAACTTTTACAAACTTTACAAAAGTTTTCCCAACAAACTTAAATTGATTTTCTTCTGTTTATTAATAAAAATATTTTATTGTTCCTTGCTGTCAACAATTGTTTTTTTTACAAAATAGTTTCATTATGTTAGTAGTGTTTTATCAATCATCTTTTTAGTAAACAAAACTTTGTGTGTTTTTCTTACTTATGATTTGTACATTGTGTTTGTCTTGATTGTTTGCTAATTCTTGGTTGATGTTTGTGAGTTAAAATATTTTGTTGTATGCTTATTGAGTGCTTGTTTGCTTCGTTAGATTATCCGGAGTGCGAAGCTTGTTACTTAGAGTCCCACGAGTACGAAGATCATCAACCAGGCAAGTCACTTTGATCATGTTTACCCATGTTTTATATGCATTAGTTCTACCATCTCCCCAAATTGCATGCAAGATAGGTTAGTTGGAAACTTGGTTACATTGTAGTAGTATCATGTGGTAGGTACCCCCCTCAAACTCTTTGACACATTGGCCCCGGGAAACGTTGTTTTACTTTTTGCTATGCTATTAGTAGACGGGGTTGGTTGTGTGATTCATGAGAGTTGAGAGAGTTAATAATTTCAAGACATACATAATGATCAAGATTTAAGACTCCGAGTTTTCAACATACCTCTGGGTGGATGATGGTTGAACGACACCCTGGAGAAACCAGTGGATTTGCCTAGGTGATGCTGGAGATGGCCAGTATTCACGCGGAAAGATCCACCCAGGCACAAAGAGATGGATGGGTGCTTCAAGACCCAAGGCTTACCTGCATAGCCACAAGTCATTATGGGCTTTGGCTTGGTTGGATATCGTGGTGACCCTGGACAGGCGGTGCTACGAGATGTAGAAGAACGGTAGGAAAGGATGGGCACCGACAGAGTCGCAGGGAAACCCTTTGGAAGACCATGTTTTGGTCATCCGTTTCTCAAACACCCTGAAGTGCGAGAAATCAAACGGAGGCGACCAAATCTTGTGGGGAACGTGTGCAAAACTC
The DNA here is from genome assembly GCA_022496015.1 of Hordeum marinum. Classification (NCBI taxonomy): domain Eukaryota; kingdom Viridiplantae; phylum Streptophyta; class Magnoliopsida; order Poales; family Poaceae; genus Hordeum; species Hordeum marinum. Next base: position 391,067,318 of record CM039675.1, on the reverse strand, counting down.
TGCAGAGTACTCAAACCTAATCGATTAGCCGTGTCCACGGTCATGGACGACTTGAGCCAAAGGTACTGAAACTTCCGGAACTCTCAACACAATTAATATGATGATGTGGGTATTAACAATTTGGGTATGAGAATTGGTTGGTGGAACCATCTCATTAATCAACCAACTTAGTAATATTTTTGCTTATCCCTCTCTTGATGTAGGAAAAAAATTTGGCTTTACGCAAAAACTTACCACCCCCTCTGCCATATATGCATATAGACTAGATGATTATCTTTTCACCCCTCTCTTGTGACTTTGCCGGCATATTCCATATGCTGACCTACATGGCTGCAATGTATCATGTTGCAGAGTACTTTTCCGACGAGGAGTGAGGACACGTTCTATGCTCAGTGAGATGCCCTTGGAGTCAGATGGACTCATCCACCTTCGACGCTTCCGCAAGATTTAGATATTCTCATGAGTTGGCTTTTAGCCACTTTATTGTAATTTTTATTGTAATAAAGGACTCGAAATGAGATTTCGATTAATATATTTTGCCGTGTGATTTCCCTTTGATATATACATTGATGTACCGTGTGTGTACCAGCATGATCTTGGGATGGTACGGAAACACCGGAGACTTGACCTTTCAGGTCGGGTCGCTACAGAAATGGTATCAGAGCACACGCTGACCGTAGGACGTAACCTCTAGGATTGGAAAGCCTTAGGATTGTATCTCTTTGTCTTTAAAATTCTTATACTCTCATCTACTCATTTCTGATTTCTCTCCGATTATTTCAAAATTTATAGATGGCCACCTTCATCCTAGTGTTGATCACGGAGTTTTGCCAGCCTGACGCAACGATGCCTTTTGGTAAGGAGCTGATGAGGATCGTCAAAGACGTGAGGATTGATTTGCCGAGCATCACCGGGACTCCTATCATGTCATTTCCACAAGATGGTCGCTACAGGATTGAGGTGCACATCCCAGGGAAGACCTTTGGGAATCGGAAGAAACCCATCGACTTCAAGTTCGTGGCACCCAGCTGGATACTTGGAAGAGACATGGCCATTCATCGTGCCCTTGGACGTATTCAGGAGGAATACAGAGGTGGAACCATTTCACCAGGACTCAGCGTGGTTTGTCGCAGAGATGCCCATGGAAACATCAAAACTCCTCCCACTTCAGACACCACTATCTCCTATATCCAGACTCTGGAGACTCACATTAGGACTCTGGAGCTTCGAGTTCATGCTGATACGAAGACAATCAAGAATCTGATGAACCGCAAGATTGACCTTGAAGCTGACTTACGGGAAGCCGAGTACGAGCATGAGTATGAGGTGAAGTATTTCTTAGAGAGGGTCGACAAGCTGAACACTCGCATCGCCACTTTGGAGGAACAGATGGACATGGGTGAAAATCTTCATCCTGAGGGAGACTTGGCTCCTTTCATCAGTGACGATGATGACTATGAGGAGAGCACCACTGGAGGAGACTCAGTCACCATGTACTTCTGAGGAAAACTTTAGTTATGCCCTCCATGTATCTTTTATTTTCAACGTTAAGAGCGTAGGTCGATGTGTAGTTTGATTGAGACTTGTATTCCCGATGTTTGACATTGATTGAATAAATGAATGAGTGTTTGGTGTGATATGTTTGCTGCATTGCATATGGGTAGTGAATTCCTTCTAGACCCTTGTTCTATTCTAATTCTCATCCCTCTGAAAACAGCAAGATGCCTCCACGACGTGAGACCGACTTCACTTTCCCGCCGGAACTCACGCAACTCCTTCAGCAGCAGAATGCACTGATGCAGCTATTGATCCAGAATCAGACCAACAACCAGAACAACAACCACCAACATCCACCCTAGACTGACAATCTCACCCGCTTTCTGAGGTTGAATCCTCCAACTTTCTCCAGCAGCACTGAGCCCATTGTGGCAGATGATTGGCTCCGTAAGATGGAGAGAGAACTTGTCACCGCTGGATGTACTGATGCTGAGAAGGTGAGATTTTCCACACATCAACTGGAAGGACCAGCAGCTTCATGGTGGGAGAACTACACCACCACATATCCTATTGCTGATGTAACTTGGGAGTAGTTCCAGCAAGCTTTCCGCACCGCACATGTTTCAGCTGGAGCCATGAGTCTGAAGAAGCGCGAGTTTCGCAACTTGCGCCAGGGTAATCGCTCCATGGCCCAATACGTGGATGACTTCAGCACATTGGCACGTTATGCACCAGGAGACGTGGCCGATGATGCGGCCAAGCAAGAGAAGTTTTTGGAAGGACTCAACGATGAGTTGAGCATGCAGCTGGTAGTGGCTAATTTCAACAACTACCAAGAGCTGGTGGACAAGGCCCTCATCTTGGAGGGTAAACAGCAGCAAATTGAGAACCGCAAGAGGAAGTACACTCAGGGGAAGTTTAACTCTGGAGCTCATCATAAGCCCCGCTACTCCCCGTACTCAGGGAATACTGGATCAGGGACCGGTAAGTTTGGAAGGCACACTCATGCTGTGCACAACCATGGAGGCCACCATCATGGAGGAAATGGGAACAACCGTCCCAACCATGGTAACTTCAAGAGTGACAATGGGAATGGGAACAACAACCAGCACCGTCACGCTACTGCTCATAAGGATCTGAGTCACATCACCTGTTTCAAGTGCCAGAAGACAGGGCACTATGCTACTGAGTGTCCCCAGAGAAAGCAGGGAAATGGAAACGGCAACTCCGCAGCCAAGCAGCCAAACCCTTTTCCTCGTGCCCAGGTGAACCACCTCGATGTGGAAGAAGTCTATGATCAACCCGAGACTGTGGTTGGTAAGTTTTTATTGCATTCACGTCCAGTTACAGTACTTTTTGATTCTGGTGCAACTCATTCATTCATATCAAGGGTAGTTGTGGATAAATATGGTTTGGCCACCAAAACCCTTAGCCAGCCTATTAAGGTCAGTTCCCCAGGAGGTATGATGATGGCAGGAATAGGATGCCATGCCCTGAAACTTCATATAGGAAACCATGTTTTTCCCACCGATCTCATCGTCTTAGAATCCCAGGGATTGGATGTAATCCTAGGCATGGATTGGATGACCAAGTATGAAGGAAATCTTGATTGTCCCAGCAAGTCTGTTTCACTCACCACCCCGGAGAACAAGAGGATTAAGTATGTATCCCGACGCACACGTATGAGTGCTCGGTTAAATGCCCTCACATGAGTTGTTCAGGAGGAAGTACCTGTGGTAAAAGATTTTCTGGATGTACTTCCGGAAGAATTACCAGGCATGCCACCAGATAGGGAGATTGAGTTCCTAATAGAGCTACAGCCAGGGACAACCCCAATTTCCAAGAGACCCTATCGGATGCCCGCAAATGATCTGTTGGAAATCAAGAAGCAAATTAAGGAGTTATTGGACAAAGGTTATATACGCCCAAGTTCTTCACCTTGGGGAGCCCAGTTCTTTTGGTGGAGAAGAAGGATAAAACCTTGAGAATGGTAGTCTATTATCGTGCCTTGAACGAGGTGACTATCAAGAACAAGTACCCTCTGCCGATGATTAATGACTTGTTTGATCAGCTAGTAGGCGCCAAAGTATTCCCTAAGATCGATCTTCGATCAGGGTATCATCAACTGAAGATTCGTGAACAGGATATACCCAAAACAGCTTTCACCACAAGATATGGCTTATACGAGTATACAGTCATGTCCTTTGGTTTGACTAATGCTCCTGCCTACTTCATGAATTCGATGAACAAGGTGTTTATGGAATATTTGGACAAGTTTGTCGTGGTGTTCATTGATGACATTTTGATATTCTCCAAGAACGAGGAAGAACACAAGGAACATCTGCGTTTAGTTCTGGAGAAGCTAAGAGAGCATCAGTTATATGCCAAGTTCACCAAATGTGAATTTTGGCTGACGGAAGTCGGATTCCTTGGACATGTTATTTCTGGAGAAGGAATAGCCGTAGACCCCGCTAAGGTTGAAGCCGTCACCGAGTGGAAGTCACCCACCTCAGTTAAGGAGATCCGCACTTTCCTCGGACTTGCCGGATATTACCGGAGGTTCATTGAGAATTTCTCAAAGATAGCCAAGCCCATGACAGAGTTGTTGAAGAAAGAATCCAAGTATGTTTGGACTGAGGAATGTGAAGCCAGTTTCCAGGAGTTGAAGAAACTTTTGGTCACAGCCCCAGTGTTGATTTTGCCCAATATTCGGAAGGACTTCCAAGTTTATTGTGATGCTTCACGTCAAGGACTTGGAGGAGTACTCATGCAAGATGGAAAGGTTGTAGCTTATACATCCAGACAACTACGACCTCATGAGTTGAATTATGCCACCCATGATTTGGAACTAGCAGCCGTAGTGCACGCACTCAAGATCTGGATACATTTTCTTATAGGAAATAGTTGTGATGTTTACACCGACCATAAGAGCCTGAAATATATTTTCACTCAGAAGGAGTTGAACCTTAGACAGAGGAGATGGTTAGAGTTAATCAAGGACTATGACATGAGATTACATTACCATCGAGGTAAGGCTAATGTTGTAGCCGATGCCTTGAGTCGGAAAACTTATGTAAACACCCTCACAGCGGGAGGATTACCCCAAGAGTTAGCCGATGATCTCAGAGAGCTCAAGCTAGAGATAGTTCCAAGAGGATATGTTGCTACACTGGAAATTCAGTCCACCTTGACCGAAAGAATTCGTAAAGCCCAGAAATCGGACAAGGAGATAGCTGAGATTAAACAGAAAATGGAAGATGGTAAAGCTAAAGGTTTTCGTGAGGATGAGCAAGGAACTTTGTGGTTTGAGAACCGCATCTATGTGCCCAATGACCCAGAACTCAGGAAGTTGATACTTCAGGAAGCCCACGATTCACCTTACTCGATACACCCAGGCAATACCAAGATGTATCTGGATTCAAAGGAAAGTTATTGGTGGACAGGTATGAAGAAAGATATTGCGGAACATGTTGCAATATGTGATGTTTGTCAGCGAGTAAAGTCTGAACATCAGAAACCAGTAGGGTTACTCCAACCTCTGCCGATACCCGAGTGGAAATGGGAAAAGCTTGGTATGGAATTCATCACAGGATTACCCATGACCCGTTCAGGTTATGATTCCATCTGGGTAGTGGTAGATCGCTTGACCAAGGTAGCTCATTTCATTCCAGTGAAAACCACCTATACCGGTGCTAAGCTAGCCAAGATATATATGACCAGGATCGTATGTCTGCATGGAGTTCCGAGGAGTATCGTGTCAGATAGAGGAACACAATTTACCTCAAAGTTTTGGCATCAGTTACATGAAACTTTGGGTACGAGGTTAGAGTTCAGTACAGCTTTTCATCCGCAGACCGATGGACAGACTGAGAGAGTCAACCAGATTCTGGAAGACATGTTGAGAGCCTGTGCGCTAGATTATGGATCTAGTTGGGATGACAACTTACCTTACGCAAAATTTTCGTACAACAACAGTTATCAGACCAGTCTGAAGATGGCCCCTTTCGAAGCTTTGTACGGAAGGAGGTGCAGAACACCACTGACGTGGGATGGTGTTGGAGACCGACAACTTTTTGGTCCCGACCTTATCCGAGATTCAGAAGAGAAAGTCAAGTTGATTCGTGACAGACTCAAGATAGCTCAGTCTCGACAGAAGAGTTACGCTGACAGCAAACATAAAGAAGTGACGTATGAAGTGGGAGACCGAGCTTATCTTCGTGTGTCCCCGCTTCGAGGAATCAAGAGGTTTGGTGTTAAAGGAAAATTAGCACCTAGATTCATAGGCCCCTACAAAATTCTTGAACGTAGAGGCGAAGTTGCATACAAACTGGAATAGCCGGAAGGATTATCCGAAGTTCATAATGTGTTCCACGTGTCCCAGCTGAAGAAATGTCATGCTGAGATGGCTGATATCCCTTTGAGAGATACAGTGCCCCTAGAGGCCATACAACTTGACAATGATCTGACCTACGAGGAGAAGCCTGTCAGAATCCTTGAGACTGCCAACAGAGTTACCCGCAGCAAGATCATTAAGTTTTGTAAGGTTTTGTGGAGCCATCACACCGAGGAAGAAACCACCTGGGAACGCGAAGAAGATCTTCGTAGAGACCACCCGCACCTATTTTCTAGCCAACCCGAATCTCGAGGGCGAGATTCATCTTAAGGTGGGTAGGTCTGTAACATCCCAAAATTTCATTTTGGAATGTTATGAAATATAGCTATGCATTCATCTACCTAAGGGGTGTCCACAAGCCTGCCAGGCATGGCCAGGGGGTGGGATGCGCCTAGCAGGCTTGCCACCTCCTCGGGCCTCGTCTCCTATTGATTCTTTTTCCCAAAAATAACATATATTCCAAAAAAAATCTCGATAAGTTTTTATCGCATTTGGACTTTGTCTGGTATGGATATTACGTGAAACAAAAAACATGCAACAAACAGGAACTGGCACCGGGCACTGGAACAATATGTTAGTCCCAAAAATAGTATAAAAATTTGCCAAAAGTATATGAAAGTTGTAGAATATTGACATGAAACAATGAAAAATTATAGAGATGACGGAGACGTATCAGCATCCCCAAGCTTAATTCCTGCTTGTCCCCGAGTAGGTAAATGATAAAAAAGATAATTTTTGATGTCGAATGCTACCTAGCATAATCTTGTTCATATAATCTAATCATGGCATGAATATTAAGACACGAGTGATTCAAAGCAATAGTCTATCATTTGACATTAAGACAAGAATACTTCAAGCATACCAATAAAGAAATTGTATCTCTTCAAAATATAATGGCAAAAGAAAGTTATCCCTACAATATCATATAGTCTGGCGATGCTCCATATTCGCCACACAAAGTATTTATATCATGCAACGGATGCACTAGATCTATAATTGTATGAAAGCTCAAAAAGCAACTAAGTGGGTGTGCATCTAACTTGCTTGCTCGTGAAGACCTAGGGCAATTTGAGGAAGCCCATCATTAGAATATACAATCCATGTTATATAATGAAAAATTCCCACTAGTATATGAAAGTGACAAAATAGGAGACTCTCTATCATGAAGATCATGGTGCTACTTTGAACCACAAGTGTGGAAAAAGGATAGTAGCATTGTCCCTTCTCTCTTTTCTCTCTCTCTCTTTTTCTTTTTTTCTTTTTCTTTTCTTTTTTCCTTTTTTATTTTTAGTGGGTATCTAAGGCCTCTTTTTTTATTAGGGCTTCGCTGGCCTCTTTTATTTTTCATAAAGTCCGGAGTATCATCCCAACTTGTGAGGGAATCATCGCTTCCATCATCCTTTCCTCACATGGGACAATGCTCTAATAATGATGGTTATCACACTTTTATTTACTTACAATTCAAGAATTACAACTCGATATATAGAACAAAATATGACTCTATATGAATGGGTCCGGCGGTGTACCGGGATATGCAATGATCTAGCATAGCAATTGACATCAAAAAACTAACAAGCCATGAAAACATCATGCTAGCTATCTTACGATCATGCAAAGCAATACAAAATTGATGGTGCGTGTCATAATAAACGGAACGATGGAAGTTGCATGGCAATATATCTCAGGATGGCTATGGAAATGCCATAATAGGTAAGTATGATGGCTGTTTTGAGGGATTATATTTTGGGTTTAATGCACCGGCAGAAGTTGCGTGGTACTAGAAAGGCTAGCAAAGGTGGAAGGGTGAGAGTGCGTATAATCCATGGACTCACATTAGTCATAAAGAATTCACATACTTATTGAAAAAGTCTATTAGTCATCGAATCAAAGTATTAGACACATGCTCCTAGGGGAGAGGTTGGTAGGAGTTAACCATCACGTGCTCCCGACCCTCACACAAAGGTTGACAATCAATAAACAAATCGTGCTCCGACTTCCTTACATAACGGTTCACCATGCATGCATGCTACGAGAATCACAAACCTTTACACAAGTATTTCTATAAATCCACAATTAATCACTAGCATGACTCTAATATCACCATCTTTATATCGAAAAACCATCGCAAGGAATCAAACACATCATATTCAGTGATCTACAAGTTTTATGTAGGATTTTATGACTAACCATGTGAATGACCAACTCCTGTCAACTCTCTAAATAGATATAAGTGAAGCATGAGAGTTTAATTATTTCTATAAAATATATTCCCATGCTCTAACAAATATAAGTGAAGCAAAAGAGCATTCTACAAATGGCGGTTTTCTATGTGTAGAGAAACAGGCAATCCAAACTTCAACTGATATAAGTGAAGCAATTCTATAAAGCCATACTCAAAAGATATAAGTGAGGTGCAAAGAGCCTTCTATAAATCCACCAAGGAATTTATCATACCATCATGGTGCATTATTAAAATAAAAATAAAAAGCACATGACGCTCCAAGATTTACGCATACCATGTGACGAATAAAAATATAGCTCCAAGTAAAATTACCGATGGTTTTTAGAAGAAAGAGGGGATGCCTTCTGGGGCACCTCCAAGCTTAGTTTCTTGGGAGTCCTTGAATATTACCTTGGGGGTTCCTTGATCATCCCCAATCTTAGTCTCTTTCGACTCCTTATTCCTTCATCCATCGTGATCTCACCCAAAACTTGAAAACTTGAGTCACACAAAACTTAACAAAATCCTTGTGAGATACGTTAGTATAATAAAGCAAATTGCCACTTTAAGTACTGTTGCAAACCCATTCATATTTTGTTTTTGAATTTTAGATACTCTATTATAACTTCTTTATGGCTTATACCACCGATAAAATCGATAGTTTCATCAAAACTTAGCAAAACAATGCATCAAAAACAGAATCTGTCAAAAACAGGACAATCTGTAGTAATCTGAACATTCACCATACTTTTGGAACGCTAAAAATTCAGAAAACTTAGGACAGAATAAAAATTTATCATATAAGTACTGTGTAGAAAATTCCAAAACTTTTGACATTCCAGTAAAACATGTAAATTCACGCACTACAGCCAAAGTTTCTGTTTTTGCACTGCACACACCAAACAAGCAATCTAATCATCCTAAAGGAAAATCTTGGCACATTATTTTTATAATACATTGTATTTATACAAGGGGATAGTTATTTTTTTTGAAAAGTTTCTGTAATCAAGATTCACAAAGTTTCCATGGGCATGAACAAAGTTCAAGGCTAGCCCCCACTTCAACGTTGCTCGTCTTTCTCACTTTCACTTTTCTTTTTGAAAAGGTTTTAAGTTCCCCACTTTTATTTTTTTATTTTTTAAACTATAAAAAATAACACAACAGAATAAAATCACTCTCTAAAACTTCTAGGTTGTCTCCGTGACAACGCTTTCTTTAAAGCCATTAAGCTAGGCATAAAGTGCTCAAGTAATTGATCCACCCGAATCCCAAGGTGTATTAAAGCCAATTTTAATTAACAATGATTTGTAATTAATTAGTGAGCAAAAAGTGATATAAATCATGCACTAACGAAGTCTAACTCTCTTCCTATGCATTGGCATGTCATACAAGAACAATTCATTCACACCAAGTAAAGGCCAATGCATAACATACGTAGTTTCTTGCAATTTTATTGTATCGGAAACATAGAGAGGTGAAGATGTATTTACTATATCATAATAATTACAATTAGGAGCAGCAAGCACATGCATATTATATTCATTAAAATCATCATGTACAATATTAAAAGACAACCCATCTATATAATCATTAATAAATGCAAACTTCTCCGATATAGTATAGTTGGGAGAATTCTAAAAGATAGGACTATCATGTGTGGGTGCAATGGTAACAATTTCTTGCTTAACATAAGGAACTACAACAAGTTCATTTCCATAAGCATCATTCATATTGTCATCATCGCCATAAGCATAGCAAGCATCAAATTCATCAAAAAGGGATATTTCAAAAGAATCCAAGGGATCATAGCATTCATCCTTTGGTAAGCACGAAGGGAAATTAAACAATGTATGAGTTGAAGAGCTACTCTCATTAGAAGGTGGGCACGGGTAGCTACTCCGCTCTTCCTCCTTTTGTTCTTCACTCTCCTCCTCGTCTTTTTCATCCGATGAGCTCACAGTGTCATCAATTTCTTCTTCCATAGGTTCCTGCAAAATATTAGTCTCTTCTTGGATTGCGGAGACTTTCTCAATAAATTGATCAATATGGGCATTATATTCATAATTGGCATAACAATAACAAAGCATAGCCAAATTTTGGGATCGGTAAATAGCATCATCATAATCTTCATACTTTTCAAAAAAAAACTTCAATTTCATAAGCACCCTTGAAAGCAACAAACTCTTCTATTTGTTCCACATCATAGTAATCATATATACCATTAGCATAAGAAGCCAAGGTTTCATTATCATTAAATTTACATGAAAAGGGAAGGTGTTTAGCCTTCATCCTAGAGCAACAAGTAATATCATATCTCAAGCATAGATTCCAAGTATACCATTTCAACATATAAATTAGATCCCATAACGGTTTCCTTTTTTGAGTCAAGCGATAATCCCTAAAGTATCCATGTTGATCCAACGTGTATACCATTATATAATTGAATGGGGTTTTCTCGGGATTATTAAAGTAGTGCATAATATCTTTCACATAACGAGCATCGAGGGTTTTAGGAGGTTCCCCATCTCCATGAGTAGCAAGTACAACTATTTTTTTTGGTATTTCGTGTTCCATATCCATACTTAAAGATAAAGAACAACTTAGAACAGCAAATAAAATCTACTTAGTGATAAAGCAAACAAGCACACATGGGAATATTCACCCTATGCTATTGCTCCCCGACAACGGCGCCAGAAAAAGGTCCTGATAACCCACAAGTGTAGGGGATCAATTGTAGCCTTTCTCGATAAGTAAGAGTGTCAAACCCAACAAGGAGCTAAAGTTAAAACAAATATTCCCTCAAGTTCTATCGACCACCTATACAACTCTACGCATGCTTAACATTCGCTTTACCTAGAACAAGTATGAAACTAGAAGTACTTTGTAGGTGTGACGGGATAGGTTTGCAAGATAATAAAGAGCATGCAAATGAAAACTAGGGGCTGCTAAGATAAAGAAACAACTAAGTTAGTCTTAGTAGAGAGCTTTTTGTCACAAGAAAGTTATTGGTCCCTAGGCAATCGATAACTATACTGATAATCACTATTGCAATTTTATATGAGGGAGAGGCATAAGCTAACATACCTTCTCTACTTGGATCATATGAACTTATGATTGGAACTCTAGCAAGCACCCGCAACTAATAAAGATCATTAAGGTAAAACCCAACCATAGAATTATAAGGTATCAAGTCCTCTTTACTCCCATATGCAACAACCCACCTACTCGGGTTTATGCTTATGTCACTCAAGCAACCCACCAGAGCAAAATCATGATCACATTGCAACACCCTGCAATGAGGATCCCTCACACTTGCGCGACACGGAGAGCACCATAGGACAGCACCAATAATAAAACATGCAAATCAAACCAATCATGATCATCAATCAACCCATAGGACAAAACATATCTATACAAATATCATAGGATAGCCATACATCATTGGGAAATAATATATAGCATTGAGCACCATGTTTAAGTAGATATTACAACGGGGAGAAGGGGTGTTACACTGCTGCATAGAGGGGGAGAGAGTTGGTGATGATGACGGCTAAGTTCTTGGTGTAGATCACCGTCATGATGATGGCCTTGAGGGCGTTCCGGTGCCACCGGGAGAGAGGGGGAGAGAGAACCCTCCTTCTTATTCTTACTTGACCTCCCCCTAGATGGGAGAAGGGTTTCCCCTCTGGTACATGGCCTCCATGGTGGCGGAGGGGCGTGAGCCCCTCCGATATTGGATCTCTCTCTGTTTCCTTCTATTTCTGCTCTCCCAGATTCTGGCCTTTCACCATTTCTTAAATATCCGGACATTCGTACCTATGATCGGGCTTAAATTTTGAGAGCTTTCTTGCAGCCAAAGTACACCTCCAACCGACCTAAGGGGTGGCCACAAGCCTGCCAGGCACGGCCAGGGGGGTGGGACGTGCCTAGCAGGCTTGCCACCTCCCTGAGCCTCGTCTTGCATTGATTCTTTTTCCCAAAAATCACATATATTCCAAAAAAAAATCTCCGTCAGTTTTTATCGCGTTTGGACTTCGTTTGGTATGGATATTCTGCAAAACAAAATATGCAACAAACAGGAACTGTCACTCGTCACTGGATCAATATGTTAGTCCCAAAACTAGTATACAAAGTTGCCAAAAGTATATGAAAGTTGTAGATTATTGGCATGAAATAATCAAAAATTATAGATACGACGAAGACATATCAGTCGCCGACAAGGTGGAGAGGTTGCCGGCCGGAAGGCCGGTGCTTGTGTGGTGGAGCCTCCTCTTCTTCCTCTTGATCTTGTCCCTCTTCTAAGGTTGTGGATGGAGCAACAATGGAGATGGAGTGGAGGAAGTGAGCCTAGCTCACTTGGCTAGTGGAGTGGATGTACAACCCAACCACCCAGGTTGAAGTCCTCACGGACACGAATTTGGGTTCTTATTATTTAAAAAAATCGTTGTGAGGGGCTTTCCTTATAGTTTTCCTTAAAAAATGGAGATGGAGTTGGATGTTTTCTTGGTGAATAAGGATGTTTATGGAGGCTAAAGTTGATGGAGACTTATATAAGGATCCCCCTAGCCTCCCCTCTTGATGGGATTCATCCAAGGGATGAAGATGAGCCAAATTCTCTCCTAATCTCTTCTTTACGAGCCAAGGATCTTGTGGGATCAAACGTGGCCGAAATCGGTGAAGAATCTCGTTTAGAAGGGTAACTTTCAGACCTATCTACATGTCAAATGACCGCTGAAATGACAACGCGCGGTCATTCAAAATGTCTTCTTTGAATGTGTGCCCCCGTAAACAGTCGCCAAGTCTTCATACGTACTTAGAATTTGACGTTCTCGGGCTCATTGGATTTGTATGAACGCCTCTGATCCATTCATGGTATTGGATCTTTATTTGGAGAAATTTGATTTTTTTAATTTTTTCAACCTCCGGAATGGCTAAGTCTAGCACCTTGGTGAGTCTGTATCAAACCCATCCTTGGTGCTTTCAACATGCTTGGTCCTAGGTTGCTCAAAATCACCTATAGACACAAGAAAACAAACAAAACTAATAAAAACTAAATAAAAAACTAAATGTGCAATGCTCACAATCATAACTATCAAAATTGGTAATCATGCATGATGGACAATTATTTGGTTCGATAAGACATGATATATGAAGAGAACATGCAACTAATGAGCTTTAAAAATGCATAAAATATAGAGCTATCAATGCTCAATCCCACTTTCATGGCTGTAGACCCAGAGATCATCGTTGAGAACCGCTCGTTATTCGAGTCCATTGAGAGCATGCACATGATCTAATGTGGGCCCCACGAGATCACCCACCTTCTAAGCATGAGGAGATTTTCGACAAGTTCATCGGCGACGAGGAGGAGAAGGACGACTAGATGTCATGGAGTTGCACCACTCTCCAGAAACAACTAGGTCATTGGCCTCTCTAGAGGGGTGTGTGTGGGGGGGGCATCCTTTTCTCCTTTGCGGACAATGAGTCTGGAGTGGAGCTTCTTTTTTATATTATGTATGTAGTATGTAGTTCCATTTAGTTTCTCTTGATGCTTTAGCTAGTTTGATGTTGATGTAATATTAATGTAGTATGTAATTCACTATTAATTATGCTATGTATGATGTTAATATGATACAGCTGTTCAAGTATGCAAGGAAGTAATTTGAATTTGTGTGCAAAATTTTGTCTTTTTTAAGATAAGTTTGATAGGGTGGGGTAGACAAGAAAAGTTTAATTCCCTAAGAAACAATGGGTGATGAGATGGATAATATTGATAAATCAGCGACATGTAATATGGTAGCATAATTCAAGGTCACCATATCAATCTATAGAGGAAAAGTAATCACACAAGCATGAATAACGATGCTGAGATTTATTAACTAGGTTCACCAACATGGCTACATCCCCGGGACATCACTTTGAGCGCTCCTCCACATGTGTCAAATCATATGATACATTTGATGATAAGATCATCAATGCCATCAGATAGCACTCCCGCCACCCCTGCCATGTGTTGGACCGTCCCTCTTGTGATCTCCATTTTAGCCGACAACTTATGCCTAGTCTATTTGGCTATCTCCAAGGTGCTTTCATAATAAGGTCATGTCACACATGTCCGACTCAAATACCTAGTCCACGACTCATTACAAGTTCAACCGTGAGCACAACTTTTGTACCTAATGTTTGACACATATTTTTAACAACGTTAAGTTATAAGGGATAGATTAGAAGAAGAAAATTTTAATCCCTAAAACATAAGAACAAAAGTATAGAGGATTCATTACCCACAATTATAGGGGATCGCAACACTCTTCGAGGGTAGTATTTGACCCAAATTAATTGATTAGACACAAGAGGAGCCAAAGAATATTTATTGGTCTTAGCAGTTGACTTGTCAATTCAACCACACCTAGAATTTCTTTCTGCAATGAAGTTTTTAGTAACATAGTAACAAAAGTAATGGACACAGTAAAAAGCAGCAGATTGTATTGTTTGTAGCAGTAGTTGTAACCAAAGTAACTTAACGGAAATCAATATGTGAAAAGCATAGGACATGGATCAGTGATGGATAATTGATTCAAATGGCATTCATCATGTAAGAGTTACACACTAGAGCGATACAGAAGTAGCTCCAATTCATCAATATAATGTAGGTATGTATTTCATATATAGTCATACGTGCTTATAGTAAGAACTTGCATGACATCTTTTGTCCTATCCTTTCATGACAACAGGGTCCATAAGGAAACTAAGAGATATTCAAGCCTGTTGGGGAACGTTGCATGGGAAACAAAATTTTCCTACGCACACGAGGATCTATCCATAGTGATGAGCATCTACGAGGGGGAGAGTGGATCAATATACCCTTGTAGATCGCTAAGCGGTAAGCGTTAAGAAACGTGGCTGGTGTAGTCGAACGTCTTCGTGATCGAAATCACCGTGCGTCCCGCGATCCAATCACGATCCGTCCCGCGATCCAATCACGATCCGTCCTGCGATCCGATCACGATCCGTCCCACAAACTTGATCACGATCCGTCTCACGAACTTGATCACGATCCTTCCGATCTAGCACCGAACGGACGACACCTCCGCGTTCAGCACACGTACATCTTGATGATGATCTCCGCCGTCTTGATCCAGCAAGAAGGAGTGGAGAGGAAGAAGAGTTCTCCGGCAGCCTGAGAACGCTCCGGCGATGGTGGTGGAACAATTCCGGCAGGGCTTTGCCTAAGCACTGCAGAAAACCGATCTAGAGGAGAAACTATGCACTGGAGGAACGGGTAGCACGTGGCTGAAAATCTATAGCAAAAACCCTCAATACCACCAGTATATATAGGAGGAGAGGAGGAGAGGAGGCAGCTTGGCCTCCAAGCCTCCTAGGCTTCGGCCGAACTAGGAGAGGAGGAGTCCACCTCCTCCACTCCTAGTAGGATTAGAATTCATCCTTTTTTTCTTTCCTTTTTTCCTTTTTCCACCTTTTTTCCTTTTGGGTTTTCTTCTCCAGCTACATGGGCCTTGTGTGGGAGTTTCCACCAGCCCTATAAGGGATGATATTCACTCTCCCACAGCCCATGAAGCCTCTTGGGTCTAAATACCCCTCCCGGAGGTCTCCCGATACACTACCGGCACTCCCGGCACCCTACCGATAAGCTCAGAACTTTTCCGGCGACCAAAACAGGACTTCCTATATATGAATCTTTACCTCCGGACCATTCTGGAGCTCCTCATGATGTATAGGATCTCATCTGGGACTCTGAACAAACTTCGGTCACCACCATACATAACTCTATACTACCGAAACGTCACCAAACCTTAAGTGTGCAGACCCTGCGGGTTCGAGAACTATGTAGACATGACCGAGACACCTGTACGGTCAATAACCAATGGCGGCATCTGGATGTTCACATTGTTTCCTACATATTCTATTAAGATCTTTTATCGGTCGAACCTCTATGTCAAGGATTCAGTTAATCCCATATGATGTTCCCTTTGTTCTTCGGTATGCTACTTGCCCGAGATTCGATCGTCGGTATCTCCATACCTAGTTCAACCTCGTTACTGGCAAGTCTCTTTACTCGTTCCGTAATACAAGATCCCATGACCAACACTTAGTCACATTGCTTGCAAGGCTTATTGTGATGTTGTATTACCGAGTGGGCCCTGAGATACCTCTCCGTCACACGGAATAACAAATCCCAGTCTTGATCCATGCCAACTCAACAGACACCCTCGGAGACACCTGTAGAGCACCTTTATAGTCACCTAGTTACGTTGCGATGTTTGATACACACAAGGTACTCCTCCGATATCTGTGAGTTGCATGATCTCATGGTTATAGGAACATATACTTGACATGCAGAAAACAGTAGCAATAAACTGACACGATCATATGCTACGTTTGTAGTTTGGGACTTGTCCATCACATCATTCTCCTAATGATGTGATCCCGTCGTCAAATGACATCTCATGTCCATGGCTAGGAAACCTTAACCATCTTTCAATCAACGAGCTAGTTCACTAGAGGCATACTAGGGACATTGTGTTTGTCTATGTATCCACACATGTATCCATGTTTCCAATTAATACAATTATAGCATGGATAATAAACGATTATCATGAACAAGGAAATACAATAATAAACACTTTATTTATTGCCTCTAGGGCATATTTCCAACAGTCTCCCACTTGCACTAGAGTCAATAATCTAGTTCACATCACTATGTGATTTACATTGTAATGAATCGTACACCCATGCAGTTCTTGTGTTGGTCATGATTAGCCTTTGGAAGAGGTTTAGTCAACGGGTCTGCAACATTCAGATCCGTGTGCACTTTCAAATATTTATGTCTTTCTCCAAAATGTAATCGCGGATGGAGTTGAAGCATCGCTTTATGTGTCTGGTCCTCTTATGAAACCTTGGTTCCTTGGCCAGAGCAATGGCACCAGTGTTGTCACACAACAGGTTCATTGGATTCAGTGCACTGGGCACTACTCCAAGACCTGTCATGAACGACTTCATCCTGACACCTTCCTTCGCCGCCTCCGAGGCTGCGATGTATTCCGCTTCGCACGTAGAATCAGCTACCACGCTTTTCTTGGAGCTGCACCAGCTTACCGCTCCCCCCTTAAGAATAAATACGTATCCGGTTTGCGACTTAGAGTCGTCCGGATCGGTGTCAAAGCTTGCATCGACGTAACCCTTTACGACGAGCTCTTCATCACCTCCATAAACGAGAAACATTTCCTTAGTCCTTTTTAGGTACTCAAGGATATTCTTGACCGCTGGCCAGTGCTCTATTCCAGGATCACTTTGAAACCTTCCGGCCATACTTATGGCAAGGCTAACATTGGGTCTTGTGCACAACATTGCATACATGATAGAGCCTATGGCTGAAGCATAGGGGATGACACTCATCTTTTCTCTATCTTCTGCAATTACTGGGCATTGAGTCTTACTCAACTTCACACCTTGTAATACAGGTAAGAACCCCTTCTTGGACTGTTCCATTTTGAACTTCTTCAAAACTTTGTCAAGGTATGTGCTCTCTGAAAGTGCTATTAAGCGTCTCGATCTATCTCTATAGATCTTAATGCCTAATATGAAAGCAACTTCTCCTAGGTCCTTCATTGAAAAACTCTTGTTCAAATATTCTTCACGCTTTCCAGAATTTCTATATTGTTTCCAATCAGCAATGTGTCATCCACATATAATACTAGAAACACTACAGAGCTCCCACTCACTTTCTTGTAAATACAAGCTTCTCCGTAAACTTGTATAAACTCAACCGCTTTGATCACCTCATCAAAGCGCTTATTCCAACTCCGAGATGCTTGCACTAGTCCATAAATGGGTCGCTGGAGTTTGCAAACTTTGTGAGCATTCTCTGGATCGACAAAACCTTCGGGTTGCATCATATACAACTCTTCCTCAAGGAACCCGTTGAGGAACGCTGTTTTTACATCCATTTGCCAAATTTCATAGTCGAAATAGGAAGCTATTGCTAACATGATTCTGACAGACTTAAGCATCGCTACAGTTGAGAAAGTCTCATCATAGTCAACTCCTTGAACTTGTGAAAAACCCTTTGCTACAAGTCGAGCTTTATAGACGGTGACATTACCGTTCGCGTCTGTTTCCTTCTTAAAGATCCATTTGTTCTGAATGGCCTTTCGCCCTTCAGGTAATACTTACAAAGTCCATACTTTGTTTTCATACATGGATCCCATCTTGGATTTCATGGCCTCTAACCATTTCTCGGAATCCGGGCCCATCACTGCACCTCCATAGCTCGTAGGTTCATTGTTGTCCAACAACATGACCTCCAAGACAGGGTTGCCGTACCACTCAGGGGTAGTACGCGGCCTTGTCGACCTACGAGGTTCAATAGCTGCTTGATCCGAAGCTTCATGATCATCATCATTAACTTCCTCAAACACTGTCGTAGGTTCCACAGAAACATCTTTCTGCACTGCGCTACTTTCTGGTTGAAGTAAAGGTTCAATAACCTCATCAAGCTCTAGTTTCCTCCCACTCAATTCTTTCGAGAGAAACTCTTTCTCAAGAAATGTTCCGTTTTTAGCGACAAACACTTTGCCTTTGGATCTGAGATAGAAGTTATACCCGACTGTCTCTTTCTGGAATCCTATGAAGACGCATTTCTCCGCTTTGGGTTCCAGCTTTTCAGGCTGAAGGTTTTTGACATAAGCATCACATCCCCAAACTTTAAGAAACGACAACTTTGGCTTCTTCCCAAACCACAGTTCATATGGCGTCGTCTCAACGGATTTTGATGGTGCCCTATTTAAAGTGAATGCAGCTGTCTCTAATGCATAACCCCAAAACAATAGTGGCAAATCAGCAAGAGACATCATAGAATGCACCATATCTAATAAGGTTCGATTATGATGTTCGGACACACCATTACGCTGTGGTGTTCCGGGCCGTGTCAACTGTGAAACAATTCCACACTGTCTTAAGTGACTACCAAACTCATAACTCAGATATTCGCCTCCTCGATCAGATCGCGGGAACTTAATCTTCTTGTTACGATGATTCTCAACTTCACTCTAAAATTGCTTGAACTTTTCAAACGTTTCAGACTTGTGTTTCATTAAGTAAATATACCCATACCTACTTAAGTCATCAATGAAGGCGAGAAAATAACGATATCCACCACACACTGTTACATTCATTGGACCGCACACATCAGTGTGTATGATTTCCAATAAGTCACTCGCCCGTTCCATTGTTCCAGAGAACGGCGTTTTAGTCATCTTGCCCATGAGGCATGGTTCACATGTGTCAAGTGATTCAAAATCAAGTGACTCCAAAAGTCCATCAGCATGGAGCTTCCTCATGCGTTTTACACCAATATGACCTAAACGGCAGTGCCACAAGAAAGTGGTACTATCATTATCAACTCTACATCTTTTGGCATCAATGTTATGAACATGTGTGTCATCACTATCAAGATTCAATATGAATAAACCCCTCACATTGGGCGCATGACCATAAAAGATATTACTCATATAAATAGAACAACCTTTATTCTTTGATTTAAATGAGTAACCGTCTCGCAATAAACAAGATCCAGATATAATGTTCATGCTTAACGCAGGCACTAAATAACAATTATTCAGGTTCATCACTAATCCTGATGGTAATCGAAGAGAGAGCGTGCCGACGGCGATCACATCAACCTTGGAACCATTTCCCACGTGCATCGTCACTTCATCCTTTGTCAGCCTTCATCTATTCCATAGTTCCTGTTTTGAGTTGCAAATGTGAGCAACCGAACCGGTATCAAATACCCAGGCACTACAACAAGAGCTAGTAAGGTACACATCAATAACATGTATATCATATATACCTTGTTTGTCGTTGGCCGCCTTCTTGTCAGCCAGGTACTTGGGGCAGTTTTGCTTCCAGTGACCAGTTCCCTTGCAATGAAAGCACTCTGTTTCTGGCTTGGGTCCACGCTTGGGCTTCTTTACAGGAGTGGCAACTACTTTGCCATCCTTCTTTCTTTTACCATTCTTGCATTTGCCCTTGCCATTTTTCTTGAAACTAGTGGTTTTATTGACCATCAACACTTGATGTTCTTTCTGGATTTCAGACTCAGCGACTTTTAGCATCGCAAACAGCTCGGCGACTGACTTGTTCATCCCGTGCATTTTATAGTTCATCACAAAGCCCTTGTAACTAGGTGGCAGTGATTGAAGAACTCTGTTAGTGATCGCCTCTAGCGGAAGGGAAATTCCCAAATCCGCTAGACGAGTCGAATACCCAAACATTCTGAGTATATGTTCACTAATAGACCCGTTCTCCTCCATCTTGCAAGCATAGAACTTATTGGAGGTCTCATACCTCTTGATTCGGGCATTCTTCTGAATGATAAACTTCAACTCCTGGAACATCTCATATGCTCCATGACGTTCAAAACGTCTTTGAAGTCCCCATTCTAAGCCATACAATATTGCACACTGAACTATTGAGTAATCTCCAGAACGTGCCTCCCAAGCGTTCTTAACGTCTTCGGATGACATGTCTTCTGGTTGGTCACCAAGCGGTGCATCAAGGACATATGATTTCTGGGAAGCCGTGAGGATAATCCTCAGATTACGGGCCCAGTCAACAAAGTTACTTCCATCATCTTTCAACTTAGCTTTCTATAGGAACGCATTAAAATTCCGGGGTGCTACGCGAGCCATTGATCTACAACATAAATATGCAAAGGTTACTTAGACTATTGTTCAAGATAATGAGTTTAGTTAATCAAATTACTAAAGCTCCCACTCAAAATGGCATCCCTCAGGTCATCTGAGTGTCACATGATCCAAATTCACCAACTCAAGTCCGATCATCACGTGAGTTGAGGTGGTTTCAATGGTGAACATCATCATGTTGATCATATCTACTATATGACTCATGTTCGACCTTTCGGTCTCTTGTGTTCTGAGGCCGTGTCTGTACATGCTAGGCTCGTCAAGTTTAACCCGAGTGTTCTGCATGTGCAACACTGGCTTGCACCCGTTGTATGTGAATGTAGAGTCTATCACACCCGATCATCACGTGGTGTGTCGACACGACAAACTTTCGCAACGGTGCACACTCGGGGAGAACACAATTCATCTTGAAATTTAAGTGAGGGATCACCTTATAATGCTAACGTCGTCCTAAGCAAAACAAGGTGCATAAAAGGATTAACATCACATGCAAATCGTAAGTGACATGATATGGCCATGAACTTGTGCTTTTGATCTCCATCTTGAAAGCACCGGCATGATCTCCATCGTCACCAGCACGACACAATGATCTCTATCATCTTTATCTCCATCAACGTGTCGCCATTGGGTTTGTCGTGCCCATCATGCTTCTACCACTATTGCTACCGTTTAGCGATAAAATAAAGCATTACATAGCGCTTAATGATTGACACGCAGGTCATACAATAATTAAAGACAACCCTATGGCTCCTGCCGGTTTCCGTACTCATCGACATCCAAGTCGTGATATTCTATACAACACATGATCATATCATACATCACATATATCACATCATGTAATTGGCCATATCACATCACAACATACCCTGCAAAAACAAGTTATACGTCCTCTAATTGTTGTTGCATGTTTTGCGTGGCTGCTACGGGTTTATAGCAAGAACAATTCTCACCTACGGGTTTTACACCAATATGACCTAAATGGCAGTGCCACAAGAAAGCGGTACTATCATTATCAATTCTACATCTTTTGGCATCAATGTTATGAACATGTGTGTCATCACTATCAATATTCAATATGAATAAACCCCTAACATTGGGTGCATGACCATAAAAGATATTACTCATATAAATAGAACAACCTTTATTCTCTGATTTAAATGAGTAACCGTCTCGCAATAAACAAGATCCAGATATAATGTTCATGCTTAACGTAGGCACTAAATAACAATTATTCAGGTTCATCACTAATCCCGATGGTAATCGAAGAGAGAGCGTGCCGATGGTGATCACATCAACCTTGGAACCATTTCCCACGCGCATCGTCACTTCGTCCTTTGCTAGCCTTCGTTTATTCCATAGTTCCTGCTTTGAGTTGCAAATGTGAGCAACCGAACCGGTATCAAATACCGAGGCACTACTATGAGATCTAGTAAGGTACACATCAATAACATGTATATCATATATACCTTGTTTGTCATTGGCCGCCTTCTTGTCAGCTAGGTACTTGGGGCAGTTCCGCTTCCAGTGACCAGTTCCTTTGCAATGAAGCACTCAGTTTCTGGATTGAGTCCATGCTTGGGCTTGTTTGCAGGAGTAGCAACTGCTTTGACATCCTTCTTGGTTTTACCCTTCTTGCCCTTGCCCTTGACTTTGCCATTTTTCTTGAAACTAGTGGTTTTATTGACCATCAACACTTGATGGTCTTTCTGGATTTCAGACTCAGCGACTTTTAGCATCGCAAACAGCTCGGCGACTGACTTGTTCATCCCGTGCATGTTATAGTTCATCACAAAGCTCTTGTAACTAGGTGGTAGTGATTGAAGAACTCTGTCAGTGATCGCCTCCGGCGGAAGGGTAATTCCCAACTCCGCTAGACGAGTTGAATACCCAGACATTCTGAGTATATGTTCACTGATAGACCCGTTCTCCTCCATCTTGCAAGCATATAACTTATCGAAGGTTTCATACCTCTTGATCCGGGCGTTCTTCTGAAAGATAAAATTCAACTCCTGGAACATCTCATATGCTCCATTATGTTCAAAACGTCTTTGAAGTCCCGGTTCTAAGACATACAATATTGCACACTGAACTATTGAGTAATCTCCAGTACGTGCCTCCCAAGCGTTCTTAACGTCTTCGGAGGTCATGTCTTCTGGTTGGTGACCAAGCGGTGCATCGAGGACATATGATTTCTGGGAAGCCGTGAGGATAATCCTCAGATTACGAGCCCAGTCAACAAAGTTACTTCCATCATCTTTCAGTTTAGCTTTCTCTAGGAACGCATTAAAATTTAGGGGTGCTACTGCGCGACCCATTGATCTACAACATAAATATGCAAAGTTCACTTAGACTATTGTTCAAGATAATGAGTTTAGTTAATCAAATTACTAAAGCTCCCACTCAAATTGACATCCCTCAGGTCATCTGAGTGTCACATGATCCAAATCCACCAACTATAGTCCGATCATCACGTGAGTTGAGGTGGCTTCAATGGTGAACATCATTATGTTGATCATATCTACTATATGACTCATGTTCGACCTTTCAGTCTCTTGTGTTCCGAGGCCATGTCTGTACATGCTAGTCTCGTCAAGTTTAACCTGAGTGTTCTGCGCGTGCAACACTGGCTTGCACCCGTTGTATGTGAACGTAGAGTCTATCACACCCGATCATCACGTGGTGTCTCAACACGACGAACTTTCGCAACGGTGCACACTCGGGGAGAACACAATTTTATCTTGAAATTTAAGTGAGGGATCACCTTATAATGCTTCCGTCATACTAAACATAACAAGGTGCATAAAAGGATTAACATCACATGCAATTCATAAGTGACATGATATGGCCATGAACTTGTGCTCTAGTTCTCCATCTTGAAAGCACCGGCATGATCTTCATCGTCACCGGCACGACACCATGATCTCCATCATCTTGATCTCCATCAACGTGTCGCCATCGAGGTTGTCATGCCCTGCATGCTTCTACTACTATTACTATCGTTTAGCGATAAACTAAAGCATTACATAGAGCTTAATGATTGACATGTAGGTCATACAATAGTTAAAGACAACCCTATGGCTCCTGCCACTTGCCATACTCATCGACATGCAAGTCGTGAAATTCTATACATCACATGATCATCTCATACATCACATATATCACATCATGTAATTGGCCATATCACATCACAACATACCCTGCAAAAACAAGTTAGACGTCCTCTAATTGTTGTTGCATGTTTTACGTGGCTGCTACTGGTTTCTAGCAAGAACGATTCTCACCTACGCATAAACCACTGTTGTGGAACGTTGCATGGGAAACAAAATTTTCCTACGCACACGGAGATCTATCCATAGTGATGAGCATCTACGAGGGGGAGAGTGGATCTACATACCCTTGTAGATCGCTAAGCGGGAAGCGTTAAGAAACGCGGTTGGTGTAGTCGAACGTCTTCGCGATCCAAATCGCCGTGTGTCCCGCGATCCAATCATGATCCGTCCCGCGATCCGATCACGATCCGTCCCACGAACTTGATCACGATCCGTCTCACGAACTTGATCACGATCCTTCCGTTCTAGCACCGAACGGACGGCACCTCCGCGTTCAGCACACGTACATCTTGATGACGATCTCCACCATCTTGATTCAGCAAGAAGGACTGGAGAGGAAGAAGAGTTCTCCGGCAGCCTGATGGCGCTCCAGCGATGGTGGTGTAACAATTCCGGTAGGGCTTCGCCTAAGCACTGCAGAAAACCGATCTAAAGGAGAAACTATGCACTGGAGGAACGGGTAGCACGTGGCTAAAAATCTAGTGCAAAAACCCTCAATACCACCAGTATATATAGGAGGAGAGGAGGAGAGGAGGCAGCTTTGCCTCCAAGCCTCCTAGGCTTCGGCCGAACTAGGAGAGAGGAGGAGTCCACCTCCTAGGCTTCGGCCGAACTAGCTTCGTAGGATTAGGATTCATCCTTTTTTTTGCCTTTTTCCACCTTTTTCCTTTTGGGTTTTATTCTCCAGCTACATGGGCCTTGTGTGGGAGTTTCCACCAGCCCACTAAGGGCTGATATTCACTCTCCCACAGCCCATGAAGCCTCTTGGGTCGAAATACCCCTCCCGGAGGTCTCCCGGTACACTACCGGCACTCCCGGTACACTACCGATAAGCTCGGAACTTTTCCGGCAACCAAAATAGGACTTCCTATATATGAATCTTTACCTCTGGACCATTTCGGAGCTCCTCGTGATGTCTAGGATCTCATCTGGGACTCCGAACAAACTTCGGTCACCACCATACATAACTCTATACTACTGAAACGTCACCAAACCTTAAGTGTGCAGACCCTGCGGGTTCGAGAACTATGTAGACATGACCGAGACACCTCTACGGTCAATAACCAATGGCGGGACCTGGATGTCCACATTGGTTCCTACATATTCTATGAAGATCTTTTATCGGTCGAACCTCTATGTCAAGGATTCAGTTAATCCCGTATGATGTTCCCTTTGTTCTTCGGTATGTTACTTGCCCGAGATTCGATCGTCGGTATCTCCATACCTAGTTCAACCTCGTTACTGGCAAGTCTCTTTACTCATTCCGTAATACAAGATCCCGTGACCAACACTTAGTCACATTGCTTGCAAGGCTTATTGTGATGTTGTATTACCGAGTGGGCCGTGAGATACCTCTCCGTCACATGGAGTAACAAATCCCAGTATTGATCCATGCCAACTCAACAGACACCCTCGGAGACACCTGTAGAGCACCTTTATAGTCACCCAGTTACGTTGCGACGTTTGATACACACAAGGTACTCCTCCGATATCTGTGAGTTGCATGATCTCATGGTCATAGGAACATATACTTGACATGCAGAAAACAGTAGCAATAAACTGACACGATCATAAGCTACATTTGTAGTTTGGGTCTTGTCCATCATATCATTCTCCTAATGATGTGATCCTGTCGTCAAATGACATCTCATGTCCATGGCTAGGAAACCTTAACCATCTTTCAATGAACGAGCTAGTTAACTAGAGGCATACTAGGGACATTGTGTTTGTCTATGTATCCCCACATGTATCCATGTTTCCAATTAATACAATTATAGCATGGATAATAAACGATTATCATGAACAAGGAAATACAATAATAAACACTTTATTTATTGCCTCTAGGGCATATTTCCAACAAAGCCTCCTTTTAATAGAGAACCAAAACAAAGCAGTAACACATGGTGAATACATGAACTCCTCAAACTACGGTCAGCACCGCAGGTGATCCCAATTATTGTCACTGGGGTCTACGGACCATAACACATAATAGGTGCATACAACTTGCAAGATAGGATCGAAAACACTCCCATATTCTTGAAAACATAATAGGTTCATATCTGAAATCATGGCACTCGATCCCTAGTGACATGCATTAAGCATGGCAAAGTCATAGCAACATCAATCTTCAAACATAGTAGATATTGGGGATCAAGCCCTATCAAAATAACTTGAGTACATGATAAATATAATCCAATCGTATCACTATACAACAATCCTACAAAGGTATTGCTTACTCCCGGTGGTGAGCATCTTGGAATTGTTGATGGAGAAGGGTTGGTGGATACGATGGCGATGAATTCCCCTCTCCGAATCCCCTAACGGACTCCCGATCAGCCCTCACGAGGAAGAAGATGAGATGGCGGCGGCTCCGTCTCATAGAACGCGATGAAAACTTATTTTTTTCCCGGGAAATAGGAATATATATATAGGCTTCAAATTAGGGTCAGCGTAGCCATGTGGGCCTCACAAGGTAACAGGGTGCACACAGGGGGTGGGCGCATCCTGTTGCTTTGTGAGCAACTGGTGGCCCCCTCAGGTGGATAACTACTTTAGTATCTTTATGTATTCCAAAAAAAATCTCCACAAAGTTTCTTCCAATTCCGAGAACTTTTATTTCTGCACAAAAAACAATGCCATGGTAGTTTTGCTGAAAACAACGTTAGTCCGGGTTAGTTTCATTCAAATCATGCAAATTAGAGTCCAAAACAAGAGCAAAAGTGTTTGGAAAAGTAAATACATCGGGGACATATCAACTCCCCCAACTTAACTCATTGCTTGTCCTCAAGCAATTCAGTTGATAAACTGAAAGTGATAAAGAAAACTTTTACAAACTCTTTTGTTCTTGTTGTTGTATATATAACTCAATGTTCAAGTTTCTAGAAAAGATCACGAACTAACCATTTCAAGGATAACACTTAGGTCTCACATTTACTCATGACAATAACATAACCAACTAGCGAGCAATAATAAGATATCTTAGATGCCAACAATTTGTTAAAACAATCATGATATAATATGATAACATGGTATCTCCCTAGCTCTTTCCGAGACCACAAAACATAAATGCAAAGAACCTCTGAGGTTCAAGCAGCGACTAAACATTGTAATTCAATGTAGAGGAGATCCAGTCATGCTCACATCCAATGTTAACTAGACTCAATACATAAAAATGACAACAACACTCTCGTGACTGGTACTTTTAAATGAGAAGATGATGACTCAACAATAAAAGTAAATAACATTTAAGTAAATAGAACGGACCTTCTTAGAGGGAAGCATTGACTTGCAGAGGTGCCCAAGCTCGTGGCTTAAAACAGCGATGAAAGTGTGATTTTGGGTGCTGTGCCTTTCCTGTCAAAGTTACGATAAAGGATTTTGGTATCTTCCATGCCAAACAAATTATAAGCGGTTCCCAAATAGAATTGTAAATTTTACTCCCATCCATCGTTCATACACAAGCCATGGTTGACTGAATCCATGGGTGCCCAACATTTATCTTTCCAAGGGAGTTTGTTTTACTTATTTTGGGTTATGTGGAACTAGGCATCCTTTTTCCTAGCCTGTCTTGTGCAATGACAAGTGAATAAACACTGTCGTGAGAATAACACACTTATCATGGAAGGTACTGATGTCCCCGTCGCTCATGAGCGCTAAGAGCACACAAAACAAATATTTATTTGAATGATTTGAGGTGGCACATGCAAATTTACTTGAAACGGCAGGGTAATACTGCATATAGGGAGATATAGTGGACTCATATGGAACAACTTTGGTGTAAGGATTTTGGACGCACAAGTGATACATATCCAACATATCTATAATTTTGGAAGTATTCATGACATGTTTACTATAATTCTATATGATTTTGGTATGATTTTATTAGAACTAACCCGGACTGATACTGTTTTCAGCAGAACTACCATTGTGTCAATTTTTGTGTTGAAATAAAAGTTCTTCGAATGGGCTGAAAATTTACGAAGGATATTTTTGGAAAATATAAAAAATACTGGAGCAAAAAGATACCGGAGAGGATTCCCTAGGAGGCCACAAGCCACCAAGGCGCCCCTCCCTAGGGCGCGCCCCTGGCTTGTGGCCCCCTCGGGAGTCCCCTTGACGTGATACCAACGCCACGTACTCTTATAAATCCAGAAACCTCCAGAAAGAAACCTACATCAGAAGTTCTGCTGCCGCAAGTCTCTGTAGCCACGAAAAATCAATCTTGGCCCTCTGTGGCACCCTGCCAAAGGGGGTCACACTCACTAGAGACCATGGAGGAGGAAGACGGAGGGGACATCATTACCATGGAGGCCAAGGACCAGAGGGAGAACCTCTCCCCATCTAGGGGGAGGCCATGGAGGCAGAATCACAAGGGGGAGACCCTCTCCCTCTCTCTTGGTGGCGTTGGAGTGCCACCGGGGGAACCATCGCCGCGGTGATCGTCTTCATCAACATCACCTTCTTCGTCACCGTCCTCATATCTTTCAACGGTCCACTCTCTCGCATCCCGCTGTAACCCCCTACTTGAACATGGTGCTTTATGCCACATATTATGATCCAATGATGTGTTGCCATCCTATGATGTTTTGAGTATATTTCTTTTGTCTTAGGGGTTTATTGATGATCTAGACTGGTTTGAGTTGTATGTTTATTTTGGTGTTGTCCTATGGTGCCATCCGTGCCGTGCACACGTGAAGGATTCGTGTTATTGGGTGTTGAAATACATTCATGATTTGCTTATAATGGGTTGCTAGAGTAAGGGGGTTGTTGCGTATGGGATAAAGGGGACTTGATGCTTTAATGCTATGGTTGGGTTTTACCTTAATGATCTTTAGTAGTTGCGGATGCTTGCTAGAGTTCCAATCATAAGTGCATATGATCCAAGTAGAGAAAGTATGTTAGCTTATGCCTCTCCCTCATATAAAGTTGCAATAATGATTTCCGATCTTGTTAACAATTGCCTAGGACAATTCCACACACCGACCCATCATTATTCCACACTCGCTACTTATAATATATTGTAATATATTCTAACTTTATGATAGCAGCATCTATTTTTATATTCTAGTTCTCCATTATCATGCAAAGCTATCCTCTTCATACTCACGTAGTTATATTTCTCCTTTCTAGATGGAAGCAAACATTCGGTGTACGTAGAGTCGTATTAGTGGCAGATAGGACTTGAGAGGATATTAATCTTACCTTTAGCTCCTTGTGGGTTCGACACTCCATACTTATCACTTCCACCTATGGAAATTTCTATAGTGGTTCCTTGCACTTGGGGGTTATCAACAAGCAGCATTCTACTTAGTACAGATAAGGGCTAGCAAATAGACAGGGAAACGACCATCTAGAGAGCGACAACTATCATAGTCATGCATTGCGAATATTTAACATTGAATATTAGAATGAGTATGATATAAACATGTTGAACATCGATATCATGAAGGTTGTGTTGGTTTTGAATCAACTACATGTTTGCACATGTGCCAAGTCAAGCTACTCGAATTACTCAAAGGGGGATGCCATGCTAACATACTACATCACAACCATTTTAATGCATGTTGACACACAAGATAAATCATTATCCACCCCTAGCTATTCAAGCATGCTATGAGAAACTATAATCTCTAGTTGTCATCACAAACATGTTTACTCATAATATGTTGAATCAAGAGCGACTAAGCTAAACATATTTACAAAAACAATAAATAAGGAGAGTTCATACCAGCTTCCTTTACCGTAATCACTTCATCAATTTATCGTCATTACTGCCTTTCACTTGCATGACCAAATGATGTGAGAATAATAATGGTGCAAGTGTGCTCTTGACTAATTTGGAATCTCCAAAACATTTATTCAAAGGATAAGACAAGGTAATATTGGCTCTTCGTTAGGTCCATAGTATAGCATATGAGAGCCACTCAACATTTTCATCGTAGTGTTCTCCTTTCTACAAGTCAAAGAAAAGAAAAGAATTTAAGAGAAACACACTAAAATATTTTTGGAGTTTTAGTTTTTTTGAAGAAAGCAAATTAACAAAGGAGAAACAAAAGGCAAGAAAACCTTTTTACATGGGAAATCTCCCACAAGCAAAAGAAGAAACGAGATTTTTTGGGGTTTTCTATTCATACTACAAACTAACTAAACAAGAAACAAAAAACCAAAAAGAAGGAAAAAAATATTTTTGAGTTTTTGAAGTTTTTCAAACAGACAAGAAGAACACAAAAATAAACTAACATGGATATAAATTGAAAAATTATGAACACTGACAATTGGAATGAAATGTGTGAACATGAATGTAATGTCGGTGGGAAATACGTACTCCCCCAAGATTAGGCATTT
This sequence comes from Hordeum marinum, assembly GCA_022496015.1. Taxonomy (NCBI): domain Eukaryota; kingdom Viridiplantae; phylum Streptophyta; class Magnoliopsida; order Poales; family Poaceae; genus Hordeum; species Hordeum marinum. The sequence goes on along the minus strand of CM039675.1, from coordinate 391,036,805 downwards.
GCCTAACTTGGTATTCATCATTCGTAGTATCCATCGGGTCCCATAGCGAAGTGTTTAGGTGGATCCATTTTGTCCTATGGGCTACTCAAACATGGTGATCAACTCTATATATTATTTCCCAGTGATATGTGGCTAACCTATGATGTTTGAGTAGATCCATTTTGTCCTATGGGCTAATTGATGACCGTGGTTGGTATGAGTTTTATGTTTTATTTTGGTGTTGTATTATGGTGCCCTCCATGTCGCGCAAACATGTGGGAGCCCCGTTGTAGGGTGTTGCATTATGTTCATGATTTGCTTATGGTGGGTGGCATGAGTGAGAGAAACACAAACCCGAGTATGTGGGCTGTTGCATATGGGAGTAAAGAGGACTTGATACTTAATGCTATGGTTTGGTTTTACATTAATGATATTTGGTAGTTGCGGGTGCTTGCTAGATTTCCATTCATAAGTGCATATGATCCAAGTATGGAAAGTATGTTAGCTCATGCCTCTCCCTCATATAAAATTAAAATAATGATTACCGGTCTAGTTATCAATTGCCCTAGGACAAATAATCTTCTTTTTTGACAAAATCTTTCTACTAAACAACTAACTTTTATTATCTTGCAATTTACTCATAGTTTTATCCCACAAAATACTTCTAGTTTTATTCGTGCAAACGATCCTACCACCTACAAAATAGTTTCATACTTGTTCTTGGTAAAGTAAACCTTAAAGTGTGCGTAGAGTTGTATAGGTGGTCGATAGAACTTGAAGGAATATTTGTTCTACCTTTAGCTCCTTGTTGGGTTCGACACTCTTATTTATCGAAAAAGGCTACAAACGATCCTCTACACTTGTGGGTTATCAAGACCTTTTTCTGGTACCGTTGCCAAGGAGCAATAGCGTGGGGGTGAATATTCTCGTGTGTGTTTGTTTGCCTTATCACTAAGTAAATTTTATTTTCTATTATTACTCGTTTTATATCTTTATTTATGGGTATCGAACATGAAACACCAAAAACATTAGTGGTACTTGCTACTCATGGAGATGGGGAACCTCCTAAAACCCTCGATGCTCGTTATGTGATACGCGTTAATGACTCCTTTGATAATCCTGACAATTCTTCATTGAGCATTATAATGGGAGACACATTGGATCAATGTGAGTACTTTAGGGATTATCGCTTGTCTCAAAAGGGGAAACACTTACGGGATCAAATTACAACATTGAGTTGGTTTGCTAGGGATGCATGTTTGAAATGTGATTACACTTGTTGCTCTAAGATTGAGTGTCTTCACCTTCCCTTTCAATGTGAATTTAATGATAATAAAACCTTGATTTCTTATGCTAAAGGTATTTATGATTACAATGATGTGGAACGAATAGAACAATTTGTTGCTAATAAAGGTGCTTATGAAATTGCTTCTTTGATTGAAAAGTATGATGATGTTTCTTGCAAATCTGAAATTTTTGCCATACTTAAATATTCCTATGAGAATTATGAACACAATGCTGATATTATTGAACTTATTGAAAGAATGACCACTACCTTGAAGAGACTAGTATTTTGCAGGAATCTATGGAAGACGAAATTGCTAAAACTGTGAGCTCATTAGATGGAAAAGATGAGGAGGAGAGTGAAGAACAAATGGAGGAAGAGCAGATTAGCTACCCCTGCCCGCCTTATAATGAGAGTAACTCTTCAACTCATACATTATCCAGTTTCCCTTCATGCTTACCGAAGGATGAATGCTATGATAATTGCTATGATCACGTGGATTCTTTTGAAATATCCCTTTTTGATGAACTTGATGCTTGCTATACCTGTGGCCAAGATGCCAATATGAATTATGCTTATGCAGATGAACTTGATACCTTATGTGAAGAATAAAATTGTTGCTATTGCACCCACAATTGATAGTCCTACTATCTCTTTGAATTCTCACAACCACACTATATCAGAGAAGTTTGCTCTTATTGAGGATTATATTGATGGGTTGCGTTTTGCTACTGCACATGATAATTTTGATGAATACAATATGCATGTGCTTGCTGCTCCTACTTGCGATTATTATGAGAGAGGAACTACATCTCCACCTCTTTATGTTTCCAATACGATAAAATTGCAAGATAATGTTTATATATGCATTGGTTTTACTTGAATTGTTCTTTTACGACATGTCGATGCATAGGAAGAGAGTTAGACTTCCTAATTGCATGATATATATTGCTTTGTGCTCACTGCTAAATTACAAATCAGTGTTAATTAAAATTGTCTTTGATATACCTTGGGATCCATGTGGATCCATTACTTGAGTACTTTATGCCTAGGTGAATGGCTTTAAAGAAAGCGCTGCCAGGGAGACAACTCGGAAGTTTAAGAGAGTGATTTTATCCTGTTGAGTGCTTTTATAAAGTTTAAAAACAGAAAAATATATAGGGGAACCTAAAACTTCACCAAAAGAAAAGTGAAAGTGAGAGAGACGGACATCGTGAAAGTGGGGGAATTCCTTGAACTTGTTGATGCCCATGGAAACTTTGTGAATACTGAATCACAAAAACTTTTCAACAAAAATAAGTATCCCCTTGTACAAATCCATTGTATTATAAAAATAATGTGCCAAGATTTGCCTTTAGGATGATTAGATTGCTTGCTAGTATGTGCAGTGTAAAATCAGAAACTTTGGCTATAGTGCATGAATTTAAATTTTTCACTGGAATGTCGAAAGTTTCTGAAATTTTTACACTATATTTAAATAAAAAACTTTTATTTGGTACTATTTTTTCAGAATTTTGGAGTTACAAAAGTATGGTCAAAGTTCATATTACTACAGACTGTCCTGTTTAAGACAAATTCTGTTTTTGATGCATTGTTTTGCTTGTTTCGATGAAACTATCAATTTTATCAGTGGTATAAGCCATGGAGAAGTTATAATACAGCTGGGATGATGCAAATATAAAATATGAATGGTTTTGCAATAGTACTTAAAGTAGAAATTTGCTTTATTATACTAACGGATCTCACCAGTTTTCTGTTAAGTTTTGTGTGGATGAAGTGTTGAAAGATCGAGGAGGTCTCGATATGAGGAGAATGAGGAGATTCAAGAGTTCAAGCTTGGGGATTCCCAAGGCACCCAAAGTGAATATCAAAGGATACTCAAGCGTCTAAGCTTGGGATGCCCCGGAAGGCATCCCATCATTCTTCAACAAGTATCGGTATGTTTTCGTTTCCGTTTCCTTCATGTGATATGTGTAAATCTTGGAGCGTCTTTTTTGTTTAGTTTTCACTTTTCTTTTATGCGTCGTGCTTGTATGAGATAGTCCATGTTTGATTTATAGAATTCTCATTGAACTTCACTTATATCTTTTGGGTATGGCTTTATAGAATGCTTCATGTGGTTCACTTATATCATTTGAAGTTTGGATTGTCTATTTCTCTTCACATAGAAAACTTTTATTTGTAGAATCCTGTTTTGCTTCACTTATATTTATTAGAGCATGGTCTTTTGTATAAAAGAATTGAACTCTCTTGCTTCACTTATATCTATTTAGAGAGTCAACGGGAATTGGCCACTCACATGGTTAGTCATAAAATCCTACATAAAACTTATGGATAACTGAATATGATATGTTTGATTCCTTGCAATAGTTTTGCGATATATAGATGATAATATGGCTGAGGTACTAGTGGATGATCGTGTTTAGTAAGATATTCATGTTAAGGTTTGTGATTCCCGAAGCATGCATGTATAGTCTCCCCTTATGCCAGGAAGTTGGAGCACAATTTATCCATGATTGTTTATGTTTGTGTGAAGGTCAGGGGTGCGTGATGGTTAACTTCTATCAACATCCCCCTAGGAGCATGCATAGTAATACTTTGCTTCGAGGGCTAATAAACTTTTGCAATAAGTATGTGAGTTCTTTATGACTTATGTGAATCCATGGATTATATGCACTCTCACATTTCCGCAATTTGCTAGCCTCTAAGGTACCCTGCATTGCCCTTTCTCACCTTGAGAGTTGGTGAAAACTTCGCTGGTGCATCCAAACCCCGTGATATGATACGCTTTATCACACATATGCCTTATTATATCTTCCTCAAAACAGCCACCATATCTACCTATTATGGCATTTCCATAGCCATTCCGAGATATATTGCCATGCAACTTCTACCATGGGATTGTCAGATTACTTTACATGATGACTTGAGTATTGATTGTCAGATTGCTTTACATGATCGTAATATAGATAGCATGATGTTTCCATTGCTTGTCCATTTTTTGATATCTTTGCTATGCTAGATCATTGCACATCCTGGTACAATGCTACATGCATCATATAGAGTCATACTTTGTTCTACTATCGAGTTGTAAGTAAATAGAAGTGTGATGATCATCATCATTCATTATTAGAGCACGTCCCAGTGAGGAAAGGATGATGGAAACTATGATTCCCCACAAGTTGGGATGAGGCTCCGGACAAATATAAAAAACAAGAAAAAAGAAAGAAAAAAGAAAGAAAAAAGATGAGAGACAAAGAGAGAAGGGGCATGCTAACTCCGCACTTGTGCATCAAAGTAGCACCATGTGTTTCATATATGCAGTCTCCTATGTTGTCACTTTCATATACTAGTGGGAATTTCTCATTATAGAGTTAGATGCACACCCACTTAGTTTTAGTTTGAGCTGTCATACACTTATAGGTCTTAGTGCACCCGTTGCTTGGAAATCCCTACTCCTTGCATTAATATCAATTGCTGGGCATCTCCATAGCCCGTAGAGTAGCCGCTTCAATGTGAGACTACCTTTATTTTTGTCTTCTCTATATTAATATCTACCACTACATTCTTTTCCACCCATAGTGTTATATCCATGTCTTGCGCTCATGTATTGGGTGAGAGTTGAAAATGCTAAAGCACGTTAAAAAGTATGAACCAATTTCTTGGCTGACACTGGGGTAGTACGTGATTTATACTTTGTGTTCAGAAGACAGAGCACGATAAGGCTATACGATTTTGTTGGGATAGTGTTGTCTAGCCTTGATATTTCTAAAGACATGATTTTTTGTTGGGATGCCTGAGTATTAATGTCTTTATGTCAAATTATAGACTATTGCTTTGACCCACTCATGTCTTAATATTCATGACATGATTCAATATATGATCAAGATTATGCTAGTTAGCATTCCACATCAAAAATTATCTTTTTTATTATTTACCTACTCGAGGACGAGCAGTAATAATCTTGGGGATGCTGATACGTCTCCCTCGTATCTATAATTTTTGATTGTTTCATGCCAATATTATACAACTTTCACATATTTTGGCAACATTTTATATGATTTATTGGACTAACATATTGATCCAGTACCCAGTGTCAGCTCATGTTTGTTGCATGTTTTTTGTTTCGCATAATGTCCATATCAAATGAAGTCCAAACATGATAAAAATTTAGGGAGGATTATTTTGGAATATATGTGATTTTTGGGAGTTGGAATCAACAAAAAAGGAAGCCCACAACCCCCACAGTACACCAGGGCGCGCCCCAGGCCCAAACACACCCTGGTGGGTTGTGGTCACATCGTAAGGCGGTTGCTGCGCTATTTCAGGCGCAAGGAATCTTATATCTAGACAAAATCATGTTAAAATATTAGTGCAATTGGAGCTATGAATCTCAAGGAATATAAGAAATGGTTTTTGGCTAGAAAATAGGAACGCGAAACCGAAGAGAACAGAGAGGGAGATCGAATATCGGAGGGGATCCTACCCCTCAGCTGCCATGGAGGCCATGGACCACAGGGGGGACTCTCCTCCCATCTAGGGGGAGTCCAAGGTAGAAGAAGGAGGGGGATATCTCCCCTCTCTCTTGGTGGCGCTGGAACGCCAATGGAGCAATCATCATGACTACAATCTACACCAACAACTTTGTGGCCGTCAATACCAACTATCTCTCCCTCTATGTAGTGTTGTAACACCTCTCTTCCCCACTGTAATCTCTGCTTAAACATGGTTCTCAATGCCATATATCATTTCCCAATGATATGTGGCTAGCCTATGATGTTTGAGTAGATCCGTTTTGTCCTATGGGCTAATTGATGATCGTGGTTGGTAGTAGTTGTATGTCTTATTTTGGTGTTGTCCTACGGTGCCCTCTGTGTTGCAAAAACGTGAGGGATTCCCGTTGTAGGGTGTTGCATTATGTTCATGATTTGCTTATGGTGGGTAGCATGACTGATAGAAGCACAAACCCGAGTAGGTGGGTTGTTGCGTATGGGAGTAAAGAGGTATTGATACTTAATGCTATGGTTGGGTTTTTGTCGGTGTCAAAACCAGCAGATCTTGGGTAGGGGGTCCCGAATAGTGAGACTAGAATTGATGGTAACAGGAGACAAAGGGGACACAAATTTACCCAGGTTCGGGCCTCCTATGGAGGTATACTCTACGTCCTGCTTGGTTGTATTGATGGTATGGGGGGTTACAGTGTTGATCTACCTTGAGATCGAATAGCTAACCCTAGACGAGTTGTTCTGTCTCTACAACCTAAAACCCTCCGGCTTATATAGACGCCGAGGGTATTAGGGTTTACACATGGTCAGTAACACGTCGAAGAGATAAACATGACTATTCGCTACATCAAACTTGGAGCACAAGCCATACTTCTCGAAGCTTCCATCTTGGAGATAAGGTCTTCAATTAATCCGATGTTCGGTAAGTGGCCCATATAGTCCGGCCCATAGAAATAGGTCGTCCTCCCGAGGACCCCTTAATCCAGGACTCCCTCAGTAGCCCCCGAACTTGCCTCCAATGCCAAGGGTCTGAACTTCAATTGCTTCGCATGATCAGATTCTTCGGCTTGCGAATAGAGTAATTCCCGCCAAACTAAGTTCGGCCTCCAATGACAAGTAGCGTTCCAAATAGGGGCTCGTCCAAAAACTGTGAATAGGCCAGCCTTGAAGGCAAAACATCAAGGGCTAAAATGATGTATATTGGCAACCTCTTTGACGAAAGGTCACAGCCCACTACGACCTCTAGGCTAGTTACAAAAGCTCGATTCACAGTTCGAGGCCGTTTGAATCAACACGAGCTATCAATGTGATGATCATGCCCCGTTTTACACGTGATATGTTTAATCATGCACATGCAACAGCTTGGACATCTCAGGAAGCGAAGGGATTCACGGCGTAGCAAGGGGGGACCGAATCGAAAAGCCTCATAAAAGGGGAAGAAAACCCCAAAGCCTATTCACGCTCCCCATTCGCCTTCTCCGCCTTTGGTTCCTCTACGCCTCCGAAGCATAGATCTAGGTCTTCCGCCCCCACCTCCAAGCTCATCAATGGCGGGCTCTGGCTCCAACGGCCAGTGGGAGGCCTCCACAGTCACCAACCAGGACATCCTCGAGCTCAAGAAGGCTGGTTACCTTTCCGCCTACATCCCTCACCGTGCACCGAAGGAGGGACAAGTGATCCCCACTCCCCAGCCAGCGAAAGGGTGGTATTCATCCCCCACTTCATCAGGGGGTTGAGCTTTCCACTCCACCCCTTCGTCAGGGGGTTGATGTTTTTCTATGGCCTTGACTTCCACGACCTCCTGCCGAACTCTTTCATGCACATCTCAGTGTTCATCCTCGTCTACGAGGCTTTCCTGCGAGTCGAGCCACACTTTGGGCTGTGGCTCAAAGCGTTCTACGTCAAGCCGAAGTGCGTCAGAGGGAAGCACGTAGACTGCAGTAGAGCTGTCATCAGCAAGCCCACCCGCGTCATGTAGCCATCGGTCACCTTCATCGACACCATCAAGGTGTGGCAGAAGGGGTAGTTCTACATCACCGAACCATGAGAAGAAGGTCAGATTCCCCCGGCCAAATTCAGGTCCGGTCCCCCCACCAGACTATCTTCATGGTTCAAAAAGGGCCTGAGCTCGTGACCGAGTAAGGAGGTGAGCGACCTGCAAAAGCGCGTCAGCTCCAAAGTCGAGAAGGACATCACGCTGACCAACATGGTCCAGGTCATGCTCCGAAGACGCATCATCCCCTGCCAGCGCTGGGATACTCCCTTGTGGGCTCATCAACTCGGCGACGCACCCACGATCCTAAACCTCTTTCGTACTACGTGAGAGAATCTATGGAAGGCGTTCTTCAAGTCACAAAAGAGCTGGTCATCCAAAGAAGAAGACAAGGGTCCGCATGCCGCCAAGCCCGCCTCCAAGGTACGGTATTAAGTTTGCTTGGTCGGCTTTATTTTCCATACAGAGGACTTATAACACTATTTCCGATCACCCACTACAGTCATGGCTGAAGAAGGCTGTGAATATCAATAGTCCGGCACCTCACCTCCAAGACGGTAGGTTCGGGCTGTTAGCGGCGATGCTCGTGGTGAAGCCGTACAAGGCCCCCGCAAAGAAGGAGAAGAAGAAGAAACCAGGCCGGGGCGGCCTTCGCATCAGGGACCAGTCAGAGACTGTGTTCGGGGAGACAAATGCCTCCTCGAATCAAGAGGAGCATGAGGAGGAAGAGGAAGAGGAAGAGCAAGAGGAAGAGGAGTAGGTCAAAGTCAAGGGGAAAGGCAATTCCTCCTTGGAAGAAAGAGGGCGGTGTCATCGGACGCTCCAAAGGAGGTACCCCCTCCAGCCCAGAAGAGAGCGCATCGGGCGTAGGTGGTCCTGTCCGACGACAGCTCGGATTCAGACACTGAGTCTGACGACCTCGAGGTGGTTCCACGAAGGAACCTTAGGGTAAAGCCCCCCACTCGAAGGTTAGGATCCGAAGACCCCTTGTTCATCCTTTAATAGGTTGAGAGTTTATTAACACGCAAGTGCTTATCAATTTTGCAGCCCCCCGCGCGTCCTTCCCACCGATCAAATATCGAACGAGGAGATCCCGCCCGCCGAACTAGTGGAGAGCGGGAATGCCTCGCATCCCGCCACTCCAGGCGCCGTGAAGGACACTGCGGAGGTGTCATCCTAGCGTGCTCCTATGGAGCCGGGCATCGGCGATGGGGGGGGAGACATATTGATTGAGGCTAACACCTTGGTCATCAAAGACCGGGGGAGGTACCCCGCCCGGATAGTAAGGAGGCCGGACAAGCGGCCACTCAGTCCCCTCCGAGGGCATCTCCGAAGTGCACAATGCCTCCGGAGGTACTGGTTCAAACCCCGATTGGTGATCGGGTTATCTGATCACCACCGCTGCCACCGGCCAATGGGTGGCCGGTCATGGAGGAGGCTCTATCGACCACCTCCATCTCCGAAGAGCACCGCACCCTTATGGGTGCGGTGTTATAGGGCATTCAGTCCGTCGACAACGGACTGCAGGAGGCCTTTAAAGGTCTCCTAACAGGTTTTCAAGCAAGTCACATGATGGTCTTATTTGCTCGGTTTTTATTTATTTTTATTTTTATATACACGGCAGCCCCCGAGCCCTAGGTGAGTTTGAAAAAACTTACCTAGGGGTCAATCATGGATCCGATTCCGGACAAGATACATATTATGTGTCCGGAATGTTAGATTAGCCCCTTAATAAGGTCGAACATATGATCGGATTGACTATAGTTGGGACTATAGACCTCATGTAACATGTCAACTGTATGTGTAATGCAGGCTTTGTCATCGGTGGCGGCCATAAATGGCGCCGAGCTGGACGAACTGAATCGGAAGCTTAAACGCTCTGAGGATGAAGTTGATGCCCTCAACAGAAGATTTGACGAGGCACAAGGTAGGTCAAAACAAAATTCGAATACCTTTGCCAAAACACTGTGAATAGAGTTTTTCATAGTGTTAAATGCTTACACAGCCTCCACAAAAGAGGTGGAGAGGATCAAGGCCGAGCTTCAACAAGTGAACGACCAAGCGGCCGTCGAGAGGGAGACGACCAAAGAAGCGGCTACCAACCTTTCCGCTCTGCGAGCCACCAGCGACAAGCATGAAGCTCGTGTGATTGAGGTCCAGCAGGAGCTCAAGGATGCCAGCCAAAAGTGCGAGGCCCTTGAGCAGAAGGGCAAGGAGAGCGCGACCGAGTTGTCCACCCTAAAGACTGATCTTCAGAAGGAGCGGGTGGACAGGCAGTTCTATGAGGAGCAGGTCCGCCAAGCGAAGGACATAATGGGTGGTAAGCCCTACTTACTACTATGTGTCTTTAGGGATAGCAAATTCAAATTACTTACCCATGTGTGGCGTTCCTCAGGCACCTCCTCCGATCTCCAGAAGAGCGTGGCGGATGCCAATCAGCTGTTCGCCTCGAGGGAAGAAGGAGAAGAAGCTCGTCTATTCTGGGCACAATTCGGAGCCCCCGAGCGCTCTCCTCTTCTCGTGGAGCAGCTGATGCAGCTGATGGAGCTGCACCAGATGGCGGAGCCGGCCATGAAGGACCTCTGCATCCGCTTATGTCCTGGCGAGCCACTGCCAGGCAACTACTTTGGCCTGGTGCAGAAGTTAATTGCCGCTTCGCCCCGCTTCGACACCGTGAAGCACTCCTCCTGCATCGAGGGAGTCCGGATGGCCCTTGCCAAGGCCAAGGTGCACTGTCCGTCGCGGGATCCGATGAAGGTAGCCATTGCCCCGCCGCCTCCCGAGAAGCAGCATAGGTGCCCCGAGGTATACATCGCCAGAGTAATGGAAGGTGCTCAGGCGATAGCTTCTTAGTGTTCGGGCGATAATGTATTCGAATGAATTGTATTGCTCCGAAGACTTTTCAAAGTTTTGGTGTTATAAGTTGTTATGCTTTTATGTTTTTGCATTCCTTTATAACTCCTGTGTCTCCGTTTGAAACTGAAAGATGTGAGTCGTCGGCTTCAACCCCCATGTAGATACTACATGGGGTGTCTCTGCTAATGCACAATATTCCTTAGCCGAGAGATCGGAACCCGAAGGTGGTAGAGTGCGACAGACTAGGCAATCAGACTATAGTGTCTTATTTCTTTCACTTAGCCATAGGGGCGCGAAAAGGACTGCGGGGGGCTAAAGACTAGCCCCCGGAGTGTTGTGATGTTAGAATGAACCGCGGCTAAGGCCTGCATCACATGGTTTGCATGGAGAGCAAACCCTTTGTACTATGCGGAATATCCTCTCACGAGGATGTAATTATAACACTTCAAGCTCGGATTCACAGACCGGCTCTCGCATACTATGACGATCAGTTTTCGGCTTTCTCCCTTGAGATGCTTGCCTAGACTATCCAGAAACACAATCACAAGAGTTCTCCCTTTTCCCTTTTAGCCGAACGAGCGGAACGTAAAGGGGCAAGCACAGGAACCGGGCAACCAAACTATTGACCCAAGACATAGTTCGGAACTGATGCATATAAAGTGAACCCTAAGACACCAAACACATAATAAAATGTACGTAAGGCGATTTGTTTGTAAGCTCGAGACCCCGGTGTATTATCCAGTTGCGTCGTAAGATGTCGAACTGTGTCGCGAGAAGAGGGAGAAAAGGAAAATATGTGCCAAAGAGGACAATCCAGACAAACATGAAAATGCTATATTTTTTCTCAATAACTCTTATTACTCAGAGTGCCAAAGCAACTACTTATAGGTATGTGAAGAAAGAGATTACGGGGTGGTTGTACCAGGGGTCTTCGATTGGTGGCCTTACGTCCTCGATGTGCCCTGTTGCTAGTTTACTCCTGATATTTGGTTGTTCGGTGAACAGATCTTGCAAACAAGGTCTTGAAAAGTTGTCGAAATAAGCTTTACGCCCTTGCTGGGCCCTTCAATGGTCCCTGCATTGTGTCCGAAGATGCATTGAATGGTAGTAGTCCGATCCAGCCAGACTCCTACCTTTGTTTCCCCACTGCTGCCCATGGAATTTTGAGTGCAAAGTTGTGCCTTCTTGTCACATACTTTGCTGGTTCTAGGGCGTGCGATGGGGAGTGAGTCCCTATTTGAGGGGAGAGGAAGGCTCTCTGGAGTTCAGCCTGCAGCCGAGCTCGCTTTCGACCTTGCATGCCTTTATGGTGGATGCCGGAACTTGCCGATCATCTTTGTAACTAAATTAGACCGCCAGGACCAACGCATGTTCCTCAGTTCATAAAGATCGCTCCGTATTGTCGTTAACAGTGATGACCCCTTTGAAGCGAGGTATCTTGAGCTTGAGGTATGTGTAATGCGGGACGACATTGAAACGAGTGGACGCTGTCCGGCCAAGCAGGGCATGATAGCCGCTGCGGAAGGGCACAATGTAGAAGATCAAGTCTTCATAGCGAAAGTTATCGGGCGAGCCGAACACAACTTCCAAGGTAACAGAGCTCATGCATCGGGCTTCAACACCTGGAATCACCCCTTTAAAGGTAGTGTTACTTGTTTTAATTCGTGACGGATCTATGCCCATATTTTTCACCGTGCCTGAGTGAATCAGGTTAAGGCTACTTTCTCCGTCCATTAGTACTTTTGTGAGGTGATACCCATCGATAATGGGGTCCAGGACGAGTGCGGCCGAACCCCCACGACGGATACTAGTCGGGTGATCTGATATGCCGACCATGGGTTATACTTCGGGGCCACGGGCTCTACAACATTGACCTCTCGAAGGGCGTGCTTCCTCTCCTTCTTCGGTATATGGGTGGCGTATATCATATTTACTGTGCCGACGCTTGTTCTTATTGCGCTTGGGCTTCCCGTTGCCATCCCGAACATCGGAGGCTACGGGCTCTTCGAAGTTGTGGCTGCGTCTTGCTAACCAATTGTCTTCACCCGCACAAAAGAGAGTCATTAGGGAAGTAAGGGCAGCCATGGTCTGAGGTTTATCCTCCCCATGCTGGCGAGCCAGCCATTCGTCCCGAATATTATGCCGAAAAGAAGCTATTGCCTCGGCATCCGGGCAGTCGACAATTTGGTTCTTTTTGGTGAAGAACTGATTCTAGAATTGTCGCGCAGACTCTCCGGGCTTCTAAACGATGTTACTTAGGTTGGAGGAGTCCAGCGGCCGAACATAAGTTCCCTGGAAGTTAGAGCGGAATGCATCCTCTAGGTCTTCCCAGCATCCGATGGAGTTTTCGGGGAGGTTGTTTAGCCAGTGCCGAGATGGCCCCTTGAGTTTAAGGGGGAGGTATTTGATGGCATGGATATCATCTCCTCGAGCCTTGTGGATGTGGAGGAGGAAGTCCTCGATCCATACGGTTGGGTCAGTTGTCCCATCGTACTGTTCGATGTTCACGGGTTTAAACCCTTCCGGGAACTGATGTCGCATCATCTCATCTGTGAAACATAGAGGGTGCACGGTGCCTCGAACCCGAGCTATGTCACACGTGTAATCAGTGTTTGTTCTAGCTTGGTTATGTTCCCGATCTCTGTTATCTCTTCGTTCGAGCCATGGCCTGTACCCATCCCATCGATCAAGTGAGTATCCTTTGGATTCATAGATGGATCTTGTACGGCCTGCTCTGTGATCTAAGTCATCTCGCAGGTTGAGCCTGTCATTGGGCTCTAGTGTCTCCTTTCCCCATCTTCGGGGTATTGCCGGCCTATAACCGGCGTTGTCAGCCGTCCGATCAAGCCCGCGAGGAGGGCGGTCTGGCTTGTCGTATGTAGTATGTTTCGGATACAGAGTATTAGTGCACTCGTCGTCAAATTGCGGCATTAGCCTTCTTCGTGGATAGCTCTTGGTCTGGTCTGATTAACCGGTACCATGTGCTTCCTCAGCTGAGAGGACTCTTGTCCATCGATCATTGAGGTCATCCTGTTTGGCTTTAAGCTGTCGTTCCTTAGTTTTCAGACTGCGAGCTGTCACTATGAGTTGTTGTCTGAACAGTTCCTGATCTTCAAGGTTATCAGGGATGTCCAAGTCATCGGCTTCCGGGATATCCTCCTCCTCAATGGGGGGGGAGGAAGTTATCGTCCTCAGAATAGTTGAAGTCGTCGGGGTTGTTCTGGTCCTCAGGCCTTTCCTGACCCTTTAACGGGTGTTCGGGGACATTAGGGTCTCCGCGGTCCTCGGGGCTAACTCCATCCCTGGTGCCGATAATAGCTTTCCTTCCCTTTTTGCCTTTGGACCACTTATGTGGTTTCATGCGTCTTGACAGTGTGTCGCCCGACTTGTCGCTACCATTATTAGGCATTTTGTCGCCATTAGGAGTGTCCACCATGTAGACGTCAAATGTAGAAGTGGCAGCCCATTGCCCGGTATCAACTGCGATGGGGGCGCATTCCTCTTCATCCATTTATTCTGCCTCATCGGAGGCGTAGTCTAGGATGTCGCTTAAATCTTCGACCGTTTCTATCAAGTGGGTGTTGGGTGGGACAAAAAAATCATCTCGACCCATACTGTAGCCGATCCGAACAGAGATCGGGGATGAATTTTCGGAAATTTCCATCGACGATATCCGGTCTAGAGTTTCATCGAACACCAAGGGCTTGCTCGGGTCACACTGTTCGAACTCATCGGGGTTGACCCCCGATGCGTCAGAACAAGGACGATGTTCGGCAAGAACGAGTGTCCGTCCTTCCGACATTATGTCTGGATCCAGACCAGGAGCGGGAACACCACCGTGGATAACCCCATTGGCATGACCGAACAAAGGACTCTAGGTTAAAGCCTTAGAGTATTCGGGCGCAGCAAGTGGCGCCGCAAGCCCGGTTAATGACAAGTCGCCCCGAGAATCCACGAAGAACTCTAGGTTCCCAAATCGAACCTGTTGATCAGGGGAGAAACTCTCGACACAGCCTAGATGGCCAGTCGGGTTGGCGTGCAGCATAACACTACCGAAGGAGAAGATCTGTATGGGGACAAAAGTGTCCATGTTGCGGACCTCTTCGTTGATGACAAGGCTAGACATCGATCCCTTGAGTGCTCATTGAGGGCCTCTCAATGAAAGCACCAATGCCGGTTTCAGAACCGGCGGATCTCGGGTAGGGGGTCCCGAACTATGAGACTAGAATCGATGGTAACAAGGGACGAAGGGGACTCAGATTTACCCATGTACGGGCCTTCCAATGGAGGTAATACCCTACGTCCTACTTGGTTGTATTGGTGGTATGGGGGGTTACAGAGTGGATCTACCTCGAGATCGAATAGCTAACCCTAGATGAGTTTTTCTGTCTCTACAACATAAAACCCTCCGGCTTATATAGATGCTGAGGGTATTAGGGTTTACACATGGTCCGTAACACGTCGAAGAGATAAACATGCCTATTCGCTACATCAAATGTGGGGCACAAGCCGTACTTCCCGAAGCTTCCATCTTGGAGATAAGGACTTCAATTAATCCGGTTTCCGGTAAGTGGCCCATATAGTCCAGCCCATAGAAATAGGTCAGCCTCCCGAGGACCCCTTAATCTAGGACTCCCTCAGTTTTACATTAATGATCTTTGTTAGTTGTGAATGCTTGCTATAGTTACAATCATAAGTGCATATGATACAAGTACAGAAAGTATGTTAGCTCATACCTCTCCCTCATATAAAATTGCAATAATGATTACCGGTCTAGCTATCAATTGCCCATGGACAAATAATCGTCTTGGTTGAAAAACGCTTTCTACTAAACTGTTGACTTTTATTATCTTGCAATTTACTCATAGTTCTATTCCTGCAAAGTAATTCTTGTTTTATTCATGCAAACTATACTACCACCTACAAAATAGTTTCATACTTGTTCTAGGTAAACCAAATTTTAAAGTGTGCATAGTGTTTTATCCGTGGTCGATAGAACTTGAGGGAATATTTGTTCTACCTTTAGCTCCACATTGAGTTCAACACTTCTATTTATCGAAAAGGCTACAAATGATCCCCTACACTGGTGGGTTATCAGGGTGCAGGAAATACACAATAACATTGCGAGTAGTCTCACTAAACACCAAGTTATAGAAAATGTGGTGGGGAGGCTCAAGGTTATCAATGAAGTGGCGAGCTATCATATCCTAGTGATCTAGATAAACTGTAGGCTAGAAGTAATCATTGTGGCATGTGTCAACGTTAAAATATTTCAGCAAGGGAGTCGCATAAATACCACCACGAATTTTATCCCTAGTCATGTTAGTGTGCAAGTGGCATGCAATGATAGGTACTAAGAAATACGTGTTCTCATTACAAAGTGCATGGCGTAAAATGGCGAGGTAGGGGGCACTAAGCGTTCCACCTTCCTCCCTAGCAGTCAAACGTTTCCCTATGAATAAAGCAAAGTAGTGCACGGTAGGAAAATGTAAGCTAGTAGTTCTCGCTCTTGACACACCCCTATGTTCTCCCGCGGTTAAAGTGTGGAGGAGGTCCTAAAAACCCCTCGGTTGCGATTATCTTAATTCCACCCTAGAGGGAATCAAACATATTTGACATAATTCACTAAACAAGATCTCATAATGTCAGCATATAAATCAAAGCGTACCATGGGTGCATCGAGCCTATGCATGAAATAGAAATTTTGCAGAAAGGAATTTGTAAGGATGTGCTATTGGTCACACTCATCTAAGAGGAAGTTAGCCAAACTAGCATTTCCAACAAATTGCATGAACTCTTGGTGAAACCTGACTTCTGTCATGAAGGCATTGTGTGGCCACTCGCACGGTTGAACCTTCGTCCTCTACGAGATGTTGAGGTCATGGTCCTGGACATCCCCAGCAATTCCCTTGTGGCTCTGGCTTGAAGAACCTCTCCAAAATAAGTTAATTTCACTAAGAACAATTTTCTAAAAAATTTGGACTAGAAAATCATGTCAACAAAACTACTTGGAACTACTTGCAACTACTCTATGGATACCTAGAGGTCATATCAAGCATTCAAACTACTTGGAACTCAAAGAATTCAACATGCAAGCTCATTTTTAGTAGAACCAAGTGCATCAAAGTATGCAAAATATAATCCAGTAAAGTAAAAACAAATTGGAGAAATGGAGGAGTCTCATACCAAGGAGCAATCCCTCAAAAAAATTTCATAGACGAAGCTCCGAGTAAAGAGATCGATAATCTTAGGTTTGGGAGCAAGAACAAGAGAGAGAGAGAGAGAGCAACGAGGATTTTGTTCTAGAGCTAAGAGATGATGTGGGCTGAAGTACTAAGTGAGTGGGTCCTTGTGGGTCCCAGAAGGCATCTTGGCATGCCTAGGGGTCGGCGCGCCCTGTTGCCATGTGAGCAGCAGATGCACCCCCTTGGGGTGTGTTCAGGTCCCGAAATTTTTAAATATTATATAAAATAATGTTAGAATCTTATGACATTCTGAGCACTTCTATTTTTGGGTCATTTTTATTGCACAGTTTATTCGGAAAAAAGGATAATCATGGCATCATACTTTATTAAACTATAAATAACAGAGAGCAACTAAGGTTATAGAAAGTTGTGCTTACTAAATTTATCGATCACATGCTTCTAAAAAGAATCTGTTAATAAGGTTGATCAAGTCTTATTAACGAGCCAATTTCAATTGACATGAAGCCAATTTTTTTTCATTTGACACTAGGTTACCTCAAAGGGAATATTCATTTCATCAACAATAAGAATAACATATTTCTTCTTGATAGCAGCGATAAGAAATTTGAACTCTCCAAAATTGATTGTTGCTACTTGCTCAATAGAATTGATATTATTCACCACAAATCATTTCTTTGGAAAGTATACCGTATGTTGATTTCCATTAACATGAAA
This sequence comes from Hordeum marinum, assembly GCA_022496015.1. Classification (NCBI taxonomy): domain Eukaryota; kingdom Viridiplantae; phylum Streptophyta; class Magnoliopsida; order Poales; family Poaceae; genus Hordeum; species Hordeum marinum. Next base: position 391,019,267 of record CM039675.1, on the reverse strand, counting down.
AGCGACATTGCTTTTGTTGCAATCAATAACAACCACTTTAGTATTCAAAAAGGGTCTACCAAGGATAATTGACATGTTGTTGTCCTCGGGCATATCAAGAATAAGAAAGTCTGTCAAAATAGTAGCATTTGCAACTACAACTAGGACATCCTCACATATCCCAATAGGTAAGGTAGTAGATTTATTAGCCATTCGCAAAGATATTTTGGTAGGTGTGAGCGTATCCAAATCAAGTCTTTTATATAGAGAGAAAGGCATAACACTAACACCGGCTCCTAAATCACAAAGAGCACTTTTAACATAACTTCGTTTAATGGAGCAAGGTATAGTAGGTATCTCGGGGTCTCCCAGTTTCTTAGGTGCTCCACCCTCAAAAGAGTAATTAGGAAGGATGGTGTAAATCTCAGTTTCTGGTATCTTTCTTTTATTAGTGACAATACCTTTCATATTTTTGATAAGGAGGCATCTTCAGAATATTAGTCAAACATGTTAGCAAAAAGACTGGCCTAAGCATTTCAACAACACACTCAAAATCATCCTAGTCCTTATTTTTAGAAGGCTTACGAGGGAATGGCATGTGTTTTTGAACCCGCGGCTCTCTTTCTTTCCCATGTTTTCTAGTAATGAAATCGTTGTTATCATAACGTCTATTCTTAGGAGATGGCTTATCAAGATCAGCTGTGGCTTCTATTTCTACATCATTATCAGGTTCTTGATCATTATCTGGTTGAGCATCGACATCAACATCAACATTTTCATTATCACTAGGTGCATGTTCACTACCAGATTGTGTCTCAACATCGGAAATAGAAGCATCACTACGATTCTCAAAAGGTTTTTGTACCATAGGTTCACTAGAATTATGGAAAGAGCTGTCATTTCTCTTTTTCTTTTTCCTCTTAGATGGACCAAGTGTATCATTATTAATGTTCTGATAATCCTTCTCAATCCTTTCAGGATGTCCTTCAGGATAACCGGGTTCTTATGGCATTCTACCCCCTCTAGTTACAAATCTAATAGCATGATCATTCAATGTATTATTCATTTTAGTAAGAAAATCATTTTGTGATTTAGCAACTTGTTCCAACTGAGTATGAACCATGGATGAGTGTTTAGCTAGACCTGTCATATCATTAGCAATTCTGCAGATCAAGTCACTCAAGTGATCAATCATAATGACATTTTAATTAGTTGATCCTTAACATACATATTCAAATGTTCTTGCTTAGCAATGTAATTATCAAATTCATCCATGCATTGACTGGCAGTTTTATTTTAAGGTATATCACTTTCATCGAATCTACAAAGAGAATTTACCTCTACTACCTGTGTAGGGGCATCAAGTCCATGTATTTCTCCAATAGGTGGTAGATTGTTAACATCTTCAATTTTAATACCTTTCTCTTTCATATATTTATTGTCATCTTGCATGTCTTCTAGACCGAGGAATATAATACCTATGTTCTTTATAATTGGTTTGGGAGGTGGTTCAGGAAGCGTCCAATCATTAGCATTCTTCAAAATGTTATTCAATAGTTCTTCAGCTTGCACAATAGTTCTTTCCCTGAAAACACAACCAACACAACTATACAGGTAGTCCCTAGAAGCATCGGTGAGTCCATTATAAAATATATCAAGTATTTCATCTTTCTTAAGAGGATGATTATGCAAAGCTTTAAGTAACTAGAGAAGCATCCCCCAATCTTGAGGGAGATTCTCTTCTTCAATTTGCACGAAGTTAAATATTTCATGTACAATAGCTTGTTTCTTATGATCAGGAAAATATTTTTTAGAGAAGTAATATATCATATCCCGGGGGCTACACACACATCCAGGAGAAACAGAAAGGAACCACTTCTTACCATCACCCTTTAGTGAGAAAGGAAAAAAAACTTAAGGATATATTAGTGGCAAAAAATTTCCTCATTAGCAAACACGGTGGCAGCATCATTTTATTTGGTAAGGTGTGCCAAAACAGTTTCTGATTCATTACCATGAAAATGATCAAGTTCTACTAAAGTACTTAACTGAGTCTCAACAAACAATTCATAATCCTTATCAGTACCAAATATAGGAGAAGTAGCAAATTTCGGATCATATTTCATTCCCTCCTTCACAACTTTTTCTTTTACATTACTCAACAGTTTTTGAAGATCATCTCTATCATTACAAGAAAGAAAGTCTCTAGCTATCTGCCCATCCATAAGGTATGAGACCTTTGATAAGTTCTATGCTTGCAAAATGGAGGAGAACGGCTCTATCAGTGAACATATACTCAGAATGTCTGGGTATTCGACTCGTCTGGCGGAGTTAGGGATGCCTCTTCCGCCAGAGGCGATCACTGACAGAGTTCTTCAATCACTACCACCTAGCTACAAGAGTTTCGTGCTGAACTATAACATGCACGGGATGAACAGTCAGTCGTCGAGCTGTTTGTGATGCTGACAGTCACCGAGTCTAAAATCCAGAACGAACATCAAGTGTTGATGGTCAATAAAACCACTAGTTTCAAGAAGAATGGCAAGGGAAAGATGGGTAACTCCAAGAAGGGTGGCAAAGCAGTTGCTCCTCCCGTGAAGAAACCCAAGGCTAGACCCAAGCCAGAAACTGAGTGGTTTCATTGCAAGGGAACTGGTCACTGGAATCAGAACTGCCCCAAGTATCTGGCTGACAAGAAGGCGGCCAACAACAAACAAGGTATATATGATATACATGTTATTGATGTGTACCTTACTAGCTCTCGTTGTAGTGCCTGGGTATTTGATACCGGTTCGGTTGCTAACATTTGCAACTCAAAACAGGAACAACGGAATAGAAGAAGGCTGGCGAAGGACGAAGTGACAATGTGCATGGGAAATGGTTCGAAGGTTGATGTGATCGCCATCGGCACACTCTCTCTTCGATTACCATCAGGATTAGTGATGAACCTGAATAACTGTTATTTAGTGCCTCTGTTAAGCATGAACATTATAACTGGATCTTGTTTATTGCGAGACGGTTACTCATTTAAGTCAGAGAATAATGGTTGTTCTATTTATATGAGTAATATATTTTATGGTCATGCACCCAATGTGAGGGGTTTATTGATATTGAATCTTGATAGTGATGATACACATGTTCATAACATTGATTCCAAAAGATGTAGAGTTGATAATGGTAGTACCACTTTTTTGTGGCACTTCCATTTGGGTCATATTGGTGTAAAACGCATGAGGAAGCTCCATCCTGATGGACATCTGGAGTCACTTGATTTTGAATCACTCGACACATGTGAACGATGACTCAGTAGTGTCTTTGCAAATTATGTTTTAGCTCACGCTATAGCTCCCTTGAATTTTTATATGTTCCTAGAGAAATAGAGTTGAAAGATGATGTTAGCAATATTGCGGACTGGGTCCGTGATCTGAGGATTGTCCTCACTGCTGCACACAAGGCTTATGTCCTTAGTGCACCGCTCGGTGCACCACCCCCTCTAGTGTCATCTGTAGATGTTGTGAACATCTGATAGGCACGTTCCGATGACTACTTGATAGTTATGTGTGTCATGCATTACGGCTTCGAATTGAGGCTCCAAAATGTTTTGAATGTCACGGAACATATGAGATGTTCTAAGAGCTGAAATTGGGATCTCAAGCTCATGCCCGTGTTGTGAGATATGAGATCTCCAAAAAGATTCTTTGCCTGCAAGATGAAGTTGAATAGCTTAATCATTGAGCATGTGCTCAGATTGTCTAGGTGCTACAATCGCTTGAATCGAGTGGGAGTTGCTCTTCCTGGTAAGATAGTGATTGATATAGTTCTCCAAGTCATTGTCACTAAGCTACTAGAACTTGGTGATGAACTATAAAATGCCAGGGATGGAAATAATGATCCCGGAGATGTTCACGATGTTTGAAACCGCGAAGGTAGAAATCAGAAAGGAGCATCAAGTGTTGATGGTTAGTAAAACCACTAGTTTCGAGAAGGGCAAGGGCAAGAAGGGAAACTTCATGCATGGCAGGTCAGTGCTGCTCTAGTGAAGCAACCCAAAGCTGAACCCAAACCCATGACTAAGTGCTTCTATTATGAGGAGAGCGGTTGCCGAAGCGGAACAACCCTAGATACTTGGTAGATAAGAAGGCTGGTAGCGTCGACAGAAGTATATTTGATATACGTGTTATTGATGTGTGTACCGTGCTAGTACTCGAAGTAGCACCTGGGTATTGGATACCGATTCGGTTACTAAATGTTAGTAACTCGAAATAAAAGCTACGGAATAAACGGAGAACTAGCTAAGGGTGAGGTGACGATGTGTGTTGGAAATGTTTCCATGGTTGATGTGATCGACATCGCACGCTCTCTCTACCTTCGGGATTAGTGACGAACCTAAATAAATGTTATTTGGTGTTTTGCATTGAGCATGAACGTGATTAGATCATGTTTATTGCAATGCGGTTATTCATTTAAGTTAGAGAATAATTGTTATTCTATTTACATGAATAATATCTTCAATGGTCATGCACCCAGTGAGAATGGTTTGTTGAATCTTGCTCATAGTAATACACATGTTCATAACATTGATGCCAAAAGATACAAAGTTAATAATGATAGTACCACATACTTGTGGCATTGTCGCTAAATGTCATATTGGTATAAAGCGCATGAAGAAACTCCATGTTGATGGATCTTTGGACTCATTCGAATTCGAATTGGTTGAGACATGCGAAGCATGCCTCTTGGGCAAGATGACTAAGGACCCCGTTTTCCAGATTGACGGAGCGGGCAAGTGATTTATTGGAAATGATACATGTTGATGTATGCAATCCAATGAGTCTTGTAGCGTGCGGTGGATATTGTTATTTTCTTACCTTCACTGATGACTTGAGTAGATATAGTGTATGTTTACTTAATGAAACACAAGTATGAATTGTTTGAAAAGTTCAAGCAAATTCGGAGTGAAGTTTAAGATCATCGTGACAAGAAGATAAAAATGGCTGCGATATGATCGTGGAGGTGAATATCTGAGTTACGAGTTTGGCATACAACTTTAGACAATGTGAAAGTCGTTTCACAACTCACGCACCTGGAACATCATAGTGTGATGGTGTGTCCGAACGTCATAGTCGTGCTCTATTGGATATGGTGCGGGCTATGATGTCTCTTATCGTTTTGCTACTATAGTTTTGGGGTTATGCATTGGAGACAACTACATTCACTTTAAATACGGCACCATCTAAATCTGTTGAGATGACACCGTGTGAATTATGGTCTGATAGGAACCTAAGCTGTCATTTCTTAATGTTTGGGGCTGCAACGCTTGTGAGGAAAAATGTTTTCACCTAATGAGCTCGAACCCAAAGCGAATAAATGCATCTTCATAGATTACCCTCAGAACAGTTGTGTGAACCTTCTATCTTAGATCCAAGCATAAAGTGTTTGTTGCTAAAACGGGTCCTTTCCCGAGAAGTTTCTCTCTAAAGAATTGAGTGAGAGGAAGATAGAACTTGATGAGGTTGTTGAACCTTTGTTTCAACCAGAGAGTAGCGTAGCGCAGAAAGATGTTTCTGTGGAACCTATGTCAGTTGAAGAGGAAGTAAATGATGATGATCATGAAGATCGTAGGTCGACAAGGATGCATATTGCTCCTGAGTGGTATGACAACCCTGTCTTGGAGGTCATGTTGTTGGACAACGATGAAACTACGAGATATGAAGAAGCGATGATGGGCCCGGATTTCGACAAATGGTTAGAGGCCATGAAATCTGAGAAAGGATCCATGTATAAAAACCGAGTATAGACTTTGGTAGACTTGCTCATGATACGACAGGTCGTCGAGTACAAATGGACCTTTGAGACGAAGACACACGCTGATGGTAAATGTCACCATTTATAAAGCTCGACTTGTCACAATGAAGTTTCCGACAAGTTGAAAGAGTTGACTGCGATGAGACTTTCTCACTCGTAGCGATGCTAAAGTCTGTTGGAATTATGTTAATAGTTGTTGCATTTTTTCAATTATGTAATCTGGCAGATGGATGACAAAACATTTTTTTCCTTAACAGTTTACTTGAGGAAAAGTTGTATGTGATACAACCAAAAGGTTTTGTCAGTCCTAAGGATGCTAAAAGGTGTGCGAGCTCCAGCAATCCTTCTAAGGGATGGAGCAAGCATCTCAGAGTAAGAATATACGCTTTGATGAGGTGATCAAAGTTTTTTGAGTTCATTCAAAGTTTATGAGAAACTTGTATTTATAATAAAGTGAGTGTGAGAACTATAGAGTTTTTGATAAGCATATGTGGAAGACATATTGTTGATCGAAAATGATGTAGAATCTTTGGAAAGCCTAAAGGGTTGTTTGAAAAGAGTTTTTCAAAGGAAGACCTCGATAAAGCTACTTAATTGTTGGGCATCGCGATCTATAGAGATAGATCAAGACGTCCGATAAGACTTTCAATGAGTACATACCTTGACAAGATTTTGAAATAATTCAAAATGGATCAGTTAAAGAAAGAGTTCTTGCCTGATTTGTAAGGTGTGAAGTTGAGTGAGACTCAACGCTCGACCACAGCAGAAGAAAGAGAAAGGACGAACGTCGTCCCCTATGTCTTGGCCATAGGCTCTATATATAATGACATGCTATGAACCGCACCTGTGTGTGCACTGCCATGAGTCTGACTAGGGGTACAAGAGTGATCTAGGATTGGATCACTCGACAGCGGTCAAGATTATCCTTAATAACTAAAGGACTAAGAAAATGTTTCTCGATTATGGAGGTGATGAAGAGTTCATCGTAAAGAGTTATGTCGATCTAAGCTTTAACACTGATCCGGATGGCTCTTAGTAGCAATCCGGATACGTATAGTGGAGCAGCCATTTGGAATAGTTCCAAGTGGAGTGCGGTAGAGTATTTATAGTATGACATAGAGATTTGCAAAGTACACACGGATCTGAATGTCGCAGACCCATTGACTAAAAGATCTTTCTCTCACATGCAAAGCATGATCAAGCCCCAGAACTCATTGGGTGTTAGGCTCATAACAATGCGAATCACATGGTGATGTGAACTAGATTATTGAATCTAGTGCAAGTGGGAGAATGTTGGAAATATGCCCTAGAGGCAATAATAAATTGGTTATTATCATATTTCCTTGTTCATGATAATCGTTTATTATCCATGCTATAATTGTATTGATCGGAAACTCAGATACATGTGTGGATACATAGACAACACCATGTACCTAGTATGCCTCTAATAGACTAGCTCGTTCATCAAAGATGGCTATGGTTTCCTAGTCATGGACATGAGATGTCATTTGATAATGGGATCACGTCATTAGGAGAATGAAGTGATGGACAAGACCCAAACTACAAACGTAGCATATGATCGTGTCAGTTTATTGCTACTGTTTTCTGCATGTCAAGTATTTGTTCCTATGACCATGAGATCATGCAACTCACTGACACCGGAGGAGTACCTTGTGTGTATCAAACGTCACAACATAACTAGGTGACTATAAAGGTTCTCTACAGGTATCTCCGAGGGTGTCAGTTGGGTTGGCATGGATCAAGACTGGGATTTCTTATTCTGTGTGACGGAGAGGTATCTGAGGGCCCACTCGGCAATACAACATCACAATAAGCCTTGCAAGCAATGTGACTAAGTGTTAGTCACGGGATCTTGTATTACGGAACAAGTAAAGAGACTTGCCGGTAACGAGGTTGAACTAGGTATGGAGATACCGACGATCGAATCTCGGGCAAGTAACATTCCGAAGAACAAAGGGAACATCATACGGGATTAACTGAATCCTTGACATAGAGGTTCGACCGATAAAGATCTTCGTAGAATCTGTAGGAACCAATATGGGCATCTAGGTCCCACTATTGGTTACTGACCGTAGAGGTCTCTCGGTCATGTCTACATAGTTCTCGAAACCCGCAGGGTCTGCAGACTTAAGGTTTGGTGACGTTTCGGTAGTATAGAGTTATGTGACGTCAAGAGGAGCTCCAGAATGGTCTGGAGCTAAATATTGGTATATAGGAAGTCCTGTTTTGGTCACCGGAAAAGTTTTGGGCTCATCGGTAGTGTACCGGGAGTGCAGGTAGTGTACCGGGGGACCATCGGGAGGGGTATTTCGACCCAAGAGGCTACATGGGCTGTGGGAGGAGGTAAACCAGCCCTTGGTTGGCTGGCCGAAGCCTCCTCTAAGGGTCCATGCATCTGGAGTGGTTTGAGAAGGAAAAAAATCCAAAGGTGGAGAGGTCGAAAGAGTTTCCAAGTGGAAAGGAGGAATCCTACTCCTAATAGGATTGGAGTAGGACTCCTCCACCTCCAATTTCAACCAAACTTTGAGGGCTTGAGGCTGCCTCCTCCCCTCCCTCCCTCCTATATATACTAGAGGATTTAGAGGAAAAAGATAACCCTAATTGCCATGTGCTGCCCTCTTCTTCCTCTAGATCGGTTTTGAGTGGTGCTTAGGCGAAGCCCTGCTGGAATAACTCGACCACCATCGCCGCAACGCTGTTGCGCTGCCGGAGAACTCATCTACCTCTCCGGTCCCTCTTGCTGGATCAAGAAGGCGGAGATCGTCATCGAGCTGTATGTCTGCTGAACGCGAAGGTGCCGTCTGTTCGGCGCTAGATCGAAGGACCATGATCAAGATCGCGAGACGGATCATGATGAGATCGCGGGAAGGATCGTGATGAGTTCATGGGACGGATCGTGATTGGATCGCAGGACGGATCATGATGAGATCGCGGGATGCTTGGCGATTTGGAACGCGAAGACGTTCGACTACACCAACCATGTTTCTTAACGCTTCCCGCTTAGCGATCTACAAGGGTATGTAGATCCACTCTCCCTCTCGTAGATGCTCATCACCATGGATAGATCCTGCGTGTGCGTAGGAATTTTTTTTGTTTCCCATGCAACGTTTCCCAACAGTAACTTTGTGGACTAGGCCCGTAATCTGAGGATTGTCCTCACGGCTTCCGAGAAGGCATATGTCCTTGATGCACCCCTTGGTAACCAACCCGCAGACTTGTCATCCGAAGACGTTAAGAATGCTTGGGAGGCACGTTCTGGAGATTACACAATAGTTCAGTGTGCAATATGTTATGGCTTAGAACCGGGACTTCAAAGACGTTTTGAACGTCATGGAGGATATGAGATGTTCCAGGAGTTGGAGTTTATCTTTAAGAAGAATGCCCGGATCGAGAGATATGAGACCTCCGATAAGTTCTATGCCTGCAAAATGGAGGAGAATGGGTCTATCAGTGAGCATATATATAGAATGTCTGGGTATTCGACTCGTCTGGTGGAGTTAGGGATGCCTCTTCCGCCATAGGCGATCACTGATAGAGTTCTTCAATCACTACCACCTAGCTACAAGAGCTTCATGCTGAACTATAACATTCACGGGATGAACAAGTCAGACGCCGAGCTGTTTGTGATGCTGAAAGTCGCTGAGTCTGAAATCCAGAAAGAACATCAAGTGTTGATTGTAAATAAAACGACTAGTTTCAAGAAGAATGGCAAGGACAAGAAGGGTAACTCCAAGAAGGGTGGCAAAGCAGTTGCTCCTCCCGTGAAGAAACTCAAGGCTGGACCCAAGCCAGAAACTGAGTGCTTTAATTGCAAGGGAACTGGTCACTAGAAGCGGAACTGCCCCAAGTATCTAGTTGACAAGAAGGCGGTCAACAACAAACAAGGTATATATGATATACATGTTATTGATGTGTACCTTACTAGCTCTCATTGTAGTGCCTGGGTATTTGATACCGGTTCGGTTGCTCACATTTGCAACTCAAAATAGGAACTACGGAATAGACGAAGGCTGGCAAAGGACAAAGTGATGATGTGCGTGGGAAATGGTTCCAAGGTTGATGTGATCGCCGTCAGCATGCTCTCTCTTCGATTACCATCGGGATTAGTGATGAACCTGAATAATTGTTATTTAGTGCCTACGTTAAGCAAGAACATTATATCTGGATCTTGTTTATTGCGAGGTGGTTACTCATTTAAGTCAGAGAATAATGGTTGTTCTATTTATATGAGTAATATCTTTTATGGTCATGCACCCAATGTGAGGGGTTTATTCATATTGAATCTTGATAGTGATTATACACATGTTCATAACATTGATGCCAAAAGATATAGAGTTGATAATGATAGTACCACTTTCTTGTGGGACTGCCGTTTGGGTCATATTGGTGCAAAACGCATGAGGAAGCTCCACGCTGATGGACTTTTGGAGTCACTTGATTTTGAATCACTTGACACATGTGAACCATGCCTCATGGGCAAGATGACTAAAACGCCGTTCTCTGGAACAATGGAATGGGCAAGTGACTTGTTGGAAATCATACATACTGATGTGTGTGGTCCAATGAATAGCACGCATTGGATATCGTTATTTTCTCACCTTCACTGATGACTTAAGTAGATATGGGTATATTTACTTAATGAAACACAAGTGTGAAATGTTTGAAAAGTGCAAGCAATTTCAGAGTGAAGTTGAGAATCATCGTAACAAGAAGATTAAGTTCCTACGATCTGCTCGAGGAGGTGAATATTTGAGCTATGAGTTTGGCAGTCACTTAAGACAGTGTGGAATTGTCTCACATTTGACACCGCTTGGAACACCACATCGTAATGGTGTGTTCGAACGTCGTAATCGAACCTTATTAGATATGGCGCGTTCTATGATGTCTCTTGCCAATTTGCCACTATCGTTTTGGGTTATGCATTAGAGACAACTGCATTCACTTTAAATAGGGCACCATCAAAATTCGATGAGATGACGCCATATGAACTGTGGTTTGCAAGAGGCCAAAGTTGTCGTTTCTTAAATTTGGGGATGTGATGCTTATGTCAAAAAGCTTCAGCCTGAAAAGCTAGAACCCAAAGCGGAGAAATGCGTCTTCATAGGATACCCAAAAGGGACAGTTGGGTATACCTTCCATCTCAGATCCGAAGGGAAAGTGTTTGTCGCTAATAACGGAATATTTCTTGAGAAAGAGTTTCTCTTGAAAGAATTGAGTGGGAGGAAAATAGAGCTTGATAAGGTTATTGAACCTTTACTTCAACTAGAGAGTAGCGCAGCGCAGAAAGATGTTTCTATGGAGCCCACAACGGTTGAAGAGGAATTTAATGATGATGATCATGAAGCTTCAGATCAAGTTACTATTGAACCTCGTAGGCCGACAAGCGCGTACTACTCCTGAGTGGTATGGCAACCCTGTCTTGGAGGTTATGTTGTTGGACAACAATGAACCTACGAGCTATGAAGGAGCGATGATGGGCCCGGATTCTGAGAAATGGTTAGAGGCCATGAAATCCGAGGTGGGATCCCTGCATGGAAACAAAGTTTGGACTTTGGAAGTATTACCTGAAGGGCGATAGGCCATTCAGAATAATTGAATCTTTAAGAAGAAGATGGACGCGGACGGTAATATCACTGTCTATAAAGCCCGACTTCTGGCAAAGGGTTTTTCACAAGTTCAAGGAGTGGACTACGATGAGACCTTCTCACCCGTAGCGATGCTTAAGTCCGTCAGAATCATGTTAGCAATAGATGCATATTTGGATTATGAAATTTGGTAGATGGATGTAAAAACAACGTTCCTTAACGGTTTCCTTGAGGAAAAGTTGTATATGATGCAACTGGAAGGTTTTGTTGATCCAGAGAATGCTGACAAAGTTTGCAAACTCGAGCGATCCATTTATGTACTGGTGCAAGCATCTCGTAGTTGGAATAAGCGCTTTGGGTTTATACAAGTTTACTCCAGCGTTTGGGTTTATACAAGTTTACGGAGAAGCTTGTATTTACAAGAAAGTGAGTGGGAGGTTTGTAGCATTTCTAATATTATATGTGCATGACATATTGCTTATTGGAAACAATATAGAATGCCGGAAAGCGTGAAGAAATATTTGAACAAACTTTTGCAATGAAGGACCTAGGAGAAGCTACTTTCATATTCGGCATTAAGATCTATAGAGATAGATCGAGATGCTTGATAGCACTTTCACAAGGCACATACCTTGATAAGTTTTGAAGAAGTTCAAAATGGATCAGTCCAAGAAGGGGTTCTTGCCTGTGTTACAAGGTGTGAACTTGAGTAAGACTCAATGCCCAGTGACTGAAGAAGATAGAGAGAAGATGAGTGCCATCCCCTATGCTTCAGCCATAGGCTCTATCATGTATGCAATGTTGTGCACAAGACCCAATGTCAGCCTTGCCATAAGTATGAAATGAAGGTTTCAAAGTGATCCTAGAATGGAGCACTGGACGGTGGTCAAGAATATCCTTAAGTACCTGAAAAGGACTAAGGAAATGTTTCTCGTTTATGGAGGTGATCAAGATCTCATCGTAAAGGGTTACGTCGATGCAAGCTTTGACATTGATCCTGATGACTCCAAGTCGCAAAACGGATATGTATCTATTCTCAACTGGGGAGCAGTAAGCTGCTGCAGTTCCAAGCAAAGCGTGGAAGCCGATTCTACATGCAAAGCGGAGCACATCGCAGCCTCGGAGGCAGCGAAGGAAGGTGTCTTGATAAAGCAGTTCATGACGGATCATGGAGTAGTGCCTAGTGCACTGAATCCAATGTCTCTATTCTGTGACAACACTAGTGCCATTGCTCTGTCCAAGGAACCAAGGTTTCACAAGAGGACCAGACACATAAAGCGACGCTTCAATTCCATCCGCGATTACATCGAGGAGAAGGACATAAATATTTGCAAAGTGCACATGGATCTGAATGTTGCAGACCCATTGACTTAACCTCTTCCCAGGGCCAAACATGATCAATACCAGAACTGCATGTGTGTTTGATTCATTACAATATAAATCACATAGTGATGTGCACTAGATTATTGACTCTAGTGCAAGTGGGAGACCGTTGGAAATATGCCCTAGAGGCAATAAATAAAGTGTTTATTATTATATTTCCTTGTTCATGGTAATTGTTTATTATCCATGCTATAATTGTATTTATTGGAAACACATTGCATGTGTGGATATATAGACCACACTTTGTCCCTAGTGTGCCTCTAGTAGACTAGCTCGTTGATCAAAGATGGTCAAGGTTTCATAGCCATTGACATGAGATGCCATTTGATAACGGGATCACATTATTAGTAGAATGATGAGATGGACAAGACCCAAACTATAAACGTAGCATATGATCGTGTCAGTGTATTGCTACAGTTTTCTGCATGTCAAGTATATGTTCCTATGACCATGAGATCTTGCAACTCATAGACACCGGAGGAGTGCCTTGTGTGTATCAAACGTTTGTGGGAGGTGGACTCAATTGGAATCCACCTCCCTTGTGGGAGGTGGACTCTCCCCCTATGCTTCGGGCGAACCTCTCCTTGGAGGAGAGGCTAGGGCTGCCTCCTCTCCCATCCCTCCTATATATACTAGAGGATTTTGAGGGCAGCCCCAACCCTAATTCTGCCAAGTGCTGCCCTCTTATTCCTCTAGATCGTTTTCTCCTTTAGATTGGTTTTCAGCAGTGCTTAGGTGAAGCCCTGCTGGAATTGCTCTACCACCATCGCCGCAACGCCATCACGCTACTGAAGAACTCATCTATATCTCTACTCCCTCTTCCTGGATTAAGAAGGCGGAGATCTTCACCGAGTTGCACGTGTGCTGAACAAGGAGGTGTCGTCCGTTCGGTACTTGATCGGGAGTTCGTCGGACAACTTGCAGTTTGGATCGCAGAGACGTACCACTACATCAACCGTGTTCTTCAACGCTTCCGCTTAGCGATCTATAAGGGTACATAGATCCAATCTCTCCTCTCATAGATGCTCATCTCCTAGATTAATCTTGGTGAAGCGTAGGAAATTTTTTGAATCCCATGCAACATTCCCCGTCACGGTCATCGTTGGAGATGGTCATAATTGTTGTCACCTTGGTGTCTAGGGATCATAACACATAATTGGTGCATACAACTTTCAAGATAGGATCCAAAACACTGTCATATTCATGAAAACATAATAGGTTCAGATATGAAATCAAGGCACTCGGGCCCTAGTGACAAGCATTAAGCATGGAAATGTCATAGCAACATCAATCTCCGAACATAGTGGATATTAGGGATCAAGCCCTTCAAAATAACTTGATTACATGATAAATCTCATCCAATCCCATCATCGTTCGCAAGCCTACCAAGGAATTACTCACTCCCCGGGGGGTGAGCATCATGGAATTGTTGATGAAGAAGGGTAGGTGATGACGATGGTGATGAATTCCCCTCTACGGAGCCCCAAACGGACTATAGATCAGCCCTCCCAAGGAAGAACAGGATGTAACAACCAAACCTCAAAGGGTTTGAATCTCTGTGCTTACAGTATTTGTCGTGGTTTTGTCACGGCAGATGTCCAAGGACTTAGATTTGAGGCCATCGCTAAGGTGATGGACTCAAAGGGGTTGGTTGGGACGAAGGACACGAGTTTACTCCGGTTCGTCCCCTCAAGAAGAGGTAAAAGCCTACATCCTGCTTGTGTTGTATTGATTGGAGTACCGATTACAAGGGAGCGGATTCGCTTGACCTAGTTCTCGATTAGTTGGTTTCTATCTAAGTCGCCCCGGGTCTTTCCCTTATAAAGGAGGTCAAGACCATGGGTTACACAAGTCTCACACCGAGTCTTACAACGTGCCGACTCTATCTCTATATCATCTTGCCTTATTGAGCAAGCCGTCTACAGATGACTTATCTGCCCGGGTCTTCATGCCTTCCTTGTCCGGGCCTCGCTTTTGGCCCATCTTGGTAAGCCGCCATATGTCTAAGCTTATGTCTCGAGGCCCATCCTTGGTCCGGCCCATGAGTCGCCAGGTATTACCCGGCCCCACCTGGGCGGGTCTCACCACGGGGTTATATCCCCAATAGTATTAGTCCCTGGATCTATTCTCTAGCACACACTATATAGATGAATACAGAATAGCAAATGCATCATTTATTACAACGTATGATCTAGAATTTATAAAGTATAACAATCTGCATAGCACATAGCTAGGTTTATTCAATCAAACAACAGAAAAGTAGCAGAAAATAACGATGAGTTCCATCATAGTCCACTGGCGATGTTGAGTGAACACTCGCGACCCTAACGGTACCTTACTCTTTGTCTGAAAATCATGGAACATGAGACGTTGCAACCGTATAGGTCAATACATTGAATGTATTGGCAAGTTACACAACAGAAATAATAAAGCAGACCTACATGTATATGCATAGTACAACAAAGGAAGGCTTGATGGTTATTTTCAGAAAAGCTAATTTTATCCTCATAACTACATAATAGTCAAATTTTAATTTATTTTCTACAAGTAAATACACACTGTTGAATTGGCATCTCCAACTCCAACCTAAAACGATCATTAAGTTTCCCACCAAGTTTATTAATGGTAACATCCGTCAAGATCATCCAACAACTATAATGCCCTAGCTGCTCAAATTTGTCCATAACCGAGGACACGGATAATCATGATTAGTTTTATTACTCTATAGAGTTTTGCACACTTTACCCACTAGACCCAACCCGAAGGTTGAGACGAAGACTTTTAGAAGCAGTCACCTCCACCCAATGGCAGCCGGTACACCTACTTATATCTACATCTGCTAGCTTTGCCCAGGTGAGGTTCCCACAACCTACTCAACTAAGCCAGTGCCTATATAGCTAGTGGTTGCGCATGGAAGCTACGAGTCACCAAGCCTATCTGATCTTTTTAAACCTGGGCGGTATTCCACTTACATTCAGATGGCCGAAACCATGATGTTCTTAGAACCACCCAACAATACCAATTCCGCCCAGAGGTGAATTGTAACCTTAATTACTACTCAATTTATTCAATCCTCACATAATCTCAGTGAATACAAGAACCAACCCCGTCTACATAGCATAGAAAAACTACAACTACCACGATCTTCATTGACAAGGGAATAACTGAATATCATAGCATAATATAACAATATCCCTATACATGCATAAATTCATAGTGTGATATATCCTACATGCATAGAAAAATAATAGGTAAAGGATGATCGACATGTAACTTGCCCTGATTCTGGTTCAGCAAGTCACACTCCTGACAATATTTTGCTTCGCACCTCGGGCAATCTACACGTTTCAAACAATCACAACAGATAAATCACCACACTCAAATCACACCCAATAAAACCAACAACAAGAAATCATTTTTAAAATCACAAAGCAGTATCATAACAATATGTATAAATCATCTACAATTCAATAAAAACACAACACAAAAAGAATCATCATTTTTTAATAAACGGTTTGCAAAATATGGCCTTCAGAAGGTTTACTTGAAATTTGGTAAAATTCAAATTTGAACATGCAAACATGCAAAATTTTGATACTGTTATATCCTACTGGTCATTATGAGTGCACAGGAAAAAGAATCAACTAAATTTAGCATATAGATTAAAACTTAGAGCAAAAAGAATTTTGGGTGAAAATCTGTCAAAAATAGAAAGAATCTGTAATTGCTGCGGTTACTGTTTGTGCATGCTGGAATTGGACAAAGTGGCTTGTGCATGTGTGTTCACCATGAACAACAGAAAACGATGGCGGCGGACTCGGGCATTGACGGCAGCGCTCCTCCGGTGACCCTCCAGCGAAGGCGAGGTGGGGTTGGACGGGGTTTTCGACGGGTGTGGTCGTGGTGGTGAAAACAGTGGTGTGGGGATCTCCATTGCGTCGACGGCGGCGAGGTGAACTCCAGCTCTATCTCGTGGAATGAAATGAAAACTTCTCTCTTATTGTTTTTCTCGGGAAATAGGAATATATAGGCATCAGATTAGGGTCAGCGGAGCCACGTGGGCCCGACAAGGTAACAGGGCGCAACGAAGGGGTGGGCGCGCCCTGTTGCCTTGTGAGAAACTGGTGGACCCCCTCTGGTGGATCTTCTCTACAATATTGTCATATATTCCATAAAAAATCTCTAGAAAGTTTCGTCCAATTCTGAGAACTTTTATTTATGTAAAAACACCATGGTAGTTCTAGTAAAGACAACGTTAGTCCGGGTTAGTGTCATTCAAATCATGCAAATTAGAGTCCAGATCAATAGCAAAAGTGTTTGGAAAAGTAGATACGTTCAGACGTATCAAGGATAAAATGGAGAATTAAGTTACAAAGGATGGGCTAAGGTCATCTTCAAAGTAGACCATCAAACCCCCCACAAGCGTCTAGACCATTTGCCATCCAACGTCATCCCTCATCGGTTAACGAAGGAGTTCGTACGTCCATTTTCTAGAAAACCATAAGCAACCCAGGGGCTTTGGGGGAGTTCAGACTTCCACTATGTAGGACACAAACACCATCGCCGCACCCAAAACCCTGCATATACCCCATGTCTCCATCCTTCCCTCTTTCTCTTCATCTGCTTCCTCCCTCACCGCCGACACTGCTATGCCACCCTAGGCGCCCGCCAAGCCATTCGTGGTTTCATCTTTCCAAACCTCCACCACTACACTTGGTCGTCACACCACTTGTCCTCCTTCGTCGGTCCACGCCTCTCATTCGTTCATCACGCAGGTATCATCTTCCCCCAAATGGGGGTCAACATGCCCAAAAAGTGTTTTGTAAAATGATCATGCTAATTTTCTGTCCCTTCTTTGAAGCAATGGATTCCGATATAGAGTACATGTATGGACATATAGTGAGTCGTCAACTTATTCGATGATGAAGACTATGCGGACAAAACAACGATGATGTAGGTGGTCCCTATAGACATGGAGCATGCATAAGAGCATGTTATCAATTTCAAGGGCTCAATTAAGGGTATCAAGTGCTGAAAAAGAACATGGCACAAGTCCATTGACACCGATGGACGCATGCTTTGCCCCCGATGCCTATTCACGGACAATTTTTGTCAGTGCTTTCAGAAGCGCTAAAATGTCTTTGATCATGTATACAATGGCGCCCGGTCCTGATACGTCTCCAACGTATCGATAATTTCTGAAGTATTTGTGCCATATTCAACTATGTTTACAATACTTTTATATGGTTTTGATGCATTTTATAAGATTTAATTAGAAATAACAAGGACCGACGCTATCTTTAGCGGAATTATGGTGGTGGTGTTTTAATGCAGAAAATGAAAGTTGTCGAATCTCCCGAAACTTTTTGATGATTTTTTGTACAATTTGAGAAATAACGGAGCGAAGAACCACCAGAGGGAGGCACCTGCTGGCCACAAGCCAAGAAGGTGTGCCCACCCCCTGGGCGCGCCCTGATAGCTTGTGGGCCCCTCATGGCTCCGGTTAGCATGATTCGAACGCCAAAAAATCCTATCTATATAGAAACCCTCAGAAATAAAACAAGAACTTCCGCTTCGCCGCCACAAGCCTCTATAACGACGAAGACTCATGCGGACCCTTGTTCTGGCACCCTGCCGGAGGGCACAATCATCATCGGATCCCATCTTCATCATCCAGACGGTGTCCATGACGAGGACGGAGTAGTTCACCCTCGGGCTGAGGTTATGTACGAGTAGTATGTGATTGATCTCTCTCTCCCTTGTTCTTGAGCTGTCATGATCCTCATGTATCATAGGCCTTGTTAATATAGTTGGATCATATGATGTTATTCCCTTGCTACCTTGTTGTGATGAATTGACTCTTTCCCTTTGAGATCTCGTTACGTTGGATTGAATATTGGATTTGACATCACTTGATGTATGTCTTGCATGTGGATACCTGTGGTGACTATGGGGTGTTCTATTGATTCACTTGATATATGTTTCGATAATCAACTTGCGGATCCCCGAGGTGACATTGGGGTAATCTATGCATAAGGGTTGATGTACGTTCTGGTCCTAGTTTTTCCGATAGAAATATTGGGGGTACTCTTTGAAGTTCCTTGTGTTGGATTGAATATGATGAATATGAAATTGTTTGATGCATGTTGAATAATTAACCCTCGGATAATTGAGGTGACATTGGAGTATCTAGGTGACATTCGGGTTGATTGAGTATTGTAGGTGTTATTCTAGTACGAACTCTAGGGTTGTTTGAGACACTTATAGGAATAGCTCAATAGATTGATTATAAAGAGTAACTTTGAGGTAGTTCTACTACCTACAACAATTTCATCTTATGTTCTCCTCATGATATGAACTTTGGAGTGATTCTTTCTTGCACGTTGAGGGGCGATCTATTATGTTAGCATTGTTGAGAGATTGCGCTGGTGAAAGTATGAACCTTAGGCTTTATTTTGAAGCATTTATATGACATTTCTCTTGTTGTTTGCCACTTTCTACCTTGCTCTTTTTATATTTTCATATTACAAAATCCTATATCTACTATCCATATTGCACTTGTATCACCATCTCTTCACCGAACTAGTGCACCTATACAATTTACCATTGTATTGGTGTGTATGGGACACAAGAGATTTCTTGTATTTGATTGCAGGGTTGTTTGAGAGAGACCATCTTCATCCTACACCTCCCAAAGATTGATAAACCTTAGGTCATCCACTTGAGGGAAAATTGCTACTTTCCTACAAAACGCTGGGCTTGGAGGCCCAACAAAGTCTACAAGAATAAAGTTGCGTAGTAAACATCATGTCCTATGATGATTACTCGTCTTCTAGAAGGATGTCGTAGGAAGGAGTATATTCTCTGGTTAAGACAAGTGCACGGACACATTGTGGATGCTTGCATATGGCATTGCCACAGAATTGTGGGATGATTACCTCCGGATGTCCAAGAGCTCATGTGAAGACTTCATGGTCAGATATTTTATTGTGGTGGTCCAGGTGTTTGGGCGTCAGTACTTGAGAGTAGCAACTGTTAGAGACAACGGGAGTCTCTTGATGATGTACGAAGCAAGAGGATGACCAAGTTTTCTCAGGTCTCTTGATTACATAAACTAGTAATGGAAAAACTATCCAAAAGCTCCATAAGAGCAATATCAGTGTCATGTTAGAAATACCACCATCATTCTTGAAGCAAAAGCATCATATGACCTCCATATTTGGCATAGTTCAATTTATTTGACATGCATGGGTCTCACAATGAAATCAATGTGCTACAATGGTCTACATTATTTGCTTGGCTGACTGAAGGGCAAGCTTCTCCTTACAACTACACTGCTAATGGGCATCAGTACAACATGGACTACTATATGTTTGACGGTATGTATCCTCCATGGGCTACGTTCCTCAAGACCATCACTTTATCAGTTTGTCAGAAAAGATTTCAGTTTGCCCAAAGACAAGAAGGAGAAGAAGGGATTGGAGAGGGCACCTGCAGTGCTCGAGACACATCTTGCAGCTGTCAGTGGACCTGCTAAACAATGGGATTTGGAGGCCATGTGGGAGGTTCTGGCATGTGTGATCATGCACAACATGGTCATGGAGCATGAGGGTGAAGATGTTGTCACAACTCTGAATTAAAGAACGTGGGTGATCCTATCGAACTCCTAGATTAGAATCTAGCCACATTTGATGAGTTTTCTCAAATGTATATACAAACTCGGCATCGAGTAACTCATGGTCAGCTCAAGTAAGATTTAATTGAGCATATGTGGTGTGTGCGGTTAAAGAGGGAAAATAGAACCTATGTGCTAGTTCAATTCGAGTTTAAACTAATTTAATTCGAATTCTTAGCCACACTATAATATTTAAATTAGAACGAGAACTACAGTCACAATTGATTATTTTCAATCATCTATGATTTCATATCCTCTTATTTTAAACATGTGGATAAAAAAGGCAAAACCTTCAGGGTATAAGATTAGATGTCTGACTTCCGCATCACCGTCCGTAGACTGGTCTAGACCGGTTGGCAAACAGATACCGAGTTCAAAGATTTGAGAGTTAGCAACCCATGGCTCAATACCGTAATAGCAACTCCAATGTGGCGACCCAAATTGTCCGCTCGTGTCCGTTTTGGTCCAAACGGACGAAAAAGCCAGCCCAACGTGCCGACACAAACGAACAATCGTCCACTTTTTATCCGTGATTGACCCACTTCCGGCCCAAATTTTGGCCGGGTTTGCATCGGCACGGACAGGGAACGGAAGCCTGAGACACCTGCCTTTCTCTTCCCCCTCGCCCGCTAGTCGGTGGCACACATACCCACATTTTCCTCTATTTCCTAAAAGCATTCCGTCCTCTCGCTCTCCCGACGACTCGCCATGGACGGCACGCCGATCCTCAGAGACTCCGCCGGCCTCGACTCCCCCATCGACAAGCCCCGTGCGGTATGAAAAAGGGCGCTGGCAGTGCCCAAGAAGGAGTTGACATCCGTGCAACATGTCACTCAATCGGCCAAGAGGGCTGGCCAGAGGGTGGTGCAAGTCGACAAGATCGAAGATGCCAACATCGCTGCCCTCGCCGCTACCACCCAATAGGAGGCTGCCATAACAAAGAACAAGGCCCTCGTAGTTGCGGCCACGTAGCAGGCCCTTGCCATCCTATAGTTCGACATCGACTAGCATAGGCTTGTCGTTGACGCCGTGGCCATAGCCAGCACGGGCTCCTCGGTCGTCCGCCCACCAAGATCAGAGTTGTCGCGCACGCCTGACATGCCGTAGACGCATGGCTTCCACCCTTCAAGCCTCATGTTTCTCTACCTCTCCCGTGGACTGGTCGTTGGAGGTGAGTGTGGTCGCGCCTTCCATGCCCATACCCATGGCGGCCATTGACCTCAATGCCACGCCTGTGGCCGGTGGGTTACTACTACTTCTCGAGCATGCGTTGGTTTCCTGTGAAGAGGAACGATTCGATGCAGCAAAGTAGATAAGTACTTCCCTCAGTTTTTGAGAACCAAGGTATCAATCCAGTAGGAGATACAAGCGAGCCACCAATAGATGTACCTGTACAAAGAATCAAACTCTTGCAACCAACGCTATAAAGGGGTTGTCAATCCCATCACGGTTATTTGCAAGGATGAGATCTAGTATAGATAGATAAAATAGGATGCTTGAACGGACAGTAAAACTAAAAGTAAAAATAGGGCAACAAGTATTTTTGGTTTTAGATCTGAAAGTATAATATGGAAACTAGACCCGGGGCCATAGGTTTCACAAGACGGCTTCTCTCATGATGGCAAGTATTACGGTGGGTGAACAAATAACTGTTGAGCAATTGATAGAAAAGTTAATAATTATGAAGATATCCAAGGCAATGAGTCCCATATGAGATCCCGGACGTCACAAGGAGCTCCGAAATGGTCCGGAGGTAATGATTCATATGTAGGAAGTCCCGTTTTGGTCGCCGGAAAAGTTTCGGGCTCATCGGTAGTGTACCGGGAATGCCGGTAGTGTACCGGGAATGCCGGTAGTGTACCGGGAGGCCTCCGGGAGGGGTATTTCGACCCAAGAGGCTTCATGGGCTGTGGGAGAGTGAATATCAGCCCTTTGTGGTCTGGTGGAAAGTCCCACACAAGGCCCATGTGGCTGGAGGAAAAAAACCAATAGGAAAAGGTGGACAAAAAGGCAAAAAGGAGCAATCCTAGTCCTACTAGGATTGGAGGAGGAGAGTCCTCCTCAACCTCCCACTTTGGCTGAAGCCTCCAAGGCTTGGAGTCCAAGGCTGCCTCTCCTCCTCCTTACCTCCTATATATACTGGTGGATTTCTAGGGTTTTGCACTAGAATTTCAGCCACGTGCTACCCGTTCCTCCAGTGCACAGTTTCTCCTCTAGATCGGTTTTTCTGCAGTGCTTAGGCGAAGCCCTGCCGGAATTGCTCCACCACCATTGCCGGAGCACCATTAGGCTGCCGGAGAACTCTTCTTCCTCTCCACTCCTTCTTGCTAGATCAAGACGGTGGAGATCGTCATCAAGCTGTACGTGTGCTGCACGCGGAGGTGTCGTCCGCTCGGTGCTAGATCGGAAGGATCGTGATCAAGTTCGTGAGACGGATCGTGATCAAGTTCGTGGGACGGATCGTGATCGGATCGCGGGACAGATCGTGATTGGATCGCGGGACGCACGGCGATTTGGATCGCGAAGACGTTCGACTACACCAACCGCGTTTCTTAACGCTTCCCGCTTAGCGATCTACAAGGGTATGTAGATCCACTCTCCCCCTCGTAGATGCTCATCACTATGGATAGATCTTCGTGTGCGTAGGAAATTTTTTGTTTCCCATGCAACGTTCCCCAACAGTGGCATAATGAGCCATGTCTATGTGTTGATGAGATCTCGAGTAGAACACAAAAGGTTTCTGGGCATTGATGCTTAGATTGCTTCCTCCCTTGGTCGGATTTTGGTTCAGCGGTATTGTGAGATGAAGCGGCCCGGACCAACATTACTCGTACGCTTACGAGAGACCGGTTCCCTCGACGCAACTTGTTGCCTAGATGGCTTGCGGGTGGCAGTTTCTCTCACTTTAGTTGGATCAGATTCGACAAACGCGGTCCTTGAGAAGGTTGAAAAGCAAATTATGTATCACCGTTGTGGTTTATGCGTAGGTGAGAATCTCTCTTGCTAGAAACCCGTAGCAGCCACGTAAAACATGCAACAACAATTAGGGGACGTCTAACTTATTTTTGTAGGGTATGATGTGATTTGATATGGCCAATTACATGATGTGATATATGTGATGTATTAGATGATCATGTGATGTATAGAATTTCACGACTTGCATGTCGATGAATACGGCAACCGCAGGAGCCATAGGGTTGTCTTTAATTATTGTATGACCTGCGTGTCAATCATTAAGCGCTATGTAATGCTTTACTTTATCGCTAAACGGTAGCAATAGTACTAGAAGCATGTTGGGCGCGACAACCCCGATGGCGACACGTTGATGGATATCAAGATGATGGAGATCATGGTGTCTTGCCGGTGACGATGGAGATCATGTCGGTGCTTTCAAGATGGAGATCTAAAGCACAAGTTCATGGCCATATCATGTCACTTATGAATTGCATGTGATGTTAATCCTTTTATGCACCTTGTTTTGCTTAGTATGAAGGTAGCATTATGAGGTGATCCCTCACTTAAATTTCAAGATAATTTGTGTTCTCCCCAAGTGTGCACCGTTGCAAAAGTTCGTCGTGTTGAGACACCACGTGATGATCGGGTGTGATAGACTCTATGTTCACATACAACGGGTGCAAGCCAGTGTTGCACGCGCAGAACACTCGGGTTAAACTTGACGAGCCTAGCATGTACAGACATGGCCTCGGAACACAAGAGACCGAAAGGTCGAACATGAGTCATATAGTAGATATGATCAACATAATGATGTTCACCATTGAAGCCACCTCAACTCACGTGATGATCGGACTTGAGTTGGTGGATTTGGATCATGTGACACTCAGATGACCTGAGGGATGTCAATTTGAGTGGGAGCTTTAGTAATTTGATTAACTGAACTCATTATCTTGAACAATAGTCTAAGTAAACTTTGCATATTTATGTTGTAGATCAATGGCTCGCGCAATAGCACCCCTGAATTTTAATGCGTTCCTAGAGAAAGGTAAGTTGAAAGATGATGGAAGTAACTTTGTTGACTGGGCCCGTAATCTGAGGATTATCCTCATGGCTTCCCACAAATCATATGTTCTTTATGCACCGCTTGGTGACCAACCAGAAGACATGACCTCCGAAGATGTTAAGAATGCTTGGGAGGCACGTACTAGAGATTACTCAATAGTTCAGTGTGCAATATTGTATGGCTTAGAACCAGGACTTCAAAGATGTTTTGAACGTCATGGAGCATATGAGATGTTCCACGAGTTGAAGTTTATCTTTCAGAAGATCACCCAGATCGAGAGGTATGAAACCTCTGATAAGTTATATGCTTGCAAGATGGAAGAGAACGGGTCTATCGGTGAACATATACTCAGAATGTCTGGGTATTCAACTCGTCTAGCGGAGTTGGGAATTGCCCTTCCGCCAGAAGCGATCATTGACAGAGTTCTTCAATCACTGCCACCTAGTTACAAGAGCTTTGTGATGAACTATAACATGCACGGGATGAACAAGTCAGTCACCGAGCTGTTTGCGATGCTAAAAGTCGCTCAGTCTGAAATCCAGAAAGAACATCAAGTGTTGATGGTCAATAAAACCACTAGTTTCAAGAAAAATGGCAAAGTAAAGGGCAAGGGCAAGAAGGGTAAAACCAAGAAGGATGGCAAAGCAGTTGCTACTCCTGCAAACAAGCCCAAGCATGGACCCAAGCCAGAAACTGAGTGCTTTCATTGCAAGGGAACTGGTCACTAGAAGCGGAACTGCCCCAAGTACCTGGCTGACAAGAAGGCGGCCAACAACAAACAAGGTATATATGATATACATGTTATTGATGTGTACCTTACTAGCTCTCGTAGTAGTGCCTGGGTATTTAATACCGGTTCGGTTGCTCACATTTGCAACTCAAAGCAGGAACTACGGAATAAACGAAGGCTGGCAAAGGACGAAGTGACGATGCGCGTGGGAAATGGTTCCAAGGTTGATGTGATCGCCGTCGGCACGCTCTCTCTTCGATTACCATCGGGATTAGTGATGAACGTGAATAATTGTTATTTAGTGCCTGCGTTAATCATGAACATTATATCTGGATCTTGTTTATTGCGAGACGGTTACTCATTTAAATCAGAGAATAAAGGTTGTTCTATTTATATGAGTAATACCTTTTGTGGTCATGCACCCAATGTTAGGGGTTTATTCATATTGAATCTTGATAGTGATGACACACATGTTCATAACATTGGTGCCAAAAGATGTAGAGTTGATAATGATAGTACCACTTTCTTGTGGCATTGCCATTTAGGTCATATTGGTGTAAAACGCATGAGGAAGCTCCATGCTGATGGACTTTTGAAGTCACTTGATTTTGAATCACTTGACACATGTGAACCATGCCTCATGGGCAAGATGACTAAAACGCCGTTCTCTGGAACAATGGAACGGGCGAGTGACTTATTGGAAATCATACGTACTAATGTGTCTGGTCCAATGAATGTTACAACGCGTCGTGGATATCGTTATTTTCTCACCTTCACTGATGACTTAAGTAGATATGGGTATATTTACTTAATGAAACACAAGTCTGAAACGTTTGAAAAGTTCAAGGAATTTCACAGTGAAGTTGAGAATCATCATAACAAGAAGATTAAGTTCCTGCGATCTGATCGAGGAGGTTAATATCTGAGTTATGAGTTTGGTAGTCACTTAAGACAGTGTGGAATTGTTTCGCGGTTGACACCGCCCGGAACACCACGGCGTAATGGTGTGTCTGAACGTCGTAATCGAACCTTATTAGATATGGTGCGTTCTATGATGTCTCTTGCTGATTTGCCGTTATCGTTTTGGGGTTATGCATTAGAGACAGCTGCATTCACTTTAAATAGGGCACCATCAAAATCCATTGATACGATTTCATATGAATTGTGGTTTGGCAAGAAGCCAAAGTTGTCGTTTCTTAAAGTTTGGGGATGTGATGCTTATGTCAAAAAGCTTCAGCCTGAAAAGCTGGATCCCAAAGCGGAGAAATGCGTCTTCATAGGATACCTGAAAGAGACAGTCGGGTATACCTTCTATCTCAGATCCGAAGGCAAAGTGTTTGTCACTAAGAACGGAACATTTCTTGAGAAAGAGTTTCTCTCGAAAGAATTGAGTGGGAGGAAAATAGAGCTTGATGAGGTTACTGAACCTTTACTTCAATCAAAAAGTAGCACAGCACAGAAAGATGTTGATGTGGAACCTACGACGGTAGAAGAGGAAGTTAATGATGATGATCATGAATCTTCGGATCAAGCTGCTAGTGAACCTCGTAGGTCGACAAGGCCGCGTACTACCCCTAAGTGGTACGGCAACCCTTTCTTGGAGGTTATATTGTTGGACAACAATGAACCTACGAGCTATGGAGGAGCAGTGATGGGCCCGGATTCCGAGAAATGGTTAGAGGCCATGAAATCTGAGATGGGATCCATGTATGAAAACAAAGTATGGACTTTGGAAGTATTACCTAAAGGGCGAAAGGCCATTCAGAACAAATGGATCTTTGAGAAGAAGACATACGTGGACGGTAATGTCACCGTCTATAAAGCTCGACTTGTGGCAAAGGGTTTTTCACAAGTTCAAGGAGTTGACTACGATGAGACTTTCTCACCCGTAGCGATGCTTAAGTCTGTCAGAATCATGTTAGCAATAGCTGCTTATTTCGACTATGAAATTTGGCAGATGGATGTCAAAACAGCGTTCCTCAATGGTTTCCTTGAGGAAGAGTTGTATATGATGCAACCCGAAGGTTTTGTCGATCCAGAGAATGCTAACAAAGTTTGCAAACTCCAGCAATCCATTTATGGACTAGTGCAAGCATCTCGGAGTTGGAATAAGCGCTTTGTTGAGGTGATCAAAGCGTTTGAGTTTATACAAGTTTACAAAGAAGCTTGTGTTTACAAGAAAGTGAGTGGGAGCTCTATAGCGTATCTAGTATCATATGTGGATGACATATTTTTGATTGGAAACAATATAGAAATGCTGGAAAGCGTGAAGGAATATTTGAACAAGAGTTTTTCAATGAAGGACCTAGGAGAAGCTGCTTTCATATTAGGCATTAAGATCTATAGATATAGATCGAGGCGCTTAATAGCACTTTCACATAGCACATACCTTGATAAAGTTTTGAAGAAGTTCAAAATGGAATAGTCCAAGAAGGGGTTCTTGCCTGTGTTACAAGGTGTGAAGTTGAGTAAAACTCAATGCCCAGTAATTGCAGAAGATAGAGAAAAGATGAGTGTCATCCCCTATGCTTCAGCCATAGGCTCTATCATGTATGCAATGCTGTGCACAAGACCCGATGTTAGCCTTGCCATAAGTATGGCCGGAAGGTTTCAAAGTGATCCTGGAATGGAGCACTGGCAAGCGGTCAAGAATATCCTTAAGTACCTGAAAAGGACTAAGTAAATGTTTCTCTATTATGGAGGTGATGAAGAGCTCGTCGTAAACGGTTACGTCGATGCAAGCTTTGACACTAATCCCGCTGACTCTAAGTCGCAAACCGGATACGTATTTATTCTTAACGGGGGAGCGGTAAGCTGGTGCAGTTCCAAGCAAAGCGTGGTAGCTTATTCTATGTGTGAAGCGGAATATATCGCAGCCTCGGAGGCGGCGAAGGAAGGTGTCTGGATGAAGCAGTTCATGACAGATCTGGGAGTAGTGCCCAGTGCACTGAATCCAATGAACCTGTTATGTGACAACACTGGTGCCATTGCTCTGGCCAAGGAACCAAGGTTTCTCAAGAGGACCAGACACATAAAGCAACGCTTCAACTCCATCCGTGATTACATCATGGAGAAAGACATAAATATTTGCAAAGTGCACACGGATCTGAATGTTGCAGACCCGTTGACTAAACCTCTTCCAAAGGCTAAACATGATCAACACCAGAACTGCATGGGTGTTCGATTCATTACAATGTAAATCACATAGTGCTGTGAACTAGATTATTGACTCTAGTGCAAGTGGGAGACTGTTGAAAATATGCCCTAGAGGCAATAAATAAAGTGTTTATTATTGTATTTCCTTGTTCATGATAATCGTTTATTATCCGTGCTATAATTGTATTAATTGGAAACATGGATACATGTGTGGATACATAAACAAACACAATGTCCCTAGTATGCCTCTAGTGAACTAGCTCGTTGATCGAAAGATGGTTAAGGTTTCCAAGCCATGGACATGAGATGTCATTTGATAACAGGATCACATCACTAGGAGAATGATGTGATGGACAAGACCCAAACTACAAACATAGCTTATGATCGTGTCAGTTTATTGCTACTGTTTTCTACATGTCAAGTATATGTTCCTATGACCATGAGATCATGCAACTCACAGATATCAGAGGAGTGACTTGTGTGTATCAAACATTGCAACGTAACTGGGTGACTATAAAGGTGCTCTACAGGTGTCTCCGAGGGTGTCTGTTGAGTTGGCATGGATCAAGACTAGGATTTGTTCCTCCGTGTGATCGAGAGGTATCTCAGGGCCCACTCGGTAATACAAACATCACAATAAGCCTTGCAAGCAATGTGACTAAATGTTAGTTATGGGATCTTGTATTACGGAACGAGTAAAGAGACTTGCCAGTAACGAGGTTGAACTAGGTATGGAGATACCGACGATCGAATCTCCAGCAAGTAACATACCGAAGAACAAAGGGAACATCATACGGGATTAACTGAATGCTTGGCACAGAGGTTCGACCGATAAAGATCTTCGTAGAATATGTAGGAATCAATGTGGACATCCAGGTCCTGCCATTGGTTATTGACCGTAGAGGTGTCTCGGTCATGTCTACATAGTTCTCGAACCCGCAGGGTCTGCACACTTAAGGTTTGGTGATGTTTCGGTAGTATACAGTTATGTATGGTGGTGACCGAAGTTTGTTCGGAGTCCCGGATGATATCCCGGACATCACGAGGAGCTCCGAAATGTTCTGGAGGTAAAGATTCATATATAGGAAGTCCCGTTTTGGTCGCCAGAAAAGTTTCGGGCTCATAGGTAGTGTACCGGGAGTGCCAGTAGTGTACCGGGAGGCCTCCGAGAGGGGTATTTCGACCCAAGAGGCTTCATGGGCTGTGGGAGAGTGAATATCAGCCCTTAGTGGGCTGGTGGAAACTCCCACACAAGGGCCATGTGGCTGGAGGAAAAAAACAATAGGAAAAGGTGGGAAAAAAAATGCAAAAAGGAGCAATCCTAGTCCTACTAGGCTTGGAGGAGGAGAGTCCTCCTCCACCTCCCACTTCGGCCGAAGCCTCCAATTCTTGTAGGCCAAGCCTGCCTCTCCTCCTCCTTCCCTCCTATATATACCAGTGGATTTCCAGGGTTTTGCACTAGAATTTCAGCCACGTGCTACCCATTCCTCTAGTGCATAGTTTCTCCTCTAGATCGGTTTTTCTGCAGTGCTTAGGCGAAGCCCTGCCGGAATTGCTCCACCACCATCGCCGGAGCACCGTCAGGCTGCCGGAGAACTCTTCTTACTCTCCACTCCTTCTTGCTGGATCAAGACGGTGGAGATCGTCATCAAGATGTATGTGTGCTGAACGCGGAGGTGTCGTCCGTTGGGTGCTAGATCGGAAGGATCGTGATCAAGTTCGTGAGACGGATCGTGATCAAGTTCGTGGGACGGATCGTGATCGGATCGCGGGACGAATCGTGATTGGATCACGGGACGGATCGTGATTGGATTGCGGGACGCACGGCAATTTGGATCGCGAAGATGTTCGACTACACCAACCGCGTTTCTTAACGCTTCCCACTTAGCGATCTACAAGGGTATGTAGATCCACTCTCCCTCTCGTAGGTGCTCATCACCATGGATAGGTCTGCGTGTGCGTAGGAAAATGTTTGTTTCCCATGCAACATTCCCCAACATGAAGAACATGGTATTGAGAAGCAAAGAGAGAGAAGAAGCCATCTAGCTACTAGCTATGGACCCGTAGGTGTGTGGTGAACTACTCATGCATCATCGGAGGGGCAAGGGAGTTGATGTAGATCCCCTCCATGATTGAATTCCTCTCCGACAGAATATCAGAAAAGGCTCATAGATTGGATCTCTCGGGAACGGAGGCTTCTGGCACCCGAAAAGTGTTTTCGTGGCTCTCTTCAATAATGATGGAATATTTGCAAATTTATAGGCCAAAGATTAGGGTTAGGGGAGTTGCCAGGGGCCCACAAGCCTGCCTAGCGCGGGTTACCGCCCTGGTCGCGACAAGCGGGCTTCTGGCCCCGTTGCAGCTCCTGTGCCTTGGTTCTCAAGTCTCGTGGCTTCCTTTTATTCTAGAAAAAAATCATTCCGGAGGTTTTATTCCGTTTGGACTCCGTCTGGACTCCGTTTAATATTCCTTATCTGCGAAACTCAAAACAAGGAAAAACAGAAAGTGGCACTAGGCTCTAGATTAATAGGTTAGTCTAAAAAAATATAAAATAGCATATTAACGCATATAAAATATCCAAAACAGATAATATAATAGCATGGAACAATAAAAAATTATAGATACGTTGGAGACATATCAGCATCCCCAAGCTTAATTCCTGCTCGTCCTCGAGTACGTAAATGATAAAAATAGAATTTTTGATGTGGAATGCTACCCAACATATTTATCCATGTAATATTCTTTATTGTGGCATGAATATTCAGATCCATTAGATTCAAAACAATAGTCTAATATTGTCATAAAAACAGTAATACCTCAAGCACACCAACAATGTAGTCGTGTCCTTTCAAAATAACATGGCCTTAGAAACTTATGCCTACAAAATCATATGGTCTGGCTATGCTCCATCTTCCCCACACAAAGTATCTAAATCATGCACAACCCCGATAAACAAGTCAAGCAATTGTTTCACACTTTTGGTGTTCTCAAACCTTTTCAACTCCCACGCAATACATGAGTGTGAGCCATGAATATAGCATTATAGGTGGAATAGAATATGGAGGAGGTGCAAAGGAAAAAGGAGAAGATAGTCTCCCATCAACTAGGCGTATCAATGGGCTATGGAGATGCCCATCAATTGATATCGATGTGAGTGAGTAGGGATTGCCATGCAACAAATGCACTTAGAGCTATAAGTGTATGAAAGCTCAAAAAGAAAACTAAGTGGTCGTGCATAATGAATATCCATTATTTATATGAAAGTGACAAAATAGGAGACTCTTTATCATGAAGATCATGGTGCTATTTTGAAGCACAAGTGTGGAAAAAGATAGTAGCAATTGTCCCTTTTCTCTTTCTCTCTCTCTCTCATATATATATATATATATAAATGGTGGGCTTCTTTGGCCTCTTTTATTTTTTTTGTTGGAGCATCACTGGCCTCTTTTATTTTTTGTAAAGTCCAGATACTCGTCCCAACTTGTGAGGGAGTCATAGCCTCTAGCATACTTTTTCTCTCATGGGACAATGCTCTATTAATGAAAAATCATCACACTTTTATTTACTTATAACTCAAAGAAAAATAAATTACAACTCGATTCCTATGACAAGATATAACTCTATATGCAATATGAAGTGATGATGCAAGTCATAGAAAAACTACATGATGGAAGTTGCATGGCAATATATCTCGGAATGGCTATGGAAATTCCATAATAGGTAGGTATGGTGGCTGTTTTGAGGAATATATGGTGGCTGTTTTGAGGAAAGAGGGTTTGATGTACCGGCAAAAGTTGCGCGGTACTAGAGAGGCTAGCAAAGATGGAAGGGTGAGAGTGCGCATAATCCATGGACTCGCATTAGTCATAAAGAAATCACATACTTATTGCAAAATTCTATTAGTTATCAAACAAAGCATTAGACGCATGCTCCTAGGGGAGAGGTTGGTAGGAGTTAACCATCGCGCGCTCCCGACCCTCACACAAAGGTCGACAATCATTAGAAAAATCATGCTCCGACTTCATTACAGAACGGTTCACCATACGTGCATGCTACGGGAATCACAAGCTTTAACACACGTATCTCTTGAATTCACAACTACTCACTAGCATGACTCTCATATTACCATCCCTATTATCTCAAAACTATATGCAAGGAATCCAACTTCTCACAGTTGTTAAGGCACTTAATATGAAAGGTTTTAGTATATCCTTCTTGGATGCCCATTATATTATGACTAAATTCATAACCTAAACAAATTACCATGTTGTTTTAGTAAACTCTCAAAATAATATAATTGAGGAACGAGAGTTCAATCATTTCTATAAAATATAACACCACCATGCTCTATAAAGATATAAGTGAAGCACTAGAGCAACATTGCCTAGCTCAATAGATATAAGTGAAGCACATAGAGTATTCTAACAAATTCACGATTCATAGTGTCTCTCTCAAAAGATGTATGCAGCAAGGATGATT
Source organism: Hordeum marinum (assembly GCA_022496015.1). Taxonomy (NCBI): domain Eukaryota; kingdom Viridiplantae; phylum Streptophyta; class Magnoliopsida; order Poales; family Poaceae; genus Hordeum; species Hordeum marinum. The sequence goes on along the minus strand of CM039675.1, from coordinate 390,986,436 downwards.
GTGGAAAAATAACAATCAAATACGCATATCATACAAGACGCTCCAAGCAAAACACATATCATGTGGTGAATAAAAATATAGCCTCAAGTAAATTTACCGATGGTTTGAAGACGAAAGAGGGGATGCCTTCCGGGGCATCCCCAAGCTTAGGGTTTTGGGTATCCTTGAATATGACTTGGGGTGCCTTGGTAATACCCAAGATTAGTCTCTTTCCACTCTTTATTCCATAGTCCATCAAATCTTCACCCAAAACATGAAAACTTCACAACACAAAACTCAACAGAAAACTCATGAGATCCGTTAGTATAAGAAAAATAAATAACCACTTTATGTGCTGTTGTGAACTAATACTTTAGTTGTATTTGTGTAATACCTAATGTATTATAACTTTTCCATGACTCATGACCCCCTATACCACCCATAGATACATTAAAATAAGCAAACAACACAAAGAAACAGAATCTGTCAAAAACAGAACAGTGTGTAGCAATCTGTAAACTTAGAATACTTATGGAACACTAAAAATTATTAAAAAGTAGTAAAATTAGGGATATTTGTATATAAATCTTGTGAAAAAAATTCAGAGCAATTCGATGCTCTGAAAAAATTGGAAAATTCTTGGACTAAGCGCAAAAGTTTCTGTTTTTAGCAAGATCAAATCAACAACTACCATAAATCACCCCAAAGGTTTTACTTGCCTCAAACACTAATAAAAACACAAAAACACAATTACTACATAATTAATAATGTTCCAAACACACCAAAACATAAGCAAAAATCATAAAGCAAAACAAAATTGGGTTGCCTCCCAACAAGCGCTATTGTTTAACGCCCCTAGCTAGGCAAAACACAATAGATCTAGGTATTGTCATCTTTGGTATGCAATCCGTAAGTAGATGCCATGATAGATTCATAAGGTAATTTTATTTTCTTTCTAGGAAAGTTTTCCATGCCCTTGCTTAATGGAAATTGTAATCTAATATTCCCTTCCTTCATATCAATAATTACACCAATCGTTCTAAGGAAAGGTCTACCAAGAATAATAGGACATGTAGGATTGCAATCTATATCAAGAACAATGAAATATATGGGAACATAATTCCTATTTTCAACAATAATAACATCATTATTTCTTCCCATAGGTTTCTTTATAGTGGAATCCGCAAGATGCAAATTTAAGGAACAATCATCAAATTCACGGAAACCTAACACATCACATAAAGTTTTTGGAATAGTTGAAACGCTAGCACACAAATCACACAAATCAAGGTACTCATAATATTTAATTTTAATCTTAATAGTAGTCTACCACTCATCTTAAAGCTTTCTAGGTATAGAAACTTCCAACTCAAGTTTGTCTTCAAAAGCTTTCATCATAGTATCAACAATATGTTTAGTAAAAGCATTGTTTTGATTATAAGCATGAGGAGAATTCAACATGGATTGCAACAAGGAAATGCATTCAATCAAATAGAAGCTACCATAATTAAAGTCTTTGAAATCCAAAACAGTGGGTTCATTTCTATTTAAAGTTTTGACCTCTTCAATGCCACTTTTATCAATCCTAGCATCAAGATCTAAAAACTCCGATCATTGGGATGCCTTTTCACTAAAGTTGAGTCATCTCCAGTCCTATCCTTATCAAGATTAATATTGGAAAACAAAGATTCAATAGGAGTCACATCAATCACTTTAAGATCTTCATAAATATTATCACGAGAACATACTTTTTCAAGCCATTCACACTTAGCACGAACTCTAGCGGTTCTTTCCTTACACTCATCAATAGAAATTATCATAGATTTTAAAGACTCATTAATATCATGCTTGGGTGGAATATATCTAGTTTTTAAAGAATCAATCTCAAGAGAAATTCTATCAACGTTCCTAGTCAAATCATCAATCTTGAGCAATTTTTCTTCAATCATAGCGTTCAAACCTTTTTGCATTCTAATGAATTATTTAATATTACTCTAAAAATCATAGGGTATTTTATTATAATTTCCATAAGAATTTATGTAGGAATTACCATAATTATTAGAGGGATTACTAGGAAATGGCCTAGCATTGAAATTACCTCTATAAGCGTTATTACCAAAATTGTTCGTACCAATAAAAATTCACATCCATAGATTCATTATTTTTCCAATCAAAGAATACAAAGGCATATCATTAGGATAAATAGGAGCACTCTTACTAGCAAACAATTTCATCAACTCATCCATCTTTTCACTCAAAGTATTAATCTCTTCAATAGCATGCACTTGTTTACTAGTAGGAGATCTTTCGGTGTGCCATTGAGGGTAATTTGCCATAATATTATCTAGGAGTTTAGTAGCTTATCCTAATGTGATTTCCATAAAAGTACCTCCCACGGAAGAATCTAAGGGATTCCTAGAACCAAAATTCAATCCGGCATAAAAAAAATTGTATAATCATCCATAAACTCAAACCATGCACGGGACAATTCCTAATCATAAGTTTCATCCTCTCCCAAGATTGTGCAACATGTTCATGATCAAGTTGCTTAAAATTCATTATATTGTTCCTAAGGGATATGATCTTAGCGGGCGGAAAGTACTTGGAAATAAAAGCATCTTTACACTTATTCCATGAATCAATACTATTTTTAGGCAAAGATGTAAACCAAGTTTTAGCACGATCTCGTAGTGAGAATGGAAATAGCTTCAATTTAACAATATCGTTATCCACATATTTCTTATTTTGCATGTCACACAACTCAACGAAAGTATTTAGATGGGATGCGGCATCTTCATTAGCAAGGCCAGAAAATTGTTCTTTCATAACAAGATTGAGCAAAGAAGCATTAATTTCATAATATTACGCACTAGTGGCGGGAGCAATCGGAGTACTAATAAAATCATTATTAGTAGTATTGGAAAATTCACACAGCTTGGTATTCTTTTGAGTCATTGTGACAAAGCAAGCAATCAAGCAGTCAAGCAAGAAAAGAGCAAACGGTAAGGCGACAAAGAAGGGCGAAAGGCAAATCTTTTGATGTTTTCTGAAAATCGTTTTAGAAGTGGGGGAGAACAAAACGAGAGGAAAATGGCAAATAATGTAAATGCAAGAGATGAGTTTGTGATTGGTACTTGGTATCCTTGACTTGCTATGTATCTCCCCAGCAACGGCGCCAGAAATCCTTCTTGCTACTTCTCAAGCAAGCGTTGGTTTCCCGTGAAGAGGAACGGTTTTATGCAACAAAGTAGATAAGTATTTCCCTCGGTTTTTGAGAACCAAGGTATCAATCCAGTAGGATATACAAGCGAGCCGCCAATAGATGTACCTACAAAAAGAATCAAACTCTTACACCCAATTCTATAAAGGGCTTGTGAATCCCTTCACGGTTATTTGCAAGGATGAGATCTAGTAGAGATAGATATAATAGGATGCTTGAACGGAAAGTAAAACTAAAATGAAAAATAGAGCAGCAAGTATTTTTGGTAGTTTTGGTTTTAGATATGAAAGTATAATATGGAAAATAGACCCGGGGGCCATAGGTTTCACTAGATGGCTTCTCTCATGATGGCAAGTATTACGGTGGGTGAATAAATTACTGTCGAGCAATTGATAGAAAGCGAATAATTATGAAGATATCCAAGGCAATGATTATGCATATAGGCATCACGTCCATGACAAGTAGACCGAAACGATTGTGAATCTACTACTATTACTCCACACATCAACCGACTCCTGCCTGCATCTAGAGTATTAAGTTCATGAAGAACAGAGTAACACATTAAGCAAGATGACATGATGTAGAGGGATAAACTCCAGCAATATGATGAAAACCCCATCTTTTTACCCTTGATGGCAACAATACAATACGTGCCTCGCTACCCCTACTTTGTCACTGGGTGAGGACACCGCAAGATTGAATCCAAAACTAAGCACTTCTCCTATTGCAAGAATTACCAATCTAGTTGGCCAAACTAAACCAATAAATCGAAGAGACTTGCAAAGATATTAAATCATGCATATAAGAATTCATGAAAGACTCAAGTAATAATCATGGATAATTTGAACATAAACCCACAATTCATCGGATATCAACAAACACACCGCAAAAGAGTATTACATTGGATAGATATCCATGAAGATCATGAAGAACATGGTATTGAGAAGCAAAGAGAGAAAAGAAGCCATCTAGCTACTAGCTATGGACCCGTAGGTCTGTGGTGAACTACTCACGCATCATCGGAGGGCAAGGGAGTTGATGTAGATACCCTCCATGATCGAATCCCCCGCCAGCAGATTACCGAAAAAGGCTCAAAGATTGGATCTCTCGGGAATGGAGGCTTCTGGCATCAAAAAAGTGTTTTCATGGCTCTCTTCGATAATGATGGAATATTTGGGAATCTATAGGCTTAATATTAGGGTTAGGGGAGTTGTCAGGGACCCACAAGCCTGTCTGGCGCGGGGTACCCCCCTGGCCGCGGCAAGCGGGCTTGTGGCCTCGTGGCAGCTCCTCTGTCTTGATTCTCAAGTCTCCTGGTTTCCTTTTATTCTAGAAAAAAATCATTTCAGAGATTTTATTCCATTTGGACTCCGTTTAATATTCCTTATCTGCGAAACTCAAAAACAAGGGAAAAAACAAAAACTGGCACTAGGATCTAGATTAATAGTTAGTCCAAAAAATAATATAAAATAGCATATTAGCGCATAAAAAACTCCAAAACAGATAATACAATAGCATGGAACAATCAAAAATTATACATACGTTGGAGACGTATCAGTCATCCATGGGGGGCCAAAGGAAACTGTCGCGTGAGATCCCCGCTGACATGTGTCTAGCTGCCCACAACCTGTTCGATACAATGCTAGCTTCGGCAGAAGATAACACGATCACCCAGTTCATCATGGATAACATCATCTTCAAGAGTGGTGTGGCTGGCATGACCTTCGATTCAAAGGGGACCCAAAGCCAATACGGCCACGGTACTTTCATTATAGGCGACGAGGGCACGACCAACACCTTAGCGCAAGGCCAAGATGGCATGAGCAACATGTTCCCACAAGGCCATGAGTTCCTAGATGGTTACGACCTAGAGGAAGAGAATGAAGTGGACATCGACATGGAGTTTATGTTTGGGGAGGAGCTTGCCATCCAAGCCAATGCAAACAAGAATCGCCAAAGCATTTAGACGAAGGCATACACAAAGGAGGAGGACAAACTCCTTTGTGGATGTTGGAGGGATATTGGACAAGATCCCAAGATCGACGTCGAGTGAAAGGGATCAACTCTTTGGTTGAGAGTTCATCGCCGGTTCCATGAATGTAAGAAGTTTACGTCGTACAATATTGAGAGCAAACGTGGTTGGGTATCCCTTTTGAAGGGTTGGAGAGTGATGCAACAAGAGTGCAACAAGTTTTGTGCCACCCTTGAGAGGATCGAGGGCCGGCCCATGAGAGGCCTCAGAATCAAAGACATGGTATACACTTGTTCTCCATCCTCAGTCCCATTATTTGTTGATTGATGCTTGTATGTCGGTTGAACATATGAATATGCATTGTGTGTTTTTATTTGTAGGCATTCCAAGCTTTGAAAGCATTCAAGGCCCAACATGGGAACAAGACGTTCACCCTCACCCACTCTTGGATGATCATAAAAGGTTATGAGAAGTTCAAGGAGCAATACGCCGCCCTCGGAACGCATCGAGGGCCATGAGCCGTCGAGGACCATGGTGAGGGAGAGAACCCGTGACTGTGGGGACAGACCAACTTGAAGAAAGAGCAAAAGTGTGATGTGGCGGCAATTGCCTTGCAATAAACTTTGCAAGGCATGATGAACCAAAAGGAAACAAGGGAGGAGAAGCGTCGACAAGATAAAGAAGGGCAAATGAATGCCTACATGGACCTCCAAAGGAAGAGGTTCGAGACGAAGGCCAAGAGAGGAAACTTGGGATGGAGGCAAAAATGCATGCCAAGAAGCTCAAGACGGATCAGAGGAAGACATCCAAGCGAAGAAGCACGAGATCAAGTCTACCAAGGCCAACACCAAATCAAAAGAAGTGGCGCTTGCTTGCATAATGAAGGAGATGAAGATCATGATGGTGGACTTGAGCACGGTGTCCCCGAGGAAGAGGCCTTGGTTCAAGAAGAGGTAGAGGAAGATGCTCGTGCTTGATGATTGATTTATGGAGTTGAGCATCATCTTTTTTGTATGTCGACAAGTGTGCCGAGATGAGCACGACAGAGATGTATGGCCTTTTTTGTGGGCTAACAACTATGCAGGGTCCGCTTACAAGTGCGACAACATGAACTGCATGTTTTCTTTGAAGGCCGGGATATGACCGCTCGCATGGCCACCGACATGAACCGTGACGACAGGCATAAACTGTTGTTGCTGGCCTTTTTAATGTTAATTTGTTTTAAAACGCGGGCAAAAAATGAGACGACCTGTAGAACACAGACAAACAACGAGTGCTTAGCCAATCCAAACAGACAAAAATGAAAAAAAATCAACGTCTGTTTGGATCGGCCAATTAGAGTTGCTCTAAGATGGCGTACATGTTGTATTGGTATCCTACTTTCCCGGCGACGATTCTTGCCACAACAAGACTGATATATATGACACACGTCACTACGTTGTGAGGGCTATAGTGCCAAACTAGGGAAACTCCTACTCCGGAATTCACTTTGTCTCATAGGTGTATATGCACCCATTATATAAATACACATTTCAAAATGTAAAAAAACGAGAAAAAATCCCCCATGTAAATCCTGACATTTTATGTGCATGCACCAAGTTTCGATGAAAAAATACATTTTTGTGGCTTGTGTAAAAAACAATTATTGATGCTTAATTATAACTATTCATGAGGCATATTTTTATCTTTTTTATATATACCACATTTTTTTACCTTTTTACCGAAATTTTGTGTGCACACATGGGATGTCCAGACGTACACATGTGATTTTTTCTTCTATTCTTTAAATATTTTAAAATTTATTTTTATACATATTTTATAATAGGTGTATATACACCTAGGAGCCAAAACGCCACTCTCAACTCCTACTCCCATACAGTACGTAGGTAAGGTCTGCATAGGCTAGGTAGCTTGAGACTACGGACCGCGGCAAAATTCGCTGTTTTGACCCTTTTCGGAAAGTTAAGCTGGATCTGACCCCGGTCCCAAAAAAATTCCTCATCTGACCCTTTCGCTACCGCCACACTCCTCGGCGATAGGAGTACACAGCCTACCGTCAGGTCCATTCGCGGTAGGGCTCCCATTAGGTTGACAACATCGTCTATCGTCCTAACGTGTATAAGTGCCCTACCGCCACAATCTCTAGCGGTAGGCTCTAAAAACCTACCGCCAGAGGACCTGGTGGTAGGGCCTCCAGTCCAGTTAAAACGTTAAGAGTGTGGCTTATGGGCCCCACCATCCACCCATTCATCCCCAACTCCTCCTCCTTTCCCGAGCTGAGCTCCTCTCCCCCATTCTTGCCTCCATCAAATCCATCTCCATTGGTTGAGTTTTCTCCGGTGGATCAAGGCTGAATTCATCACTCAAGGTACCGCCCTCACTCTCTTCTTTTTGGTTGGTTGGAATCATCTCATTTGGTGGCATGCTTTACTTTTATGGAAACCCTAGTTCATGTCATTTGTGTTTGAAATCAATGGATTTGATAGATGGTAGGGTTGTTTGTATGCTTTAGTATGACTAATTATCATGTTTGTAACACTGATCTATAGTTATTGTTAGGTTTAGGGTTAGGTTTAAGGCCAAGGTTAGGGTTAGGGTTAGGCATTGTCATTATTTAGTAGTTAGGGTTAATTAATGATATTGTGATATTATTGTTGTTGTTTCAATATAGTTATGGTTCATATTATTGTTATTGTGATATTATTGTTAGGTTTCATATTAGGTTGCCATCCTATCCTCTTGACAATTTTTTCAATGCATTTAGATGGATAGGCTTGTTAATGTACACTATTTGGATAAGGGGACATTTATGAAAGGCAATGCCGATGAAGGGGAAGAATCCATTGTTTTTTATTCAAGCCCAACTTTTGAGGAAGTGGTTGTGAAAGTTAGAAATGTGCTAGATTGGATTGATGCAAATGTTGATGTTAAACTCATTGGAAGGTATGATGTTGGAGTGGGGGTGAATTCTTGATTGAAGAGTATGCCTATCACCTCGGAATTGCATTGGAAGGTTTAGAAGGATAAAGTATTTGAATCGCAAGACAAATCCCTTGAATTGTTTGCCACCAAGGTTGAGCCTCCTTTGCTGCAAATTGAATTGAACCGACATGCCTCTTCCCCAAACCATGATGCAAGGGTGGAGGTGTATGTCCCCAATTCTTCTAGTCAACCACCAAATGAAGCTGAGATTAATGATGGAGCCATGGAAATTCATGAGGAACAGGTTCATGTCGATGCTGAAGCACGCCATGTTGATGCTGAAGCTGGCCATGTTGATGTTTATGAGGAAGCCGAAGAGGTTCATTATACCCTCATTAGAGACCTGGATGTGTTTGTGCATCAGCAACACATGGATCGTGATCTCCCGTACCGCCATATGTATGGGTGTGACTCGGATGACGAGGGTCCGACGGAGAAATTGGACGAGGATGGATTCACTACACAAGAGAATGCAATTTTCAAGAATGATACAGGGAAGGAAAGAGGGCCCCCATTGTTTCGTGATCTCACTCTTGCCGACAAGGCCGTTGTTGATGGTGGCATGATATTGGTTTTGCTTGAACCAACACCGTGCCTGAAGATCAGTGACCCTAAACCCAAGGATGAGGACGAGAATCCTCATTTGAAGAAAGGCATCAAGTTCAGTTGCTTGCAAGAGTTCAAGATATGGTTGAGTGACTATGCTATTAGGAACCATAGGTCGTTTGTTGTTTGTCATTCCATCCAAAATCTGCGATACATCATCAAATGTGACAAAGAAGGTTGATGTTGGAAGGTTCGTGGAAGAAAAATTCAACAAACCGGGCAATGGGTGCTGAAGAATTGTGTGGCCACTCACACGTGCGTACCGCCGGACAAAGCTGACCAAAGCAAGGGACACCATCAACTCACGTCTAAATTTTTAGGATACAAATTGTTGCCTCATGTAGCCCATGATCCAACCATGAAGGTGAAGTTTCTCATGAGTATGGTTGACGAATAATTTGGATACCCGTTCAACTATGGGAAGGTATGGAAGGTGAAGGCCAATGCAATCAGGATGTTGCATGGTGATTATGAGGCCGCATACAATATTCTCCCAAGGATGTTGGGAGCAATCGCACATAGGAACCCTGACATGTGTCATGCGGTGGAGGAAAATAACGAAGTGTTTCACCGTGCGTTCTAGAGTTTTGGGCAATGCATAGAGGCATTGAAGCATTGTCGTCCGGTGTTGTCTATCGACGGCACATTCTTGACAGGGAAGTACAAGGGCACTCTAATGGTGGCAATGGCTCACTCGTCCAATGATAACGTGTTGCCGGTTGCATTTGATTTAGTTCCTTCCGAGCATGACGACAACTTCGAGTGGTTCATGAGGCATGTGAGAACCAAGGTGATTGGCAACGGGGAGGTATGCATCATATCGGACCAGCATCATGGGATTCTCCAGGCGATAGATGTGCCCATTCCCGGCCTCCCGAAGCTTCACCATCAATGGTGCATGAGGCATTTCGTGGCAAACTTTTACTAGGCATGCAAGATCAAAGATTTTTGCAAAGACCTTACTCATGTGTTCAGAACATTCTCCTTTGATGCATTCACAAGCCGCTATGATAATCTTTTGAAGGCATTGAAAAAGAACCAAAAGGGAAGAGCATTCCTGACTAGGCATTATGAGGAAAAACAAAAGTGGGCACATGCTTTTGATGGCGGAGGTTGGAGATACGGCGACATGACAAGCAACATGGTGGAATGCTTCAACAATGTGCTTAAGAGTGTTGTTCTTTGCCCGTGACTGCAATATTGAAGTACACCTTCTTGAAGTTGAACGAGTATTTCCTTAAGCTTTCCATATCAACGGCAGGTTAGATAGGGGACAAAATGGACTATCTAGATAAGGTTCATGATTGGTTGAAATTTCAAGCAGGCAAGTCTTCCCATCAACAAATCATCAGATTCAACGACAAATATGGGATCTACCAAGTTACAAGCCAAGTGGCACAACACGAGATGGTGTCACCTACGGAGGCGTTGCTTATGAGGTGCACCTCAAGGACCAGTGGTGTCAATGTGAGAGGCCTCACAGGTAACACTAGTCGTTCTTGCACGTGATAACGGCTGCGAGGGCAAGGAACTTACTGGTTTCAGATGGTATTACCATACGGCTGCATGAGTTCACGTTGGAAGCCACGAGGTTGACATGGGAACCTCGGTTCCATCCTTTCCTTGACCAGTCATAGTGGCCGAAGTATGATGGCCCACATATCGTGCCTGGTCCTGCACTCATGGTATCTACAAAAGGGAGAAGAAGAAAGAAGAGGTTTATGAGTGACATGGATGATATAGCTGGATATACTGGCATGAAACAATTTGGCAGCGGTCATTTCATGGAGCCTCCCGACACCAACAATTGTTCTTCTACCCTACCACCGAGGGTGTGGCGGTAAGGTTCTCTTTTTCCCAGTTTTGGTTGCTGACGCGTGGAATGGCCAAATGAAAACGGTAGGGTAGCTACCCTAACGCCGAAGGCTATGGTAGTGAGGTCCTATTTTTGCCAGTTTTGGTTCCTGACGCATGGAATGGCCAAATGAAAATGGTAGGGTAGCTACCCTACCGCCGAGGGCTCTGACGATATGGTCCTCTTTTTCCCAGTTTGGGTTCCTGACGCGTGAAATGGCCAAACGAAAACGGTAGGGTAGCTACCCTACAATCGAAAGCTCTGGTGCTAAGGTACTCTTTTCCCCAGTTTTGGTTCCTAACGCGCGGAATGTCGAAATAAAAACTTTAGGGTTAGCTACCCTACCACCACGGCCGATGGTGGTAGGGTCCCCTGTTTTCTAGTTTAGGGTCCTAACGCGCAGAATGTCGAAATCAAAACGGTAGGGCTACCTACCCTACCGCCACGACATCTAGCGGTAGGTTCTTTTATTTCGCTTAGACAAAATGAATGTTTATCCACGGCATCCGGCTCGCCACGCATCCACTTCTCTGCCGGGAAGTATGCACCCCCTCCCTGTTCTCCGGCCTCTAGCTCTCTCGCTCGAACTGGTCCATCTAGAGGGATGATGAAGTGATTAGAAATGCAAATCACACAAGGATACAATCTCTACTTAATATGAAATACAACACGGAGTCCTTGATGAGTTCAAATGATGAAGGTACAATACAATTCATAATAGTTCAAATGACAACACGGAAGCAAATGGGTACATGTCATTGTTGTTCAAATGACAATAAGTTACATAATATCATGCTAATCAATACCCATACGGGCTGTCGTATGGTCCCGGGTTGCAAAAATAACATCCATTCTTTCTTTCACCCAAGCCCAACGAGAAGCCTGCTCTGGTATGGGGGGAAATGGTTGCCTCACTATCCAATTGATGACGCTGCCATGATTATGCACGGTAAAATAAGTATGTCCTATCCTTGTTGTGCAGTACGCAATTTGCATCGCAAAATCACGCCTACAATCCTTTTCCGCCTTTTTGAGGTTGGTTATCCCCTTCTGCTTTTTCTTGATAAAATTTTCAGAAGCCAAAGCCTCCATCCAAAAATAAATGTGTGAAAATGCTTTCGAAACCTTGTTCAACGCATCAACAAATTTGACCCACGCGTTCATCTTTTCCTTGATAAATTCACGTTCAAGCATCGTCGCCTCCTCAGCGGTAGTCGTAGCATACATGAATGGTGTCATCCTACATTTCGAGGATTGGCTAGTAAGGTCACAAGTTCCTTAATTAATTTGTTAAGCAACTAACCTCTATCATGACTACTAACCCTATTTAATGCTAAATGCATTCAAATTTAATGTGCCTCGTCTCTCAGATACATGCACTTGGCACATCAATATTATGGGTGAAACTAGGGTTTACACTAAAGCTAACAACAAATCCATATAACAAATTACTAGGGTTTGTAAATAAGTAAGAACATAAACCATAATGCATGATTTCAACCAACCAAAAACAGGGGAGTGGGAGAGGCACCTTGGGTGATGAAAATGCTCCAGATCCAATGGTTTAATCCCACGAAAATGGAGCGGATCTGTTGGATGTTTGAGTGGAGGAGAGACAAGGGAGTGGGGACTGAGCTCGAGGGAAGAAGATGGATTGGGGTGAATGGATGACTGGCGGGCCCCACTCACTCACCCCTTTAACTTATCCAGAGTCCTGGTACCTACCCGCCAGGATAAGTGGTGGTAGGTTATGCTAGCCTACCTTCATAGGCCTTGGCGATAAGCTCCTAGGTTCACAGTTTTGGTTCCTGACGCGTGGAATGTCCAAACGAAAACGGTAGGATTGAATAGCCTACCGCCAGGGGTTCAGGCGGTAGGATGTGCTACCCTACTTCCGACCTCTGAGGAGGTAGGGTGCTTTTTTTTACTCTGGCATGGTTTTTGTCTTCATTTTTTGTCTCAGCAATATTTCTAGACTAACAGATATATATTGGAGCACCTAAGGGAAATAATTCAACATAGCAAATATATGTCATAGTAGCAAATAGTCACACATAGCAAATAGTTCAACATAGGAAATAGGTCTACATAAGAAATAGTTCAACTAGTAAGTTCACTCGCTTCTAGAAAGTTCACATGCTATATAAGATCAACTAAGGCAGCAACTTCACTTGATCCTTCCTCTCTTCGAGGTACGGTCCTCATGGTGCTTTGAACGGGTCTCGAGAACCGTCTTCTTGCGCTGAGGAGGACGCCCTCTTTGAAACGATAATGGACTCCCCCAATCCTTCTTTGGCTTGTTCCTCTTCTCAAGCTCAGGTTGGGTTGTCTGAGTTGGTAGAGGTCCGTAATCATCATCATACTCCTCCTCCTCCTCCTCCTCCTCTGCATCGCTTTGCTCCTTCTCAATCTCTTCTGGTTGTTCCTCGTTGTCATCTTCCTCTTCATCTTGTTTTGTTTGTGTCACGCCCAAGATGCGTGCATATCCATATTAAGACACGAGGGACTCGACAGGGATAGAGGCGCATCTTGCCGTCAGCAAGTACATTATCATTACATACATTTAGGAAGAGAAGATTATATGAGTTGGCTTACACTCGCCACATGCTACATTACAAATCCACACAATTTATTCAATCATCCATCCAAAGGCAAAGTCCGGCTACAGACAAAATAAAACGATAAAATGATGCAATGACACTGGCTTGCTAACCCAAAGATCTCGACCATGGCCACTCTACTCGTCTGGATAAGTGACGTACATCCTGCCATGCTCCTCGTCATACTCCCACTAGAGTTGCATCACATCATCTGGCACGATCTTATCTGTACCTGCACCTGGATTGTTGTAGTAATCTGTGAGCCACGGGGACTCAGCAATCTCGTGCTCGGGTACCGAGACTATTCAAGCTTATAGATTGGAGTGGGGTATGTGTTTAGTTTGCAGCAGCACTAAGCATTTACGATGGCTAATCTTACAAAGCATGAACGTAAATATGTGGTCTACGATAAACGTTCGAAACTAGAATGACCTCTATGAGATCCTGAACACCTACTTACATCAATCATAACCCCACCGTGTTCTCTCTCGGATCATGTTTCACGAGTAGAGATGATCACGGTTACTCCGACAGTTGGTGTATTTTATTAGAGTTTACTTCAAGTTAACTATAACTGGGTGTTAAACAAATATCCAAGTTGCCACATAGCCACGGGCACGACTTTCCGAAAGTTCTAACCCTGCAGGGGTGCTCCAACTAGTCCATCATAAATTAACCACACTCCGCGGGAATAACCTCGACCACGGACCTTGTGATCATCATAGGCAACTCCAAAGGAATTCCAACACCTCGAGATAGCCCGAAGGAAGTCAGAGTCCCTCACGCAAGACACTCGATAAAGGTAAAACAAGTCCAGCAAGACCACCCGACGTGTCGACGAACCCGATAAAAGCCGCGTATCTCGTTCTCAGGACATGACAGATAAGCACAACATATAGTGGCCTGATAGAAATCTCCCGAGTTGCCCTGGGTTGGCCCCGCACATGGCTCTAGTTTGGACCAACACTCATGAGGAGCACTGGCCCGGGGGTTGATTAATTATCCACGGGGTTGCAAAGCCCTATGCAAATTTAGTAAGTTGTTTAGCAAATGTAGTACCAAAGTTGGGTCTTTCCAGATAAGTTTTCATCTCGAACGAATAAACAAAGGGGTCCCCATAACAACCGCGAGCATGTTAGGAGCGCAAAGTATGGAAACATAACACCGGTAACAAGAAACTATGGCGGTAAAAGCGGAACAAAACACCTAGCAAAAGGCCAAGCCTTCCACCATACCAAGATATATATGTGCATTAAATTAAATAGCAGATAATATTTTGATATGCCAAATCCATATTATCACATGGATACAACCTGCACCTGCAAGTAAGAATGCTATAAGAGGGGCTGAGCAGCGGTAACATAGCCAATCAAAGGTTTGCTAGGATGTGTGGGGGTAGAGGCTTTCATGGCAATGTAGGAGGCATGACATTCAAGTGGTAGATAACGCATAAGTAACAATAAGAACGAGACATCTAGCAAAGCAAAAATAGTGTCTGGATCCGGGTACGATCATCTTGCCTATTGGTTCTTCAAAGGGACAAAGAGCGGGGTCCTCGTAGTGGTACTCTCCTAGATCCTCGTACTCAGTTTCAACACTCGCGTCTACCCAAGAGAAACAATAATAATAAACAACCAACCAAGGTGCAATGCACAAACAAGATGATGCATGATTCATTTGAAGAATTTAACCTGGCAATCCTAAACTAGTCATGTTTCACATGCAATAGTTTGGTTATTTGCAATTCTATATAGAACCTCATGTTAAGTTATTTAAACATTCATGATCATGGCAAATATGGATGCTTCATGCAAAATCGATACAAATGCATATGTAGAACGTAAGAAACGGAGCTACGGTTCACACGCTACGCTCACGACAAGTTACGAAGGCAAAACACAAGACAAAGAAGGCCATGGGCTATTCCTTGGCATTCCAAGGTAGCCACTGGATAGGCAATGAAAAAACAACCACAATGGAGCCAAAGATCAAGCAATCCTATGGAGTATAGCTCCCACAAGTCACAAAACACTAAAACAAACAATCTGCCACAAAACAGTAACATAGCAACTTTTACAACCAATAACTAGAGCTACAGGAAGTCTCCAACCACAAACAAGGCATTGACAGAAACTACACATCATGCTTCTCCAATTATCCAACTACACAATCTGGAATGTAGGCACACATCAATAAGCATGAAGCCCACAAGTTGGCATGACGAAACAGATTTTTGGGACTTAGTGAAAATAACAATTTTCTGGAATCTGAGTTAAGCTGATAGCAAGTTGACAGAAGAAACTAATGGTGATAGAGACCACCTCATGGATGAAAATTAACAGTATGATAGAGGAAAACATATACTTCAAAACACTAGCACTGAGCTTGAGCTAATTCTCAACATATCACTTGGTAGCATCCACTCTTCATGGCATAAAAATATTAACAGATTCTCTGACTTAGAAATATTTAGCATGTTTGAAAACAACAACATTTTAGTAGCTACTTGAGAGCATGGTTCCCACTCATATGCAAGTTTAACATGACAAAAATAAGTACCATGGCATTCTACTCATCAAAGGATACCATATTCATGTTGGCACAATTATCATAGCATGCATGGATTACATATAACAAAAATGACAAAATGGCACTTTGAGACAAAATGACATTTTGACAAACTTGCTCAAAAGCCGAAACCAATTGCAGCAATGGATTCCTGAGATTTTTGTATTCATGTATCACACTCATATATTTGGTTTAGCAAAACTTCCAATACTCATGATCAAGATTAACATGGCATGCCCATAAGTGAAAACTTACTATATATGCACATAGACATAAATGATCATATCAGTTTTAGCAATTATACTAGAAAAGGAAATAATCCATTTAAATCACTTAAAACATAAACAAATAAAAGAAAACACAAATAGGAGGGGGACCCACCTGGCATACTCACCAGGGCACCCCTAGTGTATGACAAGTGGGGCCTGGGCCCACTTGTCACACACACACACAACACACACACACACTCTACCACACAGACACCCACTCTAGATCCTGCTGGCCACAGCAGATCCACACACACACACCCCACACAGGCACACACGCACACAACACCACATCCACACCTGGATCCGGCTCACAGCCGCACCAGATCCTACACACACAGCACCACACACAGGATCCGCACTCACACCGGATCCAAACACACAACACCTCACCAAGCCAATCGAAAAAGAGAAAGAAGGGTGGGGAGCCAAGATCGAACCCATGACCTCATGGTCGATCCTCGGGCGTGCTATCACTGACCGGGAAATCCTAGCGCTTCTAAATATAACAGACCGGGAAAACACTGACAAAATTGAATAAAAGGGCCATCGGCGATACGAAATGGCGGCAATGACTCCGGCGACTACACGGGCCCTGCTGCGACGCGAACTGGTAGAAGAGAAGCAGGGATCTACGGCACATCCATCCCCTGCTCATCTCGCGACGAGGGGACGGAGGCAACGGCCCTCAAGGCCCTTCCCTGGACGGAACGGCGTTGACAACGCACTACGTCGACGGCGAGCTACACATACAGCAATAGGAGGGGACGTGGCGGCTCACCGAGAGGGGGACAACGACGGCTTGGAGCACGACAAAGAGGAGGAAGAACGACGATGATGCGGCGGCGATGAAGAGGAAGAAGAATGACGGCGAGCTTCGGGAGAGCGGCGCCAACGAGGAAGAAGACGGCGAGGGCCTTCCCATTGCACCCTAGCACCGGGAACGGGATGCAGGGACGGTCCGCGGCCACCACGACATGTCGGGCACGGAGGAGGACCATCGGAGATGCGAGGACGACGACGACGAGGACCGGCGACCTCTCTGAACCTCTCATCTCTGAAGTCTTACCTGACAGAAGAAATGAGGGGGAAGGAGGAGAAGAAGAATTGAGGAGCGGCAGCAGCGAGGGAAAGAATGAACCCTAGGGATCCACGCGCTTAAATAGGGGGTCTCCTCGACGTCCGTGAGCTCCTCTCACGGTGTCGACGCTCTCGCTCTCTCTCTCTCTCTCTCACGCGCACCTAACGGAGGAGGACGACGGGGCAGGTGGTTGTTAGGTTGCGGGCTGGGCCGGCTTCGGGCTGCGCGAGGGGAATAGGAGCCCACTTAGCCTTGCTCTCTCTCTCACAGAAATAAACACAGATTTTCTTCCTTTTTAAAATAAACTCAGAACAAAACAATTCCTCCATAGAAAATGAAAGGAATTTTTATAAAACAAAAATACTTTTGCAATGAGAAGAAAATCCCCCATTTTATAAAAAAGAAAAGAAAATTTTAGGCCAAGTAAATTTCACACTTTAATTAAATAAAAGGTTGTTGTTTTTATGAAACCAATTAATCCAAAGCTCAAACCCCAAGAGAGCAATACACATTTACTCAAAATAATATTCCCTACTCCAAGAACATTTTAACAGAATTAATTATCAAGTTAATTATCATGTAGAAATGTGAGAGGGATAAGAGGGTTTAGGAAAGTTTGAAAAAGAGAGGGGATGAGAGGGAGTAGATGCACCACACATACACTAACCACATCATGAGGACTACTCACAAGCATCACATCAAGTCACATGGAAGCACACCACAATAATCTTATGCATGACATGATGATGAGATGGCATGATGCATGATGCATGAGATGAAATGGCGAGGAGCAAACTCAATTCATTCAACACATGGCACAAGGTTTACATAGGTTACATGACCAAAAATGGTAAGGACAACACTTGGGCTGTCACAACTCTCCCACACTACAATAGGATCTCGACCCGAGATCTATGAACGAAAGAACTCTGGATATTCAGAACGGAGAAGATCCTCACGTTCCCAAGTAGCTTCTTTGTCGGAATTATGAGACCACTTCACCTTGAGAAACTTGATAGATTTGTTGCGAGTCTTACGCTCAGTTTCTTCGAGAATAACCACTGGATGCTCTCGATAAGAGAGGTCTTCTTGGAGATCAATGTCTTGGAGGTCAATGGTACACTCGGGAGTCTTGAAGCACCTCCGGATCTAAGAGACATGGAAGACATCGCGCATTTTTTTGAAGTTTGGAGGAAGCTCTAGTTGATATGCAAGTTCACCTCTCTTGCCAACAACTCTGAAAGGACCAACAAAGCGAGGAGCTAGCTTCCCTTTAATTCCAAACCGCTGAGTGCCCTTCATGGGAGAGACTCTGAGATAGGCTAGATCATCAACTTGAAAGGAAACATCCTGATGTTTGTTATTGTAATAACTCTTTTGTCGGGATTGAGCTGCTTTGAGGTTCTCACGAATGACACGGCACATCTCTTCTGCTTCCGTGATCATGTCATTGCCCAAAATTTGAGGCTCACTGGTTTCAAACCAGTTAAGCGGGGTACGACACTTCCTACCGTAGAGAATCTCGAAAGGGGCCTTGCCTGAGCTAGCCTGAAAGCTATTATTGTATGAGAATTCAGCATATGGAAGGCAGTCTTCCCATTTCATGCTGAACAAAATCACAGAGGCTCTGAGCATATCTTCAAGGATCTGATTGACTCTCTCAACTCGACCACTTGTTTGTGGATGGAATGTAGTGGTGAAACGGATCTTGGTACCCATAGCAGTCTGGAAGGACTCCAAAAACTTGGAAGTAAAGAGGCTTCCATGGTCAGATGAGATGAGCTGAGGAATACCATGCAAGGAAACTATCCTTGACGTATACAACTCTACTAGCTGAGCTGCCGAGATAGATTCCTTGACTGGAAGGAAATGATCAACTTTGGTCAGCTTGTCGATAACCACAAAGATGGCATCGTTGCCTCTCTTGGACTTGGGAAACCAAGTGACGAAATACATCTCCACATGATCGAATTTCCACTCTGGGATAGGCAAAGGCTGAAGAAAACCTGTTGGACGTTGATGCTCCACCTTCACTCTGCAACAAACATCACACTCGTTCATGAAATGAGCAATTGCACGTTTCATGCGAGTCCACTAGAAGGTTTGCCTTAGATCCTGATACATCTTGGAACTGCCTCGATGAATGGATAGAAGAGAATTGTGTGCTTCGTCCATGATAACCTTCCTGAGATCACCTTTTGGAACCACCAGACGGTCCTGAAAGAACAAGGTATCTTTGTCATCAACGCAAAAACACTTATACTTCAGAATGCCCTTGGCCACACCTTTCTTCACTTTCTTCACCATTGCGTCAAGAAGTTGAGCTTGGTGAACCTGATCTTCTAGTGTCAGAGAAACTTGAAGATTGACAAGAAATCCTTGCGGAATCATTTGAAGGTTGAGCTTGCGGAAGGCTTCACAAAGCTCGGGTTGAAGAGGCTTCAGGATGAGACTGTTGCAGTACGCCATTCGGCTGAGCGCGTCTGCAATGACATTTGCTTTTCCAGGAGTATACCAATGCTTGCATTGAAGTCTTCAAGAATTTCCACCCAACGAGACTGCCGAAGATTAAGATTGATTGAAAATGTACTTCAAGCTCTTGTGATCGGTGTACACCTCAACTGGTCTACCCAACAACAAATCCCTCCAAGTCATCAGAGCATGCACAACTGCTGTCAACTCGAGATCATGAGTGGGGTAGTTCTTCTTGGCAGGCTTCAACTGATGCGAGGTATAAGCAACTATCTTCTTATCTTGCATGAGAACACCACCAATACCTTGGAGAGAAGCATCACAGAAAACTTGGAAAGGCTTTGATTGCTCGAGAGGAACAAGAACTCGAGTTGAAGTCGGTCTATGTTTGAGCGTATTGAACGCCACATCACATTCAGGAGACCAGACATACTTGACATTCTTCTGAAGGAGATTAGACAGAGGCTTAGCAATTTGAGAGAAGTTCTCCATGAATCTTCTGCAATAACTAGCAAGCCCGAGGAAGCTACGAAGTTGCTTCACATTCTGAGGAGGCTCCCACTTCAAGATTGCCTCAACTTTCTTAGGGTGCACTTTAATGCCCTCGGCAGAGATCACATGCCCAAGGTACACCACTTCATTGAGCCAAAACTCACACTTGGAAGACTTGGCATAGAATCGATGCTCTCTTAACTTGTCAAGCACAAGCCTGAGATGCTTTGCATGCTCTTCTTCGGTCTCCGAGAACACAAGGATATCATCCAAATAGACCAAGACGAACTCATTCTTGAAAGGAGAGAAAATGAAGTTCATCATTCTTGAGAAGGTTGGAGGAGCATTGGAAAGACCAAACGACATGACAGTTTACTCATAAGAGCCAAAACTCGTCCTGAAAGCAGTCTTTGGAATATCTTCTTCGCGAATGTGAATCTGATGATAACCCATGCGAAGATCAAGCTTCGAGAAAACCTTGGCACCTTTCAGTTGTTCAAACAACTCATTGATGTTGGGGAGTGGGTACTTGTTTTTGATTGTCTTCTTGTTCAATAGACGGTAATCGACACAAAGCCAGTCCATGCCATCCTTCTTCTTGACAAGCAAAACACCACAACCCCATGGAGAAGAACTTAGTTTGATCAGACCCAGACGTTCTTGTTCATCTAGCTACTTCTTCAACTCTTTTAGCTCTTGAGGGCCAAGTTTATAAGAGCGCCTACAAACTGGTCCAGTTCCGGGCTCGAGGTCAATCATGAACTCGACTGGCCGGTGCGGAGGCTTTCCTCTCAATTCTTCTGGAAAGACATCTTCGTACTCATAAACCACGGGAATTTGAGAAATCGCCAAGATTTCACCCTTCTCATTAAGAGCAAAGAGATGGATTGTGTCATCGCGAGCCGTGAAAATAATCACATTTTCTGAAGGATGAGTCAACTTGACTTATTTTGCGTGACAATCAACATAAGCCTTATTCACAGCCAGGAAGTCCATGCCCAAAATGAGATCAATGTCGAAATTACCGAGAACAATTGGAGAAGCCAGAAAAGAATAATTGCCCATCTTGATAGAAACATCTGAAACCAAGCAATTGGAATTCATTAATTTCCCAGGAGACACCACTGACACAGGTCTAAGGAGATCTTGACATTCAAACTCATGCATTGCAAAGAATGAACGGGACATGAAACAATGTGATGCACCAGTATCAAACAAAAATTTTGTAGGAATAGAATTAACTGAGAGATTATCCATGATCACTTGACAAGAATCCTCTGCCTCTGCTGCATTCACCATATTCACCCTAGCTGACTTGGGATTATGCTTCACCATTGCATTATTTGGAAGCCCGACTGGAGGAGGAGGTGGAAGACGCCGCTGGTTGCATTTGTTTGAGTAGTGACCCTTCTGACCACACTTGTGACAAGAAACCTCAGATAGTGGACGAAAATTGCCTGGAGGAGGAACAAAAGCTGACTTTGGCATCTGGGGTCTCTGCTGATATCCTGGGTTGGGTGGGTGGGAAGAACCACGGCCACCGAACAGCTTCTGTTGCTGAGGAGGACGAAACGGAGGAGGATTAGGCACCCAATATTTCTGCTGCTTAGGAACCATCTGAGAGCTGGAAGAAGAAGAATATGAATCCCTTGAACGCTTCCTTGAGTTCTCTAACTTGAGCTGAGTTGCCTCGACCTTCAAAGCCATGTTGTTGAACTGATCAAACTCATGAGGCTCTTGAAGGACTAGACCTGACAGAAGCTCATCCTTGAGACCACCTCTAAACAGATAGATCATGGCCTTGTCATCTGGAACATCTTGCTTAGCATAGAGGGCTAGATTTTGGAACTCGATGTCGTACTGATAGACAGACTTGCTCCCCTGCTTCTGGTGCCTAAACTTCTCATGCATCTCCTCGACAAAGCTTGTCAAAATGTAATGGGCCCTAAAGTCACAACAGAATCGTCCCAAGTAACAACACAATCACCCTTGGAATCCTTGTACTGCTGCCACCAATCTACTGCCTGACCCTTGAGCTGGAACGACGCAAATTTGACAAAGTCCTCTAGTCTGGCATTGCTGCACTCAAAATGCTTACTCATGTCACGGAGACAATCATCAGCATCAAAAGGCTGCTCACAACAGGTGAAAGACTTGGGCTGGTTGGCAAGGAACTGGTTGAGTGTCGCAAATTGAGGTTGATTCTAAAAATTCTCTTGAAAGCCTTGCTGACCCTGATCTCTTTCTTGCAACAGCCTGAGCAACATCTAAGTGTTTGCATTGGTTGCGGCCATCACATCTTGCCAAGCTTCTAGAGGAGGAGGCGGTGGCGGGGGTGGTGGAACATCAGCCTACTCCTCACCACGACCTGGATTCCCACGAGTTGGTGGAGCCATCCTGAAGATGGACAAAACATCAGCACCTCATTGACAAAGATGAATTCAAAGCTAAATCAAATGCTTGAAAGAAATTGAATGAATAACACAAACAACCTTCCTACTGAAAAATTAGTAAGAATGCCTTCTTCGGTTTTTGCGATAACATCATCAGATATTAGAAGCCACTTCCAATAACACAAAAGTATTGAGCTAATGTTGCTCGGAACAAATGTATATGCCCTCATACATCTGAAGAAGATGATCCTAGATAACTACATGAGTTCCCACCTAAGAACTTCCAAAAACTTTCTGGTTATGCAATCCGGTGTGGGGGATACAAGGAGGAAATATCTCACACAAGTAGCAAACCTACACCCCAACTGTATCCATCCTTCAACACATAACCAGAGGCTTTCGCAAATCCATCTAACTCGAATCCTCAAAAGCACAACGATACTAAACCATGGTGGTATCCCAGACGCCTCCCCAGTACTAGGTGACTTGGACCTTATCTCACCACGACAAGTATTGAAGTAATTCCGAACACTCTCCGTCCTGAGATACTAAGGAATCTAAATGATAACAATGTGCCAAAATTCCCACGAGCTCAACTCCCCGGAAGAAATCAAGTCAGACAGGAGGCACCAAGACAGAACTTCGTCACATCGGTATAATATAGACTCCAAAATACCCACGTGATCCTAAAAAAATTGAGCGAGAAGAGGAGTAGAATCAAAATTCCTTAGTCAAATACCTCAGCAGAGCATAGAAGAGGAGTAAAAACAAACCTACTCTCCCATATAACTAGACTCAAAATAGGTTTTACTAGACTCGAATCGGCGAAGTTCGATCAAGCAAAGGGCTCCTATGGTCGTATGGCTCTGGTACCAACTTGTCACGCCCAAGATGCGCGCGTATCCATATTAAGACACAAGGGCCTCGACAGGGATAGAGGCGCATCTTGCCGTTAGCAAGTACAATATCATTACATACATTTAGGAAGAGAAGAGTATATGAGTTGGCTTACACTCACCACATGCTACATAACAAATCCACACAATTTATTCAATCATCCATACAAAGGCAGAGTCCGGCTACAGACGAAATCAAACGATAAAATGATGCAATGACACTGGCTTGCTAGCTCAAAGATCTCGACCACGGCCACTCTACTCATCTGGATAAGTGACGTACATCCTGCCACGCTCCTCGTCATACTCCCACTGGAGCTGCATCACATCATCTGGCATGATCTCATCTCTACCTGCACCTGGATTGTTGTAGTAATCTGTGAGCCACGGGGACTCAGCAATCTGGCGCCCGGGTACCGAGACTATTCAAGCCTATAGGTTGGAGTGGGGTATGTGTTTAGTTTGCAGTAGCACTAAGCATTTATGGTGTCTAATCTTACGAAGCATGAAAGTAAATATGTGGTCTACGATAAACGGTCGAAACTAGAATGACCTCTATGAGATCCTGAACACCTACTTACATCAATCATAACCCTGTCGTGTTCTCTCTCGGATCATGTTCACGAGTATAGACGATCACGGTTACTCACACATTTGGTGTATTTTATTAGAGTTTACTTAAAGTTAACTATAACCGGGTGTTAAACAAATATCCAAGTTGACACATAACTGCGGACATGGCTTTCCGAAAGTTTTAACCCTACAGGGGTGCTCCAACTAGTCCATCATAAATTAACCACACTCCGCGGGAATAACCTTGACCACGGATCTCGTGATCATCATAGGCAACTCCAAAGGAATTCCAACACCTCGAGATAGCCCGAAGAAAGTCAGAGCCCCTCACGCAAGACACTCGATAAAGGTAAAACAAGTCCAGCATGACCACCCGATGTGTCGACGAACCCGATAAGAGCCACGTAACTCATTCTCAGGATACGATAGATAAGCACAGCGTATAGTGGCCTGATAGAAATCTCCCGAGTTGCCCCGGGTTCGCCCCGCACACGGCTCTAGTTTGGACCAACACTCATGAGGAGCACTGGCCCGGGGGTTGATTAATTATCCATGGGGTTGCAAAGCCCTATGCAAATTTATTAAGTTGTTTAGCAAATGTAGTACCAAAGTTGGGTCTTGCCAGACAAGTTTTCATCTCAACCGAATAAACAAGGGGATCCCCATAACAACCTTGAGCATGTTAGGAGCACAAAGTATGGAAACATAACACCGGTAACAAGAAACTATGGTGGTCAAAGCGGAACAAAACACCTAGCAAACGGCCAAGTCTTCCACCATACCAAGATATATATGTGCATTAAATTAAATAGCAGATAATATTGTGATATGCCAAATCCATTTTATCACGTGGATACAACCTTCGCCTGCAACTAAGAATGTTATAAGAGGGGCTGAGCAGTGGTAACTTAGCCAATCAAAGGTTTGCTAGGATGTGGGGGATTAGAGGCTTTCATGGCAATGTAGGAGGCTTGACATTCAAGTCGTAGGTAAAGCATAAGTAATGATAAGAACCAGACATCTAGCAAAGCAAAAATAGTGTCGGGATCCGGGTATGATCATCTTGCATATTGGTTCTTCAAAGGGAGAAAGAGCGGTGTCCTCGTAGTGGTACTCTCCTGGATCCTCGTACTCGGTTTCAACACTCGCGTCTACCCAATAGAAACAACAATAATAAACAACCAACCAAGGTGCAATGCACAAACAAGATGATTCATGATTCATTTGAAGAATTTAACCTGGCAATCCTAAACTAGTCATGTTTCACATGCAATAGTTTGGTTATTTGCAATTCTGGACATAACCTCATCTTAAGTGATTTAAACATGCATGATCATGGCAAATATGGATGCTTCATGCAAAATCGATACAAATGCATATGTAGAACGTAAGAAACGGAGCTACGGTTCTCACGCTACGCTCACGACAAGTTACGAAGGCAAAACACAAGACAAAGAAGGCCATGGGCTATTCCTTGGCATTCCAAGGTAGCCACTGGATAGGCAATGAAAAAACAACCACAGTGGAGCCAAAGATCAAGCAATCCCATGGAGTATAGCTCCCACAAGTCATAAAACACTAAAACAAACAATCTGCCACAAAACAGTAACATAGCAACTTTTACAACCAATAACTAGAGCTACAGGAAGTCTCCAACCACAAACAAGGCATTGACAGAAACTACACATCATGCTTCTCAAATTATCCAACTACACAATCTGGAATGTAGGCACACATCAATAAGCATGAAGCCCACAAGTTGGCATGACGAAACAGATTTTTGGGACTTAGTGAAAATAACAATTTTCTGGAATCTGAGTTAAGCTGATAGCAAGTTGACAGAAGAAACTAATGGTGATAGAGACCACCTCATGGATGAAAATTAACAGTATGACAGAGGACAACATATACTTTAAAACACTAGCACTGAGCTTGAGCTAATTCTCAACATATCACTTGGTAGCATCCACTCTTCATGGCATAAAAATATTAACAGATTCTCTGACTTAGAAATATTTAGCATGTTTGAAAACAACAACATTTTAGTAGCTACTTGAGAGCATGGTTCCCACTCATATGCAAGTTTAACATGACAAAAATAAGTACCATGGCATTCTACTCATCAAAGGATACCATATTCATGTTCGCACAATTATCATAGCATGCATGGATTACATATAACAAAAATGACAAAATGGCACTTTGAGACAAAATGACATTTTGACAAACTTGCTCAAAAGCCGAAACCAATTGCAGCAATGGATTCCTGAGATTTTTCTACCCCAATTTCATGTATCATACTCATATATTTGGTTTAGCAAAACTTCCAATACTCATGATCAAGATTAACATGGCATGCCCATAAGTGAAAACTTACTATATATGCACATAGACATAAATGATCATATCAGTTTTAGCAATTATACTAGAAAAGGAAATAATCCATTTAAATCACTTAAAACATAAACAAATAAAAGAAAACACAAATAGGAGGGGGACCCACCTGGCATACTCACCAGGGCACCCCTAGTGTATGACAAGTGGGGCCTGGGCCCACTTGTCACACACACACAACACACACACACACACTCTACCACACAGACACCCACTCTGGATCCTGCTGGCCACAGCAGATCCACACACACACCACACACAGGCACACACGCACACAACACCACAGCCACAGCTGGATCTGGCTCCGAACACACTGGATCCGAACACACAACACCTCACCAAGCCAATTGAAAAGGAGAAAGAAGGGGTGGGGAGCCGGGATCGAACCCGCGACCTCATGGTTGATCCCCGGGCGCGCTACCGCTGCGCCACTCGACAGATCTCAATAGAGGGGAAATCCTAACGCTTCTAAATATGAGAGACCGAGCAAACACTGACGAAACTGAATAAAAGGGCCATCGGTGACAGGAAACGGTGGTGATGACTTTGGCGACTACACGGGCCCACCGGTGACGCGAACTGGCAGAGGAGAAGCGGGGATCTATGTAGTATCCATCCCTTGCTTGTCTCATGACGAGAGGATGGAGGCAACGACCCTCAAGGCCCTTCCTTGGACGGAACGGGGGCGACAGCACACTACGGCGACGACGAGCTATGCATACAGCAATAGGAGGGGACGCGGCAGCTCACTTAGAGGGGGACGACGACGGCTTGGAGCATGACGAAGAGGATGAAGAAGGACGACGACACGGCGGCGACGCAGAGGAAGAAGAACGACGGCGAGCTTCGGGAGTGCGGCGCCAGTGAGGAAGAAGAAGACGGTGAGGGCCTTCCCATGGCACCCTAGCGCTGGGAACGGGATGCGGGGACGGTCTGCGGCTGCCACGACATGCCGGGCGCGCAGGAGGACCACCGTAGACGCGAGGACAACGACGACGAGGACCGGTGACCTCTCTGAACCTCACCTCTTTGAAATCTTACCTGACAGAAGAAAGGAGGGGGAAGGAGGAGGAGGAGAATTGAGGAGCGGTGACGGTGAGGGAAAGAATGAACCCTAGGGATCTGCGTGCTTAAATAGGGGGTCGCCTGGACGTCCGTGAGCTCCTCTCACGGCGTCGACGTGCGCTCTCTCTCTGCACTCTCTGCTCTCTCTCACGCGCACCTAATGGAGGAGGACGACGGGGGAGGTGGCCGTTTGGCTACGGGCTGGGCCGGCTTCGGGCTGCGTGAGAGGAAGAGGAGCCCACTTCGCACTGCTCTCTCTCACAGAAATAAACACAAGTTTTCTTCCTTTTTTGAATAAACTCAGAACAAAACAATTCCTCCAGAGAAAATGAAAAGGAATTTTTATAAAACAAAAATACTTTTGCAATGAGAAGAAAATCCCCCATTTTATAAAAAAGAAAAGAAGATTTTTAGGCCAAGTAAATTTCACACTTTAATTAAATAAAAGGTTGTTGTTTTTATGAAACCAATTAATCCAAAGCTCAAACCCCAAGAGAGCAACACACATTTACTCAAAATAATATTCCCTACTCCAAGAACATTTTAACAGAATTAATTATCAAGTTAATTATCATGTAGAAATGTGAGAGGGATAAGAGCGTTTAGGCAAGTTTGAAAATGAGAGGGGATGAGAGGGAGTTATTACACCACACGTACACTAACCACATCACAATGACTACTCACAAGCATCACATCAAGTCACATGGAAGCACACCACAATAATCTTATGCATGACATGATGATGAGATGGCATGATGCATGATGCATGAGATGAAATGGCAAGGAGCAAACTCAATTCATTCAACACATGGCACAACGTTCACATAGGTTACATGACCAAAAATGGCAAGGACAACACTTGGGCTGTCATAGTTTGCTCCTCGTAGTGTTCTTCCTCTTCCTCTTCATCCTTCTCATCCTCTTCATCGTCCTCAACCATCGCGGAGGAGGTAGCACATCCAAGCAGTCTCACCAGCTTGCGACATTTCTTGACGAACTTCTACAATGTGGATCAAGTTTATGGTTACAAAAGGAAATTAACTTAAGAAAGAATGTATTTGTAGGATTTTGCATGTTACCTTCACCGTTCCCCTTAACTTAGTCTCACTATCTCGAATCCCTGGGATGGAACTTAGCGCATTCGAGCCTTGAAAAATGCTCTTGTTCATCTCCGAAGACTGCAAAAACAATAGATGAGAAGCACTAAGTATAGTACACTTCATCCAACCGCCGGTTCAAAAGAGACAAACAAGACTTACAATTATGTTCATGAGGGGTGCATACTCCCTAAATCTGATGTTAAGCTCTCTGATGCTGTCATTGTAGGCTTCATTCTCGGAGCAGTCATCGAACAGTTCTTCGGCATCTGCTGTCGCCCACTGAGGCCTCAAGCGCAAATGATGCTTTGTGCCATCGTCGTACCACTGCAGGTGACCCTCGTAGTCATCCCAGTCGATCACTTTCCTCTCAGTATGTTTTCGACCTTTCCACTCGTTCCATTCCTTCACGTATTTCTGATGTTGCTCGGCCCAGTTTATGATCAACTAATTCTTTTGTCTGCTCATACTGCAAGGCATAGGAAACGTCATAAGAAAGTATGTAAAACATCATAACAAAAACATAGAAATAGTGCACTCATAGGTGTAGGTCCAAGCCACTGGTGTCATAGCGAATGTTCGGTGGGGCCCTTTGCGCCTTGCCAGTGCGGCAACGCGATGTGGCAGGTGGTACTCGAAAGCATAAACACAAATCATGGGACCAAGCACCGCCAGTGAAGCCTATCCCGCGTGCACATCACGTTCAGCTCGAAGCCCCAGTCTCGTTCATCATACGGCTGCCAATTTACCTGGTGCCAACAAAATGGTAAGCTCAAGTGAAGAAAGTGTCTTCGCAATTATTCAAAATCTAGTTCTCATACCTGGAAAGGAGTCAGAGCATCAATCTCGTTGGTGAAGACCCAGTACAAAGCCTTGGATGTGCCAGAGTAGACACCCACCACGTCCCAAGCGTACGCGACGGTCGGGCACCGAATACCATCGTCATCTTCACCATAGTCAACCCATTCCCGCGGTTTCAGTTTCTCCGGACGCCCCACCGGGATTCGCTCCCACATCCAAATGGATAGAGCCCATGCACATCCTCACATACCAGATTTTTCTTCCGTCCTCTGGGTTGAGTCGTCAAGCTACAAAACACGTGTTGATGATCAGATGACATAATCTAAAGCAGCACACTTCAATGAAAAACAGTGAGATATTTACTTACCGAACGGTATAGGTAGGCGAGGCTAGCGGACCCCCAGCTGTACCCCGGCATCCTAGTCCGCTAGGAAGTCAAGATACATCCATAGGGTTGTGTCCCCAGAGCAATCTGGAAACACGACCTCTGTGAGAAGATACCACGGGTAGGCCCTGGCGTACTGCTCCACCACCCGGGGTTCGACACCATCCGGGCACTTGCTCCGGTGCTTCAGGAGCCAGGGCAGCGGTACACCAGAAGTACGGTTAGCCTTAGCGGGAGGGGCAATCGCCGATGAGGGCGGTAACCCTATCCTCCTAGTGAGCCCTGTCAACTCGGCCAGTGAGAGCATGACCGTCGATCGGTAAGGCCGTAATCATCCCACAATCCTAGAGGGTCACCGTCATTTCTCCACATGGAAGATGGAAAGTATGTGTCTTTGGCCCCCACCGATCGATCAAAGCTGAGATAGCTGAGTGGACGAGTGTCGACGGCTTACGCTTGAACTGCAGGACAAAACCCAACAGCCCGGCTCTCTTGTAGAACGGCGTGTAGCGATCGTCATACACCATCTTAACGGTCGTCCCGTGAGCTCTCATCCGCAGTGGCGGGAGCATCTGTCAAAATGAGGAACCAAATATTTAGTAACTTATTTTCATCAAGTTGGAAGATTTGGTTCAATGATGATAATTACCACTCCATTCTCAATGAAACAAGCATGATGACCCTTGTCGAACGCGGGGTCAAGCATGGTATGCTTAGTACCGATGGTGTTCGGAAGAGGTGGCCTCCTAAATAAGCATAAGCATAAGCATAAGCATAGCCATAATTAAAATAACATTAGCATAATTCATTCGTAAACATGATTCTCATAAGCATTATTCATTTATTCATTTTGCATAAGATTGTTTTAACATTATTCATTTTTTCTACAATTTGTCAATAATAAGTAAATACATACAATTTATTCCTTCAACATGTATCATATCAAAGGTTCATCACATGCATCATGCATCATATCACAAAGATTCACAACAAAACAAACATATGAATTCATTCCTTCAACATGCATCATATCAATATTCTTTTTACATGAACTAGGGTTCATCATCATCAAAATACGTACAATCTCCCTAACAAGTAAATACAAGTACTGATCCAACCTCATAGAACATCTAGAATCAACCTAAAACAATCATATGGTACAAAAAAAGTTAAATCTAATTCGAAAATAGGAGGGGATTTGAATCGAATAGCACGACGAATTGTAAGGTTTTTGATTAAAACGAATTGAAGGGATCGGAGAAGCTTACTTTTCTTGTTTCGGAGCCATCTCGATCCGCAAAAATGGTCAAGAAACGGAAGAGATCCGAGGAAAAGAGTGGAGGGGACGAGAGAGGTTTCCCCTCTCTGTTCTTAAGAAGACACGGGGTGGGTTGGGGAAGAACATGGAGAGAGTGAGCGGCCGGTTCGGATTATCAACGTACAGACCCTACCGCCAGATCCTATGACGATAGGGTATCACAACCTACCGTCGGACGCTCTGGCGGTAAGGCCGTGCAGGGCTACGGTGGCCGTCAGTTATGGTGTTGACGTGGCTAAGTGGCCCACCGTCAAAGGGCCTGACGGCAACGCATGCAAGCCTACTGCTGCGGTCTCTGACGGTAGGAAAAAGGATCGGATCGAAAAAAAAATTGAACCGGAATGAGATCCGGTTAAACTCTCCAAAAAAAATCAAAACAGTAAATTTGTCCACGGACCGCTGCTCCCATGCGTCCTTCATCTCGACTTCTCGAGCGTCTTCCGATCCTCCGTGTCTCCCGGGAACTCAATTTGGACGCTACCAGTACGCAAGGAGGCATGCACGAAGACCCAGTACCCTAGATTGCCCGGGGATCATCGCCAGATCGATTTGTATAAATCCGGTTGCTAATCCAGAGAAAAATCAACTACTACTACTACGTACAGTATCCTAGGAAGAACTCTGCCTCTACGTACGTGCACATCGAATGACCGGTCAAACCATGGCATTTGTTTGCTCGTCCTGTCTTAAATCCGACGGACGCATCGAGCGTGTGCTCTTGTCAATCGCACAGTTCGATCGGCGCATTGATCTGGCTGATCTCGGTTTGTGAAGGCAGCAGGAGTTAATTCCTCAGCACATGACCCAAGTTGGAATCCGCTCTGGCCTTCGGGTCCTCTAGTCTAGGGCATCTCGGCTGCATGCAGGGCGTAGCGCTGTCTCTCTATGGGCGCGTGTGTGTGGTGCGAAAACTTGAGCACACGGAGAAGAAGAATACGTCTGCTAGTGAAGCGTACTACTACCAATATCAAACTCTGAAGCGTAACACGATCCGATGAATGGAAGGATGGATCGGGTCACAGAAATGTACTGTTCAACGTGCAGGCTCACAAGCCACAAGCAGTCACGGAGCTGCCAGAGAACGTGAGCACACGGCACGGGAGAAGCAGAGCACACGTACTGGTACGTTGCGCGCGCGATGCGATGGCACGCCCAGCAAGCGACGCGAGAAAGTCGCTTGTCGAGGAGCGGTGAGCGAGCGGCGACCGGGCGGTAGGGGCGCCGTCTGGCCAGCCATCCATGTACGCGAGACTACGAATCGCGAACCGGGGCCTGGACCTGGAGCCAAGACGGGGAGCGCAGGCGAAGGGTGGGCGTGGCGGACGGACCACCGGACGGCAAGGGTTTCGCTTTCGATGCAGGATTCTTTCCGACCCTTGACCAACTTGAGCCCCTGATTATAGCAACTTCCTATTCGACGCTTATGGCGCGAGTTAAAGGCTTTTCTGTAAACTCGCCCACCCGATTTTTTTAGACTGGTTTTTCTCGACCAGGTTTTCTTCTTTTTTCAAATGCGTGAAATTTTGATTTTTTTTAAATAAGTTTTTTTTTCAAAATACGTGAATTTTCCAAGTTTACTGAAGTATTTTACATTTCGTAAACATTTGTTTAAAATTTTGGATATCTTTTCCCATTTTTTAAAATTTTAGTTCAAATCTTCATTTTTTGTTTTTTTTCAAATTTATCATTTTTTCCAAATTTGTGAAAAAAATTGAACTAGCAAAGTTTTTAAAACTTGTGAATTTTTCAGATTTGTGAACTTTTTAAATATTGTTATTTTCAAATTTATGATAATTTATTTTTGATGGTCAAATGGAAAAGTACTAGGAAAAAATCGGGCAAGGAAACAATAGTTGGGACAAACTAGGAGCATGGCGTGTGAGCGCCAGATCAAGGAACCGTCGCAACAACTAGAGACAACAGTGGAGCTATGTGTCAGGAGCCCTCCCCTAACTGGTACGCGGGGCTTGCCCATTTTTTTAACCGGGCTTTCACCACTTTCCATTACATGACATAATGGAAATACATCAGTCTAAGCAGAAACTTATGGAAACACGAAAGGGGAAAAAAGAACTTCAAAGCATCGATGGAAAACCCATCGTGAGCGCTCGTCAACGAGCAACTCACCGCAGGGCGAAAAACCAACAACACCTACTCACTTACATAGCTAGACTAGGAGAACAACAAGTTCAAAAGGAGATCAACCCAAGTGCACCAGACTCACAAGCGAGCCACATAGCAAAGCCCACGCAGGAGCAAAAGTAATATCACAACTACAGAGCGATGGTGTAGCGTGCAGACTACCGCACTAGTCGACTTTGATCCTGTCAGGGGCAACACAGATTCTCATCAAGTTGGTCATGACAGTCGTGAGCATATTTGTGCCATGCTCCATAGCCTCCCAATCCTCTCCAGCAAACAAACCTGTCCAGTAAGAGAGGAAACCACAAGCAAAAAAAACACATCAAAAGGGGCATCTGCCTTTCAAGCTCAAAGGTGCCCCCATTGTGATAGTTCCACATCGCCCAGTAAATTGCTAGGAGACCGAAAGTATAGAATTTCACACCATCAGGCAAGAACATATACCACCACCACCACGAAAAGTACTGTCAGAGATTATTTGGACATAAGTCAGTGCACAGAACACATCCAACAATCCTCCGAACAATCCTAGCAACAAGGCAAGTAAAGAAAAGATGTTGCGAAGTTTCTTTTTCAGTACAGAAAGAACACCTTGGGGCTCCCACTCAACTACGGCTACTCATAACATCCCTAGTTAGAAAAACATCCTGAAAAAGTTGCCACGAGAATATTTGGATTTTCAGGGGAATTTTATCTTTCCATATCCATCTATAATCACAATCGGCTAGATATCTTTCTAGGTACTCACAAACTGATTTGGTTGTGAAACCTTTTATTTTTCCCAAAAGTCCAAATGATCTGATCAGGTTCTTCTAAGAGAGGCTATGATCCAGCAACATTTCTAAGATCTCTCCACTGCTCAAGCAAACGGGACTGTATGTTTCTTCTAAAGAAATCATCACCCGTATCATGACAAAAAATTAGCCATTGTGATATTCTGTTTGTGACAAATGGTGTATAGCATAGGAAACTGAGCACACAGTGGTGGATTACCATTAACTGCATCCTCCCATAACCTGGTAATGTTACCAGAATTTAGAACTACACCCCTTCCCACCATATAGTGCTCTTTAACCTTCATAATGGCTTTCCAGATTGGGGAATCCAAAATTTGCATCTAACTAAGGCAACAAAGTCCTTTTTGAGATATTATACCGAATCAAGTCCTGCCATAACTCTTGTTGGGTATCCAACTTCCACCACCATTTCACCAAAAGGCTAATGTTTTGCTTGCGGAGGTCCTTCACCACCAGCCCACCCATATTTTTGGATCTACAAATCCTAGGCCATTTGACTAAATGATATCTTCTGAGCCTCTTACCTTCTTGCCAAAAGAAGCATTTACGGTGGTTATCAAGTTTCTCGATGACAGATTTAGGTAGCAGGAACATAGACATATAGTAGTAGACTATGCTAGTAAGAGAAGAATTCGCGAGAGTGAGCCTCCCCCCGGAGGGGGTGCAACACTAATCCATGTTTCACATTGCTTAAGAAATTTTTAATCTACAAAATTCTAATTGAAACATAGAAGGGTAGAGAAACTGACTGGTACCCCCAAATATTTCATGGGTACATGACCAATCTGACAGTTAAAGAGATCTACATAAAAGGTTAAAGTATCATCATCGCCCCAACATAGAGGATTTCACTTTTAAGGAAATTATTTTTCAACCTGGCATAAGCTCAAACATGTATAAAAGGAGTTTAACGTTAACAACAGCCTCTTTATCATGCTCAAAACAGATAACAGTATCATCAGCATACTGCAATATGGCTACACCACCTCAATAAGGTTAGGGGCCAAACCAGTTAGCGTATTTTCTTTCTGCGCATTCATGATCATCTTAAAAAGGGTTTCCACAGCCAGATTAAACAAGAAAGGAGACGATGGATCGCCTTGGCACACCCCCATGTGGCTTTGAAAATATGGCCACATCTCATTTTTCAAATTAATACTAATTGTACCCTTATGAAGGACTTTGGATATCCATTCGCACCAAGTTGGACCAAAGCCTCGATTAGCATGGCATTCAAGAGGAAAGTCCTAGTTTATTTAATCGTAGGTTTTTTCAGAATCGAACTTGAGAACTATTCCCATTTTTTCTTGCGGTGTGTGTGATGCAACACCTCATGCAGAGTTAGGATCCCATCCATAATGTTTATGTGCTTAATAAAAGCATTCTGATGCTTACTGGTCAGCTTATCAACAAAGATAGTCACTATTATCAAAAACTTTTGTAATGAGCTTATAAGGACATCAAAAGAGACACATGGGTCTATACTATTGAATTTTCTTCACCCCGGCCTTTTTGGGAATAAGGGTGATAACCCCGTAGTTAAGGCATGCGATATCCAGGGTGTTATTATGAAAGCTCTCGAATAGCCTCATGATGTTAGTTTTTACAAATTCCCAGCAACACTTGTAAAACTCAGCTATGATGTTATCCGCGCCAGGAGGTCAATTACTATCCATGCTAAATAAAGCTTTTTTAAACTTCTTTTCCAATGAAGGCGCTAGTTAGAAGAATATTATTTTCTTCACTTAATTTTTCATCCTCACTCGAGGTTTCAGGTGATAGGTGAAAAGGGTTCCCCTGAGCCGGACCAAAACAATCCTAATAAAAGGTCATGGCATGAGCAAATAAGTCCTTGGTGACCTCAATGGTTACCTCCCCATCCGTTAAGGAATGGATCGTATTCTTACGCTTTTTACCATTGGCCATACGATGAAAGAAAGCAATATTCTGATCACCTTTCAACAACCAACGCTCGCTAGATTGTTGTAACCACTATAGCTCTTCATTTTCCAAAATCTCATTAAGCTCGAGCATAAGAAAGTTCTATGATCGTAAAACTCGGGACTCAAAGGGACAACTTCTTTTTTTAAAGAACCTATATTTCTTCTTTGATAATTTTCTTCCTTTTCCTATTGGGACCAACTATTAGAACCCATGCCTTGAAATATTCCTTAATGAGCTTGAGCTTAATATTTAGGATGTCAACGGGGTCAGTCGAAGTGACTGGTTGTTCCCAAATTCTTTTGGCATTAGGAAGGAAATATTCTGTCGTTAGACAACTGAGTTCAAATCTGAACTCTTTTTTACGGATGTGATTTGGATCATCAACATTTGATGACAAAAGAAGGGAATTGTGATCAGAAATATCTCTCACCAATTTCCTAAGAATGACTAAGGGGGATAAATCTTCCCAGTCATAGCTCATAAGCACTCTGTCCAACTTTTCCA
Source organism: Hordeum marinum (assembly GCA_022496015.1). Taxonomy (NCBI): domain Eukaryota; kingdom Viridiplantae; phylum Streptophyta; class Magnoliopsida; order Poales; family Poaceae; genus Hordeum; species Hordeum marinum. The sequence continues at coordinate 390,950,034 of CM039675.1, read as the reverse complement.
AGGTAGGATGTTTCTGGTTATTGGATCATGTATATTTACTGCCCGACATATGGATCTCTCACAGGCCTAGAGAGAGAATAAAGGAATTGAACCTATCAACATATTGAGAGCGGGGCATAGTTTTGTTTTTATCTACTCCCTCACGGAGTATGTTAAAATCCTCACCCACAATGTAAGGAACTTGGAGATGTGAACAGATCGGGGTCATTTCAGCGAGGAAATCATCCTTCCTATCATCATGGGCCACACCATAGATCACTATGAGCGCCCAATTACATTTTATTTTAGTTTCATATATATTAGCTAGAAGAAATAAATTGCCCTTATCCCAAGAAATAACATCTAGTGTCTCTTTTTTCATTCCACAAAGGATGCCACCAGATCTGCCAACAAAGGAGACCCAGTTCCACATGTATCAGTCGAATGCATCAATCTTACGAAGAGTTTTAGCAAGAAAGTATAACATCTAAGTTTCCCGAAGGCCTATAAAATATAGGGAATGATATTTAATGATATCTAAGAAACAGGAAGTTCGGACCGGTACATGGGCATGTCCCATTGGGAGACCGTTGAGCGCTGCAGACTACAAGTACCAGGGAGAAGGCAATCCTCCATGCATTCACTGGATCACGAACCCGACGGTGATGGCACCCTATTCTTCACCTACCTTCCTTCCCCCAATTCATGTATCTGAGATTGTAATCCTCTATTGATACTCGAATTCATCGGTGAGAGTGATAGATCGAGAGAAATATTGTTAGGCTGTTAACATCCGGTATTCTAAGACAACTTATATTCCCTCATTTTTTTAACCACCACCACATTCCCTGATTCCCTAATTTCTAGTGACGACAACACCATGTCTGATCTGGAGCGGGCTCCTCATTCCCTATCTATCCACCAGAGTGGGATACCACGACTGCAGATGAGCAGATGTTGTGGTTTCTTGCGCATCTATCGATGCACCCATATAGTATCAAGTCTGAGTTCGCGACTACATGCACGAGCGCTACTGCCGAGGCTACCTCGCGTGTCAATTTGATTGCCTCCCCTGCTACTGCTTCAGCAACCTCAACCTTCGCTCTGGTCGTGTCTCAGACCGACTATGCAACCATAGCTACTCCACCCACCATCTTCGAGAAGGTCCACGACACCACCACTGCATTTGACCCCAATCCTGCGATCGTCACCAACAACACCACAACCACCCTTCGAATGGACAGAGTGGAAATCCAGGAGGAGAACTAGGTGGTGGCGACGGCAACTCATGTCGTTAGCATCACCATCGGCGACAAGTTTACCACTCCCACATCTCCACTCGTGGCGTCTTCCGTAGAAGTCTCCACCGAGCCTGCCGTCCTCCCCAAAATTTACTCATCAACTGGACGGGCTGAGGAGATCATCTACCATGTGTCATCTGATTACATTGCTATGACGCTTGTGACATGTTTGATGGAATGCTTGAACAAAGTCAATGCCATGTCATTCCTGTCTCTAGTCAGGATGGCGTTGCTACCCCCAGGAGCCACACTTGCACTCGACGCCGACCTCGTCCACCCTGATACCAATGATGGTTCTAACCGGCGTGTGACCCTAGACATGGAGGACGAGATCCTAACCAGTTCATCTCCTCTGATGTTCTCGGTTGCAGATTCAAAGCAGCCATCCCTGAACCATGATTTGGACGTCTCACTGCGTACAAGCCACCAGGGGCTTCTGCCACGGACAATGTCGTGGACATCAGTTTAGGCAGCTCTTATTGCAGAGGGAATGGAAACTCGACCCATTCGGTGGTCGTTGTTTGGAATCGGTGTGCCATCAAAGATGTGTCGTTCTAGTGCTACCCATTCAAACTTCTCAGTGACTACGGTTGTTCATGGCCTTCATACATGGACGTTCAGGGCACATCCATTTTTGTGTGTCCAAGTGTGTGGCATTGGCTTGACTAGTAGATCCAATATGAAGAAACTATTTCATATTGGAGATTGTGTGTACAATATATGGCAACGATGGTACATTCTCAGTGGATACTTCATAGACTATCATTCTTGTCTTGCTCCTGAGCCACATAAATATGGTCGGGGTATCATGATTGTACATTTGGTTAGGAGTGTGGAGAAATTGGGTGCTTTGAACACAGATCTCTCTATCGGCATTGGCCTTCAGTTAACACAATTTGAGCCATTACTTTCTACTATAGCTAGCATCTTTGAACAATGGCCGATTACCTATTTCGGCATACTGCTTCATGTAAATTTCCTATGTGACAAACTAAAGGGCACATTGCATACCATGAACATATCCGTGCAGTGGCAATTTTTTAGCCAATAAAAATTTCCAAAGCAATGGTTGTTTTGCCCTAGAAGGCAGTTCTGAACAATATGGTACACAATGGTTGAATTGGTGTCTACATGTGAGTTTAAACACATAAGTCAAAAATGTTGCAGCCAAATCGTGGTGCAGGAAACATCGAGTCTCGGAACACTTTATACACATGAAATTTATCTTACCTGTTTTGGGCCAGAAGCAACTCACATGGAGCTAGTGAACTAAAAGGTCATACAATTTTATCCATGCTGCGTAGGGGCACTCACGGGAAGATGCTGAATTTGGAGTGCATCATGTATACATGAGCACTAGTAGGACACTACTGATGTTGGTGTTCGAGTAGCCTTTATTTCCATATACAGAGTTCCTTGTTGGAAAAATGATAGCATTCAGGAATTCAAGTGCAGTCAAGGCCTCTGGTCATTCCAATCACCATCATTACCTTGATGAATTTGTAAAGTTATGGCCTTCTGTTGCTCGAACTAATGAGAAGATACTTGGTCAGAGGAGTTGACAGGTCGTGTGCTATGTCAATTTGGCCCTTCTAACAGCTCCAAACCTGTATAGATTGCGAGTGCTGGCTGCTCCTGGTTTTCTTCATACATCCATTGGTTTTTGGTTGGGGGAGCAAAAATTGTCATTTCCTGAACTTGATGCAGACGCATGCAGACATGAACACATACATGTCGTAGGTGAGGCATATCCAAGATGGTACTCTTTATGTTGTGATTGTTGCTTTGATCTTACCTAGGCTCCCGTTGTTGTTTGGGTCGACTACCCTACCGGCGAAATACCTAAGTCGTTGGATCCCACCATGCTAACTTGTGGTCTTCCAACGCCAAAGATTCCAATGGTGTTGGTAATTAGGAAGAGAGCACATGCCATGAGCTGTATGACACACTCTACATGCTACAATCAGGATCATTTTCAAGAAGGGAAGGGTGTCATCACCATTGTCGTCGTTGTTGTGCAAGGGTGTGTCCACTATGAGTACTACTTTCTTGGCTTCGACCACGACTGTGCTGAAAATGACTACTTCCTCGATGCTTTCCTTGGTGGGGCTCTCATAGGCCACAACTACTATTCCTACGTCATTGAAGTGCACCCTCGTGTTAATCGTGACTACAACCAAGGAAAGCATCATCAACTTCAATGGGATCTAGGCGGTTTTGGGTGATGTCGGCTTGCAGTCAAGTCGAATTCAAGAAGGGAGGGATGTCACGAGCCCTCCCCTAACTGGTACGTGGGCTTGCCCATGGACCGGTACATGGGCCTGGACCATTGGGTGACCATTGAGTGTTGTAGACTACAAGTACTAGGGAGAAGACAATGCTCCATTCATCGAGTGGATCACGAACCTGGCGGCGGCGGCACCCTGTTCTTCCCCTACCTACCTGTCGGGCCTCTGGGACCGGGGGTACCCAAGCCCGTCTGCCTATGGCCTAGGACACGGGGGTTGCCGTAAGGGTTGAGTGGCCCATCGAGGAGCTTCACGAGCAAGGCCCTCATGACGGTCTATGCATCGCGAGGCGCGCGACGACAACACCACCAAGGACTTCATGAGGCCCCTCTACGAGGCTGCCCCCAATGCTCTCAGGAGGCGGCCCCACCGAGGATTGGCCTGGCGGGGTCTTACTTAGACTATTGTTCAAGATAATGAGTTTAGTTAATCAAATTACTAAAGCTCCCACTCAAATTGACATCCCTCAGGTCATCTGAGTGTCACATGATCCAAATTCACCAACTCAAGTCCGATCATCACGTGAGTTAAGGTGGCTTCAATGGTGAACATCGTTATGTTGATCATATCTACTATATGACTCATGTTCGACCTTTCGGTCTCTTGTGTTCCAAGGCCATGTCTGTACATGCTAGGCTCGTCAAGTTTAACCCGAGTGTTCTACGCGTGCAAATCTGGCTTGCACCTGTTGTATGTGAACGTAGAATCTATCACACCCGATCATCACGTGGTGTCTCGACACGACGAACTTTCGCAACGGTGCACACTCGGGGAGAACACAATTTATCTTGAAATTTAAGTGAGGGATCACCTTATAATGCTACCGTCGTACTAAGCAAAACAAGGTGCATAAAAGGATTAACATCTCATGCAATTCATAAGTGACATGATATGGCCATGAACTTGTGTTTAAGATCTCCATCTTCAAAACATCGGCATGATCTCCATCGTCACCAGCACGACACCATGATCTCCATCATCTTGATCTCCATCAACGTGTCGCCATCGGGGTTGTCACGCCCTGCAAGCTTCTACTACTATTGCTACCGTAGCGATAAAGTAAAGCATTACATAGCGCTTAATGATTGACGCGCAGGTCATACAATAATTAAAGACAACCCTATGGCTCCTGCCAATTGCCGTACTCATCGACATGCAAGTCGTGAAATTCTATACATCACATGATCATCTCATACATCACATATATCTCATCATGTAATTGGCCATATCATATCACAACATACCCTGCAAAAACAAGTTAGACGTCCTCTAGTTGTTGTTGCAAGTTTTACGTGGCTGCTACGGGTATCTAGCAAGAACGATTCTCACCTACGCAAAGCCACAACGGTGATACATAGTTTGCTTTTCAACCTTCTCAAGGACCGCCTTTGTCGGATCCGATCCAACTAAAGTAAGAGAAACTGTCACCCGCAAGCCATCTAAGCAACAAGTTGCGTCGAGGGAACCGGTCTCTCGTAAGCGTACGAGTAATGTTGGTCCGGGCCGCTTCGTCTCACAATCCCGCTGAAAAAAATCCGACCAAGGGAGGAAGCAATCTAAGCATCAACGCCCACAAAACTTTTGTGTTCTACTCGAGATCTCATCGAACCATCAACCTAGCTCATGATGCCACTGTTGGGGAACGTCGCATGGGAAACAAAAAATTTCCTACGCACACGCAAACCTATCCATGGTGATGAGCATCTACGAGAGGGAGAGTGGATCTACATACCCTTGTAGATCGCTAAGCGGGAAGCGTTAAGAAACGCGGTTGGTGTAGTCAAACTTCTTCGCGATCCAAATCGCCGAGCGTCCCGCGATCTAATCACGAACCGTCCCATGATCTCGTCACGATCCGTCCCGCGATCCGATCACGAACGTCCCGTGGCCTTGATCACGATCCTTCCGATCTAGTACCGAACGGACGGCACCTCCGCGTTCAGCACACGTGCAGCTTGATGACGATCTCCACCGTCTTGATCCAGCAAGAGAAGATGGAGAGGAGAGAGAGTTCACCGGCAGCGTGAAGATGCTCCGGTGATGGTGGTGCAGCAATTCCGGCAGGGCTTCGCCTAAGCACTGCGGAACTACGATCTAGAGGAGAAACTATGCACCGGTGGAACGGGTAGCATGTGGCCGGAAATTCTGTCCAAAAACCACCCAATCCACTAGTATATATAGGAGGAGAGGAGAGGAGAGGCAGCCAAGGCCTTTGGGTCGGCCGAAATAGGAGGTGGGAGCAATCCTACTTCACCTCCAATCCTAGTTGGAGTAGGATTGCCTCCTATTGGCTGATTTTCCACTTTTTGCTTTAGGACTTTCTCTCCTACGCCATGGGCCTTTGTGGCTGTTTTTCCAGCCCACTAAGGGCTGGTTATTATTCTCCCACAGCCCATGGACCTCTTGGGGTCGAAATACCCCTCCCGGAGGTCCCCCGGTACACTATCGGCACTCCCGGTACACTACCGATACTCCCGGTACACTACCGATGAGCCCGAAACTTTTCCGGAAACCAAACTGGGACTTCCTATATATGAAACTTTACCTCCGGACCATTCCAGAGCTCCTCGTGACATCCGGGATATCATCCGGGACTCCGAACAAACTTCGGTCACCACCATACATAACTCTACACTACCGAAACGTCACCGAACCTTAAGTGTGCAGACCCTGCGGGTTTGAGAACTATGTAGACATGACCGAGACACCTCTACGGTCAATAACCAATGGCGGGACCTAGACGTCCACATTGGTTCCTACATATTCTACGAAGATCTTCATCGGTCGAACCTCTGTGTCAAGGATTCAGTTAATCCCGTATAACGTTCCCTCTGTTCTTCGGTATGTTACTTGCCCGAGATTCGATCGTCGGTATCTCCATACCTAGTTCAACCTCGTTACCGGCAAGTCTCTTTACTCGTTCCGTAATACAAGATCCCGCAACTAACAATTAGTCACATTGCTTGCAAGGCTTATTGTGATGTTGCATTACCGAGTGGGCCCCGAGATACCTCTCCGTTACACGGAGTAACAAATCCCAGTCTCGATCCATGCCAACTCAACAGACACCATCGGAGATACCTGTAGAGCACCTTTATAGTCACCCAGTTACATTTTGACGTTTGATACACACCAGGCACTCCTCCGATATCTGTGAGTTGCATGATCTCATGGTCATAGGAACATATACATTGACATGCAGAAAACAGTAGCAATAAACTGACACGATCATATGCTACGTTTGTAGTTTGGGTCTTGTCCATCACATCATTCTCCCAATGATGTGATCCCGTTATCAAATGACATCTCATGTCCATGGCTAGGAAACCTTAACCATCCTTTGATCAACGAGCTAGTTCACTAGAGGCATACTAGGGACATTGTGTTGTCTATTTACCCACACATGCAATGTGTTTCCATTCAATACAATTATAGCATGGATAATAAACGATTATCATGAACAAGGAAATATAATAATAAACATTTTATTTATTGCCTCTAGGGCATATTTCCAACAGTCTCCCACTTGCACTAGAGTTAATAATCTAGTTCACATCACTATGTGATTTACATGGTAATGAATCGAACACCCATACAGTTCTGGTGTTGATCATGTTTAGCCCTTGGAAGAGGTTTAGTCAATGGGTCTGCAACATTCAGATCCGTGTGCACTTTGCAAATATTTATGTCCTTCTCCTCAATGTAGAACCGGATGGAGTTGAAGCGTCGCTTTATGTGTCTGGTCCTCTTGTGAAACCTTGGTTCCTTGGCTAGAGCAATGGCACCAGTGTTGTCACAGAACAGGTTTATTGGATTCAGTGCACTTGGCACTACTCCAAGATCTGTCATGAACTGCTTCATCCAGACACCTTCCTTCGCTGCCTCCGAGGCTGCGATGTACTCTGCTTCGCACGTAGAATCAGCTACCACGCTTTGCTTGGAACTGCACCAGCTTACCGCTCCCCCGTTAAGAATAAATACGTATCCGGTTTGCGATTTAGAATCGTCCGGATCAGTGTCAAAGCTTGCATCGACGTAACCCTTTACGACGAGCTCTTCATCACCTCCATAAACGAGAAACATGTCCTTAGTCCTGTTAAGGTACTTAAGGATATTCTTGACCGCTTGCCAGTGCTCCATTCCTGGATCACTTTGAAACCTTCCGGCCATACTTATGGCAAGGCTAACATCGGGTCTTGTGCACAGCATTGCATACATGATAGATCCTATGGCTGAAGCATAGGGGATGACGCTCATCTTTTCTTTATCTTCTGCAGTCACTGGGCATTGAGTCTTACTCAACTTCACACCTTGTAACACAGGCAAGAACCCCTTCTTGGACTGCTCCATTTTGAACTTCTTCAAAACTTTATCAAGGTATGTGCTCTGTGAAAGTGCTATTAAGCGTCTCGACCTATCTCTATAGATCTTAATGCCTAATATGAAAGCAGCTTCTCCTAGGTCCTTCATTGAAAAACTCTTATTCAAATATTCCTTCACGCTTTCCAGCATTTCTATATCGTTTCCAATCAGCAATATGTCATCCACATATAACACTAGAAACGCTACAGAGCTCCCACTCACTTTCTTGTAAATACAAGCTTCTCCATAAACTTGTATAAACCCAAACGCTTTGATCACCTCATCAAAACGCTTATTCCAACTCCGAGATGCTTGCACTAGTCCATAAATGGATCGCTGGAGTTTGCAAACTTTGTCAGCATTCTCTGGATCGACAAAACCTTTGGGTTGCATCATATACAACTCTTGCTCAAGGAAACCGTTGAGGAACGCCATTTTGACATCCATCTGCCAAATTTCATAGTCGAAATAAGCAGCTATTGCCAACATGATTCTGACAGACTTAAACATCGCTACGGGTGAGAAAGTCTCATCATAGTCAACTCCTTGAACTTGTGAAAAACCCTTTGCCACAAGTCGAGCTTTATAGACGGTGACATTACCGTCTGCGTCCGTCTTCTTCTTAAAAATCCATTTGTTCTGAATGGCCTTTCGCCCTTCAGGTAGTACTTCCAAAGTCCATAGTTTGTTTTCATACATGGATCCCATCTCGGATTTCATGGCCTCTAACCATTTCTTGGAATCCGGGCCCATCACCGCTCCTTCATAGCTCGTAGGTTCATTGTTGTCCAACAACATGACCTCTAAGACAGGATTGCCGTACCACTCAGGAGTAGCACACGTTCTTGTCGACCTACGAGGTTCATTAGTAACTTGATCCGAAGCTTCATGATCATCATCATTAACTTCTTATTAAACCGTCGTAGGCTCCACAGAAACATCTTTCTGCGCTGCGCTACTTTCTAGTAGAAGCAAAGGTTCAACAACCTCATCAAGCTCTATTTTCCTCCCACTCAATTCTTTCGAGAGAAACTCTTTCTCAAGAAATGTTCCGTTCTTAGCGACAAACACTTTGCCCTCGGATCTGAGATAGAAGGTATACCCGACTGTCTCTTTCGGGTATCCTATGAAGACGCATTTCTCCGCTTTGGGTTCCAGCTTTTCAGGCTGAAGCTGTTTGACATAAGCATCACATCCCCAAACTTTAAGAAACGACAGCTTCGTCTTTTTGCCAAACCACAGTTCATATGGCGTCGTCTCAACGGATTTCGATGGTGCCCTATTTAAAGTGAATTTAGCTGTCTCTAATGCATAACCCCAAAACGATAGTGGCAAATCGGCAAGAGACATCATAGAACGCACCATATCTAATAAGGTCCGATTACGACGTTCAGACACACCATTACGCTGTGGTGTTCCGGGCGGTGTCAACTGTGAAACAATTCCACATTGTCTTAAGTGACTGCCAAACTCATAACTCAGATATTCACCTCCTCGATCAGATTGCAGAAATTTAATCTTCTTGTTACGATGATTCTCAACTTCACTCTGAAATTGCTTGAACTTTTCAAACGTTTCAGACTTGTGTTTCATCAAGTAAATATATCCATATCTACTCAAGTCATCAGTGAAGGTGAGAAAGTAACGATAACCACAGCGCGCTTCGACATTCATTGGACCGCACACATCTGTATGTATGATTTCCAACAAGTCACTTGCCCGTTCCATTGTTCCAGAGAACGGCGTTTTAGTCATCTTGCCCATGAGGCATGGTTCACATGTGTCAAGTGATTCAAAATCAAGTAAATCCAAAAGTCCATCAGCATGGAGCTTCCTCATGCGTTTTACACCAATATGACCTAAACGGCAGTGCCACAAGAAAGTGGTACTATCATTATCAACTCTACATCTTTTGGCATCAATGTTATGAACATGCGTCTCATCACTATCAAGATTCGATATGAATAAACCCCTAACATTGGGTGCATGACCATAAAAGATATTACTCATATAAATAGAACAACCTTTATTCTCTGATTTAAATGAGTAACCGTCTCGCAATAAACAAGATCCAGATATAATGTTCATGCTTAACGCAGGCACTAAATAACAATTATTCAGGTTCATCACTAATCCCGATGGTAATCGAAGAGAGAGCGTGCCGACGGCGATCACATCAACCTTGGAACCATTTCCCACGCGCATCGTCACTTCGTCCTTTGCCAGTCTTCGTTTATTCCGTAGTTCCTGCTTTGAGTTGCAAATGTGAGCAACCGAACCGGTATCAAATACCCAGGCACTACTACGAGAACTAGTAAGGTACACATCAATAACATGTATATCATATATACCTTGTTTGTCGTTGGCCGCCTTCTTGCCAGCCAGGTACTTGGGGCAGTTCCGCTTCCAGTGACCAGTTCCTTTGCAATGAAAGCACTCAGTTTCTGGCTTAGGTCCATGCTTAGGCTTCTTTGTAGGAGTAGCAACTGCTTTGCCATCCTTCTTGGTTTTACCCTTCTTGCCTTTGCCTTTGCCGTTTTTCTTGAAACTAGTGGTTTTATTGACCATCAACACTTGATGTTCTTTCTGGATTTCAGACTCAGCGACTTTCAGCATCGCAAACAGCTCGGCGACTGACTTGTTCATCCCGTGCATGTTATAGTTCATCACAAAGCTCTTGTAACTAGGTGGCAGCGATTGAAGAACTCTATCAGTGATCGCCTCCGGCGGAAGGGTAATTCCCAACTCCGCTAGACGGTTTGAGTACCCAGACATTCTGAGTATGTGCTCACTAATAGACCCATTCTCCTCCATCTTGCAAGCATAGAATTTATCGGAGGTCTCATACCTCTCGATCCGGGCATTCTTCTGAAAGATAAACTTCAACTCCTGGAACATCTCATATGCTCCATGACGTTCAAAACGTCTTTGAAGTCCTGGTTCTAAGCCATACAATATTGCACACTGAACTATTGAGTAGTCTCCAGCATGAGCCTCCCAAGCGTTCTTAACGTCTTCGGAGGTCATGTCTTCTGGCTGGTCACCAAGTGGTGCATCAAGGACATATGACTTCTGGGAAGCTGTGAGGATAATCCTCAGATTGCGGGCCCAGTCAACAAAGTTACTTCCATCATCTTTCAATTTAGCTTTCTCTAGGAACGCATTAAAATTTAGGGGTGCTACTGCGCGAGCCATTGATCTACAACATAAATATGCAAAGGTTACTTAGACTATTGTTCAAGATAATGAGTTTAGTTAATCAAATTACTAAAGCTCCCACTCAAATTGACATCTCTCAGGTCATCTGAGTGTCACATGATCCAAATTCACCAACTTAAGTCCGATCATCACGTGAGTTGAGGTGGCTTCAATGGTGAACATCATTATGTTGATCATATCTACTATATGACTCATGTTCGACCTTTCGGTCTCTCGTGTTCCGAGGCCATGTCTGTACATGCTAGGCTCGTCAAGTTTAACCCGAGTGTTCTGCGCGTGCAACACTGGCTTGCACCCGTTGTATGTGAACATAGAGTCTATCACACCCGATCATCACGTGGTGTCTCAACACGACGAACTTTTGCAACGGTGCACACTTGGGGAGAACACAAATTATCTTGAAATTTAAGTGAGGGATCACCCCATAATGCTACCTTCATACTAAGCAAAACAAGGTGCATAAAAGGATTAACATCACATGCAATTCATAAGTGACATGATATGGCCATGAACTTGTGCTAGGATCGAATCCACTTCTGCGAAATGCTGCATTAATCATTTTTCTGTTTTTTCCGATTCAAAGGCAGCTTTATTCACCAGATTTCTAGAAAACCAGTCGGTTTGACAGTTTTCCTCTAGTCCAATTGCATAACGGTCCTACTCCCACATGTCCTAGGATCGAATCCACTTCTACCAAATGCTGCATTAATCATTTTTCTGTTTTTTCCGATTCAAAGGCCGCTTTATTCACCGGATTTCTAGAAAACCAGTCGGTTTGACAGTTTTCCTCTAGTCCAATTGCATAACGGCCTTATTAGCTTAATAAATCGTTGAGGTTATCGTTTTTGTTTTTTTCCGCTTAGACCACCCGTTAGCCCACTTTATAAAGTATGGTATAATATTAATGTACATCAAATAGCACGTATAAAATATTTGAAAAATAAAACATAACTTTGAAAAAGGAATTCATAAAAATAAATAAAACCATGAACTAAAAATATATTAAAAGTTTCATGAATTTGTGAAAAAATCATGAAAAGGTTCGTCAAAGTGGGAAAAGTTCGCGAGTTTGGAAAAACTCTAGGAATTAAAAATAACCATGATTTTTTCAAAAAGTTCACGAAATTTGGAAATAAGTTCACGAGCTAAAAGTTCATGCACTTGAAAGAAAGTCCACAGCTAATAAATTAATAAATCTTAATATTTCGTGGGTTTGAAAAATCTCACGAATTTGGGTAAAAGTTCAGGAAAATTGGAATAAGTTCACAAAACTTTAAAAAGTTCACGAAATTGAAAAATATGATTTTGGAAAAAAGTTCACCCACAAATAGTTCATGCATTTGGAAAAAAAATTCAGGGCTAAAATATTGATGGATTTTTAAAAAATTTGCGGCTTTGAAAACAATTGACAAATTTGTAAATAAAAAGATATGAATTTGAAATTGTACAAAAAGAGTAAGGAGAAAAATAAGGGACAAAACTAAAAGAGAACTAAAAAAGAAAAATGGAACAAAAAAAGAAAGAAAGAAAAAGAAAAGGAGAGCAGGAAAAGGTAAATAGGCGGCCCACTGGTACTAGCGTACGGTGACGAGCCCACCTATGGTATGCAATTCTGTTGCGGACAGTTGGAGACATGCGATGATTGAATGCGCTATGGCTAAGAGTGTTTGGTCGCTTGTTGATAAAGAGCTAATAGAAGACCTGGTCGTGTGCAGACATGATGACGCTAGGTTGTAGCTAATTGAGTTGCATGTTTCAGTAAACAATGAAGAATTTGTCAAATTCTCGTGACATTATGGTCTATTTGGTGGGTGCGCAGAAAGGCTATTCATTTTTTTGAAAGATCTAGCTAATCGCTGGCAATTCCATTCATACGCAGGAAGCAATGGGAAAACAAAACATGGGGTGAGGGTCCTAAGACCAGTTTCTAAAAAATACAAAGATGATCAAAGATGGTCGGTCTGGGCTTTGCTAGACACGGCCCGAAAAAATTACAAAATACACTGACTCCTCACGACGGATCCCAATAGGGGCTCTCTAGGCATGTTGCACCCGCCTGTCGCCAAAGGTCGATGGAACCTTCTATGGCCTTCATGATGTCCCGGATAGCGGGCATTTTACCTCCGAATATGCATCTGTTCCTCTCTTTCCATATCTCCCAGCATGATAGTAGCATTGTAGTCTTGTTTGTAGCTCGTTGTTGATTGGGTGGTGCGCTGGTCATCTTCTTCATGATGTCCGTAGGTGAGTCTTGGGTCCCCCGGTTCGGGGGGCAGGAGTTATTCGCATCCCCTTCTTTTGCTCACTGTCGTCTAGACCTCCCTAGAGAAGGTGCATTCGCATATCAAGTGTTGCACAGTCTCCAGGTTTCTAACATAGAAAGGTCAGAAATAACTATTTGGCCAGTCCCGCCTTTGTAGGCGGTCGTTGGTACAAAGCCGACCCTGCAGTAGTAGTCAGGCAAAGATTTTGATGTTGCCCGGCACCCTGGATTTCCAGATTATCTCCTTCCATTATCTATTTACTCTTCCGTGGAACTAGGCATTGTATGCCGAGCTGGCCGTGTACTGTCCTTTTGCCTCTAGGTTCCATCGTATTTGATCACTACATCCTTCCCTAAGTATTGTGGTCGAATCAACGATTCTTCGGTTTAGTAGTAGAAACTCCAAAAGTAGGGGAATCGTATCTCCATGTCCCAAGTCCTTGAGCCAATTTTCATCTTGAAATGCATCGAAGACCATCCTATTCTTTCTCTTTGAGTGTTTGTAAAGCAGCGGGAAGTCCATCGCTAGCGTCGGTTGTCCACACCAGGGGGAGTTCCAGAAAGTCACAGTGGTACCGTCACCTATTGTCACTATTGTGGCAGCTGCCAATAGTGCCATGTCATCGCTATTGCATGGCGGTGCCATTCCTGCCCATGGCCACCTCGGATCCGTCCAAGCAAACCATAACCATCATAGTCTAAGTGCACGGCTGAATCTTGTGAGGTCATGTATGCCCAACCCCCCTTTCGGCATTGGGGAGCACACTGTCGGCCAGTTAACCTTGCAGCTGCCCCCGGTAATCTCCTCATCATGCTTCCATAAGAACCTACGTCTACATTTATCTATCTCTCTGAGTAGTTTCTTAGGTGCCTGTAGGACTGATAGCGCGAAGGTCGGCATGGCACTTAGCATGCATTTTACTAAAATCCTCCTAATAGCAATTGGTAAAAGCCTCCCTTTCCAGCCCGCCAACCTAGCCTTGATCCCATCTAGGATGAACTGTAAGTTTGCTAGACACAACCGGGTAAGAGTCAGCAGTAGACCCAAATAAGATGTTGGGAAGTGGCCTAGGGTGCCACCAAAATTTTCCAGCACCTCTGCAAGGTCTAGCTCTTCACATCTAATGGGCAGTGATGTAGACTTGGCAGGGTTGATACGCAGTCCCGTGGCTGCACTGAATTCATGAAGAATATGCATTATAGCATCTATCTCTTCCTTGATGGGGTTTGTGAAAATGATGGCCTTGTCTGCGTAGAGGCTAATACGTACTTTCAGCTCTCTTCCTGGCAGCAGTGCAATGATGTTATCCCCTGCCGCTGCCTGTAGTAGGTGGTGTAAGGGGTCGATCGCTAAGATGAAAAGAAAAGGTGATAGAGGGTCGCCCTGGCGTAGGTCTCGGCGGTGCTTGATCTATTGGCCGGGGACGCCGTTGTGGAGGATGGAGGAGGATGTTGTTGAAAGCAGCAGTGCGATCCAGTCCCGTCAGCGAGCACTAAAACCCAGTTGTTGTAGTAACTCTAATATGTACTCCCGCGACACGTTATCAAAAGCCTTGGCGATGTCTAACTTCAGTAGTAGAGCCGGTGATTTTCGCCTATATGGGTACTTGACGGAGTTTTGTACATATAGGAAACTCTCGTGTATGCATTTCTACCGCATGAAGGTCGACTGGGACGAAGAGATGAGGGTGTCGATGACGCTCGCCAGCCGCATGGAGAGCACCTTGGATATCAATTTGGCGATGGAGTGGATAAGACTAATTGGCCTAAAGTCGCTAATGGATGTCGCCCCATCCTTCTTGGAGAGGAGGGCAACTAGTGTTGTGTTAAGCTTGCCAAAATTGTTGCCCGAAAGGTTGTAGAATTCAGTGAGCGCAGCCATGACGTCGTCCTTGATGATAGGCCAGCAAGCTCGGAAGAAACTACCGGAGAAACCGTTCGGGCCTGGTGATCGTTCCGCTGGTGAGGCCTTGAGTGCCCTCCACACCTCCTCCTTTGTGAATGGGCTGTCGAGTCCTCCTACATGTAGGCACGGTAGTTCAATCGTATCCTAATGAATGGTGTTATTTCGCTGCGCGGTTGCACCAAGAAGGGAGGAGAAATGGTCATGGATTATCTGCTCTTTTTCCTCCTGTGACGTAACAACTCCAGTTGGTCCATGTAGGCAGTGAATGAATATTTTCCTTCTCCTCGAGTTGATTTTTGCTTGGAAGAAAGCCGCCGGTGCATCCCCCACGCGCAGCCATGTGATCCTAGATGCTTGCCGCTTTCGAGCCCGATCAATGGCGGCTAGTCCAAGAATGCGCTGCTTGAGTAGCTTTCAAAGATTGAACTCTCCATCCAAAAGTTCTCTATGTTCTTGGGAAATATCTAGGCGTAGGACTACTTCTGTGGATAGGCGTGTTGGGGAACATAGTAGTAAATCAAAAAAATTCCTACGATCACCAAGATCTATCTATGGAGAAACCAACAACGAGTGGGGAGAGATTGCATCTTCATACCTTTGAAGATCGCTAAGCGGAAGCGTTACAAGAACGCGGTTGGTGGATTCGTACTCGCAGCGATTCGGATCGCGGTGGATTCCGATCTAAGCGCCGAACAACGGTGCCTCCGCGTTCAACACACGTATAGCCCGGTGACGTCTCCTACGCCTTGATCTAGAAAGGAGGAGGGAGAGGTTGGGGAAGAGCTCCAACAGAAGCACGGCGGCGTGGTGGTGGTGGAGCAGCAAGGTATTCCGGCAGGGCTTCGCCTAAGCACTCCGGAGGAGGAAGAAGAGAGGTAGGGTCGCGCCGTGGGAGAGAGAGATCAAATATTGTCTCAAAATAGCCAAAACCTCAAGTATATATAGGGGGAGGGAGAGGGAGGGATGCCTTGGCCCCTCCTCCAAGGAGGAGAGCTTCGGCCGAGCTAGGGGAGGAGTCCATCTCCCACAAGGGAGGTGGATCTCCTCCTTTCAAACTCCTTTTTGCCTTATCTCTTTATCCCTATGCGCATGGGCCTTTAGCAAAGGTCTTTGCCATCCCAATAAGGGCTGGCATACTTTATCTAACAGCCCATAAGATCCTTTGGTCGTCACACCCCTCCCGGGGGTCCTCCGGCACCCTCCCGGCACTCCCGGTACACTACCGATGAGCCCGAAAACTTTCCGGTGACCAAAACAGGACTTCCTATATATCTATCTTTACCTCCGGACCATTCTGGAGCTCCTCATGTCGTCCGAGATCTCATCCAGGACTCCAAACAACCTTCGGTAATCACGTATACCATTTCCCTATAACCCTACCGTCATCGAACCTTAAGTGTGTAGACCCTACGGGTTCGGGAGACACGTAGACATGACCGAGACACCTCTCCGATCAATAACCAACATCGGGATCTAGATACCCATGTTGTCTCCCACATGCTCCACGATGATCTCATCGGATGAACCACGATGTCGGGGATTCAATCAATCCCGTATACAATCCCTTTGTCTACCGGTATGATACTTGCCCGAGATTCGGTCGTCGGTATCCCTATACCTTGTTCAATCTCGTTACCGGCAAGTCTCTTTACTCGTTCCATAACACATCATCCCATGGCTAACTACTTAGTCACATTGAGCTCATTAAGATACCTCTCTGTCACACGGAGTGACAAATCCCAGTCTCGATTCGTGCCAACCCAACAGGCACTTTTGGAGATACCCGTAGTGCACCTTTATAGCCACCTAGTTACGTTGTGACATTTGACACACCCAAAGCATTCCTACGGTATCCGAGAGTTGCACAATCTCATGGTCTAAGGAAACGATACTTGACATTAGAAAAGCTTTAGAAGACAAACTACACGATCTTGTGCTATGCTTAGGATTGGGTCTTGTCCATCACATCATTCTCCTAATGATGTGATCCCGTCATCAACAACATCCAATGTCTATGGTCATGAAACCTTGACCATCTATTGATCAACGAGCTAGCCAACTAGAGGCTCACTAGGGACACGTTGTGGTCTATTTATTCACACATGCATTACGGTTTCCGGTTAACACAATTATAGCATGAACAATAGACAATTATCATGAACAAGGAAATATAATAATAACCATTTTATTATTGCCTCTAGGGCATATTTCCAATAGTCTCCCACTTGCACTAGAGTCAATAATCTAGTTCACATCGCCATGTGATTAACACTTACATCACCATGTGATCATATCATCATGTGATTAACACCCAATCAGTTCTGGGGTGTGATCATATTTTGCTCGTGAAAGAGGTTTTAGTCAACGGATCTGTGACATTCGGATCCGTGTGTACTTTGCAAATCTCTATGTCATACTGCAGACACTGCTCCCATGCTCCACTTGGAGCTATTCCAAATGGCTACTCCACTATACGTATCCGGATTGCTACCAAGAGTCATCCGGATTGGTGTTAAACCTTGCATAGTCGTAACCCTTTACGACAAACTCTTTATCACCTCCATAATCGAGAAATATTTCCTTAGTCCTCTAGTTACTAAGGATAGTTTTGACCGCTGTCCATTGATCCACTCCTGGATCTCTCTTGTACCCCTTGACAAACTCATGGCAACGCACACACAGGTGCGGTACACAGCATGGCATACTATATAGAGCCTATGGCTGAAGCATAGGGGATGACACTCATCTTTTCTCTATTTTTTGCCGTGGTCAGGCATTGAGCTGTGCTCAATCTCACACCTTCTAATACATGCAAGAACCCTTTCTTGGACTGATCCATATTGAACTTCTTCAATATCTTGTCAAGGTATGTACTCATCGAAATTATTATCAGGCATCTTGATCTATCTCTATAAACCTTGATGCCCAACAATTAGGTAGCTTTATCCAGGTCTTCCTTTGAAAACCCCTTTTTTCAAACAACCATTTATGCTTTCCAGAAATTCTACATCATCTCCGATCAATAATATGTCAACCACATATTCTTATCAGAAATTTTATAGTGCTCCCACTCACTTTCTTGTAAATACAAGTTTCTCATAAACTTTGTATAAACCCAAAAACTTTGATCACTTCATCAAAGCTCATATTCCAACTCCGAGATGCTTGCTCCAGTCCATAGAAGGATCGCTGGAGTTTGCATACCTTTTAGCATCCTAAGGATTGACAAAACCTTCTGGTTGTATCACATACAACTCTTCCTCACGGAAATCGTTAAGGAAGCCTTGTTTTGACATCCATCTGCCAGATTTCATAATCGAAAAATGCAGCAACTGCTAACATAATTTTAACAGACTTTTAGCATTGCTACGGATGAGAGAATCTCATCGCAGTCAACTCTTTGAACTTGGCGGAAACTCCTTTGCGACAAGTCAAGCTTTATAAACGGTGACATTTCACCATTAGCGTCTGTGTTCATCTCAAAGGTCCATTTGTACTCAATGGCCTGTTGTTCAACGGGCAAGTCTACCAAAGTCCATACTTGGTTTTCATACATGGCCTTTCTCGGATTTCATGGCTCCCAGCCATTTGTTGGAATCCGTGCTCACCATCGCTTCTCCATAGTTCCTAGGTTCATCGTTGTCCAACAACATGACTTCCAAGACAGGGTTGACGTACTACTCAGGAGCAGTACGCATCCTTGTCGACCTACGAGGTTCGATAGTAACTTGATCTGAAGCTTCATGATGATCATCATTAACTTCCTCTTCAACTGATGTAGGCTCCATAGAAACATCTTTTTGTGCTGCGCTACTCTCTGGTTGAAACAAAGGTTCAACAACCTCATCAAGTTCTATCTTCCTCTCACTCATTTCTTTTGAGAGAAACTATTTCTCAAGAAAGGACCCGGTTTTAGCCACAAACACATTTGCGCTTGGATCTGAGATAGAAGGTATACCCAATGTCTCCTTAGGGTATTCTATGAAGATGCATTCGTCTGTTTTGGGTTCGAGCTCACTAGGTGAAAGCCCTTTTCACATAAGCGTTGCAGCCCCAAACATTAAGAAGTGACAGCTTAGGCTTCTGTCAAACCATAATTCACACGGTGTCATCTCAACAGACTTAGATGGTGCCCTATTAAAGTGAATGGATTTGTCTTTAATGCATAACCCCATAACGATAGTGGCAAAACAATAAGAGACATCATAGTACTCACTATATCCAATAGAGAACAACTACGACGTTCAGACACACCATCACACTATGGTGTTCCAGGAGGCGTGAGCTATGAAACAATTTCCTCATTGTCTAAAATTGCATACCAAACTCCTAACTCAGATATTCATCTCCACGATCATATCGTAGACATTTTATCTTCTTGCCACGATGATCATTAACTTCACTATGAAACTCCTTGAACCTTTCAAACATTTCAAACTCGTGTTTCATTAAGTAAATATCCTCATATTCACTCAAATCGTCAGTGAAGGTAAAGAAAATAACGATATTCACTACGTGTTTCAACACTCATTGGACCACATACATCAACATATATCAATTCCAATAAGCCACTAGCCCGCTCCATCATACCAGAAGACGGGGTCTTAGTCATCTTGCCCAAGAGGCATGGTTCGCATGTCTCAACCGATTCGAAATCGACTGAGTCCAAAGATCCATCAGCATGGAGTTTCTTCATGCGCTTTACACCAATATGACGTTTGTGGCAGTACCACAAGAATGTTGTACTATCATTATTAACTTTGTATCTTTGGTACCAACGTTATGAGCATATGTGTTACTACGATCAAGATTCAATAAACCATTCCCATTGGGTGCATGACCATTGAAGGCATTATTCATGTAAACAGAATAACCATTATTCTCTAACTTAAATGAATAATCGTATTGCACTAAACATGATCCAATCATGTTCATGCTCAACGCAAACACCAAATAACATTTATTTAGGGTCATTACTAATCCTGAAGGTAGAGAAAGCGTGCGATGGTGATCACATCAACCTTGGAAACACTTCCAACACACATCGTCACCTTTCACTTAGCTAGCCTCCATTCAATCTATAGCTTTTATTTCGAGTTGCTAACATTTAGCAACTGAACCGGTATCTTATACCCAAGTGCTACTAGGAGTACTAGCAAGGTACACATCAATAACATGTATATCAAATATACTTCTGCCGAAATTGTCAGCCTTCTTATCTACCAAGTATCTAGGGTTGTTCAGCTTCAGCGACCGTTCTCCTCATAATAGAAGCACATAGTCTCGGGTGTGGGCTCAACCTTGGGTTTCTTCACCAGAGCAGCAACTGGCTTGTCATTCCTAAAGTTTTCCCATCTTGCCCTTGCCCTTCTTGAAACTAGTGGTTTTCACTTAACCATCAACACATGATGCTCCTTCTTGATTTCAACCTTCGCGGTATCAAACAACGTGAATAGCTCAGGGATCATTATCTCCATCCCTGGCATTTTATAGTTCATCACGAAGCTCCAGTAGCTTGGTGGCAGTGACTTGGAGAACTGTATTAATCACTATCTTATCTGGAAGATTAACTCCCACTCGATTCAAGTGATTGTAGCACCCAGACAATCTGAGCACATGCTCACCAATTGAGCTATTCTCTTTTATCCTGCCGGCAAAGAATCTTGTTGGAGGTCTCATACCTCTCTACACAGGCATGAACCTGAGATCCCAATCTCAGCTCTTAGAACATCTCATATGTTCCGTGACGTTCAAAAAAAATTTGAGCCTTAATTCTAAGTCGTAATGCATGACGCACTGAACTATCAAGTAGTCATCAGAAAGTGCCTGTCAATATGTTCACAACATCTACATACATCGCTTGAGGGAGTGGTGCACTTAGCAGTGCATCAAGGACATAAGCCTTCTGTGCAGCAATGAGGACAATCCTCAGATCACGGACCCAGTCCGCATTATTGCTACCATCAACTTTCAACTTACTTTTGTCTAGGACCGTATCAATAAAACATGGGAGCTACAGCGTGAGCTATCTACGACATAATTTGCAAAGATACTTTTAGACTAAGTTCATGATAATTAAGTTCATCTAATCAAATTATTAATGAACTCCCATTTAGATAGACATCTCTCTAGTCATCCAAGTGACACATGATCCACGTCAACTAGTCCGTGTCCGATCATCACGTGAGACAACTAGTCATCAATGGTGAACATCTCCATGTTGATCATATCTTCTATACGACTCATGTTCGACCTTTCGGTCTTCTGTATTCCGAGGCCATGTCTGTGCATACTAGGCTCGTCAAGTCAACCTAAGTGTTTCGCGTGTGTAAATCTGGCTTACATCCATTGTATGCGAACGTTAGAACCTATCACACCCGATCATCACGTGGTGCTTCGGAACAACGATCCTTAGCAACGGTGCATAGTTAGGGTGAACACCTTTCTTGAAATTTTATTGAGAGATCATCTTATTCACTACCGTTGTTCTAAGCAAATAAGATGTAAACATGATAAACATCACATGCAATCAATATAGTGACATGATATGGCCAATATCATCTTGCTCCTTCGATCTCCATCTTCAGGGCACCATGATCATCACTGGCACCGGCATGACACCATGATCTTCATCATCGTGTCTTCAAGAAGTTGTCTCGCCAACTATTACTTCTACTACTATGGCTAACGTTTAGCAATAAAGTAAAGTAATTACATGGCGTTCTTGATTGACACACAGGTCATACAATAAAATAAAACAACTCATATGGCCCCTGCCGGTTGCCATACTCATCGACATGCAAGTCGTGAATCCTATTACAAGAACATGATCAATCTCATACATCACAATGCATCACATCACATCCTTTGGCCATATCACATCACAAGGCACATGCTACAAAAACAAGTTAGACATCCTCTAATTTGTAGTTGCAAGTTTTTACGTGGCTGCTATAGGTTTCTAGCAAGAATGTTTCTTACCTACACCAAAACCACAACATGATATGCCAATTGCTATTTACCCTTCATAAGGACCCTTTTCATCGAATCCAATCTGACTAAGGTGGGAGAGACAGACACCCGCTAGCCACCTTATGCAACAAGTGCATGTCAGGCGGTGGAACCGGTCTCACGTAAGCGTACGTGTAAAGTTGGTCTAGGCCGCTTCATCCCACAATACCGCCGAATAAATATAAGACTAGTAGTGGTAAGCAAATTAACAAGATCGACGCCCATAACAACTTTGTGTTCTACTCGTGTATATATTCTACGCATAGACCTAGCTCATGATGCCACTGTTGGGGAACGTAGTAGTAAATCAAAAAAATTCCTACGATCACCAAGATCTAACTATGGAGAAACCAGCAACGAGTGGGGAGATATTGCATCTTCATACCTTTGAAGATTGCTAAGCGGAAGCGTTACAAGAATGCGGTTGGTGGAGTCGTACTCGCATCGATTCAGATCGCGGTGGATTCCGATCTAAGCGCCGAACAACGACGCCTCCGCGTTTAACACACGTACAACTCGGTGACGTCTCTTGTGTCTTGATCTAGAAAGGAGGAGGGAGAGGTTGGGGAAGAGCTCCAATAGCAGCACGATGGCATGGTGGTGGTGGAGCAGCAAGGTATTCCGGCAGGGCTTCGCCTAAGCACTACAGAGGAGGAAGAAGAGAGGTAGGGTCGCGTCGTGGGAGAGAGAGATCAAATCTTGTCTCAAAATAGCCAAAACCTCAAGTATATATAGGAGGAGGGAGAGAGAGGGCTTCCTTGGCCCCTCCTCCAAGGAGGAGAGCTTCGGCCAAGCCAGGGGAGGAGTCCACCTCGATCTCCTCCTTTCAAACTCCTTTTTGCCTTATCTCTTTATCCCTATGCGCATGGGCCTTTAGCAAAGGTATTGCCCAGCCCAATAAGGGTTGGCATACTTTATCTAACAGCTCATAAGGTCCTTTGGTCGTCACACCCCTCCCGGGGGTCCTTCGGCATCCTCCCGGCACTCCCGGTACACTACCGGTGAGCCCGGACTCTTTCCGGTGACCAAAATAGGACTTCCTATATATCGATCTTTACCTCCGGACCATTCCGGAGCTCCTCGTGACGTTCGGGATCTCATCCGAGACTCTGAACAACCTTCAGTAATCAACAGCGGGATCTGGATACCCATGTTGGCTCTCACATGCTCCACGATGTTCTCATCGGATGAACCACGATGTCGGGGATTCGATCAATCCCGTATACAATCCCTTTGTCTACCGGTATGATACTTGCCCGAGATTCGATCATCGATATCCCTATACCTTGTTCAATCTCGTTACCGGTAAGTCTCTTTACTCGTTTCGTAACACATCATCCCGTGGCTAACTCCTTAGTCAAATTGAGCTCATTAGGATGATGTCTTACCGGGTGGGCCCATAGATACCTCTCCGTCACACGGAGTGACAAATCCCAGTCTCGATTCGTGCCAACCCAACACACACTTTCAGCGATACCCGTAGTGCACCTTTATAGCCACCCAGTTACGTTGTGACGTTTGGCACACCCAAAGCATTCCTACGGTATTCGGGAGTTGCACAATCTCATGCTCTAAGGAAACGATACTTGACATTAGAAAAGCTTTAGCAGACGAATTACACGATCTTGTGCTATGCTTAGGATTGGGTCTTATCCATCACATCATTCTCCTAATGATGTGATCCCTTCATCAACGACATCCAATGTCCATGGTCATGAAACCGTGACCCTCTATTGATTAACGAGCTAGCCAAGTAGAGGCTCACTAGGGACACGTTGTGCTCTATTTATTCACACATGCATTACGGTTTCCGGTTAACACAATTATAGCATGAACAATAGACAATTATCATGAACAAGGAAATATAA
The DNA here is from genome assembly GCA_022496015.1 of Hordeum marinum. Taxonomy (NCBI): domain Eukaryota; kingdom Viridiplantae; phylum Streptophyta; class Magnoliopsida; order Poales; family Poaceae; genus Hordeum; species Hordeum marinum. The sequence continues at coordinate 390,925,837 of CM039675.1, read as the reverse complement.
TAATAACCATTTTATTATTGCCTCTAGGGCATATTTCCAACAAGGTGTAGTTGAAGCTTTGTGCCGCCAAAACGGGATTTGCTCCAAAACCTGAGGTCTCTAGCAACACGACCCATCTTGATGGTCAATCTATGGAAGTCACGGTGTGCCGTGGTTGGTCGGTTCCAGGCGTGTGCGACCATTTCTTGGAAGTGGGGGAAGCGCGACCAGAATGTTTCGAATCTAAATTTAGGAGTTGCCACCGCCGAAAGTAGGAGTGGACAATGGTTGGAACATGAGGTGGATGCCGCATGAAGCGGATATGAGGGGAAGAGCCCCTCCCAAGCTACGTTGCAGAAGAATTTGTCAATGCTTGCAAGGATTGGGACGCATCGCTCATTGCTCCAAGTAAACCGACGGTTTTTGCATTTGATTTCCCTTAGTCCCCCTACGTCTATTACCGCTCTAAATTTCCCCATGATTCTACGATTGATGGTGCAGTTACTCTTGTCTCTTGCCTCATAGATGATGTTGAAATCACCATTTATGAGCCAAGCATCCCCTGACGGAGGAGCCGCCGTGGCGGTCTCGGCGAGGAAATCATCTTTCCTTGCCCCATCAATGGGTCCTTACACCATGGTTAGCCAGAAATTGATGGTGTGGATCCGGACACCGTTACTTTTGCCGTAATGGAGAACTGCCCAATCGCGTGCGATTGGACTAAGACTACATTGGAGTTTGAGAAGATGGCCGCTCCCCCTCACGTTCCGTGTGCTGGAAGCACCACGCAATCGTCGAGTCTAGTTCCACCCACCTCTCTTGCTAGCATCGCTGACCAACTCTCAATCTTAGTCTCCTTGATGCATAGGATGGCCAAGTTGTGGGAGTCAGCCATGTCACGGGTTACCGGGCACCTCGCCGGCGTGTTTAGACGTCTAACGTTCCAACTCATTATCGGGGCATTGAGGTCAATCATTGGGTAAACCATTGCAGCTCCTAGAACTAATTGAGATGGAGAGCGAGGAGTGGACTGGCCGACGACTAACAGAATTTTCAAACAAAGACTGATACACTACTCCCTATACCATGGGTTGCCGGCGGCCATCAATAGCCCCAAAACCCTACCAACAAACAACACTGCCTCTAATCCTGCTACGATTATAGGGGAACAAGTCCCAGACTACACCTAGCTTAATCCAGCTCATTGTTGGTCGTCGACAGCGTCTAATGATACTTGCACTAACTAACATGCAGTGGATGTTCCCTCCTCTGCCTGGCTGCTACCACCCGCGATTTCCCTGAGAGCGCGGGGGTCCAGGTCTGTGAGCTTGGCGATGGCCTTAATATCCTCGTTAGAGAGCGGCTTGTCGAAACGCCTAACTAATGCTTCCGCCACCTTGGCCGTCATCTTCTCCTTCGGCCCCGTTATCTCGAGGCCATGCACCAGGCGTAGCATCGCCCGCTGCTAGACAAGCACCGGGGAGGGGTTTGCAGACCGGCGAGGGCTCTGCTTGGATGGCTTGGTGGAGACGCGAGCCCTGGCTGGCATTTTGTCCCGTGCTGGCGGCTTCTTGATGATCGTCATTTCCGCCTTCTTGAAGAGGGGCGCCGATGCAGCAAGCTCATCTCCCCGCAGCTGCAGTTCGGTGACCCTCTACGTGACCATTCACAGCTACAATGTGTGGGTGTCCACAGCCGAGGGAGTGTGGCGAGACAGTGACAACGCAGGTCCCAAGCTCAAAGAGCTTGTGATGTCGCTGTCCTCTTCGTCCTTGTCGTTGAAGTCGAGAGGCTTGTCTAGCTTGGTGGCGATCGCCTTGTCGATCCTGGACGCCATGGCGTCTACGCGTGGTGTAGCTGACAAGGTTTTCTTTGCTCCCCAAAAGAACTCGTCCACCGGGTCCATGGCTTGAGGCTACGGCATCTTTGCAACCCGCTCTTGGTTCAGCTGATGGGGCGGGGCCATCAAAGAGGGCCCGCTGGAGGCCCCCTCCCCGGCCTGCACCGGCAGGCTGCTAGTTGGCTCCCTGATCCGCGAGCAAGATTGCCACGTCAACTCCACAGCCCGAGCTTTTCCTTTGCCTGGGGCATGCGCTAGGTGCTTGTCGTAGCACAACAGCCTGTCGCGTTGTGCGCCTTGGCGGTGGCATGAAACGGGCATGCGGCTGCGTCGTCTTTCATGCCCTGGTGGTGGTGGCGGCCCCCGGTTGCCAGCGCGACCCTTGCCCAGCAGGGTGTCTTTCCAAGACTTGCGCTGGCACCCCGGGGCACCATCGTCGTTGTCGTCGCGTCAGCTCTCCGTAGATGGTGCGCCCCGACAGCCCGTGGACGCCATGCGGGGTTGACGGCACATGGTAGAAGCTTGGTTGATCGCCGGCCTGTTGTCCTCCACGTGCTCCACCCAAACTCCCGGCCGCACCCTCGGGTATGGGTGTTCATCTGGCTTGTCGTCGTCGAAGGGAATGCCTCTCTATGGCGAGCGGGACGACCGCGGCGACAACAGCGTCCAGTCCTCCAGCCGGTCCAGGTGCAACAGTAGGTCGTACTGCAGCAGCTCCGGTGGTGGCGCCACCGCACGGCTCGGAGGGGAGAAGCCGACCATCTCGTCAATGCATCTGGCTCCCCTGGCGTGCTTCCACATCGTGCGTTTGGTGGGGATGTGTGTAGGGTCCCAGCACGAGACCCAGCAGGCGAACAGCTTGGTGTCGACCCGCTCGTGGGTGCGGCTATCGATGCAGTCGACGATCACCTTGTCGTCGATGGCCTTCACAGCTCCCTCCATGGTCCAAAGGTACATTGGGAACTTCTCTATGACCACCCACACATGCAGCTGCCACTTGAGGCGGACCGCGTGGGCATCCTCCCTTCATGGCTCGAGGAGGAATGGAACGCCGTCCACTGACAGCGAGCCCCTCCCCACCGCGAGGTCCTTGTGTGCAGGCATGGTGTTGGTTTTTAAACTCTAGATCAAAACCACCCAGGAACTATGCTTGCTCGTGGTGCAAAGCTAGCTAGACAAGCTGGCTGCTTGATTAATTCAGTGACTAGCTAGCAGTACATGTAGTACGTACTGGGCCGGCGACTTGCACTAGCGTCTAGCACCAACAGGATCGATTCGATCTTGACGGCACGTAGCGACTTCTCTCACGAAATGAACACGGCACAAATAGATGGATTGCAACAGGCTCGTGTCGAGCCTGAAACTCGTTTTTTTGCTTTTCTCTTTTCTGTCGTGTTACAAAGACGGGTTATACAGGCATATATATATACGTGGAACGTAGCCTACTTCTAATCCTACTCGGTGTAGTACTACTAATCCTACTCAGTTTGCAATACTAACCAAACTAGGACACACATGCACGTTACAACTAGGTTAATTACTACATTCACCTCCTTAACCTTGTTGCTTTGTCTCTATTGCTTGCACTCCGATTTTCTTCCTCATCTCGATGAACTTCTGTCGACCGAGGGACTTGGTGAAAATATCGGCAAGCTGGTCCTTCGTGTTCACGTGCTGAACTTCGATCATCCCTTCCTCAATGCACTCCCGGATGTGGTGGAACCGAGTGTCTATGTGCTTGCTCCTTTCGTGATGAACCGGATTTTTGCACAATGAGATTGCAGCTTGGTTGTCGATCTTCAATGACACCTTCTGCACCTCCCGCTTCGCAAGAATAGCTAGGAGTCTTCTCAGCCACACTGCTTGACAAGCTGCCGTGCTTGCCGCTATGTATTCTGCCTCGCATGAAGACAGTGCCACCACCTTTTGCTTCTGAGAATTCCAGCTAATCGGATTCGGACCAAGGTAGAATACCATGCCCGTTGTGCTCTTCCGGTCATCCACATCACCTGCCATGTCACTATCTGAATATCCACGAAGGATCAATCCTTCCTTTCCCTTTCTGTACGTGCAGCCAAGATTAATAGTGCCTTTCACATAGCGCAAGATTTGATTGACCGCGCTCATGTGTTTGGTTGTCGGATTCTCCATGAAACGACTCATGATCCCGACTGAATAAGCCAAGTCAGGTCGGGTATGCACCAAGTATCTTAGACTGCCCACAACGCTTCGATACATTGTGGTGTCCACCGGCGGATTTGAGCTACGCTTGCTCAACTTGTGACGTTGGTCCATTGGAACTTGTGTCTCGTAGCAATCTGACATGCCACACTTTTCCAATAACTTGACCGCATAAGCCGATTGACATAGGGAAATCTCACCGGAGCTTTGCTTCACTTCGATGCCCAAGTAATAGCTGAGTAATCCCAGATCGCTCATGCTAAACTTGTTCTTCATTTGCGCCTTGAAACGTTCAATTTCTTGTACGCTATCTCCGGTGATAATCGGATCGTCGACATAAACTCCCACTAGCAGGTTTGAGCCTTTGAAGTTCTTTGTATAGACTGCGTGCTCGAGGGGACATCTCTTGAATCCGAGCGAGACCAAACTTCGGTCTAACTTTGAGTTCCAAGCTCTTGGTGCTTGCTTCAACCCGTAAAGTGCCTTCTTGAGCTTGTAAACTTTCCTTTCTTCGCCTTTCTTCTCGTAGCCGAGGGGTTGTTCTACGTACACTTCTTCTGTGAGATCACCATTGAGAAAAGCGGATTTAACATCCATATGATGAACCTTCCAATCCTCTTGTGCTGCCAAAGCTAGGAGCACTCTCACAGTCTCGAGTCGAGCAACCGGTGCAAACACCTCATCGTAGTCAACTCCTTGACGTTGTACGTAGCCCTTTGCAACGAGTCTTGCTTTGTACTTCACAATAGCACCCTCCGTGTCCTTCTTTAACTTGTAAACCCACTTCAAACCGATGGTCTTTTGGTTCGAAGGTCGGGTTACCAAAGTCCACGTGCCATTGCTCTCAATCGCCTTCATCTCCTCATCCATGGCGTGCGTCCAGCTAAGAGTTTTGCTCGCCTCTACGAAGTTCGTCGGCTCCTCAACTCCGAGCAGACATAGTCCGGAGTACTCGAGCATAACTGGCTTTGTGTACTTGTAACTTTCTTGAGGGTCTTGTAGCGGCGAGGCCCGGAGGAGTCCGTTGTGGCTTGCGAAGGAGGCGACACAAATTGTGTCGGCGTTGATGCACTTGAGGAAGACGGCTGAGTCTCGGGCGTGTCATTAACATCCGTGTCATCGGCGTAGTCGTTGTGACCGTGACCATCATCTTGATTGTCGTTGTCACTATGCGCCTTGTTGTCGATGTCGTCGCCGAGATCTCCGCCTGTGTCGTGCACGTCGTCGTCGCTATCACTTTGCGACCCATGTGCGCCGTCGTCGGTGTCGGCACCATGATGATCACTACCATTGTGGTCACCTTGGTTGGGTGTCTTGCCAATCACCTGGACGTCTTCCCCTGCATCATCATCAGGAAACTCAACTGTGAATATGTTACCGTTTGGAGCATCGTTGGCTGCTTCGCTCCAATTCCACGCTTTGTTTTCTTCAAACACAACGTCGCGTGAAATCCGTAGACACTTGGTTTGTGGATCATAGAAGCGGTATGCCTTGGTGCCGGAACTGCTCTCGTATCCGATGAACACCATCTTGGTGCTACGATCGGCAAGCTTTGAGGGATGCGGCTCCGCCATTTTCACATGTGCCACGCACCCGAACGTCCGTAGATGAGACACATTTGGCTTACGTCCGTAAATTGCTTCATACGGAGTCTTGCCGATCACCGCCTTCGTCGGAGCCCAGTTGAGAAGATAGACCGCCGTTGAGACAGCTTCTCCCCCAAAGGTCCCCGGCAAGTTCTTGCTCTTGAGTAAACTCCTTGCCATGTCAACGACGGTTCGATTACGCCTTTCAACAACCCCGTTCTGCTGCGGCGTATAAGGTGCCGTGAGGAACCTTTTTATGCCAATCTTCTCGCAGTAGTCGTTGAACTCGTTCGACGTAAACTCTCCGTTGCGATCTGTCTGTAGAGCGCGAACCTTCAACTTGTGTTCCATCTCCGTTGCAGCCTTCAGCTTCTTGAACGCTTCAAACGCCTCATCTTTAGATCGTAGGAGAACGACCCACATATATCTCGAGTAGTCATCTACCACAAGGAAGAAGTACTTCTTTCCTGCGTGAGTTGCCGGGGTGATAGGGCCACAAAGATCACCATGGAGCAGCTCGAGTGCATCACTTGCACGATAGGTAGACTGAGCAGGGAACGGCCTGCGGTGCTGTTTTCCAACCAAGCACCCGTCACATACTCGATCAACATGGTCGATAAATGGCATCCCGGACACCATCTCCATCTTTGACATCTTCTTCAAGGCGTAGAAGTTAATGTGTCCAAATCTAGCATGCCATAACCACGAATCATCATCACTCTTGGCGAGCCAACACTCCGGTTGAGATTGATCAAGGTTGAGGATATAGAGTCTGTTCCGTGTGTGATTAACACGAGCCAGCACGTTTCGGAGGTTGTCGAAGATCGTCATCACTCCGTTCTCGATATTCACCTTGCATCCATTCTCGTCAAGCTTCCCGATAGAGATGATGTTGTTGCGAAGCCGTGGGATGTAGTACACTCCGGTGAGTATGCGATGTTCGCCCGTGAGACCCTCGAAGAGGACAGATCCTTGCCCGCAAATCTCCACAGCTGAACCATCACCGAACTTGACCGAGCCTTCAACATCGTATTCCAGCTCGAGGAATTTCTCCTTGCACCCCGTCATGTGGTTACTGGCACCCGTGTCGAGATACCACGACACGTTCTGAACCCCGGATAGCTTCGGTGTCACTTTCTTCTCATGAAGTAGCACCTTCCGGCTTGGTTTCACAACCACCGTTTCAGCGAGATCACAAACTTCGGCCATCAGAAGACCTGGACCTTCGTCTTCTTGCTTCGCCAAATTTGCCTTGATCTCCCGCTTGTTAGGCTTCGGACAATCCTTTACAAAGTGACCCATCTCGTTGCAGTTATAGCACTTGACCTCGGATAAATCCAAGTTCCGTGGCTTCCGCCCTTTAGATTGGTCCGCCTTACCACGACTTTGTGGCTTGCCTTTTCCTTTGCCTTTTTCGGTTTGTCCGTCGCGCTTAGCGTTGCTTGAGCCTTCGCCACCATCACGCCTTCCTTTGCTACTTGGGGCCTCCCAATCTGTGCGCGAGTACATGAGTTGGTCACTACCTCCTCCTTTGCCTTTCCGACAACCACGAGCATTCTCTTCCCACGTCCGCAGGCGTCCAATCGCCTCCGTTATGGTCATGTCGTCAATGTCGTAAAGCTGCTCGAGCGTGCCGATGATGTACGTGAATTTGTCAGTCACCGAACTAAAAATTTTCTCCACAATCTCGGTCTCCTCGAGCTTTGCACCAAGCGCGCGGATCTCTCCCACCAGAGTAGTAAGACGCATGGCATAGTCGTTCACCGATTCAGTTTTCTCCATCTGCAACTTGTGAAATTGGCGCTTCAGCACTTGTGCCCGAGCCTTGGTGACGCGATCTTCTCCGATCCTCATCTCCTTGAGTGCGTTCCACGCCTCTTTTGCCGTCTCGAACTCCGCCAATGTCATCAGCACGGAATCCGGCACAGACTGGGCTATGGCGGCCATGGCACCTTCGTCGCACTCCTCGTCGACGTCGTCGTCCGTGATTGCCTGCCACACTCGAAGAGTTCGGAGAATAATCTTCATCTTCACCGCCCACACGCCATAGTTGGCGTCGGTGAGCATCGGGTACTGGATGGGGATGTTGCGATGCGCCTGGAGGTTGGCGCCGCCCGTTCCTCCACCACTGGTCGCTGACTTGTCACTCTTCTTCACCTTGTCGCCGTTCTTATTCGTCTTGGAACCGCCTTTGCCGGACATGACCGACTCAGCGTCGCTGTCCGTCATTGTAGATCGTAGATCGTCGAGGCTCTAGATACCAATTGTTGGTTTTTAAACTCTAGATCAAAACCACCCAGGAACTATGCTTGCTCGTGGTGCAAAGCTAGCTAGACAAGCTGGCTGCTTGATTAATTCAGTAACTAGCTAGCAGTACATGCAGTACGTACTAGGCCGGCGACTTGCACTAGCGTCTAGCACCAACAGGATCGATTCGATCTTGACGGCACGCAGCGACTTCTCTCACGAAACGAACACGACACAAATAGATGGATTGCAACAGGCTCGTGTCGAGCCTGAAACTCGTTTTTTTGCTTTTCTCTTTTCTGTCGTGTTACAAAGACGGGGTATACAGACATATATATATACGTGGAAGGTAGCCTACTTCTAATCCTACTCGGTGTAGTACTACTAATCCTACTCGGTTTGCAATACTAACCAAACTAGGACACACATGCACGTTACAACTAGGTTAATTACTACACACGGTGAAGTAGACGAAGAAGTCCTCGGGGTCATGATGACGCGCAGCAGGTGTGGAGGGATCCCGAGATCTCGCTCGAGGTCGCGGCCGATGGACAGCGGGCTCGCCGCTTGTGCCTTGGTGCCCACCGCCGTGACCACCCCGGCGTGCTGGTTGAGCAGAAACACCTGGTACTCCATCGCCGGTGTGGAGGTGATGACCTTGTGGCTATTCTGCGGGCGACGGGCGTGGTTGATGAGGCCGCGGGGCTCCATGGATGGGTAAGGCGTGGGCGTTCCGACCGGGCGAGGAGGTGGTGGAGGGGGAGGACAATCTCTCGCGAACCGGCCGGCAAAAGCTACGTCGTGCCCCGCTGTCTAACCCCAGCCCGGAGTTGCATGGGTTGTCGGGGCACTCCCTACCGAAATGGCCTTGGCACTTGCAGATGATGCAGCGCAGCGGGTCTCTGCAGTCGACTCTACGGTGGCGGGGGGAGAGGCAGCGGAAGTAGAGACCCTTGAATCTGCTTAAAAAGGCCTCCCTGCCCAGCAAGGAGCTCCAGCCACTGCAGTGGCGATAGGATCCCCTACTCTTCCTAGGCATTGAAGGCTCTCTGCTAATCTTGCGGTTCTTGCAGGACTGGTAGACTGTGCAGCCTCCTTCATTGTCGACAATGACCGGAGTTAGCAAGAGCGGCGCACTTACCACGATGGATTTCAGGCGGGGTCGCTCCTTGAGGGGTAGCGCCGCAAAACCGAGCGGTCCGAGGCATGCCTCCACCCCGCAGGCGTCAGATCCGGGAAAGGGGAGGCCCGGCGCCCTGGATCCCGTGGCGACGAGGACGTTGGGGTCGCCGGTACCTCCAACGGACCGCTGGGCGAATCCCTGATCTCCCCCCTCTCCGGGGTGCTCCATCCCGAGCGCACGGCAGGCGCCGCGCTGGGGAGTAGCGCAACATGGCGTGGTGCGGACGCCCGGGCGGGCCATTGGCCGGATTAATGGGTGGAGGCAATTTTGTGGCCGTCGTGGCCGTCGTGGCCAGTGTCGTGGGAAACGTGGGTGGGGAAGCGTCTCCTTTGGGAATTTTGTTATCTGCGTCGAAAGGCTATTCATGAGGAGTGCTTCCAATCACCATTGTCAGACTTACTCCTTCACCACTAGTTACTTGGAGGACATAGGTGAACCAGGAAGAACAATATATCAAGGTCGGATGCAATCTTATCAAGACGGCCCAAAGTGGAAAGCTCCTCCTTTGGGAACTATCAAGATGTATGTTGATGCTGCTGTTGGACGCCATGAGGGTGGTGGTGCTGTTGGTGCTGTGTAGGGATGGAATGGGGAATTTTTTTTATGTGCATCCGCAGTTTCCATTCAGGATATGTCAGAACCTGAAGTGTTGGAAGCAATGGCCAGCAGTGAAGGCCTATCACTAGCGCTTGATCTTGTATGCACTAACATTGTAATTGCTAGTTCAGGTGGTCCATGAAAGGAGGAACATTAACACCGAAGCTCATTCGTCGGCAAAGTCAACGACTATTTCAGCTAGTGGCAGGTATGTGTGCCTTCTCGATAGAACGGATTTGATTTATATTCCTGAAAACATTTTGAGCTAATACAGGTTTATCGATTCTAAAAAAAGAAAACCTATGGTTGGATAGTTAGTAGGACGGTGATATCACCTGTCCATCAGAGTTTAAGTCCCAGACTTGACATTGATGATCTTTCTTTCCTTGATTTATTCCGAGCCTTTCGATAATGTGCGCTCAGTGAGAGGAAATGTTTCCGTCGATTATGAAGACGTCTGTGGCGATTTCGTCAATTTCAAGATAATGCAGCGTCTCAGTCTTTCGAAGGTGCTTATAGAGATACGGTATGTGTGCATGTATTTTATAAAAATGAATGTATATTTGTATATGTATACGACTTTGATTGTACCATGTTAAAAAAGCTAGCCTACGGTGTGTGGGGGGGGGAGGGGGGGGCTGTGGCTAATTCCTATTTACCACCTTCTGCTCCGTTAATGCATGAAACTCAAACCGGCGCACACCCTCATAGGAGCTTATGTGAACCCTTTTCAAATCCACAACTTTTTTCAATTTTATAAACTTTTATTAAAATTCGTAAAAAAAATTGTGAAAACTTTCCAATAGTTATGAACCTTTTTCAAACTCATGAACTTTCTATTTCAAAATCGATGAATTATTATTTTTCAAACCGGATTAATACTTTTTCAAAAATCGATGAAGTTTTTTAAAAAATGTGTTTTTTTCAAAATGATGAACTTTTTAAAATTCACAAACTTTATTGTTTTGCTTGAACTATTTGTTAACATAACAAATTTGTGGATGTTTCCAGGTTTAGTGAACTGTTTCCAAAGAGTTGTGATTTCTTTTCAAATCTTATGTTTTCTTCCAAATTCTTGATTTTTTTTAAATGTTTTTATAAAGTATGAACCTTGCCCATTTATAGCTAATTTTTCAAAATTTGATGAACATTTTTACAAACTTGAATTTTTTCATAGATTTTAAAAAATCTTCTATTTTAGAAAACCATGTATTTTTTGTTAAAAAGGTTCAAGGATTTTAGAAAAGGTCATCATAATTGAAAACAAGTTCATCAAGATAGAAAAACATTATTACAATATTTGATGAGAAGTTCATAATTCATTATAGTTCAAAAAAGTTCACAAATTGAAACAAATTAATCGATGTTGAAACAAAGTTCATCGAATTTGAAAAAAATTCCTACACTCTTAAAAAAAAGAAAAAGAAAAAGAAAAAAGATATAGTAAAACAATGGAAAAACAAAACATAAACCGGTCAATAAAAAATAAAAATAAAGGGCTGAGGTCTCTCACGGTAGACCCTTAGTCCTTAGATGGGCCGCCTCACGTTGGAACGCCTTCAGCGCAAGTTAACGAAATGCACCATAATTGGCACAGAAGACGCTAAATATATAATAAGAATATTATTCCGGCTAAGCTCTCGCGCACGCCGTGCGTTCCCAGTGTTGGGCGTGAGCCATCTTTTGCTTGACACGTGTTTACCTTAATGTTTTAATTTACTGTCAATTTTTTAACAGCTTTTGAAGACAGCAAGTCACGACACACATTCACTTATCCAAAACATATATAGTCATCATCCTTACTTTTTAGGGGCATGTCAAACGCAGACTTTTAAACCGTCCGCATACGTCCAGACCTGGATAAGTGACACCTATTATGTTAGGGCATTTGCAATGCGGACCCTTGAATCGTCCGCATAAGTTTGGACCATGTGGTCTGGACGTGTTGTGTCATCCAATGCAGGCATGTATCGGTCTGTAGGGCGGTCCGAGCACACTTTCTCCTGCAAACCGGATATAAACAAGGGGGTTTTGTGGGCATCCAGACAACTGCCACACCCGTAGTGCCGCATTTATGCCCGGCCAAACCAGACGCGACCTCTCACTAGCGTCCGCATTGAATTGGCGTGGCAGCTGAGAGCGCCGCCCACGCTGCTTCCTGGTGCATGCGACTACTCCGCATACAAATGACACCATGACCACCCATTCGTCTCACTAGCGTCCGCATTGAAGTGGCGCGCCAACCGAGAGAGCACCGTCCATGCCGCTTCCCGGTGCATGCGACTACTCCGCGTTCAAGCGACACCATGACCACCCGTTCCGTCCGTCTGTCGCCCACATTAATGACACACGGTTGTCGATGAACCTACTCCAGCGCTACGTATTCATCCCTCTGACGTCCACCATTGCCATTCACCTACTATATAATTTGCAGCCCCGACTATAGATGCATGCATCCTCCTCTGAGCATTTTCTCCTCTTCCGCACCACTCCCACCATTGCCTCCTCACGCTCCAAAGCTCCCTAGTGTCGGTGTCAAAATAGGCGGATCTCGGGTAGGGGGTCCCGAACTGTGAGACTAGGATCGACGGTAACATGAGACGAAGGAGACACGAGTTTACCCAGGTTCGGGCCCTCCTATGGAGGTAATACCCTACATCTTGCTTGATTGTATTGATGGTGTAAGAGGTTACATAGTTGATCTACCTCGAGATCGTATGTGTAACCCTAGATGAGTTGTTCTACCTCTACCCCCTAAAACCCTCCGACTTATATAGATGTCGGGGGTGCCCTTAGCTTACACATGGTCGATAACATGCCGAAGGGATAACTTGCCTAACTACAGCTAATAACTTGGAGAACACGTCTGGACTCCATGAAGCTTCCATCCTAGGGCAGATGGTCCTCAATCCTCCGATGCCTGCCTTGCGGCCCATACAGTCCGGCCCATGAATAATGGCCGGCTATCCAAGGATCCCTTAATCCAGGACTCCCTCACCTGGTGCGGACTATTGCCGGACCAGAAGGAGAAGCCCGTCATTGCTACCAGCTAGAAGGCCAGCAGGCAGTCAGAGGCTGACGACATCCCGATGGAGGATGCAGCCGATGACAAGCCGTCTACACTCTCCTCGCCGGTGCATTGCACCATGATCATCAATGAGACCCGTGCCCATTACATGGACATGGAGTGGGAGGAGCAATTCTGGGAGGCGCAGACCGATGCCGCCTACTTGGAGTGATAAGTCGTCGTTGTTTGAGTCCCAAGAAGTGTTGGAAATATGCCCTAGAGACAATAATAAATTGGTTATTATCATATTTCCTTGCTCATGATAATCGTTTATTATCCATGCTAGAATTATACTGATCGGAAACTCAGATACATGTGTGGATACATAGACAACACCATGTCCCTAGTATGCCTCTAGTGAACTAGCTCATTGATCAAAGATGGTTAAGGTTTCCTAGCCATTGACATGAGATGTCATTTGATAACAGGATCACATCATTAGGAGAATGATGGGATGGACAAGACCCAAACTACAAACGTAGCATATGATCGTGTCAGTTTATTGCTACTATTTTCTGCATGTCAACTATCTGTTCCTATGACCATGCGATCATGCAACTCACTGACACTGGTGGAGTGCCTTGTGTGTATCAAACGTCGCAATGTAACTGGGTGACTATAAAGGTACTCTACAGGTATCTCCGAGGGTGTCTGTTGGGTTGGCATGGATCAAGACTGGGATTTGTTACTCCGTGTGACGGAGAGGTATATCAGGGCCCACTCGGTAATACAACATCACAACAAGCCTTGCAAGCAATGTGACTAAATGCTAGTCATGGGATCTTGTACTATGGAACGAGTAAAGAGACTTGCCAGTAACAAGGTTGAACTAGGTATGGAGATACCAACGATCAAATCTCGGGCAAGTAACATATCGAAGAACAAAAGGAACATCATACGGGATTAACTAAATGCTTGACATATAGGTTCAACCGATAAAGCTCGTAGAATATGTAGGAACCAATATGGGCATCCAGGTCCCGCTATTGGTTGTTGACTGTAGAGGTGTCTCGGTCATGTCTACATAGTTCTCGAACCCACAGGGTCTGCACACTTAAGGTTCGGTGATGTTTCAGTAGTATAGAGTTATGTATAGTGGTTACTGAAGGTTGTTAGGAGTCCCGGATGAGATCCCGAACATCACGAGAAGCTCCGGAATGGTCCGTAGGTAAAGATTGATATATAGGAAGTCCTATTTTGGTCGCCGGAAAAGTTTCGGGCTCATCGGTAGTGTACCGAGAGTGTCGGTAGTGTACCGAGAGACCATCGGGAGGGGTATTTCGACCCAAGAGGCTACATGGGCTGTGGGACAGTGAATACCAGCCCTTAGTGGGCTGGTGTAAGTCCCACACAAGGCCCATGCAGCTGGGAGAGAAAATCCCAAAGAGAAAATATGGAAAAAGATAAAAAAGGAAGGAGTCCTAGTCCTACTAGGATTGGAGCAGGATTCCTCCTCTCCTCCTTGGTTCGGCCGAAGCCTAGGGCTGGTCCCTTGAGGGCCAAGCCTCCTCCTCTCGTCCTCTTATATATACTAGAGGTTTTAGGGTTTCTGCACTAGATTTTCCGCCACATGCTACCCACTCCTCTAGTGCATAGTTTCTCCTCTAGATCGGTTTTCTGCATTGCTTAGGCAAAGCCCTGCCGGAATAGCTCCACCACCATCGCCGTAGCGCTGTCGCGCTGCCGGAGAACTCTTCTACCTCTCCGTTCCCTCTTGCTGGATCAAAAAGGTGGAGATCGTCATCGAGCTGTACGTGTGCTGAACGCGGAGGTGTTGTCCGTTCGGCGCTAGATTGGAAGGACCGTGATCAAGATCACGAGACGGATCGTGATGAGATCACGGGACGGATCGTGATTAGTTCTCGGGACGGATCGTGATTGGATTGCGGGACGGATCGTGATTGGATTGCGGGACGGATCGTGATGAGATCGCGGGACGCTCGGCGATTTGAATCGCAAAGACGTTCAACTACACCAACCGCGTTTCTTAACGCTTCCCGCTTAGCGATCTACAAGGGTATGTAGATCCACTCTCCCTCTCGTAGATGCTCATCACCATGGATAGATCTTGCGTGTGCGTAGGAAATTTTTTGTTTCCCATGCAACGTTCGCCAACAGTGGTATCAGAGCTAGGTCTATGTGTAGATGAGATCTCGAGTAGAGCACAAAGAGTTTGTGGGCGTTGATGCTTAGATTGCTTCCTCCCTTGGTCGTGTTTTGGTTCAACGGTCTTGTGGGATGAAGCGGCCCAGACCAAGCTTACTCGTATGCTTACGAGAGACCGGTTCCATCGACTGACATGTAACCTCGTTGCACAAAGATGGCTGGCGGGTGTATGTTTCTCCTACTTTAGTTGGGTCGAATTCGACAAAGACGGTCCTTGAGAAGGTTGAAAAGAAACTTATGTATCACCATTGTGGTTTTTGCGTAGGTGAGAATTGTTCTTGCTAGATACCCGTAGCAGCCACGTAAACATGCAACAACAATTAGAGGACGTCTAACTTGTTTTTGCAGGGTATGTTGTGATGTGATATGGCCAATTACATGATGAGATATATGTGATGTATGAGATGATCATATTTTGTATAGAATATCACGACTTGCATGTCGATGAGTACGGCAACCGGCAGGAGCCATAGGGTTGTCTTTAATTATTGTATGACCCGCGTGTCAATCATTAAGCGCTATGTAATGCTTTACTTTATCGCTAAACGGTAGCAATAGTAGTAGAAGCATGGTGGGCGCTACAACCCCGATGGCGACACATTGATGGAGATCAAGATGATGGAGATCATGGTGTCATGCCAGTGACGATGGAGATCATGTCGGTGCTTTCAAGATGGAGATCAAAAGCACAAGTTCATGGCCATATCATGTCACTTATGATTTGCATGTGATATTAATATTTTTATGCACCTTGTTTTTCTTAGGATGACGGTAGCATTATAAGGTGATCCCTCACTTAATTTCAAGATAAATTGTGTTCTCCCCGAGTGTGCACCATTGCGAAAGTTCGTCGTGTCGAGACACCACGTGATGATCGGGTGTGATAGACTCTATGTTCACATAGAACAGGTGCAAGCCAGTGTTGCACATGCAGAACACTCGGGTTAAACTTGACGAGCCTAGCATGTACAGACATGGCCTCGGAACACAAGAGACCGAAAGGTCGTCATGAGTCATATAGTAGATATGATCAACATGATGATGTTCACCATTGAAACCACCTCAACTCATGTGATGATCGGACTTGAGTTTGTGAATTTGGATCATGTATCACTCGAATGACCGGAGGGATGTCAATTTGAGTGGGAGTTCTTAAGTAATATGATTAATTGAACTCATTATCATGAACATAGTCAGTAGTGTCTTTGCAAAATTATGTTGTAGATTACTAGCTCACATTGTAGCTCCCTTGAATTTCTATATGTTCCTAGAGAAATAGAGTTGAAAGATGATGGTAGCAATATTGCGGACTGGGTCCGTGATCTGAGGATTGTCCTCATTGCTGCACAGAAGGCTTAAGTCCTTAATGCACCGCTCGGTGCGCCACCCCCTCTAGCGTCGTCTGTAGATGTTGTGAACATCTGAAAGGCACGTTCCGATGCCTACTTGATAGTTTAGTGCATCATGCATTACGGCTTAGAACTGAGGCTCCAAAACATTTTGAACGTCACGGAACATATGAGATGTTCTAAGAGCTGAAATTGGTATCTCAGGATCGTGCCCATGTTGTGAGATATGAGATCTCCGACAAGATTCTTTGCCTGCAAGATGAAAGAGAATAGATCAATCGTTGAGCATGTGCTCAGATTTTCTGGGTGCTACAATCGTTTGAATCGAGTGGGAGTTGATCTTCTAGATAAGATAGTGATTGATATAGTTCTCCAAGTCACTGTCACTAAGCTACTAGAACTTGGTGATGAACTATAAAATGCCAGGGATAGAAATAATGATCCCTGAGCTATTCGCGATGTTTGACACCGCGAAGGTAGAAATCAAGAAGGAGCGTCAAGTGTTGATGGTTAGTCAAACCACTAGCTTCGATAAGGGCAAGAGCAAGGAGGGAAACTTCATAGATAGCAAGTCAGTTGCTGCACCAGTGAAGCAACCCAAAGTTGAACCCAAACCCGAGACTAAGTGCTTCGATTATGAGGAGACCGGTCGCTGAAGCGGAACAATCCTAGATATTTGGTAGATAAGAAGGCTGGCCACATCGACAAAAGTATATTTGATATACGTGTTAATGATGTGTACCTTGCGAGTATTCCTAGTAGCACCTAGGTATTGGATACCGGTTTGGTTGCTAAATGTTAGTAACTCGAAATAAAAGCTACGGAATAAACGGAGAACTAGCTAAGGGTGAGGTGACGATGTGTGTTGGAAATGTTTCCAAGGTTGATGTGATCGACTCGCATGCTCTCTCTACCTTCGGGATTAGTGACGAACCTAAATAAATGTTATTTTGTGTTTTGTTTTGAGCATGAACGTGATTAGATCGTGTTTATTGCAACACGGTTATTCATTTAAGTTAGAGAATAATTGTTATTCTGTTACATGAATAATACCCTCAATGGTCATGCACCCAGTGAGAATGATTTGTTGAATCTTGATCATAGTAATACACATGTTCATAACATTGATGCCAAAAGATACAAAGTTAATAATGATAGTACCACATACTTGTGGCACTGCCGCTAAATGTCATATTGGTATAAAGCGCATGAAGAAACTCCATGTTGATGGATCTTTGGACTCATTTGATTTTGAATCGGTTGAGACATGTGAACCATGCCTCTTGGGCAAGATGACTAAGGACCCCGTTTTCTGGATTGATGGAGCGGGCAAGTGATTTATTGGAAATGATACATGTTGATGTATGCAATCCAATGAGTCTTGTAGCGTGTGGTGGATATCGTTATTTTCTTACCTTCACTGATGATTTGAGTAGATATAGTGTATGTTTACTTAACAAAACACAAGTCTGAATCGTTTGAAAAGTTCAAGCAAATTCAGGGTGAAGTTTAAGATCATCATGACAAGAAGATAAAAATGTCTGCGATATGATCGTGGAGGTGAATGTCTAAGTTACGAGTTTGGCATACAACTTTAGACAATGTGAAAGTTGTTTCACAACTCACGCCACCTGGAACACCATAGTGTGATCGCGTGTCCGAACGTCATAGTCGTGATCTATTGGATATGGTGCGGGCTATGATGTCTCTTATCGTTTTGCTACTATAGTTTTGGGGTTATGCATTAGAGACAACTACATTCACTTTAAATAGGGCACCATCTAAATCCGTTGAGATGACACCATGTGAATTATGGTTTGATAGAAACCTAAGCTGTCATTTCTTAATGTTTGGGGCTGCGACGCTTGTGTGGAAAAATGTTTTCACCTAATGAACTCGAACCCAAAGCGGACAAATGCATCTTCATAGATTACCCTAAGAACAGTTGGGTGAACCTTCTATCGCAGATCCAAGCATAATGTGTTTTTTGCTAAAACGGGTCCTTTCCCGAGAAAAAGTTTCTCTCGAAAGAATTGAGTGGGAGGAAGATAGAACTTGATGAGGTTGTGGACGCTTTGTTTCAACCAGAGAGTAGCACAGCACAGAAAGATGTTTCTGTGGAACCTACGTCAGTTGAAGAGGAAGTAAATGATGATGATCATGAAGCTTCAGATCAAGTTACTATCGAACCTCGTAGGTCGACAAGGATGCGTACTGCTCCTGAGTGGTATGACAACCCTTTCTTGGAGGTCATGTTGTTGGACAACGATGAACCTACGAGATATGGAGAAGCGATGATGGGCCCGGATTCCGACAAATGGTTAGAGGCCATGAAATCTGAGAATAGATCCATGTATGAAAACCCAGTATAGACTTTGGTAGACTTGCTCGTTGGACGGCAGGTCGTCGAGTACAAATGGACCTTTGAGATGAAGACAGACGCTGATGGTAAATGTCACCATTTATAAAGTTCAACTTGTCACAAAGAAGTTTCTGACAAGTTCAAGGAGTTGACTGCGATGAGACTTTCTCACTCGTAGCAATGCTAAAGTCTGTTGGAATTATGTTAGCAGTTGTTGCGTTTTTCAATTATGAAATCTGGCAGATGGATGTCAAAACATCATTTCCTTAACGGTTTACTTGAGGAAAGGTTGTATGTGATACAACCAGAAGGTTTTGTGAGTCCTAAGTATGCTAAAAGGTGAGCAAGCTTCAGTGATCCTTCTATGGACTGAAGCAATCATCTCGGAGTTGGAATATACACTTTGATGAGGTGATCAAAGTTTTTGAGTCTATACAAAGTTTATGAGAAACTTGTATTTACAATAAAGTGAGTGGGAGCACTATAGAGTTTCTGGTAAGCATATGTGGTTGACATATTGTTGATCGGAATGATGTAGAATTTCTAGAAAGCATAAACGGTTGTTTGAAAAGAGTTTTTCAAAGGAAGACCTGGATAAAGCTACCTAATTGTTGAGCATCAAGATCTATAGAGATAGATCAAGATGCTTGATGAGACTTTCAGTGAGTACATACCTTGACAAGATTTTGAAAGAGTTCAAAATGGATCAGTCAGAGAAAGAGTTCTCGCCTGATTTGTAAGGTGTGAAGTTGAGTGAGATTCAAAGCTCAACAATAGCAGAAGAAAAAGAAAGGACGAACGTCGTCCCCTATGCCTTAGCCATAGGCTCTATATTATGACATGCTGTGTATCGCACCTATGTGTGACTTGCCATGAGTCCGTCAAGAGGTGCAAGAGTGGTCCAGGAGTGGATCACTGGACAGCGGTCAAGATCATCCTTAGTAAATAAAAGACTAAGGAAATGTTTCTCGATTGTGAAGGTGATAAAGAGTTCGTCGTAAAGAGTTACGTCGATGCAAGATTTAACACCAATCCGGATGACTCTTAGTAGCAATCCGGATACATATAGTGGAGCAGCCATTTGAAATAGCTCCAAGTGGAGTGTGGTAGCACTATTTACAATTTGACATAGAGATTTGCAAAGTACACACGGATCTGAATGTCGCAGACTCGTTGACTAAAAGACCTCTCTCACATGCAAGGCATGATCGAGCCCCATAACTCGTTGGGTGTTAGATTCATAACAATGCGAATCACATGGTGATGTGAACTAGATTATTGACTCTAGTGCAAGTGGGAGACTGTTGGAAATATGCCCTAGAGGCAATAATAAATTGGTTATTATCATATTTCCTTGCTCATGATAATCATTTATTATCCATGCTAGAATTGTATTGATCGAAAACTCAGATACATGTGTGGATACATAGACAACACCATGTCCCTAGTATGCCTCTAGTGAACTAGCTCGTTGATCAAACATGGTTAAGGTTTCCTAGCCATTGAGATGAGATGTCATTTGATAACGGGATGACATCATTAGGAGACTGATGGGATGGACAAGACCCAAACTACAAACGTAGCATATGATCGTGTCAGTTTATTGCTACTATTTTCTGCATGTCAAGTATCTGTTCCTATGACCATGAGATCATGCAACTCACTGACACCACAGGAGTGCCTTGTGTGTATCAAATGTCTCAATGCAACTGGGTGACTATAAAGGTACTCTAAAGGTATCTCCGAGGGTGTCTGTTGGGTTGGCATGGATCAAGACTAGGATTTATTACTCCGTGTGACGGAGAGGTATCTCAGGGCCCACTCGGTAATACAAGATCACAACATGCCTTGCAAGCAATGTGACTAAATGTTAGTCACGGGATCTTGTATTATAGAACGAGTAAAGAGACTTGCCGGTAACGAGGTTGAACTAGGTATGAAGATACCGACAATCGAATCTCGGGCAAGTAACATACCGAAGAACAAAAGGAACATCATACGGGATTAACTGAATCCTTGACATAGAGGTTCGACCGATAAAGATCTTCATAGAATATGTAGGAACCAATATGGGCATCAGGTCCCGCTATTGGTTATTGACCGTAGAGGTGTCTCGGTCATGTCTACATAGTTCTCGAACCCGCAGGGTCTGCACACTTAAGGTTCGATGACGTTTCGGTAGTATAGAGTTATGTATGGTTGTTACCGAAGGTTGTTTGGAGTCCTGGATGAGATCCCGGACGTCACAAGGAGCTCCAGAATGGTCTGGAGGTAAAGATTGATATATAGGAAGTCCTATTTTGGTCGCTGGAAAAGTTTCGGGCTCATCGGTAGTGTACCGGGAGTGCCAGTAGTGTACCGGGAGACCATCGGGAGGGGTATTTCGACCCAAGAGGCTACATAGGCTATGGGATAGTGAATACCAGCCCTTAGTGGTCTGGTGGAAGTCCCACACAAGGCCCATGCGGCTGGGAGAGAAAAGCCCAAAGAGAAAAGGTGGAAAAAGGCAAAAAAGGCAAAAAAGGAAGGAGTCCTAGTCCTACTAGGATTGGAGGAGGATTCCTCATATCCTCCTTGGTTCGGCCGAAACCTAGGGCTGGACCCTTGAGGGCCAAGCCTCCTCCTCTCTTCCTCTTATTTATACTAGAGGTTTTAGGGTTTTTGCACTAGATTTTCTGCCACGTGCTACCCTCTCCTCTAGTGCATAGTTTCTCCTCTAGATCGGTTTTCTGCAGTGCTTAGGCGAAGCCCTGCCGAAATAGCTCCACCACCATCGCCATAGCGCCATTGCGCTGCCGGAGAACTCTTCTACCTCTCCGCTCCCTCTTGCTGGATCAAGAAGGCGGAGATCATCATCGAGTTGTACATGTGTTGAACACGGAGGTGCCGTCCGTTCGGCGCTAGATCGGAAGGACCATGATCGAGATCGCGAGACGGATCATGATGAGATCGCGGGACGGATCGTGATTGGATTGCGGAACGGATTGTGATGAGATCATGGGATGCTCGGCGATTTGGATCGCGAAGACATTCAACTACACCAACCGCGTTTCTTAACGCTTCCCGCTTAGCGATCTACAAGGGTATGTAGATCCACTCTCCCTCTCGTAGATGCTCATCACCATGGATAGATCTTGCGTGTGCGTAGGAAATTTTTTGTTTCCCGTGCAACGTTCGCCAACAAGAAGGCCACCCCTCCACCCCTCCCATTGAATACATGCTTGGTGCGATAAACATCGTCAGCCGATTAATCACTTTGGCGGCGACGTGAAGGCATACTACTTCACTTTCGGAGGATCCGAAGATGGAGGTTACGAGGGCGGAACCAAAATCAGAAATCCTCAAGGTGGAACTGGAAAAGGCGAAACTTCAGTTCTCGGGGCTCCTGGACGGACATGGGGAATGGGCGCCGGCGGTCTTTTAGTTTAAGTTTAGAATAGAATATATCCGAAATTATCCTTCAACAGTCAGACAAGCATCGTTTTACTTGAAGTATGTCCAAAATGGCAAAATGTAATCAATTTCGTGATGTGTTATATAAAATTTGTTGTGTTTATATCAAAATCCACCCGATTTACATGATTTCGTCCGGTTGGTTCACAAAATTGTTAAAATATATGCAAACAACATTTAATCGTGGCTTACGGTCCATGGATGGGTGCCCCTATCCATAGATAGATGCTCGGAAAAACAATTGTTCATCCACGTGGAAGGTGCCCTAACAAATTCAAAAACACAAAATATACACTTCCAACAGGCACCACTTCCCTCAGTAAACACCGAGTACACAACATTACAAATGCAACGCTTTTGAACAGTTGACAAAACATCTTGCAGGTCAATCCAATTGTTGGAAATATGCCCTAGAGGCAATAATAAAATGTTTATTATTGTATTTCCTTGTTCATGATAATTGTCTATTGTTCATGCTATAATTGTGTTAACCGGAAACCGTAATACATGTGTGAATACATAAACCACAACATGTCCCTAGTGAGCCTCTAGTTGACTAGCTCGTTGATCAATAGATTGTCACGATTTCATGACCATGGACATTGGATGTCATTGATAACGGGGTCACATCATTAGGAGAATGATGTGATGGACAAGACCCAATCCTAAGCATAGCACAAGATCGTGTAGTTCGTCTGCTAAAACTTTTCCAATGTCAAGTATCATTTCCTTAGACCATGAGATTGTGCAACTCTCGGATACCGTCGGAATACTTTGGGTGTGCCAAACGTCACAACGTAACTGGGTGGCTATAAAGGTACACTACGGGTGTCTCCGAAAGTATCTGTTGGGTTGGCACGAATCGAGACTGGGATTTGTCACTCAGTATGACGGAGAGGTATCTCTGGGCCCACTCGGTAAGACATCATCATAATGAGCTCAATGTGACTAAGGAGTTAGCCACGGAATGATGTGTTATGGAACGAGTAAAGATACTTGCCGGTAACGAGATTGAACAAGGTATAGGGATACCGACGATCGAATCTCGGGCAAGTATCATACCGGTAGACAAAGAGAATTGTATACGGGATTGATTGAATCTCCGACATCGTGGTTCATCCAATGAGATCATCGTGGAGCATGTGGGAGCCAACATGGGTATCTAGATCCCGCTATTGATTATTGACCGGAGAGGTGTCTCGGTCATGTCTACGTGTCTCCCGAACCCGTAGGGTCTACACACTTAAGGTTCGATGACGCTAGGGTTATAGGGAAATAGTGTACGTGGTTACCGAAGGTTGTTCGGAGTCCCGGATGGGATCTCGGACGTCACGAGGAGTTCCGGAATGGTCCATAAGTAAAGATTCATATATAGGAAGTGAGGTTTTGGTCACCGGAAGAGTTTCGGGCATCACCGGTAACGTACCGGGACCACCGGAAGGGTTCCCGGGGTCCACCAAGTGGGGCCACGAGGCCCAGAGGGCTGCGTGGGCCGAGAGTGGAAGGGACCAGTCCCAGAGTGGGCTGGTGCGCCCTCCACCCTGGCCCAAGGCGCAGGAAAGGTGGGAGGGAGGGGAAACCCTAGACCCAGATGGGCCTAAGGCCTGCCTAGGGCTACGCCCTCCCCCTCTCCCTCTATGGCCACCGGCCAGATGGCCATCTAGGGTCGGCCGCAACCCCTAGGGTGGGAACCCTAGGGCTGCGCCCTCCCTTCCCCTCCTCCTATATATAGTGGAGGGTTTTGGGGCTGCCAGACACACGAGTTCTCTCTCTCTTGGCGCAGCCCAACCCTTTCTCTTCCTCGTTCTCCGTGGTGCTTGGCGAAGCCCTGCCGGAGACCACGCAGCTCCACCGTCACTACGTCATCGTGCTGCCGGAGCTCTCCCTCAACCTCTCCTTCCTCCTTGCTGGATCAACGCGTAGGAGACGTCATCGGGCTGCACATGTGTTGAACGTAGAGGCGCCGTTTTTCGGCGCTAAGATCAGAGTCCACCGCGATCTGAATCGCTGCGAGTATGACTCCGGCAACCGCGTTATTGTAACGCTTCCGCTTAGCGATCTTCTAAGGTATGAAGAGGCAATCTCTTTCCCACTCGTTGCTGGTTTCTCCATAGATAGGTCTTGGTGAACACGTAGGAATTTTTTTTATTTACTACTACGTCTCCCAACAGTGGCATCATGAGCTAGGTCTATGCGTAGAATCTATGCACGAGTAGAACACAAAGTTGTTGTGGGCTTTGATCTTGTTAGTTTGCTTACCACTACTAGTATTATCTTGATTCGGCGGTATTGTGGGATGAAGCGGTCCGGACCAACTTTACATGTACGCTTACGTGAGACCGGTTCCACCGCCTGACATGCACTTGTTGCATAAGGTGGCTAGCGGGTGTCTGTCTCTCCCACCTTAGTCATATTGGATTCGATGAAAAGGGTCCTTATGAAGGTTAAATAGCAATTGGCACATCACGTTGTGGTTTTGGAGTAGTTAAGAAAAGTTCTTGCTAGAAACCTATAGCAGCCACGTAAAACTTGCAACTACAAATTAGAGGACGTCTAACTTGTTTTTGCAGCATATGCCTTGTGATGTGATATGGCCAAAGGATGTGATGTGATGCATTGTGATTTATGAGATTGATGATGTTCTTGTAATAGGATTCGCGACTTGCATGTCGATGAGTATGGCAACCGGTAGGAGCCATAGGAGTTGTCTTATTTTATTGTATGACCTACGCGTCAATCATAAACGCCATGTAATTACTTTACTTTATTGCTAAACGTTAGCCATAGTAGTAGAAGTAATAGTTGGCGAGACAACTTCACGAAGACACGATGATGGAGATCATGTTGTCGTGCCGGTGACAGTGATGATCGTGGTGCCCCGAAGATGGAGATGAAAGGAGCAAGATGATATTGGCCATATCATGTCACTATATTGATTGCATGTGATGTTTATCATGTTTACATCTTATTTGCTTAGAACGACGGTAGTAAATAAGATGATCTCTCAATAAAATTTCAAGAGATGTGTTCACCCTAACTGTGCACCATTGCTAAGGATCGTTGTTCCGAAGCACCACGTGATGATCGGATGTGATAGGTTCTAACGTTCGCATACAATGGGTGTAAGCCAGATTTACACACGCGAAACACTTAGGTTGACTTGACGAGCCTAGCATGTACAGACATGGCCTCGGAACATGCAAGACCAAAAGGGCGAACATGAGTCATATAGAACATACGATCAACATGGATATGTTCACCATGGATGACTAGTCCGTCTCACGTGATGATCGGACACGGGCTAGTTGACATGGATCATGTATCACTTGGATGACTAGAGAGATGTCTATCTAAGTGGGAGTTCATTAAATAATTTGATTATGTGAACTTAATTATCATGAACTTAGTCTAAAATTGTCTTTACAATCTATATTGTAGATCCAATGGCCAACGCTAATGTCACCCTCAACTTCAACGCGTTCCTAGAGAAAACCAAGTTGAAAGATGATGGAAGCAACTACGCGGACTGGGTCTGTAGCTTGAGGATCATCCTCATAGCTTCCAAGAGATTGTATGTCCTTGATACACCGTTAGGCGACCCACCCATTTTTCCAGCGGACCAAGACGTTACGAACGCTTGGCAGTCACCTGTGATGATTACTCCCTGGTTCAGTGCGGCATGCTTTATAGTTTAGAACCGGGGCTCCAAAAGCGTTTTGAACAACACGGAGCATATGAGATGTTCCAAGAGCTGAAACTGGTTTTCCAAGCTCATGCCCGGGTCGAGAGATATGACGTCTCTGACAAGTTCTTCAGCTGTAAGATGGAGGAGAATAGTTCTGTCAGTGAGCACATACTCAAAATGTCTGGGTTGCACAACCGATTGACTCAGCTGGGAGTTAATCTCCCGGATGACTTGATCATTGACAGAATCCTCTAGTCACTTCCACCTAGCTACAAGAGCTTTGTGATGAACTACAACATGCAGGGTATGGAGAAGTCCATTCCTGAGTTGTACTCGATGCTGAAATCAGCGGAGGTCGAGATCAAAAAGGAGCATCAAGTGTTGATGGTCAATAAGACCACTAGTTTCAATAAAGGCAAGGGTAAGAAGAACTTCAAGAAGGACGGCAAAGCTGTTGCCGCGCCCGGTAAGCAAGTTGTCGGGAAGAAGAACAAGAATGGACCCAAGCCTGAGACTGAGTGCTTTTATTGCAAGGGTACCAGTCACTGGAAGCGGAACTACCCCAAGTACTTAGCGGATAACAAGGCCGGCAACATTAAAGGTATATGTGATATACTTGTTATTGATGTGTACCTAACCAGCAATCGTAGTAGCTCATGGGTATTTGATACCGGTGGAGTTGCTCACATTTGTAACTCCAAGCAGGAGCTGCAGAATAAGCGGAGACTGGCAAAGGACGAGGTGACGATGCGCGTCGGGAATGGTTCCAAGGTCGATGTGATCGCCGTCGGCACGCTACCTCTACATCTACCTTCGGGATTAGTTTTAAACCTCAATAATTATTATTTAGTACCAGCTTTGAGCATGAACATTGTACCTGGATCTCGTTTGATGCGAGATGGCTACTCATTTAAATCTGAGAATAATGGTTGTTCTATTTATATGAGAGAAATGTTTTATGGTCATGCCCCGCTGGTCAATGGTTTATTTTTGATGAATCTTGAACGTGATGTTACACATGTCCATAGTGTGAGTACCAAAAAGTGTAAGGTTGATAACGACAGTCCCATTTACATGTGGCACTGCCGCCTTGGTCATATTGGTGTCAAACGCATGAAGAAGCTCCATGCTGATGGACTTCTGGAGTCTCTTGATTTGGAATCATTTGACACATGCGAACCATGCCTCATGGGCAAGATGACCAAGACTCCGTTCTCCGGAACAATGGAGCGAGCAACTGACTTGTTGGAGATAATACATACCGATGTATGCGGTCCAATGAGCGTCGAGGCTCGCGGTGTCTACCATTATGTTCTCACCCTCACTGATGACTTGAGCAGATAGGGGTATGTCTACTTAATGAAACACAAGTCTGAAACCTTTGAAAGGTTCAAGGAATTTTAGAGTGAGGTAGAGAATCAACGTGACAGGAAAATAAAGTGCCTACGATCTAATCGTGGCGGAGAATATTTGAGTCACGGGTTTGGCACACACCTAAGGAAATGTGGAATTGTTTCACAACTCACGCCGCCTAGCACACCTTAGCGAAATGGTGTGTCCGAACATCGTAATCGCACTCTATTGGATATGGTGCGATTTATGATGTCTCTTACCGACTTACCGCTATCATTTTTGGGATATGCATTAGAGACTGCCGCATTCACTTTAAATAGGGCACCGTCAAAGTCCGTTGGGATGACACCGTATGAATTATGGTTTAGAAAGAAACCTAAGCTGTCGTTTCTAAAAGTTTGGGGATGTGATGCCTATGTGAAGAAACTTCAACCTGAGAAGCTCGAACCCAAAGGGGAAAAGTGCGTCTTCATAGGATATCCCAAAGAGACTATTGGGTATACCTTCTACCTCAGATCCGAAGGCAAAGTCTTTATTGTCAAGAATGGATCCTTTCTCGAGAAAGAGTTTCTCTCGAAAGAAGTAAGTGGGAGGAAAACAGAACTTGATGAGGTAATTGTACCTCCACTCGAACCGAAGAGTAGCGCAGCATAGGAAGATGTTTCTGTGGAGCCTGCACCGGCTAGAGAGGAAGTTAATGATGAAGATCATGAAACTTCAGATCATGTCACTATTGAACGTCGAAGGTCCACTAGGACACGTTCCGCACCAGAGTGGTACGGCAACCCTGTCCGGGAGATCATGTTGTTGGACAACGGTGAACCTTCGAACTATCAAGAAGCGATGGCGGGCCCAGATTCCAACAAATGGCTTGAAGCCATGAAATCTGAGATAGGATCCATGTATGAGAACAAAGTGTGGACTTTGGTGGACTTTCCTAATGATAAGCGAGCCATTGAAAATAAATGGATCTTTAAGAAGAAGACTGACGCGGTTGGTAATGTGACAGTCTATAAGGCTCGGCTTGTCGCTAAGGGTTATCGACAAGTTCAAGGAGTTGACTATGATGAGACTTTCTCACCCGTAGCGATGTTGAAGTCTGTCTGAATCATGTTAGCAATTGCCGCATTTTATGATTATGAGATCTGGCAAATGGACGTCAAAACGACATTCCTTAATGGCTTCCTTAAGGAAGAACTGTATATGTTGCAGCCGGATGGTTTTGTCGATCCAAAAGATGCTAACAAAGTATGCAAGCTCTAGCTCTCCATCTATGGGCTGGTGCAAGCATCTCGGAGTTGGAACATTCGCTCTAATAAGGTGATTAAAGCGTTTGGATTTATACAGGTTTATGGAGAACTCTATATTTACAAGAAAGTGACTGGGAGCTCTGTAGCATTTCTCATATTATATGTGGATGACATATTGTAGATGGGAAATGATATAGAACTTTTGGAAAGTGTAAAGGCCTACTTGAATAAATGTTTTTCAATGAAGGACCTTGGAGAAGGTGCTTACATATTAGGCATCAAGATCTATAGAGATAGATCAAGACACCTCATAGGTCTTTCACAAAGCACATACCTTGAAAAGATATTGAAGAAGTTCAATATGGATCAGTCCAAGAAGGGGTTCTTGCCTGTGTTACAGGGTGTGAGATTGAGTACGACTCAACACCCGACCACGGCAAAGGATAGAGAAGAGATGAGTGTCATCCCCTATGCTTCAGCCATAGGCTCTATTATGTATGCCATGCTGTGTACCAGACCTGAAGTGAACCTTGCCATAAGTTTGGTAGGGAGGAACCAAAGTGATCCCGGAGCGGAACACTGGACAGCGTTCAAGAATACCCTGAAGTACCTAAAAAGGACGAGGGACATGTTTCTCGTATATGGAGGTGCCGAAGAGCTCGTCGTAAAGGGTTACGTTGATGCTAGCTTCGACATAGATCCGTACGACTTCAAGTCGCAAACCAGATACGTGTATATTTTGAACGGAGGGGCAGTCAGCTGGTGCAGCAGCAAGCAAAGCGTCCTGGCGGCATCTAAATGTGAAGCGGAGTACATAGCTGCTTCGGAAGCAGCAAAGGAAGGAGTCTGGATGAAGGAGTTCATCACTGACCTAGGAGTGATTCCCAATGCGTTGGGCCCGATGACTCTATTCTGTGACAACACTAGAGCTATTGCCCTTGTGAAGGAGCCCAGGTTTCACAAGAAGACAAGACACATCAAGCGCTGCTTCAACTCCATCTGTGATTACATTCAGGAGGGAGATATACATATTTGTAAAGTACATACGGATCTGAATGTCGTAGATCCTTGACTAAACCTCTCTGACGAGCAAAACATGATCAACACCAGAATGCTATGGGTGTTCGATTCATCACAATGTAAATAGATTATTGACTCTAGTGCAAGTGGGAGACTGTTGGAAATATGCCCTAGAGGCAATAATAAAATGGTTATTATTGTATTTCCTTGTTCATGATAATTGTCTATTGTTCATGCTATAATTGTGTTAACCGGAAACCGTAATACATGTGTGAATACATAGACCACAACATGTGCCTAGTGAGCCTCTAGTTGACTAGCTCGTTGATCAATAGATGGTCACGGTTTCATGACCATGGACATTGGATGTCGTTTATACGGGATCACATCATTAGGAGAATGATGTGATGGACAAGACCCAATCCTAAGCATAGCACAAGATCGTGTACTTCATCTGCTAAAGCTTTTCCAATGTCAAGTATCATTTCCTTAGACCATGAGATTGTGCAACTCCCGGATACCGTAGGAATACTTTGGGTGTGCCAAACGTCACAACGTAACTGGGTGGCTATAAAGGTACACTACGGGTGTCTCCGAAAGTATCTGTTGGGTTGGCATGAATCGAGACTGGGATTTGTCACTTCGTATGACGGAGAGGTATCTTTGGCCCACTTGGTAAGACATCATCATAATGAGCTCAATGTGACTAAGGATTTAGCCATGGGATGATGTGTTATGGAACGAGTAAAGATACTTGCCGGTAACGAGATTGAACAAGGTATAGGGATACCGACGATCGAATCTCGGGCAAGTATCATATCGGTAGACAAAGGGAATTGTATGCGGGATTAATTGAATCCCCAACATTGTGGTTCATCCGATGAGATCATCGTGGAGCATGTGGGATCCAACATGGGTATCCATATCCCGCTGTTGGTTATTCACCGGAGAGGTGTCTCGGTCATGTCTATGTGTCTCCCGAACCCGTAGGGTCTACACACTTAAGGTTCGATGACGCTAGGGTTATAGGGAAATAGTGTACGTGGTTACCTAAGGTTGTTCGGAGTCTCGAATGAGATCCCGGACGTCACGAGGAGTTCTGGAATGGCCCGGAGGCAAAGATTCATATATAGGAAGTGAGGTTTTGGTCACCGGAAGAGTTTCGGGCATCACCGGTAACGTACCTGTTGGGAGACGTAGTAGTAAATCAAAAATTTCCTACGTGTTCACCAATATCCTTCTATGGAGAAACCAGCAACGAGTGGGGAGATTGCATCTTCATACCTTTGAAGATCGCAAGGCGGAAGCATTACAAGAACACGGTTGGTGGAGTCGTACTCGCAGCGATTCAGATCGCGGTGGAATCCGATCTAAGCACCGAACAACGGCGCCTCCGCGTTCAACACACGTGCAACCCGGTGACGTCTCCTACACCTTGATCCAGCAAGGAGAAAGGAGAGGTTGAGGGAGATCTCCGGCAGCACGACGGTGTGGTGATGGTGGAGCTATGTGGTACTCCATCAGGGCTTTGCCAAGCACTACGGAGAACGAGGAGAGGGAGGAGTAGGGCTGCGCTGTGGGAGAGAGATATCCGTGTCTCTGGCTGCCCCAAGGGCTACAATATATATAGGAGGAGGAGGAGGGAGGGCTGCGCCCTAGGGTTTCCACCCTAGGGTGGTGCGGCAGCCTCCAGATCCCATCTGGCCGACGGCACTAGAGGGAGAGGGGTGCGGCTGCCCTAGGGTGGACCTTAGGGCCAATCTGTCCTAGGGTTTAACCCCCTCCCCACTTCAGTTACGCCTTGGGCCCTTGTGGGGGGCGCACCAGCCCACCTAGGGGCTGGTTCCCTCCCACTTGCGGCCCATGCAGCCCACTGGGGCTGGTGGCCCCACTTGATGGACCCCCGGAACCCTTCCAGTGGTCCCGCTACATTACCGGTAATTCCCGAAACACTTCCGGTGACCAAAACCTCACTTCCTATATGTGAATATTTACCTCCGGACCATTCCGGAGCTCCTCGTGACGTCCGAGATCTCTTCCGGGACTCCGAACAACCTTCGGTATCCACATACACTATTTCCCTATAACCCTAGCGTCATCGAACCTTAAGTGTGTAGACCCTACGGGTTCGGGAGACACGTAGACATGACCGAGACACCTCTCTGGTCAATAACCAACAACAGGATCTAGATACCCATGTTGGCTCCCACATGCTCCACTATGATCTCATCAGATGAACCATGATGTCAGGGATTCAATCAATCCCGTATACAATTCCCTTTGTCCACCGGTACGATACTTGCCCGAGATTCGATCGTCGGTATCCCTATACCTTGTTCAATCTCGTTACCGGCAAGTCTCTTTACTCATTCCGTAACACATCATCCCATGGATAACTCCTTAGTCACATTGAGCTCATTATGATGATGTCTTACCGAGTGGGCCTAGAGATACCTCTCCGTCACACGGAGTGACAAATCCCAGTCTCGATTCGTGCCAACCCAAGAGACACTTTCGGAGATACCCGTAGTGTACCTTTATAGCCACCCAGTTACGTTGTGACGTTTGGCACGCCCAAAGTATTCCTACGGTATCCGGGAGTTGCACAATATCATGGTCTAAGGAAACGATACTTGACATTAGAAAATCTTTAGCAGACGAACTACACGATCTTGTGCTATGCTTAGGATTGGGTCTTGTCCATCACATCATTCTCCTAATGATGTGACACCGTTATCAACGACATCCAATGTCCATGGTCATGAAACAGTGACCATCTATTGATCAACGAGCTAGCCAACTAGAGGCTCACTAGGGACATGTCGTGGTCTATATATTCACACATGCATTACGGTTTCTGGTTAATACAATTATAACATGAAATATAGACAATTATCATGAACAAGGAAATACAATAATAACCATTTTATTATTGCCTCTAGGGCATATTTTCAACAGTCTCCCACTTGCACTAGAGTCTATAATCTATTTCACATCGCCATGTGATTAACACTTACATCACCATGTGATCATATCATCATCTGATTAACACCCAATCAGTTTTGGGGTTTGATCATGTTTTGCTCATGGAAGAGATTTTAGTCAACAGATCTGCGACATTCGGATCCGTGTGTACTGTCACAACCCTAGCAAATGTCCTAGGTTAGCATTGTGATTGCATCATCATCATCATCATTGCATCAATGTGAAATGGGGAGAAAGAAAAGAAACTCCAAGCACTTAATGAATTAAAGAAATTCAAGATAAATCAACTTTCAACAAATCCAAAATGCCCATCAAAAATGTTCCCTATGTCTGATAATTGAGGGCATGGATATACCAGGGATCATTCTAATTATTTGAACATTTAAAATAATTTAAATTAAAGATTTAATCCTCTGAAATTGATAAATAAAAACATTATCATTACTACTGTTTTCAAATTAACCTGAAACTTTTTATACAAGTTTAGCATATTCAAACTTGAATATACAAAAGTTTTGTAATATTTGACAGGTTATTTGGACCTGCAATAAAATAAACAAATGTTAGAACAGAAAACAGAAAAGAGAAATAAAAAGAAAGGGAAGAAGTGTACCTGGTCAAGTGGGAGGCCCAGCCCAGCCCACCAGGGGTGGGGAGGTCATCTCCCACCTCGCGTCAGTAGGCATCGAGGTGGCGACCGAGCGCTCGCCGGCCTCCACCTCCTGCTTGCCACAGAGCAGGCTGCTCCCCTGCTTCCCCTGCGCCTGGAAGACGCGAGAGCCCTCTCTCCTGAGCTCATTCCTCCCCTCCCTTCCTCCTGTCTCTCTCTCGTTCCCCTGCCGAGAGCCTCCTGTGGCCTCCGTTAGATGCGGTCGTGCACGGGCTACGCGTCGGTGGTCTCAGCTCGTTGAATGGGCGCCTGTGGGCAAAACCCGATGGTCACCGTCGTCTCGGTAGGCCCTAATCCGGAAGATACTACCCCGTATTCCGACGAAGGAGAGAACTCCTCCGCAGCTCAGCAAGGCAAGCAACCCCGTTGATCATTCCTATAACATCCCACTGTCTCGCTCCTGCTCTCGTTTATTGCATTAGGACAAACAGTCATATGTCGGTCATACACGATAGACGATCCTATTCTTATGCATGACCTGATCTTGTCATAGTAAATAGCTAAACCTTGCAACCTAGCATACCTGGTAGATGCTTGTGCCATGATGTGCTTAGCTTACTTTGCTTGCTATGCTTGCTATGCTTAGAGTTGTGTCAGGTCTGTTTCATCTGGGTGATGAACTGAGTGAAACAGTGTTGACCGATGTGATGAGCTCATACTGAATACGATTTGGTAAAGGTAGCGATGAGAGGCTATGTAGGAGTACATAGTGGGTTGTCTTATTGGGACCGTTCTTAGGAACCGGGTTCCGTGTTTGTGATCCAAGACTAGATACTACCAAATGCTGGGCCCTGAAATATGACCCCGCTCGACTCATCAGTCGCTTAGTCCTTGGTCCAGGTATTGCAAGTAGTTTCTGGTGTTTATAGCATGTTGGAGGCCGTGCGTAGCGCTGACCCTCGGGGTGGGTTACGACGCGGTAGGCAGTGGCACGGTGTACCAAGGGTCACCCGAATGGTGGGCTTGGGAACCCTGCGCACATCGTTTGGGGCCATAGCGGAAACTTCGGCCGGACTTCCGTGCGGGTTCAGTCTCAAATAGACGGTAGCCTGGACTACTGGTCTTATGTGATTGACGGTCGTGGCCGACTCCCTCGCTGGGCATCCGCTTGAAGGTTGCCGAGGTGCATGGTTTATGGCACCCAGCGATAAGTGGCGAGAGCGTGTGTGAAGAAGTACACCCCTGCAGGGTATGAAACTATTCGAATAGCCGTGTCCTCGGATATGGACTACTTGGAGAACTTATGTTGTTCATAGATAATCAAATGGATACTCCTAAAAATATCAAGACAAGTGTGAGTACCGTGGATGGCACTCTTCCGGTAGGGGAAGGTGAATCCATGGTGGTGTATTGTGATGGAGATAGTGGACTCGTGTGCGATAACTAAAATTGTAACAAAGAGTTTAAAACTGAGTAGTGTAGGTTAGCCATGAGTCAAAGTTGGCATTGCTGCTTAAACTCCACCACTCCCCCTTGTTGACACATGAACATAAATAGACTAGGTCTGTTTTAAAGACTTGCTGAGTACGATTGTACTCATCCTTGCTTAATTAATGTTGCAGAAGAAAACCAGGACCCATCAGGTGGGTTCTATCTAGACGTTGACGATGCCGAATAGCTGGTGTCCCAGCTACGATCTTGCCCGTGTGGTGGGCTGTAGATAGTCAAGCCGTGTGCCTCTTTTCTATTTTCGCCGTCTGTACTCAGACAGCTTAAGTTTCCGCTGGCTTGTATGACTTTGTTTGTATGACTTGAGTGTCGGGTCATGTGACCCCTATCTGTAAGAACATATTATGCAAGGCTCGTTTGAGCCTCTTAAATAAAAGTCATGTTGTTGTATGATTATGTTGTGATGCCATAGTTGTATCTATGCATATCGGGCATGTCGTGCGTACGTGTGACGTGCAACGGTATGTATGGGATCCGACACCTAGTCATGTGTCTTTAGTAGTACTCTTTACGGGAAACTGCCTCTTTGTGCTTCCACCGAGCCATGGTAGCTTGCTACTGTTCCGGACACATTGATTTACCGGCATGTATCCTTCTTTGCTGTTGTGTCTGTTCCTTCGGGGAAATGTCTCGCAGTGTAATGGAGTCCCTGTAGCCTGCTACGACTCGTCTACGTGTAGTGATGACATTCGTGTCTCGCGACGTAATGGAGTCCTTGTATCTTGCTATGACTCGTCTACACACGCTTGAGGCCGACACCTGCATTGTTTGGTTATGTATGCATGTGTTCCGTATGGATGTGCCACTTGGGTTCTATGACTAGTCATGTCGGCCCGGGTTCTTTGTTGTGTGATTGCCAGCGACACGTTCACATACGTGAGCCAAAAGACGCAAACGGTCCCGGCCAAGGTAAGGCTGCAGTCATGGAGTACCGTGCGTGAGGCTGCAAACTGATGTGGCTTGTTACAGTATGGAATCATATGACTTAGGATCGGGGTCCCGACAGCGTTGGTATCAAAGTCTGACTGACTATAGGAGTACCAAGCCAAACCGGTCGAAGTTGAGTCTAGAAACACTATAAATAAGTAGGTGAATTGATTGTGGAAGGGAACGTAAGGCTCTTTTTACTCCTCTTCCCAAGTTATTCTATGCTGGGTCATTCTCATCTCTTCTACGGGGATAGGAACTAGGATTCTCATCTATTGCTTAGGATGACGAGTTACTAGCCATGGACCAATAGCTAGCTTGTTTGTAAGTGAATGCAGTTATTCAAGTATTGTTGGTGTGACAAACAGATGGAGAAGAGATTTGAGCCTAGATAGTCGAGTGGTTATGCCTTTCCAATCTTTTTCAATTGTCTTAAAAAATTTCTTGAGCAATTACAGCCGTTACACTGTCCAATTTCTTCTAGGATCTCTAATGTCTTTGCATCATTCTCTGTTTCAGATGCCCTCTCATCCTTTCCGTCAGGTGGTCCGTTTGACCAGGTGCATCGATGTGCCGGGTCACACGGCCATGTTGGTTAGAGTTATGATGGAGGTTGGATACCGCTGGTACCCAGAGTACATAGTGGAGGAGCAGTATCGAGATTTCAATCAGAGTCAGTATCTGTGTACCGTTAGGATATATCCTTCATATCCTGGAGCTGCAGAGCTGCTTCACTGGACTCTTGGATTGGGAGTAACCATAGATATGGCAGTTCAGGAAGCCGCATACACCATGCTGACTATCATAAGGTTTCACCATGGTCTGCTACAGAACACGGAGTTTTGCTATGTTCCTGCTTCCATGGGAGGAGAGAATGGATATCTTAGTGTAGCCTACTTTGACCATTCACATGAGGACCCTAGGCTGCAGGTGACCGCTCAGATGTTGGAGAACAGGGATCATGATGCACGTGCTCTTCGCATGGAGATCTATGCTACCCGTGCCCGTCTTTGGACAACCTTGACACAGTTGGCACTTGTCGTGCAGACAGGCTATGGAGATTTGGAGATGCTGACCCCATCGCAGACTCATTTGCCAGCACACGTAGACTGGCCTGATGTTGGAGGCATCACCCCTCTTCGAGGATCGTTGTTGCCGCCGACAAGGGGACCAAGGCCACATCCGTGTCCTTATGGTTTCCAGGGATCCCAGGCTAGAGTGTTTCCAGATCCTCAGGTTCAGCTCCCAGGTCACGGGGGTAACCTGTACAAGGCATTCTATGGTGATGTTTGAGTGCGTGGATGTTAGTCCTAGTATGGTAGTAGTTGTATCGCCACAGTCCTGTGTGTCTTGTGGGATATGACTAAGGTCGAGAGTTGAGTTCCAGAGGTGTAGATAGATAATGTATAGGAAGCTTGTAATGCCTCCGATGAGTGGTGTCATCTCTCCGTAGTTGTTTTCAGCTTGGGCTTGTACTGAACTAAGTCATGGTGTGTATGAAACCTAATGTTCATATGGTAGTTGCTTTACCATGTTGATTGGTGTTTATCCTACCTGCCATGTTGACCAGTACATTCCTTATCTCTTGTCTTAGAGTTGATGTTCTCTATGTCTAAGCTGTGGATTGCTTTTCCCAGGATGGTAGCAACTAGGAACAATCCCGTGCCTGCTCCTAAGCAGGGCGAGGGAAGCCAGCCAAGGCAAGAGGAGCTGCCACATGCACCATCCCTGGTGGAGGTGATGCTAGAGGCTGAAAGGAATAAGAGGGAGACCAATAGGCCGTTGGAAAGAATTGAACACAACACAGCTCGTGCTCCCCGCAATGATCACCACGATGGAGTATCACTTGGTGACTTTATCAAGCTGTGTCCGCCCAAGTACCATCATTCGATCGACCCCCTCGATGCGGATGATTGGCTGACTAGTATGTCATGCAAGATCCGAGCTGCAAATGTTTCAGAGGCCAACAAGGTGACCTTTGCGACGTACTTTCTGGAGGGACCTGCCAACCTGTGGTGGGAAAGCTATGAGGCTATGCGTCCCCAGGGACCTGCACCAACCTGGGCAGAGTTCAGCGCCGCATTCCGTCTCCATCACATCCCGGAAGGGCTGATGGATCGCAAAAGAGAGGAATTCTGTGCCTTCACCCAGGGCAGATTGTCAGTGGATGCATACAGTCGCGAGTTTGGTAATCTTGCTCGCTATGCTCCATAGGAAGTCTCAACTGATGCTAAGAAGAAGTCTAGGTTCCGCAAGGGACTTAATGCTGAGCTTCGCCGAGATCTACGCTTACACGAGTGCACCACCTTCCAGGCTCTCGTCAATAAGGCCATCAATGCTGAGTCAGGACAAACTGACTACGAGGCTACGAGGAAGCATAACCGTGACTTCAATCTTGCATCGGGTTCAGGCCCTAACAAACGCCGAGTGTGGGTGCCCAATCAAGCTTTGCCGCCAAGATACACCGCGAGGCCATCCTTCCAGGCACCTCGTCCAGTTCAGTCCAACCCTCCACCCAGACCATTTGGAGGACCGCCTACAAATGTTGCACTTCGTGCTACAGTGGTATGCTACAAATGTGGAGAACCGGGACACTATTCTCGTGAGTGTCCCCAGAACAATACTAAGCCCGCTGGACGTGGAAAACCAGGAAAAGCTTTCTATGTGAAGCCAGCCCCTGTCCGTGGGCGAGTGAATTATGTGTCTGCTGAAGAAGCCCTTGAAGATCCTGAAGTTATTCTAGGTACGCTTCTTGTTAATAGCCATCCAACATCTGTTCTATTTGATACTGGGTCATCTCATTCTTTCATCTCTGAAAGTTATGCACAGTTGCATAACATGTCCTTTTGTGACATGCCCACTCCTTTAGTAGTTCAGACTCCTGGTTCAAAATGGCAAACTTCTAGAGTGAGTCATGACAATGAAATTTTGGTGGATAGATTAGTATTCCTATCATCCTTGATAGCTCTTAAGTCTTTGGACATCAATATAATTCTAGGTATGGATTGGATGAAAGCCCACTATGCCAAGATTGATACTCATTCTAGGAATGTTCAACTAACACATCCATCGGGTGAGATAGCTAATGTCTCTACTCAAACAACCAAGCGCCAACTCTATTCCCTAAATGCTAGCCCTCTTCTAGAGTTAGAAGATATTCCGGTAGTCCATGATTTTCCGGATGTCTTCCCAGAAGAACTGCCAGGTATTCCACCTGGCAGAGATGTTGAGTTTGTGATAGAACTTATTCCAGGGACAGTCCCAATAGCCAGAAGACCCTATAAGATGGCACCCGTAGAACTAGCCGAGCTAAAAACCCAACTCGATGAAGCTTTGAAGAAAGGTTTCATTCGTCCTAGCTCTTCTCCTTGGGCTTGCCCCGTCCTCTTCGTTAAGAAGAAGGATGGATCGGATCGGATGGTTGTGGATTACCGACCAGTGAATTTGGTCACTATCAAGAACAAGTATCCGCTCCCCAGGATCAATGATTTGTATGATCAACTCGCTGGATCCTCTGTCTTTTCCAAAATGTATTTGAGGTTGGGATACCATCAAATCTGAATTAGAAACGGGGACATTCCAAAAACGGCTTTTGTCACTCGTTATGGCCAATACGAGTACACCGTCATGTCCTTCGGTTTAACCAATGCCCCATCCACCTTCTCTCGTCTGATGAATTCGATCTTCATGGAGTATTTGGATAAATTCATCGTGGTTTACCTCAACGACATACTCATCTACTCGAAGAACGAACAAGAACATGCCGAGCATCTAAGGCTGGTATTGATGAAACTTTGGGAGCACCGCTTATATGCCAAATTCTCCAAGTGTGAATTTTGGTTGCCAGAAGTGACCTATCTGGGCCACGTGATCTCTAGCAAAGGTATTGCTGTCAATCCCGAGAGAGTTCAGGCCGTCCTTGATTGGACTCAACCTGAGTCGGTCAAGCAAGTTCGGAGCTTCCTTGGCTTAGTGAGATATTGTCGCCGCTTTGTTGAGAACTTCTCCAAGGTTGCGAAACCTCTGACTGAACTCCTCAAGAAAGATAAAAAGTTCGAGTGGACCCCACAATGCGAGCATAGTTTTCAGGAGTTGAAAAGACGACTGACCTCTGCTCCCATTCTGGTGCCACCAGATTTCTCTAAGGACTTTATTATCTACTGCGATGCCTCGCGATCAGGATTAGGTTGCATTCTCATGCAAGATCGTCATGTGATTGCATACGCATCTCGACAGTTGCGTCCACATGAGGATAATTATCCAACACATGATCTTGAGCTTGCAGCTGTAGTCCATGCACTAAAAACATGGTGACATTACCTTCTGGGTAATCGTTGCGAGATATACACTGATCACCAAAGTCTGAAATATATTTTTACCCAGCCGGATTTGAATCTCAGGCAAAGACAGTGGGTAGAGTTGATTACAGATTACGACTTAGGGATAACTTACACCCCGGGGAAAGCCAATGTCATGGCTGATGCACTAAGTCGTAAGTCTTATTGTAACAATCTGATGTTACAACAAGGTCAACCGCTTCTCTATTAGGAATTCCGGAAGTTAAACCTTCACATTGTTCCTCAAGGATTCCTATCCAACCTGGTGGCGAAACCTACTCTTAAGGATCAAATCATAGCTGGCCAAAGGCATGATAAGGGAATTTCCCGGATCAAAGAGAACCTCGTTAGCGGTCTCGCTAAGGAATTCTCTATAGATGATCAAGGTGTAGTGCTCTTCCAGGGCCGTTTGGTGGTTCCTAAGCGCCAACATCTTAGGCAGCTGATTCTTAAGGAGGCTCATGATTCTCCTCTCACAATTCATCCGGGTAGTACCAAAATGTATCAGGATCTACGCCTGAGGTTCTGGTGGACTAGGATGAAGAGAGAAATTGCTCAGTATGTTGCTAACTGCGACATTTGCCGTCGTGTGAAAGCAGAACATCAAAGGCCTGCTGGCACCCTTCAACCTTTAGCTAGTCCTGAATGGAAATGGGATAAGGTCAGTATGGATTTCATCACCAGTTTTCCCAGGACCAAGAGAGGGAACAATGCTATATTCGTAGTCATTGATCGCCTCTCCAAAGTGGCTCATTTTCTTCCTGTTCGTGAAAGCATTACTGCTAGTCAGCTAGCGGAGTTATATGTTTCTTGAATAGTTTCTCTTCATGGTGTGCCTTTGGAGATTAACTCAGACCGCGGAAGTATCTTTACTTCTCGATTTTGGGAAAGTTTTCAAACCGCTATGGGGACTCATCTATCCTTTAGCACTGCTTTCCAGCCGCAATCAAGTGGTCAAGTTGAGCGAGTCAATCAAGTTCTCGAAGACATGCTCCGAGCTTGTGTTATATCCTTTGGTATGAATTGGGAGAAATGTCTTCCATTTGCCGAATTTGCATATAACAACAGTTATCAATCAAGCTTGGGCAAAGCCCCTTTTGAAGTTCTCTATGGACGAAGATGTCGAACACCTCTTAACTGGTTAGAAACCGGAGACAGGCAACTCTTTGGGCCGGATATGATCCAGGATGCAGAAGAGCAAGTTCACAATATTCGTGAAAAGTTGAAAATAGCCCAATCCCGTCAAAAGAGTCAATATGACCATCATCATAAGTCTGTGACCTATGAGGTTGACGAGAAGCCTTACCTTCTTGTTACACCTCTGAAGGGTACCCATCGATTCGGTATCAAAGGCAAGTTGGCTCCTCGTTACATTGGACCTTTTCGCATTCTTGCTAAACGAGGAGAGGTTGCCTACCAATTGGAACATCCGCCGCATCTTTCCAAGGTTCATGATGTCTTCCACGTCTCGCAACTCAGGCGTTGCTTTTCGGACCCTGTCCGCGAAGTAGACCACGAAGCGCTTGATCTCCAAGATAACCTTACATACCGAGAATACCCTGTTCGTATTCTCGACCAAGCTGAGCGTACCACTCGGCGTCGGAACATCAAGTTTCTCAAGATTTAGTGGTCGCATCATTCTGAAAAGGAGGCGACATGGGAAAGAGAAGATCGTCTTCGACTAGAGTACCCCGCGCTCTTTCCGACGACTTCAAAATCTCGGGACGAGATTCTTTTGACTGGGGGTGAGTTGTCACAACCCTAGCAAGTGTCCTAGGTTAGCATTGTGATTGCATCATCGTCATCATCATTGCATCAATGGGAAATGGGGAGAAAGAAAAGAAACTCCAAGCACTTAATGAATTAAAGAAATTCAAGATAAATGAAATTTCAACAAATCCAAAATGCCCATAAAAAATGTTCCCTATGTCTGATAATTGAGGGCATGGATATACCAGGGATCATTCTAATTATTTGAAAATTTCAAATAATTTAAATTAAAGATTTAAGCCTCTAAAATTGATAAATAAAAACATTATCATTACTACTGTTTTCAAATTAACCTGAAACTTTTTATACAAGTTTAGAATATTCAAACTTGAATATACAAAAGTTTTGGAATATTTGAAAGGTTATTTGGACCTGCAATAAAATAAAAAAATGTTAGAACAGAAAATAGAAAACAGAAATAAAAATAAAGGGAAGAAGTGTACCTGGTCAAGTGGGAGGCCCAGCCTAGCCCACCAGGGGTGGGGAGGTCATCTCCCACCTCGCGCTAGTAGGCATCGAGGTGGCGACCGAGCGCTCGCCGGCCTCCACCTCCTGCTTGCCACGGAGCAGGCTGCTCCCTTGCTTCCCCTGCGCCTGGAAGACGCGAGAGCCCTCTCTCCCGAGCTCATTCCTCCCCCTCCCTTCCTCCTGTCTCTCTCTCGTTCCCCTACCGAGAGCCGCCGTCGCCGGTCGTCGATTCGTCGCCGTCGCTGCCTCCCCGAGCCCGCTGACCAGCTCCCCGGAAGCGCCGTGATTTCCTCTTCCTCCTCCCCTTGCTTCCCCTCTCTCTAGCGCTCCCTAGCTAGCCCGTCCGCCGGACCCGAAGACCTCCCGCCGCCGTGATCGGTCGTCGCCGTGCGTGCAGTCCCCCGAGCTCACGTGCGAGTGCATGGTTGAACTCCTGGAGTTCCCAGGAGCTCGTAGAGCTAATTGCCGAGTCGCCCCGTGCCCTGTATCATGTTTTGGTCCGACTCCGAGCTCCGGCCGCCGCCACGAGCTCGTTTCTGGCGAGCTCCGGCGACCCCTTAGCCTCCTGTGGCCTCCGTTGGATGCGGTCGTGCACGGGCTACGCGTCGGTGGTCTCAGCTCGTTGAATGAGCGCCTGTGGGCAAAACCCGATGGTCGCCGTCGTCTCTGTTGGTCACCGGCGACGAGCCGTCGACCAACTCCGGCGGGTTTGACCCCGTGGGCCCTGGCTTGACTCTGTGAGTCAATGACAGGTGGGCCCCGTCCCTGGTTAGTTTTAGGATAATTAGTAATTAGTTTTAATCGGTTTATTAACTAAATGTAACACTGACAGTGGGCCCTACTAGGTTAATTAGACAGGATAATTAGTTTAATTAAAACTGATTAGTATTGAGTCTATGATAGATGGGCCCCACCGGTCAGATTTGACCTGGAACGGGTCTGTTGACCAGCTGACGCCAG
The DNA here is from genome assembly GCA_022496015.1 of Hordeum marinum. NCBI lineage: Eukaryota > Viridiplantae > Streptophyta > Magnoliopsida > Poales > Poaceae > Hordeum > Hordeum marinum. The sequence continues at coordinate 390,882,953 of CM039675.1, read as the reverse complement.
GATGACGTCAGTCTGATGTCATAATACCATTTTCCTATTTAAAAATAATTCCAGAAATTGTTTAAAACTTTGAAACATCATATAAATTAATCTGTAAGTCAGATGAAAATAATTTATATATGAAAATTTATCAGAAAAATCCAATGAATCCAATGGTGCTATTCTCATGCATGCTAGGGCAACACAAATAGGTGAACATGGACAATTAGCATTAGGTTAATATATGGAATTTGAAATGAGAACAACTTTGAACCTATATTCAAATCTATTTTAAATTGACATGATCACTAGTTACATTAGCTCACCCATGCATATTACTATGCCATGATCATGCATCATATTGTTGCATTTGCTTGTATTGAATGCTTTTATCTGTGTTGCGGTAGGCCCTAATCCGGAAGATACCACCCCGTATTCCGATGAAGGAGAGAACTCCTCCGCAGCTCAGCAAGGCAAGCAACCCCATTGATCATTCCTATAACATCCCACTCTCTCGCTCCTGCTCTCGTTTATTGCATTAGGACAAACAGTCATATGTCGGTCATACACGATAGATGATCCTATTCTTATGCATGACCTGATCTTGTCATAGTAAATAGCTAAACCTTGCAACCTAGCATACCTGGTAGATGCTTGTGCCATGATGTGCTTAGCTTACTTTGCTTGCTATGCTTGCTATGCTTAGAGTTGTGTCAGGTCTGTTTCATCTGGGTGATGAACTGAGTGAAACAGTGTTGACCGATGTGATGAGCTCATACTGAATACGATTTGGTAAAGGTAGCGATGAGAGGCTATGTAGGAGTACATAGTGGGTTGTCTCATTGGGACCGTTCTTAGGAACCGGGTTCCGTGTTTGTGATCCAAGACTAGATACTACCACATGCTGGGCCCTGAAATATGACCCCGCTCGACTCATCAGTCGCTTAGTCCTTGGTCCAGGTATTGCAAGTAGTTTCTGGTGTTTATAGCATGTTGGAGGCCGTGCGTAGCACTGACCCTCGGGGTGGGTTACGACGCGGTAGGCAGTGGCACGGTGTACCAAGGGTCACCCGAATGGTGGGCTTGGGAACCCTGCGCACATCGTTTGGGGCCGTAGCAGAAACTTTGGCCGGACTTCCGTGCGGGTTCAGTCTCAAATAGGCGGTAGCCTGGACTACTGGTCTTATGTGATTGACGTTCGTGGCCGACTCCCTCGCTGGGCATCCGCTTGAAGGTTGCCGAGGTGCATGGTTTATGGCACCCAGCGATAAGTGGCGAGAGCGTGTGTGAAGAAGTACACCCCTGTAGGGTATGAAACTATTTGAATAGCCGCGTCCTCGGATATGGACTACTTGGAGAACTTATGCTGTTCATAGATAATCAAATGGATACTCCTAAAAATATCAAGACAAGTGTGAGTACCGTGGATGGCACTCTTCCGGTAGGGGAAGGTGAATCCATGGTGGTGTATTGTGATGGAGATAGTGGACTCGTGTGCGATAACTAAAATTGTAACAAAGAGTTTAAAACTGAGTAGTGTAGGTTAGCCATGAGTCAAAGCTGGCCTTGCTGCTTAAACTCCACCACTTCCCCTTGTTGACACATGAACATAAATAGACTAGGTCTGTTTTAAAGACTTGCTGAGTACGATTGTACTCATCCTTGCTTAATTAATGTTGTAGAAGAAACCCAGGACCCATCAAGTGGATTCTATCTAGACGTTGACGATGCCGAATAGCTGGTGTCCCAGCTACGATCTTGCCCGTGTGGTGGGCTATAGATAGTCAGGCCGAGTGCCTCTTTTCTCTTTTTGCCGTCTGTACTCGGACAGCTTAAGTTTCCGCTGGCTTGTATGACTTTGTTTGTATGACTTGAGTGTCGGGTCATGTGACCCCTATCTGTAAGAACATATTATGCAAGGCTCGTCTGAGCCTCTTAAATAAAAGTCATGTTGTTGTATGATTATGTTGTGATGCCATAGTTGTATCTATGCATATCGGGCATGTCGTGCGTACGTGTGACGTGCAACGGTATGTATGGGATCCGACACCTAGTCGTGTGCCTTTAGTAGTACTCTTTACGGGAAACTGCCTCTTTGTGCTTCCACCGAGCCATGGTAGCTTGTTACTGCTCCGGACACATTGATTGACCGGCATGTATCCTTCTTTGATGTTGTGTCTGTTCCTTCGGGGAAATGTCTCGCAGTGTAATGGAGTCCCTGTAGCCTGCTACGACTCGTTTACGTGCAGTGATGACATTCGTGTCTAGCAACGTAATGGAGTCCTTGTAGCTTGCTATGACTCGTCTACACATGCTTGAGGCCGACACCTGCATTGCTGGGTTATGTATGCATGTTTCCGTACGGATGTGCCACTTGGGTTCTATGACTAGTCATGTCGGCTCGGGTTCTTTGTTGTGTGATTGCCAGCGACACGTTCACATACGTGAGCCAAAAGACGCAAACGGTCCCGGCCAAGGTAAGGCTGCAGCCGTGGAGTACCATGCGTGAGGCTGCAAAGTGATGTGGCTTGTTACAGTATGGAATCATATGACTTAGGATCGGGGTCCCGACATGTACTTTGAAAATCTCTATGTCATACTGTAGACACTGCTCCCATGCTCCACTTGGAACTATTCCAAATGGCTACTCCACTATACGTATCGGGATTGCTACCAAGAGTCATCCGGATTTGTGTTAAAGCTTGCATCGCCGTAACCCTTTACAATGAACTCTTTATCACCTCCATAATCGACAAATATTTCCTTAGTCCTCTAGTTACTAAGGATAATTTCAACCGCTATCCAGTGATCCACTCCTGGATCACTCTTGTACCCCTTGATAGACTCATGGCAAGGCGTGCAACGGAGCGGTACACAGCATGGCACACTATATAGAGCCTATGCCTGAAGCATAGGGGATGACACTCATATTTTCTCTATCTTCTGCCGTGGTCGGTCATTGAGCTGTGCTCAATCTCACACCTTGTAATACAGACAAGAACCCTTTCTCGGACTAATCCATATTGAACTTCTTCAATATCTTGTCAAGGTATGTACTTATTGAAATTATTATCAAGCATCTTGATCTATTGCTATAAATCTTGATGCCCAACAATTAGGTAGCTTTATCCAGGTCTTCCTTTGTAAAACCTTTTTCAAACAACCATTTATGCTTTCCAGAAATTCTACATCATTTACGATCAATAATATGTTAACTACACATTCTTATCAAAAATTCTATAGTGCTCCCACTCACTTTCTTGTAAATACAAGTTTCTCATAAACTTTGTATAAACTCAAAAACTTTGATCACTTCATCAAAGCTCATAGTCCAACTCCGAGATGCTTGCTCTAGTCCATAGAAGGATCGCTGGAGTTTGCATACCTTTTAGCATCCTTAGGATTGACAAAACCTTCTGGTTGTATCACATAAAACTCTTCCTCACGAAAACCGTTAAGGAAGCCTTGTTTTGACATCCATCTGCCAGATTTCGTAATCGAAAAATGCAGCAACTGCTAACATAATTTTAACAGACTTTTGGCATTGCTACGGATGAGAAAATCTCATAGCAGTCAACTCCTTGAACTTGGCGGAAACTTCTTTGCGACAAGTCGAGCTTTATAAACGGTGACATTTCACCATTTAGCGTCTGTGTTCATCTCAAAGGTCCATTTGCACTTAACGACCTGCCGTTCAACGGGCAAGTCTACCAAAGTCCATACTTGGTTTTCTTACATGGATCCTTTCTCAGATTTCATGGCTCCTATCCATTTGTTGGAATCCGTGCCCACCATCGCTTCTCCATAGTTCGTAGGTTCATCGTTGTCCAACAACATGACTTCCAAGACAGGGTTATCGTACTACTCAGGAGCAGTACGCGTCCTGTCGACCTATGAGGTTTGATAGTAACTTGATCCGAAGCTTCATGATCATCATCATTAACTTCCTTTTCAACTGAAATAGGCTCCACAGAAACATCTTTTTGTGTTGCGCTACTCTCTGGTTGAAACAAAGGTTCAAACACCTCATCAAGTTCTATCTTCCTCCCACTCATTCTTTCGAGAGAAACTCTTTCTCGAGAAAGGACCCATTCTTAGCAACAAACACCTTTTGCGCTTGGATATGAGATAGAAGGTATACCTAATGTCTCCTTGGGGTATTTTATGAAGATGCATTTGCCTGCTTTGGGTTCGAGATCATTAGGTGAAAACCCATTTTGACATAAGCGTCGCAGCCCCAAACATTAAGAAATGACAGCTTAGGTTTCTGTCAAACCATAATTCTCACGGTGTCATCTCAATAGACTTAGATGGTGCCCTATTAAAGTGAATGGATTTGTCTTTAATGCACAACCCCATAATGATAGTGGCAAAACGATAAGAGACATCATAGTATGCACTATATCCAATAGAGCATGACCACGACGTTCGAACATACCATCACACTATGGTGTTCCAGGAGGCGTGAGATGTGAAACAATTTCCACATTGTCTTAAATTGCATACCAAACTCGTAACTCGGATATTCATGTCCATGATCATATCGTAGACATTTTATCTTCTTGTCACGATGCTCTTTAACTTTACTCTGAAACTCCTTGAACCTTTCAAACATTTCAGACCCGTGTTTCATTAAGCAAATATCCTCATATTTACTCAAATCTTAAGTGAAGGTAAAGAAAATAACGATATCCACTGCATGTTTCAACACTCATTGGACCACATACATCAACATGTATTAATTCCAATAAGCCACTAGCCCGCTCCATCATACCGGAAGATGGGGTCTTAGTCATCTTGCCCAAGAGCCATGGCTCGCATGTCTCAACCGATTCGAAATCGAGTGAGTCAAAAGATACATCGGCATGGCGTTTCTTCATGCGATTTATACCAATATGACATTTAGCGGTAGTGCTACAAGTATGTGGTACTATCATTATTAACTTTGTATCTTTTGGTACCAAAGTTATGAACATGTGTACTACTACGATCAAGATTCAATAAACCATTCCCAGTGGGTGCATGACCAATGAAGGCATTATTCATGTAAACAGAATAACCATTATTCTCTAACTTATATGAATAACCGTGTTGCATTAAACATGATCTAATCACGTTCACGTTCAATGCAAACACCAAATAACATTTATTTAGGTTTATCACAAATCCCGAAGGTAGAGAGAGTGTGTGATGGTGATCACATCAACCTTGGAAACACTTCCAACATACATCGTCACCTTTCACTTAGCTAGCCTCCGTTTTTTCCGTAGCTTTTATTTCAAGTTGCTAACACTTAGCAACTGAACCGGTATCCAGTACCCATGTGCTACTAGGAGTACCAGCAAGGTTCACATCAATAATACGTATATCAAATATACTTCTGTCGACATTGCCAGCCTTCTTATCTACCAAGTATCTAGGGTTGTTCCGCTTCAGCGAACACTCTCCTCATTACAGAAGCACTTAGTCTTGGGTTTGGGCTTAACCTTGGGTTTCTTACTAGAGCGGCAACTGGCTTGCCATTCTTGAAGTATTTCCCTTCTCGCCCTTGCCCTTCTTGAAACTAGTGGTTTTCACTTAACCATCAACACGTGATGCTCCTTCTTGATTTCTACCTTCGTGGCGTCAAACATTACGACCAACTCAGGGATCATCTTATCCATCCCTGGCATGTTATAGTTCATCACGAAGCTCTAGTAGCTTGGCGGCAGTGACTTGGAGAACTGCATTAATCACTATCTTATTTGGAAGATTAACTCCCACTTGATTCAAGTGATTGCAGCACCCATACAATCTAAGCACATGCTCACCGATTGAGCTATTCTCTTTTATCTTGCAGGCAAAGAATCTTGTTGGAGGTCTCATATCTCTCAACATAGGCACGAGCCTGAAATCCCAATTTCATCTCTTAGAACATCTCATATGTTTCGTGACGTTCAAAATGTTGTGGAGCCTCAATTCTAAGCTATAATGCATGACACACTAAACTATCAAGTAGTCATCAGAAAGTGCGTGTCATATGTTCACAACATCTACATACATCGCTTGAGGGAGTGGTGCACTTAGCGGTGCATCAAGGGCATAAGCCTTCTGTGCAACAATGAGGACAATCCTCAGATCATGGACCCAGTCCGCATTATTGCTACCATCAACTTTCAACTTACTTTTTTTCTAGGACCGTATCAATAAAACAAGGAGCTACAACGCGAGCTGTCTATGACATAATTTGCAAAGACACTTTTAGACTAAGTTCATGATAATTAAGTTCACACGATCAAATTATTTAATGAACTCCCACTTAGATAGACATCTCTCTAGTTATCCAAGTGACACATGATCCACGTCAACTAGCCCATGTCCGATCATCACGTGAGATGGACTAGTCATTAATGGTGAACATCTCCATGTTGATCGTATCTTCTATACGACTCATGTTCGACCTTTCGGTCTTCCGTGTTCCGAGGCCATGTCTGTACATGCTAGGCTTGTCAAGTCAACCTAAGTGTATTGCGTGTGTAAATCTGGCTTACACCCGTTGTATGCGAACGTTAGAACCTATCACACCCGATCATCACGTGGTGCTTCGGAACAACGATCCTTAGCAACGGTGCACGGTTAGGGTGAACACATTTTCTTGAAATTTTAGTGAGAGATCATCTTATTTAGCTACCATCGTTCTAAGCAAATAAGATGTAAACATGATAAACATCACATGCAATCAATATAGTGACATGATATGGCCAATATCATCTTGCTCCTTTGATCTCCATCTTCGGGGCACCATGATCATCACTATCACCAGCACGACACCATGATCTCCATCATCGTGTCTTCATGAAGTTGTCTCGCCAACTATTACTTCTACTAGTATGTCTAACGATTAGCAATAAAGTAAAGTAATTACATGGCGTTTATGATTGACTCGCAGGTCATACAATAAATTCAGACAACTCCTATGGCTCCCGCGGTTGTCATACTCATCGACATGCAAGTCGTGAATCCTATTACAAGAACATGATCAATCTCATACATCACAATGCATCACATCACATCCTTTGGCCATATCACATTACAAGGCATATACTGCAAAAACAAGTTAGACGTCCTCTAATTTGTTGTTGCAAGTTCTACGTGGCTGCTATAGGTTTCTCGCATGAACGTTTCTTACCTACGCAAAAACCACAACGTGATATGCCAATTTCTATTTACCCTTCATAAGGACCCTCTTCATCGAATCCAATCCGACTAGAGTGGGAGAGATAGACACCCGCTAGCCACCTTATGCAACAAGTGCATGTTAGGCGGTGGAACCGGTCTCACGTAAGCGTACGTGTAAAGTTGGTCCAGGCTGCTTCATCCCACAATACCGCCGAATCAAGATAAGACTAGTAACGGAAAGAAAATTAACAAGATCGACGCCCACAACAACTTGTGTTCTACTCGTGCATAGATTCTACGCATAGACCTAGCTCATGATGCCACTGTTGGGAGACGTAGTAGTAAATCAAAAATTTCCTACGTGTTCACCAAGATCCTTATATGGAGAAACCAGCAACGAGTGGGGAGAGTGCATATTCATACCTTTGAAGATCGCAAAGAGGAAGCGTTACAAGAACGCGGTTGGTGGAGTCGTACTCGCAGCAATTCAGATCGCGGTGGAATCCGATCTAACCGTCGAACAACGGCGCCTCCGCGTTCAACACACGTGCAGCCCGGTGACGTCTCCTATGCCTTGATCCAGCAAGGAGGAAGGAGAGGTTGAGGGAGAGCTCCGGCAGCACGACGGTGTGGTGACGGTGGAGCTACATGGTACTCCGGCAGGGCTTCGCCAAGCACTATGGAGAACAAGGAGAGGGAGGAGTAGGGCTGCGCCGTCGGAGAGAGATATCCATGTCTCCGGCTGCCCCAAGGGCTCCACTATATATAGGAGGAGGAGGAGGGAGGGCTGCGCCCTAGGGTTTCCACCCTAGGGTGGTGCGGCAGCCTCCAGATCCCATCTGGCCAGCGGCTCTAGAGGGAGAGGGGTGCGACTGCCCTAGGGTGGGCCTTAGGGCCCATCTGCCCTAGGGTTTGCCCCCCTCCCCACTTCAGCTGCGCCTTGGGCCCTTGTGGGGGAGCACCAGCTCACCTAGGGGCTGGTTCCCTCCCACTTGCGGCCCATGCAGCCCTCTGGGGCAGGTGGCCCCACTTGGTGGACCCCCGGAACCCTTCCGGTGGTCCCGGTACGTTACCGGTAATTCCCAAAACACTTCCGGTGACCAAAACCTCACTTCCTATATATGAATCTTCACCTCCGGACCATTCCAGAGCTCCTCGTGATGTCCGGGATCTCATCTGGGACTCCGAACAACCTTCGGTAACCACGTACACTATTTCCCTATAACCCTAGCGTCATCTAACCTTAAGTGTGTAGACCCTACAGGTTCGGGAAACGCATAGACATGACCGAGACACCTCTCCGGTCAATAACCAACAGCGGGATCTGGATACCCATGTTGGCTCCCACATGCTCCATGATGATCTCATCAAATTAACCACGATGTCGGGGAGTCAATCAATCCCGTATACAATTCCCTTTGACTACCGGTACGATACTTGCCCGAGATTCGATCGTCGGTATCCCTATACCTTGTTCAATCTCATTACCGGCAAGTCTCTTTACTCGTTTCGTAACACATCATCCTGTGGCTAACTCCTTAGTCACATTGAGCTCATTATGATGATGTCTTACCGAGTGGGCCCAGAGATACCTCTCCGTCACACGAAGTCACAAATCCCAGTCTCAATTCGTGCCAACCCAACAGACACTTTCGGAGATAGCCGTAGTGCACCTTTATATCCACCCAGTTACGTTGTGACGTTTGGCACAACCAAAGTATTCCTACGATATCCGGGAGTTGCACAATCTCATGGTCTAAGGAAACGATACTTGACATTAGAAAAGCTTTAGCAGATGAACTACACGATCTTGTGCTATGCTTAGGATTGGGTCTTGTCCATCACATCATTATCCTAATGATGTGATCCTGTTATCAACGACATCTAATGTCCATAGTCATGAAACCGTGAGCATCTATTAGCAACGAGCTTGTTAGTGCATCTAGTGCCCCTTAGTGATTTTGGTGTATTGAAGACTTACAGGTTAAGGTACTAATGCATTTGTGAGTGTACACAGGCTCTATAAGTCGATGAGGAGTTTTATATAATCGGAGATTATTGACCCCTAAAAATGCATGTCTTCAAGTGAAGACTTTGCTAAAGACTTTCTGAAGACTTTGGTGAAGACTTTGTGAACACTTTGAAAATGAAGAAGTTGGTGTGACCTTGAAGATATGAACGAGGAATATGAAGCGTAAATACTTTTGTTTTCGTAGTTTCGTTTCCTTTATTTGAGTCATAGGAAACACCGTACTGTTAAAGGGGGCCGAGGTAATACAAAGGAAAATTTCCAACTGATGCTCAACTCCAAAATCTTTAACACATACAATCCTTCGAGTGAAGGCTATGGAAATCTCTTACGGTTCAGACAAGTTCTTCATTGACAGAGACGAAGTTCTTTTTGTCTTTGAGGAAATTGATCTGACCGAGGAGTTAGGATTTCGCCAGTGCGAATTGCCTGCAAGTGAGGAACATGATAAGCTAAGGACTTTCATAGTTTGAAATTCCGACCGTTGTTGTGCTTAGCGCCAGCTGTCCCCAATCATTCTTACCCACATAACGGTCATATCATTGGGGGCATTTATGTCGTATCATGTCAGGTTGCATCCTGGCTATAAATAGCCACCCCCCACAACCACTAGCTGGTTGGCTGCTCCGAGAGAGAGAACTGACACTTGTCATTTGAGAGCAACCCATCCTCCGAGGACTTTTGAGACAAAATCATAAGTGAGGAAAAACCTACAATCAAACCACAAAACCCAAAGTGATTGAGCATCACTAAAGAAATTCCTATGTGGAACCGACGCTTGTTACCTTTGAGGACTGTGCATCCTCCAGACGGTTAGGCGTCATGGTCTAGTGCTCCTGCAGTCAATTGGGGACCATGAAGTGACCTTGTTCTAGAGCATCCAGCAGTAAATTGTGGATCGCCGGGTGACCATTTTGTGAGGGTTTTGGAAGTCTACTGTGAAGACTTACCACGAGTGTTGGGCGAGGACTGTGTGACCTTAGCTCAAGGAGAATACGGTAAGGAATATGTGTCATGGGACTGTGTGTCCTCTGGTTTAAATACCAGGCCGCTCCAAACTAGACGTACGACTGTCACAACAGTTGGAACTAGGTCATCAAACCATTGTCTTCATCGAGCTATCTGGTTCTATTTCCTCAACCCCTCTATTCCTCATATACTTGTTGATGAAATTGATTGTTACTGTTTGAAGAATCTGAGTGAAGACTTTCACAAATTCCTCACCTCAAATTCTTCAAGTTACCTTGTTCATCACTGCTTATCCTATATCACGCTACTCTCTATTTGTGCATGTTTCATTTCATCATGAAGACTATGCTGTTACTATGTTCCTCATGCACTTGAGTACTTATTCTGCTGCCAGTCATTCATCACATTTCAAATTCCTCAAAGTTGAAATTCCTCAAGTGATGAATTTGTAAAAATCGCCTATTCACCCCCCTCTAGTCGATATAACGCACTTTCAATTGGTATCAGAGCAGGTACTCCCTCGCTCTGTGTAATTTTGGTTTAACCACCTAGAGTCTAGTTATGTTTACTGCAGGTATGATCAAGGTTTCCTCGAGGTGTCCTACCTTCGATGGGATAGACTACCCTTACTGGAAGAACAAGATGCATATGCACCTTGAAGCTATTGACAACGATCTCTCGTATGTTGTGGAAAATGGTGTGCCCTTTGTCACTCCCACTGTTACTACTGCTGATGTGAAGAGATTCAAGCAACTTGACTCTCAAGCGAAGAATATCATCTGTGGCCATCTGAGCAAAGGTCAGTATGGCAGAGTGAGTGCTTTGGAGTCTGCTAAGCTTATCTGGGATAGGCTGTCCAAAGTCAATGAAGGTGTTGCCACTCAACGTGACTCTCGTGTTGATGTTCTTCGCAATCTCTTCAACCGCTTCAAGAGACTCGACAATGAAAATGTTCAGCAAACATTTGATCGCCTCACTGATATATCCAATGAACTTCAAGCACTGGGTGCCACTGATATCACTGACGATGAAGTGGTGAAGAAACTGCTACGATCTCTTGATTCCTCATTTGATACTCTAGCCTTGATGATCCAAGAACGTGGAGATTATAAAGCTCTTGATCCTGCTGATATTCTTGAGAGACTCAATACTCATGAATTCCAACAAGCTGAAAAGAGAGACCTCTATGGCCAAGCTATGGAAGATCTCGTGCTCTGAAGGCAAAATCAATTTCCTCATCTGAAGAAGAAGATTCTGACAGCAGCCTTGGTGATCCTGAAGAACTAAGTCAGGAACTAGCAATGCTTGTGAGGAAATTCCAGAAGTTCTCAAGAAGAGGTGGTTTTGGTAAGTCATCAAAAAGTGGCTTGAGGAAATCAGATTCCTCGGAAGATTACATGAAAAGAACCTGTCATCGTTGCAACAAGCCTGGTCACTTTATTTCTGACTGTCCTCTCTGGGAAAAAGACTCAAAGAAGAAGAAGAAATACAAGGATGATAGTTCTGATAACTCGAAGAAAAAGAAGAAATCTTCAAAGTCCTCATCTACAAAGTCCTCATCTTCAAGGTCCTCAAAGCACAAGAAGAATGGTTTCAGAAAGGCTCGAGCATTCATCGGCAAGGGAATGGATTCTGAGGAAGAATCTGAAGAATATGAAGAAGAGGAAGAATCTGAGGAGGAATCAGAATCTGGTGTCGCTAGCCTTGCTCTCACTACTGCTTTCGTCAGCAAGTCCATCTTCAACGATGAAGAATATGACTACTCCAATGACTCTGACGTCAGCAATGACGATTATGCTCCCACTTATTGCTTCATGGCAAAAGGCTCAAAGGTACACAAACATCATTCCTCATCTGAATCAAGTGAAGGTGAATCTGATGAATATGTGAAACCTAGCTATGCTAAACTTGTTAAAATTGCCACTAAGAAACAAAGTGCACTTGAAAAGCTTCAGAAAATGCTAGACAAAAGCGATGATCTGTTGAACCATGAAGTGGATCGGACTCAAACTCTGTCTGTCGATCTCAAAAGTCTTCAGACGAAGTATGATAACCTACAAAGTCATCATAACAACCTCTTAGCTGATCATGAGAAGCTTTCTTATGAATTTCTTCAAGGAAAGCAAGATCTTGAGAAACAGAGGGTGTCACATGAGGATCTCCAAAGGGAAAATGATTCCTTACTGGCTCAACAGATCGGTACCGCTCAGGAAGATTTCATTCCACCTTGTTTGAAATGCATCGAACATGAAACTGCTAATTCTTCACCTGAATGTTCAAATGCTTCTAGTGCTGCAATTTCTTCAACTATTCCCGTGATCTTAAATTCCTCATCTGAGGATACCACTAGTATCACTGCTGACAATGCAGGGTTGAAGGATTTGTATGTGACAGGCATGTACAAAAGTCTCAAAGGGCATCAAACCCTTTGCAATGTTCTCAAAAAGCAGATTCTGAACAGGAACCCTAGGAAAGAGGGTATAGGCTTTGTGAGGAAACTCAACGTTGATGGATCCTACTGGACACCTGAGCAGTAACCCATAACCTCATGGGTTGCTGCAAAAGGATCTCCTGTAGATCCATCCACTTTATCTGGATTTACTTGTGAAATTTCATATTCCTCTGATGAGTCACTTGACTCCAATTACAGATTCTTCAAAAATCAGAAAAGTGAAGTATTTGCTAGATATGTTGGAACTAACTGCAGGAACGGTTCTCTTATGAAGAAAATTTGGGTTCCCAAGAGCTACCTACAAAATCTTCAAGTGAATGTCCTCACGACACCACTCATGAAGAATAGGAACCCCAGATCAAATTCCTCATATGGACCAAAGTCCTCACTTGGACCAAATTCCTCAAATGGTCAAAATCATCAGTCTCGTGCTAATGCCTCTATTTCGCAGGGAAAACCTAAGAGTTATGAATATGTGCATTATTCTTGAAACTATTATGTTCATAAGTCCTCAAAGAATTTCTCTGCTTATTCATTTGAATACTCTAACCCTCGCCCTGTGAAACGAAACGCACTTGCTTCTATGCCTCCCTTCTCATATGGTACTCGCAGAATGATGAATTCTTTGCCACCCCTCTAGATGTGGGTGGTGAAGAAATCAAACTGACATCATATGCAGGGTCAGGTCTCCAGATGAATTTGAACATCTGATGAATTTGCTGGACACCTGAGGAAATGCTTGAAAGGACGCAAGCTAACCATGATGAAATGAATTCTTCATTTCTCACGTCCTCACTCTACTTGCTTACTATCTTGTGTGATGAAATTTTTCCTGATTAAATTGATGTCATATTCTTCACTCTGAAGCATATGAGTTCGTAAGTTGTACTAATTCATCTGCAGGATGATACTCTAAAAGCTACTGAGTGGGTTCTCGATAATGGATGCACAAACCACATGACGGGTGACAAGAATCTACTGATGAATTTGCCACTCACTCCATCTCCTCTGAAGCATATCACCTACACAGACAAAGGAAAAAGCAAGGTATTGGGACTTGGTAAGGTTGCTATCTCAAAGGACCGAACCATGGATAAGGTGATGCTTGTTGAATCCCTCGGGTTCAACCTTATGTCTGTCTCAATGCTTTGTGATCTTGATATGGTTGTCGTATTTGGAAAATATCGTTGTGTTGTCATCATGGAATCTGACAATTCCAAAGTCTTCGACGGCTTTAGGAGAGGAGACTTGTATATTGTTGATTTCTCTATAGGTCCTCAACCTGCCACTTGCTTACTTGCAAAGTCTTCAGAAGGCTGGTTGTGGCATCGACGACTTGGACATGCTGGTATGAGGAACCTGCACACACTCGTGAAGAAAAAGCACGTCATTGGCATCGAGGGTGTCAAATTCCTCAAGGGCCACCTCTGCGGTGCATGTGAATCTGGGAAGATGACCAGATCCAAGCATCCTCGAAGACAATCATGACCACAACTCGACCCTTTGAATTGCTTCACATGGATCTGTTTGGCCCCACTCATTACTCTGTACTAACAAATGCATCAAGTTTGTATGGCTTTGTCATTGTTGATGATTACTCTCGTTACACATGGGTGCATATTATTCTGTACAAAATGAAGTGCAGGACGTCTTCAGACGATTTGCTTCAAGGGCCTCCACCAACTTCGGCGTCAAGATCAAGCATATCAGGACTGATAATGGGACTGAGTTCAAGAACACTAATCTTGATGAATATCTTGATGAACTTGGTATTACTCATGAGTTATCTGCCCCTTATACTCCTTAGCAGAATGGCATCGTGGAGCGCAAAAACAGGACACTTGTTGAGATGGCTCGCACCATGCTTGACAAATACAAAACTCCTCGTCGCTTCTGGCTTGAAGCAATTGATACTGCATGCCACATCATCAACAGGGTATATCTTCACAAATTCTTCAAGAAGACTTCATATGAGCTCATGACAGGCAAGAAACCCAATGTAAGTTATCTCAAAGTCTTCGGTGCAAAATGCTGGATCAGAGATCCTCACCACAGTTCTAAGTTTGCACCGAAAGCACATGAAGGTTTTATGCTTGGTTATGGAAAGGACTCGCACACCTACAAAGTCTTCAACACCTACCATCACAAGGTGGTTGAAACTGTAGATGTGCGGTTCGATGAAACTAATGGCTCGCAAAGAGAGCTCCTGCCTTCTGTGTTAGATGAACAGTGTCCTGAAGAATCCATCAAGCTGAAGGCAACTGAAGATGTTATACCCACTAAGGAAATCATTTCAACAAATGAAGACTCTCATATTGAAATACCTGAAGAAACTGGTGCTGATGAAAATCCTCAGCCACGTCAACCTGCTCATCCAAGAGTAGCAAATGAAGTGCAGATTGACAAAATCATCGATGACATCAACGCACCAGGTCCTCTCACACGCTCAAAAGCTTCACATCTAACTAACTTTTGTGGGCACTTTGCCTTTGTCTCTATCATAGAGCCCACCAAAGTTGATGAAGCATTCAAGGAGCCTAAGTGGATTCAAGCTATGCAAGAGGAACTACATCAATTCAATCTCAACAATGTGTGGGAACTTGTCAAGCAGCCAGATCCTTGCAAGCATAACATCATAGGTACCAAGTGGATCTACCACAACAAGAAAGATGAAAATGGCCTTGTGGTGAGGAATAAGGCTCGTCTTGTAGCTCAAGGCTACACACAGGTTGAAGGAATTGACTTTGATGAAACTTTTGCACCTGTTGCTAGACTTGAAGCTATTCGCATATTGCTTGCTTATGCTAACCATCATGATATCATCTTATATCAAATGGATGAGAAAAGTGCATTCCTCGATGGTAAGCTTGAGGAAGAAGTATATGTTGCTCAACCCCCAGGTCTTGAAGACCCTAAGCATCCTGACAAAGTCTTCGGACTCAACAAGGGCCTCTATGGTCTCAAGCAGGCCCCTCGGGCATGGTACGACACTCTGATGGAATTCCTCATGAAGAAAGGCTTCAAACCCGGTTCACTCGACCCAACTCTTTTCACAAAATCCTATGACAATGAACTATTCGTATGCCAAATATACGTAGACGATATTATCTTTGGCTGTACTGACAAACGTTACAGTGATGAATTTGCCTATATGATGAGTGAAGAATATCAAATGTCTATGATGGGGGAGTTGAAATTCTTCTTAGGTCTTCAAATTCGTCAGCAAGACAATGGCATCTTCATATCTCAAGAGAAATACCTCAAGGATGTTCTGAGGAAATTCAACATGCAAGATTGCAAAGGCGTCAAAACTCCAATGCCTTCAAAAGGCCACCTCTGCTCTGACGAAAATGGTAAAGATTTCGATCACAAGGTATATCGCTCCATGATTGGATCATTATTGTATCTATGTGCATCTAGGCCTGATATAATGCTAAGTGTTTGCATGTGTACCCGATTCCAAGCAACACCAAAGGAATCACACCATAAGGCTGTGAAACATATTCTTCGATACTTAGCTCACACACCAACACTTGGATTATGGTATCCCAAGGGCTCAAATCTTCACCTCGTCGGAAACTCTGATGCTGACTATGCTAGAGATCGTGTGGATCACAAGTCAACCTCAGGCACATGTCATTTCCTCGGACGATCCTTAGTCTGTTGGTCCTTGAAGAAGCAGAACTGCGTTTCACTCTCTACTACAGAAGCTGAGTACATTGTTGCTGGCTCATGTTGTGCTCAGTTACTATGGATGAAGCAAACCCTCAAGGACTATGGCATCAAGTTGAAGAATGTGCCTCTCTACTGTGACAACGAGAGTGCCATCAAGATTGCGTACAACCCAGTTCAGCACTCCAAGACAAAGCACATCCAGATTCGTCATCACTTTCTTCGAGATCATGTACTCAAGGGCGACATCTCCATCGACCACATTCCCACTGAAGAACAATTGGCCGATATCTTCACAAAGCCCTTAGATGAAAAGAGATTTTGCAAGTTGTGGTGTGAGCTAAATATCTTAGAATCTTCGAATGTTCTTTGATGAATAACACACATCCTAACACTTATGCAAAATTGATGACTTAGATGTGCAACACACGAAGTAATGTTTTTTTCAATCAATGAAGAATAACTCTCTAAGTGTGAAGAAATTAACGAAGAATTTGATTCTCAGAACCCTACGATAATTGTACGTGGTGTCTGAAATCATCATTCTTATATGGTGGGTTACGCCGCCAACCAAAAGTTGAAATTCTTCAAAATTGAGCATTTCGTTGTTTTTGCAAATTCTTCAAACTATCAAATTCCTCAAATTTGCAAATTCCTCAAGTTTTTCAAATTCCTCAACTTTTCAAATTCTTCAAACTTTGAAACTCATGTTCTTCATTGACTATACATATATATATATATATTTATATTTGAGTTTTCAATGTCCTCAACAGCATTCACTTATTGCTAATTCTTCAAGTTGATTTTCATCTAAGTGAATGTGATCGGACCCCTTTCCCCTCTATGCTAAACTCAACCTAGTCTATTCACAAATTCTTCATATGCGTTCTACTTTGAAACTTGTTCAAATTATTCACTGTGTCCTTGACAGCTGAAGAATTTGCGAACGAAAACTTTGAAATCTTCACTACCAAAATTTTCGGCGGTTCCCGCTCAAACTGTTCCTATTCCCGCGCCTGGATAACTCACGAACCCCCACTATCTCCACCGCTGATTTCGTGGGTGACACCTGTCGCGTGGAGAGCAAGGGTCAGGGGCAATCCTGTCCAAAATCTTCGGGCGGATCGGTTTTCACTTCCTTTATAAATGTCCCCTTCCCATCAACTGTGCTCGGTTACTCCGTATCTTATCCCTCTCCCGAGCTCCAACTAGTACCGTCGCTAAAGTCATCATCGCCGGTGAGGAAGAGCTTCACTGCCTCAACCTCGTCATCGTCGTACTCGCACCGGCCGCGGAAATCCTCATCCCGTCGCCGCTGTAGCTGTCTCCCTCTGCCAAGCTAGGGTGTGGGAGATCTGAACGCACGAACTTCCCAATCTCATCTCTGAGTTCGTCGTGTTCTTCACCAGGGTAAATAAAATTTACTTTTACTGCCCTTGTTTGATCCTCAAATGTTCTTCATATTCCTCAAAAGGTGTTTGTTCTTCATGAACCTTATTTTAAAGCACCTTACATCTCCTCATACTTGATGATTTTCTCCAAGTAATGATTTTCTTCAAGATTCCTCAATTGTGCAAATCCTCAAAAAATTTACAACTCAAGAACCTGAGACAAAGAACACTTAGTAAAATTCCTCAAGACATCCATGGTCAAATTCCTCACACCTAATTTTTCTTCAAAATTTCTGAGAACGCATATGACCTCTTCAAATTCCTCGCACCTATACTCTGTTCACAGGTACAACATGTCCGCTGATGAATCACTAGGTTCTCATCAACTTAACTCATTTGCAGCGCTTCTTGAAGAAAAATTGTGTACCTCTTAAGAATCTTCAAGAGTTCATATTCCTCAAGTGAAGAAAATGGCTGACGGAAAGAAACCTCAGAAAGGAGGAAAGAAGCCAGATATGCACACTGCCTTTGAGATTCCAGAGGATGTGTATGATGAATATTGCACACCTGATGAAGAAACACATGGAAAAGAGACGACCAAGCAGAGAAAGATTCGTCTACAAAAGATTGAGAGGAGATGGGCAAGGGAATGGAAAGAATATCGTTATGTAACCCCAAACTACATGATGAAATTTGCAGCGAAACCACCTTGCAGCAGGACTCCTCTAGCTCAGAACCAAATTGCTGATCCCACAAGCCTAAAGACTGGTGAGGACTTTCCTCATCTATGGGAGAAGCAGCAAACCAAGCTGGCTAGGAAAGCCAAAGAAGCAGTGAAGAAATTCAATGAAGATTCTGCTGCTGCTGCTGCCTCTGCTGGAGCTTCTGTAAGTGCTCCGAAGAAAATCATGAAGAAATCTGCTTTGAAGATAGGTACTTCAACATCAATACCTTCACAACAGATTCCTCAAGGTCAAAGGCCTCTGCCTTCAAAGTCCTCAGCACCTGGAACTATCGCTGCTCAGTCTTCTGCAGCAGTTACAAAATCCTCAACACCAGTGCATCTGGCTACATGCAAGAGGACTGAAGATTTCACCATAGTCCCAAAGATCACTGCTAGCTCCTCCAACACAGCAAAGTCTTCAACCAGCCCCTCTGCGTTGAAGCTGAAGAAAACTGCTGGATGAGGTCAAAGACCAAGTCCTCACACAAGCAAGGCTGTGATGACCATGCCCTCACGTTCTAAGGATAATGATAGTGATGATGATGAAGCTGATGATGAGGAATTGGTAGAAATCATCAGACAAAGTCAGCACAGGGCTGCTAGAGCAAAGGGTAGCTTTGTTCCTCTCATGCTGGATCCCAAGATGATCCTCAACTTCATCGATATATGGCATGAAGATCCAAGCACCCCACTTTCTTCACTAAATCTGCCTCCTGAAGTGGATCATGTCCTCACCCACTTCATCTTTGAAGAACAATGGAAGAGAGAGCAAGATCTAAGAGCTAAGAGGAACAAGACTCGCAAAGAAAAGTTTCTGCGCGAAAATGTGATGAATTTGACCCCAAATCAACTCGTCACAGTTTAGTCCGAAATTCGCACACTCTCTTTGGATCAACAGAGATATGATGCTGAATGAAAGGGCACCAAGGTCAGACTCGTCAGGGTTGCTCAAGCAGCTGTAAAGGATCACAACACCAGGGTTGCAGCTCGATCGCAACCACAAAAGCCCCAGTCTGAAGAAATTGCTCAAATTGCAGATGAAACTCCTCAGGCAGCTGATGAAAATGTTCGGCTTGATGAAACTGTTGAAGGAAATGCTTCTGCACCAGAAGCAACTGCCAGTGCTGCTGAGGAAACTCAGACCACTGATGAACATGCTAGGGCAACCTCCAATGTTGTGCCTGAAGAAACGGCTATGCCAACAGGTACTTCTATTATACCTGAAGAATCTGATAGTCCAGCTGAAGAATCTGCTGTGCTTGAAGAAACTGAACCACCCAGGGCGGCTGCATCAGTCGTTCCTGAAGAAACTGCTACTGCTGAGGAAAATCCACTCAAGAGAAAAGCGTCAACCTCTGATGCCCCTGTATTGAAGAAGTTGAAAACTTCATCAAGTTCTTCAGTGACAGAGACGGCGTTTGTGAGTGTACACAGGCTCTATAAGTCGATGAGGAGTTTGATATAATCGGGGATTATCGACCCCTAAAAATGTATGTCTTCAAGTGAAGACTTTGCTGAAGACTTTCTAAAGACTTTGGTGAAGACTTTGTGAAGACTTTGAAAATGAAGAAGTTGGTGTGACCTTGAAGATATGAACGAGGAATATGAAGCGTGAAGACTTTTGTGTTCGTAGTTTCGTTTCCTTTATTTGAGTCATAGGAAACACCATACTGTTAAAGGGGGCTGAGGTAATACAAAGGAAAATTTCCAACTGATGCTCAACTCCAAAATCCTCAACACATACAATCCTTCGAGTGAAGCCTTTGGAAATCTCTTACGGTTCAGACAAGTTCTTCAGTGACAGACACGAAGTTCTTCTGGTCTCTAAGGAAATTGATCTGACTGAGGAGTTAGGATTTCGCCAGTGCGAATTGCCTACAAGTGAGGAACATGATAAGCTGAGGACTTTCATAGTTCGAAATTCCGACCGTTGCTGTGCTTAGCGCCAGCTGTCCCCAATCATTCTTATCCACATAACGGTCATATCATTGGGGGCATTTGTGTCTTATCATGTCAGGTTGCATCCTGGCTATAAATAGCCACCCCCCACAACCACTAGTTGGTTGGCTGCTCCGAGAGAGAGAACTGACACTTGTCATTTGAGAGCAACCCATCCTCCGAGGACTTTTGAGATAAAATCATAAGTGAGGAAAAACCTACAATCAAACCACAAAACCCAAAGTGATTGAGCATCACTAAAGAAATTCCTGTGTGGAACCGACGCTTGTTACCTTTGCGGACTGTGCATCCTCTAGACGGTTAGGCGTCATGGTCTAGTGCTCCTGCAGTCAATTGGGGACCACGAAGTGACCTTGGTCTAGAGCATCCAACAGTAAATTGTGGATCGCCGGGTGACCATTTTGTGAGGGTTTTGGAAGTCTACCCTGAAGACTTACCACGAGTGTTGGGCGAGGACTGTGTGACCTTAGCTCAAGGAGAATACGGTAAGGACTGTGTGTCCTGGGACTGTGTGTCCTCTGATTTAAATACCAGGCTGCTCCAAACCAGACGTACGACTGTCACAGCAGTTGGAACTGGGTCATCAAACCATTGTCTTCATCGAGCTATCTGGTTCTATTTCCTCAACCCCTCTATTCCTCATATACCTGTTGATGAAATTGATTGTTACTGTTTGAAGAATCTGAGTGAAGACTTTCACAAATTCCTCACCTCAAATTCTTCAAGTTACCTTGTTCATCACTGCTTATCCTGTATCACGCTACTCTCTATTTGTGCATGTTTCATTTCATCATGAAGACTATGATGTTACTATGTTCCTCATGCACTTGAGTATTTTTTTTCTGCTGCCAGTCATTCATCACATTTCAAATTCCTCAAAGTTGAAATTCCTCAAGTGATGAATTTGTAAAAATCGCCTATTCACCCCCCCTCTAGTCGATATAACGCACTTTCAGAGCTAGCCAACTAGAGGCTCACTAGGGACATGTTGTGGTCTATATATTCACACATGCATTACGGTTTCCGGTTAATACAATTATAGCATGAACAATAGACAATTATCATGAACAAGGAAATACAATAATAACCATTTTATTATTGCCTCTAGGGCATATTTCCAACAGTACCGGGACCACCGTAAGGGTTCCGGGGGTCCACCAAGTGGGGCCACTAGCCCAGAGGGCTGCGTGGGCCGAGAGTGGAAGGGACCAGCCCCAGAGTGGGTTGGTGCGCCCTCCACCCTGGCCCAAGGCGCAGGGAAGGTGGGAGGGAGGGGAAACCCTAGACCCAGATGGGCCTAAGGCCCACCTAGGGTTGCGCCCTCCCCCTCTCCCTCTCTGGCCGACGGCTAGATGGCCATCTAGGGCCGGCCGCAGCCCCTAGGGTGTGAACCCTAGGGCTGCGCCCTCCCTTCCCCTCCTCCTATATATAGTGGAGGGTTTTGGGGCTGCCAGACACATGAGTTCTCTCTCTCTCGGCGCAGCCCTACCCTTCCTCTTCCTCGTTCTCCGCGGTGCTTGGCAAAGCCCTGCCGGAGACCACACAGCTCCATCGTCACTACGTCGTCGTGTTGCCGAAGCTCTCCCTCAGCCTCTCCTTCCTCCTTGCTGGATCAAGGCGTAGGAGACGTCACCGGGTTACACGTGTGTTGAACGCGGAGGCGCCGTTGTTCAGCGCCAAGATCGGAGTCCACCGCGATCTGAATCGCTACGAGTACGACTCCACCAACCGCGTTCTTGTAACGCTTCCGCTTAGCGATCTTCAAAGGTATGAAGATGCACTCTTCCCTTACTCGTTGCTGGTTTCTCCATAGATAGATCTTGGTGAACGCGTAGGATTTTTTTTGATTTACTACTACGTCTCCCAACACCAATAACGCAAATGCATGCATGCATGCCCATGGCAACCCTACAACACATATCACATGATGCATGACACGTGTGACATGCATGGTCACCGTTTACCTTTGTTTCGAAGTAAACATGAAAAAACACCTACGTGCAATAAAAATAAAAATAAAAATAAAAATAAAAGTGTTTATCTGAAATATAGACGAGACCGGCCATGAATGCAACTCTTAGGTATAGAAGTACATATAAGCTCACTAATTCTGCTGTCTTGCATGTATACCAAAGAAAAATACACAAGGATCTACATGAAACCGCTCGTTAAAAAAATCTGCTTCACCAGATCCCTTCTCGCAATCCAGTATTCTTTTTTTTCTTTTAATCAAATAACAATTGAAACGCACACATGGGCTCCTTCACGGGCGCAGCGTGCCGCCGCACCTTTCCACGCGAGTACTAGGATTCAAGCTGTATAAGCGCTCTCAGGGCTATATGTGATTCGTCGTAGGCGTTTGGCTAGGCTGCATGATGTTTGGACGTGTGTGCACGACAGCTGGAATGATCAATCTCAGATGCGACCCCTTGTTTGCGAGCGGGCCTTGTTTTGATACCCGTAAGTGGACATTATCTCTGGTCTATGATCGTACACACATTTCCAATTCCACACGTAATTGGACACTATCTCTGTGTTTATAATCATAGTGACATTTTGAACTTTCCATGCCGCCGTATTTTTTCAAAGTGTGTGAGATAAAATTTCCAGCAGAAAAGGATTCAGACAATTCAGAGTAAGGGTGTAAAATTTGTAAGCATTTGAAGCGAGGTATGTCCATATAGTCCAAATCCGAGTCGAGAATGTGGAAGACTTGATTTCCGACTTTATTGGACCAAAAATAACATGAGAGAACTTAAACAACACCAAAGTGTCTGGTAATTCTCAAATATATATATGTATGGAATATTTTTGGTCGTATCCAAGGTAACCATATTCCCATCTCATGAGAAGACCTAGCGGGCAACACGGGACCCCTACCGCACCAGATGGTGCGTCCCAACGGCATCACATGTTACGCGCTGGGCGCAATCCATGGAAGCACTTCCTGAAGGTGTTAAGTGTTTTTAGTTGTTCAGATTACTTGATTTTCTCTAAGTTTTCGTGTGTGTTTTGTTAATTTTTCCCACGTGAAGCAGGCCTTGTGCAAAAGCAGAGTTGCGTTTTCGAAAGTAAAAAAGCACAATTCTTCCTCATGAAAAAATACGGTTTGTTTCAACGTGAAGCACATATGTGATATCCGTAAAGTTTAAAGCACAGTTGCACATCCATGAGAAGCATAACAAACGCTTCTTGAAAGTGAAAAAGTACAAGTGTGCCCCTCCCTCTTAAAAAAAACGACCTTTTGGTTTACGACTTTTTTCAGTTTTTGTTTCTCTGAATTTTTTGTTTCCTGTTTTTTTCAGCATTTGTTTTTCTGTTTCTTGGTTTTTAATTCCTGTTTTTCCTACTTTCTAGTTTTCCGGTTTTCATGGTCTTTTTTTATATCTAAACCTATTAAAAATCTAACCTCTAAAATCTTGACGCGAGAAAAGCAATAGTGAACAGAGTTTATGATTTGAATGCACGGTTCAATAGATAAGATGTTTTGAAGAAAAAAAGAAACAAAAAAGCACAAAACCCCATGTTGTGACAAGTGTCACACAATTAGTGTATCACTTTCTCGCCGCAAAACAAGGTGAGCATGACCTTTGTTAGTGATACCGCTAACTAGTGATTTCATCCAATTTGATATTTACTGGGTTAACATGACTGACAAACGCATACTTTCGTTCTTTCTAGGTATTCTCTCAAACCTTTTTAGCGAACGCTCCTTAGCGCTTGCGTAATTCAGTTATTTAATATTTATTTTTTGTTTCCTTTGGTTTTTTGGGGATGGTTTTCTCATTTTCCTTTATTTTAACCGACTTTAACACAAAATTGGGAAAACGCACACAAACCAAAAACACGTAAGAGTTTAGTTTTAAAAATATTAATATTGTTTCCCAAATACTCATAGAACTAAAATGTTTATGGTTGTAAAAATGATGATTTTCAGAAAAATATCTTGAATAAAAAAGTGTTCACGACCTTAAAGATATTCTTGATTTCCAAAACGCGTTCATGTATTTATAAAAGTTCACAAATATTAGATACTTACCAAATCATAAAATGTAGCAGAATTATGGAAAAAGGTTATTCTAAAAATGTTCTCCGATTTTAAAATTTGTTTTGGGTACTTCAGTTTTTCATGAATTTGAAAAACTTCATGAAACTTAAAGGTAAAAGAAAAAGAGAAAATACAAAGAGCAAAAATGAATAAATAAATAAATGATAAAATAAAATAATATAAAATTCACAAAAGCCAAAAAAATGCAAGTAAAACTCCCTAAAACTGTGAATGAAGAACAAAAAAAAAATCAGGGACACGATTATAATCAACCGCAGATCACACGCTCGCGTCCACCATCTTGTTGGTTCACCACGTGGCCTCTATTGGACCATTCACATTTCTCTTCATTATCTTATCTCTTCTTCAATCTCTTTGCCATATGCAACCACTTATCCTTCTCTAGCGGAGTGAATGAAGGCGTCTTCTCCCAACCGTTCCCTTTCCTCTGCCTTTCTCAATCTCTCTCTTCCCGCACAACTCAATTTGTTGCCAAGGGGC
Organism: Hordeum marinum; assembly: GCA_022496015.1. Taxonomy (NCBI): domain Eukaryota; kingdom Viridiplantae; phylum Streptophyta; class Magnoliopsida; order Poales; family Poaceae; genus Hordeum; species Hordeum marinum. The sequence goes on along the minus strand of CM039675.1, from coordinate 390,858,071 downwards.
ATTGCACAAGGTCGCAAGAAGTGCTACTGCAGATGACGCACACACAGGCCGACGCCAACGCTCTCCTCGGTCGGGGTCGGCCATGGCTGCCTCCATCTCAAGCTCCTGCAGCAACGCCCATGGAGCGGGCGAAGGCGACGAGGCCTCGAAGGGCGTTTTTCCTTTGCAACACAAGGCATGTTGTAATTGTATCAAGCCTCTTGTTGCAAAAAGGCCTTGTTTCATCCTCGCAAAAAAATCCTTATTTTTTCCCGCAACAAGGTCTTTGTTGCGAAAAAATTCCGCAACAAGAGGTCAGTTGCAGAAAGTTTTGTAATAAGGCCCTTGTTGTAGAAAATTTCTGCAACAATACCTCTGTTACAGAAATTTTTACAACATCATTCTTGTTGCAATGCGATGGTTATTCACGTGGGCACATCAAATGACCATAAGTATGTCTATCCAAGGGTCACGGAGGCGGCAGATCTTTACTTATTATTCGCCGACCGACGCGTAGCGTTGCCCAATAAATAAGCAAAAAGAAAGCCCAGATGTCCCCTTAAAGCAGACGAAATGGTTGTAAATTGGCTGGCCCAGCTCGCATGCCCTTGTTCACTTGGGCGGAAATTTGGAAAAAGCCTATTCACCTCTCGTTGCTGCGGAGCGGTGTCGGGGTTTCGCATAGGATACCCAGCGATCCTCCGGGAGTGGGCTGGCCTGCTTAACTGTTCCAACGCCTCAGTTTTGGGAATCTTCTAGAGGTTCCCATCCATTTTTTTCTGGTTTTTGGGAAACTTGTAGAGGGTTCCTATTTTTTTTCGTTTTTTTTTCTTTATTCCTTCTGATTCTTTTTTTTTCTGTTTCTGTTTCAAAAAATGTTCTAAATTTTCAAAAATTGTTCTAGATATTCAAACATTGTTCTTAAAATTCGAAAAATTCTTTTGCTTTTCAGAAAACTCTTCTAGATTTTCAGAAATTGTTGTTCAAATTCGGAAAATGTTATTTTGCTTTTTTTTCTTCTAAATTTAAAATAGTTACCGTCTTTCAAAAACATTCATAACTCAAAAAAATGTTCGGTATTTTCCAAAAATGTTCCGTATTTTTAGTGAAGTTTTTGGTATTTTCAAAAAAATATTTGCTATGTTCAACAAATGTTCGGCATTTTTAAAAGATGTTGGAAATATCAAAAATTTGTTCAATTTATTAACTAAGTTTGTGTTTGAAAAATGTTCTTAAATTTTGAAAAATGTTCTTCCTTTAAAAAACGTTCCAAATTTCAAAAAGTATCAGTTTTCAAACTTCGTTAAATGCAGAAAATATTCTGGATTTTGAAAAAATGTTGTTCAAGGTCGAAAAATGTTGTTGCTTCGAATAAGAAAATAAAAACAAAAGGAAAGAAAAACTAAAAAAAGTAAAAAAGAAAGGAAACAAGTATACAAGGAATAAAACAAAATTATTAGATTATTTTGAGACAAATAAACAAGCTGGGCCGGCCCAGTTGGGGAGAGCGCCCTGTGCGTGCTAGCGCCTCCATGCGGCAGAATGCGGCAGGTAGAAGATCCCGGAATTTTGATGTAATTAGTGTCTAATATCATTTTTTGACCACGCATGGTTTGTGGTTGGGTCATTTTCTTTTCTCTCTTATCATATTGTTTTTCATTTTTTTATCTTGTTCTTTACTCGTTTGGATGCCAATACAACACCACAGTCCATGCTGTAGGGATCCAGCGAGATAGTTTGAATGCTTGGTGAGCACGAGTGTTGATCCCCCTCTCTCTCTATATATATAAGTACGAGTGTTGATGCGCGTGAACTATGCCAGTAATTTTTCTCCGAACCAAAAGCTCATGTTTGTCGCTCTGTGCGTCCAAAAGCCGAGTCATCAACATACTGAAGGCAACAAAAGCGGAGTCAGTTGCGAGTTGTTTTCTTCTTACAATATTGCATACTGAGTTTTGAAGTGATTTTTTTTCGGTTTTGTCATTGTCCAATTTTTTTGTTTTTTCTCATAAACACGCGGTTAAAATATATGTGAACACTTCTAAAAAAGCTGAACATATATTATTTTTTTTAAAAAATATAAATTTTGAAACTTGTGAGCATTTTAAAATTCATAATCGTATTTCAAATTTAATGATTTTTTCTATAAAACTTGAAAAATATTTTAAATATATGTATATTTTTTGAAAAGAAAATAAAACTATGAAAAGAAAGAAGATTAATTGTATAACTACTACTCCCTTCGTCCCAAAATAAATGTCTTACCTTTATACTAGCTTTAATACAAAGTTGTACTAAGCTTGAAACACTTATTTTAAAATGGAGGGAGTACTGATAAAAGGACGTGATATTCTTGGGTTAGTCCGTCATGCGCGTTTTTTTGAATTAATACCTCTATCTTTACGAGTACGTCGTCCTTTGGCTCGCTCACACGCGATTCTTTAGTACGTTTTTTGACTTGGCTGTGATCAAGCCCTAGAGATAAAACATTCCTCGCTAGTTTGTGAGCATGTACATTAGAGCTCCTAAACTCGTACTAAGTCTCATGGACCAGAGTTTTTATGGGCCGTTAATTGTTTTTACTATTGGAAGTAATGGACCTCATGATCTGATCTGCCCTTCCCCCACCAACTTAGGGCGAATCCTATTGGACGGGAGCTCCTAGGTTATCACTCGCATGCACAGGGGCAACGCGATGCTGGGCGACCCATCAACCGGTTGGTTGTTTCGTTTCCTGTCGCGCGAAATAAAAATTGCTGGAAAACAGGACCTCCCCCCAGGAATCGAACCCACGGCCTAACAATTCAACCACGAGCCACCGGCCACTCCGCCACAACACCTACTGAACATCTTTGTCGAAAACACTGTTAGAACACATAATACCATGGAGATTTGGAAAATATTTCTTGGAAATTGCAAGAAATGCTGATTTTGTGAAAAATATATTTTAAAACCGATTTTTTTTTAATTTGGGAACAATTTTTACGAAAACTTGAGAAAAAATATTCAAAGTGTGAGCAGTTTTTTTTTTGAAAAACAAGAATTGTTTTTGACAAACAAGAACAATTTTTGAAAATACAGAACATTTTTTCAAATTTGTGAACAAAATTAAGAAATCGTGAATAAGTTTCAAAATTTGAAACAATTTTGAATACGTATTTTTTCAAATCGTGAACAATTTGTGAAACCCGAATAAATATCAAATTCGTGAGAAAAATTATAAAAAAGTGAACATTTTTTGAATCTGAGAACGCATTTTGAAACCGCGAACATTTTTTGAATTGTGAACAAATACTAAAACATGAACAAATATCAAATTCATGAACAAAATTAAAAAATTGTGAACATTTATCGAATTGTGAACAAATTTGGAACCCGTGAACATTCTTCAAATTGTGAATAAATTTGGAAACCGCAAACATTTTTCAAATTGTGAACAAATTTTGAAACTTGAACAAATTTCAAATTCGCAAACAAAATTATAAAATTGTGATTTGTTTTCGAATTGTGAACAGATTTTGAAACCCGTGAACATTTTTCGAGTTGTGCTCAAATTTGAAAACCATAAACATTTTACAAATTGTGCAGAAATTTTAAATTAATAATAGAAAAACAGAAAAAGGACAAAATGAAAGGAAAGAAAAAAAATAAAACAAAAAACCCGGCTTATGGAACCTTTTATATGTTTCTCTAAACCAGAAAAAAACAGCTGGAAACCTCTAAAAGAAGAAAACCCTATTTGAGGCATCTTGCGTCAAATAGTCAGGGCTCCGCACACCCCACAGCGAAGACTTCGGCCGGCCCAGTTTCGGTTGCACCAATTTTGGACTCTTTTAGCAACAGTTTTTTCGTTTTTTTCTTCTGTTTTCTTCCTTTTTTCATTTTTCTGTTTCTGTTTCTATTTTTTCTATTTTTATCTAAGGTTATTTTTTTAGACAAAGTTCATGTTTGAATATTGTCCTTGAATTCAGAAAACGTTCTTGCTTTTAAATAAATGATCTAAATTTCAAACAATTGCAGTTTTCCAAACTATTCTCATCTTCAAAAACTGTTCGAGAATGTTTGGAAACAAATGTTTGATATTTTCGAAAAATGTTCGGGATTTTTTTTTCTTTTCCGTTTCCATTTTCTTCCTTCACTTTTTTCTTTTTGTCTTTTCCTATTTTTTGTTTGACATTTTAAAAATTTTGTTTTGAATTTTTTTATGGTATTCACAAATTTGTTTATAATTTATATTTAAATGTTCGTGCTTTAAGAAATAATCAGGAACTGCAAAAAATGTTATTGCTTTCAAGGTTTTTTTCTGGTATTCACAACAAATGTTTATAATGTTTTTTAAATGTTCGTGTTTCAAAAATTCTTCTCGTACTAAAAAAACTGCATCATGTTCTAAAAAATGTTCCTTTTTACATAAATTGGTCACAAGTTTAAAAAAATGTTCTTGTTTTGACATTTTTATAAAAAACTGTTCCTTTCTTACGAAAAATGATTTTTATAAAAAAAATTGTTCACAAATTGAAATTTTGTTGCAATTTTGTTCACGAATTCTATTTTTTGGGGAATTTGAAAAAATGTTCTTAGTTTTCTAAAAATGTTAACAATTTGATTTTGTTTGGGAATTTTATTTTTTTCATTTTCTAAAACAAATGTTTTCCTTTTCTTAAAATGTACGCAAGTTCAAAAAATTCCGGTTTCAAAAAGTGTACATAATTTTAAAAAAATGTTCCCGCTACAAAAACTGTGCTGTTTAAGAAATTTGATCTAAGTTTCTAAAATAGTCGAGTTTTAATATATTTTTTTCAAAATTCTTCAGAAATGCAAAAGAAAACATTTATAAATTTTGTTCGTAAATACAAAGCGATTTAAGTTTCAGGAATTCAAACCTTATTCGCTGCGTGCGCCATTAGGCCAATTACAGAATGCGTTCTTGTAGGGCTGCATGTGCCAATAGGCTGGCGCAGTCGGGCGGCTGCCTGTGCGTGACCCTGGCAATCTGCCGCAAAGAGCGCCGGATAGGAGGTCTCTCTAAAAGATTCCAAAAACTGGGGCGCGTTGGAACGGTTAAACGGGCCGGCCCATTGCATCGCTGCTCGGTCGCTTGCTTTGCACCGACAGTTTGACGCATCAAGCGGCAAATAGGGATTCTCTGTTGGATGCCCGTGTGCGTCCAGTAGCGATGGCTTCGCTGAAGAATTCTTCCTGGTGGAATGAGGTGGGCCGGCCGACGTACGTGCCTTTTCTTTTTCGGTCTCTATCTGGTACTCGGTTTTTTCTCCTTTTCTCTCAGTTTTGTGTTTCGGATATTTTCTTTCTCCTTTTCTTATTTATTTATTTATTTATTTTCATTTCTATTTACTTATTTATTTTCTTAATTTTTTAGTATACAAGGAATTCACCCTGTCTTATGAAAATGTTCATCATATATATAAGAAAATCTTCACTTCATATTAAAAAAAATGTTCAATGTGCTTTAAGATTGTTCAGAGCATATCAAAATAATGGTCAAAGTTAATTTAGAAAATTGTTCAGCATAAATCACAATAATGTTCAATGTGTATTAGAATTTGTTCAGCGTATATTACAAAAATATCAATGTGTTTTTAAAAATTGTTCATCACATATATAAGAAATTTCAATAAATGTTTGTAATATTTAAAAACTGTTCATCTTTCAAAAGTTTGTTCGAATTATGAAATTTGTTCACGATAAGAAAATTTTGTTGACAATTTTTCAGCGTATATTAGAAATGTTCAATGCGTATTTAAAAATTGTTGAACATATATCACATAAATGTTCAGTGTCTGCTTAAGATTTGTTCAGCGTATATAACAAAACGGTCAATTGTCGACATTTTAGATAGTTTTTGTTTTGATATGCCCCTGCGTTTAGTTCTTAAACATTTGTGCGGCCTATTGATAAGTTACCTTTGATAGCTCAACGGCAACGAACCAATACCCGGCATATTATGGGTGCGAGTTCGATTGATCAGCATAGCGACTTTTTGCTATTTTCATAGCTGCTCGCGACCTAATGGGCCGGTCTATTTAGATTGCGCGCCCTGCACGAAAACTCAGCCATTTGACACCAACGAGCGCCAGCTAGGATCTATCACTCGATCGAGTCGTCATTGCATGCGATTGCAAATTAGTGGTAGAGGAGATAAAGAATGGAACTGAAGGAAGGCATAAAACCATTAAAAAGGAGATTCAGGCCCAATGAAGTGATTTATCTAGCTACGAATTTATTTTTGAAACTCATAGTTTGAACTTTGATGCTCACAATTTAACTAAGTTTTCTTCTTCTTTAGCTGGTAGTCGCCACTTGTGGATGGGTTTACGCCAGGACCTTTTTGTAATCCCTATAAACCGTGCCTCTAGCAATCAATAAAGTGTGGTTTACCCCTAAAAAAAAGCTAGGAGCTCTCCGAACTTAGTTATCTTACGCAGAGAGCTCCTCCCAAACGACGCTTCAAGCGACATGGAGAGCGTAGATGGCACTCACGCCCCCCGCCCCCTCCTCATGGGTTGCCTAGTTCGCTGGTAGTTGTTGACCAGTCCATAGTTGAATAGTTGCACATTGACTTTAGGAGTAAAAGATAGCAAAAAACAAAAATCACGGAACTCTAAGTTCATGATTTATATATTTTTACGATTTTTTGAAAAATCATAGATCTTCGGGGAACAAGTTCATCAATATTTTTTAAAGTTGTCATTTTTTCAAAAAGTTTACGAATTTGGAAAAAGTTCATCGGTTTTGTAAAAATTGTTCACAAATATTGAATGTTTTTAATTTTTTTTAATAAGTTCATCGATTTGAAAAAATGTCAAATTCTAGAAAATAGTTCATTGGTTTTGAAAAATAAATTCATGAATTGGAACAAAATTTTACAAGTTAAAAATATTCACAATATTTTGAAAAAGTTTATCACTACTATAAAGAAAGTTCACATGTTTTGGAAAATGTTTTAGAACTTAACTAAAGTTCATGCTTTTATCTAAAAAAAGTCATGAATTTTCAAAAAGAAACTAAAATGTAAAAGCAGAAAAAAAAAGCGAGAACCCGGGCAAAATAAAACCAAAAAAAGAAAACCAAAATAGTGAACTAGTGCGATTTCTAATTTTATATTTGATGAAGTTAAAAGAAGCAATAGTCGCAATAGTTAGAGCATCTCCAACGGATGATGTAGATGTATAAACAATTGCTTTTAATATCTATGAGGTCTAAAAACGTTGTTTCAACACATGATGTAGATGTAAAAAAAATACATCACCTCCACCAAGTGATGTAAAATACAACACTTTTAGATGCAAATTTGCATCTCCAACCGCCTCGTAATGTAAAACGCCAAGAAGCGCGTGAACAACCAACCGTCGAATATCAAAGTTCCCACCACCCGCCTGCCTCCGCTACCTACAATTTGTGCCCAAAAACGCAGTTGCCGGTCCGTCCATCCCTGACCCCACCGAGACCCCACCGCTTATCCTCGTTGGTGGCCACACCACTACCTGTCCGTCCATCCCCGACCCCACCGGGACGCCACCGCCTATCTTCGATGTTGGCCACGCGGCCCTAGCCACCGATAACAAGCCGATTTGACTCCGTCCGCCAATGAACACACGACTGATTTGGAGGTTCATTCGAGCTCCAGCGGTCGTAATGACTATAGAAGCTCTCGACCACCTTCCGTGGATCTAGTAGGGGCAGCTGATACGTCTCCTTCATATCTATAAATTTTGAGTGTTTCATGCCATCATTTTACAACTTTTATATATATTTGGCAGCAATTTATTGTTGGGAAACATTGCATGGGAAACAAAAACTTTCCTACGCACACGCAAGATCAATCCATGGTGATGAACATCTACAAGAGGGAGAATGGATCCACATACCCTTGTAGATCGCTAAGCGGGAAGCGTTAAGAAATGCGATTGATGTAGTCAAACGTCTTTGTGATCTAAATTGCTAGCCGTCCCGCGATCCGATCACGATCCGTACTGATCTAGTGCCGAACGGACGATACCTCCGCGTTCAGCACACATACAGTTCGATGACAATCTTCACCTTCTTGATCCAGCAAGAGGGAGCGGAGAGGTAGATGAGTTCTCCGGCAGCAGAACGGCGTGGTGGCAGTGGTGGTGAACTAATCCGGTCGGGCTTCGCCGAGCTCCGCCGAACTAATCTAGAGGAGAATATGATCTAGAGGGAGAGAGGGCGGCACGTGGCTTTCTTAGGGTTGGGCTGCCCTAAAAAAATCCTCTAGTATATATAGGAGGAAGGGAGGGGAGGAGGTAGCCTCAAACCCTCCACCAAGGAGGGTTAGGCCGAACCAAGGGAGAGGAGTCCTCCCCCAACTAGGATTCATCCTTCCACAAGGGAGGTGGAGTCCTCAGAGGACTCCCCACTTGGCCCTCCTCTCTTCTCTTCGCATGGGCCCTTAGGGGCTGGCTTGCCCAGCCCACTAAGGGCTGGTGCGCCACCTCTAAGGCCCATGTAGCCCCCACAGTGGGTGGCCCTCTCCCGATGGACCCCGAAACCCTCTCGGCACACCCAATACACCACCAGAAATATCCGAAACTTTTCTGGTGACCATAATAGGACTTCCTATATATCAATCTTAATCCCTGGACCATTCCGGAACTCGTGTTGTCCGGGATCTCATCCAGGACTTCGAACAACCTTTGGTCACCAACATACATAACTCAATACTACCGAAACGTCACCGAACGTTAAGTGTGCAGACCCTTCGGGTTCTAGAACTATGTAGACATGACCGAGACACCTGTACGGTCAATAACCAATTGTAGGACCTGGATGCCCATATTGGTTCCTACATATTCTATGAACATCTTTATCGTTTGAACCTCTATGTCAAGGATTAAGTTAAACACGTATGATGTTTCCTTTGTTCTTCGGTATGTTACTTGCCTGAGATTCGATCGTCGGTATCTCTATACCTAGTTCAATCTCGTTATCGACAAGTCTCTTTACTCGTTTTGTAATACAAGATCATGTGGATAACTCTTTAGTCACTTTGCTTGCAAGGCTTATTGTGATGTTGTATTACCAAGTGGGCCCTGAGATACCTCTCCGTCACACGGAGTAACAAATCCCCGTCTTGATCCATGCCCACTCAACAGACACCACCGGAGACACCTGTAGAGCATCTTTACAGTCACCCAGTTACGTTGCGATGTTTGATACACACAAGGTATTCCTATGGTGTCAGTGAGTTGCATGATCTCATAGTCATAGGAACAGATACTTGACATGCAAAAAACTATAGCAATAAACTGACACGATCATATGATATGTTTATAGTTTGGGTCTTGTCTATCACATCATTCTCCTAATGATGTGATCCCGTTATCAAATGATATCTCATGTCTATGGCTAGGAAACCTCGGCCATCTTTGATCAACGAGCTAGTCTACTAGAGGCATACTAGGGACACAATGTTGTCTATGTACCCACAAATGTATTTGTGTTTCCAATCAATACAATTATAGCATGGATAATAAACAATTATCATGAACAAGGAAATATAATAATAACCACTTTATTATTGCCTCTAGGGCATATTTCCAACAGTAACCACTTGCACTAGAATCAATAATCTAGCTCACATCACTATGTGATTTACATTGTAATGAATCTAACACCCATACAGTTCTCGTGTTGATCATGTTTGGCCCTTGGAGGAGGTTTAGTCAACGGGTCTGCGACATTCAGATTCGTGTGCACTTTGCAAATATTTATGTCCTCCTCCTTGATGTAATCGTGGATGGAATTGAAGCATCTCTTTATGTGTCTGGTCCTCTTGTGAAACCTTGGTTCCTTGGCCAAAGCAATGGCACCAATGTTGTCATAGTACAAAGTCATTGGATTCAGTGCACTGGACACTACTCAAAGATCTGTCATGAACTCCTTCATCCAGACACCTTCCTTCACCACCTCCGAGGCAGCAATGTACTCCGCTTCACATGTAGAATAAGCTACCATGCTCTGCTTGGAACTGCACCAGCTTACCACCCCCATTGAGAATGAATATGTATCCGGTTTGAGACTTAGAGTCATCTGGATCAGTGTCAAAGCTTGCATCAAGGTAACCCTTTACGACGAGCTCTTGATCACCTCCATAAACGAGAAACATTTCCTTAGCCCTTTTCAGGTACTTAAGGATATTCTTGACCGACGTTCAGTGTTCCATTCCTGGATCACATTGAAATCTTCCAGCCATACCTATGGTAAGGATGACACCGGGTCTTCTGCACAACATTGCATACATGATAGAGACTATGGGTGAAGCATAGGGGATGACACTCATCTTCTCTCTATCCTCTGCAGTCACTGGGCATTGAGTCTTACTCAACTTCACACCTTGCAATACAGGCAAGAACCCCTTCTTGGACTGATCCATTTTGAACTTCTTCAAAACTTTGTCAAGGTATGTGCTCTGTGAAAGTCCTATTAAGCGTCTCGATCTATCTCTATAGATCTTGATGCCTAATATGAAATTAGCTTCTCCTAGGTCCTTCATTGAAAAACACTTGTTCAAATATTCTTCACGCTTTCCAACATTTCTATATCGTTTCAAATCAGCAATATGTCATCCACATATAATATTATAAATGCTATAGAGCTTCCACTCACTTTCTTGTAAATACACGCTTCTCCGTAAACTATAAACCCGAATGCTTTGATCACCTCATCAAAGCGAAGATTCCAACTCCGAGATGCTTGCACCAGTCCATAAATGGATTGCCAGAGTTTCCAAACTTTTTTAGCATTCTTTGGATCGACAAAACCTTCTGGCTATACATCATCATTAACTGTCTCTTCAACCGTCGTAGGCTCCACAAAAACATCTTTTTTACACTGCGCTACTCTCTGGTTGAAACAAAGGTTCAACAACCTCATCAAGTTCTATCTTCCTCCCACTCAATTCTTTCAAGAGAAACTCTTTCTCAAGAAATGAGCCGTTCTTAGAGACAAACACTTTCCCTTTGGATCTGAGATAGAAGGTATACCCAACCTTCTCTTTTGGGTATCCTATGAAGAAGCATTTCTTCGCTTTGGGTTCTAGCTTTTCAGGTTGAAGCTTTTTGACATAAGCATCACATCCCCAAACATTAAGAAACGACAACTTTGGTTTCTTGCCAAACCACAGTTCGTATGGTGTCGTCTCAACGGATTTTGATGGTGCCCTATTTAAAGTGAATTCAGTTGTCTCTAATGCATAACCCCAAAATGATAGTGGCAAATCAGCAAAAGACATCATAGAACGCACCATACCCAATAAGGTTCGGTTACGACATTCGGACACACCATTACGCTTCGGTGTTCCAGGAGGTGTCAATTGTGAAGCAATTCCACATTGTCTTAAGTTACTGTCAAACTCATAACTCAGATATTCTCCTCCCCGACCAGATCGTAGGAATTTAATCTTCTTGTTACGATGATTCTCAACTTCACTCTGAAATTGCTTGAACTTTTCAAACGTTTCAGACTTGTGTTTCATTAAGTAAATATACCCATATCTACTTAAGTCGCTAATGAAGGTGATAAAGCAACGATATCCACCGCGCGCCTCAATGCTCATTGGACCGCACACATCAGTATGTATGATTTCCAACAAGTCACTTGCCCGTTCTATTGTTCTAGAGAACGGGGTCTTAGTCATCTTGCCCATGAGGCACGGTTCACATATGTCAAGTGATTCGAAATCAAGTGACTCCAAAAGTCCATCAACATGGAGCTTCTTCATGCGTTTTACACCAATATGACCTAAGCGGTAGTGCCACAAGAAAGTGGTACTATCATGATGAACTCTACATCATTTGGCATCAATGTTATGAACATGTGTACCATCACTATCAAGATTAAATAAGAATAAACCCCTCACATTGGGTGCATGACCATAAAAGATATTACTCATATAAATAGAAACCATTATTCTCTAATTTAAATGAGTAACCGTCTCGCAATAAACAAGATCCTGATATAATTTTCATGCTGAACGCAGGCACTAAATAACAATTATTCAGGTTCATAACTAATCCCGATGGTAATCGAAGAGCGAGCATGCCGACGGTGATCACATCAACCTTGGAACCATTTCCCATATGCATCGTCACTTTGTCCTTTGCCATCCTCCATCTATTTCGTAGCTCCTGCTTTGAGTTGCAAATGTGAGCAACCGAATCAGTATCAAATACCTAGGCACTACAACGAGAGTTGGTAAGGTACACATCAATAACATGTATATCATATATACCTTGTTTGGTGTTGGACGCCTTCTTGTCGTCCAGATACTTGGGTTAGTTCCACTTCCAGTGACCAGTTCCCTTGCAATGAAAGCACTCAGTTTCTGGCTTGGGTCGAGCCTTGGGTTTCTGTTGGGAGACGTAGTTGTAAATCAAAAAATTTCCTACGTGTTCACCAAGATCTATCTATGGAGAAACCAGTAACGAGTGGGAAAGAGATTGCATCTTCATACCTTTGAAGATCGCTAAGCGGAAGGGTTACAAGAACGCGGTTGGTGGAGTCGTACTCGCAGCGATTCAGATCGCGGTGGATTCCGATCTTAGCACCGAACAACGGCGCCTTCGCGTTCAACACACGTGCAGCCCGGTGACGTCTCCTACGCCTTGATCCAACAAGGAGGAAGGAGAGGTTGAGGGAGAGCTCCAGCAACATGATGGCGTGGTGACGGTGGAGCTATGTGGTCTCTGGCAGGGCTTCGCCAAGCACCACGGAGAACGAGGAAGAGGAAGGGTAGGGCTGCGCCGAGAGAGAGAGAACTCGTGTGTCAAATCAGCCCCAATACCTCGGGTATATATAGGAGGAGGGAGAGGGAGGGCCCCCTTTGCCCCTCCTCCAAGGAGGAGAGGTTCGATCGAGATAAGGGAGGAGTCCACCTCCCACAAGGGAGGTGGATCTCTTCCTTTTGAATCTCCTTTTGCCTTATCTCTTTATCCCTAGCCACATGGTCCTTTAGGGAAGGACTTGGACAGCCCAATAAGGGCTGTTTCACCTCCTCTAACAGCCCATGAAGTCCTTTGGTTGTCACACCCCTCCCGGGGGTCCTTCGACACCCTCCCGGTACACTACCGATGAGCCCAAAAACTTTTCGGTGACCAAAACTGGACTTCCTATATATCAATATTTACCTCTGGACCATTCCGGAGCTCCTCGTGATGCCCGGGATCTCATCCGAGACTCCAAACAACCTTAGGTAACCACGTACACTATTTCCCTATAACCCTAGCATCATCGAAACTTAAGTGTGTAGACCCTACGGGTTCGGGAGACACGTAGACATGACCGAGACACCTCTCCGGTCAATAACCAACAGCGGGATTTGGATACCCATGTTGGCTCCCAGATGCTCCATGATGATCTCATCAGATGAACCATGGTGTCGGGGATTCAATCAATCCTGTATACAATTCCCTTTGTCTACCGGTACGATAGTTGCCCGAGATTCGATCATCGATATCCCTATACCTTGTTCAATCTTGTTACCGACAAGTCTCTTTACTCGTTCCGTAACACATCATCCCGTGGCTAACTCCTTAGTCACATTGAGCTCATTATGATGATGTCTTACCGAGTGGGCCCAGAGATACCACTCCGTCACGCGGAGTGACAAATCCCAGTCTCGATTCTTGCCAACCCAACAGACACTTTTGGAGATACCCGTAGTGCACCTTTATAGCCACCCAGTTACGTTGTGATGTTTGGCACACCCAAAGTATTCCTACGGTATCCGGGAGTTGCACAATCTCATGGCCTAAGGAAACAATACTTGACATTAGAAAAGCTTTAGAAGACGAACTACACGATCTTGTGCGATGCTTAGGATTGGGTCTTGTCCATCACATCATTCTCCTAATGATGTGATCCCGTTATCAACGACATCCAATGTCCATGGTCATGAAACCGTGACCATCTACCTCAACGGACTTTGATGGTGCCCTATTTAAAGTGAATGCGACAGTCTCTAATGCATATCCCCAAAATGATAGCGGTAAGTCGGTAAGAGACATCATAAATCGCACCATATCTAATAGAGTGCGATTACGACGTTCAGACACACTATTTTGCTGAGGTGTGCCAGGCGGCGTGAGTTGTGAAACAATTCCACATTTCCTTAGGTGCGTGCCAAACTCGTGACTTAAATATTCTCCGCCACGATCAGATCGTAGGCACTTTATTTTCCTGTCATGTTGATTCTCTACCTCACTTTGAAATTCCTTGAAACTTTCAAAGGTTTCAGACTTGTGTTTCGTTAAGTAGACATACCCATATCTGCTCAAGTCATCAGTGAGGGTGAGAACATAACGGCAGCCACCGCGAGCCTTGACGCTCATTGGATCGCATACATTGGTATGTATTATCTCCAACAAGTCAGTTGCTCACTCCATTGTTCCGAAGAACGGAGTCTTGGTCATCTTGCCCATGAGGCATGGTTCGCATGTATCAAATGATTCGAAATCAAGAGACTCCAAAAGTCCATCAGCATGGAGCTTCTTCATGCGTTTGACACCAATATGACCAAGGCGGCAGTGCCACATGTAAGTGGGACTATCGTTATCAACCTTACATCTTTTGGTACTCACACTATGGACATGAGTAACATCATGTTCGAGATTCATTAAAAATAAACCATTGACCAGCGGGGCATGACCATAAAACATTTCTCTCATATAAATAGAACAACCATTATTCTCAAATTTAAATGAGTAGCCATCTCGCATCAAACGAGATCCAGATACAATGTTCATGCTCAAAGCTGGTACTAAATAACAATTATTGAGGTTTAAAACTAATCCCAAAGGTGGATGTGTTGGAAATATGCCCTAGAGGCAATAATAAAATGGTTATTATTGTATTTCCTTGTTCATGATAATTGTCTATTGTTCATGCTATAATTGTGTTAACCGGAAACCATAATACATGTGTGAATACATAGACCACAACATGTCCCTAGTGAGCCTCTAGTTGACTAGCTCGTTGATCAATAGATGGTCACGGTTTCATGACCATGGACATTGGATGTCGTTGATAACGGGATCACATCATTAGGAGAATGATGTGATGGACAAGACCCAATCCTAAGCATAGCACAAGATCGTGTAGTTCGTTTGCTAAAGCTTTTCAATGTCAAGTATCGTTTCCTTAGACCATGAGATTGTGCAACTCCCGGGTACCGTAGGAATGCTTTGGGTGTGCCAAACGTCACAACGTAACTGGGTGGCTATAAAGGTGCACTACGGGTATCTCCGAAAGTATCTGTTGGGTTGGCACGAATCGAGACTGGGATTTGTCACTCCGTGTGACGGAGAGGTATCTCTGGGCCCACTCGGTAAGACATCATCATAATGAGCTCAATGTGACTAAGGAGTTAGCCACGGGATGATGTATTACGGAACGAGTAAAGAGACTTGCCGGTAACGAGATTGAACAAGGTATGGGGATACCGACGATCGAATCTCGGGCAAGTATCATACCGATAGACAAAGGGAATTGTATACGGGATTGATTGAATCCTTGACATCGTGGTTCATCCGATGAGATCATCGTGGAGTACGTGGGAGCCAACATGGGTATCCAGATCCCGCTGTTGGTTATTGACCGGAGAGGTGTCTCGGTCATGTCTACGTGTCTCCCGAACCCGTAGGGTCTACACACTTAAGGTTCGATGACGCTAGGGTTATAGGGAAATGGTATACGTGATTACCGAAGGTTGTTCGGAGTCCCGGATGAGATCCCGGATGTCACGAGGAGCTCCGGAATGGTCCGGAGGTAAAGATTGATATATAGGAAGTCCAGTTTTGGTCACCGGAAAGTTTTCGGGCTCATCGGTAGTGTACCGGTAGTGCCGGGAGGGTGCCGGAGGACCCCCGGGAGGGGTGTGACGACCAGAGGACTTCATGGGCTGTTAGATAAAGTGTGTCAGCCCTTATTGGGCTGGGAAATACTTTTGCTAAAGGCCCATGTGGCTGGAGATAAGGAGATAAGGCAAAAAGGATTTAAAAGGAGGAGATCCACCTCCCTTGTGGGAGGTGGACTCTCCCTTTAATTCGGCCGGCCATCTCCTCTTTGGAGTAGAGGCCAAGCCAGCCCTCCACGTCCCTCCTCCTATATATACTTGAGGTTTTGGATGTTTTGAGACAGGATTTGATCTCTCTCTCTCACGGCGAAGCCCTACCTCTCTTCTTCCTCCTCCGCAGCGCTTAGGCGAAGCCCTGTCGGAATACCTTGCTACTCCACCACCACCACGCCGTCGTGCTGCTGTTGGAGCCCTTCCCCAACCTCTCCTTCCTCCTTGCTGGATCAAGGTGTTGGAGACGTCACCGGGCTGCACGTGTGTTGAACGCGGAGGTGCCGTCCGTTCGGCACTTGATCGGATCTACCGCGATCTGAATCGCTGCGAGTACGACTCCATCAACCGCGTTCTTGTAACGCTTCCGCTTAGCGATCTTCAAAGGTATGAAGATGCAATCTCTCCCCTCTCGTTGCTGGTTTCTCCATAGATAGATCTTGGTGAACGTAGGAAAATTTTGATTTACTACTACGTCTCCCAACAGTGGCATCATGAGCTAGGTCTATGCGTAGAATCTATGCACGAGTAGAACACAAAGCAGTTGTGGGCGTCGAGTTTGTTAATTTGCTTGCCGCTACTAGTCTTATCTTGATTCGGCGGTATTGTGGGATGAAGCGGCCCGGACCAACTTTACACGTACGCTTACGTGAGACCGGTTCCACCGCCTGACATGCACTAGATGCATAAGGTGGCTAGCGGGTGTCTGTCTCTCCTACCTTAGTCGGATCGGATTCGATGAAAAGGGTCCTTATGAAGGGTAAATAGCAATTGGCAAATCACGTTGTGGTGTTGACGTAGGTAAGAAACGTTCTTGCTAGTAACCTATAGCAGCCACGTAAAAACTTGCAACTACAAATTAGAGGACGTCTAACTTGTTTTTGCAGCATGTGCCTTGTGATGTGATATGGCCAAAGGATGTGATGTGATGCATTGTGATGTATGAATTGATCATGTTCTTGCAATAGGATTCACGACTTGCATGTCGATGATTATGACAACCGGCAGGAGCCATAGGAGTTGTCTTATTTATTGTATGACCTGCGTGTCAATCATAAACGCCATGTAATTACTTTACTTTATTGCTAAGCGTTAGCCATAGTAGTAGAAGTAATAGTTGGCGAGACAACTTCATGAAGACACAATGATGGAGATCATGATGATGGAGATCATGGTGTCGTGCCGGTGACAGTGATGATCATGGTGCCCCGAAGATGGAGATCATAGGAGCAAAATGATATTGGCCATATCATGTCACTATATTGATTGCATGTGATGTTTATCATGTTTACATCTTATTTGCATAGAACGACGGTAGTAAATAAGATGATCTCTCAATAAAATTTCAAGAAAGGTGTTCACCCTAACTGTGCACCGTTGCTAAGGATCGTCGTTCCGAAGCACCACGTGATGATCGGGTGTGATAGGTTCTAACGTTCGCATACAACGGGTGTAAGCCAGATTTACACATGCGAAACACTTAGGTTGACTTGACGAGCCTAGCATGTACAGACATGGCCTCGGAACACGGAAGACCGAAAGGTCGAACATGAGTCGTATAGAAGATACGATCAACATAGAGATGTTCACCATGGATGACTAGTCCGTCTCACGTGATGATCGGACACGGGCTAGTTGACATGGATCATGTATCACTTGGAAGACTAGAGAGATGTCTATCTAAGTGGGAGTTCATTAATAATTTGATTAAATGAACTTAATTATCATGAACTTAGTCTAAAAATGTCCTTGCAAATTATGTCGTAGATAGCTCGCGCTGTAGCTCCCCAGTTTTATTGATACAATCCTAGAGAAAAGTAAGTTGAAAGTTGATGGTAGCAATAATGCGGACTGGGTCCGTGATCTGAGGATTGTCCTCATTGCTGCACAGAAAGCTTATGTTTTTGATGTACCGCTAACTGCATCACTCCCTCAAGCGTTGTCTGTAGATGTTGTGAACATATGACAGACACTTTTTGATGACTACGTGATAGTTCAGTGCGTCATGCATTACGGCTTAGAATTGAGGCTTCAAAATGTTTTGAACGTCACAGAACATATGAGATGTTCTAGGAGCTGAGATTGTGATCTCAAGCTCGTGCCTATGTTGAGAGGTATGAGACCTCCAACAAGATTCTTTGCCTGCAAGATAAAGGAGAATAGCTTAATCGGTGAGCGTGTTCTCAGATTGTCTGGGTGCTACAATCACTTGAATCAAGTGGGAGTTAATCTTCCAGATGAGATAGTGATTAATGCAGTTCTCCAAGTCACTGCCACCAAGCTACTAGAGCTTCGTGATGAACTATAACATGCCAGGGATGGATAAGATGATCCCTGAGTTGTTCGTGATGTTTGACACCACGAAGGTAGAAATCAATAAGGAGCATCAAGTGTTGATGGTTAAGTGAAAACCACTAGTTTCAAAAGGGGCAAGGGCAAGAAGGGAAAAACTTCAGGAATGGCAAGCCAGTTGTTGCTCTAGTGAAGAAACCCAAGGTTGAGCCCGAACCCGAGACTAAGTGCTTCTGTTATGAGGAGAATGTTCGCTGAAGCGGAAAAACCCTAGATGATTGGTAGATAAGAAGGCTGGTAATGTCAATGGAAGTATATTTGATATACGTGTTAGTGATGTGTACCTTGCTGGTACTCCTAGTAGCACCTGGGTATTAGATACCGGTTCGGTTGCTAAGTGTTAGCAACTCGAAATAAAAGCTACGGAGTAAATGGAGACTAGCTAGGTGAAAGGTGACGATGTGTGTTGGAAGTATTTCCAAGATTGATGTGATCACCATCGCACGCTCTCTCTACCTTCAGGATTTGTGATAAACCTAAATAAATGTTATTTGGTGTTTGCGTTGAGCATAAACGTGATTAGATCATGATTAGTGCGATACGGTTATTCATATAAGTTAGAGAATAATGGTTATTCTGTTTACATGGATAATGCCTTCAATGGTCATGCACCCACTCGAAATGGTTTATCGAATCATGATCGTAGTAGTACACATATTCATAACATTGGTACCAAAAGATACAAAGTTAATAATGATAGTACCACATGCTTGTGGCACTGCCACGTAATGTCATATTGGTATAAATCGCATGAAGAAACTCCATGATGATGGATGTTTTTTGACTCACTCGATTTCGAATCGGTTGAGACATGCGAGCCATGCCTCTTGGGCAAGATGACTGAGACCCCGTCATCCAATATGATGGAGCGGGCAAGTGGCTTATTGGAATTAATACATGTTGATGTATGTGGTCCAATGAGTGTTGAAACACACAGTGGATATCGTTGTTTTTCTTTACCTTCACTGATGATTTGAGTAAATATGGGGATATTTACTTAATGAAACACGAATCTGAAATGTTTGAAAGGTTCAAGGAGTTTCAGAGTGAAGTTAAAGATCATCGTGACAAGAAGATAAATGTCTATGATATGATCATGGAGGTGAATATCTAAGTTACGAGTTTGGTATGCAATTTTAGACAATGTGGAAATTGTTTCACAGCTCACGCCTCCTGGAACACCATAGTGTGATGGTGTGTTCGAACGTCGTAGTCGTGCTCTATTGGATATAGTGAGTACTATGATGTCTCTTATCGTTTTACCACTATCGTTATGGGGTTATGCATTAAAGACAAATCCATTCACTTTAACAGGGCACCATCTAAGTCTGTTGAGATGACACCGTGAGAATTATGGTTTGACGGAAGCCTAAGCTGTCATTTCTTAATGTTTGGGGCTGCGATGCTTATGTGAAAATGGGTTTTTCACCTAGCGAGCTCGAACTCAAAGCAGACAAATGCATCTTCATAGAATACCCTAATGAGACATTGGGTATACCTTCTATCTCAGATCCAAGCGCAAAATGTGTTTGTTGCTAAGAACGGGTCCTTTTTGAGAAAGAGTTTCTCTCGAAAGAATTGAGTGGGAGGAAGATAGAACTTGATAAGGTTGTTGAACCTTTGTTTCAACCAGAGAATAGCGCAACACAGAAAGATGTTTCTGTAGAGCCTACTTAGTTGAAAAGGAAGTTAATGATGATGATCATGAAGCTTCGGATCAAGTCACTATCGAACCTCGTAGGTCGACAAGGACGCGTACTGCTCCTGAGTAGTACGACAACCCTGTCTTGGAAATCATGTTGTTGGACAACGATGAACCTACGAACTATGGAGAAGCGATGGTGGGCCCGGATTCCAACAAATGGCTAGGAGCCATGAAATCCGAGAAAGGATCCATGTATGAAAACCAAGTATGGACTTTGGTAGACTTGCCTGTTGAATGGCGGGTCATTGAGTACAAATGGACCTTTGAGATAAACATAGACGCTAATGGTGAAATGTCACCGTTTATAAAGCTCGACTTGTCGCAAAGAAGTTTCCGCCAAGTTCAAGGAGTTGACTGCAATGAGATTGTCTCATCTGTAGCGATGCTAAAAGTCTATTAAAATTTTGTTAGCAGTTGCTGCATTTTTCGATTATGAAATCTGGCAGATGGATGACAAAACAAGGTTTCCGTAATGGTTTCTGTGAGGAAGAGTTGTATGTGATACAACCAGAAGGTTTTGTCAATCCTAAGGATGCTAATAATATGCAAACTCCAGCGATCCTTCTATGGACTGGAGCAAGCATCTCGGAGTTGGAATATATGCTTTGATGAGGTGATCAAAGTGTTTAAGTTTATACAAAGTTTATGAGAAACTTGTATTTGCAAGAAAGTGAGTGGGAGCACTATGGAATTTCTTATAAGAATATGTAGTTGACATATTATTGATCGGAAATGATGTAGAATTTCTGGAAGAGCATGAAGGGTTGTTTGAAAAGTTTTGTTTTTCAAAGGAAGACCCAGATAAAGCTACTATTTTATTGAGCATCAAGATCTATAGGGATAGATCTATTCGCTTGATAAGTTTTTTCGACGAAGACATACCTTGACAAGTTTTTGAAGGAGTTCAAAATAGATGGGTCAAAGAAGGAGTTCTTGACTGTATTGTAAGGTGTGAAATTGAGTAAGACTCAATACCCGACCACGGCAGAAGATAAAGAAGAGATGAGTGTCATCTCCTATGCTTTAGCCATAGGCTCTATATAGTATGCCATGCTGTGTACCGCACCTGTGTGTGCCTTGCCATGAGTCTGTCAAGGGGTACAAGAGTAATCCAAGAGTGGATCACTAGACAGCGGTCAAAGTTAGCCTTAGTAACTTGAGAACTAAGGAAATATTTCTCGATTATGGAGGTGATAAAGAGTTCATCGTAAAGTGTTACGATGATGCAAGCTTTAAAACCAATCCGGATGACTCTTAGTAGAAATCCAGCTACGTATAGTGGAGCAGCCATTTGGAATAGCTCCAAGTGGAGCGTGGGAGCAGTATCTACAAATATGACATGGAAAGTTTGTAAGGTACACACGGATCTGAATGTCGCAGACCCGTTGACTAAAACCTCTTTCACGAGCAGGACATGAACAAACCCCAGAACTTATTGGGTGTTAATCACATGATGATATGATCACATGGTGATGTAAGTGTTAATCACATGGTGATGTGAACTAGATTATTGACTCTAGTGCAAGTGGGAGACTGTTGGAAATATGCCCTAGAGGCAATAATAAAATGGTTATTATTGTATTTCCTTGTTCATGATAATTGTCTATTGTTCATGCTATAATTGTGTTAACCGGAAACCATAATACATGTGTGAATACATAGACCACAACATGTCCCTAGTGAGCCTCTAGTTGACTAGCTCGTTGATCAATAGATGGTCACGGTTTCATGACCATGGACATTGGATGTCGTTGATAACGGGATCACATCATTAGGAGAATGATGTGATGGACAAGACCCAATCCTAAGCATAGCACAAGATCGTGTAGTTCGTTTGCTAAAGCTTTTCAATGTCAAGTATCGTTTCCTTAGACCATGAGATTGTGCAACTCCCGGGTACCGTAGGAATGCTTTGGGTGTGCCAAACGTCACAACGTAACTGGGTGGCTATAAAGGTGCACTACGGGTATCTCCGAAAGTATCTGTTGGGTTGGCACGAATCGAGACTGGGATTTGTCACTCCGTGTGACGGAGAGGTATCTCTGGGCCCACTCGGTAAGACATCATCATAATGAGCTCAATGTGACTAAGGAGTTAGCCACGGGATGATGTATTACGGAACGAGTAAAGAGACTTGCCGGTAACGAGATTGAACAAGGTATGGGGATACCGACGATCGAATCTCGGGCAAGTATCATACCGATAGACAAAGGGAATTGTATACGGGATTGATTGAATCCTTGACATCGTGGTTCATCCGATGAGATCATCGTGGAGTACGTGGGAGCCAACATGGGTATCCAGATCCCGCTGTTGGTTATTGACCGGAGAGGTGTCTCGGTCATGTCTACGTGTCTCCCGAACCCGTAGGGTCTACACACTTAAGGTTCGATGACGCTAGGGTTATAGGGAAATGGTATACGTGATTACCGAAGGTTGTTCGGAGTCCCGGATGAGATCCCGGATGTCACGAGGAGCTCCGGAATGGTCCGGAGGTAAAGATTGATATATAGGAAGTCCAGTTTTGGTCACCGGAAAGTTTTCGGGCTCATCGGTAGTGTACCGGTAGTGCCGGGAGGGTGCCGGAGGACCCCCGGGAGGGGTGTGACGACCAGAGGACTTCATGGGCTGTTATATAAAGTGTGTCAGCCCTTATTGGGCTGGGAAATACTTTTGCTAAAGGCCCATGTGGCTGGAGATAAGGAGATAAGGCAAAAAGGATTTAAAAGGAGGAGATCCACCTCCCTTGTGGGAGGTGGACTCTCCCTTTAATTCGGCCGGCCATCTCCTCTTTGGAGTAGAGGCCAAGACAGCCCTCCACGTCCCTCCTCCTATATATACTTGAGGTTTTGGATGTTTTGAGACAGGATTTGATCTCTCTCTCTCACGGCGAAGCCCTACCTCTCTTCTTCCTCCTCCGCAGCGCTTAGGCGAAGCCCTGTCGGAATACCTTGCTACTCCACCACCACCACGCCGTCGTGCTGCTGTTGGAGCCCTTCCCCAACCTCTCCTTCCTCCTTGCTGGATCAAGGTGTTGGAGACGTCACCGGGCTGCACGTGTGTTGAACGCGGAGGTGCCGTCCGTTCGGCACTTGATCGGATCTACCGCGATCTGAATCGCTGCGAGTACGACTCCATCAACCGCGTTCTTGTAACGCTTCCGCTTAGCGATCTTCAAAGGTATGAAGATGCAATCTCTCCCCTCTCGTTGCTGGTTTCTCCATAGATAGATCTTGGTGAACGTAGGAAAATTTTGATTTACTACTACGTCTCCCAACAGGATGTAGAGGTAGCGTGCCGACGGTGATCACATCGACCTTGGAACCATTTCCGACGCGCATCGTCACCTCGTCCTTTGCCAGTCTATGCTTATTCCGCAGCTCCTGCTTGGAGTTACAAATGTGAGCAACTGCACCGATATGAAATACCCAGGAGGTACTACGAGTGCTGGTTAGGTACACATCAATAACAAGTATGTCACATATACCTTTAATGTTGTCGGCCTTCTTATCCGCTAAGTACTTGGGGCAGTTCCGCTTCCAGTGACCGATACCCTTGCAATAAAAGCACTCAGTCTCAGGCTTGGGTCCATGCTTGTTCTTCTTCCCGGCAACTTGCTTACCGGGCGTGGCAATAGCTTTGTCGTCCTTCTTGAAGTTCTTCTTACCCTTGCCTTTCTTGAAACTAGTGGTCTTATTGACCATCAACACTTGATGCTCCTTTTTGATCTCGACCTCCCCTAATTTTAGCATCGAGTATAACTCAGGAATGGACTTCTCCATACCCTGCATGTTGTAGTTCATCACAAAGCTCTTGTAGCTAGGTGGAAGCGACTGGAGGATTCTGTCAATGACCGAGTCATCCGGGAGATTAACTCCTAGCTGAGTCAAGCGGTTGTGTAGCCCAGACATCTTGAGGGTGTGCTCACTGACAGAACTATTCTCCTCCATCTTATAGCTGAAGAAGTTGTCGGAGACGTCATATCTCTCGACCCGGGCATGAGCTTGGAAAACCAGTTTTAGCTCTTGGAATATCTCATATGCTCCGTGTTGCTCCAAACGCTTTTGGAGCCCCGGTTCTAAACTGTAAAGCATGCCGCACTGAACAAGGGAGTAATCATCGCAACGTGACTGCCAAGCGTTCATAACGTCTTGATCTGCTAGGAAAATGGGTGCGTCACCTAGCGGTGCATCAAGGACATACAATCTTTTGGAAGCTATGAGGATAATCCTCAAGCCACGGACCCAGTCCGCATAGTTGCTTCCATCATCTTTCATCTTGGTTTTCTCTAGGAATGCGTTGAAGTTGAGGGTGACATTAGCGTTGGCCATTGGATCTACAATATAGATTGTAAAGACAATTTTTAGACTAGTTCATGATAATTAAGTTCACATAATCAAATTATTTAATGAACTCCCACTTAGATAGACATCTCTCTAGTCATCCAAGTGACACATGATCCACGTCGACTAGCCCGTGTCTGATCATCACGTGAGACGGACTAGTCATCCATGGTGAACATCTCCATGTTGATCGTATCTTCTTTACGACTCATGTTCGATCTTTTGGTCTTCCGTGTTCCGAGGCCATGTCTGTACATGCTAGGCTCGTCAAGTCAACCTAAGTGTATCGCGTGTGCTAATCTGGCTTACACCCGTTGTATGCGAACGTTAGAACCTATCACACCCGATCATCACGTGGTGCTCCGGAACAACGATCCTTAGCAACGGTGCACAATTAGGGTGAACACATTTTCTTGAAATTTTAGTGAGAGATCATCTTATTTAGCTACCGTCGTTCTAAGCAAATAAGATGTAAACATGATAAACATCATGCGCAATCAATATAGTGACATGATATGGCCAATATCATCTTGCTCCTTTGATCTCCATCTTCGGGGCACCATGATCATCATTGTCACCGGCACGATACCATGATCTCCATCATCACGATCTTCATCATCGTGTCTTCATGAAGTTGTCTGGCCAACTATTACTTCTACTACTATGGCTAACGATGAGCAATAAAGTAAGGTAATTACATGGCTTTTATGATTGTCACACAGGTCATACAATAAATTAAGACAACTCTTATGGCTCTTGCCGGTTGTCATACTCATCGAAATGCAAGTCGTGAATCCTATTACAAGAACATGATCAATTTCATACATCACAATGCATCACATCACATCCTTTGGCCATATCACATCACAAGGCATATGCTGCAAAAACAAGTTAGACGTCCTCTAATTTGTAGTTGCAAGTTTTACGTGGCTGCTATAGGTTTCTAGCAAGAACTTTTCTTACCTACTCCAAAACCACAACGTGATGTGCCAATTGCTATTTACCCTTCATAAGGACCCTTTTCATCGAATCCAATCCGACTAAGGTGGGAGAGATAGACACCCGCTAGCCACCTTATGCAACAAGTGCATGTCAGGCGGTGGAACCGGTCTCACGTAAGCGTACGTGTAAAGTTGGTCCGGGCCGCTTCATCCCACAATACCGCCGAATCAAGATAAGACTAGTAGTGGTAAGAAAATTAACAAGATCGATGCCCACAACAACTTTGTGTTCTATTCGTGCATAGATTCTATGCATAGACCTAGCTCATGATGCCACTGTTGGGAGACGTAGTAGTAAATCAAAAAAATTCCTACGTGTTCACCAAGATCTATCTATGGAGAAACCAGCAACGAGTGGGAAAGAGATTGCATCTTCATACCTTTGAAGATCTCTAAGAGGAAGCGTTACAAGAACGTGGTTGGTGGAGTCATACTCGTAGCGATTCAGATCGCGGTGGATTCTGATCTTAGCGTCGAACAATGGCGCCTTCGCGTTGAACACACGTGCAGCCCGGTGACGTCTCCTACACCTTGATCTAGCAAGGAGGAAGGAGAGATTGAGGGAGAGCTCCAGCAACACGACGGCGTGGTGATGGTGGAGCTGCGTGGTCTCCGTCAAGGCTTCGCCAAGCACCACGGAGAACGAGGAAGAGGAAGGGTAGGGCTACGCCGGGAGAGAGAACTCGTGTGTCAAATCAGCCCCAATACCTCGGGTATATATAGGAGGAGGGAGAGGGAGGGACCCCTTGGCCCCTCCTCCAAGGAGGAGAGGTTCGGCCGAGATAAGGGAGGAGTCCACCTCCCACAAGGGAGGTGGATCTCTTCCTTTTGAATCTCCTTTTGCCTTATCTCTTTATCACTAGCCGCATGTGTGACAGCCCGGGACCAATGCTCCAGAAGATTCCCCTTTTATTTCCATTCTCAGCTGTGCTTCGTTTGGTTGTTGCATTCATCATCGCATCATTTGCATCATCTGCATTGTATCGTCACTCGTTTTCAAACTTGCATTCGTTCATAGTCGCTGGTTCTCTCCGTTCTTGCCGCTGCCCGTTTCGAGACCAACGACACACGCACGCGCCCGCGACATCGTTTAATAAAACCGTTTTTAAGTGCGCGCAAAAATATTCTTGGATTTGGTCGAAACTTGGCGTGCGGTCTTATTATATTGTAGGTAGACCGCCTATCGAATTTTGTCGCGTTCCGAGTTCGTTTGATACCCCGTCGGTCAACCGTAGCAGTGTTGTCATCGGTATTTCGTCGGACGATTGTCGGTATTTTAAAAC
Source organism: Hordeum marinum (assembly GCA_022496015.1). Classification (NCBI taxonomy): domain Eukaryota; kingdom Viridiplantae; phylum Streptophyta; class Magnoliopsida; order Poales; family Poaceae; genus Hordeum; species Hordeum marinum. Next base: position 390,831,303 of record CM039675.1, on the reverse strand, counting down.
CTTGATGTCTCAGGTCGCAAACTTATCTCTCTTCCCCTCCTAGCCCCATCTGCACAGCCACCGTAGCCCCTCTCCGCTTCCAGACCATTGAATCGTCATCCGGCGGTCCGAAAATGGACAGGAACTGCTAACCCTAGCCTCGAAACCTATAAATAGCCCCTCCCCTTCCTAATTGGGCAGCCAACCCTAGCTCCACCTCGAATCCCATGCCAGCCAGCCTTCTCCCTCCTCCAGCCGCCGGCCCGCCGAAGCCCATCTGGGCCCACCCAGGCCCAAATCAGCCCGAGCTCCCGCAACTCCTCCCATGGCTGCCTTGCTCCTCCCGAGCGCTCCCGTGGCTCCCGTCGTCGCCGGCCACCAGAGAGCCCTCGCAGCCGCCGTGATCAGCCACCTCTGGCCGAAGCCTCGCAGTCGCCGCCATCCCTCGCTGGACCTCTCCCTCTCCTTCCATCTTCTTCCTCCCTTCCCTCTAAGCTCTCTCTCTTCCCCTCCCGCAGGTGCTCTGCCTTTGCCGCAGCTCCGCCGCAGCTCGCCGCCGTCGCCGGGAACGGCCCAGCCCTCGCCGGATTTGGCCTCCTCTGGTCTCCCCGCACCGGATCCGCCCTCGCCGCCACCAGTGAGCCCCGCCGTCGCCCTGCGCCGCCGTGGCCTCCCGCTCGGGAGAGAGCGAGCGGGACGAGTCCCAGCCGCGCCATTGACCCCGCGCTCGCCCGCGTGGGCCGGCCTCGCCCCGCGGCCCAGCATCGCCAGCCCACCTGCCAGCCGGCCCATGAGGCCAGGGTGAGCCCAGCCAGCCCTGCTTTTATTTTTTTCTTTTTATTTTTTTAGGCATTGCATGTTTTAAAATCTTTATAAATTCAACCGTTAATCGTATTAAAATGCTTTATATATGTAATATGCTTAGAAAAATAGGTAGATTAATAATATGCCATTTGCATCCCTGCTTAAAAATATCTAACATGCCATTTGTGTTGTTTTTGCATATTCGCATATATATTGCATTGTCATTAATTAACCGTGCCTCGAAATTAATATAATAAAGTATTAAAAAATTTCATCTCATTGGCATCGCATTTTCATGCATGATAAAAATGTTGGCATGATGTTTGCATTTAATCTGCATTAATGAATTGCTATAAGGTGATTAGGCCTAACACTCGCATATTTAATTGTGATTAATTTTCCACATGAACCTATGCATATTATATATGTTCTCGGGGTAGAAAAATCCGTAGAAATTATCTATGCATTTAGTTTTGTCTTTTGAGCATTTTGTGTGCATGTCATTTATGCCGTGATGCCCTTTTGTTAATTTTGTGGGATTTAATCCGTGCATGATATGAATTAAGTTTGAACATGAAAAATGCCCTTTGATATGTGTCCTAGCCCCTGGACATTTTGCTTGTCATAGAAATGCATGTTTAGGTATTATTTCGTTGTTGTCAACTTGCTATAAAAATTCTGCTGTTTTGAGATGCTAAAATATTTCTAAGTCTGGAATCTTTTATATTTTGTTGCTGTCTTGCCATGCGATTTGCCAGTGATCTAGAACTCTTTTCTGGTAGGTGTAATGGAGTAATTTGTTGTTGACATTGTTCTTTAGTATGCTGTTAAGTTTCATGCCATAATATGATTTGTAACATATAGTTTTACTACTGTCAATATGCCTTCGTGATAAAAACTGCACCGTCAAAAACTGCTATTTTCACTAAGTCTGGAACTGTTTTCAAGTAGCCATCTTGTGAGCTTCCTACCATGTGATCCATGCATGTTTTGATTATGATATGTGAAGATGAAATGAAGTGTGTGTTATATACTACTGCACCATTCTTAGTTTGTGCATTTTTGAGTAGTGTAACTTGTTGTTTTCATGTGTGTAAAATGCTAAGTTGCTGTTTTTGGCAGATTTCAACAAAAACTTGTTTTGTTGATTGTGGTTGAACCGTAGCTCCGTTTCGGACATTCCATATATGAAACTTGCTTATAATCTCATATAGTTTCATAATAACTTTCTGCATTCATGATTTGAAATGGTTGTGATTGTGTTTTCCATGCATTTGCATTCATGACATGTGCATCTTGTGTTGCTCATATCTTTTAGACCATAGCTCCGTTTGAGATGTTATATATATGTAAATCGACTAGAATGACGTGTAGAATTGCATGGTATGATTTATTCTGTTGTTTAACCAATATAAAATATGATTAGTTCAGATCTGGACCAATTTCAAAATTAACATATGAGGTTGTTTCGGAAATGCTATAAGTTGTTTCCGACCTCATTTAAGATGCCTGGATAGATAGTTTACTTATGCTTCACCTCTTGCCATGTTTAAAAACATTTAATATTGTCGTGTACCTAACAAGAGTGAACTAAATAATTCGAACGTGGAGTTTTGTCAATATGCAACTCGTTGCATATTGAGCTTCACTTAATGTGTAGTATTGATTGTCATGAATTGTCATGCATTGCATATTAAACCGGACATGCATCATATTTGGTTGTGCATCGTGTCATGCATATGTTGTGGTGTATCTTGTGTTGATTGTTTGTTTCGGATTGCTTCTTCTCGATAGAGTTCCGAAAGCGTTCGGAGTGTGAGGATTTGTTCGACTATGTTGGCTCGTCTTCTTCATGGACTCGTTTTTCTTTCGAGCGGGATCTCAGGCAAGATGACTCATTTCCTTGGATACCATTACTATCACTGCCATGCTAGTTGTCTCGTCTTTATATCTCTATGTCGTGCTACCTACCACTGTTTGATAAGCCTCCCAACATTGCCATGAAAAGCCTCTAACCCTCCACCGTTCCAGCAAACCGTTGTTTGGCTATGTTACCGCTTGCTCAACCCTTCTTATAGCGTTGCTAGCTGCAGGTGCAATTGCTTCCATGTGTCAACATGGACCTTCTTTTGTTATATCACAATATTGCTGCTATTTAATTTAATGCACATATATACTTGGTAAAGGTGGAAGGCTTGGCCTTAAGCTCGGTGTTTTGTTCCACTCTTGCCGCCCCTAGTTACTTGTGAACCGGTGTTATGTTCCATAAATGAGCGCTCCTAACATGCTCGGGGTTGTTATGGGGACCCCCTTGATTTTCGGGTTAGAATAAAGCTTGTCTGGCAAGGCCCAACATTGGTACTACATTTGCCTAATAACTAATGAACTTGCATAGGGGCTTTCGGGACCCCGTGGATAATTTAATCAACCCCTGGCCCAGTGCTCCGCATGAGTGTTGGTCCAACCCAGAGCAGCTTATTAACGCTACCCGGGGCAACTCGGTGTTTGACATGGTAACCATCGCTCATCCGGTTGTGCCCTGAGAACGAGATACGTGGCTCCTATCGGGATTGTCGGCACGTCGGGCGGCCTTGCTGGATTTGTTTTACCTTTCTCGAACGTCTTGAGTGAGGAATTTTGATTATTCTTCGGGCTATCTCGAGGTGTTGGATTTCCTTTGGAATTGCCTAGGAAGATCACGAGATCCGTGGTTGAGGTTATTCCCGCTGCGTGTGGTTAATTTATGATGGATGAGTTGGAGCACCCCTGCAGGGTTAAATCTTTTCGAGAAGCCGTGCCCGCGGTTATGTGGCAAACCTGGATAATTTGCTTAACACCCGGTCATAGCAAACTTGAAGTAAACTCAAATAAAATACACCAACGGTGTACGTAACCATGACTGTCTCTTCTCGTGAGTCCTTATCTGAAAGAAAACACGGTGGGGTTATGTTTGACGTAAGTAGGTGTTCAGGATCAGTTAGTGATCATTACTAGTTCACGACCGTTATGCGTAGAACACCATGCTTACTTTCTGTACTCGTAAGTTAGCCACTCAAATAAATGCTTAGTTGCTTGCTGCAGCCTCACCACTTAACCATACCTCACCTATTAAGCTTTAATAGTCTTGATCCCCTTGGAAATGAGATTGCCGAGTCCCTATGGCTCATAGATTACTACAACAACAGTTGTAGGTACAGGTAATGCAATGATTTGACGTGAGCGCGTTGCTTGATTTGATTTGGAGTTCTTCTTCTTCTTCTTCATCAATCTTGGATGGGTTCCAGGCGGCAGCCTGGGATAGCAAGGGGGGATGTCATTTTATCGTTTGATTTCGTCCGTAGTCGGACCCTGCTCTTCTGTGTGATGATTGAGTATGTTGATGAATTGATGTGACTCTGATGTAGCTTGTGGTGAGTGTAAGCCAATTCCATATACTCATCTCCTCTAAACATGTACTTGTAATGATATCCATTCTTGCGAACGCATCAAGATGCGCTTCTATCCCCGTTGAGGCCCTCGTGCCAAAATAAGGATAGGACCGCATCTTGGGCGTGACAGCATGGGCCTTTAGGGAAGGAATTGGAAAGACCTATAAGGGCTGGTCCACCTCCTCTAACAGCCCATGAAGTCCTTTGGTCGTCACACCCCTCCCGGAGGTCCTCCGGCACCCTCACGACACTCCCAGTACACTACCGATGAGCCCAAAAACTTTTCGGTGACCAAAACTAGACTTCCTATATATCAATCTCTACCTCCGGACCATTCCGGAGCTCCTTGTGACGTCCGAGATCTCATCCGGGACTCCGAACAACCTTCGGTAACCATGTACAACATTTCCCTATAACCCTAGCGTCATCGAACCTTAAGTGTGTAGACCCTATGGGTTCAGGAGGCACGTAGACATGACCGAGACACCTCTCCGGTCAATAACCAACAGCGGGATCTGGATAACCATGTTGGCTTCCACATGCTCCGTGATGATCTCATCAGATGAACCATGATGTCGAGGATTCAATCAATCCCGTATACAATTCCCTTTGTCTACCGGTATGACACTTGCCTGACATTCGATCGTCGGTATCCCTATAGCTTGTTCAATCTCATTACCGGCAAGTCTCTTTACTCGTTCCATAACACATCATCCCATGGCTAACTCCTTAGTCACATTGAGCTCATTATGATGATGGCTTACCGAGTGGGCCCAGAGATACCTCTCCGTCACACGGAGTGACAAATCCCAGTCTCGATTCGTGCCAACCCAACAAGCACTTTCGGAGATACACGTAGTGCACCTTTATAGCCACCCAGTTACGTTGTGACATTTGGCACACCCAAAGTATTCCTATGGTGTCTGGGAGTTGCACAATCTCATGGTCTAAGGAAATGATACTTGACATTGGAAAAGCTTTAGAAGACGAACTACACGATCTTGTGCTATGCTTAGGATTAGGTCTTGTACATCACATCATTCTCCTAATGATGTGATCCTGTTATCAATGACATTCAATGTCCATGGTCATGAAACCGTGACCATATATTGATCAATGAGCTAGCCAACTAGAGGCTCACTAGGGACATGTTGTGGTCTATGTGTTCATACATGTATTACGGTTTCCGGTTAACAAAATTATACCAAGAACAATAGAAAATTACCATGAACAAGGAAATACAATAATAACCATTTTATTATTGCCTCTAGGGCATATTTCCAACAGTTTCTTCACGGGAGGGGCAACTGCTTTGCCACTCTTCTTGGAGTTACCCTTCTTGCCCTTGCCATTCTTCTTTAAACTAGTGGTTTTATTCACCGTCAACACTTGATGCTCCTTCTAGATTTCAGACTCAGCAACTTTCAACATCGCAAATAGCTCGGCGACTAACTTGTTCATCCCTTGCATGTTATAGTTCATCACGAAGCTCTTGTAGCTTGGTGGTTATGATTGAAGAACTCTATCAGTGATCGCCTCCGGTGGAAGGGGCATCCCTAACTCAGCCAGACGGTTCGAATACCCAAACATTCTGAGTATATGTTCACTAATAGACCCATTCTCCTCCATCTTGCAATCATATAACTTATCAAAGGTTTCATACCTCTCGATCGGGGCATTCTTCTCAAAGATAAACTTCAACTCCCGGAACATCTCATATGCTCTATGACATTCAAAACGTCTTTGGAGTCCCGGTTCTAAGCCATACAACATTACAAATTGAACTATTGAGTAATCTCCATAATGTGCCTCCCATGCGTTCACAACGTCCTCAGACGACACTGGAGCGGGTGCTTCACCGAGCGGTGCATCAAGGACATAAGCCTTTTGGGAAGCCATGAGGATAATCCTCAGATTATGGGCCCAGTTTACAAAGTTACTTCCATCATCTTTCAACTTGGCTTTCTCTAGGAACACATTGAAATTCAGGGGAACTACTGCGTGAGCCATTGATCTACAACATAAATTTGCAAAAGTTACTAAGACTATTGTTCAAGATAACGAGTTTAGTTAATCATATTACTTAAAAAACTCCCACTCAAATTGACATCTGCTATTTCTTGACCTTGCGTTGGTTTTCCATTGAAGAGGAAAGGGTGATGCAACAAAGTAGATACGTATTTCCCTCAGTTGTTGAGAACCAAGGTATCAATCCAGTAGGAGGAACAAGAAACTCACCAATAGATGCACCTACACAAACAACCAAACACTTGCACCCAACGCTATAAAGGGGTTATCAATCCCTTCACGATTACTTGCAAGGATTAGATCTGATAGAGACAGATGGGAAATATTGCGAGAAGTAAAATGTAAATAAATTACAACAAGGTATTTTTGGTATTTTTGGTATATACATGTGAAAATATAATATGGAAAATAGACCCGGGGGCCATAGGTTTCACTAGAGGCTTCTCTCTTGAAGGAAAATAACACGATGGGTGAACAAATTACTGTCGAGCAATTGATAGAAAAGTGCATAGTTATGACGATATCCAAGGCAATGATTATGCATATAGGCATCACATCCGTGTCAAGTAGACCGAAACGATTCTGCATCTACTATTATTACTCCACGCATCGACCGACTCCTGCCTGCATCTAGAGCATTAAGTTCATGAAGAACAGAGTAATGCATTAAGTAAGATGACATGATGTAGAGGGATAAACTCAAGCAATATGATGAAAACCCCATCTTTTTACCCTTGATGACAACAATACAATACGTGCCTCGCTACCCCTACTTTGTCACTAGGTGAGGACACCGCAAGATTGAACCCAAAACTAAGCACTTCTCCCATTGCAAGAATTACCAATCTAGTTGGCCAAACCAAACCAATAACTCGAAGAGACTTGCAAAGATATGAACTCATGCATATAAGAATTCAAAGAAGAACCAAATAATATTCATAGATAAGCTGATCATAAACCCACAATTCATCGGATCTCGACAAACACACCACAAAAGAGTATTACATCGGATAGATCCCCATGAAGATCATGGAGAACATAGTATTGAAGCACAAAGAGAGAGAAGAAGCCATCTAGCTACTAGATATGGACCCATAGGTCTGTTGTGGACTACTCACGCATCATCGGAGGGGTAATGGAGTTGATGTAGATGCCCTTCGTGATCGAATCTCCCTCCAACAGATTATCGGAAAAGGCTCCAAGATTGGATCTCTCGGGAACAGAGGCTTCCGACGGCGGAAAAATATTATCGTGGCTCTTTTTTATATTGGGGGAATACTTGGGAATTTATAGGCCGAAGAATAGGGTTAGGAGACCTACTGGGGGGCCACAAGCCTGGCAGGCGCGGCCACAGGTGGTGACTGCTCCCCTGGCTTGTGACCTCCTGGCAGGTCTCTTGCCTTCCCCTCCAAGTCTGGTAGATGCCTTCTGGTCCAAGAAAAATCACCGCGAAGCTTTTTATTCTATTTGGGCTCCGTTTAATATTCCTTATCTGCAATACTCAAAAACAAGGAAAAAACAGAAACTGGCACTAGCCTCTAGATTAATAGGTTAGTCCAAAATAATATAAAATAGCATATTAATGCATATAAACATCCAAAACAGATAATATAATAGCATGGAACAATTAAAAATTATAGATATGTTGGAGACGTATCAACATCCTCAAGCTTAATTCCTGCTCGTCCTCGAGTTGGTCCGTGATAAAAAGATTTTTTTTTTGATGTGAAATGCTACCTAACATATTTATCCATGTAATATTATTTATTATGGCATGAATATTCAGATCCATAGGACTCAAAACAAAAGCTTAATGTTGATGTAAAACAATAATATTTCAAGCATACTAACAAACAAATTGTGTCTCTTCAAAATATAATAGCAAAAGAAAGTTATCCCTACAAAATCAGATAGTATGGATATGCTCCATCTTCCCCACACAAAGTATTTATATCATCCACAAACCCGATGAAAAGTCAAGCAATTGTTTCACACCTTTTATGTTGTCAAACCTTTTCAACTCTCACGCAATACATGAGCGTGAGCCATGTATATAACACTATAGGTGTAATAGAATATGGTGGAGGTTGTGAAGAAAAAGGTGAAGATAGTCTCACACCAACTAGGCGTATCAACGGGCTATGGAGATGCCCATTAATATATATCAATGTGAGTGAGTAGGAATTGCCATGCAACGGGTGCACTAGAGCTATAAGTGTATGAAAGCTCAAAAAGAAACTAAGTGGATGTGCATCCAACTTGCTTGCTCATGTAGACCTAGGGCAATTTGAGGAAGCCCATCATTGGAATATACAAACCAAGTTATATAATGAAAAATTCCCACTAGTATATGAAAGTGACAAAATAGGAGACACTCTATCATAATGATCATGGTGCTACTTTGAAGCACAAGTATGGAAAAAGATAGTAGCATTGTCCCTTCTCTCTTTCTCTCATTTTTTATTTTTTGTGGGCATCTATGGCCTCTTTTGTTATTTGGGCTTCATTGACCTCTTTCATTATTTGTGAAGTCCGGAGTCTCATCCCAACTTGTGAGGGAATCATAGCTTCTATCATCCTTTTCTCTCACGTGACAATGCTCTAATAATGATGATTATCACACTTTTATTTACTTACAACTCAAGAATTACAACTCGATATCTAGAACAAAATATGACTCTATATGAATGCCTCTGGCGGTGTACCGGGATGTGCAATGATCTAGCATAGCAAATGACGTCAAAAAGGACAACCCATGAAAACATCATGCTAGCTATCTTACGATCATGCAAAGCAATATGAAAATGATGGTGCATGTCATAATAAACAGAATAGTGGAAGTTGCATGGAAATATATCTTAGAATGGCTATGGAAATGCCATAATAGGTAGGTATGGTGGCTGTTTTGGGGAAGGATATATGGTGGGTTTAATGCACCGACGAAAATTGCACGGTACTAGAGAGGATAGCAAAACTGGAAGGGTGAGAGTGCGTATAATCCATGGACTCACATTAGTCATAAAGAACTCATATACTTATTACAACAGTCTATTAGTCATAAAAGCAAAGTATTAGACGCATGCCCCTAGGGGAGAGGTTGGTAGGAGTAAACCATCGCGCACTCCCGACCCTCACACAAAGGTTGACAATCAATAAACAAATCATGCTCCGACTTCCTTACATAATGGTTCACCATACGTGCATGCTACGGGAATCACAAACCTTTACACAAGTATTTTTACCAATTCAAAATTACTTCCTAACATGACTCTTAATATTACCATTTTTATATCTCAACACTTTATGCAAGGAATCAAACTTCTCATAATACTCAATGCACTTTATATGGAAGTTTTTATTATATCCCTCTTGGATGCCTATATTAGGACTAAATTCATAACTTAAACCAATTACCATGTTGTTTAAAGACTCTCAAAATAATATAAGTGTGGTACGAGAGTTCAATTATTTCTATAAAATAAAACACCACCGTGTTCTAAAAAGATATAAGTGAAGCACTAGAGCAACATTGCCTAGCTCAAAAGATATAAGTGAAGCACAAAGAGTATTCTAATAAATTCACGATTCATGCATGTCTCTCTCAAAATATGTGTGAATCAAGGATGATTGTGGAAAACTAAAAAGAAAAGACTCATATCATACAAGACACTCCAAGCAAAACACATATCATGTGGTGAATAAAAATATAGCCTCAAGTAAATTTACCGATGGATTGAAGACGAAAGAGGGGATGCCTTCCAGGGAATACCCAAGCTTAGGCTCTTTGGTATCATTAAATATGTCTTGGGGTGACTTGGGCATCCCCAAGATTATGCTCTTGCCACTCCTTATTCCATAGTCCATCAAATCTTTACCCAAAACTTGAAAACTTCACAACACAAAACTCAACAGAAAACTCGTGAGATCCGTTAGTATAAGAAAAATAAATAACCACTTTAGGTACTGTTGTGAACTCATTATTTATTTATATTTGTGTAATATCTACTTTATTCTAACTTCTCCATGGTTCATACCCCCCAATACAACCCATAGATACATCAAAATAAGCAAACAACACAAGGAAAACAGAATCTATAAAAAACAGAACAGCCTGTAGAAATATGTAAACTTAGAATACTTATGTAACTCCAAAAATTCTGAAAAATTAGTAAAATCAGGGAAATATTTGTATCAATCTTTTGTAAAAATTTCAGACTCATTAGACGCTCTGATAAATTTATAAAATTCCCGGACTGGGCACAAAAGTTTCTGTTTTTTAGCAAGATCAAATCAACAATCACCATAGACCATCCCAAAGGTCTTACTTGGCTCAAACACTAATTAAAACACCAAAACAAAATTACTAAAGAGGTAATAATGTGTTAAACACTCAAAAACAGAACATAAAAATAAAATAGGGTTGCCTCCCAACAAGCGCTATTGTTTAACGCCCCTAGCTAGGCATAACGCTTTCAATGATGCTCACATAAAAGGTATTAATTGAAACATGCAAGAGAGCATCATGACTCTCATGAAAATAAAATTTAAGTCTAACCCACTTTCTATGAATAGGGATTTTGTGAGCAAACAATTTATGGGAGCAAGAATCAACTAGCATAGGAAGGCAAAACAAGCATAACTTCAAAACTTTGAACACATAGAGAGGAAACTTGATATTATTGCAATTCGTATAAGCATATGTTCCTCCCCTATAATAATTTTCAGTATCATCATGAAGGAATATCACAGTATAACTATCACACAAATCATTCTTTTCATGATCAATTATAGCATACGTGTCATCACCAAAACTTGGGGAACAAAAAATATCATCTTCATCAAGCATAGCATCCCCGAGCTTGTGGTTTTGCATATCGTTAGCATCATGGATATTCAAAGAATTCATACTAACAACATGGCAATCATGCTTTTAATTGAAGGAACTATTGTGAATCACCTTATAAATTTCTTCTTACAACACTTCATCAAAATTTTCAGATTCATGATTTTCAAACAAAACTTCATAAAGATAATCAAGTGCACTCAACTCACTAGCAATTGGTTCGTCATAATTTTGTATTTTAAAAAGATTAGCAAGTGGATGAGGATCCATATCAATAGATTTTTATCAAGTGAAGATGCAAGCAAATAGAAGGTGTTGGGGAACGTAGTAGTAAATCAAAAATTTTCCTACGTGTCACCAAGATCTATCTATGGAGAAACCAGCAAATGAGTGGGGAGAGATTGCATCTTCATACCTTTGAAGATCGCTAAGCGGAAGCGTTACAAGAACGCGGTTGATGGAGTCGTACTCGCAGCGATTCAGATCACGGTAGATCCGATCAAGTGCCGAACGGACGGCACCTCCGCGTTCAACACACGTGCAGCCCGGTGACGTCTCCTACGCCTTGATCCAGCAAGGAGGGAGGAGAGGTTGAGGGAGAGCTCTGGCAGCACGACGGCGTGGTGGCAGTGGAGCTGCGTGGTACTCCGGCAGAGCTTTGCTGAGCACTACGGAGAACGAGGAGAGGAGGAGGTAGGGCTGCACCAGAGAGAGAGGGAGAACCGTGTATTGTGCAGCCCCAAATACCTCCACTATATATAGGGGAGAGGGAGGAAGGGTGGCTGCGCCCTAGGGTTCCACCCTAGGGGTGGCGGCAGCCACCAGATGCCATCTGGCCGGCGGCTAGGGCAAGGGAGAGGTGGGGCGCCCTAGGGTGGGCCTTAAGGCCCATCTAAGCCTAGGGTTTGCCCCCCTCCACCTTTGCCACGCCTTGGGCTGGGGTGGGAGGCGCACCAGCCCACCTAGGGGCTGGCTCCCTCCCACTCTTAGCCCACGGAACCTTCCGGGGCAGGTGGGCCCACTTGGTGGACCCCCGGAACCCTTCCGGTGGTCCCGGTACACTACCGGTGACACCCGGAACACTTCCGGTAACCAAATCCTCACTTCCTATATATCAATCTTCGTCTCCGGACCATTCCGGGACTCCTCGTGACGTCCGGGATCTCATCCGGGACTCCGAACAACCTTTGGTAACCACGTACACTATTTCCCTATAACCCTAGCGTCATCGAACCTTAAGTGTGTAGACCCTACGGGTTCGGGAGACACATAGACATGACCGAGACACCTCTCCGGCCAATAACCAACAGCGGGATCTGGATACCCATGTTGGCTCCCACGTACTACACGATGATCTCATCGGATGAACCACGATGTTAGGGATTCAATCAATCCCGTATACAATTCCCTTTGTCTATCGGTATGGTACTTGCCCGAGATTCGATCGTCGATATCCCCATACCTTGTTCAATCTCGTTACCGGCAAGTCTCTTTACTCGTTCCGTAATACATCATCCCGTGACTAACTCCTTAGTCACATTGAGCTCATAATGATGATGTCTTACCGAGTGGGCCCAGAGATACCTCTCCGTCACACGGAGTGACAAATCCCAGTCTCGATTCGTGTCAACCCAACAGACACTTTCGAAGATACCCGTAGCGTACCTTTATAGCCACCCAGTTACGTTGTGACGTTTGGCACACCCAAAGTATTCCTACGGTATCCGGGAGTTACACAATCTCATGGTCTAAGGAAATGACACTTGACATTGAAAAGCTTTAGCAAACGAACTACACGATCTTGTGCTATGCTTAGGATTGGGTCTTGTCTATCACATCATTCTCCTAATGATGTGATCCCGTTATCAACGACATCCAATGTCCATGGTCATGAAACCGAGACCATCTATTGATCAACGAGCTAGCCAACTAGAGGCTCACTAGGGACACGTTGTGGTCTATGTATTCACACATGTATTACGGTATCCGGTTAACACAATTATAGCATGAACAATAGACAATTATCATGAACTAGGAAATACAATAATAACCATTTTATTATTGCCTCTAGGGCATATTTCCAACAGTCTCCCACTTGCACTAGAGTCAATAATCTAGTTACATTGTGATGAATCGAACACCCATAGCATTCTGGTGTTGATCATGTTTTGCTCGTGAGAGAGGTTTAGTCAATGGATCTGCGACATTCAGATCTGTATGCACTTTACAAATATCTATGTCTCCCTCCTGAATGTAATCATGGATGGAGTTGAAGCGGCGCTTGATGTGTCTTGTCTTCTTGTGAAACCTGGGCTCCTTCGGAAGGGCAATAGCTCCAGTGTTATCACAGAGTAGAGTCATCGGGCCCGACGCATTCGGAATCACTCCTAGGTCGGTGATGAACTCCTTCATCCAGACTCCCTCCTTTGCTGCTTCCGAAGCAGCTATGTACTCCGCTTCACATGTAGATGCTGCCACGACGCTTTGCTTGCTGCTGCTCCAGCTCACTGCCCCTCCATTCAAAATATACACGTATCCGGTTTGCGACTTGGAGTCGTCTGGATCTGTGTCGAAGCTAGCATCGACGTAACCCTTTACGATGAGCTCTTCGGCACCTCCATAAACGAGAAACATGTCCTTTGTCCTTTTCAGGTACTTCAGGATATTCTTGACCGCTGTCCAGTGTTCCGCTCCGGGATCACTTTGGTACCTCCCTACCAAACTTATGGCAAGGTTCACATCAGGTCTGGTACACAACATGGCATACATGATAGAGCCTATGGCTGAAGCATAGGGGATGGCACTCATCTCTTCTCTATCCTTTGCCGTGGTCGGGCATTGAGTCGTACTCAATCTCACACCTTGCAACACGGGCAAGAACCCCTTCTTGGACTGATCCATATTGAACTTCTTCAATATCTTTTCAAGGTATGTGCTTTGTGAAAGACCAATGAGGCGTTTTGATCTATCTCTATAGATCTTAATACCTAATATGTAAGCAGCTTCTCCAAGGTCCTTCATTGAAAAACACTTATTCAAGTAGGCCTTGATACTTTCCAAGAGTTCTATATTATTTCCCATTATCAGCATGTCATCCACATACAGTATAAGAAATGCTATAGAGCTCCCACTCACTTTCTTGTAAATACAGGGTTCTCCATAAACCTGTACAAACCCAAACGCTTTAATCACCTCATTAAAGCGAATGTTCCAACTCCGAGATGCTTGCACCAGCCCATAGATGGAGCACTGGAGCTTGCATACCTTGTTAGCATCTTTAGGATCGACAAAACCTTCCGGCTGCATCATATACAGTTCTTCCTTGAGGAGGCCATTAAGGAATGCCGTTTTGACGTCCATTTGCCAGATCTCATAATCATAAAATGCGGCAACTGCTAACATGATTCGGACAGACTTTAGCATCGCTACGGGTGAGAATGTCTCATCGTAGTCAACTCCTTGAACTTGTCGATAACCCTTAGCGACAAGCCGAGCTTTATAGGCGGTCACATTACCGTCTGCGTCAGTCTTCTTCTTAAAGATCCATTTATTTTCAATGGCTCGCTTATCATCAGGCAAGTCCACCAAAGTCCATACTTTGTTCTCATACATGGATCCTATCTCGGATTTCATGGCCTCAAGCCATTTGTCGAAATTCGGGCCCGCCATCGCTTCTTCATAGTTCGAAGGTTCACCGTTGTCCAACAACATGATCTCTAGGACAGGACTACCGTACCACTCTGGTGCGGAACGTGTCCTAGTGGACCTTCGAGTAGCAACTTGATCTGATGTTTCATGATCATCATCATTAACTTCCTCTCTAGCCGGTGTAGGCTCCACAGAAACAACTTCCTGTGCTGCGCTACTCTCCGGTTCGAGTGAAGGTACAATTACCTCATCAAGTTCCATTTTCCTCCCACTTACTTCTTTCGAGAGAAACTCTTTCTCGAGAAAGGATCCATTCTTGGCAACAAAGACTTTGCCTTCGGATCGTAGGTAGAAGGTATACCCAATAGTCTGTTTGGGATATCCTATGAAGACGCACTTTTCCGCTTTGGGTTCGAGCTTCTCAGGTTGAAGTTTCTTCACATAAGCATCGCAACCCCAAACTTTTAGAAACGACAGCTTAGGTTTCTTTCCAAACCATAATTCATACGGTGTCGTCTCAACGGATTTAGACGGTGCCCTATTTAAAGTGAACGCGGCAGTCTCTAATGCATATCCCCAAAATGATAGCGGTAAGTCGGTAAGAGACATCATAGATCGCACCATATCCAATAGAGTGCGATTACGACGTTCAGACACACCATTTTGCTGAGGTGTGCTTGGTGGCGTGAGCTGTGAAACAATTCCACATTTCCTAAGGTGCGTGTCAAACTCGTGACTTAAATATTCTCCGCCACGATCAGATCGTAGGCATTTTATTTTCCTGTCACGTTGATTCTCGACCTCACTCTGAAATTCCTTGAACCTTTCAAAGGTTTCAGACTTGTGTTTCATTAAGTAGACATTCCCATATCTGCTCAAGTCATCAGTGAGGGTGAGAACATAACGGTAGCCACCGCGAGCCTCGACACTCATTGGACCGCATACATCGGTATGTATTATCTCCAACAAGTCAGTTGCTCGCTCCATTGTTCCGGAGAACGGAGTTTTGGTCATCTTGCCCATGAGGCATGGTTCGCATGTGTCAAATGATTCGAAATCAAGTGACTCCAAAAGTCCATCAGCATGGAGCTTCTTCATGCGTTTGACACCAATATGGCCAAGACGGCAGTGCCACATGTAAGTGGGACTATCGTTATCAACTTTACACTTTTTGGTACTCACACTATGGACATGTGTAACATCACGTTCGAGATTCATCAAAAATAAACCATTGACCAGCGGGGCATGAGCATAGAACATTTCTCTCATATAAATAGAACAACCATTATTCTCGGATTTAAAAGAGTAGCCATCTCGTATCAAGCGAGATCCAGATACAATGTTCATGCTCAAAGCTGGTACTAAATAACAATTATTAAGGTTTAAAACTAATCCCGAAGGTAGATGTAGAGGTAGCGTGCCGACGGCGATCACATCAACCTTGGAACCATTCCCGACGCGCATCGTCACCTCGTCCTTTGCCAACCTTCGCTTATTCCGCAGCTCCTGCTTGGAGTTACAAATGTGAGCAACTGCACCGGTATCAAATACCCAGGAGCTACTACGAGCGCTGGTTAGGTACACATCAATAACAAGTATATCACATATACCTTTAATGTTGCCGTCCTTCTTATCCGCTAAGCACTTGGGGCAATTCCGCTTCCAGTGACCGGTACCCTTGCAATAAAAGCACTCAGTCTCAGGCTTGGGTCCATTTTTCTTCTTCTTCCCGGCAACTTGCTTACCGGGCACGGCAACAGCTTTGCCGTCCTTCTTGAAGTTCTTCTTACCTTGCCTTTCTTGAAACTAGTGGTCTTATTTACCATCAACACTTGATGCTCCTTTCTGATCTCGACCTCCGCTGATTTCAGCATCGAGTACAACTCAGGAATGGACTTCTCCATCCCTTGCATGTTGTAGTTCATCACAAAGCTCTTGTAGCTAGGTGGAAGCGACTGGAGGATTCTGTCAATGACCGAGTCATCCGGGATGTTAACTCCCAGCTGAGTCAAGCGGTTGTGAAGCCCAGACATCTTGAGGATGTGCTCACTGACAGAACTGTTCTCCTCCATCTTACAACTAAAGAACTTGTCGGAGACTTCATATCTCTCGACCCGGGCATGAGCTTGAAAGACCAGTTTTAGCTCTTGGAACATCTCATATGCTCCGTGTTGCTCAAAACGCTTTTGGAGCCCCGGTTCTAAACTGTAAAGCATGCCGCACTGAACAAGGGAGTAGTCATCGCAGCGAGAATGCCAAGCGTTCGCAACGTCTTGTTCTGCTGGGAGAAGGGGTGGGTCACCTAGCGGTGCATCAAGGACATACAGTTTCTTGGAAGCTATGAGGATGATCCTCAAGCCACGGACCCAGTCCGTATAGTTGCTTCCATCATCTTTCAGCTTGGTTTTCTCTAGGAACGCGTTGAAATTGAGGTTGACATTTGCGTTGGCCATTGGATCTACAATATAGATATTAAAGGCAATTTTAGACTAAGTTCATGATAATCGAGTTCACATAATCAAATTATTCAATGAACTCCCACTCAGATAGACATCTCTCTAGTCATCTAAGTGACACATGATCCATGTCAACTAGCCCGTGTCCGATCATCACGTGAGACGGACTAGTCATCCATGGTGAACATCTCCATGTTGATCGTATCTTCTATACGACTCATGTTCGACCTTTCGGTCTTCCGTGTTCCGAGGCCATGTCTGTACATGCTAGGCTCGTCAAGTCAACCTAAGTGTTTCGCGTGTGTAAATCTGGCTTACACCCGTTGTATGCGAACGTTAGAACCTATCACACCCGATCATCACGTGGTGCTTCGGAACAACGATCCTTAGCAACGGTGCACAGTTAGGGTGAACACTTCTCTTGAAATTTTATTGAGAGATCATCTTATTTACTACCGTCGTTTTAAGAAAATAAGATGTAAACATGTTAAACATCACATGCAATCAATATAGTGACATGATATGGCCAATATCATCTTGCTCCTATGATCTCCATCTTCGGGGCACCATGATCATCATTGTCACCGGCACGACACCATGATCTCCATCATCATGATCTCCATCATTGTGTCTTCATGAGGTTGTCTCGCCAACTATTACTTCTACTGCTATGGCTAACGCTTAGCAATAAAGTAAAGTAATTACATGGCGTTTGTGATTGACTCGCAGGTCATACAATAAATAAGACAACTCCTATGGCTCCTGCCGGTTGTCATAGTCATCGACATGCAAGTCGTGAACCCTATTACAAGAACATGATCAATCTCATACATCACAATGCATCACATCACATCCTTCTGGCCATATCACATCACAAGGCATATGCTGCAAAAACAAGTTAGACGTCCTCTAATTTGTAGTTGCAAGTTTTTACGTGGTTGCTATAGGTTTCTAGCAAGAACGTTTCTTACCTACGCCAAAACCACAACGTGATATGCCAATTGCTATTTACCCTTCATAAGGACCCTTTTCATCGAATCCAATCCGACTAAGGTGGGAGAGACAGACACCCGCTAGCCACCTTATGCAACTGGTGCATGTCAGGCGGTGGAACCGGTCTCACGTAAGCGTACGTGTAAGGTTGGTCCAGGCCGCTTCATCCCACAATACCGTCGAATCAAGATAAGACTAGTAACGGCAAGCATATTAACAAAATCGACGCCCACAACTGCTTTGTGTTCTACTCGTGCATAGATTCTACGCATAGACCTAGCTCATGATGCCACTGTTGGGAGACGTAGTAGTAAATCAAAATTTTTCCTACGTGTCACCAAGATCTATCTATGGAGAAACCAGCAAACGAGTGGGGAGAGATTGCATCTTCATACCTTTGAAGATCGCTAAGCGGAAGCGTTACAAGAACGCGGTTGATGGAGTCGTACTCGCAGCGATTCAGATCGCGGTAGATCCGATCAAGTGCCGAACGGACGACACCTCCGCGTTCAACACACGTGCAGCCCGGTGACGTCTCCTACGCCTTGATCCAGCAAGGAGGGAGGAGAGGTTGAGGGAGAGCTCCGGCAGCACGACGGCGTGGTGGCAGTGGAGCTGCGTGGTACTTCGGCAGAGCTTCGCTGAGCACTACGGAGAACGAGGAGAGGAGGAGGTAGGGCTGCACCAGAGAGAGAGGGAGAACCGTGTATTGTGCAGCCCCAAATACCTCCACTATATATAGGGGAGAGGGAGGAAGGGTGGCTGCGCCCTAGGGTTCCACCCTAGGGGTGGCGGCAGCCACCAGATGCCATCTGGCCGGCGGCTAGGGCAAGGGAGAGGTGGGGCGCCCTAGGGTGGGCCTTAAGGCCCATCTAAGCGTAGGGTTTGCCCCCCTCCACCTTTGCCACGCCTTGGGCTGGGGTGGGAGGCGCACCAGCCCACCTAGGGGCTGGCTCCCTCCCACTCTTATCCCACGGAACCTTCCGGGGCAGGTGGGCCCACTTGGTGGACCCCCGGAACCCTTCCGGTGGTCCCGGTACACTACCGGTGACACCCGGAACACTTCCGGTAACCAAATCCTCACTTCCTATATATCAATCTTCGTCTCCGGACCATTCCGGGACTCCTCGTGACGTCCGGGATCTCATCCGGGACTCCGAACAACCTTCGGTAACCACGTACACTATTTCCCTATAACCCTAGCGTCATCGAACCTTAAGTGTGTAGACCCTACGGGTTCGGGAGACACGTAGACATGACCGAGACACCTCTCCGGCCAATAACCAACAGCGGGATCTGGATACCCATGTTGGCTCCCACGTACTCCACGATGATCTCATCGGATGAACCACGATGTCAGGGATTCAATCAATCCCGTATACAATTCCCTTTGTCTATCGGTATGGTACTTGCCCGAGATTCGATCGTCGGTATCCCCATACCTTGTTCAATCTCGTTACCGGCAAGTCTCTTTACTCATTCCGTAATACATCATCCCGTGACTAACTCCTTAGTCACATTGAGCTCATAATGATGATGTCTTACCGAGTGGGCCCAGAGATACCTCTCCGTCACACGGAGTGACAAATCCCAGTCTCGATTCGTGTCAACCCAACAGACACTTTCAGAGATACCCGTAGCGTACCTTTATAGCCACCCAGTTACGTTGTGACGTTTGGCACACCCAAAGTATTCCTACGGTATCCGGGAGTTACACAATCTCATGGTCTAAGGAAATGACACTTGACATTGAAAAGCTTTAGCAAACGAACTACACGATCTTGTGCTATGCTTAGGATTGGGTCTTGTCCATCACATCATTCTCCTAATGATGTGATCCCGTTATCAACGACATCCAATGTCCATGGTCATGAAACCGAGACCATCTATTGATCAACGAGCTAGCCAACTAGAGGCTCACTAGGGACACGTTGTGGTCTATGTATTCACACATGTATTACGGTTTCCGGTTAACACAATTATAGCATGAACAATAGACAATTATCATGAACTAGGAAATACAATAATAACCATTTTATTATTGCCTCTAGGGCATATTTCCAACAGAAGGCACATGCCAACACAAGCAAACATAGCAAACAAGAGATCCGACGAGAAAAAGGCAAACGAAAAGGCGAACGGAAGAAGGCCGAATAAAAAGGCAAATCTTTTTGGGGTTTTTTCTTCTGAAAATCGTTTTTGAAGTGGGGGAGAGGAATACGAGAGGAAAATGTCAAATATTTTAAATGCAAGAGATGAGTTTGTGATGGGTACTTGGTAGGTTTGATGTAGATCTCCCCGGTAACGGCGCCAGAAATCCTTCTTGCTACTTCTTGAGCTAGCGTTGGGTTTCCCTTGAAGAGGAAAGTGTGATGTAGCAAAGTAGATAAGTATTTCCCTTAGTTGTTGAGAACCGAGGTATCCATCCAGTAGGAGGAACAAGCAAGTCACCAATAGATGCCACAAACAATCAAACACTTGCACCCAATGCCATAAAGGGGTTGTCAATCCCTTCACGATTACTCGCAAGGATTAGATCTGATAGAGATAGATGGGAAAGATTGCGAGAAGTAAAAGGTAAATAAATTATAGCAAGGTATTTTTGGTATATAGATCTGAAAATATAATATGGAAAATAGACCCGGGGGCCATAGGTTTCACTAGAGGCTTCTCTCTTGAAGGAAAATAACACGCTGGGCGAACAAATTACTATCGAGCAATTGATAGAAAAGTGCATAGTTATGACGATATCCAAGGAAATAATTATGCATATAGGCATGATGTCCATCTCAAGTAGACCGAAACGATTCTGCATCTACTACTATTAATCCACACATCGACCGACTCCTGCCTGCATCTAGAGTATTAAGTTCATGAAGAACAGAGTAACACATTAAGTAAGATGACATGATGTAGAGGGATAAACTCAAGCAATATGATGAAAACCCCATCTTTTTACCCTTGATGGCAACAATACAATACGTGCCTTGCTACCCCTACTTTGTCACTGGGTGAGGACACCGCAAGATTGAACCCAAAACTAAGCACTTCTCCCATTGCAAGAATTACCAATCTAGTTGGCCAAACCAAACCAATAACTCGAAGAGACGTGAAAGATATGAACTCATGCATATAAGAATTCAGAGAAGAACCAAATAATATTCATAGATAAGCTGATCATAAACCCACAATTCATTGGATCTCGACAAACACACTGCAAAAGAGTATTACATCGGATAGATCCCCATGAAGATCATGGAGAACATGGTATTGAATAACAAAGAGAGAGAAGAAGCCATCTAGCTACTAGCTATGGACCCATAGGTCTGTGGTGGACTACTCACGCATCATCGGAGGGGCAATGGAGTTGATGTAGATGCCCTCCATGATCGAATCCCCCTCCGACAGATTACCGGAAAAGGCTCCAAGATTGGATCTCTCGGGAACAGAGGCTTCTGGCGGCGAAAAAGTATTATCATGGCTCTTTTTTATATTGGGGAATACTTGGGAATTTATAGGCCGAAGAATAGGGTTAGGATACATGCTGGGGGGCCACAAGCCTGCCAGGTGCGACCAGGGGTGGTGGCCACGCCCCCTGGCTTGTGACCTCCTGGAAGGTCTCTTGCCTTCCCCTCCAAGTCTGGTAGATGCCTTTTGGTCCAAGAAAAATCACCACGAAGATTTATTCCATTTGGACTCCGTTTAATATTCCTTATCTGCAATACTCAAAAACAAGGAAAAAACAGAAACTAGCACTAGGCTCTGGATTAATAGGTTAGTCCCAAGAATAATATAAAAGAGCATATTAATGCATATAAAACATCCAAAACAGATAATATAATAACATGGAACAATAAAAACTTATAGATATGTTGGAGACTTATCAACATCCCTCCGATCATCCGAGTGCTACATGATCCAAATTCACCAACCCAAGTCTGATCATCACGTGATATGAGGTGGTTTCAATGGTGAACATCTCCATGTTGATCATATATACTATATAACCCATGTTCGACCTTTCGGTCTCTTGTGTTCCGAGGCCATGTCTGTACATGCTAGGCTCGTCAAGTTTAACTCGAGTGTTTTGCACATGCGACAGTGGCTTGCACCCATTTTATGTGAACGTAGAGTCCATCACACCGGATCATCACGTGGTGCTTCGAAACAACAATCTTTCGCAACGGTGCACACTCGGGGAGAACATAATTTTATCTTGAAATTTTAGTGAGGGATCACCTTATAATGCTACCGTCGTCCTAAGCATAATAAGATGCATAAAAGGATTAACATCACATGCAAATTATAAGTGACATGATATGGCCATGAACTTGTGCTTTTGATCACCATCTCCAAAGCACTGGCATGATCTCCATCGTCACCGGCATAACACCATGATCTCCATAATCATGATCTCCATCATTGTGTCTCCATTGGGGTTGTCACGCCCACCATGCTTCTACTACTATTTCTACCGCTTAGAGATAAAGTAAAGCAATACATAACGCTTAATGATTGACACACATGTCATACAATAATTAAAGACAACCCTATGGCTCCTGCTGGTTGTCGTACTCATCGACATGCAAGTCATGATATTCTATACAAAACATGATCATCTCATACATCACATATATCTCATCATGTAATTGGCCATATCATATCACAACATACCCTGCAAAAACAAGTTAGACATCCTCTAATTGCTGTTGCATGTTTTACGTGGCTGCTACGGGTATCTAGCAAGAATGATTCTTACCTACGCAAAACCAAAATGGTGATACACAAATTGCTATTCAACCTTCTCAAGGACCACCTTTGTCGAATCCGATCCAAGTAGAGTAGGAGAGACAGACACTCGCCAGCCATCTTTATGCGTCAAAGTCACATGTCAGTCGATGGAACCGGTCTCTCGTACATGGACGAGTAAGGTTGGTCTAGGCCTCTTCATCCCACAATACCGCTGAATCAAGAAAATACCAAGGGAGTAAGCAATCTGAGCATCAACGCCCACAAACTCCTTTGTGTTCTACTCGTGATCTCATCTACGCATAGACCTAGCTCATGATTCCACTATTAGGGAACGTTGCATGGGAAACAAAAAATTTCCTACGCACATGCAAGATCTATCCATGGTTGTAAGGGCATGTTTCTCCCTAAGTGGTTTTGGTGATTGATGACAATGCCTTTGCGCATTAATCGTGTGCATTGAGCATTTCAGATATCTCATGTCTAGGCACAAGACGATTCGGTGCCCCTCGGAGCCTCTCGAAGACGGTTGTTCTCTACGTTTCCTTTCGGTGGATTTGAGTCGTAGGAAAGCCATAGTATTAAGAGGGGGTCCACTTCAGAAAGATTTGGGTGGAATCAACACATACACATCTATTCCTTTGCACCATGTTTCCCTTGATTCAATGGACCTCCAACTCGTTTTCTTCCCTCTACAAAGTGAAAGCCTGTGGGGTGTTTGCTTTTAGTGGTCAGCGGTAGTACCGCTCAAAGGAGCGGTAGTACCACAGGCGCCAGCGGTAGTACCGCTCGGTGGAGCGGTAGTACTCCTGTCTCCTGCCCTGGAATTTATGCCTGCGGTAGTAGGCGCAGATGTAATTTTTTATATATGCCCTATTACGGTAGTATCGTGATTCGCATCCGGTACTACCCCGCCGGACTTTTTCATAGTTTTGCCTTCTACGGAGGCAGGCACGGAAGTAATTTTTTTACTTCCATGCATCTCCAATGCCAGCCTTTGCCGACCATGCGCTAGTACCGCATGGGCTCGCGGTAGTACCGCTCCGGCGGTTCTACCGCTTGTTTCCTAGTGCGATCGGCGAGAGCCTGCTACTCTCGTTCAAGCGGTAGTACCGCAAGCCCTCACGATAGTACCATGGGATTTGCGGTAGTACCGCAATGTGCAGGGCTATGGGTGTGGATAACGGTTGGATCTTGTCCCCCACTATAAAAGTGAGGTCTTCTTCCTCAAGAAGCTTACCTCTTCCTTCCCAAAACTCCATTGTTGCTCTAAGCTCCATTTTAGCCCGATCTCTCTCCCTAGCCAATCAAACTTGTTGATTTTCTAGGGATTAGTTGAGAAGGCCTCGATCGACACTTCCATCAAGAGAAATTTGATTCCCCCCACTAATCCCTTGCGGATCTTCTTACTCTTGGGTGTTTGAGCACCCTAGACGGTTGAGGTCACCTCGGAGCCACAATCCATTATGGTGAAGCTTTGTGGTGTCGTTGGGAGCCTCCAATTCAGTTGTGGAGATTGTCCCAACCTTGTTTGTAAAGGTTTGGTCGCCACCTTCAAGGGCACCAATAGTGGAATCACGACATCTCGCATTGTGTGAGGGCATGAGGAGAATACGGTGGCCCTAGTGGCTTCTTGGGGAGCATTGTGCCGCCACACCGCTCCAACGGAGACGTACTTCCTCACAAGGGAAGGAACTCCGGTAACACATTCTCGTCTCCACTGGCTCCACTTTTGGTTATCTCGCACCTTTTTTTCTTGCAAGCTTTTATTGTGATATATACCTTGCTTGCTTGTGTACTTATTGTGGTTAGCATCATATAGGTTATTCACCTAGTTGCACATCTAGCCAACTTATTTGATGCTAAGCCTAAATTTTTAAGGAAAAGTTAAAAAGTGTTAGTTGCCTACTCACCCCCTCTAGTCAACCATATCGATCCTTTCCATTGGTATTAGAGCCACGTCTCTTTATTAAGGGTTTCACCACCCGAAGAGTACGGTTGGCGAAGAGGTGCGTGTGGGAGAACTTCCCGAGGCCATGGGAGTGAACACGGTCTCACGCGAGGGTTTGAATGAGGCCTTGTCCTTGCTCAAATCCTCCATGGCGACCGAGGTTCAGTCCATGTTCAAAGATTTCCATAATACTCTTAAAATGTCTACCGATGCGGTGCAAGTGGTCAAACCCACTAACTCGACATCAGATGTCAACTCCGGTAAGGAGGGGGCTAGTGCCGACAAAGATAATCTTTCTCAAGGAGTTAATGGGTCGGGGAGCTTTGCCTTTGTTCCCCCTCCTGTGGTCTATGGAGAACCGGTGCATCCACCTCATATAGTTAATCTTGGTCCTCCTCCTAAACTTGTTAAGAATGATTTTGCTAACTGGGTTTTCAGTATGAAGTGTCATTTAGATCACAACTCAATTCATCTCATGAGAGTCATTGAAGAAGGATACTATCCTCATGACCCACACAATCTTACTCCAAGAGAACAAGCGGATAAACAGCTAAATTATTCCGCCTTGTTCATACTCCAAGTTGCTATTCCTACTGAATACCTACCTCACCTGCGGCCCTTCATTGTTGCTAAAGAGTGTTGGGAACACATCATCTCCATGTACAAGGGCAGCTCAAGCATTCAACAGTCAAACTATGAAGTTGTCCTTGATCAGTCAGATGAGTTTGTGATGATAGAGGATTAGGAACCGCGTGAGCTCTATAGAAGGGTGACCGCTCTCGCTGTTTCCCTCAAGGATCATGGCAGCAAAGATGTGGATGATACTTGGATCAAGCGTAAGTTCCTGAAGGCCATCATGCCCTACAACAAGGCCATGTCCGCTGTCATCCATCAAAGGCCAGACTTTCACACCTTATCCTCTAGTGATGTGTTGGATGAATTTATTGCTATGAACATCTTGAACACAACAACTGACAATGCTCTCACTCGCATTCAACGGTCAAAGAAGTCCTCTCCCAATCTTGCATTGAAGGCCAAGGTCAGTCCAGAGGAAGAAGAAGAAGAAGAAGAAGAGGGTTGCCTCAAGGACACCAAATATGCTTATCATGAGCACATGGCTCTTGCGTCCAGACAATTTTGGGGCAACAAGAGAAACACAAGGCCCAACTTCTCCAAGAACAACTCAAATGGGTCAAAGGGCAAGCAACGTGTGAGAACATGCTACAATTGTGGTAATGTGAGTAACTTTGTGGTGGATTGCCCATATGAGAAGAGGGAAGACAATGGTGGCAAGCTCATTCGCAAAGATAAGGCCAAGTCCTTCCCCAACAAAACCAACTTCATCAAGAAGGCCTCTCACAAGGTATTTGTGGCTCAAGAAGAGTATGCCTCGGATGATGATGTCGTTGACGAAGACACAAGCGGTGAAGGAATGGCAATGGAATCCATGGCAATTGCTTCCTCTACCCCAACAAAGGTGTCACTCTTCGACGCCCCAAATGAGAACATCGTCGTGAGGTGCCTCATGGCCAAAGGTATCACTAAGGTAACCTCCAACGTCAAAACCTCAAACATTAAGACTTCTATTTCTTCAACTCCATCTTTAGATTGTGTGGATGAACATGAGGAGGCAAAAGAGGATAAAAATGAGTTTGACAAATTCATGTGTAAACTCAAGGGAGAGTCTAAGAAGCACTTCGTTGCTCTCTTGGAACAACTTGGTGAGGCCCATGATACTATTAAGTCTCAAGAAGAGTTTCTTGAGGAATTTATAGGTCATAGTCGTGATTATGCCGACGAGATAGCGGATCTATGTATTGCTCTTGAGGAAGAGCGAGGTCTTCGTATAACTCTTGAGGGACCTTGCTAAATTACGTAAAGATTATGATCATGCTATTGTTCTTAACCGCATACTCAAGTCTGAGAAGGTTGCACTCGGGGTGTACCATGATCGACTCAAGGATGAGTTTGACACACTCGGCAATGCTCACAAGGCATTGAAGTGTGCTCATGATTCTCTTAAGCAGTCGCATGATCAACTCCAAGTGAAACTCACTAAGGAAATTGCCACGTGTCCTCCTTTTGTTCTAATTGATAATGCATCTGCTACTAACCCATGTTGTGAGCATGCACATCTTGTGGATGAAAATGTCAAGCTAAAAGAGCAGCTGAAAAAGGGCTTGGTGACGTGTATCCAAGGTGAGAAGACACTCAATGACCTTCTGAGTAATCAGAAAGAAGTTGTGGCAAAAGAAGGAGTGGGGTTTGCACTCAAGAATAATGAGAAGAAGAAGGTGAACACCAAGGAAGTTCCACCACTCAAGCGAACCTTTGTAAGAGCAGGAGAAGGTCCTCATGAGAAGAAGAAAGACAAAGTTATATTGGAGAATGCCAAGAAGGGCAAGAACAAGAACACCCACCCCAACAAGACCGACGACTTTAACCCCTCTTATGTTTTATGCCGTGCTAGTGATGGACATGTTTATGCCAAATATGTTGGTTGTTCTTATGAGTACATTGAATGGTGTATTTGGGTTCCTAAGACCCTTGTTGCTAACATGAAAGGACCCATTAAAGAATGGGTACCTAAAGACAAACATTGATCTCTTGTAGGGGTTTGCTTCTAGAGGAACATCATGGTTGCTCGATAGTGGAGCGAAAAATCATATGACCGGAAGCAAGGACTTGGTGGTGGACGTTCATCCTGACACATCTATGGCCACCCAAGTCTCATTTGGTGATGATGCAATTTCAAAGGTATTGGGTCTTGTCAAGGTGATAATCTCTCCGGAACTCTCCATAGAGAATGTTATGCTTGTTGAGACCCTCGCATACAATTTACTTTCAGTTCATCAACTCGCAACCATGGGTTTTAGTACCTTCTTTGGTATTGACTCTGTGACCCTTTTGTGGAGCAAGACTCTTAAAGTAGCTTTTGTTGGGCATTTCGAGAATGGTCTCTATGTGGTGAACTTCTCGGAGCAACCCACTAAGACCGCGACTTGCTTAATGCTAAAGTTGATGTGGGATGGCTCTGGCATCGCCGGCTAGCCCATGTCAGTATGAGATCTTTGCAAAGACTCCTCAAAGGGGATCACATTCTTGGACTAACAAACGTGAGTTTTGCCAAAGATCGTGCTTGCAGTGCTTGTATCGAAGGAAAGCTACATGAAAAGGCTCACCATCCAACCACTACAATCTACTCAAAGAGGACCTTAGAGCTCCTTCACATGGATCTCTTTGGCCCTCCATATTTTGATAGTCTCTGTGGAAGAAAATATTGCTTGGTGATTGTGGATGATTACTCGAGATATACGTAGGTTTATTTCTTCAAGAAGAAGAGTGAAACCCAACAGACCATCAGCGACTTTGCAAATGAAGTCCAACGTCAACATGATGCAAAGATTTTGATGATTAGAAGTGACAACGACACTGAGTTCAAGAATTACACCCTAAATGAGTTTCACAATGATGAAGGGATAAAGCACAAATATTCCACACCTTACACCCCTCAACAGAACGGTGTCGCTGAGAGGAAGAACCGGACATTGATTGATGCGGAAAGAACCATGCTGGCGGAGTTTAAATCACCTTACAACTTTTGGGCCGAAGCCATCAACACAGCATGTCATGCATCTAATCGGCTCTATCTCCGCAAAGGCTTGAACAAGACTCCTTATGAGATTCTTATCGGGAACAAGCCCAACCTCAAATACTTCAGGGTGTTCGGTTGTAAGTGTTTCGTTCTCAATAAAGGTGCTCGTTTGTCTAAATTTGAATCTAGAGACCATGAGGGCATATTTGTTGGTTATGCTGCAGACTCTCATGCTTACCATGTCCTCAACAAGTCCACGTGACTCATTGAGGAGACGAGTAATGTAGAGTTTGATGAAAATAATGGCTCCCAAGTGGAGCAAAGTGGTCTTTGTGATATAGGGGATGAAATTCCTCCCCAAGCCATAAGAAGAATGAGTGTAGGATACTTCCTACCCGTTGAGGAACCCCTTGTGGCCGAAGGAGAAGGACAATGTTCCACTCAAGTGGAACAATCACCGACGCAAGACCCACATGCTTCTGAGGAACAAAATGAAGGCTCTCCACCACATGGACAAGATCAAGGACAAGATCAATCTCCTGATGATGGTGTTTCACCAAATTATGCCCAAGATAAAGTTCTCGTCTCCGAGCACATTCAAGATCAAGATCTTCTTCAAGAACAAGAACAAGTTCACGAAGGTGCTCAAGTTCATCAAGATGATGACTCTAAGAATGTTGTCCCTCAACCTTCCATTGAGGAAATCTTAGAGAGACGAGCCGCCAAGAAAGCCGTCAAGAATGCTGCCAAGCTCAAACTTAGACAACATCTGTTGGAGAACGTCTAAGACAACTTGCAAAAAGGGGTAACCACTCATAAACAATTAACAAACTTTTGTGAACATCACGCGTTTGTTTCTGGCATTGAGCCCCTTAAGGTTCAAGATGCGCTCGAGTATATGGAGTGGGTTGAAGCTATGCACGATGAACTCAACAACTTCGAGCGCAACCAAGTGTGGTGACTGGTGCCAAGACCTAAGGAGAATCACAATGTCATTGGAACTAAATGGATCTTCAAAAAACAAGCAAGATGCAAACAGTATTCTCATTCGCAACAAGGCAAGATTGGTGGCACAAGGATACTCCCAAGTTGAGGGTATCGACTATGGTGAAACTTTTGCTCCTGTTGCTCGCCTTGAATCTATTCACATGTTGCTTGCATATGTCTCTCATCATAACTTTAAATTATATCAAATGGATGTCAAGAGTGCTTTTCTTAATGGCCCTCTTAAGGAGTTGGTATATGTCAAGCAACCCCCTGGGTTCGAGGATCCCAAGTTCCCCACTCATGTATACGTTCTCGATAAGGCTCTCTATGGACTTAAACAAGCCCCACGCGCGTGGTATGAGCACCTTATCGAGATGTTGCAAGACCGTGGGTTTGAAATTGGGAAAATCGATCCCACTCTTTTTACAAAGAGGGTCAATGGGAACTTGTTCATATGCCAACTATATGTTGATGATATTATTTTTGGTTCTCCTAACAAAGTTTTTAATGAAGAGTTTGCCACTTTGATGACAAACAAGTTTGAGATGTCCATGATGGGAGAGTTCAGGTCCTTCCTTGGTTTCGAAGTCAAGCAACGAAGTCAAGGTACCTTCATTAATCAAGCCAAATATAGTCAAGACATGCTCAAGAGGTTCAATATGGATGAGCTCAATCCTCCCAAGGCCAACACTCCCATGCCACTCAAATGCCATCTTGACAGCGATCCCAACGGTAAAGTGGTGGATCAAAAGGTATATCGCTCCATGATTGGATCCTTGCTTTACCTTTGTGCATCTAGACCGGTATCATGTTGAGTGTGGGAATTTGTGCACGATTTCAATCCGCACCTAAGGAAATTCACCATGTGGCTGTCAAGCGAATCTTTCGATATTTGGCTCATACCCCAAACTTTGTCTTATGGTATCCCAAGGGGGCTTCGTTTGATATCGTTGGATATACTGACTCAGATTGGGCGGGAGACCGTGTGGATACAAAGTCCACTTTCGGAGGTTGCCAATTTCTTGGTCGGTCTTTGGTAAGTTGGTCTTCAAAGAAACAAAATTGTGTTTCTCTCTCGTCCATTGAGGCCGAGTATGTAGCTGCTGCCAGTTGTTGTGCTCAGATTCTCTGGATGAGGCAAACTTTAAAGGATTATGGTGTCAATTGTGACAAAGTGCCGCTTTACTATGATAATGAAAGTGCCATTATGATCTCCATCAACCCAGTTCAACATTGCAAGACGAAGCATATTGATATTCATCATCACTTCCTTCGGGAACACGTCAAGCGTGGAGACATCAATCTTATTCATCTAAGCACTAACGAACAACTTGCAGATATTTTTACGAAGCCATTAGATGAAGCAAGATTTCACGAGTTAAGGCATGAGCTAAATATCATTGATTCGTGCAATGTGGATTGACTTAGTGCACACCTCCCCACACTCATTGTCATGTCTTGTCTAGGTGTAGGCATGGATCTAGGGGGAGTCTAGTTCTCTCAATGAACTATCCCTCCTCCTATTATGCATGAACTAATCAAAGTCTTTCACATTTGCCATTTTTTGATGGTTACTATGCTTCAAAAGACGAGTCTTGGTCATGGGCCCAAGGATAATTCTTCGCGGTGCCATACCATCTGACTCAAACATAGGTGACTCTAGGGCCACCGCCCTCTCTTCATGTGAAGTAGAGGCTCACCTTTTGGTCCTATTTTATTTCTTCTACTCCGGTGGACCATGCTCGTGTTTTTGTCTTGCATCGTCGTTTTATCTTGTCTCTCGTTTTCGTGTGAAAAACTCTCTTTCTCTTCTTCTCTTTTCTTCGAAAATTTGCACTGAGTGGGCTGCACGGTACTATCGTGGGGATTCACGATACTACTGCTTGGAGCGATACTACCGCTTACCGCGCGGAAGTAAAAAATTACTTCCGCTCGTTGAGCGGTACTACCTTGATGTCCGTGGTACTACCATGACATCGAGTGGGCGTGGGGGTTAAGAGTCGGCAGGGGGTTTCCAATCTCCCCATACCCCATTTTCTCTTCCCCTCGCGTCTCTTTCTCCTCCTCACAACCGACGCCGGAGCACCTCGCCGGATCTCCGTCTCCGGCCACTCTCCTCCTATTTCCTCTGGTGGGATCATTCCCCACCTCGTCCTCTTGCCATGGACCTCAGTATTTCCCTGAACTCTTCTTGTTTTGCTTCTCTATTTTTGAATCTAGGTTTTGGGGAAATATGAGATGGTCTAGTTTTGTTTGATCCAATCTGTGCATGAGGAGATGGTTTGAGGGTGTTTGTGCAGTAGAAGTGCGTATTGATAGGATAAAATGGGATAACTTTCGATCTACGATAGTACCGCTTCGATCTTTTCATCTATGTTCATGCGAGGTTCCCCCTGGCGGTACTACTGCACCTGGTGCGGTACTACTTCGTAGGGCGGAAGTAAATTTTTACTTCCACTACCGCCACTGTACTACCGCTCACCGTGGTACTACCGCGTCTTGGGCGGCAGTAAATTTTTACTTTCGTTCCAGCCATGGTACTACCGCTGCTAGTGGTACTACCGCGTCTGGGGCAGTAGTAAATTTTTACTTCTGCATACACCACCAATACTGCCGTTCGATCCGAAGCTACCTTCTTTTGTCCTATCTATTCTCACTTCTACATAATTTTCGTGTCTGCTTTCGTCCTTGCCTTACCTTTTTCATTTGTCCCTTGTGTTTGTGTTATGCGACATAGGTGGTGGCTCTGGTTCCGGCTTTGTTCCAAGACTCTCCAATCCTTCTCATGACACTAGCTCCAAGCGTCTCCGCAATCCCGATGCTCCTGAGGGATCCAATGACCCACCCCGCCATTTCAAGAGGACCGCATCCAAGCTCAAGCCACCAGTTGACAACTATGAGCACATGCCCCAAGCTGAGTTTCATGCTCGATGGTTGATCGATCCCTATGTCAAACCAAGGGAAGTTTCCAGGGCCAATGAGTTGTTCTGGACCAAGCAGCAGTTTCTCATCCATGTTGATGTGATCAAGGGCAAGAAAAATCTGTATGTTCCTGTCCAATACATTGATATGTCTCATATGAGGAAGCATCCGGAATACTTCGGTGAGGCTCTGGGTTTGGTGGAGCAGTTTGCTATCGAGGACATTATCTCGTTCCACCTTGACTTTGATCTCGAGATAGTGGGTCAGTTCTTGGCCTCTGTCCACTTCCACACTGATGAGGACCGGACCATGACTTGGATGACCAATGGCGAGAGACTATCTGCCACCTGGAATGACTTCATGGATCTTCTGCATGTTCCTGATTCAGGGCTTGATGTACCACTTGGATTGCGCCCTCATGGCAACCCTCACCCAGCACGTAAGGAGCAGCTCGTGCCATTCTATATTCTGAAGACTTTACAATCTGGTGAGCGTGTTTCTGTGCTCAATCCCTTTCTTGATGTCATGCATCGGATCTTCTACAACACTCTGTTTCCTTGCATGGGCGACAAGGACAAGGTGCACTCCTATCTGGTGGATATGTTGGTTCTTTGTGAGAAAGGTAGAACTAAAGAACTTGACACCCTTGATGTGTCTCACATTATGTGGACTGAGCTTCGCACTGCTGTGTTTCATCGTAAGGTCCCCATTTATGGGCCCTACTTGTTCTTCCTGATTCGTACTACTTGGGACAAGACCCTTCCGGGTGAGGACTTGCAGGAGCACTTGTTTCTTCATGAGCCCATTCGTCTGGGTATGAAGGACAAGTGGGCCAACACCACCACTCAGCTAGCTCCTTCTCGTATGGAGGTTGATGAGGATGAGATCGAAGAGGAGGAAGATGACAGTTCTGAGTCCTATGTGCCACCGTCTTCTGAGCCATCTTGGGCCAAGAAGCTCTCTCACAAGATGAGGACCTTGTTCTGCATGCAGGCCAAGGGTCAGTATCAGGCTCACGTTGCTTAGAAGGAGAGTCACCAGCGTGACAAGTGTATTCTGAGGAAGCTTGGCGACACCATCTTGAGTGGGTCTGAGAAGGACATCACTCCTGAGGCCACTTGGATGGCGAAGCAGAAGTTCTAGTGGGCTGATTCAGATGCGGAGTCCATCCCAGACGCTTCAGAGGAGGAGCCATATGACTGATCTTTCTGCATGGGAGCTACCACCTATGTGTTAGGTGTCCTCTCTGCCTTTTTGGTATCTCGATGCCAAAGGGGGAGAGAGTGTAGGATTGGCGAGTATTTGTGTTGTTTTGTCGTCTCTTTGCTTTCGTTGAACTTTGGTTTATGTCGTATGTGTGTGTGTCCAGGAGACTTCCTCTATCATATGGTGTGAGAAATATGCTATCACTCCTACCTTATTATGATCTAGTATGATTCGTAGCTTGTGAGTCTATCTCTTACGTACCCTTATCTTCATGCTCACATGCTATGCCTAATTTCCATACTTAGTTTTGTTCATTCTGTTGCAAGGATTGCATTGCTTATAAAATATAGGGGGAGTGTTGATCCTAGTGTGTGCGCCTCGCAGTCCAAAGCATTTCTAGAGTATGCACACATCTAGGGGGAGCTCGTCTATATTTTGTAGGTCTTGGGTTTGCATATGCCCATTTTATATCTTTATGTGCAAATCCCGTATTGTCATCAATCCACCAAAAAGGGGGAGACTGTAAGGGCATATTTCTCCCTAAGTGGTTTTGGTGATTGATGATAATGCCTTTGCGGACTAATCGTGTGCATTGAGCATTTTAGATATCTCATGTCTAGGCACAAGACGATTCGATGCCCCTCGAAGCCTCTCGAAGACGGTTATTCGCCATGTTTCCTTTTGGTGGATTTGAGTCGTAGGAAAGCCGTACTATCAAGAGGGGGTCCGCTTCGGAAAGGTTTGGGTGGAAGCAACATGTACACATCTATTCCTTTGCACCACCTTTCCCTCGCTTCAATGGAGCTCCAAATCGTTTTCTTCCCTGTGCAAAGTGAAAGCCTGCGGGGTGTTTGCTTTCAGTGGTCAGCGGTAGTACTACTCAAAGGAGCGGTAGTACCACAGGTGCTAGCAGTAGTACCGCTCGATGGAGCGGTAGTACCGCTGTCTCCTGCCCTGGAATTTATGTCTGCGGTAGTAGGCGCGAATGTAATTTTTTTACATCCGTCCTATAACGGTAGTACCGTGATTCGCGTCCGGTACTACCGTGCCAGACTTTTTTGCAGTTTCGTCTTATAACGGTAGGCACGAAAGTAATTTTTTACTTCCGTGCATCTCCAGTGCCAGCCTCTGCCGACCATGCGGTAGTACCGCATGGGCTCGCGGTAGTACCGCTCCGGTGGTTCTACCGCTTGTTTCCTAGTGCGATCGGCCAGAGCCTGTTACTCCTGTATGAGCGGTAGTACCGCATATGGCAGTGGTAGTACCACAAGCCCTCACGGTAGTACCGTGGAATTTGCGGTAGTACTGCAATGCGCGGGGCCGTGGGTCTGGATAACGGTTGGATCTTGTCCCCCACTATAAAAGGGAGGTATTCTTCCTCAAGAAGCTTACCCCTTCCTTCCCAAAACTCCATTGTTGCTCTAAGCTCCATTTTAGCCCGATCTCTCTCCCTAGCCAATCAAACTTGTTGATTTTCTAGCGATTGGTTGAGAAGGCCTCGATCTACACTTCCACCAAGAGAAATTTGACCCCCCACTAATCCCTTGCAGATCTTGTTACTCTTGGGTGTTTGAGCACCCTAGACGGTTAAGGTCACCTTGGAGCCACAATCCATTGTGGTGAAGCTTCGTGGTGTCGTTGGGAGCCTCCAATTCAGTTGTGGAGATTGCCCCAACCTTGTTTGTAAAGGTTCGATCACCACCTTTAAGGGCACCAATAGTGGAATCACGACATCTCGCATTGTGTGAGGGCGTGAGGAGAATACGGTGGCCCTAGTGGATTATTGGGGAGCATTGTGCCTCCACACCGCTCCAACGGAGACGTACTTCCTCACAAGGGAAGGAACTCCGGTAACACATCCTCGTCTCCACCGGATCCACTTTTGGTTATCTCGCACCTTTACTTCTTGCAAGCTTTTATTGTGATATATGCCTTGCTTGCTTGTGTACTTATTTATGGTTAGCATCATATAGGTTATTCACCTAGTTGCACATCTAGCCAACTTATTTGATGCTAAGCCTAAATTGTTAAGGCAAAGTTAAAAAGTGTTAGTTGCCTATTCACCCCCTCTAGTCAACCATATCGATCATTTCAATGGTGATGAGCATCAATGAGAGGGAGAGTGGATCTACATACCCTTGTAGATCACTAAGCGGTAAGCATTAAGAAACATGGTTGATGTAGTCGAACGTCTTTGCGATCCAAATCGTTAGCCGTCCCGCGATCCGATCATAATCCATCCCGATCTAGTGCCGAACGGACGACACCTCCGCCTTCAGCACATGTACAGCTCGATGACGATCTCTACCTTCTTGATCCATTAAGAGGGAGAGGAGAGGGAGATGTGTTATTCGGCGGCACAATGGCATGGTGGTGAACTAATCTGGTAGGGCGTCGCCGAGCTCCACCGAACTAATGTAGAGGAGAATATGATCTAGAGGGAGAAAGGGAAGCACGTGGCTTTCTTAGGGTTGGGCTGCCCTCAAAAATCCTATAGTATATATAGGAGGAAGGGAGGGGAGGAGGCAGCCTCAAACCCTCCACCAAGGAGGGTTCGGCCAAACCAAGGGGGAGGAGTCCTCCCCCAACTAGGATTCCTCCTCACACAAGGGAGGTGGAGTCCTCAGAGGACCCCCCACTTGGCCCTCCTCTCTCCTCTTCACATGGGCCCTTAGGGGCTGGCTTGCCCAGCCCACTAAGGGCTGGTGCACCACCTCTAAGGCCCATGTTCCCCCCGGAGTGGGTGGGCCTCTCCCGATGGACCCCCGGAACCCTCCCGGCACCCCCGGTACACTACCGGAAATACCCGAAACTTTTTCGGTGACGAAAACGGGACTTACTATATATCGATATTTATCTCCAGACCATTCCGGAACTCCTCGCGATGTCCGGGATCTCATTCGGCACTCTGAACAACCTTCAGTCACCAACATACATAACTCAATAGTACCGAAACGTAACCGAACGTTAAGTGTGCAGACCTTGTGGGTTCGAGAACTATGTAGACATGACCTAGACATCTCTACGGATAATAACCAATAGCAGGACATGGATGCCCATATTGGTTCCTACATATTCTACGAAGATCTTTATCGGTTGAACCTCTATGTCAATGATTTAGTTAATCCCGTATGATGTTCCCTTTGTTCTTTGGTATGTTACTTGCTCGAGATTCGATCATCGGTATCTCTATACCTAGTTCAATCTCGTTACCGGCAAGTCTCTTTACTCATTTCGTAATACAAGATCCCGTGGCTAACTCTTTAGTCAGTTTGCTTGCAAGGCTTATTGTGATGTTATATTACCGAGTGGGCCTTGAGATACCTCTCCGTCACACAGAGTAACAAATCCCAGTCTTGATCCATCCCCACTCAACAGGCACCCTTGGAGATACCTGTAGAGCATCTTTATAGTCACCCAGTTATGTTGTGAAGTTTGGTACACACAAGGTATTCCTCCTGTGTCAGTGAGTTGCATGATCTCATGGTCATAGGAACAGATACTTGACATGCAGAAAACTATAGCAATAAACTAACACGATCATATGCTATGTTTATAGTTTGGGACTTGTCCATCACATCATTCTCCTAATGATGTGATCCTGTTATCAAATGATATCTCATGTCTATGGCTAGGAAACCTCGGCCATCTTTGATCAACGATCTAGTCTACTAGAGGCATACTAGGGACACAATGTTGTCTATGTACCCACACATGCATTTGTGTTTCCAATCAATACAATTATAATATGGATCATAAATGATTATCATGAACAAGGAAATATAATAATAACCACTTTATTATTGCCTCTAGGGCATATTTCCAACATTTATATGATTAACTTGGACTAACATATTGACCAAGTGCCAGTTCCTGTTTGGTGCATGTTTTTTGTTTAGTTGATAATCCATATCAAACAAAGTCCAAACACGATAAAAATTAACAGATATTTATTTTGGAATATATGTAATTTTTGGGAAAAGGAATCAACGTGAGATGACGTCCGAGTGGCCCACAAGCCACTAGGTCCCTTGGCTTGTGGACAACTGTAGGTTGGTTGGGGGTGTCCTTCGACTATAAGGAAGATAATATCTCAGATAAAAATCCCCTCAAAATTTCAGCCCAATCGGAGCTATGGATCTCTGTGAATTTAAGAAACGGTGAAATACCAGAAAATACTAATGCATAATAGAAGAGAAACAGAGAGAGAGAGAACCAATCTCGGAGGGTCTCCTCCCCTCCGGGAGACATGACAGCCATGGACCAAAGGGGAAACTCTCCAATGTAGGGGGAGGCCAAGGAAGAGGAAGCAGGTAGGGCACTCTCTCCCCTGCTCTCCTAGTGGCACTGGAGGTGCGCTAGGGTAACTAGCGTGGCGACGATCTACACCAACAACTCTGCCGTCTTCCTCACCACCACCATCACCTTTCCTCATCTATTTACAATGGTCCACTCTCCCGCATCCCGCTATACCCCTACTTGAACATGGTGCCTTATGCTTCATATAATATCCAATGATGTGTTGGCATCTTATGATGTTGGAGTAGATTTATTTTGTCCTATGGGTTGATTGACGATCTTGATCGATTTGAGTTGCATCTTTATTTAGGTGTTGTCCTATGGTGCCCTCCGTGTCACGCAAGAGTGTGGGATTCCTGCTTTTGGGTGTTACAATACATTCACGATTCGCTTATGTCGGAATCGGGGCTCCGCAAAACTTAACAAGGTTCAAACACTGGGGCATGAGCATAGATCTCAACCAGCTCAAGGTCTCAAAATCACCACCATACGGCCTAGCCTAACGAGTGCATATAAGTAGGTGGACACGAGGATTTACCCAGGTTCGGGCCACCTTATGGTGTAAAACCCTACTCCTGCTTTGTGGTGGACTGGCCTCTCGAGGAGGTTATGGACGAATTGGTACAGTGGTTGGGTAGCCTCACGAGGGCTCTAGGCGGTGATGAACTAGTGTGTTCGACCTCTCCTCTGTGGTGGGAGCTCATCACTATTTATAGGGGCCACGGTCCTCTTCCCTTATCACACAGGTGGGAAGGGACTCCACAACGACCAATTTCAAAGGGGAACAGGAGATACATCCTATCATGACTAAAGGTGGTCTTCGCCTGCAAAGCTTCTGGTCATGATGCAGTGGTGGGCTCGGCGATAACATGCGTCCCGCTGAGCTCATGGTCTTGGTATCATTGCACTAGGAAGGAAACCTTTGGGGGATTCCTTGGGAACCCCCATACGTCCTTGTCTCTTTAACACGAAAGATAAAACTGTCCTCCCCCTACGTCCGCTGGCGCTCGCCTGGCTCAGCCGTTAGAGCCCACGTCACCCCGGCCTCGGGAGGCCGGGTACTTGCATAGGAATCTCCACTCCTCGGGAGGCAGCCTGAGGGGATGCCACTCCTCCGGAGGTCTTGGTGTTTTCCTCCTCGTGAGGTGGGGGCTCTCACGAGGGCCTTGACTTGGGGGGCTTGTTGCTGGGCCGTACCGGGTTGTCGTGGTGGGCCACGCGTTGGGCTGCATGCAGGCAAGTCTGGGTACCCCCGGCCCTAGAATGCCGACAGTAGCCCCCGGGCCCAAGGCGTGCTAGCCTTGGCTTCAAAGAGAATGCAAGGAGCAAAGGGCGAAGTGCCGAGGGCCCCAAATCGCCCATGGGCCCGGCGCGAGGCGTCCGATAGGTTGCTGGACTCCTCCTCTACAAGGCCTTGGGAACCGCCCCGAGTCAAGTCGATTCATAGCCTATGCGCCGCATTGGTCATCATTGCTCTTCCTCAATTGACGTCGCCTCCCTACTCTCTTGTCACCCCGGGCCCATGCCAAAGTGACCCATTAGGGGAACTGAGGCGACGCGAGGTAGAGCCGCCCACGAACCGTGTACGACACGTGGCTCTCAAGGAGCTCATGTCGCCTCCGGTCCCCACGACGCCTCAGGGATTGTGGTTGCTCCTATAAACCTGCCTCACCCGAGGGGCAGTTCCATCCTTGCTTGCCTTCTTGTTCGTTTCCTTCCATCACTGCCCATCTTCCTTCACTGGAAAACCACCTTATTCCCCCTTTCTTCCCCGAATGTCGTCCAGGGGAAGTGTCGCCGGCGCCGGAGCGCAAGCAGGCTCCTCAGCACCGCCACTATATCAGGGGGGCGGTGGGGGCCAACCTTCAAGGCAGGTCCAAGCACGCCGGCGTTGGGCCGCCACCGATGAGTAAGTACACCATCGCCAATGCTTTTACTATGCATCATGTTTGTCTTGTCAAGTCTGATTGCCGACCTTCGTCAGGGTGCCCATGCCCAAGAGGCGCAAGCTCGACGCGCTCCAGGGCGAGGCGGACGCCCTCAGGACCCAGCTGCTGAATACCGAGGCTGCTCTCCAAGCTGCGCTGTGAGGCGAGGAGGATGCCAAGGCGGAGCTGGCATCACTCCAGTCCAAGTTGACGAGGCCGACAACACCGTACAGGCTGTTGGGGAACGTTGCATGGGAAACAAAAAATTTCCTACGCACATGCAAGATCTATCCATGGTGATGAGCATCTACGAGAGGGAGAGTGGATCTACATACCCTTGTAGATCACTAAGCGGGAAGCGTTAAGAAACGCGGTTGGTGTAGTCAAACGTCTTCACGATCCAAATTGCCGAGCATCCCGCAATCTCATCACGATCCGTCCCGCGATCCAATCACGATCCGTCCCGCAATCCAATCACGAATCGTCTCGTGATCTAGATCAAGGTCCTTCTGATCTAGCGCCGAACGGACGACACCTCCGCGTTCAACACACGTATAGCTCAATGACGATCTCCGCCTTCTTGATCCAGCAAGAGGGAGCGGACAGGTAGACGAGTTCTCCGGCAGCACGATGGCGTTGCAGCGATGATGGTGGAGCTATTCCAGCAGGGCTTCGCCTAAGCATTGCTGAAACAAATCTAGAGGAGAAACTACGACCTAGAGGAGAGGGTTGCACGTGGCGGAAAATCTATGTGCAAAAACCCTACAACCTCTAGTATATGTAGGAGGAGGAGAGGAGGAGGCTTGGAGCAAGGGCCAGCCCTTAGTGGATTCGTCCGAAGTGGAGGGAGGAGTGCTCCTCCTCCACTCCTAGTAGGATTAGGACTCCTTCCTTATTTCAACCTTTTTGCCTTTGTCCACCTTTTCCACTTTGGACTTTCTTCCCAGCCGCATGAGCCTTATGTGGGACTTCGGCCAGCCCACTCAGGGCTGGCATTCATCCTCCCACAACCCATGTAGCCTCTTGGGTCGAAATACTCCTCCCGATGGTCCCCCGGTACCCTCTTGGCACTCTCGGTACACTACCGATGAGCTCAAAACCTTTCCGGTGACCAAAACAGGACTTCCTATATATCAATCTTTACCTCCGAACCATTATGGAGCTCCTTGTGACATCTACGATCTCATCTGGGACTCTAAGAAACCTTCGGTCACCACCATACATAACTCTATACTACCGAAACGTCACCGAACCTTAAGTGTGCAGACCCTGCGGGTTCGAGAACTATGTAGACATGACCGAGACACCTCTACGGTCAATAACCCATAGCAGGACCTGGATGCCCATATTGGTTCCTACATATTCTACAAAGATCTTTATCGGTTGAATGTCTATGTAAAGGATTCAGTTAATCCCGTATGTTGTTCCCTTTGTTCTTCGGTATGTTACTTGCCCGAGATTCGATCATCGGTATCTGTATACCTAGTTCAACCTTGTTACCGGCAAGTCTCTTTAATCGTTCGTAATACAAGATACCGTGGCTAACACTTAGTCACATTGCTTGTAAGACTTATTGTGATGTTGTATTACCGAGTGGACCCTGAGATACCTCTCCGTCACACGGAGTAACAAATCCCAGT
Organism: Hordeum marinum; assembly: GCA_022496015.1. Lineage (NCBI taxonomy): Eukaryota > Viridiplantae > Streptophyta > Magnoliopsida > Poales > Poaceae > Hordeum > Hordeum marinum. The sequence goes on along the minus strand of CM039675.1, from coordinate 390,789,847 downwards.
CTTGATCCATGCCAACCCAACAGACACCCTGAGAGATACCTGTAGAGCACTTTTATAGTCACCCAGTTACATTGTGACATTTGATACACACAAGGCACTCCTCTGGTGTCAGTGAGTTGCATGATCTCATGGTCATAGGAACAAATACTTTGACATGCAGAAAACAGTAGCAATAAACTGACACGATCATATGCTACGTTTATAGTTGGGTATTGTCCATCACATCATTCTCCTAATTATGTGATCCCGTTATCCAATGACATCTCATGTCCATGTCTAGGAAACCTTAACCATCTTTGATCAACGAGCTAGTCAATTAGAGGCATACTAGGGACATGGTGATGTCTATGTATCCACACATGTATCTGAGTTTCCGATCAATACAATTCTAGCATGGATAATGAACGATTATCATGAACAAGGAAATATGATAATAACTAATTTATTATTGCCTCTAGGGCATATTTCCAATAGTCTCCACTTGCACTAGAGTTAATAATCTTGTTCACATCACCATGTGATTCGCATTGTTATGAATCTAACACCCAATGAGTTTTGGGGCTCGATCATGCTTTGCATGTGAGAGAGGTATTTTAGTCAACGGGTCTGCTATATTCAGATTCGTGTGTACTTTGCAAATCTCTATGTCATATTGTAAATATTGCTACCACACACCACTTGGAACTATTCCAAATGGCTGCTCCACTATACGTATCCGGATTGTTACTAAGAGTTCTCCGGATTGGTGTTAAAGCTTGCATCGATGTAACTCTTTACGACAAACTCTTTATCACCTCCATAATCGAGAAACATTTCCTTAGTCTATTAGTTAATAAGGATAATGTTGACCGCTATCCAATGATTCACTCTTGGATCACTCTTGTACCCTATGATAGACTCATGGCAAGGCACACACAAGTGCGATACACAGCATGACATACTATATAGAGCCTATGGCTAAAGGATAGGGGACAACCTTCATCCTTTCTCTTTCTTCTGCTGTGGTCTAGCTTTGAGTCTTACTCAACATCACACCTTACAAATCAGGCAATAACTCTTTCTTTGACTGATCCATTTTTGAACTCTTTCAAAATCTTGTCAAGGTATGTACTCATTGAAAGTCTCATCAAGCATCTTGATCCATCTCTATAGATCTTGATGCTCAACAATTAGGTAGCTTTATCCAGGTCTTCCTTTGAAAAACTCTTTTTCAAACAACCCTTTATGCTTTCCAGAAATTCTACATCATTTCGGATCAACAATATGTCAACCACATATGCTTATCAGAAACTCTATAGTGCTCCCACTCACTTTATTGTAAATACAAGTTTCTCGTAAACTTTGTATAAACTCAAAAACTTTGATCACCTCATCAAAGCATACATTCCAACTCCGTGATGCTTGCTCCAGCCCTTAGATGGATTGTTGGAGCTTGCATACTTTTTAGCATCCTTAGGAGTGACAAAACCTTCCGGTTGTATCACATACAACCTTTCCTCGCGGAAACTGTTAAGGAAACTATGTTTTGACATCCATCTGCCAGATTTCATAATTGAAAAACCGCAACAACTGCTAACATAATTCCAACAGACTTTAGCATCGCTACGAGTGAGAAAGTCTCATCGCAGTCAACTCCTTGAACTTGGCGAAAACTCCTTCGCATCAAGTCGAGCTTTATAAATGGTGACTTTCACCATCAGCGTCTGTCTTCATCTTAAAGGTCCATCTGTACTCAATGACCTGCCGTCCAACGAGCAAGTCTACCAAAGTCTACACTTGGTTTTCATACATGGATCCTTTCTCGGATTTCATGGCCTCTAACCATTTGTTGGAATCCGGGCCCATCATCGCTTCTTCATAGCTCATAGGTTCATCATTGGCCAACAACGTAACCTCCAAGACAGGGTTGTCGTACCATTTCGGAGTAGTATGCGTCCTTGTCGACCTACTAGGTTTGATAGTAACTTGACCGAAGCTTCATGATCATCATCATTAACTTCCTATTCAACTGACGTAGGCTCCACATAAACATTTTTCTGCGCTGCGCTACCTCTAGTTGAAACAAAGGTTCAACAACCTCATCAAATTCTATCTTCCTCCTGCTCAATTCTTTCGAGAGAAACTTTTTCTCGAGAAAGGACCCAGTTTTAGCAACAAACACTTTATGCTTGGATCTGAGATAGAAGGTTCACCCAACTGTTCTTAGGGTATTCTATGAAGATGCATTTGTCCACTTTGGGTTTGAGCTCCTTAGGTGAAAACCCACTTTTCACATAAGCATCGTAGCCCCAAACATTAAGAAATGATAGCTTAGGTTTCCACCAAACCAAAATTCATACGATGTCATCTCAATGGACTTAGATGGTGCCCCTTTTAAAGTGAATGTAGTTGTCTCTAATGCATAACCCCAAAACGATAGTGGAAAATCGATAAGAAACATCATAGTTTGCAACATATCCAATAGAACACGACCACGACGTTCGGACACACCATCACACTATGGTGTTCCAGGTGGCGTTTGTTGTGAAACCACTTTTCACATTGTCTTAAGTTGTAAACCAAACTCATAACTCAGATATTCACTCCACGATCATATCGTAGACATTTTATCTTCCCTTCACGATGATCTCAAACTTCACTCTGATTCTGCTTGAACTTTTCAAACAATTCAGACTTGTGTTTCATTAAGTAAATATACACTATATCTACTCAAATCATGAGTGAAGATAAGAAAATAACGATATCCACCGCACGCTACAACACTCATCGGACCGTATACATCAACATGTATCATCTCCAATAAGTCACTTGCCCGCTCCATCAAACCAAAAACGGGGTCCTTAGTCATCTTGCCCAAGAGGCATGGTTCGCATGTCTCAACCGATTCGAAATTGAATGAGTCCAAAGATCCATTGGCATGGAGTTTCTTCATGCAATTTATACCAATATGACATTTAGCGGTAGTGCCACAAGTATGTGGTACTATCATTATTAACTTTGTATCTTTTGGCATCAATGTTATGAACATGTGTATTACTACGATCAAGATTCAACAAACCATTCTCACTGGGTGCATGACCATTGAAGGTATTATTCATGTAAACAGAATAACCATTATTCTCTAACTTAAATGAATAACCGTGTTGCAATAAACATGATCTAATCATGTTCATGCTTAACGCAAACACCAAATAACATTTATTTAGGTTTGTCACTAATCCTGAAGGTAGAGAGAGTGTGTGATGTTGATCACATCAACCTTGGAAACATCTCTAACACACATCGTCACCTCACACTTAGCTAGTCTCTGTTTATTCCATAGCTTTTATTTCGAGTCACTAACATTTAGCAACCAAACCGGTATCCAACACCCAGGTGCTACTAGGAATACTATCAAGGTACACATCAATAACACGTATATCAAATATACTTCTGTCGACGTTGCCAACCTTCTTATCTACCAAGTATCTAGGGTTGTTACGCTTCAGTGGCCGCTCTCCTCATAATAGAAGCACTTAGTCTCGGGTTTGAGTTCAACTTTGGGTTGCTTCGCTGGAGCAGCAACTGACTTGCCATCTATGAAATTTCCCTCCTTGCCCTTTCCCTTCTCGAAACTAGTGGTTTTACTAACCATCAACACTTGATGCTCCTTCTTGATTTCTACCTTCGCGGTGTCAATCATCACGAACAGCTCAGGGATCATTATTTCCATCCCTGGCATAATTATAGTTCAGCACGAAGTTCTGGTAGCTTAGTGATAGTGACTCAGAGAACTATGTCAATCACTATCTTATCTGGAAGATCAACTCCCACTCGATTCAAGCGATTGTAGCACCCAGACAATCTGAGCACATGCTCAACGATTGAGCTATTCTCACTCATCTTGCAGGCAAAGAACCTTGTTGGAGGTCTCATATCTCACAACACAGACACAAGCCTGAGATCCCAATTTCAGCTCTTAGAACATCTCATATGTTCCGTGATGATCAAAATGTTTTGGAGCCTCAATTCTAGCCGTAATGCATGACACACTAAACTATCAAGTAGTCATCGGAATGTGCCTGTCATATGCTCACAACATCTACAGACGCCGCCAGAGGGGGTGGCGCACCGAGCGGTGCATTAAGGACATAAGCCTTCTGTGCAGCAATGAGGACAATCCTTGGATCACGGACCCAGTCCGCAATATTGCTACCATCATCTTTCAACTCTATTTCTCTAGGAACATATAAAAATTCAAGGGAGCTACAACGTGAGCTAGTAATCTACAACATAATTTGCAAAGATAATACTGACTATGTTCATGATAATGAGTTCAATTAATCATATTACTTAAGAACTCCCACTCAAATTGACATCCCTCCGATCATTCGAGTGATACATGATCCAAATTCACCAACTCAAGTCCGATCATCATGTGAGTTGAGGTGGTTTCAATGGTCAACATCATCATGTTGATCATATCTACTATATGACTGATGTTCAACCTTTCGGTCTCTTGTGTGTCGAGGCCATGTCTGTACATGCTAGGTTCGTCAAGTTTAACCCGAGTGTTCCGCAACACTGGCTTGCACCCTTTGTATGTGAACGTAGAGTCTATCACACCCGATCATCACGTGGTGTCTCGACACGACGAACTTTCACAACGGTGCACACTCGGGGAGAACACAATTTATCTTGAAATTTAAGTGAGGGATCACCTTATAATGCTACCATCGTCCTAAGCAAAACAAGGTGCATAAAAGGATTTACATCACATGCAAATCATAAGTGACATGATATGGCCATGAACTTGTGCTTTTGATCTCCATCTATAAAGCACCGACATGATCTCCATCGTCACTGGCATGACACCATGATCTCCATCAACGTATCACCATTGGGGTTGTCACGCCCACCATGCTTCTACCAGTATTGCTACCGTTTAGCGATAAAGTAAAGCATTACATAGCGCTTAATGATTGACATGCAGGTCATACAATAATTAAAGTCAACCCTATGACTCCTGCCGGTTGTCGTACTCATCGACATGCAAGTCGTGATATTCTATACAATACATGATCATCTCATACATCACATATATCTCATCATGTTATTGGCCATATCACATCGCAACATACCCTGCAAAAACAAGTTAGACATCCTCTAATTGTTGTTGCAAGTTTTACGTGGATACTACGGGTATCTAGCAAGAACAATTCTCACCTACGCATAAACCAGAACGGTGATACATAAGTTGCTTTTCAACCTTATCAAGGACCACCTTTGTCGAATCCGATCCAACTAAAGTAGGAGAAACAGACACCCGCCAGCCATCTTTGTGCAACGAAGTTACACGTCCGTCAATGGAATCGGTCTCTCGTAAGCATACGAGTAAGGTTGGCCTGGGCCACTTCATCCCACAATATCGCTGAACCAAACACGACCAAGGGAGGAAGCAATATAAGCATCAACGCCCACAAACTCTTTGTGTTCTACTCAAGATCTCATCTACACATAGACCTAGCTCTGATACCACTGTTGGGGAATGTTGCATGGGAAACAAAAAATTTCCTACGCACACGCAAGATCTATCCATGGTGATGAGCATCTACGAGAGGGAGAGTGGATCTACATACCCTTGTAGATCACTAAGCGGGAAGCGTTAAGAAACGCGGTTGGTGTAGTCAAATGTCTTCACGATCCAAATCGCCGAGCGTCCCGTGTTCTCATCACGATCCGTCCTGCGATCTAATCATGATTCGTCCCGCGATCCAATCACGAATCGTCTCGCGATCTAGATCACGATCCTTTCGATCTAGCACCGAACGGACGACACCTTCGTGTTTAGCACATGTAGAGCTCGATGACGATCTCAGCCTTCTTGATCCAGCAAGAGGGAGCGGAGAGGTAGACGAGTTCTCCGGTAGTGCGACAACGTTGCGGCGATGATGGTGGAGCTCTTCCAACAGGGCTTCGCCTAAGCACCGTTGAAACCAATCTAGAGGAGAAACTATGACCTAGAGAGAGGGTTGCACGTGGCGGAAAATCTATGTGCAAAAACCCTACAACCTCTAGTATATGTAGGAGGAGGAGAGGAGGAGGCTTGGAGCAAGGGCCAGCCCTTGGTGGATTCGTCCGAAGTGGAGGGAGGAGTCCTCCTCCTCCACTCCTAGTAGGATTAGGACTCCTTCCTTATTTCCACCTTTTTGCCTTTGTCCACCTTTTCCACTTTGGACTTTCTTCCCAGCCGCATAGGCCTTATGTGGGACTTCGGCCAGCCCACTCAGGGCTGGCATTCATCCTCCCACAGCCCATGTAGCCTCTTGGATCGAAATACTCCTCCTGATGGTCCCCCGGTACCCTCTCGGCACTCCCGGTACACTACCGATGAGCCCAAAACCTTTCCGGTGACCAAAATAGGACTTCCTATATATCAATCTTTACCTCCGGACCATTCTAAAGCTCCTCATGACATCCGGGATCTCATCCGGGACTTGAAAAGCCTTCAGTCACCACCATACATAACTCTATACTACCGAAACGTCACCGAACCTTAAGTGTGCAGACCCTGCGGGTTCGAGGGCTATGTAGACATGACCGAGACACCTCTACAGTCAATAACCAATAGCGGGATCTAGATGCCCATATTGGTTCCTACATATTCTACGAAGATCTTTATTGGTTGAACCTCTATGTCAAGGATTTAGTTAATCCCGTATGTTGTTCCCTTTGTTCTTCGGTATGTTACTTGCCCGATATTCGATCGTAGGTATCTGTATACCTAGTTCAACCTCCTTATCAACAAGTCTCCTTACTCGTTCTGTAATACAAGATCCTATGGCTAACACTTAGTCACATTGCTTGCAAGGCTTATTGTGATGTAATATTACCGAGTGGGCCCTGAGATACCTCTCCGTCACACGGAGTAACAAATCCCTGTCTTGATCCATGCCAACCCAATAGACACCCTTGGAGATACCTATATAGCACCTTTATAGTCACCCAGTTACGTTGCCACGTTGCATGATCTCATGGTCATAGGAACAGATACTTTGACATGCAGAAAACAGTTGCAATAAACTGACACGATCATATGCTACGTTTATAGTTGGGTCTTGTCTATCACATCATTCTCCTAATGATGTGATCCCGTTATCAAATTCCATCTCATGTCCATGGCTAGGAAAACTTAACCATCTTTGATCAACGAGCTAGTCAATTAGAGGCATACTAGGGACATGGTGCTGTCTATGTATCCACACATGTATCTGAGTTTCCGATCAATACAATTCTACCATGATAATAAACGATTATCAGGAACAAGGAAATATGATAATAACTAATTTATTATTGCCTCTAGGTCATATTTCGAACACATGTGTCCAAGGATGATGCGACGCATGTGAAGATGATGGAGGCACAACGCTCCAAGCAGTACCTGGACATCGCTCACAGCGCAGACATCGCGATCCTCCAATTCGTCAAGGAACCCCCGCGTTGTCGTGTGCGCATGGCGATGGGGGCTACCTCAGCTTCTTCCAAAATGTGGTGGATGTGCTTGAGTCCAGCGTCTCGCAGGTGGATGAGGATGTCGAGTCCAGCGCATGCGACCTCCTGGACAACACGTTGACGTGTGTCTTCTCAACCTTTTGCCGCCATGCCCCCTGCGTTCGACCTCTCCTGCGCGATGGAGGCCCCTCAAGGGTGTGGTGCGCAAGCACGTGGACTCCCTGATCGAGTGGTTTGCCTTGGAGGCATCATCCGAGGGGGGGGGGGTAGCTCCAGCAACGAGTCCTCCATGATCCACGACAAAGACATCGCCTGCTCTGCTTGACCTTGTTTTCTTTTACTCCTGTTGCATCATGAACCATTTGGCCCTTGTGGTGTGTTAAACATTGTATGATACCTTTGCTTTTGGGTAGTAGTTGTGTGTCGCGTTTGGAGCATCCTTATTTTCTTCGCGTGGTCTTCGGTGTTCTTTGCTCGACTCCTGCCCCCTGGCTGACTGGGGTCCGTGATGAATGGCTCTTGAGGTCCCTACTCCTAGCGTAGGATGGAGGCCGTGGGGCAGAAGCCCCCGTGAGCCTCCTTGTAACTGTACTCACCCCGCAAGGCTGTCACCTTGCCCTGCACTCTCCTCAGGGGGGCCTCCAGGAGCGCCACGCAACCTCCAATGATGGCTACCCGCTCAATCCTCATGAGACCGGTGCCCTCACAATGCTCTTTTCCATGAAGCATGGGCCGCGCCAGTGATGGGCTCTCGGGAGCGGCACCACGAGAGCCCAATTCCCCTCCTTCTATGTTCTTATTCCTTTCCCGTAGCCCTCGTGCCAGTCCTACGAGTGCAGCGGGGGGGTGGGGGGGGGGTGGTCATGTCTTTCATGTTTGAGTTTTGGTGTCGCAAGGACTCCTAAGGCGCGACACTTGGGGGTCTGTCCTTTGATGCATAGACGGCTCATGCAGGAGAAAGCGCCAGCCTCGCGAGGCTCACCCTGTTTCGAACATTATGCGCCCGCCCGCCTGCATTTGGGCGTCACGCAAGAATGGTGGGCTTCAAGACCCTGGTGGGGTAATACGTGAATGATATACTCATGAGCGAGAACTTGGTCTCAGAACTTTTGGTGTCGCCAAGGCGGACCCAAGCACTGACACCATACCCAGACTGGGGGAGCGACCCTCGTACGCGTTTTGTCTTCTCCCCAGCGCGAAGCGTAGGGTCCTCCACTTGGCGTGGGTGGGAGTGTTGGAAATATGCCCTAGAGGCAATAATAAATTGGTTATTATTATATTTACTTGTTCATGATGATTGTTTATTATCCATGCTATAATTGTATTGATTGGAAACTAAATACATGTGTGTGTATAAACACAACACTGTGTCCCTAGTATGCCTCTAGTAGACTAGCTCATTGATCAAAGATGGTTAAGGTTTCTTAGCCATGTACATGGGATATTATTTGATAACGGGATCACATCATTAGGAGAATGATGTGATGGACAAGACCCAAACTATAAACGTAGCACATGATTGTGTCAGTTTATTGCTATTGTTTTCTACATGTCAAGTATGTGTTCCTATGACCATGAGATCATGTAACTCACTGACACCGGAGGAGTACCTTGTGTGTATCAAACGTCAAAACGTAACTAGGTGATTATAAAGATGCTCTACATGTGTCTCCGAGGGTGTTTGTTGAGTTGGCATGGATCAAGACTGGGATTTGTTACTCCGTGTGACGGAGAGGTATCTGAGGGCCCACTCGGTAATACAACATCGCAATGAGCCTTGCAAGAAATGTGTCTAATAAGTTAGTCACGAGATCTTGTATTATGGAACGAGTAAAGAGACTTGCCGGTAACGAGATTCAACTAGGTATGGAGATATCGACGATCGAATCTCGGGCAAGTAACATACCGATAGACAAAGGGAACATTGTACGGGATTAGCTGACTCCTTGACATAGAGGTTCAACCGATATAGATCTTCATAGAATATGTAGGAACCAATATGGGAATCCGGGTCTTGCTATTGGTTATTAACCATAGAGGTGTCTCGGTCATGTCTATAGAGTTCTCGAACCCACAGGGTCTGCACACTTAACGTTTGATGACGAATTGGTATATATGAGTTATGTATGTTGGTGACTGAAGGTTGTTCGGCGTCCCGAAGGAGATCCATACATGAAGAGGAACTCCGGAATGGTCTAGAGGTGAAGATTCATATATAGAAAGTTCAGTGTTGATCACCGGAAAAGTTCGGGCGTCATCCGTAATGTACCGGTGTTACTGTAAGGATTTCTGGGGTCCGCCAGAAGGGACTACCAGCCTTGGAGGGTCCCATGGGCTGTGAGAGGAGGCACACCAGTCCCTGGTGGGCTGGCTACCCATCCCACAAGGCCCATGCGGCCGAAGGGTGGAAGGGGGAACCCTAAAGGCCCGACCACCTTGCCTTGGGGGCCAAGGCACCCCTTGGCCGTCGCCCCCCCTCTTGGCCACCGCCCCTAGGGGTGGGAACCCTAGGGTGCCGAGTCGCTCTCCCTCTCCCCCTATATATATGAGAGGGGAGGGAGGGCTGCACCACCACAAGCCACGATGCAGCCCTTCCTCCCTACCAGATTGCTTCTCCTCTAGATTGTTTCGGCGCCGCTTAGCGAAGCTCTGCGGGATCAGTTCCACCATAACCGCCACCACGTCGTCATGCTGCCGGAGAACCCATCTACCTCTCCACCTCGCTAGTTGGATCAAGGAGGTGGAAATCATCGTCGAGCTATACGTGTGCTGAACGCGAAGGTGCCGTCTGTTCGACAATAGATCAGAAGGAACATGATGGGATCGTGGGACGACTCGTGATAGGATCACGAAGATGTTCGACTGCACCAACCACGTTTGTTAATGCTTCCCACTTAGCGATCTACAAGGGCATGTAGATCCACTCTCCCTCTCATAGATGCTCATCACCATGGATACATCTTGCATGTAGATGAGTACTGCAACTGGCAGGAGCCATAGGGTTGTCTTTAATTTATTTTTGCCGTTTTTTGCTTTACTTCATCGCTATGAGTCAGAAATAGTCGTGGAAGCAATAGTTGGGGCAACAACCTTATGGAGACACGTTGATGGAGATCAAGATGATGGAGATCATGGTGTCATGTCAGTGACGATGGAGATCATGACGGTGCTTTGAAGATGGAGATCAAAAAGCACAAGTTCATGGCCATATCATGTCACTTATGAATTGCATGTGATGTTAATCCTTTTATGCACCTTGTTTTGCTTAGGACGACGGTAGCATTATAAGGTGATCCCTCACTTAAATTTCAAGATAAAATTGTGTTCTCCCCAAGTGTGCACCGTTGGGAAAGTTCATCATTTCAAAGCACCACATGATGATCGGGTGTGATAGATTCTACATTCACATACAACGGGTGCAAGCCAATGTTGCATGTGTGTAACACTCGGGTTAAACTTGACGAGCCTAGCATGTACAGACATGGCCTCGGAACACAAGATACCGAAAGGTCTAACATGAGTCATATAGTAGATATGATCAACATAGAGATGTTCACCATTGACACCACCTCATCTCACGTGATGATCAGACATGGGTTGGTGAATTTGGATCATGTGTCACTCGAATGATCAGAGAGATGTCAATTTGAGTGGGAGTTCTTAGGTAATATGATTAATTGAACTCATTATCATGAACATAGTCAAAAGTTTCTTTGCAAATTATGTTGTAGATAACTCGCGCTGTAGCTCCCCTGTTTTATTGATACGTTCCTACAGAAAAGTAAGTTGAAAGATGGTAGTACAAATTATGCGGAATTTTGTTCGTGATCTCAGGATTGTCCTCAGTTGTTGCACAGAAGGCTTATGTCCTTAATGCACCGCTCGGTGCGCCAAACTCCCTGAAGTGGCGTTTGTGGATGTTGTGAACATCTGACAAGTAGGTTCCGATGACTACTTGGTAGTTCAGTGCGTCATGCATTACGGCTTAGAATTAAGGCTCCAAACACATTTTGAACGTGACGAAGCATATGTGACGTTCCAAGATATGAAATTGGATTTCAGGCTCATGCCCGTGTTGAGAGGTATGAGACCTCCAACAAAGATTCTTTGCTTGCAAGATGAAGGAGAATAGCTCAATCAGTGAGCATGTGCTCAGATTGTTTGAGTACTACAATCATTTGAGACAAGTGGGAGTTGATCTTCCAGATAAGATAGTGATTGATATAGTTCTCCAAGTCATTGCCACCAAGCTACTAGAGCTTCGTGATGAACTATAAACATGCCAAGGATGGATGATCCCATGAGCTATTCGCGATGTTTGACATCTCGAAGGTAGAAATCAACAAGGAGCATCAAGTGTTGATGGTTGGTAAAACCACTAGTTTCGAGAAGGGCAAGGGTAAGAAGGGAAACTTCATGATTGGCAAGCCAGTTACTGCTCGAGTGAAGAAACCCAAGGTTAAACCCAAACCTGAGACTAAGTGCTTCTACTATGAGGGGAACAGTCACTCGAGCGAAACTACCCTAGATACTTGGTACTCCCTCTGTCCAGAAAAGATTGTCCCCATGGCAATTTTCAGAAACCCCCCTCTGCAATTGCCGACACAACCCGCAGTCCCTTCTATTCTCCCTTGCACGCACACGCCTGGTCCAGAGCTCCCTTGCTCATGGCCTCCCTCTCTCCGGAGTTCGCTGGAGCTCCCTCGCCCCACGCCTCCACCATGTTGCTTCCCTAGGCAAGGAGAAGACACATTTTTTCCGATTTGATCTCCAACAAACGCATCCTTCCACAATGGCATCGAGCTGGAGCTAGCCTTGCCCGTGGTCAACGTCGTCCACGAGTCCGATGCACACAGATCGACTAATGGGAGCTAGGAGGCTCATGGAGCTATACGATCTGGATCCCAGCAGTGACATCCCCGTATGCTCAATGGCACCAAGACTGAATTTTTGTATCCTTCCCCATAGCAGCTAGGTGAGATCACTGTCCCTAGCAGTCAGGTGTTGATTCATGTAGTCTCTTACTCCCTTTCTTCTATGCATAGTTGGGTTGAATCTCAAACATACATATGCGTGTTCTAGCATTCTGCTGCCAATGAATACAAATGTGAAACCTGCTTTTTGTTTAATTTGTTGAGCTATTGCTGCTGCTGCTTAATCAAATGATGCATATCAATCTATTTCTGCTTATGTTTGAGATTTCAGATCCTATAGTGGTGCATGCAATTCTATAGGAGGCACTTGAGATCACACTGTCAGTTGGAAACACACGGAAAATGCAGCCTTCTCCTAAAAAGCCACCCATCACTGCCCACTGATTGGTAATTAGGGTTATGTGGTGGCACGGATAATCTTGTTTGTATGATCCTGCTGCTTTTCAAGTGCAGCAAAAAAGTTTCCATGCTTGTGTCTGTCATCCCCAACCACAGTTGTTTGTGCAGTATACAATAATGAGCACGGAAGCGGTGAGAGAGCACCGAGACGACACCGCAAAGCAGAAGCAGCCAGCCAACAGGAAATGCACGTCTTGCACCACACATATATACATGATCGATCACCTACAAAGTTAGTCGCTCACCCTAGTGATCGGATCAGTGTGCCCCCACTGTCTGGTCGCTTTAGTTTTCCTACTTGCAAAGAAACATTCAACAATTAAAAAAGAGAAGTTGCAAATATTTTAATGAAAACAATGTCAAACAGCTCCTCATTCACTAGCTCCTCCCACAAGAACTAGTAAATTGCTTACATCTTGATTGCTTTTCATCAGTAAATAGATGCAACTAAAACCTTGCTTCCAGTAATACCCAACTGTAGTATCTTTTATTGCCCAACAAGACAAAAAGTAAGGAGTTGGAAAATTGGTAGCCTGATATGGTTTTTTAGTTAGTGTGATATGGTTTCAGAAAAAGAGCATCTAAAAATTCTCTTTCTGAATTAGAGTATCTCAGATATGCCAACCAAGCAAATTCCTATTGTTAAATTCACTAAAGATTCAGTTAATTTGACTTTAGTGAAACAAAATCCAGTTAACTCCTTACAGTAAATTCAGGGAACTCCTCAGAATAATTTGGAATTTGACCATAAGGACTGTCAGCAAGAATGTTCCAATGAAACATTTTTTAAGATGGCCCATAAGACTACCTGGAAATATTTAGAAATATACTCCAGCCTTGACTAATCTGGTGGAATCATATTAATTGTTTCCAAAATAAGTTGATTGATTGTGGACTGAAATTATTTGGAAATAAGATAGCAAGGAGGCCATTATTTAGAAATCATGAATCATGTTACTGCAGATTTGCACCATGTTACTACATATTTGCACCATTAATCATGCATTTTATGCAGGCTTTGTTAGATTCGTGCATCTTGGACTTTGACATCCCATTTACGATGATCATGGTTACATGGAAAGTTGTTGTAATTGTTGTTCCAGCCGTGATTGGGATCGGCACATTCAGGTGAGCATCATGAAAGAACCCTACATTCATCTTCTTGTGCAGAGCCAAAATGTGAACAATGCTACTGTTGCAGAGATACACCTTTGGAGTTAACTGAATTTAGTGAAAATGTGAATAATGCTATTGTCTCCATCATTTTGATTTCACTAAATAGCAGTGCTACATTGACATGGATATAGCGGTGCTACATTGACACAGATGCAACATTCAGGCGACAAATAGCTTCATTTAGACAAATCTTCGGCTGAATTTAGACACTAAACTTTTACAACCAGCAACACTGAACTTTACTTCTTGTAGCACAGGCGGGCATCAGCAGTGGCGAGAGGTGGGGCAACAAAATGCAGCAACGGCGAGGGATGGGGCTCGATCGGGTGCTAGGTTGTTTGGCCGCCGGTCAGACCCGCGTGGCCCTGCATGCGAAAGCCGCCAGAGAGAGGAGTGGCGGCTGGGACTTGCCCAAATCCTGCATCGGCGGCCGTGGGCGTGAGGAAGTGGCTTGGGACACGAGCAGCAGCACGTATTCCTAATCCAGTCGATTGACACCTAGGAGCACGTGGAGATCGAGGAGGAGGACCTCAACGGGATCACGACGGGAGGCTCCGATGATGCACGGAGGGGATCTTAGCAGGAGGAGAATGCGTAGAGGGGATGGCAGGCGAGGAACAAGCAGAGGTGGTCATGGTGGCAGGGGGATGCGCCGGCACCGGGCCCTCAATGACGACAGAGCAGTTCCTGGACGGTGCACGTCCGACGCATGTGAAGAATCCCTTAGGTGCAGGTCCTGGGCACCTGTTTCGATACGAGGAATCGCAGGTGCAGGTGGGTGGTGGCGGCAGAACCAGAGGCGCAGGTGGCAGGTAGCGGTGAAATCGGAGGCGCAAGTGGGCTCGTGCAGGTGGGCGGCAGCAAAATCTGCTGGCTGGCGCCTGCCCAGGTGACGCACGGGATCAGTGGAGCAAGAAGATGGAGACATAGATCTATTTGAAACGGTTTTCAAATTTTAGGGGCTCTACTGCAAAAAACGTCAGTACACTACGCGTCGGACAACCTTTTTTGGACGGAGGGAGTAGATAAGAAGGCTGGCAACATCGACAAACGTATATTTGATATACATGTTATTGATGTGTACCTTACTAAGTACTCCTAGTAGCACTTGGGTATTAGATACCGGTTCAATTGCTAAATGTTAGTAACTCAAAATAAAAGCTATGGAGTAAACGGAGACTGGCTAAAGGGCGAGGTGACGATGTGTGTTGGAAGTGTTTCCAAGGTTGATATGATCACCATCGCACGCTCACTCTACCTTCGGGATTAGTGTTGAACCTAAATAAATGTTATTTGGTGTTTGCGTTGAACATTAACATGATTAGATCATGTTTATTTCAATACGATTATTCATTTAAGTTAGAGAATAATGGTTATTCTGTTTACATGAATAATACCTTCAATGGTCATGCATCCAATGTGAATGGTTTATTGAATCTCGATCGTAGTAATACACATATTTATAATATTGATGCCAAAAGATGAAAAGTTAGTAATGATAAGTACCACATGCTTGTGGCACAGCTACAAAGGTCATATTGGTGTAAATCGCATGAAGAAACTCCATGGTGATGGATCTTTTGACGCACTTGATTTCGAATTGGTTGAGACATGCAAACCATGCCTCTTGGGCAAGATGACTAAGACCCTGTTTTCTAGTATGATGGAGCGGGCTAGTGACTTGTTGGCATTGATACATGTTGATGTATGTGGTCCAATGAGTGTTGAAACACGTAGTGGATATCGTTATTTTCTTACCTTCACTGATGATTTGAGTAGATATGGGGATATTTACTTAATGAAACACAAGTCTGAAACGTTTGAAAGGTTCAAGCAGTTTCAGAGTGAAGTTGAAGATGATCGTGACAAGAATATAAAATGTCTATGATATGATCATGGAGGTGAATATCTGAGTTACGAGTTTGGTATGCAACTTAAGACAATGTGGAAATTGTTTCACAGCTCATGCCACCTGGAACACCATAGTGTGATGGTGTGTCCGAACGTCATAGTCGTGCTCTATTGGATATGGTGTGTACTATGATGTTTCTTATTATTTTGCCACTATCGTTATGAGGTTATGCATTAGATATAACTACATTCACTTTAATAGGGCACCATCTAAGTCCTCTGAGATGACACTGTATGAACTATGGTTTGGCAGAAACCTAAGCTGTCATTTCTTAATGTGTGGGGCTACGACGCTTATGTGAAAAAGGTTTTCCCCTAATGAGCTCGAACCCAAAGCGGACGAATGCATCTTCATATAATACCCTAAGGAAACATTTGGGTATACCTTCTATCTAAGATCCAAGCACAAAGTGTTTGTTGCTAGAAACGGGTCCTTTCTCAAGAAAGAGTTTCTTTCGAAAGAATTGAGTGGGAGGAAAGTAGAACTTGATGAGGCCGTTGAACCGTCACTTCAGTTCGATGATAGCACACCACAGAAAGATGTTTTTGCGGTACCTATGCCAATTGAAGAGGAAGCTAATGATGATGATCATGAAACTTCGGATCAAGTTACTATCAAACTTCATAGGTTGACAAGGATATGTACTACCCATGTGTGGTATGGTGATTCGATCTTGGAAATCATGTTGTTAGATAGCGATAAGCCTATGAACTATGAAGAAGCGGTGGTGGGCCTGGATTCCAACCAATGGTTAGGAGCCATGAAATCCGAGATAGGATCCATGCATGCAAAAGCAAGTATAGACTTGGGCAAGACTTTCTCATTGAAGGACATGTCGTCAAGTACAAATGGACCTCTAATAGGAAGGCAGACGATGATGGTAAATGTCACCATTTATAAAGGTCGACTTGTTGCAAAAAGGTTTCTCACAAGTTCAAGGAGTTGACTACGATGAGACTCTCTCACCCGTAGCGATGCTAAAGTCTGTTGGAATCAAGTTAGCAGTTGTGCTTTTTTCGATTATGAAATCTGGTAGATGGATGTCAAAACAAAGTTTCCTTTACGGTATTTCGTAAAAAAGGTTGTATGTGATACAACCAGAAGGTTTTGTCAATCCTAAGGATGCTAAAAGGTATGCAAGCTCCAGTGATCCTTCAATGGACTGGAGCAAGCATCTCGGAGTTGGAATAGATGCTTTGATGAGGTGATCAAAGTATTTGAGTTTATACAACGTTTATGAGAAACTTGTATTTACAAGAAAGTGAGTGGGAGCACTATAGAATTTTTGATATGTATATGTGGTTGACATATTGTTGATCGGAAATAATGTAGAATTTCTGGAAAGCATAAAAGGGTTGTTTGAAAGAAGTTTTTTCAAAGGAAAACCCGAATAAAGCTACTAGTATATTGGGAATCAAGATCTATAGAGATAGATCAAGACTCTTGATAAAACTTTCAATGAGAACATACCTTTTCAAGTTTTTGAAAGAGTTCAAAATGGATCAGTCAAAAAGGAGTTCTTGCCTGATTTGTAAGGTGTGTAGTTGAGTAAGACTCAAAACTCGACCACGGCAAAAGAAAGAGAAAGGACGAAGGTCATCCCCTATGCGATTAGCCATAGGCTCTATACAGTATGTCATGATGTGTACTGCACTTGATGTGTGCCTCGCCCCATGTATGACAAGGGGTACAAGAGTGATCCAGGAGTGGATCACTGGACAACCGTCAAAATGATCCTTAGTAACTAGAGGACTAAGGAGACATTTATCGATTATGGAGGTGATAAAGAGTTCACCGTAAAGAGTTACGTCGATGCAAGCTTTAACACCAATCCAAACAACTCGGATTAGCAATCTGGATACGTCTAGTGGGGTAGCCATTTGGAAAGGCTCCAAGTGAAGCGTGATAGCAACATTTATAGTATAGAGAGTTGCAAAGTACACACGGATCTGAATGTTATAGACCTGTTGCCTAGAACCTCTCTCACAAGCAAAACATGATCAAACCCCAGAACTCATTGGGTGTTAATCACATGATGATTTAAGTGTTAGTCACATGGTGATGTGAGCTAGATTATTGACTCTAGTGCAAGTGGGAGACTGTTGGAAATATGCCCTAGAGGTAATAAAAAATTGTTTATTATTATATTTCCTTGTTCATGATAGTTGTTTATTATCCATGCTATAATTGTATTGATTGGAAACGAAATACATGTGTGGGTATATAGACACCACCGTGTCCCTACTATGCCTCTAGTAGACTAGCTCATTGATCAAATATGGTTAAGGTTTCCTAGCCATGGACATGAGATGTTATTTGATAATGGGATCACATCATTAGGAGAATGATGTGATGGACACGACCCAAACTATAAACATAGCATATGATCGTGTCGATTTATTGCTATTGTTTTCTACATGTCAAGTATATGTTCCTATGACCATGAGATCATGCAACTCACTGACACCGGAGGAGTACCTTGTGTGTATCAAACGTCGCAATGTAACTGGGTGATTATAAATATGCTCTACAGGTGTCTGTTGAGTTGTCATGGATCAAGACTGGGATTTGTTACTCTTTGTGACGGAGAGGTATCTCAGGGCCCATTCGGTAATACAACATCACAATGAGCCTTGCAAGCAATGTTACTAATAAGTTAGTCACGAGATATTGTATTACAGAACGAGTAAAGAGACTTGCCAGTAACAAGATTGAACTAGGTATGGAGATACCGACGATCGAATCTCGGGCAAGTAACATACCAATAGACAAAGGGAACATCATACGGGATTATCTGAATCCTTGACATAGAGGTTCAACCGATAAAGATCTTCATAGAATATGTAGGAACCAATATGGGCATCCAGGTCCTGCTATTGGTTATTGACCATAGAGGTGTCTCGGTCATGTCTATATAGTTCTCGAACCTGCAGGGTCTGCACACTTAACATTCGGTGACGAATTGGTATAGATGAGTTGTGTATGTTGGTGACTGAAGGTTGTTCAGAGTCCCGAATGAGATCCCGGACATGACGAGGAACTCCGGAATGGTCCGGATGTGAAGATTCATATATAGGAAGTTCCGTGTTGATCATCGGAAAAGTTTGGGCATCACTTGTAATGTACCGGGGGTGCTAGAAGGTTTTCGGGGGGTCCTTTGGACGGGGCCACCAGCCCCGGAGGGTCCCATGGGCTGTGAGAGGACGCGCACCAGCCCTTGGTGGGCTGGCCGCCCCTCCCACAAGGCCCATGCGGGCGAAGGGTGAAGGGGGGGAACCCTAAAGGGGGCCGACCACCTTGCCTTGGGGGCCAAGGCACCCCTTGGCCTCCGTCCCCCTCTTGGCCACTGCCCCTAGGGGTCCGAGCCCCTCGCCCTCTCCCCCTATATATATGAGGGGAGGGAGGGCTGCACCACCACAAGCCATGGTGCAGCCCTCCCCTGCTCCCAGATTGCTTCTCCTCTAGATTGTTTTGGGGCCGCTTAGCGAAGCTCTGCCGGATCAGTTCCACCACCGCCGCCGCCATGACGTCGTGCTGCCGGAGAAGCCATCTACCTCTCCACACTCGCTTGCTGGATCAAGGAGGCGGAGATCGTCATCGAGCTGTACGTGTGCTGAACACGGAGGTGCCGTCCTTTCAGCGCTAAATCATAAGGAACATGATGGGATCGCAGGACGGCTTGTGATGAGATCGCAGGACGACTCGTGATAGGGTCACGAAGATGTTTGACTACACCAACCGCATTTATTAATGCTTTCCGCTTAGCGATCTATAGGGGTATGTAGATCCACCCTCCCTCTCATAGATGCTCATTGATACGTGTCCAACGTATCTATAATTTTTTATTGTTCCATGCTATTATATTATCTGTTTTGGATGTTTTATATGCATTAATATGCTATTTTATATTATTTTTGGGACTAACCTATTAATCTAGAGCCTAGTGCCAGTTTCTGTTTTTTTCCTTTTTTGAGTTTCGCAGATAAGGAATATTAAACAGAGTCCAAACGGAATAAAACCTTCGGAATGATTTTTTTCTGGAATAAAAGGAGGCCACGAGACTTGAGAACCAAGGCAGAGGAGCTTCCACGGGGCCACAAGCCCGCTTGCCGTGGCCAGGGGGTACCCCGCGCCGGGCAGGCTTGTGGGCCCCTGGCAACTCCCCTAACCCTAATCTTTGGCCTATAATTCCCAAATATTCCATCATTATAAAAAGAGCCACGAAAACACTTTTCCGCCTCCAGAAGCCTCCGTTCCCGAGAGATCCAATCTTGGAGCCTTTTCCGGTAATCTGCCAAAGGGGGATTCGATCACGGAGGGCATCTACATCAACTCCAATGCCCCTCCAATGATTCGTGAGTACTCCACCACAGATCTATGGGTCCATAGCTATTAGCTAGATGGATTCTTCTCTCTCTTTGCTTCTCAATAATATCATGTTCTTCATGATCATCATGGGGATCTATCCGATGTAACCCTCTTTTGTGGTGTGTTTGTCAAGATCCGATGAATTGTGGGTTTATGTTCAGATTATCCATGAATATTATTTGAGTCTTTCCTGAATTCTTATATGCATGATTTCATATCTTTGCAAGTCTCTTCGAGTTATTGGTTTGGTTTGGCCAACTAGATTGGTAATTCTTGCAATAGGAGAAGTGCTTAGTTTTGGGTTCAATCTTGCGGTGTCCTCACCCAGTGACAAAGTAGGGGTAGCGAGGCACGTATTGTATTGTTGCCATCAAGGGTAAAAATATGGGGTTTTCATCATATTGCTTGAGTTTATCCCTCTACATCATGTCATCTTACTTAATGCGTTACTCTGTTCTTCATGAACTTAATACTCTAGATGCAGGCAGGAGTCGGTTGATGTGTGGAGTAATAGTAGTAGATGCAGAATCGTTTCGGTCTACTTGTCACGGATGTGATGCCTATATGCATAATCATTGCCTTGGGTATCTTCATAATTATTCGCTTTTCTATCAATTGCTCGACAGTAATTTGTTCACCCACCGTAATACTTGCCATCATGAGAGAAGCCATCTGGTGAAACCTATGGCCCCCGGGTCTATTTTCCATATTATATTTTCAGATCTAAAACCAAAAACACGAAAAATACTAGCTGCATTATTTTTTACTTTTAGTTTTACTTTCCGTTCAAGAACCCTATTATATCTATCTCTATTAGATCTCATCCTTGCAAAGTAACCATGATGGGATTGACAACCCCTTTATAGCGTTGGGTGCCAGAGTTTGATTCTTTGTTCAGGTATATCTATTGGTGGCTCGCTTGTATCTCCTACTGGATTGATAACTTGGTTCTCAAAAACTGAGTGAAATACTTATCTACTTTGCTGCATCAAACCGTTCCTCTTTACGGGAAACCAACGCATGCTCAAGAAGTAGCAAGAAGGATTTCTGGCGCCGTTATCGGGGAGATACATAGCAAGTCAAGGATACCAAGTACCCATCAGAAACTCATCTCTTGCATTTACATTATCTGCCATTTGCCTCTCTTTTTCCTCTCCCTCACTTCTAAAATGATTTTCAGATAATACAAAAAAGATTTGCCTTTTTATTCGCCCTTCTTCGTTCATCTTTTCGTTTGCTTTTTGTGTGGTAGATTGCTCAAACTCATGGCTAGCCTTTCTATTATCGATCACGAGGATGACGTTCTTAACTTTAAGCAAATGGAGGGAGAAAACTTAAAAGATGCTTGCTATAGAATATGCAATGCTCAAAATAGATCTATTTGTAAGCAATCTACTACCGTTCTCCTTCACAATTTCTATGTGGGAATCACTCCTTGGAATATATATGTCCTAGATACCACCATGGGAGGGAATTTTTTGGGAGTTCATACCTTTGACTCCTATATTGCCATGATAAATTGTTTGGATCACCCCCAATCATGGTTAAATTTTAACTTTGAAACATGTTATGCGAAGGTTAGATATCATTGAAAATAAAGTTGCTACTATAGATCTCATGTGACAGCCCAAGTGTTGTCCCTACCTTATTTGGCATGTAACCCCATGTATGAACCTTGTGTCATGAGCTTATGAGATGTATTTCACCTTGTCATCCATGTGTGGTTTGCATTCATGCATCATTTCATCATGCATCATTTCATTCTTCTTGCCATGTTGGTTTTCATGTGCCTTTGTGTGATGTGTGTTGAGGTGTTTGTGTGTGGTTGGAGACATGTGTGCACTCCTCTTCTTCTTCCCCTCTCTTTTCTCTTTCAACATCACCTCACATCTCCCCCCTCTCTTCATATTAATTTAATCAACAAAATTAAACTTTCTATTTTAATTGTTTAAAAAAGTCCAAGAGGTGGCCCTAATATTCTTATAATTTAGAGTGTTGCCCTTTTGTTATTTGGGGTTTGGTTGTATTTGTGATTTAAATAAAAAAGGAGCTGACATTTTTATAATATTAAAATTACTTTCTCTTTATATCAACATAATATTTTTATTAAATAGGGCTCTTATTTCATTCACCAAAATATTTTTTGCTTTTCTCCAAAACGCTTTTCTTTTACCCTGGGGTTTTTATTTTTATGTGGATGTGTGTTTTAAATTAGAAAACCCCTTTTGTTTTTTTTCTATTTGTTTGTGAGTGTGTGTGAGAGAGATAGTGGGACGCGGCCCAGCCCAGGTGAGCAGGACGGCCAGCTGCCCCGTCTCCCTCCTCTGTTAGGCATCACACGAGGTGAGTAGAGAGCAGAGTGCGAGCGCTGTCGCCGTCGCCGTTAGGTGCTCACGGACGTCGAGGTGACCCCCCTCCTATTTAACCTGGACGTCCGTGCCCCTCTAGGTTTCCTCCTTGCCGCCGCCACCCTCTCCTTCTTCCTCCTTCCTCCCCTTCTCTATCAGAGAGCGAGCACAGGTGAGTTTCAGAGAGAGAGAGAGAGAGAGCAGAGAGCCCGCTGTTCGTCCTCGTCATCGCAGCTCGTCTCCGGTGGGTCTCCTCCGCATCCAGGATGGCGTGGCGGACGCGGATAGCCCCCGCGTTCCGTTCCCGGAGATAGAGCGCCGTGGGAGGCTCCAGGGGCATCATCTTCTTCATCCTCGCACGGCTCATCATCGGTCTGCTTCCCCTACGTCGTCGACGTCGTATCCGCATCTCCTTCCCCTTCGTCGCTCGCGCCCCCGCGTCTCCGAGAAGCCCTCGGTGAGAAGCCCGTCCCCGCTGTCCCATCTCCTCGCTGTAGCTCGCAGCCTTGTCGTCGTAGTGCTCGTTGCCGCCGCTCGAAAGGCTCGAGCTTGAGCTCGCCTTCGGTCCCCTCATCACGAGATGAGACAAGGGATGAGTTCCCCGTAGATCCCCCCTCCGATTCCGCCCGTTCGTGCCGCCGAAGACCCCCTGTAGTGGCCGGATTTTCGCCCGCCGTCGCCGCTGTCGCCGTAGTGTAGTTGGGTTCAGTTTCGTCAGAGGAGTACCTACGTGGGTGTGTATTAGAGAAGCAGAGGATCTCCTCTATGAACACTCGGCGCCGTAGCGCAGTGGTAGCAGAGTGGTGCGCTAAGGGGAATGACCAATCGGTCATGGGTTCGACCCCCGAACCTCCCCATCTTTTGTTTTCTTTTTCTCTTTTGTTTTTTTCTTGTTTCTTTTTCATCTTGCCATATATGTATGTGTGTGCGGTTGTTTTATTTTCTGTTGATGAATTTATGCTTGTGTGTGTATATATACCATAGTGTATATATACACGTGTGTGTGTGCATGTGAGTTTGCACATGTGGTGTGTGTGTCTGTGCCTTTGCACACATGCATATGTGTGTGAGCATCTACATGTGTTGTGTGCATATATACCTAGTGTATATGTGCATGTGTATGTGCTTATGTGTGTTGTAGGCAGGATGCAAGGTGTGTATGTATGTGTGCATGTGTAGGGTAGTTTTCATGTTCTTGTATGTAGTGTGTGTGTGTATGCTATGCACACAACCTTGTGTGTGTATATGCCTAAGGCATATATGCAAGTGTATGAGTGTGTGGGTAGGTTGCACCATTTGGCGTTTGTGCTTGTGTGTGTATGTGCCACATGGTGTGGTGCATACATATGCATGTGTGTATGTGGTTTGGGAGTGTGTGCATGAGCATATGAGTATGACCCTTTTTTGGGGTAGGAAGAGCCAATGAATCCATTGGGACTCTCAGATTTCACTTTTGGGCAAGTTCTTAAATCTGTCATTTTAGCTGAGATGGCATTTTGTCATTTTTGCTGGAATTAATCCAAGCTTGCTTTGGGAGTTGTGTCAACTAGGCAGTGCTAGTCTTTTGTATCTATTATACCATGGTATTTTTGTTTTACATGATAATCACACATATAAGTGGGAACCATGCTGTTAAGCTGCCTACTTGATGTTTTTGCTTCATTATGCTAAAAACTGCCAAGTGTGAGAATCTGCTGTTATTGTTCTGCCATGTAGAGTGGATGGTATCTGGTAATGTGTTGTGAATTTTAGCATGATCAGTGTTAGTTATTTGGAGTAGATATTGCCTTCAACTATCCTGTGAATTTTCATCCCAATAGGAGATCTCTAGAATATTTATCCAATGTTGTCAACTTGCTACTTTATGTTCTCAGATTCCAGAAAACTGGAATTTTAACTAAGTCCCAGAAAACTGTTTCATCATGTCAACTTGATTGCTTCATGCTTATTGATGTGTGCCTCCTTTATTGTTTGCATAGTTGGATGAGTTGATGTGTGTGTTGATTAGATTCTGTCAATCTCTTGTTTGTGGCTGTAGGGTTCCTGTAGCTCAAGTTGTGATCTGTAGAAGTTGCTATGTTGCTGTTTAGTGGCAGATTTGGTGTTTTATTGTTTTGTGGATTGTGGGAGCTATGCTCCATGGAATTGATTGATTCTTCAGGCTATTGTGATTGATTTTTTATCACCTATCCAGTGTCTGCCTTGGAGTGCCAAGAATTAGCCCATTACTTGGTGGTCTTGTGATTTTGCCTCCGTACCTTGTCGTGAGCGTATCATGAGAACCATAACTTTGTTTCTTGCGATCTTTATATGCATTTCTATCGATTTTCCATGATGCATACATATTTGCCATATTCATGCATGTCTAAATAACTTAACATGAGTTTCTGTCCAGATTCATTAATAAACAAACCTTGCATGTGAAACATGACTAGTTTTGGATTGCCATGTTAATTCTCATAAATGAATCATGCATCATCTTGGTTGTGCATTGCACCTTGGTTGGATGTTTATTGTTGTTGTTTCTCTAGGGTAGACGCGAGTGTTGATACTGAGTATGAGGACCCAGGAGAGTACCACTACAAGGATCCCGCTATTTGTTCCACCGAAGAACCAACAGGCAAGATGATCGTACCCAGATCCCGATACTATTTTTGCTTGCTAGTTTTCTCGCTCTTATCGTTATAGTTGCGCTACCTACCAGTTGAATATCAGACTCCCAAAATGCCAGGATAGCCTCTAACCTCCACATCCTAGCAAACCTTTGATTGGCTAAGTTACCGCTCCTCAGCCCCTCTTATAGCGTTCTTGGTTGTAGGTGCAGGTTGTTCCATGTGATAACATGGATTTGGATATCACAATATTTTCTCTTATCTAATTTAATGCACATATATATCTTGGTATTGGTGGAAGGCTTGGCCTTTTGCTAAGTGATTTGTTCCACTATTACCGCCATTAGTTCCTTGTTGCCGGTGTTATGTTTTCCATATTTTGCGCTCATAACATGCTCGGGGTTGTTATGGGGACCCCCTTGTTCATTCGGTTGAGATTAAAACTTTTCTGGCAAGACCCAACATTGGTACTACATTTGCTTAACAACTTAATAAAATTGCATAGGGTCTTGCAAACTCATGGATAATTAATCAACCCCCGGGCCAGTGCTCCTCATGAGAGTTGTTCCAAACTAGAGCACCGTGCGGGGCCAACCCGAGGCAACTCGGGAGATTTCTATCAAGCCACCGTACGCTTCGCTTATCCGTCGTGTCCTGAGAACGAGATACGCGGATCTTATCGGGTTCGTCGACACGTCGATAGGTCAAGCTGGATTTGTTTTACCTTTATCGAATGTCTTGCGGTTGGAGTCTGACTTTCATCGGGTTTACTCGAGGTGTTGGAATTCCTTTGGAATTACCTATGATGATCGCGAGATCCGCGGTTGAGGCATTCCCATGGAGTGTGGTTAATTTGGTAATGGATTAGTTGGAGCACCCCTGCAGGGTTAAATCTTTCGGAAAGCCGTGCCCGCGGTTATGTGGCAACTTGGATATTTGTTTAACACCCGGTTATAGTAAACTTGAAGTAAACTCTAATTAAAATACACCAACTGTGTGAGTAACCGTGATCGTCTCTGCTCGTGAACATGATCCGAGAGAGAACATGGTGGAGTTATGATTGACGTAAGTAGGTGTTCAGGATCTCATAGAGATTATGCTAGTTTCGATCGTTCTTCGTAGGCCACTCATATTTATTTCATGTTGCGTAAGCTAGACACCATATATGCTTAGTGTTGTTGCAAACTAAACACTTACCCCATCCCAACCTTTAAGCTTGAATAGTCTCGGTACCTGGGCATATGATAGCTGAGTCCTCTGTGGCTCACAGTTTACTACAACACTCCAGGTACAGGTTTGGATGAGTACGTGCAGGATGATCTTACCCAGCTCCAGTGGGAGTATGATGAGGAAAGAGGCAGGATGTACGTGATGTATCCGGATGAGTAGAGGACCTGGTCGTGATCTTTGGGGCAGCGAGATAGTTTCATTTGCATCTGTTTTATCGTTTGATTTCGTCCATAGTCGGACCCTGTTTTCATCTTGATGACTTGGACTCTGAGTGGAATTGTAACTTAGCATGTGGCGAGTGTAAGCCAACTTGTATACTCATCTCTTCTGTAATGTATGATGCAATGTTACTATACTAGCTAACGGCAAGATGCGCCTCTATCCCTTGCGAGGCCCTCGTGTCTTAAAATGGATAGGCGCGCATCTTGGGCGTGATAAGTTGGTATCAGATCCATATGACCATAGGAGCCTTTGCTTGTTCGAACTTGGCCGAGTCGTGTCTAGTAAAAACTATTTTGAGTCTAGTTATATCGGAGAGTAGGATTCTTTTTACTCCTCTTCTATGCTCTGGTGAGGTTTCCGACTTAGGAATTTTTGATTCTACTCCTCTTCTCGCTCAAAAGTTTTTAGGATCACGCGGGTATTTTGGAGTCTATATGATGTCGATGTGACAGGGTTCTGTCTTGGTGCCTCCTGTCTGACTTGATTTCTTCCGGGGAGTCGAGCTCCAGGGAATGTTGGCACATCGTTATCACTCAGCTTCCTTGATATCTCAGGATGAAGAGTGTTCGGAATTACTTCAATACTTATCGTGGTGAGATAAGGTCGGAGTCACCCAGTACTGGGGAGGCGTCCGGGGTACCACCATGGTTTAGTATCGTTGTGAGTTCGAGGATTCGAGATTAGATGAGTTTGCGAAAGCCTCTTGTTATGTGTTGAAGGATGGATACAGTTGGGGTGTAGGATTGCTAGTTGTGTGAGATATTTCCTCCTTCTATCCCCCACACCAGATTGCATAACCAGAAAGTTTTCGGAAGTTCTTAGGTGGGAAATCTTGTAGTTATCTAGGATCATCTTCTTCAGATGTATATGGGCATGTACATTTGTTCCGAGCGCTTAGCTCAATACTTTTGTGTTATTGCAAGTGGCTTCTAATTGCTGATGATGTTATCATAACCGAAGAAGCATTCTTACTAATTTTTCAGTAGGAAGGCTATGTTGTTAATTGTTCAATTTCTTTCAGGCATTTGATTCAGCTTATGATTCATCTTATCAATGAGGTGCTGATGCGTTTTGTCCATCTACAGGATGGCTCCACCAACTCGCAGCAATCTGGGTCGTGGTGAGGAGCAGACTGATGTTCCACCACCACCCCCGCCACCGCCTCCTCCGCCTCCTTCTCCAGAAGCTTGGCAAGCTGTGATGGCCGCAACCAATGTGAACACTCAGATGTTGCTCAGACTGTTGCAAGAAGCGAAGCAGGGTCAGCAAGGTTTTCAAGGCAATTTTTAGAATCAACTGCAGTTTGCGACACTCAACTAGTTCCTTGCCAACCAGCCCAAGACTTTCACCTATTGTGAGCAGCCACTTGATGCTGATGATTGGCTTCGTGATATGAGTAAGCATTTTGAGTGCAGCAATGTCAGGCCAGAGGACTTTGTCAGATTTGCATCATTCCAACTCAAGGGTCAAGTAGCTGATTGGTGGCAGCAGTACAAGGATTCCAGGGGTGATCGTGTTGTTACTTGGGACGATTTTCGTGTGACTTTAGGGCTCATTACATTCCGACAAGCTTTGTCGAGGAGATGCGTGAGAAGTTCAGCCACCTGAAGCAAGGAAGCAAGTCTGTCTATCAGTACAACGTCGAGTTCCAGAATCTAGCCCGTTATGCCAAGCAAGATGTTCTAGATGACAAAGCTATGATCTATCATTTCAGAGGTGGTCTCAAGGATGAGCTTCTACCAGGCCTAGTTCTTCAAGAGCCTCGTGAGTTTGATTAGTTCTATAACATGGCTCTGAAGATTGAAGCAGCTCAGCTCAAGTTGGAGAACTCTAAGAAGCGTTCACGGGATTCATATTCCTCTTCTTCTTCCGGTTCTCAGATGGTTCCAAAGCAGCACAAGTATTGGGTGCCTAATCCTCCTCCGTTTCGTCCTCCGCAGTAGCAGAAGCAGTTTGGTGGTCGTGGTTCTTCCCACCCACCCAACCCAGGATTTCAGCAGAGACCCCAGGCGTCCAAGGGATTTCTTGTTCCTCCTCCAGGCAATGTTCGTCCGCTTTCTAAGGTGACTTGTCACAAGTGTGGTCAGAAGGGTCATTATGCAAACAAGTGCAACCAGCGGCATCTTCTGCCTCCTCCTCCTTTCAAGCCTACAGGCAATGCTATGGTGAAGCATAACCCCAAGACCGCAAGAGTGAATATGGTGAATGCAGCTGAAGCAGAGCAGTTCAATGATGTGATTATGGGTAATCTCTCAGTTAATGATTTTCCTGCAAAAGTATTGTTTGATTCTGGTGCATCCCATTGTTTCATGTCAAAGCCATTTTTCATTAAGCATGATTTCCCATCAGCATCATTGCGTAGACCATTGGGTATTTTTTCTCCGAGTGTTTCCATGAGGACCAACTCCATCATTCCGGATGTTTCTATCAAGATGGGCAATTATTCTTTCTTGGCTTCTCCTTATGTTCTTGGTAATTCCGACATTGATCTCCTTTTGGGCATGGACTTCCGGGCTATGAATAAGGCTCATATTGATTGCAAAGCAAAAGAAGTCAAGCTGACTCATCCTTCAGAAGATGTGATTATTTTTGCGGCTCGCGATGACACAATCCGTCTCTTTGCTCTTAATGAGAAGGGTGAAATCTCGGCGATTTCTCAAATTCCGGTGGTTTGTGAGTATGAAGATGTCTTTCCAGAAGAATTGCTAGGAATGCCTCCACACCGGCCAGTTGAGTTCGTGATTGATCTCGAGCCTAGAACTGAACCAGTCTGCAAGCGCCCATATAAACTTGGCCCCGAAGAGTTGAAAGAGTTGAAGAAGCAGCTAGATGAGCAAGAACGTCTGGGTCTGATCAGACCAAGTTCTTCTCCATCGGGTTGTGGTGTTTTGTTTGTCAATAAGAAAGTTGGCACAGATCGTCTTTCTTTTGATTACCGGCCATTAAACAAGAAGACAATCAGAAACAAGTACCCACTTCCCAACATCAATGTGTTGTTTGAGCAACTGAAAGGTTCCAATGTTTTCTCAAAGCTTGATCTTTGCATGGGTTATCATCAGATTTGCATTCGCGAAGAAGACATTCCTAAGACCGCTTTCAGGACGAGTTTTGGCTCTTATGAGTACACTATCATGTCGTTTGGTCTTGCTAATGCTCCTCCAACCTTCTCAAGAATGATGAATTTAATTTTCTCTCCTTTCAAGAATGAATTCATCTTGGTCTATCTGGATGATATCCTTGTGTTCTCGGAGACAGAAGAAGAGCATGCAGAGCATCTCCACCTTGTGCTTGACAAGTTAAGAGAGCATCAATTCTATGCCAAGTTTTCCAAGTGTGAGTTTTGGCTCAATGAAGTGGTATACCTTGGGCATGTCATCTCTACCGAGGGAATTAAAGTGCACCCTGAGAAAGTTGAGGCAATCTTGAAGTGGGAACCTCCTCAGAATGTGAAGCAGCTTCAGAGCTTCCTCGGGCTTGCTAGTTATTGCAGAAGATTCGTGAAGAACTTCTCTCAAATTGCTAAGCCTCTGTCCAATCTCCTCCAGAAGAGTGTCAAGTATGTTTGGTCTCCTGAGTGTGATGTGGCGTTCAATACGCTCAAGCAAAGACTGACTTCAGCTCCAGTCCTTGTTCCTCCTGAGCAATCCAAGCCTTTCCATGTTTTCTGTGATGCTTCTCTCCAAGGTCTTGGTAGTGTTCTCATGCAAGACAAGAATATTGTTGCTTATACCTCACGTCAGTCGAAGCCGGCCAAGAAGAACTACCCCACTCATGATATTGAGTTGGCGGCAGTTGTGCATGCTCTAATGACTTGGAGGCATTTGTTGTTGGGTAGACCAGTTGAGGTGTACACCGATCACAAGAGCTTGAAGTACATTTTCACTCAACCCAATCTCAATCTTCAGCAATCTCGTTGGGTGGAAATGCTTGAGGACTTCAATCCAAGCATTGAGTATACTCTGGGTAAAGCAAATGTCATTGCAGACGCGCTCAGCCGTAAGGCATACTGCAATAGTCTCATCCTGAAGCCTCTTCAGTCTGAGCTTTGTGAAGCATTCTGCAAGCTCAACCTTCAGATGATTCCACAGGGTTTTCTTGCAAATCTTCAAGTCTCTCCGACT
Organism: Hordeum marinum; assembly: GCA_022496015.1. NCBI lineage: Eukaryota > Viridiplantae > Streptophyta > Magnoliopsida > Poales > Poaceae > Hordeum > Hordeum marinum. Next base: position 390,759,034 of record CM039675.1, on the reverse strand, counting down.
CTGGAAGATCAGGTTCGCCAAGCGCAGCTTCTTGACGCTATGGTGAAGAAAGTGAAGAAAGGTGTGGCCAAGAGCATTCCAAAGTATAGGTGCTTTCGTATTGATGACAAAGATACCTTGTTCTTTGAGGACCGTCTTGTGGTTCCAAAAGGTGATCTCAGAAAGGTTATCATGGACGAAGCACATAATTCTCTTCTATCCATTCATCTAGGCAGTTCAAAGATGTATCAGGATCTCAAGCAAACCTTCTGGTGGACTCGCATGAAACGTGAAATCGCTCAGTTCGTGAACAAGTGTGATGTTTGTCGCAGAGTGAAGGTGGAACATCAATGTCTAGCAGGTCTTCTTCAGCCTTAGCCTATCCCAGAGTGGAAATTCGATCATGTTGAGATGGATTTCGTCACCGGGTTTCCCAAGTCCAAGAGAGGCAACGATGTCATCTTTGTGGTTATCGACAAGCTGTCAAAAGTTGCTCATTTCCTGCCAGTCAAAGAATCTATCTCGGCAGCTCAGCTTGTAGAGTTGTATACGTCAAGGATAGTGTCTTTGCATGGCATTCCTCAGCTCATCTCTTCTGACCATGGAAGTCTCTTTACATCAAAGTTTTGGGAGTCCTTCCAGACTGCTATGGGTACCAAGATCCTTTTCAGCACTGCGTTCCATCCGCAGACAAGTGGTCAAGTTGAGAGAGCCAATCAGATCCTTGAAGATATGCTTAGAGCCTGTGTGATTTCGTTCGGCATGAATTGGGAAGACTGCCTTCCATATGCTGAATTCTCATACAACAATAGCTTTCAAGCAAGTTCAGGCAAGGCCCCTTTCGAGATCCTCTACGGCAAAAAGTGTCGTACCCTGCTTAACTGGTCTGAAATCGGTGAGCGCCAGATATTGGGAAATGACATGATCACTGAAGCAGAAGAAATATGTCATGTCATTCGCGAGAACCTCAAAGCAGCTCAGTCCCAATAGAAGAGTTATTATGATAACAAACATCGGAATGTTTCCTTCCAAGTGGGTGATCTAGTCTATCTCAGAGTCTCTCCCATGAAGGGCACTTAGCGGTTTGGAATTAAAGGGAAGCTAGCTCCTCGTTTTGTTGGTCCTTTCAAAGTTGTTGGCAAGAGAGGTGGTCTTGCATATCAACTAGAGTTTCCTCCAAATTTCGCAAATGTGCACGATGTCTTCCATGTTTCTCAGCTCCAGAAATGTTTTAAGACTCCTGAGCGAACCATTGACCTCCAAGACATCAATCTCTAAGAAGATCTCTCTTATCGTGAGCATCCAGTTGCTATTCTCGAAGAAACTGAGCGTAAGACTCGCAACAAATCTATCAAATTCCTCAAGGTGAAGTGGTCTCATCATTCCGATAAAGAAGCTACTTGGGAACGCGAGGACCTTCTCTGTTCCAAATTCCAAGATTTCTTTCGTTCCTAGATCTCAGGTCGAGATCCTCTTGTAGTGTGGGAGAGTTGTGACAACCCAAGTGCTGTCCCTACCTTATTTGGCATGTAACCCCACGTATGAACCTTGTGTCATGAGCTTATGAGATGTATTGCACCTTCTCATACATGTGTGGTTTGCATTCATGCATCATTTCATCATGCAATCATTTCATTCTTCTTGCCATGTTGGTTTTCATGTGCCTTTGTGTGATGTGATGGTTGTGGGTGTGGTTGTGTGGTTGTGTGTTGAGGTGTTTGTGTGTGGTTGGAGACATGTGTGCACTCCTCTTCTTCTTCCCCTCTCTTTTCTCTTTCAACATCACCTCACATCTCCCCCCTCTCTTCATATTAATTTAATCAACAGAATTAAACTTGTTGTTTTAATTGTTTAAAAAAGTCCAAGAGGTGGCCCTAATATTCTTATAATTTAGAGTGTTGCCCTTTTGTTATTTGGGGTTTGGTTGTATTTGTGATTTAAATAAAACATGAGCTGCCATTTTTATAATATTAAAATTACTTGCTCTTTATATCAACATAATATTTTTATTAAATAGGGCTCTTATTTCATTCACCAAAATATTTTTTGCTTTTCTCCAAAACCCTTTTCTTTTACCCTGGGGTTTTTATTTTTGTGTGGATGTGTGTTTTAAATTAGAAAACCCCTTTTGTTTTTTTATGTTTTGTTTGTGAGTGTGTGAGAGAGAGATAGTGGGCCGCGGCCCAGCCCAGGTGAGCAGGACGGCCACCTGCCCCGTCTCCCTCCTCCGTCAGGCATCGCGCGAGGTGAGGAGAGAGCAGAGTGTGAGCGTTGTTGCCGTCGCCGTTAGGTGCTCACGGACGTCGAGGCGACCTCCCTCCTATTTAACCTGGATGTCCGTACCCCTCTAGGTTTTCTCCTTGCTGCCGCTAGCCTCTCCTTCTTCCTCCTTCCTCCCCTTCTCTGTCAAAGAGCGAGCGCAAATGAGTTTCGGAGAGAGAGAGAGAGAGAAGAGAGCCCGCTGTTCATCCTCGCCATCGCAACTCGTCTCCGGTGGGTCTCCTCCGCGTCCAGGATGGCGTAGCGTACATGGATAGCCCCCGCATTCCGTTCCCGGCGATAGAGCATCGTGGGAGGCTCCAGGGGCGTCATCTTCTTCCTCCTCCCGCGACTCGTCGTCGGTCTGCTTCCCCTCCGTCGTCGACGTCGTCTCCGCCTCTCCTTCCCCTTCGTCGACGTCGCTCGCGCCCCCACGTCTCCGAGAAGCCCTCGGTGAGAAGCCCGTCCCCGCTGTCCCCTCTCCTCACCGTAGCTCGCAGCCTCGTCATCGTAGTGCTCGTCGCCGCCGCTTGAAAGGCTCGAGCTTGAGCTCGCCTCTGGTCCCCCTCATCGCGAGATGAGACGAGGGATGAGTTCCCCGCAGATATCCCCTCTGATTTCGCCCGTTCGCGCCGTCGGAGACCCCCTGTAGTGGCCGGATTTTCACCCGCCGTCGCCGCTGTCGCCGTAGTGTAATCGGGTTCAGTTTCGTCAGAGGAGTACCTGCGTGGGTGTGTATTAGAGAAGTAGAGGACCTACTCTATGAACACTCGGCGCCGTAGCGCAGTGGTAGCAGAGTGGTGCGCTAAGGGGAATGACTAATCGGTCATGGGTTCGACCCCCGAACCTCCCCATTTTTTGTTTCCTTTTTCTCTTCTGTTTTTTTCTTGTTTCTTTTTCATCTTGCCATATATGTATGTGTGTGCAATTGTTTTATTTTCTGTTGATGAATTTATGCTTGTGTGTGTATATATACCATAGTGTATATATACACGTGTGTGTGTGCATGTGAGTTTGCACATGTGGTGTGTGTGTGTGCCTTTGCACACATGCATATGTGTGTGAGCATCTACATGTGTTGTGTGCATGTATACCTAGTGTATATATGCATGTGTATGTGCTTATGTGTGTTGTAGGCAGGTTGCAAGGTGTGTATGTATGTGTGCATGTGTAGAGTAGTTTTCATGTTCTTGTATGTAGTGTGTGTGTGTATGCTATGCACACACCCTTGTGTGTGTATATTCCTAAGGCATATATGCAAGTGTATGAGTGTGTGGGTAGGTTGCACCATTTGGTGTTTGTGCATGTGTGTGTATGTGCCACATGGTGTGGTGCATACATATGAATGTGTGTATGTGGTTTGGGAGTGTGTGCATGAGCATATGAGTATGACCCATGTTTTTGGGGTAGAAAGAGCCAATGAATCCATTGGGACTCTCAGAATTCACTTTTGGGCAAGTTCTTAAATCTGTCATTTTAGCTGAGATGGCATTTTGTCATTTTTGCTAGAATTAATCCATGCTTGGTTTGGGAGTTGTGTCAACTAGGCAGTGCTAGTGTTTTGTATCTATTATACCATGGTATTTTTGTTTTACATGATAATCACTCATATAAGTGGGAACCATGCTGTTAAGTTGCCTACTTGATGTTTCTGCTTCATCATGCTAAAAACTGCTAAGTCTGAGAATCTGCTGTTATTGTTTTGCCATGTAGAGTGGATGGTATGTGGTAATGTGTAGTGAATTTGAGCATGCTTAGCGTTAGTTATTTGGAGTAGATATTGCCTTATACCATCCTGTTAAGTTTTATCCCAATATGAGCTCTCTATCATATTTATCCAATGCTTTCAACTTGCTACTTTATGTTCTCAAATTCCAGAAAACTGGAATTTTCACTAAGTCCCAGAAAACTGTTTCATCATGTCAACTTGATTGCTTCATACTTATTGATGTGTGCCTCCTTTGCTATTTCCATAGTTGGATAAGTTGATGCATGTGTTGAGTAGATTTTGTCAATATCTTGTTTGTAGCTGTAGGGTTCCTGTAGCTCAAGTTGTGATCTGTAGAAGTTGCTATGTTGCTGTTTAGTGACAGATTTGGTGTTTTACTGTTTTGTGGATTGTGGGAGCTATGCTCCATGGAATAGATTGATTCTTGAGGCTATTGTGATTGATTTTTCATCACCTATCCAGTGGATGCCTTGGAATGCCAAGAATTAGACCATTACTTGGTGGTCTTGTGATTTTGCCTCCGTACCTTGTCGTGAGCGTATCGTGAGAACCGTAACTCCGCTTCTTGCGATATTTATATGCATTTCTATCCATTTTTCATGCTGCATACATATTTGCCATATTAATGCATGTATAAATAACTTAACATGAGGTTCTGTCAAGGTTCATTAATAAACAAACCTTGCATGTGAAACATGACTAGTTTTGGTTTGCCATGTTAATTCTCATAAATGAATCATGCATCATCTTGGTTGTGCATTGAACCTTGGTTGGATGTTTACTGTTGCTGTTTCTCTTGGGTAGACGCGAGTGTTGATACTGAGTACGAAGACCCAAGAGAGTACCACTACGAGGATCCCACTACTTGTTCCACTGAAGAACCAACAAGTAAGATGATCGTACCCGGATCCCGATACTATTTTTGCTTGCTAGTTTTGTCGCCCTTATCGTTATAGTTGCGCTACCTACCACTTTAATATCAGACTCCCAAAATGCCATGATAGCCTTTAACTCCACATCCTAGCAAACCTTTGATTGGCTAAGTTACCGCTGCTCAGCCCCTCTTATAGCGTTCATGGTTGCAGGTGCAGGTTGTTCCATGTGATAACATGGATTTGGATATCACAATATTTTCTGTTATTTAATTTAATGCATATATATAACTTGGTATTGGTGGAAGGCTTGGCCTTTTGCTAAGTGATTTGTTCTGCTATTACCGCCATTAGTTCCTTGTTACCGGTGTTATGTTTTCCATATTTTGCGCTCCTAACATGCTCGGGGTTGTTATGGGGACCCCCTTGTTCATTCGGTTGAGATTAAAACTTGTCTGGCAAGACCCAACATTGGTACTACATTTGCTTAACAACTTAATAAAATTGCATAGGGTCTTGCAATCCCGTGGATAATTAATCAACCCCCGGGCCAGTGCTCCTCAAGAGTGTTGGTCCAAACTGGAGCACTGTGCGGGGCCAACCCGAGGCAACTCGGGAGATTTCTATCAGGCCACCGTACGCTTCGCTTATCCGTCGTGTCGTGAGAACGAGATACACGCCTCTTATCGGGTTCGTCAATACGTCGAGAGGTCTTGCTGGATTTGTTTTACCTTTATCGAATGTCTTGCGTGTGCAGTCTGACTTTCTTCGGGTTTACTCGAGGTGTTGGAATTCCTTTGGAATTACCTATGATGATCGCGAGATCCACGGTCGAGCCATTCCCATAGAGTGTGGTTAATTTGGTAATGGATTAGTTGGAGCACCCCTGCAGGGTTAAATCTTTTGGAAAGCCATGCCCACGGTTATGTGGCAACTTGGATATTTGTTTAACACCCGGTTATAGTAAACTTGAAGTAAACTCTAATTAAAATACACCAACTATGTGAGTAACCATGATCATCTCTGCTCGTGAACTCGATCCGAGAGAGAACATGGTGGGGTTGTGATTGACGTAAGTAGGTGTTCAGGATCTCATAGAGATTATGCTAGATTCAGTCGTTATTCGTAGGCCACTCATATGTATTTCATGTTGCGTAAGCTAGCCACCATATATGCTTAGTGCTACTGCAAACTAAACATTTACCCCATCCCAACCTTTAAGCTTGAATAGTCTCGGTACCCGGGCACATGATAGCTGAGTCCTCTGTGGCTCACAGTTTACTACAACACTCTAGGTACAAGTTCACATGAGTATGTGCAGGATGATATTACCCATCTCCAGTGGGAGTATGATGAGGAAAGAGGCAGGATGTACGTGACGTATCCGGATGAGTAGAGGACCTGGTCGTCATCTTTGGGGCAGTGAGATAGTTTCATTTGCATCTGTTTTATCATTTGACTTCGTCCGTAGTCGGACCCTATTTTCATCTTGATGAGTTGAACTCTGAGTGGAATTGTAATTTAGCATGTGGCGAGTGTAAGCCAACTTGTATACTCATCTCTTCTGTAATGTATGATGCAATGTTACTATACTTGCTAACGGCAAGATGCGCCTCTATCCCTTGCGAGGCCCTCGTGTCTTAAAATGGATAGGCGCGCATCTTGGGCGTGACATCTCATTGAAAACTTGGATAAAGAGATCCATAATAATATCACTCAATATGGATCTAAGGTAGTAGTTACTCTAAAAGACCTAAGGGAAAAGGAACCCATAGTTAATGAAAAATTGGATCAAGATTCCTTTAGAATAGGAAAGCTTGAGGACATTATTACCAACATGGGTTCCGCTTTTGCTGCTTTTCAAATCACTCCTAAATTTCTTCTTTATAAGGCTGCCAAGTTTTTTTAAGTTCCCAATAATAAGGGTGAATCCTCTAGTAAAGGGGACGAAGATCTTAAGATGATAAGTGTTCACCCTAATTTTATCAACATTGTTCGGGAACCGATTGCTACAAGAGAATTTCTTGATTTTTTTGCCTAGGAGTATGATCATTGATAAAACTAAAGAACCTCCTAGATTAGAGAAGGTCCTCACAAAAATTTCCAATACCAAAGATGCCAATACCTAGATCTATTGTGTTTTTCCTAGCTAGGTGCGTGAAACAATAGCGCTTGTTGGGAGGCAACCCAATTTTATTTTTGCCGGGGATATACCCTGCGATATGACCCGACTGGTGACTCACAGGAGACCTGGTCAAGACATGGACGACCAAGCTCAAGACCCGGCGCGGGCTGGCTCACAAGAGAAGGCTCACAAGAGAAGGCCCAAAATAGAAAGGATTTCCTTACAAGAGAAACAAGACCCGAAATAGGATTCTAAAGAGACTAGTCCTAGTCCTACTCCTAGTAGGACTCTATTTGTAAACCTACCCTCTCCACTTATATAAGGAGGGGTAGAGCACCCCTAGAAAGAAAAGTACATAAGTCCACAAGTTTAGACAAACACAAGAGATTAGAGGTAGCAATTAGCACCCTTGTAACCAAGAGATCTTCTTCATCATTAATACCAGACAAGCAGGACGTAGGCTTTTACCTCCATCGGAGGGGCCGAACCTGGGTAAAATCCGCGTCTCTCGATTCCGACCAACCCCTTCAAGCCGCCACATAGTTGCGCTTCGCCTCGAACCTATGTCCGTTCACCCAGACATCTGCCGTGACAAATCCTCGACAGTTGGCGCTCACTGTGGGGCCACACATGGTGATGTTGTTCTTGGAGGGAGCACTCTCAGGGATCGAGAAGATTATGATCCGTCGGACAAAGAAGAGCCGGCCTTTTTGATGCAACAAATTCGAGATTGAGACAAGAGAAAATTAGGGTTATCACACGCCGTCGTACATGCCGGGGCGATCCGTTGATTTCGACTGAAGATTGATGTCCAATACTAGAGTCGTGCTTCGTGTCACCATCAAATCCACGAGATCGTTGCCGAAACGGATATGAACCTAGTCAAGGTGTTTAGCCTTAAGCGGCTGTCATGCGCTTGTCGCCAAAGTAATCTCGTATTCCAGTGGAAGTTTGTGGTACGATGGTGCAGCCATTGTTGAAGAATTTTTTACTCCATGTCCACGTCCTAGATTTCAAGCCGGCTCAACCGATGTGTTGTTGCTTTCTTCCTGACGTAAAGACTAATCAAGTTCAAAGAATTTAGTACACTTGCATTACGTAACGGAAGCCTACAGATTTGGTTTGGTCAATGGCCAAGAGCTACGTTTCGATTTTGGCTTGTAAAGTTTCAGAACGGAAGAAGAACTAAAAAGAAAGAAAGCAGACCACGATTCAGAGACGGACATGACCGCAGCTTCACCTTGCGTCGCCGCTACACTACGCCCTCCATTTAGCTCGGCCTCGCCTCCTCAGCTGATCCTCCGCGCGCCGAACAGCCGGCTCCGTTGCTCCTCTCTGATGTGCTCGCCAAGCCGCCGCACCGTGGCTGCCTTGCCACACCTTGTCATCGCCGCGCTTTTCCCCACTGCGCGGGATTTGCATCACACCTCACCTCGTTGAGCCAGCCCTCGGGCGCGGCCTTGCCCCGCCGCGCCTGCCATCCACCTCTCCTGCTATGAGTCACCTCCATGCACCAGCAATGGCGCCCCCACATGCCAGCTCTACCTCTGGGCGCTTCCAAGCTGCCCTCAACTCACTCCAACCAGCACGGCGCCTTGAGCCGCCGCGCCGCGGCCTAGTCGCACGCTCCGCTATGGTCTCGCCTCGCCTCGAGTTGACTCGCTGTTGCGTTTGTGTCTCCAAGTCGGAGCCGCCTTCAGCCGCGCCGGATTCGCCGTCGTAGTTTCCGTCTCTGCACGGCCTCACCTTGAGCCGGCCTTTCCTAGCCTGGGCATCCCTGCCGCCGCGGCCTGGTCTCGCCGGTCTCTCTTGTTGGTCTCGGCTTGCCTATGCACCTCCACTAGCAGGACACGCTCGAAGGGGCACCACATTACCCGTGCGAGCAGAGGGGCGGGATTCACCTAGACGCCGAGGCTGATTGTTGCCTTCACTATGATTCAGACAAGGAAAAAGTTCTTGGAGTTTTAGTCATGAGAGGTTAATTTTTCAAAGCAGCCACGGATGAGAACTTCCAGCGCATACTATGCTCGTTCAGAACAGAGTAAGGGAGTTGGTACGATGCACATAAGCTATACAATAGTGTGCTAATTGATTCACAAAAAATTACCAACGTTCGCTCTGATCCGACGGAAAATACCAGGTGTTGTATGTTCCATCTATTTTATTATCACGTGATAATTTCTTTGAGAAGCAAATTACTTTGACCTGTAATGTTTTTTATGCAGGAAAAATTATGATAAAAAGGGCATGGCATTGGATCGGAAGTGTAGAGCTTGCGCCAACATTATCATGCGTCGGCATACGTCCGTGTGACACTTCTCGACAAACACATGCGCAAGCTTCTGCCTCCGGCGTCCAGACTATATCAACCCGTCAGCATGAGTCGCCGCCCCCATGGTACGGTTTACATCAGCATGTCGGTACCGCACGCGTTCACCCGCCAGTATGAGCTGCCCAAATAGACATCCACAAGCCGCCATCCCCGCGGCCTGGACTACATCAAAAAGGCGGAGCCGCGTGCATTCACCCGCCAGTATGAGCTACCCAAATGGACATCCGCAAGCCACCATCCCCGCGGCCTGGACTACATCAACAAGCCAATGCCGCGTGCGTTCACCCGCCAGTATGAGCTGCTCAAGGGACATCTGCAAGACGCCACCCCCATGGTCAAGTCTACATCAACAATATCGTGGCCACCTCAAGCGTCTACGGCAGCTTACAACACCGCGGTCGTCTCTCGCGACCGAACCGGCTTACAACGCCGCGGTTGTCCCTCACGATCGAACCAGCTTACAATGCCGCAACCGTCTCTCATGACCTTTACCGGCTTACAATGCCGCGGTTGACTTCTATGTCTACATCAACAAACCGGGGGCTGCATACACCGGTGCGAGCCACCCAACGAACGGTTCTGAGTTGCCACCCTACGGACCAATCTACATCAACATATCGGTGCGGTGCTCGCCCATATGAGCCGCCCAACGGACGTGCGCAAGCCGCCGTCCGCGGTCTGATCTACATCAAACATATCGGTGCAGGGATTGCTTGTACGAGCCGCCCAACGGACACGTGCAAGAGACTGCCCACAGTACTGATCTACAGCATATCGGTGCAGTGTTCGTCCATACGAGCTGCCCGACAGACTGGCGCACAAGTTGCCGCCATTGTAGTTTGGTTAACTTCAACAACTAGCCGGGACGAACCATCGACCGGATTATTGAAACAAATCATACGGGATCATCTATAACCCCCCATGGCCAACCTCAACTTTCAGTGGAGATTCTCAAGCCGCCTTCTCAAGTCAACATAAGACTCGGGGGCTACAGACATGGCGAGACACATTTAGTCATTTTTCAAGAGAACCCCGGGTCTTTGCAAGAGAAAACCCAACCCTTGGGGCTATTACATTATTGGCGGAAGAATTAAAAAGTTGCCCACGAGGACGAACCATCGATATATACCATTCAAACACAGGTGCCCGGATTCATTGGATCATCATAAAGTCATTTGGAGGCTTCTGTCGTTTCTTCATTACAAGATGGCGACTTACAAGATGACGCAAAAAGTTGACTCCGTCAACATGATCGTCCAGGGGGCTTCCCACCCATCGGGTGTAGATTATCATACCCTATCGGTCGGCTCTCAAGCCAAATAGTTGACTCCGTCAACATGATCGTCCAGGGGGCTTCCCACCCATCAGGTGTAGATTATCATACCTTATCGGTCGGCTCTCAAGCCAAATATTTGACTCCGTCAACATGATCGTCCAGGGGGCTTCCCAACCACCGGGTGTAGCTTATCATACCCTATCAGCCGGCTCTTAAGCCAAACAGTTGATTCCATCAACAAAGGTCACTTGGTGATGGAATCAACTATTCCATGCATATAATTATTTATTGTTCCATGCTATTATATTATCAGTTTTGGATGTTTTATATGCATTAATATGCTATTTTATATTATTTTTGGGACTACCCTATTAATCTAGATTCTAGTGCCAGTTTCTGTTTTTCCTTGTTTTGGAGTTTCGAAGATATAAGGAATATTAAATGGAGTCCAAACGGAATAAAACCTCCAGAATGATTTTTCTAGAATAAAAGGAAGCCACGAGACTTGAGAACCAAGGCAGAGGAGCTACCATGGGGCCACAAGCCTGCTTGTCGCGGCCAAGGGGGTACCCCATGCCGGGCAGACTTGTGGGCCCCTGGCAACTCCCCTAACCCTAATCTTCAGCCTATAAACTCCCAAATATTCCATCATTATCAAAAGATCCACGAAAACACTTTTCCACTGCCAGACGCCTTCGTTCTTGAGAGATCCAATCTTGGAGCCTTTCCGGTAATCTGTCGGAGGGGGATTCGATCACGGAGGACATCTACATCAACTCCATTGCCCCTCCAATGATGTGTGAGTAGTTCACGGCAGACCTATGGGTCCATAGCTAGTACCTAGATAGTTTCTTCTCTCTCTTTGCTTCTCAATACCATGTTCTTCATGATCTTCATGGAGATCTATCCGATGTAATACTCTTTTGCGGTGTGTTTGTCGAGATCTAATGAATTGTGGGTTTATGTTCAGATTATCCATGAATATTATTTGAGTCTTTCCTGAATTCTTATATGCATGATTTCATATCTTTGCAAGTCTCTTCGAGTTATTGGTTTGGTTTGGCCAACTACATTGGTAATTCTTGCAATAGGAGAAGTGCTTAGTTTTGGGTTCAATCTTGCGATGTCCTCACCCAGTGACAAAGTAGGGGTAGCGAGGATAAAAAGATGGGGTTTTCATCATATTGCTTGAGTTTATCCCTCTACATCATGTCATCTTACTTAATGCATTACTCTGTTCTTCATGAACTTAATACTCTAGATGCAGGCAGGAGTCGGTCGATGTGTGGAGTAATAGTAGTAGATGCAGAATCGTTTCGGTCTACTTGTCACGGACGTGATGCCTATATGCATATTCATTGCCTTGGATATCTTCATAATTATTCGCTTTTCTATCAATTGCTCGACAGTAATTTGTTCACCCACCGTAATACTTGCCATCATGAGAGAAGCCATCTAGTGAAACCTATGCCCCCCGGGTCTATTTTTCATATTATATTTTCAGATCTAAAACCAAAAACACCAAAAATACTTGCTGCATTATTTTTACTTTTAGTTTTACTTTCCGTTCAAGCACCCTATTATATCTATCTCTATTAGATCTCATCCTTGCAAAGTAACCGTGAAGGGATTGACAACCCCTTTATAGCGTTGGGTGCAAGAGTTTGATTCTTTGTGCAGGTATATCTATTAGTGGCTTGCTTGTATCTCCTACTGGATTGATACCTTGGTTCTCAAAAGCTGTGGGAAATACTTATCTACTTTGCTGCATCAAACCGTTCCTCTTCACGGGAAACCAACGCATGCTCGAGAAGTAGCACTCATCACCATGGATAGATCTTGCGTGTGCGTAGGAAATTTTTTGTTTCCCATGCAACGTTCCCCAATAGGGAGCCCTTTCCTCTGCGCCCATGACGTGGCTCGTCGTGGGCATCCACTTTGGGGGTACGGAGCGTGTACAAAGCCTAACTCATTATTATGTGAGAGTGTCATGGCGGTGATAATTTAGTGGATTCCCCAGGCACAAGGCTGGGGATTTCTAAATCCGGTCTTTAGATGCTCCTGCACATTTCGGTGCGAGAGCACGCAAGTTGGCGCAGCGCCCCTGTGGCCCATGTACAAGCGCCATCGTACATCGCATGGCCACAAGGATGCGGTTGCATGCCCCTACGGCCAAAACATGAGCGTCGTGGAACGCCCCGCGCATCCGTAAGGGCACGTCTACAGTTGAGTCGTTGTTCATACCTCAGGCACAAGACTCGGGAGTTCTTAACCTGGTCTTCAGATGCTCCTGCAAATTTTCTTGTGTGACCGTGCAAGTTGGCGCAATGCCCATGTAGCCCATGTACAAGCACCATCGTACATCGCGTGGCCATAGGGATGTGGTTGCGTGCCCCTAGGACCCAAATATAAGAGTCGTGGCGCTCCCCTTGCATCCGTAAGGGCACGTTTATAGGAGAGCCATTGTTCACCAACTGCGTGTTCACTAGTTGCGTGCCCCTATGACGCAAACATGAGCGTCGTGGCATGCTCCGCGTGTCCGTAAGGGCGCGTCTAGAGGAGAGCTGTTGTAAGAGGCGACAAGTCGCCTGCTTTGCGGCAGAGCGAGCCAAGCCACCTTCCCTTTCTCTACCTACAACGGTTCATTGAGGGGGCATGACACTAAGGTAGATGACCAGCACAGGTGGCCATCCCGTGGGTCACAGCTCGGGTACTTAGATTTTTCAATGATTCACTACGAGGATAAGTCCTATGCAGACGTCGTGCCCAGCCCCCGTGCGGAACCATCGTGAGCTGGTTGTGGGGGCATGCCAGCCCCCGGTAGCGGCAATGCGCCAGAGCCTGAGGCTTAGTCCAACAATACCATCTCGAGTGGGGGGTTAGCCAAATTCGTTATGTATTCAGAAGACACCTTCTCGGGGCGATACCAAATATAGAGAATTTTTTGGCAGGAACAACCCAAAAATTCACCTGATGGTTGTGTCGCCGAAGGAGCTTATGGACGCATTCCATGGGGGACCATTCACGCGCACGGGGGGGGGGGGGGGGTCGGCTCCCTCATGCCTTGAGGACCCGCAGTGTCTCGGCGCGTCGCGAGGCACACGTGACCTGTGTCTTCTGTTGCTCACCACCCTTGGGAACACCGGACTCTCACGCTCCTGGCGGCTCGCACCTTGCTCCTTGCTCGCAGGGTCACGCGTCGAAGCACGCCTCCAAGTGGTGCCCGAGCTCCTCCCCCATTGCGTCGGTTAGGTCAGGAACTCCCCAGGCGGAAGCCCCCGAGCCCGTCTTGAGGGAGGCATCGGGTGCGCCCACCTATGTGGAGGGGGAGGCACCCCAGCAATGGACACGGGGCTTGAGGCACCAATGGTGGGGGCTCTAGCCCCCAAGCGGCTCTTGGGCAGGAGCTGCTTGAAGGCACGATTGGAGGCTAGGGCTTGTGCACTGCCCATGACGCAAGCAATCACGCGGGGCTCCTAGAAGCCCCTAACCCCATCATCCTACCGGTCGTCATTCATGCTTGGTGGTGGCAGCAACAGGGGAAGGCTGGCCCTTCCCTGAGGGCGGGCCTCTCGAGGATGATCATGCCAAGGTCCGTCGCGAGGCTCACCACGCCTCCGATCCTCGCAAGGCTGGTCTCACCAGTTCTTTCGTGGGTCACGGTTGTCCCGGCGGTTCCTATTGCAGCCCTCCCCATGGCCGTTGACATGGTTTCCACGCTCCGAGCAGCGGCCGAAGCACTCGCCGCAAAGCTCCTTGAGCTCTAGGTAGTTTTTGGTGTTGTGGGTGTTGGTGTAGTGGAAGACGCAGAACGGGCGGTTGGCCCTGGGGGGCTCCTCTAGGCAACGACCGCGCTTAACCTCGGGCGCGGCTGCCAGCACAGCAGGGCCCTTGGTTTAGCCTCTTTGGCCTTGGCCTTCTTGTCCTCATGGTCTGCCTCCGGGAGAATGCGGGGGGAGATGAGGCCCGCCCTGACCTTTGCACACTTGTTCGCCAGATTGAACTTCGGGGGGGGGGGGGGAGCGCGTTGGTGCCGTCTTGCAGCTGCAGCATCATTTGGCAGCTCGTCTTGTCCCGTGCATGCACCGATACCCCACGTGACGGTTCATGGGGTCATGCTTCGCATTTGGGCTTGCGGTCGGCCCTTCGCAGGGAAGGAGGAGGTGGCGCGCTGTGATCCACGTCACCCACTTGGAAGAGCAGGGGGTGGGGCGAGCGGCTAGGTGCTCGGGCTTCACTAGCGGTGTCGGAAGGCTCGGCGATGCTGCTAAGCCAGTCTTCAGAGTGATCATCGTCGGGGTGGTAACACAGCAATTCGCGTGCGATCAGTGGCGCAACCGATGCATCCACCGGTCCGCGGCATGTGTGGGAGGTCGACGTCATGGTAGGAGCAGGGGACGTCATAGCAACGTAGTCGTCACATCGCTCAGAGGGTGGCAGCGGTAAGTCCTGCTTCTCGCAAGCAGCCCGCTCGGTAGCAACGTTGGTTGCAGAAGAGGTGGAGCGGCGCGAGGCGCCGCAGCACACGGGCGCCATCTGTGCAATGCGGGCTGCCTAACGCTCGCCGTGGACTCGGCGGACATCGACCATGGGAGTGGCGGAGCAGAGATGAAGTGGAACCTGAGGAAGATAATGACACGCCCCTACCTGGCACACCAAATGTCCGAATCGGGGCTCCGCAAAACCCAACAAGGTTCGAACACCAGGGCGTGTTCGTAGATCTCAACCGAATCAAGGTCTCAAACTACCACCCTACGGCCTAGCCTAACGAGTGCATATAAGAAGGTGGGAATGAGGATTTACCCAGGTTCGGGCCACCTTGCGGTGTAAAACCCTACTCCAGCTTTGTGGTGGATTGACTTCTCGAGGAGGTTATGGACGAACGGGTACAATGGTTGGGTAGCCTCATGAGGGCTCTAGGCGGTGCTGGTGTTTGACCTCTCCTGTGTGGTGGGAGCTCATCACAATTTATAGGGTCCACGATCCTCTTACCTTATCACACAAGTGGGAAGGGATCCCACAACAACCAATTTCAAAGGGGAACAACAGGTACATCCTATCCCGACTATAGGTGGTCTTCACCTGCAAAGCTTCTGGTCATGACGGAGTGGTGGGCTCGGCGATAACATGCATCCCACTGAGCTCATGGTCTTGGTCTCGTTGCACTGAGAAGGAAACCTTTGGGGGATTCCTTGGGAACCCGCGTACATCCTTGTCTCTTTAGCACGAAAGAGGAAATTGTCCTCCCCTGCGCCCGCTGGCGCTCGCCTGGCTCAGCCGTCAGGGGCCACGTCACCATGGCCTCGGGAGGTTGGGTACTTGCAAAGGAATCTCCACTCCTCGGGAGGCAGCCTGTGGGGATGCCACTGCTTCGGAGGTCTTGGCATTGTCCTCCTTGCGAGGTGGGGGCTCTCGCGAGGGCCTTGACTTGGGGGGCTTGTTGCTGGGCCGTACCGGGCCATCGTGGTTGGCCACACGCTGGGCCATAGGCAGGCAAGTCTGGGTATCCCCGGTCCCAAAACGTTGATAGCTTATACCTGAGTAAGGGGGTTGTTGCGTATGTGAGTAAAGGGGACTTGTTACTTAATGCTATGATTGAGTTTTACCTTAATGATCTTTAGTAGTTGCAGATGCTTGCTAGATTTCCAATCATAAGTTCCTATGTTCCAAGCACAGGAAGTATGTTAGCTCATGCCTCTCCCTCATATAAAACTGCAATAATGATTACCGATCTAGTTATCAATTGCCTAGGACAATTTCTCAAATTCTACCACCACTTTTCCACACTCTCTATATTTACTTAATTGTTCTTTTATTAAAAAATAACCTAACTTTTATTTCCAGGTTTTTTGTCATCTTGCAAAGCTATCTTATTACACCTATAAAGTACTCCTAGTTTTATTCCCGCAAAGTAGTTTATTTCTTGTACTAGGTATAGTGAACACTGTTGCACGTATAGTTGTATCGGTGGTCGATAGAACTTGAGAGAATATTAATTCTACCTTTAACACCTTTTTGGGTTTGACACTCTTACTTATCGAAAAAGGGTACAACGATCCCCTACACTTGTGGGTTATCAAGACCTCTTTCTGGCACTGTTGCTGAGGAGCAATAGCGTAGGGTGGATATTCTCGTATGTGCTTGTTTGCTCTATCTCTAAGTAGTTTCTATTTTCTGTTCTAAGTTGTTTTATCCTATTATTTAGATGAATAAAGTTTTAGTATGATATAAGTTCAAGTGTTTGCTTTGTGAGATATCTATCTATGTGAGAGTTATATAATAAATAGTAGTTTGAGTTTGTTTTCTTTACTTTCTTGCATCAATCCTAACAATGAAAAGAATAAAAAGATCATATGCTAACCCCATGGGGAGTGATGACTTCACATAAAAAGAGTATAATTGTTAAAATTTGTTGGAAGTTGACAAACATAGCATTGGTCATTGATGCAATTCATGAAAAAGTAATAATGAAAGAGAGGTCTACATATAAATATAATATCTTGGACATCTTTTATGACTGTGACCCCCATTAAATATTCTATGCATGGTCAACTAGTTGACGTTGGATAAGGAAGGCAACGTAATGAGTTATGTTTGCTTATATTCACATAGAGGTTATATTGTCATGGATTCTCTAACATGTGGTGCTTTATCCTAACCTTTTGCTAGCCAAAGCTTCACACCAAGTAGAGATACTACTTGTGCATCGAAAAATCCTTAAACCCAGTTTCTTTCCATAAGATTCCATATTATCTACCTATGGATTGAACAAGATCCTTCGAGTAAGTTTTCATCAGTGCAAAGGCAATAAAAATGCTCCTAAATATGTATGATCTTTTACTGTAAGGGAAAATAAGCTTTGTAAGAACTTGTGATGGCAAAGAAATAAAAGCGATAGACTCCATAATAAAGTTTTCTATCATATGGGGCAATATAAAGTGACGTTCCTTTCCATTAAGAGATTGCACATCCAAATAAAAAGTGCATGACAACCTCCTCTTCCGTATGTGTAGGGAATATCTTTTACTTTTCCGCATTTAGTTTTATGCAAGAGTCAATAATGTTAATCTCTATCCCATTTTTATTATTCTCTACTTGTCAAGCATATGTGGTGGGGAAAGATACACACACATATATCCAGTTGGATGTAGGTGATCATGAGTTATTAATGTTGGCATTATCCCCGAGATAAGCAGTTGGGTGGTGAAAATTATAAACCTTTATCTTCCTATGTGTCTGATTGAAACTTTTTTGCTTCATAAATATGTCGTGAATGTCAACAATCATAGAAGAATAAAAGGTAGTTGAGTATGTGAACTTGATAAATGAAGCTCTTACATAGATTCTTTCTAAAATATGATTGATTGCAATAGTTTCAATGACTAAGAACATAGTTTGTTAGTTTTCAATAAGGTTTATGATTCATATTTTAGCGTGTGGATGGATTGTCACTTGTTCAAGATAAGCTTCATGATATTATGTTGTTGCTATGATCATGATGCTTTCATGTTTGTATTTTATTTTATCAACACCTCTCTCTAAGCATGTGGTCATGATTATCGAGTTCGGCTATCGCTTGAGGACAAGCGAGGTCTAAGTTTGGGGGAGTCGATATGTCCATTTTGCATCATGATTTTCCATTGATATTTATTATGTTTTGAGTCATTATTACACTTTATGATGCAATCATAATGTATTTTCTCTCTTATTTTGCAAGTTTCATACAAAGAGGGAGATTGCCAGCAACTGGAATTTTTGACCGGAAAAGACCACTGAAGAGCTGGATATTCTCTAGAGCTCCAAATGAGCTGAAATTGTCAGAGAATTATTTTGGAATATATAAAAATTATTGGCGAAGCAATCATTGGAAGGGGACCCAGCACATGGCCATGATCCGAGGGGGCATAAACCCTAGCTCGTGGGCTCCCTAGCATGCCCTCGGTGCCCATCTTATCCTATATGATGTCATTTAACCTAGAAAAAAATTATAAGAATACTTTCACGACGAAGCGTCGCCGTCTCGAGGCAGAACCTGGGCAGGAGTACTTTTTGCTCTCTGGCAGAGTGATACATCCATTTTGCATCATGGTTTTATATTGGTATTTATTGCATTATGGGCTGTTATTGCACATTTTGGTACAATACTTATGCCTTTTCTCTCTTATTTTACAAGGTCTACATGAAGAGGGAGAATGCCGGTAGCTGGAGTTCTGGACTGGAAAAGGAGCAAATCTGAGATAGCAATTTTGCGCAACTCCAAAAGTCCTGAAAATCTACGGCGAATTATTTGGAATATATGAAAAATACTGGGCAAAAGAAATACATAAGGGGCCCACCAGGGAGCCACAAGCCTGCTGGGCGCGGCCACCCCCCCTCGCCGCGCCCCTGGGCTTGTGGCCCACCTGGCATCCCTCCGGTGCCCATATTCTTCTACATTAAGGGTTTCGTCCTGGAAAAATCATATCAGAGCTTTCGGGACAAAGCGTCGCCGTGTTGAGCCAAAACTTGGGCAGAACCAATCTAGAGCTCCGGCAGGGCGATCCTGCTAGTGAAAATTCCCTCTGGGAGGGGGAAATCAAAGCCTCATCATCACCAACGATCCTCTCATCGACAGGGGTTCAATCTCCATCAGCATCTTCATCAGCACCATCTCCTCTCCAAACCCTAGTTCATCTCTTGTATCCAATCTTTGCCTCAAAACCTCAGATTAGTACCTATGGGTTGCTAGTAGTGTTGGTTACTCCTTGTAGTTGATGCTAGTTGGTTTACTTGGTGGAAGATCATATGTTCAGATCCTTGATCATCATTAATACTCCTCTGATTATGAACATGAATATTCTTTGTGAGTAGTTATGTTTGTTCCTGAGGACACGGGATAAGTCTTGTTATAAGTAATCAAGTGAATTTGGTATTCGTTCGATATTTTGATGAGATGTATGTTGTCTCTCCTCTAGTGGGGGTTATGTGAACGTCGAATACATAACACTTCACCATTGTTTGGGCCTAGAGGAAGGCATTGGGAAGTAATAAGTAGATGATCGGTTGCTAGAGTGACAGACGCTTAAACCCTAGTTTATGCATTGCTTCGTAAGGGGCTGATTTGGATCCACATGTTTCATGCTATGGTTAGATTTATCTTAATTCTTATTTAGTAGTTGCGGATGCTTGTGGGAGGGGTTAATCATTAGTGGGAGGCTTGTTCAAGTAAGGACAGCACCCAAGCACCGGTCCACCCACATATCAAATTATCAAAGTAGCGAACGCGAATCAAATGAGCATGATGAAAACTAGGTTGACATAAATTCCCATGTGTCCTCGGGAGCGGTTTGCTTTATATAAGAGTTTGTCCACGATTGTCCTTTGCTATAAAAAGGATTGGGCCACCTTGCTGCACCTTTGTTATAATTGTTACTTGCTACCCGTTAGGAATTATCTTATCACAAAACTATCTGTTACCGATAATTTCAGTGTTTGCAGAGAATACCTTACTGAGAACCGTTTGTCATTTCCTTCTGGTCCTCGTTGGATTCGATACTCTTACTTATCGAAAGGACTATGATATATGCCCTATACTTGTGGGTCATCAAGACTCTTTTCTGGAGCCGTTGCCAGGGAGTGAAGCGCCTTTGGTGAGTAGAACTTGGTAAGGAAAAATTTATATAGTGTGCTGGAATTTATTGTCACTTGTTACGATGGAAAGTAATCCTTTGAGGGTCTTGTTCGGGGTATCTTCACCTCGATCGAAAACACAAAGAGTTGTCCCTCAACCTACTAAACCTACTGAAAATATTTATTATGAAATTCCTTCGGGTATGATAGAGAAACTGCTAGCTAATCCGTATGTAGGAGATGGAACATTACATCCTGATTTGCATCTAATCTATGTAGACGAAGTCTGTGGATTATTTAAGCTTGCAGGTCTGCCCGAGGATCACGTCAAGAAGAAGGTATTTCCTTTATCATTGAAGGATAAGGCATTGACATAGTATAGGCTATGTGATGATATTGGATCATGGAGCTACAACCGACTGAAAATGAAATTTATCACAAGTTTTATCCTATGCATCTAGTTCATCGTGATCGGAATTATATTTATAATTTTTGGCCTCGTGAAGGAGAAATAATCGCTCAAGCTTGGGGGAGCCTTAAGTCAATGTTATATTCATTCCCCAATCATGAGCTCTCGAGAGAAATTATTATTCAGAATTTTTATGCTCGGCTTTCTCGTAATGATCAATCCATGCTCGATACTTCTTGTGTTGGTTCTTTTATGAAGAAAGATATTGACTTCAAATGGGATTTATTGGAAAGAATTAAATGCAACTCTGAAGATTGGGAACTCGATGAAGGTAAGGAGTCAGGTATAAATCTTAACTTTGATTGTGTTAAATCCTTTGTGGACACCGATGCTTTTCGTGAATTTAGCACTAAATATGGACTTGACTCTGAGATAGTAGCTTCTTTTTGTGAATCTTTTGCTACTCATGTTGATCTCCCTAAGGAGAAGTGGTTTAAATATCATCCTCCCATTGAAGTGATAGTAATGTAACCTATTAAAGTTGAAGAGAAAATTATTACTTACAATCTTGATCCTATTATCCCTACTGCTTACATTGAGAAACTAGCTTTCCCTGTTAGGATAAAGGAACATGCTAAAGCTTCAACTATGGTTCGTAAGAGTTGTATTAGAACACCTACACCCCCTGAACAAATCAAAGTTGAACCTAGTATGGCTATGGTTAAAGATCTCTTGGTTCGTAATATTCATGGACATGTTATTCATTTCTGTGATGAAGCTGCTAGAATTGCTAGACCTGATACTAAGCATAAACATAGACCAGTTGTTGGCATGCATGTTGTTTCTGTTAAAATAGGAGATCATTGTTATCATGGCTTATGTGATATGGGTTCTAGCGTAAGTGCAATTCCCCATTCCTTATACAAAGAAATCATGCATGGTATTGCACCAGCTGAACTAGAGGATATTGATGTTACTATTAAGCTCGCTAATAGAGATACTATTTCACCGATAGGGATTGTTAGAGATGTTGAAGTCTTGTGTGGCAAAACAGAATATCCTACTAATTTTCTTATTCTTGGTTCCCCACAAGATAATTTTTATCCCATTATATTTGGCAGACCCTTCTTGAATACTGTTAATGCTAAGATTGATTGTGAGAAAGAAATAGTTATTGTGAGCTTTGGGGATGTGTCTCATGAGTTTAATTTCTCTAAATTTCATAGACAACCCCATGACAAGGAATTGCCTAGTAAAGATGAAATTATTGGTCACGCTTCTATTGTTGTGCCTCCTACTGATCCCTTAGAACAATATTTGCTAGACCATCAAAATGATATGCATATGAATGAGAGGAATGAAATAGATGAAATTTTCTTTGAGAAGTAGCCTATTTTGAAACACAACTTACCTGTTGAAATACTTGGGGATCCTCCCCCACCCAAGGGTGATCCCATGTTCGAGCTCAAGCAATTACCCGATACGTTGAAATATGCTTATCTTGATGAAAAGGAGATATATCATGTTATTATTAGTGCTAACCTTTCAGAGCATGAATAGAAGAGATTATTGAAAACTCTGAGGAAGCACCATGCTGCTATTGGTTATACTCTTGATGATCTTAAGGGCATTAGTCCCACTCTATGCCAGCAGAAAATTAATATGGAGCCTGATGCCAAACCAGTTATTGATCACCAACGACGATTGAACCCTAAGATGAAAGAAGTGGCAAGAAAAGAAATACTAAAGCTTCTGGAGGTAGGTATAATTTATCCTCTTGCTGATAGTAGATGGGTTAGTCCTGTCCATTGTGTCCCTAAGAAGGGAGGTATTACCATTGTTCCTAATGATAAAAATGAACTGATCCCGCAAAGAATTGTTACACGTTATAGAATGGTAATTGATTTTAGGAAATTAAATAAAGCTAGTTAAAAAGATAATTACCCTTTACCTTTTGTTGATCAAATGCTAGAAATATTAGCCAAACATACTCATTTTTGCTTTCTAGATGGTTACTCAGGTTTCTCTCAAATACCTGTATCAAGCCAGGATCAAGAAAAAACCACTTTTACTTGCCCTTTCGGTACCTTTGCTTATAGACGTATGCCTTTTGGCTTATGCAATGCACCTGCTACCTTTCAAAGATGTATGATGGCTATTTTCTCTGATTTTTGTTAAAAGATTCTTGAGGTTTTCATGGATGATTTTTTCGTTTACGGAACTTCATTTGATGATTGTTTGAGCAACCTTGATCGAGTTTTGCAGAGATGTGAAGAAAATAATCTTGTCTTGAACTAGGAGAAATGCCAATTTATGGTTAATGAAGGTATTGTCCTGGGACACAAGATCTCCAAAAGAGGTATTGAAGTTGATAAAGCTAAGGTTGATGCCATTGAAAAAATGTCGTGCCCGACGGATATCAAAGTATAAGAATTTTTCTTGGTCATGCTGGTTTTTATAGGAGGTTTATCAAAGATTTCTCTAAGATTTCTAGGCCTCTCAAAAATCTTTTGCAAAAATATGCCCCGTTTGTTTTTGATGATGATTGTGTAGAAGCATTTGAAATTCTTAAGAATGCTCTGATTGATCCACCTGTTGTTCAACCACCTGACTGGAACCTACCCTTTGAAATTATGTGTGATGCTAGTGATTATGTTGTTGGTTCTGTTCTAGGACAAAGAGTCGATAAGAAATTAAATGTTATCCATTATGCTAGTAAAACTCTAGACAGTGCTCAGAGAAACTATGCTACTACTAAAAAAGAATTTTTAGCAGTTGTGTTTGCTTGTGATAAGTTTAGACCTTATATTGTTGATTCCAAAGTAACTGTTCACACCGCTCATGCTGCTATCAAGTACCTTATGGAGAAGAAAGATGCTAAACCTAGACTTATTAGGTGGGTTCTTCTGCTACAAGAATTTGATTTGCATATCATTGATAGAAAGGATGCTGATAACCCTATGGCCGGTAACTTGTCTAGGTTAGAAAATGTTCTTGATGACCCACTACCTATTGATGATAGCTTTCCTGATGAACAATTAGCTATCATGAATACTTCACATAATGCTCCTTGGTATGCGGATTACACCAATTACATTGTTGCTAAATTTATACCTCCTAGTTTCACATACCAACAAAAGAAAAAGTTCTTCTATGATTTAAGGAATTACTCTTGGTATGACCCACATCTTTATAAAGAAGGAGTAGATGGTATTATTGGACATTGTGTACCTGACCATGAACAGGAACAGATCTTACGCAAGTGTCATTCTGTAGCCTACGGAGGACATCACGCTGGAGATAGAACCGCACACAAGGTACTACAATCTGGGTTTTATTGGCCTACTCTCTTCAAGGATGCTCGTAAGTTTGCCCTATCCGGTGATGAATGTTAAAGAATTGGTAATATTAGTAGACGTCAGAAAATGCCTATGAATTACTCTCTTGTTATCAAACCATTTTATGTTTGGGGCTTTGATTATGGGGCCTTTTCCACAATCTAACGGGTATACTCATATTCTAGTTGATGTTGATTATGTCACTAAGTGGGTAGAAGCTATTCCAACTAGTAGCGTTGATCATAACACTTCTATTAAAATGCTTAAAGAAGTTATTTCCCCTAGATTTGGAGTCTCTAGATATTTGATGGATGATGGTGGTTCACATTTTATTCATGGTACTTTCCGTAAATTGCTCGCTAAATATGATGTTAATCATAGAGTTGCATATCCTTATCATCCTCAGTCTAGTGGTCAAGTAGAATTGAGCAATAGAGATATTAAATTGATTTTAGAGAAGACTGTTAATAGATCTAGGAAGAATTGGTCTAAGAAACTCGACGATGCATTGTGGGATTATAGAACTACTTACAAAAATCCTATGGCTATGTCTCCGTATAAGATGGTTTATGGTAAAGCATGTCACTTACCTCTAGAGATAGAACATAAGGCTTATTGGGAAATCAAGGAGCTCAATTATGATTTCAAACTTGCTAGTGAGAAGAGGTTATTTGACTTTAGCTCACTTGATGAATGGAGAACCCAAGCCTATGAGATTGCTAAGTTGTTTAAAGAAAAGGTTAAGAGATGGCATGATAGAAGGATACAAAAGCGTGAATTTAATGTAGGTGATCATGTATTGCTATACAATTCTCGTTTAAGATTTTTTGCAGGAAAACTTCTCTCTAAATGGGAAGGTCCTTACGTCATCAAAGAGGCATACCATTCCAGTGCCATCAAGATTAACAACACCGAAGGCACAAACCCGAAGGTGGTGAACGGTCAAAGAATCAAACGTTATATCTCAGGTACTCCCACAAATGTTGAAACCAATATCATCACTACCATAACTCCGGAGGAGTACATTAGGGAGACTTACCAAAACGTTTCAGACTTCGAAAAGGAATAGGTATGTGATATGGTAAGCAAAAAGACTCCAAAACTTTTTAAATGACAAAATATATCTGTTTTGGAATATTTAAAAAATTATGAAAATTAAAGTAGTCTGAATAGTGCACGAGGAGGCGACAAGCCTGCTGGGCGTGGCCACCCCCTGGCCGTGCCCCTAGGCTTGTGGCCACCTCGTGCACCACCCGGACTCCGTTTTCTTGTGGCATACTCCTTCGAGTCGGTAAAAATTCATTATATAATCTCCCGAAGGTTTTGATTCTCGTATCACGACAATACCTCCCATTTTCTTTTTGAGTTGTTTCTGTAGCAGACTTAGATCAACATGGCGTCCCCAAGTGTTTCGAAGGACAAGTTCTCCGAGAAGGTCATCAGCCCCTACCTTGCGGAGGTGCTGCAACACCCTCAAACCATTGAGGTGCGTGAGGGGGTGCTACACATCCGTGATGTGGAGGGGCCAAAGAAAACCGGAAGCATGGAGACAAGGCTCGAAGTAATGGGGCAGTAGGTCCTCAAGTGCCAAGGGATGGTGGAATGGGGACTCAATGCTAATCATATGATGATCGCGGAGTTTACCCATAAACATAAGCTGGACGCCAAGGACGTTGTGGATCACATCTTCAAGCTTTACGAGAGAATCGAGCACCTCCAAGCCCTGATCTACGACCTACAAAACCAAAATTGTGAGTATGAATATAGATTTAAGAGAATGAGTTTGGCTGCAGATTTGAGGATTCCGGAGACTCGTTCATCCTTTTATGATGGTGAGCCTATGCCTTGGAAGATGGAGGACAAGTTCCCAACCTCATCAACAACTCCCACATCACCACCTCCGAAGCAAGACAACTAAACACATGGGTATGGGCACTCCCCTTGGCTTGTGCCAAGCTTGGGGGAGGTGCCCTGGTATCGTATCACCATCATATTTTCTTTCATCATCTTTTCTTACTTCAATCCTTTTGGTTATATATTGATCTAGTAGAATAAAGTTTTCGTGTGATCTACCTTTGAGTCTTTGCTTTATGATTCCTCCTATGTAAGCAAGTCCGTGAGTTATATAATAAAAAGTGATTTTGAGTTGAGGGCTTTGCTTGTTTGGTATGATCTTAATCTTGAGAAAGATAAAGTAGAAAGAAGTGTAGAATAAAAGCAAAGAGTACATATGAAAATCTTATGGGGAGTGATGACTTTACATATAAAAAGTATGTCGATTGAAACCTGTTGTGGGTTGACAAACATAGTTGTTGGTCATTGGGGCAATTAAAAGGAAGTAATAAAGAAAGAGAGGTTCACATATAAATATATTATCTTGGACATCTTCTATGATTGTGAGCACTCATTAAAATATTATATGTTAAGAAGTTGATGTTGTACAAGGAAGATAACATAATGGGTTATGTTTGCTTATTTCCGAATAGAAGTTATATTGTTATAGATCCCTCAACATGTGTCGCTTGATTCCACCTCATATCAGCCAACACTTCCGCACTAAGTAGAGATACTACTTGTGCATCCAAACACCCTTAACCCAGTTTTTCCATGAGAGTCCACCATACCTACCTAAGGATAGAATAAGATCCTTCAAATAAATTGTCATCGATGCAAGCAATACAAATTGCTCTCTAAATATGTGTGATCTATTAGTGTGAGGAAAATAAACTTTATACGAACTTGTGATAGGGAAGAAATAAAAGCGACAGACTACATAATAAAGTTTTCTATCACAAGGGGCAATATAAAGTGATGTTCTTTTGCATTAAGAGATTGTGCATCCAATTATAAAAGCGCATGACAACCTATGCTTCCCTCTATGGAGGGCCTATCTGTTACTTTTATTTTTCTAGTACTTACCTTTATGCAAGAGTCGTGGTGATCTCCGTCACCTTCGCTATTTTCTCCTTTATCTTCTGGCAAGTGTCATGTGTTGGGGAATGATCTAGGCACATATATCCACTCGTAAGTGGATGAGCATGCATTATTACTGTTGACATTACCCTTGAGGTAAATAGTTGGGAGGCAACACTATAAGCCCCTATCTTTCTCTGTGTTCGATTGAAACTTTGAAGTCATAGGTACCTCGTGAGTGTTAGAAATTGCGAAAGACTAAAAGATGATTGGGTATGTGGGTTTGCTTTACAAGCTCTTATATTGACTCTTTCCTACGTTATGATAAATTGGAATTGCTTCAATGACTGAGAATATAGTTTGTCAGTTCTCAATAGAGTTCTTGATTCATACTTTGCCATTGTGAATGAATTATTACTTTACCGTAAGAAATTATATGTCAATATATGTTGCTGTTCTAAAGATGATCATGATGCCTTCATATCCGTATTTTATTTTATTGACACCTCTATCTCTAAACATGTGGGCATATTTATTGATTTCGGCTTCTGTTTGAGGACAAGCGAGGTCTAAGCTTGGGGGAGTTGATATGTCCATTTTGCATCATGATTTTATATTGATATTTATTGCATTATGGGCTGTTATTGCACATTTTGGTACAATACTTATGCCTTTTCTCTCTTATTTTACAAGGTCTGCATGAAGAGGGAGAATGTCGGCAGCTGGAGTTCTGGACTGGAAAATGAGCAGATCTGAGATACCTATTCTGCACAACTCCAAAAGTCCTGAAAATCTATGGAGAATTATTCAGAAATATATGAAAAATACCGGGCGAAAGAAATACATCAGGGGGCCCACCAGGGAGCCACATGCCTGCTGGCGCGGCCACCCCCCTGACCATGCCCCTGGGGCTTGTGGCCCACCTGCCAGCCCTTCGGTGCCCATCTTCTTCTATATTGAGGGTTTCTTCCTAGAAAAAATCATATCAGATCTTTCAGGACGAAGTGCCGCCGTCTCGAGGCGGAACTTGGGCAGAACCAATCTAGAGCTCCGGCAGGGCGATCCTGCCGGTGAAACCTCCCTCCAGGAGAGGGAAATCAAAGCCATCATCATCACCAAAGATCCTCTCATCGAGAGGGGGTCAATCTCCATCAGCATCTTCATCAGCACCATCTCCTCTCCAAACCCTAGTTCATCTCTTGTATCCAATCTTTGTCTCAAAACCTCAGATTGGTACCTATGGGTTGCTAGTAGTGTTGATTACTCCTTGTAGTTGATGCTAGTTGGTTTACTCGATGGAAGATCATTTGTTCAGATCCTTTATCATCATTAATACTCCTCTGATTATGAACATGAATATGCTTTGTGAGTAGTTACGTTTGTTCTCGAGGACATGGGATAAGTCTTGTTATAAGTAATCATGTGAATTTGGTATTCGTTCGATATTTTGATGAGATGTATGTTGTTTCTCCTCTATTGTTGTTATGTGAACGTCGACTACATAACACTTCACCATTGTTTGGGCCTAGAGGAAGGAATTGGGAAGTAATAAGTAGATGATGGGTTGCTAGAGTGACAGACGCTTAAACCCTAGTTTATGCATTCCTTTGTAAAGGGCTGATTTGGATCCACATGTTTCATGCTATGGTTGGATTTATCTTAATTCTTATTTCGTAGTTGCGGATGCTTGTGGGAGGGGTTAATCATTAGTGGGAGGCTTGTGCAAGTAAGGACAACACCCAAGCACCGGTCCACCCACATATCAAATTATCAAAGTAGCGAACGCGGATCAAATGAGCATAATGAAAACTAGCTTGACATAAATTCCCATGTGTCCTCGGGAGCGCTTTGCTTTATATAAGAGTTTGTCCAGGCTTGTCCTTTGCTATAAAAAGGATTGGGCCACCTTGCTGCACCTTTGTTACAATTGTTACTTGCTACCCGTTATGAATTATCTTATCACAAAACTATCTGTTACCGATAATTTCAGTTCTTGCAGAGAATACCTTACTGAGAACCGCTTGTCATTTCCTTCTGCTCCTCGTTCGGTTCGACACTCTTACTTATAGAAAGGACTACAATAGATCCCCTATACTTGTGGGTCATCACAGAGCGATTTCGCTCGGGAAACCTCTCTCCGGTAGGGGGGAATCAAAGACATCATCATCACCAATGCTTCCTCCATCACGGGAGGACCAATCTTCATCAACATATTCACCAACACCATCTAATATCAAACCCCAATTCATCTCTTGTATTCAATCTTTGTCTCCAAACCTCAGATTTGTACCAGTGGATTGCTACTAGTGTTGCTTACATCTTGTAGTTGATGCTAGTTGGTTTAATTAGTGGAAGATTATATGTTCAGATCCTCAACCATATTCATTACACCTCTGATCTTGAACATGATGATGCTTTGTGAGTAGTTACTTCCGTTCATGAGGACAAGGGAGAAGTCTTGTCATAAATAATCATGTGAAGTTGGTATTCGTTCAATATTTTGATGATACTTCTGTTGCTCTTCCTATAGTGGTGTCGTGTGAACGTCGACTACATGACACTTCACCATATTTGGGCCTAAGGAAAGGCATTTGGGGGTAATGAGTGGATGATGGGTTGCAAGAGTGACAAAAGCTTAACCCTAGTTTACAAGTTGTTTCATAAGGGGGTGATTTGGATCCACATGCTCAATGTTATGGTTAGATTTATCTTAATTATTGTTCCGTAATTGCGGATGCTTGTGAGAGGGGGTAATCATAAGTGGGTTGTTTGTTCAAGTAAGAACAACACCCTAGCACCGGTCCACTCACATATCAAATTATCAAAGTAATGAACGCGAATTAACTAAACATGATGAACCGTGACTAGATGAAATTCACATGTGTCCTCGAGAGCGCTTTGCTTAATATAAGAGTACGTTCTAGCTTGTCCTTTGCTTCAAAAGGATTGGACCACCTTGCTACACCATTGTTACTTGTTACTTGTTCCGAATTGCCTTGCTATAAAACTATCTATCACCGCTACTTCTAGTGCTTGCAGAAACTTCCCCATTAAAAACCACTTGTCATTTCCTTCTGGTCCTTGTTGGGTTCGACACTCTTACTTATTGAAAGGACTACGATTGATCCCCTATACTCGTGGGTCATCAAGTATCTATTTCTTATACCATGAGATCATGCTACTCCCGGACACTTGAGGAATGCTTTGTGAGCAATCAAGCGTCACTTCAAAGTTGGGTGATCATAAAGGTGCTATTGAGGTATCTACGAAGGTATTTGTTGGGTTGCATGGATCAAGACTAGGATTTTTCACTCTGTGTGGTGGAGAGATATTTCTGGGCCCTCTCGATAATACAACATCACAAGAGGCTTGCAAGCATGTGACTAATGTGTTTAGTCATGGGGATCTTGTATTATGAAACAAGTAAAGAGACCTGTCGGTAACAATATTGAACTAGGTATGAAGATACCGACGATCGAATCTCGGGCAAGTACATATCGCTGGACAAAGGGAATTGTATACGGGATTAATTGAATCCTTGACATCGTGGTTCAACCTATAACAATCTTCATTGAATATGTGGGAATCAACATGGGCATCCAGGTCCTGCTATCGATTTTTGATCAAACAGGAGTCTCGGTCATGTCTGCATGTTCCCGAACCCGTAGGGTCGCATAGTTAACTTTTGGTAGCGCTATGGTAGTATTGAGATATTGATAATGGCATGAAAGGAATATTTTCTGGAGTCCCACGTGGGATTCGGGACATCACAAGGGAGTTTCGGAATGGTCCGGAGGTAAAGATTTATATATGGAAACTTGTTTCTGGGTTCGGGACGCGCTTGGCGAAGCCATGCTAGCGTTCCACTGCTAGCACAACCACCACACCGTCGTGTTGGTTTCGACCTCATCTACCTCTCCTCTCCCGCTTGCTGGATCAAGAAGGAGGAGATGTCATCGAGCCGAATGTGTGCTAATCTCGGCGGTGCCACACATGCAGTGCCTGGATCGGATTGGATCGCAACGTGAATATGACTACGTCAACCACGATCTCTAGATCATTACGCTTTCGGTCTACAAGGGTACGTAGACACACTGCCCTCTCATTGCTAGCATCTCCATAGATAGATCTTTGGGTGTTCCGTAGGATTTTGGTTTTGTTTTCGGTGCAATGTTCCCCATCATCTTTCCCTGGTCTCATGGGCTGGCCCACTAAGGTGGCCCCGTTTTCTGTTCTTTTTTGTTTCCCTTTTGAGTTGTTTGCTTTCTTCTTTGGTATTTCTTCAATTTTTTCTACCATTTTTATTATAATAAAATCACAATTTTGTAACCCAATTCATAAAGATTGTTCAAGAAATTTATGAACATTTCTTTCTTCAGAACTCACGAATACTCTTTATACTTCTTGAATCTATTTTCAATTTTTTGAATAATTTTAAATGTACTTCTTGAACCTATTTTCAAATTTGTGAAACAATAATATTTATCAAGAGAAATAAAAGTGGCTTAAAACTAGGTGTGAACGCTTCCAGGATCAAACCCTAGGTTTGACACATTGGTGTCTCATTTATGTGAATTATCTTTCAGTGGGAGGCAGTGTTCCCGTTGATAGACAACCGTCTGACCTTGTCAAGTTTAAAACTCCCCTACTCCAATCTGGTCTTGAATAGGTGTTTTTGTGAGCACGGTTGTGTGGTGGTGTGAGTGTGCACATTATAATTGATGTTTCTAAAAAAACTAGAAGAAAACAAAACATACAAATTTAAAAAGAAAAGGATAGGACAAGCAAGAAAAAGGGTATTGTTACGGGTCTAAAGATCAGCCTGTCGACGCTCTTCATCATTGCAACATCTTGTTGTAGAATTTTTTTACAACTGTGGTCTTGTTGCATAATTTTTTTGCAACTAAGGTTTTGTGTAGAATTTTTTCGCGACCGAGGCTTTGTTGCAGATTTTTTTTGTCTTTACCTTTTTGCATCTGAGGTTTTATTGCGGATTTTTTTTTGCAACAAAGTGTTTGTTGCAGAATTTCTTTTTCCGTCTACGACTCTTCGCAACATAGCTAATGTTACGGAAGAAACTTGTGCAACATTTATGATATTGCAGAAGTTGCCAAAAAACGTCAGAAGCCAGCGACATGTCTTGTGTGACACATGGTGTGCGAGCAAGGCGGCGGATGAGATCCCAGAAATCAGTCGGTTGAAGAGAATTATTTCCCATAGAAAAAAGAAACAGGAAAGAAAGTAAAAATAAAACGTGTGGCAGCCATTGGCCTGGCCCGGCAGTAGAAGCACTTCAGGTGGAGTTTCTATAACTCCCGCTATGAGCGGTATATAGGAATTCATAAGTTTCTGAATCTTCATTTACCCTGTTTTCTTTTCTTTCAGATTACAACATTTGGTTCTGCGGAGAATCCAGATATTCATCGTATGTGGAACACTTTGGTCAATACAATACATCAGAACACGAAACCATAGGAGATGATCTTGTTAGTCACATAAATGCTGAACTAAAATGGTTACAGACTTCACACAACACTGGTAGACACTGTTAGAAATGGACACCGTGACCAGAAAGTAAAGATGGTTTTCCCTGGAAGGCTGGCACTCGTCAATTAAAGTAAATATGGTCAATTAAAGTACTAGAAGAAATGCCTAATGATCTGTACAAATCGCTTCCATTCTAGTACCACTTTCAGTTGAAACTTCTGAGAGCCACGGTCAGGTTCTTCACGAGCTCAGCCGCGGACGAAAAGCCCTCTTCGATCTGCACAAAACCGAACATATCAATCTTCTGATCATACATTACAATTATACTAACAACCGGAAGCTTATTCTTGCAAGTTACAACCGCATTTGCACAATGGAGAGAGGCCTTGCCTTCGCCGTGATGGTTATGTTGAGGCAGGAGTCGGTGAACGGCACGACGTTGGTGTTTATGATGGAGAGGCCCTGGTTCTCGAGCTCGGAGAGGACCATCACCAGCACCCCTCTCCTCTCCTTGCAGCAGATTTTCAGGAGCGCCGTGTGCCCCCGGATGCTGGCCTCCACGGCCGGGCTCGAGTCCTCGGCGTCCCCGGACCCGCTGGGTCCTGCTGCGTCGTTGTCGGCGCCGGATATGGAGCACTTGCTCTCGAAGACGGTGGACTCCGACGACCTCCGCGAGCCTTGCCCCTCCAGGGCCTTCACCTTGTCCTCTAGCTCCTTCACGTACTCGATGGTGCTCCCAAGCAGAGAGATCTTGTCCGTCTGAAAACAATGGCAAATGCTAACTAGTCTAATTAAGCTGCGGGTAGTTGGTGACCACATGAATGCAGCCACGTTGTCTTGCACGCACCTTCTTGAGGCCGGGGACGATGGTGGCCAAGGACACGAACTGCTGCTGCAGCTTCTCCCGCCGCTTGCGCTCGGCGATGACGTGCTCTTGCGCGTTCGCCGGCGCCCTGCTCCGCCTCTCCGGCGCCTGCAGCGGCATCGCCCCTTCGACGCCGTCGTGCTGCCAGGCGCCTCCGGAGAAGTCCAGGGTGCCAGCCTGGCCAGCGCCGAAGGAGAGGTAGTTCGACGACGGCGGTGGCGACGGCTGCCGCAGCTCGTTCTTCACCGTCGCCGATCCGAACGGCAGGTTCGGCAACGACGACGAGCCCCCAAAGCTCGGGAAATCGGAGCTGCGAGGTGTATGGAACGACGGGGTCGGCATCGGCGACGTGTAGTACTGCTCTTGATGGCCAGGCAGCGGTGGCTCTGCGAACTGCTGCTCCATGCCGGGCGCGGGAACCCCTTCTTGCTGGTACATGTACGCGAGCTCCTCCTGTTCCTGAAACAGGCCATTGCAAGAAGAGTTTACACCTTTAAATTCACAGCATGCCAACTTTTCAGTTTCAGATGCCACAGGTAATTAGGACCAAATGGGATTACCGTCTGCGTGAGCCATTGGTTTAGTTGCTCCATCACTGCGCGCACACAAGAAGAGCTTTGTGATAGTTAAACATATGCAGGTGCAGATGAACACCAAGCTTATAGGGAAGTAGAATCTGTGGTGAAGACATACCTGAAACCTCTGTTCCCTTCTCGGCTCTTCTTTTCTTGACTTCCCGTCGTCTTGTGTACAAACAGAAACCGGCATATATAGTGGTGTGAACTTCCGGCTTGCTGTTGAGAAGAAGGCGTTCGTTCACGTGCTCCATGCACTCGCAGATAAGGTCAAGGTACTTGCACGTTTGGTCCGCTCCACGGTACGCGTTAGTGTTGACATCACAGCTCCGATCTCTCAAGATCTCTTACTATCTTAATTCCACCCAGAGGATTTGTTATCTAAAACTGGTTTGTAAACAAGACCTGTCTGAAGATTCAGTAGGTTCGCTGACAGTGATGCCTGACGAGGTCTGTTTCACTCGAAAGTACTTAGTGATTGTTACATTGATGGATGGATTGGTAGTTCTACTGAATCAGTACGTGTGCGTGTTTGTTTGTGGAATGATCGGTTGATTTTGATTTTTTTGTTGGAGTGATCGGGACACTTTTGTGAAGGGTGTGCACAGTAGGTTGAAGCGATGGCGACATTTCTGGATGGACCTGTTTATTTGGTGTTGGAGGGCAAGCACAGTTTATGAAACTCCACTAGTGTGGATATGATAAT
Organism: Hordeum marinum; assembly: GCA_022496015.1. NCBI lineage: Eukaryota > Viridiplantae > Streptophyta > Magnoliopsida > Poales > Poaceae > Hordeum > Hordeum marinum. The sequence goes on along the minus strand of CM039675.1, from coordinate 390,724,560 downwards.
AATATATATACCAATGTCGTATCGTTTTGTCAATTGGTTAGGAGATCCATGCGATAATGGCGCTGCCTTCTTTATGTTGAACCTGCAAGCTTTAGATTACAGGAGCAAATCCCAAGAAAGTAGCTTCAAATCAAAGAGAAAATAGAAGACAACTGTTCCGGACCAACTGGCTGGAAAGTCCAAGCCTGAAGAGGGCCCGAGAAGAGGACAAATGGCTCACTTGTTCTGCCTTGATCCTATCAACGAGGCTAAGGCGTTAAGCCACTAGATTATATAGCATGTGTTTGCTTGCGCAACTTGGAATATTTGTTCTGATGCACATGCAAAAGACAGCAAATGTGACCCAGGTGCCATCTCAGGTGAGGCAACAAAATTGATGTTGGAGTTGGACAGTGGGTTCCTCAAAAACCATATAAATATTTCACTTGCAGCTACAGCCTTACATTTTGGGGTTTTGGTAAATGTCACCAGCAACTTCTGTATTTTTCATTTCCGCAAAAAAAAAAAAAATACTTCTGTATTTTTCAGTCAGGTTTCGTTCTGAATTTCACTGCTATATGGTGCATCATCTTCATGTTCAAACCGATCTTCTTGAAACCACAATCATGTGGTAATTAGGAATAACGTCATCATGCTGCTAATATGTATAACTCGATATTAAACATCGGGCACTGCTATTTCAAAATGAATCAGCAAACTTAAGCTTTGGTGTCACCTTTCGGCTGGCTAACATTGCTGCCAGGAGCAACTTGGCTGCATATGACATTATGATGCAATTTGTTTGCCTATATTTAGTGGCTTCTTGTAATTCTAAATTGCTTAGCTCCCAAAACCACATGGCTCAGTCACTAATTAGGCATTGAGTTGACTACATCTATAGACTAACGTGGCCAACTTGATCAACAGTACAGCATAAAACTCTAGTATGTACTACTCCATCGTTTTTCATGGCATTTTCAGCAGGTCTAGTGCACCAGTGGGTTGCCAGCATCAAGTTACTCCACTGGGCAACTTGGATTAGCTACACAAACTGCAACCACATGCAAGTGCTATGATTAACGACCTTTTCCGCTTAATTGAGGAGGTATTCGTGGTTGAGAACTCATGCTTGCGTCAACTTGAACTACCAACTAAGCACCTACGACCCGTAGGATCATCTTGTTGGCACATTGCATTCGGATCGTATCTGAATATTTTTGTCAAATGTACAACTAAACCAAATGGCTCCAATGAAAGTAAACAATGAGAAGACCGGTCTTTAGAGTTGTCAGGATATCATAAACGAATCTTGGAAAACGATACTGTTATCACAGATATATAAAAGTAAGACTTGTGGGTTTTGCAATTAGTTTTACTCACTGGCGAAGTAATCAAAACGGACTTCCCTTGCAATTTCCTAAATCATGCAACTTGTTCCTCTGGATTTTTTTTCTGTCATCAACATGGCAACATGATCTGGTAAAGTAAGACGTTGTATCAAGATGAAGTCCCAGTTTACTCTTGGTCCATGCAATAAATCTAAGGAATGGACACGTTTATATATGAAAAATCATTCAAAAATGTTCATACTTTAGTTAAAACTTAATAATAAAATACAAACAAATATACAATAGAAAGAAACGAAAGATATGTTTGTTTCACGTTTTTCAATCAATATCTGATTACATCATCGCCAAAACTGTCAGTCCTGTTTGGTTGAGTTAGACTTGAAACAAATACCGTGTAATACAATTGCAATGTCCTACAAAGCCAATTACACCCACCCTGAGCGTTTCCTTTTCTCCCGCTATCGTTACCTTTCTCTTCTCGCATGACATCTCCATCATAACGATGACTACTTGGACACACTCTTCCGCCGAGCGGCATTGGGCACAGTCGGATTTGGACGCTACAACATGGGCCTCACAATCTTTGCATTTCGCCATTGCCTCCGTTGGCACCGCCACGGTCGCTGATCTCTCCTCAAACAGTGTGATCTCCTCTTAGCTCTTGGTGTCCATGACCGGTGATCTCTCCACAGAGCAAGAGAATTATGCAGTGGCACCTATAATTGTAGTGCATTTTCTCATATGTTGGACTGCTTGCCTTGTTTGTGTTACCGTTACCGGATAGAATAAAAAAAGAGCAATAGTCTCGTCACAACTGAATATGTGATCAAACATCATTACATTACCATTTGCCTTAATGGTGCCCCTACCAAATACTCCATCCGTAAACTTTTATAACACGTTTTAGATAACTTCACTACTTTAGTGATCTAAAACGTCTTATAAAAATATACAAAGTAGTACTTCCCAGATGCCGATGGAAAATGGGTTTCGATCTAATTTCATTGCCTAGCAAGATGTGCCACCCCATATCTCTCAAAAAAACACTTGTATCCAAATATGGCATGCCGATTCGACTATGAGAAAAATAGGATAGACACATGTTCTAAGGTAGGAAAATATATTTCACAAATTTCAAGAACATTTATTGCGTGTTCAAAAATGTATATATACAATAAATACATTCATCTAACTAAAAAATATAGACATAATTAAAAAATATGGGTGAGATCTAAAAAATGTTCATGTGTTACAAAAATGTTTTCACGACTTTTCTAAAAACATTTATACAATCTTAAAACTATGCATAATAGAAACATAGTTTTGTACAATTCAAAAAAAAATGACATCTTCATAAAATTAAATCGTTTTGTAAAGTGTTCGTAATATTTTAAAGAAAAAAACGTGTAACCTAAAAATATACGTCTAAACAAAACAAAAGGTACATTCAGACAAACGTAAGTGACATTTTTAGAAAAGTTCACACATTTCAAAAATATGTCCCTGGAATTTAAAAAATGTTCATATGTTGTATAAATTTTCATGGACTTTACAAAAAATAATCAGCCATAAGAAAATGTTAGAGAAATACTTTTTAACATGCATTTGAAACAATGTTCGAAACCATGTATTTTAGAAAATGTACATCAAATATTTTGAAATGTTCAACGTGTATCAAAAAACGTGACACGTGTATATGGAATTTGTACAGTGTGCATTGACAAAAAGTAGACAAACGTTCAAAGGGAAATGATTTTTCTGAGAGAGCCTATGAAAACTGAAGAAAATAAAATAAAATAAAAGGAAATAGAGAAATAAGAAAAAACAAAAACCCAAAAAATATATATATATATTTTTACCTAATAATAATAAAGCACACAGTGCTTCTCGTCGTACATCGTCATCAATTTTACCAGCTTCGTAAGTCACATGGGCAAGAATTTGAATTTCTGTTATGGGCTGCTAAAAAAGTTGCTTCATGTGCTAAAATTTTGGACTCCTTTTATAATTAATAGTCCACCCCGCTCCTTTACATTAAATCATGTCAACTTATACACGTTCTGGAGTTGATCAAATGAGACAAGGCACAAAAAAGAGGGTGGCATCTATAAGGAGGAAGATCACACATGATATATACTACTTTGCTAATCAAAGAGGAGAGCCACGTGAAATAAAAAAAAAACAGCATTGTGCATGCCCAACTCGATGCAGACCTCCTGCTCGAGCCATAGTTACCTGGATAGCGTGTGGTAGTTAGCCTTGGCCCAATAACCATCATGGCTTGGCTCCGATGTTGTCTTGTAGTAGGAAACATTTATATTTAACCAACGTTTATTCCTCAAAAAAACTTATATCTTTATTTAATATTTATTATTTAATGATTAAAAAGCTAGCAAATGAACCGATGAACCGGCTCCGATCGGTAAAAACCCGAACCGATAGGCTCACCAGTTCGGTTTTTTAAACTATGGCTCGAGCGCCTGAAGAGGAAGGTGCGGCGATACATGGTGCAGGGGAGCTCTAGGCGGCGGCTCAAAGGATGAGGAGGCGATGGATCCAGGCGAGGCAGGGGATGCAGGAGCTTCGGCCATTTGATCCCCTCGGGTGCGTTGGCAACCTGCAGAGAGGCATCCATGGCGGGGGGAAATCAGAGAGGAGGCAACAGGGAAAGAGGGCAAAGGGAAGGGAGGGGAGGAGCACTGTTGGGGGCTTCAGCGATGCAAGGACACAGATTTGGAGCGGCAGAGTCGAATGGCGGTTGGGACCTTCATCTTGAATAGATAGATAGAGGAGTGGGAGAGAAAGAAAGAACGCGAGAGGTATGGAGAAGGAAACAACGACAGGGCTCATCAGAGCACTTGAGGGCGTGGGGAGGCTGATTCATTGGCGCCGAGCTTGCTGGACGAAGCTGCGGCACTAGCAGCAAGTGGCAGTGGGGATTGGGCACTTTCCCTTGTGGTGACAGTGCCGAGGGAGGACGAGGGGGGATTGGGATGATCGAGCGAGTGGGGCTGGTGTGGTGCGGGTGGCTAGGGTTAAGCTAGGACGAGCCGGGCCTTGTGTCGGCTAGCTGTTGATAGTTGTGATCTGCGTTGGGTTTTTCATGAAAAGGAACGGGTGATGCATCACAATATAGAAAAGTATTGCCCTCAATAGAGAATCAAGGTTTATCAAACCAATAGGAGTAACAACCAACCCATGTCTTCAGCGATTGCACACAAAAAAGCAAACACTTGCAACCAACGCGGGCAATAGGGTTGTCAATCCCCTTGGACTCGTTATTTGCAAGCTTATAAGTAGTGTGGTTGGTATTAGATAACTGTAAATTGCAAAATAAATAGAAAACAAATAAATGACAACAAGGTATTGAAAGCTTTTGTAAATATATGAGTGAATAGACTCGGGGGCCATAGTTTTCCCTAGTGGCATCTCTCATGAAGTAGGCATATAGTGGGTAAACAAATTACTGTTGGGCAATTGATAAAAATGTACATAGTTATGTGATATTCATGGCAATGATTATGTGTATATAGGCATCACGTCCATAAGCAAATAGGACGAATTTTGCCTGAACTTATTAATATTACTCCACCCATCGATCGCTATCCAGCATGCATCTAGAATATTTAGTAAAACAGAGTAATGCTTGGAAAACATGTAGGGTAACGCAGCAGAAAACAAAAAAATTCCGACCTACGCACCAGCCCAAGACCACTATGGAGACTGCATACAAGGTTTGATCATTTTCGTTACCGACTCGTAGCGCAACGGAAGTAGAGTCGATGACGAACGGCGGTGCAGATCCCCGCAGCTAGGATTTTACAACCTCCCAACCGCGAGGATGTATACCCTCATCTGCCCCGCAGACAGCCCTCCGGGAGGCGGTCGGACAGTCCCCCGGATAGTGTCGCGGATAGCCCTTCGGGAGGACCTCCAAAACTTGGACTGTCACTCGGACAGCCTTTCGGGAGGACCTCCAAAACATGGACGGTCACACGGACAGCCCTTCGGGAGGACCTTCGAAACTCGGACGGTCACACGGACAGCCCTTCGGGAGGCACTCTTGAACTAAGACCGAAACTACGATCTCTCTATAGAGTTGCACACATACGGTGTCATCTATCCGGCAGGGCTTCGTCATCCAGAACTAGTTCCTGCCGGAACCGAGACAGCCTTTCGGCTCTCCGAAACTATTTCGCTGGGAGGGAGAGAAGAAGCCAGATCATGCATGGCACTTGTATGTGAGAAGGGATTGAGTCTTGGGCTGCCCCCTCCACCTCTATTTATAGGAGAAGGAGGGGTGGAGGGGCTGAAATTTCAGTCACATCCATCCATGTCATCTCCAAGATATTTTGGAGCAAAAGCCCAAAAAGGTGGCTTTCCAAAAAGTAACCATAAAGCTGATTTCACTATTCACGATGACATTTTTCAGCGCCTGATCGAACTGAAAATATTTATGTGGGCTTAGAACATTTCCAGTACCCACTAAAATAATTTTCAACACTTTTCGAAACAATTCCGGTTTAGTGATTTTCATCTGCGAAAAGCATCTGAAGCGGTTCCGGCAGCTCCGGAACATTTCCGGTTTTTCTTCCGGAAAATTCCCAAAAGTTTCCAGAATGATTCTGGCACCCTCCAAGAATTATCAGGCATGTGCCGAAACCAATTTGACTTAATGGTATCCCCTGAAACAACTTTTCAGTTTTACCGAAACTGTTCAGGTGTTCTCCCTCCAGAACTTTTCCACTGTCCGAAACTTTTCTGGTGTCCGAAACTTTTTTGGTGATTTTCTCTCGGACTCCCTGTCTAGTATTCAGTAGATAGATGACCCTTAAGCGTGTGACCCTATAGGTTCGTTGAAGCATAGACATGACCCGGAACCCCTTCCGATCAATGATCAACATCGGAGCCGTGGACACCCATAATGACCCCTATACCCACACGAATGAATATTCGAGTGAACCTCCAGTTGCCGTGTGCTATTCCTGTTGCTTCGCGATATGTTACAAATACCCGAGGTGAGACATGTTGGCATCCCCGTGGATCAACAACTTGTCCACTATGCCAGTTACCTCGTTGCCGGTATTGTTCTCTTTTCTCGTTCCCGTGTTCCGGCATCCCCGTGATCAAATCACAAAGTGTCTGGCCAGACGATGATGGATACCATAACACCGAGAGGGCCCAGAGATATCTCTCCATCGTCGAAGGAGCAAATTCCAATCTTGAGCTATCAAGTTACTTGACATACTTTTCCATGAACCCGTAAGCCGCCGTAATAGCCACCCATTTACGAATGACGTTTAACAAACCCCAAAGTTCATGAAGCAAGCATGAAGAAACTCGATACTCTCATGGTCTATGGAATTATGTAAACATTAACTTCTCTGTGTTATTAACCATTAACTTATGACGAATGTATCTCTTAGCATAACATCAATTCGGGTCGATTTAACACAAATGTTCTTCTAACATTGTGCCCTCAAAATTGCCGGGATAGCCATGCCCATGATCAGGAAAACAGGATCATCATGCAATACTTGAGCCAGTAATAGAGGCCAGACTAGGAATACATTTTACCGTTTATTATTCCACACGTGCATATGAGTCTTCCTTCAAGCCTCGTGGTTATTGTAGACTCGAGAACCATAGCAGTTATAGCATGGAACATAAACCTAATTATGAACAGGGAGATGATCAATAACATTTATTATTGCCTCTAGGGCATATGTCCTACAGACTCCCACTTGCACTAGAGTCAATAATCTAGTTAATGCTAATGCACTTTACACCTATGGCATACTGGTGTAAAATATGCTTCGCTTGTGGTATAGCCTGATGTCCAACGGATCTGACAACTTCAGCTCCGTGTGTAACTTTGCATATCCTTGCGTTTTCACGCTTCCACAAAATTCATATTTTGTGTGGACTTGGCTTTGCATATGTGTGAATCATTGGTCAAAACCCGATTCTTCAGACTGAGCTATGGAGCAACTATCTGCAATAGTGTCCCATAGATCAAAGCCATCTTGGAACCATACTAAGTTCATGAATGAACTATATGATTCAACAACTTCTTTGTCGCTTCTAAAGCATCAACATACTAAGCCTTTGTTATAGAATTCGCCACAGTATCTTGTTTGGAACAATTTCCAACTACGGTGCCACCATATTGTGTATTACACAAAACCCTTAACTTAAATCGAAAATCGCATGGAGCTTCGATGAAGACTGTATCGATGTAATTACTTACAACGAGCACTTCACAATCTCTTCTTGCGAGAAACCATGTCATCAGTACTACTCTAGCACTTAATGACATCTTTCACTATTGTCCTATGATCAGTACTTTGATACTTTGGTATCCATACTCGCAACAACTTTGGAGTATCAGACATATCTGGTTGTTTACATACCATGGAATACATGATTAATCCAAACACAAGAGGGTGTGGAATCTCCATCATGTATTCTACTCATCAGTGTTTTAGGACACTGAGTCTTGCAAAAACTCTTTCCATGTGACTTCGGCAAGAATCACTCCTTGGCGTTTTAAATGCTAAAAAGTTTTAGCATCTTGTCAATATGTATTCATAGCTTAGCCCCATTAGGTAAATCTATCTGCATAGATCATCATGCCTAATATTGAGGCTATTTAGCCTAAGCACTTCATCGAAAAACTATTTTCAAATGAAGTCTTAATTCGTGTCAAGAAATTCATTTCCAATTAACAATGTGTCAAGCACACAACGTTTTAGAAATATTATTATGCTCCCACTTACTTTCTTGAATCACAAGCATCTTCGTTACCCATTGATGAAGTCAAAAACCCTTTTTGACCATTTCATCAAACCACGAAGATTCCAACTCCATTTTGCTCTCTTCTGTCCATTGCTGGAACTCTGAAGTTTGCATACTTACTAGCATCCTCTGGATCGACAAATTACTTTGGACTGTATCACATACAAGTCCTAGGTTTCATTTCCATCAAATGGAAATCCTTTTGTCATCCATGTTTCATATCTCATGATTGATATATGTATTAATTGCTAGTTCAACCCGAACCGACCTTAAGCATCGCTACGGTGAAACAACCTCATCGTAGTCAACTCCTTGAACTTGTTATTTCAACAAGTCGAGCTTTATGGATAAAACATTTTTATCTGCATCAGTTTTTAGTTCCATAAATATTCGTTAGACTCTAAGTCCTCTGAAAGGTGTATCAAGGTTTTAATCTTGAATCACTTATATGGAAACTATCTCGGATTGTATTGGCATTTAGCCAATCCCGGAGTCAGGGCCCATCAACGCTTCCTTGTGTATTGTAGGTATACTGTTGTCTAACAACAATATCTCGTTTGCGCACCTGATAGGTTTGCACGAGCTTTGCCTACGTGGTTCAGCTGCACGTTCGATCAAAGTCCATACATTTTATTGTAGATACTTCCGTATCAATCGTAGTAGGAAAACAATGGAATCACTTCTAGGGTTTCTTTCCTTTGAACCGATGACGAAGATACTAGTTATCTCGTCGAGTTGCACTATCCTCCCACTCACCTTTTGTAAGAACTATTCTCTTTAAAAGCATACCGTTTTGTGGCAAAACCCTTTGCCTCGGTATAGTGGTGGGGGAATACCCAATGACTTGGGATAACCATACAAAGTAGCACTTTTCTGATTTGGAATAGGTTTGTAACCTTTTACACAAGCCCCATATTCCAAATGTTAAGAAAAGATATAACATGGTTGGGCATACCATACCATGGCGTCATTTCAACAGACCTGATGGATCTCTTTTCAGTGTAAAAGCCGTAGTCTCTAAAGCATCACTCTATAAAAGGGATAATGGCAAATCTATTTATGTCATCTTTGATCTTACCATGTCATAAATGGTTTGATTACATCTTCACGGACTTTCCACTTGCAGTGGTGTTCCGGGAGGTGCAAGTTATGAAACTCTTTTCACAACTCATCAGACATTCGCTAAACTTGTAACTCAAATATTCCTTTCTGCAATCAAATCGCAGAAACATAACTTTCTTGTTACAATAACTTCTACTTCATTTTTGAAAACCTTTCGAATGATTTCAAAAGATCCAGACTTACGTCTCATCAAGTAAATATCCATATATCTACTTGAGTCATTTCTGAAGATAGATAAATCCACTACTTGCAACAACATTTATTGGACTACATACATCATAATGTATGGTCACCAATATGTTCTTTGCTCGTTCCTTATGGCTTGTGAACGTTATTTTAGTCACTTCACTTTTCAGAGGAAAGTTGCAAGTGTCAGATGATTCAAAATCAAACAACTTCAAAATCCATCATAATGGAATTTTCCATGCGGGTTTTTCCAATGTGACTAAATGCAGTGCCACACTTGTGTGGTATTCTTTTAGTCTTGCGACATTTAGTGTTAGTGTTTATGGATGTATCATATAACCGTCAATATTCATAACATACATCCCATCTAGGTTGGAAGCATGGCCCTTCATTTTATTCATAATACTGAACAACAATTGTTGTTTTTATGAACAACTCTATTGCAACAAACATGGTGCAATGGGCTAGAGTGTATGAAACTCTAAAATGAATTATGAAGTAAACCCAGAGGTAATGTATTATTATCAATATTCATAGCATACGTCTCATTCATAATGGAAGTATGGCCCTTATGTTATTCATAACACCGAACATCAAAAGTTCTCTTATGAACAACCTTCTTGCAAGATACCTTATGGAAAGGGCTAGAGTGTGAAACTCTAAATGAATTATGGAAGTAAATACATAGGGAATACACCTATGGAAGGCATAGTAACATTTACTATGTTCCCTGCGTGTATCTAAACCTCATCCCTGGCTAGTCTTTCAGGCCATAGTAGTTCTTACTTCGAGTTGCAAGAGGATGCAATCGAGCGGGTATCTTTGTGATTAACTCACAATACCGAAGAATTAATGATTAACATGTTTAACCATAATTCCCAAGAACTATATCTTTGACCAGCCTTCTATACATCAAAAACTTGTATGACATTCATTCATGAGATGGATATTCCAGTCTTATTTCCTTTTGCCATTATACTTCTAACAGTTTAACTTTTAGTATTTCTCCTACTCTCAGAAGAAGCATCCAACTTAAGAGTGGCGTTAGCCCTGGACTTCCTAGGCGTGAAAGTTTCACAAACACCCTTCAGACACTTCCTTTCTCTTTAAGTTGTTATTTTATTCACCATCATCATATGACAGTCGTTCTTCTGGATCCCTCTCTTATCAGTCTAATGCATAGTAAACTCCTTTACTAATAGTTTGCAAACAAACATTGCTTTGGATATCTCATATCTTTTAGCCTTTGTCAATCTCTGAAAATGATTTTCAGATTCCATGAATATCACATAACTATCCAAACTTTCGAAGTTCGGGTCTCATGGAAGCAAACATATTGCATTTGACTGAAACGGAATTCTAGCTTCTGGATCGAAGGACGAGAGTCACATGATCCATAGCATTAGTGAGAGAATACCGAAAGCATGCGATAGGACAAGTCCTTCTCGGCACTCTTGAGGACAATCCTCACAATTACGTTACCAACCGTAAAGTTTTAACCAGATATTTAACAGCTATTCAATTTTAATAGGGAAGGTGGAAACACGAGCCATTATTCTACAACTATTATGCAAATCACATTTAGACAGAGTTCAAAATTAATTGCACAGAGAATTAAAAAAGTTAATTCTACAGTGCGCTCCCACTCAAACCAATATCTCTCATAATTGATTTTGAGTGATACAAGATCCAGACTTCAATTCATCGCCATAGAATCATCATCTCATGACGGGAATTTTAATCGGTAGGCCAACTTGCCGATCACATCTTTATGTGACTCTTGTTCATCTTTTGATGCATGTGTTTCGAGCTCATGACTTTCATGCCTGACCGTCAAGACAACCAAGTGATCTCGTTGCGAGGTCTTTACTCACCCGCCTCACACATCCCTAATCGTTCGTACCCATGCATCCATGGCGCACCCTGAAAAGTTAGGTGCCGTGACGGTGCTACACTTGGGAGAACACTATCTACCTGATATTTTTGTGAGAGATCACCCTAATGAAAGCGACTACCGTGCAATCAAGAAGGGTGCATCATAAGGGATAAACATCTCAGGCAATTCATAATAGCATGATATGGTATAGCCCTTTCTGACAGAGTAGTCTTTCATTTCTTCGTCTTCGGCATTCACGTCGGTGTACACCTTCGTGAAGATTGCCACCACCTTGTCAATGCACAAGATAATATTGCTATCTTTATAGCTAATAAAATAAGTGCATTACATAAGGTTGACACACATGTCATTAAAGTGCAACCATATGGCTCCAGCCATCATGCCGAATCATGACACACAGGTCATGTTAATCAATTTACATTATATAGTCATCTCATACATAATCAAATTATAATGAGCACTGCTATACTACATCACATGCACATGCAACCATCCTGCAAAACCAAGTTAGACGCCTCTAATCGGTCCATGCAAAAACTTGTTTTACGTGGCTTCTAAGGTTTCGAAACAAACCGAAACTACCAACGTTCATCATCAAGCATGATAATCCAAGTTGCTAGATTAAATTTCCAGGGTGTATAAAACACGAGATAATAAAATCTCGAGCCCCATACTAAACTTCGTCATACGCGTGACCCCCGTGCAAATCACATCTGCATTGCCCTTTCATCTGCGAAACATCCATCTTTCTCAACTATTGTGGAACCCAAAGAACTGTTAGCACTTCGTTGATCTGTCAATCAGCATACTTAGGAGCAGCATGAAAGGATCGCGGATTGCCAGAACTTTGTGAGATTCGACCATTCCGGCAAGATCAGGACTATGCAAATTCAGGGGAAGCAAAAAGAACATCGGGTAACAGATTTCATATGCTACCCGCACAAATAATTTTCAGCAATAGATCTCATCTACTACCTAATTATATTGTGCAACACCCATACATCTCTATGTATTCTAGATCGCAACCTGCATCTACGCATAGCACGGCTCTGATACCACTGTAGGGTAACGCAGCAGAAAACAAAAAATTTCCGACCTACGCACCAGCCCAGGACCACTATGGAGACTGCATACAAGGTTTGATCGTTTTCATTACCGACTCGTAGCGCAACGGAAGTAGAGTCGATGACGAACGACGGTGCAGATCCCCGCAACTAGGATTTTACAACCTCCCAACCGCGAGGATGTATACCCTCATCTGCCCCGCGGACAGCCCTCCGGGAGGCGGTCGGACAGTCCCTCGGATGGTGTCGCGAACAGCCCTTCGGGAGGACCTCCGAAACTTGGACTGTCACTCGGAAAGCCCTTCGGGAGGACCTCCAAAACACGGACGTTCACACAGACAGCCCTTCGGGAGGACCTTCGAAACTCGGACGGTCACACGGACAGCCCTTCGGGAGGCACTCTCGAACTAAGACCGAAACTACGATCTCTCTATAGAGTTGCACACATACGGTGTCATCTATCCGGCAGGGCTTCGCCATCCAGAACTAGTTCCTACCGGAACCCAGACAGCCTTTCGGCTCTACGAAACTATTTCCCTGGGAGGGAGAGAAGAAGCCAGATCATGCATGGCACTTGTATGTGAGAAGGGATTGAGTTTTGGGCTGCCCCCTCCACCTCTATTTATAGGAGAAGGAGGGGTGGAGGGGCTGAAATTTCAGTCACATCCATCCATGTCATCTTCAAGATATTTTGGAGCAAAAGCCCAAAAAGGTGGCTTTCCAAAAAGTAACCATAAAGCTGATTTCACTATTCACGACGACATTTTTCAGCGTCTGATCGAACTGAAAATATTTATGTGGGCTTAGAACATTTCCAGTACCCACTAAAATAATTTTCAACACTTTTCGAAACAATTCCGGTTTAGTGATTTTCATCTGCGAAAAGCATCTGAAGCGGTTCCGGCAACTCCGGAACATTTCCGGTTTTTCTTCCGAAAATTCCCAAAAGTTTCCAGAATGATTCTGGCACCCTCCAAGAATTATCAGGCATGTGCCGAAACCAATTTGACTTAATGGTATCCCCTGAAACAACTTTTCAGTTTTACCAAAACTGTTCAGGTGTTCTCCCTCCGGAACTTTTCCACTGTCCGAAACTTTTCCGGTGTCCGAAACTTTTTCGGTGATTTTCTCTCAGACTCCGTGTCTAGTATTCAGTAGATAGATGACCCTTAAGCGTGTGACCCTATAGGTTCGTTGAAGCATAGACATGACCCGGAACCCCTTCCGATCAATGATCAACATCGGAGCCGTGGACACCCATAATGACCCCTATACCCACACGAATTAATATTCGAGTGAACCCAGTTGCCGTGTGCTATTCCTGTTGCTTCGCGATATGTTACAAATACCCGAGGTGAGACATGTTGGCATCCCCGTGGATCAACAACTTGTCCACTATGCCAGTTACCTCGTTGCCGGTATTGTTCTCTTTTCTCGTTCCCGTGTTCCGGCATCCCCGTGATCAAATCACAAAGTATCTGGCCAGACGATGATGGATACCGTAACACCGAGAGGGCCCGAAGATATCTCTCCATCGTCGAAGGAGCAAATCCCAATCTTGAGCTATCAAGTTACTTGACATACTTTTCCATGAACCCGTAAGCCGCCGTAATAGCCACCCATTTATGGATGACGTTTAACAAATCCCAAAGTTCATGAAGCAAACATGAAGAAACTCGATACTCTCATGGTCTAAGGAATTATGCAAACATTAACTTCTCTATGTTATTAACCATTAACTTATGACGAATGTATCTCATAGCATAACATCAATTCGGATCGATTCAACACAAATGTTCTTCTAACATTGTGCCCTCAAAATTGCCGGCATAGCCATGCCCATGATCAGGAAAATAGGATCATCATGCAATACTTGAGCCAGTCTTAGAGGCCAGACTAGGAATACATTTTACCGTTTATTATTCCACACGTGCATATGAGTCTTCCTTCAAGCCTCGTGGTTATTGCAGACTCGAGAACCATAGCAGTTATAGCATGGAACATAAACCTAATTATGAACAGGGAGATGATCAATAACATTTATTATTGCCTCTAGGGCATATCTCCTACAGAACAATGACATGATGTAGACAAAGAAAACTCAATCAATATGAATTAATCCCATCGTTTTATCCTTAGTGGCAACAATACAAAGACGTATCTTGTCCCTTTATGTCACTAGGATATAGAAACCCGTCAGATTGAACCCACTACTACACATCCCTCTCACTGAAAAAAGATCAATCTACTTCGCCAAAGAAAATCAATAGATCGGAGAGATTTACGAAGCTATAATGATCATGTAAATAATAATCATAATAGATTTCAGAGATGAGTCAAATACTTATCATGAATAATCTAAACATAAACCCACAATTCAATGGATCCCAACAAACGCACGGTGAAAAATAATTACATTGGACAGATCAAAGCGGAGATGCAATGATCATTGTATTGAAGATCAAGAGAGAGATATAGCCATCTAGGGACTAACTACAGACCCGTATGTCTATGGGGAACTACTCACACATCGCCATGAGAGCAACAAGGTTGATGTAGAGGCCCCCCATGATCGATCACCCCTCCAGCAGGGCACCGGATCAGGGCTCCATATGGGCACACGGTGGAACAGAGACTTGTAGCGGCGAAAAAAGTGTTTTTGGAGGCTCTCTAGGGTTTTCCGATTTATGAGAATTTATAGGCTGAGGAGGGGCACGAGGCAACAAGGCACGACCCACCCCTAGGGCACACCCTGTTGGCTTGTGTCTCCCTCGTGGAGCCTCCGACCTCCCCCCGAAGCTTCCAGGTCTTCTTTTGGTCTAGAAATATATTAAAGTTTCGGGGCAATTGGACTATGTTCTGTACTGTAAACCTGAAAAGCGAAAAACATGCATAAAACAGCAACTGGCACTAGGCACTGGGTTAATAGGTTAGTGCTCAAATATAATATTAATTGGTAAATAAACACCCAAAAGTATCCTAAAATGGTAATATAATAGCATGGAACAATGAAAAATTATAGATACGTTGGAGAAGTATCAGCTTCTGCTGGGCTTTCAACGCGAGGAAGCGAGGCCTCCTTTATTCGGTTATTCCTATGTGTGTCGTTGTAGGAAACGATCGATCTAATCATGTCACATCCCTGGTTAGCTGTGACAGCCCAAGTGCTACCCCTACCTTTTATGGCATGTAACCTATGTGGATCTTGTGTCATGTGATGAGTGTGTTTGAGCTTCTCATTGCCATGTCATTGTCTCATGCATTCTTGCATCATGCATCATAGCATTTCATCATCAAATCTTGCATATTGTTTTTGTGGTGTGCTTCTTGTGACCTTGTTGTGTTGTGGGAGTGTTCTTGTGGAGGTGTGTGCTGAGTGGATCAACTCCTTCCCCCTCTCTTATTGTTTCAAACTAACCATACCTATACTCTTTTATTCCCATTGCATTAATCAACAAAATTAATTTGTTTTAAAAATCTGTTAAAAATGTTCAGGAGGTAGCCAATATTATTTTAAGCCTGTGTGTGTGTTGTTCTTTTGAGGTGTTAACCCATATGATGTTGGGGTTTTAAATAAGAGAGGAGCTGTTTTCTTTAAGGTAATAAAAATACTTGTTCTAAAAATCCTTTGTTAATTTTATTAAATAGCTCACCTTTTTTTTCTTGCCAAGGTATTTTTTGTTCTGGCAAATCCTTTTATTTTCCTCTGGGTTTTTATTTGTGTGGTTGTTTTATGTTAAGGGAAAACCTGCTATTTTGTTTTTCTGAGAGAGAGGGAGCTGGGCCTTTGTTCCCTGGCGGCCCAGCTAGTGCGCCAAAGCCGGCCACCCACGCGAAAACGGCCACCTGCTCCGTCTCCCCTCTTTCCGTCAGGTTCAGAGTAAGAGAGAGCAGTGCGTCGCCGCCGTGTCCTTCCTCCGTCGCGTCACCGTCAATCCCGAGCTATTTAGCCCCCCTCGGCGTCCGTGCCGACTCCCTAGGGTTTTCTCTTCCTCCTCATGCCGCCGACGCTCCCCTTCTCCTCCTTCTCCCCTTCTCTTCTCCCTCTGGCAGGTAAGCCTCAGAGAGAATTCAGAGAGAGCAGTGAGGTTGCCGGTCGTCATCGCCGTCCTCCTCGCGTCTCCGGTGGGTCTCCTCCGCGCCCGACATGTCGTGGTGGTCGTTAGGGTGCCGTGGGAAGCTCCGCTTCTTCCTCCTTGTCGCCGCGCTCCCGAAGGTCGCCGCCGGTATTCTTCTCCTTTTTTGCCACCGCGTCTTCGCCTCTTCGTCCTCTTTGTTGCGTTCGAGTTGCCATCGTCTCCCCTCGGTGAGCCGCCGCGATCCCCCCTCCTGTTGCTGTCTTGCATCGCTGTGCCATCGCCATCGTTGACGAAGAGCTCTGCTCGAGCTTGAGGGGCTCTATTGCTGGTACCCCCCTCCGCGTTTGAGTGTGGGAATGGAGTTCCTGTACTCCCCGTGTGTGAGTGTGTGTGGATCTGGTGTAGCACCAGATCCATAGTGTAGTGTGTGTGTTGTGTTGTGTGTGTAGTGTGTGTGTGTTAGTGTGTGTATGACAAGTGGGCCCATGCCCCACTTGTCATACACTATATTTATTGTGTGTTTTGTTGTTTTAATTGTTTTAATAGGTATTCCCTTTATAGAATTATTTCTAAATCTGTATATGATCATTTATGCTCATGTGCATTTTAGGTAACTTTTCACTTATAGGAATTGAGGGCATTTTGCTATGTAGTATTTTGTCATGATGCTCCATGAGTATATAGGGGTATGATACATGAATTTGGGATAGAATCACCCAAGGAATCCATTGGTGTGACTTGTTTGGGCATTTGAGAAAGTTTGACAAAATGTCATTTTGTCTCAAGATTTTTTGTTGTATTTAATCCATGCATGCTATGATGTTTGTGCCAACATGAATATGGTAGTCTTTGATGAGTAGAATGCCATGGTATTTATCTTTGTCACAATAAACTTACAAATGCGTGGGAACCATGCTCTAAAGTAGTTAATAAAAATGTTGCTGTTTTCAAACATGTTAAATATTTCTAAGTCTGGGAATCTGGTAATATTTTTATGCCATGAAGAGTGGGTGCTATCTTGTGATATGTTGTGAATTAGCTCAAGCTCAGTGCTAGTAATTTGGAGTAGATGTTGACTTCTATCTTCCTGTTAATTTTCATGACATGAGGTGGTCTCTATCACCAATAGTTCTGCTGTCAACTTGCCATCAGCTTAACTCAGATTCCAGAAAACTGTTATTTTCACGAAGTCCCAGAATTCTGTTTCATCATGCCAACTTGTGGGCTTCATGCTTATTGATGTGTGCCTCCATTACATATTGTGTAGTTTGATAAGTTGTTAAGAATGTTATTTAGTTTCTATAAATGCCTTGTTTGTGGCTAGAGACTTCCTGTAGCTCTAGTTATTGGCTGTGTAAGTTGCTATGTTGCTGTTTTGTGGCAGATTGTTTCTTCTAGTGTTTTGTGACTTGTGGGAGCTATACTCCATGGAATTGCTTGATATTTGGCTCTATTGTGGTTGGTTTTTCGTTGCCTAACCAGTGGCTACCTTGGAATGCCAAGGAATAGCCCATAGCCTTCTTGTCTTGTGTTTTGCCTTCGTATCTTGCCGTGAGCGTAGCGTGAGAACCGTAACTCCGTTTCTTACGTTCTACATATGCATTTGTTTCGTTTTTGCATGATGCATACATATTTGCCATGTTCACGCATGTTCAAATAACTTAACATGAGGTTCTGTCCAGAATCATAATTAACTAACTATTGCACTTGAAACTTGACTAGATAGGATTGCCATGCTAAATTCTTCACATAAACCATGCATCATGTTTGCTTGTGCATTGCACCTTGCTTGCTTGTTTATTCTTGCTGTTTCTTTTGGGTAGACGCAAACATTGAACCTGAGTACGAAGATCCAGGAGAGTACCACTACGAGGATCCCACTACTTGTCCCTCTGAAGAACCAACAGGCAAGATGATCGTACCCGGATCCTGATACTATTTTCGCTTGCTAGTTGTCTCGCTCTTATCGTTACTTTTGCGCTACCTACCACTTGAATGTCAAGCCTCCTAATTGCCATGATAGCCTTATGTGAATAGCTTGATCTTTGGCTCCATTGTGGTTGCTTTTTCATTGCCTAACCAGTGGCTACCTTGGAATGCCAAGGAATAGCCCAGGGTCTTCGTGTCTTGTGTTTTTCCCTCGTATCTTGTCGTGAGCGTAGCGTGAGAGCCAATACTCCATTTCCTATGTTTTACATATGAATTTGTATCATTTTTGCATGATGCATCCATATTTGCCATGTTCATGCATGTCTAAATAACTTAACATAAGATTCTGTCCAGATTCATTAATGACCAATCCTTTGCATGTGAAACATGACTAGTTAGGATTGCCATGCTAAATTCTTGACATAAGTATGCATAATTCTTGCTTGTGCATTGCACCATGGTTGCTTGTTTATTCTTGCTGTTTCTTTTGGGTAGAAGCGGACATTGAACCTGAGTACGAAGATTCAGTAGAGTACCACTACGAGGATCCCGCTACTTGTCCCTCTGAAGAACCAACATGCAAGATGATCGAACCCGGATCCTGATACTATTTTCGCTTGCTAGTTGTCTCGCTCTTATCGCTACTATTGCGCTACCTACCACTTTAATGTCAAGCCTCATACATCGCCAAGATAGCCTCTAATCCCTCCACATCTTAGCAAACCTTTGATTGGCTAAGTTACCACTGCTCAGCCCCTCTTATAGCATTCTAGTTGCATGTGCAGGTTGTTTCCATGTGATAATATGGATTTTTGGCTTATCACAATATTATTTATTATTTAATTTAATGCACATATACATCTGGTATTGGTGGAAGGCTTGGCCTTTTGTTAGGTGTTTTGATCCGCTGTTACCGCCATAGTTTCTTGTTACCGGTGTTATGTTTCCATACTTTGCGCTCCTAACATGCTCGGGGTTGTTATGGGGACCCCCTTGTTTATTTGGTTAAGAATAAAACTTGCCTGGCAAGACCCAACTTTAGTACTACATTTGCCAAACAACTTAATAAAATTTGCACAGGGCTTTGCAACCCCATGGATAATTATTCAACCCCCGGGCCAATGGTCCTCATGATTGTTGGTCCAAACTAGAGCCGTGTGTGGGGCCAACTCGGGGCAACTCGGGAGATTTCTATCAGGCCACTGTACGCTGTGCTTATCTGTCGTGTCCTGAGAACAAGATACGCGGCTCTTATCGGGTTCGTCGACACGTCGGGTGGTCTTGCTGGATTTGTTTTACCTTTATCGAGTGTCTTGCGTGAGGGGCTTTGACTTTCTTCGGGCTATCTCGAGGTGTTGGAATTCCTTTGGAGTTGCCTAGGATGATCACGAGATCCGTGGTCGAGGCTATTCCCGAGGAGTGTGGTTAATTTATGATGGACTAGTTGGAGCACCCTTGCAGGGTTAAAACTTTCGGAAAGCCGTGCCCGCAGTTATGTGGCAACTTGGATATTTGTTTAACACCCGATTATAGTTAACTTGAAGTAAACTCTAATAAAATACACCAACTGTGTGAGTAACCGTGATCGTCTCTGCTTGTGAACATGAACCGAGAGAGAACACGGTGGGGTTATGATTGACGTAAGCAGGTGTTCAGGATCTCATGTAGGTCATTCCAGATTCGATCGTTTATCGTAGACCACATATTTACTTTCATGTTTTTCGTAAGATTAGCCACCATAAATGCTTAGTGCTGCTGGAAACTAAACACATACCCCCTTCCCAACCCATGAGCTTGAATAGTCTCGGTACCTGAGCACGAGATTGTTGAGTCCTCGTGGCTCATAGATTACTACAACAATCCAGGTACAGGTACAAATGAGTTCGTGCCAGATGATGTGATGCAGCTTGTCGTGGTTTTATCATGGCAGATGTCCGGGTGAACGGTCTTGGATTCGAGGACATCGCTAAGGTGATGGACTCAAAGGGGTTGGTTGTGATGAAGGACACGAGTTTACCCAGGTTCGGCCCCTCAAGTCCAGGTAACAACCTACGTCCTACTTGTGCTTGTATTGCTTGGTGTATCGATTACAAAGGAGCTATTGCTTGACCTAGTTCTCGATAGTTTGATCTCTAAGTCGCCCCGGGTCTCGCCTTTATATAGGAGGTAAAGACCATGGGTCATACAAGTTGTACTGACTCTCACTACGTGTCTAAGTCTATATCTACCTTATCTTGCCTTCCTGACCAAGTTGTCTCCGGGCGGCTCACTCGCCCGGGTCTTCTCCGTTCGGGCCATGTTCCGGCCCATCTTGTCAAGCCGCCAAACGTCTTGGGCTTAAGTCTTTACAACCCACTCTTGGGATGGTGTACGAGCCGCCTAGGGTGACCCGAAGCCTCTAGGGCGGGTCTCACCGTGGGGTTATATCCCCAACATTAGGCCCAGGTTGATTTGAGCTTGCTCACTTCAGCCTCCTTCTCAACCATCAGCGAGTCTTCCTTATGTCACCTGGAAATAATGACCCGCCGTAACGTCATGTCAAATTTGTCAGAAAGATCCTCTGACGTCCGCAACGAATCTTTCCCTTATTAAATGGACGGTCCGGGAATCGAGGCGTCCGCCTCGGTCAAATGATATCTGCCGCCTGGATTTTCGTGCCTGTTTCCATCCTTGCCTATTAAATAGGACCGCGAGGGGGGTGGCATTTGTTTTCCTCCCCGCTCGCTCTTCGTCTTCTTCCTCCAACGCCGCTGCTTCAGCACACCCCGCTTCGGTGCTGTCTTCACACCATCATCGTCGAGGCCCCTGCATCAACTTGTTTGTTCCAGAGTTCTACCTGCGTCTGCCACGTCGTCTCCGGTGAGTCCTTCCTCCCCTAGATCCGTAGCCATCTCGGTAGGGTTTCATGGAGCTCTACCACTGCTTAGAGCACGAGCCTCTCTCAATGCCGGCCATGCTTAGTCCCTACGAACCCGATAATATCCTGTCCCCAATGCGGCGTTTTGTAGGAAATCGATAGTAGCATAGCAGAGATCTGTAACGGCTCCGCCTGTCGTTTTCAAACTTTCACCGTTTTGACCATTCATCTCTAGGTTTGAAATAAAACCATTTTTCTCTGTTTTGTAGATCCATAATTTCAGAGATACTTTGTGAAACCTGTTTTCCGCACTTAGCCAAATTTTGCTTTGTCTTCTCATAAACTTGACCCGCCATGTAATTCTGGCTCTCACCAACTGGATCCTTGCGGCTTAATCTTAAAATCTTAGGCCTTTAACCGCCCGTAGACGTCTGCTGTTCCCTGACTCGCTGCACATTGTTACCTTGCGTAGTTTTGAGCCGCCGCCATGTCTCGTGCATCCAAATCATGCAATTGGGTTAGCTCTTGCATCACTGAAGAGTTCCTGATGGACTTTGTACATGCGGGCACCCTTCCCACCAAAGATTCCATCCATTGGTGGGTTCCGGGTAATGAACTGAAGCCCGTTCCTCAGGATGGCGAAGTAGTCGTCTTTTCAGAACATGTTAAACGGGGGTTGATACCCCCCGGCTCAAAATTCTTCCGGGATGTCCTTCACTTTTGCAAGCTACGCCCTCAAGACCTTGCCCCTAATTTTGTCTCCAACAAATGCAACTTCCAAGTGCTCATCAAAGTCTATTTGCAAACTGAGCCATCTATTGGTCTCTTCCGTGAGTTCTCTTACACAAACCGCCAGACAGAAATGAAGGCCAGCCCAAGCTTAGAACTTGGTGGGATTTCAATTCAGAGGTGCCGGGACATAACTTTTCTGGCTGTTCAGATGCCGAGTCATCCGAAAGATTGGAACAAGACTTGGTTTTACTGTAAAGATACCTCCCCAGAGGGTGAGCATCCCTTGCCGGGTTGCCGCCCATCCCGGCTCAAGACGACCTCCGAGCTTCCTGGCCGGCTGTCAACTGCTGAACGGGCGAAGCACGAGCCGGCTCATGCCAAGATTAAAGCCCTTATGGCCAACGGACTGACGGGATTGGATTTGATCCACTGCTGGATCTCTTGGAGGATTATGCCCTTGAGCCGGAGAAATCGCCTTATGTGCGAATATCCGGGCCAGTATGATGATTCCCTCTGCTTCAGCCGGAGAACGTTAATAGAAGATGACATTAAAACTGTCATTCAAATTCTTGTCCATGAAACTTCAGGAGCTTGCAGTGCCATTGGGCTGGCACCTTTCTGTGTCACTAACCTGGCCCCAGATGTAAGGCGACTCTTCATAGTCTCTTCTCTTTATTAGGTATGTCTTGACAATTCCTCACTACTTGCCGGCTTATCTTTTCAGGCTGACTCCGACTTCTGGAAGAAGAAATATGTTCCTCCTCTAAAAAACCCAAGAAGAAGGCCACGACCAAGAAGACAAAGAAGACCACTGCTCAGGAAGAATGGGTTGAACCGCCGGAATCAGACGGCTCAGAGGTATAACTTGATTATTTTTTCTCACCTCTTTATTCACCTTATAGATAACAACCATTCACAGGACGAGACAGAGACCAGCCGCGCCAATGCCCCTGAGGTAACTTATGTTTCGTCCGACTCAGAATACTTTGTACCCCAGAAGATACGGCAGATCATTCGAAAAGTTCCCCTTTCTCATCCTCTTGCTTACTTGGACCCCCAATTTCTTTTGAAAAAGCAAGAGCAAGCCGACCGACGCCAGACCCAGAGCGCCGGCTCTACCGATCTCATGTCCGGGTTACCTAACTCCCCAGCTCAGAAGAAGTGTCCTGCGGAGGTATGCATTTCTTCTTTGCTTGATTTACTAGTTCTTCCTTTGTAATTCCAACATTGCCTTACATTATCTGAACTGCTTTTCAGGGATCATCACCTTCATCTGGCGACTCTACGGCAATTGCTCTGCTGTCTCCAAAGATTAATCCGTTGTACATGTTTTTTAAGCCTTACATCCGAGTCTTTGGCGGTTGTAACCCTTGGGCTCTAACTTTTATGCTTTTCCAGGGCTCAAGCCAAGCAAAGGAAGACCAACAAGTCCTCCCCTGGCCCTACTGCTCAAAAACCGGAGCTTGCCAAGCCGGACGCTCCTATGCCGGATGTAAATCCCTCAACGGCTTCTGCAGAGCCGGCAACTGACGATATTATTCTAGGGAGTCCGTAGAAGGACCATTTCAAGCCGCCGAGCCCTGCCAAGGCTGCTGAGGACACCACTACTCCGGACGTCCTGATCACCGATGCTGGCTTCCACTCTCCTCCACCTCATGTGCTGACAAAGCATAGTGAGACGACTGAGGCCTCCAAGAAGCTGGAGTTTGAGCTCCCCGCCCTTGAGAAGATGACAACTGACGCACTTCATGCTGGCTATATGAGCCGACTGTCCACAAGCCGGGACCTAGAGCTCAAGCTTGTTAACTTAATGAAGAAGAAATATGAGGTATTCTTTACTCTCCTTATACCCTTGGATAGCCCCCAAGAGCCGGGTTAATATTGCCTGATGATAACTAGGGTCTTCAATCTTGGTAGAAGTAGAAATATTTAGCCTGTAGGCCTCAACTTACTTAGAGGTAATCTCAAACCATCGTTGTTAGCCCCCAAGGGCCGGCTCAAGGTTGATAATCATTGATCCGAAGCTTTATAAAAGACAGGTAATAGAACCAATTGTAGCCCCCAAGTGCCGGCTCAATCTTATCAAAGTTGAGTTGGGACTTTATTGAGAATAGGTAACAGAGCCAATTGTAGCCCCCAAGGGCCGGTTCAATCTTGTCGAAGTTGAGTCGGGACCTTCATTCTGAACAGGCTGAAAAGCTAGTATGTAGCCCCCAAGTTCCGGGTTAACTTGATAAAGATGATCCGAAACTGCCTTTAATATAGGAGATCAAATAGACATTAGGCCCCAAGTGTCATAAATATTGCTTGCAATCTGTTTGAGACTTGCTGAGTTTTTTAAACCTCTCCTCCAACCGGCGCATTCCATACTTTGATATGTCGTAGGAAGCTTTAAAAGAAGCCGGGTCAGAAGTGGCCGGCTTAAAAAATAATCTAGCCATGCAGTAGGCCGCCCAAAGTGAAGCTGATGAAAAATGCCAACTCCTTTCTGAAGAACTGACCAAGATTAAGGACGACTTTGCAACCTTCAAGGAATCTATTAAGACTGAATGAGCCGCCCTGACTAAATGGGCGAATGATGCTGATCAGCGGCTTATGATCGTGTCTGATGAACTGCAGTCCTTGACGCGCCACATCCAGAAGATGGCAGCCGCCATCTTTGGTAAGTATTTTATAACTTAACTCAATTTGTGTATTGTACTTGTGTTGGTGACTCATGACGAGGCGTTCGTCTTATGCAGGTCCTAGGAGCCGCCAACTTGCCTCCGACAGCTTGCTGCCCCTGAAGGCCATGTATACTCTAACAGAACAACTTTATTGCGGCGCTGTGTGTACAATCAAGGCTGTACTATACAAGGATAATACCCCTTCAACTATCAAAGGGGTCTTAGAGCTTCTGTCGATCCTGCCGAAGCAGATTGTAGAATTGAAGAGATCAGCTGCCCGTCAGGGGGTGATCGCAGCCATAAGCCAGGCATTGACTTTTGGTCCAGAGCTAACTCCGGCTGATATAATGGACGGATTTCCTTCCAAAAAAGATGATGGCTCCGAGTTTACAAAAGCTAACTATGCACGGTGTGTAAATGCTTCCAAAGTCCTTGCCTTCGTGTTAGTAGAAGAAGTCAACTTGGAGACATACCAGGCGGCTTACAACGCTAACCAGAAAAGAATCCGCGACCCTCTCTTTGAGTCCAGGGATCTGACGCCTTCCCACAGTAAGAATCTTTTCGCCTCTGAACTTGACCCGCCCCCCTTCTTTGAAGAAGGAACCTTTGCGGCTTTAACCAACTGCAACTGGGACTTGGAAAATCTTCAGATCAAGGCAGTCAAAGACCCAGAGCAGGGTGACCCGCTAGTCAGCTGATCGCGCTGTGAGTGCCTGTTGATAGCCGGCTCTTTGTGATCCGCCATGAGCGGTGTAAAAAACTTTAAGATATTTTTGGGCTCTATAGAGAGCATATGTAATAGACTGGTAGTAACTTTGCCTTTGCTTGA
Organism: Hordeum marinum; assembly: GCA_022496015.1. NCBI lineage: Eukaryota > Viridiplantae > Streptophyta > Magnoliopsida > Poales > Poaceae > Hordeum > Hordeum marinum. The sequence goes on along the minus strand of CM039675.1, from coordinate 390,699,073 downwards.
ACTATGCCATCGTGCACTTATGAAATAGTCTGGCTTAACATATATATGCAATCTTTCTTGTGCTTCTCATTGGATGCTTTACCGGCTCTTGGCAGCTTAATTTCCTGCAAGAATAGATGTATCTTTATATCATTAGGCGGGCGGCTTAAAAGCATAACCCAAAGATGTTGTATCTTCCTAACGTGTTGACGGAGTCAACTGCTTGGCTTAAGAGCTGGCCGATAGGGTTTAATAAGTTACACCCGTAGGGTAGGAAGCCCCTTGGACGGCTATGTTGACTTGACAACATTTTTGGCTTAAATCCGGTTGTTAGGTTAGATAAGCTACACCCAAGGGTGGGAAGCCCTCTTCTACAACCAAGTTGACTTGTCAACTTTTTTGGCATAAGAGCCGGCTGTTAGGGTTAGATAAGCTACACCCGGAGGTGGGAAGCCCCCTTCGACAGCTATGTTGACTTGTCAACATTTTTGTCTTAAGAGTCGGTTGTTAGGGTTAGATAAGCTACACCCGGAGGTGGGAAGCCCCCTTCGACAACCAAGTTGACTTGTGAAATTTTTTGGCATAAGAGCCGGCTGTTAGGGTTAGATAAGCTACACCCGGAGGTGGGAAGCCCCCTTCGACAACTATGTTGACTTGTCAACATTTTTGGCTTAAGAGCTGGTTGTTAGGGTTAGATAAGCTACACCTAGAGGTGGGAACCCCCCTTCGACAACCAAGTTGACTTGTCAACTTTTGTGGCACAAGAGCCGGCTGTTAGGGTTAGATAAGCTACACCCGGAGGTGGGAAGCCCCCTTCGACAGCTATGTTGACTTGTCAACATTTTTGGCCCAAGAGCCGGTTGTTAGGGTTAGATAAGCTACACCCGGAGGTGAGAAGCCCCCTTCGACAACCAAGTTGACTTGTCAACTTTTTTGGCATAAGAGACGACTGTTAGGGTTAGATAAGCTACACCCAGAGGTGGGAAGCCCCCTTCGACGGCTATGTTGACTTGTCAACATTTTTGGCTTAAAAGCCGGTTGTTAGGGTTAGATAAGCTACACCTAGAGGTGAGAAGCCCCCTTCGACAACCAAGTTGACTTGTCAACTTTTTTTTGGCATAAGAGTTGGCTGTTAGGGTTAGATAAGCTACACCCGAAGGTGGGGCCCTTTGACAGCTATGTTGACTTGTCAACATTTTTGGCTTAAGAGCCGGTTGTTAGGGTTAGATAAGCTACACCCGGCGGTGGGAAGCCCCCTTCGACAACCAAGTTAACTTGTCAACTTTTTTGGCATAAGAGCCGGCCGTTAGGGTTTGATAAGCTACACCCGGAGGTGGGAAGCCCCCTTCTACAGCTATGTTTTGGATCTTTCTTGCATGGATGAAGATATGCGAAATGGCAGAGGCGCTGGCTTGCAGGGATGCTACTTTATTCATATATAAATATGATATGTACAATGATAGTGTACAATGTCGAGTCTCCACAACTCAGGTATAATAAGGCCGTAGATGCGCGATGTTCGACGGCCGATGGGTCTCCTGACCAGAGGTATCTGAGTCGTCCTAGATATCAATGAGGTAATATGACCCGTTGTTGAGATTTATGCTGACCGCGAAAGGTCCTTCCCATGGAGGAGATAACTTATGCATATTTTTCTGGTCTTGAATCAGCCGCAACACTAAGTTGCCTTCTTGAAACGTCCGAGTCTTGACTTTGCGGCTATGATAGTGGTGCAGGTCTTGCTGATAGATTGCCGAACGAGCAGCCGCCAGTTCTCGTTTCTCCACCAAAGCATCCAACGTGTCTTGACGCGCTGTCTCATTGCCCGTCTCAACGTATGCCGCCACTCGTGGTGAGTCATGCCGGATGTCACCTGGTAACATGGCCTCTGCACCGTAAACCATGAAGAAAGGTGTATAAGTTGTGGATATGTTGGGGGTAGTTTTGATGCTCCATAAGAAGGACGGAAACTCTTCCACCCAACACCACGGCGTCTGCTGTAAAGGAACCATAAGTCAGGTCTTGATACCTCTCAAGATTTCTTGGTTAGCACTCTCCGCCTGACAGTTGGATTGTGGATGAGCAACCATAGAAACATCAAGCCGGATGTGTTCCAAGTCGCAATTTTTTTCATAGCCCCCTTGGACAAATTTGTGCCATTGTCCGTGATAATGCTGTGAGGGTAACCAAAACAGTAGATCAGCTTTTTGATGAACTGAACCGCCGTAGCCGCATCACACTTTCTGACCGGCTCAAATTCTACCCACTTGGTAAATTTATCAACCGCCACCAAGAGGTGCATTTTCTTGTCCTTGGATCTCTTGAAAGGCCCGACCATATCGAGCCCCCAGACTGCAAACGGCCAAGTAATTGGTATCATCCACAACTCTTGGGCCGAAACATGAGCATGCCGGCCAAATTTTTGACAGCCGTCACACTTGCGGACCAAATCCTCTGCATCCTTGTGAGCTATCAACCAGAAAAAACCATGCCGGAAAGCCTTGGCCACCAGAGATTTTGAACCGGCATGATGTCCGCAATCACCAGCATGAATTTCATTCAAGATTTCTTTGCCTTCTTCTGGTGAAACATAACATTGAAATACTCTGGTGATGCTGCGTTTATGGAAGTCGCCATGAATTATCGTCATGGATTTAGATCGCCGGGTGATCTGTCTGGCCAGATTCTCATCGTTAGGTAACTTGCCCCGGGTTAGATACGCCAAATAAGGCACAATCCAATCTGGAATATGATGTAGAGCTGCCACCAATTGTCCCTCCGGTTCAGCAACAACCAAATCTTCCTCTAAGGGTAATTTGACAGTCGGGTGATGCAAGACGTCCAGAAAGATATTGGGCAGCACCGGCTTTCACTGAGAGCCTAACCTTTACAGGGCATCAGCCGCCTCATTCCTACGACGATCAATGTGATCCACCTGATAACCCTTGAAATGACCAACAATGACATCCACTGCTTGACGATAAGGCGCCATCTGTGGATCCCTGGAATCCCAAGTACCTGGAAGTTGCTGAGCCACAAGGTCTGAGTCGCCGAAGCACCTTACCCGGCTTAAGTTCATCTCCTTAGCTACCCGGAGGCCATGAAGCAAGGCTTCATACTCAACTGCATTATTAGTGCAAGGGAACATCAGCCAGAGCACATAACAAAACTTATCACCTTTGGGAGATGTTAAGACAACTCCTGCCCCTGATCCTTCCAGCTGATTGGATCCAAAGTGTATTGTCCAGTATGTGTTATCCGTCTTTTCTTCAAGCGCCTGACACTCTGTCCAGTCATTTATGAAATCCACAAGGGCTTGAGACTTGAGAGCCGTGCGAGGTACATATTTCAGATTGAGAGGTCCCAGCTCCAATGCCCACTTAGCAATCCTACCCGTGGCTTCTCTGTTTTGAATTATGTCCTCCAATGGAGCAGAGATGATCACGGTGATCTGGTGCCCTAAGAAGTAATGCTTTAACTTGCGGTTGGCCATTAACACCCCATACACTAGCTTCTGCCAATGTGGATACCTCTGCTTGGACTCTATAAGGACCTCACTGATATAATAAACCGACCTCTAAACCGGGTACTCTTTCCCTGCTTCCTTGCGCTCGACCACAATTGCAGCGCTGACAGCCCAGTTGCTAGCCGCCACGTATAGGAGCAAAGGCTCTTTCTCAGCCGGAGCTGCTAAAACCGGCGGCTCAGTGAGTTGCTTCTTGAGCGCCTCAAACGCTTCACCCGCCGCCATACTCCAGAGAAAATTGTCTGTCTTTTTCATCATTTGATATAGAGGGATGGCTTTCTCACCAAGGCAGCTTATGAACTGGCTCAACACGGCTATCCGCCCTGCCAGGCATTGGACATCATTGATGCAAGCCGGCTCAGCCAGGGAGGTGATAGCCTTGATCTTATCCGGGTTGGCTTCAATACCACGCTCAAAAACTAGAAATCCCAAGAGTGTGCCAGCCGGAACATCAAAGACACTCTTTGCCAGGTTAAGCATCATCTTATAGATCCACAGATTGTCAAAGGTTTCCTTTAAGTCATCAAGCAAGGTCTCCTTCTTCCTTGACTTGATTACAATATCATCCACATAAGCATGAACGTTGCGTCCAATCTGATTGTGAAGACAGTTCTGTACGCATCACTGATAAGTCACCTGGGCACTCTTGAGCCCGAAAGGCATAGACATATAGCAGAAGGTTCCAAAAGGCGTGATGAAAGCCGTATTCTCTTGGTTCTTAACCGCCATCTTGATCTGATGATATCCCGAATAAGCATCCAGGAAGCATAAATTTACGCAACCCACCGTAGCATCTATGATTTGATCAATACGAGGGAGAGCAAAAGGATCAGCCGGACAAGCCTTGTTAAGATCCGTATAATCCACACACATACGCCATGTGCCGTTCTTCTTGAGCACAAGCACTGGGTTAGCAAGGCACTCCGAGTGCAAAACCTCGATGATGAAACCCGCCGATAAGAGCCAGGCGACCTCCTCCCCAATGGCCTTGCGTATCTCTTCATTGAACCACTGTAGAAACTGCTTGACAGGTTTAAACTTAGGATCCACATTAAGGCTATGCTCAGTGAACTCTCTCGGTACACCCGACATGTCAGAAGTTTTCCATGCAAAGATGTCCCGATTCTCACGGATGAATTCGATGAGCGCGCTTTCCTATTTGGGATCCATGTTAGCCCCAATAATTAACTGTTTGGACGAGTCGCCTGGAGTAAAATCCACCGCCTTTGTATCATCCACCGAAAATTTGAGGGGCGGCTCAACCTCTGTGGTAGGCTTCTTCAGCGGGGTCATATCCTCCAGGTCAACATTTTCCTTATAGAACTTGAGTTCCGCCTCACCACAACTGGCTTCCACGTAAGCCGCGTCCCCTTCTTCGCACTCAATGGCCATATTCCGATCACCTTGAACAGTAATCGTGCCTTTTAACTCAGGCATCTTGAGCTGTAAGTAGACATAACAGGGCCTAGCCATGAACTTAACATAAGCCGCCCGCCCAAACAATGCATGATAAGGGCTCTTGATCTTGACCACTTCAAACCACAAGGACTCCACCCTGTAGTTGTACTCGTCACCAAAGGCAACTTCCAAAGAAATCCTGCCCACCGGGTAAGCTGACTTGCCCGATACCACACCATGAAAAACGGTTGATGAGGGCTTAAGGTCTTTATTAAGCAGCTTCATCCGCCGGAAGGTATCATAATATAGGATGTTGATGCTACTGCCATCGTCCATAAGTACCTTATTCACCATATATCCTCCCACTTGGGGGGCAACTACCAAGGCTAGCCGCCCCGGGTCATCAACACACGGCGGGTGATCCTCCCGGCTCCATGTTATGTCATACTCAGACCACTTCAAGTATTGTGGCAGAGCCGGCACGACTGCGTTAACCGCTCGCTTGCGCAATTTCTAATCCTGTTTGTTAAGGCTGGTCGTGAAAACATGATACTGGCCCGAACTAAGCTGCTTCGGATTACTCCGATACCCAGACTGATTATGCTGCTGCTGATTGTTGTTACCAGAGTGCTGAGGATGTCCTCCTTGATTGCCCTGACCATGATGACCGGACCCTGAGCCGCCGGATCCAAATCAAGCTCCTGACCCGCCTGGTCTTGAGCTGCCGGGAGGACCACCACCATGGTTGTTGTGCTGCTGCATGCTATAATTCTTGAACTTCTGCATGATATGGCAATCACCCCATGTATGCGCCAAAGGTTTATCGGGCCGGCTGTGCTCCGGACAGGTTTTTTTGAGCATTTCCTCCAAATTGAAAGGAGTCCTATTCCTGTTAAAAGGTGGTCTGAACTTCCCATTACCCTTAGAATGATTCTGGCCGGTGCTCGCATTGGCCACCAGTTCTGACCCGCCATCTGGATTTTTCTGCTTGCTCTAGTTACCATTGCTTACCGCACCCTTGCCCTGGTTGTTCCTCTTAACTTGGCCGACCTTCTCCTCATCAGAGCCTGGATCCTTTGTTTTATCAGAATCAACATACTTTGTGAGAGCCGCCATGAGTTCTCCCATGTCCTGACATGTACGCTTAAGCCGCCCGAGCTTCTGCTTCAGAGGGACGAAGTGACAGTTCTTTTCTAGGATCATCACCACTTGAGCCGTCGTGATCTGTTCAGATGAGTGGATGATGGTCGACACCCGTCGGACCCAATGATGAGCCGACTCATTCTCTTGCTGGACACAATGATCGAGATCCACAATAGTCATAGGCTGTTTGCAAGTCCCTTGAATGTTTTTGATGAACCTTGCCCTCAACTCAGCCCATGAATTGATGGTATTGGGTGGCAAATCCTTTAACCATGTGCGAGCCAGACTTTCAAGCATCATGATGAAGTACTTAGCACACACCGCCTCACTGACATTCAACATCTCCATAGCGAGCTCATAACTTTCGATCCAGGCCTCCGGAGGTAAGTCAGCAGTGTAATTCGGGACCTTGCGAGGTCCTTTGAAATCCTTCGGCAACCGCTCACTCCGTAGAGCTGGTGCTAAGCATGGCACTCCCACGGCCCTGGTGGTCACTCCTACTCCTACTGATACGGAGGGCGCGGACTCTCGGTGAGCCGCCATGGCCAAAGCCGAGGCCTCTTGCTGGTTTCTCGCCCGATTTATGAGTGCTTGTGCATCTAGAGCCGCCTGATCATCCTCTGGAGGCCCTCTGTGCCGATCGCTGCTGGAGACCGCCGGCGATTCATAGCGCCGGCTAAAGCTGCGGCTGGGGAGGGGGGTTGAATGAACGCGGCTCCGGCTATAAGCATACTTCTTCTACTGGGCCATCACCGTCTGAAGGTACCCAATGGTGTTCCGTACCTCTTTTGCAAAAGGCGCCTCATCTGGGATAGGGATTGTTTCAAGCCGGGTGACCACAACCACCATGTTCTCTACCGGGTTGGAATAATGACCCGCCGGCATTGGAAAGACCACTGGTGAGGCCTGGTTTCATCGGGGCGGGTTAAGCTGCGGTCGAGACGTTGGCCGACTTCCAGGTGCATCCGCTGCCCGTCCTGTTCCTGGCGTATTGAAGAGATTCCTAGCCTCATAATGTTCTGGTAAGCGAGATTGATGCCTCATCCAATGCACCGCAGCCGCTGATTGCTCTTCTAGCCTGAGGCAGAAGGCATCCGTCTTAATGCGTTCTGCCACTGCCTCCATCTAAACTTTTAGCTCAGCTATCCTCTGTTGCTCCTCCGCCATCCGGTACTTGAGTCTAACAATCTCCATGTTCCGAGCGGCTTGATTATCTGGCATGACTTCAGTGGCCATCAGGGCCGCGAGCTCATTCATCAGATCAAGAAGAACTTGAGCCGGCAGCGACGGCTCAGCCCCCGAGGTTGCTACTCCGGCGGCTGTGCTGCTCGCACCTAGGGCCGATCCCGCCATGAACACGGCCGCATGAAACCGGCGGCCCGAAATCATCCGGCTCAGAATGCTCTAACTCAGGGTAAAGATCATCATAGCCTCTGAGCCCACCGGCGTGAAGCTGGTAGATCGACTCTGCTTCCCCGCTCAATGATCTGTCCTCTGAACAGACAAGAATCTCCTGTGACGCAAAATCTTCAAGATCCATACCTTGAGTGAAGCCCAAGAAGACGCGCTTCTAGCCCGGGTTAACACGAGCGGGTCGCACATCATGGGAGGGTTGCACGCATCGAGCCGGTTCGATGATGCTGGTGCAGATGTTTGGCCCGGGTGTAGATCCGTCGATCCTGCCGATGAAGACATGGATCCCACCGAAGGGAATCTGGAATCCATATTCGACAGAGCCATCATCAAGACCCCAGCCGGCGTCGTCGATGTAGAGCCGGCCATAGTGACTTTTGTTCATCCTTCCGACCACGTATCCCTCAAGCCCTGGGAGAGAGCCCTTTGAGAACTCAACACCACCAAGCTTGAGCCCCATGGTGGGCACCAACTGTCGTGGTTTTATCACGGCAGATGTCCGGGTGAACAGACTTGGATTCGAGGCCATTGCTAAGGTGATGGACTTAAAGGGGTTGGTTGGGATGAAGGACACGAGTTTACCCAGGTTCGGCCCCTCAAGTCGAGGTAAAGGCCTACGTCCTGCTTGTGTTGTGATGCTTGGTGTATCGATTACAAGGGAGCTATTGCTTGACCTAGTTCTCGATAGTCTGATCTCTAAGTCGCCCCAGGTCTCGCCTTTATATAGGAGGTAAAGACCACGGGTCATACAAGTTGTACTGACTCTCACTACGTGTCTGAGTCTATCTCTACCTTATCTTGCCTTCCTGATCAAGTTGTCTCCGGGCGGCTCACTCGCCCGGTTCTTCTCCGTCCGGGCCACGTTCTGGCCCATCTTGTCAAGCCGCCAAACTTCTTGGGCTTAAGTCTTTATAGCCCACACTTGGGCTGGTGTACGAGCCAACTAGTGTGACCTAGAGCCTCTGGGGCGGGTCTCACCATGGGGTTATATCCCCAACATAGCTCTAGTGGGAGTATGACGAAGAACGCAGTAGGATGTACATGACTTATCCAGATGAGTAGAGGACTGTGGTCATGATCTTTGGGGCTAGCAAGATAGTATCATTGCATCTTCTTTTATCGTTTGTTTTCGTCCATAGTCGGACCCTGTCTTTGGATTGATGTTTGAACTCTTGCGTGGAATTGTAATTCAGCATGTGTCGAGTGTAAGCCAACTCATATACTCCTCTCTTCCTAAATGTATGATGTAATGATGCTGTACTTGCGAACGTTGAGATGTGCCCCTATTCCTTGTCAAGGCCCCCATGCCTTAATATGGATAGGCACGCATCTTGGGTGTGACAAGTTGGTATTCAGAGCCATACGACCATAGGAGCCCTTTGCTTGATCGAACTTGGTCGAGTCGAGTCTAGTAAAAAACTATTTTGAGTCTAGTTATATCGGAGAGTAGGTTTCTTTTTACTCCTATTCTATGCTTTGGTGAGGTATTCGACTTAGGAATTTTGATTCTACTCCTCTTCTCGCTCAAAATGTTTTTAGGATCACGCGGGTATTTTGGAGTCTATATGATACCGATGTGACGGAGTTATGTCTTGGTGCCTCCTAGCTGACTTGATTTCTTCCGGGGAGTCGAGCTCCAGGGAATTTTGGCACATCGTTATCATTCAGTTTCCTTGATATTTCAGGACGGAGAGTGTTCAGAATTACTTCAATACTTGTCATGGTGAGATAAGGTCGGTGTCACCTAGTACTTGGGAGGCATCCGGGGTACCACCATGGTTTAGTATCGTTGTGCTTTCGAGGATTCGAGTTAGATGGATTTGTGAAAGCCTCTGGTTATGTGTTGAAGGATGGATACAGTTGGGGTGTAGGTTTTCTAGTTGTGTGAGATATTTCCTCCTTGTATCCCCCACACCGGATTGCATAACCAGAAAGTTCTCGGAAGTTCTTAAGGGGGAACTCTTGTAGTTATCTAGGATCATCTTCTTCAGATGTATGTGGGCATATACATTTGTTCCGAGCAGTTTGCTCAATACTTTTGTGTTATTGCAAGTGGCTTCTAATATCTGATGATGTTATCGCAAAACTAAAGAAAGCATTCTTACTACTTTTTCAGTAGGAAGGCTGTGATGTTATTTGTGAATTCTTTCAAGCATTTGATTCAGCTATGAATTCATCTTATCAATGAGGTGCTGATGTTCTTGTCCATCTTCAGGATTGCTCCACCAACTCGTGGGAATCTGGGTCGTGGTGAAGAGCAGGCTGATGTTCCACCACCACCGCCTCCTCCTCCAGAAGCTAGGCAAGCTATGATAGCCACAACCAATGCGAACACTTAGATGTTTCTTAGGCTATTGCAAGAAAGAGATCAGGGTCAACAAGGCTTTCAAGGGAATTTTCAGAACCAACCTCAGTTTGCAATGCTCAACCAGTTCCTTGCCAACCAGCCTAAGTCTTTCACCTGTTGTGAGCAGCTTTTTGATGCTGATGATTGGCTCCATGACATGAGTAAGCATTTTGAGTGCAGCAATGTCAAACCAGAGGACTTTGTTAGATTTGCATCGTTCTAGATCAAGGGTCAGGCAGTTGATTGGTGGCAGCAGTACAAGGATTCTAGGGGCGATCGTGTTGTTACTTGGGACGATTTCTATCATGACTTCGGGGCCCATTACATTCTGACAAGCTTTGTCGAGGAGATGCGTGAGAAGTCCAGGCACCTGAAGTAGGGAAGCAAGTCTGTCTATCAGTACAACATCGAGTTCCAGAATTTGGCCCGCTATGCTAAGCAAGATGTTCAGATGACAAGGCGATGATCTATCAGTTCAGAGGTGGTCTCAAGGATGGGCTTCTGCCAGGTCTAGTCCTTCAAGAGCCTCGTGAGTTTGATCAGTTCTACAACATGGCTTTGAAGGCCGAGGCAACTCAGCTCAAGTTGGAGAACTCAAGGAAGTGTTCAAGGGATTCATATTCTTCTTCTTCCAGCTCTCAGATGGTTCCTATGCAGCAGAAATATTGGGTGACGAATCCTCCTCCGTTTCATCCTCCTCAGCAGCAGAAGCAGTTTGGTGGCCGTGGTTCTTCCCACCCACCCAACCCAGCATATGAGCAGAGACCCCAGGCGTCCAAGGCAGCTTTTGTTCCTCCTCCAGGCAACTTTCATACGCTATCTGAGGTTACTTGTCACAAGTGTGGTCAGAAGGGTCACTACTCAAACAAGTGCAACCAGCGGCGTCTTCCGCCTCCTCCTCAGTCAGGCCTCCAGGCAATGCGATGGTGAAGCATAATCCCAAGTCAGCAAGGGTGAATATGGTGAATACAACAAAGGCAAAGGATTCTTATCAAGTGATCATGGGTAATCTCTCAGTTAACTCTATTCTTGCTAAAGTTTTTTTTGATACCGGTTCATCGCATTGTTTCATTTCCCGTTCATTCTTTGCAATGCATGAGTTTGCATGTCAAGATCTCCTTAGACCTGTGTTAGTGGTGTCTCCTAGGAAGTTAATAATTTCAATTGCTTGGTTTCGGATGTTTCTATCAAGATGGGCAATTATTCTTTTCTGGCTTCTCCTATTGTTCTTGGTAATTTCGATATTGATCTCATTTTGGGCATGGACTTCCTAGCTAGGAATAAGGTTTATATTGATTGTAAAGCAAAAGAAGTCAAGCTAACTCATCCTTCAAAAGATGTGATTATTTTCGCGGCTCGTGATGACACAATCCATCTCTTTGCTCTTAATGAGAAGGGTGAAATCTTGGCTATTTCTCAAATTCCGGTGGTTTATGAGTATGAAGATGTCTTTCCATAAGAATTGCCAGTAATGCCTCCACACCGGCTAGTCGAGTTCGTGATTGACCTCGAGCCCGAAACTGAACCGGTTTGCAAGCGCCCTTATAAACTTGGCCCCGAAGAGCTGAAAGAGTTGAAGAAGCAGCTAGATGAACAAGAACATCTGGGTCTGATTAGACCAAGTTCTTCTCCATGGGGTTGTGGTGTTTTGTTCGTCAAGAACAAGGATGGCACGGACCGGCTTTTTGTCGATTACCGTCCATTAAACAAGAAGACAATCAGAAACAAGTACCCACTCCCCAACATCAATGAGTTGTTTGACCAACTAAAAGGTGCCAAGGTTTTCTCGAAGCTTGATCTTTGCATGGGCTATCATCAGATTCGCATTCGCGAAGAAGATATCCCAAAGACCGCTTTCAGGACGAGTTTTGGCTCTTATGAGTACACCGTCATGTCGTTTGGTCTTGCAAATGCTCCTCCAACCTTCTCAAGAATGATGAACTTCATCTTCTCTCCTTTCAAGAATGAGTTCGTCTTGGTCTATTTGGATGATATCGTTGTGTTCTCGGAGACAAAAGAAGAGCATGCAGAGCATCTTAGGATTGTGCTTGACAAGTTAATAGACCATCGATTCTATGCCAAGTTTTCCAAGTGTGAGTTTTGGCTCAATGAAGTGGTGTACTTTGGGCATGTGATCTCTGCCGAGGGAATTAAAGTGCACCCTGCGAAAGTTGAGGCAATCTTGAAGTGGGAGCCTCCTTAGAATGTGAATTAGCTTCAGAGCTTCCTCGGGCTTGCTATTTATTGCAGAAGATTCGTGGAGAACTTCTCTCAAATTGCTAAGCCTTTGTCTAATCTCCTCCAGAAGAATGTCAAGTATGTTTGGTCTCCTAAGTGTGATGTGGCGTTCAATACGCTCAAGCAGAGACTGACTTCAACTCCAGTTCTTGTTCCTCCTGAGCAGTCAAAGCCTTTCCAAGTTTTCTGTGATGCTCCTCTCCAAGGTCTTGTTGGTGTTCTCATGCAAGATAAGAAGATTGTTGCTTATACCTCGCGTCAGTTGAAGCCTGTCGAGAAGAACTACCCCACTCATGATCTCGAGTTGGCGGCAGTTGTGCATGCTCTAATGACTTGGAGGCATTTGTTGTTGGGTAGACCAGTTGAGGTGTACACTGATCACAAGAGCTTGAAGTACATTTTCACTCAACCCAATCTTAATCTTCGGCAGTCTCTTGGGTGGAAATGTTGGAGGACTTCAATCCAAGCATTGAGTATACTCCTAGAAAAGCAAACGTCATTGCAGACGCGCTCAATCGAATGGCGTACTGCAACAGTCTCATTCTGAAGCCTCTTTAACCCTAGCTTTGTGAAGCCTTCCGCAAGCTCAACCTTCAAATGATTCCGCAAGGATTTCTTGCCAATCTTCAAGTCTCTCTGACTCTGGAAGATCAGTACCAAGCACAACTTCTTGACGCAATGGTGAAGAAAGTGAAGAAAGGTGTGGCCAAGGGCATTCTGAAGTATAAGTGCTTTTGAGTTAATGACAAAGACACCTTGTTCTTTGAGGACCGTCTGGTGGTTACAAAAGGTGATCTCAGGAAGGTTATCATGGATGAAGCAGACAATTCTCTTTTATCCATTCATCCAGGCAGTTCCAAGATGTATCTGGATCTCAAGCAAACCTTTTGGTGGACTCACATGAAACGTGAAATTGCTCAGTTCGTGAACGAGTGTGATGTTTGTCGCAGAGTGAAGGCAGAGCATCAACATCCAGCAGGTCTTCTTTAGCCTTTGCCTATCCTAGAGTGGAAATTCGATCATGTGGAGATGGGTTTCATCACTGTGTTTCCCAAGTCCAAGAGAGGCAATGATGCCATCTTTGTGGTTATCGACAAGCTGACCAAAGTTACTCATTTCCTTCCGGTCAAAGAATCTATCTCGGCAGCTCAGCTATCAGAGTTGTATACGTCAATGATAGTTTCTTTGCATGGTATTCCTCAGCTCATCTCATACGACCATGGAAGCCTCTTTACTTCCATGTTTTGGGAGTCCTTCTAGACTGCTATGGGTACCAAGATCCATTTCAGCACTGCGTTCCATCCGCAGACAAGTGGTCAAGTTGAGAGAGTCAATTAGATCCTTGAAGATATGCTTAGAGCCTGTGTGATTTCATTCGGCATGAAATGGGAAGTCTGCCTTCCATACGCTGAATTTTCATACAACAAAGCTTTCAGGCTAGCTCAGGCAAGGCCCCTTTCGAGATTCTCTATGGCAGGAAGTGTCGTACCCCGCTTAACTGGTCTAAAACCGGTGAGCGTCAGATTTTCGGCAATGACATGATCACCGAAGCAGAAGAGATGTGTCGTGTCATTCGTGAGAACCTCAAAGCATCTCAATCCCGACAGAAGAGTTATTACGATAACAAACATCGGGATGTTTCCTTTAAAGTTGATGATCTAGTCTATCTCAGAGTCTCTCCCATGAAGGGCACTCAACGGTTTGGAATTATAGGGAAGCTAGCTCCTCGCTTTGTTGGTCCTTTCAAAGTTGTTGGCAAGAGAGGTGAACTTACATATCAACTAGAGCTTCCTCGAAACTTCACAAATGTGCACGATGTCTTCGATTTCTCTCAGCTCCGGAGATGCTTCAAGACTCCCGAGCACACCATTGACCTCCAAGACATTGATCTCCAAGAAGACCTCTCTTATCTTGAGCATCCAGTGGCTATTCTCGAAGAAACTGAGCGTAAGACTCGCAACAAATCTATCAAGTTTCTCAAGGTGAAGTTGTCTCATCATTCTGACAAAGAAGCTACTTGGGAACATGAGGACCTTCTCCGTTCGGAATTTCCAAAATTCTTTCATTCCTAGATCTCGGGTCAAGATCCTCTTGTTGTGTGGGAGAGTTTTGACAACCCAAGTGTTGCCCCTACCTTTTATGGCATGTAACCTATGTCGATCTTGTGTCATGTGATGAGTGTATTTGAGTTTCTCATTGCCATGTCATTGTCTCATGCATTCTTGCATCATGCATCATAGCATTTCATCATCAAATCTTGCATATTGTTTTTGTGGTGTGCTTCTTGTGACCTTGTTGTGTTGTGGGAGTGTTCTTGTGGAGGTGTGTGCTGAGTGGATCAACTCCTTCCCCCTCTATTATTGCTTCAAACAAACCATACCTATACTCTTGTATTCCCATTGCATTAATCAACATAATTAATTTGTTTTAAAAATCTGTTAAAAATGATTAGGAGGTAGCCAATATTATTTTAAGCCTGTGTGTGTGTTGTTCTTTTGAGGTGTTGACCCATATGATGTTGGGGTTTTAAATAACAGAGGAGCTGTTTTATTTAAGGTAATAAAAATACTTGTTCTAAAAGTCCTTTGTTAATTTTATTAAATAGCTCACCTTTTATTTCTTGCCAAGGTATTTTTTGTTCTGGCACATCCTTTTATTTTCCTCTGGGGTTTTATTTGTGTGGTTGTTTTATGTTAAGGGAAAACCTGCTATTTTGTATTTCTGAGAGAGAGGGAGCTGGGCCTTCCTTCCCTGGCGGCCCAGCTAGTGCGCCGAAGCCGGCCCACCCGCGCGAAAACGGCCACCTGCTCTGTCTTCCTTCTTTCCGTCAGGTTTAGAGTAAGAGAGAGCAGTGCGCATCGCCGCCGTGTCCTTCCTCCGTCGCGTCACCATCAACCCCGAGCTATTTAGCCCCCCTTGGCGTCCGTGCCAACCCCCTAGGGTTTTCTCTTCCTCCTCATGCCGCCGCTGCTCCCCTTCTCTTCCCTCTCTGGCAGGTAAGCCTCAGAAAGAATTCAGAGGGGGCAGTGAGGTCGCCGGTTATTGGGGATATAACCCCACGGTGAGACCCACCCTGAGGGCTCCGGGTCACACCGGGCGGCTCGCGCACTGGCCCAAGAGTGAGCTGTGGGGACTTCAAGGCCCAAGAATTTTAGCGGCTGACAGGATGGGCCGGCAGGTGGCCTGGATGAAGAAGACCCGGGCGTATAACCCGCCCGGAGACAACTTCGTCAAGAAAGGCAAGAGAAGATAGAGGTAGACACAGACATATAATGAGAGTTGATTACAACTTGTATGATCCGTGGTCTTGACCTCCTATATAAAGGCAAGACCCGGGGTGACTTAGGGATGAGTTATCGAAAACTAGGTCAGCAATAGCTCCCTTGTAATCGATATATCAAGTAATACAAGCACCAGCAGGACGTAGGCTATTACCTCAACTCGAGGGGCCAAACCTGGGTAAACTCGTGTCCTTCGTCCCAACCAACCCCTTTGAGTCCATCACGTTAGCAATGGCCTCGAACCCAAGTTCGTTCACCTCGACATCTGCCGTGATAAAACCACGACAGTTGGCGCCCATAGTGGGGCCTGCGCTCGGTGGTGTTGAGTTCTCAAAGGGCTCTCACCTAGGGCTCGAGGGATACGTGGTCGGAAGGATGAGCAATTGTCGCCGTGGACGGATCTACATCGATGATGCCGGTTGGGGGCTTGATGCCGAATCTGTGGAATATGGATTCTGTGTTCCTTTCAGCAGGATTCACGTTTTCATCGGAAGGACCGACGGATCTATACCCGGGCCGGATGCCTGCACCAACGTCATCGAGCTGGCTCGACGTGCGCAACCTGCCCATGATGTGCAGCCCGCCCATGTTAATCCAGGCCGGAGGCACATCTTCATAGGCTTCACTCAAGGGATGGATCTGGAAGCGTCCGGGTCATAGAAAACTCTCGTCTATTCAGAAGACGAGTCTTCGAGGGGAGAGACAAAATCAATTTACCAGCTTCATAACGGCGGGCTCGGGGGCTATGATGAGCTTTGCCCTGAGTCGGATCATTCTGGGTCGGACGCTTTTGGGCCGCCGGCTCACGCTGCCGTGTTCATGGCGGGGTCAGCCCCAGGCACGAGCGGTATAGTCGCAGGAGCAGCAACCTCAAGCGCTGACCCGACGCCGCCGGTTCAAGTTCTTCTGGATTTGATGAACGAGCTTACGACCCTGATGGCCACTGAAGTCACTCCAGATAATCAGGCTGCTCGGAACTTAGAGATTGTGAGGCTCAAGGACCGGATGATGGAGGAGCAATAGAGGATAGCTGAGATGAAAGTCCAGATGGAGGAAGAGGCAGAACGTATTAAGACGGATGGCTTCCGCCTTGGGCTGGAACAGCAATCGGCGGATGCGGTACACCGGAGGAGGCATCAATCTCGCTTTCCAAGACGCTATGACGCTAGGAACCTATTCAACACACTAGGAACGGGACGGGCAGCGGATGCACCTGGCAGCCACCCAGCGGCTCGACCAACGTCTCACCCGGCCCGACGAAACCAGGCTTCCCAACACCGGCGGGTCATTATTCTAACCCAGCTGAGAATATGGTGACGGTGGCTACCCAGCTTGAAACAATTCCTATTTCGGATGAAGCACATTTTGCGGAAGAGGTACGGAATGCCATTGGATACCTTCAGACGGCAATGGCCCAGCAGGAGAAGTATACTCACAGCCGGAGCCACGTTCATTCAACCCCTCTCTCCAGCCGGAGCTTTAGCCGACGCTATGAGTCGCCAGCGGTTTCCAGCAGTGATCGGCGGAGAGGACCTCCGGGGGACGATCGTTTGGCTCTAGATACGCAGGCGCTCATGAACCGGGCGAGAAACCAGCAAGAGGCGGCAGCTTTGGCTACAGTGACTCGCCAAGAGCCCGCACCCTCGATATCAGTAGGAGCGGGAGTAACTACTAGGGCCGTGGGAGTGCCATGTCTATCGCCGACTCTACGAAGTGAACGGCTGCCAAAGGATTTCAAAGGACCTTGCATGGTTCCGAATTACACTACTGATTTGCCTCCGGAGGCTTGGGTAGAAAGTTATGAACTGGCTATGGAGATGCTAGATGTCATTGAGTCGGTGTGCGCTAAGTATTTTATCATGATGCTTGAAGGTCTGGCTCGCACATGGTTAAAGGGGTTACCCCCCCCCCCCAATACCATCAATTCGTGGGCCGAGTTAAGGGCAAGGTTCATCAAAAAAATTCAAGGGACTTGCAAACAACCTATGACCATCGTGGATCTTGATCACTGCGTCCAGCAGGAGGGTGAGTCGGCTCATCATTGGGTTTGGCAGGTGTCAACCATCATCCATTCGTCTGAGCAGATCACGGCAGCCCAGGCCGTGCTCATTTTAGAGAAAAAATGTCATTTCGTTCTGCTGAAGCAGAAACTTGGCCGGTTCAAGCGTACGTGTCAGGATATGGGAGAGCTCATGACGGCTCTCACAAAGTACGCCAACTCTGATAACACGAAGGACCCAGGATCTGACGAGGAGAAGGTCGGTCAGGGTAAAAAGAATAATCAAGGAAAAGGTGTGGTTAGAAATGGTAACCAGAATAAGTGGAAGAACCCCGATGGCGGATCAGAGCTGGTAGCCAATGCAAGTACCAGCCAGAATCCTCCTAAGGGCAATGGGAAGTTCAGAACACCTTTTAATAAAAACATGATTCCCTTCAATTTGGAGGAGGCGCTTAAGAAGCCCTGTCCAGTGTTGGGGAACTTTGCATGGGAAACAAAAATTTTCCTACGCACACGCAGATCTATCCATGGTGATGGGCATCTACGAGAGGTAGAGTGGATCTACATATCCTTGTAGATCGCTAAGCGGGAAGCGTTAAGAAACGTGGTTGGTGTAGTCGAACGTCTTCGCGTCCCGCGATCCAATCACGATCCGTCCCGCGATCTAATCACGATCCGTCCCACGAACTTGATCATGATCCATCCCACGAACTTGATCATGATCCTTCCGATCTAGCGCCGAACGGACGACACCTCCGCGTTCAGCACACGTACAGCTTGATGACGATCTCTGCCGTCTTGATCCAGCAAGAGAGAGCGGAGAGGTAGAAGAGTTCGCCGGCAGCGTGACGGCGCTCCGGCGATGGTGGTGGAGCAATTCCGGTAGGGCTTCGCCTAAGCACTTCAGAAATCCGATCTAGAGGAGAAACTATGCACTGGAGGAACGGGTAGCACGTGGCTGTAAAAACTAGTGCAAAAACCCAAAACCCTCTAGTATATATAGGAGGAGAGGAGGAGAGGAGGCAGCCTTGGCTTCCAAACAAAGAGCTTCGGCCGAACCAAGGTGGTGGAGGTGGAGTCCACCTCCAATCCCAGTAGGACTAGGATTCACCCTATTTTGCCTTTTTTTTCCACTTTTTCTCTTTGGGTTTTTTCCTCCAGCCACATGGGCCTTATGTGGGAGTTTCCACCAGCCCACTAAGGGATGATATTCACTCTCCCACAGCCCATGAAGCCTCTTGGGTCGAAATACCCCTCCCGGAGGCCTCCCGGTACACTACCGGCACTCCCTGTACACTACCGATGAGCCCAAAACTTTTCCGGCGACCAAAACAAGACTTCCTATATATGAATATTTACCTATGGACCATTCCGAAGCTCCTCGTGATGTCCGGGATCTCATCCGGGACTCCGAACAACCTTAGGTCACCACCATACATAACTCTATACTATCGAAACGTCATCAAACCTTAAGTGTGCAGACCCTGCGGGTTCGAGAACTATGTAGACATGACCGAGACACCTCTACGGTCAATAACCAATAGAAGGACCTAGATGTCCATATTGGTTCCTACATATTCTATGAACATCTTTATTGGTCAAACCTCTATGTCAAGGATTCAGTTGATCCCATATGATGTTCCCTTTGTTCTTCGGTATGTTACTTGCCCGAGGTTCGATCGTCGGTATCTCCATACCTAGTTCAACCTCGTTGCCAGAAAGTCTCTTTACTCGTTCCGTAATACAAGATCCCATAACTAACACTTAGTCACATTGCTTGCAAGGCTCATTGTGATGTTGCATTACCGAGTGGGCCCTGAGATACCTCTCCGTCACACGGAGTAACAAATCCCAGTATTGATCCATTTAAACCCAACAGACACCCTCGGAGACACCTGTAGAGCACCTTTATAGTCACCCAGTTACATTGCGACATTTGATACACACAAGACACTCCTTCGATGTCCGTGAGTTGTATGATCTCATGGTCATAGGAACATATACTTGACATGCAGAAAATAGTAGCAATAAACTGACACAATGATAAGCTACGTTTGTAGTTTGGGTCTTGTCCATCACATCATTCTCCTAATGATGTGATCCCATTATCAAATGACATCTCATGTCCATGGCTAGGAAACCTTAACCATCTTTCGATCAACGAGCTAGTTCACTAGAGGTATACTAGGGACATTGTGTTTGTCTATGCATCCACACATGTATCCATGTTTCCAATTAATAAAATTCTAGCATGGATAATAAACAATTATCATGAACAAGGAAATATAATAATAAACACTTTATTTATTGCCTCTAGGGCATATTTCCAATAGTCTCCCACTTGCACTAGAGTCAATAATCTAGCTCACATCACTATGTGATTTACATTGTAATGAATCGAACACTCATGCAGTTCTGGTGTTGATCATGTTTACCTCTTGGAAGAGGTTTAGTCAACGAGTTTGCAACATTTAGATCCGTGTGCACTTTGCAAATATTTATGTCCTTCTCCTCGATGTAATATCGGATGGAGTTGAAGCATCAGTTTATATGTCTGGTCCTCTTATGAAACCTTGGTTTCTTGGCTAGAGCAATGGCACCAGTGTTGTCACAGAACAGGCTCATTGCATTCAGTGCATTGGGCACTACTCCAAGATCTGTCATGAACTGCTTCATCCAGACACCTTCCTTCGCCGCCTCCGAGGCTGCGATGTATTCCGCTTCGCACATAGAATCAGCTACCACGCTTTGCTTGGAACTACACCAGCTTACCGCTCCCCCGTTAAGAATAAATATGTATCTGGTTTGCGACTTAGAGTTGTCTGGATCAGTGTCAAAGCTTGCATCGACGTAACCCTTTACGACGAGCTCTTCATCACCTCCATAGACGAGAAACATTTCCTTAGTCCTTTTCAGGTACTTAAGGATATTCTTGATCGCTTGCCAGTGCTCCATTCCAAGCTCACTTTGACACCTTCCAGCCATACTTATGGCAAGGCTGACATCGGGTCTTGTGCACATCATTGCATACATGATAGGGCCTATGGCTGAAGCATAGGGGATGACACTCATATTTTCTCTATCTTTTGCAGTTACTGGGCATTGAGTCTTACTCAACTTAACACCTTGTAACACAGGCTAGAACCCCTTCTTGGACTGATCCATTTTGAACTTCTTCAAAACTTTATCAAGGTACGTGCTTTGTGAAAGTGCTATTAAGCGTCTTGATATATCTCTATAGATCTTAATGCCTAATATGAAAGCAGGTTCTCCTAGGTCCTTCATTGAAAAACTCTTGTTCAAATATTCCTTCACACTTTCCAGCATTTCTATATTGTTTCCAATCAGCAATATGTCATCCACATATATACTAGAAACGCTATAGAGCTCCCACTCACTTTCTTGTAAATACAAGCTTCTCCGTAAACTTGTATAAACTCAAACGCTTTGATCACCTCATCAAAGCGCTTATTCCAACTCCGAGATGCTTGCACCAGTCCATAAATGGATCGTTGGATGCAAACTTTGTCTGCATTCTCTGGATCGACAAAACTTTCGGGTTGCATCATATACAACTCTTCCTCAAGGAAACCGTTGAGGAACGCTGTTTTGACATCCATCTTCCAAATTTCATCGTCGAAATAAGCAGCTATTGCTAACATGATTCTGATAGACTTAAGCATCGCTATGGGTGAGAATTTCTCATCGTAGTCAACTCCTTGAACTTGTGAAAAACCCTTTGCCACAAGTCGAGCTTTATAGACGGTGACATTACCGTCCGCGTCTGTCTTCTTCTTAAAGATCCATTTGTTCTGAATGGCCTTTCGCCCTTCAGGTAATACTTCCAAAGTCCATACTTTGTTTTCATACATGGATCCCATCTCGGATTTCATGGCCTCTAACCATTTCTCGGAATCCGTGCCCATCACTGCTCCTCCATAGCTCGTAGGTTCATTGTTGTCCAACAACACGACCTCCAAGACAGGGTTGCCGTACCACTCAGGGGTAGTACGTGGCCTTATCGACCTACGAGGTTCAATAGCAGCTTGATCCGAAGCTTCATGATCATCATCATTAACTTCCTCTTCTACCGTCGTAGGTTCCACAGAAACATCTTTCTGCACTGCGCTACTTTCTGGTTGAAGTAAATGTTCAATAACCTCATCAAGCTCTATTTTACTCCCAGTCAATTATTTCGCGAGAAACTCTTTCTCAAGAAATGTTCCGTCCTTAGTGACAAACACTTTGCCTTCGGATCTGAGATAGAAGGTATACCCGACTGTCTCTTTCGGGTATCCTAGGAAGACGCATTTCTCCGCTTTGGGTTCCAGCTTTTCAGGCTGAAGCTTTTTGCATAAGCATCACATCCCCAAACTTTAAGAAATGACAACTTTGGCTTCTTGCCAAACCACAGTTCATACGGCATCGTCTCAATGGATTTTGATGGTGCCCTATTTAAAGTGAATGTAGCTGTCTCTAATGCATAACCCCAAAACGATAGTGGCAAATCAGCAAGAGACATCATAGAACGCACCATATCTAATAAGGTTCGATTACGACGTTCGGACACACCATTACGCTGTGGTGTTCCAGGCGGTGTCAACTGTGAAACAATTCCACACTGTCTTAAGTGACTGCCAAACTCATAACTCAAATATTCAGCTCCTCGATCAGATCACACGAACTTAATCTTCTTGTTACGATGATTCTCAACTTCACTCTAAAATTACTTGAAATTTTCAAACGTTTCAGACTTGTGTTTCATTAAGTAAATATACCCATATCTACTTAAGTCATCAGTGAAGGTGAGAAAATAACGATATCCACCACGCGCTGTAACATTCATTGGACCGCACACATGGGTATGTATGATTTCGAATAAGTCACTCGCCCGTTCCATTATTCCAGAGAACGACGTTTTAGTCATCTTGCCCATGAGGCATGGTTCACATGTGTCAAGTGATTGAAAATCAAGTGACTCCAAAAGTCCATCAGCATGGAGCTTCCTCATGCGTTTTACACCAATATGACCTAAACGGCAGTGCCACAAGAAAGTGGTACTATCATTATCAACTCTACATCTTTTGGCATCAATGTTATGAACATGTGTATCATCACTATCAAGATTCAATATGAATAAACCTGTCACATTGGGTGCATGACCATAAAAGATATTACTCATATAAATAGAACAACCTTTATTCTCTGATTTAAATGAGTAACCGTCTCGCAATAAACAAGATCCAGATATAATGTTCATGCTTAACGCAGGCACTAAATAACAATTATTCAGGTTCATCACTAATCCCAATGGTAATCGAAGAGAGAGCGTGCCGACGGTGATCACATCAACCTTGGAACCATTTCCCACGCGCATCATCACTTCGTCCTTTGCCAGCCTTCGTTTATTCCGTAGTTCCTGCTTTGAGTTGCAAATGTGAGCAACCGAACTGGTATCAAATACGCAGGCACTACTACGAGAGCTAGTAAGGTACACATCAATAACATGTATATCATATATACCTTGTTTGTCGTTGGCCGCCTTCTTGTCAGCCAGGTACTTGGGGCAGTTCCGCTTCCAGTGACCAGTTCCCTTGCAATGAAAGCACTCAGTTTCTGGCTTGGGTCCATGCTTGGGCTTCTTTGCAGGAGTAGCAACTGCTTTGCCATCCTTCTTGGTTTTACCCTTCTTGCCCTTGCCCTTGACTTTGCCATATTTCTTGAAACTAGTGGTTTTATTGACCATCAACACTTGATGTTCTTTCTGGATTTCAGACTCAGCGACTTTTAGCATCGCAAATAGCTCGGCGACTGACTTGTTCATCCCGTGCATGTTATAGTTCATCACAAAGCTCTTGTAACTAGGTGGCAGTGATTGAAGAACTCTGTCAGTGATCGCCTCTGGCGGAAGGGCAATTCCCAACTTCGCTAGACGAGTTGAATACCCAGACATTCTGAGTATATGTTCACTGATAGACCCGTTCTCCTCCATCTTGCAAGCATAGAACTTATCGGAGGTTTCATACCTCTCGATCCGGGAATTCTTCTGAAAGATAAACTTCAACACCTGGAACATCTCATATGCTCCATGACGTTCAAAACGTCTTTGAAGTCCCGGTTCCAAGCCATACAATATCGCACACTGAACTATTGAGTAATCTCTAGTACATGCCTCCCAAGCGTTCTTAACGTCTTCGGAGGTCATTTCTTCTGGTTGGTCACCAAGCGGTGCATCAAGGACATATGATTTCTCGGAAGCCGTGAGGATAATCCTCAGATTATGGGCCCAGTCAACAAAGTTACTTCCATCATCTTTCAACTTAGCTTTCTCTAGGAACGCATTAAAATTAAGGGGTGCTACTACGCGAGCCATTGATCTACAACATAAATATACAAAGTTCACTTAGACTATTGTTCAAGATAATGAGTTTAGTTAATCAAATTACCAAAGCTCCCACTCAATTTGACATCCCTCAGGTCATCTGAGTGTCACATGATCCAAATCCACCAACTCAAGTCTGATCATCACGTGAGTTGAGGTGGCTTCAATGGTGAACATCATTATGTTTATCATATCTACTATATGACTCATGTTCAACCTTTCGGTCTCTTGTGTTTCGAGGCCATGTCTGTACATGCTAGGCTCGTCAAGTTTAACCCGAGTGTTCTGCGTGTGCCACATTGGCTTGCACCCGTTGTATGTGAACGTAGAATCTATCACACCCGATCATTACGTGGCGTCTCGACACAATGAATTTTTGCAACGGTGCACACTCGGGGAGAACATAATTCATCTTGAAATTTAAGTGAGGGATCACCTTATAATGCTACCGTCGTACTAAGCAAAACAAGGTGCATAAAAGGATTAACATCACATGCAATTCATAAGTGACATGATATGGCCATGAACTTGTGCTTTATATCTCCATCTTGAAAGCACCGACATGATCTCCATCGTCACCAGCACGACACCATGATCTCCATCAACATGTCGCCATCGGGGTTGTCACGCCCTGCATGCTTCTACTACTATTGCTACCGTTTTGCGATAAAGAAAAGCATTACATAGCGCTAAATGATTGACACGCAGGTCATACAATAATTAAAGACAACCCTATGGCTCCTGCCGGTTGCCGTACTCATCGACATGGAAGTCGTGATAATCTATACATCACATATATCACATCATGTAATTGGCCATATCACATCACAACATACCCTGCAAAAACAAGTTAGATGTCATCTAATTGTTGTTGCATGTTTTACGTGGCTGCTATGGGTTTCTAGCAAGAACGATTCTCACCTACACATAAACCACAATGGTGATACATAATTTGCTTTTCAACCTTCTCAAGGACCGCCTTTGTTGAGTCCGATCCAACTAAAGTGAGAGAAACTGTCACCCGCAAGCCATCTAGGCAACAAGTTGCATCGAGGGAACCGGTCTCTCGTAAGCGTACGAGTAATGTTGGTCCGGGGTGCTTCAACTCACAATACCGCTGAACCAAAATACGACCAAGGGAGGAAGCAATCTAAGCATCAACACCCACAAACCTTTTGTGTTCTACTCAAGATCTGATCAACACATAGACCTAGCTCATGATGCCACTGTTGGGGAACGTTGCATGGGAAACAAAAAATTTCCTACGCACACGTAGATCTATCCATGGTGATGGGCATCTATGAGAGGGAGAGTGGATCTACATACCCTTTTAGATCGCTAAGCGGGAAGCGTTAAGAAACGCGGTTGGTGTAGTCGAACGTCTTCACGATCCAAATCGCCGTGCGTCCCGCGATCCAATCACGATCTGTCCCGCGATCTAATCATGATCCGTCCCACGAACTTGATCATGATCCGTCCCACGAACTTGATCACGATCCGTCCCACAAACTTGATCACGATCCTTCCGATCTAGCGCCGAACGAACGCCACCTCCACGTTCAGCACACGTACAGCTTGATGACGATCTCCACCGTCTTGATCCAGCAAGAGAGAGCGGAGAGGTAGAAGAGTTCTCCGGCAGCGTGATGGCGCTCCGGCGATGGTGGTGGAGCAATTCCGGCAGGGATTCGCCTAAGCACTGCAGAAATCCGATCTAGAGGAGAAACTATGCACTGGAGGAACGGGTAGCACGTGGCTGTAAAAACTAGTGCAAAAACCCAAAACACTCTAGTATATATAGGAGGAGAGGAGGAGAGGAGGAAGCCTTGGCTTCCAAACCAAGAGCTTCTGCCAAACCAAGGCGGTGGAGGTGGAGTCCACCTCCAATCCCAGTAGGACTAGGATTCACCCTATTTTGCCTTTTTTCCCACTTTTTCTCTTTGGGTTTTTTCCTCCAGCCACATGGGCCTTGTGTGGTAGTTTCCACCAGCCTAGTAAGGGCTGATATTCACTCTCCCACAGCCCATGAAGCCTCTTGGGTCGAAATACCCCTCCCGGAGGCCTCCCGGTACACTACCGGCACTCCCGTTACACTACCGATGAGCCCGAAACTTTTCCGGCGACCAAAACAGGACTTCCTATATATGAATCTTTACCTCCGTACCATTCCGGAGCTCCTCGTGACATCTAGGATCTCATCCGGGACTCCGAACAACCTTCGGTCACCACCATACATAACTCTATACTACCGAAACGTCATCAAACCTTAAGTGTGCAGACCCTGTGGGTTCGAGAACTATGTAGACATGATCGAGATAGCTCTACGGTCAATAACCAATAGCGGGACCTGGATGTCCATATTGGTTCCTACATATTCTACGAAGATCTTTATCGGTCGAACCTCTATGTCAAGGATTCAGTTAATCCCGTATGATGTTCCCTTTGTTCTTGGTATGTTACTTGCCCGAGGTTCAATCGTCGGTATCTCCATACCTAGTTCAACCTCGTTACTGGCAGGTCTCTTTACTCGTTCCGTAATACAATATCCCGTAACTAACACTTAGTCACATTGCTTGCAAGGCTCATTGTGATGTTGCATTACCGAGTGGGCCCTGAGATACCTCTCCATCACACGGAGTAACAGATCCCAGTATTGATCCATGACAACCCAACAGACACCCTTGGAGACACATGTAGAGCACCTTTATAGTCACCCAGTTACGTTGCGATATTTGTACACACAAGACACTCCTCCGATGTCCATGAGTTGTATGATCTCATGGTCATAGGAACATATACTTGACATGTAGAAAACAGTAGCAATAAACTGACACTATCATAAGCTACGTTTGTAGTTTGGGTCTTGTCCATCACATCATTCTTCTAATGATGTGATCCCGTTATCAAATGACATCTCATGTCCATGGCTAGGAAACCTTAACCGTCTTTCGATCAACGAGCTAGTTCACTAGAGGCGTACTAGGGACATTGTGTTTGTCTATGCATCCACACATGTATCCATGTTTCCAATTAATACAATTCTAGCATGGATAATAAACAATTATCATGAACAAGGAAATATAATAATAAACACCTTATTTATTGCCTCTAGGGCATATTTCCAACATCCAAAACATAGCCAGCCCGGCAAACCTGCGTTGCATGCATGGGGTGATTGCCACATTATGCAGAAGTTAAGGAATTACTACACGCAAGCCAACTACTAGGGCGGCGGTCCGCCCGGCGGCTCAGGACCGGGCGGATCAGGAGCCAGATTTGGATCCGACAGCTCAGGGTCCGATCATCATGGTCAAGGTAATTACGGAGGGCATTTGCAGCAATCTAGTAACAACAACCACCAGCAGCATAACCAATCTGGGTATCAAAGTAATCCGAAACAGCCCAGCTCAGGCCAGTATCATGTTTTCATGACCTGCCTTAACAAGCGAGATCAGAAATTACGCAAGCGAGCGGTCCATGTGGCTGCGCCGGCTCTGCCACAGTACTTAAAGTGGTCTGAATATGACATAACGTGGAGCCGGGAGGATCACCCGCCGTGTGTGGATGACCCGGGGCGGCTGGCTTTGGTGGTTGCCCCTCAAGTGGGAGGTTATATGGTAAATAAGGTGCTTATGGATGGAGGCAGCAGTATCAACATCCTTTATTATGACACCTTCCGGCGGATGAAGCTGCTTGACAAGGATTTTAAGCCCTCATCCACCATTTTTCATGGTGTGGTGCTAGGCAAGTCGGCTTATCCAGTGGGCGGGATTTCTTTGGAAGTTGCCTTTGGTGACGAATATAACCACAGAGTGGAGCAATTATGGTTTGAAGTGGTCAAAATCAAGAGCCCTTACCATGCGTTGTTTGGGCGGCCGGCTTATGCTAAGTTCATGGCTAGGCCCTGCTATGGCTACTTACAGCTCAAGATGCCCGGGTTAAAAGGTACAATTACCTTTCATGGTAATCGGAATATAGCTATTAAGTGTGAGGAAGGAGATGCGGCTTATGCAGAATCCAGTTGTGCTCAGGAGGAGCTCAAGTTTTATAAGGAGAATGTTGAACTGAAGGATATGACGCCGCTGAAAAAGCCCACAGCGGAGGTTGAGCCGCCCCTTAAGTTCTTGGTGGATGATACCAAGGCAATAGAGTTCACTCCGGGCGACTCATCCAAACAGTTCATCATTGGGGCTCACATGGATCCCAAATAGGAAAGAGCGCTCATCGAATTCATCCATGAGAATCGAGACATCTTTGCATGGAAACCTTCTGACATGCCAAGTGTTTCGAGAGAGTTTGCTGAGCACAATCTTAATGTGGATCCTAAGTTTAAACCTATCAAGCAGTTTTTACGGTGGTTCAATGAGGAAAGACGCAAGGCCATCGGTGAAGAGGTTGCCCGACTCTTAGCGGCGGGTTTCATCGTGGAGGTCTTTCACCGAGTGTGGCTTGCTAACCCAGTTCTGGTGCTCAAAAAGAATGGCACGTGGCGGATGTGTGTGGATTATACGGACCTCAACAAGGCTTGTCCGGCTGATCCCTTTGCTCTCCCTCGTGTTGATCAGATCATTGATGCTATAGCGGGTTGCGAAAGCCTGTGGTTCCTGGATGCTTATTCAGGATATCATCAAATCAAGATGGCAGTTAAGGACCAAGAGAATACGGCTTTCATTACGCCTTTTGGAGCCTTCTGTTATGTATCTATGCCTTTCGGGCTCAAGAGTGCCCAGGCGACTTATCAGCGCTGTGTGCAGAACTGCCTTCACAGTCAGATTGGGCGCAATGTTCATGCTTACGTGGATGATATTGTGATCAAATAAAGGAAGAAGGAGACCCTTTTTGACGACTTAGGGGAAACTTTTGACAATCCAGATCTACAAGATGATGCTTAACCCGACCAAGTGTGTTTTTGGTGTCCCGGCTGGCAAACTCTTGGGATTTCTGGTTTCTGAGTGTGGCATTGAGGCTAACCCAGATAAAATCAAAGCTATCACCTCCCTGGGAGAGCCGGCCTGTGTTAACGATGTCCAATGCCTGTCAGGGCGAATTGCTGCATTGAGCCGGTTCATAAGCCGCCTCGGTGAGAAAGCCATTCCCCTATATCAGATGATGAAAAAGACAGATAATTTTGTCTGGAGTACGGCAGCGGGTGAAGCATTGGAGGCACTCAAGAAACAACTCACTGAGCCGCCGGTATTGGCTGCTCCGACTGAGAAAGAACCTTTGCTCTTCTACGTGGCGGCTAACAATCGGGTAGTCAGTGCCGCAATTGTGGTTGGGCGCAAGGAAGCTGGGAAGGAGTATCCGGTTCAAAGGCCAGTTTATTATATCAGTGAGGTCCTGACTGAATCCAAGCAGAGATATCCACATTGGCAAAAGCTAGTGTATGGAGTGTTCATGGCCAATCGCAAGTTGAAGCACTATTTCGTAGGGCACCAGATCACCGTGGTTAGTTCTGCTCCGTTGGGGGATATAATCCAGAACAGAGAAGCTACTGGTAGGATTGCTAAGTGGGCATTGGAGCTGGGACCTCTCAACCTGAAATATGTGCCTCGTACGGCCATCAAGTCCCAATCCCTTGTGGATTTTATCAACGATTGGACAGAGTGTCAAGCTCCTGAGGAAAAGCTGGATGACACATACTAGACTACACATTTTGATGGATCCAAGCAGCTGGAAGGATCAGGAGCAGGATTTGTTTTGACATCTCCCAAAGGTGATAATTTTTGTTATGTGCTCCGACTGATGTTCCCTTGCACCAACAATGCGGCTGAGTATGAGGCTCTGCTTCATGGTCTCAGAGTATCCAAGGAGATGAATTTAAGCTAGGTAAGGTGTTTGGGCGACTCAGATCTTGTGGCTCAGCAAGTTTCAGGCATGTGGGATTCCAGGGACCCATGGATGGCGGCTTATAGACAGGCGGTGGATGTCATTCCTGGTCACTTCAAAGGTTATCAGGTAGATCACATTGATCGTCGCAAGAATGAGGCAGTCGACGCCTTATCACGGTTAGGCTCTCAGCAAAAGCCGGTGCCACCCAATGTCTTTTTGGATGTTTTATATCACCCGACTGTCAAATTGCCTTCAGAGGAAGATTTGGCTATCCCTGACCCGGAGGGACAATTGGTGGCGGCTCTACATGCTATTCCAGATTGGACTGTGCCTTACCTTGCCTATTTGACTCGGGGCGAATTACCTGATGGTGAAAACCTAGCCAGACAGATCACCCGGCAGTCTAAGTCGATGACAATAGTTAATGGTGAGTTACCTAAGTGCATCGTTACCAGGGGTTTTCAGCGTTGTGTATCACCAGAGGAAGGTCAAGAAATTTTGAATGAAATTCAGGCTGGAGATTGCGGACATCACGCTGGCTCAAAATATTTGGCAGCTAAGGCATTTCGTCACAGTTTCTTCTGGTTGACGGCTCACAAAGACGCAAAGGATCTAGTCCGGAAGTGTGACGGCTGTCAAAAATTCGGCCGACGTGCTCATATTCCGGCTCAAGAGTTACGGATGATACCAATTACTTGGCCATTTGTGGTCTGGGGGCTAGATATGGTAGGACCTTTCAAGAGATCCAAGGATAAGAAAACACACCTCCTGGTGGCGGTTGATAAGTTCACCAAACGGGTAGAGGCTGAGCCGATCATCAAGTGTGATGCAGCTATGGCGGTTCAATTTGTTAAAAAACTGATCTACCATTTTGGTTACCCTCACAGCATCATCACTGATAATGGCACAAATTTATCCAAGGGAGCTATGAAAAAATTCTGTGACGAGGAGCACATCCGGCTTGATGTTTCAGCAGTTGCTCATCCGCAGTCCAATGGTCATGCGGAGCGTGCCAATCAAGAAATCTTGAGGGGTATCAAGCCACGACTCATGGTTCCTTTACAATGAACAACCGGTTGTTGGGTAGAAGAGCTGCCCTCCGTCTTATGGAGTATCAGAACCACTCCCAACAGATCCACAGGGTATACACCTTTCTTCATGGTTTACGGTGCCGAGGCCGTGTTGCCAAGTGACATCCAACATGACTCGCCATGAGTGGCGGCTTACGATGAGACGAGCAATGAGACGGCACCGCAGGATGCATTGGATGCCTTGGAGGAGGAACAAGAGCTGGCGGCTGCCCGTTCAGCGATTTATCAACAAGACCTGCGCCGCTATCATAGCCACAGTGTTAAGACCCGGATGTTTCAAGAGGGCGACTTAGTTCTATGGCTGATTCAGGATCAGATAGATAAGCATAAATTATCTCCCCAATGGGAAGGGCCTTTTGTGGTCAACCGAAATCTCAACAACGGGTCATGTTACCTCATTGACATCCGGGACGGCTCAGATACTTTGGGTCAGGAGACCTGTCGGCCGTGGAACATAGCGCATCTGTGGCCTTATTACACTTAAGGTTGTTGAGAATCATCACTGTACGTTATCATTGTACATATCATATTTATATATAAATAAAATAGAATCCTTGTAAGCCAGGGCCTCTGCCACATCACACATCTTCATCGATGCAAATACATTGGTTGTGGAAGGGGGCTTCTTACCTTCGGGTATCGCTTATCTCACCCTAACAGCAGACTTTATGCCATTTCTGGTTAACATGTTAACCGTGGTTGTCGAAGGGGGCTTCTTACCTTGGGTATCGCTTATCCACCTTGACAACCGGCTTTATGCCATTTCCAGTTGACATGTCAGCTGCGGCTGTCGAAGGGGGCTTCTTACCTTCGGGTATCGCTTATCTCACCCTAACAACCGGATTTATGCCATTTCCGGTTAACATGTTAACCACGGTTGTGGAAGGAGGCTTCTTACCTTCGGGTATCGCTTATCTCACCCTAACAACCGACTTTATGCCATTTCCAGTTGACATGTCAGTTGCGGCTGTCGAAGGGGGCTTCTTACCTTCGGGTATCGCTTATCTCACCCTAACAGCTGGCTTTATGCCATTTGCGGTTAGCATGTTAACCGCGGTTGTCGAAGGGGGCTTCTTACCAACGGGTTTGCTTATCTCACCCTAACAACCGGCTTTATGCCATTTCCAGTTGACATGTCAGCTGCGGCTGTCGAAGGGGGCTTCTTACCTTCGGGTATCACTTATCTCACCCTAACAGTCGGCTTTATGCCATTTCCGATTAACATGTTAACCGCGGTTGTCAAAGGGGGGCTTCTTACCGACGGGTTCGCTTATCTCACCCTAACAACCGGCTTTATGCCATTTCTAGTTGACATGTCAGCTGCGGCTGTCGATGGGGGCTTCTTACCTTCGGGTAGCGCTTATCTCACCCTAACAGCCGGCTTTATGCCATTTCCGGTTAACATGTTAAACACGGTTGTCGAAGGGGGCTTCTTACCTTCGGGTATCGCTTATCTCACCCTAACAACCGGCGTTCGCGCATATATTATTGACAAGTCAACATTGGCTGTCGAAGGGGGCTTCTTACCTTCGAGTATTGCTTATCTCACCCTAACAGCCGGCTTTATGCCATTCCGGTTAACATGTTAGCCGCGGTTGTCAAAGGGGCTTCCCACCTCCGGGTGTAGCTTATCTATCCCTAACAACTGGCGTTCGCGCCAGAAATGTTGACAAGTCAACATAACCATACAGGGGCTTCCTGCCCTACAGGTGAAGCTTATCAAACCTGTCGGCCGGCTCTAAAGCCAAGTGAATAATTCTGTCACACATGTTGGGAAGACACATCATGTTCGGGTTACGCTTTTAAGCCGCCCTCCTAATGGTGTAAAGGTACATTTATACATACAAGAAATTAAGCTATGAAGAGCCGGTAAGGCATACAATGAGAAGGACGAGCAAGATGGCACATGTCTATTTGAAGCTGGACTTTCATACGTGCGCGATGGCACAAGTTCAACAAGGGCAAAAATTGCTTCTATCCTATTACAGATGCTCTTTGAGGAGCTGAAAATATCATTAAGTTTTTTACATCGCCCCAGGCGGGTCACGGAGAGCCGGCTTTTACAATTTTTTCTAAACAAAGCAATCAACTGGTTGGCGGGTCATCCTGCTCCGGCTCTTCAGCTGGCTTGATCTGGAGATTATCCAAGTCCCAATTGCAGTCGGTTAAAGCCGCAAAAGTTCCTTCTTCAAAGAAGGGGGACGGATCAAGATCAGAAGCGATGAGAGTGTTACTGCAAGCAGGTGTCAGGTCCTGGGACTCAAAGAGCGGACCACAGATCCTCTTCTGATCAGCATTGTAAGCCGCCTGGTAAGTCGCCAAGTTGACCTCTTCAGCTAAGACGAAGGCTAGGACTTTGGAATCTTTTATGCACCGAGCATAGTCAGCGTTGGTAAACTCAGAAACATCATCCTTCTTGGAGGGAAACCCATCCATCATCTTAGCTAGAGTAAGCTCTGGAGTGAAAGCCAATGCCCGGCTTATGGCCGCAATCGCCCCTTGGCGGGCGGCTGATTTCTTCAGCTCTACAATCTGTTTCGGTATTGTTCACAGGAGCTCCAAGACATTTTTGAGAGTCGAAGGAATGTTCTCTTTATATTGCACAACCTTGATTGTGCATACCGCCCCGCAGTACATCTATTCTGTCAATGTGTATATAGCCTTCAAAGGCAGCAGACTGTCGGAGACAAGTTGGCGGCTCCTAGGAACTGCGTGTGACGGAGGCCTCATTATGAGTCGCCAGCACAAATACAAAAATCTGGATCAAGCCAAGCTATTAAAAACTTACAAAAGAGGGAAGCTGTCATCTTGGTGATGTGACGCTTCAAAGACTATAGCTCGTCAGATACGATCATGAGTCGCTGATCGGCATCACCCGCCCGTTTAGTCAATGTTGTTTTTTCAGCCTCAGCAGATTCCTTGAAGGCAGTGAAGTCAACCTTGATTTTAGCTAGCTCTTCGACAAGGAGCCGACAGGTCTCGTCAGCTTCATTCCGGGCGGCTTGCTGAGTAGCTAAATTCACTTTTAAGTCGGCCAATTCTGACCCGGCTTCGGTTAAAGCTTCCTGCGAAGTATCAAAATATGGAGTACATAAGCAAGTCTCAAATGGATTGCAAGCAATATGCATGACACTTGGGGGCTAATGTTTATTTTCAAGACAGTTCCAACTCAACTTCGACAAGTTTGACCAGGAGCTTGGGCGCTACATATTGGTTTTCTAAGGAGGTTCAACATGTAAGTCCCGACTCAACTTTGGAAAAGATTAAGCCGACACTTGGGGGCTACAGTTGGTTCTGGTAACTATCTTCTAGGATGTATCGGTTCAAAATTATCAATTATTGAGCCGCCCCCTGGGGGATAACAGCAATGATTTCAGATCATGGCTAAATAAATTAAAGCCTACACATTACATATATATACTTTTGCTAAAGATGGAAGAGCCGGATTATTATCAGTCAATATTAACCCGGCTCTTGGGGGCTAAGTAAGGGTATAAGGAGGAAAAAGGAGTACCTCATATCGTCTCTTCATTAAGTTAACCAGTTTGAGCTCTAAATCCCGGCTTGAAGATAGCCGGTCCATATATCCAGCATGAAGTTCATCAGCTGTCATTTTTCTAGAGCAAGGAGCTCAAATTCCAGTTTCCTCAAAGCTTCAGCTATTTCACTAGGTTTCATTAGCACGTGAGGTGGAGGAGAGTGCAAGCCGGTGCTAGTAATCACGACGTCCGGAGAAGCAGCGTCATCAGCAGCCTTGGCAAGGCTCGATGGCTTGGAAAGGTCCCTTTGTGGACTCTCAAAGATAGTGCCATCGGCTGCCGGCTCTGCGGAAGTCGCTGGGGGGTCCGGCTTGGCCAGCTCCGGTTCTTGAGCAGCAGGGCCAGGGGAGGACTTGTTGGTTTTCCTCCGCTTAGCTTGAGCCCTAGGAAAGACATGGAGGCAAGAATTCAAGGGTTACAACCGCCGAGGAGCCGGATGTAAAGGTTACAAAATACTTACAGCGGATTAATCTTCAGAGGTGGAAGAGCGGTGGCCATAGAGTCGCCGGATGAGGGTGATCCCTGAGAGATAGTTCAAATGGTATAAGGAAGGGTTGAGAGTATAAAGGAAAAGCTAATAAAATCAAACAGAGATACATACCTCTGCGGGGCGTTTCTTTAGAGTCGGGGAGTTAAGCAATCCGGATGCGAGATCAGTAGAGCGGGCGCTCCGGGTCTGACGGTGGTCGACTTGCTGTTGCTTTTTCAAAAGAAATTGGGGATCCAAATGAGCAAGAGGATGAGAAAGGGGAACTTTTCGAACAGCCCACCGTATCTTCTGGGGTACAAAACATTCTGAGTCGGATGAAATATAAGTTACCTTAGGAACATTGATGCGGCTCGTCTCTACCTCGTCCTGTGAATAAGCTGTTATGAGTAAGGTGAATTGTCATGGTTTCGTCACGACAGATGCCATAGGTAGGCTTATCGAGAGGGGTCCAAGGACGCCGGCGGGCTCCGGGGGCAGGATTAGGCACAACCGGTGGCTGACACACGATGTACCCAAGTTTGGGGCCCTCCGTGGGAGGTAATACCCCTAGTCTTGCTCGGTCTAGTTGAGACAATGGTCGGGTTACAATGGTGCTCCTTGAGCTACATGGATCGAGGAGGAAGAAGGAGCTAGCCTGTTCTTCCGCCTCTCTACGTGCGTGTGTGTGTGGAGTGTATGTGGAGGGAACTCAGAGAGCAGCCAATCGATCTCCTCTCGGTCGTCTGTTTTTCATCCCCTGCATGGGGGTGGCCCGGAGGGTTTTATAGTCCAACCCACCGGAATACAATACAAATAGAAGGTCAAAAGGGCCCTAGCCGGCAGCCTCTCTGTCCGGTTGTGGGGGCCCGGCCGTGGGGTCTTGTCGCCGGTAGGTCCTACCGGCTGGGAGGTCCCATCAGGGACCGGCGGGGCCCGTGTGGCGGGCCCCGATGCCAGTCGCATCACGGCACGGGCCGCCCCTCGTAGCGTCGTCTTGCGACGGCCGTCCGGGGTCAGCGGTACAGCCGGCCACCCTGTAGCCATGCCGGGGCAGGTAATGGAGTGGTTGGAGGCGTGCTGGCACTATTGGAAGCCCGATCACCATCCGCTAGGGTCAGAGGCCCTGACGTCTTCGCTGTGGCCATACCGGCGCTGACCCCCGATGGGATGGGGGCCACTGTTGCCACGCACGCCTTGAAGACGGTATCCAATGCGCAGCCGGCTGGGGGGGGGGCAGGTGGCAACGCCCCCCAGCCGGCCGATACGCCGTAACCGGCAGGGCATAGCCGGCGGGTCGCTTCCGACAAGGCGCAGCCGGACCGCAGGGGGGCGGCCCGCCCTTTTGTTGCATTAGGAGGCGGGGGAAAGGGGGCGCTTGAGGCTACCCCGAGGTCATCCCCCCATCAGTAGTCCCCGAAGCCGGGGAGGACCCGCCGACGGGCCACGGCGGTCCTCGCCGGCTTGAAGATCGTCCTTGTGCCACGGGCTTCCTTGAGAGTCGAGCGAAACCGGCAAGCGATGGCCGGCTCCATAGCTGGACGACGCTTCGCGTGCCGCCTCGGGTTCCCCATGGGATGAGGAGACGCGCCACGCGGTGGAAAAGACCGGGCAGCGGGGCGGGGCCCTCCGCGACCGTAGCCTCGGCACGTGTGCGGGGATCCTTTATGGCACAGGGCGGACGGTTGGCATTTCCAAGCGCCACGATGTCCGGCCCGCACGCCGTGGGAATCGTGGGGGTCGTGCGCAATGAATCCTGCCCCCACAATTGCCCGCGCAGGGTTTAAATGTCGAGAGGGGGGAGGTAAAACGGCCTGTTTGCTCCCCTCCTGCCGCCGCATCGCCTTCATCGCCCATCCGCCCGCCACAAGAGAGAGAGAGAGACCAAAGCACGAGGGCAGGCCGCGCGCCGTCCGCTGCCTAAGAGAGCCCGAACCACCGCCGAGCACCCGTGTCAGCCGCCGCGAACGCACGCCCCCTCGGCGACCATGGCGGGCAAGGGCACCTGGGACGGCAGTGACGTAGACGAGACCTTCATCGAGAACCTCCGCCACCGCCGCACGCTCCCGGCGGAGGAGCACTTGGTGGCATGCCCAGCCGGGCCGGAGAACTCCCTGGCCCCGCGGGAGGGCGAGGTGGTTGTCTTTGCTGACCACTTCCTCCGCGGGCTTGGGCTGCTGGCGAGCGCCTTGTTCCGCCGCTTCCTGACACGGTTCGGCCTGCAGCCACACCACCTCGCCCCTAACGCCATCCAGGAGCTGGTAGCGTTCGTCACCCTTTGCGAGGGATACTTGGGGGTTGCGCCGAGGCTTGACTTCTGGTGCCGCCTCTTCTTCCTCAAAAGGTAGAGGACGAAGGACCCGGCGACGAAGCAAATGGTGATGACCGCCGACGGAGGCGCCCTGATCCACATCCGCAAGGGGACCGGCTTCCCGAAGCTCCCGTTGCACGAGTCGGTGAAGCGATGGCAGCAGGGGTTCTTCTACATGAAGAACGTGAAGCCGGCGAAGATGGCAGAAGGCGAATGGCAATGGGGGAAAACCCCGTATAACCGAAGTTGCCCGACACCGCGGGGAAGTGAAAAGCCGGCTCCTCCCCTCCATCTTATTTTAGAGGCAGTACCTCTCCCCCCTTATTCTGACACCGTGCCGCCCGGCCCGCCCACAGCTTTTCCCGTTGCTGCAGAACTACGGGGAGCCGGTCCCTGACATAGCGGAGTCGGAACCCGAGGAGGTCGAGGACGCCGACGACGTGGAGCCGGCCGACTCCAAGCGAGCCGGAGCATCTGGTGCCGGCGACGCGGAGACGGAGACGGAGGGGGCTGAGGAAGCAAAGTTGACGGGAGAGTCTCCTCCCCAGACGTGCGTTGCTGAGGCTCCGAAGGAGCCTGAGGCTTCGGAGGATGAGGTCACGGCGCCGCGGAGACGCCAACCTCGAGCCGGCGGTGGCTCCAGCCGGGGAGGCCCGGTCGCGGGCGACAAGGTGAAGGGGCCGGCTGCCACCAAGCCGGTGCCCAAGCGTGCGGCGACCGTGCAGCCGGGCGGCAGCCGCAGAGGCAGAGGCAATAAGCAGAAGGTTGCCCAGGCGGGCCCCATGAGGAGGGCAATCCCCTTCGTCGCCGGGTAAGTCCGTCTTCTCCTCCACCTTGGTCCATCTTGCCTTCCCCCAGTCTCTCACTTCTTCGTGACCAGGGAGGCACGCGCCCTTGGGAGGACATTGGGAAGCGGGACGGAGAGGGCGGCACCACCGACGATTGCCGAGGAGAGGGAGTGCCAGGCATGGCTCGACTTTGAGGTGGCCGAGCGGGACCGGCATGTCCAGGAGCTCCGCCCCTGGGAGGAAGCGGCGAAGAGGCGAGGGGGAGCCAGTGGGGAGGCCGCTGGCGGAGCGTGGGAGCCGTTCCCCCTCCTTCGAGGAACCAGAGGGGAGTCCACGGGCGAAGCATGGAAGCCTTTCCCCGCGGCCGGGACAAGAGGTCGAAGGGCCACCACGGCTCTAGGCGAAGGGCGGAGGTGAGCGCGAAGGCCGCGGAGGACGAGGCGACAATGAGTTGCGACGCCGCCCAGCCAATGGCGGGCGTCGTGCCGCCGGGGGCGGAGGTACCGGCCCCGGAGGTGCCGCCACCGGACGTGCCGGCACCGAAGGCGAGTCAGCCCAGAGCAGCCCAGAGCGTTTGCCGCGTGCCGCGCCCAGGCGACGCAAGACGGTCGGGCTGCCAATGATCGGCTGGTGAGCTTCGAGCAGGCGGTCGCGGTGAGTTTCTTCTTTCCTTCTCTTGATTTGCGTTTTTCTGTCTTTTCCGGTGGGGGCGCGCCAGCGCACCCACTGGGTGTAGCCCCCGAGGCTCGAGTCGGCTGGGGCACAGGCAGGTCGAGCCTAAAGCTCTAATTGTTTTGCTGGCAGCGCATGACCGCCGGGTGGCTGCGTACAACACCTTGCTGGGGTTGTACTGGGGAGCTGAGAACTGGCTTGCCGTCATGTCCGCGGACCTGCGAGGTATGTTGCCCTTGCGATCTTAGCGTCTTGCGATCTTCCAGTGGGAGCACGCAAGCGCACCCACTAGGTGTAGCCCCCGGGAATCAGGCCGGCTGCCCCGGAGGCGGGTTGAATCCTTTCTGACTCCTGTGGCTTCTCATGCAGCTACCCATGCCGAGACGGTCTGCCTTTGGCGCTAGGTGGTGCACCTTTACAAGGAGCAGAAACTCCTGACGACAGAGCGTGACCAGCTTCGTGGGGAGGCGGACCAGGTGAAGGCGGAGCGGGAGGGCCGCGAGGCGGCCCACCGCCAAGCGTTGGCGGACCAAGAGGCGGCCCTTCGTCGGGAGGATGCGCTCCGCGAGAAGCTGGAGGCCAAGGATGCCTCCCTAGCCCAGGCGGCCAAGGATGATCAGGCGGCTCGGGATGAGCACGAGCACCGGCACCAGGAGTGGTCATCCAGGGAGGTGCGGCTGCAGGAGCAAGGGCACGAGGTGGACCGGATGCTGCATAGTAAGTCTTCGTTGCCTTCTTCTTCTCGCGCCTTCTGGGTTTTCTGGCTTGCCTCCCCGCTCAACCCTCGTCCTCTTCTTAGGGATTTTCCCCGGCATGCGGGGGGTTGCGGAGGCGGGCGTGGAGGCCGACCGTGGTGCCCGGCGGGTGCAAGGAGAGGCCGTCGGGCCGCTGGCCCCTTGGACCATGGACGAGGTGGGGATCGCCACTAAGGCGCGCCTGTCGGAGTTGGTTCGCGCCCTGAAGCGGCTCCAAGCGGCCGGCATGACGCTGGTCCACAAGCTTTGGCCTGGCGCGGTGGAGCCGGGCTCCATGAATCGGCTTTCGAGGTGGCTGGAGTTCGGGACGGCGCGGGTGAACGCCTGGAGGGCCTCCGCGACACGAGCCGGCGCGGGCATGGTGCTCCGCATCGCCAAGTCATGGTACCCCAAGCTGGACTTGGGTTTGCTCATGGCCCAGCGTGCCGACGCCGACTCGGAGTTGGAGGCGGTAGCCGACAAAATGCTATCGAGGGCGTGGGACTTGTATG
Organism: Hordeum marinum; assembly: GCA_022496015.1. Taxonomy (NCBI): domain Eukaryota; kingdom Viridiplantae; phylum Streptophyta; class Magnoliopsida; order Poales; family Poaceae; genus Hordeum; species Hordeum marinum. The sequence goes on along the minus strand of CM039675.1, from coordinate 390,659,422 downwards.
TCCCGGAGCGCGGGGCGGACGGCGTGGTGGTCCCGAAGGACCAGTATGGGCTCGCCCTGGACGACTTGGAGGGGAGCGCCGCTGAGACGGCCGATGAAGAGTCCGACACTAATGACTATGCCGAGTCCGAGCCGGCTCCGGCTGCGGGGGCTTCTACCTCGGCCGCCCCGGAGGTGCCGGCCTCGGAGGCGCCAGCACCAGCGGCTCCAGAGGCGTCAGCACTGGAGGAGGGCCGACTCGAAGCTGCCATAACTTAGGGCTTTCTTTCCTGCATTTTTGTTTTTAGACTAGAATTCCACCCACTAGGGGTGTATATGTAATGAACTTGTGGCTATGGGCCTTTTATTGTTATGACTTATGCTATTTATCTTAAAAAGAATGTGCGTGTCGGCTCTTCTTTCACCTTTTGCCTTTTGACTTGTGTTCGCGCGCTGGGATTCCCTCCGGCTTCCGCCCCGCCAGCCCGCCAGCTGAGGGACGGTCTGGGACAGGGACGGGGCTTCACCCTTGGGGAAAAATAGCAGGCTCCTAGAGTCAACCGGCTAGGGCTAGGTTGAGACGACAGAGGTCGGTTACTAGGATTAACATAGCTCGGCTGGGCTGGTCCGGCTGTCGCGCGCGTCGTCTGACCTTCGTGTGAGAAGTCCCTTCAGCCAGACAGCTAGGAGCCGGTCTGTAGCTGGTTAGGGGAGGGGAGGGGAAGGGTTGCTTGCTCACATTACTTGTCCGCCTCAGCGGGGAGTTGGGCGAGCCCCCGGGCCCGGGAGCCACACCCGGTTGAGGTGCCTTAAATAACAGGAGAACTTTGGAGGAATCGAGAAAAGGGCGCGTGCCCAGTGCCGGCTGGGGCCACCGTTGCATTCATATGCCCAAAAGGGGAAGGATACATACAATGGTTTTCAGCAATAGAATGGATGGAGGAGCGCCGCGTTCCACGGGCACTCCGTCTCCTCGCCGGAGGCGTCTCTCTTGCGCTTCTGCGGCTTTTGGGCGTCTATTAGATAGTAAGCGTTGTTGTGTAGCGCCCGGCTGACGATGAACGGGCCCTCCCATGGGGAGGACAGCTTGTGCTGGCCGGCGGTTCGCTGGATCCGCCTAAGCACCAAGTCTCCTTCGCGGAAGGATAGTGGCCGGATCCGCTTGCTGTGGTAGTGCCGGAGCTTCTACTGGTAGGTGGCTGTCAGGCTCAAGGCCAGCTCAAGGGCCTCCTCAAGGAGGTCAATGCCGTCTTCCCTTGCATCCCTCGCATCCTTCTTGGTGTAAAGGGTGACCCGAGGCGAATCGAACTCGATATCGATGGGGATGATCGCCTCGGAGTGTAGCCGGTCGACCGGTTGGGCATGGTTCGGAGGCTCCAAAGGACAGCGGGTAGCTCCTCGACCCAACAGCCGGCCGACCGGACTAGTGGTGTCACGAGCCGGGGCTTGATGCCGGACAGGAGCAGGCCATTCGCCCTCTTGACCTGGCTGTTTGACGGCGGGTGGGCGACGGACGCCAGGTCGAGCCGGATGCTCCGCCTCGAGCAGAAACGTGCTAGTGCGCCCTTGGCGAAGTTCGTGCCATTGTCGGTGATGATGTTGTGGGGGATGCCGTAGCGTACTGTGATGTCTTCGATGAACCGGACGGCCGTGGGGCCGTCTAGTTTCTTGATTGGCCAGGCCTTGATCCACTTCGTGAACTTGTCGACGGCTACAAGTAAATGTGTCATGCCGCCTCGTGCGGTCTTGAAGGGTCCCACCATGTCCAGACCCCAGACGGCGAATGGCCACGAAAGGGGGATGGTCTTGAGGGCGCTAGCCGGAAGATGGATCTATGTGCTGAAGCGCTGGCAGCCCTCGCACTTGTCAACCAGTTCCTTGGCAGCGTCCAGAGCAGTCGGCCAGTAGAAACCGTGAAGAAATGCTTTGGCCACCAGGGACCTGGAGGCGGCATGATGCCCGCAGTCGCCCTGGTGGATGTTGAGGAGGATTTCTTGCCCTTTCTCCGGCTTAACGCAACGTTGGAAGACGCCGGTGGTGCTGCGATGAACCAACTCATGGTTGATGATGCTATAGGCCGGGGGCCGGCGCTGAATTTTCCTTGCAATGGCCTCATCGGAGGGGAGCTCGCCGCACTGGAGGAACGCCAGGATGGGTTGGGCCCATGAGGGAGCCGAGACAGGGGCCGGCCTAGCCCCCGGGAGCGAGGCGGCGGTGGGAGCGTTGACCGTCATCATGACGGCGACGAGGCTAGTGCCGGAGTGCGTAGACGCGGCCGGCTCAATTGCCGTGGCGGGCGGCACCGGACTGGCGGCTGGTGGTGGTGGAGCCGGCAGAGCTGCCGCAGCCGGCGGGGCCGGTTGGGTAGCCGGTTCCACCGAGGTGCTGGCCACGTTTGCCAGCACAAAGATCAACTCCGATTTGGGAGAAGGCTTGACCAAAGGCTTCATTAGCCGCTCGAGGGAGACACCGGCTGGGATGGCCTGCCGGGTGGAGCCGATCTTGGCCAGCGCGTCGGCCGCCTCACTGTCCGCACGGGCGATGTGATGGAACTCGCAGCCCTCGAAGCAGCTGGTGAGCTGCTGGACGAGGAAGCGATAGCTGGCCATGTTGGCGTCCCTGGCGTCCCATTTGCCAGAGACGTGTTGCACCACGAGGTCAGAGTCGCCGAAGAAAATGATGCGCTGGATGCCGATCTCCTTGGCGAGTCGGAGGCCATGGACGAGGGCCTCGTATTCGGCCATGTTGTTGGAGGCGGCAAAGTGGACCTGGAGGGCGTAGCAGATCTGGTCTCCTCTAGGGGATGACAAGACGATGCTGGCTCCCAGGCCGGCCCGCATCTTTGAGCCGTCGAAGTGCATGCACCAATGCATGGAGTCGGGCGGAGGCGACACGAACTGGGTTTCGGCCCAGTCGACGAGCAAGTCGGCCATTGCCTGGGACTTGATGGTGGTGCGTGGCTCGTACTGTATTTCGTAGTCGGCCAGGGCGATGGACCATTTGGCGATCCTGCCGGTGGCGTCCCGGCTGGCCATGATTTCGCCCAGCGGCGCCGTGCTCACGACGGTGATGACGTGCTCCTAGAAGTACTGCTTGAGCTTCTGGGCGGTGAAGTATACGCCATAGCACATCTTCTGGTAGTGGGGTAGTTTTGCTTTGAGGCGGAGAGGACCTCGCTGAGGTAGTAGACGAGAAGCTGCGTCGGCAGTGCCTTGCCTTCCTCCGGCCGCTCCACCATCAGGACGATGCTGACGACCCATGTGGTCGCCACAATGTAGGCGAGCAAAGGCTCCTTGTAAGCCGGTGCGGCCAAGATGGGCGCGCTGGTGAGAGCCCGCTTGAGGCCGCGGAACGCCACGTCCACCTCGTCAGGCCAGTCGAACAGAGCCGGCTTCTTCGAGAGGTCTCGGACCGGCTCGACCAGGGCCGACTTGCGTAGGATCCCGTAGAGGGGCAAGGCCTTCTCGCCCAGCCGGCTGATGAACCGGCTGAGGGAGGCGAGGCAGTCGGTGAACTTCTGGACGTCGCAGAGCCGGACCGGCTTGGGCATGCGCTCTATCGCTAAGATCATCTTGGGGTTAGCTTTGATGCTGCGGGCAGACACGAACAAACCCAGGAGCTGGCCAGCTGGGACGCCAAAGACACACTTCTCCGAGTTGAGCTTGATCTTGTATTCGCGCAAGTTGGCGACCGTCTCCCGGAGGTCGTCGAGGAGGCTGAAGTGCTTGTTGGATTTGACGACGATGTCGTCCACGTAGACATGGACGTTCCTACGTATCTGAGGCAGGAGGCACTTCTGCTTGCAGCGTTGGAAGGTAGCGCATGCATTCTTCAGGTCGAAGGACATGGTGATGTAACAGTATGCCCCGAAAGGGGTGATGAAGGAGGTCTTGAGCCGGTCGGCCGGGTCCAGCTTTATCTAGTGGTAGCCGGAGTAGGCGTCCAGTAAAGACAGCAGATCGCAGCCAGCCGTGGAGTCGATGACTTGATCGATCCGCGGCAGGGCGAACGGGTCCTTGGGGCACGCCTTGTTCAAGCTTGTGTAGTCGATACACATGCGCTAGGTCTTGTTTTTCTTCAGCACCAGAACTGGGTTGACCAGCCAGTCTGGGTGGAATACCTCCATGATGAAGCTTGCTGCGAGCAGCCGGGCGATCTCTTCTACTATAGTATGCCGCTTCTCCTTGGAGAAACGATGCAGGGGTTGCTTGACCGGCTTCGCATCTGGCCGTACGTGTAGCTTGTGCTCGGCGAACTTCCTCGGAACACCCGACATGTCCTTGGGGGACCATGCAAAGATGTCCCAATTCTCACAGAGGAAGTCGACGAGCTCGCTTTCCTATTTGCTGTCGAGGCGGGAGCCGATGGTCACGCACTGGGTGGGGTTGGCCGGACTGAGTGGCACCTGCCGGGTGTCCTTGGATGGCTGGAATGAGCCTTCGCCGACCGACTGGGATGGAGGTGCCGGCACGGCCGGCTGGGCAAAGGCGAGGGCCACCAGCCGGTCGAGCTGCCGCTTCTCCTCCGCTATTTCCAGGGCCTCGGCCAGCCGGCTGCCATCTCGCGCACACGCCATCGACATCTAGTACTTGCCGGCGACGGTGATGATGCCCTTGGGGCCCGACATCTTGATCTTGAGGTAGGCGTAGTGGGGGATCGCCATGAACTTGACGAGAGCCGACCGGCCCAGCAATGCGTGGTAGGGATTGTCGAGGTCCACTACCCCGAACAAAACCGGCTCACAGCGGAAATGACTGGCGTTGCCGAAGAGGACATCGAGCTTGATATTGTTGACGAGGGTGCAGGACTTTCTTGGCACGATGCCGTGGAAGATGGTCCGACTTGTTTTCAAGTCCTCCACCATGAGCCCCAACTTGAGCAGGGTGTCAAGGTAGAGGATGTTGATGTTGCTGCCTCCATCGATCAGCACCCGCGAGAAGCAGCATGAGCGTTTCTTGGAGGCGATGGTAGGATCGAGGACGAGAGCGTAGCTGCCGAGGTTTCGCATCACGGCCGGGTGGTCTGCCCGGCTCCAGGTGATGGGTTTCTCGGACCAATGCATGAACTGGGGAGTCGCTGGCATGGTGGCGTTCACCTCGCGGTGGAGACGGTGCTGGGCGTGCTTGTCCGGCTCCTCGCTGGTGAAGACGACGTAGCAGTCGTCATGTTCGGGGAAATTGTCGTTCAGCCGGCCGTCGCCCCGAGCTAGGACCGGGTCCGCCTGACCCGGACCGGGAGCCGGAGCCCGAGCCGGGGCTGGTGCCGGAGCGCGGGCTAGCTGCGCGGGGGGGGGGGGGCGGGAGGCCGTCCCCCCGGGCCAATTGCTGTGAGAAGCTGCACTGCCGGAGCGTGTGCGTGGCCGGCTTGGCACCAGAGTGATTTTTGCAAGGGAGGTCAAGCATTTGCTCGAAAGTCAGCTTGGGCTGCCAGGCGGCCTTGCCGGTGCGCTGGCGCTGACCGGAGGCCTGGCCAGCCGGCTGCTCCTCCTCGATGGAGGCGACCTGCCGGCTCTTGTAGCGGGAGTCGGGCTGGTCGTTCTTGCGCTTGCCGTTCTGCTGCTGCCAGTTGTCAGCTGCCGCCCGCGGCGCGGCGGGGGCGTAGCCGGCTTGGCCGGTGCCTTAGCCTTCATCCTCATCGAGGAATCGGCCATGGCATATTTGTCCGCTTTGAACATCAGGTCCACCCGGGAGGTTGGCTCGGAGCACAAGAGCTTGTGCTTGAGGGGGGTGCCATCGCAACAGCCTTCGATGAAGTACTGGATGGCCTGTACCTCGTGTACTCCTTCGCAGGAGTTGCGGAGCTTAGTCCAGCGCGTGAGGTAGTCGCGGAGGGGCTCGTCCGACCCCTGGACGCACATGGCCAGCTCGCGGGGCCGGCCAGGCCGTTTGTAGGTGCCAGTGAAGTTGCGGATGAAGGCCTCCATGAAGTTCGTCTAGGTGTTGACATTGCCGGCGGCCAGGCTATTCAGCCAGGTGCGGACCAAGCCGATCAGCATGAGGGGGCGTTGCAGACGGCTATGCGCTTGTTCCCCCTGGCGATGCCGACGGCGGTGGTGGAGTCGATCAGCCAGTCCTCCGGCTTGGCGGCCCCGGTATACTTCAGGGTGTCGCGGGGGAGCGTGAAACCGGGCGGAAAAGGCTCGTTGCAGATCCGCGGACCAAAATAGACTGGACCAATTGAGCCCTCCTCCTCGAGGAGAGCCGACTACACCAGCCGGTCAAGACAGAGCCACGCGTCGTTGTCGCTATGGGGGACACGGGGCCCGAGCCGGGCGGTGAGCTCGGGGAGAACGGCCGGTGGGACGGACCGTGAGGGTTCATGCCGTAGGGGCGGAGTATGCCCACGGGTGCGCCGGCTGCTGCTAGCCGTGCCTCGTCGCGGCGGTGGCTGCCAGCCGGGTTGTTGCTGCACCGGCTGTTCATAGCCGGCTGTCCATTTCCGCGTGACGGGGGGCGCTGGACGTTGCTCCCCCGAGCATTCCAGCCGGAGGGGTGAGGGGTGCTAGAGGGGTCCTTGGGGCGGGGAAACTCGGAGACGACCCCACCAGGGGTGAGGATGACCTGTAGTGCGTTGGCGGTATCGATGAGGTCCTTCATGTGCTGCTCGCGTGCGGCTCGCTTCTCGCCCTCCAAGGTTGCCAAATCCTCTTAGGCAACCTTGGCAGCACGCAGGTTGGCTGCAGGGGTGTCGTAGACAGGGAAGCGGCTGCCGAGGATTTCTACAACCATGCGGCCGTGTTCTCGCATAGCACCACGCCGGCTGGGCTCGGGGCCAGCCAGGGTGAGACCATACACGGAGTTGTATTCCCGCTGCACGGCCTCCATCCAGCGCCGCTCGGCAATGAGGGCGCTGGCGTCTTCGAACAGCAGGCGATGGGCCGCCTCTAGCTCGGCTTTGGCGGTGGCCGGGTCCATCATCATAGCGATAGGGGTGCCCAGACCCCGGAGGGTGGCATCAAGTGGGTCGGAGGTGCCGGCGCGAGCGGTGGCTGCGTCGGCCTCGGCCGCTCGCACACGACCCGAAGTGGTGGAGGAGACGGTGACCATCACCCCCACGCGGGTGTGGGGGCCGATGGCCATTCCCGTGGCAAGCGTTCCCACGGATGAGGGCGGGTCAGTGCAGTCAAACATCCAACTAGGGTACTCATCGGCCTCCGGTTCCTCGGCGAGGCTTAGCTTGCTGAACCACCCGGCGAGCGTGGCGACATCGAGCGCGAGGTCGCGGCCGGGGTACTCGTCAGAGATGCCAGCCGTGCTGCCCGCAAGGCCCGCCGAGCAAGCCCCACGCGCACGCGGTTCTACCCGGATGCGAGGCGGTCGGGGGAGGTGGTGAAGGGTCCCGCCCGGAGCGTGACTCCGGCCGGCGTCGTGGACGGCCCCACGGTGGGCGCCAACTGTCATGGTTTCGTCACGGCAGATGCCACAGGTAGGCTTATCGAGAGGGGTCAAAGGACACCGATGGGCTCCGGGGGCGGGATTAGGCACAAGCGGTGGCTGACACATGATGTACCCTTGTTCAGGGCCCTCTGTGGGAGGTAATACCCCTAGTCCTTCTCGGTCTAGTTGAGACAATGGTCGGGTTACAATGGTGCTCCTTGAGCTGTATGGATCGAGGAGGAAGAAGGAGCTAGCCTGTTCTTCCGCCTCTCTATGTGCGTGTGTATGGAGTGTATGTGAAGGGAACTCAGAGAGCAGCCGATCGATCTCCTCTCGGTCGTCTGTTTTTCGTCCCCTGGATGGGGGTGGCCCCGGGGGGTTTTATAGGCCAACCCCCCAGAATACAATACAAATAGAAGGTGAAAGGGGGCCCCAGCCAGCAGTCTCTCTGGCCGGCTGCGGGGGCCCGGCCATGGGGTCTTGTCGCCGGTAGGTCCCACTGTCTGAGAGGTCCCGTTAGGGACCGGCGGGGCCCATGCGGCGGGCCCAGATGCCGGCTGCATCGCGGCACGGGCCGCCCATCGCGGCTTCGTCTTGCGACGGCCGGCCGGGGTCAGCGGTACGGCCGGCCACCCTGTAACCATGCGGGGGTAGGTAACGGAGTGGTTGGAGGCGTGCCGGCACTGTTGGAAGCCCGGTCACCATCCACCAGGGTCATAGGCCCTGACGTCTTCACTGTGGCCATACCGGCGTTGACCCCCAATGGGATGGGGGCCCTTTGGTTGCGTTAGGAGGCGGGGGAAAGGGGGCACTTGAGGCTACCCCGGGGCCATCCCCCCGTCTTGAATAATGAGGTTACTAAAATAGTCAAGCTATACCTTTGAGCCAGATGATTCTGGCAGGTCAAACCATTCCTCCTGAGTGGTGGTCTTCTTCGTCTTCTTGGCCGGGGCCTTCTTCTTGCTTTTCTTTAGAGGAGGAACATACTTTTTCTTCCAGAAATCAGAGTCAGCTTGAAAAGGTAAGCCGGTTAGTAGCGATGGATTGGAAGTCATAATTACACAAAAAGAAGAGACGATGAAGAGTCGTCTTACGTTTGGGGCCGGATTAACGGCACTGAAAGGCGCCAACCCAATAGCACTGCAAGCTCCTGATGTCTCATGAACAAGACTCCGGATGATAGTGGTAATATCGTCTTCGGTTAAAGTTGTCCGACTGAAGCATAGGGAACCATCATACGTGCCAGGGTATTCGCACATGAGGCGGCTTCTCCGACTCAAAGGCATAATTCTCCAGGAGATCTAGCAGCGGATCAAGTCCAAACCCGTCAATCCATTGACCATGAGGGCTTTAATCTTGGCGTGAGCCATCTCGAGCCTTGCACATTCAGCAGTTGATAGGCGGCAGGAAGCTTCAAAGTTGTCTTGAGCCGGGAGGGGCGATAACCTGGTAGCGGATGCTCATCCTCCGGGGAGGTATCCTTACAGTAGAACCAAGTATTATTCCAATCCTTTGGATGACTCGGCATTGGTACAGGCGGAAAAGTAATGTCCCGGCGCCTTTGAATGGAAATCCCACCAAGTTCTAAGCTCGGGCCGGCCTTTACTTCAGTTTGCTGGTTTGCATAAAAGAACTCTCGGAAGAGACCTATAGACGGCTGAGTCTGCAGGTAGACCTCGCTGAGCACTTGGAAGTTGTAGATGTTTGAGACGGAATTGGGGGCAAGGTCTTGAGGATGCAGCTTATAGAAACGAAGGATGTCCCGGAAGAATTTTGAGCCGGGGGATGCGAATCCACGTTCAATATGATCCAAAAACAACTACCTCGCCCTCTTGAGGAATGGGGCTGAGTTCATTACCCGGAACCCGCCAATGGATGACCTCTTTGGTAGGAAGGGTGCCTGCATGTACAAAATCCATCAGAAACTCTTCGGTAATGCATGAACCGAACCAGTTGCAGGAGTTAGATGCATGAGACATGGTGGAAGTTTTTAACTGTACAAGGTAACCATAGACGGCGAGTCAAGAAAAAGGCGAATAAAAGTGGCGGCTTAAAATCTTAAGACCTTAAAAGATGAGATACTAAGATCCGGCTGATGAGAGCCGGAACAGCACAGCGGGTCAACATCAGGAAAGGACAAAGTGAAATTTGGCTAAGTGCTGAAAACAGGTTTCGCAAAGTATTGCTACGGTTGCAGATCTATAAAAAAAAGAAATATCTTTATTTCCAGACCTAGCGATGAACTGGTGAAAGTATAGAAAATCTGAAAACAACGGGCGGAGCCGTGGTGAATCTAAATAGTGTCAGTATCGGTCTCCTACCCAGCAGCGCCATGGGGGCACGATATGGTCGAGGGTTCGTGGATTAAGCATGACTGTCATTGATGGAGCCCGAGTTCTAAAGCTGCTACGGCGGAGCTCCATGAAAACCCTACCGGAACAAATCAGAGATCTAAGGAGAGAAGGACTCACCAGAGATGGTGCGATCAAAGCGGAAGGAACTCTGGATCGTGTCAGGTTGATGCAGCGGCCCTGTCGGTGATGAGGAGGAAATGGTGCCAGAGCTGGAAGCGCTGGAAATGGAAGCATCGAAGGAAGGAGATGACGAAGCGAGCGGGAGAAACCGAATGCCGCCCCGGGCGGTCCTATTTAATAGGCAAAGCGCGGAATGGGCACGAAAATCCAGGCATCAGATATCATTTAACTGAGGCGGATGCCTCGATTTTTGGGCTATTCATTTTAAAAAAGATTTTTGCGTGTGTTAGAGGGTCTTTTCTGCGGATCTGACATGACGTCATGGCAGCTCATTTCCGGGCGGCTCGCCAAGGAGTAAAAAGAAAGGCTGAAGTGAGCAAGCTCAAATCAACCTGGGGCCTAATGTTGGGGATATAACCCCACGGTGAGACCCACCCTAAGGGCTCAGGGTCACACCAGGTGGCTCGCACACCAGATCAAGAGTGAGCTGTGGGGACTTCAGGGCCCAAGAAGTTTAGCGGCTGACAGGATGGGTCAGCAGGTGGCTCGGATGAAGAAGACCTGGGCGTATAACCCGCCCGGAGACAACTTGGCAGGAAAGGTAAGAGAAGATAGAGGTAGACACGAACATGTAATGAGAGTCGATTACAACTTGTATAATCCATGGTCTTGACCTCCTATATAAAGTCAAGACCCGGGGCGACTTAGGGATGAGGTTATAGAAAACTAGATCAACAATAGATCCCTTGTAATCGATATATCAAGCAATACAAGCACCAGCAGGACGTAGGCTATTACCTCAACTCGAGGGGCCGAACCTGGGTAAACTTGTGTCCTTCGTCCCAACCAACCCCTTTGAGTCCATCACGTTCACAATGGCCTCGAACCCAAGTCCGTTCACCTGGACATCTGCCATGATAAAACCACGACACTGGTCATCGTCGCCGTCCTCCTCGCGTCTCCGGTGGGTCTCCTCCGCGCCCGACATTTCGTGGCGGCCGTGGATCGTCCCCGCATCCCATTCCCGGCGTTAGGATACCATGGGAAGCTCCAAGGCATCGGCTTCTTCCTCCTCGTCGCCGCGCTCCCGAAGGTCGCCGCCGGTCTTCTTCTCCTTTGTCGCCGCCGTGTCTTCGCCTCTTCCTCCTCTTTGTCGCGTCTGAGTCGCCATCGTCTCCCCTCGGTGAGCCGCTGGGATCCCCCCTCCTCTTGACGTCTTGCGTCGTCGTGCCGTTGCCATCGTTGACACAGAGCTCTGCTCGAGCTCGAGGGGCTCTGTTGCCGATACCCCCCTCCGTGTTTGAGTGCAGGAATGGAGTTCCTGTACTCCCCACGTGCCCCGGTCCCTTCTTTCGATCTGCTAGCCCCCTCAGTCGCTAGATTTGGCCACCATTGTGGTCCTCTGTCGCCGCCGTCACGTGTGCGCTTCATTAGTTTCGTTAGTGTTAGTGGATCCATGTTAGTACTAGGTGCGCTCCTCCTCCTTCTGTCCAAACGCCGAGCCGTGGCACAGTGGTAGCGCTTGGGGAAAATGACTGAGAGGTCTAGGGTTCGAATCCCGCTTCCCTTGTTGTTGTTTTTTCCTTTTGTCGATTGGATCTAGCTTTGTAGTGTGTTCGGGATTCGTTGTGAGGACCGGATCCGGTGTGTTGTGTGTGTGTGATGTAGATCCGGTGTGTTGTGCGTGTGTGATGTAGATCCGGTGTGGCCATGTGTGGATCGGTGTATGGCTGTGTAGAGTGTGTGTGTGTGCTTGTGTGTGTGAGTGTGTGTGGATCTGGTGTAGCACCAGATCCATAGTGTAGTGTGTGTGTGTGCTGTGTTGTGTGTGTGTAGTGTGTGTGTTAGTGTGTGTATGACAAGTGGACCCATGCCCCACTTGTCGTACACTATATTTATTATGTGTTTTGTTGTTTTAACCTGTTTAATAGGTATTCCATTTATAGAATTATTTCTTAATCTGTATATGATCATTTATGCTCATGTGCATTTTAGGTAACTTTTCACTTATAGGAATTGAGGGCATTATGCTATGTAGTATTTTTTTCATGATGCTCCGTGAGTATATAGGGGTATGATACATGAATTTGGGATAGAATCACCCAAGGAATCCATTGGTGTGACTTGTTTGGGCATTTGAGCAAGTTTGAAAAAATGTCATTTTGTCTCAAGGTGCCATTTTGTCAATTTTATTGTATTTAATCCATGCATGCTATGATGTTTGTGCCAACATGAATATGGTAGTCTTTCATGAGTAGAATGCCATGGTATTTATATTTGTCACAATAAACATGCAAATGAGTGGGAACCATGCTCTAAAGTAGTTAATAAAAATGTTGCTGTTTTCAGACATGTTAAATATTTCTAAGTCTGGGAATCTGGTAATATTTTTATGCCATGAAGAGTGGTGCTATCTTGTGATATGTTGTGAATTAGCTCAACCTCAGTGCTAGTAATTTGGAGTAGATGTTGACTTCTATCATCCTGTTAATTTTCATGCCATGAGGTGGCCTCTATCAACATTAGTTTCTGCTGTCAACTTGCCATCAGCTTAACTCAGATTCCAGAAAACTGTTATTTTCACTAAGTCCCAGAATTCTGTTTCATCATGCCAACTTGTGGGCTTCATGCTTATTGATGTGTGCCTCCATTCCAGATTGTGTAGTTTGATAAGTTGTTAAGCATGTTATTTAGTTTTCTATCGATGCCTTGTTTGTGGCTAGAGACTTCCTGTAGCTCTAGTTATTGGCTGTGTAAGTTGCTATGTTGCTGTTTTGTGGCAGCTTGTTTGTTTTAGTGTTTTGTGACTTGTGGGAGCTATACTCCATGGAATTGCTTGATATTTGGATCTATTATGGTTGGTTTTTCGTTGCCTAACCAATGTCTACCTTGGAATGCAGGGGAATAGCCCTTGGCCTTCTTGTCTTGTGTTTTGCCTTCGTATCTTGCCATGAGCATAGTGTGAAAACAGTAACTCCGTTTCTTACGTTCTACGTATGCATTTGTTTCGTTTTTGCATGATGCATACATATTTGCCATGTTCATGCATGTTAAAATAAATTAACACGAGGTTTTGTCCAGAATCATAATTAACTAATCTATTGCACTTGAAACTTGACTAGATAGGATTGTCATGCTAAATTCTTCACATAAACCATGCATCATGTTTGCTTGTGCATTGCACCTTGCTTGCTTGTTTATTCTTGCTGTTTCTTTTGGGTAGACACGAACATTGAACCTGAGTACGAAGATCTAGGAGAGTACCACTATGAGGATCCCGCTACTTGTCCCTCTAAAGAACCAACAGGCAAGATGATTGTACCCGGATCCTGATACTATTTTTGCTTGCTAGTTGTCTCGCTCTTATCGTTACTTTTGCGCTACCTACCACTTGATTGTCAAGCCTTCTAATTGCCATGATAGCCTCTAACCCCTCCACATCCTACCAACCGTTGTTTGGCTAAGTTACCGCTGCTCAGCCCCTCTTATAGCGTTCTAGTTGCAGGTGCAGGTTGTTTCCATGTGATAACATGGATTTTTGGCTTATCACAATATTATCTATTATTTAATTTAATGCACATATACATCTGGTATTGGTGGAAGGTTTGGCCTTTTGCTAGGTGTTTTGTTCCTCTGTTACCGCCATAGTTTCTTGTTACCAGTGTTATGTTTCCATACTTTGCGCTCCTAACATGCTCGGGGTTGTTATGGGACCCCCCTTGTTTATTCGGTTAAGATTAAAACTTGTTTGGCAAGACCCAACTTTGGTACTACATTTGCTAAACAATTTAATAAAATTTGCGTAGGGCTTTGCAACCCTGTGGTTAATTATTCAACCCCCGGGCTAGTGCTCCTCATGAGTGTTGGTCCAAACTAGAGCCGTGTGCGGGGCCAACCCGGGGCAACTCAAGAGATTTCTATCAGGCCACTGTACGCTCTGCTTATCTGTCGTGTCCTGAGAACAAGATACGTGGCTCTTGTTGGGTTCATCGACACGTCGGGTGGTCTTGCTGGATTTGTTTTACCTTTATCGAGTGTCTTGCGTGAGGGGCTCTCACTTTCTTTGGGCTATCTCGAGGTGCTGCAATTCCTTTGGAGTTGCCTAGGATGATCACGAGATCCGTGGTCGAGGTTATTCCCGAGGAGTGTGGTTAATTTATGATGGACTAGTTGGAGCACCCCTGCAGGGTTAAAACTTTCGGAAAGCCGTGCCCACGGTTATGTGACAACTAGGATATTTGCTTAACACCCGGTTATAGTTAACTTGAAGTAAACTCTAATAAAATACACCAACTGTGTGAGTAACCGTGATCGTCTCTGCTCATGAACATGAACCGAGAGAGAACACGGTGGGGTTATGATTGACGTAAGCAGGTGTTCAGGATCTCATAGAGGTCATTCTAGATTCGATCGTTTATTGTAGACCACATATTTACTTTCATGTTTTTCGTTAGATTAGCCACCATAAATGCTTAGTGCTGCTGCAAACTAAACACATACCCCCTTCCCAACCCATGAGCTTGAATAGTCTTGGTACCCAGGCACAAGATTGCTAAGTCCTCGTGGCTCACAGATTACTACAACAATCCAGGTACAGGTATAGATGAGTTTGTGCCAGATGATGTGACACAGCTCCAGTGGGAGTATGAAGAGGAATGCGGCAGGATGTACGTGACTTATCCAAATGAGTAGAGGACCGTGGTCGTGATCTTCGGGGATAGCAAGATAGTATCATTGCATCTTCTTTTATCGTTTGTTTTCGTCCGTAGATGACCCTATCTTTGGATTCATGTTTGAACTCTTGCGTGGAATTGTAATTTAGCATGTGGCGAGTGTAAGCCAACTCATATACTCCTCTATTCCTAAATGTAAGATGTAATGATATTGTACTTGCGAACGTCGAGATGCGCCCCTATCCCTTGTTGAGGCCCCCGTGCCTTAATATGGATAGGCATGCATCTTGGGCATGACATTAGCATTGCTCTGGTTAGCATGTGGTGTGCATCATGTTTTGATTTTGCATCAATATGAAATGGGGGTCAACAAAAACCCTAAACACCTCACCTGAATCAACCAATTTAAATGTTTTGAAAAATCAAGAAATTGAAAATGCCCCCATGTCTGATAAATATTGACATCAATATATCAGAGGACATTTTCATTTTTAGAAAATATATTTAATTTTAAAATAAATAACAAAGCTTCTAAAAATGCCAAATAAAGCATTATAAATATTTTGGTCATTCAAAAATAATGAAATTTTTTGTGGAGGTTTGAAATATTCAAACTAAGCTTGCAAAATATTTCAATATAATTTGAAATAGGTTTTGAGGCCTCACAAAAATAAAACAAATGTCAGAAAAATAAAAAGAGAACAAAAATGAAAAAAGGAAAGAGGGAGCTGACCTGAGGCTAGCTCCAGGCCGGCCCATCTGACATAGGGAGATTTTCGTCCTCCTGGCGGCCAGGAGGCTGGGCGTATGGCCGCCGCGTGCACACGGTCGTGCCACCATGCCGGCAGCTGCCTTCCTGCCTCACCCTCGCCAGCGTGACGGGGATAAGATCGAAGAGCTGTCCCCATCACTCTCTTCCCCTCGTGTCTGCCCTCTCTTCTCTCTCTCCCGCTTTGTCGCCATGGCCGCCGAAGCTCCGCCGCCGTAGCATCGTTGCCCTAGCCCCCTCGCTCTTGAGCCCCCCAACCGCTCCGCCTCAATGCCCTCTTCATCCTCACCGAGCCACGCGTCGCCAGGAGCCTTCCATCGCCGCATCACCGTTGTCTTCAACCTCTAGCCGCCGGCAAAAAATCGAAGCGCTTCGCCACTCCAGACCTTCCCCGAGCCCGCTTTCGGCACCTTTCCAACTGCTATGAGCCCCTTGTCCCTTTGCCCTTCTTCTCCCTGTCGCTAGCATGCTCTAGCGCCATTTTGCCTCGGGCCCGAGAGCTTCTCGCTGCTGGTGAGGACGTTGCCGTCACTGCGGTGGCCCAAGCTCGCACTTGAGCATGTAGGCGTGCTTAGGAGGGCCCTAGGGAGCCTTAGGAGCCGATAGCTGGCCCGCTCGAGCTCCTTCTTGACGAGCGTGTGCTCGCCCAAGCTTCGACAGCCGCCGCGCTCAACGCCGACGTCGACTCCGGCCATCACAACCCCTAGGGTGTGTCGGGTTCGATGCGCGCGAGCACGCAGGGCCGATCGATGCCCTCCGCCATCCATTTGGTCGTGGGAGGAGGGTTTGCGACCCCCTCCTCCATCCTTGACGTCGTCGGCGGCTCTACACCGGTGAGTCAACCCAGTTGACCACGGGGTTGACCCCTCTAGGTCAACTAGGAAGTGGGCCCGGCCTAGTCAGATTTAAATTAGTTTAGAAAATTAATTAATTAATTTAATTAACATAAACACCCACCGATAGGTGGGCCCATCCTAAATAATTACTAATTAGGGTCACTCAATAGTGGATCCCACTAGTCAGGTTTGACCTGTCAACGGGCTGTTGATCTGGTGACATCATGCTGGTTTCATGCTGATGCATTAAAGGAATTTCTAATTTAATTTAATTCAAGAAAATACTTAAAACTTATAAAAATCATAGAAATTAATCTGTAACTCAGATTGAAATAATTTATATATGAAAATTTATCAGAAAAATCCAATGAATCCAATGGTGCTGTTATCATGCATGTTAGAGAAACCTATGTAGATGAACATTGACATTTAGCAATAGGTCAATATTTAGAATATCAAATGGACAACAATTTTGAACCTATATTCAAATCCAATCCATCTAACTTTATTAATAGTTGCATTAACTCATCCATCCATCCCAGCAAGGAAAGCAACCCCATTGATCATTCCGATATCATCCCATTCTCTCGCTCCTGCTCTTGTTTATTGCATTAGGAAAAATGTTCAATTGCCTGTCATATGCGGTAGTTGAACCCATTCCTCTGCATGACCTGTCATTTTCACAGTAAATAGCTAAACCTTGGAACCTAGAATACCTGGTAGATGCTTGAGCCCTGATGTACTTTACCTAGTTTGCTTGCTATGCTTGCTATGCTTAGAGTTGTGCCAGGTCTGATTCATCTGGGTGATGAACTAGAGTGAAACAATATTGTTCTGATGTGATGAGCGAAATGATGAACCTGATTTGATAAAGGTAGCAATGAGAGGCTATGTAGGAGTACATAACGGGTTGTCTCATTGGGATCGTTCTTAGGAACTGCGTTCCGTGTTTGTGATACAAGTCTAGTTACTACCACACATTGGGTTCCGGTAACTCGACCTCTCTCGACTTATCAATCACCTAGTCCTTGGTCCACGAGTTGCAAGTAGTTTCTAGTGTTTATAGTATTCTAGAGGTCGTGCGTAGCACTGACCCTAGGGGTGGGCTACGACACGGTAGGCAGTGGCACGGTGTACCAGGGGTCAACGGAATGGTGGGCTTGGGAACCCTGCGCACATCGTTTGGGGCCGTAGCGGAAACTTCGGCCGGACTTCCGTGCGGGTTTAGTCTCAAATAGGTGATAGCTTGTACTAGAGGTCTTGTGTGATTGATGGTCGTGGCCGACTCCCTGGCTGGGGTTCCGCTTGAAGGTTGCGAAGGTGCATGGTTTTATGAGCACATAACGATAAGTGGAGAGAGCGTGTGTGAAGGAGTACACCCCTGCAGGGTATGAATCTGTTTGAATAGCCGTGTCCTCAGATATGGACTACTTGGATAATTTATACTGTTCATAGATAACTTGATGGATACTCATAAAAATATCAAGACAAGTGTGAGTACCGTGGATGGCACTCTCGTAGATGATGGAAGTGGATCCATGGTTGTGTATTGATGTGGTGTTAGTGGACTCGTGTGCGATATCTAAAACTTGAACAAAGAATTAATATGTGTAGTATAGGTTAGCCAAGAGTCAAAGCTGGCATTGCTGCATAAACTCCACCACTCCCCTTGTTGATACATGAGCATGAATAGACTAGGTCTGTTTTAAAGACTTGATGAGTACATTTGTACTCACGTTTGCTTAATAAATGTTGCAGATGAGACCCAGGACCCCTCAGGTGGGTTCTACCTAGATGTTGACGATGCCGAATAGCTGGTGTCCCAGCTACGACCTTATGCCCGTGGCGGGCTATAGATAGTCAGGCCATGTGCCTTTCTACCCTGTCATCTGTCTGTACTCAGACAGCTTTATGCTTCCGCTTGGTTTGTAAGAACTTGCTTGTATGACTTGAGTGTCGGGTCATGTGACCCCTATCTGTAAGAACATATTATGCAAGGCTCCTCTGAGCCTCTTAAATAAAAGTTGTGTTGTTGTATGGTTATGTTGTGATACCATAGTTGTATCTATGCATACCGGGCATGTCGTGCATACGTGTGACGTGCAATGGTATGTATGGGATTCGACACCTAGCCATGTGCCTTTAGTAATACTATTTACGGGGAACTACCTCTTTGCGCTTCCATCGAGCCTTGGTAGCTTGCTACTGCTCCGGACACATTGATTGACCGCATGTATCCTTCTTTGCTGCTATGTCTGTCCCTTGGGGGAAATGTCTTGCAGTGTAATGGAGTCCCTATAGCCTGCTACGACTCGTCTACATGCAGTGATGACATTTATGTCCCACGACGTAATAGAGTCCTTGTAGCTTGTTATGACTCGTCTACACATGCTTGAGGCCGACACCTGCATTGCTGGGTTATGTATGCCTGTTCCCGTACATATGTGCCACTTGGGTTCTATGACTAGTCATGTCGGCCTGGGTTCTCTGTCGTTTGAATGCTAGCGACATATTCACATACGCGAGCCAAAAGATGCAAACAGTCCCGGCTAAGGTAAGGCTACAACCATGGAGTTTACCATGCGTGAGGCCGCAAAGTGATGTGATGTATGACATGCTGGATTCGTATGACTTAGGATTGGGGTCCCGACAAATCGACTATCATTAGGTGAGAAGCTAACCGAATAAATCAAGTTGGACTGTCCAAGATGGACGTTCGTCGAAGCTCCACATAGGTAGAAGGTGAGGCATGTGTCTATGTGCCCTCAACAAAAAAGAGCATGAACCCATTGTTGCCCGATCTGTCTTTGTGATGTCTACAATCACCAAACTCATGAGACAAGTGAAATAATTGTCCAATCAAACTAGAGCTAGCTAACTCACACGTGCTTCTATGACTAGACATACATTTCCTGATGTCGCTAATCAATCTGATTCTCTTTGGCAAGCTTTGTACGTGTCTTATTTGTGGAGAAAAACGATTTTGTGCCTTTGTCGATGGTGTCATGATGAGGCTCGCCAGCCTCTACCATGGTCCATGGCCCGATGTCTTCACCATTACCATGTAAGCCTGATCAACGAAAAGACGCCTTATTGCGGCATGTAGTGCGTTGTGGACGTAAGAAGGTCCGCCCTTCACCGGCTACAAGCCCCTCCTGGAGAATGTGTCCTACAAGTACACTTTCAAAACAACCCCGCAAGTGTTGGAAAATCAGGGGAATCCATTCCACAGCCTAGTTCGTCTTTGTCACTTCGCCATATCCTGTACCAAGCTGAGCTAGGTTTCCATAATTTGGGGGAAAATCATCCTTATTCGTCTGTAATAGCCTGAGACCGACACTCCATATGCCTTCCATTTATTTCGAGTTTTGTCGTGTGTTTCTTTTGGTTGCCGCATTCATCATCGCATCATTCTCATTATTAGCATTGCATCAACACTTCGTTCTTGTCATTTTTTCAAAACATGCATCCGTCCATAGTTGCATGTTCTAGCGGTGACGGGGTTATTACCCCTGGGTAGGCCAAAGCAACGGGGTTCTCTCCCCCGCTTCAAGAAAAAATACGTGACCGGCTGCTTCCCGGCCGGCTGGCGCGCGGCCGGCAGGCGGTTGCCGACTGGATCGAGGACGGCTGTCCAATGAGCCGGCCCGGCCCCCGGTCTGCTGGGCGCTGCTGGCTACCTTCGAGCCACCTCCTCCGTTGACTCTTGGGAGGACAAGCTCCCATCCCAGCCCCCTGCACGCAGGTACGATGACAAGACGGGACCCCATGACGGCCACCAACGTAGCCACAGTGATTGCTGACGCACGGGTGTGCATGGCTACAGTCCAGCTGGTCGTACCGCTGACCTTGGCCGACCGCGACTGGGGTGGGAAATAGTGTCGGCACGCCTCCTCCCACTCAATTATCTACTCTAGCATGGCTACAGTGTAGCCGGCCGTACCGGAGACTTCGACTGGCTAGCACAAGACGATGCCGCCCAAGCGGCCCGGGCCGTAGCAGGTGGGTGCGGGCCGATCGTAAAGCCGGCTGGCTGGACCCAGTGGGCGATGGGACCATGCAGCCGGTCGACCCTACGGGCGACGAGACGGCTCGAGGGGCGGGAACCTCTAGCTAGCCGAAGAGGCTGCTAGCCGAGTCCCCCCCATACCGTACCTTAAGAGTATTGCAAGCCGGGGGTTTGGCCTATAAAACCCCCCGAGCCCCCCATGCAACAGGGACAAGGAATCTCACGCACACACACCCACGGGACATTTCCCACATATTCACCCCCATAGCAGAGGAAGGCGAGCTAGCTGCTCCCTCTTCCTCCTCTAGACAAACAACTCTAGGAGCAACCTTGTAATCATACCCATCCATCAACTAGACCAAGAAGTACTAGGGGTGTTACCTCCCACAGAGAGCCTCGAACCTGGGTACATCGTGTGTCTCCACCGCTTGTACCTAATCCCGCATCCGGAGCCCATCCGTGTCCTTCGGGCCCCACCACCTTCGATAAGCCTACCCATGGCATTTGTCGTGAGAAAACGACAACAGTTGGCGCCCATCGTGAGGTCGTACGCGGCGCCGGCCGGATACATGCACCGGTTGGGACCCCTCGCCATTCCCCGCCATCGCCGCATGTCCAGGCAAAACCGCAGGCTCGTGGGGCTTGCTCCCGCAGGCCCTGCGGTCAGCGTCGTCGACCTCACACTTGACATTGATGCACTCACCGAGCGCTTCGGCAAGCTAAGCCTTGCCGAAGTGCTAGTCGACGACGAGTACCCTAGCCAGGTCCTCAATTTGCTCCGACCCGCACATGGCTGTGGGCGCACTCGCTGCGATCCAGTCCAGCAGCTCTCACAACCGCGTGGGAGCGATGGCCATCATGTACTCCACCTTCTCTGGTCATGCGTGGGCCAAGGCCGACACCGCCGCGGCCCACATCGGCACCTCCGACCCGCTCGGCGCGGCCTTTCGGGGCCTAAGCACCCCCATCGCCCCGACCGCAAACCCTTACGTCACCATAGCCGAGCTGGAGGCGGCTCGCCGCCTCCTGTATGAGGATGTCAGCGCCCTCGTGGCCACACGGTGTCGCATGGAGGCTGCTCAGCGGGAGTATGCCTCTGCCTATGGTCTCACCCCGGCAAGGACTGAGCCCCGCCGGCGTGGGGCTGTGCGCGACCGTAGTCGCGTGGTCGCCGAAATCTTGGGCGGCAACATGCCCGTCTACGACACCTTCGCGGCTAACCTGCAGGCCGCCAAGGTAGCCTAGGAGGATTTGGCTACCTTGGAGGGCGAGGAACGTGCCACCCGTGGGCATCACATCAAAGACCTCATCGACGCCTCCGAAGCACAGCAGCACTAGCTCGCGGCGGGCGCCTCCGCCTCCGAAGGTCCCTGGCCCGAGCGCGAGGGCACAGGGGCCGCTCGCCGTCAGCCGGCTCAGCACTCTTGTTCCCCTCATGCCTCTAGCCATCGGCTCGATGCAAGCAACCCCCGACACTCTCAGCTGCCAGGGAACGAGCAGCCGACTGTGAATAGCCGGCAAACAAACAACCTGCCTCGCAGCGGTCGCCACCATGAGGCACCTGCTGCCGACAGCCGGCACAGCCGCGGGCACACGCCGTCCCCACGGCGCGAGCCGGAACAGTCGGTCCCGCCTATTATCTGCCCCGAACTCTCGGCCCGTCTTGGGCCGCGGGTCCCCCATAGCAAGAACGATGCTTGCCTCCGCATCGATCGGCTCGTGCAGTCGGCCCTCCTCGAGGAGGAGGGCTCGATTGGCCCGGCGTGCTTCGGCCCCCAGATCCGCAACCAGCTGTTCCCGACCAGCTTCATGCTCCCCCGAGACACCCCGAAGTATAATAGGGCTGCCAAGCCCGAAGACTGGCTGATCGACTACACCACCGCAATCGGCATCACCAGGGGGGACAAGCGCGTAGCCGTCCGCTACGCTCCCCTCATGCTGATCGGCTTGGCCCGCACCTTTCTGAACAGCCTGGCAGCCGGCAGCATCAACACCTGGACAGACTTCGAGAAAGCCTTTGTCTGCAACTTCACCAGCACCTACAAGTGGCTCGGCCGCCCCCGTGAACTAGCCATGGGGGCCGGACGAGTCCCTCTATGACTACCTCACCTGATGGACCGAACTCCGCAACTCCTGTGATGGGGTGCACAAGGTGCAAGCCATACAGTACTTGATCGAAGGCTGTCGCGACGGCACTCCCTTCAAGCACAAGCTCCTGTGCTCTGATCCGGCTACGCTAGTCGAGCTCATAACCAAGGCGGACAAGTACGCCATGACTGACTCCGCCATTCGGGTCAAGACAACCCCGTCCGCCAAGGCAACGACGGCATCGACGGCGTCTTGACCGGCTACTCACAATCGGCAGCCACAGAACAACAAGCGCAGGAATGATCAGCCTGACTCCCGCTATGGGAGCCGGCAGGTTGCCACCATCGAGGAGCAGGAGCCGACTGCCCAGTCTTCCAGCCAGTGCTAGTGCACTGGTAAAGCTGCTTGGCAGCCCAAGCCCACATTCGAGCACATGCTCGACCTCCCCTATAAGAATCACTCTGGGGCCAAGCCCTCCATGCACACGCTCCAGCAGTGCATCTTCTCCCAGCGACTGGCCCAGGGAATGGCCTTCCGGCTCCTCCCGTGCCACCTGCCCGCGCATCGGCTCCGGTACCAGCTGTCGCCCTGGCGCCGTCCCAGAACGACGGTTGCCTACATGACCAGTTCCCCAACCAAGACGGTTGCTACGTAATCTTCACCAATGAAGAGACGAGCAAACATGCTCAACGCCGGCTCCATCGTGAGGTGAACACCACAGGGTCGGCGACTCCCCAGTTCGTGCACTGGTCAGAGAAGCCGGTCACCTAGAGCGGGGTAGATCACCCGGCTGTGATGCCGAGTCCCGGCAGCTATGCCCTGGTCCTCGACCCCACCATCGCCATCGAGAAACGCACTTTCCGCTTCACGTGGGTGTTGATTGATGGTGGCAGAAACATCAACATCCTCTACCTCGACACGATGTGCAAGCTGGGGCTGAAAATAGAAGACTTGCAGGCGAGTCGGGCGGTTTTCCATGACATCGTGCTGGCAAAGTCCTGCTCCCCTGTCGGCAAGATCAAGCTTGATGTCCTCTTCGGCGGCCCCGGTCACTTCCGCCGCGAGCCGGTATTATTTGAGGTAGTGGACCTCGAGAGTCCCTACCACACACTACTAGGCCAACTGGCCCTCGTCAAGTTCATGGCGGTCCCCCACTACGCCTACCTCAAGCTCAAGATGTCGGGCCCCAAGGGAATTATCACCATCGCGGGTGACTACAAGATGTCACTCGAGTGCGCTCGAGACGGCAGCCGGCTGGCTGAGGCCCTGGAGATAGACGAGGAAAAGCGGCAGCTCGACCGGTTCGTGGCCCTTGCTGCTAGCCAGCCGGCCGTGCCGGCTCCTCCCTCGCAGTCGGTCGGCGAGGCCTCCTTCCAGCTGTCCAAGGACAGCAAGCAGATCCCGCTCGACCCAGCCAACCCTGCGCAGTGCGTCACCATCAGCTCCCGCCTCGATAGAAAATAAGAAGGAGAGCTCGTCGACTTCCTCCGTGAGAACTGGGACATCTTCGCATGGTCCCCTAAGGACATGCCGGGTGTTCCGAGGAAGTTCGCCGAGCACAAACTACATGTCCGATCGAACGCCAAACCGGTCAAGAAACCCCTACGTCGTTTATCTGAGGAGAAGTGGCATACCATAGGAGAAGAGATCGCCCGGCTCCTCGCAGCCAGCTTTATCATGGACGTTTTCCAGCTGGACTAGCTAGCCAACCCAGTCCTGGTGCTGAAGAAGAACAAAAACTGGCACATGTGCATCGACTACACGAGCCTAAACAAGGCATGCCCCAAGGACCCATTCGCCCTTCCGTAGATCGACCAAGTCATCGACTCCACGACTGGCTGCTATTTGCTGTATTTCTTGGACGCCTACTCTGGCTACCACGAGATCAAGCTGGACCCAAAGGACAGGCTCAAGACCTCCTTCATCATGCCTTTCGGGGCCTACTGCTACATCACCATGTCTTTCGTCCTAAAGAATGTGGGCACCACCTTCCAGCGGTGCATGCAGAAGTGCCTCCTGCCTTAGATAGGCCGGAATGTTCAGGTCTATGTCGACAACATCGTCGTCAAGACTAAGAAGCACTCTAGCCTCCTCGACGATCTCCAGGAGACCTTCGCGAACCTGCGCGAGTACAAGATCAAGCTGAACCCGGAGAAGTGTGTCTTCAGTGTCCGAGCCGGCCAGCTCCTGGGTTTCTTCGTGTCCGCTCGCGGCATCAAAGCCAACCCAGAGAAGATCAGCGCGATCGAGCGCATGCCCAAACCGACCCGGCTCCATGATGTCCAGAAGTTCACCGGCTGCCTTGCCTCACTTAGCCGGTTCATCAGCCGGCTGGGAGAAAAGTCCATGCCCCTCTACGGCCTCCTTCGCAATATGGCTCTAGTCGAGCCGGGCCACACAAAGAGGTCAGGCATGTTCGACTGGCCCGACGAGGTGGACGAGGCCTTCCGCGGCCTCAAGCGGGCTCTCACCAGTGCGCCCATCCTGGCCGCACCGGCCGAGAAGGAGCCTTTGCTCGCCGACATCACGGCAACCACACACGTCATTAGCGTCGTCTTGGTGGTCGAGCGGCCAGAGGAGTGCAAATCCATGCTGGTCTAGCGCCCCATTTACTACCTCAGCGAGGTCCTCTCCGCCTCCAAGCAAAACTACCCCCATTAACAGAAGATGTGCTACGGCATTTACTTCGCCGCCAAGAAGGTTAAGCAGTACTTCCAGGAGCACACCATCACTATGGTGAGCACGGCCCTGCTCGGCGAGATCATGAGCGGCCGGGATTCCACCGACTGGATCGCCAAATGGGTCATCGCCCTCGCCGACCACAAGATCCGGTACAAGCCACGTACCGCCATCAAGTCGCAGGCGTTGGCCGACTTCCTCATCGACTGGGCGGAGATGAAGTTCGTCCTGCCTCCCCCAGACTTCACGCATTGGTGCATGCATTTCGACGGCTCAAAAATGGGTGCGGGCACAAGCCTCTCCTCCACCGAAGGTGACTACGTCAAGTACGCCCTCCAGATCCACTTCGCCGCCTCCAACAACATGGCCGAATATGAGGCCATCGTCCATGGCCTCCAGCTTTCCAAGGAGATGGACATCAGGCACATCTTATGCTTCAGCAACTCCTACCTCGTGGTGCAGCAAGTCTCTGGCAAACGGGACTCTAGGGACGCCAACATGGCCAGCTACCGCTTCCTCGTGCAGCAACTCACCGGCTCCTTCGAGGGCTGTGAGTTCCAGCACATCCTATGGGCGGACAACGATGCAGCTGATACGCTAGAGACGATGGGCTCCACCCGGCAGGCCGTCCTAGCCGGCTTCTCCCTCGAGCAGCTACTCATGCCATCAATCAAGGCTTCCTCGGAGTTGGAGTCCATCTTCGTACCGGCCGATGCTGCCGGCCCATCGGTGGCTCCGGCTGTTCCCTCGGCATCTTCGCCACTGGTACTTCCACCCCGGCTGGCTTGCCAGTGCCGGCTCAGCCGATCCAGCCGACTGCATCTAAGGCAGCCAGCTCTGACGCCACGGCAGTCATGATGCCCTCCTACCGTCCCCAACTCGGGGGCTGGCGAGCCGGTCCCGGGGACTAATCACCCAGGCCCGAGGGCTCCCGAGTCGGCCCCCGTCTCCCCTCCCTCATGGGCCTAGCCCATCCTGGCATTCCTTCTGCGCGACGAGCTCCCTCAGGACGAGGCCACAACAAGACAGATCTAGAGATGGGCCTCGGCCTACAGCATCATCAATCGCGATCTCGTCCACCGCAGCACCATCGGCTTCTTCCAACGGTGTGTTGAGTCGGAGAAGGGCCAGGAGATCCTCCTCGACATTCACCAGGGAGAGTTCGGGCATCATGCCACCTCGAGAACCCTGGTGGCCAAGGCTTTCCGCCATGGTTTCTACTGGTCGACCGCCTTGGAGGAGGCCAAGAGGTTGGTCGACGAGTGCGAAGGCTGCCAGCGCTTTAGCACGCAAAGCCACCTGCCAGCTTTAGCCCTCCAGACCATCCCCCTCTCGTGGCCCTTCGCCGTCTTGGGGTTGGACATGGTGGGACCCTTCAAAACCGCACGAGGCGGCATGACACATGTGCTGGTGGCCGTCGACAAATTCACCAAGTGGATCGAGGCCAGGCCGATCAAGAAGCTAGACGGCCCCACGGCCGACTGGTTCATCGATGAGATCACGGTTCGCTATGGCATCCCCCATAGCATCATCACTGACAACGGCATGAACTTCGCCAAGGGCGCGCTGGCGCGTTTCTGCTCCAAGCAGGGCATCCGGCTCGACCTGGCATCCATCGCTCATCCACAGTCAAATGGCCAGGTCGAGAGGGCGAACGGCCTAATCCTATCCGGCATAAAGCCCCGGCTCGTAACGCTGCTGGTAAGGTCATCCGGCTGCTGGGTTGACGAGCTGCCGGCTGTCCTTTGGAGCCTCAGGACCACTCCCAACCGATCAACCGGCTACCCACCCTTTTTCCTTGTGTACGGGTCCGAGGCGATCATTCCCACCAAGATCAAATTCGACTCGCCTCGGGTTGCCCTATACACGGAGAAGGATGCAAAGGAGATGAGAGAAGACAGCGTCAACCTACTCAAAGAAGCCCGCGAACTGGCCTTGAGCCGGACGTCCATCTATTAGCAGAAGCTCCAGCACTACCACAGCAAGCGGATCCGACCACTCTCCTTCCGCGAAGGGGACCTGGTGCTCAGGCGGATCTAGTGGACAGCCGGCAAGCACAAGCTGTCCTTCCCATGGGAGGGCCCATTCATCATCAGCAAGGTGTTGCAAAACAACACGTACTACCTGATAGACGCCCAGAAGCCGCGAAAGCACAAGAGAGACTCCTTCGGCGAGGAGACGGAGCGCCCGTGGAATGTGGCGCTCCTCCATCCATTTTACTGCTGAAAAACCAATGTATGTATGTATCTTCCGCTCTTCGGAGCTAATGAATGCAATGGGTGCCTCAGGCCAGCTGTTGGGGCATGCCCTTTCCGTTTCCATTCAAGGTTTCATCACTCATCGGCTCCCGGGCCCGCTCCCCGGCCCGGGGCTCTCCGGCTGGTCCTAGGCCACATCCCCCAAAACCGACCAAGCAGTGTGAGCTAAACAAGCCCTACCACCCCTCCCAGCTACAGACCGACTCCCGGCTGTCCCGCTGATGGGGCCTCGGGGCGGCAAAACTTAGTGCACACGAATAATCGATCGCAAGGGGCTTGACGGCTAGGTCCATCCGATCCTCGTCCTCGCCTCTGCCACTCAACTTACCCAAAAGTCCCTCGCGGTTCCCAAGTTTGGAACCAGCTCCCTCGAGGCGGACGCTCTGACCCAGCTACAGACTGGCTCCCGGCTGTCGAGCTGGCGGGGCCGAAACCAAAGGGGAAAAGGGGCTATGCAGCCGGAACCAAGGGGGCAAAAAAGGGATAAGGACGAGCCGGCACGCACAATAAACAAGCACATTGTACATTCAAAATACAAGTTAAAAATAGTAAAGTTCTACGGCCACACGTTCATTACAATACACCCCCAGTGGGTGGACTTGAGTCTAACATGCAGAAAAAATAAAAGGCAAGTAAAGACGCCCGGGGGTCATGCTACCGGCGCATCACCAGCCGGTGCGCCGTCAGCCGGCTTGACATTCGGCCCGATGGAGGTCGCGGCCTTCGGGTCGGCCTCCATGGCCTTTGGGGCAGCCTCCATAGTCCCAACCATCTCGCCGCCACTATCAGTCCTGGAGTCGGTTCTCTCACCGGCGACCTCCTCTTCCTCCGGACCTTGGGGGTTGCCGAAGGAGTCCTCGGCTATTGGCTCTCCATCCTCGCCAAGGGCCGGCAAGAGCTCGTCCGGGTCAACATACGTGGCGAGCTGGTTGGCCTGGCGGACGAGGGCAGGCTCGCGTGCTTCCCGCTCCTCGGCCGGCTCGGCCTGCATGGTGGCCAGCCGGTCCAAGCCGACACCAGAGTACCACGATGTGATGGACCGGAGCGCCATCTGCGTGCGAGCTCGAGCCGCTGACACCTTCCAGACCTCGACCCGGGCCACGATGTTCTCTAGCCACAAGACCACACGGCTCTCCAGAGCCCCATGTCCTAGCTACAGGGCGGCGATGACCTCCTCGCCGACCGTCTTCAGCCGCTCCACACTCCGCTCAAGATGGATCAGCTGGTTTTCCATGGCTAGCTCAAGCTCCGCCATGTCCCAAGCGACATCCCCCTCAATGTTGCGCCCGCGCCCCCGGAGGTATTCCCATTGCTCCTCGACAGCATGCTCAGCGCGACACTAGGTTTCCAGGAAATGCCCTAAAGAAGAAAGGGAAAAATAAAAAGAAGGCAACTCAAGGATAAGAAGAAAGCAGCCAGCTGAAAAAAGAAAAAATACTTACGCTCGGAGGAGTCACCCAACTCGATGGCAAAATGGAGCGACGAGTCCCGCTCCGACACCAGGGCCGCCTCTGCCTCGGCGAGGGAAACCCTGCGCTCCTCGAGCATCCTCTCGAGGCGAGTCACCTCGTTTTGGAGGGCGGTGGTCCATTGGGCAGCGTCAGCCGCTTCCTTGACGGCCTTATCCTTGGCCGCCGCCTCCCGCGCCGTGTCGGCTCTCACACGGTCTTGAGCCGCCTGCCCATCCATCAACAGGGCGCCTAGCCGGTCCCTCTCCTGGGTGACCGCTTGGACGCTCTATGCCAGCCGGTCCCGCTCGAAGACCGCCCCGGCCTTCTCCTCCCGGAGGGTGGCCAGCTCCCGTACGAAGCAAAATCGGCGTCAGCAAGATATCTCAGGCCCGGCTTGGCTGCCGAGCAGCTGTCCTGGCACCCGGGGGCTACGCACCCCCACGAGACCAAACATACCTCGCACCCTCGCATGCTCCTCCTCCAACTGCTAGAAGCCATGCTTGCCACGATTGTGGATGGCGACCGCCTCGTCGAACAGCTCTTGAAGCCGGGCGTTCCCTGCTTGCCATAGGAGGCCAAAGTCAGAATATGCACAAGGAGATCCGGCCCAGCTGCCCCATAGCCGGTCACCCGACCTGCATCTCGGGGGCTACACCCAGTGGGTGCGCTCACGCGCCCCCACTAAATTTTTAACAAAGACAGGCGAAGCTTACCTCCGCACGTCGCAGGGTGTTGTCGACCGCCTCCACGAAACGGGCCAGCTGCTGGCGGCACCACTCCAGGACGCTCCCCAGCTCACCAAGCGTGGGGACCGGGCTGCCTGCCGGGGGAGGCAGGAGGGTAGGGACGCGCACCAACGCATCCCAGTCCCGGATCACGTCCAGCATGGAGCTCCGGGTCCGGCTATCCTCACCACCCATCCTGCTGTTCGCCACAGTGCCGGCTGTAGGGGGAGGATCGATAAGGACGCGGGCACGAGAATCGGTTCCCAGTTGCCCCTCGCTCGGCGCTAGTGCTGCCTCCTCCTCCTGTCGGCTCAGGGCAGCGATCGCGACAGCCGGTGCCTCCGTCTCCATGGCCGCCGCCTCCGAAGCCACTGGGACCTCCGACACGTCGACCTGGGCCGCCTCGGCCGTAGGCGGTGTCACATCCGGCACCATCGACCGGGTCTCCTCAAGGGCTAGCTCCTTAGCCGCCACCCCCGGTCGGGCCGCCTCCTTCGTTGATGGGGGGCCAACCGGCTCCGTGGCCGCCCCTGGCGGCTTGCTCGATGGGGGCCTCGACATGCGAGTCGATACTACCACTAAGTCGGACGCTCGTGCGGGGTCCACGGACCTCCTCCGCCTCCCATCACTCAAGGTTCTGGAGCGTGAGGCCCCGCCTTGGGCTCCGGACTTCGAGGCCTGCAGCCGCGTGAGCCTCCTCTTCTCCTCGTGCTGCGTGTCCGCATGCTCGCGGGCTAGCTAGCCCGCGGCCTCCGTCAGGTCGATTGTCAACTCCATGTCATGGAGTTCGATTGGGTCCCTGAAGCGCATAGGGATCAAATGCCCGACGAGACACAACTTTGAGAGGAACCCACGCAAGAAGAGGGTCACTTACCCGGTGACGACAGGCAGAGCCCACCTGGCGCGCGCTGGTGGCTTCGGCACAGCCGCCTTCACCCACTTGTGGGCAGGCTGCGGGGCCGTCAGCTCCTCCTAATCCGATCTCTTCCCCTGGTTGGTGGCCCCGACCATCGGGGCACGAGCCGACCGCTCCTCGCTCCGCCCGTGCCGGCCCTACTGAACTGAGGGGGAGGCGCGTTCAAGATCCAAACATCATCCTCATCATCGTCATCATCATCATCAGTCCAATCCCTAATCGTGAGGCCGGGAGGGTACTCACCGGCAGCGCTGGGCCCTCCGGTTGTGCTAGGCTCTCCGACTGCGCTGGGCCCGCCGGCTCCTAGGTCGGCCGCCTCCTCGGCCTCCCATGAGGAATTGACCGCCTCTTCGGGCGGGCCTCCCTGCTCGTAGTCCTCGGAATCAGAATGGTCACTCTCTGCCTCAAAGATCTGGGGGTGCGAGCCATCTGGCATGTTCTGTCGCACGAACAACTGCGGTCAGCATGGAAAAGTAAGATCGGGCGCCGGCTGGAGGGGTTCGAACAAGAAAGGGCCGCCTCGACGGAACGTACCAGGGGTGCTCGGTGGTGCCATTCGTACGACTTCTTGCCAAAGGTCCACGTCGCCGACACCATCTTGAAGGTCGCGATGGAGTTCACCCGCTTCGCCACCTGAGCAGGCGTCAAGTCGACAGTCGTCAGCTGGTAGGGGTCCTGGAGGCCGGACATGTCGCAGATCCGGTGCGGCCTCAGTTAGAGAGGTAGCACCCGGCGTGTGATGAAGGCCGCCACCATATTGGAGGCGACCAGCCCTTGTCCGCTCCTCATCTCCACGGGCCGGCCAAGCTCTTTGAGTGCGGTTCCACACGGGGCCGTCACGGACCAGTTCACCCCGGAGGACGAGGCGTTGGCGTACTCTGGCAGCCAGATGTAATCCCATCGTGGGTCGACGTTCTTTATGTAGAAGAATGTCGGGTGCCAGCCCTTGATGAAGTCGATGACGCTGAAGTGTGGGAAGCGCCAACCGTGGCAGAACACCGCCGCGCCCGGCAGGTGAACGGCTCCTCGGCACTTTTTAGCGCCTTGAGGTAGAACAACGCCTTGAAGAAGTCCACAAAGGGGAGCATCCCCAAGTAGCCCTCGCATAGCATCACGAAGCCCGCAATGTAGAGAATGGCATTGGGGCCGAGGAGGTGATGTTGGAGGTCGAAGGTGTCCATCATGAGATGGAAGAAGTGGCTCACTGGAAGCCCGAAGCCACGAGAGAAGTGGCAGGAAAAGACGACGAACTCCCCCTCCTGCGTCTCGGGCACTGTCGTGGTTTCATCATGGCAGATGCCATAGCTAGGCTTATCGAGAGGGGACGAAGGACGCCGACAGGCTCAGAGAGCGGGATTAGGCACAAGCGGTGGGGGACACACGATGTACCCAGGTTCGGGGCCCTCCGTGGGAGGTAACACCCCTAGTGCTGCTTGGTCTAGTTGGGACAATGGTCGGATTACAATGGCGCTCCTTGAGCTGTATGGAATGTGGAGGAAGAAGGAGCTAGCTCGCTCTTCTGCCTCCTTACGTGCGTGTGTGTGGAGTGGATGTGAAGAGAGCTGGGAGATCTGTCGACCCCTTGCATGGGGGTGGCCCGGGGGGGTTTATAGGCCAAGCCCCCGGATTACAATACAAATGGAAGGTCAAAGGGGGGTCCCAGCCGGCAGCCTCTCTGGCCGGCTGCGGGGGCCGCCGGCTGTGGGGTCTTGTCGCCGGTAGGTCCCGTCGGCTAAAGGGTCCCTTCAGGAACCAGCGCGGCCCGCACGGCGGGTCCCGACGCCGGTCACGTGACGGCATGGGCCGCCCCTTGTGGCATCGTCTTAGGGTGACCGGCAAGGGTCAGCGGTACGGCCGGCCACCCTATAGCCATGTCGGGGCAGCTAATGGAGTGGTTGGGGCATGCCGGCACTGTTGGAAGCCCGGTCAGCATCCGCCAGGGTTAGAGGCCCTGACGCCTTCGCTCTAGCCATATCAGCGCTGACCCCCGATGGGATGGGGGCCACTGTTGCCACGCATGCCCTGACGATTGTATCCAAAGCGTGGCCAGCTGGGGGGCCAAGCGGCAACGCCCCTAGCCAGCGGACACATCGTATCCGGTGGGGCGTAGCGGGCGGGCCGCTTCTGGCAGGGCCGCCGGACCACAGGGGGAGGCGCCTGCCCTTTGATTGTGTTAGAAGGCTGGGGAAAGGGGGCGCTTGAGGCTACCCCGGGGTCATCCCCCGTCAATAGTCCCCGAAGGTGGGGAGGACCCACCGATGAGCTGTGGTGGTCCTCGCTGGCTTGAAGATCGTTCTCGCGCCGCGGGCTGCCTTGAAAGTCGACCGAAGCCGGCAAGCGACGGCCGGCTCCACAGCCGTCCGACGCTTCATGCGCCGCCTCGGGTTCCCTACCGGGTAGAGGAGACGCGCCACACGGCGGAAAAGACCGGGCGGCAGGGCGGGGCCCTCCATGACCGCAGCCTCGGCCCATGCAAAGGGATCCTTTACGGCGCGGGGCGGACGGTTGGCGTTCCCGAGCACCAAGATATCGGCCCCGCATGCTGCGGGAAACGCGGGGGCCGTGCGCAATGAATCCGACCCCCATGATCACCCGCGCGGGGTTTAAATGTCGAGAGGGGGGAGGCAGAACGGCCCGTTCGCTCCCCTTGCCGTCACATCGCCTTCGTCGTCTTCCCTCCCCCGCCACGAGAGAGAGCGAGAGCAGAGAGCATGAAGCTGGGGCACGCGAGTAGGCTCCGCCGCCATCCACCGCCGAAGAAAGCCCGGGGCACCGCCGAGCTCCCGCGCCCGTCTTCGCAACCGCATGCCCCCTCGGAGACCATGGCGGGTAAGGGCGCATGGGACGGCAGTGACGTGGATGAAACCTTCATCGAGCACCTCCGCCACCACCACAAGCTCCCGGTGGAGAAGCACTTGAAGGCACACCCAGCCGGGCCGGAGAACTCCCCGGCACCGCGGGAGGGAGAGGTGGTTGTCTTTGCCGATCACCTCCTCCGCGGGCTCGGGCTGCCGGCGAGCGCCTTCTTCCGCCACTTCTTGACGCGGTTCAGCCTGCAACCGCACCACCTTCCTCCCAACACCATCTTGTAGCTGGCGGCGTTCGTCACCCTCTATGAGGGGTACTTGGGGGTTGAGTCGAGGCTTGACCTATGGTGCCGGCTCTTCTTCCTCAAGCGACAAACGACGAAGGATCCGGTGACGAAATAGATGGTGATGACCGCCTACGGAGGCGCCATGATCCATATCCGCAAGGGGACCGGCTTCCCAAAACTCCCGCTGCACGAGTCGGTGAAGCGCTAGCAGCGGAGATTCTTCTACGTGAAGAACGCGAAGCCGTAGGAGGACTACATCAACCTCCCAGACTAAGCCAACCACCTGCCGACCGCGATGCTGAACTGGCGGGCGGTTGCGCCTCCGGCGCCCGAGACGACAGACCGGCTCTGCGAGCGCCTGCTCGTGATGGCCGGGTCGGAGGGGCTGAAGGCCACAAATCTGCTGGCCACGATGGTGGCGCGCCGGGTGCAGCCGCTGCAGTGCCGACCACACCTCATTTGCCAGATGGGGGACGCCATGACCCCTGCCGGCTCTCCACCAAGGAGATGAAACCGGCCTACGTGGCGAGGAGGGTGAACGCCATCTCGACGGTAAAGATGGCGGAGGGCGAATGGCAATGGGGGAAACCCCCATACAGCCGAAGCCGCCCGGCACCGCGGGTAAGTGTCTAGCCGCCTCCTTCCCTCCATCTTCTTTTAGAGGCAGTACCCCTCCCCCCTTTAGTCTGACAGCACGCCGGCAGGCCTGCTTGTAGCTTTTCCCGTTGCTGCAGAACTACGGGGAGCCGGCCCTTGACACGGCGGAGTCGCACCCCGAGGAGGTCGAGGACGCCGACGACGTGGAGCCGGCTGACTCCGAGCGAGCCGGCGCGTCCGAAGCCGACGACGCGGAGATGGAGACGGAGGGGGCCGAAGAGGCCGAGTCAACGGGTGAATCTCCTCCCCAGATGCACCTATGGGACTAGACCGATGATGATGCTGAGGTGGAGATGTCGCGTGTTGCAGAGGTCACGGCGCCGCGGAGGTGCCAACCTCGAGCCGGCGGCAGCTCCAGCCGGGGAGGCCCAGACGAGGACGACAAGGGGAAAAGGCCGACTGCCAATAAGCCGGCGCCCAAGCATGCGGCGACCGTGCATCCAGGCGGCAGCTGCGGAGGCGGGGGCAAGAAACAGGTCACCCAAGCGGGACCCATGAGGAGGGCGGTCCCCGTCATCGCCGGGTAAGTCCATCTTCTCCTCCACCTTGGTCTGGTCTACCTTCCCCCAGTCCCTTACTTCATCGTTACCAGGGAGGCGTGCGCCCTGGGGAAGACCCCGGGTGGCGGGACGGAGAGGCCGGCACCGCCGACGGATGCCGAGGAGAGGGAGCGCCAGGCGTGGCTCGACCTCGAGGCGGCCGAGCGAGAGCGGCGTGTTGAGGAGCTCCGTCCATGGAAGGAAGCGGCGAAGAGGTGAGGGGGAGCCAGCGGGGTGGCTGCTGGCGGAGCATGGGAGCCGTTCCCCCTCCCCCGAGGAACCAGCGGGGAGGCCGCTGACGGAGCGTGGGAGCCTTTCCCCCGTAGCCGGGAGAAGAGGTCGAAGGGCCACCATGGCTCCAGGCGAAGGGCGGAGGCGAGCGCGAAGGCCGCGGAGGACGAGGCATACATGTACCGCGACGCCACCTAGCCGTTCACGGGCGACGTGCCGCCGGCTTCGGAGGCGCCGGTTCCGGAGGCGCTGGCACCAAAGGCGAGTCAGCCCGGAACTGCCGGAGGTGTGGGCCGCGATGGCCGGGGAAACGGCCGCCGCAAGCGCGTTGACGGTGGCCCCCGGCGCGACGGCGACAGGCGGGCCGGTCCCATCATGGTCTCCAACAAGGGAGGACGTGCAAACGGAGGCCGGCCGCAGCAGACCTTTGCGGTAGCCGGGAGCCCGGCCCCTGGCGGACCGTCGAGCACCCTCGGGGCGGCGGTGGCTGCCGTTGTCGAAGCATTTGCTGCGTGCCGCGCCCAGGCAGCACAAGATGCTCAGGCCGCCAACGAAGGACTGGTGAGCTTGGAGCAGGCGGTCGCGGTGAATTTCTTCTTTCCTTCTTCTCTTGATTTGTGTTTTTCCGTCTTTTCCAATGGGGACGCGCTAGCGCACCCACTGGGTGTAGCCCCCGAGGCTCGAGCCGGCTGGGGCGCAGGCGGGTCGAGCCTAAAGCTGTGCACTCTTATTGTTTTGTAGGCAGCGCATGACCGCCAGGAGGTCGTGTACAACACCCTACTGGGGTTGTACCGAGGAGCTAAAAACCGGCTCGCCGTCGTGTCCGCGGACTTGCGAGGTATGTGCTCTTGTGATCTTTCAGTGGGAGCGCGCTGTATCCCCCGGGAATCAGGCCGGCTGCCATAGAGGCAGGCTGAATCCTTTCTGACAACAACGACTTCTTCTCATGCAGCTACCCACGCCAAGACGGTCTACCTCCGGCGCCAGGTGGTGCGCCTTTATGAGGAGCGGGAACTCCTAACGACAGAGCGCGACCGGCTCCGTGGGGAAGCGAACTAGGCGAAGGCGGAGCGGGAGGGTCATGAGGCGGCCCACCGTCAAGCGTTGACGGACCAAGGGGCGGCCCTTCGTTGGGAGGCGGAGGAGCGGGAGAAGGTTCTCCGCGAGAGGTTGGAGGCCAAGGACGCCGTGCTAGCCAAGGCGGACGAGGACGCGCAGGCGGCCCGGGATAAGCACGAGCGCCAGCGACAGGAGTGGTCAGCCAGGGAGGTGCAGCTGCTGGAGCAAGGGCATGAGGTGGATCAGATGCTGCACAGTAAGCTTCTATTGCCTTGTTCTTGTCGCGCCTTCCTTCTGGGTTTTCTGGCTTGCCTCCCCACTCATCCCTTGTCTTCTTCTTAGGGCTTTTCCCCGGCACGCAGGAGGTCGCGGAGGCGGCCGTGGAGGCTGATTGTGAGGCACGGTGGGTGCGAGGACAGGGTGTTGGGCCGCTTGCCCCTGGACCCTGGGCGAGGTGGGGATCGCCGCCAAGGCATGTCTGTCGGAGGTGGTCCGCACCCTGAGGCGGCTCCAAGAGGCCGGCATGGCGCTGGTCCGCACACTTTGGCCCGGCGCGGCAGACCCGGGTCCATGAACCGGCTATCGAGGTGGCTGGAGTTCGGGACCACGCGGGTGAACGCCTAGAGGGCCTCCACGGCACGTCCCGGCGCGGGCATGGCGCTCCGCATTGCCAAGTCGTGGTACCCCGAGCCGGACTTGGGTTTGCTCACGGCCCAACGTGCGAGCACCGACGCGGAGTTGGAGGCAGTGGCCGGCGAGCTATTGGTGAGGGCGAGCGACCTCGCGTCCTTCGCCGCGTGGGACGAGTACGTCCCCGAGCGCGGGGCGGACGGCGTGGTGGTCCCGGAGGACCGGTACGGGCTCGCCCTGGACGACCCGGATGGGAGCGCCACCGAGACGGCCGATGGAGAGTCCGACACCAACGACTATGCCGAGTCCGAGCCGGCTTCGGATGCGGGGGCGGGGGCTTCTACCTCAGCCGCCCCGGAGGCGCCGGCCTCGGAGGCGCCAGCACCGCCGGCTCTAGAGGCGTCAGCACCGGAGGAGGGCCGGCCCAAAGCTGCCATCACTTAGGACTTTCTTTCCTGCATTTTTGTTTTAGACTAGAATTCCACCCACTGGGGGTGTATATGTAATGAACTTGTGGCCGTGGGCCTTTTATTGTTATGACTTATGCCATTTTCTCTTAAAAAAGAAAGTGCGTGCCAACTCTTCCTTTGCCTTTTGCCTTTTGACTTGTGTTTGCGCGCCAGGATTCCTTCCGGCTTATGCCCCGCCTGCCAGCCAGCCGGGAGCCGGTCTGAGATAGGGGCAGGGATTCACCCTTTGGGAAAACCAGCGGGCTCTTAGAGTCAACCGGCTAGGGCTAGGTTGAGCTGGCAGAGGCCAGTTGCTAGGATTAACATAGCTCAGCTGGGCCGGTCCGGCTGCTGCGCGCGTTCGCAGAACTTTGTGTGAGAAGTTCCTTTGTACCCCATGGTCCCTTCAGCCGGACAGCCGCAAGCCAGTCTGTAGCTGGTTAGGGAGGGGAGGCGAAGGGTGGCTTGCTCACATTCTTTGTCCGCCTCGACGGGGAGTCGGGCGAGCCCCCGGGCCCGGGAGCCGGACCCGGTTGACGTGCCTTTAAGTAACGGGAAATCTTTGGAGGAATCAAAAAGGGACATGCCCCAAGTGCCAGCATTCATAAGTCCGAAAGGGGAAGGATACATATAATGGTTTTCAGCAATAAAATGGACAGAGGAGCGCCGCGTTCCACGGGCGCTATGTCTCCTCGCCGGAGGCGTCTCTCTTGCGCTTCTGCGGCTTCTGGGCGTCTATTAGATAGTACGCATTGTTCTGCAGTGCCCGACTGACGATGAACGGGCCCTCCCATGGGGAGGACAGCTTGTGCTGGCCGGCGGT
The DNA here is from genome assembly GCA_022496015.1 of Hordeum marinum. Taxonomy (NCBI): domain Eukaryota; kingdom Viridiplantae; phylum Streptophyta; class Magnoliopsida; order Poales; family Poaceae; genus Hordeum; species Hordeum marinum. The sequence continues at coordinate 390,621,708 of CM039675.1, read as the reverse complement.
TCGCTGGATCCGCCTAAGCACCAAGTCTCCTTCGTGGAATGAGAGTGGCCGGATCTGCTTGCCGTGCTAATGCCGGAGCATTTGCTGGTAGATGGCTATCTGGCTCAAGGCCAGCTCGCAGGCCTCCTCGAGGAGGTCGACGCCATCTTCCCTTGCCTCCCTCGCATCCTTCTCGGTGTATAGGGCAACCCGAGGCGAATCGAACTCGATGTCGGTGGGGATGATCGCCTCGGACCCGTAAACGAGAAAGAATGGAGTGTAGTCGGTCGACCGGTTGGGCATGGTCCGGAGGCTCCAAAGGACAGCCGGCAGCTCCTCGACCCAACAGCCGGCCGACCGGACCAATGGTGTCACGAGCCGGGGCTTGATGCCGGACAAGAGCAGGCCGTTCGCCCTCTCAACCCGGCCGTTTGACTGCGGGTGGGCGACGGACGCCAGGTCGAACCGGATGCCCCACCTCGAGAAGAAACGTGCTAGCGCGCCCTTGGCGAAGTTGGTGCTATTGTCGGTGATGATGCTGTGGTGGACGCCATAGCGTCCCGTGATGTCTTCGATGAACTGGACGGCCGTGGGGCCGTCCAGTCTCTTGATTGGCCGGGCCTCGATCCACTTGGTGAATTTGTCGACGGCTACCAGCAAGTGTGTCATGTCGCCTCATGCGGTCTTGAAGGGTCCCACCATATCCAGCCCCCAGAGGGGAAAGGGCCACGAAAGGGGGATAGTGTGGAGGGCGCTAGACGGAAGATGGCTCTGCGTGCTGAAGTGCTGGCAACCCTCGCACTTGTCAATCAGTTTCTTGGCTGCGTTGAGAGCGGTCGTCCAGTAGAAACCATGACGGAACGCTTTGGCCACCAGGGACCTAGAGGCGGCACGATGCTCGCACTCGCCCTGGTGGATGTTGAGGAGGGTTTCTTGCCCTTTCTCCAGCTCAACACAGCGTTGGAAGACGCCGATGGTGCTGCGATGAACCAACTCGTGGTTGATGATGCTGTAGGCCGGGGCCCGATGCTGAATTTGCCGTGCAGTGGCCTCATCGCAAGGGAGCTCGCCACGCTAGAGGAACGCCAGGATGGGTTGGGCCCATGAGGGAGCCGAGATAGGGGCTGGCTCAGCCCCTGGGACCGGCTCGCTAGTCCCCGGGACCGGCTCGCCAGCCCTCGGGAGCGAGGCGGCGGTGGGAGGGTTGACCATCATCATGACGGCAACGAGACCAGTGCCGGTGTGCATAGACATGGCTGGCTCAATTGCCATGGCGGTCGGCGCCACCACCAGGGAAGGTGGTGATGGTGCCGGCAGAGCTGCTACAGCCGGCGGGGTCGGTTGGGCAGCCAGTTCCACCGAGGTGCTGGCCTCGTTTGCCGGTACGAAGATGGACTCCGACTCGGGAGAAGGCTTGATTGAAGGCTTCATCAGCCGCTCGAGGGAGACGCCAACTAGGATGGCCTGCTGGGTGGAGCCGATCTTGGCCAGCGTGTCGGCCGCCTCGTTGTCCGCACGGGGGATGTGGTGGAACTCGCAACCCTCAAAGGAGCCGGTGAGCTGCTAGACGAGGAAGCGATAGCTGACCATGTTGGCGTCCCTGGTGTCCCATTCACCAGAGACCTGTTGCGCCACGAGGTCGGAGTTGCCGAAGGAAATGATGCGTTGGATGCCGATCTCCTTGGCGAGCCGGAGACCGTGGACGAGGGCCTCGTATTCAGCCACGTTGTTAGAGGCGGCAAAGTGGATCTAGAGGGCGTAGCGGAGCTGGTCTCCTCTGGTAGAAGACAAGACGATGCCGGCTCCCAGGCCGGCTCGCATCTTCGAGCCATCGAAGTGCATGCGCCAGTGCGTGGAGTCTGGCGGAGGAGGCATGAACTTGGTTTCGGCCCAGCCGACGAGGAAGTCGGCCATTGCTTGGGATTTGATGGCAGTGCGCAGCTCGTACCGTATTTCGTAGTCGGCCAGGGCGATGGCCGGTTTGGCGATCCGGAAGTATCCGGAAGTACCGTATTTCGTAGTCGGCCGTGATTTCGCCTAGCAGCGCTGTGCTCACGACGCTGATGACGGTCTCCTGGAAGTACTTCTTGATCTTTTGGGCGGCGAAGTATATGGCATAGCACATCTTCTGGTAGTGGGGGTAGTTTTGCTTGGAGGCGGAGAGAACCTCGCTGAGGTAGTAGACGGGACACTGCATCGGCAGCGCCTTGCCTTCCTCCGGCCGCTCCACCATCGGGATGACGTTGATGACGCGTGTGGTCGCCGCAATGTAGGCGAGCCAAGGCTCCTTGTCAGCCGGCGCGGCCAAGATGGGTGCGCTAGTGAGAGCCCGCTTGAGGCCGCGGAATGCCGCGTCCGCCTCGTCGGACCAGTCGAACAGGGCCGGCTTCTTCGAGATGTCACGTCCCTGGTCGAGAGGGCCGACTTGCGTAGGAGCCCGTAGAGGGGCAAGGCCTTCTCGCCCAGCCGGCTGATGAACCGGCTGAGGGAGGCAAGGCAGCCAGTGAACATCCGGATGTCGCGGAGCTAGACCGGCTTGGGCATGCGCTCGATCACCAAGATCTTCTCGGGGTTAGCTTCGATGTCGCGGGCAGATACGAAGAAACCCAGTAGCTGGCCAGCTGGGAAGCTGAGGACACACTTCTCCGGGTTGATCTTGATCTTCTATTCACGCAAGTTGGCGAATGTCTCCCGGAGGTCGTCGAGGAGGGTAAAATGCTTCTTGTATTTGACGATGATGTCGTTCATGTAGACGTGGACATTCCTGCCTATCTGAGGTAGGAGGCACTTCTGCATGCAACGTTGGAAGGTAGCGCCTGCATTCTTCAGGCCGAAAGACATGGTGATGCAGCAGTAGGCCCCGAAGGGGGTGATGAAGGAGGTCTTGAGCCGGTCGGCCGGGTCCAGCTTTATCTGGTGGTAGCCGGAGTAGGTGTCCAGGAAAGAAAGCAGATCGAAGCCGGCCGTGGAGTCGACGACTTGATCGATCCGCGGCAGGGCAAACGGGTCCTTGGGGCACGCCTTGTTCAGGCTTGTGTAGTCGATACACATGCGCCAGGTCTTGTTTTTCTTCAGCAGTAGGACTGGGTTGGCCAGCCAGTCCGGGTGGAATATCTCCATGATTAAGCCGGCTGCGAGCAGCCGGGCGATCTCTTCTCCTATAGTACGCCGCTTCTCCTTGGAGAAACGACACATGGGTTGCTTCACCGGCTTCGCATCCGGCCATACGTGTAGCTTTTGCTCGGCGAACTTCCTCGGAACACCCGACATGTCCTTGGGGGACCATGCAAAGATGTCCCGATTCTCACGGAGGATGTTGACGAGCTCGCATTCCTATTTGTTGTTGAAGCGAGAGCCAATGGTCACGCACTGGGTGGGGTTGCCTGGATCGAGTGGCACCTGCTTGGTGTCCTTGGATGGCTGGAACGAGCCTTCGCCGACCGATTGGGACGGAGGGGCCGGCACAGCTGGCTGGGCAGAGTTGAGGGCCACCAGTCGGTCGAGGTGCCGCTTCTCCTCGGCTATTTCCAGGGCCTAGGCCAGCCGACTGCTGTCTCGCATGCACGCCATTGACATTTGGTATTTGCCGGCGACGGTGATGATGCCCTTGGGACCCGGCATCTTGAGCTTGAGGTAGGCGTAATGGGGGATCGCCATGAACTTGACAAGAGCCGTTCGTCCCAGTAACGCGTGGTAGGGACTGCCGAGGTCCACTACCTCGAACAAGACCGGCTCGCGGCAGAAATGACTCGCATCGCCGAAGAGGACGTCGAGCTTGATCTTGCCGATAGGGGTGCAGGACATTCCCAGCATGATGCCATGGAAGACGGTCCGACTTGTTTTCAGATCCTCCACCTTGAGCCCCAGCTTGAGCAGGGTGTCAAGGTAGAGGACGTTGATGATGCTTCCTCCATTGATCGACACCCGCGAGAAGCGGCACGAGTGTTTCTCGGAGGCGATGGTAGGATCGAGGACGAGGGCGTCGCTGCCAGGGTTCGGCATCACGGCCGGGTGGTTCGCTTGGCTCCAGGTGACCGGCTTCTCATACCCATGCATGAACTGGGGAGTCACGGGCATGGTGGCATTCACCTCGCGGTGGAGCAGGCACTGGGCGTGCTTGTCCGTCTCTTCGCTGGTGAACACGACGTAGCAGTCGTCATGTTCGGGGTACTGGTGATGCAGCTGGCTGTCGCGCCGAGCCAGGGCCGGGTCCGCTTGACCCGGACTGGGAGCCAGAGCCCGAGCCGAGGCTGGTGCCGGAGCGCAGGCTGGCTACGCGGGGGGAGAAGGGAGGCCTTCCCCACGGGCCAATCATTGTGAGAAGCTGCACTGCGGGAGCGTGTGCGTGGCCGGCTTGGCACCCGACTGGTTTTTGGAGGGGAGGTCAAGCATTTGCTCAAAAGTTAGCTTGGTCTGCCAGGCGGCCCTACAGGTGCGCTGGCGCTGACCGGAGGCCTGGCCAGCCGGCTAATCCTCCTCGATGGAGGCGACCTGCCGGCTCCCGTAGCGGGAGTCGGGCTGGTCGTTCTTGCGCTTGCCGTTCTGCTGCTGCCTGTTGTCGACCGCCGCCCACGGCGCGGCGGGGGGCGTAGCCTTTTTGGCTGGTGCCTTAGCCTTCATCCCCATCAAGGAATCGACCGTGGCATATTTGTCCGCTTTGGACATCAGGTCCACCAGGGAGGTTGGCTCGGAGCACAAGAGCTTGTGCTTGAGGGGGGTGCCATCGCAGCATCCTTCGATGAAGTACTAGATGGCCTGTACCTCGTGCACTCCCTCGCAGGAGTTGCGGAGCTCGGTCCAGCGCTTGAGGTAGTCGCGAAGGGGCTCTTCAGGCCCCTAGACGCACATGGCCAGCTCGCGGGGCCGGCCAGGCCGTTTGTAGGTGCCGATGAAGTTGCGGACGAAGGCCTCCTCGAAGTCTGTCCAGGTGTTGATGCTGCCGGTAGCCAGGCTGTTCAGCCAGGTGCGGCCGAGCCGATCAGCATGAGGGGGGCATAGCGGACGGCTATGCGCTTGTTCCCCCTGGCGATGCCGACGGTGGTGGTGTAGTCGATCAGCCAGTCCTCCGGCTTGGCAGCCTCGGTATACTTCGAGGTGTCATGGGGGAGAGTGAAGCCGGGCGGAAAAGGGTCGTTGCGGATCTGCGGACCGAAGCAGGCCGGGCCAATCGAGCCCTCCTCCTCGAGGAGAGCCGACTCTCCCAGCCGGTCAAGACGGAGTCGGGCGTCGTTGTCGCTGTGGGGGACGCGCGGTCCGAGCCGGGCTGCAAGCTCGGGGCGGACGGATGGCGGGATGGACCGCGCCGGTTCCTGCCGCAGAGGCGGGGTATGCCCGTGAGTGCGCCCACAGGGGGTGTGGATGACCTGTTGCGCGTTGGCGGTGTCGATGAGGTCCTTAATGTGCCGCTCGCGTGCGGCCCGCTCCTCGCCCTCCAAGGTTCCCAAATCCTCGTAGGCAACCTTGGCGGCGCGCAGGTTGGCCACGGGGGTGTCATAGACGGGGAAGCGGCCGCCGAGGATTTCTGCAGCCACGCGGCCACGTTCTTGCACAGCACCACGCCGGCTGGGCTCGGGGCCAGCCGGGGTGAGACCGTACGGGAAGGTGTATTCCCGATGCGCGGCCTCCATCTGGCTCCGCTCAGCAACGAGGGCATTGGCGTCTTCGAACAGTAGGTGACGGGCAGCCTCCAGCTCGGCTCTGGCGGTGGCCGGGTCCGTCGTCATAGCGATAGGAGCGCCCATACCCTAGAAGGTGGCAGCGAGTGGGTCGGAGATGCCGGCGCGAGCGGCGACTGCGTCGGCCTCGGCCGCCCGCACATGGCCCGAAGTGGTGGACGAGACGGTGACCATCACTCCCACACGGGTGTGGGGGCCAATGGTCTCGCCCGTGGCGAGCACGCCCACGGACGAGGGAGGGTCGGTGCAGTCGAACACCCAACTAGGGTACTCGTCGGCCTCCGGTTCTTTGGCGAGGCTCAGCTTGCTGAACCGCCCCGCGAGCACGGCGACGTCGAGCGCGAGGTCACGGCCGAGGCACTCGTCAGAGATGCCGGCTGCGTTACCCGCAATGCCCGCCAGAGCAAGCCCCACGAGCACGCGGTTCCCGCCGTAGCGTGACTTTGGTCAGCACCACGGATGGCCCCACGGTGGGCGCCAACTGTCGTGGTTTCGTCATGGCAGATGCCATAGGTAGGCTTATCGAGAGGGGCCAAAGGACGCCGGTGGGCTTCAGGAGTGGGATTAGGCACAAGCGGTGGGGGACACATGATGTACCCAGGTTCGGGGCCCTCCGTGGGAGGTAACACCCCTAGTCCTGCTTGGTCTAGTTGAGACAATGGTCGGATTACAATGGCGCTCCTTGAGCTGTATGGATCGTGGAGGAAGAAGGAGCTAGCTCGCTCTTCTGCCTCCTTACGTGCGTGTGTGTGGAGTGGATGTGAAGAGAGCTGGGAGATCTGCCGACCCCTTGCATGGGGGTGGCCCGGGGGGTTTTATAGGCCACCCCCTGGAGTACGATACAAATAGAAGGTCAAAGGGGGCCCCCAGCCGGCAGCTTCTCTGGCCGGCTGCGGGGGCCGCCGGTTGTGGGGTCTTGTCGCCGGTAGGTCCCACCGGTTGAAGGGTCCCATCAGGAACCGGCGCGGCCCACGCGGTGGGTCCCGACACCGGTCACGTCACGGCACGGGCCGCCCCTTGTGGCGTCGTCTTGCGGCGGCTGGCCGCGGTCAGCGGTACAGCCGGCCACCCTGTAGCCATGCCGGGGCAAGTAATGGAGTGGTTGGGGCGTGCCAGCACTGTTGGAAGCCCGGTCACCATCCGCTAGGGTCAGCGGCTCTGACGCCTTCACTTTGGCCATATCAGTGCTCACCTCCGATGGGATGGGGGCCACTGTTACCACGCATGCCTTGACGATGGTATCCAATGCACGGCCGGCTGGGGGGCCAGGCGGCAACGCCCCCAGCCGGCCAGCACGTCGTAACCGGCGGGGCGTAGCTGGCGGGCCTCTTTTGGTAGGGCGTAGCCGGACCGCAGGGGAGGCGGCCTGCCCTTTGATTGCATTAGAAGGCTGGGGAAAGGGGGCGCTGGAGGCTACCCCGGGGTCATCACCCCGTCAGGGACCACCTCGTCGCCCGATGCGTGAGCAGTCACATGCTCCGCCGACGGCAGCATGTGCGCGTGGTGGAGCTCCGCAATGGTGGCCTCCATGACCACGGAGCCGACCTAGCTCCCCGAGCATCCTTCGGCCATCGCGATGACAGGGCTGCGCGTTAGGGTGTACGAGCGAGGTCACGAGCGAGAAGAACGGCGGCGCGCGAGGGAGCAGAGAAGGGAAAGGAAAGGAAGACAAGGGGGCAAATGGGGCATGGGTACTTCCGCCCTTTGCCCTCCCTCTCCTTTTAAATGGGGAGGCCATGATCGGGGGACGTGGGGATTAACTACGCCCACTCACCCAGAATCTTCGCGCGCGTGGGCATCCTGGGCTATAACTGCCCCATCGGGGCGCAGAAGATCTCGGCATGCGTCCCGAGGCCTCCTGGGCTACGCCCGAGGCCTAGAAAGCTAGGCCCAGGGAGATGACCCATCTGCCTGTGTGCGCGGGACCCACGTCATCATTACTCACCACATGGCATGCTGCGGGCCGGCCCCGGTCCCGGGGCGGTGCATCAAAACCCTAGTCGTTGGGGGCGGCCACCGACCCGGTTGGCTGTTCGGCTTCATGCCAGAGGCGGGTACCACGAGGGGGAAGCCACCGGCTCTCCTCTGTCTGGCGGACGTGGGGCCCCGCTGGCTTCGGGGACTACTGACGGGGTTATTACCCCTCAGTAGGCCAAAGCAACAGAGTTCTCTCCCCCGCTTCAAGAAATAAATACGTGGTCGGCTGCTTCCCGACCGGCTGGCGCGCGGCCGCCACGCGCGTTGCCGGCTAGATCGAGGACGGCTGTCCAAGCAGCCGGCCTGCCCCCCAACCAGCTGGGCGCGGTCGGCTTCCTTCGAGCCGCCTCCTACGTTGACCCTTGGGCGGACAAGCTCCCATCCCATCCCCTGCACATGGGTAGGACAACAAGACGGGACCCTCAAGATGGGCCCCAATGTAGCCACAGTGACCGCTGACGCATGGGTGCACATGGCTACAGTCCAGCCGGTCGTACCGATGACCTTGGCCGACCTCGACTGGGTGGGGCAATAGTGTCGGCACGCCTCCGCCCACTCGATTACCTGCTCCGGCGGGGCTATAGTGTAGCCGGCCGTACCGGAGACTTTGGCCGGCTGGCGCAAGACGACGATGCCCGTGCGGCCCGTGCTGTAGAAGGTGGGCGCGGGCCAATCGCGGAGCCGGCTGGCGGGCCCTAGCGGGCGATGGGACCGCGCAGCCGATGGACCCTATTGGCGACAAGATGGCTCGAGGGGCGGGACCCCCTGGCTAGCTGGAGAGGCTGCCAGTCGGGTCCCCACATACTGTACCTTAAGAGTATTGTAAGCCGGGGGGTTGGCCTATAAAATCCCCCGAGCCCCCCGTGCAACGGGGATGAGGAATCTCGCGCACACACACGCACGGGACACTTCCCACATATTCACCCCTAGAGCAGAGGAAGCCGAGCCGGCTGCTCCCTCTTCCTCCTCTAGACAAACAGCTCTAGGAGCAACCTTGTAATCATACCCATCCATCAACTATACCAAGCAGGATTAGGGGTGTTACCTCCCACAGAGGTCCCAAACCTAGGTACATTGTGTGTCTCCATTGCTTTTACCTAATCCCACACCCGAAGCCCGTCGGTATCCTCTGGACCCAACCACCTTCGGTAATCCTACCCATGGCATCTGTCATGAGAAAACGACGACAATCGGTTATCATCGTTGGCCGTTTCGAGACCAACCACACACTCGCACGCGCCCGCGTGATCGTAAACTGTTGTTTTTAAAAGTATGTACAAAACTTTCTCGGAATGGGTTTAAAGTTGACATCCAATCTTAATTTATTGTAGGTAGACTTTCTGCCAAATTTCGTCACATTCGAAGGTCGTTTGATATCCGAACGCTTAAACCATAGCGGCAATATAGACGGTCAAGTCGCGGACATTTTGTGTTTTATAAAACTGTTGCTAGGCCGCAAACCTCCCTCTCTTCTCAGCCAACAACCCCCTACACAACCCACTAGCCAGTCTATCCTCCCTCTTTAGCTAGAGCCATCCGATGAAGATTAAACGGTCAGAAAATGAAGCAAAACCCCTAACCCTAAAAAAGCCTACTATATAAGAAAGGCTAGCCCTTCCTAATCTGGCCTAACCCTACCACTCCCCTCGTTTTCTGCGCTCCACAAGTTCCCTTTGGCCAGGCCCTCCTCTCTTCCAGCCACGCGAGCCCGTCGAAGCTCAGATCTAGCCCATGAAGCCCGAACCGCCGCCGCCGTCGCTCAAGACCAGGAGAGGAGCTCCCGATCCAAAGCAGCACCTCGCCCGACCCCGACTCTGCCGCACTCGCTAGCCGCCCCACATGCCTTGCACCACCAGCGAGCACACGACCAGGCTGGACCTTCTCCTTCATCTCCTTCCCTCTCTCATCTCTCTCCCCATTCTAACCTCTCTATCTGCTCTCAGATGCACAAGGACGCTCGCCATGGACTAGAGGTTTGTCGCGCGTCGATGATCTTCGTTGTCAAGCGTCAGAAACGGAAGGATCCAGCCATCCCTAATGGGCCTTCATCGAATTCGGGCATCTCCCTGTGCCTGCCCCTTGCCCCTGCCAACCACCGCCGACAGCCTTAAGCTTGGGATCGAACGAGGAAGACGACGACCACGTCAGTCGCCTCACTCCTTGGCAGTGCGCCTCACCCAATTGGGCCACGACCTCGCCCTAAGCTGCACCGGCCCAGCCGCTTCGTGCTCCTCTAACCGGCCTGCCCCAAGCGCCCAGCTCCCAGCCCACGTCGCCCCCTCGGCCCAGCCGCCCGGACCGCTCCTGTCGGCCTGTTGCATTGCACATGTCCAAGAGGCCTGCAAGGTGAGAGCACCCATCCATCCATCAGCCATGTGTACTGCTTGGTATCTGTGCCCACTAGATGTGGCCCGTAGTTGTTTTTTCTGCTATCTGCAATTTTAGCTATTTTCCGGGATTTGTTTGTTTCACATAAAAGACACTCATGTTCTTACATTTAATAACTCACAAACCGTGCATCGGATTAAAATAATTTAAATATGTAAAATATATAGAATTTTATCTATATTAACAATATCCAACTTTCATTTGTGTTTATTTTTTTTAACTTGATGTTTGTATTAATTTGCGTCAATGCCATGATAAAATGATTTATTTCATTACTAAATAACCATAGCTCCAAATTAGATGATCTTTATATTTATATTGAATAAAAAGCTTGTAGAATCACATGGTGGGCTTTATTTCCCCGTTTAATCAAAATAAAATATGTCTAATGCAAATCTGGACCAAATTCTAATTTACATGTGAGGTCGTTTCGGAAATGCTATATGTTGCTTCTAACCTCATTTAAAATGCCTAGATGAAAGCACATTTGCTCCCTTCATGGTTTTGGTAATTAATAACAACATATATGTCATTGAACTAATTTTTTCACTAAGCATATTTCAGGAAAAGTTCATGATGAGTTGGCAAAAGGATTGTGGAACACCCCAAGATGCAAGGAAATAGGTTGGCAAAGCTTCAAGCAAAGGACTCTACATTTTACCTTTTGTGAGAAATCACTTTGAGTACATAGGAAATCTAATACTATCAAAAGGGGGTAAGGTACTGTTGGTGAACAAAATGCTCATACGTGCACAAGTGATAGTCACCACATACACCCACCAGTTCTTCCGCCAAAGTCTGTCCAAAGCCAAATATCCAAAATCGGTGCAACCAACACTTTCCACTCGGTGCCACCGATTCTCAGCCTCAGACTGACTCAGCCAAACACTAGCATTTCGGTGCAACCGATTCCACTTTGATGCCATCGACTTTGGGTTGCCAACTTCCTGTTATGCAAATTCACAACATCGGTATGACCGAGTTTGCTGAATCGGCATCATCGAGTTTGGCAATCTGACCGTTGGTCACCTTATCGGTGCAACCGAGTTGTGTTTATCGGTCTCACCGAGATTCAAAAGTTCCTACCTTTGAGGCAACTTGGTAGCACCGATATTAACACATCGGTGTAACTGAGTTTGACTTATTAGGTGTAACGGTTGGATTTTTGGAGATGCCTATATATACCCCTCCACCACCACTCACTCGCAAGGGAAGTACTCAGAACAGTTCCACACTCATACCTACTGATTTTCTGATAGAGAGCCACCTACTCATGTGTTGAGATCATGCCATTTCATTCCTACCATATGAATCTTGATCTCCATATTCCCCAAGTTGCTTTCCACCCAATCAACCTCTTCCACCAAGCCAAATCTATGAGAGGGTGATTGTGTGTTGAGGAGTCTATCATCTTGAAGCACAAGAGCAAGGAGTTCATCGACATTATCAAGCCTATTACCTTTTGGAGGGTGGTGCCTCCTAGATTGGTTAGGTGTCGCTTGGGATCCTCCTACTTCGTGTTGTGGAGTGAACCAACAAGTTTGTAAGGGCAAGGAGATCGCCTACTTCGTGAAGATCTACCCCGAGTTAGTCTAGTCCTCCATGGACGTAGGCCATCATGGTATAGTTAATATTGCTTCTGTTGGAAATATGCCCTAGAGGCAATAAATAAAGTGTTTATTATTATATTTTATTGTTCATGATAATTTTTTATTGTCCATGCTATAGTTGTGTTGATTGGAAACTAAATGCATGTGTGGGCATATAGACAACACTGTGTCCCTAGTATGCCTCTAGCAGACTAGCTCGTTGATCGTAGATGGTTAAAGTTTCCTAGCCATGTACATGAGATGTCATTTGATAACGGGATCACATCATTAGGAGAATTATGTGATGGACAAATACCCAAACTATAAATCTAGCATATGATCGTGTTAGTTTATTGCTACAGTTTTCTGCATGTCAAGTATTTGTTCCTATGACCATGAGATCATGCAACTCACTGACACCGGAGGAGTACCTTGTGTGTATCAAACGTCGCAACGTAACTGGGTGACTATAAAGATGCTCTACGGGTATCTCTGAGGGTGTCTGTTGGGTTGGCATGGATCAACACTGGGATTTGTTACTCCGTGTGACGGAGAGGTATCTGAGGGCCCACTCGGTAATACAATATCAGAACAAGACTTGTAGGCAATGTGACTAAAGTGTTAGTGATACAATCTTGTATTACGGAACTAGTAAAGAGACTTTTCGGTAACGAGGATACCAATGATCGAGTCTCGGGCAAGTAACATACCGAAGAACAAAGGGAACAACATGCGGGATTGTCTGAATCCTTCACATAGAGGTTCGACCGATAAAGATCATTATAGAACATGTAGGAAAAAATATGGTCATCCAGGTCCCGCTATTGGTTATTAACCATAGAGGTGACTCAATCATGTCTACATGGTTCTCGAACCAGCAGTGTCTGCACACCTAAGGTTCGGTGACAGTTCGGTGTAGATGAGTTATGTGGGTTGGTGACCGAAGGTTGTTCGGAGTCCCGAATGAGATCCCGGATGTGATCAGGTGCTCTGAAATGGTTCGGCAGTGAAGGTTTATATACAGGATGTTCCGTGTTGGTCACCGGGAAAAGTTCGGGCGTCATCGGTAATGTACCGAGGGTGCCGGGAGGGTCCCGGGGGTCCACCGGAAGGGGCCCCGAAAGGCCACATGGATTGTGAGAGAGGGCGCACCAGCCCCTGGTGGTCTGTCCGCCCCTCCCACAAGGGCCCATGCAGCTGGGGCTTGGTGGGAGGGCCAACCCTAGGGTTGGCGCCACCTTGCCTTGGGTTGCAAGCCACCCTAGGGCGTCTCCACCCTTGGCCGCCGCCCCAAGGGGGAAACCCTAGGGCTTGGGTGCCCCACCCCTCCCCCTATATATATGTGAGAGGGAGGAGGGTAGCAGCACCTTAAGCCACGGCGCAGACCTTCCTCCCTCTCCGATAGCCTCTCCTCTAGATTGATTTGGCGACGCTTAGAGAAGCTCTGCCGGATCAGCTCCACCACCGCCGCTGCCACACCATCATGCTGCCGGCGAACCCATCTACCCCTCCGCTCCCTCTTGCTGGATCAAGAAGGCGGAGATCATCATCGAGCTGCACGTGTGCTGAACATGGAGGTGCTGTCCGTTCGGCACTTGATCGGGAGTTCGTGGGACGGCTTGCGATTTGGATCGTGGAGACGTATGACTACTTCAACCGTGTTCTTTAATGCTTCCGCCTAGCGATCTACAAGGGTATGTGGATACAATCTCTCCTCTCATAGATTCTCATCTCCTAGATTGATCTTGGTGAAGCGTAGGAAATTTTTTGTTTCCCATGCAATGTTCCCTTTCAGCTTCTTCGTGGAACCCTCCGTGGGTAGAGACCTCCGTGGACTCTCGCAACCGTTACCCTCCGTGGGTTGAAGACTCCATAAACGTGGACGTATGATAGCAGCACCTATTGGAACCACGGGAAAAATCATCATGTCACCAATTGCATTTGATCTTCCTAACCTTCCTTTACTTACATGCTTGTGTTTACTTTCCATTGCAATACTTGTAGACATGCACGTGTAGGGTGCACTTGACTTGCTATGAATGCTAAAATCTTCCAAGACTTAAAATTGGAAAAATTAGATTTTTTATTGGTCAAGTAGTCTAATAACCCCCCTCTAGCACTATTTTCGATCCTACAAGTGGTATTAGAGCATTGGTCTCCATCGCATTGGTTTCACAACCTAGCAGAGTATGGCATCTAGTGAGGGAAATTATCACCGTAGAGGTCCATACTTTGAAGGCACTAATTTTGCTAGTTGGAAGCACAAAACGAAAATGCATCTACTTAGTCATAACCCTGCTGTTTAGACTATTGTTCGTGTTGGATTTCAAGGTGAATTCTTTGCGGATAGAAGGGAACCGGATCACAAGGCGACTACATATGAATTAACGATGTTGCAACTCATTGCTCAAGCATGTGCCATTCTCTTCAACTGCCTATGCCCCGAAGAATTCAACAAAATCAGCCTTGAGAATGCAAAAGATATTTGGGATACTTTGGTTAATATGCATGAACGTACCAAATCTGTGAGAGAATCCAAGTTGGATGTTCTTCAAAGTCAACTTGACAAGTTCAAGATGAAGGATGGTGAAGGAGTCGCCGAGATGTACTCTAGGTTATCTCTCATCACCAATGAGATTTCTGGCTTAGGAAGCGATGAAATGACCGACAAATTCATCATCAAGAAGATACTTAGAGCTTTGTATGATCGATATGACACCGTATGCACATTGATCCAAATGATGCCCAACTACAAAGATCTCAAGTCAACAGAAGTGATTGGAAGGATTGTTGCTCATGAGATGACACTCAAGGACAAGGAAGAGCTTCACCACAAATCCAGCGGTGCTTACAAAGCCACAAGTGATGCTCCCGCAACTTCAAGCGACAACCTTGTCGCAAATGAAGAGATAAGCCTCATGGTCAAGAAATTGAACAAGTTCTACAAGAATAGAAGAAAAGATCAAAGCTCCAACTCAAGATATGAAGAGAAGCGTTCGTCAAGTCATGACCGAAACTTCTACCATTGTGGGAAGCCTAGACACTACTCAAATGATTGCACGTCTCCTTAAAAAAGGAAAGAAGAGTCACCGAGAAGACGAAGCTCAAGAGACGAGTCACCTCGAAGAGATAGAAGGAGTAGAGATGATCGTTATGAACGAAGACCCTCAAGGAGAAGTAGGGACTCGAAGAAGAAGGACAAGTACACCAAGAGCTACTCAAGAATAAGACATCGAGCTCATGTTAGTGAATGGGTTTCTGGCTCCGAATCCGACAACCACTCCGAGAGATGCTATCACTCCAACTCCGACTATAGTCAAGATGAAGGTGTTGCCGGACTTGCACTAGTGACAACCGACTCCTACGACCTATTTGATTCACCAAATGAAGGGAGTGGATGTTGCTTCATGGCTAAAGGCCCCAATGTATCACACCACAAGTATCTTGAATTCAATAGTGATGAAGATGACTTGTTAATTTAAGATGACTTGCTATTTGACAAATCTAGTAATGTTAGTCAAAATGAACTTGCTAGTAATCACTCTAGTCTAGATAAGTCATGCGATGATGATAAGTTGGAAATAGAACGACTAACTCAAGAACTAAACACTCTTAAGTTAGCTCACTAGTTTATTCTACAAGATCATAGAGAGCTTGTAAGGACACATGAGAAGCTCCCCTTAGGGAAGCTCAATTTAGAGCAAAAGCATGAGTTCCTTAAATCTATCAATGACGATCTTCAAAAGAAGGCTTCCTCTTATCTAGCCAAGCGACTTCTCTTCTCTACATTCATGCCACAAGTTAAGACTAAGCAAGCTAGTAACAAAGGAAAGAAAGGTTCTTCAACTAGTAGTAATAAAAATGATAAATCCAATGATATTGCTTCTAGTAGTTCAATTGATCCCACTAACTCTTCTCTTAGCCAAGCTACACATGAGCAAGAAAATGAACTTTTGAAAGGGATTATAGAGAAAGATATCTACAAGAGTCTTGAAGGGTCCAAACAATTTGAGGAGATTGTACACAAGCATGGAGGATACCAAAAGAATCATGGTGTTGGCTACTTCAACGCTAATGGAGTTGAATGGGAAGAAGGTCAATATCCCAATCCCAAGTTTGTTCCTGAAAAGGAGAAGTATGAAAATAATCTCCACAAGGGAACAAAGGCTCATGATGACCTTCGACCACAAGACCCCAAGCTCAAGGGCAAGAACAAGCTTCAAGAGGACATTGACTCATATTAAGATGAATCTCGAGCTTTGGTGATGTGGGCTCCCAAGGCTACTAAAACCTCAACTTCTACAAGTGCTACTTCAATACCAAGGATCCCCATCAACTTGATGTGGATCCCTAAGAAGAAGAACTAGAGATGTTCTTGAGGGGTGACTACGCCAATGAAATCCACACATATTCATTATTGGCAAGAACTAGTTGCAATCAATATCAACATCATGCAATAGTTCAAGGAGTAACACATTCCCTCAAAGGTGAGCAAGGGACAAGGTATTAAACAAATCAATGGACATCATCATATATGTTTTGCACTCCATGTCCATAGATATCCTTGTATTTGTCTCTTGTGTGTTGGGACTAACCCATGTAGGTGAGAAGAGTAATGAAACAACAAGGATGCTCCCAACTCTTGGTGATCTTCATCAACTTTGAGCATCCACCACTACTTCACCTACAATAAGTCTTCTTCGACAAAACCCAAGGTTAGTTTATCCCTCCTATGGGGGATGTCACATCAAGGGGGAGCTTTACTCTAAGAATTGAGTCAAAGCATCTCATAGAATGTGACAACATTAATTGCTTTATGTAAAAGTGGTAACCCCACTTGTGCTTAAATGATGAGTATGACCTATGATCAAGTATTCTTACTTGGCTCCTAAGTCAATATACTCATATATAGATTAATTCGTCATCGCCAAAGTGCTTGTTAGATGCTAATGTGTTTGTGCATGTTTGTGATGATTTCATTTGACATCTTAATGTGTGAGCATGTTGGTCTGCATTTATTTACTCATTCGAGGATATCCAATTGTTGCTATTTGGATTTTGATTTTTCATTTGCCAATTGGATATACAAGAATGCCTAGGACCATTTATCTAGCTATCTATGCTTTCTCACCTCATATTCTATTCATGCTACATCACAAAATTTGAACAAGTACTTTTCGATCTCTTTGTGTGAGGAGCACTCGGAGTTCCGTATCAACAAAGGACTGACCACTAAAACCTCCCAAGTGCATTTCGGTGGAACCAACTCCAAAACTCGGTCTCACCAAATGCCCAGGGTTGATGTGGTTATTCAATCTCGGTACTGTCGATTCCATATTTTCGGTTACACCGAGTTTCCCTGTCAACTGACAGTTGAGAAACTCGATGACACCGAAAATTTAGAATCGGTGTCACCAACAGTGAAGGGTATATATGATGTGGAACCCGGTGCTTTGAAATTCTATCTTCAAACGTCGTGATCCAAAACCCTAAGTTGTCGTTCTGAAGACCCTGGTCCTCCCCAAGCGTCTCCGCCGCTGGGAATCGCCACCGTCGACGTATTCTTCTCCATCGTCACCGCCGTAGCGGATCCATCGCCAAGTTAGGGTATGGATTCGTCCCCCTCTCGCGCTCCACCTTCTGATTCATGCACATTAGGGCTTTTTCATCACCTAGCCACTGTTTGAGATCGTTCCATCCACCAAAACCCTCCATTAGATAGCGAACGATTGATTTTCTAGGGTTTGCCGTTCGTCCGATGAAACTCAGTGGAACCAAAGCGAACAAATCGGTGTCACCAATTTTGCCCTTTGTGCTGCTAAGGACTCTCTTGGTGAAACCTAGTACTCCTTTTCGGTCTCATCAAAAGGAGTGCCAACTTTTGGTTAGTGAGAGAGTCAGTCTCGGTAGCACCGATACTTTTGCTTCGGCTGTACCGATTTTCATATGAAAAAATGTAAACTTTGAGAATCTTTTGTTTCATATTTCAAAAACTCTGCATTTTGTGATGACTTATTCTATGCCACTCTTCTCAACTCTATTCACAGGCTCAGATATGTCAGGTTCAGAGGATAGCCAAAACTTGCAGGAGAAGAATGTTGACATAAGTCTAAGCACTAGCCCTAAGTCCAATTCTTCCTCAGATGGAGGCACCCTAGCTCTCATGGGATCCCTAAAGCTGCTACAAGGACCAGGAAGAGACTGAATTCTGATGAAGATGATTCAGATTTTGTGCCAGAGGAGGTTCTTGCTAAGAAGCCAGAGAAGGCTGCAAAAAAGTCAGCCAATGAGGCCACCTCATCAAGGAGGGTAGTCAGCAAGATATATGCACCTCCAGAGACTATAAATACACATGAGAGTGCTAGAGATACCATGTCTGTTGAGATCCCAATGAAATATTTGCCTAAGAATGCAGGTGAGAAGAAGGCCAGGAAGAGAATCATTCATGTAGTTGGCAGGCCTACATCAACGTTTGAGGATCTAGAGGAGGCTGCTGGTGCTGCTGCTGAGGAGGAAGTGTCAAAGCCCCTCTCGAGAAGAAACAAAAGAAGCGGTTGGCAGATGCTATGCTGAAGCCAGGTCCCTCTAAGAGCACCAATGCTGGACCTAAGAAGGTTGCGGCAGGGAAGACCAACAGGACTACCAGAGATATTCTAGCTGCTGAGAAGAACAAAGGATCTACTTTCAGAGAAGCTGATGATGATGATGCTATGACAGCTTTGATGAAGCTTAGACCTCACCTTCCTGAACACAATGCCAGCCATTCAATTGTTGAGGATATGAAGAAGAAGAAGGATTCTGGTTTGAGGTCATGGAGAGCAATTGATGCCCAAAGGAGAAAAACTGATGTGGACTACAGGTTCTACACTAAGGAACAACAAGATTTATATGAGACAAACTTGCTTGACAAAAGTCCAGCTGTCAGTGATATGAGATACATTGCCTGGAAATATATCAAGGTAAATGAGAACTATTTCCCATGTGTGCAAGAAAATTTTCATTGCATTAGTCTTGATCAGTTTGTTGGCAGAGAGTTTACTGCTTGGAATGATGAGATGATTATGCAATTCTACTCCACTACTCACTTCTATAGAGATGGCAGGATATTGTGGATGACAAAAGGAGCAAGATACGAGTCTTCAGTTGATGAATGGGCTACCATATTAGGAGTCCTAGAGGTACAAGATGGTGACTTGGATGTCTACTCTGAATCCAAGGAGATCCACAATGCTACGAAGGATATGTACAATGTTATCCCTGCTGCTAACTTTCAATCACACAAGTTAGGATCTATTTACTTCCTCCAGGATGGCCTCCATACCACGAACACCATATTGAGGCACACATTGATATCCAAGTCTGGAGATGAGAAGATGATTTGAGGATACTCCATTAACATGCTTATCCATCTTGATGGTCATACTAGGATTCGAGTGATGGACTTGATTGTAGAAACTGTGAAGAGGGTTGCTGCTAATCAGAAGCGCTCATGCTGCTATGCACCCTACATTCACATGCTTATCAACTCCAAACTTAAGAAGTCCATGTTTTCTATGGATAGACCCCACTTGCCAATTCAGCCAGATTTCGAGGACAATGTTGTGGTGATGGAACCAGACCATCCCACATCAGCTGCAGCTCAAGCTCAAGCAGAGGCAAAAGCACATGTAGTTAGAGCCACTAGTGCTCAGGTCCCCAGATCCAGGAACGAGCAGATGGATTTCTTGATCTCTACTATAATGGACATGAAGAAGGACATCAAAACCATTTTGGATAGATAGGAGAGCTTGGTGAACATATTTGAGGATTGAGTGAAAACTCTTAATGACAAGGTGGATGGGATGACCAAGACTGTCAACGAGCTCAAGAAGGACATAGATGAAGCTGCTATCCGTCACACCTCTTCAGAGTCTAAGTATTCTAATGATGATGAGGGTAGTGCACCTATCAGGACGACTACCTAGTACAGGCCATAGGCCACGACACCTATAGTGCCACCTCCGGAGACGAGACCTTCATCTTTTGCTCCAGCTAGAGTGACTTCCACTCCATTAGCTCCTTTAGTGCCTCCAGTGTCTACTCCAACTCCGTCCAGGACATCAGCAGAAGTCTTCGCCGACGCAGTTCTCTCGACTCCGACATCGACCATCGGAGAAGATCAGCCGCAGAAGGACGATTAGCTATATATCTTTGAACTTTTTGGTAACTTGTTGCAAAAGAGGGAGAAGTTGTATATAGATCTATATGCTTCAAGCGAGAGAGTGTCTTGTTTTCAAAACATTTGATCATTTGGTTTGGATGTGATATACTTTTGTTCATGTTTGATCATATGCTTTAATGTGTGTTGCTACTATTTCCTATCCTTTTGATGATTATGTGATGATCATTCACTTTGCTTGATGTGTTGTGCTATGTTATTAACTCTTATTACTCTCGCGCACCACCAAGATGTATGTGACATGGAAGAAATGCCCCATGTACATCATCGATTGTGCATTTGCATTCAAACACAAATTTAAAAATAATGAACAAATATAGGGGGAGCTCTTACTTATAACATACTTCTCAAAGTGACGATTATATTCATTGATTATATCTTTTGTCGAAGCTTTGATCTATATCTTGTCATCAATTACCAAAAAGGGGGAGATTGAAAGCACCTCTGCTCCCTTGGTGGTTTTGGTAATTAATAACAACATATATGTCATTGAACTAGTGTTTCCACTAAGCATATTTTAGGAAAAGTTCAATGATGAGTTAGCAAAAGGATTGTGGAACACCCCAAGATGCAAGGAAATATATTAGCAAAGCTTCAAGCAAAGGACTCTACATTTTACCTTTTGTGAGATATCACTTTGAGTTCATAGGAAAGCCAATACTATCAAAAGGGGGTAAGGTACTGTTGGTGAACAAAATGATCATACGTGCACAAGTGATAGTCACCACATACACCCACAAGCTGTTCCACCAAAGTCAGCACAAAGCCAAATATCCAAAGCCGGTGCAACCAACACTTTCCACTCGGTGCCACCGATTCTTAGCCTTAGACAGACTCAGCCAAACCCTAGCATTTCGGTGGCACCGAATTTGGGTTGCCAACTTCCCGTTACGCAAATTCACAAAATCAGTCCAACCGAGTTTGTTGAATCAGCATCACCGAGTTTGGCAAATTTACCGTTGGTCACCTTATCGGTGCAACCGAGTTGTGTGTATTGGTCTGACCGATACCCAAAAGTTTCTACCTTTGAAGCAACTCGATACCACTGAGATTAACACATCAGTGTCACGGATTCTGACTTATTAGGTGTAATAGTTGGATTTTTGGAGATTCCTATATATACACCTTCACCACCACTCACTCGCATGAGAAGCACTCAGAATAGTTCCCCACTCATACCTACTGATTTTCTGAGAAAGAGAGCCACCTAATCATGTGTTGAGATCATGCCATTTCATTCCTAGCATATGAATCTTGATATCTAGCGTCCCCAAGTTGCTTTCCACCCAATCAACCTCTTCGAAAAAGCCAAATATGTGAGAGAGTGATTGTGTGTTGAGGAGTCTATCATCTTGAAGCACAAGAGCAAGGAGTTCATGGACATTATCAAGCCTATTACCTTTTGGAGGGTGGTGCCTCCTAGATTGGTTAGGTGTCGCTTGGGAGCCTCCTACTTCGTGTTGTGTAGTGAACCAAGAAGTTTTTAAGGGCAAGGAGATCGCCTACTTCATGAAGATCTACCCCGAGTTAGGCTAGTCCTCCATTGACGTAGGCCATCATGGTATAGTCAAGGTTGCTTCTTCATGGAACCCTCCATGGTTAGAGCCCTCCGTGGACTCTTGTGACTGTTACCCTCCGTGGGCTGAAGACTCCATAAACGTGGACATACGATAGCACCACCTATCGGAACCACGGGAAAAAATCATCGTGTCACCAATTGCGTTTGATCTTCCTACCCTTCCTTTACTTACATACTTGTCTTTACTTTCCACTACAATACTCGTAGACATGCATGTGTAGGGTGTATTTGACTTGCTATGAATGCTAAAATCTGCCAAGACTTAAAACTTGGAAAAAGTAGATTTTTAATTGGTCAAGTAGTCTAATCACCCCCCTCTAGCACTACTTTCCATCCTACACTAGATGATGTAGTTGTTTATGCTTCACCTCTTGTCATCTTTAACAACATTTGAATTTGTCATGTGAATAAACAAGAGTGAACTAAATATTTGTATGTGAAGTTTTGTCAATATGCAACTCGTTGCATATTGAACTTCACATAATGTATAGTATTTGAATTTTGCACTATGTCTTTCATATTTAAATGGACATGCATGATACTTCTTTGTGCATCATGTCATGATTATGTTGTGGTGTTTACCGTGTCATTTTTTAGTTTCTGGTTTGCTTCTCCTCGCTAGAGTTCCAATCCGTTTTAGAGTGTGAGGATCCGTGCCACTATGTTGGTTTGACTACTTCACGGATTCATTCTTCTTCCAAGCAGGATCTCAAACAAGATGATCATTTCCTTGGATATCACTACTATCATTGCTATGCTAGTTGTCTTGTGTCTATCGCTAAGTCTTGATGCCTACCACTTGTTTGTCGAGCCTCAAAAATTGCCATGATAAGCATCTAACCTTCCACATCCCAACAAACCACTGTTTGGCTATGTTACCGCTTGCTCATCCCTTCTTATAGCATTGCTAATTGCAGGAGTAGGTTGTTCCATGTGGTAACATGGATATCTTGGGGTATGAGAATATTCTTGTTATTTAATTTAATGCACATATACACTTGGTAAAAGGAGGAAGACTTGTCCTTTTGCTCGGTGTTTTGTTCTACATTTGCCGCCATAGTTTCCGTTTATCAGTGTTATGTTCCATATTGAGCGCTCCTAACGTGCTTGGGGTTGTTATGGGGAACCCCTTGATAATTCGTTTAGGCATAAAACTCTTTTGGCAAGGCCCAACTGAAAGCACATATGCTCCCTTGGTGGTTTTGATAATTCATGACAATATACATTGTATCTTGGACTAATAGTTCTACCTAGTTTCTTTCACATTTAGTCCACAAAGAGGATTGGATAAGGATTGTGAGGATAATTCCCAAGAAGAAAAAGAAGTGAAGGAATAGGATTGGCCAAGCTCCAAGCTTCAAGCCACAAGACTCTACATATTATATTTTGTGAGAAATCATTTTTGAGTCCATAGGAAATCCAATACTACTAAAAGGGTATGAGGAATTATGATGATTTGGTTTCTCAAGTGCTTAGAGATTAGCCACCAAAAATACTCACCCATTCTCCCACCAATATCTTCTGTCCAAAGCCAAAAGTCAAAATTCGATGACACCAACAATTCCCATTCGAATCCATCAAGTTTTTACCCTACACAGAACCCAAGCCAAACCCTAGCATCTCGGTAGTACCAACATCCCATTCGGCACAACAGAAACCAGTGACCAACTTTCTGTTAACCAATTTATTAAAATTGGTCCCACCAAGTTTGAGGAATTAGTGACACCGAGACTTGGTAGCTGCCTAGGTCACCCATGTAGGTACAACCAAGATTTATATATCGGCCTCACCAAAAAGGCCAAAGTTGCCACATTTTGCACTAGTCGGTGCAACCGAGTTTTCACTTTGGTTTCACCGAGTTGGGCACTCAGAACATATACCCACTTGCCATATCCAATTTTCTGAGCGAGAGAGAGCCACCTACTCATGTGTTGAGATCAAGATCATCCACTCCAACCATATGGATCTTGATTTCTAGCCTCCCAAGTTGCTTTCCATCCAATCAATCTCTTTTACCCATGCCAAATTTGTGAGAGAGTGATTGAGTGTTGAGGAGACTATATTTTGAAGCACAAGAGCAAGGAGTTCCTCATACTACCACATCTATTACCTTTTGGAGGGTAGTGCCTCCTAGATTGGTTAGGTGTCGCTTGGGAGCCCCTTCCTTAGTGTTTGTGGAGTTGAACTAAGAAGTTTGTAAGGGCAAGGAGATCACCTACTTCGTGAATATCTACCTCGAGTAAGGCTAGTCCTCCGTGGACGTAGGCCATCATGGAACAGACAAGGTTGCTACTTCATGGACCCTTCATGGGTGGAGCTCTTCGTGGACTCTCGCGACCGTCACCCTCCATGGGTTGAAGTCTTCATAAACATGGATGTATGATAGCACCACCAATCGGAACCACTGGAAAAATCTTCATGTCTCCAAATTTTGTTGGATCTTCCTACCTCTACTCCTTCTTACATATGCTTGTTTTACTTTCCACTGACATACTTGTTGACTAGCATGTGTAGGGGGCACTAGACTTGTTAGAATTGATAAAATCTGCCAACCAATTAACTTGGGAAAAGGTTAGGTTTTTAATTTTGTCAAGTAGTCTATTTGTCCCCCCCCTCTAGACATCCCTTCTAGTGATTCCACATTTGCTATCAGAGCTTTGGTCTCCATAGCCTTAGTTTAATCACCATTGGAGGAAGATGGATGTGTCTAGTTTGGGGAGTCTTAGTTGTAGAGATCCCGTTCTCGATGTGGAGTACTATAGTCAATGGAAATATGAGATGCTTGAGATATTCAATGAATTCCATTTGAGAAATTATGTTATGAACCCCTATGTACCTTCCATTGACCCCTTACATCCCACACATGAAGAGGAAATAAATATGCTTCGCAATCTTAGAAATGTTAATCTTATCATTAGAGGATTTCCAAGAGTTGTGTTTCATCAAATGAAGAATTTTAATTGTGCTTATACTTTGTGGAATGATTTGGAGAAACAATATCCAAATAATTCATTGAGTAAGATGGACATAGGGATTTACCCAGGTTCGGGCCACCTTGCGGTGTAAAACCCTATGCCTGCTCTTGGTGGATTAGTCTCACGAGGAGGTTAAGGAGGAACTAGTTTAATGGTTGAGTGACCTTGCGAGTAATCGGGGCTTCGTGGACCCAACAAGGTTCGAACTCAGGGGCGTGTGCAAAGATCTCAACCAGCTCAAAGTCTCAAGCCTGTCACCTCACGGCCAAGCTTCGTTGAGTACGCGCGGGCGGGAAGTAAGATGGACATAGGGATTTACCCAGGTTCGGGCCACCTTGCGGTGTAAAACCCTATGCCTGCTCTTGGTGGATTAGCCTCACGAGGAGGTTAAGGAGGAACTAGTTTAATGGTTGAGTGACCTCGCGAGGGATCTCAGCGGGGATGAACTGAACTCTCGTCGACCTCCTCCTTTGGTGGGAGCTAGTCCCTCTTTATAGTGGCCATGGTCCTCTTCCATTATCGCATATGCGATAAGGGATCCCACAACGACCAAATTCGAAGGGGGACATGTGGTTCATCCTATCCTGACTAAAAGTGGTCTTCGCCTGCAAAGCTTCCAGGCGTGACGCAATGGTAGGCTCGGCAATGACATCTGTCCTACCGAGCTCGTGGTCTCAGTATTGTTGCAGTGGAAGGGAAACCTTTGGGGGATTCCTTGGGAACCTGCATTCGTCCTTGCCTCCTTAGCACGAAAGAGGAAATTGTCCACCTATGCGCCCGCTAGCGCCTGCCTCCCTTCAGTCATCAGAGCCCATGTCATTCCGGCCTCACGAGGCTGAGTACCTGCATGGGAATCTCCACTCCTTGGGAGGCAGCCTGGGGGAATGCCACTCCTCTGGAGGTCTTGGCGTTGTTCCTCTCATGAGGAAGGACCTCTCGTCAGGGCCTTGACTTGGGGGGCTTGCCACTGGGTCGTACCGGGCCGTCGAGGTGGGCCATGCACTGGGCCGCAGGTAGGCAGGTATGGGTACCCCCGGTCCCAGAACACTGACATTGATAAATGCTTTTTTGAGCTTCGTGACCTCATGCGTGCTCAAGGAGATGTCATGACCATTAATAACATCATTTTCGAAGCCATTCGCATTCATAAACTTGAACATTATCATGATCACAACCCTAACGAATCTCTTGCCTATTATGACAAAGATTTCACACTTGATGACAATGTTGAACATGGCTAATCTGATGAAGATGAGTTGTTCCACATCGAGTGTGAGAAGACTATGAGGAGTCTAAGTCTCATTGCAAACTTCAAAGACTACATGTACGGAGGAAAAGAGTGTATTCTCGATAATAGATGCACCGATCACATGACCGGAGATAGAGACATGTTTCAAGAGATCACACCAAACCATGGACTGCGTAGGTATGTGACTTTTGGAGATAACTCCAAGGGTGAGGTACTTGGTCTTGGTAAGGTGGACATATCTCATGATAGTTTTATTCAAATTGTCATGCTTGCTGAATCCCTTGGCTACAATCTTCTTTTCGTATCTTGGTGACTTCGGTTTTAACGTGCTATTTACCAAAGTAGATTGCCAAGTGTTTCATCAAGACAATCATAGCATGGTATTTACCGGTTTCCGTAGAGGTGATCTACACATTGTTGATTTCACTAAGAGATCCAAACCTCGTACTTGTCTTATTTCAAAATCTTCTAAAGGTTGGCTTTGGCATAGAAGGCTAGGACATATTGGTATGCTAAATATAGACAAGCTCATCAAAGGTGATCATATGCTTGGTGTTAAAGATGTTATCTTTGACAAGGATAGACTTTGTAGTGCTTGTCAAGCTGGAAAACAAGTGGGTGCATGTCATCCAGTAAAGAATATCATGACTACTAGGATACCACTCGAGTTGCTTCACATGGATCTGTTTGGTCCCAATGCTTACAAGAGAGACAGTGGAAATTCCTTTGGTCTAGTTATAGTTGATGATTTTTCCAGATTTACCTGGGTATTCTTTCTTGATGATAAGTCACAGGTGCAAAAGATCTTCAAGAACTTCGCTCGCAAAGCACAAAATCAATTCGAAGTGAAGATCAATAAAGTTTGGAGCGACAATGGATCAGAGTTCAAGAACACAAATGTGGATTCCTTTCTTGACCAAGAAGGGATTTCACATGAGTTCTCGTCTAAGTACACACCTCAACAAAATGGAGTTGTTGAGAGGAAGAATCGAACTCTCATAGAGATGTCTAGAACGATGTTCAAATAATACAAGACGCCAAGACATTTTTGGGCAGAAGCGGTGGAAACAACATGTCATGCAGCAAACCAATTCTATCTACACAAGCTTCCCGGTAAAACGACATATGAGCTACTCACCGGTAACAAGCCCCAAGTTGGATAGTTTTGGGTATTCGGCTCCAAGTGCTACATTCTTGATAAGCATCGTCATTCTATGTTTTCTCCTAAATCACATGAAGGTTTCCTACTCGGTTACTGTCAGAGATATAACCCTGCGGTGTAACCCGCCTATTGGGTTGGGTCAACGTATTGGTGGATTAAGAATCATATCCAAGATGGGCCATGTTGTTGACGATAAGGCAAGTGAGGCAACTTATTAAGTAAGCAAGATGGCAGCCTAGCACATGAAGATAGTGACTCAAGGCCCAAGAGGCAGAAGACGTCGGGAACTTTCCTACTTGAGAGACAAGACAAATTAGAGATGTATTAGGTCAAGGATCATTACATGAAACAGACTCTTGTAAATCTAGGGCCTCAACCTATATATAATGGGGAGCCCATGAGGCCAAAAGACTTAAGTTACAAACCCATGAAAGCTAGGTTAGCGATTCCGCACCCTTGTAATCGAGATCATCATCAATATAGGCACAAAAGTAGGACGTAGGCCTTACCTCCATCGGAGGGGCCGAACATGGGTAAATCCGTCTCTTGTTCCCGATCAACCCCTTCGAGTCGCGCACATAGCAACGATGGCCTCATACCTAAGTTCTCCTATGAGGACATCTGTCGTGAGAAAACCATGACAGGTGGCGCCCACCATGGGGATGTCGCGCGGTGGAGTTGAGTTCTTGGAGGGATCTGTTCTAGGGTTCGGGAGTTATGTGGTGGCTTAGATGACCAAGAGCTGCCATGACAAGCTCTACATCAACAATTCAAGATGGGGCCCCGATGCCGACTCCGTCGAGTCTGGGTACCGGGTCCCCTTTAGCAATATCCATCTCTTCATCGGCAAGATCGGTGCGTCAATACCCAAGCCGGAGATCTACACCGGCATCGTTGAGCCGGCTTGGCACGCACGACCTGGACGGAATCAAGCCAGTCGTTGTCATGTCTTCATACGTTTCACACAAGGAGTCAGCCTTCCGGATGAGCCGGTAGGTAGCGTGGGCACCCCCGTCAATTCCGACTGCAAGTCATCCATGGGTGACACCGAATCAATATGTCCCCTCTATAATGGGAGACTTGGGGGCTGCTCGGAAGCGGAAGCTGTCCAGGAATCATGTGAGCTGCCTTGCCAGGTCACCACCAACATGTCCGGAACCGCAGCGGCTCAAGATCCGTCGATGGCAGGAGCATAAAACAATGTCGAAGGGTCAAGCAAGATGCTGACTCGGGCCATGAGCGACTTGATGGATGAGATGGCCAAAATTTTGGAGAATCCTCTCACTCCAGAGAACAAGGAAGCTTGTAATGTGGAACTAGTAAAACTTCGTGCGGAGATAACCAAGGTTCAAGAAGGGATTGACATTAAAAACATCCACATGGCTGAAATACAGGCTCATATCCATAATGAGTCAGAGCGCTTGAAGGTCGAGGCTTGGCATCTAGGGCTTCACCGGGATGCCTCTGAGGCTGTTTACCAAAGGAGACACATGAGCCGGCTGCCGATAGGCCTCGAACCGACTCAGTTATTCACCAATCCAGCAACACCTAGGCAGGACAAGATCCACCTCATCATGCAGAGCAACAGGTAGAGCCGACTCAGCCATAGTCGGTTCAGTCACCAACTCAACATTTTTAGACGCCGTGGTGCCACTTATCCAACCTTGTTGACAATATGTTGGCAGCAACACATAATTTAGAGGAACTCCCAATTCACACGAACACCCCAGTTGAGATCGAGGCAAGGAACACCATGGAGATGATGAAAACAGCAATGGTACAACAAGCGCAATATTCTTACATGTGTGATCGGATGCACTCCATATTGTCTGCCAGTCATAGTAAGAGCCGCCATGAGGAGTCTCCGGCCATTTCCAGTAGCGGGCGTCAGAAGCAGCCTCGGGTTTCCCCAACCCGGCCTGTGTTACCCCATGCTCAAGCGGTCGTTGATGCGGTAAGGGCAGCCCGGCAGGCGGAGGCACAGTCAACAGCGATACGGGCGACTCAGCAGCCCATTACGGAGCCCCGGTCACCAGCGCTGGGGACTAGAGTCAACAACAGCACACTCAACATCCCTTGTTTATCTCCAGCTCTCCACAGTGGGCCAATGCCTAAGGACTTCAAAGGGCCTCGTAAGGTGCCAAACTACATAGTAGACCTTGAGTTGGCAGCATGGGTCGAAAGCTATGAGTTAGCCATGCACATGCTCAACATCATTGTGGTCGTTTTCTCATAGGGGGCACGTGAGACGGCAGATGCCATGGGGTGGCTTATCGAGGTGAGAGCAAGGCTGTCGTGGATGATCCGGGACGGGTATGCGAATAGCACGCAGTGGTTTACCCAGGTTCGGGGCTCTCCAGAGAGATAATACCCCTACGCCTACATATCTGTATATATGTGGAATATCTGGTACATGGTTGCTCCTGGAGCTATATGGGAGAGGAGAGCCATGAGGTTTCTTGCCACATGTGTGTATGTGTGAGCACGTGAGAGTGGAACCTCTATATGTTGTGGGCATGAGGCCCTTATATAGGCATGAGTGGGTGGGTTGGGATGTAAGCTACAGGGGGTAGCTTACATCCCAAGCAGCTTGAGGTGTAAGCTACCATGGGTAGCTTACAAGTCAAGCCACATGTAGCTTGTGGACTAAGCTATGTCTGTCCCCTGGTGCACTTTATAGGTCAATGTCCAGGGGACAGGTTACACTATAGATAGTACTATGCGACACGCGTACAGTGCACTACCACCCTCCACTAGTGCACCGCCACGGGATATGTTCGTCTGGCTCGCGCGTGTCTGATGGGACGTCGTAGTTGGCTCCGGGCTACCGGTTGGCGGGCGTAGCCGGCTGGTCAGAGCAGCTGACCATGGGTGTGAGCTCGAGCAGCCGGACTAGGCGGGTAGGCACCCCGTCCGACTCGCCATCTTTGGGGTACCCGGGGGTCATGCCCCCAACAGTCATCGATGAGGTGTGTGCTAAGTATTTGACGATGATGCTGGAAGGCCCGGCTCAGGCATGGCTAAAAAACCTTCCGCCTAACTCCATCAACACTTGGTCAGAGATGAAGGAGCGGTTCATCAAAAATTTCCAAGGAACGTGCAAACGGCCAATGACAATCATAGATCTTCAACATTGTACCCAGTGCATGGACGAGTCCACACATCATTAGACTCACCGGGCTGCCGAGATCATCCACTCATCAGACAACATCATGACGGCTCAGGCTGTGCTCATCCTAGAGAAAAACTACCACTTTCAGCCCCTGGTCTAGAAGCTTGGACGATTGAAGCGTAAGGTGAAAGACATGGGCGACTTGATGGACGTTCTTACCAGGTATGCCGAGTCAGACAACATGAAGGATCCTGGCTCGGACGAGGATAAAACTGGAAAGATCAACAAAGGCGAAGGTTCCAAGGGTAACCAACAAGGTGGAAACCCTGGTGGTCAAGGCAATAACAACCAACGGAAGTAGCCCAGTGCCGGGTTAGAATTTGTGGCCAATACCAACACTAGTTTCAAAAACCGGAGCAAGATTAACTATCCTGGGGACCTTATAATGGGAATAAGCTGCACAACTATGAGGAGGCACTCAAAGCGCCTTGTCCCAAGCACAGTACCCAGGATAAGCCAGCTACCCACTCATGGGAAAATTGTTAAATTACGCAAGAGTTCCATAATGAGGCTTTTCAGAGTCATCAAGGGAAGCAATGGTGGAGGACATCCGGCTTAGAATGGACACGGTGACTCACATGGCGGCTCACCTGGCGGATTTTCAACATCAGGTTTTAATAGATAGGGTGGCTGAGGATCAGGGTTTCAACACCAAGGAAACAATGGCAATGGGCATCGTTTTGGTCAGGGCAATCAACAACATAATATTCAGGCAGGGTTTCAAAGTAATCCTAAGTAGCTGAATGGTGGTCAAGACGACGTTTTTACCACTAATACTTGCAAACAAGACAAAAAAACCAAGCAGAGAGCCATCAACATGGTCGAACCAGTAGTTCGCAGATACCTCAATTGTTTGAACAGCCAATCCCCTCGATCAGAGAAGATCACCCCCCATGTTGACAACCCAGGGGATCTAGCCTTGGTGGTGGCACCTCAGGTGGGTGGCTATACCCTCACAAAGGTCCTCAAGGATGGTGGTAGTAGCATCAACATCTTGTATTGTGACACCTTTTGGCGGATGAGCCTCCCAGATAGAAGTTTGCAAACTTCAACCACATGTTTTCATGACATTGTTCCTGGAAAGTCAGCATGCCTAGTTGGGCGTATTAAGCTTGTCGTCACTTTTGGTGACGAACATAACTACCCATGCAAGCCCTTAACTTTTTAGGTGGTAAAAATAAAAGCCCTTACCACACTCTCTTCGGAAGCTCGGCTTATGCTTGTTTCATGGCTTGTCCCTGCTATGTCTACATCAAGCTCAAGATGCCAAGTCCCAAAGGCACTATAACCGTGGGAGGAAACAGGAAGATACCCTAGGAGTGTGAGGAAGGAGATGCAACTTATGTTGAGTCGGCCTGCGCCACCGAAGAGCTGAAATTCAATGTAGCCAATGTTGACCCGAATGATATGAGTCCCCTCAAGAAGACCAGCAATTGAGTGAGTTGACCCAACTCACCTTTGGTCTTATTATACTTAGAGCCACCGTCTCACTACCTTTGTACCGACCCCCAATTTTTGTACATACTTCTATATGTTCGAATATAATAAAGCCGGCACCCCCGAAACTTGCGGTCTTTGTCGTTTTAGCCTACAAATTGAGCATGAGTCTTTATTTTTGGAAACATACTACTTGGGGACTTCCGGTTCAATGAATCATCATACCATTATGATCAATGGAATAAAGCCGGCTTATCTGGACCTCAGATGTTTTACAGCAGTAGCATTGTCTTCTGTATATCCTAAGCTGAGCTTTTCCATGATCATAGGTCACTTGGGGCTTCCAACTCAACGAATTTAACTTTCTCACCCTCTTTATCCGGTATAAAAACGCCACAATATGGTTAAACCTGCATGTATGCTTGATGCGACTCCGATCAGGTGACCCCGTGTACTCTTTATAAGTTAATCCGTTGTGGACCCTAAACTCCTCAAGGTTAAAACATTGGTCTAAGTCACGTGAGAGCTGACATACAGAGAGATAGGAAAAACCATGGGTTAACACATCCGCTTCATTAAAGCAAGACTTGATTCTCGAAAGACAGTCTCCTTATCGAGTCTCTCTGAGCCGGCTTATTGCAATCTTTTTCTTCCTATTATGACTGCCGTATGTTATTATTTCATGACCTTTAGGGTGTAATATTATTACCGGATCATCAATGAGTGTTCGGGTTATGAAACTGCGACCCTATCATGGCCAGTTCAAATCATATATCTTCTACAACAATCTTGTGGAAGGATTGATTAAAGACTTAAGCTTCGTAAGGAAGTCTCTCCCAAGTCTCGAATTGACCTATCTGATTCAGTCAAAAATTCAGAGGCAAGTAAAAGAGTAGCACAATAACATTTTGGGAAAACAGATCAAGACATCAAGGTGTCGTGACAAGTTTCACCACAACAAGAAAAATGCACCCAACGTGTGCGATGGCACGACAGGGAATTTCAGAGTTTTAGAATTATCCCTATTACAGACTCACACAATGAGCCACAAAATATTCATGTTTTTTCCCAATACTCATGGGCTTGAGCCTCTTGGCCGTTAATTCATCATTGGAGACTGTAGGGATCGAAAGTAGGTCTAGAGGGGGGGATTAGACTACTTGGCCAAATAAAAACCTAACCTTTTTTCCCAAGTTAATTGGTTGGCAGATTTTAGCAATTCTAGCATATCAAATACTCTATATTGCAGCGGAAAGTAAAGACAAGCATATATAAGATGATAAGGATTGGAAGAAAAACACAATTGTAGACACGAAGATTTTTCCCGTGGTTCTGATAGGTGGCGCTATCGTACATCCATGTTTATGGAGACTTCAACGCACGCAGGTAGCCGTCGAGTGAGTCCATGGAGGGCTCTACCCACGAAGGGTTCCACAAAGAAGCAACCTTGTCTATACCATGATGGCCTACGTCCATAGAGGACTAGCCTAACTCGAGGTAGATCTTCATGAATTAGGCGATCTCCTTGCCCTTACAAACTTCTTGGTTCAACTCCACAACACAAAGTAGGAGGCTCCCAAGCGACACCTAAAAAATATAGGAGGCACCACCTCCAAAAGGTATTAGGCTCGATAGTAACGATGAACTCCTTGCTCTTGTGTTTCAAATGATAGCCTCCTCAACACTCAATCACTCTCTCACATATGTGGCTTGGGTTGAAGAGATTGATTGGATGGAAAGCAACTTGGCGAGGCTCAAAATCAAGATCCATATGGTTGGAGTGGATGATCTTGACCTCAACACAAGGGCAGGTGGTTCTCTCTCAGAAAATTGAATATGGGATGTGTGGGTCTGTTTTGAGTGCTTCTCTTCCGAGTGGGATGTGGTGGAGGGGGTATATACATGCATCTCCAAAAATCCAACCATTACAACATTATTGCCCAACTCGATGAAACCAAAGTGAAAACTCAGTTGCACCAACTAGTACAAAATGTGGCAACTTTGGCGTTTTGGTGAGACCGATATATAATTCTCGTTGGTACAGATATGAGTGGCCGAGGGCAGTTACACAACTCGGTGAGACTAATTCACAAAACTCAGAAATTTCGATTTTTGTACAACAGGAAACAAAAAGTTGGTCACTGAAACTTGGTTGCGCTGAAGTGAAAGTTGTAGTACCGAGATTGGGGCTTTGGCTAGGATTTCTATCTAGGGTTTTGACTCGATGTAGCCGATATGGAAATGTTGGTGGCACTGATTTTGAGTGGTAGGTTCTAGAACAGAATCTTTGTGGGAGAGCTTGTGGGTCATTTTGAGCATTTCATTCACCATTAATACCTCACCTCCTTTTGATTGTATTTGATTTCCTATGAACTCCAAGTGATTTCTCACAAAGTAAAATGTAGAGTCTTCATGCTTGTAGCTTGGCCAATCCTATGCTTGGATCTTGGGGTCTCCTCACAATCCTTTGCCAACCATAACATTGAAATTTTTCCTGAAATATACTTAGTGGAAACATTAGTCCAATGAAATATATGTTGTTATTTATTACCAAAACCACCTAGAGAGAAGTTGTGCTTTCAATCTTTCCCTTTTTGGTAATTGATGACAACATATAGATCAAAGCTTCGATAGAGATACAATCAATGAATAACATCGTCGCTTTGATATGTATGTGATAAGCAAGAGATCCCCCTAAATTTGTGCATTA
This sequence comes from Hordeum marinum, assembly GCA_022496015.1. Taxonomy (NCBI): domain Eukaryota; kingdom Viridiplantae; phylum Streptophyta; class Magnoliopsida; order Poales; family Poaceae; genus Hordeum; species Hordeum marinum. The sequence goes on along the minus strand of CM039675.1, from coordinate 390,587,598 downwards.
TATTAGTTTTTGGTTTGAATGCGAATGGATAATCGATTAGGATCATGGGTCACTCTTTCATGTCACATACAACTTGATGGTACGCAAAGATTAATATGAGTGAATTACATAAGCACATCATATAAACATTAAGTGAATGATCATCATATAAACATCTCAAAGATAAGCAATAGTAGCATCAAACACCGACAAAAGTTTGTAACACCAAACAATAAATCAAATGTTTTGAAATGCAGAGAGAATCAAAATGCAACGCTCTCTCTCTCACTCGAAGCCCTATGATCTGTAACCTCTCCCCCTTTGGCAACAAGTTACCAAAAGTTCAAAGTTATAGAGCTACTACTCACTCTGGGCATGTTATCCTCCTATGGTAGTCAACGAAGTCGATAGAACTGCATCTGCGAAGGCTTCAGTTGACGTCCTCTGAGGTGGTGGAGTAGACATTGGAGCTGATGGAGCTGCTGCTGGGGCTGAAAAAGAATGCCTCATTTCTAGAGCTGGCACTGTAGGCATTTTGGCCTGAGTCGTGAACCGAGTGCTGGTCCTGAGGGGTGGACTCGTAGCATCATCATCATCTGAATTTGAATCCGAAGTGTGTGGGATAGGAACTGCATCCACTTCCTTCTTGATCTCATACAATGTTTTGGTCAGCCCATCCACCTTGTTGTTCAGCGTCAAAAACCTATCCTCCACAATCCTCACAAGGCTTCCTTGGTTCTTCAAGATCTCTGATGTCCTTCTCCATACCCTGGATGGTGCTAACGAGAAGATCCATCTGCTCACCCTTGGTCCTTGGGACCTGGGCACTAGTGGCTCTGGTTGCCTCAGCTGCTTCCTATGCAGTAGATGAAGTGGGATGATATGTATCGATCACCACGACATTGTCCTCAAAATCTGGCTAGAGTGGCAAATGAGGGCGATCAAGTGCATATACATTCTTCTCTAGCTTAGACTTGATGAGCATCTGAATGTATGGTGCATATCCACGTGATCTCTTCTAGCCTGAAGTTGTCTTCTTCACTATCTCAACAATAATATCCATCACCCGAAACCTGGTGTGGGTGTCAATGAGGTGCAGCATGTTGATACAGTAGCATCGGATCATCTTCTCATCTCTTGTCTTGAGCATCAATGTATATCTTAGAATAGTGTTGGTTGTTGGCAACCCTACTTGCAGATAGTATACTGAGCCCAAATTATGTGAATGCACATATTCTGCAGGAATCACCTTATACATATTTTCCATGGAGTTGTGGCTCATCTTGCCTTCAGTGTATACATCCAAGTCACCTTCCTCAACAGGTGGAGCTCCTAAGATAGTAGCCCACTCATCAATAGTACATTGGTACCTTGTACCCTCAATCATCCATACTATCCTGTCATCTAGATAGAAGTGAGAAGTGGAGTACAACTGCATAATCATCTCACCATTCAAAGAAGTAAACTCCTTTCCAACAAAGTTTGCAACCTCAATGCACTGGAAGTTGTCTTTCACACTAGGGAAATACTCTTCATTTCCCGTGATATATGCCCAGTCAACATATCTCATGTCACTAACTACTGGGCTCTTGTCCAAAAGGACAATCTCATAGAAATCATGTTGTTCCTTGGTGTGGAACCTGGCATCCACAACAGCCCTTATCTTGGAGGCATATGGGTCATTTGCTCTCCACACTCTCATCCATGAGTCCTTCCTCTTCTTCATGTCCTCAGCCAAAGGATGAGCATCATTGTGCTCTGGTAGATGGGGCCCGAGCTTCCTCAGCACTGGCAAGTCCTCCTCAACAATTACGGAGGTAGATGTCTTGTTCTTGGCAGCTAGTGGGATGTCTCTAGTGGTCTTCTTGGACTTAGGAGCAGTGGACTTCTTGGGTGCAGCTTTCTTGCTCTTTGAAGGAGCCTGACTAGACATAGCATATGCAAGAAGTTTCTTCTTCTTGGAAGGAGGAGCCTGTGCAGCTAGCTCTTCCACCTCTTCAGCTTTAGGTGGGTCCTCATACATGGATGTAGGTCTGCCAATGACCTTGACAATCCTCTTCCTTGCTCTCTTCTTCTCTCCTCCCCTATGGCATGGAGCTCCTAGCTGGCTCAACTGAAACTGATGTGTTGGCCCTGACATTCTCAGGTGTCCTGATAGACTCAACACTAGCATAGACCTTCTTGACAAGCCTCTTAGAAGAAGTGGCATCTGCTGCAATGCTCTTGCAAGTCTTCTCTTTCCGAAGATGAACTACCCACAGGACTAGTGCCTGAACTCATCTCCACATCACTATCTCCGAAGTTGTTCTGACTGTCATCTGACACTGACATGCTGATCCTATGAATAGAGCATAGAAGAGCAGAGAGATTGAGCATCACAAAATACAAAAGTTTTTTCAAATTTGAACTCAAATCCTTAGTCTTGAATTTCAACTAAATGGGTTTCGGTGTCACCAACTTAGAAAAATTGGAGCCATCAAGATATCACTCTCCTGTAATAGGAACGTGGCAACCCTTTTCGGTGAGACCGAAAAGAAGTACCGGTTTGACCGAGAGCATTCTCGATTGCCCTAATTTGCATATCAGTAAGACTGATATGTTCAGTACGGTGCTGCCGAGACACATATGGAGTAAACTCAACCCTAAAAAATTTAGTTCTTCTACTCTAATGGAGGTTTCTCGAGGATGGATGAATCTCATATGGTGGCTTATAGATAAGACTGTCCTAATGCACTAGAATTAGAAAGGCGAGCTCAAAGGGGATCGGATTCTCACCCTAATTCGGTGAAAGATCCGCTACGGCGAAGACAGTGGCGATTATTCCATCGACGGCGAAGATCTCAGCGGCGAGGGCGCATGGGGAGGCAAGGGCGATGACCAGGGGTCCATGGAGGCAGCTAGGTCTTGGAGGAAACTTGACTTTTGAGGATTCGATTTCAAACATCGGATCCACCATGTTATATACCCCTTGTTGTAAATGACACCGGTTCTAAATTTTCAGTGCCACCGAGTTCCTCAACTGTGAGTTGACAGGGAAACTCGATGAAGCCGAGAATATGGACTCGATGTTATCGAGTTTGGAAAACCAGATCAACCCTAAGCATCAGTGAGACCAAGATTTTTGTGTTGCTTCCACCGAGATGCACTTGGGAGGTTTTGGTGGTCATCTTTTGGCGATACGGTACTCCGAGTGCTCCTCACACAGAGGGTTAAAGAAGTGCTTGCTCAAATTTTGTGATGTAGCATGAATAGAATTTGAGACGAGAAAGCATAGATAGCTAGAGAGGGGTCCTAGGCATTCTTGTATATCCAATTGGCCAAATAAAATTGAAAGCCAAATAACAACAATTGGATATCCTCGAATTAGAAAAGATATGCATACCAACGTGCTCACACAATAAGATATCAAATGAAATATGGCAAGCATGCAAAAGCACTCTAGTATCTACCAAGCACTTTGGCTATGACGGAGTAATCTATATATGAGTATGTTGACTTAGGAGACAAGTAAGAATACTTGAAAATAGGTCATACTCATCATTTAAGCACAAGTGGGGTTACCACTTTCATATAAAGCATTTAATGTGTTCACATCTTTAAGAGATGCTTTAACTCAATTCTTAGAGTAAAGCTCCCCCTTGATGTGACACCCCCCTAAGAGGGATAAACTAACCTTGGGTTTTTTCATAGAAGACTTCATGTGGGTGATGTAGTGGTGGACGCTCATAGTTGATTAAGATCAGCTTGAGTTGGAAATAATCCTCATTGTTTCTTACTCTTCTCACCTACATGGGTTAGTCCCAAACAAGAGACAAATACAAGGATATCTATGGACATAGAGTGCAAAGCATACATGATGATGTCCATGGATTCATTACTTACCTTGTCCCTTGCTTACCTTTGAGGGAATGTGTGACTCCTTGAACTATTTCATAAACTTGGAGTTGTTTGCAAATAGTCCATGCCAAAAATGAATGTGAGTGAATTTTTTTAGCGGAGTTACCCCTCAACAACTTCTCTAGTTCTTCATATTTGGGATCCACATCAACTTGATGGGGATCCTTGGAGTTGAAGTAGCATTTGTAGAAGTTGAACTTGTAGTAGCCTTGGGAACCCGCTTGACCATGGCTTGAGACTCATCTTCATATGAGTCAATCTCCTCTTCAAGCTTGTCCTTGCCCTTGAGCTTGTGGTCTTGTGATGGAAGGTCATCTTGATCTTTTGTTCCCTTGTGAAGATTATCTTCATACTTCTCCCTTTGAGAAACAAACTTGGGATTGGGGTGTTAACCTTCTTCCCATTCAACTCTATTGGAGTTGAAGTAGCCAATGCCATGGTTCTTCCTGTATCCTCCATGCTTGCATACAATTTCCTCAAATTTCTTACATCCGGCAAGACTTTTGTAGATACCTTTTTCTATAATCCCTTTCAATAGATCATTTTCTTGCTCAAGTGTAACTTGGCTAAGAGAATTGTTAGTGGAATCAATAGAAGTACTAGAAGAAATATCATTGGATTTATCATTTTTATTGCTACTAGTTGAAGAACCTTTCTTGCCTTTGTTTCTAGTTTGCTTGCCTTAACTTGTGGAATGAACATAGACAAGAGTAGTTGTTTGACTAGATATGAGGAGGTCTTCTTTCAAAGATCTCCATTGATAGCTTTAAGGAATTCATGCTCTTGATCCAAATTGATCTTCTCGAAGCGGAGCTTCTCATGAGTCCTTACAAGTTCTATATGATCTTATAGAGTAGACTCGTAGGCTAAATTAAGAAATTTTCGTTCTTTAGTTAGTCGCTCTATTTCCAACTAATCATCATCACACAACTTATATTGGCTAGAGTGATTACTAACAAGTTCATTTTGACTAGTATCACTAGATTTGTCAAATAGCAAGTCATCATCTCCAAGAAGGTCATCCTCATCGCTACTAAAGCCAAGGTATTCGTGGTGTGATACCTTGGGGCCTTTAGACATGAAGCAACTTCCACTCCCTTCATTTGGTGAATCAAATATTTCATCGAAGTTGGAGAAAACAAGTGCAAGTCCGGCAACACCTTCAGCTTGACTATAGTCAAAGTTGGGGTGATAGCTTCTCTCGGAGTGGTTGTCGGATTCGGAGCCGGAAACCCATTCACCAACATGAGCTTTATGTCTTCTTCTTGTGTAGCTCTTGGTGTACGTGTCCTTCTTCTCCGGGAGGGTCTTCGTTCATAACGATCATCTCTACTCCTTCTCTCTCTTCAGGGTGGCTCATCTCTTGAGCTCTTTGTTCTAGGTTACTCTTGCCTTATTTTGTGGGGGGGGGGCATGCACTCATTGGAATAGCGTCCGGCCTTCCACAATTGTAACAATTCCTGTTATGACTAGATAAATGCTTCTATTCATATCTTGAGTTGGGGTTCCTCTCTTTGCCTGTACTCTTGTAGAACTTGTTGAATTTCTTGACCATGAGTCTTATCTCTTCATTGGTAGCAAGGTTGCCGCTTGATGTAGAGGGAGTGTCACTTGAGGCTTTGTAAGCACTGCTTGAGTTCTTGTGAAGTTCTTCCTTGTCCTTGAGTGACATCTCATGAGCAACAATCCTTCCAGACACTTCCGTAGGCTTGAGATCTTTGTAGTTTGGCATCATTTGGATTAATGTGCACATAGTGTCATACTTTCCATCCAAAGCTCTAAGTATCTTCTTGATGATGAATTTGTCGATCATTTCTTGTTGGGGAACGTTGCATGGGAAACAAAAAATTTCCTATGCACACGCAAGATCTATCCATGGTGATGAGCATCTATGAGAGGGAGAGTGGATCTACATACCCTTGTAGATCGCTAAGCGGGAAGCGTTAAGAAACGCAGTTGGTGTAGTCGAAAATCTTCCCAATCAAATCGCTGAGCGTCCCGCGATCTCATCACGATCCGTCCCGCGATCCAATCACGATCCGTCCCGTGAAATCATCATGATCCATCCCACGAACTCATCACGATCCGTCCCATGATCTCATCACGATCCGTCTCGCGATCTTGATCACGATCCTTCCGATCTAGCGCCGAACGAACGGCACCTCCGCATTCAGCACACATACAGCTCGATGACGATCTCCGCCTTCTTGATCCAGCAAGAGGGAGCGGAGAGGTAGAGGATTTCTCTAGCAGCGCGACGGCGCTCCGGCGATAGTGGTGGATCTATTCCGACAGGGCTTCGCCTAAGCACTGCAGAAATCCGATCTAGAGGAGAAACTATGCACTAGAGGAACGGGTAGCACGTGGCTGAAAATCTGGTTCCAAAACCCTAAAATCCTCTAGTATATATAGGAGGAGAGGAGGAGGAGGCTTGGCTGCCAAAAAGGCAGCCCTTGGGTAGGCCGAACCAAGGAGGGAGGAGTCCTCCTCCTCCACTCATAGTAGGATTAGGACTCCTTCCTTATTTGGCCTTTTTTTGCCTTTTTCCACCTTTTTCCTTTTGGGCTTTTCTTCCCAGCCGCATGGGCCTTGTGTGGGACTTCCACCAGACCACAAAGGGCTGTTATTTACTCTCCCACATCCCATATAGCCTCTTGGGTCAAAATACCCCTCCTGATGGTCCCCCGGTACACTAACGGCACTCCCGGTACACTACCGATGAGCCCAAAACTTTTGTGGCGACCAAAACAGGACTTCCTATATATCAATCTTTGCCTCTGGACCATTCCGGAGCTCCTCGTGACATCCGGGATCTCATCCGGGACTCCGAAAAACCTTCGTTCACCAGCATGCATAACTCTATACTACCGAAACGTCACCAAACCTTAAGTGTGCAGACCCTGCGGGTTCGAGAACTATGTAGACATGACCGAGACACCTCTATGGTCCATAACCAATAGCGGGACCTAGATGCCCATATTGGTTCCTATATATTCTACGAAGATCTTTATCGGTCGAACCTCTATGTCAAGGATTCAATTAATCCCGTATGATGTTCCCTTTGTTCTTCGGTATGTTACTTGCCCTAGATTCGATCGTCGGTATTTGTATACCTAGTTCAACCTCATTACCAGCAAGTCTCTTTACTCGTTCCGTAATACAAGATCCCGTGGCTAATACTTAGTCCCATTGCTTGCAAGGCTTATTGTGATGTTGTATTACCGAGTGGTCCCTGAGATACCTCTTCGTCACACGGAGTAACAAATCCCAGTCTTGATTCATGCCAACCCAATAGACACCTTCGGAGATACCTGTAATGCACCTTTATAGTCACCTAGTTACGTTGCGATGTTTGATACACACAAGGCACTCCTCCGGTGTCCGTGAGTTGCATGATCTCATGGTCAAAGAAACATATACTTGATATGCAGAACACAGTAGCAATAAACTGACACGATCATATGCTACGCTTGTAGTTTGGGTCGTGTCCATCACACCATTCTCCTAATGATGTGATCCTGTTATCAAATGACATCTCATGTCCATGGCTAGGAAACCTTAACCATCTTTGATCAACGAACTAGTCTATTAGAGGCATACTAGGGACATGGTTTTGTCTATGTATCCACACATGCATCTAAGTCTCCGATCAATACAATTATAGCATGGATAATAAACGATTATCATGAACAAGGAAATATGATAATAACTAATTTATTATTGCCTCTAGGGCATATTTCCAACAGTCTCCCACTTGCACTAGAGTTAATAATCAAGTTCACATCACCATGTGATTAGCATTGTTATGAATCTTACACCCAATGAGTTCTGGGGCTTGATCATGCTTTGCATGTGATAGAGGTCTTATAGTCAATGGGTCTACGACATTCAGATCCGTGTGTACTTTGCAAATTTCTATGTCAAACCATAAACACTGCTACCACACTCCACTTGGTACTATTCCAAATGGCTGCTCCAATATACGTATCCAGATTGCTACTATGAGTCATCCGGATTTGTGTTAAAGCTTGCATCGACATAACTCTTTACGGCGAACTCTTTATCACCTCCATAATCGAGAAAAATCTCCTTAGTCTTTTAGTTACTAAGGATAATCTTGACCGCTATCTAGTGCTCCATTCCAGGATTACTTTGAAACCTTCCGACCATACTTATGGCAAGGCTGACATCGGGTCTTGTGCACAACATTGCATACATGATAGAGCCTATGGCTGAAGCATAGGGGATGGCACTCATCTTTTCTCTATCTTCTGCAGTCACTGGGCATTGAGTCTTACTCAACTTCACACCTTACAAATCAAGCGAGAACTCTTTCTCTGACTGATCCATTTTGAATTCTTTCAAAAACTTTGTCAAGGTATGAACTTATTGAAAAGTCTCATCAAGCTTCTTGATCTATCTCTATAGATCTTGATGCTCAACAATTAGGTAGCTTTATTCAGGTCTTCCTTTGAAAATCACTTTTCAAACAACCATTTATGTTTTCTAGAAATTCCACATTATTTCCGAATAGCAATATGTCATCCACATATGCTTATCAGAAACTCTATGGTGCTCCCACTCACTTTATTGTAAATACAATTTCTCATAAACTTTGTATAGACTCAAAAACTTTGATCACCTCATCAAAGTGTATATTCCAACTCCGAGATGCTTGCTTCAGTTCATAGAAGGATCATTGAAGCTTGCACACCTTTTAGCATCCTTAGGACTGACAAAACCTTCTGGTTGTATCTCATACAACCTTTCCTCGAGGAACGAAATGATGTTCTAACATCCATCTGCCAGATTTCATAATAGAAAAATGCAGCAACTGCTAAGATAATTCCAACAGACATTAGCATCGCTACGAGTGAGGAAGTCTCATCGCAGTCAACTCCTTGAACTTGCCAAAACTTCTTTGTGACAAGTCAAGCTTTATAAATGGTGACATTCTCCATTAGTGTCTGTCTTCATCTTAAAGGTCCATTTGTACTCGACGACCTGCCGTCCAACGAGCAAGTCTACCAAAGTCTATACTTGGTTTTTATACATGGATCCTTTCTCGGATTTTATGGCCTCTAACCATTTGTCGGAATTCGGGCCCATCATTGCTTCTCCACAGCTCGTAGGTTCATCGTTGTCCAACAACATGACCTCCAAGACAGGGTTGTCATACCGCTCAGGAGTAGTACACATCCTTGTCGACCTACGAGGTTCGATATTAACTTGATCTGAAGCTTCATGATCATCATCATTAACTTCCTTTTCAACTAACGTAGGCTTCATAGAAAACAACTTCCTGCACTGTGTTACTCTCTTGTTGAACAAAGGTTCAACAACCTCATCAAGTTCTATCTACCTCCCACTCAATTATTTCAAGGGAAACTCTTTCTCGAGAAAGGACCCAGTTTTAGCAACAAACACGTTATGCTTGGATCTAAGATAGAAGGTTTACCCAACTGTCTTTAGGGTATTCTATGAAGATGCATTTGTCCGCTTTGGGTTCGAGCTCATTAGGTGAAAACATTTTTCCACACAAGCGTCGCAGCCCCAAACGTTAAGAAATGACAGCTTAGGTTTCTATCAAACCATAATTCACACGGTGTCATCTCAACGGGTTTATATGGTGCCCTATCTAAAGTGAATGTAGTTGTCTCTAATGCATAACTCCAAAAGCGATAGTGGTAAAAGGATAAGAGACATCATAATTTGCACCATATTCAATAGAGCACGACTATGACGTTCAGACACACCATCACACTATGGTGTTCCAGGTGGCGTGAGTTGTGAAACAACTTTCACATTGTCTAAAGTTGTATGCCAAACTCGTAACTCAGATATTCACCTCGACGATCATATCGTAGACATTTTTATCTTCTTGTCACGATGATCTTAAACTTCACTCTGAATTTGCTTGAACCTTTCAAATGATTCAGACTTGTGTTTCATTAAGCAAATATACACTATATCTACTCAAATCATCAGTGAAGGTAAGAAAATAACGATATCCACCGCATGCTATAAGACTCATTGGATTGCATACATCAACATGTATCATTTCCAATAAGTCACTTGCCCGCTCCATCAAACCAGAAAACGGGGTTCTTAGTCATCTTGACCAAGAGGCATGGTTCACATGTCTCAACCGATTCGAAATCGAATGAGTCCAAAGATCCATCAGCATGGAGTTTCTTCATGTGTTTTATACCAATATGACATTTAGCGGCAGTGCCACAAGGATGTGGTACTATTATTATTGACTTTGTATCTTTTGGCATCAATATTATGAACATGTGTATTACTACAATCAAGATTCAACAAACCATTCTCACTGGGTGCTTGACCATCGTAGGTATTACTCATGTAAACAGAATAACCATTATTCTCTAACTTAAATGAATAACCGTGTTGCAATAAACACAATCCAATCACGTTCATGCTCAATGCAAAACACCAAATAACATTTTATTTAGGTTTTTCACTAATCCCAAAGGTAGAGAGAGCGTGCGATGTGGATCACATCAACCTTGGAAACATTTCCAACACACATCATCACCTCACCTTTAGCTAGTTCTCCGTTTATTCCGTATCTTTTATTTCGAGTTACTAACATTTAGCAACCGAACCGGTATCCAATACCCAGGTGCTACTAGGAGTACTAGCAAAGTACACATCAATAACACGTATATCAAATATAATTCTGTCGATGTTGCCAGCCTTCTTATCTACCAAGTATCTAGGGTTATTCCGCTTCAGCGACCACTCACCTCATAATCGAAGCACTTAGTCTCAGGTTTGGGTTCAACATTGGGTTGCTTCACCGGGGAAGCAACTGACTTGCTATCCATGAAGTTTCCCTCCTTGACCTTGCCCTTCTCGAAACTAGTGGTTTTACTAACCATCAACACTTGATGCTCCTTCTTGATTTCTATCCCTGGGAACAGCTTAGGGATCATTATTTCTATCCGTGGCATTTATAGTTCATCACCAAGTTCTAGTAGCTTAGTGATAGTGACTTGGAGAACAATATCAATCCCTATCTTATCTGGAAGATCAACTCCCACTCGATTCAAGTGATTGTAGCACCCAGACAATCTGAGCACATGCTCAACGATTGAGCTATTCTCCTTCATCTTACAGGCAAAGAATCTTGTTGGATATCTCATATCTCGCAACACGGGCACGAGCCTGAGATCCTAATTTGAGCTCTTAGAACATCTCATATGTTCCATGACGTTCAAAATGTTTTGGAGCCTCAATTCTAAGTTGTAATGCATGACGCACTAAACTATCAAGTAGTTACCAGAACATGCCTGTCAGATGTTCACAACATCTACAAACAACGCTAGAGGGGTTGGCGCACCGAGCGGTGCATTAAGGACATAAGCCTTCTGTGCAGCAATGAGGACAATCCTCATATCACAGAGCCAGTCCACAATATTTCTACCATCATCTTTCAACTCTATTTCTCTAGGAACATATAAAAATTGAAGGGAGCTACAACGTGAGCTAGTAATCTACAACACAGTTTGCAAGCACACTACTGACTATGTTCATGATAATGAGTTCAATTAATCATATTACTTAAGAACTTCCACTCAAATTGACATCCCTCCAGTCATTCGAGTGATCCATGATCCAAATTCACCAACTCAAGTCCGATCATCACGTGAGTTGAGGTGGTTTCAATGGTGAACATCATCATGTTGATCATATCTACTATATGACTCATGTACGACCTTTTGGTCTCTTGTGTTCCGAGGCCATGTCTGTACATGCTAGGCTCGTCAAGTTTAACCCGAGTGTTCTGCATGTGCAACACTAGCTTGCACCCGTTGTATGTGAACGTAGAGTCTATCACACTCGATCATCACGTGGTGTCTCAACACGACGAACTTTCCCAACGGTGCACACTCGGGGAGAACACAATTCATCTTGAAATTTAAGTGAGGGATCACCTTATAATGCTACGGTCGTCCTAAGCAAAAAAAGTTGCATCAAAGGATTAAAATCACATGCAAATCATAAGTGACATGATATGGCCATGAACTTGTGCTTTTGATCTCCATCTTGAAAGCACCGGCATGATCTCCATCGTCACCGGCACGAAACCATGATCTCCATCATCTTGATCTCCATCAATCTGTCACCATCAGGGTTGTCGCGCCCACCATGCTTCTACTACTATTGCTATCGTTTAGCGATAAAGTAATGCATTACATAGCGCTTAATGATTGACACGCAGGTCATACAATAATTAAAGACAACCCTATGGCTCCTGCCGGTTGCCGTACTCATTGACATGCAATTCGTGATATTCTATACAACACATGATCATCTCATACATCACATATATCACATCATGTAATTGGCCATATCACATCAGAACATACCCTGCAAAAACAAGTTAGATGTCTTCTAATTGTTGTTGCATGTTTTACGTGGCTGCTATGGGTATCTAGAAAGAACAATTCTTACCTATGCATAAACCACAACGGTGATACATAAGTTGCTTTTCAACCTTCTCAAGGACCTCCTTAGTCGAATCCGATCCAACTAAAGTAGGAGAAACAGACACCCGCCAGCCATCTTTGTGCAACGAAGTTACACATCAGTCGATGGAACCGGTCTCTCGTAAGCGTATAAGTAATGTTGGTCTGGGCCGCTTCATCCCACAATACCGCTGAACCAAAACACGACCAAGGGAGGAAGCAATCTAAGCATCAACGCCCACAAACTCTTTGTGTTCTACTCGAGATCTCATCTACTCATAGACCTTGCTCATGATGCCACTGTTGGGGAACGCTGCATGGGAAACAAAAATTTTCCTATGCACACGCAAGATCTATCCATGGTGATGAGCATCTACGAGAGGGAGAGTGGATCTACATACCCTTGTAGATCGCTAAGCGGGAAGCGTTAAGAAACGCGGTTGGTGTAGTCGAACATCTTCGCGATCCAAATCGCTGAGCGTCCCACGATCTCATCACGATCCATCCCGCGATCCAATCACAATCCATCCCGCGAACTCATCATGATCCGTCCCGCGAACTCATCATGATCCGTCCCGCAATCTCATCACGATCCGTCTCGCGATCTTGATCACGATCCTTCCGATCTAGCGCGAATGGACGACACCTCCGTGTTCAGCACACATACAGCTCGATGACGATCTCCACCTTCTTGATCCAGCAAGAGGGAGCGGAGAGGTAGAAGAGTTCTCCGGCATTGCGACGACGCTCCGGTGATGGTGGTGGAGCTATTCCAACAGGGCTTCGCCTAAGCACTGGAGAAATCCGATCTAGAGGAGAAACTATGCACTAGAGGAATGGGTACCACGTGGCTGAAAATCTTGTTCCAAAACCCTAAAATCCTCTAGTATATATAGGAGGAGAGGAGGAGGAGGCTTGGCTGCCAAAAAGGCAGCCCTTGGGTCGGCCGAACCAAGGAGGGAGGAGTCCTCCACCTCCAGTCCTAGTAGGATTAGGACTCCTTCCTTATTTCGCCTTTTTTTTGCCTTTTTCCACCTTTTTCCTTTTGGGCTTTTCTTCCCAGCCGCATGGGCCTTGTGTGGGACTTCGACCAGCCCACAAAGGGCTGGTATTTACTCTCCCACAGCCCATATAGCCTCTTGGGTCAAAATACCCCTCCTGATGGTCCCCCGGTACACTAACGGCACTCCCGGTACACTACCGATGAGCCCAAAACTTTTGTGGCGACCAAAACAGGACTTCCTATATATCAATCTTTGCCTCTGGACCATTCCGGAGCTCCTCGTGACATCCGGGATCTCATCCGGGACTCCGAACAACCTTCGGTCACCACCATGCATAACTCTATACTACCGAAACGTAACCAAACCTTAAGTGTGCAGACCCTGCGGGTTCGAGAACTATGTAGACATGACCGAGACACCTCTACGGTCCATAACCAATAGCGGGACCTAGATGCCTATATTGGTTCCTACATATTCTACGAAGATCTTTATCGGTCGAACCTCTATGTCAAGGATTCAATTAATCCCGTATGATGTTCCCTTTGTTCTTCGGTATGTTACTTGCCCTAGATTCGATCGTCGGTATTTGTATACCTAGTTCAACCTCATTACCAGCAAGTCTCTTTACTCGTTCCGTAATACAAGATCCCGTCGCTAATACTTAGTCACATTGCTTGCAAGGCTTATTGTGATGTTGTATTACCGAGTGGGCCCTGAGATACCTCTTCGTCACACGGAGTAACAAATCCCACAGCCCATACAGACTGTTGGGCAAAATACCCCTCCCGATGGTCCCCCGGTACACTACCGGCACTCCCGGTACACTACCGATGAACCCAAAACTTTTCTGGCACCCAAAATAGGACTTCCTATATATCAATCTTTACCTTCGGACCATTCCCGAGCTCCTCGTGACGCCTGGGATCTCATCCGGGACTCCGAACAACCTTTGGTCACCACCATGCCTAACTCTATACCACCGAAATGTCACCAAACCTTAAGTGTGCAGACCCTGCGGGTTCGAGAACTATGTAGACATGACCGAGACACCTCTACGGTCAATAACCAATAGCGGGACCTGGATTCCCATATTGGTTCCTACATATTCTACAAAGATCTTTATCGGTCGAACCTCTATGTCAAGGATTCAATTAATCCCGTATGATGTTCCCTTTGTTCTTCGGTATGTTACTTGCCCGAGATTCGATCATCGGTATCTGTATACCTAGTTCAACCTCGTTACCGGAAAGTCTCTTTACTCGTTCCATAATAGAAGATCCTGTGGCTAACACTTAGTCACAGTTCTTGCAAGGCTTATTGTGATGTTTTATTACCGAGTGGGCCCTGAGATACCTCTCCGTCACACTGAGTAACAAATCCCAGTCTTGATCCATGCCAACCCAACAGACACCTTCGGATATACCTGTAATGCACCTTTATAGTCACCCCGTTATGTTGCAACGTCTGATACACACAAGTCACTCCTCCGGTGTCCGTGAGTTGCATGATCTCATGGTCAAAGGAACATATACTTGACATGCAGAACACAGTAGCAATAAACTAACATGATCATATGCTACATTTGTAGTTTGGGTCTTGTCCATCACACCATTCTCCTAATGATGTGATCCCGTTATCAAATGACATCTCATGTCCATGGCTAGGAAACCGTAACCATCTTTGATCAACGAGCTAGTCTATTAGAGGCATACTAGGGACATGGTTTTGTCTATGTATCCACACATGCATCTAAGTCTCCGATCAATACAATTATAGCATGGATAATGAACGATTATCATGAACAAGGAAATATGATAATAACTAATTTATTATTGCCTCGAGGGCATATTTCCAATATTTCTTTGCTTCCTAAGGTGGCAATCTCATTTGTGATGAGAGCAAGCCTAGAGTACATTTCGGCGACTCCCTCACCATCCTTCATCTTGAACTTTTCAAGTTCACTTTGAAGCGCATCCAACTTAGATTGTCTGACGGAATCGGTATCTTTGTTCATATCAACCAAAGTGTCCCAAATTTCGTTTTCATTCGCAAGACGATTGATGTTGTTCAACTCTTCAGGGCATAGGCAGTTGAATAGAATGTCACATGCTTGAGTAGTTTATTGCAACATCTTCAGTTCTCCCGCGATCGCTTCATGATCCGGTTCCTTTCCATCACCAAAGAATTCACCTTGCAAGCCAACATGAACAACAACCCATACAGCAGGGTTATGACCAAGAATATGCATTTTCATCTTATGCTTCAAACTAGTAAAATTTGTGCCATAAAAATATGGGCCTCTACGGTGATAGTTTCCCTCACTAGACGCCATACTCTCCTTGGTTGTGAGATCAATGCAATAGAGACCAAAGCCCTGCTACCACTTGTAGGGATCGAAAGTAGGTCTAGAGGGGGGGGTTAGACTACTTAACAAAACCAAATAAAAATCTAACCTTTTCCCAAGTTAATTGGTTGGTAGATTTTAGCAACTCGAGCATATCAAGTACACCCTACACATGCATGTCTATGAGTATTGTAGTGGAAAGTAAATACACGCATATGTAAGAGGATAAGGGTTGGAAGATAAAACACAATTGTACACAAGAAGATTTTTCTAGTGGTTCTGATAGGTGGAGCTATCATACATCCATTTTTATGGGGACTTCAACCCACTAAGGGTAGCGGTCACGTGAGTCCATGGAGGGATCTACCCACAAATGGTTGCATATAGAAGCAACCTTTTCTATACCATGATGGCCTACGTCCACGTAGGACTAGCCTAACTCGGGGTAGATCTTCACGAAGTAGGCGATCTCCTTGCCCTTACAAAATTCCTGGTTCAACTCCACAACACGAAGTAGGAGGCTCCCAAGCGACACCTATCCAATATAGGAGGCACCACCTCCAAAAGGTAATAGGCTCGATAGTAATGATGAGCTCCTTGCTCTTGTGTTTCAAATGATAGTCTCCTCAACACTCAATCACTCTCTCACAGATTTGCCTTGGGTAGAAGAGATTGATTGGAAGGAAAGCAACTTGGTGAGGCTAGAAATCAAGATCCATATGGATGGAGTGGATGATCTTGACCTGAACACAAGGGTAGGTGGTTCTCTCTCAAAAAAATTGAATATGGGAAGTGTGGGTCTGTTCTGAGTGCTTCTCTTGCGAGTGGGATGTGGTGGAGGGGTATATATAGGCATCTTTGAAAATCCAACCGTTACAACATTATTGCCCAACTTGGTGAAACCGAAGTGAAACCTCGATTTTAACAACTAGTACAAAATGGGGAAACTTTGGCGTTACTGTGAGATCGGTATATAATTCTTGATGGTACCGATGTGAGTGGCCGAGGGCAGTTACACAACTCGATGAGACCGATTCACAAAACTCGGAAATTCCAAATTTTGTAAAACAGGCAACAGAAAGTTGGTCACTGAAACTTGATTGCACCAAAGTGAACGTTGGTAGTACCGAGATGGGAGTTTTGTCTAGGGTTTTGACTCGATGTAGCTGATATGGAAATTTTGGTGGCACCGATTTTGAGTGGTAGGTTCTAGAACAGAATCTTTGTGGGAGAGCTGGTGGGTGCTTTTGGTGAGAAACACTTGATCATTTTGAGCATTTAATTCACCATTAATACCTCACCCCCTTTTGATAGTATTGGCTTTCCTATGGAATCAAAGTGATTTATCACAAAGTAAAATGTAGAGTCTTCATGCGTGTAGCTTGGCCAATCCTATGCTTGCATCTTGGGGTCTCCTCACAATCCTTTGCCGATCATAACATTAAACTTTTTCCTGAAATATACTTAGTGGAAACATTAGTACAATGAAATAGATGTTGTTATTAATTACCAAAACCACCTATGGAGAAGTTGTGCTTTCAGAGACTCGTCTTCAATATTGGCCCACGTCGGCCGGCTCTGGAAGAGATTTGTTATCTCTTCTTCATTTTCAGCCTACTGGTCCTTTTGTTGCCACCGAATGAAAGTAGAGAATTAAATTTGCAGACCCCTCAATAAGATTTGACGCATCAACATCAGGAGCAAAGGGTTTATGAAGTCGAGGTGGCACCAGCTCTGACAACACGTCATTGGGGGTGTCGACGTGCTCATTCTCATTGGAATATATCGGATTATATTGTGAAAGGTTAATCTATTCAGCTATCAGAGTCGCCAATGGACGATTCTTCTTGAAACACTTGGCAAAATCAGTACGGTAAACTCCGAGCCATCTACTTTACATTTAGGGAAGCCATCTTTCAGAGCCTCCAAATCTAGCTCAGGCAAATATACCTTTGCATAGGCGAGAGCCATGTTCGCTCCACCTCGAGCCACCGATTATTGGGTGTTTGTGACCCATTGTGGCATAGTGGATAGTTGCTTCAACATATCCATGATACTCCTGGGCGTGTTTTTTAGGTTCTTTACTGCCATTATGGAGTAGACAGAGCCTGTGAATAATTGCTCTACGTATGTGAAAATGACCTTCAATTTTATGATAGGCAGCTCCACAAGGATATGCTCCTTTTGTCCCGCGTACAAAGGCAATTGAGATGATGAGCGGCCATATAGTCATAACCCGGCAATTCAAGTGAAAAATCTATGAGTACATTCCGAAGATGGTTGTCAGCATTTCACTAATCTGCTTCACCAGGGTGGTATGATTTTCTTTCAAAGGGCCAAGTTCACCCTCAGCTTTCTCAACACACTGCAAGAGGGCATCTTTCTCTTCTTGAAAAGAAATTACGGCTTGCTCAAGACGGTCATGCGCTTGATGCACAGATTCTTTAAAACGAGCTGCTGCAAGACCAATGTCAACTTTCAACTTCATTTCTTCTTTAAGATGTTTCTGCAGTTTCACAGCCATAGATTCATCATCCACAACATATCCTTGACAAACATTACCAGTTTGTCAAATGATCATTCTGTTGGAAATATGCCCTAGAGGCAATAACTAAAGTTTTTATTATTATATTTTATTGTTCATGATAATCGTTTATTCTCCATGCTATAACTGTATTGACTAGAAACACATTGCATGTGTGGATATATAGACAACACTTTGTCCCTAGTGTGCCTCTAGTAAACTAGCTCATTGATCAAAGATAGTTAAGGTTTCCTAGCCATTGAAATGAGATGTCATTTGATAACGGGATCACATCATTAGCAGAATGATGTGATGGACAAGACCCAAACTATAAACGTAGCATATGATCGTGTCAGTTTATTGCTACAGTTTTCTACATGTCAAGTATACGTTCCTATGACCATGAGATCATGCAACTCACTGACACCAGAGGAGTGCCTTGTTTGTATCAAATGTCGCAACGTAACTGGGTGACTATAAAGGTGCTCTACAGGTATCTCCAAGGGTGTCTGCTGGGTTGGCACGGATCAACAGTGGGAGTTGTTGCTCCGTGTGACGGAGAGGTATCTCAGGGCCCACTCGGTAATACAACATCACAATAAGCCTTGCAAGCAATTGAATAAGGGTTAGCCACAGGATCATGTATTACAGAACGAGTAAAGAGACTTGTCGGTAACGAGATTGAACTAGGTATAGAGATACCGATGATCGAACCTAGGGCGAGTAACATATCGAAGGACAAAGGGAACATCATATGGGATTAATTGAATCCTTGACATAGAGGTACGACCGATAAAGATATTCATAGAATATGTAGGAATCAATATGGGCATCTAGGTCCCTCTATTGGTTACTGGCCATAGAGGTGTCTCAGTCATGTCTACATAGTTCTCGAACCCGCAGGGTCTGCACACTTAAGGTTTAGTGACATTTCGGTATAGATGAGTTATGTGTGTTGGCGACCGAAGGTTGTTCACAGTCCTGGATGAGATCCCGGACATGACAAGGATCTCCAGAATGGTCCGGAGGTGAAGATTGATATATAGAAGTTTCCGTGTTGGTTACCGGGAAAAGTTCGGGCGTCACCGGTAACGTACCGGGGGTGCCGGGAGGGTCCCATGGGTCCACCGGAAGCGGCCACCAGCCCCAAAGGGCTAAATGGGCTATGAGAGAGGGAGCACCAGCTCCTGGTGGGCTGGCCGCCCCGCCCACAAAGTCCCATGCGGCTGGGGGGTTGGTGGGAGGGCCAACCCTAGGGTTGGCGCCACCTTACTTGGGTGGCAAGCCACCCTAGGGCGCCTCCACCCTTGGCCGCCGCCCCAAGGGGGAAACCCTAGGTCTTGGGCACACAACCTCTCCCCCTATATATATGTGAGAGGGAGGAGGGAAGCTGCACCCTAAGCCACGGTGCAGCCCTTCCTCCCTCTCCGATAGCCTCTCCTTTAGATTGATTTGGCGACGGTTAGCGAAGGTCTACCGGCTCAGCTCCACCACCACCGCCATGTCGTCGTGATGCTGGTGAACCCATCTACCTCTCCACTCCCTCTTGATGGATCAAGAATCCAGAGATCATCATCGAGTTGCACGTGTGCTGAACGCAGAGGTGCATCCGTTCGGCACTTGATCGGGAGTTCATGCGACGACTTGTGATTTGGATCGAGGAAACGTACGACTACATCAACCGCGTTGTTTAACGCTTCCACTTAGCGATCTACAAGGGTATGTGGATCCAATCTCTCCTCTCATAGATTCTCATCACCTAGATTGATCCTGGGGAAGCGTAGGAATTTTTTTGTTTCCCATGCAACATTCCCCAACAGTGGCATCATGAGCTAGGTCTATGCGTAGATGAGATCTTGAGTAGAACACAAAGTAGTTTGTGGGTGTTGATATTCAGATTGCTTCCTCCCTTAGTCTTTTCTTGGCTCAGCGGTATTGTGGGATGAAGCAGCTCAGACCGACTTTACTCGTATGCTTACGAGAGACCGTGTTCCATCGACTAACATGTGACTTTGTTGCATAAATATGGCTGGTGGGTGTCTGTCTCTCCCACTTTAGTTGGACTGGATTTGATTAAGGCGGTCCTTGTAGAAGGTTGAAAAGCAATCTTCATATCACTATTTTGGTTTTGCGTAGGTAATAATCGTTCTTGCTAGATACCCATAGCAGCCACATAAAACATGCAACAACAATTAGAGGACATCTAACTTGTTTTTGCAGGGTATGTTATGATGTGATATGGCCAATTACATGATGTTATATATGTGATGTATGATATGATCATATTTTGTATAGAATATCACGACTTACATGTCAATGAGTACGGCAACCGGCAGGATCCATAGGGTTGTCTTTGACTATTGTATGACCTGCGTGTCAATCTTTAAGCGCTATGTAATGCTTTACTTTATCGCTAAGCGGTAGCAATAGTAGTATGAGCATGGTGGGTGTGACAACCCCGATGGAGACACAATGATGAAGATCATGGTGTTATCCCGGTGACGATGGAGATCATGCCGATGCTTTGGAGATGGAGATCAAAAGCACAAGTTTATGGCCATATCATGTCACTTATGATTTGCATGTGATGCTAATCCATTTATGCACCTTGTTTTGCATAGAATGACGGTAGCATTATAAGGTGATCCCTCACTTAAATTTCATGATGAATTGTGTTCTCCCCGAGTGTGCACTATTGCGAAAGTTCATCGTGTTGAGACACCACGTGATGATCGGGTGTGATAAACTCTACGTTCGCATACAACGGGTGCAAGCCAGTGTTGCACATGCGGAACACTCGGGTTAAACTTGACGAGCCTAGCATGTACAGACATGGCCTCGGAACACAAGAGACCGAAAGGTCGAGCATGAGTCATATAGTAGATATGATCAACATGATGATGTTCACCATTGAAACCACCTTAACTCACGTGATGATCGGACTTGTTTGGTGAATATGGATCATGTATCACTCTGATGACCCGAGGGATGTCAATTTGAGTGGGAGCTTTAGTAGTTTGATTAACTAAACTCATTATCATGAACAATAGTCTTAGTAACCTTTGCTTATTTATGTTGTAGATCAATGGCTCGCGCAGTAGCACCTCTGAATTTTAATGCGTTCCTAGAGAAAGCTATGTTGAAAGATCATGGAAGTAACTTTGTGGACTAGGCCCGCAATGTGAGGATTATCCACACGTCTTCCCAGAAGGCTTATGTCCTTGATTCACCACTTGGTGACCCGCCTGCTCCCATGTCATCCGAAGACGTTAAGAATGCTTGGGAAGCACGTTTTGGAGATTACTCGATAGTTCAATGTGCAATGTTGCATGGATTAGAACGGGGACTTCAAAGACGTTTTGAACGTCATGGAGCTTATAGATGTTCCAAGAGTTGGAGTTTATCTTTAAGAAGAATGCCCAAATCGAGAGGTATGAGACCTCCAATAAGTTCTATTCTTGCAAGATGGAGGAGAACGGGTCTATCAGTGAACATATACTCAAAGTGACTAGGTATTCGACCCGTCTGGCGGAGTTAGGGATGCCCCTTCCACTGGAGGCGATCACTGACAGAGTTCTTCAATCATTGCCACCTAGCTGCAAGAGCTTTGTGATGAACTATAACATGCACCGGGTGACCAAGTCAGTCGCCGAGCTGTTTGCGATGCTGAAAGTCGCTGAGTCTGAAATCCAGAAAGAACATCAAGTGTTGATGGTCAATAAAACCACTAGTTTCAAGAATCATGGCAAGGGAAAGAAGGGTAACTCCAAGAAGGGTGGCAAAGCAGTTGCTCCTTTCGTGAAGAAACCCAAGGCTGGACCCAAGCCAGAAATTGAGTGCTTTCATTGCAAGGGAACTGGTCACTGGAAGCGGAACTGCCCCAAGTATCTGGCTGACAAGAAGGCGGCCAACAACAAACAAGGTATATATGATATACACGTTATTGATGTGTACCTTACTATCTCTCGTTGTAGTGCCTGGGTATTTGATATCGGTTCGGTTGCTCACATTTGCAACTCAAAGCAGGACCTATGGAATAGACGGAGGCTAGCTAAGGACGAAGTGACGATGCGCGTGGGAAATGGTTCCAATGTTGATGTAATCGCCGTCAGCACGCTCTCTCTTTAATTACCATCGGGATTAGTGATGAACTTGAATAATTTTTTATGTAGTGCCCGCATTAAGCATGAACATTATATCTGGATCTTGTTTATTGTGAGACGGTTACTCATTTAAATCAGATAATAATGGTTGTTCTATTTATATGAGTAATATCTTTTATGGTCATGCACCCAATGTGAGGAGTTTATTCATGTTGAATCTTGATCGTGATGATACACATGTTCATAACATTGATGCCAAAAGATGTAGAGTTGATAATGATAGTACCACCTTATTGTGGCACTACCATTTGGGTCATATTGGTGTAAAACGCATGAGGAAGCTCCATCCTAATGGACATTTGGAGTCACATGATTTTGAATCACCCGACACATGTGAACGATGCCTCATGGGCAAGATGACTAAAACGTCGTTCTCTGGAACAATGGAACGGGCGAGTGATTTGTTGGAAATCATACATACTGATGTGTGCGGTCCAATGAAAATTGAGGCGCACGATAGATATCGTTATTTTCTCACCTTCACTGATTACTTAAGTAGATATGGGTATATTTACTTAATGAAACACAAGTCTGAAATGTTTGGAAACTTCAAGCAGTTTCAGAGTGAAGTTGAGAATCATCGTAACAAGAAGATTAAATTCCTTCGATCTGATCAAGGAGGTGAATATCTAAGTTATGAGTTTGGCAGTCACTTAAGACAGTGTGGAATTATTTTACAATTGACACCGCCTAGAACACCACAGCGTAATGCTGTGTCCGAAAGTCGTAATCAAACCTTATTGGATATGGTGCGTTCTACGATGTCTCTTGCCGATTTGCCACTATCGTTTTGGGGTTATGCATTAGAGACAGCTGCATTCACTTTAAATAGGGCACCATCGAAATCTATGAGATGACGCCATATGAACTGTGGTTTGGCAAGAAGCCAAAATTGTCGTTTCTTAAAGTTTGGGGATGTGATGCTTACGTCAAAAACCTTCAACCTGAAAAGATGGTACCCAAAGCGGAGAAATGTGTCTTCATAGGAGACCAAAAGAAACTGTTGGGTATACCTTCTATCTCAGATCCTAAGACAAAGTGTTTGTCGCCAAAAACAGAACATTTCTTGAGAAAGAGTTTCTCTCGAAAGAATTGAGTTGGAGGAGGATAGAGCTTGATGAGGTTGTTGAACCTCTGGTTCAACCAGAGAGTAGCGCAACGCAGAAAGATGTTTTTGTGGATCCAACGACGGTTGAAGAGGAAGTTAATGATGATGATCATGAAACTTCAGATCAAGTTACTATTGAACCTCATAGGTCGACAAGGGCGCGTACTACTCCTGAGTGGTACGGCAACCCTGTCTTGGAGGTCATGTTGTTAGACAACGATGAACCTACAAGCTATGGAGGAGCGATGATGGGCCCGGATTCTGAGAAATGGTTAGAGGCCATGAAATCCGAGATGGGATCCATGTATGAAAACAAAGTATGGACTCTGGAAGTATTACCTGAAGGGCGAAAGGCCATTCAGAACAAATTGTTCTTTAAGAAGAAGACGGATGCGGACGGTAATATCACCGTCTATAAAGCTCGACTTGTGGTAAAGGTGTTTTCACAAGTTCAAGGAGTTGACTATGACGAGACTTTCTCACCCGTAGTGATGCTTAAGTCCGTCGGAATCATGTTAGCAATAGTTGCATATTTCGACTATGAAATTTGGCAGATGGATGTCAAAAAAGTGTTCCTTAATGGTTTCCTTGAGGAAGAGTTGTATATGATGCAACCGGAAGGTTTTGTCGATCTAGAGAATGCTGACAAAGTTTGCAAACTCTAGCGATCCATTTATGGACTAGTGCAAGCATCTCGGAGTTCGAATAAGCGTTTTGGTGAGGTGATCAAAGCGTTTGGGTTTATACAAGTTTACGGAGAAGCTTGTATTTACAAGAAAGTGAGTGGGAGCTCTGTAGCGTTTCTAATATTATAGGTGGATGACATATTGCTGATTGGAAACAATATAGAAATGCTGGAAAGCGTGAAGGAATATTTTAACAAGAGTTTTTCAATGAAGGACCTAGGAGAAGCTACTTTCATATTAGGCATTAAGATCTATAGAGATAGATCAAGGCGCTTGATAGCACTTTCACAAAGCACATACCTTGATAAAGTTTTTAAGAAGTTCAAAATGGATCAGTCTAAGAAGGGGTTCTTACCGGTGTTACAATGTGTGAAGTTGAGTAAGACTCAATGCCCAGTGACTGCAGAAGATATAGAAAAGATGAGTGTCGTCCCCTATGCTTTAGATATAGGTTGTATGTGATGCTGTGAACAAGACCCGATGTCAGCCTTGCCATAAGTATGGCCGGAATGTTTCAAAGTGATAATGGAATGGAGCACTTGACGGCGGTCAAGAATATCCTTAAGTACCTGAAAAGGACTAAGGAAATGTTTCTCGTATATGGAGGTGATCAAGAGCTCATCGTAAAGGGATACGTCGATGCAAACTTTGACACTGATCCAGATGACTCTAAGTCACAAACTAAATACGTATTTATTCTCAATAGGGGAACGATAAGCTAGTGCAGTTCCAAGCAAAGCGTGGTAGCCTATTCTACATGCGAAGCGGAGTACATCGCAGCCTTAGAGGCATCGAAGGAAGGTGTCTGGATGAAGTAGTTCATGACAGATCTTGGAGTAGTGCCCTGTGCACTGAATCCAATGGCTCTATTCTGTGAAAACACTGGTTCCATTGCTCTAGCCAAGGAATCAAGGTTTCACAAGAGGACCAGACACATAAAGCGACGCTTCAATTCCATCCGCGATTACGTCAAGGAGGAGGACATAAATATTTGCAAAGTGCAGATGGATCTGAATGTTGCGGACCCGTTAACTAAACCTCTTCCAAGAGCTAAACATGATCAATACCAGAACTGCATGGGTGTTCGATTCATTACAATGTAAATCACATAGTGATGTGAACTAGATTATTGACTCTAGTGCAAGTGGGAGACTGTTGGAAATATTCCCTAGAGGCAATAAATAAAGTTTTTATTATTATATTTCCTTGTTCATGATAATCGTTTATTGTCCATGCTATAATTGTATTGACTAGAAACACATTGCATGTGTGGATATATAGACAAAACTTTGTCCGTAGTGTGCCTCTAGTAAACTAGCTTGTTGATCAAAGATGGTCAAGGTTTCCTAGCCATTTACATGAGGTGTCATTTGATAACAGGATCACATCATTAGGAGAATGATGTGATGGACAAGACCCAAACTATAAACGTAGAATATGATCGTGTCAGTTTATTGCTATAGTTTTCTGCATGTCAAGTATATGTTCCTGTGACCATGAGATCATGCAACTCACCGACACCGGAGGAGTGCCTTGTGTGTATCAAACGCCACAACATAACTGGGTGACTATAAAGGTGCTCTATAGGTATCTCCAAGGGTGTCTGCTGGGTTGGCATGGATCAACACTGGGATTTGTTGCTCCGTGTGATGGAGAGGTATCTCCGGGCCCACTCGGTAATACAACATCACAATAAGCCTTGCAAGCAATGTGACTAAGT
Source organism: Hordeum marinum (assembly GCA_022496015.1). Lineage (NCBI taxonomy): Eukaryota > Viridiplantae > Streptophyta > Magnoliopsida > Poales > Poaceae > Hordeum > Hordeum marinum. Next base: position 390,561,678 of record CM039675.1, on the reverse strand, counting down.
TTTATCCACGGGATCGTGTATTACAGAAGGAGTAAAGAGACTTGTCGGTAACGAGGTTGAACTAGGTATAGAGATACCGACGATCGAACCTCGGGCAAGTAACATACCCAAGGACAAAGGGAATCTTATATGGGATTAACTGAATCCTTGACATAGAGATTCGACCGATAAAGATCTTCGTAGAATATCTAGGAATCAATATGGGCATTCAGGTCCCTCTATTGGTTATTGACCGTAGAGGTGTATCGGTCATGTCTAGAAAGTTCTCAAACCCGCAGGGTCTGCACGCTTAAGGTTCGGTGACGTTTCAGTATTGATGAGTTATGTGTGTTGGTGACCGAAGGTTGTTCGGAGTCCCGGATGAGATCCCGGAAATGACAAGGTGCTCTAGAATGGTCCAGAGGTTAAGATTCATATATAGGATGTTCCGTGTTGGTTACCGGGAAAAGTTCGGGCGTCACCGGTAACGTACCAAGGGTGTCGGGAGAGTCCCGGGGGTCCACCCGCCCCAAAGGGCTACATGGGCTGTGAGAGAGGGCACACCAGCCCCTGGTGAGCTGGCCACCCCTCCCACAAACGCCCATGCGACTGGGGGGTGGGAGGGCCAACCCTAGGGTTGGCGCCACCTTACTTGGGTGGCAAGCCACCCTAGGGCGCCTCCACCCGTGGCCGCCGCCCCAAGGAGGAAACCCTAGGAATTGGACGCACCATCCCTCCCCCTATATATATGAGAGGGATGAGGGCAGCCTCACCCTAAGAAACGACTCAGACCTTCCTCCCTCTCCGATAGCCTCTCCTCTAGATTGATTCAGTGACGCTTAGCGAAGAACGTGTGTTGAACAGGGAGGTGCCGTCCGTTCGGCACTTCATCGGGAGTTCATGGGACGGCTTGCGATTTGGATCGGGGAGATGTACGACTACATCAACCGCGTTCTTTAACGCTTCCTCTTAGCGATCTACAAGGGTATGTGGATCCAATCTCTCCTCTCATAGATGCTCATCTCCTACATTGATCTTGGTGAAGCATAGGAAATTTTTTGTTTCCCATGCAATGTTCCCCAACACATTCTTACAAAAGCCTCAAGCCGCCTTACAAAGGGCGACTCGATCCTTGGGAGCTATGGCATCTCAAACTTATTTTTCATATTATCCAAAGTCCCGTGAGGTTGTAAACAATCGACATGACACTTGGGGGATAATGTGCCAAAATTTTATGTCAACACATAATTACAAGACCTGACTCATCTCAAGAAGATGAGCCGGCATTTGGGGGCTACAAGTTGAATTCTTCAAAGTCAACAGAAGACCCGACTCATCTCGAGAAGATGATCCAGCCCTCTCGGGCTACAGGTCGAATTCTTCATAGTCAATAGAAGGCCCAGCTAACTCAAAGAGATAAGGCGGCCCTTGGGGGCTACATCAATGTTCTGTATTATCTACTCCAAGCATAAAGTACCAACTTGTCATCACCATGACAAGTCGGTCCTTGGGGGCTACAGCTACAGTCCGATATGTCTACTTTGAAGAACCAGGTTACCAATTCCATAATAAGTTGGTCCTTGAGGGCTGAAGACAGGATATAGTGACCAAAAAGTAAAACAGGAAGGTTACCTCATATTTTTTCCTTAAGAGCATTGATCAAATTGATCTCAAGCTCCTGGTTTTCAGACAACCGGGTCAAGTACTGCTGATGAATGTCTTCAACATCAAGTGTAGATAAGTTTGGGACTTCCAGTTTGGTTTCCCCCTTTTCCAAATCTACCGGCTCATCCTTAGCTACAATTTTTGCTAAGGAAGTGGAAACAACATGAATCTGGAAGCACTCCTTGAGAATGACAACATCTAGATTGCTCTGATCAGCCAACAGAATGGGGTCATTAACATGAGCCACCGGACTGGGAGGACGCACCGTGCTGGGCAAACGAGCAAAAAAATCAACCGAGGTGCCTTCGACATTCATTGTTGTTTCCATAGAAACCGGCTCATCTAGCCTGGGCGCCTCAACATCAGCCGCCAGCTCAATTGTGCTATCAAGATTGTTGTTTCTGGAAGGATCAACTTCAATGATTTTCTTTTCAAGAGGGCATTTCGGAACGTCTTGACTTGCAGCACCTGAGGTCGACCCGGAAGCATTCTTCTACACAAAAGCTTTCGCCCTATAGTTGTCAGAAATCATATGTTTTTCTAAGGAAGAAACAGCTCAACGGTTAAGTATGCAAAAGTTTATGCAAAGGTTAGACACTTACCCGTGATTAACATTACAAGCATGAAGCTGTGTTGTAGACGAGTCACGTGAAGACGAAGAAGATCCTGATAAAGTAAGCTTGATATACTAAGAAGTCATTTAGAGAAACCGGCTCAAGAATGAAAATTGGTCAGACTATGTGGCACCTTAAGGTGCGGTTTGTGAGCCGACAGCGCGTGAGACAAGCTAGGGATTAAGTCGCCTAAATCACTTTGGGTTTTGCGTTTTGACTGACCAGTAAATTGAGTTTTGTTCAGAAGAAAATTGGGAGCTAAGTAAGCATTTGGATGTGACAGTTTAAACTTCCGGACGATTCGTCTTGGTTTTCTTGGAACAAAGGTCTCTAAGAAACTGGGTGAGATTAGAATTACCTCAATGCCGCTGGCCTAATTGGATTCCGAGTCGCCCTAACAACAAGGCGTGTCAGCAAAGTTTAATAAACAAAAGCCAAGAGAGTTAAGTCCTACCTCAGAATGCTCCCTTCAAGATGATTCGAGAGGCAGGTCATCCTTTTGGCCTGATGAGGGAACATGGGCCTGAGGCATGACATTCCAGAAGTTAGAGCCCGCCAGCAACAATATAAAGCATAAGATAGGAAAGGCTAGTTAAATAAAATTGCTGAAGTAAGGAAATATAGATGTCAAGAAAGAACGAATACCAGAGGCGCCCGATTCTGCAGATAGAATGGACCCAAGCTGTCGGGACCCCGATCCTAAGTCATAAGAATCCAGCCTGTAACACACCACATCACTTTGCGGCCTCACGAACGGTAACTCCACGGCTGCAGCCTTAACTTAGCCGGGACCGTTTGCGCCTTTTGGCTCACGTATGTGAACATGTCGCTAGCATTCAAACGATAGAGAATCCGGGCCGACATGACTAGTCATAGAACCCAAGTGGCACATCCGTATGGAAACAGGCATACATAACCCAACAATGCAGGTGTCAGCCTCAAGCGTGTGTAGACGAGTCATAGCCAGCTACAAGGACTCCATTACGCCGTGGGACATAAATGTCATCACTGCACGTAGACAAGTCGTAGCAAGCTATAGGGACTCCATTACACTACGAGATATTTCCTTGAAGGGATAGACACAGCAGCAAAGAAGGATACATGCCGGTCAATTAATGTGTCCGGAGCAGTAGCAAGCTACCAAGGCTCGATGGAAGCACAAAGAGGCAGTTTCCCGTAAAGAGTACTACTAAAGGCACATGACTAGGTGTCAGATCCCATACATACTGTTGCACGTCACACGTACGCACGACATGCCCGATATGCATAGATACAACTATGGCATCACAACATAACCATACAACAACAAAACTTTTATTTAAGAGGCTCAGAGGAGCCTTGCATAATATGTTCTTACAGGTAGGGGTCACATGACCCGACACTCAAGTCATACAAGCAAGTTCATACAAACCAAGCGGAAGCATAAAGCTGTCTGAGTATAGGCAGTTGAAAGGGGGAAAAGGCACATGGCCTGACTATCTACAGCCCGCCACAGGGCATAAGGTCGTAGCTAGGACACCAGCTATTCGGCGTCGTCGACATCTACGTAAAACCCACCCTATGGGTCCTGAGTCTCATCTGCAACATTTATTAAGCAAACATGGGTACAAACGTACTCAACAAGTCTTTAAAGCAGGCCTGGACTATTCATGCTCAAGTATCAACAAGGGGATTGCTGGAGTTTATGCAACAATGCCATCTTTGACTCTTGGCTAATCTATACTACACATTTTAACTCTTTGTTCAAATTTTAGATATCACACACGAGTCCACTAACTCCACATCAATACACCACCATGGATTCACTTCCGTCATCTCGAGAGTGCCATCCATGGTACTCACACTTCTCTAATATTTTTATGAGTATCCATTTAATTATCTATGAAAAGCATAAGTTCTTCAAGTAGTCCATATCCGAGGACGCGGCTATTCGAACAGATCCATACCCTGTAGGGGTGTACTTATTCACACACGCTCTTGCTACTTATCGTTGTGTGCTCATAAAACCATGCTCCTCGGCAACCTTCAAGCGGAAGCCCAGCAAGGGAGTCGGCCACGACCGTCAATCACACAAGACCTCTAGTCCAGGCTATTGCCTATTTGAGACTGAACCCGCATGGAAGTCTGGCCGAAGTTTCCGCTATGACCCCAAACGATGTGCGTAAGGTTCCCAATCCCACCATTCAGGTGACCCTTCGTACACCGTGCCACTTCCTACCATGTTGTAACCCACCCCTAGGGGCAACGCTACGCACGGCCTCCAGCATACTATAAACACCAGAAACTACTTGCAACTCCTAGACCAAGGACTAAACGATTAATAAGTCGAGAGGGGTCGAGTTACCGGAACCCAATGTGTGGTAGTAACTAGCCTTGGATAACAAACACAGAACTCAGTTCCTAAGAACGGTCCCAATGAGACAACCCACTATGTACTCCTACATAGCCTCTCATCACTACCTTTACCAAACCAGGTTCATCGATAAGCTTACGACCTCAGAACAATACTATTTCACTAGTTCATCACCCAGATGAATCAGACCTAACACAACTCTAAGCATAGCAAGCATAGCAGGCAAAGTAGGTAAAGCACAACATGGCTCAAGCATCTACCAGGTATGCTAGGTTGCAAGGTTTGGCTATTTACTGTGACAATGACAGGTCATGCAAAGGAATGGGTTCATCTACCATACATGACAGACAATTAAATGTTTGTCCTAATGCAATAAACAAGAGCAGGAGCAAGAGAATGGGATGTTATAGGAATGGTCAATGGGGTTGCTTGCCTTGGTGGGAAGTGGAAAGGTATTTTCCTTCATTGGAATACTCGGGGGTATCCTCAGAAGCAGGGCCTACCGCAATGCAGATATGTAACAATCAATAGAGGGCAAGTGCAACAATATGATGCATGATCATGACATGGCCGCATGAATGGATGAGCTAATGCAACTATTCATAATCCATATGTTAACCTATTACTAAATGTCAATGTTCATCTACATATTTTGCTCTAGCATGCATGATAACAGCACAATTGGAGTCATTGGATTTTTTTGATAAATTTTCATATATAAATTATTTCAATCTGAGTTATAGATTAATTTCTATGAATTTTCTAAGTTTTAACTATTTTTGGCATTAATTTAATTCAGAAATTACTTTATTACTTCAGCATGACATCCGCTGGTCAACAGCCTGTTGACAGGTCAAACCTGACCAATGGGGTCCAATTGTCAGTGACCCAGCCATTAACAGAAGCAATTAACCACTAATTATTAATTATTTAGGAAAGGGGCCCACTGGTCAGTGTGTCATTAACTTAATTAATTCAGTTAATTAATTTTCTTTAACTAATTCTAATTAATTAGGACACGGCCCCACTTGCCAGTGACCCAGGGGTCAAACCCCCGTGGTCAACTCTGGCCAGATTCACTGGCGTTGAGCCGTCGGTGACTCCAGAGATGGCGGAGGGGTCGGGTTCCCTCCGCCGGCGACCATTTTGCCGGCGGAAGGCACCAGGCGAACCTATGCTCATGCGCGCATCCATCCTAATACCTCGCAGAGGCCGAGACGGCCGAAATCGATGCCGGCGACGAGCTCGATGGCTGTCGGAGCTCGGGCGAGCACGGGTTTGTCAATCTAGGGCGCAACAAGACCGGATCTTAGCACCTATGGGCTCTACACGGCCCCATGAGCTCGGTAATAGCCTCGAAAGGATCAGCTGGTCACCGGAGCAACGCCGACGATGAGCTCGCGCGGCGGGGCACTTCGGGTGCCGATGGAACCGAGGCCTATAGAGGGGGAAACGACCAGGGAAGAGAGGGGATCGATCCGGGGGCTCACTACAGGCTCAGAGCCATCGAAAGCGCGCTCAGGGAAGGCTTGCAGCAGCTGATCGTCGGGTCCGAGGAGGAATAAGGGGACAAAGTTGTCGCTCCGGGGCTTCTGGCAGCGCGTGGCTCGGTGCAGAAGTCGGGGACGACAAGGCGGAGCTTTTGAGGGGCTCAGAGGGGCACGGGAGCGGCTGCAGCTATGGCGGCGAGCGAGCGAAGGCGTCGGCCATGGCGGAGCAGAGGAGAGGGAAGAGGTAGGGGGCGAATGAGCGAGAGGGAGAGAGCGAAGGGGATGGCAGCGGCGTCCTCATCCGCTCGCAAGCGCGACGGGGGATGCAGGTGCGCAGCGAGCTGCGTGGCAGCTCCGGCACGAGCGCACGGCGGGCACGCGCTCGTCCTCCTGGCGCCTAGGTGAGCTTCCTCCTTCTTTTTTTAAATTCAGTTTCTGTTTTCTTTTCTGACATTTGTTTTATTTTTTTATTTAGGCACAATTGCCACGCACAAAATATCCCAAATATTTTATAGAGCTTAGTTTGAATATTTGAAACCTCTATAAAAAATTCAGAATATTTTGAATACTAAAATAATTATAATGCTTTATTTGGCATTTTCAGCAGCTTTAATTTTTTTTTTGAAATTCTATAAAGATTCAAATATTTAGAATGACCCCTGATATGTTGATGTCCACAATTACCAGACATAGGGAACATTTTTTATGGGCATTTTGGATTTGTTGGTTTTTCACAACTATTGAATTTGTTTGATTCAGGTGAGGTGTTAGGGTTTCTGTTAATCCCCATTTCAGGTTGATGCAAAAAGTGAAAACATGATGCACACACATGCTGTCCTAAGTAAGCTAACTAGGGATGTGACAACTCACCCCCACTCAAAAGAATCTTGTCCCAAGATTTGGAAGTCGTCGGGAAGATCGCGGGGTACTCTAGTCGAAGACGATCCTCTCTTTCCCATGTGGCTTCCTTCTCGGAATGATATGACCACTGAACCTTGAGAAACTTGATGTTCTAACGCCGAGTGGTATGCTCAGCTTGATCAAGAATACGAATAGGGTATTCCCGATATGTAAGGTTATCTTGGAGATCAAGCGCTTCATGGTCTACTTCGCGGACAGGGTCCGAGAAGCAACGCCTGAGTTGCGAGACGTGGAAGACATCATGAACCTTGGAAATATGCGGCGGAAGTTCCAATTGGTAGGCAACCTCTCCTCGTTTAGCAAGAATGCAAAAAGGTCCAATGTAACGAGGACCCAACTTTCCCTTAATACCGAATCGATGGGTACCCTTCACAGGTGTAACCCGAAGATAAGCCTTCTTGTCAACTTCATAGACCAAAGCCTTATGATGGCGATCGTATTGGCTCTTCCAATGAGATTGGGCTGTTTTCAACTTTTCACAAATAATGCGAACTTGGTCCTCTGCATCCTAGATCATATCCGGGCCAAAGAGTTGCCTCTCTCCGGTTTCTGACTAGTTAAGAGGTGTTCGACACCTTCGTCCATAGAGAACTTCAAAAGGAGCTTTGCCCAAGCTTGATTGATAACTATTGTTATAAGAAAATTCGGCAAATGGAAGACATTTCTCCCAATTCATACCGAAGGATATAACACAAGCTTGGAGCATGTCTTCGAGGATTATATTGACTCGCTCAACTTGACCACTTGACTACGGATGGAAAGCAGTGCTAAAGGATAGATGGGTCCCCATAGCAGTTTGGAAACTTTCCCAAAATCGGGAAGTAAAGATACTTTCGCGGTCTGAGTTAATCTCCAAAGGAACACCATGAAGAGAAACTATTCAGGAAACATATAACTCCGCTAGCTGGCTAGCAATAATACTCTCCCGAACTGGAAGAAAATGAGCCACTTTGGAAAGACAGTCTACGACCACAAAGATAGCATTATTCCCTCTCTTGGTCCTGGGAAATCCGGTGATGAAATCCATACCAACCTTATCCCATTTCCATTCAGGAATAGCTAAGGGTTGAAGGGTGCCAGCAGGCCTTTGATGTTCTACTTTAACATGACGACAACATAGTAGCTAGCAACGAAACGAGCAATTTCTCTCTTCATCCTAGTCCACCAGAACCTCTCGCGTAGGTCCTGATACATCTTGGTACTACCAGGATGAATCATGAGAGGAGATTCATGAGCCTCCTTACGGATCAACTACCGCAGATGTTGCCTCTTCGGAATCACCAAACGGTTCTCAAAGAAGACACCACCCCGATCATCTTCCAAGAAGCATCTAACATTACCCTTCTTAATGCTTTTGTTGATCCGAGATATCCCGGCATCATGCTTCTGGGCTTCTATGATTTGATCTGTAAGAGTAGGTTTCGCCACCAGGTTGGAAAGGAATCCTTAAGGAACAATGTGAAGGTTCAACTTCCGAAATTCCTCATGGAGAAGTGGTTGACTTTGTTGTAACATCAGATTGTTACAATAAGACTTAAGACTTAGTGCATGAGCCATGACATTGGCTTTCCCCGGGGTGTACGTTATCCCTAAGTCGTAATCTGTAATCAACTCAACCCACCGTCTTTGCATGAGATTCAAATCCAGCTGGGTGAAAATATATTTCAGACTTTGGTGATCAGTGTAAATTTCGCAACGATTACCTAGAAGCTAATGTCGCCAGGTCTTCAGTGCATGGACTATAGCTACAAACTCAAGATCATGTGTGGGATAATTATCCTCATGTGGATGCAACTGACAAGATGCGTATGCAATCACATGACAATCTTGCATGAGAATGCAACCTAATCCTTCTCGCAAGGCATCGCAATAGATAACAAAGTCCTTTGAGAAGTCTGGTGGCACTAGCACTGGAGCAGAGGTCAGGCATCTTTTTAGTTCCTGAAAGTTGTGCTCACATTGTGGGGTCCACTCGAACTTTTTATCTTTCTTGAGGAGTTCATTCAGAGGCTTCGCAACCTTGGAGAAGTTCTCGACAAAGCGGCGACACTAGCTCGCTAAGCCAAGGAAACTCCAAACTTGCTTAACCGATTCAGGTTGGGTCCAATCAAGGACGACCTAAACTCTCTTGGGATTGACAACAATGCCTTTACCAGAGATCACGTGGCCTACATAGGTCACTTCTGGTAACCAAAATTCACACTTGGAGAATTTGGCATACAGACGATGCTCTCGAAGTTTCATCAATACCAGCCTTAGATGCTCGGCATGTTCCTGTTCGTTCTTTGAGTAGATGAGTATAACGTCGAGGTAAACCACAACGAATTTATCCAGATACTCCGTGAAGATCAAATTCATCAAGCGAGAGAAGGTGGCTGGGGCATTGGTTAAACCGAACGACATGACGGTGTACTCATATTGGCCATAACGAGTAACAAAAGCCGTTTTTGGAATGTCCCCGTTTCCAATTCTGATTTGATGGTATCCCAACCTCAAATCCATCTTGGAAAAGACAGAAGATCCAGCGAGTTGATCATACAAATCATTGATCCTGGGGAGCGGATACTTGTTCTTTATGTGACCAGATTCACTGGCCGATAATCCACAACCATCCAATCTGATCCATCCTTCTTCTTGGTGAAGAGGACGGGGCAAGCCCAAGGAGAATAACTAGGACAGATCAAACCTTTCTCCAAAGCCTTATCGAGTTGTTTCTTACGTCCGGCTAGTTCTAAGGGTGCCATCTTATAGGGTCTTCTAGCTATTGGACAGTCCCTGGAATGAGCTCTATCACAAACTCTACATCTCTGACAGGTGGAATTCCTGGCAGTTCTTCTGGAAAGACATCCGGAAAGTCACGGACTACCGGAATATCTTCTAATTTTGGAAGAGGGCTAGCATTGAGAGAATAGAGTTGGCCTTTGACAGCTCGAGTGCAGACATTAACTATCTCACCCGATGGATGTGTAAGCCGAACATTGCTAGTATGAGTATCAATCTTAGCATAGTGGGCTTTCATCCAGTCCATGCCTAAGATGATATTGATGTCCGAAGACTTGAGGGCTATCAAAGATGCTAGAAAGACTAGCCTATCCACAAGAATCTCATTATCATGGCTTACCCTAGAAGTTTGCCATTTTGAACCAGGAGTCTGAAGTACTAATGGAGTAGGCAAATCACAAAAAGACATGTTATGCAATTGTGCATAACTTTCTAAGATGAATGAATGAGATGCTCCAGTATCAAACAAAACAGATGATGGATGACTATTGACAAGGAGCGTACCTAGGATAACATCGGGATCCTCAAGGGCTTCTTCAGCAGAAACATAATTCACTCGACCATGAACAGGAGCTGGCTTCACATAGAAGGCTTTTCCCGGCTTCCCAAGTCCAGCCGGCTTGGCATTGTTGTGGGGACACTCACGGGAGTAGTGTCCTGGTTCTCCACATTTGTAACAGACAACGGTAGCACGGGGAGCAACATTAGCAGAGGGACCTCCAAAAATCCTGGATGGAGGGTTGGGCGGAGCTAGGCGAGGCGCCTGGAAGGATGGCCTCGTGGTGTACCTTGGTCGTAGAGCTGTGTTGGGCACCCACACCCGTCGTTTGTTGGGGCCTGAGCCAGATGCGGGGCTGAAGTGACGAGTATGCTTCTTAGTTGCCTCATAGTCAGTCTGTCCTATTTCGGCATTGATAGCCTTATTGACGAGGGCCTGGAAGGTATTGCACTCATGCAGATGCAAATCTCGACGGAGCTCAGGATTAAGTCCCTTACAGACCTAGCCTGTTTCTTGGCATCGGTCGACACTTCCTCCGGAGCATAACGAGCAAGATTGCCGAACTCATGGATAGGAATCCACTGTCACTCTACCCTGGGTAAAAGCACAGAACTCCTCTCTCTTGCGATCCATTAGCCCTTTCGGGATGTGATGGGTACGGAATGTCTCACTCAAATCTGCCCAAGTTGCTACGGGGCCTGCAGGATGCATGGCTTCATAATTTTCCCACCATAGATTGGCGGGTCCTTCCAGGAAATATTCAACAAAAGTCAACTTGTTGGCCTCACATACATTGGCAGCTCAGATTTTGCGGGACATGCTAGTCAGCTAGTCATCAGCGTCGAGTGAATCGACCGAATGATGAAACTTAGGTGGGCACTAAGTCATTGAGGGACACATCATCATTACGCTCATTGCGGGGAGGACGCATTGTATTATGCTAAATGTGTTCCAATAGCCTATTGGTCTCCCTTTTATTCCGCTCAGCTTTGAGCATCACTTCTGCCAAAGAGGGCGCCTGCGGCAGGTTCTCTTGTCTTGGCTGGCTTCCCACGCCCTGCTCGAAGGTAGGCACGGGGTTATTCCTAGTTGACACCATCCTAGGAAAACAAACCTACATGTTAGACAAGGAAGACAACAACTCTAAGATATATGGTGAGGGATGTATTGGACAACATGGCATGCAAGGGTAAACACCCGATCAACATGGTAATAACAAACTGCCATATGAACACCATGATTCATACACACCATGACATAGTTCAGTACAAACCCAAGCTGAAGTACAACCTACGGAAAGATGATACAACTCATCGAAGGCATTACAAGCTTCCTATACATTATCTATCTACACCTATGGAACTCAACTCTCAACCTCAGTCATATCCCACAAGACACGTAGGACTGTGGCAATACGACAACTACCATACTAGAACTAACATCCAAGTACTCAAGCATCTCCATAGAATGCCTCATATAGGTTACCCCCATAACCCGCGAGCTGAACCTGAGGATCTGGAAACACCCTGGCATGCGATCCCTGGAAATCGTAAGGACACAGATGTGGCCTCGGTCCCCTCATTGGTTGCAACAACGGCCCTCAAAGAGGAGTGATGCCTCCAACATCGGGCCAGTCTACCCAAGCTGGTAGATGAGTCCGCGATGGGTTCAGCATCTCCAAATCTCCATAGCCTATCTGCATGATAGCTGCTAGCTGCGTCAGGGCTGTCCAAAGACTTGCAGGGGTAGCGTATAGCTCCATGCGAAGGTCACGTGCTGTTGGAAATATGCCCTAGAGGCAATAAATAAAGTGTTTATTATTGTATTTCCTTGTTCATGATAATCATTTATTATCCATGCTATTATTGTATTAATTGGAAACATGGATACATGTGTGGATACATAGACAAACACAATGTCCCTAGTATGCCTCTAGTGAACTAGCTCGTTGATCGAAAGATGGTTAAGGTTTCCTAGCCATGGACATGAGATGTCATTTGATAACGGGATCACATCATTAGGAGAATGATGTGATGGACAAGACCCAAACTACAAACGTAGCTTATGATCATGTCAGTTTATTGCTACAGTTTTCTGCATGTCAAGTATATGTTCCTATGACCATGAGATCATGCAACTCACAGATATTGGAGGAGTACCTTGTGTGTATCAAATGTCGCAACGTAACTGGGTGACTATAAAGGTGCTCTACAGGTGTCTCCGAGAGTGTCTGTTGAGTTTTCATGGATCAAGACGGGGATTTGTTACTCCATGTGTCGGAGAGATATCTCAGGGCCCACTCGGTATTACAACATCATAATAAGCCTTGCAAGCAATGTGACTAAGTGTTAGTTACGAGATCTTGTATAAAGGAACGAGTAAAGAGACTTGCCAGTAACGAGGTTGAACTAGGTACGGAGATACCGACGATCGAATCTCGTGCAAGTAACATACCGAAGAACAAAGGGAACATCATACGGGATTAACTGAATCCTTGACATAGAGGTTCGACCGATAAAGATCTTCGTAGAATATGTAGGAACCAATGTGGACATCTAGGTCCCGCCATTGGTTATTGACCGTAGAGGTGTCCTGTTTTGGTTGCCGGAAAAGTTTCGGGCTCATTGGTAGTGTACCGGGAGTGTCGGTAGTGTACCGAGAGGCCTCCGGCTGGGGTATTTCGACCCAAGAGACTTCATGGGCTGTGGGAGAGTGAATATCAGCCCTTAGTGGGCTAGTGGAAACTCCCACACAAGGCCCATGTGGCTGGAGGAAAAAACCCAATAGGAAAAGGTGGAAAAAAAGGCAAAAAGGAGCAATCCTAGTCCTACTAGGATTGGAGGAGGAATCCTCCTCTCCTAGTAGGTTCGGCCGAACCAGCTAGCCTTGGAGGCCAAGGCTGCCTCCTCTCCTCCTCTCCTCCTATATATACTAGAGGGTTTTGGGTTTTTGCACTAGATTTTCAGCCACGTGCTACCCGTTCCTCCAGTGCATAGTTTCTCCTCTAGATCGGTTTTCTGCAGTGCTTAGGCGAAGCCCTGCCGGAATTGCTCCACCACCATCGCCGGAGCGCCGTCAGGCTGCCGAAGAACTCTTCTTCCTCTGCACTCCTTCTTGCTGGATCAAGACGGTGGAGATCATCATCAAGCTGTACGTGTGCTGAACGCGGAGGTGTCATCCGTTCGGTGCTAGATCGGAAGGATCGTGATCAATTTCGTGGGACGGATCGTGATAAAGTTCATGGGACGGATCGTGATCGGATCGCAAGACGGATCGTGATTGGATTGCGGGACGGATCATGATTGGATCGTGGGATGCACGGTGATTTGGATCACGAAGACGTTCGACTACACCAACCGCGTTTCTTAACGCTTTCCGCTTAGAGATCTACAAGGGTATGTAGATCCACTCTCCCTCTCGTAGATGCTCATCACCATGGATAGATCTGTGTGTGCGTAGGAAAATTTTTGTTTCCCATGCTACGTTCCCCAACAGTGGCATCATGAGCTAGGTCTATGTGTTGATGAGATCTCGAGTAGAACACAAAAGGTTTGTGTGCGTTGATGCTTAGATTGCTTCCTCCCTTGGTCAGATTTTGGCTCAGCGGTATTGTGAGATGAAGCGTCCCGGACCAACATTACTCGTACGCTTACGAGAGACCGGTTCCCTCGATGCAACTTGTTGCCTAGATGGCTTGCGGGTGGCAGTTTCTCTCACTTTAGTTGGATCAGATTCGACAAAGGCGGTCCTTGAGAAGGTTGAAAAGCAAAATATGTATCACCGTTGTGGTTTATGTGTAAGTGAGAATCATTCTTGCTAGAAACCCGTAGCAGCCACGTAAAACATGCAACAACAATTAGAGGACGTCTAACTTGTTTTTGTAGGGTATGTTGTGATGTGATATGGCCAATTACATGATGTGATATATGTGATGTATGAGATGATCAAGTGATTTATAGAATTTCACGACTTGCATGTCGATGAGTACGGCAACCGGCAGGAGCCATAGGGTTGTCTTTAAGTATTGTATGACCTGGGTGTCAATCATTAAGCACTATGTGATGCTTTGATTTATCGCTAAACGGTAGCAATAGTAGTAAAAGCATGTTGGGCGCGACAACCCCGATGGCGACACGTTGATGGAGATCAAGATGATGGAGATCATGGTGTCTTGCCGGTCACGATGGAGATCATGTTGGTGCTTTCAAGATGGAGATCTTAAGCACAAGTTCGTGGCCATATCATGTCACTTATGAATTGCATGTGATGTTAATCTTTTTATGCACCTTGTTTTGCTTAGTACGACGGTAGCATTATAAGGTGATCCCTCACTTAAATTTCAAGATGAATTGTGTTTTCCCCGAGTGTGCACCATTGCGAAAGTTCATCATGTTGAGACACCACGTGATGATTGGGTGTGATAGACTCTACGTTCACATACAACAGGTGCAAGCCAGTGTTGCACGCGCAGAACACTCGGGTTAAACCTGACGATCCTAGCATGTACAGACATGGCCTCAGAACACAAGAGACCGAAAGGTCAAACATGAGTCATATAGTAGATATGATCAACATAATGATGTTCACCTTGAAGCCACCTCAACTCACATGATGATCGGACTTGAGTTGGTGGATTTGGATCATGTGACACTCAGATGACTTGAGGGATGTCGATTTGAGTGGGAGATTTAGTAATTTGATTAACTAAACTCATTATCTTGAACAATAGTCTAAGTAAACTTTGCATATTTATGTTGTAGATCAATGGCTCGCCCAGTAGCACCCTTGAATTTTAATGCGTTCCTAAAGAAAGTTAAGTTGAAAGATGATGGAAGTAACTTTGTTGACTGGGCCCATAATCTGAGGATTATCCTCACGGCTTCCCAGAAATTATATGTCCTTGATGCACCGCTTGGTGACCAACGAGAAGACATGACCTCAGAAGACGTTAAGAACGCTTGCAAGGCACATACTGGAGATTACTCAATAGTTCAGTGTGCAATATTGTATGGCTTAGAACCGGGACTTCAAAGACGTTTTAAACATCATGGAGCATATGAGATGTTCTAGGAGTTGAAGTTTATCTTTCAGAAGAACGCCCGGATCGAGAGGTATGAGTTCTATGCTTGCAAGATGGAGGAGAACGGGTCTATCAGTGAACATATACTCAGAATGTCTGGGTATTCAACTCGTCTAGCGGAGTTGGGAATTGCCCTTCCGCCAGAGGCGATCACTGACATAGTTCTTCAATCACTGCCACCTAGTTACAAGAGCTTTGTGATGAACTATAACATGCATGGGATGAACAAGTCAGTCGCCGAGCTATTTGCGATGCTAAAAGTTGCTGAGTCTGAAATCCAGAAAGAACATCAAGTGTTGATGGTCAATGAAACCACTAGTTTCAAGAAATATGGCAAAGTCAAGGGCAAGGGCAAGAAGGGTAAAACCAAGAAGGATGGCAAAGCAGTTGCTACTCCTGCAAAGAAGCCCAAGCATGGACCCAAGCCAGAAACTGAGTGCTTTCATTGCAAGGGAACTGGTCATTGGAAGCGGAACTGCCCCAAGTACCTGGCTAACAAGAAGGCGGTCAACGACAAACAAGGTATATATGATATACATGTTATTGATGTGTACCTTACTAGCTCTCGTAGTAGTGCCTGGGTATTTGATACCAGTTCGGTTGCTCATATTTGCAACTCAAAGCAGGAACTACGGAATAAACGAAGGCTGGCAAAGGACGAAGTGATGATGCGCGTGGGAAATGGTTCCAAGGTTGATGTGGTCGCGGTAGGCACGCTCTCTCTTCGATTACCATTGGGATTAGTGATGAACCTGAATAATTGTTATTTAGTGCCTGCGTTAAGCATGAACATTATATCTGGATCTTGTTTATTGCGAGACGGTTACTCATTTAAATCAGAGAATAAAGGTTGTTCTATTTATATGAGTAATATCTTTTATGGTCATGCACCCAATGTGAGGGGTTTATTCATATTGAATCTTGATAGTGATGATACACATGTTCATAACATTGATGCCAAAAGATGTAGAGTTGATAATGATAGTACCACTTTCTTGTGGCACTGCCATTTAGGTCATATTGGTGTAAAACGCATGAGGAAGCTCCATGCTGATGGACTTTTGGAGTCACTTGATTTTGAATCACTTGACACATGTGAACCATGCCTCGTGGGCAAGATGACTAAAACGCCGTTCTCTGGTACAATGGAATGGGCAAGTGACTTATTGGAAATCATACATATTGATGTGTGCGGTCCAATGAATGTTACAGCGCGTGGTGGATATCGTTATTTTCTCACCTTCACCGATAACTTAAGTAGATATGGGTATATTTACTTGATGAAACAAAAATCTGAAACGTTTGAAAAGTTCAAGCAATTTCAGAGTGAAGTTGAGAATCATCATAACAAGAAGATTAAGTTCTCGCGATCTGATCAAGGAGGTGAATATCTGAGTTATGAGTTTGGCAGTCACTTAAGACAATGTGGAATTGTTTCACAGTTCACACCGCCCGGAAAACCACAGCATAATGGTGTATCCGAACGTCGTAATCAAACCTTTTTAGATATGGTGTGTTCTATGATGTCTCTTGCTAATTTGCCACTATTGTTTTGGGGTTATGCATTAGAGACAGCTGCATTCACTTTAAATAGGGCACCATCAAAATCCGTTGAGACGACGCCATATGAACTATGGTTTGGCAAGAAGCCAAAGTTGTCGTTTCTTAAATTTTGGGGATGTGATGCTTATGTCAAAAAGCTTCAGCCTAAAAAGCTGGAACCCAAAGCATAGAAATGCGTCTTCATAGGATACCCGAAAGAGACAGTCGGGTATACCTTCTATCTCAGATCCGAAGGCAAAGTGTTTGTCGCTAAGAATGGAACATTTCTTGAGAAAGAGTTTCTCTCGAAAGAATTGAGTTGGAGGAAAATAGAGCTTGATGAGGTTATTGAATCTTTACTTCAACCAGAAAGTAGTGCAGCATAGAAAGATGTTTCTGTGGAACCTACGACGGTAGAATAGGAAGTTAATGAGGATGATCATGAAGCTTCGGATCAAGCTGCTATTAAACCTTGTAGGTCGACAAGGCCACGTACTACCCCTGAGTGGTACGGCAACCCTGTCTTGGTGGTCATGTTGTTGGACAACAATGAACCTACGAGCTATGGAGGAGCAGTGATAGGCCCAGATTCCGAGAAATGGTTAGAGGCCATGAAATCCAAGATGGGATCCATCTATGAAAACGAAGTATGGACTTTGGAAGTATTACTTGAAGCACGAAAGGCTATTCAGAACAAATGGATCTTTAAGAAGAAGACAGACGCAGACGGTAATGTGACTGTCTATAAAGCTAGTGATAGCTACTTATTTCGACTATGAAATTTGGCAGATGGATGTCAAAACAGCGTTCCTCAATGGTTTCCTTGAGGAAGAGTTGTATATGATGCAACCTGATGGTTTTGTCGATCCAGAGAATGCTGACAAAGTTTGCAAACTCCAGCGATCCATTTATGGATTGGTGCAAGCATCTCGGAGTTGGAATAAGCGCTTTGATGAGGTGATCAAAGCGTTTGAGTTTATACAAGTTTATGGAGAAGCTTGTATTTACAAGAAAGTGAGTGGGAGCTATATAGCATTTCTAGTATGATATGTGGATGACTTATTGCTGATTGGAAACAATGTAGAAATGCTGGAAAGCATGAAGGAATATTTGAACAAGAGTTTTTCAATGAAGGACCTAGGAGAAGCTGCTTTCATATTAGGCATTAAGATCTATAGCGATAGATCAAGACGCTTAATAGCACTTTCACCGAGCACATACCTTGATAAAGTTTTGAAGAAGTTCAAAATGGAATAGTCCAAGAAGGGGTTCTGGCCTTTGTTACAAGGTGTGAAGTTGAGTAAGACTCAATGCCCAGTAACTGCAGAAGATAGAGAAAAGATGAGTGTCATCCACTATGCTTCAGCCATACGCTCTATCATGTATGCAATGTTGTGCACAAGACTCGATGTCAGCCTTGCCATAAGTATGGCCGGAAGGTTTCAAAGTGATCCTGGAATGGAGCACTAGCAAGCGGTCAAGAATATCCTTAAGTATCTGAAAAGCACTAAGGAAATATTTCTCGTTTATGGAGGTGATGAATATCTCGTCGTAAAGGGTTACGTCGATGCAAGCTCTAACACTGATGCAGACAACTCTAAGTCACAAACCGGATACGTATTTATTCTTAACGGGGGAGCGGTAAGCTAGTGCAGTTCCAAGCAAAGCGTGTAGCTGATTCTATGTGCGAAGTGGAATACATCGCAGACTCAGAGGCGGCGAAGGAAGGTGTCTGGATGAAGCAGTTCATGACAGATCTTGGAGTAGTGCCCAGTGCGCTGAATCCAGTGAACCTGTTCTGTGACAACACTAGTGCCATTACTCTAGCCAACGAACCAAGGTTTCACAAGAGGACCAGACACATAAAGCGACGCTTCAACTCCATTCGCGGTTACATCATGGAGAAAGACATAAATATTTGCAAAGTGCACATGGATCTGAATGTTGCAGACCCGTTGACTAAACCTCTTCCAAGGGCTAAACATGATCAACACTAGAACTACATGGGTGTTCGATTCATTACAATGTAAATCACATAGTGATGTGAACTAGATTATTTACTCTAGTGCAAGTGGGAGTTTGTTGGAAATATGCCCTAGAGGCAATAAATAAAGTGTTTATTATTGTATTTCCTTGTTCATGATAATCGTTTATTATCCATGCTATAATTGTATTAATTGGAAACATGGATACATGTGTGGATACATAGACAAACACAATGTCCCTAGTATGCCTCTAGTGAACTAGCTCGTTGATCGAAAGATGGTTAAGGTTTCCTAGCCATGGACATGAGATGTCATTTGATAACGGGATCACATCATTAGGAGAATGATGTGATGGACAAGACCCAAAGTACAAATGTAACTTATGATCGTGTCAGTTTATTGCTACTGTTTTCTGCAAGTCAACTATATGTTCCTATGACCATGAGATCATGCAACTCATAGATATCGGAGGAGTAACTTGTGTGTATCAAACGTCTCAACGTAACTGGGTGACTATAAAGGTGCTCTACAGGTGTCTCCGAGAGTGTCTGTTGAGTTGGCATGGATCAAGACTGGGATTTGTTACTCCGTGTGTCGGAGAGGTATCTCAGGGCCCACTCGGTAATACAACATCATAATAAGCCTTGCAAGCAATGTGACTAAGTGTTAGTTATGAGATCTTGTATTAAGGAATGAGTAAAGAGACTTGCCATTAATGTGGTTGAACTAGGTATGGAGATACCGACGATTGAATCTTGGGCAAGTAACATACCGAAGAACAAAGGGAACATCATACGGGATTAACTGAATCCTTGACATAAAGGTTCCACCAATAAAGATCTTCATAGCATATGTAGGAAACAATGTGGACATCCAGGTCCCGCCAGTGGTTATTGACCATAGAGGTGTCTCGGTCATGTCTTCATAGTTCTCGAACCCGCAGGGTCTGCACACTTAAGGTTTGGTGACGTTTCGGTAGTATAGAGTTGTGTATGGTGGTGAATGAAGTTTGTTCGGAGTCCCGGATGAGATCTCGGACATCACGAGGAGCTCTAGAATGGTCCGTAGGTAAAGATTCATATATAGGAAGTCCTGTTTTGGTCACCAAAAAGTTCCGGGCTCATCGGTAGTGTACTGGGAGTGCCGGTAGTGTACCGGGAGGCCTCCGGGAGGGGTATTTCGTCCCAAGAGACTTCATGGGTTGTGGGAGAGTGAATATCAGCCCTTAGTGGACTGGTGGAAACTCCCACACAAGGCCCATGTGGCTGGAGGAAACAAACCAATAGGAAAAGGTGGGAAAAAGGCAAAAAGGAGCAATCCTAGTCCTACTAGGATTGGAGGAGGAATCCTCGGTTCGGCCGAACCATCTAGCCTTGGAGGCCAAGGCTGCCTCCTCTCCTCCTCTCCTCCTATATATACTAGAGGGTTTTTGGTTTTTGCACTAGATTTTCAGCCACGTGCTACCCGGTCCTCCAGTGCATAGTTTCTCCTCTAGATCGGTTTTCTGCAGTGCTTAGGCAAAGCCCTGCCAGAATTGCTCCACCACCATCACCGGAGCGCCGTCAGGCTGCCGGAGAACTCTTATTCCTCTCCACTCCTTCTTGCTGGATCAAGACGGTGGAGATTGTCATCAAGCTGTACGTGTGCTAAACGTGGAGGTGCCGTCCGTTCGGTGCTAGATCGGAAGGATCGTGATCAAGTTCGTGGGACGGATCGTGATCAAGTTCGTGGGATGGATCATGATCGGATCGCGGGACAGATCGTGATTGGATCGCGGGACGCATGGCAATTTGGTTCGCGAAGACGTTCGACTACACCAACCGCATTTCTTAACGCTTCCCGCTTAGTGATCTACAAGGGTATGTAGATCCACTCTCCGTCTCGTAGATGCTCATCACCATGGATAGATCTGCGTGTGCGTAGGAAATTTTTTGTTTCCCATGCTACGTTCCCCAACACGTGCATCATGATCCCTATTCTCAAACATCTGAGCAGTCACCTGCAGCCTAAGGTCCTCATGAGAATGATCATATTAGGTTGCACTAAGATAACTATCCTCTCCTCCTAGAGAAGCAGGAACATAATAGAACTCTGTGTTCTAAAACATACCATGGTGAAACTTCATGTTAGTCAGCATGGTATAGGCGGCCTCCTGAACTGCCATGTCTATGGTGACACCTAACCCATATGTCCAATGAAGCAGCTCTACAACTCCAGAATAGGATGGTTATATCTTAACAGTACACAGGTACAGGCTCTGGTTGAAATCTCGATACTGCTCCTCCATTGTGTACTCTGGGTACCAACGGTAACCGATCTCCATCATAACTCTAACCAACATGGCCGTATGACCCGGTACATCGATGCACCTAGTTAGACGGACCACCTGACGAGAAGGACGAGGGGGCATCTGAAACAGAGAATGATGTAAAGACAATAGAGATCCTAGCAGAAATTGGACAGCATAATGGCTGTAATTGCTCAACAAAGATTTTGAGACAACTGCAAACATTGGATAGCATAACCACTCAGCTTTCTAGACTCAAGTTTCTAATCCAACTGATTGTCACACCAAAGAATAATCTAGAACCGAAGTTCACTTGCGAACAAGCTAGCTAATAGTCCATGGTTAGTAACTCGTCATCCTAGGCAATAGATGAGAATCCTAGTTCTTAACCCCATAGAAAAGATGAGAGTGACTAAGAATAGAATAACTTGGGAAGAGGAGTAAAAACAGCCTTACGTTCCCTTCCACAATCAATTCCCTTACATTGCTATAGTGTTTCTAGACTCAACTTCGATCGGTTTGGCTTGGTAGTCCGACAGTCAGTCACGCTCTGATACCAACACTGTCGGGACCCCGATCCTAAGTCATAAGAATCCCTCCTGTAACACATCACATAACTTTGCGGCCTCATGCACGGTAACTCCATGGATGCAGCCTTACCTTAGCCGGGACCGTCTGCGCCTTTTGGCTCACGTATGTGAAAATATCGCTAGCATTCAATCGACAGAGAACCCAGGCCGACATGACTAGTCATAGAACCCAAGTGGCACATCCGTATGAAAACGGGCATACGTAACCCAGCAACGCAGGTGTCGACCTCAAGCATGTGTAGACGAGTCATAGCCAGCTACAAGGACTCCATTACGCCATGGGACATAAATGTCATCATCGCATGTAGACGAGTCATAGCAGGCTACAGGGACTTCATTACACTGCGAGACATTTCCCCGAAGGGACATACACAACAGCAAAGAAGGATACATGTCGGTCAATCAATGTGTCCGGAGCAGTAGTAAGCTACGAAGGCTCGATGGAAGCACAAAGAGGCAGTTTCTCATAAAGAGTACTACTAAAGGCACATGACTAGGTGTCGGATCCCATACATACCATTGCACGTCACACATACACACGACATGCCTGATATGCATAGATACAACTATGGCATCACAACATAATCATACAACAACACAACTTTTATTTAAGTGGCTCAGAGGAGCCTTGCATAATATGTTCTTACAGGTAGGGGTCACATGACCCGACACTCAAGTCATACAGGCAAGTTCATACAAACCAAGCGGAAGCATAAAGCTGTCTGAGTATAGATAGTTGAAAGGGAAAAAAGGCACATGGCCTGACTATCTACAGCCTGCCATAGGGCATAAGGTCGTAGCTGGAACACCAACTATTCGGTGTCATCAACATCTCTGTAAAACCCACCTGATGGGTCCTAAGTCTCATCAGCAACATTTATTAAGTAAACATGAGTACAAACGTACTCAACAAGTCTTTAAAGAAGACCTAGACTATTCATGCTCAAGTATCAACAAGGGGATTGGTGGAGCTTATGCAGCAATGCCATGTTTGACTCTTGGCTAATCTATACTACACATTTTAACTCTTTGTTCAAATTTTAAATATCGCACACGAGTCCACTAACTCCATATCAATACATCACCATGGATTCACTTCCGTCATCTACGAGAGTGCCATCCACGATACTCACACTTGTCTTGATATTTTTATGAGTATCCATTTAATTATCTATGAACAGCATAAGTTCTCCAAGTAGTCCATATCTGAGGACGCGGCTATTCGAACAGATTCATACCCTGCAGGGGTGTACTTCTTCACACACGCTCTCGCCACTTATCGATGTGTGCTCATAAAACCATGCACCTCGGCAACCTTCAAGCGGAAGCCCAGCAAGGGAGTCGGCCACGACCGTCAATCACACAAGACCTCTAGTCTAGGCTCTCGCCCATTTGAGACTGAACCCGCACAGAAGTCCGACCGAAGTTTCTGCTACGGCCCCAAATGATGTGCGCAGGGTTCCCAAACCCACCATCCGGATGACCCTTGGTACACCGTGCCACTGCCTACCGCGTCGTAACCCACCCCTAGGGTCAGCGCTACGCATGGCCTCCAACATACTATAAACACCAGAAACTACTTGCAACTCCTGGACCGAGGACGAATCGATTAATAAGTCGAGAGGGGTCGAGTTACCGGAACCCAATGTGTGGTAGTAACTAGCCTTAGATCACAAACACGGAACATAGTTCCTAAGAACGGTCCCAACGAGACAACCCGCTATGTACTCCTACATAGCTTCTCATCGCTACCTTTACCTCATTAAGCTTATCACCTCAAAACAATACAGTTTCACTAGTTCATCACCCATATGAATCAGACCTAACACAACTCTAAGAATAGCAGGCAAAGTAGGTAAAGCACAACATGGCTCAAGCATAAAGTTGTCTGAGTATAGATAGTTGAAAGGGGAAAAAGGCACATGGCTTGACTATCTACAGCCCGCCATAGGGCATAAGGTCGTTGCTGGAACACCAGCTATTCGGTGTCATCAACATCTCTGTAAAACCCACCTGATGGGTCCTGAGTCTCCTCTACAACATTTATTAAGCAAACATGAGTACAAACGTACTCAACAAGTCTTTAAAGCAGACCTAGACTATTCATGCTCAAGTATCAACAAGGGGATTGGTGGAGCTTATGCAGCAATGCCAGCTTTGACTCTTGGCTAATCTATACTACACATTTTAATTCTTTGTTCAAATTTTAGATATCGCACACGAGTCCACTAACTCCACATCAATACATCACCATGGATTCAGTTCCGTCATCTACAAGAGTGCCATCCACGATACTCACACTTGTCTTGATATTTTTATGAGTATCCATTTAATTATCTATGAACAACATAAGTTCTCCAAGTAGTCCATATCCGAGGACGCGGCTATTCGAACAGATTCATACCCTGCAGGGGTGTACTTCTTCACACACGCTCTCGCCACTTATCGATGTATGCTCATAAAACCATGCACCTCGGCAACCTTCAAGCGGAAGCCCAGCAAGGGAATCGGCCACGACCGTCAATCACACAAGACCTCTAGTCCAGGCTATCGCCTATTTGAGACTGAACCCGCATGGAAGTCCGGCCAAAGTTTCCGCTACGACCCCAAATGATGTGCGTAGGGTTCCCAATCCCACCATTCGGGTGACCCTTGGTACACCGTGCCACTTCCTACCGTGTTGTAACCCACCCCTAGGGTCAGCGCTACGCACGGCCTCTAGTATACTATAAACACCAGAAACTACTTGCAACTCCTGGACCAAGGACTAAGCGATTAATAAGTCGAGAGGGGTCGAGTTACCGGAACCCAATGTGTGGTAGTAACTAGCCTTGGATCACAAACACAGAACTCAGTTCCTAAGAACGGTCCCAATGAGACAACCCGCTATGTACTCCTACATAGCCTCTCATCACTACCTTTACCCAACTGGGTTCATCGTTAATCTTATGACCTCAGAACAATACTATTTCACTAGTTCATCACCCAGATGAATCAGACCTGATACAACTCTAAGCATAGCAAGCATAGCAGGCAAAGTAGGTAAAGCACAACATGGCTCAAGCATCTACCAGGTATGCCAGGTTTCAAGGTTTAGCTATTTACTGTGACAATGACAGGTCATGCAAAGGAACGGGTTCATCTACCGTACATGACAGACAATTAAGCGTTTGTCCTAATGCAATAAACAAGAGCAGTAGCAAGAGAATGGGATGTTATCGGAATGATCAATGGGGTTGCTTGCCTTGCTGGGAAGCGGAAAGGTATTCTCCTTCATTGGAATACTCAGGGGTATCAGGGCCTACCGCAATGCAGATAAGTAACAATCAATACACGACAAGTGCAACAATATGATGCATGATCATGACATGGCAGCATGAATGGATGAGCTAATGCAACTATTATCCAAGTTAAATGAAGTAATTTTGAATATAGGTTCAAAATCGTTCTCCATTTCATAATCCATATGTTAACCTATTACTAAATGTCAATGCTCATCTACATAGGTTCCTCTAGCATGCATGATAACAGCACCATTGGATTCATTGGATTTTTCTAATAAATTTTCATATATAAATATTTCAATCTGAGTTATAGATTAATTTCTATGAATTTTCTAAGTTTGAACTATTTTGTGGAATTAATTTAATTTAGAAATTACTTTTTTGCATCAGCATGACATCAGCTGGTCAACAGCCCGCTGACCAGTGGGGTCCACTTGTGAGTGACTCAGCCATTAACAGAAGCAATTAACCACTAATTATTAATTATTTAGGAAAGGGGCCCACTGGTTAGTGGGTCATTAACTTAATTAATTTAGTCAATGAATTTTCTTAAACTAATTCTAATTAATTAGGACATGGCCCCACCTACCAGTGACCCAGGGGTCAAACCCCTGTGGTCAACTCCGGCCAGACTCACCGGCGTTGATCCGTCGGTGACTCCAGAGATGGCAGAGGGGTAGGGTTCCCTCTCTGGCGACCATTTCACCAACGGAAGGCACCAAGCGAACCTATGCTCATGCATGCATCCATGTCGATACCTCTCAGAGGCCGAGACAGCTGGAATCGACGCGGGCGAGCATGGGTCCGTCGATCTAGGGCGCAACAAGACCGGAGCTTAGCACCTATGGGCTCTACGTGGCCCTACGAGCTCGGTGATGGCCTCGGAAGGACCAGCTGGTCACCGGAACAATGCCGGCGATGAGCTCATGCGGCGGAGCACTTCGGGTGCCGATGGAACCGAGGCCTATAGAGGGGGAAACGGTCGGGGAAGAGAGGGGATCGATCCGGGGGCTCACTTCGGGCTCAGAGCCATCGAAAGAATGCTCGGGGAAGGCTTGCAGCGGCGGATTGTCGGCGGCGTATCATCGGGTCTGGGGAGGAAGAAGGGGACAGGGTCTTCGCTCCAGGGCTTCTGGCGGCGCGTGTCTCGATGCAGAGGTTGGGGACGACGAGGCGGAGCTTCTGGGGGGGCTCAGAGGGGTGCGGGAGCGGCTACAGCTGCGGCGGCGAGCGAGGGAAGGCGTCGGCCATGGCGGAGCAGAGGAGAGGGAATAGGTAGGGTGAATGAGTGAGAGAGAGAGCGATGGGAACAGCAGTGGCATCCTCATCTGCTCGCTAGCACGACGGGGGATGCAGGCGCGCAGGGAGCTGCGTGGCAGCTCCGGCGCAAGCGCACGGTGGGCACGCGCTCGTCTTCCTGGCACCAGGAGGACGAAGGCGGTGCTGGGCTAGATGGGCTGGCCTAGGTGAGCTTCCTCCTTTTTTTAAATTCGGCTTCTATTTTCTTTTCTAACATTTGTTTTATTTTTTTATTTAGGCATAATTGCCAGGCACAAAATATCCGAAATATTTTATAGAGCTTAGCTTGAATATTTCAAACCTATATAAAAAGTTTCAGAATATTTTGAATACTAAAATAATTATATTGCTTTATTTGGCATTTTCAGCAGCTTTAATATTTATTTTTGAAATGCTATAAAGATTCAAATATTTAGAATGACCCTGATATATTGATGTCCACAATTACCAGACATAGGGAACATTTTTATGGGCATTTTGGATTTGTTGTTTTTTCACAACTATTGAATTTGTTTGATTCAGGTGAGGTGTTAGGGTTTCTTTTAATCCCCATTGCAGGTTGATCCAAAAAGTGAAAACATGATGCACACACATGTTGTCCTAAGTAAGCTAACTAGGGATGTGACACAGGTCGATGGCACCACATCTTTCCTTGAACCCGAATAGAATTTGCTTTTTCCTTGTTAAAGAAGTCATCTGATAAGTCCTCATTTGAAAAATGCCGAGCATCGGACGGTTCGCCCGAGTAATTACACATCAAGCTTCCTCTCACGCTGACGGGTTGGATCCGCCATTTCAGCCAACAACGGATCAAGTCAATCCCGGCCAATCCATGTGTGGTCAAGGCCCTTAACATGGTATGAAGAGGTGCCATCAGATCTCTTCATCAGAGGGCCAACCCGGAAATTCGATATTAATTCCAAGTCGTTCCATCCTATAACCCGGAAGAGGATTTTGTCTTGTAGGCAAGGTTTTAAATAGCGACCGCTATGACCACTATTGCGGTAGCATGGCCTAGCCGCTACAAGTCGAGCGCTGCGCTCGAATATAGCGTGATTGTCATGATGCGGCCGCAATAGCGAATGTTTAGCATAGTCTTAGATGTGGTCATAATAGACAAATGTACCATGTATAAATATGAGACGCGCACCCAACCGGACAACCCTAAACCTAATCGACTCATTCCTCCTCTGCCCCTTATCTTTGGTTGGCGGCTGGCGCCTCCCCATGATCCAGCGGAAGCACGGCTAACGCTAGACGGCCGAAGGCCGGAGGAAGAGGCGGAGAAGAGAGCACCGGATGGCGCAACTCCCCTAGCCCTCGCTCTCTTCCCGTATGTTGCTGGGCAGACACTTCCTGCATGGCTTGGCGCTCGTGCGACTGCTTGACGTCCCAGTCCGTCCGCTCTGTTTCCCAGCTGCTCCATAAGTCCGGCTCCGACAACTCACTTCTCATAATGCTTCACCATTTCAAGGGGTCAAGGTATAGGCTTTTCTCTTGTTTTAGTTTGTACAGATTGATGCATAGCCTAGTAGACAAATTGGGGGAAGCTCGGATTAGTACGTCATGTACACAGTCTGCTTTTTATTTGTACACCACTCACTACTCACCATGGTTCTCCTAACTCTGAAGCTAGAGCAATGTAGCGACCTGACCTGAAAGGTCGAATCTCCGGTGTTTCTGTACCATCCCAAGATCATGCTGGTACACACTCAGTACATCAATGTATATATCAAAGGAAAATCACACAGCATTAATTAATCGAAATCTCATATCGAGTCCTTTATTACAATAAGGATTACAATAAAGTTGCTGAAGGCCAATTCATGAGATAAACTAAACCAAAAACTTGCGGAAGCTCCATAGATAGTTGAGTCCATCTGACTCCAAGGGCATCTCACCGAGCGTAGAGCGTGTCCTCACTCCTGGTCGGAAAAGTACGGTGCAACATGATACGTTGCACCCGTATAGGTCAGCATATTGAATATGTCGGCAAAGTCACAAGAGAGGGGGTAAGGTAATCATCTAGTCTATATGCAAATATGGCAGGTGGGGTAGTAAGTTTTTGCATAAAGCCAAAATTTTCCTACAACAAGAGAGGGCAAAAGCATAATTACTACAATGTTGGTTGATTAATGAGATGGTTCCACCAACCAATTCTCATACCCAAGTTGACATTAATAAACCACATCAATATAATTAATTGTGTTGAGAGTTCCAGATAGTTTCAGTTCCTTTGGCTCAAACTGTCCATGACCGTGGACATGGCTAATCGATTAGGTTTGGGTACTCTGCAGAGTTTTGCACACGTTCCCCACAAGATTTGATCGCCTTCGTTGGATTTCTCACACTTCAGGGTGTTTGAGAAACGGATGACCAAAACATGGTCTTCTAAAGGGTTTCCCCGAGACTCTGTCGGTGCCCATCCTTTCCTACCGTTCTTCTACATCTCGTAGCACCGCCTGTCCAGGGTCACCATGATATCCAACCAAGCCAGAGCCCATAATGGCTTGTGGCTGTGCAGGTAAGCCTTGGGTCTTGAAGCATCCATCCATCTCTTTGTGCCTGGGTGGACCTTTCCACATGAATACTGGCACTTCTCCAACATCATCTAGGCTAACCACTAGTTTCTCCAGGGCGCCGTTCAACCATCATCCACCCAGAGGTATGTTGAAAACTCGGAGTCTTGAAGACTTGATCATCATGTAGGTCTTGAAGTTATTAACTCACAACTCTCATGAATCACACAACCAACCCCATCTACTAATAGCATAGCAAAATGTAAATCAACGTTTCCCGGGGCCAATGTGTCAAAGGATTGAGGGGTACCTACCACATGATACTACAACAAGTAACCAAGTTTCCAAATTACCTACTTTGCATGGAATTGGGGAGATGGAAGAACTAATGCAACAAAACATAGGTATACATGGTCAAAGTGACTTGCCTTGCTGACGATCCTCGTAATCAAGTGACTCTAGATAACAAGCTTCGCACTCCGAATGATCTAACGAATCAAACAAGAGCACACCATAAGCATAAACACAATACAATTCATTCAACAGCAAGGTAAACAAATGCTTCAACAAACAAAAGCACAATCAAAAGAAGAATCACTTAGAGTATAAGACTATAAATTTATTGGGGTCAAAACTCTACTAAGACATAACAAGTAAAAAAATATTGTGTTGAACAACTAGGCATTTAGATAACAGAAAAGTAAATATAAAATTTTATTTGAAAATAGAAAGTATTTCATTATAAAAGTATTGTGCTAAAAGAAGTACTACAAAACTTTTTCTAAACAATATACATGGTGAAAACAAGATGAACCTATTCAAACTAGAGCACAAAACAATTTGAAAAACAAATTTTATTAACAGAAAAAAATACACCTAATGTTGAATCAACAGAACCTAATGAATTCTAAAAACAAAAGTTAAACTAATTCAGGTTTAAATTAAATAAAAAATCAATTTAATTAAAATCTTTTAAGAACTAAACAGATTCTGTTTTTGTTAAAAACAGTAACCAAATTAATTCTAAAAGAATTCCCAAACTATGCAGAATCATAGGTCTGACTAATACCAAACAGTGGCAAAAAGATTCACTCAAAAATATATTTTTAAACTCTAGTTATACAGATTTTAGTAATTTAAACAAATTTGATTAGATTCAAAATTGAAAGTTCAAATATGAAATCTAAGCATACATACATAAACTACAACAAATTTGTGAACTAATGCATAAAGAATCAACTAAAAACACCAAATATTTTAAAAGATATGATAAAAACAAAAACGGAATACATTCTGTTTTCTAAAACAGAAACAGAAAAAGGGAAACTATTATCGATCGGTTAGGGGCTACGTGGCAAGCTATGATTGGTCGGGGCCGTGTGCGTGTGGGTGCTAACGAACGGACAAGCAAAGCATAGGGGAAAACGTTTCGCTATTTAAAACTTATAATCCGGAGCGTTCGATCTAAATCTAACGGTCTAGGGGGGTCTGGTGGCTTACACAGGGGAGGAGTCGAGGTTCCGGCGAGGTCGACGGCGGCCGGAGGATGAAGGTGGTCGGAGGTGATGGTGCGGTGGTCGGGGGCGACGTCCAAAGTGCTCAGGCGATGACGGCGAAGCTCCGGCGTCGATTGGCAGCGTCGGACGGGGTTGGGGACGACGGAGGCGACGGCCTCGAGCTCGGGAGGGTTCAGCTGGAGTCCGAACTCCGGTGAGGTGGTGCGGTGGCATTCTGGGGAGGTAGAGGGGGGGCTTGGGGTGGAATGGAGCGCGGCAAGGGCTGGGGCTTTTATAGGCCAGGTGCGGGGTCGGGGGAGGGAGAGAGGAGGGAGATCCGGAGAGAGGGATCTCCGGCGACGGTGGCACGCGCGAGGAAGGAGACGGGCGCGCGGATGACGCCATCAGTCAGTGGGTCCCGCGTGCTAGTGAGAGAAAAGGCGAGGTTAGCGCGTCGGTTGACCGATTCGAATTGAATTCGGGAGTTAAAGACTGTGGGCCGGCCCGATTCGGTTTAAAAACTTTCCTTTTCTATTTCCAATGCAGTAAAAACTCTTTTAATGCATTCGAAACAATTCCAAACTTAGGAATTATACATATCAAAATGATCAGGAGAATTAATGCTATTTAATGAACATTTTTCCTCAGTCATATTGAATATCTTTTAAAAATTATTTTTAGAAAATGCCTAATTGATTTTAAATCCTTTTGAGATAAATTTTCAAATAACCCCCTGGTTTAATTGCTCAAATATTTCACCAAGATGCCCCCGGTGTGGAGTGTAATGTTACTCCTCTCTTTCTTTGAACATTTCCAAAGGTTTTCAAATAGATGAAACAGATACATGGAAAAATAGAAATGGCCTTTCAGAATTTCAAAAGAAGCACTTCAACAAATTCATTACATTCAAACAAAGTGATGATGATGCATAGCTATATATCATAACATTCCAAAATGAAATTTTGGGATGTTACAAGCAAGTAGCTGATGCATCACTGAATAGATTTAGTTTATACTAATGAACTAGTCTAGTAGACAACACTCAGTATTGTACTATTAAACCTATACAGTCTCTGCCTTAAAAACATTTATACTATTATAAATTTTGTTCTATAAATTAAGTTCTTACTGATAAACTTGCACAGTACAATTTTTATACACTTATTCTAATAAATATTCACTTTTTTGCAAATAGCTTATGTTTATTTATTTTTCTGCAATAGTAGGCTACTAGCACAATGTCTTCAATAGCAACAGGGGCTTCCTCCGCTGCCGCAAGCAGAAGAACAAGAAAAGACACAGCCTGGGAGCATTCTTCACCAATTACTAATGAGTTCAAGACCAAGAATAGAGTTGGATGCAAATATTTCTTGAACTTTTTCAATGGTGGCATTACCAGATTTAAAAAGAACTTGGCTAGAATAAGGAAGGATTGTACACCTTGCACACATGTTCCTGATCATGTTAAAGAGAAGATGATTGTAGTGATAGCTGAGAATGAGAAAAGGAAGGATAAAACACTGGAAAAAAGGTTGGACCTGCGGCAAGAGGTTAGAGAGATGTACGATCAAAGTGGGAATGAGGGTTCTTCAGATTGCGCAATTTTTGAATCTGTAGTACTTCCTAAGAAGCCTCGGACCAAGGGTCCAATGGACAAGTACCGGGCATGGCCAGGGGTAGCAAAGCAAACAACCATGAATGCACATTACAAGGTCAAAGAAGCAAAGATAACTTATGATTATATATGTGACTTCTTTATTGAGGGTGCCCTTGCTCTTAATATTGCTAGCCTTAAATCATTTGCTCGAATGGTACAAGCAATTGGACAATTTGGTTCGGGATTGAAGCCACCAACACCTTATCAACTTGCCAATCCTTTGCTTAAGATACAAATCAACAAGGTAGATGAAATGTTGAAGGTCCAAAAGGAGGCATGGGCTGCTACTGGATGCTCTATAATGACTGATGCTTGGACAGATCATCGTGGAAGGAGCTTAATGAATTTGGTTGCTCATTCTTCTAGAGGCGTGTGATTCCTCTATGCCATTGAAGCTTCACTAGAGGTTCATGATGCTAAGTTCATCTTCATCTTGGTGATGACTTGCATTTCTGAAATTGGTGCTGAAAAGGTTGTGCAAGTAGTCACAGACAATGCAAGTAACAATATTGCGGCAGGCAAGTTACTTAAGTAGAAGCACCCTCACGTATTTTGGACCTCATGTGCAGCCCACACAACCAACCTCATGCTCTAGGACATTGGTAATATACCTATAGTCATCTCAACAATTACTAAGGGTAAGACCATCACAAATTTCTTTTATGCACACACTAGGTTGTTGGCCATTCTCCACAAGTATACCAAAGGTGATTTGGTTAGAGATGGTGCTACTAGATTTGCAAGTCATTACCTGAACTTGAACAGTTTGTATGGGAAGAGAAAGCAATTGAAGCTAATGTTTGCATCAAATGATTGGGCTTGCAGTAGTTATGCTAAGAAGCCATTGGGAAAACGTGTGTACAAGCTAGTAATGGACAATAGGTTTTGGGCCAAGATAAACCTGCTAGTGAATTATTTTGAGCCACTCGCAAATGTACTTAGGCAGGTCGATGGAGACACTCCAGCCATGGGGTTCTTATATGGTGATCTTCTGCAAGCAAAGCAAGAAATAGCAGCACGTGTCAACCATGTTGAGAAACAATATGGTCCTATTTGGGAGATCATAGATAAAAGGTGGGATAACAAGATGAAAACAGCACTACACAAAGCTGGTTATTTCTTAAACCCTTTCTTCTACTATGATAGACAAAATGAAATGGCTGAAGAAGATTTCATGGAAGCACTCATTGAGTGTGCATCTGTTATGTACAAGAGTAACTCAGAGGTGCAAGACAAAATTGTCTCCTAGCTTAGTTATTACACTGAAGCCATAGTATCATTTGGAACTAAAATGGCCATTAGACAACGCAAAGTAGCAACTATCAGTCTTGGTAAGAACACTAGAACTATTGAAATTCTTTCTTGAATGTTGCAACTTGGTAGTGTTGTACTTATTTATTTGTTTGACCTGCTTGTTTGCAGCAAGATGGTGGACTATGCATGGAACTTCTGCAAAGGACTTGAAGAAAATGGCTATTAGAATCTTGAGCTTAACTTGCAGTTCTTCGGCATGTGAAAGAAATTGGTCTGCATTTGAGATGGTAATAACATCCCCTGTTCAGCTATTCCTCAATTGATAAGTTTCCTGCATCATGTGAATTAATAAATGGCATGTGCTACTGTATTTTTGTTGTAGGTACATTAAATAAGAGAACTAGAGTAGGTTAGAAGAAGTTGAATGATCTTGTTTATGTGATGTTCAACAAGAGGCTAGACTCAAAGTACTATGAGAGGGGAAGGGACCCACTGGTCACAAAGTACATAGAAGATGCGCCACCAAATGAGTGCATGTTGGATGAAGAGCTACTACAAGATGACGAGGCATCTGAAGATGAAGCCGAAGTTGCCAACAATTTGAAAAGGAAACAAGAGAAAGAAGGCAAGGAAGACCCGGGCGGATAAGCTGCCCGGAGATGGCTTGCTCAGGAAGGCAAGACGGCGTAGAGTTAGAGTCGTACACATTGTAAGAGTCGGTATGAGATTTGTGTAACCCGTGGTCTTGACATCATATATAAGGGCGAGACCCGGGGCAACTTAGACAGAAAAACCAACTAATGGAAAGCCAGGTCAAGCGAACATGCTCCCTTGCAATCGATACTCCAATCAATACAACACAAGAAGGACGTAGGCCTTTACCTCTTCTCGAGGGGATGAACCTGGGTAAACTCGTGTCCTTCGTCCCAACCAACCCCTTTGAGTCCATCACCTTAGCGATGGCCTCGAATCTAAGTCCTCGGACATCTGCCGTGAGAAAACCACGACAGTTAGCGCCCACCGTGGGGCTAGCGCTCGGTGGTGTTGAGTTCTCAGAGGCCTCTCTTCCAAGGATTGAGGGATACGTGATCGGAAGGATGAACAAAAGTCATCGCGGCCGGCTCTACATTGACGACGATGGTTGGGGTCCCGACGCCGACTCTGTCGAGTACGGGTTATGGGTTCCCTTCGGCGGAATCCATATCTTCATTGGCAAAGTCGGCGGATCTACACCCAGGACGGATGTCTGCACCGACATCGTTGAGCCGGCTCGACGCGTGCAACCCGCCCGACACGTGCTGACCCGGGCAGGAACCATGTCTTCGTTGGCTTCACTCAAGGGATGGATCTTGAGGCTTCTAAGTCGTAGGAGACCCTCATCTGTTCAGAGGATGGATCTTCGAGCGGAGAGGCGGAATCGATCTACCAGCTTCACGATGGCAGGCTCGGGGGCTACGACGCGCTTTACCACGAGTGGGAGCATTCTAAGCCGAATGGTCATGCGCCGCTGACTCATGCAGCCGTGTTCATGGAGGGAACAGAACCAGGCCCACGCAGTACAGCCGCCGGGGAGGCAGACACGAGGGCTGACCCGCCGCTGGCTCAGGTTCTTCTAGATCTGATGAACGAGCTCACAACTCTGATGGCGACTGAAGTTATGCCTGAGAATCAAGCCGCCTAGAACCTGGAGATCACAAGACCGAAAGACAAAATGGTGGCAGTCCAATAGGGGATCGGTGCGTTAAAGGCTCAGATGGATGCGGCGGCAGAGTGCCTTAAGGTGGATGCTTTCCGCCTTGAGCTAGAACAGCAGTCGGCAGCCGCGGTGCAGCGGACGAGGCATCAGTCCCGCCTGCCAGAGCAATATGAGGCCCGGAACCTTTTTAACACACCAGGAATGGGACGGACCGTGGAAGCACTTGGAAGTCGGTATGCGGCTCGACAGCAGCTTAACCTGCCCCGACGGAATCAGACCGCACCCATGGCTTTTCCAACGCCTGCGGGTCATTATTCGAACCCGGTAGAGAACATGGTGGCGGCAGCAACCCAGCTTGGAACAATCCCTATTCCTGACGAGGCTCCTTTTGAACAAGAGGTGCGGAACGCTATTGGATACCTACAAACGGCGATGGCCCAGCAAGAGAAGTATACCTACAGTCGAAGTCGCGTGCATTCAACCCCCATCCCCAGTCGTAGCTTCAGCTGGCGCTATGAGTCGCCAGCAGTTTCTTGTAGTGATCGGCACCGGGGCCCACCGCGAGATGATCAAGCGGCTTTAGATGCTTAGGCGCTCGTAGACCGGGCAAGAGCACAGCGAGAGGCGGCAGCTCTGGCAGCGGTGGCTCATCAAGAGCCTACGCCCTCCATCTCAGTCGGGGCGGGAGTAACCACCAGGGCCTTGGGAGTACCATGCTTGGTGCCGGCTGTGCGGAACGAGCGCCTGCCAAAGGACTTCAAAGGCCCTCGCAAGGTCCCAAATTACACTGTTGACCTGCCTCCGGAGGCCTGGATTGAAAGTTATGAGCTTGCCATGGAGGTGTTGGACGTCAATGATGCGGTATGCACCAAGTATTTTAACACGATGCTAGAAGGGCCGGCTCGCACGTGGTTGAAGGGTTTGCCACCCAATACCATCAATTCCTGGGCTGAGTTAAAGGCGAAGTTCATCAAAAACTTTCAAGGAATGTGCAAGCAGCCTATGCCGACTTTGGATTTGGATCACTGTGTACAGCAGGAGAATGAATCGGCTCATCATTGGGTCCGATGGGTCTCGGCTATCATCCACTTGTCTGAGAAGATCACGGCGGTTCAAGCGGTTTTGATTCTGGAAAAGAATTGCCACTTTACCCCTCTGAAGCAGAAGCTCGGCCGGCTCAAGCAAACGTGTCAAGACATGGGGGAGATCATGGCCGCTCTGACGAAGTATGCCGACTATGATAATACGAAAGATCCAGGCTCTGATGAGGAGAAACCTGGTCAAAGTAAAAAGAATAACCATGGCAAGGGTGCGTCAGGCAATGGCAACCAAAGCAAGAGGAAGAACCTGGATGGCGGGTCGGAATTGGTGGCCAACGCCAGCACCGGCAACAATTGTGCTAAGGGCAATGAGAAGTTTAGGCAGCCTTTTAATAAGGGTAAGACTCCTTTTAATTTGGAGGAGATGCTCGAAAAACCTTGTCCGGAGCACAGTCAGCCCGACAGACCGGCAGGTCACACATGGGGTAGTTGTCACGTTATGCAAAATTTCAAGGACAACAGCTTACGACAGCATAACAACGATTGTGGCCCACCTGGTGGCTCAGGACCAGGCGGGTCAGGAGCCGGGTTTGGGTCCGGCGGCTTAGGATCCGTCCATCACGGCCAGGGCAACCAGGGAGGACATCATGCGCACTCTAGTGGCAACAATCATCAACAGAATAACAAGTCTGGATATCAGAGTAATCCAAAGCAGCTCAGCTCAGGTTAGTATCATGTTTTTACGACTAGCCTTGACAGGCGAGATCAGAAGTTGCGCAAGCGGACGGTTAATGTGATCATGCTAGCTCTACCACAATACTTGAAGTGGTCTCAGTATGATATAACCTGGAGCCGGGAGGATCACCCGCCGCGTGTTGATGACCCAGGACGGCTCGCGTTGGTAGTTGGTCCCCAAGTTGGAGGCTATGTGTTTACCAAGGTGCTTATGGATGGTGGGAGTAGCATCAATATTTTGTACTATGACACTTTTCGCCGGATGAAGTTGCTTGATAAGGATCTTAAGCCGTCCTCAACAGTTTTTCATGGCGTGGTGCCTGGCAAGTCAGCCTATCCAGTGGAGAGGATCTCTTTGGAAGTCGCCTTCGGTGACGAACACAACTACAGGGTAGAGACCTTGTGTTTTGAGGTGGTCAAGATCAAAAGTCTGTATCATGCTCTGTTTGGACATCTGGCTTACGCCAAATTCATGGCTAGGCCTTGTTATGTGTACTTGCAACTCAAGATGTTGGGCCTCAAAGGTACGATTATGGTACATGGTGATCGAGAGACGAAAATTGAGTGCGATGAAGGAGATGCGGCTTATGCAGAATCCAGCTATGCTGGGGCGGAGCTCAAGTTTTACAAGGAAAACGTCGACCCGGAGGACATGACTCCGCTGAAAAGGCCTACTACAGAGGTTGAGCTGCCCCTCAAATTTTCGGCGGATGATACCAAATTGGTGGATGTCAATCCGGGCGACTCATCTGAGCAGTTAAGTATCGGAGCTAATATGGATCCCAAATAGGAAATCGTGCTCATCGAATTCATCCGTGAGAATTGGGACATCTTCGCGTGGAAACCTTCTGACATGCCGGGTGTACCGAGAGAGTTCGCTGAGCACCACCTTAATGTGGATCCCAAGTTTAAACCAGTCAAGCAATTTCTATGGCGGTTCAACAAGGAGAGATGCAAGGCCATCGGGGAAAAGGTAGCCCGGCTTTTGGCGGCGGGTTTCATCATCGAATTCTTTCACCTGGAGTGGCTTGCTAACCCGGTGCTGGTACTCAAGAAGAACGGCACATGGCGTATGTGTGTGGACTACACAGATCTTAACAAGGCCTGTCCGGCTGACCCATTTGCTCTCCTTGTATTGACCAGATCATCGATGCGACGGCGGGTTGTGAGAGTTTATGCTTCCTAGATGCTTATTCTGGTTATCGTCAGATCAAGATGGCAGTCGAAGACCAAGAGAAGACGGCTTTCATCATGCCTTTTGGTGCTTTCTGCTATGTGTCTATGCCTTTTGGGCTCAGGAGTTCCCACGCGACTTACCAGTGTTGCTTACAGAACTGTCTTCACAGCCAAATTGGGCACAACGTTCATGCGTATGTGGATGATATTGTGATCGGGTCTAGAAAGAAGGAGACTCTGCTTGACGACATGAAGGAGACTTTCGACAACTTACGGGTCTACAAGATGATGCTTAACACGGCTAAGTGTGTCTTTGGCATTCCGACAGGCAAGCTCTTGGGATTTCTGGTATCTGAGCGTGGCATTGAGGCTATCCCGGATAAAATCAAGGTTATCACCTCCCTGTCTGAGCCGGCATGCATCAATGATGTTCAGCACCTGGCAGGACGGGTTGTTGCGTTCAGCCGGTTTATAAGCCGCCTTGGTGAGAAGGCTATCCCTTTGTATCAAATGATGAAAAAGACGGACAACTTTGTCTGGAGTACGGCAGCGGGTGAAGCATTTGAGGCACTCAAGAGGTAGCTCACTGAGCCGCCGGTCTTAGCCGCTCCGGTTGAGAAAGAACCTTTGCTCTTGTACGTGGTGGCTAATAATAGGGCGGTCAGCGCCACAATCGTTGTTGACAGTAAGGAGTCAGGGAAGGAATATCCGGTTCAGCGGTCGGTTTACTATATCAGTGAGGTCCTAAGAGAATCCAAGCAGAGATATCCACATTGGCAGAAGCTAGTGTATGGGGTGTTCATGGCCAATCGCAAGCTAAAACACTACTTCATGGGGCACCAGATTACAGTGGTTAGCTCTGCCCCGTTGGGAGATATAATTCAAAACAGACAAGCCACTGGCAGGATCGCTAAGTGGGCATTGGAGCTTCGACCTCTCAATTTGAAATATGTGCATCGCACAACGGTTAAGTCACAAGCCTTGGTGGATTTCATCAATGACTGGACTAAGTGTCAGGCGCCCAAGGAAAAGCCGGATAATACATATTGGACAATCCACTTTGATGGATCCAGGCAACTAGAAGGATCAGGGGCAGGGGTTGTCTTAAATTCCCCCAAAGGTGATAAGTTCTGTTATCTGCTAAGGTTGATGTTTCCTTGTACTAATAATGCAGCTCAGTACGAGGCTCTGCTTCATGGCCTCTGGGTGGCTAAGGAGAAGAACCTGAGCCGGGTTAGATGCTTCGGCGACTCAGATCTAGTGGCCCAGCAAGTTTCGGGCACTTGGGATTCCATGGACCCGCAGATGGCGGCTTATCGTCAGGCGGTGGATGTCATTGCTAGTCACTTCAAGGGTTATCAGGTGGATCATATTGATCGTCACAAGAACGAGGCGGCAGACGCCCTGTCAAGGCTGGGTTCTCAACGTAAGCCGGTGCCGCCTAACGTTTTCTTAGATTTACTACATCACCCGTCAGTGAAGTTACCTTCAGAGGAAGACTTGGCTATTCTTGACCCGGAGGGACAACTGGTGGCGGCTCTACATGCTATTCCTGATTGGGCTATGCCTTATTTGGCATACTTGACTCGTGGCGAGTTACCTCATGATGAAAATCTTGCTAGACAGATCACTAGGCGGGCCAAGTCTATGATGATAGTCAATGGCGAGTTACATAAGTGCAGCGTCACCGGCATGTTTCAACGTTGCGTCTCACCTGAAGAGGGCAAGGAAATTTTGAATGAAATTCATGCTGGTGATTGTGGTCATCACGCCGGCTCAAAATCTCTGGTGGCCAAAGCCTTTTGGCATGGCTTCTTCTGGCTGACGGCTCATAAGGACGCGGAGGACTTGGTCCGCAAGTGCGATGGATGTCAAAAGTTTGGCCGGCGTGCTCATGTACCGGCTCAAGAGTTGCGTATGATTCCAATTACTTGGTCGTTTGCAGTCTGGGGCTTGATATGGTCGGACCTTTCAAGAGATCCAAGGATAAGAAGACCCACCTCATGGTGGCGGCTGACAAGTTTAACAAGTGGGTAGAAGCTTAGCCGGTTGGCAAGTGTGACGCGGCTGCGGCGGTTCAGTTCATTAAGAAGTTGATCTACCATTTTGGTTACCCTCACAGTATCATCACAGATAATGGTACAAACCTATCCAAGGGGCTATGAAAGTGTTCTGTGAAAGTGAACACATCAGACTTGATGTTTCTGCAGTTGCTCATCCACAGTCAAACGGTCAGGCCGAGCGTGCTAACCAAGAAATCTTGAGAGGTATCAAACCCCGGATCATGGTCCCTTTGCAGAGAACGTTGGGTTGTTGGGTGGAGGAGTTGCCGTCCGTCTTATGGAGGATCAGGATCACTCCAAACAAATCCACAGGTTATACACCTTTCTTCATGGTTTACGGTGCGGAAGCCATGTGACCAAGTGATATCCGTCATGACTCGCCATGAGTGGCGGCTTATGTTGAGGCAGACAATGAAACGGCGCGTCAAGACGCGTTGGATGCCTTGGAGGAAGAACGTGATCTGGTGGCGGCTCGATCGGTGATTTATCAGCAAGACCTGCACCGCTATCATAGCCGCAGAGTCAATACCCGGACGTTTCAAGAAGGCGACTTGGTGTTGCGGTTGATTCAAGATCAGATAGATGCACACAAGTTGTCCCCTCCATGGTAAGGGCCTTTTGTGGTCAGTAGAAATCTCAACAATGGGTCGTACTACCTCATTGACATCCGAGACGACTCAATCACCTCTGGGAAAGAGACCCGCCAGCCATGGAACATAGCACATCTATGGCCCTACTATACTTAAGTCGTCAAGACTCGACGTTGTACACCATCATTGTACATATCATATATATATATATATGAATAAAGTTGGCATCCCTACAAGTCGGGGCCTCTACCGTTTTGCATATCTCAATTTGTGCAAAAAGTGGTCAATCAGGGGGGTTTCCAACCCACTAGGTTTAGCTTATCGGACCCTATTGATTGGCTCTCAAGCCAAATAGTTGACTTCGTCAACATGATCGTCCAGGGGGCTTCCAACCAATCGGGTTTAGGTTATCACACCCTATCGGTCGGCTCTCAAGCCAAATACTTGACTCCGTCAACATGATCGTTCAGGGGGCCTCCAATCGACTTGGTTTAGCTTATCACACCCTATTGGTTGGCTCTTAATCCAAACAGTTTATTCCATCAACAAAGATCACTTGGGGGCTTCCAACCCACCGGTTACACACCCTCTTGATTGTCTCTTAAGCCAAACAGGGTTAAACCTGCCTGTAAGTTGATGTTGCTCCGCTAGGTGACCCGTTGAACTCTTACCAGTTAATCTCGCTTGGAGAACCTGAGCCGGTTCAAAGAAATTGACGGCCAATCTCAATAGAGACCTTGTATTGGTTAAAGGTTAAAACGGTGGCTCTTTTCACGTGAGGGCCGACTTACGGAAAGCAAGGATAAATTCTCCCATCTACTGCCGACTCTCTGCTATGTGGCCCATTCGTACTCTTAAAACAGTTAATCTTTTAAAGACCCTACACTGTTTAAAGTTAAAACGATGGATTTATGTCACGTGAGAGTTAGTTTATGGGCTATCAGGGTACTCATGCCCTGCCGAGTCTCTTCTGGGACGTCACACTTCCTGTCAGTTAATCTCGCTTAGAGACCCTGAGCTGCTCAAAGGTATTGACGGCCAATCTCGATAGAGGCCCTGTATTGCTAAGGAGTTTTAAGTGGCGGGTCAACCCAGATGAACCGGCACATGAGTTAACAAGTCAGGAAAGATATTGCATATTTTGGTCGTGCTATCCTAAGCCGCCCTCCTAACAACACGCAGAGTGTTCTATTCTCGCAGGTTGGTTAATTACCAAGAGTCGCCACAACATCTGGTATGAATTGAAAGCATAAGGCGGGTATAATACGTTAAGTCGGATGATTCCATATGTGCTCGATGGCACAGTTCAGGAAAAACAAAGTTTACTACAAGCCTATTACAATGCTCTCTGTGGAGCTCAAAAGAGATGATTCAAAGTTTTTTACATCACCCTATGGCGGGTCACAAGGCCGGATTGTCCACGGTGTTACCAAGGTCGTTAGTTGGATGGTGGGTCAACCTGTGGCGGGTCTTTGACCTCCATGATCTGAAGATTTTCCACGTCTGAGTTGCAGTTGGTTAAAGCCGCAAAGTTTGCCTCTTCAAATAGGGGGGATGGGTCAAGATCAGGAGCAAAGAGGTGCTTACGGCGTGCAGGCGTTAGGTACTTGGCCTCAAAGGTTGGGCCACGTACTCTCTTCTGCTCGGCATCATAAGCCGCCTGGTATGTTGACAAGTTCACTTATTTTGTTAACACAGAGGCAAGGAATCTGGAAGCCTTCATGCACCGAGCGTAGTCAGCCTCGGTGAACTTTGATCCGTCATCCTTCTTGAATGGAAACCCGTCCATCATGTCCTTGGGAGTCAACTCTGGGGCGAAAGCTAATGCCCGGCTTATGGATGCAATGGATCCTTTTCGGGCGGCTGATTTCTTAAGCTCCTGGAATTGTTTTAGCAGGGTGGATAGCAACTCTATGACTCCCTTCATAGTTGGAGGGATGTTTTCCTTATAGAGCACTGCCTTGATTGTGCAGAGAGCTCTGCAATACAACTGCTCTCTCAAAGTATAGACGGCTTTCAATGGCAGCAAGCTGTCAGTAGCAAGTTGCCAACTCCTTTGACCTGCATAAGACGGATTTTTGGTTATAAGTCGCCGGTAAAGGTATTCACACAATAATTATGGGTTAAATATTTGGTACTTACCAAAGATGGTGGCAGACATCTTCGCAATGTGGCGCTTTAAGGCATGAAGCTCGTCAGACACAACGATGAGCCGTTGGTCCGTGTCTTCAGCACGTTTCGCCAGGGAGGCTTGCTTTGGCTCAGTAGACTTCTTGAAAGCAGCAAATTCAGCTTTAACTTTTGTAAGTTCCTCAACGGCGAGTCGGCATTTCTCATTTGCTTCGCTTTGGGGGGCTTGCTGAGTGGCCAGATTGCTCCTTAAACCGGCCAGTTCAGACCCGGCTTCGTTTAAAGCTTCCTGTGACATATTAAAAACAAAATAAAGGCTAAGTCGCCAGGATGGTATATTATTAGATGATGAAGATTAAGACAATATAATGCATGTCTCAAGCAGATTGCAAGCAATATGCTCGATACTTGGGGGCTAATGTCTATTTGTTCTCCAAAGCTACAATGAAGTTTCGGCTCAACTTAGAGAAGTAAAGCCGACACTTGGGGACTACAGTTGGATCTTCAATATATTTACAGTGAAGTTCCGACTCATCTTTCATCAAGTTAAGCTAGCACTTGGGGGTGCATATGCCTCTTTGGTCTATCTACGTGGAAGTTCCGACTCAACCTTCATCAAGTTAAGCCGACCCTTGGGGGCTACAGATGGCGCTTTGAACAACTACTTACGCACTAAAACATCGGCTC
Source organism: Hordeum marinum (assembly GCA_022496015.1). Taxonomy (NCBI): domain Eukaryota; kingdom Viridiplantae; phylum Streptophyta; class Magnoliopsida; order Poales; family Poaceae; genus Hordeum; species Hordeum marinum. The sequence goes on along the minus strand of CM039675.1, from coordinate 390,518,266 downwards.
AGTTGTTAAGTCTTAAGCTGATCAATGAGGGATATAGGCTAAGTGTTTCTACCTATATCAAGGTTGAAAGACCCGGCTTACCATTAACAAGTGCTCAACTGGCTCTTGGGGGATATGTAAGGGTATAAGGAAAAGAAAGCAAGAGTACCTCATATTTCTTCTTCATCAAGTTGACAAGCTTGAGCTCCATGTTCCGGCTTGTAGACAGGCGGTTCAGATAACCAACATGAAAATCATCGGCTGTTAGCTTCTCTAGCACGGGGAGCTCAAATTCCAGCTTCTTCGAGGCTTCAGTAGCCTCAGTGTGCTTTGTTAACACATGAGGTTGTGGAGAGTGAAAGCCTGTGCTAGTAATGGTGACCTTCGGAGTAACCGAGTCGTCAGTAGCTGGTGAAGGACTCAGCGTCTTAGAGTTGGCCCTCGGAGGACTCTCAGGAATTATATCATTGGCCGCCGGCTCAGCAAAGCGACGAGCTTCTTCAGGCGTGTCCTTGGAGCCCACAGAGGGATCAGCGTGCAGTGCAGGAGAATCCGATTTGGCAGGCTCTGGCTCTCGAGCCTTGGGAGCAGGGGTAGACCCATCGGTCTTCCTTCGTTTTGATTGAACCTTGGAAAACACAAAAGGTCATGCTTTAAGATTTACAGATAACACAAGTTTGAACATAAGCATGAAAGGCATGTACTCTGGGTTGATCTTTAGAGGCGGCAGAGCAGTTTCGGTAGAGTCGCCAGATGAAGGGGGTGAGTCCTGAAAGCAGTTAAGAAAATATAAGACAGTGTTGAATTATAAAGGCAAGGTTGATAAGGCAAAGCCAGGTTGAATAGATACCTCAGCCAGCTGTTTCCGTTGAGCCGGAGAGTGAGATAAACCGGCCATGAGATCGTTAGAGTCGGTGCTCCGAGTCTAGCATCGAGAGAGTTGCTGTTGCTTTTTCAAAAGAAAGTGGGGGTCTAAGTAAGCAAGAGGATGAGAAAGTGGGACCTTTCGGACGACCCGCCGTATCTTCTGTGGTGCAAGAGGTTCTGAGTCGGATGAAACGTAAGTTACCTCAGGAACATTGTCACTGCTTGTTTCCGTTTCGTCCGTTGAATTATTAGTGTCAATAAGGTGCATGAAGAGACGGCCAAGGGAGTCAAGTTCTACCTCTGAGTCATCAGATTCCGGTTGTTCTTGAGGTGCGGTTTTCTTCTTTCGACAGTCAGCCTTCTCCTTTGACTTCTTCGAAGGAGGAATGTACTTCTTTTTCCAGAAGTTGGAACTAGCCTGAAAGTATAAGCCGTCAGAGGTCAAAGGATTGCAAGGTATACATATGGATGGCTAACGCGGAAATAAGGAGGTCAAGAATCACCCTTACGTCTGGAGCCGGGTTTGCGGCACAGAAAGGTGCTAGCGTCTGGCGTGACAAGATCATGAAGACTCATGAACCAGGCTCTTGATGGCAGCCACGATGTTATCCTCTGATAATGTGGTAGGGTTAAAGCAGAGGGGGTCATCACATTTACCCGTGTACTCGCACATGAGACGGCTTTGCCGGCTCAGGGGCATGACTCTCCAAGAAATCCAGCAGCGGGTCAGATCAATCCCCGTTAGACCATTGGCCATAAGGGCTTTAATCTTTGCATGAGCCAGGGCATACTTCGCTCGCTCCGCGGCAGACAGCCGGTCAGGGAGCTCAGTCGTTGTCTTGAGCCGGCTTGGACGATAACCCGGCAAGGGGTGCTCTCCCTTTGGAGAAGTGTCTTTGCAGTAGAACCAGGTCTTATTCCAATCTTTGGGATGACTCGGCATCCGAGCAGCCAGAAAGGTTACATCCAGTCTCCTCTTAATTGAGATCCCACCAAGCTCTAAGCTTGTACTAGCTTTCACCTTCGTCTGGCGGTTGGCATAAAAGAACTCTCGAAAGAGACCAACGGACTTCTCTTCTTGTAGGTAAACCTCATAGAGGGTTTGGAAGTTGCACATGTTTGAGACGGAATTTGGGGCAATGTCTTGAGGACGCAGCTTAAAGAAATGAAGGATCTCTCGGAAGAACTTTGAGCCGGGTGGGCTGAAACCACACGTGAGGTGATCCGTGAATACAACTACTTCGCCCTCTAGAGGAATGGGTTTCTTTTGATTTCCTCGCACCCGTCAATGTATGACATCTTTGGCTGGTAAAGTCCCAGTGTCTACAAAATCCTTCAGAAATTCTTCATTGACAGCAGAGTCGACCCAGTTACACGAATTGGACGCACAAGGCATGGTGGCGACTTAAAGTTGTGGAAGGCAATTATGTGTGGTGAGTTAGAAGGTGACAGACAGCTAAGTGCGGCTGAAAAATCTACGTTCTATAAAGACAAGTCGCCGGAACAGCTTAGGCGAGAGCCAGAAGTTCACTGGCGAGTTAAGTTTGCAAAGAAGCAGAGCAAATATTACTAAGTGTGGAAAACAGGTTTCATAGACCATCTACATAGTTATGGATCTACAAAACAAAGAATAAAGCAGGTTTATTCTAACATAGCGAAGAACAGAAGAACTAGTAGTGTCTTGAAGACAGTAAAGGGAGCAACTATGGATCTATGGTGCGCTATTATCTAGTTCCTATGATCTACCACACTAGAAAGGGGGACATTATCAAGCTCACTGATCTACCTACTATCGGACATTGTGAAGAGCTCGTGTTCTAGCGGTAGAGGAACTCCATGAAAACCCTACCGAAAGCTACAGATCTTGGGGTGGAGAAGAACTCACCGGAGATGACGTGACGGATGTGGGCGGTGTTTTGGTCTGATCAGGTTGATGCAGCGGCCTGGCGTGATGACGGAGTGGAAGCTTCACCAGAGCGGAAGGACGCTGGAGCGATGGCGTCAAGAGGAAGAAGAAGAGGCGCGAGCGGAGAAGGAAATGAAAACTGCCCTTCATGGTCCTATTTAATAGGCAAAAGGTGGAAACGGGCGCGAGAATCCAGGCGACGGATATTAATTGACCGAGACGGATGCCTCAATTTTTGGGCCATCGGTTTAATAGTGGAAAGATCCGTTGCGGTCGTCAGGGAATCTTTTTTGATATATCCGGTATGACGTCATGGTGGGTCATTCTATCTTACTTTCAGGTGATAACAAGCGAGTCTCGCTGCCAAGTGAGATGGAAGCAACCTGGGGCCTAATTTTGGGGATATAACCTCGTGGTAAGACCCGCCCAGGTGGGGCCGGGTCATGATTGGCGGCTCATGGGCTATACCAAGGATGGGCCTGGAGACATAATCTCACACGTATGGTGGCTCACTAAAGATGGGCCAAGGTGAGGCCCAGACAAAGAAGGCAAGGAAGACCCGGGCGGATAAGCCGCCCGGAGACGGCTTGCTTAGGAAGGCAAGACGGTGTAAAGTTAGAGTCGGACACGTTGTAAGAGTCGATATGAGACTTGTGTAACCCATGGTCTTGACATCCTATATAAGGGCGAGACTCGGGGCGACTTAGATAGAAAAACCAACTAATCGAAAGCTAGGTCAAGCGAATACACTCCCTTGTAATCGATACTCCAATCAATACAACACAATCAGGACGTAGGCCTTTACCTCTTCTCGAGGGTCTGAACCTAGGTAAGCTCATGTCCTTCGTCCCAACCAACCCCTTTGAGTCCATCACCTTAGAGATGGCCTCGAATCTAAGTCCTCGAACATCTGCCATGACAAAATCACGACAACTACTACTGATGTTGAGGTAGAGGATGAAGAACAGGAAGCGATAGAAGAAGAGGAAATGGAAGAAGAGGAGGAGAACTAAGAAGCTAAGGAAGATAGTGATGGAGACGACCAATAAGTGGACATTGATCCGACTCTTGAAGAGGAAGAGGATGGAGAATGACTTGTGCATCTTGATCTGACCTGAATTTATTTCATTTTGCGTGATGGTCGTGGTTTGATGGTGTTATGCACTCATGCAGTCAACTATGTTAATTTGTGATGCACTTATTTCTATTTTTTAATTATGTGATGGATTAATGGTAATCAGGCGATGGCCTCATGGATCATGGACTACGAATGTTTAAATTTATGATGTTGCTAGCTCCTGATTGTGCTTTTGAAGCCTGAACATATTTATTTAATGATGTACCACGTATCTAGGTGCACCAGACTTATATAGTCTATGTGCCATGTCATACAGTCGTATTAATATTATTTGTTTGCATGGTTACATGATTGAATATTATCCAGATGGATCAGTTTTTCGTCTAGCTACTTATATAAATGAAAATTATTCAATTTAGTACTTGTATTTTTGTCAACAGCTTAGAAATATACATAACAATCTCAAATTTGCAAGTGCTTTTACAAATCCGCTATGGGGACATGGTGTCCGCAATGTCACCCGCTATCCGCATTCCGCTACGCCGACCTCAATCCGCTATCACCCTGCTATCCGTTATTTAAAACCTGGCTTGTAGGGGCGGTATTTTTGCAGTAAAACCAAGTCTTATTCCATACTTTTGGATGACTCTCCATCTTGGAATCAGGAAAGAGGCTATTCTTTCTTTTCTGAACAGAAATCCCACCAAGTTCGCAAGCAACGCCATTCTTGGTCTCGGTTTGGCGATTCAGATAGAAAAAATCCCTAAAAAGGGTTATAAACAGCTCTATATGTAGATAAACTTCGCATAGAATGACAAATTGATAGATGTTGGTCATTGAATTAGGTGCAATATCCTGAGGACGGAGATTGAAAAATGCAAAAGGTCTTTGAAGAACTTTGAGACGAGGGTCAAAAACCCCATGTAGGTGGTCAGCAAAGATGACGACTTCCTCGTGTCGAGGCTGGGGATAAGGATCTTCTTTGGGAGCACGCCATTCTATTTCCCTTCAAGCTGGCAAAAACCCTTGGCTCACAAGATTCTCCAAGGTGAGTTTGGATTCTTGGGATCTGGCCCAGTTACAGACTTTGGCGTTCTTAGGGTCCATGGCTAGTTACGGAGCAACTACAAAGGAGATAAAAGGAAGATAAGCCAGTGTACGACATAAGCCGTCAAATAACGGTTATTCACGAGCGAGAAAAATTAAGGTTCTATAGAAAAGATGTTTAAACCGACAATGATCAGCACAAAGATGTTTGAGCTGGCAGAATCAAGTAAAGGAGTACGAAGGTGTATCCTGTCTTCACAAGACTTAGCAAAAATTATGCATAAACAAGTTTCTACCAAGATGGTCGTTGTGATGGATCTAAATAAATGTGCGAAAGGAAAATTAAATGTGTTCTAATCGGCAGAGGAAACGAACTAGGGCATTCGAAAGTATCTTTCAAATTCTCATTCTCAGATATATTTGCAAGAAATAAGATGTGGAGTATACAACTAAACCACAGATGTTGAAGGAATGAGAAACTTATGGATTGATACGTCTCCAATGTATCTATAATTTCTGATGATGGCATGCTATTACATTATCTAATTTGGATGTTTTATATGCATTAATATGCTATTTTATATTATTTTTGGGACTAACCTATTAATCTAGAGCCAAGTGCTAGTTTCTGTTTTTTCGTTGTTTTTGAGTTTTGTAGATATGGAATATTAAACGGAGTCCAAATGGAATAAAACCTTTGGAAGGAATTTTTCTGGAAGGAAACAAGTCACCCAAGCTTGGAGTGCACGCCAGGGGAGGTGCCAGGGTGCCACAAGCTTGCTAGGTGCCCCTTGGCCACGCCTAGCAGGCTTGTCGCCTCTTGGCAGGTCTCCTAATCCTAATTCTTGGCCTAGAAATACCCAAATATTCCCCAACAACATAACGAGCCACACAAATACTTTTCCATCGCCGGAAGCCTCCGTTCCTGAGAGATCCAATCTTGGAGCCTTTTCCAGTAATCTGTCAGAGGGGGTTTCGATCATCGAGGGCATCTACATCAACTCCATTGCCCCACCGATGATGCGTGAGTAGTCCACCATAGACCTACGGGTCCATAGCTAGTAGCTAGAAGGCTTCCTCTCTCACTTTGATCTTCAATACCATGTTCTTCATGATTTTCATGGAGATCTATCCGATGTAATCCTATTTTGTGGTGTGTTTGCCAAGATCCGATGAATTGTGAGTTTATGTTCAGATTATCCATGAATCTTATTTGAATCTCCTCTGATTTCTTATATGCATGATTTCATATCCTTTCAAGTTTCTTCAAGTTATTAGTTTGGTTCGGCCTACTAGATTGGTAATTCTTGCAATGGGAGAAGTGCTTGGTTTTGGGTTCAATCTTGTTGTGTCCTCACCTAGTGACAAAGTAGGGGTAGCGAGGCACGTATTGTATTGTTGCCATCAAGGGTAACAAGATGGGGTTTTCATCATATTTCTTGAGTTTATCCCTCTACATCTAATGCATTACTCTGTTCTTCATGAACTTAATAATCTAGATGCAGGCAGGAGTCGGTCGATGTGTGGAGTAATAGTAGTAGATGCAAAATCGTTTCGGTCTACTTGTCACGGACATGATGCCTATATGCATGATCATTGCCTTGGATAACTACATGATGATTCGCTTTTCTATCAATTGCTTGACAGTAATTTGTTTACCCACCATGATATTTGCCTTCAAGAAAGAAGCCTCTAGTGAAACCTATGGCCCCTAGGTCTATTTTCCATCATATATTTTCAGATCTATACTTGCTGCAATTTATTTACCTTTTACTTTCCACACTCTTTACATCTATCTCTTTCAGATCTAATCCTTGCAAATAACTGTGAAGGGATTGACAACCACTTTATAGCGTTGGGTGCAAGAGTTTGATTATTTGTGTAGGTGCATCCATTGGTGACTTGCTTGTTCCTCCTACTGGATTGATACCTTGTTTCTCAAAAACTGAGGTAAATGCTTATCTATATCGCTACATCACCCTTTCATCTTCAAGGGAAAACCAACACACGCTCAAGAGGTAGCGAGAAGGATTTCTGGCGCCATTGCCGGGGAGGATACACATCAAGCCTATCAAGTACCCATCACAAAATGAACTCTTGCATTTACTTTATTTGCCATTTGCCTCTCATTTTCCTCTCCCCCACTTCTAAAACGATTTTCAGAAAATACCAAAAAGATTCGGCTCTCTATTCTTCCTCTTTTTGTTGCCTCTTTCTTGCTAGACCACTATGTCTAATATTACCACGCCCCCCTTGTCACAAGATTTTGAAGTTCTTTACTTCAAAAAAAACAAGGGGAAATTTTGAAAGATGCTTGGTATATATTAATGGAATCTTATCTTATTTCCAATCTTAAAGGGGATGCGAAAGTTTTGCTTAGAAATTTTTACATTGGTTTAGCTTTGCATCATAGGGAGCTTCTAGATTTCGCTTCTAAAGGGAATTTTATTGAGCTTGACACGAATGCCACTTATGAAGTCTTAGAAGGGATTTTGGGGGTTCCCCCACCAAAAAGGGGGTTTACTTTCTCACAAGAGGGAGCTCAAGTGTTGGAAAAATTGAGTCACTTACATAAGCACTTGGTTGAATTACAACAATATCACGAGCCCCTAAAACATATCAACGGGAACCTTAATTGTTTGAATACTTTGATTACCCTTTGCAATAAGTGTTTGGATATTTTGGACACTAAGATGGATCCTCCCCCTACAAATGGGGGAAATAGGAAAGAACCCACTAGATTTGAGAAGTTCCTCACAAAATTTGCCAATACCAAAGATGACAATACCTAGATCCATTGCATTTTGCCTAGCTAGGGGCGTTAAACAATAGCGCTTGTTGGGAGGAAACCCAATTTTATTTTTGTGTTCTATTTTTGCTTCTGTTTTTGAGTATTTCGCACATTATTAATTCTGTAGTAATTGTGTTTTGGTGTTTTAATTAGTGTTTGATCCAAGTAAAACCTTTAAGGTGATCTATGGTAGTTGTTGATTTGATCTTGCTGAAAAACAAAAACTTTTTTGCTAAGTCCAGGAATATTCTAATTTATTCATAGAGTCTAATTGATATGAAGTTTTTACACAAGATTTATATATAACTTTCCCAGGTTTTCCTAACTTTTCAGAATTTTTGGAGTTACATAAGTATATGAAGTTTCCAGATTGCTACAGACACCATATATATTTCCTCAAAACAGACACCATACCTACCTATTATGGCATTTCCATAGCCATTCCGAGATATATTGCCATGCAACTTCCAGCGTTTCCTTTTATGGCATGCACACCATCACTTCCATATTGCATATAGAGTCATATTTTGTCATAGGTATCGAGTTGTAATTTTACTTTTGAGTTGTAAGTAAATAAAAGTGTGATGATTTTAATTTTAGAGCATGTGCCATGTGAGGAAAGGATGATGGAAGCTATGATTCCCTTACTAGTAGGGATGAGAGTCCGGACTTTATGAAAAATAAAAGAGGCCAACGAAGCCCAAATAAAAAAATGAATAAAAGAGGCCTTAGATGGCCAATAAAAAATGAGAGAAAAAAGAGAAGGGACATTCCTACTACTTTTTTCCACACTTGTGCTTCAAAGTAGCACCATGATCTTCACGATAGAGAGTCTCCTATTTTGTCACTTTCATATAGTTAGTGGAATATTTTTCTTCATGATGCACGTCCACTTAGTTTCTTTTTGAGCTTTCATACACTTATATCTCTAGTGCACCCGTTGCATGGCAATCCCTACTCACTCACATTGATATCTATTGATGGGAATCTCCATAGCCCGTTGATATGCCTAGTTGATGTGAGACTATCTTCTCCCTTTTCCTTGACAACCTCCACCATATTCTATTCCACCCATAGTGCTATATCCATGGCTCGCGCTCATGTATTGTGTGAGAGTTGAAAAAGTTTGAGATATGAAAGGTGTGAAAACAATTGCTTGACTTTTCATTGGGGTTATGCATGATGTAAATACTTCGTGTGGGGAAGATGCAGCATAGCCATACCATATGATATTGTAGGGATAACTTTCTTTTGCCATTATATTTTGAAGAGATACAATTTATTTGCAAGTATGCTTGAAATGTTATTGTTTGTATATCAATATTGAGATTTTGGTTTGAGTCTTATGGATCTGAATATTCATGCCACAATAAAGAATATTAATTGTATAAATATGTTAGGTAGCACTCCGCATCAAAATTCTATTTTTATCATTTACCTACTCGAGGACGGGCAGGAATTAAGCTTGGGGGTGCTGATACATCTCCAACGTATCTATAATTTTTTATGATGGCATGCTATTATATTATATGTTTTGGATGTTTTATATGCATTAATATGCTATTTTATATTATTTTTGGGACTAACCTATTAATCTAGAGCCAAGTGCCAGTTTCTGTTTTTCCTTGTTTTTGAGTTTTCAGATATGGAATATTAAACGGAGTCCAAACGGAATAAAACCTTCAGAAGGAATTTTTCTGGAAGGAAAAAATTCATCCAAGCTTGGAGTGCATTCCAGGGGAGGTGCCAGGGCGCCACAAGCCTGCTAGGCGCGGGTCCCCCCAGGCCGCGCCTAGCAGGCGTGTCGCCTCCTAGCAGGTCTCTTAACCCTAATTCTTGGCCTATAAATACCAAAATATTTCCCCAACATCAGAACGAGCCATGCAAATACTTTTCCGCCGCTGGAAGCCTTCGTTCCTGAGAGATCCAATCTTGGAGCCTTTTCCGGTAATCTGCCGGAGGGGGTTTCGATCACGGAGGGCATCTACATCAACTCGATTGCCCCTCCGATGATGTGTGAGTAGTACACCATAGACCTACGGGTCCATAGCTAGTATCTAGATGGCTTATTCTCTCTCTTTTATCTTCAATACCATGTTCTTCATGATCTTCATGGAGATCTATCCGATGTAATCCTCTTTTGTGGTGTGTTTGTCAAGATCCGATGAACTGTGAGTTTATGTTCAGATTATCCATGAATCTTATTTGAATCTCGTTTGATTTCTTATATGCATGATTTCATATCCTTGCAAGTCTCTTCGAGTTATTGGTTTGGTTTGGCCAACTAGATTGGTAATTCTTTCAATGGGAGAAGTGCTTGGTTTTGGGTTCAATCTTGTGGTGTCCTCACCCAGTGAAAAAGTAGGGGTAGCGAGGCACATATTGTATTGTTGCCATCAAGGGTAACAAGATGGGGCTTTCATCATATTTCTTGAGTTTATCCCTCTACATCTAATGCGTTACTCTGTTCTTCATGAACTTAATAATCTAGATGTAGGCAGGAGTCAGTCGATGTGTGGAGTAATAGTAGTAGATGCAGAATCATTTCGGTCTACTTGTCACGGACCTGATGCCTATATGCATGATCATTGCCTTGGATAACTACATGATTATTCTCTTTTCTATAAATTGCTTGACAGTAATTTGTTTACCCACCATGATATTTGCCTTCAAGAGAGAAGCCTCTAGTGAAACCTATGGCCCCAGGTCTATTTTCCATAACATATTTTCAGATCTATATTTTCTGCAATTTATTTACCTTTTATTTTCCGCACTCGTTACATCTATCTCTTTCGGATCTAATCCTTGCAAATAATCGTGAAGGGATTGACAACCCCTTTATAGCGTTGGGTGCAAGAGTTTGATTATTTGTGTAGGTGCATCCATTAGTGACTTGCTTGTTCCTCCTACTAGATTGATACATTGGTTCTCAAAAACTGAGGGAAATACTTATCTACTTCGCTGCATCCCCCTTTCCTCTTCAAGGGAAAACCAACGCATGCTTAAAAGGTAGCATGGATCAACAAGCAAGCGTTTGGACGAACACGAAGAACATGGTATGGACACTAGCGGAATCAAACCCTAATGGGGAACGAAGTGTACCGGATCTTGTAGGAAGTAAGATAGGATGACTGCGCTCGCTCCGGTGAGTGCGAGGAGATCCGGTGGCGCAAACAATATAGTTGGGAGACCTCGACATCGTCCTCGGGCTCCGGTGGTGCTTGACTCAGACGAAGGGCACCAGGAAGAAGAAGTAATGGAAAGTGAGTAACGGAACCCTCCGTGAATATTTATAAGGTAAATACCCGAAGGGGCAACAAGCAGGCGCGGGAAACAAGGAGGCATAATAAATTTTGGACGTAGTAACGCCTCGATTCTCAGGATAAATGTATACGTGCAAAGATCTGATGTGATGTCATCATGGTTTTCCTAAAATTCCGGTGGGTGATGTCATAGAAGGACGGCATCAGAAAATAATACAAATCTAGAAGTATCATAAGCCGGCATTTGGAGATACAGAAAAGACACAAATACAAGCAGAGGATAAGTCGCGTGATGAAGGTAAGGGAGATTGGTATGAATAAATTCAAATCAACCTGGGGCCTAATGTCGGGGATATAACCCCGCGGTGTAACCCGCCTATTGGGTTGGGTCAATGTATTGGCGGCTTAAAAATTATATCCAAGATGGTCCATGTTGTTGATGATAAGGCAAGTGAGGCAACTTATTAAGTAAGTTGGATGGCGGTCCAACACATGAAGATGGCGACTCAAGGCCCAAGAGGCAGAAGACGCCAAGAACTTTCCTTACTTGAGAGGCAAGATAAGTTAGAGATGTATTAGGTCACGGATCATTACATGACCCGGAATCTTGTAAACCCAGGGCCTTGACCTGTATATAAAGGCGAGCACCTGAGGCCAAAAGACTTAAGTTACAAACCCTTGAAATCTAGGTTAGTGGTTTCGCACCCTTGTAATCGAGATCATCATCAATATAGACACAAAATCAGGATGTAGACCTTACCTCCATTGGAGGGGCCGAACCTGGGTTAATCTGTCTCTCATTCCCAATCAACCCCTTCGAGTCACCACATAGAGATGATGGCCTCATACCCAAGTTCTCCTATGAGGACATCTACCATGACAAAACTATGATAGTTACGGGTCAAACTCTTACACTTACCGTGTCTACAATAACTTCACTAGAAAAGTTGAATATATGGTAGATGTGAAGTTTCATGAATCTAATGGTTCACAAGTTGAACAATTGCCAAATGATGTAGTAGATAAGGAACCTTCGGAAGCCATCCAAGATTTGTCCATCAGCAAGATTCGTCCCATGGAGGCGAAGGAAAGTACTTCATCGACCCAAGTGGAAGATCCTACTTCACGTCAAGGTGAACCTCAACACGACATGGAAGCATCCACAAGCGGTACACGACAAGATGAAGAGGATGAAGTACATCATAATGATCCACTTCAACCTCCTTCACCACCACCTCAAGGAGATGACACCTTCAACAACAACATTGCAGAATAAGATGATGATGAGAAAGCTCCACCGTCCAACAAGCAAAAGCTAACTCGAGTTCGAGAAATAGTGAACAAGAATCGCCCCTTAGAGCAAATCTTCGGTGACATTCAAACCAGGAGAATCACTCGCTCTAAGACTTGCTTAGCTAACTTTTTTGAGCACTACTCATTTATCTATAGTATTGAGCCTATGAAGGTGGTAGAAGCGCTTGAAGACATGGATTGGGTGAATACTATGCATGAAGAGATACACAACTTCGAGAGGAACGAAGTGTGGACACTAGTGGAGAAGCCCAAATACGAGCAAAATGTCATTCGTACAAAATGGGTGTTTCGAAACAAGAAAGATGAAGATGGTCAAATCATATGCAACAAGGCACGTCTCGTGGCGCAAGGCTACATGCGAGTCAAAGGTATGGACTATGGTGATACCTATGCCCCCATTGAAATACTTGAAGCTATTCGTAAATTACTTGCTTATGCCAATCACCATGACATCACACTTTACCAAAAGGACATTAAAAGTGCATTTATAAATGGGGAGATCAAGCAAGAAGTCTATGTTAAGCAACCAACCAATTTTGTGAACCCTAAGAAACCCAACCATGTTTACAAGCTTCGTAAAGCTCCTTATGGACTTAAGCAAGCTCCACGAGCTTGGTACAAATGTCTAACAAAGTTTCTTCTTGAAAAGGGTTTTGAAATTGGTAAAATTGACGCAACCTTATTCACTAAAAGAGTTAATGGTGAATTATTTGTGTGCCAAATTTATGTGGATGATATTGTCTTTGGATCTACTAACCCACAATTTAGTGAGAAATTTGGAATGTTGGTGTCCGAGTAATATGAGATGTCCATGATGTGTGAGCTGAAATTTTTCCTTGGTTTGCAAATCAAGCAAATGAGAGAAGGAACTTTCATCTCTCAAACCAAGTATCCCAAGGACTTGATCAATAATTCAAACATGCAAGAGTGTAAATATATGAAAACTCCTATGCCTACTAGTGGACATGTTGACCTCACCAAGGAGGACAAATCGGTTGATCAAAAGGTTTATTGATCAATGGTTGGTTAATTGATATATCTATGTGCCTCCCATCCCTATATCATGCTTACTGTGTGCATGTTTGCTAGATATCAAGCCTCTCCTAAGGAGTGTCATCTTAAGGCCGTGAAAAGAATTGTGAGGTACTTGATACATACACCAAACTTTGGCATTTGGTATCCCAAGGAATCTTCTTTTAACCTTGTTGGCTATTCCGACTTGGATTATGCCGAAGATAAGGTTGACAGAAAATCCACCTCGGGTACATGTCAATTCCATGGTAGATATATTATGTCTTGGGCATCCAAGAAACAAAACTTGGTATCTCCATCTATCGCCAAAGCGGAATACATTGATGTCGGATCATGTTGTGCGCAATGTCTATGGATGACTCAAACTCTCAAGGATTATGGCATATATGTGAAACATGTACCATTATTATGTGACAATGAGAGTGCAATCAAAATCGCTCATACATTGTGACAATGAAAGCACAACATGCTCCCTTGGTGGTTTTGATAATTCATGACAACATACATTATCTCTTGGACTAATACTTTTATCTAGTGTGTTTCAGATAATAGTCCATGGAGAGTTGGAATGGCAAAAGGATTGTGGAGACAACCCGAGATGCAAAGAAATTGATTGGCTAAGCTTTAAGCAAGAGGACTCTACATTTTACATTTGTGAGAAATCACTTTGAGTCCATAGGAAAGTCAATACTATTAAAAGGGGGTAAGGTTTTGTTGGTGAACAAAATGCTCATACACGCACAAGTGATAATCACAAAAGACACCCACAAACTCTCCCACCAAAGTCTATCCAAATCCAAACACTCAAAATCGGTGCAACCAACATTCTACATTCGGTGCCACCGATTCCAAACCCTAGACAGACTCAGCCAAACCCTAGCTTTTCGATACAACCGATACCGCATTCGGTGCCATTGAGCTGGGATGCCAACTTTCTGTTACGCAACTTCATAGTTTCAAGATTGTTGAATCAGCATCATCGAGATTGGACATTCTGACTGTTGGTCACCTTATTGGTGCAACCGAGATTCCTATATCGGTCTCATCGAGATTCAAAAGTTGCCACCTTTTGGTCACTTCGGTACCACCGAGATTAACACATTGGTGTCACCGAGTCTGACTTATTGTGTGTAAGGGTTGGATTTTTGGGGATGCCTATATATACCCCTTCACCACCACCTACTCAAAAGAGAAGCACTCAGGACCATTCCATACCTATCATGTCAGCTTTCTGAGAGAGAACCACCTTCCCTTGTGTTGAGGTCAGATCTTCCACTCAACCATATGGATCTTGATTTCTAGCCTCCCCAAGTTGCTTTCCACCAATCCCATCTCTTCTGCCAAGCCATATCTGTGAAAGAGTGATTGTGTGTTGAGGAGTCTATCATCTTGAAGCACAAGAGCAAGGAGTTCATCGACATTACCGAGCCTATTACCTTTCGGAGGGTGGTGCCTCCTAGATTGGTTAGGTGTCGCTTGGGAGCCTCCTACTTCGTGTTGTGGAGTTAACCAAGAAGTTTGCAAGGGAAAGGAGATCGCCTACTTCGTGAAGATCTACCCATAGTGAGGCTTGTCCTTCGTGGACGGAAGCCGTTATGGAATAGTCAAGGTTGCTACTTTGTGGACCCTTATGGGTGGAGCCATTCGTGGACTCTCGCGACTGTTACCCTCTGTGGGTTGAAGACTCCATAAACGTGGACGTACGATAGCACCACCTATCGGAACCACAGGAAAATCCTTGCGTCTCCAATTGCGTTTGATCTCCATATCTCAACTCTTAACTTCATGTGCAATGTATTTATTTTCCGTGTTGACACACATGTGTAGGGTATATAGACTTACTAGTCTTTCTAAAACTGTTAAAATCTGCCAACCAATTAACTTGGGAAAAGGTTAGGTTTTAATTTTCTGCTCGTAGTCTATTCACCCCCCCCCCCTCTAGACACTCTTCTAGTGACCCCTCAATTGGTATGAGATCATTGATCTCCATTGCTTCAGTTTAATCACCGAGGAGGAGGATGGATGCGTCTAGTATAGATAGTTTTTATTGTAGAGTGCCCATTCTTGATGGACAGTACTATAGTCACTGGAACAATGCCATGATTGATCTATTTGATAAATTCCATTTGAGAAAATATATTGAAAACCCCTATGAGCTCCCTATTGATGAATTGGATCTTACACACAAAGAGGAAATTAACATGCTTGGTAATCTAAGAACTGTCAATCTTATTGTTAGAGGTTTACCAAGATTCGTGCTTTCTCAATTGAAGAACTTTGCATGTGCATATACCATGTGGACTGTATTGGAGAAACGATATACAAATCTTTCATTAGGAAAACTTGATGAAATTCTTCATAAAATTGTTGCTTTTCACAAAATGAAGCCTAGTGATCCAAACTTTGATAAATGCCTATTTGAGCTCCGAGATCTTATGCATGCTAAAGGAGATGTCACCACTATCAACAACATTATCTTTGAAGCCAGTCGCATTCATAAACTTGAACATTGTCATGATCACAATTCTAACGAATCTCTTGTTCTTTATGACGAGGATTTCCCACTTGATGATGACAATGTGGAACATGACCACCTTGGTGAAGATGAGTTGTTCGACATCGAGCATGAAAATATCATGAATAACCTAAGTCTAATGGCAAACTTCAAGGATTATATGTCCGGAGGAAAAGAGTGAATTCTCGACAATGGATGTACGGATCACATGACAGGTGATAAAGACATGTTCCAAGAGATCACGCCTAATCAAGGTGCTATAAGGTACGTGACCTTTGGAGACAACTATAAAGGTAAGGTACTTGGCCTTGGTAAGGTGGCCATATCTCATGATAGTTCAATTCAAAATGTGATGCTTGTTGAATCCCTTGGCTACAATCTCCTTTCCGTATCTAGACTAGCAGACTTCGGTTTCAATGTGCTATTTACTAAAGTAGATTGCCAAGTGTTTCGATTTGATAATCATAAAATTGTCTTCACCGGTATTCGTAGAGGTGATCAATACATTGTTGATTTCACTAAAAAGGCCCAACCTCGTACTTGTTTAATTGCAAAATCTTCTAAAGGTTGGCTATGGCATAGAAGGCTTGGACATGTAGGCATGGGCAATCTAGATAAGCTAATCAAGGGCGATCACATTCTTGGTGTTAAAGATGTTATCTTTGACAAAGATAGACTTTGTAGTGCTTGTCAAGCCGGAAAGTAAGTAGGCGGAAGTCATCCCGTTAAGAATATGATGACTACTAGGAGACCACTCGAGTTACTTCACATGGATCTTTTCAGTCCCAATGCTTACAAGAGTCTCGGTGGAAATTCCTATGGTCTAGTTATAGTTGATGATTTTTCCACATTTACGTGGGTATTTTTCCTTGATGATAAGTCGCAGGTTCCAAAGGTTTTCAAGAACTTCGTTTGCAAAGCGTAAAATTAGTTTGAAGTGAAGATCAATAAAGTTCAGACGATAACGGATTAGAGTTCAAGAACACCCATGTGGATACCTTTCTTGACGAAGAAGGTGTCTCACATGAGTTCTTGACTACATACACGCCTCAACAAAATGGAGTTGTTGAGAGGAAGAACCGGACGCTTATTCAGATGGCTAGAACGATGCTTGAAGAATACGCCAAGACACTTTTGGGAAGAAGCCGTGGAAACAACATGTCATGCCACAAACCGACTTTACTTGCACAAGCTTCTCAGTAAAACGGCATACGAGCTATTGAGCGATAACAAACCCCAAGTTGGATACTTTCGAGTATTCGGCTCCAAGTGCTACATTCTTGACAAGCATCATCGTACTAAATTTGCTCCTAAATCTCATGAAGGATTCCTACTTGGTTGTGGATCGAACTCGCACACTTACTGTCGGGGATATACCCCGTCGTATGACCCGGCCTGGCGACGCATAGGAGACCCGGTAAAGACATGACGTTTTATTGGTGATCCGGCTGGCGGGCCGCAAGACGACCAGGCCCAAGACCCGGCGTGTGAGCCGGCGCCAGGCGGCTCACAAGAGAAGGCCTAAAGGAGAAAGGATTTCCTTACAAGAGAAACAAGACCTGGAATAGGATTCTAAAGAGACTAGTCCTAATCCTACTCCTAGTAGGTCTCTATATGTAAACCTACCCTCTCCACTTATATAAGGAGGGGTAGAGCACCCCTAGAGGGACAAGTTCACAAATCCACAAATTTAGACAACAGGAGAGATTAGATATAGACATATTAGAGGCCCTCGTGATTAGAGGTAGCAAAACAGCACCCTTGTAACTAAGAGATCTCCTTCATCACCAATGCCAGACAAGCAGGACGTAGGCTTTTACCTCCATCGAAGGGGCTGAACCTGGGCAAACTCCGTGTCTCTCGATTCCGATCAACCCCTTCAAGCCGCCATGTAGTTGTGTCTTCTGCCCGGAACCTAAGTCCGTTCACCCGGACATCTGCTATGACAAATCCACGACAGTTGGCGCCCACCGTGGGGCCTGCACGGTGGTGTTGAGTACTTGGAGAGATGTTTCCCAGGGATCGGGGAGTTTGCAATTTTTCTGGGTGAAGAATAGCCAGTTTTTGAAGGATCTGCATCAATTGTGGATTCACCAATCAAGATTGAAGAAGTTTTCAGTGGCTGTGTACACAAGACGGAGATCGAGAAAACTTAGGGGTACGTCTATGTATCGCCACGTCCTATAGCCGGCTAAGACGAACATGAGATGATTTCGGACGTACACTGCTGCGCCTCCGAGCTGTTGAGACTGGCCAGAGATTAGTTTCGCCAAGCAAAAGCCACCACTTCATGTGATCTGTCAAAAGAAAGAAAGAAAGAGAGAGAGCCACGCCCTGGAAAGGACATGGATTAGTCAAGGTCAATCCCGAACCGGAGACAGCGGAGACCGTCGGCCTTCGCCCTCGCCTCGAGAAGCCTCCACCATGGCCTCCCCCTATTGTTCTAGCTCTGCCCCCACGGCTCCACTTTAGCTGCCTTGGGTCTTCACCACAACGGTTTTGGCATCGCCCTCCGCTGTCCCGGCCTCGCCCCGCTCGCCGAGGCGGCCCTCCGCCGTGGTATCTGCTCCGTCCGCCGCACCTTTGCTCTTCTCTGTCACCATGGAGTCGCCCTGACTAGACCAGCCTGCTGCTGTGCCGGCTCACTCCGACCGCAAACGCCAGTGGCTGCCTCCAGGTCAGCCTCGCCCGCACCTGTCCCTCGCGGTCGCGACCTCGTCTCCGAGTCGGGGCCTCTGCTGACACCTCTCCGAGCCGGGTCTCTGCCTCTGACTCGCCTTCAGCTATCCTTCCCCACGAGCACGTCCTTGTTGTTTCGTCCCATGGCCCCACCTTTGCGGCCGCTTTGCCGTGCTCCGGCGGCTCACCGTGTCGCGGTCCAACTGCTGCTTCAACCAAGCCCTGCCTAGCCGGTGCGCCGCCGCGACCGGCTCTCCGCACGAGCCACCTCCACCGCGCCCTGCCTGGCCGGTGCACCGCCGCGGTCAGCTCTCCGCACGAGCTGCCTTCACCAAGCCCTGCCTAGCCGGTGCGCCGGCATGGCCGGCTCTCCGCACAAGCTGGCTCCACTGCACCACGCCTGCCTTCGCCACCGGTTTTGCTTCGAGTCGCCTCGGTGTCCCGTTGACCTATTGCAAAATTTGTGCATCAAGTGAGACCGGTCCGGATCAGGATACAATAAATGGGATGCCAAGGGCAGCTATGGAGGATTACTAGTACTATGCCATGGTCAAATCTAAGCACAAAAATTCCAAGGCAAGGTCATTGTGTTGTGGTTCACGAGCAGCTAACCACTGATTGGACATCCTGCCGCGGGCTCGCCTCTCCGCGCGGCGCATCTTTGGGTAGCCTCGCTTATGCGCGCTGGCTTGTTGGCTCTGCTGCGCTTGCCTCACTCTGTCGCGGTCGCCTTCAGCAGCCTCAGCCCTGGTTGTAATACAGAAGCAGGGTCAACAAGGAGTCAATAGAAGTGAAGACTGCTGCTGCATTCATTAAAAAAACAGGTGATGTTTATCTTATCGATTTTTCGGTATATTTTTCATCTGAGAAAAATTACTCTGTCTTTGTAATATTTTTTATACAGGACGATTACTCGTTGCCAAAATGGCACTATACCGCCGAGATGGAGGCGTGCCAGCATCACTTTGCACAGGTGGTTGTTCGCGTCGAGTTATTCAACAGACTCGC
This sequence comes from Hordeum marinum, assembly GCA_022496015.1. Lineage (NCBI taxonomy): Eukaryota > Viridiplantae > Streptophyta > Magnoliopsida > Poales > Poaceae > Hordeum > Hordeum marinum. Next base: position 390,498,787 of record CM039675.1, on the reverse strand, counting down.
GAGCCGGCTCAGAATGTCGCAGCCACCTCAAGCGCCTGCGCCGGCTTACAACACCGTGGCTGTTTCTCGCCATCCATGCCGGTTTACAACGTCCTAGCTGTCTCTTGCAACCGCACCAGCTTACAACGCCGCGACTGACTTCTACGTCTATACCAACACGTCGGGGCCACATACAGTTGGAAGAGCCACCCAATGGACATGTTCAAGTTGTTGCCCCTACGGTCCAGTCTACATCAACTTATCGGTGCAGTGATCGCCTGTACGAGCCGCTCAACAGACGCGCACAAGATGCCACCCATAGTTTGATCTACATCAACATATCGGTGCAGTGCTCGTCAATACGAGCCGCCCAACGGACAAAGCGCACAAGTCGCCGCCATTACAGTTTGGCTCACTTCAACAACCAGCCGGGACGAACCATCGACCTGATTATTGAAACAAATCATACGGGATCATTTATAACCCGCCATGGCCAACCTCAACTTTTAGTGGAGATTCTCAAGACGCCTCTTTGAGTCAACTTAAGACTCGGGGGGCTACAGACACGGCGAGACACATTTGGTTGTTTTCAAGAGAAAACCCAATCCTTGGGGCTATTACATTATTGGCAGAAGAATTAAAAGTTGCCCAAGAGGACGAACCGCCGAAATATACCGTTCAAACACGGGTGCCCGGATTCATTGAATCATCATAAAGTCACTTGGAGTTTCTACCGTTTCTTCATACAAGATGGCGGTTTACAAGATGGCGCACAAAATTTGGTTGTCGAAGGGGGCTTCCCACCTCCGGGTGTAGCTTATCTAACCCTAACAACTGGCTTTAAAGCAATAAATGTTGACAAGTCAACATGTGCTGTCGAAGGGGGCTTCCCACCTCTGGGTGTAGCTTATCTATCCCTAAAAACCGGCTCTTATGCCAAAAAAGTTGACAAGTCAAGTTTGGTTGTCGAAGGGGGCTTCCCACCTCCGGGTGTAGCTTATCTAACCCTAACAACCGGCTTTCAAGCCAAAAAATGTTGACAAATCAACATTAGCTGACGAAGGGGGCTTCCCACCTCCGGGTGTAGCTTATCTAACCATAACAGCCGGCTCTTATGCCCAAAAAGTTGACAAGTCAACTTTGGTTGTCGAAGGGGGCTTCCCACCTCCGGGTGTAGCTTATCTAATCCTAACAACCGGCTTTCAAGCCAAAAAAATGTTGACAAGTCAACATTAGCTGTCGAAGGGGGCTTCCCACCTCTGGGTGTAGCTTATCTAACCCTAACAGCCGGCTCTTATGCCAAAAAAGTTGACAAGTCAACTTTGGATGTCGAAGGGAGCTTCCCACCTCCGGTGTAGCTTATGTATCCCTAACAACCGGCTTTCACGCCAAAAATGTTGACAAGTCAACATTGGCTGTCAAAGGGGGCTTCCCACCTTCGGGTGTAGCTTATCTAACCCTAACGGCCGGCTCTTATGCCAAAAAAGTTGACAAGTCAACTTTGGTTGTCGAAGGGGGCTTCCCACCTCCGGGTGTAGCTTATCTAACCCTAACAATCGGCTTTCAAGCCAAAAAATGTTGAAAAGTCAACATTAGCTGTTGAAGGAGGCTTCCCACCTCTGGGTGTAGCTTATCTAACCCTAACAGCCGGCTCTTATGCCAAAAAAGTTGACAAGTCAACTTTGGTTGTCGAAGGGGGCTTCCCACCTCCAGGTGTAGCTTATCTATCCCTAATAACCGTCTTTCACACCAAAAATGTTGACATGTCAACATTGGCTGTCGAAGGGGGCTTCCTACCTTAAGGTATAGCTTATCTAACTCTAACAGCTTATATCTTTACATTGCATCATACATTGCATCATATTCACATGTCATGCCAGCTTATCAAGCCGGCTCAGAGCAAGATTAGGAAAGAAGGAGCAATGTTATGAAAGATTTTAAACATCTCCGGGTTATGATTTTTTCAAGCCGCCCCTACAACAATGCAGAATATATTTTGTCTTGTTCATTTTTGCAGGTTTAATCTCTTAAGATGAGCTATTGTTAAGTATTCTTCAAAAACAAATATATCTTTAAAAGCCAACCTTGCCTGGATCTTCATGGTTTATCATAATCGGTACTAAATGATTGGAGTTTTTAAGCTAGCTCGGAGGATTCATTATTTTTCGAAAGCCACCCTGTCAGATATAATGTCGTGTCATCTAATTGGCTGGTTCTCGGATTTCTTCAAATGTGCTTTGTATTAATCTACAACACTCATGGATTTCTCCAAACATATATTTGTCGGGTTGCACTGCAACCACGATCAGGGATTTCATGTCAAAGACAAAGGAATTATTCCAGGATATTCATTCTGGGTTATACTACAACCATGGTCAAGGATTCATTCAACAAATTGTGGTGAGTTATATTATTCTTACATAGTCCCAAATCACCGTAGGCAGACGATCCGGCACTTGGGGCTACACTATTCAAATACAGTTTATATCAAGTATGCAAGTCCCTTGTCGCTGTGAGCACACACCACGGCACTTGGGGGCTAATGCAACCAGTTTTCAAATCATTACATTGTCAGCAAGACCATATTATTTCAAGGAGATGAGCCAGCCTTTCTACATTTTTCTAAGTCCCAGCCCAGTAATTCTTACTGACCCGGCACTTGGGGGCTACACCGCTCAGATCAAATTTTCTAAAGTCCCAAGTCGCCGCAGGCGTGCGACCCGGCACTTGGGGGCTACAGTATTCAACTGTTTAACAGATAAAGAGGTTCAAATTGAAGACCCGGCGCATCACATTCTGATGAGATGGCCCTTGGGGGCTACACCTGGTGAAGTTTCATAAGGTATAAGACAGTTATGAGTCCCACGTTGCTGCAGGCAGGACAACCCGGCACTTGGGGGCTACACAGTCCAAAATATTATTGCAAAGCACCAAGTTATCATGGATAATCTTGGATCTTGGGGGCTACAGGTAATATGGGCATATCAAAAACTTTGAGGAGAATGTTCAAAGATGTTAATTATGGAGTTCAGTTGTTAGACCCGGCATCACCAAACATTCATGACCCGGCGTTATCAAATGATCATAACCTGCCAGATTTTATATAAGCCGCCCTGCTTCATAACAATGGAAGTCCGGTTTTACATCAGATGGATTTTCATCCCAATATGTTTATCAAGTCAGCCGGATTCTAGTTATTTAACCCGGCATCACCAACGATAATGACCCGGCATCATCAATGATTATGACCCGGCGAGATGACCCGCCAAGAATATTGGAAGCTGACTCAATGGCATATGGGTGTTCTATTCTCAATATTTTTCAAAGGACATTGAAAAGCAAGATGATTATCAAGACGACTCGTTCATAAAAGACCTAGATCTCTGAGGAGCCACTTCATAAGCCGGCCAAAGGAGCAAGCCGGACACTTAACATATTTACTATTCTTATTTCAGGAGGTTACCATGAATAAATTCAAGCTAACCTAGGGGCTAATGTCAGGGATATACCCCGCCGTATGACCCGGCCTAGAGACTCACAGAAGATCCGGTAAAGACATGACGTTTTATTGGTGATCCGGATGGTGGGACGCAGAACGACCAGGCCCAAGACCCGGCGTGTGAGCCGGCACCACGCGGATCACAAGAGAAGGCCTAAAGGAGAAAGGATTTCCTTACAAGAGAAACAAGACCCGGAATAGGATTCTAAAGAGACTAGTCCTAATCCTACTCCTAGTAGGAATCTATTTGTAAACCTACCCTCTCCACTTATATAAGGAGGGGTAGAGCACCCCTAGAGGGACAAGTTCACAAGTCCACAAGTTTAGACAACACAAGAGATTAGAGATAGACAGATTCGAGACCCTCGTGATTAGAGGTAGCAAAACAGCACCCTTGTAAGCAAGAGATCTCCTTCATCATCAATGTCAGACAAGCAGGACGTAGGCTTTTACCTCCATCAGAGGGGCCGAACCTGGGCAAACTCCGTGTCTCTCGATTCCGATCAACCCCTTCAAGCCGCCACGTAGTTGCGTCTTCTGCCCCGAACCTAAGTCCGTTCACCCGAACATATGGTGTGACAAATCCATGACACTTATTGTGTCTACAACAACTTCACCCGAAAAGTTGAAGAGACGAAAGATGTGAAGTTTGATGAATCTAATGGTTCACAAGTTGAACAATTGAAAAGTGGTGTATGTCATCGTTTTCTCATGATAGATGCCATAGGGTGGCTTATCGTGGGTGTTGGGGCCGGAGGACGCCGACGGGCTCCGGGTGCGAGATTGGGCACAAGTGTGATGACACGCGATGTACCCAGGCTCAGGGCCCTCCGAGGGAGGTAACACCCCTAGTCCTGCTTGGTTTAGTTGGAGGGATGAGTGTGCATTAAAGGGTGCTCCTAGAGGTGTGTTAGGAGGAGGAAGAAGGAGCAGCCCGCTCGTCTTCCTCCACTGCTAGTGGGGGTATGAGAGCTCTCTGTGTGTGAGTGGTGGCGATCATCCGTCCCCGTTGCATGGGGGCTCGGGGGGTTTTATAGCCCAACCTCCGGCTCTTATAATATATTCTAAGTACAAGGGCGGGGGACCCGTCTGGCAGCCTCTCCTGCTGGCCAGGGGGTCCCGCCTTTCATGTCGTCTCGTCACTTGTAGGGGCCACTAGTTGAGCAGTCCCATCTCCTGCTGGGGCCCGCCAGCCGGCCCGATGATTGGCCCTCGCCCACCTGTCGCTGCATGGGCCACCGGGTTGGTGTCGCCTAGCGCCAGCCGGCCGAAGTCGCTGGTATGGCTGGCTACACTGTAGCCATGCCGGGACAGGTAATCGAGTGGGCGAGGGCGTGCCGGCACTATTCCCTTGCCCGGTCACGCTCGTCGAGTTCAGCGGCCTGGACGGCCAGACTGTAGCCACGCTCGACAGTGCGTCAGTGGCCATTGTAGCCACAGGGCCACCCATCGTGCCGGTCGCATTGTGTCGCTGTACCCTCGTGCAGAGGGACGGGACGTCACCTGTCCATCCCAAGGTTAACGGAAGAGGGGGCCCAGGAGCAGCCGGCCGCACCCAGCCGGCCGAGGGTCGGGCCGGCTCCCTGACCGGCCGTCTGGGGTGCCAACCGGCCATAGCTCGAGCCGGATGTCCTCTAGCCGGCCTCGTCCAACCGGCCGTGTAGTTTTTCTTTGAAGCATAAAGGGGGAAGACCCCGTTGCTTTGGCCTACCTAGGGGTAATAACCCCGCCAATAGTGCCCGAAGTCGGCGGGGGCCCATGTCCGGCAGACGAAGGGGAGCCAGCGGCTTCCCCAGCTAAGTGCACCTCTGGCTCGAAGCCAAAAGGGCAGCCTGGTCGGCCGTTGGGCCTGATGCCTCGGGTACCGACACGCTACCTCGGGACCCGCGTCGGCACGTAGCGCGCCACGCGGAGAGTGATGATGTCGCGGGTCCCACACACGGGGGGAGACGGGACGTCGCCTGGGCCTAGCCCGCTAGGACCCTAGGCATAGCCTACTAGGCCTCGGGGCGCAGGCCGGGATCCTCTATGCCTCGAAGCGACCGTTATGACCCGGGGCCACCCACGCGCGCGCGGAGTTTCCTGGGGAGTGGGCGCAGTTAATCCCACGTCCCCCGGTCATGGCCTCCCCTATAAAAGGAGAGGAAGGGCAGGGGCGGAGATACCTGCATCTCACTCACCCCCTTGCTGCCCGTCTTCGTTGCTTCCTCGCCTTCCCCACGCGACACCGCGCCCGAACACGCAACCGAGCCCACACGCCACACCGCTGCTGTGATGGCCGATGGACGCGGCGGAAGCTGGGCTGGCTCCATTGTGGTTGAGGCGGACATCGCCGAGCTCCGCCACGCGCGCATGCTGCCACCAAAGGAGCGGGTGGTTGCATGCGCGGCGGGCGACGAGATGGCGCCGGCGCCATAGGCAGGGGAGAACGTCGTGTTCCTCTGGCACTGCTCCCGGGGCTTCGGGCTCCCGATGAGTCTCTTCTTCCACTTTGTCCTTGATACTTTCGACCTCCAGCCGCATAATCTCGGCCCGAACTCGATTCTATATCTCTCCGCCTTTGTGACGTTGTGTGAGCGGTACCTCGGCATTCTTCCCTTCATCGAACTCTTCAACACTCTTTTTTACCTCAAGCCTTCGAAAAGCGACGCCTGCGGGGGCACGGTGGTGTGTCGTCATGGCGTCGCGTGCTTCCCCCCTCTTTCTCTTATCGACTCCGTCAAGGGGTGGCATCAGACGTTCTTCTACATGAAGAACGCCGACCCGAGAACAGACTACATCTGGCTGCCGCCTTTCGACAACAGGCAGTCCACCCAGTTAAACTGGCTGGGGACTGCCCTGCGCGGCGTGGCCCTGGAGGAGCTTAGCTGACTCACATAGCTGAAGAGCTCCGAGGGGATGGTCGTCGATGACCTGGTGGCGGCCTTTATCTCGCGCCGGGTGTTGCCCCTACAGCTGAGGCCGCACCGGATCTGCAACATGTCTGGCCGGCGCGACCCCTGTCGGTTGTCCACCGTCGAGCTGACACCAGCTCAGGTGGCAAAGCAGGTGAACGCCCTTATGACGTTCAAGCTAAAGCCCGCCTCGTGGTCCTTCGGCATGGAGCCGTACGACCGCATCAACCGGCCTCCCCTGGTAAGTTTTTCGTCGAGGCGGTTTCTTCTTCGTTTGATACTTCCCAGCTGGTAGCTGGCTAGAGAGCTTACTTTGATGTGCTGACCATAGCTACTGGTACGACAGAATACGCCGGACGGCCCACATCCTCACATCCTCGAGGCGGAGCATGAAAACTCCGACTCCGAATACTACCAAACGAGAGGCCCCTCGGAGGAGGGGTGGACTCCTCGGGTGGAGTCGACGAGCCAACAGACCCGCAAACCGGTGCTCCCCGTGGAGCCGGAGAGTCCGGCGTGGCTGGGGAGCCCAGCGGAGCGGGTGAGTTCCCTCTTGCCCCCACGATTAGGGACTGGATGGAAGACGACGATGATGATGATGATGAATTAATGATTCTGAATGAGCCTCCTCCCTTAATGCACCAGGATCGGAGGAGCGAGGAGCGGCCGGCTCAAGCCCCAGCGGCTGGAGCGGCCGGCCGGGGGAAGAGGCTGGCTCAGGGGGCGGCGGCCCCGCCGCCCGTCCGGATGCGGGTGAAGGTGGCCGCGGGGAAGCCACCGCCACGCACCAAGCAGGCCTTGCCCCTTGTCATCGGGTAAGTTTTTTCCTTATGTGAGTTTTCTTCCGGTTTGCCAGCCGGTAAGTAACCAATCCTTGGGCGTTGTAGTGACCACATCAAGCTCCACGAGGAGGAGCCGGAGGGGGAGCCGATGGATGCCGCCAGCTGGCAGGCACGTGAGCACGCTGCCACCCAGCGGGAGGAGAAGAGGAGGCTTACGGAGCTGTGAGCCTCCAAGTCTGAGACGCGAGGAGGGGCCTCGCACTCCGGGACCTCGAGCAGCCAGAGGCAGAGGAGGTCGGCGGATCCCTCGCGAGCGCCGGACTCGGCGGGGAAGTCGACCCATATGTCGAGGCCTCCGTAGAGCGAGCCACGAGGAGCGACCACGGATCTGCCGGCGCCCCCATCCATGCAGGAGGCGGCCCAAGTGGGGGCAACAACGGGGGAGCCGGCTCTCGAGGCGGCCAGGCCTGAGGTGCCGGAGGTGACCCTGCCTGCGACCGAGCCGGCCCGAGTCGAGGTGCCGGAGGCCCCGATGGCCCCAGAGGCGACGCTAAAGGTGGCGGCCATAGAGGTGGATGTGCCCTCCATCGCGATCGATGTGCCAGAGCAGAAGGAAGAGGAGGTGGCGATGGTGCTGGGCGGGGGGGGGGGGGGCGGGAAGCGAATCCCAGCCCCTTGCTGTCATCAACTCGCCCCCGGCGGCTGGAGCCGCGGTGAGCCCGGGTGGCAGCGGTGGCCGGGCTCGGAGGACCCTGCGGTCGATGCAGGAGGTGCTCCAAGACTAGGAGGCATTGGCTCATGCACCAGCCCTGCCGGCTCCCCAGGCGGGCGGCATGGTCCCCTCCTTCGGGGACTTGGGGAGCGTCTTGGACTGGTGCCGGCAGGAGTTGGCCCGGTTCATGGAGGCGGCATACGCCGCATTGCAGCATGCGGAGGTAAGCCCGATAGCTTTGTCTTAGAGTTTTCAGTGGGGGCGCGTGAGCGCACCCACTGGGTGTAGCCCCCGAGACGCGGGTCGGCTGGCCGGCTGACGGGCAGCCACGTGGGATCTCTTTTGAGCGCGTCTTGATCTTTTGCCTCCTTTCGACAGGAGGGAACCTCCCTGCGGCAGAAGCTATTCGAGGAGGCGGTCGCCATCCACGACCGCGGCAAATACTGCTTCTACCGCCTGGAGAAGGAGTTGGCACGCGTGCAAGGTCAGTTGAACTTCGCAGGAAGGGCACATAGCCCCCGAGAGCCGGCTGACGCCTGCCGTGACTTGCAGATGACCTGGCCGCCTTTCGGGTGGAGAAGGCCGAGCTTGTCTCCGAGCAGGACCGACTGGCCCAAGACATCCAGGCGGCCACGTAGGAGAAGGACCGGCTCGCTTTGCTGCTGGTGGACGGGGAGGTGGTCCGGGATCGACTCAAAGCCAAGGCAGCAAAGGAGGTGGCGGCCCGAGAGACGGTCGTCAAGGAGGCGGCTGATGCCGCCCGGAGGACCACCGCCCTCCAAGATGAAGTGACCCGCCTCAAGAGGACACTCGAGGAGGTCCGAGGCTCCCTTGTCGCGCCGAAGGCGGCTATGGAGGCTGAGTGGACGGTGCCGCTCAACTTCGCCCTTGGGGTGGACGACACCATTGAGGGTAAGCGTTTTTTCCTCTCTTCTCCAGCCGGTCGCCTTTCCCTTTGTTGATTCTCGTGTTTTGATTCACCTTTCTTTCTTCTTCTTCTTCTTCTTTCCCTTAGGGCGCTTCCCGGAAACTCAGCGTCACGGTATGCGTGTCGTTGAGGAGCACCGGGAGTACCTTCGGGAACAGGGTCGCTCCATCGAGCAGGAGGCCCCATGGGACGTGGATGAGATCGGGCTCGCCATCGAGATGCGGATGACCCATCTTGAGCGGAGCATGGACCAGCTGAAGATAGCCATCAAAGAGGTTATTGCCGTGTTGTGGCCGGGTCACGGAGGAGCTCCGACGAACCGCGTGGCCCAGTGGCTGGAGCACGCCGTCCCTCGCCTTGAAGCCTGGAAGGCGTCGGCCACCCGAGCCGGGCCAGATGGCGCTCCGGTTCTTCACGTCATGGTATCGCGACATGGATCTGGGCCGGCTGGCAACCATGCGGGACATGCCGGCCGCACAGCGGGAGGCTCACGAGCCGGCCCTTGTCCATTGGGCCAACGAGCTTGCATCATATGTCGATGCAAACGAGTTCCTGCCGGCCCTTGGCGAGGACGGCGAGTCGTTTCCCGAGGAATCCTTCGGCATCCCCTAAGGCCCGGCGGATGATGAGGTTGCCGACGAGAGCAACGAACTCAAGCGGTGAGATGGCCGCAATCGAGGAGCCCACCTCGAAGGCCAATGAGGCCGACCCGAAGGATGCGCCCACCTCCAAGGCAAGAGCCGAGCCGCCCAACGTTGCGCCGGTTGGCGGCACGCCGGCTGGCGACGCACCGGTGGCCTCAGCCCCCGGGCATTTTTTATCTTTCTCTTTTTTCTCCCTACAAATTAGGCTCGAATCCACCCACTGGGGGTGTTTGATGTAATGAACTATGCTGGCCTTGAGACGCTTTTGTCTTAACATTTATGCTATGAATATTTGGCGTGTTTTGCCTTGTTGCTCATATCGACTCCTTCTTATCCTTTCTTGCCTGCTTGACTTTCTTCGGTCCTTCTCCTTTTCCCCTTTGGTTTTGGCCCCGCCAGCCCGACAGCCGGGAACCGGTCTGTAGCTGGGTCGGGGCGTCCGCCTCAAGGGAGTCGGTTCGAAACTTAGGAATCGCGAGGTCTTTTCGGGATAAGTAGAGTGGTAGAGATGCGGTGATGGTCTGGCTAGGCCTAGCCGGGGTCTCCCTTTGTTTGACCTTTTGTGTGGGCCAAACCTTGCCGCCCCGAGGCCCCGTCAGCCGGACAGTCGGGGGCTGGTTCTTTAGCTGGTAAGGGTGGTGAGGTTTGGCCGGCTCACATTACTTAGACAATTTCTGGAGAAGCGTTCCAGGTCCAGCCGGCTAGCCCCCGGGCCCGGGAGCCGGGTTGGGGCCAGTCAGTGAGGGAACTTTTGAGGGAAACGAAACGGGGAGGGCCCCAAGAGCCGGCCTAGGGCGCCCATTGCATTCATAAGCCCAAAAGGGTGGGGATACATACATACATTGGTTTTTTCTCAGCAATAAAACGGGCGTAGGAGCGCCGCGTTCTATGGGTGCTCCGTCTCCTCGCCGGAGGCGTCTCTCTTGCATTTCTGTGGCTTCTGGGCATCTATCAGTTAGTACGCGTTGTTGTGTAATGCCTTGCTGACGATGAACGGGCCCTCCCATGGGGAGGACATCTTGTGTTGTCCGGTTGTCCATTGGATCCGTCTGAGGACCAGGTCCCCTTCGCGAAAGGAGAGTGGCCGGATCCGCTTGTTGTGGTAGTGTCGGAGTTTCTACTGATAGATCGCCATCCGGCTCAAGGCCAATCCGCGAGCTTCCTCGAGTAGGTCAACGTCGTCTTCTCTTGCCTCCTTTGCGTCCTTCTCCGTGTATAGGGCGACCCGAGGCGAATCAAACTCGACGTCGATGGGGATGATCACCTCGGACCCATACACAAGGAAGAAGGGAGTGTATCCAGTTGAACGTTTCGAGGTGGTCCTGAGACTCCAAAGGATGGTCGGCAGCTCGTCGATCCAGCAGCCGGCCGACCTCACCAGCGGCGTCACGAGCCAGGGCTTGATGCTGGACAAGATGAGGCCGTTCGCCCTCTCGGCCTGGCCGTTCGACTGTGGATGAGCAACGGAGGCCAGGTCAAGCCAGATTCCTTGCTTGGAGCATAAACGCACGAGTGTGCCCTTGGCGAAGTTCGTGCTATTGTCGGTGATGATGTTGTGGGGGACATCGTAGCGCACCGTGATGTCGTCGATGAACCAGACGGCCGTAGGGCCGTCCCGCTTCTTGATTGGCCGCGCCTCGATCCACTTGGTGAATTTGTCGACAGCCACCAGCAAATGCATCATGCCGCCTCGAGCGGTCTTGAATGGGCCCACCATGTCCAACCCCCAAACGGCGAAGGGGCACGAGAGGGGGATGGTTTGGAGGGCTGTTGCCAGTAGGTGGCTCTGCGTGCTGAAGCATTGGCAGCCCTCGCATTCGTCAACCAATTTGTTGGCCGCCTCGAGAGCAGTCACCCTGGTAGATGTCGAGGAGGATCTCTAGACCCTGGTAGATGTCGAGGAGGGTCCTAGAGGCGGTGTGTTGCCTGCACTCACCCTGGTAGATGTCGAGGAGGGTCCTAGAGGCGGTGTGGTGCCTGCACTCACCCTGGTAGATGTCGAGGAGGATCTCCAGACCCTTTCCGGCTCGATGCATTGCTGGAAGACGTCGGTGGTGCTGCGGTGGACGAGCTCGTTGTTGATGATGCTGTAGGCCGTGGCCTGGCGTTGGATTTGCCTTGCCAAAGCCTCATCCGAGGGAAGCTCGCCCCATAGAAGAAACGCCAGGATGGGTTGGGCCCATGTGGGGCCGTGACGCGGGCCGGCTCGTGAGCCCCCGGGGCCGGATGAGCAACCCCCGGGACCGGCGCGTCAGCCCCCTGGACTGGCTCGGGAGCCGCTGGGACCAGATGATCAGTCCCTGGGACCAGTTTGCCAGCCCCTGGGGCCGACTGGTCGATGGTCATCATGACGATCACGTCGTTGGAGCCGGCCGCCTTGGACGCCGCCGGCTCGATCGGAGCCGGCTGGGCGGGCGACGATTCGGGAGCCGGTGGTGAAGGTGCCGGAGAGGCGGTCGGGGCCGTCGATGGACCGGCGACGCCCGCCGGCACGAAGATGACTCTAATTTTGGAGAGGCCTCGATCGATGGTTGAGCAACCGTTCGAGGGAGACGCCGGCTGGGATGGCTTGCCGGGTGGAGCCGATCTTCACCAGCGCATCCGCTGCCTCGTTGTCCACCCGTGGGACGTGATGAAACTCACAGCCCTCGAAGGAGCCCGTGAGCTATTGTACGAGGAAGCGGTAGCTGGTCATGTTGGCATCCCTGGCGTCCCATTCGCCAGAGACTTGTTGCACCACGAGGTCGGAGTCGCCAAAGCAGAGGATGTGCGTGATGCCGATCTCCTTGGCGAGCCGGAGGCCATGGACGATGGCCTCGTACTCAGCCACGTTGTTGGAGGCGGCGAAGTGGATCTGGAGAGCGTATTTGATCTGGTTGCCCTTCGGGGAGGAGAGGACTATGTCGGCACCCAGGCCGGTCCTCATTTTCGAGCTGTCAAAATGCATTCGCCAATGCATGGAATCTGGGGGAGGCGGCACGAACTCCGTCTCCGCCCAGTCGACGAGGAAGTCAGCCAACGCCTGTGACTTGATGGCAGTTCTTGGCTCGTACCGGATCTCGTGGTCGGCGAGGGCAATGACCCATTTGGCAATCCGGCCGGTGGAGTCCCGGCCGCTCATGATTTCTCCAAGCAAGGCCATGCTCACCACGGTGATGGTGTGTTCTTCGAAGTACTGCTTGACCTTCTTGGCGGCGAAGTATATGTCGTAGCACATCTTCTGGTAGCGGGGGTAGTTCTGCTTGGACGCGGAGAGGACCTTGCTGAGGTTGTAGATAGGTCGTTGGACCTGCAGGGACTTGCCCTCCTTCGGCCGCTCGACCACCAGGACGATGCTTATGACGCGGGTGGTTGCCGCGATGTAGACGAGCAGGGGTTCCTTCTCAGCCGGCGCGGCTAGGATGGGCGCGTGGGTGAGAGCCTTCTTGAGGCCCCGGAAAGCCTCGTCTGCCTCGTCGGGCCAGTCGAAAATGCCCGGCTTCTTGGTTTGGCCCGGCTCGATCAGAGCCGTCTTAGGAAGGAGCCCGTAGAGGGGAAAGGCCTTCTCCCCCAGCCGGCTGATGAACCGGCTAAGCGAGGCAAGGCAGCTGGTGAACTTCTGGACGTTGCAGAGCCGGGTCAGCTTGGGCATGCGTTCAATCACGCTAATCTTCTCGGGGTTAGCTTTGATATCACGGGCGGACACGAAGAAACCCAAGATTTGACCAGTCGCGACGCCGAAGACACACTTCTCCGAGTTGAGCTTGATCTTATACTCGCGCAAGTTTGTGGAGGCCTCCCGGAGGTCATCGAGGAGGCTAAAATGATTCTTGCTTTTGACGATGATGTCGTCGACGTAGACGTGGACATTCCTGCCTATCTGAGGTAGGAGACATTTCTGCATGCATCATTGGAAGGTGGCGCCTACGTTCTTCAGGCCGAAGGACATGGTGATGTAGTAGTAGGCCCCAAAGGGCGTGATGAAGGAGGTCTTGAGCCGGTCTTCCGGGTCCAGTTTGGTCTGGTGGTAGCCGGAGTAGGCATCCAGGAAGGACAGGAAGTCGTAGCCGGCCATGGAGTCGATGACTTGATCGATCCACGGTAGAGCGAACGGGTCCTTGGGACACGCCTTGTTCAGGCTAGTGTAGTCGATGCACATGCGCCAGGTCTTGTTCTTCTTGAGCACCAGGACTGGGTTGGCCAGCCAGTCCGGGTGGAACACTTCCATGATGAACCCAGTTGCGAGCAGTCGGGCGATCTCTTTGCCTATAGTACGTCGCTCCTCCTTGGAGAAGCGGCGTAGGGGTTGCTTAACCGGCTTGATGTCCGGCCAGACATGGAGTTTGTGCTCGGCGAACTTCCTCGGAACACCTGACATGTCCTTGGGGGACCATGCAAAGATGCCTCAATTCTCACGGAGGAAGTCGACGAGCTCGCCTTCCTATTTTCTATTGAGGCGGGAGCCGATGGTGACGCACTGAGCCGGGTTGGCCGGGTCGAGCGGGATTTGATTGGTGTCTTTGAACGGCTGGACATCCTCCAGCCGGTCTCGTCCAACTGGCCGTGTAGTTTTTCTTCGAAGCGTAAAGGGGGAACACCCCATTGCTTTGGCCTACCCAGGGGTAATAACCCCGTCAATGTAGGTGATAAGGACCCCTTGGAAGCTATCCAAGACTTGTCTATTGGCAAAATTCGTCCCATGGAGGTAAAGGAAAGCACTTCATCAACCCAAGTGGAAGCTCCTACTTCAAATCAAGGCTACCGACAACACGACATAAAAGCATCCACAAGTGGTACACGACAAGATGAAGAGGAGGAGGAAGTACATCATGAAGATACACCACAACCTCCTTCACCACCACCTCAAGAAGATGATCACGTTGACAACAACAAAGACGAAGGAGATGATGATGAAGAAGAAGCTCCACCATCCAACAATCGGAAGTTGACCCGAGTTCGAGCACAAGTGACCAAGAACCATCCCCTAAACCAAATCTTTGGTGACATCCAAACCGGGAGAATCACTCGCTCTCAAACTCATCTAGCTAACTTTTGTAAGCATTATTCCTTCATATCTAGCATTGAGCCTTTGAAGGTAGAACAAGCTCTTGAAGACGCGTATGGGGTGAACTCTATGCATGAAGATCTTCACAACTTTGAAAGGAACAAAGTGTGGACACTCGTGGAGAAGCCCGAGGATGAGCACAATATCATCGAAACCAAATGGGTGTTTCGGAACAAGCAAGACGAAGACGGTCAAGTCATATGCAACAAGGCACATCTCATGGCCCAAGGATATACTCTAGTCAAAGGTATGGACTACGGTGAGACTTATGCCCCCGTTGCTAGACTAGAAGCTATTCGGATTCTTCTTGCTTATGCTAATCACCATGATATCACGCTTTATCAAATGGACATTATAAGTGTCGTTCTAAATTGTGAAATTGAAGAAGAGGTTTATGTTAAGAAACCACCTGGTTTTGTGAATCCTAAGAAACCTAATCATGTTTACAAGCTTCGTAAAGCCCTTTATGGTCTTAAGCAAGCCCCTCGTGCTTGGTACAAATGCTTAACGAAGTTTCTGATTCAAAAAGGTTTTGAAATTGGTAAAATTGATGCAACCTTGTTCACTAAGAGAGTTAATGGAGAATTATTTGTGTGCCAAATCTATGTGGATGATATTATCTTTGGTTCCACTAACCCTCAATTTAGTGAAAGATTTGGAAGGTTGATGTCCGAGAAGTATGATATGTCCATGATGTGTGAGCTGAAATTCTTTCTTGGATTGCAAATCAAACAATCAAGAGAAGGAAATTTCATCTCTCAAACTAAGTATACCAAGGACTTGATCAAGAAGTTTAGCATGCAGGAGTGCAAAGGTATGAAAACTCCCATGCCAACTAGTGGACATGTTGATCTCGCCAAGGAAGATGAACCAGTTGATCAAAAAGTTTATCGATCTATGATTGGTTCATTGTTATATCTATGTGCATCTCATCCCTATATTATGTTTAGTGTTTGCATGTGTTCTAGATATCAAGATGCACCTAAGGAGTGTCATCTTTTGGCCATGAAAAGAATTGTGAGGTACTTGATACATACACCAAACTTTGGCATTTGGTATCCCAATGGATCTTCTTTTAACCTTGTTGGCTATTCTGATTCGGACTATGCCGGTGACAAGGTTGATAGAAAATCCACCTCGGGTACTTGTGAATTTTTAGGTAGATCTCTTGTGTCTTGGTCCTCCAAGAAACAAAACTCGGTATCTCTATCTATTGCCGAAGCTGAGTATATTGTTGTTGGATCTTGTTGTGCGCAATTACTATGGATGACATAAATGCTTAAGGATTATGAAATCCATGTTAAATATGTTCCATTGCTTTGCGACAATGAAAGCGCTATTCAGATTGATCATAATCTTGTGCAACATTCTCGAACTAAGCATATTCAAGTTTGACATCATTTCATTCGCCGTCATGTTGCCAAAGGAGATGGTAATCTTAAGCATGTTCGCACTAACAAGCAATTGGCCGATATCTTTGCTAAGCCACTTGATGAGAAAACTTTTTGTCACCGGAGAAGTGAGTTGAACATCATTGATGCTTCAAACTTGAGCTAGACTCACTCGGATGCTTGCAAGGGCATGATCCTTCTTGATACTTCCATGATATTGCTAACGTGTTATCTTATGCCATGGAATTCTATGTGCCCTTGTATTGCATCTAACCGTTTGTAGGTACTTGCAAGAACTTCATTCCATGAGATTGCAACCAACTCCAATTATAAGCAATCTCGTCTTGACCAAGTAACCACAACCCCTCTTGATGATGGAAGGAAGAAGACAACAAAAACATATCGTTGAAATATACTTGATCATGATTGCAAGATCTCAATTGGTATCATGTCAAATGGATATACCTATTGTTCTTCCTTGCGTGACTAACCTTTGTAGGTAACAAGTGTACTAGTACGAGAAGGATTGCTCCCAACTCAAGATGTTCTTCATCAATCTCGAGCATACTCAACAAGTTCACATATTAGCAACGTCATCAACATCACTCGAAGGTATGCTCACATATCCTTGAAAAGGCTTTACTCCAAGTCATGAGCTAAAGCAACTCAAGTGATATGACGAAATTAAAATGCTTAATCAAAAAATGGTAACCCCATTTTGATCTTACCGTACAGTATGACCTATGATCAAGTATTCTTCCTTGGCTCCTATGTAAATATACTCTAATGTAGGTGACCTAATCACCGCCCATCACTAGTTAAGATTCTCGTGTTGTTTGTTCTCTATTTGCATGATCCCTAGTAACCACTCAAATATTCTCTAGATGATGCCCTTCACTTTTCTTTTGGAAATATTTTCCTTTGACTCTTTGAAAACAGAAGCTTGGTCTCTTATTATTTTCTTTCTGTCTTAGCCTCGGAGTCATCGACTCAGTTATCTCGGTTCTACCGAAATTGCAGACAAGCTACACTACAAAATCTTGGTACCACCGATCTATCTGCCTTGGAGTCACCGATTTGTTTTTTCTTATCTTATCTGTCCTTATTCTCTTACTTCGATGATCCCTTTAAAAAATTAGGGGGAGAATACCAAGACTTACCAGGGAGATATGTTACCTTCAATGATTCCCTCATTTCTTTTCTATGAACCCTACTTTCAATGATCCTTGTTCTCGAGGATCCCTTCCTTGTCAATGATTCCTGTACCTACTCCTAAATTTGACCTTTTTGGAAATTAATGCCAAAGGGGGAGAATACCAAAGCTTCATGCTAAAGGAAGAGATACATGCTTATGCAAAGGGGGAGATATGATTTAGGGGGAGAGGAGAATATTGAAAGTTTATACTTATATAAACAAGGGGAGAATACCAAAGTAAGGGGGAGAAAAATTCTAACATGAGAATTTGAGCTTATTTTATTTTACTGTTCACTTTAGACTTTTCTCACCCTATCCAATCCCAATATCTACATGCTGAGATTCAGGGAGAGAGGATGAACTACTACTTTCATATCTAAGGGGAGAAAGCTCTAAAGGATTAATGCTAAACGGGGAGACATATAAATCTTAAGGATTACTATTTTCTATATGTTCTCCATATCTAAAAGTACAAAGCTATAGTGTTTACTTCTGACTTCTGTTGCCTTTATATTAGTAGAACTCAAGGTAAGTATATGCATCACATCTTTGATCAAGATGATCTCTCGCTTCTTGCACATATTATTTGCAAGAGTGAAGTCTTGAACATGGACACATCTCATTCGAATATATTTTGATTCATATAGCCAAGATACACATGACTCCTTATATATCCCTTCATCCATATGTGTGTCCATGCATTCCAAAGCAACTATCCTTTAAAAGGACTGCACACATTTAGGGGGAGCAAATCTAAGTCATGTGTCTCTAAAAGTCTTCATTATATCCACGCATATCTTTATTTGAAGCTTTGATTGTATGTTGTCATCAATTACCAAAAATGGGGAGATTGAAAGCACAACATGCTCCCTTGGTGGTTTTGATAATTCATAACAACATACATTGTCTCTTGGACTAATACTTTTATCTAGTGTGTTTCAGATAATAGTACATGGAGAGTTGGGTTGGCAAAAGGATTGTGGAGACACCCCAAGTTGCAAAGAAATGGATTGGCTAAGCTTCAAGCAAGAGGACTCTATATTTTACATTTGTGAGAAATCACTTTGAGTCCATAGAAAAGCCAATACTATTAAAAGGGGTGAGGTTTTGTTGGTGAACAAAATGCTCATACGTGCACAAGTGATAATCACCAAAGACACCCACAAACTCTCCCAGCAAAGTCTATCCAAATCCAAACACTCAAAATCGGTGCAACCAACATTCTACATTTGATGCCACCGATTCCAAACCCTAGACAGACTCAGCCAAACCCTAGCTTTTCGGTATAGCCGAGACCGCATTCGGTGCCATCGACTTGGGCTGCCAACTTTTTGTTACGCAAGTTCATAGTTTCGATCCCTCCGAGATTGTTGAATCAACATCACCGAGATTGGACATTCGGACCGTTGGTCACCTTATCGGTGCAACCGAGATTCCTATATCGGTCTCACTGAGATTCAAAAGTTTCCACCTTTTGGTCACTTTGGTACCACCGAGATTAACACATCGGTGTCACCGAGTCTGACTTATTGTGTGTAAGGGTTGGATTTTTGGGGACGCCTATATATACCCCTTCACCACCACCTACTCGAAAGATAAGCACTCAGAACCATTCCATACCTATCCTATCAGTTTTCTGAGGGAGAACCACCTACCCTTGTGTTGAGGTCAAGATCTTCCACTCCAACCATATGGATCTTGATTTCTAGCCTCCCCAAGTTGCTTTCCACCAATCCCATCTCTTCTACCAAGCCATATATATGTGAGAGAGTGATTGTGTGTTGAGGAGTCTATAATCTTGAAGCATAAGAGCAAGGAGTTCATCGACATTACCGAGCCTATTACCTTTTGGAGGGTGGTGCCTCCTAGATTGGTTAGGTGTCGCTTGGGAGCCTCCTACTTCGTGTTGTGGAGTGAACCAAGAAGTTTGTAAGGGCAAGGAGATCGCCTACTTCATGAACATCTACCCATAGTGAGGCTATTCCTTCGTGGATGGAAGCCATTATGGAATAGTCAAGGTTGCTACTTCGTGGACCCTTATGGGTGGAGCCCTTCATGGACTCTCGCGACTGTTACCCTCCGTGGGTTGAAGACTCCATGAACATGGACGTACGATAGCACCACCTATCGGAACCACGGGAAAAAATCATTCGTCTCCAATTGCGTTTGATCTCCATATCTCAACTCTTTACTTCATGTGCAATGTCTTTATTTTCCACTGCTATATTTGTTGACATGCATGTGTATGGTATATAGACTTGCTAGTCTTGCTAAAACTATTAAAATCTACCAACCAATTAACTTGAGAAAACCTTAGGTTTTAATTTTCTGCTAGTAGTCTATTCACCCCCCTCTAGAAACTCTTCTAGTGATCCCTCAAATGTCTATGGATGACTCGAACTCTCAAGGATTATGGCATACATGTGAAACATGTACCATTGTTATGTGATAGTGAGAGTGCACTCAAAATCGCTCATAATCCCGTGCAACACTCAATCATCCTCTTTGACCAAGCCAAATATGTGAGAGAGTGATTGAGTATTGAGGAGACTATATTTTGAAGCACAAGAGCAAGGAGTTCATCATACTACCAGATCTATTACCTTTTGGAGAGTGGTGTCTTCCAGATTGGTTAGGTGTAACTTGGGAGCCTCCACCTTCATGTGTGAAGTTGAGCCAAGAAGTTTGTACGGGCAAGGAGATCGCCTACTTCGTGAATATCTACCTGTAGTGAGGATCGTCCTTCGTGGACAAAAGCCGTGATGGAATAGACAAGGTTGGTACTTTGTGGACCCTTATGGCTAGAGACCTCCGTGGACTCTCGTAATTGTTACCCTCTATTGGTTGAAGTCTCCATCAATGTGGATGTATGATAGCACCACCTATCGGAACAACGGGAAAATCTTCATGTCTCCAATTGTGTTTGATCCTCCTATCCATTCCCTCTACTTTCATGTGCTTGTCTTTACTTTCCGCTGCTATACTCGTAGACATGCATGTGTAGGGTCTGCTTGACATGATACATTAGATAAAACTTGCCAACAATGAAAATTGGGAAAATGCTAGATGTTTATTTGGTCACATAATCTAATCACCCCTCCCCCTTCTAGACATACTTTCGATCCTACAAGTGGTATCAAAGTTTTGGTCTCAATTGCATTGGTTTCACAACCTAGGACAGTGTGGTGTCTAGTGAGGGAAATTATTACCGTAGAGGTCCATATTTTGATGGTACAAACTTTGCTAGTTGGAAGTACAAAATGAAAATGCATATTCTTGGTCATAACCTCTCCGTTTGGGTTGTTGTTCATGTTGGATTGTAAGGTGAATTCTTTGGTGATGTAAAGGAACCGGATCGTGAAGCAACCGTAGAAGAATTGAAGATGTTGCAATACAACGCTAAAGCAGGCAACATTCTATTCAACTTCTTATGCCCCAAAGAGTTCAACAAGATTAGCCGTCTTGAGAATACAAAGGAAATTTGGGATACTTTGGTTGGTATGAACAAAGGTACTGAATCCATCAAGGAGTCTAAGTTGGATGTACTACAAAGTCAACTTTACAAGTTCAATATGAAGAATTGTGAAGGAGTCGCAGAAATGTACTCTAGGTTTGCTCTCCTCACCAATGAGATTGTCGGCTTAGAAAGTGAAGTGATGACCGACAAATTCATCATCAAGAAGATCCTTAGAGTCTTGGATGGAAAGTATGACACCATCTGCACATTGATCCAAATGATGCCAAACTATAAAGATCTCAAGCCAACGAAATTCATTGAAGGATTGTTGCTCATGATATGTTACTCAAAGACAAAGAAGAGCTTCATAACAAGTCAAGCAGTGCATACAAAGCTTCAAGTGACACTCCTGCAACATCAAGTGACAACCTTGTTACCAATGAAGAGATAAGCCTCATGGTCAAGAAATTCAACAAGTTCTATAAGAATAGAAGCAAAGAGAGAAGCTCCAATTCAAGATATGAAGAGAAGCGTTCATCTAGTCGTGGCCAGAATTTTTACAATTATGAAAGGCTCTGACAATACTCCAATGAGTGGATGGCCCTCACAAACGAAGAGAAGAGTCACCTAGAGGAAAAAGATCAAGAGATCGGTTACCTCATAGAGACAGAAGGAATAGAGAAGATCGCTATGAACAAAGATCCTCCCGGAGAAGCAAGGACTCGTAGAAGAAGGACAAGTACACCAACAACTACACAAGAAGAAGACATCAAGCTAATGTTGGTGAATGGCTTTTCGGCTCCGAATCCGACAACGAATCTGAGAGAAGCTACCACTCCAACTCTGATTGTAGTCAAGATGAAGGTGTTGTCGGACTTGCACTTGTATCCTCCAATTCCTATAACATATTTGATACACCAAATGAAGGAAGTGGAAGTTGCTTCATGGCTAAATGCCCCAAGGTATCACACCCCGAATACATTGACTTTAACAGTGATGAGGATGTCTTACTTGGAGATGATGACTTTCTCTTTGATAAAACTAGTGATATTAGTCAAAATGAACTTGATAATAATCATGCTAGTCAATATAAGTCGTGTCATGGTGATAAGAAGAAGATTGAGCATCTAACTAAAGAACTAAACACTCTTAAGTTAGCTCATGAATTGACTCAAGAAGATCATAGAGAGCTTTTGAGAAAATGTAGCACATAGGGAGTGTTGGACCACTTGAGGGGTTTTCTTGCCTCTGTCGCCGACTCTACTGCATTCTCTTTGCGGGCCCACTATTTAAGTTGTCGGTGGAAGGAGTGCAGAGATGCGCCTCTATCAACACACATAGAATCCATAGCCTTCTGGAATTCTTGGTCATCAGATCCTTCTTCATCCTCGTCATCATCCACATCCTCATCATCAGATTTCTTGTCTCGGTCACGAGTAGGCTTCTCCTTCTAATGTTTGCCCTTGCCGCGACGGCTGCCATGGTTCTTCTTGCCGGACCCATCGGCACCATCTTGGCACTTCTCCTTGTCGCGCCTTTTGTACTCTTTCTTTTGCTTCTCGGCAAGCTATTCTACTTGGTGACATTCGGTGATGTCGTGGCCTTTGGTGAGGTGGATCTTGAAGTATGGCCTCTCGGTCTTTTCTCCTACCATGGATTATTCGTCTCCGGAGCGTGCAACAACATCCTTGCCGGGCCCCTCGGACTTGACGTTCCTGTCGGTGTTGGAGTTGTCGGCGCTTTCAACATACATGACTTCCTTGCCCTTGCGCTTTCTGTTGCGCTTCTGCCCCTTTTTCGTGGAGGCGGGCACGCCTTCGCTATCGTCAGAGTCGACTTCCGCACCAGCATCCTTCCCAGGGAGTCTTCTTCCTTGTTCAGCTTGCACACACTTGTCCGCCAGAGCGTAGAGCTCGGCGACATCCTGCACCTTGTTGATGCTCATCTCCTCGTGCATTCGGCGATTGCGTACATTCATATGGAACACAGCGATCACCGTGGCGGGATGGATGTCTAGGGTGTTATGATGTACATGGTTGAATCTCCAAATGTACTTGCGAAGGGTGTCACCATCTCTTTGGGGGAGCACATGCAGATCGTTGGGCTGCCATGGGAGTTTGTGGCCCCCGTGGTATTCGCCAATGAACTGGTTGCATAGGTCCACCGAAGAGGAAACGGATCCTTCCAGTGGGTTCACGAGCCAAATCCTCACATTGGGCTTGAGTGCCAGCGGGAAGTAGTTGGTGAGAACCTTTTCAACGTGTTCCATGGCAGCCTGTCGTGATGGTCTACATACCCAGGAACTCTGATGGACTGATCTTGTCATCTTATTTATCCGGTGGCTCTGGCTTGAAGGCTCTGTTGGAGGGCCAACGGACTTGTTGTAGCTCGCGGGTGAATGCCGGGTAACCTAATTCACACGGTAGGCTGTCGAGAACTCCCTGAGTAGGCTCGCTGATGTCTGGGTCCGTGCGGCCATCTGAGTGGCGATGTGTCACTTGCCGCCTCTTGATGATAGTACGTGCGCCCTCCTTGCATATGTCCTTCAATACTTGGTGTTGGTCTCGCTTCTGGCGTGGGTCCGTCAAGGCATAAGACATTTCGTCTTGCACGTTGGTCCGGCGGGAAGGTTGTTACTGTTGTGAGGGCAACTGCACTATAGATGCCCCACCAGCATCACGTCAGGCGACGGGCCTCGCCGCGGCCGCCTGATGTGTGCACGAAGGTTCCCTCACATCTGGCTTATCGCGGCTCGCAAAGCTCAGCAGGCTCTGTATGCTCACCCTCCAGTCTTCCATCTTTTCCACCGCATGCGGGAAGTTTAGCAATAGATGGGCCTATGCCAGGGCTTCTCCCGTGGTTTTAGGCATGGAGAAATGTGAGGCGTGGGTGGCACTCTTACTCCTAAGATTGTGAGGAGGAGCGATCTCCCATGCCGTCACCCGCTGTTCATTCTCATTAGGGGTTACCAATGAGCTTGGCCCTGTGCATCCAGTGAGTGGCACACAGGGGTCTTGTCTACATGTCGCCCGGGGTCGTCGTCCCCGGGTTGTTGGTTGCGGTCATCCCATGAAGTAAGCAGCGGAGGCGTCATTGCCGCCATCGCATTCACCGCCACTACTGTAATGGTGTTACCACCGGACACCACCGGTGCATCCTGGGTCGCCACGACGGCTGGGCCGGGGTCACGACGCGTGGTACTCCATGCAGTGTTGTGGCTGCGCTCACTAGTGCGGTGTGTGTGATGTCCACCCCCACCTTCATCGACCGTGGACGTCGACGAAGGCAACTTGGATGAGGAGGGGATGGATACCGATGCTCCTTTGGCCTTCTTGGGTGCCATGGGTGCTTTGAAGGCGTCGATGAAGACACGCAGAAGGTCGATGAAGATTCGTGCACCAAACCCCCTACTTGGCACACCAAAGATGTCGGGGTATGATGATGTATGGACCTGTCGGGTCCCTTTTGCGGTTCTACTGTGGGGACCTTGGGTGCACAAAGAGCATCACCAACCAACGTGTGGACGGTGGTTTAGATAGGTTCAGGCTGCTCAAAAGCGTAAAACCCTACGTCTTGTGTATGACGGATTATATGTGTTCACGCAGGAGCATCACCACCTGACAAGGGATGCCCGTGGGGTGCGACTACGCGTGTAAAATGAACGGGGTGTCGACCTTTTTAGAGGTAGCCATGGACCTCCTTTTATAGGTTAAGGGTCTACCACAGTGGCTAAAGTATTCATTACTTGGATAAAAATGTACACTACAGCTGTCAAGACTGGTGACACGAGGTATATTAGGAAATACCTAACTCTGACAGTCTAGGATAGATGCATTTAATGCGCCATGAGGTGGCGTGCAAGCAAAGTCTCCCGACAAGGATTGCCTCTCCTTCTATGTCGTTTGCCTAGCTACCTCTTATTCCTTTGCCACACTGTGGGACAAGTGTCATTAAAGCTGTTGTAAATCCACCGAGCTGCCACGCGCCCCGATCAGCTCCACCTAACCGCGTGCCTGCTCGCCACCTAGCTGATGTAGGCAATCAGCCTGGCGACATGGAGCAATAGATTGGAGGGTGGAGATGTTGGTGGTGGTGTTCTTGGTCGGGTTTTCTCCACCGGCAAGGAAGCTTGGTGGTTCCCTTGCTTCTTGCTTGAGGGTGCTTGGAGGTTGGCGCGCGCCCGGCAAGGTCTTGCCGGTCCAGGGGCCGCGGTCGCCTGCGCATAAGTCAATGTACTAGGGGGGCTGTTTCCTAGTACACCGACAAAGTTAATTGCAGATTTCCTAGGATTATCAAAGTAGTATTTAATGTTTTCCACATAACCAACATCGAGGGTTTTAGGAGGTTTCGAATCTCAATGAGTAGCAAGTACAACTTTTTTGTGGCGTTTTGTGTTTCATATCCATAACTAAAGATATAAAACAACTTATAACAGAAAATAAAATTACTTAGTGATAAAGTAAACAAGCACACACGAGAATATCAACCGCTACGCTATTGGTCCCCGGCAATGGTGCTAGAAAAAGGTCTTGATAACCCACAAGTGTAGGGGATTGTTTGTAGCCTTTTTCGATAAGTAAGAGTGTCGAACCCAATGGGGATCTAAAGGTAGAATTAATATTATCTAAATTTCCATAGACCACCAATACAACTCTATGCATGCTAGCGATTACTTTACCTAGAACACGTATGAGACTATTTTGCATAAAGAAAACTAGAAGTAATTAGTAGGTGTAATAGATAGTTTTGCAAGAAAAATAAATAACAAGTAAATAAAATTTAGGGGTTGTTTAGATAAAGATTAATTAAGTTAGTTGTTCAGTAGAAAGATTTTTGTAACACAAGAGAAAGATTTATCCCTAGGCAATCGATAGCTAGATCAACAATCATTATTGAAGTTATACATGAGGGAGAGGATTGAGCTAACATACTTTCCATACTTGGATCATATGCACTTATGATTGGAACTCTAGTAAGCATCCGCAACTACTAAAGATCGTTAAGGCAAAAAAACCTCCTTCTTCTTCCCTGGTCTCCCCCGAGATGGGAGGAGAGTTTCCCCTCTAGTCCATGGCCTCCATGGCTCCCAGAGGGCAAGAGCCCCTCTGAGATTGGATCTCTCTCTGTGTGTTTCTCTCCTCTTTTCGCGACTATTTTCTGACCCCTTCACCGTTTCTTAAATATTCGGAGATATGTAGCTCTGATTGGGCTGAACTTTTGAGGTGATTTTAATAGGGAAATTATCTTTCATGTGGCGAAACTAGGGACCCAATCGACTTACGATAGAGTACCAATATATAAGGCCGTGGCCACCCCCCTTGGCGCTCCATGTTGGCTTGGGACCACCTCGGGTGCCGTCTTGTGTTGATTCCGACTCCCAAAAATCACATATATTCCAAAATAAATCTCCATAAAAAATTTCGCATTTGGACTTCATTTGATATGGATTTTCTGCGAAAACACACAAAAAATAGGAAATGGCATCGGGGACTGGATTAGTAAGTTAGTCCCAAAAATAATATAAAATGTTGCCAAAAGTATATGAAAGTTGTAGACTATTGGCATGAAACAATCAAAAATTATAGATATGACGAAGGCGTGTCATGTACCTGCTACCTTTCAAAGATGTTTGATGGCTATATTTTGTGCTTTTTGTGAAAAGATTGTTGAGGTTTGCATGGATGATTTTTCCATTTACGGTACTTCCTTTGATGATTGCTTGAGCAATCTTCATAGAGTTTTGCAGAGATGTGAAGAACTATTTTTTCTTGAATTGGCAGAAGTGCCACTTTATGGCTAATGAAGGTATAGTATTTGGTCATAAAATCTCCGAATGAGGTATGAAGTAGATAAAGCTAAAGTTGATGTAGTTGAGAAAATTCCATGTCCTAAAGATATTAAAGGTATAAGAAGTTTCCTTGATCACGTTGGTTTTGTTGGGGATCGTAGTAGTAAATCAAAATTTTCCTACGCAACACCAAGATCAATCTATGGAGAAACCAGCAACAAGTGGGGGGAGTGCATCTTCATACCTTTTAAGATCGCAAAGCGAAAGCATTACCAGAACGCGGTTGGTGGAGTCGTACTCGCAGCGATTCAGATTGCGGTCGATTCCGATCTAAGGGTCGAACAACGGCGCCTCCGCATTCAACACACGTGCAGCCCGGTGATGTCTCTCGCGCCTTGATCCAGCAAGGATGAGGGAGAGGTTGGGGAAGACAACTCCAACAGCAATATGACGGCGTGGTGGTGGTGGAGCAGCAGGGTACTCCGACAGGGCTTCGCCAAGCACTACGGAGGACGAGGAGGTGGAGAGGTAGGGCTGCGCCGAGAGAGAGAGAGTTGCATTTTTGGCAGCCCCAAAACCCTCACTATATATAGGAGGAGGGGAGGAGGGTGCGCCCCCTCTAGGGTTCCCACCCTAGGGGGTGCGGCATTCCTAGATGGGGGAGGGCCGATGGCCAAGAGAGGGAGAAAGGGGGCGCCCTAGGGTGGGCCTAGCGCCCATCTGCGCCTACGGTTTGCCCCCTCTCCTCCTAGCTGCACCTTGGGCCTTGGTGGGAGGCGCACCATCCCACTCAGGGGCTAGTACCTTCCCACTCTCGGCCCATGCAGGCCTCCGGGGCCGCTTGCCCCTCCCGGTGGACCCCCGGAACCCTTTCGGTGGTCCCGGTACATTATCGGTGATGCCCGGAACACTTCTGGTGACCAAATCCTCACTACCTATATATCATTATTTACCTACGGACCATTCCTGAACTCCTCGTGACATCCAGGATCTTATCCATGACTCCGAACAACCTTCGGTAACCACGTACAATATTCCTCTATAACCCTAGCGTCATCGAACCTTAAGTGTGTAGACCCTACGGGTTCGGGAGGCATGTAGACATGATCGAGACAATTCTTCGGTCAATAACCAACAGAGGGATCTGGATACCCATGTTGGCTCCCACATGCTCCACGATGATCTCATCAGATGAACCACGATGTTGGGGATTCAATCAATCCCGTATACAATTCCCTTTGTCCATCGGTATGTTACTTTCCCGAGATTCGATCGTCGGTATCCCTATACCTTGTTCAATCTCGTTACCGGCAAGTCTCTTTACTCGTTCCGTAACACATGATCCCGTGACTAACTCCTTAGTCACATTGAGCTCATTATGATGATGTATTACCGAGTGGGCCCAGAGATACCTCTCCGTCACATGGAGTGACAAATCCCAGTCTCGATTCGTGCCAACCCAATAGACACTTTCGGGGATAGTGTACCTTTATAGCCACCCAGTTACGCTGTGACGTTTGGCACACCCAAAGTATTCCTACTGTATCCGGGAGTTTCACAATCTCATGGTCTAAGGAAATGATACTTGACATTAGAAAAGCTTTAGCAGACGAACTACATGATCTTGTGCTATTCTTAGGATTGGGTCTTGTCCATCACATCATTCTCCTAATGATGTGATCCCATTATCAACGACATCCAATGTCCATGGTCATGAAACCGTGACCATCTATTGATCAATGAGCTATCCAACTAGAGGCTCACTAGGGACATGTTGTGTGGTCTATGTATTCAAACATGTATTACGGTTTCCGGTTAATATAATTATAGCATGAACAATAGACAATTATCATGAACAAGGAAACATAATAATAATCACTTTATTATTGCCTCTAGGGCATATTTCCAACAGTCTCCCACTTGCACTAGAGTCAATAATCTAGTTACATTGTGATGTATCGAACACCCTTAGAGTTCTGGTGTTGATCATGTTTTGCTCGTGAGAGAGGTTTAGTCAACGTATCTGCGACATTCAAATCCGTATGTACTTTACAAATGTCTATATCTCCATCTTGGACATATCCACGAATGGAGTTGAAGCGGCGCTTGATGTGTCTTGTCTTCTTGTGAAACCTGGGCTCCTTGGCAAGGGCAATAGCTCCAGTGTTGTCACGGAATAGAGTCATCGGGCCCTATGCATTGGGAATCACTCCTAGGTCGGTGATGAACTCCTTCATCCAGACTCCTTCCTGTGCTACTTCCAACATAGCTATGTACACCGCTTCACATGTATATGCCGCCACGACGCTTTACTTTCTGCTGCACCAGCTGACTGCCCCTCCGTTCAAAATATACACGTATCCAGTTTGTGACTTGGAGTCATCCGGATCTGTGTCGAAGCTAGCATCTATGTAACCCTTTATGACGAGCTCTTCGGAACCTCCATATATGAGAAACATGCCCTTGGTCCTTTTCAGGTACTTCGGGATATTCTTGACCGTTGTCCAGTGTTCCGCTCTGCGATCACTTTGGTACCTCCCTACCAAACTTATGGCAAGGTTCACATCAGGTCCGGTACACAACATGGCATACATAATAGAGCCTATGGCTGAAGCATAGGGAATGACACTCATATTTTCTCTATCCTCTGTCGTGGTCAGGCATTGAGTCGTACTCAATCTCACACCCTGTAACACAGGCAAGAACCCCTTCTTGGACTGATCCATATTGAACGTCTTCAATATCTTGTCAAGGTATGTGCTTTGTGGAAGATCTATGAGGCGTCTCGATCTATCTCTATAGATATTGATGCCTAATATGTAAGCAGCTTCTCCAAGGTCCTTCATTGAAAAACACTTACTCAAGTGGGCCTTTATGCTTTCCAAAAGTTCTATATCATTTCCCATCAACAATATGTCGTCCACATATAATATGAGAAATGCTACAGAGCTCCCACTCACTTTCTTGTAAATACAGGGTTCTCCATAAACCTGTATAAATCCAAATGCTTTAATCACCTCATTAAAGCGAATGTTCCAACTCCGAGATGCTTGCACCAGCCCATAGATGGAGCGCTAAAGCTTGCATACTTTGTTAGCATCTTTAGGATCGACAAAACCTTCCGGCTGCATCATATACAGTTCTTCCTTAAGGAAACCATTAAGGAAAATGCCGTTTTGACGTCCATTTGCCAGATCTGATAATCATAAAATGCAGCAATTGCTAACATGATTCGGACGGACTTCAGCATCGCTACGGGTGAGAAAGTCTCATCGTAGTCAACTCCTTGAACTTGTCGATAACCCTTACCGACAAGTCGAGCCTTATAGACGATCACATTACCATCCGCGTCAGTCTTCTTCTTAAAGATCCATTTATTTTCTATGGCTCATCGATCATCAGGCAAGTCCACCAAAGTCCATACTTTGTTCTCATACATGGATCCTATCTCGGATTTCATGGCTTGAAGCCATTTGTTGGAATCCAGGCCCGCCGTCGCTTCTTCATACTTCGAAGGTTCACCGTTGTCCAACAACATGATCTCCAGGACAGGGTTGCCGTACCACTGTGGTGTGGAACGTGTCCTTGTGGACCTTCGAGGTTCAATAGCAACTTGATCTGAAGTTTCATGATCATCATCATTAACTTCCTCTCCAGCCCGTGCAGGCTCCACAGAAACAACTTCCTGTGTGCTACTCTTCGATTCGAGTGGAGGTATAGTCACCTCATCAAGTTCTATTTTCCTCCCACTTACTTCTTTCGAGAGAAACTCTTTCTCTAGAAAGGATCCATTCTTGGCAACAAAGACTTTGCCTTCGGATCTGAGGTAGAAGGTATACCCAACAGTTTTTGTGGGGTATCCTATGAAGACGCACTTTTCCGCTTTGGGTTCGAGCTTCTCAGGTTGAAGTTTCTTCACATAAGCATCGCATCCCCAAACTTTCAGAAACAATGGCTTAGGTTTCTTTCCAAACCATAATTCATACGGTGTCGTCTCAACGGACTTAGACTGTGCCCTATTTAAAGTGAATGACACAGTCTCTAATGCATATCCCCAAAATGATAGCGGTAAGTCGGTAAGAGACATCATAGATCGCACCATATCCAATAGAGTGCGATTACGACGTTCAGACACACCATTTCGCTGAGGTGTGCCAGGCAGCGTGAGTTGTGAAACAATTCCACATTTCCTTAGCTGCGTGCCAAACTCGTGACTCAAATATTCTCCACCACGATCAGATCATAGGCACTTTATTTTCCTGTCACGTTGATTCTCTACCTCACTCTGAAATTCTTTGAACTTTTCAAAGGTTTCAAACTTGTGTTTCATTAAGTAGACATACCCATATCTACTTAAGTCATCAGTGAGGGTGAGAACATAACGGTAGCCACCGCGAGCCTCAACGCTCATTGGACCGCATACATCGATATGTATTATCTCCAACAAGTCAGTTGCTCGCTCCATTGATCCGGAGAATGGAGTCTTGGTCATCTTGCCTATGAGGCATGGTTCGCACGTGTCAAATGATTCAAAATCAAGAGACTCAAAAAGTCCATCAGCATGGAGTTTCTTCATGTGTTTGACACCAATATGACCAAGGCAGCAGTGCCACATGTAAGTGGGACTATCGTTATCAACCTTACATCGTTTGGTACTCACACTATGAACATGTGTAACATCACGTTCGAGATTCATCAAAAATAAACTATTGACCAGAGGGGCATGACCATAAAACATTTCTCTCATATAAATAGAACAACCATTATTCTCATATTTAAATGAGTAGCCATCTCGCATCAAGCGAGATCCAAATACTGTTGGAAATATGCCCTAGAGGCAATAATAAATTAGTTATTATCATATTTCCTTGTTCATGATAATCGTTTATTATCCATGCTATAATTGTATTGATCGGAGACTTAGATGCATGTGTGGATACATAGACAAAACCATGTCCCTAGTATGCCTCTAATAGACTAGCTCGTTGATCAAAGATGGTTAAGGTTTCCTAGCCATGGACATGAGATGTCATTTGATAAACGGGATCACATCATTAGGAGAATGGTGTGATGGACAAGACCCAAACTACAAACATAGCATATGATCGTGTCAGTTTATTGCTATTGTCTTCTGCATGTCAAGTATATGTTCCTATGACCATGAGATCATGCAACTCACGGATACCGTAGGAGTGCCTTGTGTGTATCAAACGTCACAACGTAACTGGGTGACTATAAAGGTGCTCTACAGGTATCTCTGAGGGTGTCTGTTGAGTTGGCATGGATCAAGACTGGAATTTGTTACTCCGTGTGAGGGAGAGGCATCTCAGGGCCCACTCGATAATACAACATCACAATAAGCCTTGCAAGCAATGTGACTAAGTGCTAGTCATGGGATCTTGTATTACGAAACGAGTAAAGAGACTTGCCGGTAATGAGGTTGAACTAGGTATGGAGATACCGACGATCGAATCTCGGGCAAGTAACATACCAAAGAACAAAGGGAACATCATACGAGATTAACTGAATCCTTGACATAGAGGTTCGACCGATAAAGATCTTCGTAGAATATATAGGAACCAATATGGGCATCCAGGTCCCACTATTGGTTATTGACCACAGAGGTGTCTCGGTCATGTCTACATAGTTCTCGAACCCACAGGGTCTGCACACTTAAGGTTCGGTGACGTTTCAGTAGTATAGAGTTATGTATGGTGGTGACCGAAGGTTGTTTGGAGTCCTGGATGAGATCCCGGATGTCACGAGGAGCTCCGGAATAGTCCAGAGGTAAAGATTGATATATAGGAAGTCCTATTTTGGTCGCCGGAAAAGTTTCGAGCTCATCGGTAGTGTACCAGGAGTGCCGATAGTGTACCGGGAGACCATCAGGAGGGGTATTTCGACCCAAGAGGTTACATGGGCTGTGGGAGGATGAATACCAGCCCTTAGTGGGCTTGTGGAAGTCCCACACAAGGCCCATGTGTCTGGGAAGAAACTCCCAAAAGGAAAAAGGTGGAAAAAGGCAAAAAAGGGCTAAATTAGGAAGGAGGCCTAATCCTACTAGGAGTGGAGGAGGAGGACTCCTCCCTCCTGGTTCGGCTGACCCAAGGGCTGCCTCCTTGGTAGGCAAGCCTCCTCCTCCTCTCCTCCTATATATACTAGAGGGTTTTAGGGTTTTGGCACAAGATTTTCAGCCATGTGCTACCCGTTCCTCTAGTGCATAGTTTCTCCTCTAGATCGGATTTCTGCAGTGCTTAGGCGAACCCCTGTCGGAATAGCTCCACCACCATCACCGGAGCGCCGTAGTGCTGCCGGAGAACTCTTCTACCTCTCCGCTCCCTCTTGCTGGATCAAGAAGGCGGAGATCATCATCGAGATGTACGTGTGCTAAATGCGAAGGTGCCGTCCCTTCGGCGCTAGATCGGAAGGATCATGATCAAGATCGCAAGACGGGTCGTGATGAGATCGCGGGATGGATCGTGATGAGTTTGCGGGATGGATCGTGATTGGATCGCGGGATGGATCATGATGAGATCGCAGGACGCTCAGCGATTTGGATCGCGAAGATGTTCGACTACACCAACCGCATTTCTTAACGCTTCCCGCTTAGCGATCTACAAGGGTATGTAGATCCACTCTCCCTCTCATAGATTCTCATCACCACGGATAGATCTGCGTGTGCGTAGGAAAAATTTTGTTTCCCATGCGATGTTCCCCAACAGTGGCATCATGAGCTAGGTCTATGTGTAGATGAGATCTCGAGTAGAACACAAAAGGTTTGTGGGCGTTGATGCTTAGATTGCTTCCTCCCTTGGTTGGATTTTGGTTCAGAGGTATTGTGAGATGAAGCGGCCCGGACCAACATTACTCGTACGCTTACGAGAGACCGGTTCCCTCGACCGAAACTTGTTGCATAGATGGCTTGCGGGTGCCAGTTTCTCTCACTTTAGTTGGATCGGATTTGACACAGGCGGTACTTGAGAAGGTTGAAAAGGAACTAGTGTATCACCGTTGTGGTTTTTGCGTAGATGAGAATTGTTCTTGCTAGATACCCATAGCAGCCACGTAAAACATGCAACAACAATTAGAGTACATCCAACTTGTTTTTGTAGGGTATGTTGTGATGTGATATGGCCAATTACATGATGTGATATATGTGATGTATGAGATGATCATGTGATGTATAGATTATCACGACTTGCATGTCGATGAGTACGGCAATTGGCAGGAGCCATAGGGTTGTCTTTAATTATTGTATGACCTGCGTGTCAATCATTAAGCACTATGTAATGCTTTACTTTATCGCTAAACGGTAGAAATAGTAGTACAAGCATGATGTGCGCGACAACCCCAATGGCAACACGTTGATGGAGATCAAGATGATGGAGATCATGGTGTCGTGCCGGTGACGATGGAGATCATGCCGGTGCTTTCAAGATGGAGATCAAAAGCACAAGTTCATGGCCATATCATGTCACTTATGATTTGCATGTCATGTTAATCCTTTTATGCACCTTGTTTTGCTTAGGACGACGGTAGCATTATAAGGTGATCCCTCACATAAATTTCAAGATGAATTGTGTTCTCCCCGAGTGTGCACCGTTGCGAAAGTTCGTCATGTTGAGACACCACGTGATGATCGGGTGTGATAGACTCTACGTTCACATACAATGGGTGCAAGCCAGTGTTGCACATGCAGAACACTTGGGTTAAACTTGACGAGCCTAGCATGTACAGACATGGCCTCGGAACACAAGAGACCGAAAGGTCGAACATGAGTCATATAGTAGATATGATCAACATGATGATGTTCACCATTGAAACCATCTCAACTCACGTGATGATCGGACTTGAGTTGGTGAATTTGGATCATGTATCACTCGAATGACTGGAGGGATGTCAATTTGAGTGAGAGTTCTTAAGTAATATGATAATTGAACTCATTATCATGAACATAGTCAGTAGTGTCTTTGCAAACTGTGTTGTAGATTACTAGCTCATGCTGTAGCTCCCTTGAATTTTTCCAAGAGAAATGGAGTTAAAAGATGATGGTAGCAATATTGCGGACTGGCTCCATGATCTGAGGATTGTCCTCATTGCTGCACAGAAGGCTTATGTCCTTAATGCACCGCTCGGTGCGCCAACCCCTCTAGCGTTGTTTGTAGATGTTGTGAACATCTGACAGGCACATTCTGATAACTACTTGATAGTTTAGTGCGTCATGCATTACAGCTTAGAACTGAGGCTCCGAAACATTTTGAACGTCATGGAACATATGAGATGTTCTAAGAGATGAAATTAGTATCTCAGGCTCATGCCCGTGTTGTGAGATATGAGATCTCCAACAAGATTCTTTGTCTGTAAGATGAAGGAGAATAGCTCAATCGTTGAGCATGTGCTCAGATTGTCTGGGTGCTACAATCGCTTGAATCGAGTGGGAGTTGATCTTCCAGATAAGATAGTGATTGATATTGTTCTCTAAGTCACACTAAGCTACTAGAACTTGGTGATGAACTATAAACGCCAAGGATAGAAATAATGATCCCTGAGCTGTTCGCGATGTTTGACACCGTGAAGGTAGAAATCAAGAAGGGGCATCAAGTGTTGATGGTTAGTAAAACCACTAGTTTCGAGAAGGGCAAGGGAAAGGAAGGAATCTTCATGGATAGCAAGTCAGTTGCTGCTCCGGTGAAGAAACCCAAAGTTGAACCCAAACCCGAGACTAAGTGCTTCGATTATGAGGAGAGCGGTCGCTGAAGCGAAACAACCCTAGATACTTGGTAGATAAGAAGGCTGGCACGTCGACAGAAGTATATTTGATATATATGTTATTGATGTGTACCTTGCTAGTACTCCTAGTAGCACATGGGTATTGGATACCAGTTCAGTTGCTAAATGTTAGTAACTCGAAATAAAAGCTATGGAATAAATGGAGAACTAGCTAAGGGTGAGGTGACGATGTGTGTTGGAAATGTTTCCAAGGTTGATGTGATCAACATCGCACGCTCTCTCTACCTTTGGGATTAGTGACAAACCTAAATAAATGTTATTTGGTGTTTTGCGTTGAGCATGAACGTGATTGGATCGTGTTTATTGCAACACGGTTATTAATTTAAGTTAGAGAATAATGGTTATTCTATTTACATGAATAATACCTTTAATGGTAGTACAAAGCTAATAATGATAGTACCACATACTTGTGGCACTGCCACTAAATGTCATATTAGTATAAAGCGCATGAAGAAACTCCATCCTGATGGATCTTTGGACTCATTCGATTTCGAATCGGTTGAGACATGCGAACCATGCCTCTTGGTCAAGATGACTAAGGACCCCGTTTTCTGGTTTGATGGAGCGGGCAAGTGACTTATTGGAAATGATACATGTTGATGTATGCAATCCAATGAGTCTTATAGCGTGCGGTGGATATCGTTATTTTCTTACCTTCACTGATGATTTGAGTAGATATAGTGTATATTTGCTTAATGAAACACAAGTCTGAATCGTTTGAAAGGTTCAAGCAAATTCAGAGTGAAGTTTAAGATCATCATGACAAGAAGATAAAAATGTCTATGATATGATCGTCGAGATGAATATCTGAGTTGTAAGTTTGGCATACAACTTTAGACAATGTGAAAATTGTTTCACAACTCATGCCATGTGGAACACCATAGTGTGATGGTGTGTCTGAACGTCATAGTCGTGCTCTATTGGATATGGTGCATGCTATGATGTCTCTTATCGTTTTGTTACTATAATTTGGGTTATGCATTAGAGACAACTACATTCACTTTAAATAGGGCACCATCTAAATCTGTTGAGATGACACCGTGTGAATTATGGTTTGATAGAAACCTAAGTTGTCATTTCTTAATCTTTGGGGCTGCGACGCTTGTGTGGAAAATGTTTTCACCTAATGAGCTCGAACCCAAAGCAAACAAATGCATCTTCATAGAATACCCTAAGAACAGTTGGGTGAACCTTCTATCTTAGATCCAAGTATAAAATGTTTGTTGCTAAAACTGGGTCCTTTCTCGATAAAAAGCTTCTCTTGAAAGAATTGAGTGGGAGGAGGATAGAACTTGATGAGGTTATTGAACCTCTGTTTCAACCAGAGAGTAGCACAGTGCAGGAAGTTGTTTTTGTGAAGCCTACGTTAGTTGAAGAGGAAGTTAATGATGATGATCATGAAGCTTCGGATCAAGTTACTATCGAACCTCGTAGGTCGACAAGGACGTGTACTGCTCCTGAGTGGTGTGGCAACCCTGTCTTAGAGGTCAAGTTGTTGGACAACGATGAACCTACGAACTATGGAGAAGCAATGATGGTCCCGGAAACCAACAAATGGTTTGAGGCCATGAAATCCGAGAAAGGATCCATGTATGAAAACCAAGTATAGACTTTGGTGGACTTGCTCGTTGGACGCAAGTCGTTAAGTACAAATGGATCTTTGAATTGAAGACAGACGCTGATGGTAAATGTCACCATTTGTAAAGCTCGACTTGTTGCAAAGAAGTTTACGACAAGTTCAAGGAGTTGACTGTGATGAGACTTTCTCACTCGTAGCAATGCTAAAGTCTGTTGAAATTATGTTAGCATTTGCTGCACTTTCAATTATGAAATCTAGCAGATGGATGTCAAAACATCATTTCCTTAACAGTTTACTTGAGGAAAGGTTGTATGTGATACAACTAGAAGGTTTTGTCAGTCCTAAGGATGCTAAAAGGTGTGCAAGCTTCAGTGATCCTTTTATAGACTGAAGCAAGCATCTCGGAGTTGGAATGTACACTTTGATGAGGTGATCAAATTTTTTGAGTCTATACAAAGTTTATGAGAAACTTGTATTTGCAATAAAGTGAGTGGGAGCACCATAGAGTTTCTGATAAGTATATGTGGATGACATATTGCTATTCGGAAATAATGTGGAATTTCTGGAAAGCATAAACGGTTGTTTGAAAAGTGATTTTCAAAGGAAGACCTGAATAAAGCTACCTAATTGTTGAGCATCAAGATCTATACAGATAGATCAAGATGTTTGATAAGACTTTCAATGAGTACATACCTTGACAAGATTTTGAAAGAGTTCAAAATGGATTAGTCAGAGAGAAGTCTTCTCGCCTGCTTTGTAAGGTGTGAAGTTGAGTGAGAATCAAAGCTCGACCACGGCAGAAGAAAGAGAAAGGATGAATGTCGTCCCCTATGCCTTAGCCATAGGCTCTGTATAGTATGCCATGTTGTGTACCACACCTGTGTGTGCCTTGCCATGAGTCCGTCAAGGGGTACAAGAGTGATCTAGGAGTGGATCACTGGACAGCGGTCAAGATTATCCTTAGTAACTAAAAGATACTAAGGAGATGTTTCTTGATTATGGAGGTGATAAAGAGTTCGTCATAAAGAGTTACGTCGATGCAAGCTTTAACACCAATCTGGATGACCCGTAGTAGCAATCTGGATACATATAGTGGAGCAGCCATTTCGAATAGTACCAAGTGGAGTGTGGTAGCAGTGTTTATGGATTGACTTAGAGATTTGCAAAGTACACATGGATCTGAATGTCGCAGACCCGTTGACTATAAGACCTCTCTCACATGCAAAGCATGATCGAGCCCCA
The DNA here is from genome assembly GCA_022496015.1 of Hordeum marinum. NCBI lineage: Eukaryota > Viridiplantae > Streptophyta > Magnoliopsida > Poales > Poaceae > Hordeum > Hordeum marinum. The sequence goes on along the minus strand of CM039675.1, from coordinate 390,460,863 downwards.
GAACTCATTGTGTGTTAGATTCATAACAATGCGAATCACATGGTGATGTGAACTAGATTATTGACTCTAGTGCAAGTGGGAGACTGTTGGAAATATGCCCTAGAGGCAATAATAAATTAGTTATTATCATATTTCCTTGTTCATGATAATCGTTTATTATCCATGCTATAATTGTATTGATCGAAGACTTAGAGGCATGTGTGGATACATAGACAAAACCATGTCCCTAGTATGCCTCTAATAGACTAGCTCGTTGATCAAAGATGGTTAAGGTTTCCTAGCCATGGACATGAAATGTCATTTGATAAACGGGATCACATCATTAGGAGAATGGTGTGATGGACAAGACCCAAACTACAAATGTAGCATATGATTGTGTTAGTTCATTGCTACCGTTTTCTGCATGTCAAGTATATGTTCCTATGACCATGAGAGCATGCAACTCACGGATACCGGAGGAGTGCCTTGTGTGTATCAAACGTCGCAACGTAACTGGGTGACTATAAAGGTGCTCTACAGGTATCTCTGAGGGTGTCTGTTGAGTTGCCATGGATCAAGACTGGAATTTATTACTCCGTGTGACGGAGAGGCATCTCAGGGCCCACTCGATAATACAACATCACAATAAGCCTTGCAAGCAATGTGACTAAGTGTTAGTCACGGGATCTTGTATTAAGGAACGAGTAAAGAGACTTGCCGGTAACGAGGTTGAACTAGGTATGGAGATACCGACGATCGAATCTCGGGCAAGTAACATACCGAAGAACAAAGGGAACATCATATGGGATTAACTGAATCCTTGACATAGAGGTTCGACCGATAAAGATCTTCGTAGAATATGTAGGAACCAATATGGGCATCCATGTCCCTCTATTGGTTATTGACCGTAGAGGTGTCTCGGTCATGTCTACATAGTTCTCATACCCGCAGGGTCTGCACACTTAAGGTTCGGCGACGTTTCGGTAGTATAGAGTTATGTATGGTGGTGACCAAAGGTTGTTAGGAGTCCCGGATGAGATCCCGGACGTCACGTGGAGCTCCGGAATGGATAGGTAAAGATTTATATATAGGAAGTCCTATTTTTGTCGCCGGAAAAGTTTCGGGCTCATCGGTAGTGTATCGGGAGTGCCGGTAGTGTACCGGGAGACCATCGGGAGGGGTATTTCGACCCAAGAGGCTACATGGGCTGTGGGAGGATGAATACCAGCCCTTAGTGGGCTGGTGGAAGTCCCACACAAGTCCCATGTGGCTGGGAAGAAAAGCCCAAAAGGAAAAAGGTGGAAAAGGCAAAAAGGGATAAATTAGGAAGGAGTCCTAATCCTACTAGGAGTGGAGGAGGAGGACTCCTCCCTCCTGGTTAGGCCGACCCAAGGGCTGCCTCCTTGGGAGGCAAGCCTCCTCCTCCTCTCCTCCTATATATACTAGAGGGTTTTAGGGTTTTGGCACAAGATTTTCAGCCACGTGCTACCCGTTCCTCTAGTGCATAGTTTCTCCTCTAGATCGGATTTCTGCAGTGCTTAGGCGAAGCCCTACCGGAATAGCTCCACCACCATCGCCGGAGCACCGTCGCCCTGCCGGAGAACTCTTCTACCTCTCCGCTCCCTCTTGCTGGATCAAGAAGGTGGAGATCGTCATCGAGTTGTACGTGTGCTGAACGCGGAGGTGCCGTCCGTTCGGCGCTAGATTGGAAGGATCGTGATCGAGATCGCGAGATGGATCATGATGAGATCGTGGGACGAATCGTGATGAGTTCTCGGGATGGATCGTGATTGGATCGCGGGACGGATCATGATGAGATCGCGGGACGCTCAGCGATTTGGATCGCGAAGATGTTCGACTACACCAACCGTGTTTCTTAACGCTTCCCGCTTAGCGATCTACAAGGGTATGTAGATCCACTCTCCCTCTCGTAGATGCTCATCACCATGGATAGATCTGCGTGTGCGTAGGAATTTTTTTGTTTCCCATGCGACGTTCCCCAACAGTTACAATGTTCATGCTCAAAGCTGGTACTAAATAACAATTATTAAGGTTTAAAACTAATCCTGAAGGTAGATGTAGAGGTAGCATGCTGACGGCAATCACATCGACCTTGGAACCATTCCCGACGCGCATCGTCACCTCATCCTTCGCTAGTCTCCGCTTATTCCGCGGCTCCTGCTTGGAGTTACAAATGTGAGCAACTACACCGGTATCAAATACCCAAGAGCTACTACGAGCGCTGGTAAGGTACACATCAATAACAAGTATATCACATATACATTTAACGTTGTCGGCCTTCTTATCTTCTAAGTACTTGGGGCAGTTCCGCTTCCAGTGACCGGTACCCTTGCAATGAAAGCACTCAGTCTCAGGCTTGGGTCCATTCTTGGGCTTCTTCCCGGCAAATGATTTATCGGGCGCGGTAACTGCTTCGTCGTCCTTCTTGAAGTTCTTCTTACCCATGCCACACTGAACCAGGGAGTAATCATCACTACGCGACTGCCAGGCATTCATAACATCTTGAGTTGCTGGGAAAATGTTGCGTCACCTAGCGGTGCATCAGGACATATAATTTCTTGGAAGCTATGATGATGATCCTCAAGTTACGAACCCAGTCTGTATAGTTGCTTCCATCGTCTTTCAGCTTGGTTTTCTCTAGGAACGCGTTGAAGTTGAGGGCAACATTAGCGTGGGCCATTGGATCTACAAGATAGATTGTAAAGACAATTTTATACTAAGTTCATGATAATTAATTTCATCTAATCAAATTATTTAACAAACTCCCACTCAGATAGACATCCCTCTAGTCATCTAAGTGATACATGATCCACGTCAACTAGCCCGCGTCTGATCATCACGTGAGACGGACTAGTCATCAATGGTGAACATCTCCATGTTGATCATATCTTCTATACGACTCATGTTCGACCTTTCGGTCTCCCGTGTTCCGAGGCCATGTTTGTACATGCTAGTCTCGTCAAGTCAACCTAAGTGTATTGCGTGTGTAAATCTGGCTTACGCCCATTGTATGCGAATGTTAGAACCTATCACACCCGATCATCACGTGGTGCTTCAAAACAACGAACCTTAGCAATGGTGCATAGTTAGGGGGGACACATTTCTTGAAATTTTAGTGAGATATCATCTTATTTAAGCTATCGTCGTTCTAAGCAAATAAGATGTAAAACATGATAAGCATCACATGCAATCATATAGTGACATGATATGGCCAATATCATCTTGCTCCTTTGATCTCCATCTTCGGCGCACCATGATCATCATTGTCACCGGCATGACACCATGATCTCCATCATCATGATCTCCATCATTGTGTCTTTGCAAAAGTCGTCTTGCCAACTATTACTTCTACTACTATAGATAATGGTTTAGCAATAAAGTAAAGTAATCACATGGCGTTGCATCTCATATAATAAATTAAGACAACTCCTATGGCTCCTGCCGGTTGTCATACTCATCGACATGCAAGTCGTGAATCCTATTACAAGAACATGATCAATCTCATACATCACATCCTTTGGCCATATCACATCACACGGCATATGTTGCAAAACAAGTTAGATCTCCTCTAATTGTTGTTGCAAGTTTTTACGTGGCTGTTATAGGTTTCTAGCAAGAACGTTTCTTACCTACGAAAAAACCACAACGTGATATGCCAATTTCTATTTACCCTTCAGAAGGACCCTTTTCATCGAATCCGATCCGACTAAAGTGGGAGAGACAAACACCCGTCAGCCACCTTATGCAACTAGTGCATCTTTGGTGGAACTGGTCTCACGTAAGCGTACTTGTAAGATTAGTCCAACCTGCTTCATCCCACAATGCCGCTGAATCAAGATAATACTAGTAACAGCAAGCAAATTGACAAAATTGATGCCCACAACAACTGGTGTTCTACTCGTGCATAGATTCTACGCATAGACCTAGCTCTGATACCACTGTTGGGGATCGTAGTAGTAAATCAAAAAAAAAATCCTACGCATCACCAAGATCAATCTATGGAGAAACCAACAACAAGTGGGGGGAGTGCATCTTCATACCTTTTAAGATCACAAAGCGGAAGCGTTACAAGAACGCGGTTGGTGGAGTCGTACTCGTAGCGATTCAGATTGCGATCGATTCTGATCTAAGCGCCGAACAATGGCGCCTCCGCGTTCAACACACGTGCAGCCCAGTGACATGTTCCGCGCCTTGATCTAGCAAGGAGGAGGGAGAGGTTGGGGAAGACAACTCCAACAACATCGCGACGGCGTGGTGGTGGTGGAGCAGCGCGGTACTCCGACAGGGCTTCGCCAAGCACTACGGAGGACGAGGAGATGGAGATGTAGGGCTGCGCCGAGAGAGAGAGAGAGAGAGAGAGAGAGTTGCGTTTTTGGCAGCCCCAAAACCCTCACTATATATAGGAGGAGGGGAGGAGGGTGCGCCCCCTCTAGGCTTCCCACCCTAGGGGTGCGGCAGCCCTAGATGGGGGAGGGACGACGGCCAAGAGAGGGAGAGAGGGGGACGCGCCCTAGGGTGGGCGTAGGGCCCATATGTGCCTAGGGTTTTCCCCCTCTCCTCCTAGCTACGCCTTGGGCCTTGGTGAGAAGCGCACCAGCCCACTCAGGGTCTGGTCCCTTCCCACTCTCGGCCCATGCAAGCCTTCGGGGCTGCTAGACCCTCCCGGTGGTCCCGGTACATTACCGGTGATGCCCGGAACACTTTCGGTGACCAAATCCTCACTACCTATATATTCTTCTTTACCTCCGGACCATTTCGGAACTCCTCGTGACGTCCGGGATCTCATCCGGGACACCGAACAACCTTCGGTAACCACATACAAAATTCCCCTATAACCCTAGCATCATCGAACCTTAATTGTGTAGACCCTATGGGTTCGGGAGGCATGTAGACATGACCGAGACACTTCTCCGGTTAATAACCAACAACGGGATCTAGATACCCATGTTGGCTCCCACATGCTCTACGATGATGTCATCGGATGAACCACAATGTCAGGGATTCAATCAATCCCGTATACAATTCCCTTTGTCCATCGGTATGTTACTTGCCCGAGATTCGATCATCGGTATCCCTATAACTTGTTCAATCTCGTTACCGGCAAGTCTCTTTACTCGTTCCGTAACACATGATCCCGTGACTAACTCCTTAGTCACATTGAGCTCATTATTATGATGTATTACCAAGTGGGCCCAGAGATACCTGTCATGCCCAAGATGCGCGCCTATCCATATTAAGGCACGAGGGCCTCGCAAGGGATAGATGCGCATCTTGCCATTAGCAAGTATAGTATCATCACATCATACAATACTGAAAAGATGAGTATACAAGATTGTCTTACACTCGCCACATACTAAATTACAAATCCACACAAGTTCAAATCATCAAGATGAAGACAGGGTCCGACTACGGACGAAATCAAACGATAAAACAGATGCAATGATACTATCTCGCTATCACAAAGATCATGACCATGGTCCTATACTCATCCGGGTACGTCACGTACATCCTGCCTCTTTCCTCATCATATTCCCACTGGAGCTGGGTAAGATCATCCTGCACGTACTCATCTGAACCTGTACCTGGAGTGTTGTAGTAAATGGTGAGCCACAGGGGACTCAGCTATCATGTGCCCGGGTACCGAGACTATTCAAGCTTAAAGGTTGGGATGTGATAAGTGTTTAGTTTTAGAAGCACTAGGCATTTATGGTGGCTAACATACGTAACATGAATATAAATGTGAGTGGTCTACGATGAGCGATCGAATCTAATAAGATCTCTATGAGATCCTGAACACCTGCTTACGTCAATCATAACCCCACCGTGTTCTCTCTCGGATCATGTTCACGAGCAGAGACGATCACGGTTACTCACACAGTTGGTGTATTTTATTAGAATTTACTTCAAGTTTACTATAACCGGGTGTTAAACAAATATCCAAGTTGCCACATAACCGCGGGCATGGCTTTTCGAAAGATTTAACCCTGCAGGGGTGCTCCAACTAATCCATCAAAAATTAACCACACTCCACGGGAATAGCCTCGACCGCGGATCTCGTGATCATCATAGGCAATTCCAAAGGAATTCCAACACCTCGAGAAAACCCGAAGAAAGTCAGAGTCCACACGCAAGATATTCGATAAAGGTAAAACAAGACCAGCAAGACCTCTCGACATGTCAACAAACTTGATAAGAGCCGCGTATCTCAGTCTCAGGACACGACGGATTGTCCAAACTTTCGATAGGCCAAACACAGAGTTGCCCCTGGTGGCCACTGGCTGTTGACATTTTGGACCAACACTCATGCGGAGCACTGGCCCGGGGGTTGATTAAATTATCCACGGGGTTGCAAAGCCCTATGCAAGTTTTATTAAGTTATTAGCAAATGTAGTACCAAAGTTGGGTCTTGCCAGACAAGTTTTAATCTCAACTAAATAAACAAGGGGGTCCCCATAACAACCCTGAGCATGTTAGGAGCGCAAAATATGGAACACATAACACCGGTAACAAGGAACTAATGGCGGTAACAGCGGAACAAATCACTTAGCAAAAGGCCAAGCCTTCCACCAATACCAAGATATATATGTGCATTAAATTAACACCAGGTAATATTGTGATATCCAAATCCATGTTATCACATGGAACAACCTACACCTGCAACTAAAATGCTATAAGAGGGGCTGAGCAACGGTAACTTAGCCAATCAAAGGTTTGCTAGGATGTGGAGGTTAGAGGTTGTCATGGCAATTAGGAGGCTGATATCAAGTGGTAGGTAGCGCAATTGTAACGATAAGAGCGAGAAACTAGCAAGCAAAAATAGTATCGGGATCCGGGTACGATCATCTTGCCTGTTAGTTCTTCAGCGGAACAAGTAGCGGGATCCTCGTAGTGGTACTTTTCTGGGTCCTCGTACTTAGTATCAACACTCGCATCTACCCAAGAGAAACAGAAACAATAAACATCCAACCAAGGTGCTATGCACAACCAAGATGATGCATGATTCATTTATGAAGATATAAACATGGCAATTCAAAACTAATCATGTTTCACATGCAAAGTTTGTATCTTAGTGAACCTGGACAGAACCTCATGTTAAGTCATTTAGAAATGCATGAACATGGAAAATATGGATGCATCATGCAAAATCGGTATAAATGCATATAAGGAACGCAAGAAACGGAGTTATGATTCTCACGATACGCTCACGACAAGGTACGGAAGCAAAACACAAGACCACCAAGCCATGGGCTAATTCTTGGCATTCCAAGGTAGCCACTGGTTAGGTGATGAAAAACCAACCACAATATACTCAAAAATCAATCAATTCCATGGAGCATAGCTCCCATAAGTCACAAACCAAATAAACACACAATCTGCCACAAAACAGCATCATAGCAACTTACTCAGCTCACAACTTGAGCTACAAGAATCCTACAGCCCCAAACAAGGTATTGGAAGAATCTACTCAACACATACATCAACTTATCCAACTACACAATCAGCAAGGGAGGCACACATCAATAAGCATGAAGCAATCAAGTTGACATGATGAAACAGTTTTCTGGGACAGTGAAAATTCCAGTTTTTCTGGAATCTGAGATTATAAAGTAGCAAGTTGACAGCAGTAGTTAAATATTCTAGAGAGATCCTATTGGCATGAAAATTAACATGATGGTATAATACAATATCTACTACAAATAACTAACACTGAGCATGAGCAAATACCAAACACATAACTAGATATCACCCACTCTTCATGGCATAAAGATAACAGGAGATGCTCAGACTTGGTAGTTTTTAGCATGCTGAAACAGAAACTTCAAGTATGCAACTTAGCAGCTTGTTTCCCACTTATATGGGTGATTCTCATGTTATGCAAAATACCAAGATAAGATTAATGACTCCTACTACCAAGCACACTAACAAAAGGGGTGTGTCAAGTGGGAATGCCCACTAGTCCCCTACACACACATAAACCTCTACTCACATACACTACAAGCACAAGTGCACACACATGCACTACATAAGAACACATGCATATGTGCTCACACACATATGCACTACACACACTACCTACACATGCACACCACTCACATGGTGCAACTTGCCCACACACACCACATACACATGCATATATACTCTTAGGTATATACACACACATACTCTTGCATACCCATGCATACATACTCTCATGTATATACACATACACACACACAACACTCATGCACCTACACACACACACACAAGCACATACATGCATAACTACATATACACATGCCACATACACCAAGAACTCACACATATATGCATGAGCACACACATGTATCACATACACTACAAACATATGCACATGCATAGGTGCACCACACACCCACATGTTATTAATAAAAGGAAAATAGAAATAAACCCTACACATACACATATGCACATGCTCAAAACTGCACTACACACGCACACTCAAGCATATATACACTATGTATATACACACACAAGCACCTGCCTATGCATGCTCACAACACATACACTACAACTACTCACACACTATGACAGGGAAGAAAAATAAAAGAAACCACTTCCTAGAATTTACCTACACACACAACATTGTAGCAGATAATAAATCAAAAGAAAAAAAAAGGGGGGAGCCTGGGCTCGAACTCACGACCACCAGGGTCAGCTCCCCCAACGACTACCACTCTTCTACATGTTCGGGGGTTAACAGAGGAGGCACTTGGCCTGACTTAAGAACACACACACCTCCACTTCTGACAAAACTGAACCTGATAGAGCAACGGCGACAGGCAACAACAGCGGCACGGGCCAGCTCCGGCCATCTCCGGCGAGGGAAACCACCGGCGGGGCCGCGGGATCTAAGGGGGAACTCCATGCATGGCAGGTCACGAGCACGAGCACAAGCATGCTAGAAACCGCATTGATAGAAAAGGAACAAAACTACAGGCTTGACGGAGCATCGGGAGCACGATCTTGACACCATTGGTTCTATGCGCACACTGGTCTATCGACGAGCTAACAGGGGGAAAAGGAAGGAGGGGACGTACCTCCTTACCTAGGACACGGAAAGGGGTCTTGGGGCTCGACTAGGCGACGCGAGGAGGAAGAAGATCTTGGCGCCATCTCTGGTCTGGACTGCAGAGAAGAAGGGGCGATGTCGACGGCTCCCTTGGCACCACTTGGTCGTCGGGGAAGAAGAGGGGGCACGAGGGGTTCCTTCCCACGCACTAGAGCGACGGGGGCGCGGCGAGGATCTACCTCCAGGCATGAGCTGCTGCTCGGCCGGAGCATGGCGGACACGGCGATGGCATGGCTTGGGCAGCTTACCTGGCGGCAGCACGGCGAGGAGAGGGGAGGAATGGAGAGAGGGAAGAAGCTAGGGCATGGGGACGCGCTAAAAGGAGCAGGAGGACTCGCTACGGCCGTCAAATCATTGGCAAGCCGACGTGGCTCCTCTGGATGGGGTGCCGTACAGGAGGAGGAAGAAACGAACGCAGGGAGGGCTGTCTGGGCTGCAAACTACTAGGCCACGCTGGGGGGAACAGGAGGCCCACAAACCTTTCTCTCACGCTCAGGAAAAATAATTAAGAGGACTTACCATTTTAAAAAGATCACAACACATAAGAAAAAACCCAGAGAGAAATAAAAGGATTTTGGTGCCAACAAAAATACTTTTGTAAAGAAAGAAATATGCACTATTTACTGAAAATACTAAAATGATTTTTAGGACAAGTTATTTTATACTTTATAAAAATGACAGCTCCTGTTTTTATTAAACACAAAAACACACAAACCCCTATCAACAAAAGCACCACAGTCTAAATTAATAATATTTAAAGGGCTAGCTCTTGAACTTTTTAAACATTTTAATTTGCAAGTTTATTCTGCTATGAAAATAACATGGGAATAAAAGGCATTATGGTTTGGTTTTAGTATAAAGATAAGAGAGGGGAAGAGAAGGAGTTTTTGCTCACTTGATTCAACCACAAACAAACCACCTCAACACACATCACACACAAGTCACATTCACAACCATCACACCATTCCAAGACACATGAAAGCAAGCATGGCAAGATGGATGCTATGATTGATGATATGATGCATGAATGCAAAACAACACATGGGACAAGGTGCAATACATTCATAGCTCATGACACAAGGTCCATACAATGGGGTTACATGCCATAAAAGGTAGGGACAGCACTTGGGCTGTCACAATACCTCTCCGTCACACAGAGTGACAAATCCCAGTCTCGATTTGTGCCAACCCAACAAACACTTTCAGGGATAGCCTAGTGTACCTTTATAGCCACCCAGTTACATTGTGACGTTTGGCACACCCAAAGTATTCCTACGGTATCCGGGAGTTGCACAATCTCATGGTCTAAGGAAATGATACTTGACATTAGAAAAGCTTTAGCAGAGGAACTACACGATCTTGTGCTATGCTTAGGATTGGGTCTTGTCCATCACATCATTCTCCTAATGATGTGATCCGGTTATCAACGACATCCAATGTCCATGGTCATGAAACCGTGACCATCTATTAATCAACGAGCTAGCCAACTAGAGGCTCACAAGGGACATGTTGTGGGCTATGTATTCACACATGTATTACGGTTTCCGGTTAATACAAGACCTTAGACAGTGCTCAATGAAATTATGCTACTACGAAGAAATAGTTTTTAGGAGTTGTGTTTCATGTGAGAAGTTTAGACCTTACATTGTTGATTCCAAAGTTACTATTCACACCGATCATACTGCTATTAAATATCTTATGGAAAGAAATATGCTAAACCTAGGTTGATTAGGTGGTTTCTTTTACTTCAGGAATTTGATTTGCATATTATTGGTAGAAAGTGAGTTGAAACCCCAGTAGCAGATAACTTGTCTAGAAATGAAAATGTTCCTGATGACCCACTACCTATTGATGATAGCTTTCCCGATGAGCAATTAGTTCTTATAAATGTTTCTCCTAATACTCCTTGGTATGAAGACTGTGCTAATTACATTGTTGCTAAATATATACCACCTAATTTCACATACCAACAAAAGCAAAAGTTCTTCTTTGATTTAAGACATTACTTTTGGGATGACCCACACCTATATAAATAAGGAGTATATGGTATTATTAGACATTGTGTACTTGAGCATGAACATGAAGAAATCCTACGAAAGTGTCATTCCAAGGCATATGGAGGACACCATGCAGGAGACAGAACTACACATAAGGTATTACGGTCTGGTTTTTATTGGCCTACTCTCTTCAAGGATGCACGTAAGTTTTTCCTTTGTTGTAATGAATGTCAAAGAGTTGGTAATATTGGTAGACGTGGAAATTCCAATGAACTATTCACTTGTTATTGAACCATTTGATGTTTGGGGATTTGATTATATGGGACCTTTTGCTTCCTCTAATGGATACACTTGTATTCTGGTTGTTGTAGATTATGTTACTAAGTGGGTATAAGATACTCCAACTAGTAGTGTTGATCATAATACCTCTATTAAAATGCTTAAAGAAGTTATCTTTTCGAGGTTTGGAGTCCCTAGATATTTAATGACTGATGGTGGTTCACATTTTATTTATGATGCTTTCTACAAACTTCTAGCCAAATATGATGTCAACCATAGAATTGCCTCACCTTATCACCTTCAATATAATGGTTAAGTTCAATTGAGTAATAGATAAATAAAGTTAATTCAGCAAAAGACCATTAATAGATCTAGAAAGAATTGGTCTAGAAACTCGATGATGCATTGTGAGCATATAGAACTGCTTATGAAAATCCTATGGGTATGTACCCATATAAAATGGTCTCTGGTAAGGCTTGTCATTTACCTCTTGAGTTAGAACATAGAGAATATTGGGAAATTAAAGAATTTAACTATGATTTCGTACTTGCCGACGAAAAGAGGTTACACGAAAAGAGGTTACTTGATATTAGCTCTCTAGATGAATGGAGAACACAAACTAATGAAAATGTCGAGCTGTTTAAAGAAAAATTTAAAAGATAGCATGACAAGATAATACAAAAACGAGAATTTAATGTTGGTGATTATATTTTATTATACAATTCTCGTTTCAGATTCTTTGCAGGAAAACTCCTCTCCAAATGGGAAGGACCCTATATTATCGGGGAGGTTTATCGCTCCAGAGCCATAAAAATAATAATGTGAAAGGAACAAATCCTAAGGTGGTTAATGGGAAAAGAATTAAACACTATATTTCAGGTAGACCCGTTAACAAGGAGACCAATGTTATCCAAACAATGACACCGGAGGAGCACATAAAAGAGACCCTCGAGGACACTCCGGAACCCTGAAAGGGGTAGGTATGTGATACGGTAAGTAAATCGACTCCAAAAATTCCATAAAAATTGTTTCTATCTATTTTGGAATATTAGAAAAAATACCAAAATAAGAACCAGCCGAGGAGACCCATGAGGAGGCCACAAGGCAGGTGGGCTCACCCACCGCCTAGGTGCCGCCAGGTGCCTTGTGGGCCCCTCGTGTGCCTTCTCGACTCCGTTTTCTTTCCATTTGCTAGTCATGCACGTAGAAAAATTCATTATATATGCTCCCGATGTTTTGACCACCTATCGCAAGTTCTCCTTTGTTCTCGTTTTGGGCTTATTTTCTCGTAGAATTTCTGAGGCAAGGGAGCGATGTCGTCCTCCTGCTCCAACAACATTGAGGATGAGGCTTGGCTGTTGCGCATGGAGCTTGAAAGAGAGGGAACCGAGGAGGTAATCACGGGTGATGAACCTATGGACTCCATGGAAGCACACCCTCCTGCCTCGGAACATGGAACATTGGCATGCATCTCCATTTCTCCAAACCCTTGTCCGCCAATAGGGAGGAGATCTCAATCAATTCAAGAAGTGCAAGGTGAATGCAATCTGAGGAGACCCCTCGGCAGGTTACATTCAAATAATTTTCACAGTTTGATTCACAACAATGGGATTGAGAATATTTCTCGCTCTTGTATACTATCCAATTGGAACATCTCTCGTCAAAGTGAAAGTGATGCAGGGAAGATCTCTTGGTGGCCCGAGAATAAACAAATTATGGTGGAGGTATGAAAGAACACTGCAATGATTTAGCAATTGCTTCAGAAGATGCGGGACCTCAGGGGTGCCCTAATATCCATTATGGAGAATATCAAGCCTACCACTTCACCACCACCATCACCCGAGAAGGAGACTTGAGTACATGGGTATGGGCACCACCCTTAGCTTGTTCCATGCTTAGGGGAGGTGCCCGGTATCATATCACCATCACTATTATTATCATCATATGTCTTAGTTCGCTCCTTAGCTATTTTGTGATTTAGAAGAATAAAGTTTTAGTGTGATATAGTTTATAGTGTTTGATTTGCAATATATCTATCTATGTAATCATGTGCTTGAGTTATATAATAAAGATTAGTTTGAGTTTGTTTGCTTTGCTTTCTTACATCAATCATAGCAATGAATGGAAGGAAAATATCATGTGTTCATCCCATGGGGAGTAATGACTTCACGTAGAAATAGTATAATTGGCATATATTTTTTGGAGCTTAGCAAACATAACATCAGTCATTGATGCGATTCATGAAAACGTAATGATGAATGAGCGGTCTCACATATAAATATATTACCTTGTACATCTTTTATGATTGTGAGCCTTCATTAAATATTCTATGCATGATTAATTAGTTGGTGTTGAACAAGGAAGACAACTTAATGAGTTATGTTTGCTTATATTCACCTAGAAGTTATATTGTCATGGATCCTCCAACATGTGGTGCTTGCTCATATGCTTTGCTAGCCACAATCTTCGCACCAAGTAGAGATAATACTTGTGCATCCATAAACCGTTATACATAGTTTCTTGCTATGAGAGTCCTTCCTATCTACCTAAGGATTGAATAAGATCATTCAAGTAAGTTTTCATAGGTGCCAAAGCAATAAGATATTCTCCTAAATATGTATGATCTCTTATTGGAAGGGAAAACAAGCTTTGTACAATCTTGTGATGGCAAAAAAATAAAAGCGACAGACTGCATAATAAAGGTTGCTATCATAAGGGGCAATATAAAGTAAAGTCCCTTTCCATCCAACTAATAATAATTGCATGACAACCTCTTCTTCCCTCTGCGAAGGGCCTATCTTTTACTTTTCTGTATATGCAAGAACCAATAATGTTAATCGTCCTTATTCCATTCTTATTACTCTCTACCTTGCAAGCATTATGTGGTGGGGAAATATCCAGTCACATATATCTAGTTGGATATAGGTGATCATGAGTTATTATTGTTGACGTTATCCCTGAGATAAATTGTTGGGTGGTGGAAAATTATAAACCCCTATCTTCCTATGTGTCTGATGGAAACTTTTTACTTCATAAATATCCCGTGAGTGTCAGCAATCATAGAAGACTAAATGATAGTTGAGTATGTGAACTTGTTAAACAAAGCTCTAACATAGACTCTTTCTGAAATATGTTGAATTGTAATTGTTTCAATGACTAAGAACATAGTTTTCTAGTTTCCAATAAGGTTTATAATTCATACTTGAGCATGTGGATAGATGTTTACTTTTTCATGAGAAGTTTTATGATATTAAGTTACTATTATGATAATGATCATGATTCTTTCAATATCTTTATTTTATTTTACCGACACCTCTCTCTCTCTCTCTAAGCATATGGTCATGATTATCGAGTTCGGCTTTCGCTTGAGGACAAGCGAGGTCTAAGTTTGGGGGAGTTGATACGTCTATTTTTGCATCATGATTTCCTATTGTTATTATTACCACTTTTGGTCATTATTCCACTTTATGATACAACTTTAATGCCTTTTCTCTCTGAATTTACGAGGAATACATGGAGGGGAACATTACCGGCAGCTGGAATTCTGGACCTCAGAAAGCTACATCAGAGATACCTATTCTACCGGACTCCAAATGGCCTGAAATTTTACGGAGAAATTTTTTGGAATATATAAAAAATACTAGAGCCAAGAAGTACTAGAGGGGGGCACCTGTCGTTCACGAGGCAGGTGGGAGCGCCTGGGTGCCTTGTGGATCCCACAGGGTGTCTCTGGGCCCCCTCTTCTGCTATATGAAGGGTTTTGACCTAGAAAAAAATCAATAAGAGGCTTTCGGGACGAAGCGCCGCCGTCTCGAGGCGGAACCTGGACAGGAGCACTTTTAATCTCTGGTTGGGTGATTTTGCCAGGGAAACCTCCCTCCGGGAGGGGGGAAATCAAAGCCATCGTCATCACTAATCTTTCCTCCATCGTGGGAGGACCAATCCTCACCATCACCATCTCATCTCAAACCCTAGTTCATCTCTTGTATTCAATCTTTGTCTCAAAACCTCGTATTAATGCATGTGGGTTACTAGTAGTGTTGATTACATCTCGTATTTGATGATTGTTGGTTTATTTGGTGGAAGATTATATGTTCAGATCCTTAATGATATTCAACACCCCTTTGATCTTGAACATGAATATGATTTGTGAGTATTTACTTTTGTTCTCGATGACATGGGTGAAGTCTTGTTATAATTAATCATGTTAAGTTGATATTCGTTTGATATTTTGATGATATGTATGTTGCTCTTCCTTTAGTGTTGTCATGTGAACGTCGACTACATGACACTCACCATACTTGGGCCTAAAGGAAGACATTGTGGAGTAATAAGTAGATGATGGGCTGCGAGAGTGACATAAGCTTAAACCCTAGTTTATGAGTTATTTTGTAAGGGGCTGATTTGGATCCATGTGTTTCATGCTATGGTTAGATTTATCTTAATTTTTCTTTTGTAGTTGTGGATGTTTGCGAGAGGGGGCAATCATAAGTGGATTGTTTGTTCAAGTAAGAACAGAACCTTAGCATCGGTCGACCCACATATCAAATTATCAAAGTAGCGAATGAATCAACTAAACATGATGAACGTGACTAGACAGAAATTCTCATGTGTCCTCGAGAGCACATTGCTTTATATAAGAGAACTTTCAGGCATGTCCTTTGCTATAAAAAGGATTGGTCTACATTGCTGCACACTTGCTATTATTGTTACTTGTTACGAATTATCTTGCTACAAAACTATATATCGCCGCTACTTACAGCACTTGGAGAGAATACCTTGCTGAAAACCACTTGTCATTTTCTTCTACTCCTCGTTGGGTTAGACACTCTTACGTATTGACAGAACTATGATTGATACCCTATACTTGTGGATCATCTGGGTCAAACATGTTGACCATGTTATATCACCAAAATACCTAAGTTCTGTATGCCAGCTCTCTCTATCTCACAATGACAAGTGTGGACCCCACTTTTTAGTAGTAAGCAACCGAATAATCTTAGAGGAAAATAAGAACGCGGTTGAGGATCGAGTGGGACCAACACTTTTATCGTAGTAAGATAGAGGGATAACCGATATGTTAGTCCATGGATATTTTGGTCAACATGGTAAACGGGATTTGAGTTGACAATAATAGTGTCTAATGGCATTTTTTAGTATGCGCCTACCGGAGCGATGACATTTTGAGCAATTCAAACTACTAGTGGCAAGTGGTATAAATGATAAAAACACTTTTGTTCATGGTATGAAACATCTTATATACAATATATTTTTTACACGGCACACATTCTTTTACAAAGTCGGAACCATTTTGCTTGTGAAACATTTTTATAAATGGTATGCACATTTTCAATTTATACATTTTTTATTGAATTGTGTGAACCTTTTTTATATATTTTATAAACATATATATACATGGCAAGTACATTTTTAAACATTGACATTTTTTCACTGTAACAAACATTTCTCATATTCAGGATTAACATTTTGTTTTACATGTTTAACATTTTTTAATACATGATTATCATTTTTTTAAATTTTATGTTAAGTGTTTTTCATATTAACATATTTTAAATATTATGAAATATAAAAAAGGAAATTAAAAATGCGAAGAGAAAAGGAAAATAAGTTGATGACTTCACCATGACGGCAACACTCTAGTTGGTTGCTGGGTTGGCCTAGTTCCCAATCCCAACGCGAGATGTAGGCGTCGTAGCGAGTGGCACATGGAGGCAGCTCCTATTGGGCACCTGGAGGCAGATTTGTGGAATTGAAATCTTTTATCGACACCATGGTGAAAATATTATGGTCCGACGACGTGCAGTTCTAAGGGACCATCCACGGTTCAGGTACGTTCCTCGATCAAGGCTTTTCATCTTTTCAGATGGGCGACACAGGGTGCTTTTTAAAATCATTATGGGTAATGCTCGTGCGGGTAAAAGTGTGACAACTTCGTTGCTCAAATCCAACCGCGGGCTTTTTATCGAAGTCTTTGAAGCATTCTTTGAGGTATTTCTTATAGCAAAAATTAATACAACGAAGAAGGTGTTTTCAAGAGTTTTCATTGTAATTCTTACTCATAAGAGTTACTTTATATTTTTTGGATGTTAGATCCAAATCACTGTGCATGTCTTGTTATGACTATAAATAAAATTACAAATGTTACTCACTAAAATGGTGGCTCATTTATGGTTTATTCCCCACCGATTATAGGAAGGTTTTAGAACCTTCCCTCAATTGTTTTTTATTTTTTATTTTTTACTGGTTTTTCATTTTTGTTTTAAGTTTATTTTTCGTTTATCTTTTGTTATGTTTTTCCCTTTTTCTGTTTTCTATATTTACTTTCTTTTTATTTTTACAATCATCTTTCAAACTTTGGAACATTTTTTCAGAATAATGAACATTATTAGTTAGTGAAAATTTTATGAAAATTGTCGAATATTTTTTAAACAGTGAACATTTTCCGAATTTGAATTCATTTTTAATAATTCTTGAATAATTATTGAAGTTGTGAACATTTTTCAAACACATGAATATATTTTGAATTGACCAAATTTTTTTGAAATTAAAAAAAATGAATTTAACATATATTTTTTATATGATAAATATTGTTTTGAAATAGATGAACATCTTTTGAATTCATGAACAATTTTTGAAAACCGATAAAGTTTTTATGAATTCGGGAACAATTTAGGGATTTAAGAATTGTTCTTGTTTTCAACAAAAGAAAATCAAGGTTTCAAAAATATATTAGTGTGTCAAAAATTGTTCTCCTTTTCAAATTTTGTTCACGATTTTCATAAAATCTTTGGGTTTAAGAAAATAGTCTCATTCTCAAAATTTGTTCATGGTTTTTATAAAACAAATTGTATTTCAGAAGTGTCCAGGAATTAAAAAAATGGTTTTTAAACAATTTGTTCACATATTTAAAATCGTGAAAACATTTTATGAAACTGCCAAATAAATTTGAATACATGAACATTTTTAAAGAATACCAAATTTTTTTAAGTAATGAATACTTTCTGAAAGGTGAACTTTTTTAAATATACAAATATATTTTGAATTTGTGGATAAAAAATAATAATTGGGACATTTTTCGAGCTTCTAAACATTTTGTGGAAATTTGAAAATAAATTTGAAGTTTGAAGAACAAGAAATAGTAGGAAAAGGAACAAAAAAATAAATAGGAAAAGAAAGAAATTCCATGAAAACGGAAAAAGAAAAAAAGAATCAGAAAAGAGCTACAGTACCCGCAAACCTGCTTCGCCGGCCGTGTCGTGGGCGCCCTGTGGGAAGCCCCTACAGGTTACCGCATTAAGCGGCATATAGGTGCTCCCGTCCCTAGATATATTGGTCGATTCAAAGGCGAGTGCCGCATGGGGACGTCCCCTATATATAGAACTTCTCTCAAAAAAATTGTTGCTCCTTCTTTGTTTTTGGAAGGTTTAGTTCGTTTTTTCTCTATTTTTTTCTATTTTATTTTCTTTTCTCTTTTGCTAAATCCATGAAGTATTTTTCAAAATGGGTGAACTCTTTTTAAAAATTGATGAATTGTTCTCAATTTTGATGAACTTTTCTTGAATTTGGATTTGATTAACTTTTTTCAAATTTGATGAACTTTTTTCGAATTTGATGAATTTTTCTCAAAATCTATGATTTTTTTCTCAAATTTGATGAACTTATTTCAAATTCGATTAACTTATGTCAAACTCTATATTCTTCTTTCGAACTCCATGAGCCTTTTTAAAATTGAATGAACTTGTTTTTCAATTCCTAACGTTTTTTGAAACTTGATGAGCTTTTTATCAAACTTGATGAACATTTTTCAAATTCATTGAACTTTTTTCTAGTCTTGATGAATTTTTTTAAATTAGATGAACTTTTTTCACATTCGACTTGGAGATGTTTTTCAAATAAGTCGTCAACATTTTTCAAACTCGATGGAAGTTTTGTGAAATTGATGTATTTCGCTCAAATTAGTGTACTTTTCAAAATTTCATGAATTCATGAAATTTTTGAATACATGGACTTTTATGTATTCGTACTTTATATTTTAATACACTTATTTTTAATATGCAAACTTTTAGTTTTTTGTTTACATTAAGGAAAATGCATTTTCCAAAAAAGTTTTCAAATAATCCAAGAATCAAGGTGGCACAATAAACAGTATATAGAGCAATCTTGTCCCTATCAGGGAACATAAAGATCGATCTTGTCCCCTATCAGGGAACATCAATCCTTTTCGCGTCAGTTTTCTCAAAAAAAATCCAGAAGGTCACAGAACAATTCCGGTACCCTCCATAAAGTTCCAGGCGCATGCCGAAACCTTTTTGGCTCAATGGTTTACTCCGAAACAACTTTTCCGTTTCACCGAAACTCTTTCGGTTTTCTCTGCGGAACTGTTACATCGTCTCCGAAACTTTCCTGGGTTCTTTCTCTCAAATTCCCTCTCATCAACAGAAAGATGACCCTTAAGTGTGTGAGTCTGTGGGTTCGGTGAAGTATAGACATGACCGGAACACTTTCGGATGAATGATCAATAGCAGAACCGTGGACATCCATATTGATCCCTATACCCACCCGAATGAATATCCAAGTGAACCTGTAGTTGTCGTGTGCTATTCCTGTTGCTTCGCGATATGTTACAAACACCCGATGTGAGACTTATCGACACCCCTGTGAATCAACACTAGCTTGTCCACTATGCCAGTTACCTCATTACCGGTTTTGTTCTCATTTCCACGTTCCGGCTTTCCTGTAATCAAATCACAATGTGTCTGGCTAGACGATGATGGATATCGTAAAACCGTGAGGGCCCTAAGAATATATCTCCTTCACCGTCGGAGAAAATCCCAATCTTAAGCTATGAAGTTCCTTGTCATACTTTTCCGTGAACCCGTAAGCCGTTATGATAGTCACCCTATTACAGATGACATTTAACGAACCCCAAAGTTCACGAAGGAAGCATGAAGAAACTCGATACTTGGTCTAAGGAATTATGAAAACGTTAACTATCCTTGTGTTATTAATCATTATTTGTGACAAATATATCTCATAGTGTAACATCAAATCAGGTCGATTCAACACCAGTGTTATCCTAACATTGTGCCCTCAAAATTGCCGACATAGTCATGCCCATGATCAAAAAAGCAAGAACATCATGCAACACTTGAGCTATTCATAGAGGCATGACTAGGAATACATTTTACCGTCTATTATACCACACGTGCATATGAGTTCCCTCCGAGTCTCGTGGTTATTGCAGACTCGAGAATCATTACAACTATATCATGGAACATAAACATTAATTACAAACTTGAAGATACAAAATAAATACTATCATTGCCTCTAAAACATATCTCCTACACGTAATTCTATGCATGCGCTTCTTTGGTGGCCTGATTATCCGTATCGTAATTAATGGGTTCCCTTCATTATCCCGGCCTATTTAACCGCGCCTTATAATTTGAAACGTAAGTAGTGGGACACCTTAATTTTATGCATGAGTTGGTCCTGTCCTCTTCTCATCCTAATTTCCCAGGCAAAAAAATAGTGCATGACATGTGATTTGAACTCTCAACCTCAGGTAGTTAAGATCAGTAAACAAACCACACTAACCAACTAGTAAAACATCTAGTTGTGTATATTGTGTTTCTCTTTTAGCATATAATTATGTTTTGCTCTTAATCTTTTGGTGTATGTTTTGGTAGGAGACACCCTTTGTAGTTACCATGTTGTTTTGCAAAAAAATATCATGTCCAAAATTTGAAAAGGTCAAAGGAAACCGTTTTATGCCCGATAAATTTCTATAACTTGAGACATGATAACTAGCATGGTATCATGTCTTGAATATCCACCGGTAACTAGTGTACAAATAGTATGGTAATTTACGCACGATTGATCTGATAAGTTATGTATCAACATCATGATAACTTTTTCGTCGCCTAAACTTTCAGCGAAAACTTAATAGAGTTCGGGTGGATATATTTTCTAGTACTAAATTTAGATACTGGCCGAGGAACTAAAACGTGCTAACGGGCTGTTACTACATGTTGCTCAGTCGTTTACCAAAACATGCTAACGGGCAAGAAGCCAAAAGTAATAATATTTGCGTCATTAAAAACATATTCATACAATAAAAAAATGTACGTGACATTTAAAAAGGATTTTCACGTGTTTGAAAAATATATTCGTGAAACTTAGCAAAACAATTATACAATGTATAAAAATGTTCACATAGTGTAAGAAATAATTAATGCTTTTAATAAATTGTTTGATGCGTATATGTAATTGTTTAAACATGCATTTTAAATAATGTTCGTAGATATGCATTTGAGAAGAATGCATCTACTATTTTGATTTTTTTTAATGCGTATCCAAAAAAGTTGCATGTGTATAATAACAATGTACAATGAGCAGTAAAAAAGCACACATGTGTTGAAACAATTAAAAGGATAAGGACAAAATTAAGAAAACTTACGAAAATCAACATGAAAGAAAATGGAAAAGAAAACATCAAAGAAAACCAATGAAAACAGTGGAAACCAATAAGAAAAAAAACACATAAGAAAAGTGGAAATGGAATTTTAGCAAAAAAAGGTAATCACAATATGATACAACCAAGTAATGGGCCAAACTTATAGTAAGACGCAGAGAAGGCTTTGTCCCAAATCACTAATGAAAGAGCAGTCTTTGTAAAGGTCATTTTAGATATGTTTTTCATAGATCCGTTTATTCAAAACTTTTTTATCTCTTAAACCGTGTATCTAGATCTTGAATCATTTTTACTGTTAGATTCCACACGTTGAGATCTTTAAAACTAGATCTCCTATTGTAGGTTTTAACGTTTGTTTTTCAAAAAAAACTAGGACAAAAAACCCGGACCAAAAGAACGTTTCTTTCATTTCCGAAAGAGGCATGAATGTGCCTCTCACAGAAACAATCCGTGGCTCCACAGTAAGTAAACCCGCGCCTCTGGTCGAACCAAAAAAAAATCCTTTTTTCATTTCCATGAGGCACTACAATGCTTCTTGCGGAAGTAAATCCATGCATTCAGGAAAAGTAAATCTATGTCTCTCGAGGAAGAAAAAAAAAGAAAACACAATTTTTCTTCCGTTTCCGAGAGGCACAATCGTGCCTCTCATGAAAGGAAAAAGAAGAAAAATATTTTTTTATTCTTTGAAAGTCATGGTCGTGCCACTCGCAAAAGTAAAAAAAAACATTTTTTTCGTTTCCGAGAAGCACGACCATGTCTCTCATGAAAAAAAACACGGTTTTTTCATGCAGATTTGTTTTTTCCGATTTTTTTTATATCCAAAAGCTAAGAAAACCGGTGAAAAACCAAAAGGACGAAAAACTTCAAAAAAATACCATCTAAAAGGCCAAAAATGCACACGAGAAAAAAAAAGCGTTCAGGGTGTGACTCGTGGTGGCAGCTGAGAGCGCATCAAGTGACGTACTCTCAGCCCATCCAAGGTGACCCTTGTGGGGGCTCGAAGGAGTACTCTTTTGTTAGTTGCTCCTGGCTTTGCCGGATTGTATTTTGTTGCCTTTAATTTGATATGGGTCGAGGAACCAAACCTTCTAACATGCCATTTACCACAGGCTGAGCAACCAAAAAAAATGTCCACGTGATGAAAAAAATAATATTAAAAATATGTAATTTACATTTATAAAAATGTTGTCACGCTTCAAAAGATATGTTTGTCACATTTGAAAAATGTTCATGCAACTTATAAAACGTCTCACGCTGTTTAGACAAAAATCATCCCTTGAAAAAAAGTTTGACGTCTACTTTTTACATGTATTTGAAACAATGATAACAAAATAAGCATTTAAAAAATGTAACATATTTCTTTTAAAAATGAATGTATTTAAAATAAATTAAACACATACAATAACAATGTACAATGTGCATTGAGAAAAAAAGTGGACATTTGGTAAAAAGGAAAATAAATAAATGAAGGTTACCAAAGAAGAACGAACAATGAAAACCACAAAATAGAAATAAAATAAAAAAACGAAATGGAGAAACAAGAAAAGGAAAAAAAAAGGAAAACTGGAGAAAAACCAAAGGAAACCTATGTAAACTGAGAAAACCAAAAAGAAGTAACACACGGGAAAACAAAACTCGCGCCAAAGACGGCCACATCCAGCCCGACGAATTATGAGCCAACCTTTTTCAGGAGAAAGCCTGAAATCACTGATCGAGAAGTACTTATTTCAAAGATCACCTTTTCAAGTTGCAACAAGTGACACACAACTCGCATCCTGAGAGTTTTTTCTTTTTTCGTAAATTCGTATTTTCAAAACGTTTTATCTCCTAAACCGTGCATCCAAATCTTAAATTATTTTCACCGTTGGGTTTCCTCGCGTTGAGATCTTCAAAACTAAATTTCATGTTGATATGTTTTCACGAACTTTTCTTTCACGAAAAAACCGAGACGACAAAACCGTTGCCTCTCATAAAAAAAACATAAAACACGTTTTTTCCTTTCCGAGAGGCATGTCCGTGCCTCTTGTGGGAGCAAAACCACGTCTGTCACGAAAAAACACAGAAAACACGTTCTTTTCCCTTTTAGAGAGGCACGTCGCGAGAGCAAAATTGTGCCTCTCGTATAAGCAAAACCGTGTCTCTTGCAAAAAAAGAAACAAAACAGAAAACACATTTTTTTCCTTTTCAAGAGGTCGTGCTTCTAGCGAAAGCAAAAGCGTGCCTCTCACCAAAATAATAATAGAAAACACATTTTTTGCACAATTTGTTTTTCCAAAAGCTAAGAGCATCTCCAACCACCGCCAACAGGCCCCCAAGGCCATTTTTTATCGCCGCAGGGAAAAATCGACCTAGTCGCACCCCATGAGCCCATTTTTCGCCGGTTAGGACCGAATTTTGCGCCGGCGTACCCATGCCGAACCCGACGCGCTAGGGGCGCCTGGGGGTGGCGGCTGAAACGTTTTTGGCAAGAAAACGGGTGGGTCCACCGAGTCAGCGACCGCGCGTCGTCGTCCTCATCGCCTCGGTTTCCCGCAAGGAATCAATGCAAGGCTGTCGCTGGTCAGCCTTCCATTGGTACGGCACGTTCACAAGTCGGCGTTCACGGGGCGACACTGTTAGTACGGGGCGACGCGCTTCCACACCTCGCCTCCCACGCGTCCACACGATTCCGCCCGCTCGCCTCCTATAAAAGCCGACCTCGCCGATGTTCGCCACACACCGCCACCTGTCCCCAAGTCCCACCACCGACGCCTCTCTCTCTCTTCCCGCGTGGCGATCTTCTCTTCCCCTCTCCCCCCAATGGCGGAGTGCTACCCAGGTAACGGCGCGGCCCGCAACGGCTTCAGCCACTGGCACCTCCACGAGGACGAGGCCTGCCTGTTGTACGAGGTAGAGTACCCGACACCGCCTGACATGCGGGCGCCGGGCGCTTGGAGGCTCAGCGCCGGCGGTGTCCCCGTGCCACCGATGCCCACCAGAGCCGAGTGGCGTGCCGAGATCGCCCGGATCCGGTCCTCCCTGTTCGAGGAAGTGCACCGGTTGCTGAGGTACGCTCCCGATAGTGTCAACTTCTAGACGGCGTACTTCGAGCGCCGCCACGAGGAGCATCTCACCTCCACAAACGGTGAACCTGTGCACGACCGCAACAACAGCGAGGGTCGCCGTCTTTGGTGGGGCATCCCCGGACGCACACTGGAGGCCGTCCTCGAGCACATTGAGGGCGCCAATGAGCCGCGCCTCGGGTACCCGACGGAGCCGACGTCCATCTCCCGCCGGCGGGGCTCGTCGTGGCAGACACGACGCATGGAGGCGTCGTCCTCCCACTCCTCCCACTCCTCCGGCGCAGCACGCACGCCGCCCGTCACCGTGAAGGCCGAGCCCGGCTTGACCCTGCTCCGGCGCAGCGGACGCAGTGGCGGGGGCATCACCATCAACAAGGGCCGCCGCCGCCGCGAGCCCTCACCTCCCGACGGCCACCTCCGCCTTGTCAGGCCGAAGACGGAGCCTGGCACGGCGGTGGTCAAGCAGGAGCACCTCGCCATGGCCGTCGCCGATGAGACAACCATGAAGTGGGCCCGGGACGACTATGTCCGCGAGGAGATGGAGCCGCAGCACTGGGCCCTCGAGGAGATCGAGGCTCGCCACCATGCCCGCCGCGAGGAGGAGCTCGCCGGGCGCATCATCCTCGACGATGACAGTGACGGCGAGGCACCCGGGCCCTCCAACCCCGACCTGCACCATTTCGGTAACGCAAGGCAGGGTTGCAACAGGGACGGCGGCCGCGGCGCGCGGGACAGCTACTGCAGCGACGACGACAGTGACGGGGACGACGACGGTGACTACACCAACTTCTACAAGCTCCTCGGCATGTAAAATGCGGCGACGCGGCGACGGGACGACGACGGCGGACGACATAGTTTTTTAGTTTTGTATTATATTTTTAATGGAAAACCCGAACTTTTGGGACGATTCTATGACCGTATTTTACCGAAGGCGGCGGTTGGGGGATGGCCCCGAGGCCGAGACTGGAAGTCGAGCCCCCTCATGCCGATTTTAGCGCCGGCTGGCCCCCAGGCGGTGCTAAAATCGTCCCCTAGGGAGCCAATGGCTGGAGATGCTCTAAGAAAAACCAGCGAAAAACTGGAACACCAAAAAACCCGGGTAAAAACCAATGTAAAAAGCCGAAACACCTATGAAAAACAAAAGGTAATAAAATCCAAAGGGAACGCTCAGAACGCGACACATGGTGGCGGCTGAAAACGCGCCAAGTGATGACGCGTGAGAGTGGTCATTGGGAGGCTTCCCAAGGAGTACTCCTCAACTAGTTGCTCCCTAGAAAGCCTAGTAGGTTTTCGCCGGATACACTAAGAACCAAAACGTGCTAATGGGCCATTTATATCTGGTTTACAGAGTCGTTTATCAAAACGTGCAACGGGCCAAGGAACCAGAAACAAATATTGAAATTACAAAAGATGATTGTGTCATTTTTAAACATAATGTGCACATATTTTCAAAATATGTTTATGATATTTAGAAGAAAAAACTCATACCAAAGCAAACCACAATGCTCAGCCGTCTAAGTAATGGGCGAAATATACGAGTGTTTTTTCAAGCAACAAGCCTAGTAGACTTTGGACCGAAATCACTAATTGAGAAGTACTCCTTTCTAGGATTAATTCCATCTTCTCAGGTTGTGACAAATGGCGCATTGCATGTGTGCCACTTGTCATAACCTGCCAGCCAGGATCGAAGGAGGCGGTGGTGCTTCAGACGCTCGTCTGATGTGGAGTGCCGACGACTCAGCCTAAAAAGTTACCCTTTCGTTTAGGGTTTGGAACGCTCCACCGACGACTCATCTAGTCGGCGTGAGATCTCGGTTTTTTCACTGCATGCCGAAGCGGGGCTTGTTTATAGCCATAGAGGGAGATCGAGGTTGGTAAATCTGACATTGGAAGGAAGGTTTGTCTCTAGCCTATGTCAGCATCAAGTTCTGTGACGGGGTTAGGGGAGGAGGTAGATCTAGAGGAGATGCTCAAGAATACGGAGTTGATGGAAGAGGAACTCGATGATGTGGTCATTGCGGCGGAGGAGGAAAAATCTTTCGAGGCAGAAGCGAAGTGGATGGCCATAACTAGGGTTAAAACAGATCGACCCTTCAGCTCGACAACTTTTTTGACAATATGAAGTTCATCAGGGGCCTCGCATAGACCCCAAACTTCTGCGAGGCTGGTGCAAATATGTTCATCTTCCAGAAGTTTTTCCTCGATGATTGGAAAAAGGTGGTCCATGGAGGGCCATGGCTGTTTAGAGGTTTGGCGGTGGTGATTGATGATTATGATGGGAAAACAGATCCGGAGAAGGTTGGGCTAGATGGACTGTATGTGTGGGCTCAAATCCACAAGGTACCCAAGGTGTATCATCGAGAATCTATAGTTGATCAGTTGGCACGTAGGATTGGCAAGGTGAGGGAGGTGATGCTCCATCCAACCTTCACTATGAAGGAGATTATGTGAGGGTCATAGCTAGGGTTCTAACATCCAAACCATTGACTCATTTCATCCCTCTCATTGTGACTAGAGAAGCAACACACATGTTGGTGGTAAAGTATGAGAAGATCTTGTTCTTTTGCAAGGTCTGTGGTATGATGGGGCACAATCATGATGGATGTGGCAATGGGGTCTGGAAGGTGGAGGACATGAAGTGGGGGTCTTGTATGATCGCTAAACGTAGATCAGTTAATTATAGTCAGCCTTTTGGGGGAGAGGATTTTTCAGAGGAGGAAGAGGTCATGGGCGAGATAGGAACCCAGACCGGGCAGCGGCTGGTGGAAGAGGCGCAGGGATGAAGAACCGATATGCTACGGAGGTGAGGGAAACAACAGAAGAGCTGGTGGGTGCTAATGACACATTGGAGCAACCCGCTAATCCCAACCCGGTGAAAACAAATTTCAAGAGAACATCTAGTGATAATGCATCCCAGCCGGCGGTTCCTATGCCGGTGGATCAGTCGAGTGGGACTGAAAGCAATGGTACAATGGTGGTGGCTCATGTGCTACCTATGGGGATCCCTCCCTTGCCTCTTGTCTATGCATAACCAAGGAAAGACAACAAAAGACTAAGGAAGGTCCAAACAGGGATGGAGAAGGGAGATAATGGTCGGTCTAAATACATTACACATGCGCTATCGGCGGGCTCCTCCGAGGAGTACTGCCGAGCACAATGAGTATCATAAGTTGGAACTGTCGGGGTGCGGGTAAAGCCTCGACAGTTCGCGAACTTCGTGACATGGCGAAGAAGTTTAACCCTACTGTGCTTTGTATTTTGGAAACTCAAATCAACAAAGCTAGTGTAGAAAATTTGGCTAGTTCATGTAGGGTAACGCAGCAGAAAACAAAAAATTTCCGACCTACGCACCAGCTCAGGACCACTATGGAGACTGCATACAAGGTTTGATCGTTTTCGTTACCGACTCGTAGCGCAGCGGAAGTAGAGTCGATGACGAATGGCGGTGCAGATCCCCGCAGCTAGGATTTTACAACCTCCCAACCGCGAGGATGTATACCCTCATCTGCCCTGCGGACAGCCCTCCGGGAGGCGGTCGGACAGTCCCCTGGATGGTGTCGCGGACAGCCCTTCGGGAGGACCTCCGAAACTTGTACTGTCACTCGGACAGCCCTTCGGGAGGACCTCCAAAACACGGACGGTCACACGGACAGCCCTTCGGGAGGACCTTCGAAACTCGGACGGTCACACGGACAGCCCTTCGGGAGGCACTCTCGAACTAAGACCGAAACTACGATCTCTCTACAGAATTGCACACATATGGTGTCATCTATCCAGCTAGGCTTCGCCATCCAAAACTAGTTCCTTCCGGAACCCAGACAGCCTTTCGGCTCTACGAAACTATTTCGCTGGGAGGGAGAGAAGAAGCCAGATCATGCATGGCACTTGTATGTGAGAAGGGATTGAGTTTTGGGCTGCCCCCTCCACCTCTATTTATAGGAGAAGGAGGGGCGGAGGGGCTGAAATTTCAGCCACATCCATCCATGTCATCTCCAAGATATTTTGGAGCAAAAGCCCAAAAAGGTGGCTTTCCAAAAAGTAACCATAAAGCTGATTTCACTATTCACGACGACATTTTTCAGCGTCTGATCGAACTGAAAATATTTATGTGGGCTTAGAACATTTCCAGTACCCACTAAAATAATTTTCAACACTTTTCGAAACAATTCCGGTTTAGTGATTTTCATCTGCGAAAAGCATCTGAAGCGGTTCCGGCAGCTCCGGAACATTTCTGGTTTTTCTTCCGGAAAATTCCCAAAAGTTTCCAGAATGATTCTGGCACCCTCCAAGAATTATCAGGCATGTGCCGAAACCAATTTGACTTAATGGTATCCCCTGAAACAACTTTTCAGTTTTACCGAAACTGTTTCGGTGTTCTCCTTGCGGAACTTTTCCACTGTCCGAAACTTTTCCAGTGTCCAAAACTTTTTCGGTGATTTTCTCTCAGACTCCCTGTCTAGTATTCAGCAGATAGATGACCCTTAAGCATGTGACCCTATAGGTTCGGTGAAGCATAGACATGACCCGGAACCCCTTCCGATCAATGATCAACATCGGAGCCGTGGACACCCATACTGACCCCTATACCCACACGAATGAATATTCGAGTGAACCTCCAGTTGCCGTGTGCTATTCCTGTTGCTTCGCGATATGTTACAAATACCCGAGGTGAGACATGTTGGCATCCCCGTGGATCAACAACTTGTCCACTATGCCAGTTACCTCGTTGCCGGTATTGTTCTCTTTTCTCGTTCCCGTGTTCCGGCATCCCCGTGATCAAATCACAAAGTGTCTGGCCAGACGATGATGGATACCGTAACACCGAGAGGGCCCAGAGATATCTCTCCATCGTCGAAGGAGCAAATCCCAATCTTGAGCTATCAAGTTACTTGACATACTTTTCCATGAACCCGTAAGCCGCCGTAATAGCCACCCATTTACGGATGACGTTTAACAAACCCCAAAGTTCATGAAGCAAGCATGAATAAACTCGATACTCTCATGGTCTAAGGAATTATGCAAACATTAACTTCTCTGTGTTATTAACCATTAACTTATGACGAATGTATCTCATAGCATAACATCAATTCGGGTCGATTCAACACAAATGTTCTTCTAACATTGTGCCCTCAAAATTGCCGGCATAGCCATGCCCATGATCAGGAAAACAGGATCATCATGCAATACTTGAGCCAGTCTTAGAGGCCAGACTAGGAATACATTTTACCGTTTATTATTCCACACGTGCATATGAGTCTTCCTTCAAGCCTCGTGGTTATTGCAGACTCGAGAACCATAGCAGTTATAGCATGGAACATAAACCTAATTATGAACAGGGAGATGATCAATAACATTTATTATTGCCTCTAGGGCATATCTCCTACAGTTCGATAGTCTATGATAAATCTTATGCAATTAATAGTAATGGTAGAAGTGGAGGAATTGGTATTTTTTTGGAATAGTGCAATAAATATTGAGATTTTGGATTACTCTATGCATCATGTGGATTGTAAGGTGGTTGATCTAAACAGTGACCCATGGCGCTTAACGGTGGTCTATGGCGAGGCCCGGACCCATCTTCGACGCCATACATGGGATGTACTTAGATATATATATGTGCTTTGAGTGAGCTTCCTTGGCTATTCATCAGAGATTTCAATGAAGTTTTACGCCAAAAAGAACACGAGGGGATAGGCCAGCGCAGTAATGCGCAAATTCAAGGATTCAGGGACATGGTAGATTCCTGCATGTTGATGGATATTGGCTTCAAAGGGAGATTTTGGACTTTTTAGAAGAAGGTCATAGGGGGCACCTACACTAGAGTGAGATTGGATAGAGCCTTGGGATCAGCGAAATGTAGAGCCCAATTCCCCTTGGCGAATCTGACTCATCTGACCTCGACCACATCAGATCACGGGACAATTCACTTGCAGCTTGACGGTGTGGAGGGAGTGGCTAGACCACCACCGTTGTTCAGGTATGAAACTACGTCGAAAACACATGATAGTTTGAAGGAGACGGTTTTGGAGGCCTCGACTTCTAACCAGACTTGTATGCGAGTTGAGGACATGAAACACAAGTTGGCATCACTTTCTAGGAGGCTCGAGAAATGGAATATTGACACTTTTGGCTCTATACAAAAGGAGATAAAAGCTCTGAAGAGGGAACTAGAACATATCCAAAGTGATCGGGCTAGAACAGGTCCGAGCCATCAAGAGGTGAAGATAAATGATCGACTGGTGGAGCTTTACCGTAGGGAAGAGATGTTGTGGATACAATGTTCGAGAATTAATTGGCTAGCTGAAGGGGACAGAAACACTAGTTTTTTTCACCTGCACGTGAGCATGAGGAGAAAGAAAAACATGATCAAAGGGTTGTCAAACTCGCTAGGCATAATGGTCGAGGATCCAACAGAGTTGAAGGTTTTAGCCTCAAATTTGTATGAGGACCTATACCAGTCCGAGGGAGTTACTAATATGGCAGGTGTACTAAATCATGTGTCCAGGAAGGTTACAACACAAATGAACAGAATATTTTGTGCCATGTACAACAGCAAGGAGGTCAAAATAACTTTGTTCCAAATCTTTCCAACAAAGTCTCCCAGGACATATGGGTTTCCTGCACATTTCTACCAGTGGCATTGGGATGTTTGTGGGAAAGAGGTAACAAAGTCGGTACTGAGAATAGTAAGAGGGGAGGAGAGCCTTGAGTGCATTAATCATACTTTCTTGGTCTTGATTCCTAAGATGATGAACCCTACCCTTCTGAATCAATTCAGGCCTATTAGTTTGTGTAATGTTTTGTAGAAAATAGCCTCAAAAGTGGTGGCAAACAGGTTGAAGCAAATCCTCCCTGACATTATCTCAGAGGAACAGTCAGCCTTCGTCCCGAGGAGGCTCATTGCGGACAATATTGTAAGTGCATATGAATGTTTACATTTTATGAAGAGAAGTAGATAAAAGACAAACAATCATTATGCTTTGAAGCTGGATATGATGAAAGCCTACGATAGGCTTGAGTGGGGCTATCTTGAAGCAATTATGGTAAAATTAGGATTTGCACAATCATGGATAAACACAACAATAGGTATAATTAAGTTTGTTTCATTCTCGGTTTTGTTCAGTGGGGAGAAGCTTGACCAGTTTAAACCGTCCAGAGGTATTCGTCAAGTAGATCCGATCACCCCTTATCTCTTCTTGATCGCTCTCGTGCCTCATAAAAAATAGTTCTCAGTCATCCAGTTTTGTTGGAGTAAAGGTGGCACCTACAGTTCCGGTTATTAACCATCTTCTATTCGCTGATGACAGCCTGTTGCTTTTCAAGGCTAGTGATGAGGGTGCAGTGGTTGTGTCAAACTTGTTGGAAACTTATTGTAACGCTTCAGGGCAGAAGGTAAACAATGAAAAATCCTCGATTTATTCCAGCAAAGGGTGTCCCCAGGCTATACATGATGGTATAAAGGGAACACTTAATGTCCATAATGAGCAACTCAGCAAGAAATATTTGGGGATGCCAACTAATGTGGGGCATTCAAAAAGTGGGACTTTTAAGTATCTAAAAGATAGAGTATGGGAGAAAGTGAAAGCATGGATGGAGAAGCTATTATCATATGCGGGAAAGGAAGTTCTTATCAAGGCGGTTGCTCAGGCAATACCAATTTATTCTATGGCTTGCTTCTGGTTATCGAGGGGGGGTTTGTGACATTATAACTTCAGTCATTTGCCAGTTCTGGTGGGGAAGCAAGAGAGGGAAGAGAAAGCCACATTGGGTATCCTGGGATGTTTGCACAAATCCAAAGTTCTTGGGGTTTTAGGCTTCCGTGACATGCAACTATTTAATTTGCCCATTCTAGCATATGACCCAACGACCCTTAGCGCGAGAATTCTAAAGGTTGTATACTTCCGCTCAAAGAACATACTTGAGGCTGACTTGAGTGCGCATCCCTCGCATGTATGGAGGGCAATTTTGGATCAGCAGGGCATCCTGACCCAAGGTATTATAAAGAGGATTGGGACGACAGAATCCACGTGAATCTAGACTAATGACCGGTTGCCTAGAGACGGAGTAAAAAGACTGCCGGCCTCTCTAGTCAATAATCCTCCTGAGTTCGTACCAGACCTGATCAATTCATCAATGGGGGAAAGGCGGGCAGAAGTGGTTCATGAGACCTTCCTCCCAGTCGGCGCTGTAGCAATTCTGATGATACCGTTGTGCACTCGCAGGATTGATGATTTCTGGGCGTGGGGAGGCAAATTCTCTTTCAGTTTAGTTTACGAAATGCTTGTGAGTATGAAGATTCAGCGAGAAAATTGGCTAGAAAATGCTGAAGGACCATCATACACAAGTGTTTAGGAGAGAATATGGACATCATTATGGCAGCTTCGAGTTCCTTCGAAACTAAAGAATTTCCTTTGGCAGTTATGTCAAGACTTGTTGCCAACTAATGACTTGCTGAACTATCGTAATATGTCGACCATGCCTGTTTGCTCAATCTGCTCAGCAAGTGATAGTTGGAGGCATGCTATACTTAATTGCACTATGGCGCAGAGAGTCTAGGCTCTAGCCCTAGAAGAAACCGCCGAACATATGTGTGCGAAGGGGATCTAAATGCGAAGGAATGACTGAACTTAATGAATGAAATGCTTTCTCAGGATGAATTTACACGGATAGTAGTCACCTTATGGGCAATATGGAAGGCGAGAAGGAATATGATACATGAGGATATCTGTAAGAGTCCTCTGTCTACGAACAGTTTTATTATTTCCTTCCTATCTGATTTGGAGGTGTTGGCAAATACAAGGAAGGAGCAACCAACTCGAAGCACGAGGATGTCATCATGGGTGTGACGTGGCTTGAGGCTGCATCGGTATTTCCCCAAAGAGGAAGGGATGATGCAGCACATCGACAATAAGTATTTCCCTTAGTTATGAAACCAAGGTATCAATCAATAGAGAAAGATCACACACCCATGTAAACAACACCTGCACATAAATAACAAATACCTGCAACCTGACGCGAAAGAGAGCATGTCAAGCTCTCTACGGTAAAAAGATAGATTAGGTGATGATAGTTTTCGAAAATAGATCTCGCAAGAACACAAAATAAAATAGGTAAACAAATAGTGCAACAAGATATTTTGTTTTTTCTGGATTAATAGATGTGAAAACAAAAAGGCAAAATAGTAGATCCAAAAGCAATATGTTGGAAAAGTAGACCCGAGGGCCGTAGGTTTTACTAGTGGCTTATCTCATGTGTATAGCACACGGTGGGTGAACAAATTACTCTTGGGCAATTGATAGAAGATCAAATAATCACAACGATATCTATGCAATTATCATTATATAGGCATCACGTCCAAGACAAGTAGACCGAAACGATTCTGCATCTACTTCTATTACTCCACACATCAACCGCTATCCAGCATGCACCTAGTGTATTAAGTTCATGAGAAAACAGAGTAATGCAATAAGAACAGTGATATGATGTAGACAAGATCTATTCATGTAGGAATAGACCCATCTTGTTATCCTTAATGGCAACGATACATGCATGCCTTACTGCCCCTTCTGTCACCGCAAGATCAAACCCATCACAAAGCACCTCTTCCCATGGCAAGAAAAATCGATCTAGTTGGCCTAACTAAACCAAAGATTTGAAGAACAAATACGTGGATATAAGTAATCATGCAAATAAGAGATCAAAGAAGACTCAAATCATATTCATGGATAGAAACTGATCACGAACTCAAAATTCATCCGATCCTAACAAACACACCACAAAATTCATTACATCAAATAGATCTCCAAGAGACCATTGTATTGAGAATCATAGAGAGAGATGAAGCCATCAAGCTACTACCTACGGACCCATAGGTCTATGGTGGACTACTCACGCATCATCGGAGAGGCACCTATGATGAAGATGAACCCCTCCATGATGGTGTTAGATTGGATCTCGAGGTTCTGGAACTTGCAATGGCTGGAATTGTGTTTCGTCGACTCTCCTAGGGTTTTCCAAATATTTATGAGTTTATATGCTCGATAGTCGGTGGAGGGGTGCCCGAGGTGGCCACCACCCACCAGGTCGCGCTAGGGGCCTTTAGCGCGCCCTGGTGGGTGGTGGGCCCCCTGGGCCCCCTCCCTGGTAGTTTTCTGGCCCATCTTGGTTCTTCTGGTCTACAACAAATCTCCAAAACATTTTAGGATGTTTGGGCTCCGTTTGGTACTAATTTTCTACGAAATAAAAAACAAGCAAAAACAACAATTAGGACTTTGACACGATGTCAATAGGTTAGTCCCAAAAAATGATATAAAATTGTTATAAAATGATTGTAAAAACATCCAATATTGATAATATAACAACATGGAACAAACAAAAATTATAGATACGTTGGAGACGTATCAACATCCCCAAGCTTAATTCCTACTCGTCCTCGAGTAGGTAAATGATAAAAACAATTTTTTTTGATGTGGAATGCTACCTAACATGTTCATCACATATTCTTTTCTTTGTAGCATGGACATTTGGACTTTTTGATGGTTAAAAGGAATAGTCTAGTTTTGACATGAAAACTTTAATACCCAAGCATATCAACAAGCAACCACGTCTTTCAAAATATCAACACTAAAGCAAGTTATCCCTAGCCCATCATGCTCAATCATTGATCCATTCATAATACACACTCAAATATTAGTTACACCTAATGCTCAAGTACGATCATGGTGCCTCCTAGTTGATGCTTTATAAGAGAAGATGGTGACTCAAATTGAAGAAATAAAAATTTCATAAATTAAATAGATAGACACTTCACATAGGTAAGTAGGGATTTGTAGAGGTGCCAGAGCTCAAGTGTTTAAATTGATAGAGAAAAATATTTTGGGTGGCATGCATTTCCTGTCAACGAAAACGATTGAGATATTTCAATATCTTTCCATGCTAGATACATCATAAGTGGTTCCCAAACAGAAAATAAAGTTTATTCATTTTTCCACCATACTTTAACTTTCCATGGCTAGCCGAATCCACGATTGCCTTCCATACCAACACTTTCGAAGGAAATTATTATTTGACAACATAAAGTATTTTTTCTTTCTTTCCATTTCGGGACCGGGCATCCCTATTACCGCCATACTCTCGTGCAATGACAAGTGAATAAACACTCATCTTAAGAATAACACATCTAGCATGGAAAAATATTGGTCACCCCCTACCGTTTCATGAGCGGTATGATCACACAAAAAGGAAATTTTATTTTGAAAATTAGAGATGTCACATACACATTTGCTTGGAACGGCATGGGAAAACCGTATATAGGTATCTATGATGGACTCATATGGCAAAGCTGGGTTTAAGGATTTTGGATGCAGAAGTAGTATTTCTACTTAGTACAAGTGAAGGCTAGCAATAGATTGAGAAGCATCCAACTAAGAAACAAAAAAATCACATAAGCGAGCATTAAGCATAACTAACACCGAATAATGCACCATAAGTAGGATGTAATTTCTTAGCACAACTATTGACTTTCGTGCTTGCATAGGGAATCACAAACCTTAACATCAATATTCTTACTAAGCATAATTACTCGTTAATATAGCTCACATATTACTATCTTCATGTCTCAAAGCTATTACAAAGAATCAAGTTTAATTTGTCCAATGATCTTCATGAAAGTTTTTATTATATCCCTCTTGAATATCTATCACTTTGGGACTAGTTATATATTGCAATTGCTTTTGACAAGCTCACATGGATATAAGAAGAACATGAGCATACAAGTTTCATCTCTCAAAATAGTATAAGTGAAGCATGAGAGGATTTCTTCAAAATTACTAACTCTCAAATTAATATAAGTGAAGCATGAGAGCATTTCTTCAAACATGTAAAAGCACGCCGTGCTCAAAAAGATATAAGTGAAGCACTAGGGCAATTCCTTTGCTCAATAGATTTAAGTGAAGCATTAAGAGCAATTCTAGTAAATCATAGCATAATTTTGGCTCTCTCAAATAGGTGTGTATAGCAAGGATAAAAAGCAAATAAAGCAAAGATACAAGATGCTCCAAGCAAAACTCATGATATGTGACAAATAAAAATATAGTTCCAAGTAAAATACTGATGGTTGTTAGAAGAAAGAGGGGATGCCACTCGAGGCATCCCCAAGCTTAGTTGATTTTTACTCTTTGGATAATATCTTGGGGGTGTAGTAGCATCTCCAAGATTAGGCTCTTCTTACTCCTTATACCTTCATCCATCGTGATCTCACCCAAAACTTGAAAACTTCAATCACACAAAACTTGACAAAATTCTCGTGAAATCCGTTAGTATAATAAAGTAAATTAACACTTTAAGTACTGTTGTAAACCCATTCATATTTTATTATTGTATTATATATATATTGTATTTTAACTTTACCATGACTTATACCCCCCGATACAAGCCGTAGATTCATCAAAACAAGCCCACAATGCAACCAAAACAGAATATGTTTGAGACAGAATAGTCTGACATGATGTAGATAAGATTTATTCATGTAAGAATAGACCCCATGTTTATACCCTCAATGGCAACGATACATGCGTGCCTTGCTGGCCCTTCTATCACTGGGAAAGAACACCGCAAGATCGAACCCATCATAAAGCACCTCTTCCCATGGCAAGAAAAATCGATCTAGTTGGCCTAACTAAACCAAAGATTCAAAGAAGAAATACAAGTTTATAAGTAATCATGCAAATAAGAGATCAAAGAAGACTCAAATCATATTCATGGATAGAAACTGATCATGAACTCAAAATTCAACGGATCCCAACAAACACACCGCAAAAGTCATTACATCAAATAGATCTCCAAGAGACCATTGTACTGGGAATCATAGAGAGAGAGGAAGCCATCTAGCTACTGCCTACGGACCCGTAGGTGTATGGTGGAGTACTCACGCATCATCCAAGAGGCACCTATGATGAATATGAACCCCTCTATGATGGTGTTAGATTGGATCTCGAGGTTCTGGAACTTGCGGCAGCTGGAATATTGTTCCGTCTACTCTCCTAGGTTTTTTTTGAATATTTATGAAATTATAGGCTCGATCGTCGGTGGAGGGGGTGCCTGAGGTGGCCACCACCCACGAGGCCGCGCCAAGGCCTCTAGCGCACCCTGGTAAGTGATGAGCACCCTGGGGCCCCTCCCTGATAGTTTTTTTGTCCCATCTTGGTTCTTCCGGTCTACAAAAATCTCCAAAAAGTTTCAGGACGTTTGGGCTCCGTTTGGTATTGATTTTTTGCGAAGTAAAAAACAAGCAAAAACAACAACTGGCACTATGGCACTATGTCAATATGTTGGTCCCAAAAAATGATATAGAATTGTTATAAATGATTGTAAAAACATCCAAGATTGATAATATAATAGCAAGGAACAAGCAAAAACTATAGATACATTGGAGACGTATTAGGGTGCAGCCTCCAACTAATCATACAAAGTTTAATACGGATGCGGCGGTGATGAGGAGCGGGAGCTATGGGTCGGTTGCAATGGTGAGCCGTGATATGGAGGCTACGTTCTTGGGAGCTTCTTGTATAACAATCAGACATATCTCAAACCCGGAGAAACTTGAAGCATTGGCGGTCCGTGAAGCTTTAGCTCTGGCAGATGATCTTCATGTTCAAAACATACACGTGGCTACGGATTGTAAGGCAGTGGTGGGCGGATTAAAGCAAGGTTCTTCTGCTGAATATGGAGCGATAACACATGAAATCATTCGACACTCGTCTTTGTTCTCATCTTGTAATAGAGTCCACGAGTATAGGAGCTCGAATATCGAGGCTCACAATCTCGCTAAGCATGCTTTATCTTTAGGGTTTGGTCGCCATGTTTGGCTTGATCATCCCGGTGATCTTATATTTGTACCTCAGAACATTTTGATTACTTAAATAAAGCTTCGCGAGTTACCTAAAAAAACTTGTCGTAAGATGAAAGTTTTCCCTTTTTTCGTAGATCCGTTATTTAAAAAAAATCTTTTAAACCGTGCATCCAAATCTTGAACCGTTTTCATCATTGAATTCCCCGCATCGAGCTTCAAAACTAGATCCCATATTGTTAGTTTTTGACGAAAAAAATTTCATGAAAAAAAACGAACAAAAAAACCGTGCCTCTCGAGAAAGGAAAAAAAAAGAAAAACATGTTTTTTTCGTTTCCGAGAAGTACAACTATGCCTCTCGCGGAAGCAAATCCATCCTTCTCGAGGAACGACAAAAGACATGTTTTTTTTCGTTTTTGAGAGGCATAACCTTGCCTCTCGCGGAAGCAAAACCATGCATTTCGATAAACGAAAAAAAGAAAACACATTTTTTTTCCTTTTGGAGAGGCGCGGTCGTGCCTCTTGCGCAAGCAAATTTGTACCTCTCGCGGAAGCAAAACTGTACCTCTTGAGAAAAAAATGTGTTTTTTTCACGTAATTGTTTTTTTTTGAATTTTTTGTTCGAAGCTAAGAAAGACCGGTGAAAAACCAAAACATCGAAAACCCTCGAAAAACCCCATCTAAAAAGCCGAAAACATGTGCAGAAAAATAACAAAATCTAAAAAAACGCTCAGAATACGATACATGACGACAGCCGAGAACGCGCCAAGTTAAGCCCCTAAAAGTGGCCCTTCGGAGGCTCCCGAAGGAGCGCCCCATAATTAGTTGCGCCCGACTTTGGGCGGATATATTTTCTTATCTTACATTTTTTATACGAGCCAATGAACGAAAACGTGATGATGGGCCGTTTGCCGTTTGCTCCTATTCTGCGCATAACGCACTAGTGAACCAGCTAG
The DNA here is from genome assembly GCA_022496015.1 of Hordeum marinum. Lineage (NCBI taxonomy): Eukaryota > Viridiplantae > Streptophyta > Magnoliopsida > Poales > Poaceae > Hordeum > Hordeum marinum. The sequence goes on along the minus strand of CM039675.1, from coordinate 390,421,140 downwards.
CGCGCATCAGGAGCAACTAGTTGGCGAGCGTTTCTTCGGAAGCCTCTTAAGGATTATTCCCACACGTCATCACTTGGCGCGTTCTCAGGTGCCGTCACGTGTCACACTCTGAGTGTTTCCTTCGGATTTATTTTTATTTTTCGCATGCGTTTTTGGCTTTTTAGATTGGGTTTTTTCGGGGTTTTTTGGTGTTCCGTTTACCGATCTTTCTTAGCTTTTGGATGAAAAAAATCAATTTTTTGTAAAAAAACTTTTTTTTCGCGAGAGGCATGGTTTTGGTTCGCGAGAGGCATGGTTTTGCTTTCGCAAGTGCCTCTCGGAAACAAAAAAACACGTTTTCTATTTTTATATTTTTGCGAGAGGCACGGTTTTGCCTTCACAAGAGGCACGATCGTGCACTTCGAAAACGAAAAAAAACGTGTTTTCTATTATTTTTTTCTATCGCAAGAGGCACATTTTTTTGTCCTTTCTTGTAGAAAAAGTTTGTCAAAACCTATCAACATGTGATCTAGTTTTGAAGATCTCGACACGAGGAACCCAACAGTGAAAACGGTTTCAGATTTGGACGCACGTTTTAAAAATACGAATCTACAAAAAAAATAGAAAAGTCTCAGGTTGCGACAAGTGGCACGGATGCATTGCGCCACTTGTCGCAACCTGGAAGGTGAGAGTGATCTTTGAAAGGAGTACTCCTGAATTAGTGATTTCGGCGCACACCTGCTTCCCCCAACACCCTCCCTATTGGGCTGGCCCATGAGCGGGCCTGGACGGATTCTTTTCTGTTTTGTTTCTTTTCTATTTGTTTTTTTCTCTTCTCCTCTTGTTTTTTCATATTTAAAAAATCTGGCTTAAAAACATCACGAATTCAAATCATGTTCATGAATTATTTAAACTGTTCAAAAAAAGTGAAAGGTTCACGAGTTTAAAAATCTGTTTCCCAATTCCAAAAAATATTGTTTGGTCAAAAATTGTTCTCTGATACAGAAATGTTCTTGAATTCGAAAAATGTTCATGATTTCAAAAGAATGAACATTTTTTGTATTTTTATGAACATATTTTTATGAGAATTTTTAATAATGACCTACAATTTTATTATTTTAATGAACAAATTTTGAATTCGTTGAATAGTTTTTAAACTTGGTAAAGACAATTTCTACCGAAGAATTTTTTTTAAAATAGATGATTTTCTGTGATAGTGATGAACATATTTTAAAATCTATGAACAAACTTCGAAATATATGAACATTTTTTTCTTTGATAAAATCAATTTGAAATTGATGAACATATTTTTAATCTGACGAAGTTTTTTGTATTTTATAAATATAATTTTATATTTGTAAAATTCGATGAACAAAAATTGTTCGTGGATTTGAAAAAGCAAATTCGCAAAAAGTTTGAAAGAGTAAAGAAGGAAAAAATAGAAAATAAAAATAAAAATAGAAAAATTAAATAAAATAAGGAAAAAGGAAGAAAAAAACCATAAAATGGGCCTGCTCATACGTACACCCGCGCGCGAGGGGTAGTACGCGCTATGTCGCGCGCCATAGGAGCCACCCCATTTAGCATCTGTTTTCAGTTTGTGTTTTCTAGAAGAAACGTGTATACCCTTAAAAAGTACTCCACCCCGCATTCTCAAAAAAAGGGCTCCATCCCACTTAATTGTTTTTGCTCCACTAGCGAGCGTTCATAGTTATCTATACCTATTAATAAAAAAAAAGTATTCTTGGTTCGTCACACTATTTAATTTTTTTTCCAAGTTTTCGATAATCAACCCGCAGTACACATTAATTGATTTTTAAAAAATTCATATATTTTAAACACTAACTCTAAATTTAATATGTCATATATGAAATTTGATTAAAAAATATATTGGATTTGAATATGATATTATTTAACTTGTTAACCTTTGAAAAATGCTATTTATGATGGAACCTTAATCAATAGCGTATGATCAATCTTTCTTTCATATCGGTGTTGATCCGAATTTACAATGAACACTTCAGCAAAACCAAGATGATGAACGAAAAAATATCTATAACCACGCATCTACACCTTGTCAAAATCTCATAGAAAAATAGATTTATCATCCTATACCAAGAGGAAGACGTATTAAGATTGATAACATTTAAACGTGTTGTGACGGTATGAGCACTAAGGTCAGCATTGACGAGAGTGAAAAAAAAGATAAATAGAAATATAAATGGGATGACATGTGTTAATATAAAGGACATAAACCTATTAAAGTCTCCAGTCATGCTTATTAGGTTAGGAAGTGTGTTTTCTTTTCACCTGTTGCGACGCACAGATTCATACTAGTCACACCTATGTATGAAAAATTGTTTAGAAAACAATGTATGAAAACAGCGTGCTTCGATTCCCAATGGTCAGTGCCTCTCCTTCGTACTCCTGCGGTCGGCCTGCGCCTACCCATGTATGAAAACGAACTGCGCGCTGCACGTGATAGATATACGTCATCATGTTCATTACCGGTGACGTAAAAGATATGTGTACATGTACTATCCCATCAAGCTCAAAAAAGAAGATATGTGTACATGTAAATGTAATGCGGTCGGTTTAGGGGTGCTGCAAAGGAAGACCCGGCGACGTAAGCCACACGACTAACACGATAAGACGTTCACACTTCTGTGACACCAAAGCTGGGAACGTTCAAGCACTGGCTCGAAGCCGAGTGGGTTAGTGTAGTGCATCGGAGGTGCGCGCGTCAGCGCGTGTGTATACACAAATCTGAACGAGACGGCGGTTGCGCCCACTGCCCACAGCTGCACGACTCCCGAATCAGTGCGGAGCTTAGCTGATATGACCACGGGAGTACGCGCAGCGCAGCCGCGCGGCGTACGCAACGATGGCGCCGCCGGCGCCGCCGGCGACCCGGCTCTCTCTCTCTGGCTCGCCAATTGCAACGTGCTTCGGCGTGACAGCCACGGCCGGTAACATCGCTGGGCCGTATGTGACGCCGCGCGCGATGTGCGTGCGTCGGTCTCATGACTGGGCCGCCGCGCGGGCTGGCTGTCGCCCTCCCGTCCAGCCCCGCGGGTGGGTGGATCGGTCAAGATGCTGGTGGTTGCGTTGCTTGCCGGGGTGGTGCGCTGCCGTGCTGTGCCCGCACGGTTCTCCTCGCCTCGCGTCGCCTCGGCGTGCGACGTTGCGCGCCCACGCACCATGCATGCGTGCGTGCGTGCGCGCGCTTGGTGGGATCTTCTTCTCCGTACGTCTCGCGCCCGGATCCGGTCAAATACTCGCACCGTCTCACGAGCGGCATCTATGTCAGCGTCGCACCGTCTCGCCAGCGATCGCCGCGATCGCCGAGATCTGGATGGGTCTCTTCAGTGACATCACAACGAACGGCGACGGACTACACAGCTCTGCACCGCCGTCCGGTCGCTCTCGGGGCATGTCTCCTCGGACGCATGGTCTAAGCCGAGGAGAACAGTGCGACACGTCTTGACCCCGAGCAGCAACCGTCGCAACTCTGTCGATCCGAGGCCGCGTCGAGCCACTGTCGGCCGGCTCGCTGACGCCGACTCGCGCGCACCCAGGCCCCGCGGCCGGTCAGCAACGACGTGGTTGGCCGATCCACACCTCGACGGAAAAGCGAGCAGACCACGTACTCTTGCGGTTTTGCGTCCGCCTCCGGCCTGTCACCGGTTCGCCATTGCCATCTCGATCAATCTCTCTCGGTGAGTGCGCTGGTCCAAGGACTGGTTTGAAACGGCCACTATAGTTTGCTTCACCGGTCGGGTCGGTCGCAATGCTACTCCAAGGAGAGATTCTTTTCTCCCATTGGCGGTGCATGCATGGTCTAGCTTGTGGGACTCGGTCACCTACTACTATGCCATCGATCGACCACCGTTCCCTCTTGCTCTCTCACCTTTCTGCATTTGGTTTTGACCAACCTCTCACCATAAGAGAAAGTAAAGTGCATTGTGCAAAACACATCGGGACCGATGGAATGTACGTGCGCTGCTCGTCTGCTCGATGTCTTGTGACCAGTCAAATACCTGGAGCATGCTCAATAGATTCGAGCTCTAGATTTGTCGGGTGTTTGTTACTATCCTATGAGTGCAAAATTGACCATGCGCATGCAGGTCACAATGTCTTAGTTTTTGAGCATTCACAGCACATCTGTTCGTGCAATCTACTAAGTAAAGCTCTTTTTCACGCCATGTATGAGTGACTGCCTGCCAAAGTGCAGCCCTTGCTTAAGAATCCTTTCTGAGAAAAACCACACGGGACACTTATCAATTTATAAATTAAGTACTAGGTCCCAAACCAAATATAGTACATTTATCAAGCTAAATGTACAGGCAGGTCTCCGGTGGATCTGACTCAGACTCAACTTTGATCCATTCAGGAACTGGAACGAGTATATATTAAGTTATGATGAGGTGCATAAAGATTCTTTATTGACACGCATAATACTTTACTTCGATTAGAGAACTAGAGTATTTAATTAACAACACGCATACAACTCAAAATCGATTGTTACATGCTGGTAAGCTTAAAAAACACTCATAATTAAATTGATCCTATATCTTTTTCTGTCCTGATTGGTTTGGGAACTTGAACCAAAATTTGGTGCATGAATCGTTGTGACCGACTGCATCCTCGTCCTCATCTTTCCCTCACCCCCACACGACAGGATAGCATATTATTAAGGGTGCAATGATGGATTAGTACAAGATCTAGCTAGGCGCACTACACTGCAGGTCTTTTAAGCCGTACTTTGCCCAACTGGTAATAAAAAATGTACTGCAGCAGATAATAAACTAAATACATTGAAGTGATCCTAAAGAAAAACATTGAAGTGCACTATTACACGTGGTGTTGTACTACCTCAGTCCGGGTGTATAGGACATGTGTGTAGTTTTAGTTTTAGGTCGACAATTTAACTAACTAGATGTAGATCGCATATGACAAAAAACATATATTTAGAAACTACACATTCATATGAATCTAATGATATATTTTTGATGAAGTATACCACATATTTAGTTAGTCAAATCGATGACCTAAAACTACGCGCACGCCCTATACACTGGACAGAGGGAGTACAATTTTATGTAAACAAAAATGAAGGATTTGTTAGAATAGCTTACTGTAACGTTCAAGATGCGCGTCTATCCTTATTTATGCACGGGGGCCTCGACAGGCATAGAGGCACATCTAGTCGTTTCGCAAGTACAATAACATCGCATACATGTATGAAGAGAGGAGTATATGAGTTGGCTTACACTCGCCACAAACTAAATTACAAATCCACTCAGATTATTCAAACATCATTCAAAAGACAGGGTCCATCTACGGATGAAAACAAACGAGAAAAGAAGCAATGAAACTGTCTTGCTAGCTCCGAAGATAACGACCAAGGCCACTCTACTCGTCTGGATATGTAACGTACATTCTGCCACGTTCTTCGTCATACTCTCACTGGAGCTGCGTCACATCATCTGGCACGGTCTTATCTCCACCTGCACCTGTATTTGTTATAGTAATCTGTGAGCCACGGGGACTCAACAATCTTGCAACCGGGTACCGAGACTATTAAAGCTTATTGGGTTGGATGGGGGGTAAGTGTGAGTTTGCAGCAGCACTAAGCATTGTATGGTGGCTAACTTACGAGAACATGAATGTAAATATGGTTTACTACGTAAGACGATCGAGTTCTACCATGACCACTAAGTGATCCTGAACACCTACTTACGTCAAACATAACCCCATCGTGTTCTCTTTCGGTTCATGTTCACGAGTAGAGACGATCACGGTTACGCACACAGTTGGTTATTTTATTGGAGTTTACTTCAAGTTAGCTATAACCGGGTGTTAAATAAAATATCCAGGTTGCCACATAACCGCGGGCACAGCTTTCCGATTTTTTTTACCCTGTAGGGGTGCTCCAACTAATCCATCACAAATTAACCACACTCCGCGGGAACTACCTCGACCACGGATCTCGTGATCATCCTAGGAAATTCCAAAGGAAAATCGACACCTCGAGATAGCCAAAAGAAGATCAAAGTTCCTCACGCAAGCCATTCGAAAAAGGTAAAACAAGTGCAGCAAGACCCTCCGGTGAGCCAGATCCGCTTCTAGAGCCGTGTGTTCTCTATCAACGGGCATCATCCGTCTATGTGAAGTGGACGGTTGCCTAAAAATGCCTCGAGTTTCCCCCAGGTGGCACCGCCGACTGCTAGGTAGGTGGACCAACACTCATGAGGAGCACTGTCCCGGGGGTTGATTAATTATCCACGGGGTTGCAAAGCCCTATGCAATTTTATTAAGTTGTTAAGCAAATAGTACCAATATTGGGTCTTGCCAGACAAGTTTTAATCTCAAAGGAATAATCAAGGGGGTCCCCATAACAACCCCGAGCATGTTAGGAGCACAAAATATGTAAACATAACACTGGTAACAAGTAACTATGGCGGTAAAAGTGGAACAAAACACCGAGAAAAAGGCCAAGCCTTCCACCATACCAAGATATATATGTACATTAAATTAAACAACAGAAAATATTGTGATATCTCCATATATCCATGTTGTCACATGGAAACAACCTGCACCTGCATCTAAGAACACTATAAGAGGGGCTGAGCAGCGGTAACTTAGCCAAACAAGGTTTGCTAGGATGTGGAGGGGTTAGAGGCTATCATGGCAATGTAGGAGGTTTGACATTCAAGTGGTAGGTAACGCATATGTAACGATAAGAGCAAGACATCTAGCAAAGCAAAAATAGTGTCGGGATCCAGGTACGATCATCTTGCCTGTTGGTTCTTCAGAGGGACGAAGAGCGGGGTCCTCATAGTGGTACTCTCCTGGATCCTCGTACTCAGGTTTAACACTCGCGTCTACCCAAGAGAAACAACACAATAAACAACCAACCAAGGTGCAATGTACAAACAAGATGATGCATGATTCATTTGTAGTATTTAGCATGTCAATCCTAAGCTAGTCATGTTTCTCATGCAATAGTTAAGTTGTTTACAATTCTGGACAAAACCGCATGTTAAGTTGGTTGAACATGCATGATCATGGAAAATATGGATGCTTCATGCAAAATCTATGCAAATGCATATGTAGAACGTCGAAAACGGAGTAACGGATCTCACGCTACGCTCACGACAAGGTACGAAGGCAAAATACAAGACACGGAAGGCCATGGGATATTCCTTGATATTCCAAGGTAGCCATTGGTTAGGAAAAGAAAAACCAACCACAATAGAGCCAAAGATCAAGCAAAACAATGGATCATAGCTCCCACAAGTCACAAAACACCAACACACACAATTTGTCTCAAAACAGCAACATAGCAACTTCCACAACAATTATCTAGAGCTACATGATGTTTCTGACCTCAAACAAAGCATGAACAGAAACTACATAACATGCTTATCAAATCATCCAACTACACAAACTGGAAAGGAAGCTTGGATCACTAAGCATGAAGCTCACAAGATGGCATGATGAAACAGATTCTAGGGACTTGGTGAAAATCACAGTTTTTCTGGAATCTGAGTTAAGTTGATAGCAAGTTGGCAGTAGAAAATAATGGTGCTAGAGACCACCTCATATCATGAAAATTAACAGGATGGTAGAGGACAACATCTACTACTAAACACTAGCACCGAGCTTGAGCTAAAACACAACATATCACTTGGTAGCATCCACTTATCATGGCATAAAAATATTAACAGATTCTCAGACTAAGATATATTTAGCATGTTGAAATCACCAACATTTTAATAGCCACTTTGGAGCAATATTCTCACTTATATGCAAGTTTAACATGTCAAAAGAAAATACCATGGAATAATACTCATGAAATACTACCACTTCCATGCTGACACCAATATCAAAGCATGCATGGAGTAATTCTAACTAAAATGACAAAATGGCATATTGGGACAAAAATGAAATTTTGTAAAACTTGCTCAAATGACCAAAATAATTGCACGGATGGATTCATTGGGAAATTCTACCCCAATTTCATATATCACACTCATATATTGAAGTAGGTAAAATGCCTACAACCTCAAGTTCCAAATCACTTCACAATCATCATATGCTCATAAGTCAAAACTTGCCATATATGCTCATAGACAATAATGCTCATGTACAGAAATGGTAATTAACCAGAAATGGAATAATCTACTTAAAACACAATAAAAACAATAAAAAAATTAAAAAAATCAAAAGATAGGAGGGGTCCCACCTGGCATGACACCAGGGCCCCTCTATGTGGATGACAAGTGGGCCAGGGGCCCACTGTCATACACACACTCACTGCACACACACACACACACACACACACACACACTGGATCCACAGGGGATCCTATGCCACAGCAGATCCCACACATATGCACACACACACATTGCACACTAACACGAGATCCGGTGTAGCCACACCAGATCCTGCACCTCAGACACAACACACACCCAAAACCCACCGAAAAAGAAAACAAAAGGGGCGGGGAGGGAATCAAACACGTGACCCCCTGCTACTACCACAGGCGAGCGACCATTGCGCCACACGCGCTTGTCTGAACAAGGGGGGAAACACTGTCCTTTTGGACAGGCCCCTGCGCCCGCTCTGCTCCACCGGTCACCGAAGTAGAGGAAGACACCGACGAGCTTACATGCTACCAATGGATGCGACGGACACGACGGGGGTTGCGGACTCAACGGGGAGTCCATCCCTGCGGCTAAACTACCACGCGTTGCAGCACAGGGCGCGCTCGAGCTCGAGCCGATGCTCGACTCGGGGCCATGGCGATGCGGGTGGTGACGAGGCGATGCACGACGTGAAGAGAGGGCGGCGAAAAAGGGCGAACCACTGCACAAGCTAAGCGACGGGGTCTCGCTCCAACGCGGCGCGCATTTGAAGCCGCGAACTTGCAGAGCTCCGGGAGCACGCGCACGACAGAACTACGACGACGGCAACGACGGCCTAGGGATGAAGGAGAGGGAACGGATCAGGCACGGGGAGTACCTCTCCTACCTCAGACACAAAGACGAGGCCTAGGACGCTACAGGTTGATGATGACGCAGCGAGGGACACCGGTCAGCCCCTGATCCAAACGGAGAGGAAGAAGGCGACATGAAGCTTGGCCTTGGAGTCCCTCCGGGACGTCGAGGAAGAAGAGGAGCACGAGGAGAGCCCTTCCCGTGCACCAGGTCGACGGAGACGTGGCGATGAGGGCTAGGTCAGGGCACGTGTAGAGCTCTGCCGGAGCACCGAGGGCATGGCGACGGCGAAGCTTGGGAAGAAGCTTACCTACGGCGGCGGGGAAAGGAGAAGGGATGAAAGGGGATAAGGATCTCTAGGGTTGCGCACCGGCAGGTTTAAAATGGGGCTCGGACCCTAACGTCGTCTCGACATCCATGCCACGGCAGGCGCTCTCTCTCTCACTCACCTGACGCTGACGGGAAGCAGCAACGGGAGCAGGTAGCCATCCCGCTAAGAGGGCCGAGGCCGCTCGGGGAGGAACAGCTGGGCCGCGAGGACTGGAAGTCCTAGGTAGCGCTCTCACTCGTAGGGAAAAACAACAGGGAGGCTTTTCCTTGTACAAAATTAGCCCATAACAATATAATCCCACAACAGAAAAGGAAGGGATCTTTCCCCAAAATAAAAATACTTTTGAGCTCACAAAAATGCAATCCATTTAATAAAAATGGTTAGGGCATTTTTAGATCAAGCAAATATTTTACCTAGTATTTAACTAGGCATGGTTTCAAAATTATTTGAAAGGACAAAAACCCCAACCATGGCAGAAGGACTACTCTTGAAATCTTAGTAGAATATTTAGAAGTTGACCAACATTTGAAACAAGGAAAAACAGCAAGCAAATATTTAACAAGTAGCGAATTTGGACAAAGAGAGAGATGGAATAGTTTTGGAATGGGAGGAACTAGAGTAACACTCCAACAAGGCACACATCCATTCACTCACATACACACCTCACATCACAACACTTCACAAGCACAAGCAAAGCAATAATAGTTATGCATTGATATGATGAGTATGATGGCATGATGCATGATGCATGAAATGGAAATGGCAATGAAGCAAAATCATAATACATTCAAGGCACATGGCAAACAAAGATGTTCACATGAGGAACATGACTAAAAGTGGCAAGGGGTGCACTTGGGCTATTACAACTCTCCCACACTACAAGAGGATCTCGACCCGAGATCTAAGAACGAAAGAACTCTGGAAATTCGGAATGGAGAAGATCCTCACATTCCCAAGTAGCTTCTTTGTCGAAATGATGATACCACTTCACCTTGAGAAACTTGATTGTCTTGTTGCGAGTCTTACGCTCAGTTTCTTCGAGAATAGCAACTGGATGCTCACGATAAGATAGGTCTTCTTGGAGATCAATGTCTTGGAGGTCAATGGTACGCTCGGGAGTCTTTAAGCACCTCCGGAGCTGAGAGACATGGAAGACATCGTGCACATTTGCGAAATTCGGAGGAAGCTCTAGTTGATAGGCAAGTTCACCTCTCTTGCCAACAACTCTGAAAGGACCCACAAAGCGAGGAGCTAGCTTCCCTTTAATTCCAAACCACTGAGTGCCCTTCATTGGAGAAACTCTGAGATAGACTAGATCATCCACTTGAAAGGAGACATCCCGATATTTGTTATCGTAATAACTCTTCTGTCGGGATTGAGATGCTTTGAGGTTCTCACGAATGACACGGCACATCTCTTCTGCTTCAGTGATCATGTCATTGCCCAAAATTTGACGCTCACCGGTTTCAGACCAATTGAGCGGGGTACGACACTTCCTGCCGTAGAGAATCTCGAAAGGGGCCTTTCCCGAGCTAGCCTGAAAGATGTTGTTGTATGAAAATTCAGCGTATGGAAGGCAGTCTTCCCATTTCATGCTGAACGAAATCACACAGGCTCTGAGCATGTCCTCAAGGATCTGATTAACTCTCTCAACTTGACCACTTGTCTGCGGATGGAATGCAGTGCTGAAACGGATCTTGGTACCCATAGCAGTTTGGAAGGACTCCCAAAACGTGAAAGTGAAGAGACTTCCACGGTCAGATCAGATGAGCCGAGAAATACCGTGCAAAGAAACTATCCTTGATGTATACAACTCTGCTAGCTGAGCTGCCGAGATAGATTCTTTGACCAGAAGGAAATGGGAAACTTTGGTCAGCTTGTCGATAACCACAAAGATGGCATTGTTGCCCCTCTTGGATTTAGGAAAACCAGTGACAAAATCCATCTCCACATGATCGAATTTCCACTCTGGAATAGGCAAAGGCTGAAGGAAACCTGCTGGACGTTGATGTTCCGCCTTCACTCTGCGACAAACATCGCACTCGTTCACGAACTGAGCAATTTCACGCTTCATGCGAGTCCACCAGAAGGTTTGCTTGATGTCCTGATACATCTTGGAACTGCCTAGATGAATGGATAGGAGAGAATTGTGTGGTTTGTCCATGATAACCTTTCTGAGATCACCTTTAGGAACCACCAGACGGTCCTCAAAGAACAAGGTATCTTTGTCATCAACACGAAAGCACTTATACTTCGGAATGCCCTTGGCCACACCTTTCTTCACTTTCTTCACCATCGCATCAAGAAGTTGAGCTTGGTGAACCTGATCTTCCAGAGTCGGAGAGACTTGAAGATTGGAAAGAAATCCTTGCGGAATCATCTTAAGATTGAGCTTGCGGAATGCTTCACAAATCTCGGGTTGAAGAGGCTTCAGGATAAGACTGTTGCAGTATGCCTTTCGGCTGAGCGCGTCTGCAATGACATTTGCTTTCCCAAGAGTATACTCAATGCTTTGGGTGAAGTCCTCAATCATTTCCACCCAACGAGACTGCCGAAGATTGAGATTGGGTTGTGTGAAAATGTACTTCAAGCTCTTGTGATCGGTGTACACCTCAACTGGTCTACCCAACAACAAATGCCTCCAAGTCATCAGAGCATGGACAACTACCGCCAGCTCAAGATCATGAGTGGGGTACTTCTTCTCGGCAGGCTTCAACTTACGTGAGGTATAAGTAACTATCTTCTTATTTTGCATGAGAACACCACCAAGACCTTGGAGAGAAGCATCAGAGAAAACTTGGAAAGGCTTTGATTGCTCGGGAGGAACAAGAACTAGAGCTGAAGTCAGTTTCTGCTTGAGCGTATTGAACGCCACATCACACTCATGAGACCAAGCATACTTGACATTATTCTGGAGGAGATTAGACAGAGTCTTAAAAATTTAAGAGGAGTTCTCCACAAATCTTCTGCAGTAACTTGCAAGCCCAAGGAAGCTACGAAGCTGCTTGACATTCTAAGGAGGCTCCCACTTCAAGATTGCCTCAACTTTCTCAGAGTGCACTTTAATGCCCTTGGCAAAGATCACATGACCAAGGTACACCACTTCATTGAGCCAAAACTCACACTTGGAAAACTTAGCATAGAATTGATGCTCTCTTAGCTTGTCAAGCACAAGCTGGAGATGTTCTGCATGCTCTTCTTCAGTCTCCGAGAACACGAGGATATCATCCAGATAGACCAAGACGAACTCATTCTTGAAAGGAGAGAATATGAAGTTCATCATTCTTAAGAAGGTTGGAGGAGCATTGGCGAGACCAAACGACATGACGGTATACTCATAAGAGCGAAAACTCATCCTGAAAGCAGTCTTTGGAATATCTTCTTCGCGAATGTGAATCTGATGATAGCCCATGCGAAGATCAAGCTTCGAGAAAACCTTGGCACCTTTCAGTTGTTCAAACAACTCATTGATGTTGGGAAGTGGGAACTTGTTTCGGATTGTCTTTTTATTCAATGGAAGATAATTGACACAAAGTTAGTCCGTGCCATCCTTCTTATTGAAAAACAAAACACCACAACCCCATGGAGAAGAACTTGGTCTGATCAGACCCAGACGTTCTTGTTCATCTAGCTGCTTCTTCAACTCTTTCAGCTCTTCGGGGCCAAGTTTATAAGGGCGCTTGCAAACTGGTTCAGTTCCAGGTTCGAGATCAATCACAAACTCAACTGACCGGTGCGGCGGCATTCCTGGGAATTCTTCGGGAAAGACATCTTCATACTCACAAACCACAAGAATTCAAGAAATAGCCGAGATTTTACCCTTCTCATTAAGAGCAAAGAGACGGATCGTGTCATCGCGAGCAGCGAAAATGATCACGTCTTCTGAAGGATGAGTCAATTTGACTTCTTTGGCTTGACAATCAACATGCGCCTTGTTAATAGCCAGAAAGTCCATGCCCAGAATGAGATCAATATTGGAATTAACGAGAACAATTGGAGAGGCCAGAAATGAATAATTGCCCATCTTGACAGAGACATCCGAAACTACCAAATGAGAATGCATCACTTTGCCGGGAGAAACTATTGACAGAGGCTTGGATAAATTAACGGGACACAAATCATGTATCTTGGTGAATGGCCTTGCAATGAATGAATGCGATGCACCAGTATCAAACAAAACTTTTGCAGGAATAGAATTAACCAAAAGATTACCCATGATCACTTGAGAAGAATCCTCTGCCTCGGCTGCATTCACCATGTTCACCCTTGCCGACTTGGGATTATGCTTCACCATAGCATTGCCGGGAGGTCTGACTGGAGGAGGAGGCGGAAGACGCCGCTGGTTGCACTTCTTTGAGTAGTGACCCTTCTGACCACATTGTGACAAGTAACCTCAGAGAGCGGACGGAAGTTGCCTAGAGGAGGAACATTAGCTGACTTGGCTGCCTGGGGCCTCTGCTGATATCCTGGGTTGGGTGGGTGGGAAGAGCCACAATGATCGAACTGTCTCTGCTGCTGAGGAGGACGAAACGAAGGTGGAGGAGGAACCCAATATTTCTGCTGCTTAGGGACCATCTAAGAGCTGGAAGAAGAAGAACATGAATCCCTGGAACGCTTCCTTGAGTTCTCCAACTTGAGCTAAGTTCCCTCGACCTTCAAAGCCATGTTGTAGAACTGATCAAACTCACGAGGCTCTTGAAGGACCAGACCCGACATAAGCTCATCCTTAAGTCCACCTCTGAACTGATAAATCATGGACTTGTCATGTGGAACATCTTGCTTAGCATAGCGGGCCAGATTCTGGAACTCGACGTTGTACTGATAGACATACTTGCTTTCCTGCTTCAGGTGCCTGAACTTGTCACGCATCTCCTCGACAATGCTTGTCGGAATGTAATGGACCCTAAATTCATGACAGAAATCGTCCCAGGTGATAACACGATCTCCCCTGGAGTTGTTGTATTGCTGCCACCAATCTGCTGCCTGACCCTTGAGCTAGAACAACGCGAATCTGACATAGTCCTCTGGTCTGACATTGCTGCACTCAAAATGCTTACTCATGTCACGGAGCCAATCATCTGCATCAAAATTATGCTCACAACATGTGAAAGACTTGGGCTGGTTGGCAAGGAACTGGTTGAGCATCGCGAACTGAGGCTGATTCTGAAAATTCCCTTGAAAACCTTGCTGACCCTAATCTCTTTCTTGCAACAGCCTGAGCAACATCTGAGTATTCACATTGTTTGCGGCCATCACAGCTTGCCAAGCTTCTGGAGGAGGAGGCGGTGGTGGGGGTGGTGGAGGATCAGACTGTCCCTCACCTCGACTCCGATTCCTGCGAGTTGGAGGAGCCATCCTGGAGATGGACAAGAACATCAACACATCATTGACAAAGATGATTGCAAAAAGCTGAATCAAATGCCTTAAAAGAAATTGAACGGAGAACATAAGCAGCCTTCCTACTGAAAAATTAGTAAGAACGCCTTCTTCGGGTTTGCGATAACATCGACAGATATTAGAAGCCACTTGCAATAACACAAAAGTATTGAGCTAATGTTTCTCGGAACAAATGTACATGCCCTCATACATCCGAAGAAGATGATCCTAGATAACTACATGAATTCGCACCTAAGAAGTTCCGAAAACTTTCTGGTTATGCAATCTGGTGTTGGGGATACAAGGAGGAAATATCTCACACAACTAACAAGTCCTACACCCCAACTGTAGCCATCCTTCAACACATAACCAGAGGCTTCGTAAATCCATCTACATCGGATCCTCGAAAGCACAACGATACTAACCAGGGTGGTACCCCGGACGCCTCCCTAGTACTGGGTGACTCCAACCTTATATCACCCCGACAAGTATATAAGCAATTCCGAATACCCTCCGTTCTGAGATACTAAGGAAGATGAATGATAACGATGTGCAAGAATTCCCTGGAGCTTAACTCCCCGGAAGAGGTTAGACAGGAGGCACCAAGACAGAACTCCGTCACATCGGTATCATATAGTTTCCAAAATATCCGCGTGATCCTAAATTTGTTTTGAGCGAGAAGAGGAGTAGAATCAAAATTCCTAAGTCGAATACCTCACCATAGTATATAAGAGAAGTAAAAAGAAACCTACTCTCTAATATAAAAAGAAAGCCCTATGCAATTTTATTAAGTTGTTAAGAAAATAGTACCAATGTTGGGTCTTGCCAGACAAGTTTTAATCTCAAATGAATAATCAAGGGGGTCCCCATAACAATCCCGAGCATGTTGGGAGCACAAAATATGGAAACATAACACCGGTAACAAGTAACTATGGCGGTAAAAGTGGAACAAAACACCGAGAAAAAGGCCAAGCCTTCCACCATACCAAGATATATATCTGCATTAAATTTAATAGCAGAAAATATTGTGATATCTCCAAATATCCATGTTGTCACATGGAAACAACCCGCACCTGCATCTTAGAACGCTATAAGAGGGACTGAGCAGTGGTAACTTAGCCAAACAAGGTTTGCTAGGATGTGGAGGGGTTAGAGGCTATCATGGCAATGTAGGAGGCTTGAAATTCAAGTGGTAGGTAACGCATATGTAATTATAAGAGAGAGACATCTAGCAAAGCAAAAATAGTGTCGGCATCCAGGTACAATCATCTTGCATGTTGGTTCTTCAGAGGGACAAAGAGCGGGGTCCTTGTAGTGGTGCTCTCCTAGATCCTTGTACTCAGGTTCAACACTTGCGTCTACCCAAGAGAAACAACACAATAAACAACCAACCAAGGTGCAATGCACAAACAAGATGATGCATGATTAATTTGAAGTATTTAGCATGTCAATCCTAAGCTAGTCATGTTTCTCATGCAATAGTTAAGTTCTTTATAATTCTGGACAGAACTGCATGTTAAGTTGTTTGAACATGCATGATGATGGCCAATATGGATGCTTCATGCAAAATCGATGCAAATGCATATGTAGAACATCAGAAACAGAGTAATGGAGATCACGGCAAGGTACGAAGGCAAAATACTAGACATGGCAGGCCATGGGCCATTCCTTGGTATTCCAAGATAGCCACTGGTTAGGAAAAGAAAAGCCAACCACAATAGAGCCAAAGATCAAGCAAAACAATGGAGCATAGCTCCCACAAGTCACAGAACACCAACACACACAATCTGTCTCAAAACATCAACATAGCAACTTCCGCAACAATTATCTAGAGCTACAAGATGTTTCCAACCTCAAACAAAGCATGAACATAAACTACATAACATGATTATCAAATCATCCAACTACACAAACTGGAAAGGAAGCTTGTATCACTAAGCATGAAGCTCACAAGATGATATGATGAAACAGATTTTAGGGACTTGGTGAAAATCACAGTTTTTCTGGAATCTTAGTTAAGATGATAGCAAGTTGACAGCAGACAATAATGGTGCTAGAGACCACCTCATGTCATGAAAATTAACAGGATGGTAGAGGACAACATCTACTACTAAACACCACCTCATGTCATGAAGTAGGTAAAATGCCCACAACCTCAAGTTCCAAATCACTTCACAATCATCATATGCTCATAAGTCAAAACTTGCCATATATGCTCATAGACAATAATGCTCATGTACAGAAATGGTAATTAACCAGAAATGGAATAATCTACTTAAAACACAATAAAAACAATAAAAGAATTAAAAAATCAAAAGATAGGAGGGGTCCCACCTGGCATGACACCAGGGCCCCTCTATGTGGATGACAAGTGGGCCAGGGGCCCACTGTCATACACACACACTCAGTACACACACATACACACACACATGATCCACAGGGGATCCTCTGCCACAGCAGATCCCACACATATGCACACACACGCAGGCACACACACACGCACTGCACACTCACACGAGATCCGGTGTAGCCACACCAGATCCTGCACCTCAGACACAGCACACACCCAAAACCCACCGAAAAAGAAAACAAAAGGGGCGGGGAGGGAATCGAACCCGTGACCCCATGCTACTACCACAAGCGAGCGAACACTGCGCTACACGCGCTTGTCTGAACAAGGGGGGAAACACTGTCCTTTTGGACAGGCCCCTATTCCCGCTCTGCTCCACCGGCGACCGAAGCATAGGAAGACGCCAGCAAGCTTACAGGCTACCGAAGGATGCGGCGCACACGACGGGGGTTGAGGACTCAACGAGGAGTCCATCCCTGCGGCTAAACTGCCACGCACTGTGGCAAAGGGGGCGCTCGAGCTCGAGCCGATGCTCGACTCGGGGCCATGGCGATGTGGGTGGTGACGAGGTGATGCACGGCGTGGAGAGGGGGCGGCGAAAAAGGGCGAACCACTGCGCGCACAGGGCACGCACACGCACAAGCCAAGCGACGGGATCTCGCTCCGACGCAACGCGCATTTGAAGCCGCGAACTTGCAGAGCTTCGGGAGCGCGCGCACGACAGAACTACGGCGACGGCTACGAAAGCCTAGGGATGAAGGAGAGGGAACACATCAAGCATGGGGAGTAACTCTCCTACCTCAGACACGAAGATGAGGCCTAGGATGCTACAGGTTGATGACGACGTGGCGAGGGACACCGATGAGCCCCTGATCCGAACAGAGAGGATGAAGGCGACGAGCAGCTTCGCCTTGGAGTCCCTCCGGGACGTCGAGGAAGAAGAGGAGCACGAGGAGAGCCCCTCCCATGCACCAGGTCGACGGAGACGTGGCAATGAGGGCTAGGTCCGGGCACGAGCAGAGCTCTGCCAGAGCATCGAGGGCATGGCGATGGCGAAGCTTGGGAAGAAGCTTACCTGTGGTGGCGGGGAAAGGAGAAGGGAGGAAAGGGGAGAAGGATCTCTAGGGTTGCGCACCGGCAGGTTTAAAATGGGGCTCGGACCCTAGCGTCGTCTCGACGTCCGTGCCACGGTGGGCGCTCTCTCTCTCTCACTCACCTGACGCTAACGAAAAGCAGCAATGGGAGCAGGTAGCCATCCCGCTAAGAGGGCCGAGGCCGCTCGGGGAGGAACAGCTGGGCCGTGGGGAGTGGAAGTCCCAGGTAGCGCTCTCACTCGCTGGGAAAAACAATAGGGAGGTTTTTCCTTTTACAAAATTAGCCCACAACAATATAATCCCACAACAGAAAAGGAAGGGGTCTTTCCCCAAAATAAAAATACTTTTGAGCTCACAAAAATGCAATCCATTTAATAAAAATGGTTAGGGCATTTTTAGATCAAGCAAATATTTTACCTAGTATTTAACTAGGCATGGTTTCAAAATTATTTGAAAGGACAAAAACCCCAACCATGGCAGAAGGACTATCTAGAAATCTTAGTAGTATATTTAGAAGTTGACGAACATTTAAAACAAGGAAAAACAGCAAGAAAATATTTAACAAGTAGAAAATTTAAATAAAGAGAGAGAGATGGAATAGTTTTGGAATTGGAGAAACTAGAGTAACACTCCAACAAGGCACACATCCATTCACCCACATACACACCTCACATCACAACACTTCACAAGCACAAGCAAAGTAATAATAGTTATGCATTGATATGATGAGTATGATGGCATGATGCATGATGCATGAAATGGAAATGGCAATGAAGAAAAATCATAATACATTCAAGGCACATGGCAAACAAAGAGGTTCACATGAGGAACATGACTAAAAGTGGCAAGGGGTGCACTTGGGCTGTTACACTTACGTAGAGGTAAAGGATTGTCTATTTAAATTGTATCAACCTCTTCTCTCGTTCTATATTTTCTTCCTAAACTGTAATCTTCTTGGTCTCTACTCTGAAAGAATCCTAGTGATATTCTAAAACTTGTAAGCCACGACAAACCTTCTATATATACAGATGCGGCCTGGACGAGGGGTTATACGCTTCCACAAAACCTTACATGGTAATCAGAGCCACTTTCTCATCGCATCTAGCATAGGAAAACTCGATCAAGAGATACCCAACCTAAGAGAGAATCCATGGCAGGCACCGTTGCATCCACCGCTACCACCCTTGTTGGTTCCACCATGAGGACCGTATCCACCCAAACCGTATGATCCACTTTTGCATCTTCCTCCACTTCCAGCGGCTCAATCTCTCTCGGCCCACCTCCATCAAAGAAGCTTACGAGGATGAATTTTCTCATCTGGAAGTCCATCGTGCTACCCCAGATCAAGGGAGCATAGATGGAGCACTTCCTCGATGCCGCATGCCCTGCACCCCTGCTACCATCATTATCCACAATGACGGAAAGGAGGAGCAGGTCTTCAACTATGCCCCGTCGAGCTGGAATGCTGAGCAGCAACAGGTACAAGGTTACCTTATGGGATCTCTGTCGCGTGAAGTTACTTGCATAGGTTGTTCCCTTCAGACGCCAGCCGAGGTGTGTAGCACCATCCACGCCTCCTTTGCTGCCCAAACGCAAGCCCAGGTCGTCAATATACGAATCGCCCTCGCCAATCTCCATAAAGGAAACTTGGGCATGCCTAAATACCTTGCAAGAATCAAGGCTCTTACTGATGAGAGATCGCATGCATCGGCTCCCCTCTTTTAGATGGAAAGGTCACCTCCTTCATTCTCAAAGGGCTGGACATCGAGTACAACCCGTTAGTCTCATCCCTTGTTGCACATGTCGAGCCGGTATCTGTTCAGGAGCTCTACAATCAGCTCTCAAGCTTTGAAGCTCGCATGAACCTACTGTAAGGTACTAACGTTCGTCAATCCTCTATCAATCCCCTCTCTCTCTCGTGGCCACGGCAATGGTCCCATGGCCGTGGTCACCGTGGTCACCAACAAGGACGAGTTCACGGCAATGGCAACAACAGCAAATGTGGGCGCGTTAACAACTCGAGCCCATGCTCCTTTGGCAACTCCTATGTGACAGCCCAAGTGCTGCCCTTGCCAATTGTGGCCATGTAACCTATGTGGATCCATGCGTCATGTGTTGAATGAATTGAGTTTGCTCCTTTGCCATTTCATCTCATGCATCATGCATCATGTCATTTCATCATCATGCCATGCTTTTTGTGTTTTGTGGTGTGCTTCCATGTGATCTTGTTGTGAGGTGTTAGTGGATCTTTTGTGTTTGTGGTTGTGTGCATGTGTGGGATACAACTCCTCCCCTCTCCCTTATTTTCAAAACTATACCTAAGCCTTTTATTCCTTTTGTTTTTCTTTAACAGAATTAACTCACTAAATAATTCTGTTAAAATGTTCATGTTGTGGGTAATATTATTTTGAGAACATATGAGTTGCTCTCTTTGTGTTGGAGCTTTGTGCTCATGGGGTTTGTTTAAAAAAGGGCTGTTGTTTTATAAAAGTATTAAATTACTTGATTTAAAAATCCACTTGCTAATTTTAATAAATAGGGCACATTCCCTTTTATGAAAAAGTATTTTTGTTTGGTCAAAAATCCTTTTCTTTTACTCGGGGGTTTATCTTGTTTTCTGCCATTTAAATAAATAGGAAGCTGTGGTTTTAATTCGAGAGAGAGAGAGAGCATGGGTGAAGTGGGCCTTTTCCCCTTTCCCCCGACCTAGGAAGCCTTCCCCCGCGCGGCCTAGCCAGCCTCTAGCGGCAACCTGCTCCCGTCTGCCCCCTTTCCGCCAGGTTCAGGAAAGCTGAGAGAGCGAGCAGCTCCGCCGTGATCTTTCGCCGTCGAGCGCCATTTGCTCCGAGGCTTTTAAACCCCCTCGATGTGCATGTGCCTTGCCTAGGGTTCTACGTTCCCCCTCCTGCCGCCACTGCTCCCATCTCCCTCTCCTTCCTCCTCTCCCTTCTCCTTTGCTTCTCCGTCAGGTAAGAGGTTCAAAGAGAGTAGAGGTTCAGAGAGAGGTCGCCTGTCCTTCCTCGCCGTCGTTCCGTCCTGCCGTCGCATCGTCATCGTCAGGCAGATGGCGTGCGGGTCCAGGGATGCTCCCGCGCTCCGTTCCCAATGCTAGGGGGTGAGGAGCACCTCCGCAGCGCCGCCCCATCGTTGCCATCGTCCGCAAGCAGAATCCGTTGCTGACCGTCTTCTTCTTCTTCTTCTTCTTATTCCTCGCATCGCCCGCGTCCCCGCGTCTTCAATCAGCCACTAGGTGAGCCACTCGTCACCGCAACCTTCCCCCCCTCACGTAGGCTCGTGTTCGTCGCCATCGCGTCTGTCGCCGCCATGCCCCGAGCCGAGCAGGAATTCGAGCTCGAGCGCCTCCTTGCCGCTACGTCTAGCCATCGTTGGTGCGGGGATGGGTTCCCTTAGGACCCCACTCTCCCCATTGTTGATCCGCGTCGCCGGAGAGGCCCTGTAATCACCAGAATCGTCACCGCCATGCCGCTGTCACTGGTGGTCGTTTAATTCAGTTTCGTCAGATATCTCGTGGTCTGTTAATAGTAGAGGGGCAAGGCCTCCCCTTGGCCAGTTGCCACATCGTAGCTTAGTGGTAACATGCTCGGGGAACGACCGAGAGGTCGTGGGATCGAATCCCAGCTCCCCCGTTTGCTTCTTTTTATTGATTGGATGGTGTGCGGATCTGGTGCGACCGTGCCTGGATCCGGTGTAGCCGTGCATGTATGAGTGTGTGTGCTACGTGTGTCCCTGCTTGTGTGGATCTGCTCTGGTGGCAGTATCTAGTGTGTGTGTTGTGTGTGTGAGTTGTGTGTGTGTGTGTGTGTTGTGTGTGAGTGTGACAAGTGGGCCTGGCCCCACTTGTAATCCACTAGGGGACCCTGGTGAGTATGCCAGGTGGGTCCCCCTCCTATTAGATGTTTTTCTTTTATCTATTTAGTGTTTTTATTGTGATATAGATAGATATGTCTATTTCTGGTATATTTCCAAATCTGGTTATGTGCATTTATGAACATGGCCATTTTTAGTAAGTTTTCACTTATAGGAATGATGGGCATTTTGCTAACTAATGTTTTGACATGTTGCTCCATGCAAACATAGGAGTGTGATAGATGATTTTGGGGTAGAATCACCCAAGGAATTACTTGGTGCAACTTGTTTGGTCATTTGAGCAAGTTTGACAAAATGTCATTTTGTCTCAAAGTGTCATTTTGTCAATTTAGTTGTAACTAATTCATGCATGCTATGATATTTATGTCAACATGAAAGTGGTAGCCTTTGATGAGTAGAATGCCATGCTATTTACTTTTGTCATGTTAAACTTGCATATGAGTGGGAACCATGCTCTAAAGTGGCTACTAAAATGTTGCTGTTTTCAAACATGCTAAATATTTCTAAGTCTGAGAATCTGTTAATATTTTTATGCCCTGAAGGGTGGATGCTAACAAGTGATATGTTGTGAATAAGCTCCAACTTAGTGCTAGTGTTTTGGAGTAGATGTTGCCCTCTACCATCCTGTTAATTTTCTTGCCATGAGATGGTTTATATCATCATTATATTCTGCTGTCAACTGCTATCAGCTTAACTCAGATTCCATAAAACTGTTATTTTCTCTAAGTCCCTAGAATCTGTTTCGCATGCCAACTTGTGAGCTTCATGCTTATTGATATGTGCTTCCTTTCCAGTTTGTGTAGTTGGATGATTACATAAGCATGCTATGTATATTCTGTAAATGCCTTGTTTGTGGTTGGAGACTTCCTGTAGCTCTAGATATTTGCTGTGCAAGTTGACATGTTGCTGTTTCATGGCAGATTGTTTGTTTGGTGTTTTGTGGCTTGTGGGAGCTATGCTCCATATAATTGCTTGGTTTGACTCTATTATGGCTGGTTTTTCATTTCCTATCTAGTGGCTACCTTGGAATGCCTAGGAATAGCCCATGGACTTCATTGTCTTGTGTTTTGCCTTCGTAACTTGCCGTGAGCGTAGCATGAGAACCGTAACTCTGTTTCCTACGTTCTACATATGCATTTGTATCGATTTTGCATGAAGCATCCATATTTGCCATGACCATGCATGTTTAAATAACTTAACATGAGGTTCTGTCCAGAATTGTAAATAACTTAACAATTGCATGTGAAACATGACTAGTTCAGGATTGCCATGTTAAATACTTCAAATGAATCATGCATCATCTTATTTGTGCATTGCACCTTGGTTGGATGTTTATCGTTGCTGTTTCTCTTGGGTAGACGCGAGTGTTGAAACTGAGTACGAGGATCCAGGAGAGTACCACTATGAGGACCCCACTCTTTGTCCCTCTGAAGAACCAACATGCAAGATGGTTGTACCCGGATCCCGACACTGTTTTTGCTTTGCTAGATGTCTCGTTCTTATTGTTACATATGCGTTACCTACCACTTGAATGTCAAGCCTCCTACATTTCCATGATATCCTCTAACCCCTCCACATCCTAGCAAACCTTGTTTGGCTAAGTTACCACTGCTCAACCCCTCTTATAGCATTCTTAGTTACATGTGCAGGTTGTATCCATGTGATAACATGGATTTGGCATATCACAATATTATCTGCTATTTAATTTAATGCACATATATATGTTGGTATTGTGGAAGGCTTGGCCTTTTGCTTGGTGTTTTGTTCCATTTACCGCCATAGTTTCTTGTTACTGGTGTTATGTTTCCATACTTTGCGCTCCTAACATGCTTGGGGTTGTTATGGGGACCCCCTTGATTATTTGGTTGAGATTAAAACTTGTCTGGCAAGACCCAACATTGGTACTATTTGCTTAAACAACTTAATAAAATTGCATAGGGCTTTGCAACCCCGTGGATAATTAATCAACCCCTGGGCCAGTGCTCCTCATGAGTGTTGGTCCAAACTAGAGCACTATGCGGGGCCAACCCAGGGCAACTCGGGAGATGTCTATCAGGCCTCCGTACGCGTAGCTTATCTGTTGTGTCGTGAGAACGAGATACGCGGCTCTTATCGAGTTCGTCGACACGTTGGGTGGTCTTGCTGGACTTGTTTTACCTTTCTCAAGTGGCTTGCGTGTGGAACTTTGATTTTCTTCAGACTATCTCGAGGTGTTGGAATTCCTTTGGAGTTGCCTAGGACGATCACGAGATCTGTGGTCGATGTTATTCCCATGGAGTGTGGTTAATTTATGATGGACTAGTTGGAGCACCCCTGCAGGGTTAAAACTTTCGGAAAGCCATGCCCGCGGTTATGTGGCAACTTGGCTATTTGTTTAACACCAAGTTATAGTTAACTTGAAGTAAACTCTAATAAAATACACCAACTATGTGAGTATCCGTGACCGTCTCTGCTCGTGAACATGAACCGAGAGAGAACACGGTGGGGTTTTGATTGACATAAGTAGGTGTTCAGGATTTCTTAGAGGAAATTCTAGTTCTTGATCATTTATCGTAGACCACATATTTACTTTTATGTTTTCATAAGATTAGCGACCATAAATGCTTAGTGCTACTGCAAACTAAACACACACCCCTTCCAACCTGTAAGCTTGAATAGTCTCGGTACCCGGGCGCGAAATTGCTGAGTCCTCGTGGCTCACAGATTACTACAACAATCCACATGCAGGTACAGATGAGATCGTGCTAGATGATGTGACGCAGATCCAGTGGGAGTATGACGAGGAGCGTGGCAGGATGTACGTCACATATCCAGTCGAGTAGAGTGGCCGTGGTTGTGATCTTCGGGGCTAGCAAGCCAGTGTCATTACATCATTTCATCATTTGTTTTTGTCCGTAGCCGGACCCTGCCTTTGGATTTTTGTTTGAATTCATTGTGTGGAATTGTAATTTAGCATGTGGCGAGTGTAAGCCAATTCATATACTCTTCTCTTCCTAAATGTATGTAATTATGCTAAACTTGCAAACGACAAGATGCGCCTCTATCCCCGTCGAGGCCCCCGTGCCTTAATATGGATAGGCACGCATCTTGGGCATGACAAGTTGGTATTCAGAGCCATACGACCATAGGAGCCCTTTGCTTGATCGAACTTTGCCGAGTTGAGTCTAGTAAAAAATATTTTGAGTCTAGTTATATCGGAGAGTAGGTTTTTTTAATCCTCTTCTATGCTATGGGGAGGTATTCGACTTAGGAATTTTGATTCTACTCCTGTTCTCGCTCAATTTTTTTAGGATCACGCGGATATTTTCGAGTTTATATGATACCGATGTGACGGAGTTCTGTCTTGGTGCCTCCTGTCTGACTTGATTTCTTCCGAGGAGTCGAGCTCCAGGGAATTCTTGGCACATTGTTATCATTCAACTTCCTTAGTATCTCAGGATGGAGAGTGTTCAGAATTACTTCAATACTTGTCATGGTGAGATAAGGTCAGAGTCACCCAGTACTGGGGAGGCGTCCGGGGTACCACCATGGTTAGTATCGTTGTGCTTTCGAGGATTCAAGTTAGATGGATTTGCGAAAGCCTCTGGTTATGTGTTGAACGATGGATACAGTTGGGGTGTAGGTTTGCTAGGTGTGTGAGATATTTCCTCCTTGTATCCCCCACACCGGATTGCATAACCAGAACGTTTTCAGAAGTTCTTAGGTGGGAACTCATGTAGTTATATAGGATCATCTTCCTTAGATGTATGAGGGCATATACATTTGTTCCGAGCAACATTAGCTCAATACTTTTGTGTTATTGCAAGTGGCTTCTATATCTGATGATGTTATGGCGAACCAAAGAATGCATTATTACTAATTTTTCAGTAGGAAGGCTATTATGTTGTTTATTCAATTTCTTTCAAGCATTTGATTCAACTTCTTGACGCAACGGTGAAGAAAGTGGAGAAAGGTGTGGCCAAGGGCATCCTTGTCACGCCCAAGATGCGCGCCTATCCATTTTAAGACACGAGGGCCTCGCAAGGGATAGAGGCGCATCTTGCCGTTAGCAAGTATAGTAACATTGCATCATACATTACAGAAGAGATGAGTATACAAGTTGGCTTACACTCGCCACATGCTAACTTACAATTCCACTTAGAGTTCAATCATCAAGATGAAAACAGGGTCCGACTACGGACGAAATCAAACGATAAAACAGATGCAAATGAAACTATCTTGCTGCCCCAAAGATCACGACCAGGTCCTCTACTCATCCGGATACGTCACGTACATCCTGCCTCTTTCCTCATCATATTCCCACTGGAGCTGGGTAAGATCATCCTGCACGTACTCATCTGAACCTGTACCTGGAGTGTTGTAGTAAACTGTGAGCCACAGAGGACTCAGCTATCATGTCCCCGGGTACCGAGACTATTCAAGCTTAAAGGTTGGGACGGGTAAGTGTTTAGTTTGGAGCAGCATTAAGCATATATGGTGGCTATCTTACGCAACATGAAATACATATGAGTGGCCTACGAAGAACGATCGAGTCTAGTATGATCTCTATGAGATCCTGAACACCTGCTTACGTCAATCATAACCCCACCGTGTTCCCTCTCGGATCATGTTCATGAGCAGGACAATCATGGTTACTGACACAGTTGGTGTATTTTATTAGAGTTTACTTCAAGTTTACTAGAATCGGGTGTTAACCAAATATCCAAGTTGCCACATAACCGCGTGCACGGCTTTCCGAAAGATTTAACCCTGCAGGGGTGCTCCAACTAGTCCATCACAAATAACCACACTCCATGGGAATTCCTCTACCACGGATCTTGTGGTCATCATCGGTAATTCCAAAGGAATTCCAACACCTCGAGAAAACCCGAAAAAGTCAGAGTCCACACGCAGGACATTCGATAAAGGTAAAACAAATCCAGCAAGACCACCCGACGTGTCGACGAACCCGGTAAGAGCCGCGTATCTCGTTCTCAGGACACGACGGATGAGCGATGGTTACCATGCCAATCACCGATTGCCCCGGGCGGCGTAAATAAGCTGCTCTGGATTGGACCAACACTCATGCGGAGCACTGGCCCGGGGGTTGATTAAATTATCCACGGGGTTGTAAAGCCCTATGCAAGTTAATTAAGGTATTAGAAAATATAGTACCAATGTTGGGTCTTGCCAGACAAGTTTTATTGTCAACTGAATAAACAAGGGGGTCCCCATAACAACCCCAAGCGTGTTAGGAGCGCAAAATATGGAAAACATAACACCGGTAACCAGGAACTAATGACGGTAACAGCGGAACAAATCACTTAGCATAAGGCCTAGCCTTCCACCAATACCAAGATATATATATATGCTTTAAATTAAATAACAGAAAATATTGTGATATCCAAATCCATGTTATCACATGGAACAACCTGCACCTGCAACTGGAATGCTATAAGAGGGGCTGAGCAGCGGTAACTTAGCCAATCAAAGGTTTGCTGGGATGTGGAGGTTAGAGGCTGTCATGGAAACATGGGGGCTTATATAAAGTGGTAGGTAGCGCAACTGTAACGATAAGAGCGAGAAAACTAGCAAGCAAAAGTAGTATCGGGATCTGGGTACGATCATCTTGCCTGTTGGTTCTTCAGTGGAACAAGTAGCGGGATCCTCGTAGTGGTACTCTCCTGGGTCCTCGTACTCAGAATCAACACTCGCATCTACCCAAGAGAAACAGCACCAATAAACATCCAACCAAGGTGCAATGCGCAAACAAAATGATGCATGATTCATTTGTGAAGAATTTTAACATGGCAATCCAACACTAGTCATGTTTCACGTGCAAAGTTTGTTTATTAATGAATCTGGACAAAACCTCATGTTAAGTTATTTAGACATGCATGAATATGGCTAATATGGATGCATCATGCAAAATCTATAGAAATGCATATAAATATCGCAAGAAACGGAGTTACGGTTCTCACGATACGCTCACGACAAGGTACGGAGGGAAAATCACAAGACCATCAAGACCTGGGCTAATTCTTGGCATTCCAAGGTAGCCACTGAGAGGTGATGAAAAATCAATCACAATAGGCTCAAGAATCGATCAAGTCCATGGAGTATAGCTCCCACAAGTCACAAAACAATAAAACACCAAATCTGCCACTAAACAGCAACATAGCAACTTCTACAGATCACAACTTGAACTACAGGAACCCTACAATCACAAACAAGAGATTGACAGAATCTAATCAACACACACATCAACTCATCCAACTATACAAACAGCAAATGAGGCACGCATCAATAAGCAAGAAGCAATCAAGTTGACATGATGACACAGTTTTCTGGGACTTAGTGAAAATTCCAGTTTTCTGGAATCTGAGAACATAAAGTAGCAAGTTGACAGCATTGGTTGAATATGCTAGATAGCTCCTATTAGCATGAAAATTAACAGGATGGTATAAGGAAATATCTACTACAAATAACTAACACTGAGCATGCTCGAATTCACAACACATTACCAGGTACCATCCACTCTACCTGGCAAAACAATAACAGCAGGTTCTCAGACTTAGCAGTTTTTAGCATGATGAAGCAGAAACATCAAGTAGGCAACTTAACAGCATGGTTCCCACTTACACGGGTGATTAACGTGTAAAAAAAAACACCATGGTGTAATAGATGCATAACACTAGCACTTCCTAGTTGACACCACTCCCAAAGCAAGCATGGATTAAATCAAGAAAAAATAACAAAATGACATCTCAGCTAAAATGACAGATTTATGAACTTGCTCAAAAGTGAAATTTGACTTCACAACTGCATTCCTGGGTTGATTCTACCCCAATATCATTACTCATACTCATATACATGCTTAGAGGAAGTGTGAGATAGAGGGGTCGAAAGTCAAGCTTAAAAGGGGAGGTGACTTATGTCACTTATGCCCATTAATGAAAATGGCCCCCAAAGTCATGTACTCACTTGATACTTGCTGGAATTGGATAAATTAGCATCCTAGGAACATGATGGCATGACATAACATCAATTTCAAGGATGAAACTAACTAGAGGAAGAGGTATGCTCAAATGCACTTAAGAGACAAAATCCTACACATGGATTCTACTCATGCTCAAAGTATGAACCACGCACATCTACTAAGCTATCACACACATAAGCTCATGTATGCACACACACATGTGCATGTATCACCTCACACACATGCATGTGTGTAAAGGCACACACACACCACAAGACCATGGGTGTGTATGTATAACATAGACACACACACTCTCATTGCACCTACACACTAACACACAAGCACACACACTAACACACAAGCACACACATCCTCACCCACTTGCACATATACACCTAGCACACATGCATGTGTATGCACCACCTAGGTGGCACATACACACACAAACATACATGCATCTCCCAATAGGTGTATGCATCACAATGTGACACATACACACACACTACCACACTCACATGCACACATGCATACATACTCTTAAGTATGTACACACACACACACTCAGCACCCATACACCTACGCACACAACACTACAATATATGCATACATGTGTGTATATACCATTAGGGGCACACACACACATACACATACATGTACAAATGGACTACACACACATACATGCTGTGAATACACACACATGTAAGTGCACACATACATAGCAAGAGAGAATAACAAAAGAAGAAAGAAAAAAACCCAAAAAAGGGGAGGGGCTCAGGATCGAACCCGGGACCTCCTGGTCTCCTCCCACGCACCACACCACTACGCTACGTGATCGATACTTAACAGAGGAGGGTCCTCTACTCTCTAATACGCACACGCGAACACAGCCCTATGACGAAACTGAATCACAGCGAGCGGCAACAGGCGAACGGCGGCGAGCTGCTCCGACGACCTACGGCGCTAACGACAAGAGAGGAGGGACGCGAGGCACGCGGGGAGCACGGGGACTCCATACCCGCACTCAAACACGGAGGAGACCCCCCGCAACCGAGCACCTCGAGCTCGAACAGGGGCGTGGCGGCGACGGACACGACGTTGATGCTCATGCAACAAGGGGAAGGCAACGGCGCATCGACTGCTCACCTAGGGGAGGACGACGACGACCCTGACGCGCGGAGAGGAAGGAGAGGCGAGGACGCGACGACGACGAAGAGGAAGAAGGCCGGCGATGACCTGCTCCTTGCGCGATGACGACGCCAATTCACACCACCGGGAGGTGCTCCTCACCTCCTAGCGATGGGAATGGAATGGCGGGAGAACCCACGAGCTCCACGCCATTGCCATCGGGGACGAGACCCACCGGAGACACGGCGACGATGACCGGCGAACACACTCTGCACCTCACTGCCTCTCTGAACCTTACCTCGCAGGGGGGAAAAGAAGAGAGGGAGGAGGAAGAAAGAGGACAAGGGGAGTTGCGGCGGCGGAGGAAGGAAGAGGAACCCTAGGCGAGGAGGGCACGCACGCCGAGGGGGGATTTATAGCCTTAGGCCGACGGCGACGGCGGAGCTCTGCCTCTCTCTCACTGAACCGACGGAGGGGAAAACGGGAGCAGGTAGGCGTCTACTCACCTGGGCTGGGCCACAGGGGGACAGGCCCGTCTGTCCTCTCTCTCTCTCACTTAAATAAAACAAGAAGGGTTTTCCCATTTATAAAACCAGCCACAAAACAAAATAAATCCCTCAGAAAAGAAAAGGGTTTTAGAGAAAAGCAAAATATTTTTGTGGATGAAATAAAGGGCCCTATTTAATAAAAATATTAAGTTGATTTATAGAGCAAGTAATTTATTTAATATATAAAATGGGAGCTCCTGTTTTATTTAAAACACCAAGCAAACAAACTGCAAACACCCAACCAAACATACCCACAATTCAACAAACATATGGGGCCACCTCTTGAACATTTTAAATAAGACAATTAATTCTGCTCATAAAAATAATATGAAGAGAGGGGGGAAGATTGGAGGTGAGGTTTGAAAGAGAAAAGAGAGGGGAAGAAGAAGAGGAGATGCACACATATATCCAACCACACACAACACCTCACACACTCATATCAAACACACTCACCACCATCACATCACAACAAGGCACATGAAAACCACATGGCAAG
Organism: Hordeum marinum; assembly: GCA_022496015.1. Lineage (NCBI taxonomy): Eukaryota > Viridiplantae > Streptophyta > Magnoliopsida > Poales > Poaceae > Hordeum > Hordeum marinum. Next base: position 390,389,990 of record CM039675.1, on the reverse strand, counting down.
AAAAAATGAAATGATGCATGAATGCAAACCACACATGGAAGATAAGTTGGAATCATACAATAGGCTCATGACACAAGGTTCATACAATGGGGTTACATGCCAAATAAGGTAGGGACAACACTTGGGTTGTCACAACTCTCCCACACTACAAGACGATCTTGACCCGAGATCTAGGAATGAAAGAAGTCTGGAAATTCAGAACGAAGAAGGTCCTCGCGTTCCCAAGTAGCTTCTTTGTCGGAATTATGCGACCACTTCACCTTGAGGAACTTGATAGACTTGTTGCGAGTCTTACGCTCAATTTCTTCAAGAATTGCAACTGGATGCTCACGATAAGAGAGATCTTCTTGGAGATCGATGTCTTGGAGGTCAATGGTTCGCTCAGGAGTCTTGAAACATTTTCGGATCCGAGAAACATGGAAGACATCATGCACATTTGCGAAATTTGGAGGAATCTCTAGTTGATAAGCAAGACCACCTCTCTTGCCAACAACTTTGAAAGGACCGACAAAACGAGGAGCTAGCTTCCCTTTAATTCCAAACTGCTGAGTGCCTTTCATGGGAGAGACTCTGAGATAGACTAGATCACCCACTTGGAAAGAAACATCCCGATGTTTGTTATCGTAATAACTCTTCTGTCGGGACTGAGCTACTTTGAGGTTCTCACGAATGACATGGCACATTTCTTCTGCTTTAGTGATCATGTCATTTCCCAATATCTGACGCTCACCGGCTTCAGACCAGTTAAGCAGGGTACGACACTTTCTGCCATAGAGAATCTCGAAAGGGTCCTTGCCTGAACTAGCTTGAAAGCTATTGTTGTATGAGAATTCAGCATATGGAAGATAGTCTTCCCACTTCACGCCGAACGAAATCACACAGGCTCTGAGCATATCTTCCAGGATCTGATTGACTCTCTCAACTTGACCACTTGTCAGCGGATGGAACGCCGTGCTGAAATGGATCTTAGTACCCATAGCAGTCTGGAAGGACTCCCAAAACTTGGAAGTAAAGAGACTTCCACGGTCAGAAGATATGAGCTGAGGAATAGCATGCAAAGACACTATCCTTGACGTATACAACTCTGCAAGCTGAGCTGCCGAGATAGATTCTTTGACTGTCAGGAAATGAGCAACTTTTGACAGCTTGTCGATAACCACAAAGATGGCATCATTGCCTCTCTTGGACTTGGGAAACCCAGTGACGAAATCCATCTCAACATGATCGAATTTCCACTCTGGGATAGGCAAAGGCTGAAGAAGACCTGCTGGACGTTGATGTTCCGCCTTCACTCTGCGACAAACATCACACTCGTTCACAAACTGAGCAATTTCACGTTTCATGCGAGTCCACCAGAAGGTTTGCTTGAGATCCCGATACATCTTTGAGCTGCCTGGATGAATGGATAGAAGAGAATTATGTGCTTCGTCCATGATAACCTTTCTGAGATCACCTTTTGGAAAAACAAGACGGTCCTCAAAGAACAAGGTATCTTTGTCATCAATATGAAAACACTTATACTTTGGAATGCTCTTGGCCACACCTTTCTTCACCTTCTTCACCATAGCGTCAAGAAGCTGCGCTTGGCGAACCTGATCTTCCAGAGTCGGAGAGACTTGAAGATTTGCAAGAAATCCTTGCGGAATCATCTGAAGGTTGAGCTTGCGGAATTCTTCACAAAACTCGGGCTGAAGAGGCTTCAGGATGAGACTATTGCAGTACGCCTTATGACTGAACGCGTCTGCAATGACATTTGCTTTCCCAGGAGTATACTCAATGCTTGGGTCAAAGTGTTCAAGCATTTCCATCCAACGAGATTGCCGAAGATTGAGATTGGGTTGAGTGAAAATGTACTTCAAGCTCTTTTGATCGGTGTACACCTCAACTGGTCTACCCAACAATAAATGCCTCCAAGTCATTAGAGCATGCACAACTGCCGCCAACTCAAGATTATGAGTGGGGTAGTTCTTCTCGGCAGGCTTCAACTGACGCGAGGTATAGGCCACAATCTTCATGTCTTGCATAAGAACACCACCAAGGCCATGGAGAGAAGCATCACAGAAAACTTGGAAAGGCTTGGACTGCTCCGGAGGAACAAGAACTGGAGCTGAAGTCAGTCTTTGCTTGAGCGTATTGAACGCCACATCACACTCAGGAGACCAAACATACTTGACGCTCTTTTGGAGGAGATTGGACAAAGGCTTAGCAATTTAAGAGAAGTTCTCCGCGAATCTTCTGCAATAACTAGCAAGCCCGAGGAAGCTCCGAAGCTGCTTCACATTCTGAGGAGGTTCCCACTTCAAGATTGCCTCAACTTTCTCAGGGTGCACTTTAATTCCCTCGGCAGAGATGACATGCCCAAGGTACACCACTTCATTGAGCCAGAACTCACACTTGGAAAACTTGGCATAGAACCGATGCTCTCTTAACTTGTCAAGCACAAGGCGGAGAAGCTCTGCATGATCTTCTTCTGTCTCCGAGAACACAAGGATATCATCTAGATAAACCAAGACGAATTCATTCTTGAAAGGAGAGAAAATGAAATTCATCATTCTTGAAAAGGTTGGAGGAGCATTAGCAAGACCAAACGACATGACGGTGTACTCAGAAGAGCCAAAACTCGTCCTGAAAGCGGTCTTGGGAATGTCTTCTTCGCGAATGCAAATCTGATGATAACCCATGCGAAGATCAAGCTTCGAGAAAACCTTGGCACCTTTCAGTTGTTCAAACAACTCATTGATGTTGGGAAGTGGTTACTTGTTTCTGATTGTCTTCTTGTTCAATCGATGGTAGTCGACACAAAGACGATCCGTGCCATCTTTCTTCTTGACAAACAAAACACCACAACCCCATGGAGAAGAACTTGGTCTGATTAGACCCAGACATTCTTGCTCATCTAACTGCTTCTTCAACTCTTTCAGCTCTTCGGGGCCAAGTTTATACGGGCGCTTGCAGACCGGTTCAGTTTCAGGCTCGAGATCAATCATGAACTCGACTGGCCGGTGTGGAGGCATGCTTGGCAATTCTTCTGGAAAGACATCTTCATACTGACAAACAAGCAGAATGTGAGAAATCGCCGAGATTTCACCCTTCTCATTAAGAGCAAAGAGACGGATTGTGTCATCGCGAGCCGCGAAAATAATCACATCTTCTGAAGGATGAGTCAGCTTGACTTCTTTTGCTTTGCAATCAATATGAGCCTTATTCATAGCCAGGAAGTCCATGCCCAAAATGAGATCAATATCAGAATTCCCGAGCACAATTGGAGAAGCCAGAAAAGAATAATTACCCATCTTGATAGAAGCATCTGGAACGATCATATGCGAACTCATGCGCATTCCCGGTGAAACCACACGAAATGGACTAGCTAAATGCTCCACAGAAAACTCATGCATAGCGACAAAAGGCTTGGATGTGAATGAATGCGATGCACCAGTATCAAACAATACTTTAGCAGGAAAATCATTAACTGAGAGATTACCCAAAATCACATCATTGGACTGCTCTGCTTCAGCTGCATTCACCATATTCACTCGGACTGACTTGGGATTATGCTTCACCATTGCATTGCCTGGAGGCTTGACAGGAGGAGGAGGCGGAAGACACCGCTGGTTGCACTTGTTTGCATAGTGACCCTTCTGACCACACTTGTGACAAGTCACCTCAGAGAACTAATCCAAGCAAAGCATGCTTAACCTGGGAGTTCTGTTCGAATGGATCCCGGAAAAGAAGGAATTCCTTATTGATATGAGTAGTCTATCATCCCTAATAAGCCAGGCTATCACATACACCACCACTCAGAGGAACCGACATCCTTGTCGGGTCACAGGAACGTTCCCTCTTGGCACAAACGTCTATGCTTCCAGTCCGATACATGTGTCATTCCGTGTGCCACAATGGGTCACAACTTCATGAACAACATGACCGCGCACCTGTCGGCAAACATCCATGTAACCGCGAGGGTCACCTCTGATACCAACTTGTCATGCCCAAGATGCGCGCATATCCATTTTAAGACACGAGAGCCTCGCAAGGGATAGAGGCGCATCTTGCCGTTAGCAAGTATAGTAACATTGCATCATACATTACAGAAGAGATGAGTATACAAGTTGGCTTACAGTCGCCACATGCTAAATTACAATTCCACTCAGAGTTCAATCATCAAGATGAAAACAGGGTCCGACTACGGATGAAATCAAACGATAAAACAGATGCAAATGAAACTATCTCGCTGCCCCAAAGATCACGACCAGGTCCTCTACTCATCCGGATACGTCACGTACATCCTGCCTCTTTCCTCATCATATTCCCACTGGAGCTGGGTAAGATCATCCTGCACGTACTCATCTGAACCTGTACCTGGAGTGTTGTAGTAAATTGTGAGCCACAGAGGACTCAGCTATCATGTCCTCGGGTATCGAGACTATTCAAGCTTAAAGGTTAGGATGGGTAAGTGTTTAGTTTGCAGCAGCACTAAGCATATATGGTGGCTAGCTTACGCAACATGAAATACATATGAGTGGCCTACGAAGAACGATCGAGTCTAGTATGATCTCTATGAGATCCGAAACACCTGCTTACGTCAATCATAACCCCACCGTGTTCCCTCTCGGATCATGTTCACGACCAGAGACAATCACGGTTACTCACACAGTTGGTGCATTTTATTAGAGTTTCCTTCAAGTTTACTAGAACCGGGTGTTAAACAAATATCCAAGTTGCCACATAACCGCGGGCACGGCTTTCCGAAAGATTTAACCCTGCAGGGGTGCTCCAACTAGTCCATCACAAATAACCACACTCCGTGGGAATTCCTCGACCACGGACCTCGTGGTCATCATCGGTAATTCCAAAGGAATTCCAACACCTCGAGAAAACCCGAAGAAAGTCAGAGTCCACACGCAGGACATTCGATAAAGGTAAAACAAATTCAGCAAGACCACCCGACGTGTCGACGAACCCGATAAGAGCCGCGTATCTCGTTCTCAGGACACGACGGATGAGCGATGGTTACCCCGCCAATCACCGAGTTGCCCCGGGTGGCGTAAATAAGCTGCTTTGGATTGGACCAACACTCATGCGGAGCACTAGCCCGGGGGTTGATTATATTATCCACGGGGTTGCAAAGCCCTATGCAAGTTAATTAAGGTATTAGAAAATATAGTACCAATGTTGGGTCTTGCCAAACAAGTTTTAATCTCAACCGAATAAACAAGGGGGTCCCCATAACAACCCCAAGCATGTTAGGAGCGCAAAATATGGAAAACATAACACCGGTAACCAGGAACTAATGGCGGTAACAGCAGAACAAATCACTTAGCATAAGGCCAATCCTTCCACCAATACCAAGATATATATGTGCATTAAATTAAATAACATAAAATATTGTGATATCCAAATCCATGTTATCACAAGAAACAACCTGCACCTGCAACTAGAATGCTATAAGAGGGGCTGAGCAGCGGTAACTTAGCCAATCAAAGGTTTGCTGGGATGTGGAGGTTAGAGGCTGTCATGGAAACATGGGGGCTTATATCAAGTGGTAGGTAGTGGAATTATAACGATAAGAGCGAGAAAACTAGCAAGCAAAAGTAGTATCGGGATCCGGGTACGATCATCTTGCCCGTTGGTTCTTCAGTGGAACAAGTAGCGGGATCCTCGTAGTGGTACTCTCCTGGGTCCTCGTACTCAGTATCAACACTCGCGTCTACCCAAGAGAAATAGCAACAATAAACATCCAACCAAGGTGCAATGTGCAAACAAAATGATGCATGATTCATTTGTGAAGAATTTTAACATGGCAAAGTTTGTTTATTAATGAATCTGGACAGAACCTCATGTTGAGTTATTTAGACATTCATGAATATGGATAATATAGATTCAGCATGCAAAATCGATAGAAATGCATATAAAGATCGCAAGGAACGGAGTTACGGTTCTCACGATACGCTCATGACAAGGTACAGAGGCAAAATCACAAGACCATCAAGACCTGGGATAATTATTGGCATTCCAAGGTAGCCACTGGATAGGTGATAAAAAATCAATCACAATAGGCTCAAGAATCAATCAATTCCATGGAGTATAGCTCCCACAAGTCACAAAACAATAAAACACCAAATCTGCCACTAAACAGCAACATAGCAAGTTCTACAGATCACAACTTGAGCTACAGGAATCCTACAGCCACAAACAAGAGATTGATAGAATCTACTCAACACACACATCAACTCATCCAACTATACAAACAGCAAAGGAGGCACGCATCAATAAGCAAGAAGCAATCAAGTTGACATGATGAAACAGTTTTCTGGGACTTAGTGAAAATTCCAGTTTTCTGGAATCTAAGAACATAAAATAGCAAGTTGACAACATTTGTTGAATATGCTAGAGAGCTCCGATTGGCATGAAAATTAACAGGATGGTATAAGACAATATCTACTACAAACAACTAACACTGAGCATGCTCGAATTCACAACACATTACCAGATACCATCCACTCTACATGGCAAAACAATAACAGCAGATTCTCAGACTTGGCAGTTTTTAGCATGATGAAGCAGAAACATCAAGTAGGCAACTTAACAGCATGGTTCCCAATTACACGGGTGATTAACATGTAAAAAAATACCATGGTGTAATAGATGCATAACACTAGCACTTCCTAGTTGACACCACTCCCAAAGCAAGCATGGATTAAATCAAGCAAAAATAACAAAATGGCATCTCAGCTAAAATGACAGATTTATGAACTTGCTCAAAAGTGAAATTTCTGACTTCACAGCTGCATTCCTGGGTTGATTCTACCCCAATATCATTACTCATACTCATATACATGCTTGGAGGAAGTGTGAGATAGAGGGGTCGAAAGTCAAGCTTAAAAGGGGAGGTGACTTATGTCACTTATGCCCATTAATGAAAATGGCCCCCAAAGTCATGTACTCACTTGATACTTGCTGGAATTGGATAAATTAGCATCCTAGGAACATGATGGCATGACATAACATCAATTGCAAGGATGAAACTAACTAGAGGAAGAGGTATGCTCAAATGCACTTAAGAGACAAAATCCTACACATGGATTCTACTCATGCTCAAAGTATGAACCACGCACATCTACTAAGCTATCACACACATAAGCTCATGTATGCACACACACATGTGCATGTATCACCTCACACACATGCATGTGTGTAAAGGCACACACACACCACAAGACCATGGGTGTGTATGTATAACATAGACACACACACTCTCATTGCACCTACACACTAACACACAAGCACACACACTAACACACAAGCACACACATCCTCACCCACTTGCACATATACACCTAGCACACATGCATGTGTATGCACCACCTAGGTGGCACATACACACACAAACATACATGCATCTCCCAATAGGTGTATGCATCACCATGTGACACATACACACACACACACTACCACACTCACATGCACACATGCATACATACTCTTAAGTATGTACACACAGACACACTCAACACCCATACACCTACACACACAACACTACGATATATGCATACATGTGTGTATATACCATTAGGGGCACACACACATACACACACATGTACAAATGCACTACACACACATACATGCTGTAAATACACACACATGTAAGTGCACACATACATAGCAAGAGAGAATAACAAAAGAAGAAAGAAAAAAACCCAAAAAAGGGGAGGGGCTCAGGATCGAACCCGGGACCTCCTGGTCTCCTCCCACGCACCACACCACTACGCTACGTGATCGATACTTAACAGAGGAGGGTCCTCTGCTCTCTAATATGCACACGCGAACACAGCCCTATGACGAAACTGAATCGCAGCGACAGCGGCAACAGGCGAACGATGGCGAGCTGCTCTGGTGACCTACGGCGGTAACGACAAGAGAGGAGGCACGTGGGGAGCACGGGGACTCCATACCCGCACTCAAACACGAAGGAAACCCCCTGCAACCGAGCACCTCGAGCTCGAACAGGGGCACAATGGCGACAGACATGACGACGATGCTCAGGCAACAAGGGGAAGTTAACGGTGCGTCGACTGCTCACCTAGGGGAGGATGACGACAACCCTGACGCGCGGAGAGGAAGGAGAGGCAGGGACGCGACGACGAGGAGGAGGAAGAAGGCCGGCGACAACTTGCTCCTTGCAGCGACGACGACACCAATTCGCACCGCCGGGAGGTGCTCCTCACCTCCTAGCGGCGGGAACGGAACGGCTGGAGAACCCACGAGCTCCACGCCATCGCCACCGGGGACGAGACCCACTGGAGACGCGGCGACGACGACCGGCGAACACACTCTGCACCTCACTCCCTCTCTGAACCTTACCTCGCAGGGGGGAAAAGAAGAGAGGGAGGAGGAAGAAAGAGGACGAGGGGAGCTGCAGCGGCGGAGGAAGGAAGAGGAACCCTAGGCGAGGAGGGCACGCACGCCGTGGGGGCTTTATAGCATCAGGCTGACGGCGACGGTGACGGAAAGGGATGACGGAGCTCTGCCTCTCTCTCACTGAACTAACGGAGGGGGAAAACGGGAGCAGGTAGGCGTCTGCTCACCTGGGCTGTGTCGCAGGGGGACACGCCCACCTGTCCTTTCTCTCTCTCACTTAAATAAAACAGGAAGGGTTTTCCCATTTATAAAACCAGCCACAAAAAAAATCCCTGAGAAAATAAAAGGGTTTTAAAGAGAAGTAAAATATTTTTGGGGATTAAATAAAGGGCCCTATTTAATAAAAATATTAAGTTCATTTATAGAGCAAGTAATTTATTTAATATATAAAATGACAGCTCCTGTTTTATTTAAAACACAAAGCAAACAAACTGCAAACACCCAACCAAACATACCCACAATTCAACAAACATATGGGGCCACCTCTTGAACATTTTAAAACATTTTAATAAGAAAATTAATTCTGCTCATAAAAATAATATGAAGAGAGGGGGGAAGATGGGGGGTGATGTTTGAAAGAGAAAAGAGAGGGGAAGAAGAAGAGGAGATTCACACATATATCCAACCACACACAACACCTCACACACTCATATCAAACACTCACCACCATCACATCACAACAAGGCACATGAAAACCACATGGCAAGAAAAAAATGAAATGATGCATGAATGCAAACCACACATGGAAGACAAGTTGGAATCATATAATAGGCTCATGACACAAGGTTCATACAATGGGGTTACATGACAAATAAGGTAGGGACAACACTTGGGTTGTCACAATTCTGAAGTATAAGTGCTTTCGTGTTGATGAAAAAGATACCTTGTTCTTTGAGGGCCGTCTGGTGGTTCCAAAAGGTGATCTCAGGAAGGTTATCATGGACGAAGCACACAATTCTCTTCTACCCATTCATCCAGGCAGCTCCAAGATGTATCAGGATCTCAAGCAAACCTTCTGGTGGACTCGCATGAAACGTGAAATTGCTCAGTTCATGAACGAGTGTGATGTTTGTCGTAGAATGAAGGCGGAACATCAACGTCCAGCAGGTCTTCTTTAGCCTTTTCCTATTCCAGAGAGGAAATTCAATCATGTGGAGAGTGATTTCGTCAATGGGTTTCCCAAGTCCAAGAGAGGCAACAATGCCATCTTTGTGGTTATCGACAAGCTGACCGAAGTTGCTAATTTCCTTCCGGTCAAAGAATCTATCTCGACAGCTCAGCTAGCAGAGTTGTATATGTCAAGGATAGTTTCTTTGCACAATATTCCAGGGTAGAGTCCTCCATGGACTCTTGCGACCGTTACCCTCCGTGGGTTGAAGTCTCCATAAACATGGACGTACGATAGCACCACCTACCGGAACCACGGGAAAAATCTTCGTGTCCTTCATGCGTTTGATCTCCCTATCTCTACTCCTTGCTTCCATGTGCAATGTCTTTACTTTCCGCTGCTATACTTGATGACTTGCATGTGTAGGGTGTACTAGACCTGCTATAATTGCGAAAATCTACCAACACTTAACTTTGAATATTGTGTAGATTTTAATTTGTGCTAGTAGTCTATTCACCCCCTCTAGAGATACTCTTCTAGTGATCCAACAAATGGTTCCAAGGTTGATGTGATCGCCGTCGGCTCGCTCGCTCTTCGATTACCATCAAGATTAGTGATGAACCTGAATAATTGTTATTTAGTGCCTGCGATAAGCATGAAAATTATATCTGGATCTTGTTTATTGTGAGACAGTTACTCATTTAAATAAAAGAATAATGGTTATTCTATTTATATGAGTAATATCTTTTATGGTCATGCACCCAATGTGAGGGGTTTATTCTTATTGGATCTCTATAGTGATGATACACATGTTCATAACATCGATGCCAAAAGATGTAGAGTTGATAATGATAATACCACTTTCTTGTGACACTGCCACTTAGATCATATTGGGGTAAAACACATGAAGAAGCTCCATGCTGATGGACTGTTGGAGTCACTTGATTTCGAATCACTTGACACATGTGAACCATGCCTCATGGGCAAGATGACTAAGACCCCGTTCTCTGGAACAATGGAACGGGCAAGTAACTTGTTGGAAATCATACATATTGATGTGTGCGGTCCGTTGAGCATTGAGGCGCGCGTGGATATCGATACTTTCTCACCTTCACTGACGACTTAAGTAGATATTGGTATATGTACTTAATGAAACACAAGTCGGAAACATTTGAAAAGTTCAAGCAATTTCAGAGTGAAGTTGAGAATCATCATAACAAGAAGATTAAATTCCTATGATCTGATCGAGGAGGAGAATTTCTAAGTTATGAGTTTGGCATATGAGTTTGGCAGTCACTTAAGATAATGTGGAATTGTGTCACAATTGACACTGCCTGGAACACCACTACGCAATGGTGTGTCCGAACGTCGTAATAGAACCCCTGCTCAAGAATTCATCCGATCAACCAGTTAACTTGCCAGTTAATCCCTACTCATAGGGTCACCGAGTAGCCGATTAACTGATAAATCACTCGATTAATTGATTAAATGGCTAATTAACTTGCCGTTAGCCTATTAATCCCCTACTCGCCAACCGACCGAGCATCTACTAGTTAACGATTTCATGAACAATGAATAGAACCTTATTGGATATGGTGCATTCTATGACATCTCTTGCCGATTTGCCACTATTGTTTTTGGATTATGCATTAGAGACAACTGCATTCACTTTAAATAGGGCACCATTGAAATCCATTGAGACGATGCTGTATGAACTATGGTTTGGCAAGAAACCAAAGTTGTCATTTCTTAAAGTTTGGGGATGTGATACTTATGTCAAAAAGCTTCAGCCTGAAAAGCTGGAACCCAAAAGGAGAAACGCATCTTCATAGGATACCCAAAGGAGATGGTTGGGTATACCTTCTATCTCACATCCGAAGGCAAAATGTTTGTCGCTAAGAACGGGTCATTTCTCGAGAAAGAGTTTCGCTCGAAATAATTGAGTGTGAGGAAGATAAAACTTGATGAGGTTGTTGAACCTTTATTTCAACTAGAGAGTAGCGCAACACAGAAGGATGTTTCTGTGGAGCCTACATCAGTTGAAGAGGAAGTTAATGATGATGGTCATGAAGCTTCAGATCAAGTTACTATCGAACCTCGTAGGTCGACAAGGACGTGTACTGCTCCTGAGTGGTATGACAACCGTGTCTTAGAGGTCATGTTGTTGGATAATGATGAACCTACGAGCTATGGAGAAGCGATGATGGGCTCGGATTCCAACAAATGGTTAGAGGCCATGAAATCCGATATGGGATCCATGTATGAAAACAAAGTATGGACTTTGGAAGTATTACCTGAAGGGCGAAAGGCCATTCACAACAAATGGATCTTTAAGAAGAAGACGGAAGCGGACGGTAATGTCACCATCTACAAAGCTCGACTTGTGGAAAATGGTTTTTGACAAGTTCAAGGAGTTGACTATGATGAAACCTTCTCACCCGTAGCAATGCTTAAGTCCGTCAGAATCATGTTAGCGATAGCTGCATTTTTCGATTATGAAATTTGGCAGATGGATGTCAAAACAGCGTTCCTTAATGGTTTCCTTAAGGAAGAGTTGTATATAATGCAACCAGAAGGTTTTGTCCATCCAGAGAATTCTTACAAAGTTTGCAAACTCTAGTGATCCATTAATGGACTGGTGCAAACATCTCGGAGTTGGAATCTTCGCTTTAATGAGGTGATCAAAGCGTTCGGGTTTATACAAGTTTACAGAGAAGCTTGTATTTACAAGAAAGTGAGTGGGAGCTCTATAGAGTTTCTAATATTATATGTGGATGACATATTGCTGATTGGAAACAATATAGAAATGTTGGAAAGCGTGAAGAATAAGAATTTTTCAATGAAGGACCTAGGAGAAGCTTCTTTTATATTAGGCATCAAGATCTATAGAGATAGATCGAGACGCTTAATAGGACTTTCACACAGCACATACCTTGACAAAGGTTTGAATAAGTTCAAAATAGATTAGTTCAAGAAGGGGTTCTTGCCTGTATTGCAAGGCGTGATGTTGAGTAAGACTCAATGTCGAGTGAATCCAGAGGATAGATAGAAGATGAGTGTCATCCCCTATGCTTCAGCCATAGGCTCTATCATGTATGCAATGCTATGCACAAGACCGATGTCAGCCTTTCCATAAGTATGGCCGGAAGGTTTCAAAGTGATCCAGGAATGGAACACTGTATGGTGGTCAAGAATATTCTTAAGTACCTGAAAAGGACCAGTGAAATGTTTCTCATTTATGGAGGTGATCAAGAGCTCATCGTGAAGGGTTACGTCGATGCAAGCTTTGATACTGATCCGAATGACTCTAAGTCTCAAACCGGATACCTATTCATCCTCAATGGGGGAGCGGTAAGCTGGTGTAGTTCCAAGCAGAGCATGGTAGCTGATTCTACATGCGAAGCGGAGTACATCGCTGCCTCGGAGTCGACGAAGGAAGGTGTCTAGATGAAGGAGTTCATGACAGATCCTGGAGTAGTGCCCAGTGCACTGAACCCAATGACCTGTTCTGTGACAACACTGGTGCCATTGCTCTGGCCAAGGAACCAATGTTTCACAAGAAGACCAGACACATAAAGAGACACTTGAATTCCATCCGCGATTACATCAAAGAGGAGGACATAAATATTTTCAAAATGCACATGGATCTGAATGTCGCAGTCATGTTGACTAAACCTCTTCCTAGGGCTAAACATGATCAACACCAGAATTGTATGCGTGTAAGAATCGTTACAATGTAAATCACATAGTGATGTGAGCTAGATAATTTACTCTAGTGCAAGTGGGATATTGTTGGAAATATGCCCTAGAGGCAATAATAAACTGGTTATTATTATATTTCCTTGTTCATGATAATCGTTTATTATCCATGCTATAATTGTATTGATTGGAAACACATAGACGACACTGAGTCCCTAGTGTGCCTCTAGTAGACTAGCTCATTGATCAAAGATGGTCAAGGTTTCCTAGCCATAGACATCAGATGACATTTGATAACGGGATCACATCATTGGGCGAATGAGATGATGGACAAGACCCAAACTATGAACGTAGCACATGATCATGTCAGTTTATTGCTATAGTTTTCTGCATGTCAAGTATTTGTTCCTATGACCATGAGATCATGCAACTCACTGACACTGGAGGAATACCTTGTGTGTATCAAACGTCGCAATGTAACTAGGTGACTATAAAGATGCATGCTCTACAGGTATCTCCAAGGATGTCTGTTGAGTGGACATGGATCGAAACTAGGATTTGTTACTCTGTGTGACGAAGAGGTATCTCAGGGCCCACTCGGTAATACAACATCACAATGAGCCTTGCAAGCAAAGTGACTAAAGAGTAGCCACGAGATCTTGTATTACGGAACGAGTAAAGAGACTTGTCGGTAACGAGATTGAACTAGGTATAGAGATACCGACGATCAAATCTCGGGCAAGTAACATACCGAAGAACAAAGGGAACTGCATATATGATTAACTGAATCCTTGACATAGAGGTTCAACCGATAAAGATCTTCGTAGAATATGTAGGAACCAATATGGGCATCTAGGTCCCGCTATTGGTTATTGACCGTAGAGGTGTCTCGGTCATGTCTACATAGTTCTCGAACCGCAGGGTCTGCACACTTATCATTCAGTGATGTTACAGTAGTATTGAGTTATGTATGTTGGTGACCGAAGGTTGTTCGAAATCCCGGATGAGATCCTGGATGTCATGAGCAGCTCCGGAATGGTCCGGAGGTAAAGATTGATATATAGGAAGTCTCGTTTTGGTCACCGAAAAAGTTTCGGATATTTCCAGTAGTGTATCGGGGATTCCAGGAGGGTTCCAGAGGGCCATCGGGAGGGGCCATTGACGCCGGGGGGCACATGGGCCTTAGGGGTGACACACCAGCCCTTAGTGGGATGGGCAAGCCTGCCCCTAAGGGCCCATGCAAAGAGGAGGGAGGGCAAGTGGGGAGTCCTCCTAGGACTCCACCTCCCTTGTGGGAGGAGGAATCCAAGTGGGAGCAGGACTCGTCCTCCCTAGTTTGTCCGACCCTAGGGGAAACCCTAGGGCTCCTAAGGTCTGGTGCGCCACCCCTAAGGGCCCATGCAAAAGAGGAGGAAGGAGGGCAAGTAGGGAGTCCTCCTAGGACTCCACCTCCCTTGTGGGAGGAGGAATCCAAGTGGGGGCAGGACTCGTCCTCCCTGGTTTGTCCGACCCTAGGGGAAACCCTAGGGCTCCAACCCCTCCCCTCCATCCTATATATATGGGAGGGGAGAGAGGGCAACCACACCCCAAGCCATGGTGCAGCCCTCTCTCCCCCAACTAGATCGTCTCCTCCTCTAGTTTTTCGGCGGTGCTTAGGCGAAGCCCTGCCGGAATAGCTCCACCACCACCGTCAACGTGCCGTCGTGCTGCCGGAGTTCTCATCTACCTCTCCGCTCCCTCTTGCTGGATCAAGAAGGTGGAGATCGTCATCGAGTTGTATGTGTGCTGAACGCGGAGGTGTCGTCCGTTCAGCGCTAGATCAGAACGAATCATGATCGGATCGCGGGACGGCTAGCAATTTGGATCGCAAAATCATTCGACTACATCAACTGCGTTTCTTAATGCTTCCCGCTTAGCGATCTACAAGGGTATGTAGATCCACTCTCCCTCTCATAGATGCTTATCACCATGGATAGATCTTGCGCGTGCGTAGGATTTTTTTGTTTCCTATGCAACGTTCCCCAACATGATAAAGCTTTGTATGGTTTTAAATAGGCCCCAAGAGCCTAGTACTCGAAGTTGAGCACTCAGTTACAACAACTTGGTTTTACTCCAAGCAAAGTGGACACCTCATTGTTCTTTTACAATAAAGGCAACATCTCTATGTTTTTTCTTGTTTATGTTGATGATATAATTGTTGCTAGTTCCAGGTCAGAAGCCACTACATGTCTGCTTCGTGATCTTAATGTTCAATTCTCACTCAAATATTTGGGTGATCTTCACTACTTTCTTTGTATAGCGGTAAAGCAGAACAATGCTGGAATAATTCCAAAATAGGAGAAATACACCACAGCCATACTAACAAGGGTAGGACTAGGGCAATGCAAACCAGTAAGTTCACCACTCTCCACTTCAGAAAAACTTTCATTTGAGGAAGGAGAACTAGTTGGAGCAGATGATGCAACAAATTACATGAGTTTTGTTGGTGCATTACAATACTTAACCTTGACTAGACCAGATATCTCATATTCAGTCAATAAAGTATGTTAGTATTTGCATGGACCAAGTACAGTTCATTGGACTGTAGTTAAGAGAATTGTGAGGTATCTTAAATTTACTATGGGACTTGGGATCAAGATACTAAGTCACCATCGATGCTTGCTACTGGTTATTCTGATGCAAACTGGGCTGGGTGTGCTGATGACAGAAAATCCACATGTGGATTTTCTTATCAAACGTGATATCATGGAGTGCAAGGAAAGAGGCTAATGTCTCAAGGTCTAGTACTGAAGCAGAATACAAAGCTCTTACTAATGCTACTGCTGAAATTATGTGGATTCAGACCCTTCTACATGAACTAGGGATCAAGGCTCCACAAGCTGCAACGTTATGGTGTGACAATATTGGTGCAACCTATCTTTCAGCAAATCCTGTGTTTCATGCATGTACAAAACATATAGAGGTTGGTTTTCATTTTATGAGTGAAAGGGTAGCACGTAAGCTACTTGACATCAAGTTCATTCCCATAGGAGATGAACTTGCTGATGGCTTCACTAAACCACTCACTACAAGAAGACTGGATGAGTTGAAATATAATCTAAACCTAGACAAGGTTTCATAGGTTTGGATTGCAGAAGCATGTTAGAATAGCTTTAGTAGAGGTAAAGTATTGTCTGTATAAATTGTATTGACCTCTTCTCCTGTTCTATTTTTTCTCCCTAAACTGTAATCTCTTTCGATCTCTACTCTGAAAGAATCCTAGTGATATTCCAAAACTTGTAAACCACGGCAAACCTTCTATATATACAGATGCGGCCGAACGAGGGGTTATATGCTTCCACAAAACCTTACACGGGTGTCGTCACTCGTTACACAAGTAAGCATTAGCGTTAGAATCTAGTATCCCATGTGCTTTTTTTCTTCTGCTTGTGGGTTCGGACAAGTGTTTGCTAGCTAGCTATTATACATGTCACCGGTATGTGTCGACAACATAATATAATATGATCCGACCTTCACGTATGCACATTATAAGTTTGTAAGCATCCACTAAACGCTCAACCACTGTACGTCCGGGGGCTACATGCTAGACTTTCTCAGTGCCGTTACTAAGTTTTCGTTCTTCTCCATCATGGATCCTTTGGAACACGAGGGTTTCCATTTACGACAAAGCAACCGAAAGCGGGTGGATGCACACATGTTAAACAAAGCACGGACAGCCCAAAGAGCAAAGACCTCATCAATCTCCCAGCTCCTAGCGCCCGATCACCAACAACTACACGTCAGTACTCCAAAGTTGCCAAAAACGGTAAAAGGTCGGGCGCATCGATGCCCTACACGACCAGCTCCAACTTAGCTTAGCTTATCCCAATCACGGCACTGTAGGTCGGTCATCCTTTGGCTAAGCCGGACGTACTCGATCGCAAACTCCAAAGCGATCAAAAGCGAAGCTTAGAAAAAGAGTTGAAAGAGCTACATGTCGCATGCAACGTTCCACCGCCCTCTTTATCCCCGCTGCACCAAGCAACGGATATGTTTCTTCTCCACCGTTTTTCGGTGCCACCACACGGACGATCGGGTTCCCGGATTTGCCAATGCATGCATGGGTCAGTCCAGCGCCCGCGCGTGCAGACCCTTTTCCTCTTTGTTGAAACGCTGCGCCGCGACACTTGTCTGGATGATGGAGTGGGTTGTTGGGCACGTAGAGCTTTTGTCCATGTTGGTTGGAACTTTGGAGTCCATGAAAATGACCTGCCTGCGTGTGTAGTGAGAGGGCAATGCTGTTGGTAATGGTGTGTGAATCTGTGTCGACGACGAACCAGGCATGCGTGCGTGCGTGCGTGCGTATCCAAGAAAGTTTCGGCTTCGAAATGATCACGTGTAATCCCCACAAAAAAATGGAAAGAAGCGGTTTAGTGCTCTGTTGCGGGAGTCCGACGTGTCGAGTGTGTTGCACGAGCGCCCAAGTTTTTCCTTTTTTGAGAAATGCGCCCAAGCATCTAGGAGCCGGAATGGCCTGGGCTTTTGCGGGACCTGACACATGGCTATAATTTACATAAGGCCTTTTTCGGGCCTTGACACACGTGCATGCATCTCATAACAAACATACACACAATACGAAGGAAGCGAGAGCAACTAATTAACAAGTACTTCCTGAAAAGTCTTTCAACAATCACTCCCACGCGTCGTCATTTGACGTGTTCTCAGACATCGTCACGTGCCACGCTCTGAGCGTTTTTTTTTAATTTTAATTTTTAATTTTATTTTTTCGTATGCATTTTTGGCTTTTTAGTGTGATTTTTATGTTTTTTATGTTTCGGTCTCTCACCGGTCTTTCTTAGCTTTTGGACGATTTTTTTCCACGAAAAAATACGTTTTTTTGCAACAGGCACGGTTTTGCTATCACGAGAGGCATGACCGTGCCTCTCAAAAAGGGGGAAAAATAGCGTTTTTTATTTTATTTTGCGAGAGTCACGGTTTTGCTTCCGCGAAAGGCACGTTTTTGCCTTAGCGAGAGGCACTGCCTCTCAGAAAAGGAAACAATACGTGTTTTCCGTTTTCATTTTTTTACGAGAGGCACGGATTTGCTTCCGCGAGAGACACGATTTTACTATCACGAGAGGCATGTCCATGCCTCTCGGAAAAGAAAAAAAACGTGTTTTCTGTTCTTTCTTTTTTCCGCAAAAGGCACGACCGTGCCTCTCGGAAAGAAAAAAAAGCGTTTTTGTTTTTTCTATCGCGCAAGTCCCGGTTTTCTCGTCTGGTTTTTTTCGTGAAAAAAAAGTTCATCAAAACCTATCAACATGGGATCTAGTTTTGAAGATCTCGACGCGAGAAACCAAACGGTGAAAACGGTTCGTGATTTGAATGCACGGTTCAGGAGATAAAACGTTTTAAAATTACGGATTTACGAAAAAAGGAAAAACTCTCAGGTTACGACAAATGGCACGCATGCAATACGTCATTTGTCGTGAACTGGGGAGGTGGAAGTGATCGCTGAAAGGTGTACTCGCTATTTCGATAACTAGAGCTCTCGGGAGGAAGTGCTTAGATGAAAAAAGCAAAGAGAGCCATGTAAACTTGTTGCAGGAAGCAGCAAGACTGTTTTTTTTATAGCAAAAGCAGCAAGACTGTTGAACACGAGCACATGGCAATACACCGGTGGGTTTGAGCCCTATAGCCAAAATGGAGCCCACTGACCACAGGGATTACATAATAGTACAGTATTGGTTTGGTAAGGTGCATGTATGGAGCTGTGCAAAGTCCGTAACTTGCCAGCTAGCTCCCTAGCCTCTTGGAGAAAGTGAGTTTATGTCTTTATGATTGAGCACCACTCAAGTGCAAAGAACATTTTGTGAAGGCCGCCTTCTCATTACTGTGACTTTGTCGCTAAGCTCATGAACACATGTAGTGCATTGGCGCTGATCAAAGCCGTAGGCCAACCCCTACGCACCACCCCTTCTCAACGGTGAACAAAACCAAAATTCCCTTGAATCTCGACCTAATAGGACATTGACCATCTTTAAATAAATAAATAATAGATACTAATATATATTGGGCATTGTTTGCTGCTTTGATGTGGGGTGGGTGGAGATAAGGAGCAACCAGTAGCCTACCTAGAGCTCCGAGACATGACATTTGGTGCAGAAGCAAGTTGAGATAAGCGTTGTTGTACATGAGCTAAAGTAGTAACGTTCTTCCCCGAAAATTTTTTAGTAACGTTCATAGTAGGGTCAGTTTGTGCTTGCCCCTATCCACAATACAAATTAATGCATTAATGCACCAACATTTAGTCCGGCCACTCTCTTCTTCTCTACTACTAGTGTTACCTTTGATTATCATACTGCTAAACTTATTGGCCAGCATAGGTTGACAAGAAGCTGCTGCGACATGAGCATGCCCGCGATGGGCAACCGCGCGGCGTCGCCCCGGATCCGGAAGTTCCGGCCCGTCAGCTCGCGGCCCATCCCACCTTTGCTCCTCGTCGTGCTCGGGGCAGCAAAGCTCTGGGAAGCCACGTCCGCGAGGGTTCCATGTCCTCGACGGCCGCTCCACCCTCACCGCTCACCGCCCCTGCTTTGGTCACAACGCTCTCCGTGGCCTTCGTCGCTGGCCATGCAGGGACGCATCGAGCCCGTGCCGACCAGCCCCTCCGTCGCCCACCATCCCCATCCACCTTGCCGCAGCCACAAGTCAAACTGTCGAGAGGATGAGCTCTCGCGACCGTGACTCGACGCCCCTCCACTAGCCCCTACCGGCGGTGGCCACCTTGCCATCGCCTCCGAACCCGCGCCCATGACCACTGCCTCGAGCCTATCGACTTCGGGTGGAGAATGGCGGTCGTGAGGTCTCCCGCCCGCGCTCCCCGAAGGCTGCAGCGGCTGCCGCTCCAATTACAGACGGGCTCTCTTGTTGGTGCCGCCTTTGACCAGCTGCTGTATCCACCAACGACGAGCCCCATCAGCCTCCCACCGCTCGATTCAGATCAGGCGGATCTGGATCCCGTCTCTCGGCCGGCTCCGGCTGTGCTCGCCTCAAGGCATGTCTCGAGTTGCTCCGTCATCGATGGCGAGGGGAGAGTGGCGGCTACCCTGGACACAACGCCTGCTGCTTCAGGTCCACATGTGGGCGATGAGCTCATCATGCAGGTGTCTTCAATGTGTCCGGGCTAGGGAGATTGGCGAGGATGTTTTGATCGGGTGGTTGCGTTGACAGTTCATGTGGCTCCATGCGGGAATGCTTAGGGAACCGCTCGGCTCCCGCTGCTCTCCGTCACTCTGCTGTCAATGTGCGGCGTTCCCCTCCGGCCTGGCTGAGAGACAGGTGTTTCTAGTGCCTCTGTCGAGGCCACCGGGCATACTCGTATAGAGATCCAACTTGATGCACTGATTGTCTTCGATCCAGCCACATCGCTCGCTATTGCTGTGCTAAGAAGCCTACCCACCAAGCTTCATCATGCCAATTTCCTGTTCCATCACCTATATCCGCTGGTGATGTCTTCATGATAGATGTGCAGTTCCAGTCTATCTCGGCTTGAGCAAGTCAGGTTGGCGGAGGAGACCGAGCTGCTTCGCACTGAGCTTCGTGATTGTATTGCGCAAGTTGGGAGTGTTTTGGGGAGGGCGGATGCCGCTCTCATCAAACTAGAGGTGGGGTCAGATGTGTCTTTGCCATTGAGCTTCAAATTGGGGTTGTGCCCGATGTGTCCTTGATGCCCACGATCCAGGTCGGTTCTGTCGATGGGGAGGCATGCGTGTATGGAGATCTGTCCCCTCATGCTACATCTAGTTGGTTGCCATTGTCTGTCGTGCCAATTGCTTCTCGGAGTGAAGCTGCTGTCGAGGTCGTGACTCCGGTGCTGCAGATTCTGCCTGAGGTGCAGAGGATTTATGTGGAGTCTAATTCACCTATTTTGATGGTGCTTCCTACTTGGATCGTTGGAGCCCACTCAGCAGCTGGACTCTGTGGACCGTGAAGGTTTGGATACTGCTATTGCTCACTCACCTAAGGCCTTTCTCCATGTGGCGTCCATGGGTTTGTGGATGATGAGGCAGGTGCTTTGGCACCTAATTCTGAGGCTTTGAAGCCCATCCGGTCGCCCATCTTTAATCGTGATGCTATGTTGGCATGTATTGACGAGGCGGTCTTTGTGAAAAAGCATGGCCGCTTGCTTGCCTCTTTAGTGGCAGCTTGTCCTAGGTCGGTCAAGGCGATTGC
This sequence comes from Hordeum marinum, assembly GCA_022496015.1. Taxonomy (NCBI): domain Eukaryota; kingdom Viridiplantae; phylum Streptophyta; class Magnoliopsida; order Poales; family Poaceae; genus Hordeum; species Hordeum marinum. The sequence continues at coordinate 390,368,551 of CM039675.1, read as the reverse complement.
TTGCGTCCCAACGGAGGAGGTTTCTACGAACAAAATAAACAAGGTGAGGTAGGCTCTTAGGACCATATGCAAGAAGAGTTGGCATCATTGGTATGGTGTCAACGACTGCTTAATGGAGGATACTCAGTTTTGTCGTCCTCCATCTTCGTCTGGCTCATCTTCATGGATTTGATGGCGTCCGGTGTATTCAAGCTTGGTTTCATTGATGATTTCTTCGAGACATAGAAGTGCCAGGATTTGTTGTTGTTCCATGTTGTGTATATTTGTCGGATTGACCGTGGGGTCATGGAGTTTGTTTCTTAGCGAGTAGTCCCCATGTGGTCCATATGTATTGAATTTCGCCCATCTATTAATTAATTGAACAATTTTCTTCTTCTTAACTAATCGATGAGGCAAATCTTTTGCTTCCGTTTTGATTTTTTATCATATTGCTACGATCATGTCCACTGGTCAAGCACTATATTTCGTCAGTTTCTTTCCATCCTCCCTTTGCCCCGACAGGCCCTGCTACGCCATCCTCTTGCCAATGACGGCCCAGGGTTTTCCATGTGAAAGGGCTATTTTATTTTTCCACTAAAAGGCAGGGGCTACTTTATCATAATAAACTTATTAATGCATGGTTGGTGCAGTGTTACACGTGGCGTTGTTGTCCATCCGTCCAACGGAAAGTGTACATTTGACTTTAAAATTTATCCCAAAAAAATGTATTTCTATCTTTTCAACGCACTTTAAAGTAGAAAAAATGCTTCTCTCTCGTCACACGGTAATCAATACCAATAACATTTTACACATGGTTTTTTTAATTTCTACATGCACTTAGCTCATTGGGAGTTGGGTAATTAAAGAGGAGAGAGATAATGGCTTGCACCTTTCCAATGCATTTTTTACTTCACTTCATAATTTGTTTTAAAATTTCTATATGTACAGTTTTCACCGGATGGAGGGAGTATATATTATCTCGTAATTATTTGTATGGCTCTTTTCATTTATATTTTGCTTTTATTATGTTTGCCTTAGTAAAAGATGACATGTAGAAAATAATTCATGCTAGTTTTGTGCATGAGCATGGCCGCCATGCAATGATGATGATAACGATACTTTCTATCACCTCGTTCGGTCGTCCTACTCATCTTTATTTTTTGCCACTGTCCTACTCATCTTTCCAGCCACATGCTTTGTACTATTGCTGAATTAATCTATGTACCATTGCTAACAGGATACTGAAGCTACGTGAGTGATATTGAAAACTATACTAGTGACTGGTAAACCTCGCGGCCCCAAATAACACACTAACTCATGATGGAGCTTAAAGTGTGTCCTCCAGGGTTAATTAACTACCTGTTGCTCAATGATGTGGTCCTAAATGGCATCGCACGCATCTTTATTAGATGTAAAGCTAACCTGCATTATAATCTGTAATAGTTTGTTTACTTTCGTACTCCTTCCGTCTCATATTAAATATCGTTCAAATGGATGTATCTGTTTAGGAAATATAAATTTAAAATGAGTAATTGATACGTCTTCAATTTATCTATAATTTATGACGTATTTATGTCATGTTTACAATAATTCTATATGATTTTGGTATGCTTTTATTACAGTTAAGCCGGACTGACGTTGTTTTCAGCAGAACTACCATGATGTCGTTTTTTTGTGCAGAAATAAAAGATTTTGGAATGAGCTGAAAATTTACAGAAAATAGTTTTAGAAAATATAAAAAATAGTGGAGCAAAAAGATACCGGAGAGGAGTCCCGAGGCAGCCACAAGCCACCAGGGCGCGGCCCCCCCTAGGGCGGGCCCCCTGGCTTGTGGGCCCCTCGGGAGTCCCCTTGACTTGATTCCAACGGCAAGTACTCTTATAAATCCAGTAACCCCCAGAAAGAAACCTAGATCGGGAGTTTCACCTCCGCAAGCCTCTGTAGCCACGAAAAACCAATCGGGAGCCCGTTCCGACACCCTGCCGGAGGGGGAAACCATTACCGAAGGCCATCTTCATCATCCCGGTGGTCTCCATGACGAGGAGGGAGTAGTTCACCCTCGGGCCTGAGTGTATGTATCAGTAGCTATGTGTTTGATCTCTCTTTCTCTCTCTTGTGTTCTTGAGATGACACGATCTTAATGTACCACGAGCTTTATTAATATAGATGAATCATATGGAGTTTTTGTTGGGGAACGTTGCATGGGAAACAAAAAATTTCCTACGCACACGCAAGATCTATCCATGGTGATGAGCATCTATGACAGGGAGAGTGGACCTACATACCCTTGTAGATCGCTAAGCGGGAAGCGTTAAGAAACGCGGTTGATGTAGTCAAACGTCTTTGCAATCCAAATCGCCGAGCGTCCCGCGATCCCATCACGATCCATCTCGCGATCCAATCATGATCCGTCCCGCGATCCCATCACAATCCGTCCCGCAATCAAATCACGAAGCGTCTCGTGATCCTGATAACGGTCCTTCCGATCTAGCGCCGAACGGACGACACCTCCGCGTTCAGCACACGTACAGCTCAATGAAGATCTCCGCCTTCTTGATCCAGCAAGAGGGGGCGGAGAGGTAGATGAGTTCTCCGGCAGCGCGACGGCGTGGTGACGGCGATGGTGGAACTATTCTGGCAGGGCTTCGCCTAAGCACCGCTGAAACTAGACTAAAGGAGAAAACGATCTAGAGGAAGTAGAGGGAGCACGTGGCAATTAGGGTTAGCTATCCCCTCTAAATCCTATAGTATACATAGGAGGGAGGGAGGGGAGGAGGCAGCCTCAAACCCTCAAGGGTTGGCCGAAATTGGAGGTGGAGGAGTCCTACTCCAATCCTACTAGGAGAAGGATTCCTCCTCTCCACTTGGAAACCATTTCCACCTTTCCACCTTTGGTTTTTTCCCACCCTTAGACGCATGGGCCTTAGTGGGGGGTTCATCCAGCCCACTAGGGACTGGTTTGACTCCTCCCACAACCCATGAGGTCCTTTAGGTCGACACACCCCTCCCTATGGCCCCCGGTACCCTCCCGGCACTCCCGGTACACTATCGAAGTACCCAAAACTTTTTCGGTGACCAAAACAGGACTTCCTTTATATCAATCTTTACCTCCGGACCATTCCACAGCTCCACGTGACGTCCAGAATCTCATCCGGGACTCCTAACCACCTTCGGTCACCACCATATATATATATATATATATATATATATATATATATATATAAAACTCTATACTACCGAAACGTCACCGAACCTTAAGTGTGCAGACTCTGCAGGTTCGAGAACTATGTAGACATGACTGAGACACCTCTACAATCAATAACCAATAGAGGGACCTGGATGCCCATATTGGTTCCAACATATTCTACGAAGATCTTTATCAGTTGAACCTCTATGTCAAGGATTTATTTAATTCCGTATGTTGTTCCGTTTGTTCATCGGTATGTTACTTGCCCGAGATTCGATCGTCATTATCTGTATACCTTGTTCAACCCCGTTACCGGCAATTCTCTTTACTCTTTCCATAATAAAAGATCCCGTGACTAACGCTTTAGTCACATTGCTTGCAAGGCTTGTTTGTGATGTTGTATTACCGATTGGGCCCTGAGATACCTCTCTGTCACACGGAGTAACAAATCCCAGTCTTGATCCATGCCCACTCAACGGACACCCTCGAAGATACCTGTAGAGGACCTTTATAGTCACCCAGTTACGTTGCAACGTTTGATACACAGAAGGTACTACTCTGGTGTGTGTGAGTTGCATGATCTCATGGTCATAGGAACAAATACTTGACATGCAGAATACTAAAGGAATAAATTCACACAATCAAATGATATGTTTATAGTTTGGGTCTTGTCCATCACATCATTCTCCCAATGATGTGATCCCGTTATCAAATGACATCTCATGTCTATGGCTAGGAAACCTTGACCATCTTTGATCAACGAGCTAGTCTATTAGAGGCATACTGGGGACATGGTGTTGTCTATGTATCCACACATCTATGTGAGTTTCCAATCAATACAATTCTAGCATGGATAATAAACGATTATCATGAACAAGGAAATATGATAATAACTAATTTATTATTGACTCTAGGGTATATTTCCAACAGTTTCCCCCCCTCTCTTCTTGTGATGAATTGAGGTTTCCCTTTGAAGTTTTCTTATCGGATTGAGTTTTTAAAGGATGTGAGAACACTTGATGTATGTCTTGCGATGAGATATCCGTGGTGACAATGGGATGTTCTATTGATCCACTTGATGTATGTTTTCGTGATCAACTTGCGGGTTCCGTGACCTTGGGAATCTATGCATAGGGGTTCACACACGTTTTCATCTTGACTCTCCGGTAGAAACTTTGGGGCACTCTTTGAAGTTCTTTGTGTAGGATTGAACATGATGAATCTGAAATTGTGTGATGCATGTCGTATAATCAAGCCCATGGGTACTCGTGGTGACATTGGAGTATCTAGGTGACATTGGGGTTTTGGTTGATGTGTATCTTAAGGTGTTATTTTAGTACGAACTCTAGGGCTGTTCGTGACACTTATAGGGATAGCTCATACGATTGATTGGAAAAGATAACTTTGAGGTGATTTCGTACCCTACAATAATTTCTTTGTTCGTTCTCTGCTATTTGTGACTTCGGAGTGAACTCTTTGTCGCACGTGAGGGATTTACATATGATTCAACTATGTTAGTATTGTTGAGAGAAATTGCACTAGTGAAAGTATGAACCCCAGGTCTTGTTTCTAAGCATTGCAATACCGTTTGTGCTCACTTTTATCAATAGTTACCTTGATATTTTTATATTTTCGGATTACAAAAACCTATATCTACCATCCATATTACACTTGTATCACCATCTCTGTGCTGAACTAGTGCACCTATACAATTTACCATTGTATTGGGTGTGTTGGGGACACAAGAGACTCTTGGTTATTTGGTTGCAGGGTTGTTTGAGAGAGACCATCTTCATCCTACGCCTCCCATGGATTGATAAACCTTAGGTCATCCACTTGAGGGAAATTTTCTACTACTACAAAACTTTGTGCTTGGAGGCCCAACACGAGTCTACAAGAAAAAGGTTGCGTAGTAGACATCAGTAATACATATCATACTTTTGATAACCTTACATTGGAGTATTTAATTAATCACCTAGATCCATCATATGCTTAATGTTTTTATGGACAAAATGAGATACTTGAAGCTTTAAATTAATAAAACCTAAACAAGAAATAAGGAAGAAAGAGAGAGGGGGGGGGATGGGGGGGTGATAAATCAACTTACAAGGCAAAAAAACTTGAAAAGAGAAACAAAATAAAAGAGACATGACACTTAAAATTGCCCTTAGGCCTCTTCAGTCACAATGACCACTGGCAAAAGGTAAAGTGAATGCAGGATATTGATGTAGGGGAAGAGATGCTAGTGAAGAAATGAATCGTGGTCATGATTACTGTAATTGTCGCCGCCATGAAACCATCTGGAATTGTTGGGGGACGAAGCATGGAGAACCATTTTTTCCTACGAACACCCAAGATCTATCTACGAAGATGCATAGAAATGATAGGTAGAGGTGTCTACATACCCTCGTAGACCAAAAGCATTAACGATCCAAGCACCGCACGTGTGGCACCTTCGAGTTTAACACATGCACGTGAATCGATGATGTCTCCTCCTCCTTGATCCAGTAAGCAAGGGAGAAGAGGTATATATCTAATCCAACACTACTCCGTGGTGGTGGTGGTAGGAGAACTCTGGCAGGGCTTCGCCAAGCGCTACATGGATGAGAAGTGGAGGTAGAGGAAGAGGACAACCACTATGGTGAAGGGACGGGCTGACCCTTGCGCCTCCTATATATTTATATATGGGGAGGTACGTGTACAACCCTTGACCCTCCTCCAAGGGAGGTGGTGACGGCCAAGGAGGGGAGGAGTGCCCTCCAATCCAAGTGGAGCCCCCTTCACTTTAGGGTTTTCCACCCCCAGGTGCATGGGCCTTGCAGGGGTTGGTGCCCCTGGCCTATTAAGGCCATGATACCTCCCCTTAGCCCATGCTAGCCTATGGGACGTGGTGGAACCTTTGTTGGACTTCCAGAACCCTTCATAACCTTCTAGAAGCTTCCAAGTACAACACCGACGAAACTCGAAACTTTTTCAGTAGCCAAAATAGGACTTTCCATACGTAAATATTTACCTCCAGAACATTCTAGAACTCCTCGTGACGTCCGAGATGTCATCCGGGACTCCGAAAAACATTCGGTCAATTGTCACTAATATCTCAATATTACCCTAGCGTTAGCATGTTAAGTGCGTGACCCTACGGGTTCGAGAACCATATAGACATGACCGAGGCATCTCTCTGGTTAATAAGAAATAGAGAGACCTAGATGCTCATATTGGTTCATACATATTCTATGAAGAATTTTATCAGTTGAACCAGGATGTCGAGGATTTGGCTAACCCCGTATGCAATTCCCTTTGTCCATCGATACGTTACTTGCTCGACATTCGACCATTGGTATCTCCATACCTAGTTCAATCTAGTTACCAACAAGTCTCTTTACTCGTTTCGTATTTCAAGATCCCGTGACTAAACTCATTATTCACGTGCTTGCAAGCTTCTTGTGATTGTATTACCGATTGGGCCCAGAGACATCTCTTCCTCACACGGAGTGACAAATCTCAGTCTCGATCCATGCCAACCCAACAGACACCTTCAGAGATACTCTAATCACACCTTTGTGATCACCCTGTTATCAAGTGACGTTTGATAGATCACAAGGTATTCCTTCGGTGCCAGGAAGTTGTGTGATCTCATGGTCTTAAGAACAAATACTTGACATGAAGAAAGTTATAACAATTAAACTTTAATGACACGATCATATGCTAAGCTTATGGCTTGGTCTTTCCATCACATGATTCTCCTAATGATGTGATCCCATTATCAAATGACAACTCATGTCTATGGTTAGGAAACCTTAACCATGTTTCATCGACCAGCTTGTCTAGTAGAGGCTCACTAGGGACATGGCGTTATTTATGTATCCACACATGTATTAAAGTTTTCGGTCAATACAATTCTAGCATGAATAATAAACACTTATCATGAACAAGTAAATATGATAATAACCATTTATTATTGCCTCTAGGGCATATTTCCAACAGTCTCCCACTTGCACTAGAGTCAATAATCTAGCTTACATTGTAATGAACCTAATACCCATAGAGTTCTGGTGTTGATCATGTTTTGATCATGATAGAGATTTAGTCAATGGGTCTACAACATTCAGATCCGTATGTACTTTGCAAATCTCCATGTATCCCACCTTAATGTAATCATAGATGGACTTGAAGGGGGGATTTATATGCTTGGTCTTTGTGTGCAACCTGGGGTCTTCAGGAATTGCAATGGCTCCAGTGTGTCACAAAGGATAGTCATCGGATTCGATGCACAAGGAACAACTCCTAGATTGGTCATGAACTCCTTCATCCAGATGCCTTCCTATGCTACTTTTGAAGTAGCTATATATTGTGCTTCACATATAGATCACACCACAACGTTTTGTTTGCAACTACAACAACTGAAAGCTCAACCATTCAGAATAAATACATATCCAGTTTGAGACTTAGAGTCATTTGGATCAGTGTCAAAGCTAGCATTGATGTAACCCTTTACGACGATCTCTTTATCACCTCCATAAATGAGAAACATTTCCTTAGTCCTCTGTTGGTACTTCAGGATATTTTTGACCGCTATCCAATGATCTACTCCTGGATCACTCTGGTACCTCCCTATCAAACTAATGGCAAGGCACACATCAGGCCTGGTACACAACATGGCATACATTATAGAGCCTATGGCTAAGGCATAGGGGACGACCTTCATCCTTTCCATTTCTTCTCCGTGGTCGAGATTTGAGTCTTACTCAACCTCACACCTTGCAACACAGGCAAGAACTCCTTGTTGGACTGGTCCATTTTGAACTTCTTCAAAATCTTGTCAAGGTATGTGTTGTGTGAAGTCCTATCAAATGTCTTGATCTATCTCTATAGATCTTGATGCCTAATATGTAAGTAGCTTCTCAGAGGTCTTTCATCGAAAACTCCTGTTCAAGTATCCCTTCACGCTTTCCAGAAGTTATATACTATTTCCAATCAACAATATGTCATCCACATATAATATTAGAAATGCTATAGAGCTCCCACTCACTTTCTTATAAATACAAGCTTCTTCATAAACTTGTATAAACCCAAAAGCTTTGATAACCTCATAGAAGCAAAGATTCCAACTCCAAGATGCTTGCACCAGTCCATAGATGGATTGCCAGAGCTTGCATACCTTATTAGCATCCTTAGGATCAACAAAACCCTCCGGTTGCATCATATACAACTCTTCCTTAAGAAAACCGTTAAGGAACACAGTTTTGATGTCCATCAGCCAGATTTCATAATTGAAAAATGTAGCAATTACTAACATAATCCTCACAGATTTTGGCATCACTACGAGTGATAAAGTCCCATTGTAGTCAACTCTTTGAACTTGTCGAAAACCCTTTGCGACAAGTCGAGCTTTATAGACGGTGACATTGCCACCGGCGTTTGTCTTCTTCTTAGAGATCCATTTGTTCTCAATGGCCTCACGGTCATTGGGTAAGTCTTCCTAAGTACATACTTGGTTTTCATATATGGACCCTATCTCAGATTTCATGGCCTCTAGCCATTTGTTGAAATTCGGGCCCATCATGCTTCCTCATAGCTCACAGGCTAACGATTGTCTAACAACACAACTTCCAAGACATGATTACCATACCAAGGGCAACACGTGTCCTTGTCATCCTACGAAGTTTGGTAGTAACATGATCTGAAGTTTCATGACCATCATTATTAGCTTCCTCTTCAACTGGTGTAGGCATCACAAGACCATCTTTCTGCGTTGCGCTACTCTCCAATTGAAGTGAAGGTTCGATAACCTTGATACTTGTGATCTGCGTTGGGGTTTTCCCGGAGAGAAGGGGATGATGCAACCCAGTATAGATAAGTATTTCCCTAGTGAGAACCAAGGTTATCAAACCAATAGGAGAACCATGCAATTTTTCGTCTTCAATGCTTACACACAAAAGAGCATAGAGTTGCGCCCAACGCGGGCAACATGGTTGTAATCCCCTTGAAGTCTTTACTTGCAAGCAATGAGTTGTGTAGATCATAGTTTGATAAATATAAAATAGAAAATAAATTAAAAGTAATAATGGCAGCAAGGTATTAAGAGCGTTTGTAAATATATTTGTGAATACACCCGGGGCCCATAGTTTTCGCTAGAGGCTTCTCTCTCGAAGAAGGCATGCGGTGGGTAAACAAATTACTATTGGGCCATTGACAGAAAAGTGCATAATTGTGCAATATTTATTCATGGCAATGATCAGTACATATAGATATCACTTTCGTAAGAAATAGACCGTCTCATGCCTGCATTTACTAGGACAGGTCCGCCTCCCTGTCACCTTCGACACACGCGACAACTACCGCACTAAGCTCATCGACTTCGATGTGGTGCACATATGCTGCCCTAAATGCAATCCTGGGATACCCGGTGCTAGCCAAGTTCTTGGCGACGGTCCACTACGACTACAATGCCTCAAGATGCCTGGTTGTAGCAACATCATCACCACCACCTATGACGAAATGGATGCGGTGCGCTCCCACGAACATGCTTATGGAGTGGCACGATCGAGTACACAGACGATGGGGAAGGCCTGGGGCCTCGCGAGGCCAGGCCGCCAAGAAAGAGGCATCCGTTACCCATCCAAGGCTATTCCAAGCGAAGGATGCAACACTAAAACCAGGACCAAAATCGCCTAGGACGCCATGACGACCAGGCGACGGGGCCAGACCGCCCCCGCATGCGGCGTCCCCCCGGGCGGCGAGGGCTATGACAAGTGATCTGGCCCACCAAGTTCGAGCTCGATCTGCCACCGTGCTATGATGGCGCCCCTGACACCATGAAGTTTCTTCGGATCTACGCATCGAGTGTTGAGGCGGCGGGTGGTGACGACAAAGTCATCTTGAACTAGTTCCCCATGGCCCTCAAGGACGACACGTGCCAATGGCTCATTAGCCTGCCTGAGGAGCCGGTCTCTTCATGGAGCGAGCTCTGCGAGCTATTCACCGCCAACTTCAGGGGCATACATGACCACCCCCTCTTCGACAACGACCGACGATGCATGAAGCATCTCCCTTGAGAGACCGTGTGCGAGTATATCCAAAGCCTCAGGCAGAGGCACAACTGGGTCCCGCGAAGCCCATGAAGAACGTCCATAGTGCTCCCCACGAAGCTGCTCCACACCCTCCACAGCAGCTTGATCGTCAGGTGACTTTTGGGTTTGTTCAAATTAAGCGTGCCCCCCGGGCTGTATTATCCTCAAGCTGGCACTTCCCTGTTGTGAAGCGAATTTGGTCATCTCTTTTATTGAGCTTATGACATTTTGCTTAAGCTTTGAGCTTAGATGCCTCGCCGCCATTTGAAATTGCCGTGTCCTCGCAACTACCCCCTCGGCAGCCCCTAGGCTATGGGCTGGACACGGCGTTTGTGCTTGAGTCCACCCCTGCAACGCTAATAAATCCGAGTGACTGAGATCTAGCTCGCGGGATGGCCCCCCGTACACATCATCTCACAAACGTCCTTGGGGTCTAGCCCATCCATGGGGCCGCCGTGAGTGAGTAGCTAAGGGTGCGGCCCGATATGCGTGGCCACCAGGTTGGCGCTCCGCCAGCTAGCGCGCCGCTCATCAGCGATCGCATAGCGCACATCACCCCTGTATTGCAAGGGGGGAGCACACAACTCCGTTAGAGAAAGGAGCTCCTGAGCCTCATGCCTGGAGCATCCGACACCTCCACAAAATCCGCCCATGACACTCTCACGTAAGAATGAGCTGGGGCTGTACACGCCCCGGAGCCTCCCCGTGCGCCACCCCTTGACGTCGGGTGGACTCCTGCCCATGCCCAAGTGGAAGCCCCATGCTCAACGCTGGCAGAACGGTCAAACCGCGACCATGACCACGCCCAAGTGGAAGCCCCATGCTCCACGCTGGTGGAACAATCGAGCCATCCTCATGCCCATGTTTAAGTGGAAGGCCCATGCTCCGTGCTGGCGGAACGATCGAGCCATGCTCATGCCCACGCTCCAGTGGAAGCCCCATGCTCAGCACTGGTGGAAAGATTGAGCCATGCTCATGACCATGACCAAGTGGAAGCCCCATGCTCCGCACTGGTAGATAATACAACTAAGAACGCCCCCATGGGAAATGTCACCCTCAGGGGGAATCCTGCCTGGCCCTCTCCACTGCACGCACTCGCCAGTCCTCTCTAGGGCCTCACGCGAGCAGAGGCTGGGTACGGTGCTTGTGTGCGGGGAGAAGAAGTGGCACTGGTGCCTGTGCGCACGGGGAAGAAGCAGCGCCTGCGCTTGGGCCAGCCCTAGTGGCTCCAAAGAACCCAAGGGACAGGCCCTGGCTTGCAGGCCTGTCCCCGTGCACGTCACCCCACCAAGGCCCTTGGTGCCAGGCCTCCTTGTGAGACACCCGAGCGTAGGCTAGCGAGTGCACATTGTTTGGTACAGAGCATTATGTGCATAGGATCTTTCCCGGGGCGGCCTCGCTATCGCCATAACTCCTCCCATGACCCACTCGTGCATCGACATCCCCAAGGTTGGGGGTCGTTGAGCATCTCACCTCGGGGACCCTCGCTATTTCCTGGAGCCTCTCACCTCCTTCCCTTGTCCTAGACATCACAACCTGACATGCCAGCAACGGTCGAGGCTCGCTCGGGGGATGAGTCCCGAGGACGCAAAGCAGTTAGGCAAGAAAGGAGAAAGGGGAGGTCCTCGTTAGGGGATCGCGGAAATGGATGCATGGTTCAAACTACAAGAGTATATGATGCAAAGGGAAGCAAAGTTTTTACGCACCCATCACAGGGCTTGCATCGATCCGTCGCAGGATAGAAGATGGACCAAGGAAGTGTGCTTTGGGAAGACGCATCCTCGCGCCGCGTGGGCCCCTGGCAACCTGCGACCACCTCGCGAAACCTTCCAAAACAGTTAAGTTAACCGCCCCACGCGGCTCGGTGATCTTTGGTGATGTACCTTCTTTCTATAACCTTGTTCTGGGCGGAAGCCTCTCCTCCCGCCTAAGCCACATGCGCGTCAAATAGGACGTCCTAAGCATCGCGCCTCGGGAGCTCTTACTGGAATCCGGGCACCTCACCTCCTTGCCTTGTCCCGGGCAGCATGACCTGGCATACTAGTGTCGGCTGAGTCTGGCTTGGGGGTCGGGTTGTAGCCACGCACAACATTAAGGCGATCATAGAGAAGAGGACTAAACCTAACAATAAGCACTAAGAACGAACTCATTTTTCAACCATAACAACGTCAAGCTTAGGGTGTGAAGGTCATAATTCTTCTTTCACACCTTCGTGGGGCGAGAATGGTTTTTTGCAGAAAGAGAGAAGGCAAAAGAGAAGGGACCGGGCCTGAGCAGCGCCGCCTCTTGGACTCCAACCCCGGTGTTGCCTGCGCCTAGTCAGAGTCTTCCTCCTTGATGCGGACAACTGAGGAATCATCAGAGTCATCATCCCAACCGCTTCCCCCGGAGGAAGGGCTCCTGCCGGCATCATCGCCTGAAGAGCTATCACTGCCGCTACTGTCGCCCTCCATGCAACAATCTAGGCGGCCACAGGCTCCCACGAAGATCTTCATGAAAAGTATGGCGGACCTATCAGACTTGAAGTGGAGGACCTTCCATTCCTACAAGTGAGGGAGTCCTGGATTAAGGGGTCCTCGGATAGCCGACCTGTTTCTCATGGGCCGGACTGTATGGTCCGCAAGGTGAGCATTGGATGATCAAGGGCCCCGTTGCTAGGGTGGAAGCTACATGGAGCCGTGGTGTTTCCTACAAGTTGTCGATCGTAGATAGGCATGTTTTTCCTTCGACGTGCAACCGACCATGTGTAAACCCTAGGTACCCTTGGCGTCTATATAAGTCGGAGGGTTTTAGGTTGTAGAGGGGATAACTCATCTAGGGTCTAGCTATTTGATCTCGAGGTAGATCGACTCTATAACCTTCACATCATCAATACAAGCAAGCAAGACGTAGGGTATTACCTCCATAGGAGGGCCCAAACCTGGGTAAACATCGTCTCCCTTGCCTCCTATTACCATTGATTCTAGTCACACAGCTCGGGACCCCCTACTCAAGATCCGCCGGTTTTAACACCGACATTGGTGCTCTCATTGAGAGTTCTGCTGTGATTGCCAAAGGAATCAATGGCTTGCATCGCTACAAGCAACGCGATTTGTGGCTGGAGGACTCCCACATGCGATTGGATTCTCATGAGCGGCGGCATCTTGTCGCACGCCGACCCGATCGGCCACCTTGGCCGTATCGGAAACTTTTCCCCCGACCAAGGAATCAAGTTCGGAACCCTAGAGTTCGTTGCTGATTCAAGGGGAGAACTCTTCTTGATAGAACCCTCGACACTTATGAAGAAGCCCACAACTCTCGACGCCGAAGACATTGGGCCCCTCTTCAGACGAAGTCGTCACCCTTGAGCTGTCTAGAACGGCCAATCCGACAGTTGTGACCGGATTTACCACGGTTAATCAGGATCCGGATCCACTCTCATGCAGCTCCGGAACCGCGACACCGCATATCGACTCCACTCGCCTCAGCGACACGCATCCTACCATCGCCTCATTTTAAACGAGTTGTTCGATCGGATTGAGACCATGCGTATGTCTGATGACTAGGTTCCGGTCTATGACCAGCTCGGGCTTAGACCCGACGACACGGAGATTCACGTCCCCACGGTCAACCACCTAGTCGCCACTGTCGAGTGTCTGGCTAGGGGCCCATCCCCCCAGCGGCCGGAATTGAAAACGGCTTATACCCGGTCTCCGCTCATCAAGACCTCGCCTATAACTCAGACACCAAAGTTCGCTCTGGAGATGGACCGGTGTTGGTCGTTGACCTAGCACATAGTTCGGAGCCAGCGATTCCGACTCACAACGTGGCATGGAATCGATTTTTTCCCACCCACCACCCAAGCCGATCATCCCAGCATCGCACCAAAGCCCAAATCTTCAGACTTATGGGATATTAAACAATTACCAGGAGAGTCAGTTCATCATTTTTGGGCTAGACTCCTGCTCGCCAGAAGCAGAGAAAAAGGTCATAGTGACCAAGAGATAATGGCAACGTTCAAACGCAATTGCCATGATGAAGGGATTATTAACGCCCTGGCTCGCCGACACATTCGTGACTTTGCCGAGCTGTCAGACTTGGTACGGAAATATTGTGCCATGGAAAGCACTTGGCAAGCCGAACGGTTATTTTCGGAACCAACCTTTACCGAACACCCTAGAGGAGATCAGAAAAATAGGATACCCCCAAAGCGGCCAGCCAGATTCGAACCCGCCGAAAAGAGGAACATGCCCCTTACAGGGGTCAGTATTGTCCTTGACGGGCTGTTGGACAAACCATGCCTTATACATTCCGTGTTGCTTAACACAAACATGAGTCACAACCTTAGAGGTTGCTGGGTCGTCAGGTAGGTCGCAAAAAAGCGGTGATGCCATTCTAGAGGTGCTACCACCGAATAGGCACTCGACATCGTCACCCGAATATAACGCCAAAGTACTGACGATCTACGAAATCTCCCCGTCAAGGAACAGAAGGAAAAGAGCTCTTAAAGAACTCGAACAGGTCTACCATGTGACAGCAACAAGCGTATGGGCAGACATCCCATTATCTTTGGAGATACTGACTGACCGGCCATTCTTCCCGACCACTCACCGACCGCACTAGTCCTGAACCCCATCATCGATGGCTACAGATTACACAAGGTGGTAATGGACGATGTTAGTGGTTTAAACCTGATCTATGAAGACACCCTCGAAAAAAATGCACTTCGACCTATCTTGCATCGAGCATAACAACACGAATTTTTGGGGAATCATTCCAGGGAAAGAGGTGCGATGTTCGGGACGTATCGTCCTGGACGTAGTGTTCATCACACCCGAAAACTACCGATCTGAAGAGCTCCTCTTCCATATCGTACCCTTCCCCAGCGGCTAGCATGCCCTATTGGGACGTGACGCCTTCACAAAATTCTAGGCTATACCCTATTATGGGTATATGAAACTCAAAATTGCCAGTGATCCGAACATAGCCCTCCGGGCTGAAAACAAAACAGCAGCACTGGCCCTCGAGGCACTAGCCGAGACCTTCGCTGCAGAAGAACTGATTGCACTTCGGTCAATAGTTGACAAGGACAACGTGATCCTTAGCAAAAGGCCCAAGCCCACGTCCTTTAAACCCATAGATGAAATCGTTATATTTCAAGACAACGTCCGTCGGAGCTCAGCTTGATCCCATTGTGGACGAAGCGCTGCAGACATTTTTAGGGGAAAACTAGGACATCTTTGCCTGGCATCCTGCCGATATGCCTAGAATCCCACGGCTGCTGGCAGAACACTGTCTGAACGTCATGGCATGCTTCAAGCCCATGAAGCAAACTCTACGCCACTTCTCCAAACCCAAACGGTAAGCTATGGGTTAAGAATTAGCTAAACTGCTAGAGGCCGGATTCATTTGGGAGATTAAGCACCCCGAATGGTTGGCAAATCTGGTGATGGTACCAAAGAAAGACAAATCCTGACGGCTTTGCATCGATTTCAAAAATCTCAACAAGGCCTGACCTAAGGACCCTTTCCCCTTACCGCGCGTAGACCAGATCATCGATGCCACAACCATACATGACTCGTTGTGTTTCGTCGACGCTTATTCCGGATACCATCAGATTAAAATGAAGGAATCTGATCAATCTGCAACCGCATTCATCACCCCCTATGGGCCATTCTGCTTCAACATGATGCCCTTTGGGCTAAAAACGCTGGGGCTACGTACCAGCGCATGACCCAGACTTGTCTCGCGAAACAAGTCAGTAAGACAGTTGAGGAATACGTGGACGACGTGGTAGTCAAAACCAAACACGTCGGCCAGTTGATCGATGACCTATGTCAAACCTTTGCCAGCCTGCGTGAATACGACATACAACTCAATCCGGAAAAATGTGTATTCAGAGTTCCCTCCGGTAAACTGCTCGGATTCATCATCTCCCATAGAGGAATAGAACCGAATCTGACTAAGATCTGCGCTCTATTAGAACTTGCAATTCCCACAGAGCTAAAGCATGTCCAGAGGTTGTCTAGTTGCATAGCGGCGCTAAGCCTCTTTATCTCTCACCTCAGAGAAAAGGCTCTACCGCTCTATAAGCTACTGAAACAGACCAACAATTTTGAGTGGACCAGCAAAGCAGTGGCCACGTTAGAAGAAATTAAAACACTGCCGGCGAGCAATCCCATACTCACAGTACGAGGCGCTAGTGAACCCATGTTATTATACATATCGGCTACCAACCAAGTCGTTAGCGCAGTGCTCGTCGTCGAATGAGAGGAGGAGGGACACAAATTCCAGACACAAAAGCCGGTCTATTACTTGTTAGAAGTACTAACGCAATGCAAGTCCAGATACCCACACTACCACAAGATAGCCTACACAGTATTTATGGCATCATGGAAACTTAGACACTATTTGCAAGAGTGTTCGGTAACGGTGGCATCAGAAGTACCACTGAACAACATAATCAACAACAGGGATGCCACCGGAAGCATAGCCAAATGGGCTATTGAGCTCCTTCTCTTTGAAATAACCTACAAGCCACGATGTGCAATAAAATCTCAGGTACTGGCAGATTTTTTGGCCAAGTGGACGGAGGCCGAGCTCTCGTGGGAATATAGATCATACTCCCATTGGACAATGTACTTTGATGGATCCAAAACCTTGGCTGGACTAGGGGTTGGAGTTATCCTCACATCCCCCATAGTTCAAGGGGTTGGAGTTATCCTCACATCCCCCAAAAACCCGAAGATGGCAGCATACAGAAATGCCGTCCTAAATATATCCGCACGGTTTGAGGGGTTGGAATTCCACCACGTCATTCGTGACAACAACCAAGCCGCTGACGTACTGGCCTGCATGGGGGCTAAGCACGACCCTATCCCAAAAAATACTTTCCTGGAATGGCTCTTTAAGCCATCCGTGGTTTGACAGGATGATCATAAGGGAGCCGGTCTAAATACCACAGAAGAGGTTGTTCTCCCTATAAATGATCCGGACGACCAAATCATCGGCGGCTCCATATTGGATGAAACGCCTTCGGCCCATGAGGTCATGGCAGTACTCGCGCCATGGATCGAGCCCTTTCTCGCCTACCTTCTTCGCAAAGAACTCCTCGATGATCAGACAGAGGTGCGACAGATAATTTGGCGATCCAAAGCCTAAAAGGTACACGAGGGTGAGTAATATAAGAAAACCACTAGCAGAATATTACAGCGGTGCATATCTGAGGAAGAAGGACAACGACTCTTGGCTGAAGTCCATGCTGGGATGGGCGATCATCATTCCACAACAAGAGCCTTGGTCAGCAAGGCCTTCCGAGCTGGTTTCTTTTGGCCAACTGCTCGGGGGATGCCCAATCACTTGTCAAACACTGCATGGGGTGTGAACTTTTCGCAAATCAAAGTCACATGCCCCCAACAGCTCTTGGACTATTCCGATCACCCGGCCTTTCGCGGTCCGGGGGCTGGACATGGTCGGACCACTTAAAGGGTGCACCAAGAAGAATAAATATCTACTGGTCATGGTTGACAAGTTCACCAAATGGATAGAGCCAAAGCCCGTTAAATCGGCCATGTCTGGACCAGTAATCAACTTCATATCTGACATGATACACCGTTATGGTGTCCCGCACAGTATAATAACGGACAATGGATCCAACTTCACGACCCAAGCGGTCAAGGACTGGCGCGCAAAAATGGGCATCAACCTCGATTACGCATTAGTGTATCACGCGCAGACCAATGGACAAGTCGAACGAGCAAACGGTCTCATCATGGGCGGCATCAAGCCATGTTTGGTCCGATCTCTTCATGAGTCCGACTGTCATTGGGTGGAGGAGCTCGACTCCATTATATGGGGCCTACGCACCGCCCCGAATAGGTCAACGGGATACACACCGTTCTTCATGGTCTATGGGGCAGAAGTAGTCCTCCCTTGTGATATCATTCATGATGCACGAATGGTGCACATGTACGAGGAAAAGGAAGCCGGGTTAGACCGACACGACGACCTGGACACTTTAGAAGGAGAGCGTGACATAGCTCGGGCTCGCTCTACGTTTTACCAATAGCAAGCCCGACGTTACCAGAGTAGGGAGGTCAGGGCAAAAGTGTACAACATGGGCAAACTCGTCTTATGGCTCCCGGAGTAATAGAAGCATAAACTCAACCCCAAACGGGAGGCCCCCTTCATAATCGAGGAAGTACCCGCGGGAGGAGCTTACCGTCTTCAGAACCCATCACACAATCGCCTTCAACCAAATCCGTGGAACTCAGCTCATCTTCGGCGCTTCTACGATAAACCAGTGTCGTCACACTTTTTCCCCTTTTTTGTTTTTTACTTTTATTTCTATTTTTCTTCCCCTCACACTGTGTTATTTGGTAGGATTGAATTTTTTCCTCTTCTTTCGGTTCAACCGATCTTGTACTAAGATTCTCGGCTTACACCTTTTAAGTGTCAAATCCAAACACAACACTTGGGGGCTTCTTTCCGAGGCCAACACTTTTATATTATAAGCATTTATTCACACTTCTTGTGTACACACGTTTCCTTTATCGCGCGTATGTCATCATATGCACCATTTCGAGCTAAGACTTTGCCAAGCTCGGTTGCCTTGCTCATGTGCTTACCCTCTACGTTCCCGATTGTTCGGCTAGAGGGTAAAGGGAGCACATCTGCGATTGTTACGACCAGGTCATCTGAACACGTACCTCAGACGGGTGAAGCCAAAAGCTAGCTATCTTAAGTAGACAATTGGTCGACTGTGATAGAAGCAATTAATACTGCTATGGTTGTTATCACCACTACTTGGGCTTCTTCTCTCTCAAAAGTCCTTAGCCGCATACTAGCAGTATACGGCCTTCTACCTATGATCTTCGTAGAACCCTAAAGAAAGGTATCGATAGAGTTACTATTTTCTTCGGAAGATGTTTATTATGCTAAGAAGTAATATACCATATCTCCCTGTGTGCTTTCTATCTGTTCGCACCAAAGGGCCGGATTGCCTGGTTTCCCGAACATAATCCACTCTTCTAGGGTGATAAATTATGAGCAACACTCCTGAGCTCTTAGCACAGGAGGCAGAAGCCGATGGCCGGTTAAGACAAAGTTTACAACATAGATGGAGCAACTACTCGATTATTAGTACATAGTTACATATAGTCATACATTCGGCTGCTGACTGAGATTATCGATTATAGTGTCCAGGGAGCAGTCTTCTTGCAACAAACGAGCAACAGGCATAACTTGGTCGTACACCAGGTGGAGCGGCACTTCTTGTCCATCTAACCCTACTGGCCCAACTCGAGCCATACACTCGAGGTTAAGTCTAGTATAGAGGGTCTTGATCATCGCCCATGCCTCCCGTGCTCCCTCCCGGCAAGCCGATATCTTCCATAGCTCGAACCTACTTTGGGCTCCTTTTAATCGATCGACTAGTTTGGTCATTCCCTCTAGAGGTTTCTCGGCAGGACATAGCGCCTTTACCATGCTTTTCATAGCCTTCCGAGCATGCTCATGAAGAGAGGAAAGCTCCTTCAGAAGGTTCCCCTGGTTGGATCCGATCTCTTCTTTAGGTCGCCCAGACAGGAGACCTATACATGAGGCAAAGGCATGCTTATTATACTTCATCTATAAGAAGTACTTGTCGATGTTTCACACTTACTGAACATGCCCCTTTGTAGTTTCTGGTTCTCTTCTTGGGCCTGGGTCAATTGAGTTTTTAAACTCTCAATTTCTTCAGCCTGTGTTTTAATCCGCGTCTAGAGACGGTTCAAAACATGACAGCCGGCCTCGTGCTGGGAATCGGCGTATCGCTGAGATTCTCGAGCTGCATCCAAATCTTTTTGCATTTTCCCTATTGATTTAGCTACTAAAGAGTATCGTTGCGGCATCATGGGAATATACTAATATTAGCAGCATAGATATACTCACCATGTGCCTCCCGAGTAAAGCTCTTCACTTGCTCCAATTCGGCCTTCATAGATTCCACCTGTGCTCGGCTGTCTTCTAGTTCCTTGGCCAGTTGCTCGCCCTACTGCTTCGAGGCCCGCATTAGCAATAAAACAACACAAGGACACTTAATTTGGCCGTTCTGACCAATTTAAGGCTCGGGGGCTACTGGGTTTACATGAGTGTCCGGACTCTACAAAACCGATTATTTACCTGCAGGCTGGACGATATTAATTTCATAGCTTCTCCGAACCCAGCTCGGATAGCACCGATGTGCACGTCCGCTGTGCGTAGAGCACCGAACTCCTGTTCGAAGAATACTGGGTGACGCAGGGCCTCTCGTCATCGCTGATGATTCATGGTGCTTCCTACTTCGGATTTGGTAACGGACATAGCGTCATCGGAGTCGGTAGGGTCCGGATTGGCCATGGGAACCTCTGTAGTAGGTTCAGCATGAGTCGAAGCTCTAGAATTTTGAGCTTCCCCGGACACCCTGGCAACCTCCTTGGCAGGGGAAGGTTGAGTTTCTCCCTTGTGAATTTTGATATAAAATCTTCTATGAGGATCTATAGGTTGTGATAATAAATAAACAACTAAACAAAGTACCTTTTGGTTGAGCACGTAGACGGACTCGACCTCATAGCCGGCTCATTCTTCGGATCCCTGTTGTTTTCTGGTCCGAGCACTGCTTCTGTTGGGGATATAACCCCGTGGTGAGACCCACCCCGGCGGCTTCGGGTCACACATGGTGGCTCATAGACCAGCCCAAGGATGGTCCATGAAGACTCAAGCCCAAGACGTTGGTCGGCTTGCCACGACGGGCTAAGATGAGGCCCGGACGGAGAAGGTATGAAGAACCGGGCGGGTGAGCCGCCCGGAGACAGCTTGCTCAGAAAGGCAAGACAATATAGAGATAGACTAAGACACGTTGTGAGAGTCGATTACGACTTGTATGACCCATGGTCTTGACCTCCTATATAAAGGCGAGACTGTTGGAAATATGCCCTAGAGGCAATAATAAATTAGTTATTATCATATTTCCTTGTTCATGATAATCGTTTATTATCCATGCTATAATTGTATTGATCGGAGACTTAAATGCATGTGTGGATACATAGACAAAACCATGTCCCTAGTATGCCTCTAATGGACTAGCTCGTTGATCAAAGGATGGTTAAGGTTTCCTAGCCATGGACATGACATGTCATTTGATAACGGGATCACATCATTAGGAGAATGATGTGATGGATAAGACCCAAACTACAAACATAGCATATGATCGTGTCAGTTTATTGCTACTGTTTTCTGCATGTCAAGTATATGTTCCTATGACCACGAGATCATGCAACTCACGGATATCGGAGGA
Organism: Hordeum marinum; assembly: GCA_022496015.1. Lineage (NCBI taxonomy): Eukaryota > Viridiplantae > Streptophyta > Magnoliopsida > Poales > Poaceae > Hordeum > Hordeum marinum. Next base: position 390,347,022 of record CM039675.1, on the reverse strand, counting down.
GTGCCTTGTGTGTATCAAACATCGCAACGTAACTGGGTGACTATAAAGGTGCTCTACAGGTATCTTCGATGGTGTCTGTTGAGTTGGCATGGATCGAGACTGGGATTTGTTACTCCGTGTAACGGAGAGGTATCTCGGGGCCCACTCGGTAATGCAATATCACAATAAGCCTTGCAAGCGATGTGACTAATTGTTAGTTGCGGGATCTTGTATTACGGAACGAGTAAAGAGATTTGCCGGTAATGAGGTTGAACTAGGTATGGAGATACCGACGATCGAATCTCGGGCAAGTAACATACCGAAGAACAAAGGGAACGTTATACGGGATTAACTGAATCCTTGACATAGAGGTTCGACCGATAAAGATCTTCGTATAATATGTAGGAACCAATGTGGACGTCCAGGTCCCGCCATTGGTTATTGACTGTAGAGGTGTCTCGGTCATGTCTACATAGTTCTCGAACCCGCAGGGTCTGCACACTTAAGGTTCGGTGACGTTTCGGTAGTGTAGAGTTATGTATGGTGGTGACCGAAGGTTGTTCGGAGTCCCGGATGAGATCCCGGACTTCACGAGGAGCTCCGGAATGGTCTGGAGGTAAAGATTCATATATAGGAAGTCCCAGTTTGGTTTCCGGAAAAGTTTCGGGCTCATCGGTAGTGTACCGGGAGTGCCGGTAGTGTACCGGGAGTGCCGGTAGTGTACTGGGAGACCTCCGGGAGGGGTACTTCGACCCCAAGAGGTCCATGGGCTGTGGGAGAATAATAACCAGCCCTTAGTGGGCTGGGAAAACAGCCACAAAGGCCCATGGCGCAGGAGAGAAAGTCCTAAAGCAAAAAGTGGAAAATCAGCCAATAGGAGGCAATCCTACTCCAACTAGGATTGGAGGTGAAGTAGGATTGCTCCCACCTCCTATTTCGACCGACCCAAAGGCCTTGGCTGCCTCTCCTCTCCTCTCCTCTTATATATACTAGTGGATTGGGTGGTTTTTGGACAGAATTTCCGGCCACGTGCTACCCGTTCCACCGGTGCATAGTTTCTCCTCTAGATCGGTTTTCTGCAGCGCTTAGGCGAAGCCCTGCCGGAATCACTCCACCACCATCACCGGCGCGCCGTCACGCTGCCGGTGAACTCTCTCTCCTCTCCACCTCCTCTCGCTGGATCGAGACGGTGGAGATCGTCATCAAGCTGCACGTGTGCTGAACGCGGAGGTGCCGTCCGTTCGTCGCTAGATCGGAAGGACCGTGATCGAGATCGCAAGACAGTTCGTGATGAGATCGCGGAACGGATCGTGATGAGTTCGCGGGATAGATCGTGATCAAGATCGTGAGACGGATCGTGATGAGATCGCGGGACGGATCGTGATGAGTTCACGGGACGGATCGTGATTGGGACGCGGGACGGATCGTGATGAGATCGCGGGACGCTCGGCGATTTGGATCGCGAAGATGTTCGACTACACCAACCGCGTTTCTTAACGCTTCCCGCTTAGTGATCTACAAGGGTACGTAGATCCACTCTCCCTCTCGTAGATGCTCATCACCATGGATAGGTTTGCGTGTGCGTAGGAAATTTTTTGTTTCCCATGTGACGTTCCCCAACAGTGGCATCATGAGCTAGGTTGATGGTACGATGAGATCTCGAGTAGAACACAAAAGGTTTGTGGGCGTTGATGCTTAGATTGCTTCCTCCCTTGGTCAGATTTTGGTTCAGCGGGATTGTGAGATGAAGCGGCCCGGACCAACATTACTCGTACGCTTACGAGAGACCGGTTCCCTCGATGCAACTTGTTGCTTAGATGGCTTGCGGGTGACAGTTTCTCTCACTTTAGTTGGATCGGATCCGACAAAGGCGGTCCTTGAGAAGGTTGAAAAGCAATCTATGTATCACCGTTGTGGTTTATGCGTAGGTGAGAATCGTTCTTGCTAGATACCCATAGCAGCCACGTAAAACATGCAACAACAATTAGAGGACGTCTAACTTGTTTTTGCAGGGTATGTTGTGATGTGATATGGCCAATTACATGATGAGATATATGTGATGTATGAGATGATAATGTGATGTTTGGAATTTCACGACTTGCATGTCGTTGAATACGGCAACCGGCAGGAGCCATAGGGTTGTCTTTAATTATTGTATGACCTGCGTGTCAATCATTAAGCGCTATGTAATGCTTTACTTTATCGCTACGGTAGCAATAGTAGAAGAAGCATGTAGGGCGTGACAACCTCGATGGCGACACGTTGATGGAGATCAAGATGATGGAGATCATGGTGTCATGCCGGTGACGATGGAGATCATGCCGGTGCTTTCATGATGGAGATCAAAAGCACAAGATCATGGCCATATCATGTCACTTATGATTTGCATGTGATGTTAATCCTTTTATGCACCTTGTTTTGCTTAGGACGACGGTAGCATTGTAAGGTGATCCCTCACTTAATTTCAAGATAAATTGTGTTCTCCCCGAGTGTGCACCGTTGCGAAAGTTCGTCGTGTTGAGACACCACGTGATGATCGGGTGTGATAGACTCTACGTTCACATACAACGGGTGCAAGCCAGATTTGCACGCGCAGAACACTCGGGTTAAACTTGACGAGCCTAGCATGTACAGACATGGCCTCGGAACACAAGAGACCGAAAGGTCGAACATGAGTCATATAGTAGATATGATCAACATGATGATGTTCACCATTGCAGCCACCTCAACTCACGTGATGATCGGACTTGAGTTGGTGAATTTGGATCATGTATCACTCGAACGATCGGAGGGATGTCAATTTGAGTGGGAGTTCTTAAGTAATATGATTAATTGAACTCATTATTATGAACATAGTCAAAGTGTCTTTGCAAATTATGTTGTAGATTACTAGCTCGCGCTGTAGCTCCCTTGTATTTTTATATGTTCCTAGAGAAATAGAATTGAAAGATGTTGGTAGCAAAATTGCGGACTGGGTCCGTGATCTGAGGATTGTCCTCATTGCTGCACAGAAGGCTTATGTCCTTAATGCACCGCTCGGTGCGCCACCCCATCTAGCGTCGTCTGTAGATGTTGTCAACATCTGACAGGCACGTTTCGATGACTACTTGATAGTTTAGTGCGTCATGCATTACGGCTTAGAATTGAGGCTCCAAAACGTTTTGAACGTCACGGAACATATGAGATGTTCTAGGAGCAGAGATTGTGATCTCAGGCTCGTGCCTTTGTTGCGAGATATGAGATCTCCAACAAGATTCTTTGCTTGTAAGATGAAGGAGAATAGCTCAATCGTTGAGCATGTACTCAGATTGTCTGGGTACTACAATCGCTTGAATCAAGTGGGAGTTGATCTTCCAGATAAGATAGTGATTGATATAGTTCTCCAAGTCACTGTCACTAAAGCTACTAGAACTTAGTGATGAACTATAATACACCAGGGATAGAAGTATTGATCCCTGAGCTGTTCGCGATGTTTGACACCGCGAAGGTAGAAATCAAGAAGGAGCGTCAAGTGTTGATGGTTAATCAAACCACTAGTTTCGAAAAGGGCAAGAGCGAGGAGGGAAACTTCATGGATAGCAAGTCAGTTGCTGCTCCAGTGAAGCAACCCAAAGTTGAACTCAAACCCGAGACTAAGTGCTTCTATTATGAGGTGAGAGGTCGCTGAAGCGGAACAACCATAGATACTTGGTAGATAAGAAGGCTGGCAACATCGACAGAAGTATATTTGATATACGAGTTATTGATGTGTACCTTGCTAGTACTCCTAGTAGCACCTGAGTATTGGATACCGGTTCCGTTGCTAAATGTTAGTAACTCGAAATAAAAGCTACGGAATAAACGGAGAACTAGCTAAGGGTGAGGTGACGATGTGTGTTGGAAATGTTTCCAAGGTTGATGTGATCAACATCGCACGCTCTCTCTACCTTCAGGATTAGTGACGAACCTAAATAAATGTTATTTGGTGTTTTGCGTTGAGCATGAACATGATTAGATCATGTTTGTTGCAATACGGTTATTCATTTAAGTCAGAGAATAATAGTTATTCTGTTTACATGAATAATACCTTCAATGGTCATGCACCCAGTGAGAATGGTTTGTTGAAATCTTGATCGTAGTAATACACATGTTCATAACATTGATGTCAAAAGATACAAAGTTAAATAATGATAGTACCACATACTTGTGGCACTGCCGCAAAATGTCATATTGGTATAAAGCACATGAAGAAACTCCATGGTGATGGATATTTGGACTCATTCGATTTCGAATCGGTTGAGACATGCGAACCATGCCTCTTGGGCAAGATGACTAAAGGACCCCGTTGGATGGAGCGGGCAAGTGATTCATTGGAAATGATACATGTTGATGTATGCAATCTAGTGAGTCTTGTAGCGTGCAGTGGATATCGTTATTTTCTTACCTTCACTGATGATTTGAGTAGATATAGTGTATATTTACTTAATGAAACACAAGTCTGAATTGTTTGAAAGGTTCAAGCAAATTCAGAGTGAAGTTTAAAGATCATCGTGACAAGAAGATAAAAATGACCACGATATGATCGTGAAGGTGAATATCTGAGTTACGAGTTTGGCATACAACTTAAGACAACGTGAAATTTGTTTCACAACTAACGCCACCTGGAAAACCATGGTGTGATGGTGTGTCCGAACATCATAGTCATGCTCTATTGATATAGTGCATACTGTGATGTCTCTTATCGTTTTACTACTATAATTTTTGGGGTTATGCATTAGAGACAACTACATTCACTTTAAATAGGGCATCATCTAAATCCGTTGAGATGACACCGTGTGAATTATGGTTTGATAGAAACCTAAGCTGTCATTTCTTAATGTTTGGGGCTGCGATGCTTGTGTGGAAAATGTTTTCACATAATAAGCTAGAACCCAAAGCGGACAAATGTATCTTCATAGAATACCCTAAGAACAGATGGGTATGCCTTCTATCTCAGATCCGAGTGCAAAGTGTTTGTTGCTAGAACTGGGTCCTTTCTCGAGAAAAAGTTTCTCTCGAAAGAATTGAGTGGGAGGAAGATAGAACTTGATGAGGTTGTTAAACCTTTGTTTAACCAGAGAGTAGCGCAGCGCAGAAAGATGTTTTTGTGAAGCCTACGTTAGTTGAAGAGGAAGTTAATGATGATGATCATGAAGCTTCAGAATCAAGTTACTATCGAACTTCGTGGGTCGACAAGGATGTGTACTGCTCCTAAGTGGTACGACAACTCTGTCTTGGAGATCATGTTGTTGGACAACGATGAACCTACGAGCTATGGAGAAGCGATGATGGGCCTGGATTCCGACGAATGGTTAGAGGCCATGAAATCCGAGATAGGATCCATGTATGAAAACCAAGTATAGACTTTGGTAGACTTGCTCGTTAGACGGCAGGTCGTTGAGTACAAATGGACCTTTAGAATGAAGACAGACACTGATGGTGAATGTCACCATTTGTAAAGCTCGACTTGTTGCAAAGTTGTTTGTGACAAGTTCAAGGAGTTGACTGCGATGAGGCTTTCTCACTCGTAGCGATGCTAAAAGTCTGTTGGAATTATGTTAGCAGTTGCTGCATTTTCAATTATGAAATCTAGCAGATGGATGTCAAAACATCGTTTCCTTAACGGTTTACATAAGGAAAGGTTGTATGTGATACAACCATAAGGTTTTGTCAGTCCTAAGGATGCTAAAAGGTGTGCAAGCTTCGGTGATCCTTCCATGGACTGAAGCAAGCATCTCGGAGTTGGAATATACGCTTTGATGAGGTGATCAAAGTTTTGATGTTTATACAAAGTTTACGAGAAACTTGTATTTGCAATAAAGTGAGTGGGAGCACTATAGAGTTTCTGATAAGTATATGTGGTTGACATATTGTTGATCGGAAATAATGTAGAATTTCTGGAAGGCATAAAAGGTTGTTTGAAAAGTGTTTTTCAAAGGAAGACCTGGATAAAGCTACCTAATTGTTGAGCATCAAAATCTATAGAGATAGATCAAGATGCTTGATGAGACTTTCAATGAGTGCATACCTTCACAAGATTTTGAAAGAGTTCAAAATGGATCAGCCAGAGAAATAGTTCTCGTCTGATTTGTAAGGTGTGAAGTTGAGTGAGACTCAAAGCTCGACAACGGCAGAAGAAAGAGAAAGGACGAACGTCGTCCCCTATGCCTTAGCCATAGGCTCTATATTATGCCATGCTGTGTACCGCACCTATGTGTGCCTTGCCATGAGTCTGTCAAGGGGTACAAGAGTGGTCCAGGAGTGTATCATTGGAGAGCGGTCGGAATTATCCTTAGTAACCAGAGGACTAAGGAAATGTTTCTTGATTATGGAGGTGATAAAGAGTTCGTCGTAAAGAGTTACATCGATGCAAGCTTTAACACCTATCCGGCTGACTAGTAGTAGCAATCTGGATACGTATAGTGGAGCAGCCATTTGGAAATTGTACCAAGTGGAGTGTGGTAGCAGTGTTTACGGTTTGACATAGAGATATGCAAAGTACACACGGATCTGAATATCGCAGACCCGTTGACTATAAGACCTCTCTCACATGCAAAGCATGATCGAGCCCCATAACTCATTGGGTGTTAGATTCATAACAATGCGAATCACATGGTGATGTGAACTAGATTATTGACTGTAGTGCAAGTGGGAGACTGTTGGAAATATGCCCTAGAGGCAATAATAAATTAGTTATTATCATATTTCCTTGTTCATGATAATCGTTTATTATCCATGCTATAATTGTATTGATCGGAGACTTAAATGCATGTGTGGATACATAGACAAAACCATGTCCCTAGTATGCCTCTAATGGACTAGCTCGTTGATCAAAGGATGGTTAAGGTTTCCTAGCCATGGACATGAGATGTCATTTGATAACGGGATCACATCATTAGGAGAATGATGTGATGGATAAGACCCAAACTACAAACATAGCATATGATCGTGTCAGTTTATTGCTACTGTTTTCTGCATGTCAAGTATATGTTCCTATGACCATGAGATCATGCAACTCACGGATATCGGAGGAGTGCCTTGTGTGTATAAAACGTCGCAATGTAACTGGGTGACTATAAAGGTTCTCTACAGGTATCTCCGATGGTGTCTGTTGAGTTGGCATGGATCGAGACTGGGATTTGTTACTCCGTGTAACGGAGAGGTATCTTGGGGCCCACTCGGTAATGCAATATCACAATAAGCCTTGCAAGCGATGTGACTAATTGTTAGTTGCGGGATCTTGTATTACGGAACGAGTAAAGAGACTTGCCGGTAATGAGGTTGAACTAGGTATGGAGATACCGACGATCGAATCTCGGGCAAGTAACATACCGAAGAACAAAGGGAACGTTATACGGGATTAACTGAATCCTTGACATAGAGGTTCGACCGATAAAGATCTTCGTAGAATATGTAGGAACCAATGTGGACGTCCAGGTCCCGCCATTGGTTATTGACTGTAGAGGTGTCTCGGTCATGTCTACATAGTTCTCGAACCCGCAGGGTCTGCACACTTAAGGTTCGGTGACGTTTCGGTAGTGTAGAGTTATGTATGGTGGTGACCGAAGGTTGTTTGGAGTCCCGGATGAGATCCCAAACTTCACGAGGAGCTCCGGAATGGTCTGGAGGTAAAGATTCATATATAGGAAGTCCCAGTTTGGTTTCCGGAAAAGTTTCGGGCTCATCGGTAGTGTACCGGGAGTGCCGGTAGTGTACCGGGAGTGCCGGTAGTGTACCGGGAGACCTCCGGGAGGGGTACTTCGACCCCAAGAGGTCCATGGGCTGTGGGAGAATAATAACCAGCCCTTAGTGGGCTGGGAAAACAGCCACAAAGGCCCATGGCGCAGGAGAGAAAGTCCTAAAGCAAAAAGTGGAAAATCAGCCAATAGGAGGCAATCCTACTCCAACTAGGATTGAAGGTGAAGTAGGATTGCTCCCACCTCCTATTTCGGCCGACCCAAAGGCCTTGGCTGCCTCTCCTCTCCTCTCCTCTTATATATACTAGTGGATTGGGTGGTTTTTCGACAGAATTTCCGGCCACGTGCTACCCGTTCCACCGGTGCATAGTTTCTCCTCTAGATCGGTTTTCAGCAGCGCTTAGGCGAAGCCCTGCCGGAATCACTCCACCACCATCACCGGAGCGCCGTCACGCTGCCGGTGAACTCTCTCTCCTCTCCACCTCCTCTCGCTGGATTGAGACGGTGGAGATCGTCATCAAGCTGCACGTGTGCTGAACGCGGAGGTGCCGTCCGTTCGGCGCTAGATCGGAAGGACCGTGATCGAGATCGCGAGACAGTTCGTGATGAGATCGCGGAACGGATCGTGATGAGTTCGCGGGATAGATCGTGATCAAGATCGTGAGATGGATCGTGATGAGATCGCGGGATGGATCGTGATGAGTTCACGGGACGGATCGTGATTGGAACGCGGGACGGATCGTGATGAGATCGCGGGACGCTCGGCGATTTGGATCGCGAAGATGTTCGACTACACCAACCGCGTTTCTTAATGCTTCCCGCTTAGCGATCTACAAGGGTACGTAGATCCACTCTCCCTCTCGTAGATGCTCATCACCATGGATAGGTTTGCGTGTGCGTAGGAATTTTTTTGTTTCCCATGTGATGTTCCCCAACAGAGACCCCGGGCGACTTAGGGGGAGACTAACTAATCGAAAGCTAGGTTAAGCGATCCCGATCCCTTGTAATCAAGATTCCAAGCAATACAAGCACAAGAAGGACATAGGCCTTTACCTCTACTTGAAGGGCCGAACCTAGGTAAACCTATGTCCATCGTCCCGATCAACCCCTTTGAGTCCATCACCTTAGAGATGGCCTCGAATCTAAGTCCTCGGACATCTGCCGTGAGAAAACCACGACAATTGGCGCCCATCGTGGGGCTTGCGCTCGGTGGTGTTGAGTTCTCAAAGGGCTCTCTCCCAGGGTTCGAGTGATACGTGGTCGGAAGGATGAGCAAAAGTTGCCGCGGCCGGCTCTACATCGACGACGCTGGCTGGGGCCCTGAGGCCGACTCTGTTGAATATGGATTCCGGGTTCCCTTTGGCAGAATCCACGTCTTCATCGGCAAGGTTGACGGATCTACGCCGGGGACAAACGTCTGCACCAACATCGTCGAGCCGGATCGGCGCGTGCAACCCGCCCAACACGTGCGTCCTGCCCGTGCTAACCCGGGTCGGAAGCATGTCTTTGTGGGCTTCACTCAAGGGATGGATCTTGAGGCTTCTATGTCACAGGAGAGTCTCATCTATTCAGAGGACGGATCTTTGAGCGGAGAGGCGGAATCAATCTACCAGCTTCACAATGACGGGCTCACGGGCTACGACGAGCTTTACCCCGAGTCAGAGCGTTCTGAGCCGGAGGATCACGGGCTGCCGATCCATATGTCCATGTTCATGACGGGGTCAACACCGGGTACGAGCAGCATAGCTGTCGGAGCCGCAAACACGTGGGCTGACCCGCCGCCGCTTACTCAGGTTCTTATAGAACTGATGAACGATCTCGCAACCCTGATGGTGACTGAAGTCACGCCAGATAATCAAGCGGCCCGGAACTTGGAGATCACAAGACTTAAGGACCGGATGGTGGAAGTTCAACAGGGGATTGGCGAGTTAAAGGCTGAGATGGATGCGGAGGCAGAGCGCCTTAGGACAGACGCTTTTCGCCTTGAGCTAGAGAACCAATCAGCAGCTGCGGTGCAGCGGATGAGACATCAGTCCCGCTTACCAGAATAATACGAGTTCATGAATCTTTTTAACACACTAGGAATAGGACGGACAGCGGACGCGCCTGGAAGTCGGCCGACGACTCGACAACAGCTTAAGCCGCCCCGACGAAACCAGGCCTCACTAGTGGCTTTTCCAATGCCGGCGGGTCACTACTCAAACCCGACGGAGAACATGGTGATGGCAGCAACCCAGCCTGAAACAATCCCTATTCCTGACGAGGCGCCCTTTGAAGAGGAGGTGAGGAACACCCTTGGATACCTTCAAACGGCGATGGCCCAGCAAGAGAAATATACTTATAGTCGGAGCTGCGTGCATTCAACCCCCCTGCCCAGCCGCAACTACAGCTGGCACTATGAGTCGCTGGCGGGTTCGAGCAGTGGTCGGCGCCAGGGGCTACCGCGAGATGATCAGACGGCTCTGGATGCGCAGGCACTCGCAGACTGGGCGAGAGTACAGCAAGAGGCAGCGGCTATGGCAGGGGCGGCTCATCAAGAGCCCGCACATTCAGTCTCAGTTGGAGCGGGAGTAACCACCAGGGTCGTGGGAGTCCCGTGCTTGGTGCCGGCTCTGCGGAACGAGCGTCTGCCGAAGGATTTCAAAGGCCCTCGTAAGGTCCCGAACTACACTACAGACCTGCCCCCAGAGGCCTGGATTGAAAGTTATGAGTTGGCTATGGAAATGTTGGATGTGAGTGACGCGGTTTGCGCCAAATACTTTATCATGATGCTGGAAGGTCCGGCTCGCACATGGTTGAATGGTTTGCCACCCAATACCATCAACTCATGGGCTGAGCTGAAGGCAAGGTTCATCAATTTTTTTCACGGAACTTGCAAGCAGCCTATGACGATTGTGGATTTGGATCACTGTGTTCAACAGGAGAATGAGTCGGCTCATCATTGGGTCCGGCGGGTGTCGACCATCATCCACTCGTCTGAACAGATCACGATGGCTCAAGCGGTGTTGATCCTAGAAAAGAACTGTCATTTTGTCCCTCTAAAGCAGAAGCTCGGCCGGCTCAAACACACGTGTTAAGAGATGGGGAAACTCATGGTGGCTCTCACAAAGTATGCCGATTTTGATAACACAAAGGATCCAGGCTCTGATGAGGAGAAAACTGGTCAGGGTAAAAAGAATAACCATGGCAAGGGTGCAGCAGGCAATGGTAACCAAAGCAAGAGGAAGAACCCGGATGGCGAGGAACTTCAAGGGTTATCAGGTGGATCATATTGATCATCGTAGGAACGAGGCGGCTGACGCCTTGTCAAGGTTAGGCTAACAACGAAAGTTGGTGTCGCCTAACGTCTTTTTGGATGTCTTACATCACCCGTCAGTTAAGTTACCTTCAGAGGAAGACTTAGCCATTCCTGACCCGGAGGGACAGCTGGTGGTGGCTCTGCATGCTATTCTAGATTGGACTGTTCCTGACTTGGCGTACTTGACTCATGGTGAGTTACCTGATGATGAAAACCTGGCCAGACAGATCACTAGACGGTCTAAGTCTATGACGATAGTCAATGGCGAGTTACATAAGTGTAGCGTCACCGGCGTGTTTCAGCATTGTGTCTCACCTGAGTAGGGCAAGGAAATCTTGAATGAAATTCATGCTGGTGATTGTGGACATCACGCCGGCTCAAAATCTCTGGTGGCCAAGGCTTTTAGGCATGGTTTCTTGTGGCTGGCGGCTCACAAGGATGCAGAGGATCTGGTCCGCAAGTGTGATGATTGTCAAAATTTTGGCCGGCGTGCTCATGTTCCGGCTCAAGAATTGCGCATGATTCCAATCACTTGGCCATTCACAGTCTGGGGGCTCGATATGGTCGGGCCTTTAAAGAGATCCAAGCATAAAAGACCCACTCTTGGTGGCGGTTGACAAGTTTACCAAATGGGTAGAAGGTGAGCCGGTCAGCAAGTGCGATGCGGCTATAACGGTTCAGTTTATTAAAAAGCGGATCTACTGTTTTGGTTACCCTCACAGTATCATCACGAACAATGGTACAAAACTGTCCAAGGGGGCGATGAAAATGTTCTGCGACATTGAGCACATCCGGCTTGATGTTTCTGCGGTTGCTCATCCACAGTCCAACGGTCAGGCGAAGCGTGCTAACCAAGAAATCCTAAGAGGTATCAAGCCCCGGCTTATGGTTCCTTTACAACGAACGCCGGGTTGTTGGGTGGAGGAGTTGCCGTCCGTCTTATGGAGCATCAAAACTATCCCTAACAGATCAACGGGTTATACACCTTTCTTCATGGTTTACGGTGTAGAGGCCGTGTTACCAAGTGACATCCATGATGACTCGCCACGAGTGGCGGCTTACGTTGAGACGGACAATGAGACAGCGCGTCAAGACGTGTTGGATGCCCTGGAGGAGGAACGTGATCTGGCGGCGGCTCGTTCGGCGATTTATCAGCAAGACCTACGCCGCTATCATAGCCGCAGAGTGAAGACCCGAACATTTCAAGAAGGCGACTTAGTGTTGCGGTTGATCCAAGACCAGACAAATATGCATAAGTTGTCTCCTCCATGAGAAGGACCTTTCGTGGTCAGCAGAAATCTCAACAACGGGTGATATTACCTCATTGACATCCGAGACGACTCAGATACCTCGAGGCAGGAGACCCGCCGGCCGTGGAACATAGCGCATCTACATCCTTACTATACCTAAGTTGTTGAGACTCGACATCGTACACTATCATTGTACATATCATATTTATATATGAATAAAAGTTGGCATCCCTGCTAGACGGGGCCTCTGCCATTTCGCATATCTCAATTTGTGCAAAAACATGATCGGCCAGGGGGCTTCCCACCCACCGGGTGTAGCTTATCAAATCCTATCGGTCGGCTCTCAAGCCAAATAGTTGACTCCATCGACATGATCATCCAGGGGGCTTCCCACCCATCGGGTGTAGCTTATCAAACCCTATCAGTCGGCTCTTAAGCCAAACAGTTGATCCCATCAACAAATTTCACTTGAGGGCTTCTCACCCACCGGGTTTAGCTTACACACCCTCTTGATCGGCTCTTAAGGCAAACAGGGTTAAACCTGCCTGTAAGCTAATGCTACTCCGCTAAGTGACCCGCTGAACTCTTACCAGTTAATCTCGCCTAGAGACCCTGAGCCGGTTCAAAGAAATTGACGACCAATCTCCATAGAGACCCTGTACTGGTCAAGGTTAAACTGGCGGCCCTTGTCACGAGAGGGCCGGCTTATGGAAAGCAAGGATAAACTCTCCCATTTACTCCCAACTCTCCACTATGTGGCATGTTCGTACTCTTAGATAGTTAATCCTTAAGGACCCTGTACTGTTTAAGGTTAAAACGATAGATTTATGTCACGTGAGAGGCAGTTTGTGGGCTATAAGGGTGCTCATGCCCTGTCGTGTCTCTCCTGGGACGTCACACTTCCTTTCAGTTATTCTCGCTATAGACCCTGCGCCGGCTCAAAGAAATTGACGGCCAATCTCCAGAGAGACCCTGTACTGCTAAGGAGTTTTAAGTGGCAAGTTAACCCAGTAGAACCGGCACATGAGCTATTTTGAAAAACAAGTTAGGAAAGATACAACATCTTTGGGATATGTTATTCTAAGCCACCCTCCTAACAAATGTGAAGATACATCTATTCTTGCAGGTTGATTAAACCACCAAGAGCCGGCGAAACATCCAGTATGAAAGTGCAAGGAAGATGTCATATATTAAGGCGGACAATTTGACATGTGCACGATGGCACAGTTCGGGCAAAGGCACAGTTTACTACAAGCCTATTACAGGTGCTCTTTATAGAGCTCAAAAGTGGTTCAAAGTTTTTTACACCGCTCATGGTGGGTCACAAAGCCGGCTTATCCATGGCGTCACCAAATTCATCAGTTGGCTGGCGGGTCACCCTGCTCGGAGTCTTCGGCCTCCATGATCTGAAGATTGTCCATGTCCTAGTTGTAGTGGGTTAAAGCTGCAAAGTTTCACTCATCAAAGAAGGGCGGCGGGTCAAGTTTAGAAGCAAAGAGGTGCTTACTGTGGGCAGGTATCAGGTCCTTGTCTTCAAAGAGGGGGCCACGGATTCTCTTCTGATCGGCACCGTAAGCCACCTGGTATGTTGACAAGTTCACTTCCTCTGCTAGCATGGAAGCGAGGACTTTGGAAGCCTTCACACACCATGCATAGTCAGCCTCCGTAAACTCTAAGCCGTCATCCTTCTTGGAGGGAAACCCATCCATCATGTCTTTAGGAGTCAACTCCGGAGCAAAGGCCAATGCCCGGCTTATGGCTATGATGGCTCCGTGTCGGGCGGCTGATTTCCTCATCTCTTGGATCAAGTCAGACAGGAAGCGCCAAGACAGAACTCCGTCACATCGGCATCATATAGTTTCCAAAATACACACGTGATCCTAAAATTTTTTTGAGCGAGAAGAGGGTAGAATCAAAATTCCTAAGTCGTAATTCCTCACGAGAGCATAAAAGAGGAGTAAACAGAAACCTATTCTCCGATATAACTAGACTCAACGCAGTTTTTCTCTAGACTCGACTCGGCCAAGTTCCATCAATCAAGGGGGCTCCTAGGTCGGTCCAGGCTCTGATACCAACTTGTCATGCCCAAGATGTGGTCCTATCCATATTTTGGCATGAGGGCCTCGACAGGGATAGAAGCACATCTCGTCGTGTTGCAAGAATGGATATCATTACAAGTACATGTACTGAAGAGATGAGTATATGAAATTGGCTTACACTCGCCATAAGCTACATCAGAGTCACATCAATGCAACAACATACTCAAACATCATACAGAAGAGAAGGGTCTGACTACAGATGAAAACCAATGACAAAATGACATCCATCCTTCTATCCCAGGCTGCTGCCTGGAACCCATCCTAGATCGATGAAGAAGAAGAAGAACTCCAACAAACAAGCAATGCTCTCACGTTCAAGCATCTCATTACCTGCACCTGCTACTATTGTTGTAGTAATCTCTGAGCCACAGGAACTCAGCAATCTCATTTCCAAGTGTATCAAGACTATTAAAGCTTAATAGGTGAGGTATGGTTAAGTGGTGAGCCTGCAGCAAGCGATTAAGCATTTATTTGAGTGGCTAACTTACGAATACAGAAAATAAAGTATGGTGGTCTACGCATAACGGACGAGAATTACTAATGATCACTAACTGATCCTGAACACCTACTTACGTCAAAGATAACCCCACCATGTTCTCTTTCGGATAAGAACTCACGAAAAGAGACAGTCACGGTTACGCACACAGTTGGTGTATTTTATTTGAGTTTACTTCAAGTTTGCTATGACCGGGTGTTAAACAAAGTATCCAAGTTTTCCACATAGCCACGGGCACGGCTTCTCAAAAAGATTTAACTCTGCAGGGGTGCTCTAACTCATCCATCACAAATTAACCACACGCCGCGGGAATAACCTCGACCATGGATCTCGTGATCATCCTAGGGAATTCCAAAGGAATTCCAACACCTGAGATAGCCCAAAGAAGATCAGAGTTACTCACGCAAGACATTCGAGAAAGGTAAAAAAAATCCAGCAAGGCCACCCAACGTGTCGACGAACCCGATAAGAGCCGCGTATCTCGTTCTCAGGACACGACAGATTGTCCAATCTTCCGGTAGGCCAGTCACAGAGTTGCCCCTGGTAGCCACCGGCGATTGACAGGTTGGACCAACACTCTGTTGGAAATATGCCCTACAGGCAATAATAAAGTAGTTATTATCATATTTCCTAGTTCATGATAATCGTTTATTATCCATGCTATAATTGTAATGACCGGAGACTTAGATGCATGTGTGGATACATAGACAAAACTATCTCCCTAGTATGCCTCTAATAGACTAGCTCATTGATCAAAGATGGTTAAGGTTTCCTAGCCATGGATATGAGATGTCATTTAATAACGGGATCACATCATTAGGAGAATTGTATGATGGACAAGACCCAAACAACAAATGTAGCATATGATCGTGTTAGTTTAATGCTACTGTTTTCTGCATGTCAAGTATCTATTTCTATGACCATGAGATTTTGCAACTCACTAACACCGGAGGAGTGCCTTGTGTCTATCAAACGTCGCAACGTAACTGGGTGACTATGAAGGTACTCTACAGGTATCTCCGAGGGTGTCTGTTGGGTTGGCACAAATCAAGACTGGGATTTGTTACTCCGTGTGACAGAGAGGTATCTCAGGGCCCACTTGGTAATACAACATCACAACAAAGCTTGCAAGCAATGTTTCTAAGTGTTAGTCATGGGATCTTGTATTATGGAACGAGTAAAGAGACTTGCCGGTAACGAGGTTGAACTAGGTATGGAGATACCGACGATGGAATCTCGGGCACGTAACATACCGAAGAACAAAGGGAACATCAGACGGGATTAACTAAATCCTTGACATAGAGGTTCGACCAATAAAGTTCTTCGTAGAATATGTAGGAACCAATATGGGCATCCAAGTCCTGATATTGGTTATTGACCGTAGAGGTGTCTCGGTCATGTTTACATTGTTCTCGAACCCGGAGGGTCTGCACACTTACGGTTTGGTGACATTTCGGTAGTATAGAGTCATGCATGGTGGTGACCAAAGGTTGTTTGGTGTCTCGGATGAGATCTCGGAAGTTACCAGGAGCTCAGCAATGATCCATAGGTAAAGATTGCTATATAGGAAGTCCTATTTTGGTCGCCGGAGAAGTTTCGGGCTCATCGGTAGTGTACCGAGAGTGCCGATAGTGTACCGGGAGACGATTGGGAGGGGTATTTTGACCCAAGAGGCTACATGGGCTGTGGGAGAGTGAATACTAGCCCTTAGTGGTCTGGTGGAAGTCCCACACAAGGCCCATGCGGCTAGGAAGAAAAACCAAAATAGAAAAAGGTTGAAAAGGCAAAAAGGCCAAAATAAGGAGGAGTCCTAGTCCTACTAGGATTGGAGGAGGATTCCTGGTCTCCTCCCACTTCAGCCGAAGCCTAGAGGGCTTGGTCCTTGCGCCAAGTCTCCTCCTCTCTTCCTCTTATATATACTAGAGGTTTTTGGGTTTTTGCACTTGATTTTCAGCCACGTGCTACCCGTTCCTCTAGTGCATAGTTTCTCCTCTAGATCGGTTTTCTACAGTGCTTAGGCGACGCCCTGCTGGAATTGCTCCACCATCATTGCCGCGGCGCCATCACGCTGCCGGAGAACTAGTCTACCTCTCCGTTCTCTCTTGCTGGATTAAGAAGGCGGAGATCGTCATCGAGCTGTACGTGTGCTGAACGCGGAGGTGTCGTCCGTTGGGCACTAGATCGGAAGGACCGTGATCAAGATTGCAAGATGGATCGTGATGAGATCATGGGATGGATCGTGATGAGTTCGCAGGATGGATCGTGATTGGATCACGGGATGGATCATGATGAGATCGCGGGACGCTCGGCGATTTGGATCGCGAAGATGTTTGACTACACCCACCGCGTTTCTTAACACTTCCCTCTTAGCGATCTACAAGGGTATGTAGATCCACTCCCCCTCTCGTAGATGCTCATCACCATGGATAGATCTTGCATGTGCGTAGGAAAGTTTTTGTTTCCCATGCAACGTTCCCCGACAGTGGTATCAGAGCTAGGTCTATGTGTAGATGAGATCTCGAGTAGAACACAAAGAGTTTGTGGACGTTGATGCTTAGATTGCTTCCTCCCTTGGTCGTGTTTTGGTTCAGCGGTATTGTGGGATGAAGCGGCCCGGACCAACCTTACTCGTACACTTACGAGAGATCGGTTCCATCGACTGACGTGTAACTTCGTTGCACAAAGATGGCTAGCGGGTGTCTGTTTCTCCTACTTTAGTTGGATGGGATTCGACTAAGGCAGTCCTTGAGAAGGTTTATGCGTAGGAGAGAATTGTTCTTGCTAGATATCCATAGTAGCCACATAAAACATGCAACAACAATTAGAGGACGTCTAACTTGTTTTTGTAGGGTATGTTGTGATGTGATATGGCCAATTACATGATGAGATATATGTGATGTATGAGATGATCATGTGTTGTATAGAATATCACGACTTGCATGTCGATGTGTACGGCAACCGGCAGGAGCCATAGGGTTGTCTTTAATTATTGTATGACCTGCGTGTCAATCATTAAGCGCTATGTAATGATTTACTTTATCGCTAAACGGTAGCAATAGTAGTAGAAGCTTGGTGGGTGTGACAACCAAAATGGCGACACGTGGATGGAGATCAAGATGATGAAGATCATGGTGTCATGCCGGTGACGATGGAGATCGTGCCGGTGGTTTCAAGATGGAGATCAAAAGCACAAGTTCATGGCCATATCATGTCACTTATGACTTGCCTGTGATGTTAATCCCTTTATGCACCTTGTTTTTCTTAGGACGACAGTAGCATTATAAGGTGATCCCTCACTTCAATTTCAAGATAAATTGTGTTCTCCCCGAGTGTGCACCATTCCAAAAGTTCGTCGTGTCGAGACACCACGCGATGATCGGGTGTGATAGACTCTACGTTCACATAGAACGGGTGCAAGCCAGTGTAGCACATGCGGAACACTCGGGTTAAACTTGACGAGCCTAGCATGTACATACACGGCCTCGGAACACAAGAGACCGAAAGGTCGAACATGAGTCATATAGCAGATATGATCAACATGATGATGTTCACCATTGAAACCACCTCAACTCACATGATGATCGGACTTGAGTTGGTGAATTTGGATCATGTATCACTTGAATGACCGGAGGGATGTCAATTTGAGTGGGAGTTCTTAAGTAATATGATTAATTGAACTCACTATCATGAACATAGTCAGTTGTGTCTTTGCAAATTATGTTGTAGATTACTAGCTCACGCTGTAGCTCCCTTGAATGTTTATATGTTCCTAGAGAAATAGATTTGAAATATGATGGTAGCAATATTGCGCACTGGGTCCATGATCTGAGGACTGTCCTCATTCTGCACAGAAGGCTTATGTCGTTAATGCACCGCTCGGTGTGCCAACCCCTCTAGCGTCGTCTGTAGATGTTGTGAACATCTGACAGGCACGTTCTGATGACTACTTGATAGTTTAGTGCGTCATGCATTACGGCTTAGAATTGAGGCTCCAAAACATTTCAAACGTCACGAAACATATGAGATGTTCTAAGAGCTGAAATTAGGATCTCAGGCTTGTGCCTGTGTTGCGAGATAGGAGATCTCGAACAAGATTCTTTGCTTGCAAGATGAAGGAGAATAGTTCAATCGTTGAGCATGTGCTCAGATTGTCTGGGTGCTACAATCG
Source organism: Hordeum marinum (assembly GCA_022496015.1). Lineage (NCBI taxonomy): Eukaryota > Viridiplantae > Streptophyta > Magnoliopsida > Poales > Poaceae > Hordeum > Hordeum marinum. The sequence continues at coordinate 390,328,017 of CM039675.1, read as the reverse complement.
CTTGAATCGAGTGGGAGTTGATCTTCTAGATAAGATAGTGATTGATATAGTTCTCCAAGTCACTGTCACTAAGCTACTAGAACTTGGTGATGAACTGTAAAACGCCAGGGATAGAAATAATGATCCCTGAGCTTTTCGCAATGTTTGACACCGCGAAGGTAGAAATCAAGAAGGAGAATCAAGTGTTGATGGTTAGTCAAACCAGTAGTTTCGAGAAGGGCAGGAGCAAGGAGGGAAACTTCATGGATAGCAAGTTAGTTGCTGCTCCAGTGAACCATCCCAAAGTTGAACCCAAACCCGAGACTAAGTGCTTAGATTATGAGGAGAGCGGTCGCTGAAGTGGAACAAACCTAGATACTTGGTAGATAAGAAGGCTGGCAACATCAACAAAAGTATATTTGATATACGTGTTAGTGATGTGTATGTTGCTAGTACTCCTAATAGCACCTGGGTATGGGATACTAGTTCGGTTGCTAAATGTTAGTAACTCGAAATAAAAGCTACGGAATAAACGGAGAACTAGCTAAGGGTGAGGTGATGATGTGTGTTGGAAATGTTTCCAAGGTTGATGTGATCAACATCGCACGCTTTCTCTACCTTTGGAATTAGTGACGAACCTAAATAAATGTGATTTGGTGTTTTGCATTGAGCATGAACGTGATTAGATCGTGTTTATTGCAACACGGTTATTCATTTAAGTTAGAGAATAATGGTTATTCTTTTTACATGAATAATACCTTCAATGGTCATGCACCCAGCGAGAATGGTTTGTTGAATCTTGATCGTAGTAACACACATGTTCATAACATTGATGCCAAAAGATACAAAGTTAATAATAATAGTACCACATACTTGTGGCATTGCCGCTAAATGTCATATTGGTATAAACGCATGAAGAAACTCCATGCGGATGGATCTTTGGACTCATTCGATTTCGAATCGGTTGAGACATGCAAACCATGCCTCTTGGCCAAGATGAGTAAGGACCCCATTTTCTGGTTTGATGGAGCGGGCAAGTGATTTATTGGAAATGATACATGTTGATGTATGCAATCCAATGAGTCTTATAGCGTGCCGTGGATTTCGTTATTTTCTTACCTTCACTGATGATTTGAGTAGATATAGTGTATATTTACTTAATTAAACACAAGTTTGAATCGTTTGAAAGGTTCAAGCAAATTCAGAGTGAAGTTTAAGATCATCATGACAAGAAGAAATGTCTGCGATATGATCGTGGAGGTGAATATCTGAGTTACGAGTTTGGTATACAACTTTAGACAATGTGAAAGTTGTGTCACAACACACGCCACCTAGAACACCATAGCGTGATGGTGTGCCCAAACGTCATAGTCATGCTCTATTGGATATGGTGCGTGCTATGATGTATCTTATCATTTTGCTACTATAATTTTGGGGTTATGCATTAGAGACAACTACATTCACTTTAAATAGGGCACCATCTAAATCCGTTGAGATGTCACCATGTGAATTATGGTTTGATAGAAACCTAAGCTATCATTTCTTAATGTTTGGGGCTGCGACGCTTGTGTGGAAAAATGTTTTCACCTAATGAGCTCGAACCCAAAGAGGACAAATGCATATTCATATATTACCCTAAGAACAGCTGGGTGAACCTTCTATCTCAGATCCAAGCATAAATTGTTTGTTGCTAAAACAGGTCCTTTCCCGAGAAAAAGTTTCTCTCGAAATAGTTGAGTCGGAGGATGATAGAACTTGATGAGGTTGTTGAACCTTTGTTTCAACCAGAGAGTAGCGCAGCGCAAAAAGATGTTTCTGTGGAACCTACGTCAGTTTAAGAGGAAGTAAATGATGATGATCATGAAGCTGTAGACCAAGTTACTATCGAACCTTGTAGGTCTACAAGGATGTGTTCTGCTCTTGAGCGGTACGACAACCCTGTCTTGGAGGTCATGTTGTTGGATAACGATGAACCTACGAGCTATGGAGAAGCGATGATCGGACCGGATTCCGACAAATGGTTAGAGGCCATGAAATCTGAGAAAGGTTCCATGTATGAAAACCAAGTATAGACTTTGGTAGACTTGCTTGTTGGACGACAGGTCGTTGAGTACAAATGGACCTTTAAGATGAAGACAGACGCTGATGGTGAATGTCAGCACTTATAAAGCTCGACTTGTCGCAAAGAAGTTTCTCCCAAGTACAAGGAGTTGACTGTGATGAGACTTTCTCACTCGTAGCGATGCTAAAGTCTGTTGGAATTATGTTAGCAGTTGCTGCATTTTTCAATTATGAAATCTGGCAGATGGATGCCAAAACATCGTTTCCTTCCTTAAGGAAAGGTTGTATGAGATACAACTAGAAGGTTTTGTCAGTCCTAAGGATGCTAAAAGGTGTGCAAGCTTTAGTGATCCTTCTATGAACTGAAGAAAGCATCTCGGAGTTGGAATATACACTTTTATGAGGTGATCAAAGGTTTTGAGTCTATACAAAGTTTATGATAAACTTGTATTTACAATAAAGTGAGTGGGAGCACTATAGAGTTTCTGGTAAGCATATGTGGTTGACATATTGTTGATCGGAAATGATGTAGAATTTCTGGAAAGCATAAACGGTTGTTTGAAAAGAGTTTTTCAAAGGAAGACCTGGATAAAGCAACCTAATTGTTGAGCATCAAGATCTATAGAGATAGATCAATATGCTTGATGAGACTTTCAATGAGTAAATACCTTGACAAGATTTTCAAACAGTTCAAACTGGATCAGTCAGAGTGTGGTAGCAGTGTTTAAAGTTTGACATCGAGATTTGCAAAGTACAGACGGATCTGAATGTCGCAACCCGTTGACTATAAGACCTCTCTCACATGCAAAGCATGATCGAGCCCCAGAACTCGTTGGGTGTTAGGTTCATAACAATGCGAATCACATGGTGATGTGAACTAGATTATTGACTCTAGTGCGATTGGGAGACTGTTGGAAATATGCCCCAGAGGCAATAATAAATTAGTTATTATCACATTTCCTTGTTCATGATAATCGTTTATTATCCATGCTATAATTATATTGATCGAAGACTTAGATGCATGTGTGGATACATAGACAAAATCATGTCCCTAGTATGCCTCTAATAGACTAGCTCGTTGATCAAAGATGGTTAAGGTTTCCTAGCCATGGACATGAGATGTCATTTGATAACGGGATCACATCATTAGGAGAATGGTGTGATGGAAAAGACCCAAACTACAAACGTAGCATATGATCGTGTCAGTTTAATGCTACTGTTTTCTGCATGTCAAGTATCTGTTCCCATGACCATGAGATCATGCAACTCACTCACACCGAAGGAGTGACTTGTGTGTATCAAATGTCGCAACATAACTAGGTGACTATAAAGGTACTCTACAGGTATCTCCGAGGATGTCTGTTGGGTTGGCATGGATCAAGACTGGGATTTGTTACTCCGTGTGACGGAGAGGTATCTCAGGGCCCACTCGGTAATACAACCTCACAACAAGTCTTGCAAGCAATGTGACTAAGTGTTAGTCACGGGATCTTGTATTATGGAACGAGTAAAGAGACTTGCCGGTAACGAGGTTGAACTACGTATGGAGATACCGACGATGGAATCTCGGGCAGGTAACATACCGAAGAACAAAGCGAACATCATACGGGATTAACTGAATCCTTGACATAGAGGTTCGACCGATAAAGATCTTCGTAGAATATGTAGGAACCAATATGGGCATCCAGGTCGGGCTATTGGTTATTGACCATAGAGGTGTCTCGGTCATGTTTACATTGTTCTCGAACCTGGAGGGTCTGCACACTTACGGTTTGGTGACGTTTCGGTAGTATAGAATCATGCATGGTGGTGACCAAAGGTTGTTTGGAGTCCCGGATGAGATCTCGGAAGTCACGAGGAGCTCAGCAATGGTCCAGTGGTAAAGATTGATATATAGGAAGTCCTATTTTGGTCGCCGGAAAAGTTTCGGGCTCATCGGTAGTGTACCGGGAGTGCCGGTAGTGTATCGGGAGACCATCGGGAGGGGTATTTTGACCCAAGAGGCTGCATGGGATGTGGGAGATTGAATACCAGCCCTTAGTGGGCTGGTGAAATTCCCACACAAGGCCCGTGCGGCTGGGAAGAAAAATCTAAAGAGAAAAAGGTGGAAAAAGGCAAAAAATCCAAAATAAGGAGGAGTCCTAGTCCTACTAGGATTGGAGGAGGATTCCTCCTCTCCTCCCACTTCGGCCGAATCCTAGAGGGCTTGTCCCTTGCGACAAGTCTCCTCCTCTCTTCCTCTTATATATACTAGAGGTTTTAGGGTTTTTGCTTTTGATTCTCAACCACGTGCTACCCGTTCCTCTAGTGCATAGTTTCTCCTCTTGATCGGTTTTCTACAGTGCTTAGGCAAAGCCCTGCCGGAATTGCTCCACCACCATCGCCGCGGCGCCGTCACATTGCCGGAGAACTCGTCTACCTCTCTGCTCCCTCTTGCTGGATCAAGAAGGCGGAGATCGTCATCGAGTTGTACGTGTGCTGAACGCGGAGGTGTCGTCCGTTCGGCGCTAGATCGGAATGACCGTGATCAAGATTGCGAGATGGATCGTGATGAGATGGTGGGGCGGATCGTGATGAGTTCGCGGGACGGATCGTGATTGGATCGCGGGACGAATCGTGATGAGATCGCGGGACACTCGGTGATTTGGATCGCGAAGACGTTCGACTACACCAACCGCGTTTCTTAATGCTTCCCGCTTAGTGATCTACAAGGGTATGTAGATCCACTCCCCCTCTCATAGATGCTCATCACCATGGATAGATCTTGCATGATGCAACATTCCCCAACACACTCATGAGGAGCACTGGCCCGGGGGTTGATTAATTATCCACGGGGTCCGAAAAGTACCTATGCAAGTTCATTAGTTATTAGACAAATGTAGTACCAATGTTGGGCCTTGCCAGGCAAGTTTTATCCTAAAACGAAAATCAAGGGGTACCCATAACAACCCCGAGCATGTTAGAAGCGCTCAATTATGGAACATAACACCGGTTCACAAGTAACTAGGGCGGCAAGAGAGGAACAAAACACCGAGCAAAGGGCCAAGCCTTCCACCCTTTACCAAATGTATTAGTGCATTAAATTAAATAGCAATAATGTTGTGATAACAAAAGAATGTCCATGTTGTCACTTCGAAGAAATTGCACCTACAGTTAGAAATTCTATAAGAAGGGCTGAGCAAGCGGTAACATAGCCAAACAACAGTTTGCTGGGAAGGTGGAGGGTTAGAGGCTTTTCATGGCAATGTTGGGAGCCTTGACAAACAAGTGGTAGGTAGCGTGACATAGCGATAGAAAATGAGACATCTAGCATGGCAATGATAGTAATGGTATCCAGGGAAATGTGTCATCTTGCCTGAGATCTCGCTTGGAAGAAGCATGAGTCCATGAAGAAGATGAGCCAACGTAGTCGATCAAATCCTCACACTTTGAACGCTTTCGGAACTCTATCGAGAAGAAGAAATGCAGAACAAACAATGAACACAAGATACACCACAATATATGCATGACATGATGTGCAAACAAATATGATGCATGCCCGGTTTAATATGCAACGCATGGCATGGCATGGCAAGCTCAACAAATAACTACTACATATTAAGTGAAGTTCAATTTGCAACGAGTTGCATATTGATGAAACTCCATGTTTGGTTTGTTTAGTTCACTCGCGTTAGGTACTCGTCAATGTGAAATGTTGTTAGTCATGGCAAGAGGTGAAGCATAAGTAAACTACACTATCTAGGCATCTTAAATGAGGTCGGAAACAACTTATAGTATTTCTGAAACGACCTCATATGTTAATTTCTAAATTGGCCCAGATATGAACTAATCATATTTTATATTTGTTAAACAACAGAATAAAGTATACCATGCCATTCTACATGTCATTCTAGTCGATTAACATATATGGAACATCTCAAACGGAGCTACGGCCTAGAAGATATGAGCAATACAAGATGCATATGTCATGAATGCAAATGCATGGAAAATACAATCACAAACATTTCAAATCATGAATGCAGCAAGTTATTATGAAACTACATGAGATTATAAGCAAGTCTCATATGCAACTTGTTTAAAACGGAGCTACGGTTCACCAATACAACCAACACAAGGTTTAATTAAAATCTGCCCAAAACAGCAAGATAGCATTTTGCACACATGAAAACAACAATTTACACTATTCTAAAAGGCACAAACTAAGCATGGGGCAGTAGCATACAACACACACTTCATTCATCTTCACATATCATACTTAAAAGAGGCATGGATCACATGGTAGGGAGCTCACAAGATGGCATATTGAACTAAGCAGTTTTCAGACTTAGTGAAAATAACCCAGTTTTTAACAGTGCAGTTTTTATCACGAAGGCATATTGACAGCAGTAAAACTATATGATACATGGCATATTATGGCATGAAAATTAACAGCATGCTATAGGACATTATCAACTACAAATAACTCCATTACACCTACCTCAAAGGGGTTCTAGATCACTAGCAAAACACATGGCAAGACAGCAACAAAATATTACAGATTCCAGACTTAGAAATATTTTAGCATCTCAAAACAGCATAATTTTTATAGCATGATGGCAACCAGAAAACAACACCTAAACATGGATTCCTATAGCACCCAAAATGACCAGGGCCTAGCCCACATGTCAAAGAGCATATCTCATGTTGGCAACTATTCCAAAATATGCATGGATTAAATCACACGAAATATACAAAAGGCATCATGGAAAAATGGTATACACACAAAATTACTCCAATGACAAAACTAATGCCACAGATAAATTCTATGGATTTTTCTACCCCAAAATCATATATAATATGTGGGTTTTTACTATCAAACAAATGACACCATATTTGTGTGTGATTAGGACATAAACTGGTGTAGCAAGTTATTTATGCAAAATAATTGCGAACCTCACACCAACCACTTTTGGCATGCATGAACATTGGACATCAATAATCTAAACATTTAACACATATGGTTTTTTTAATCCCGATGCACGGTAATTAAATATGCCAATGCAAAATGATGGCAATTATGCAAAATGGTGCAAACACCGAGTGTAAGTATTTTATCATGGATGAAAACATCATATTATTAAACTACAGATATTTCTAAGCATTTTACATATATAACACATCTTTATACGGCGTACGGTTAATTATCTATTAACGTATTAACAACATGCAATAGGGCCTACACACGAAAAAAAACACGCGGGGGAAGGCTGGGCTCACGTCGTGAGCTCGGCCCATGAGGCAGGGAGGTTGGCCTGGAGGAAGAAGTGTTGGGCCGGCTCGGGGTGCTGGCGAGGCCGGCCCACGTGCGCAGTGGTGGCCCAAGCGAGGGGCACACACAACTTCCTCATGCATGCGCACGACGCAGAGGAGGGAGGCGGCCATGGCAGGGAAATCAATGGCGTCTTGGCCTCACGCTGCGCTGGGGAGGCCTACTGGCAAAGGGGACGGTTGGATCTAGGGCTGCAGAATCCATTTCCGGCGGCGGCGACGAGAACCGGAGCTGGGTGGAGTAGATCAGGCGGCGCCATGGAGGATCCTGTGAGGAGAGAGAGAGTGAGTGAGGAGAGGGGAGAAGAAGAAGAGGGAGGAGCACGGGGCAAGGGGCAGCAGGGGTTCGCCAGCGACGGCTCGCCGGGGCTCCGGCGACGGTCAGCGGCGACGGGCGTGGGCTCGGAGGCGTGGGACGCGGGCGTGCTCGGGAGGAACGGGGCTCCCATGGCGACGGTCGGGTAGCTGCGGCTCGTTCGGGCCCGAATGGGCCTCAGATGGGCTCGACAGGCCCGGTGACTATGGGGAGGCTGTTGGCGGTGGCGCGGATCCCTAGGCAGCTAGGGTTTCCCAATTAGGCAGGCTAGGGGTGTATAAATAGCAGTTTGGGAGCTAGGGGAGGGGGTTTTGCACCGTTTTCAGACCTTCAGATCTCGATCCGACGGTCCGGAAGCAGAGGGGGGCTAGATGGGCTGTGTGACTGTGTAGATGGGCTAGGTGGGGATGAGAGGGTAAGTTGCGGCCGTGACACGAGGGTTTTGTAACACCGAATACGTTCGATAATAAACCGATGAACGCACTGCAACGACTGATCGAATGGGGTATCAACCGAACTCGGAATGCGACGAAATTTGGCAGGCGGCCTACCTACACTATAAAAAGACCGTACGCCAAGTTTCAAGCTAATCTGAGAATAATTTTCGTGCGCCTTAAAAACGGTTTTTTACGATGCCGCAGGCGCGTGCGTGTGTGGTTGGTCTCGAAACGGGCAATGGCAAGAACGGAGAGAACCGGCAACTACGGATGGTTGCAAGTTTTCAAAAACGGGTGATGATGCTATGCAGATGATGCGAATGATGCGATGATGAATGTAACAACCAAACAAAACAGAGACGAGAATGGAAATAAAAGCGGAATCTTCTGGAGCGTCGGTCCCGGGCTGTTGCACTCAAGCAGATGGCAACCAATATGTTTGACACTTGGGGGCTAATGTCTATTTGTTCTCCAACACTACAATGCAGTCCCGGTTCATCTTCGTCAAAGTTAATCCGAAACTTGTGGGCTACACAAGGCTCTTCAAGCTATCTACATTGAAGTTCCGACACAACTTTATCAAAGATTGAGCCGGCCCTTGGGAGCTACATTTAGCTCTTAAGGTTATCTACATTTGAAGCTCCGACTCAATTTCATCAAAATTGAGCCGACCCTTGGGGGCTACATTTTGGCTCTTAAGGTTATCTACATTTGAAGCTCCGACTCAGTTTCATCAAAATTGAGCCGGCCCTTAGGGGCTAAGGATGACTCTTTGATATAGGCCTACAGGCTATCTTTTTCTACTTCTTAACTAGACTTGAAGACCCGGCTTATCATTAGCTCAATACTAAGCCGACCCTTGGGGGCTAAGTAAGGGTAGAAGGTAACAGAGTATGAGTACCTCATATTTCTTCTTAATTAAGTTAATGAACTTGAGTTCCATGTCCCGGCTGACGGAGAGGTGATTTAAATAGCCGGTGTGCAGCTCGTCAGCGGTTAACTTCTCCAGCGTGGAGAATTCAAAGTCCATCTTCTCTGAATCCTCGGTCTTCTCAGTATGTTTTGTCAAAACACAATCCGGAGGAGTTTGGAAGCCGGTGCCGGTAACAAAGACGTCCGGAGTAGTTATTCATCAGCAGCCTTTGAAGGGCTCGGCGGCTTGGAATGGGCCCTCGGAGGACTCTTAGGAATCATATTGTCGATCGCCTGTTCGGCAGAATAACGAGCCTCTTCAGGTGCCTCCTTGGAAGCTGTCGAGGGGTCAACACGCGCCACGGGAGAATCCGGCTTGGCAGGCTTCGGTTCTTGAGCTTTGGGGCCAAGGGTAGACCCGCTGGTCTTCCTTCGTTTTGCTTGGGCCCTGGAAAATGCAGGAGGTCATGGTTCGAGCTTCATACATAACAGAAGTTTGAACATAAGCATAAAAGACAAAGACTCTCGGTTAATCTTCAGAGGCGGCAGAGCAGTGCCGGTAGAGTCACCGGACGAAGGGGGTGATTCCTGAAAAACATTTAAGACAATATAACACAATGTCGAATTGCAAAAGACAAGATGGACAAGCAAAGTCAGGTTGAACAGGTACCTCAGCCGGCTTCTTCCGTTGAGTTGGAGATAACCGGGACATGAGATCGTTAGAGCCCGTGCTCCGGGTATGGCGTTGGTAGATTTGCAGTTGCTTTTTGCAAACAAAGTGGGGGTCTAAGTAAGAAAGAGGATGAGAAAGTGGGGCTTTCCGGATGACCCACCGTATCTTCTATGGTACAAGATGTTCTAAGTCAGATGAAACGCAAGTTACCTCAGGAACGTTGGCGTGGCTCGTTTCCATTTTGTCCTGTGAATAATTATTGTCAATAAGGTGCATAAAGAGACGACCAAAAGAATCAGGCTCTACCTTTGAGTCGTCAGTTTCCGGCTATTCCTCGGGCTGTTCTTGGGGTGCAGGTTTCTTCTTCCGGCCGTCAGTTTTCTTCTTTGACTTCTTCGGAGGAGGAACGTACTTGTTTGTCCAGAAGCCGAAATTTGCATGAAAGTATAAGACGGCAAAAGGTTGAGAGGTTACAAAGTATAAGTTAATAGATAAGGACATCGAGAGTCGCCCTTACATTTGGGGCCAGGTTTGCGGCACAGAAAGGTGCTAGCCCAATGGCACTGTAAGCTCCTGAAGATTTGTGGACAAGGCTCCTGATGGCAGCCACAATATCATCCTCTGATAATGTTGTTTGGTTAAAGCAGAGGGGGTCATTAGACTGGCCTGTATATTCGCACATGTGGCAGCTGCGCCGGCTCAAGGGCATGACCCTCTAGGAAATCCAGTAGCGGATCAAATCTAGGCCCGTCAGTCCATTGTCCATAAGGGCTTTAATTTTTGCGTGAGCCAGAGCGTGCTTCGCCCGCTCAGTGGTTGACAGCCTGCCAGGAAGCTCAGAGGTTGTCTTGAGTCGGGATGGACGATATGCTCTCCTTCTGGGTAGGTTTCTTTGTAGTAAAACCAAGTCTTATTCCAGTCTTTAGGATGACTCGGCATCTAAATAGCCGGAAAGGTAATGTCTTGTCGCCTCTGAATGGAAATCCCGCCAAGCTCTAAGCTTGGACCGGACTTCACCTCTGTCTGGCGGTTCGCATAAATTTTTTCATGAAATAGACCAACGGATGGCTCTGCTTGCAAGTAAACTTCACTAAGTACTTGGAAGTTGCATATGTTGGAGACGAAATTGGGAGCGAGGTCTCTAGGGTGCAGTTTGAAGAAGTGAAGAACGTCCCGAAAGAATTTTGAGCCGGGAGGGACAAACCCGTGCTCGAGATTATTTGAAAATACAACTACCTCACCCTCTTGAGGAACAGGCTTTAGTTCATTACCCGGAACCCGCCAATGGATGACATCTTTGGCGGGTAAGGTACCTGCGTGTACAAAATACATCAGGAACTCCTCTATGATAGCAGAGCCGACCCAATTGCATGAATTGGATGCACGAGACATGGCGGTGACTCTAAACTACGCAACGCAACAACGTGCGGCGAGTCAGGAGATGCCAGGCGACTAAGGGCGGCTAAAAAAGTTCAAGATTCAATAAAGTTAAGCCGCCATGAGCTGTTTGGAGAAAGCTGGAATTTCACTGGCGTGTCAAGTCTACGAGAAGATGAAGTAAAATTTCACTAAGTGTGGAAAACAAGTTTTACAAACTACCCATGCAGTTGTAGATCTACCAAAGAGAGGAAAATCAGGTTTATCCTAGACTCAGTGATGAACAGTCAAACTAGTGACGTCCATGAAGACAGCGACCAGAGCAACTACAGATCTGCGCGATGCTATTGTCACTATCCTATGGTGCGCCGCAATGGAAAAGAAGGCAATATCGTGTTCACTGATGTGGGCATTATCTACCATTACGGAGAAGCTTGAGTTCCACGTGGGCAGAGGACTCCATGAAACCCTACCGAAAACTTCTGATCTCTGGGAGGAGAAGGACTCACCGGATGGGATGCGACGGACACGGGAGAATCTTTGGTACGATCAGGTCGATGTAGCGGCCCGACGTGATGTCGGTGTGGAAGTTTCACGGGAGCAAGATACGCTGGAGCGGCAGCGTCGGGAGGAAGAAGAAGAAGTGCGAAGCAGAGAAGGAAATGAAATCCACTCCTCGCAGTCCTATTTAATAGGCAAAGGGTGGAAACGGGCGCGAGAATCCAGGTGACAGATATTGATTAACCAAGGCAAATGCCTCGATTCTCGGGCCATCCATTTAATAAGGGAAAGATCTATTGCAGTCATCAGAAGATCTTTTTAACATATCTGATGTGACGTCACGACGGGTCATTTTGTCTTACTTTCGGGTGACATAAGCGAGACTCGCCGCCAATTAAGAAGGAGGCTGAAATGAGCAAGCTTAAATCAACCTGGGGCCTAATGTTGGGGATATAACCCTGTGGTGAGACCCGCCCCGGAGGCTTTGGGTCACATCTGGCGGCTCATAGACCAGCCCAAGAATGGTCCTTTAAGACTCAAGCCCAAGACGTTGGGCTGCTTGCCAAGACGGGCTAAGATGAGGCCCGGACGGAGAAGGTATGAAGACTCGGGCGGGTGAGCCACCTGGAGACAGTTTGCTCATGAAGGCAAGACAATATAGAGATAGACTAATACACGTTGTGAGAGTCGGTTACGACTTGTATGACCCGTGGTCTTGACCTCCTATGTAAAGGCGAGACCCGGGGCGACTTAGGGGGAGACTAACTAATCGAAAGCTAGGTCAAGCGATCCCGCTCCCTTGTAATCGAGATTCCAAGCAATACAAACACAAGCAGGACGTAGGCCTTTACCTCTACTTGAGGGGCCGAACCTGGGTAAACATGTGTCCTTCGTCTCGATCAACCCCTTTGACTCCATCACCTTAGAGGTGGCCTCAAATCTAAGTCCTCGGACATCCGCCGTGACAAAACCACGATAGCTTCTGTTGCCGACGTATGACGCGTGGATCAACGATGATTGGGAGTAGGATCTGGCGTGTTCGGGGCATTGGAGGATGTCTGCCTTTTGCGGGACAAGCTTTTCTTCTTATTTGTTGCAGGAGAAGGGAACGATCTAGGGTAGTCGACTATGATAGCCACCTTGGAGCGGTCGAGACTCTCCTGGTAGAAGACCCCGTCTTGTAACTCAATTGACAGATCCGGATCCTCATGAAAGCCTGGGTCATCATCATGGGAATAGTCCTTGGGCTGAGGAGCCGGACAGTTAACTATCTCGATGAAGCTTCTGCAGCCCCGATCACATGAAGTTAAAGACTTCGGTCAAAAAAGGGACAAAATGGAAACCCGAACTGTGTTCATAGAGGTGAAAGGCTTACCCATTCGATGGGTTTGTGGCTTGAATATCCCTCCTTGGTGGACCACCGAATAAAATCTTCTTCCTCCCCTTTGTATAGGTTGGAAAGTGCAGCGGCCAACCCTGTGTAATTAGCAGGGCCCAGTCTTCGGGAGCGTGTGCTATAACTTGTCTCGTTTTAACGCCACAAGGGGTGTATCCTCTGTTGAAGAGGCTGCACACACCGGCTGATGGTTGCGGCCATGACGTCGATCATGGACCGATTATGGTGGGCTAGTATGCTCACCTGGGCTGCCAAGCATTGCACTTCAACACTGTCATCTTGGGACGAACTCTTCGGCCGCCAGTTGTACCTTTTCTTCAATGGGCGTCGGATTATTCGGGAAGACCCCTCCGAGCTGGATCGAACAGGGGGACGTCTTCAACATAAAACCATTCCGAAGACCATTCTTTGGACTCCTTTGGTGTTCCCACCGGATACCATGTCTCTCTATGCGTCATACTTCAGCTCCACCGACCTCCAAGATTGTCTTGTCCCCAGTTTGAGGGACGAGGCAGAAATACTTCCTCCACAGCTCAAAATGTGCCTTGCAGCCCAGGAACATCTCGCAAAGGGCGACGAAGCCCGAGATGTGCAGGATAGAACCTGGGGTAAGATGGTGGATCTTGATCCCGTAAAATTCCAGTAAGCCTCTCAAGAAAGGGTGAATGGGAAATTCGAGACCCCACAGAACAAAGGGCACGAAGCATACGTGTTCCCCCCTTTGTGGATTGGGGAACTTCTCTAAGCAAACTTCATCGTTGAATGAAGATAAGACTGCGTGGGTCACTTCCAAATACGAAGAAGGGAGGTACCCCTGGGTCTCCAGATTACGCAGTCGGAGGAGCGACATGGAGCAGCTGGTCCAATCCCTAGGACGGGAGCCGTAAGGGCGCGAGGAAGAACTAGGAGCGCTCGCCATGTTTTTCGTGGTGATCTTCCGCTTAGAGTTTTTCTGATGGGGAGGAGGAAAAGGATGTGGCTCAGACCATGATTTTTTGCTTGCTTAAATGAGTGGTGCCTCCGTTGCGGAGGGGTTGTCTTGGAAAAAAATTACTTAACCGCTCGTGTCCCATGACGCGTGAAAATCGAGAAACACCGACGGTTTTTATAATAGACCTGGTGAGCTCGTGACGCTTGGGATTTCACTGATGACTGGTCGGTTGCCAAACAAGGAGTAGGGGACTCACGTTGCAAGCCGAAGATTATGACACGCAAAGATTATCCGGATATACATTGGCATTGAAGACTAGTCCCGGGGATACTGAGGTAGTCCTGGATTAAGGGGTCCTTGGATAGCTGACCTTTTTCTCATGGGCCGGACCATATGGGCCGCAAGGTGAGCATTGGATGATCAGGGGCCCCATCGCCAGGGTGGAAGCTTCAAGGAGTCGTGGCGTGTGCTCCAAGTTGTCGACCGTAGATTGGCATGTTTTTTCCTTCGATGTGCAACCGACCATGTGTAAACCCTAGGTACCCTTGGCGTCTATATAAACTGGAGGGTTTTAGGTTGTAGAGGGGATAACTCATCTAGGGTTTATCTATTTGTCTATAACCTTCACATCATCAATACAATCAGGCATGATGTAGGGTATTACCTCCATAGGAGGGCCCAATCCTGGGTAAATATCGTTACCCTTGTCTCCTGTTGCCATTGGTTCTAGTCTCACAGCTCGGGACCCCCTACGTGAGATCCACTGGTTTTGACACTGACAACAAGCCCTGGGCAAGGGCGAATGACTTCCACCCCCGCTTCAAGAACAAGAAGCAGAGGGGGATGAACTCTGTTCCACCCAGGAAGGTCCATTCTAGCAGCCACAGGACCAAGGGCGCGCACTCTGGCATCTCGTCCACGAAGGTGTCCAGAATCCAGAGCCACGTGCGGGCAGGTTGTCCATCCCCACGATGAACTCACAGGCTGCGTCAGCAGAGTGACTCCATGGTCAGGGTGGCCGGGCAGCTATGCTACTCCTCCTCCCCTGCCCGCAGCTGCCTTGCCCCTGCATCCACGTCCCCGGGCTGAGCTCCCTCCACGGTTGCTTGAGTCAGCCTCGATTGACAACATCGAGCACCCGTGCCCCCTAGGATGCGCCCCGGGTGATGCGACGGTGGAGCGTGGGCGACCTCACACGCTCGTCGACTTCGGCGGAGCTGCCTCCTCCATAGCTGTCTTCTCCTTCTTTGTGGCGGAGAATCTCCTCACAGGCGCCATTGTTGCAGTAGCAACAAGTGGGAATGCGGGGCAAGAGTGGGCAAGATGAGCAAAGGGCCCCTTCACCTTGCCTTATATAGCATCAGGAGGATGGTCGATCGTGCCCCCTCACCTTTGATGGACGGACGCAAGGTCAGGAAGAGCAATGATGACTCTGCACTGCGCACATGCTTTGTGTTAGCTTAGGCAGTTGCCGAGGCGTCTCATGCCCCGTCGTGCGCCACGCGTCATGCCTGGCCCACAAGAGGTTGGTCCCCGCACCGTCTCGCCCCCCTCAGTTGGCGGAGTCGTGCACGCCACGGGCTCGGGGGCTACTGTCGGGCCCGTGGGACTGGGGGTACCAGGCAATGATGACTCCAGGTGCATCATGGGACCATGACGGCCCACCATGGGACTTCATGAGCAAGACCCTCGCGAGGGCCACCGCCTCGCGAGATGCACGGTAGCAAGCGTGCTAGGAGCCTCACGACCCCCCTTGCGAGGTCGCTTCCTGAGGCTGCCACCAAGGCATTTGCAGGTGGACTGGTCAAGGGCGGATCGGCAAGACCGCACGGTCCTGTGCCTCAACATGGGTGAAGCGCGCCGCGCCAGGAGTCATGCCAGCGGGCACGGATGGAGTCTTTCCTCTTTTCTGCTAAGGGAGCAAGTCCAGCTTGCCTGTTCCCAAAGCGATTCCCAAAGGTTTCCCCTTTGATGTAAGAAGACCAAGGCCGGGGGCTTGCCAGGACGAAGGTCATCCCAGAGCCTACCTATGCGTCATGCAAGAAGCTTTCGCAGGCGAATACTACTTTTGTCAGGGTAGACTACAATCTTGTCCCTCTTCAAATGGGCCACTATGGCAACCCTTCCCGCCTTGTGTTTTGGGGGGAAGAGGACCAAGGCCGGTAAAAGATAGGGAGGTTGCCGCTGTAATGGGGATCGATCCTAGGTGAGGGAGTCCTGGTTTAAGGGGTCCTAGCATAGCCGACCTGTTTCTCATGGGCCGGACTATGTGGGCCATTGGGTGAGCATTGGATGATCAAGGGCCCCGTCGCTAGGGTGGAAGATTCAAGGAGCCATGGAGTGTCTTCCAAGTTGTCGATAGTAGATAGACATGTTTTTTCCTTCGATGTGCAACTGACCATGTGTAAACCCTAGGTACCCTTGGTGTCTATATAAGCCGAAGGGTTTTAGGTTGTAGGATAGAGGATAACTCATCTAGGGTTTAGCTATTTGATCTCGAGGTAGATCAACTCTGTAACCTACATACCATGAATACAATCAAGCATGACGTAGGGTATTACCTCCATAGGAGGGCCCGAACCTAGGTAAACATTGTCTCCTTCGTCTCATGTTACCATTGATTCTAGTATCACAGCTCGTGACCCCCTACCCGAGATCCGCCGGTTTTGACACTGACATTGGTGCTTTCATTGAGAGTTCCGCTGTGATCGCCAAAGGAATCGATGGCTCGCCTTGTTACAAGCAACGAGATCTGCAGCCAGGGGATTCTCACCCCTGATCATATCCTGACAACCGGCAGCATCTTGTCGCACATCGAACCGATCGGCCACCTTGTCCAGATCGGAATCATTTCCCCCTTTCAAGGAATCATGTTTGGAACCCTAGAGTTCGTCACTGATTCAAGGGGAGAAATCGTCTTGATAGAACCCTCGACTCTTATGAAGAACCCTATAGGTCTCGATGCCTCGGCACCAAAGACATTGGGCCCCGCTTCTGATTAAGTCGTCACGCCCGGGGTGTCTAGAACGCCCAATCCCGTTGTTGTGACCAGATCCACCACGGCTAAACAGGACCCAGATCCAATTTCGTGCAGCTCCGGCACTGCGACGACGCATATCAACTCCACGCGCTTCAGCGACATGCATCCTACCATCGCCTTGTTTTTGTATGAGCTATTCGATCGGATGGAGACCATGCATATGTCTGATGACCAAGTTCCAGTCTATGGTCAACTCGGGCTTAGACCCGACGATAGGGAGATTCACGCCCCCATGGTCACCCACCTAGTCGCCACCGTCGCGTGTCCAGCTGGGGGCTTGTCCCTCTTGTGATCGGGTTATACCCCAGTCTCCGATCACCGAGACCTTGCCTGCCACCCAGACATCGGAGTTTGCTCTGGAGACAGACCGATATCGGTCCCTGATCTGGCACTTAATTCGGAGTCCGTGACTCCGAACTCACAACGTGGCGTGGATTCAAAAAATTTCCCACCCACCACCCAAGATTATCATCCAAGTATCGCACCAAAGTCCAGGTCTTCGGACTTACGGGATATTAAACAATTATCAGGAGAGTCAGTTCATCATTTTTGGGCTAGACTCCTACTCGCTAGAAGCAGAGAAAAAGGTCTTAGTGACCAAGAGAGAATGGCAACCTTTAACCACTATTGCCATGATGAAGGGATTCTCAACGCCCTAGCTCGCCGACACATTCGTTTACTTCGCCGAGCTGTCAGAATTGGTACATAAATATTGTGCCATGGAAAGCGCTTGGCAAGCCGAACGGTTCTTTTCGGAACCAACCTTCATAGAGCACCCTAGAGGAGATTAGAAGAAGAGGATAGCTCCAAAGTGGCCAGCCAGATCCGAACCCACCGAAAAAAGAAACAGGCCCCTTACAAGGGTCAATACTATCCTTGACGGACTATTGGGCAAACCATGTCCTATACATTCCACATTGCTGAACACAAGCCCGACTCACAGCCTTAGAACTTCCTGGGTCCTCAAGCAGGTGACAAAAAGCGATGAATCCATTCTTGAGGCGCCACTGCCAGATAGGCGCTCCACATCGCCACCCGAATACAACGCTGAAGTCCTGACGATCTACGAAACTTTCCCCTCAAGTAACAGGAGGAAAAGAGCTATTAAAGAACTCGAACAGGTCTAACATGTGGCAGCAATAATTTCATGGGCAGACATACCCATTACCTTTGGAGATACTGACCAACCAGCCATTCTTCCTAGTCATTCACCGACCGCACTAGTCCTGAACCCCATCCTCTATGGCTAAAGGTCACACAAGGTGCTAATGGACGGCGACAGTAGTTTAGACCTGATCTACGAAGACACCCTGGTAAAAATGAAGTTCGACCAATCTCGCATCGAGCATAGCAACACAACTTCTCGAGGAATCATTCCAAGGAAAGAGACACGTTGTTCAGGACGTATCGTCCTGAACGTAGTGTTCGGCACACCCGAAAACTACCAATCCGAAGAACTACTCTTCCATATCGTGCCCTTCCCCAGCGGCTACCACGCCCTATTGGGACGTGACGCCTTCACAAAATTCCAGGCTATTGATACGTCTCCAACGTATCTAACATTTATGAAGTATTCATGCCATGCTTACAATAATTCTATTTGATTTTGGTATGATTTTAATAGAACTAACCCGGACTGATGTTGTTTCCAGCATAACTACCATGGTGTCATTTTTGTGCAGAAATAAAAGTTCTCGGAATGGGATGAAAATTTACGAAGAATATTTTTGGAAAATATAAATAATACTAGAGCAGAAAGATACCGGAGAAGAGTTCCGAGGGAGTCACAAGCCTACCAGGCGCGGAAACCCCCTGGTCGCGCCTAGCGTGCTTGTGACCTCCTCCGGAACTGTCGTCGTTTTCTTACGGCAGATGCCATGGGTAGGCTTTGTTGGAAATATGCCATAGAGGCAATAAATAAAGTGTTTATTATTATACTTCCTTGTTCATGATAATCATTTATTATCCATGCAATAATTGTATTGATTGGAAACACATTACATGTGTGGGTAAATAGACAACACTTTGTCCCTAGTATGCCTCTAGTGAACTAGCTCGTTGGTCAAAGATGGTCATGGTTTCCTAGCCATTGACATGTGATGTCATTTGATAACGGGATCACATCATTATGAGAATGATGTGATGGACGAGACCCAAACTACAAACGTAGCATATGACTGTGTCAGTTTATTGCTACTGTTTTCTCCATGTCAAGTATATGTTTCTATGACCATGAGATCATGCAACTCACGAACACCAGGAGAGTGCCTTGTGTGTATCAAACGTCGCAACGTAATTGGGCGACTATAAAGGTTCTCCATAGGTATCTCCGAGGGTGTCTGTTGGGTTGGCATGGATCAAGACTGGGATTTGTTACTCCGTGTGACGGAGAGGTATCTCAGGGCCCACTCGGTAATACAACATCACAATAAGCCTTGCAAGCAATGTAACTAGGTGTTAGTCATAGGAACTTGTATTACGGAACGAGTAAAGAGACTTTTCGGTAACGAGGTTCAACTAGGTATGGAGATACCGACGATCGAATCTCGGGCAAATAACATACCGAAGAACAAAGGGAACATCATACAGGATTAACTGAATCCTTGATATAGAGGTTCGACCGATAACGATCTTCGTAGAATATGTAGGAACCAATATGGGCATCTAGGTTCCGCTATTGGTTTTTGACCGTAGAGGTGTCTCGGTCATGTCTACATAGTTGTCGAACCCGCAGGGTCTGCACACTTAAGGTTTGGTGACGTTCCGGTAGTATAGAGTTATGCATGGTGGTGACCGAAGGTTGTTCGGAGTCCCTGATGAGATCCTGGACTTCATGAGGAGCTCCAAAATGGTCCGGAGGTAAAGATTGATATATAGGAAGTCCTATTTTGGTCCCCGGAAAAGTTTCGGGCTCATCGGTAGTGTAGTGGGAGTGCCGGTAGTCTACAGGGAGTCAATCGGGAGGGGTATTTCGACCCAAAAGGCAACTTGGGCTGTGGGAGAGTGAATACCAGCCCTTAGTGGGCTGGTGGAAGTCCCACACAAGGCCCATGCGGCTGGGAAGAAAATCCCAAAGAGAAAAAGGTGGAAAAAGGCAAAAAGGCCAAAATAAGGAGCAGTCCTAGTCCTACTAGGATTGGAGAAGGAATCCTCCTCTCCTCTTGGTTTGGCCGAAGCCTAGATGGCTTGGCCCTTGGTCCAAGCCTCCTCGTCTCTTCCTCTTATATATACTAGAGGTTTTCTGGTTTTTGCACTTGATTTTCAGCCACGTGTTACCCGTTCCTCTAGTGCATAGTTTCTCCTCTAGATCAGTTTTCTGCAGTGCTTAGGCAAAGCACTACCGGAATTGCTCCACCACCATCATCGCGGCACCATCACGCTGCCGGAGAACTCGTCTACCTCTCCGCTCCCTCTTGCTGGATCAAGAAGGCAAAGATCGCCATCAAGCTGTACGTGTGCTGAACACGGAGGTGCCGTCCGTTCGGTGCTTGATCGGGACGGATTGTGATTGGATCGCGGGACGCTCGGCGATTTGTATCGCAAAGACGTTTGACTACACCAACCGCATTTCTTAATGTTTCCCGCTTAGCTATCTACAAGGGTATGTAGATCCACTCTCCCTCTCGTAGATGCTCATCACCATGGATAGGTCTTGCGTGAGCGTAGGAAATTTTTTGTTTCCCATGCAACGTTCCCCAACACTGGCATGATGAGCTAGGTCTATGTGTAGATGAGATCTCGAGTAGAACACAAAGAGTTTGTGGGCATTGATGCTTAGATTGCTTCCTCCATTGGTCGTGTTTTGGTTCAGCGGTATTGTGGGATGGAGCGGCCCGGACCAACATTACTCGTACGCTTACGAGAGACCGGTTCCTTCAAATGCAATTTGTTGCAAAAGATGGTTGGCGGCTGGCAGTTTCTCCTACTTTTGTTGGATCGGATTCGACAAAGGCGGTCCTTGAGAAGATTGAAAACCAACTTATGTATCACCGTTTTGATTTATGCATAGGTGAGAATTGTTCTTGCTAGATACCCGTAGTAGCCACGTAAAACATGCAACAACAATTAGAGGACGTCTAACTTGTTTTTGCAGGGTATGTTGTGATGCGATCTGGCCAATTACATGATGTGATATATGTGATGTATGAGATGATCATGTGTTGTATAGAATATCACGACTTGCACGTCATTGAGTATGGCAACCGACAGGAGCCATAGGGTTGTCTTTAATTATTGTATGACCTGCGTGTCAATCAT
Organism: Hordeum marinum; assembly: GCA_022496015.1. Taxonomy (NCBI): domain Eukaryota; kingdom Viridiplantae; phylum Streptophyta; class Magnoliopsida; order Poales; family Poaceae; genus Hordeum; species Hordeum marinum. Next base: position 390,306,830 of record CM039675.1, on the reverse strand, counting down.
TAAGTGCTATGTAATGCTTTACTTTATCGCTAAACGGTAGCAATAGTAGTACAAGCATGATGGGTGCGACAACCCCGATGGCGACACATTGATGGAGATCGATATGAAGGTGATCATGGTGTCGTGCCGATGACGATGGAGATCATGCCGACGCTTTCAAGATGGAGATCAAAAGCACAAGTTCATGGCCATATCATGTCACTTATGATTTGCATATGATGTTAATCCATTTATGCACCTTGTTTTGCTTAGGACGATGGTAGAATTATAAGGTGATCCCTCACTTAAATTTAAGGATGAATTTTGTTCACCCCGAGTGTGCACCGTTGCGAAAGTTCGTCGTATCGAGACACCATGTGATGATCGGGTGTGATAGACTCTACGATCACATACAACGGGTGCAAGCCAGTGTTGCACATGCAGAACACTCGGGTTAAACTTGACGAGCCTAGCATGTATAGACATGGCCTCAGAACACAAGAGACCGAAAGGTCGAACATGAGTCATATAGTAGATATGATCAACATGATGATGTTCACCATTGAAACCACCTCATCTCACGTGTTGATCGGACTTGAGTTGGTGAATTTGGATCATGTGACACTTAGATGACCTGAGGGATGTCAAGTTCAGTGTGAGCTTTAGTAATTTGATTAACTAAACTCATTATCTTGAACAATAGTCTAAGTAACCTTTGCATATTTATGGTGTAGATCAATGGCTCGCGCAATAGCACCCCTTAATTTTAATGCATTTCTAGAGAAAGCTAAGTTGAAAGGTGATGGAAGTAACTTTGTTGACTGGGCCCGTAATCTAAGGATTATCCTCATGGCTTCCTAGAAATTGTTGGAAATATGCCCTGGGGGCAATAAGAAATTAGTTATTATCATACTTCCTTGTTCATGATAATCGTTTATTATCCATGCTATAATTGTGTTGATTGGAAACTCAGATACATGTGAGGATACAAAAACAACACCATGTCCCTAGTATGCCTCTAATAGACTAGCTCGTTGATCAAAGATGGCTATGGTTTCCTAGACATGGACATAAGATGTCATTTGGTAACGGGATCACATCATTAGGAGAATGATGTGATGGACAAGACCCAAACTACAAACGTAGAATATGATCATGTCAGTTTATTGCTACCGTTTTCTGCATGTCATGTATATTTTCCTATGACCATGAGATCATGCAATGCACTGACACCGGAGGAGTACCTTGTGTGTATCAAACGTCGCAACGTAAAAGGGTGACTATAAAGGTGCTCTACAGGTATCTCCTAGGTTGTCTGTTGGGTTGGCATGGATCAACATTGGGATTTGTTACTCCGTGTGATGGGGAGGTATCTCAGGGCCCACTCGGTAATACAATATTACAATAAGCTTTGCAAACAATGTGACTAAGTGTTAGTCACAAGATCTTGTATTACGGAACGAGTAAAGAGACTTGTAGGAACGAGGTTGAACTAGGTATGGAGATACCGATGATCGAATCTCGGGTAAGTAACATACCGAAGAACAAAGGGAACATCATACGAGATTAACTGAATCCTTGACATAGAGGTTCGACCGATAAAGATCTTCGTAGAATATGTAGGAACCAATATGGACATCTAGGTCCCGCTATTGGTTATTGACCGTCGAGGTGTCTCGGTCAAGTCTACATAGTTCTTGAACCCGCAGGGTCTGCACACTTAAGGTTCGGTGATGTTTCGGTAGTATAAAGTTATGTATGGTGGTTACTGAATGTTGTTTGGAGTCCCAGATGAGAGCCCGGACGTCACAAGGAGCTCCGGAATGGTACGGAGGTAAATATTGATATATAGGAAGTCCTATTTTGGTCGCCGGAAAAGTTTCGGGCTCATTGGTAGTGTACCGGCAGACCAACGGGAGGGGTATTTCGACTCAAGAGGCTGCACGGGCTGTGGGAGAGTAAATACTAGCCCTTAGTGGGCTGGTGGAAGTCCCACGCAAGGCCCATGTGGCTGGAAGAAAATCCCAAAGGGAAAAAGGTGGAAAAAGGCAAAAAGGCAAAAATAAGGAGGAGTCCTATTCCTACTAGGATTGAAGGAGGAATCCTCCAATCCTCGATTCGGCCGAAGCCTCCTAGGGCTGTACCTTTGGCCAAGCCTCCTCCTCTCTTCCTCTCATATATACTAGAGATTTTAGGGTTTTGCGCTAGTTTTTTCAGCCACGGCTACCCGTTCCTCTAGTGCATAGTTTCTCCTCTGGATCGGTTTTCTGTAGTGCTTGGCGAAGCCCTGACGGAATTGCTCCACCACCATCGCCGCAGCACCGTCACGTTGCCGGAGAACTCGTCTACCTCTCCGCTCCCTCTTGCTGGATCAACAAGGCGGAGATCGTCATCGAGCTGTACATGTGCTGAACACGGTGGTGTTGTCCGTTCGGCGCTAGATCGAAAGGACCGTGATCAAGATTGCGAGACGGATCGTGATGAGTTCGCGGGACGGATCGTGATGAGTTCGCGGGACAGATTGTGATTGGATCGCGGGACGGATCATGATGAGATCACGGGACGCTCAGCGATTTGGATCGCGATACGTTCGACTACACCAAGCGTGTTTCTTAACGCTTCCCGCTTAGCGATCTACAAGGGTATGTAGATCCACTCTCCCTCTCATAGATGCTCATCACCATGGATAGATATTGCGTGTGCGTAGGAATTTTTTTGTTTCCCATGCAACGTTCCCCAACAGTGGCATCATGAGCTAGGTCTATGTGTAGATGAGATCTCAAGTAGAACACAAAGAGTTTGTGGGCGTTGATGCTTAGATTGCTTCCTCCCTTGGTCGTGTTTTGGTTCAGCGGTATTGTGAGATGAAGCGGCCCGGACCAACATTACTCGTATGCTTACGAGGGACCGGTTCCCTCAACCGCAACTTGTTGCATAGATGGCTTGCGGGTGCCAGTTTCTCTCACTTTAGTTGGATCGGACTCGACAAAGGCGGTCCTTGAGAAGGTTGAAATGCAACTAGTGTATCACCATTGGGGTTTTTGCGTAGATGAGAATTGTTCTTGCTAGATACCCGTAGCAGCCACGTAAAACATGCAACAACAATTAGAGGACATCTAACTTGTTTTTGCAGGGTATGTTGTTATGTGATATGGCCAATTACATGATGTGATATATGTGATGTATGAGATGATCATGTGTTGTATAGAATATCACGACTTGCATGTCGATGACTACGGCAACCGACAAGATCCATAGGGTTATCTTTAATTATCGTATGCCCTGCGTGTCAACCATGAAGTGCTATGTAATGCTTTACTTTATTGCTAAACGGTAGCAATAGTAGTACAAGCATGATGGGCGCGACAACCCCGATGGCGACACGTTGATGGATATCAAGATGATGTAGATCATGGTGTCGTGCCGGTGACGATGGAGATCATGCCGGTGCTTTCAAGATGGAGATCAAAAGCACATGTTCATGGCCATATCATGTCACTTATGATTTGCATGTGATGTTAATACTTTTATGCACCTTCTTTTGCTTAGGACGACGCTAGCATTATAAGGTGATCCCTCACTTAAATTTCAAGATTAATTGTGTTCTCCCCGAGTGTGCACCGTAGCGAAAGTTCGTCGTGTCGAGACACCACGTGATGATCGGGTGTGATAGACTCTACGTTCACATACAACGGGTGCAAGCCAGTGTTGCACATGCAGAACACTCGGGTTAAACTTGATGAGCCTAGCATGTATAGACATGGCCTCGGAACACAAGAGACCGAAAGGTCGAACATGATTCATATAGTAGATATGATCAACATGATGATGTTCACCAATGAAACCACCTCAACTCACGGGATGATCGGACTTGAGTTGGTGAATTTGGATCATGTGACACTTAGATGACCCGAGGGATGTCAATTTGAGTCGAAGCTTTAGTAATTTGATTAACTAAAGTCATTATCTTGAACAATAGTCTAAGTAAACTTTGCATATTTATGTTGTAGGTCAATGGCTCATGCAGTAGCACCCCTGAATTTTAATACATTCCTAGAGAAAGCTAAGTTTAAAGGTGATGGAAGTAACTTTGTTGACTGGGCGCGTAATCTGAGGATTATCTTCACGGCTTCTAAGAAATTGTTGGAAATATGCCCTAGAGGAAATAATAAATTAGTTATTATCATATTTCCTTGTTCATGATAATCGTTTATTATCCATGCTATAATGTGTTGATCGGAAACTAAGATACATGTGTGGATACATAGACAACACCATGTCCCTAGTATGCCTCTAATAGACTAGCTCGTTGATCAAAGATGACTATGGTTTCCTAGTCATGGACATGAGATGTCATTTGGTAAAGGGATCACATCATTAGTAGAATGATGTGATGGACAAGACCCAAACTACAAATGTAGAATACGATCGTGTCAGTTTATTGCTACTGTTTTCTGCATGTCAAGTATATGTTCCTATGACCATGAGATCATGCAACTCACTGACACCGGAGGAGTACCTTGTGTGTATAAAACATCGTGACATAATTACGGGACTATAAAGGTGCTCGACAGGTATCTCCGAGGGTGTCTATTGGGTTGGCATGGATCAAGACTGGGATTTGTTACTCCGTGTGACGGAGAGGTATCTCAGGGCCCACTCGGTAATACAACATCACAAAAAGCCTTGCAAGCAATGTGACTAAGTGTTAGTCATGGGATCTTGTATTATAGAACGAGTAAAGAGACTTGCCGGTAATGAGGTTGAACTAGGTATGGAGATACCGATGATCGAATCTCAGGCAAGTAACATACCAAAGAACAAAGGGAACATCATACATGATTAATTGAATCCTTGACTTAGAGGTTCGACCGATAAAGATCTTCGTAGAATATGTAGGAACCAATATGGACATCCAGGTCCCGGTATTGGTTATTGACCGTAGAGGTGTCTCGATCATGTCTACATAGTTCTCGAACCCGCAGGGTCTGCACACTTAAGGTTCGATGATGTTTCGGTAGTATAGAGTTCTATATGGTGGTTACTAAATGTTGTTTGGAGTCCGGATGAGATCCTGGACGTCACAAGGACCTCCGGAATGGTCCGGAGGTAAAGATTGACATATATGAAGTCCTATTTTGGTCGCCGGAAAAGTTTCGGGCTCATCGGTAGTGTACCGAGAGACCAACGGGAGGGGTATTTCGACCCAAGAGACTGCATGGGCTATGGGAGAGTAAATACCAGCCCTTGGTGGACTAGTGGAAGTCCCACACAAGGCCCATGCGGCTGGGAAGAAAAGCCCAAAGAGAAAAAGGTGGAAAAAGGCAAAAAGGCAAAAATAAGGAGGAGTCCTAGTCCTACTAGGATTGGAGGAGGAATCCTCCAATCCTCCTTGATTCGGCCGAAGCCTCCTAGGGCTATCCCTTTGGCCAAGACTCCTCCTCTCTTCCTATTATATATACTAGAGGTTTTAGGGTTTTGCACTAGTTTTTTCAGCCACGTGCTACCCGTTCCTCTAGTGCATAGTTTCTCCTCAAGATCGGTTTTCTGTAGTGCTTGGCGAAGCCTGCCAGAATTGCTCCACCACCATCGCCGCAGCGCCGTAACATTGCCGGTGAACTTGTCTACCTCTCCGCTCCCTCTTGCTGGATCAAGAAGGCGGAGATCGTCATCGAGCTGTACGTCTGCTGAACGTGGAGGTGCCGTCCGTTTGGCGCTAGATCAGAAGGACCGTGATCAAGATCGCGAGATGGATCATGATGAGTTCGCGGGACGGATTATGATGAGTTCGCGGGACGGATCGCTATTGGATCGCGGGACGGATCGTGATGAGATCGCAGGTCGCTCAGCGATTTGGATCGCGAAGACGTTCGACTACACCAACCGCGTTTCTTAACGCTTCTCGCTTAGCGATCTACAAGGGTATGTAGATCCACTCTCCCTCTCGTAGATGCTCATCGCCATGGATAGATATTGCGTGTGCGTAGGAATTTTTTTGTTTCCCATGCAACGTTCCCCAACAGTGGCATCATGAGCTAGGGCTATGTGTAGATGAGATCTCGAGTAGAACACAAAGAGTTTGTGGGCGTTGATGCTTAGATTGCTTCCTCCCTTGGTCGTGTTTTCGTTCAGTAGTATTGCGAGATGAAGCGGCCTGGACCAACATTACTCGTACGCTTACGAGATACCGGTTCCCTCAACCGCAACTTGTTGCATAGATGGCTTGCGAGCGTCAGTTTCTCTCACTTTACTTGGATCGGATTCGACAAAGGCGGTCCTTGAGAAGGTTGAAAAGAAACTAGTGTATCACTGTTGTGGTTTTTGCGTAGATGAGAATTGTTCTTGCTAGATACCCGTAGGATCCACCTAAAACATGCAACAACAATTAGAGGACGTCTAACTTGTTTTTGCAGGGTATCTTGTGATCTGATATGGCCAATTACATGATGTGATATATGTGATGTATTAGATGATCATGTGTTGTATAGAATATCACGACTTGCATGTCGATGAGTACGGCAACCGGCAGGAGCCATAGGGTTGTCTTTAATTATTGTATGACCTGCGTGTCAATCATTAAGCGCTATGTAATGCTTTACTTTATCGCTAAACGGTAGCAATAGTAGTACAAGCATGATGGGCGTGACAACTCCGATGGCGACATATTGATGGAGATCAAGATGATGGAGATCATGGTGTCATGCCGGTGACGATGGAGATCATACCGGTGCTTTCAAGATGGAGATCAAAAGCACAAGTTCATGGCCTTATCATGTCATTTATGATTTGCATGTGATGTTAATTCTTTTGTGCACCTTGTTTTGCTTAGGACGACGATAGCATTATAAGGTGATCCCTCACTTTAATTTCAAGATAAATTGTGTTCTCCCTGAGTGTGCACCGTTGCGAAAGTTCGTCGTGTCGAGAGACCATGTGATGATCGGGTGTGATAGACTCTACATTCACATACAACGGGTGCAAGCCAGTGTTACACATGCAGAACACTCGGGTGAAACTTGACGAGCCTAGCATGTACAGACATGGCCTCAGAACACAAGAGACCGAAAGGTCGAACATGAGTCATATAGTAGATATGATCAACATGATGATGTTCACTGTTGAAACCACCTCAACTCACATGATGATCGAACTTGAGTTGGTGAATTTGGATCATGTATCACTCAAATGACCGGAGGGATGTCAATTTGAGTGGGAGTTCTTCAGTAATATGATTAATTGAACTCATTATCATGAACATACTCAGTAGTGTCTTTGCAAATTATGTTGTAGATTACTTTCTCGCGTTGTAGCTCCCTTGAATTTTTATATGTTCCTAGAGAAATAGAGTTGAAAGATGATGCATCGTAGCAATATTGCGGACTGGGTCCGTGATCTGAGGATTGTGCTCATTGCTTCACAGAAGGCTTATGTCCTTAATGCACCGCTTGGTGCGCCAACCCCTCAAGCATCGTCTGTAGATGTTGTGAACATCTGACAGGCACGTTCTGATGACTACTTGATAGTTTAGTGTGTCATGCATTACGACTTAGAATTGAGGCGCCGAAACATTTAGAACATCATGGAACATATGAGATGTTTTAAGAGCTGAAATTAGGATCTCAGGCTCGTGCCCGTGTTGCGAGATATGAGATCTCCAACAAGATTCTTGGCCTGCAAGATGAAAGAGAATAGCTCAATCGTTGAGCATGTGCTCAGATTGTCTGGGTACTACAATCGCTTGAATCGAGTGGGAGTTGATCTTCCAGATAAGATAGTGATTGATATAGCTCTCTAAGTCACTGTCACTAAGCTACTATAACTGGTGATGAACTATCAAATGCCAGGGATAAAAATAATGATCCCTGAGCTGTTCGCGATGTTTGACACCGCGAAGGTAGAAATCAAGAAGGGCAGGAGCAAGGAGGGAAACTTCATGGATAGCAACTCAGTTGCTGCTCCAGTGAAGCAACCCAAAGTTGAAGCCAAAACCGAGACTAAGTGCTTCGATTATGAGGAGAGCGGTCGCTGAAGCGGAACAACCCTAGATACTTGGTAGATAAGAATGCTGGCAACGTCAACATAAGTATATTTGATATATGTGTTATGAATGTGTACCTTGCTAGTACTCCTAGTAGCACCTAGGTATTGGATACCAGTTTGGTTGCTAAATGTTAGTAACTCGAAATAAAAGCTACAGAATAACGGAGAACTAGCTAAGGGTGAGGTGACGATGTGTGTTGGAAATGTTTCCAAGGTTGATGTGATCAACATCACACGCTCTCTGTACCTTCAGGATTAGTGACAAACCTAAATAAATTTGGTGTTTTTCTATGAGCATGAACGTGATTAGATCGTGTTTATTGCAACACGGTTATTCATTTGAGTTAGAGAATAATGGTTATTATGTTTACATGAATGATACCTTCAATGGTCATGCACCCAGTGAGAATGGTTTGTTGAATCTTGATCGTAGTAATACACATGTTCATAACATTGATGCCAAAAGATACAAAGTTAATAATGATAGTACCACATACTTGTGGCACTGCCGCTAAATGTCATATTGGCATAAAGCGCATGAAGAAACTCCATGCTTATGGATCTTTGGACTCATTCGATTTCGAATTGGTTGAGACATGCGAACCATGCCTCTTGGGCAAGATGACTAAGGACCCCGTTTTCTAGATGGATGGAGCGGGCAAGTGATTTATTGTTAATGATACATGTTGATGTATGAAATCCAATGAGTCTTATAGCGTGCCGTGGATATCGTCATTTTCTTACCTTCACTGATGATTTGAGTAGGTATAGTGTATATTTACTTAATGAAACACAAGTCTGAATCGTTTGAAAGGTTCAAGGAAATTCAGAGTGAAGTTTAAGATCATCGTGACAAGAAGATAAAAATGTCTGCGATATGATCGTGGAGGTGATATCTGAGTTACGAGTTTGGCATACAACTTTAGACAATGTGAAAGTTGTTTCACAACACACGTCACCTAGAACACCATAGTGTGATGTGGTGTCCGAACGTCATAGTCGTGCTCTATTGGATATGGTGCATGCTATGATGTCTCTTATAGTTTTGTTACTATAATTTGGGGTTATGCCTTAGAGACAACTACATTCACTTTAAATAGGGCACCATCTAAATCCGTTGAGATGACACCGTGTGAATTATGGTTTGATAGAAACCTAAGCTATCATTTCTTAATGTTTGGGGTTGCAATGCTTGTGTGGAAAATGTTTTCACCTAATAAGGTCGAACCCAAAGCGGACAAATGCATCTTCATAGAATACCCTAAGAACATTTGGGTGAACCTTCTATCTCAGATCGAAGCATAAAATGTTTGTTGCTGAAACTGGGTCCTTTCTCAAGAAAAAAGTTTGTCTCGAAAGAATTGAGTGGGAGGAAGATAGAACATGATGAGGTTGTTGAACCTTTGTTTCAACAAGTGAGTAGCGCAACACAGGAAGATGTTTCTGTGAAGCCTATGTTAGTTGAAGAGGAAGTTAATAATGATGATCATGAAGCTTCGGATCAATTTACTATTCAACCTCATAGGTCGACAAGGACGTGTACTGCTCCTGAGTGGTACGACAACCCTGTCTTAGAGGTCATGTTGTTGGACAACGATGAACCTACGAGCTATGGAGAAGCAATGATGGGCCCGGATTCTAACAAATGGTTAGGGTCCATGAAATCCGAGAAAGGATCCATGTATGAAAAACAAAGTATAGACTTTGGTAGACTTGCTCGTTGGACGGCAGGTCGTCGAGTACAAATGGACCTTTAAGATGAAGACAGGTTAATGTCACCATTTAGAAAGCTTGACTTGTTGCAAAGAATTTTACGACAAGTTCAATGAGTTGACTGCGATGAGACTTTCCCACTTGTAGCGATGCTAAAGTCTGTTGGAATTATGTTAGCAGTTGCTGCATTTTTCAATTATGAAATCTGGCAGATGGATCTCAAAACATCGTTTCCTTAACGGTTTACTTGAGGAAAGGTTGTATGTAATACGAGCAGAAGGTTTTGTCAGTTCTAAGGATGCTAAAAGGTGAGCTAGCTTCAGTGATCCTTCTATGGACCGAAGCAAGCATCTCGGAGTTGTGATATATGCTTTGATGAGGTGGTCAAAGTTTTGTAGTTTATACAAAGTTTATGAGAAACTTGTATTTACAATAAAGTGAGTGGAGCAGTGTTTAAAGTTTGACATTGAGATTTTCAAAGCACACACGGATCTGAATGTCGCAGACCCATTGACTATAAGACCTCTCTCACATGCAAAGCATGATCGAGCCCCAGAACTCATTGGGTGTTAGATTCATAAGAATGCGAATCACGTGGTGATGTGAACTAGATTATTGACTCTACTGCAAGTGGGAGACTGTTGGAAATATGCCCTAGAGGCAATACTAAATTAGTAATTATCATATTTCCTTCTTCATGATAATCGTTTATTATCCATGCTATAATTGTGTTGATCGGAAACTCAGATACATGTGTGGATACATAGACAACACCATGTCCCTAGTATGCCTCTAATAGATTAGCTCGTTGATCAAAGTTGGCTATGGTTTGCTAGTCATGGACATGAGATGTCATTTGGTAATGGGATCACATCATTCGGAGAATAATGTGATGGACAAGACCCAAACTACAAACGTAGCATATGATCGTGTCAGTTTATTGCTACTGTTTTCTGCATGTCAAGTATATGTTCCTATGACCATGAGATCATGCACCTCACTGACACCGAAGGAGTACCTTGTGTGTTATCAAACGTCGCAACGTAACTGGGTGACTATAAAGGTGCTCTACAGGTATCTCCGAGGGTGTCTGTCGGGTTGGCATGGATCAAGACTAGGATTTCTTACTCCGTGTGACAGAGAGGTATCTCAGGGCCCACTCGGTAATACAACATCACAATAAGCCTTGCAAGCAATGTGACTAAGTGTTAGTCACGAGATCTTGTATCACGTAACAAGTAAAGAGACTTGCCGGTAAGGAGGTTGAACTAGGTATGGAGATACCAACGATCGAACCTCTCGCAAGTAACATACCGAAGAACAAAGGGAACATCTTACGGGATTAACTAAATCCTTGACATAGAGGTTCGACCGATAAACATCTTTGTAGAATATGTAGGAACCAATATGGGCATCTAGGTCCCACTATTGGTTATTGACCGTAGAGGTGTCTCGGTCATGTCTATATAGTTCTCGAACCCGTAGGGTCTGCACACTTAATGTTTGGTGATGTTTTGGTAGTATAGAGTTATGTATGGTGGTTACCGAATGTTGTTCGGAGTCCCGGATGAGATCTGGACGTCACAAGGATCTCCGAAATGGTCCGGAGGTAAAGATTGATATATAGGAAGTCCTATTCTGGTCGCCGAAAACGTTTCGGGTTCATCGATAGTTTACCTGGAGACCAACGGGAGGGGTATTTCGACCCAAGAGGCTGCATGGGCTGTGGGAGAGTAAATACCATCCCTTAGTGGGCTGGTGGAAGTCCCACACAAGGCCCATGCATCCGGGAAGAAAATCCCAAAGAGAAAAAGGTGGAAAAAGGCAAAAAGGCAAAAATAAGGAGGAGTCCTAGTCCTACTAGGATTGGAGGAGGAATCCCCCAATCGTCCTTGATTCGGACGAAGCCTCCTAGGGCTGTCCCTTTGGCCAAGGCTCCTCCTCTCTTCCTCTTATGTATACTAGAGGTTTTAGGGTTTTGCACTAGTTTTTTCAACCCTGTGCTACCCGTTCCTCTAGTGCATAGTTTCTCCTCTAGATCGGTTTTCTGCAGTGCTTGGCGAAGCCCCGCTAGAATTGCTCCACCACCATCGCCACATGGCCGTCACGCTGCCAGAGAACTCGTCTACCTCTTTGCTCCCTCTTGCTGGATCAAGAAGGCGGAGATCGTCATCGAGCTATATGTTTGCTGAACGCGGAGGTATCATCCGTTCAGAGCTAGATCAGAAGGACCGTGATCGAGATCGCGAGACGGATTGTGATGATTTCGTAGGACGGATCGTGATGAGTTCACCGGACAGATCGTGATTGGATCGCGGGACGGATCGTGATGAGATCACGGGACGCTCGGCGATTTGGATTGCGAAGACGATCAGCTACACCAACCGCATTTCTTAACGCTTCCCGCTTAGCGATCTACAAGGGTATGTAGATCCACTCTCCCTCTCGTAGATGCTCAATACCATGGATAGATCTTGCGTGTGCATAGGAATTTTTCTGTTTCCCATGCAACGTTCCCCAACAGAAATCATATGTCCTTGATGCACCGCTTGGTGACCAACCAGAAGACATGTCATCCGAAGACGTTAAGAACGCTTGGGAGGCATGTTCTGGAGATTACTCAATAGTTCAGTGTGCAATATTGTATGGCTTAGAACCGGGACTTCAAAGAAGTTTTGAATGTCGTGGAGCATATGAGATGTTCCAGGAGTTGAAATTTATCTTTCAGAAGAATGCCCGAATCGAGAGGTATGAGACCTCCGATAAGTTCTATGCTTGCAAGATGGAGGAGAACGGGTCTATCAGTGAACATATACTCAGAACGTCAGGGTATTCGACTCGTCTAGCGGAGTTAGGAATTGCCCTTCCGCCAGAGGCGATCACTGACAGAATTCTTCAATCACTGCCACCTAGTTACAAGAGCTTTGTGATGAACTATAACATGCACGGGATGAACAAGTGAGTCGCCGAGCTGTTTGTGATGCTACAAGTTGCTGAGTCTGAAATCTAGAAAGAACATCAAGTGTTGATGGTCAATAAAACCACTAGTTTCAAGAATAATGGGAAGGGCAAGGGCAAGAAGGGTAAAACCAAGAAGGATGGCAAAGCAGTTGCTACTCCTGTAAAGAAGCCCAAGCACGGAGCCAAGCCAGAAACTAAGTGCTTTCATTGCAAGCGAACTAGTCATTGGAAGCGGAACTGCCCCAAGTACCTGGCTGACAAGAAGGCGGCCAACGACATACAAGGTATATATGATATACATGTTATTGATGTGTACCTTACTAGCTCTCGTTGTAGTGCCTGGGTATTTGATACCGGTTTAGTGGCTCATATTTGCAACTCAAAACAGGAACTACGGAATAGACGAAGGCTGGCAAAGGATGAAGTGACAATGCGCGTGGGAAATGGTTCCAAGGTTGATGTGATCGTCGTCGGCATGCTCTCTCTTTGATTACCATCTGGATTAGTGATGAACCTGAATAATTGTTATTTAGTGCCTGCGTTAAGAGTGAACATTATATCTGGATCTTGTTTATTGTGAGACAGTTACTCATTTAAATCAGAGAATAAAGGTTTTTCTATTTATACGAGTAATATCTTTTCTGGTCATGCACCCAATGTGAGGGGTTTATTCATATTGAATCTTGATAGAGATGATACACATGTTCTAACATTGATATCAAAAGTTGTAGAGTTGATAATGATAGTACCACTTTCTCGTGGCACTGCCGTTTAGGTCATATTGGTGTAAAACGCATGAGGAAGCTCCATGATGATGGACTTTTGGAGTAACTTGATTTTTAAATACTTGACACATGTGAACCATGCCTCGTGGGCAAGATGACTAAAATGCCATTCTCTGGAACAATGGAATGGGCAACTGACTTATTGGAAATCATACATACTGATGTGTGCGGTCCAATGAATGTTACAACGCATGGTGGACATCATTATTTTCTCACCTTCACTAATGACTTATGTAGATATGGGTATATTTACTTAATGAAACACAAGTCTGAAACGTTTGAAAAGTTCAAGCAATTTCAGAGTGAAGTTGAGAATCATCGTAACAAGAAGATTAAATTCCTGCGATCTGATCGAGGACGTGAATATCTGAGTTATGAGTTTGGCAGTCACTTAAGACAGTGTGGAATTGTTTCATAGTTGACACCGCCTGGAACACCACAACATAATTGTGTGTCCGAACGTCGTAATCGAAGCTTATTAGATATGGTGCATTCTATGATGTCTCTTGCTGATTTGCCACTATCGTTTTGGGGTTATGCATTAGAGACAACTGCATTCAGTTTAAATAGGGCACCATCGAAATCTGTTGAGATGATGCCATATGAACTATGGTTTGTCAAGAGGCCAAAGTTGTCGTTTCTTAAAGTTTGGGGATGTGATGCTTATGTCAAAAAGCTTCAGCCTGAAAAGCTGGAACCCACAGCGGAGAAATGCGTCTTCATAGGATACCCGAAAGAGACAGTCGGGTATATCTTCTATCTCAGATCTAAAGGCAAAGTGTTTGTCGCTAAGAACGAAACATTTCTTGAGAAAGAGTTTCTCTCGAAAGAATTGAGTGGGGGAAAATAGAGCTTGATGAGGTTGTTGAACCTTTACTTCAACCAGAGAGTAGCGCAGCGTCGAAAGATGTTTCTGTGGAGCCTACGACAGTTGAAGAGGAAGTTAATGATGATGATCATGAAGCTTTGGATCAAGTTACTATTCAACCTCGTAGGTCGACAAGGGCGCGTACTGCTCCTGAGTGGTACTGCAACCCTGTCTTGGAGGTCATGTTGTTGGACAACAATGAACCTACAAGCTATGGAGGAGCGGTGATGGGCCCAGATTCCGAGAAATGGTTAGAGGCCATGAAATCTGAGATGGGATCTAGGTATGAAAACAAAGTATGGACTTTGGAAGTATTACCTGAAGGGTGAAAGGCCATTCAGAACAAATGGATCTTTAAGAAGAAGACGAACGCAGACGGTAATTTCACCGTCTATAAAGCTTGACTTGTGGCAAAGGGTTTTTCACAAGTTCAAGGAGTTGACTACGATGAGACATCCTCACCCGTAGCGATGCTTAAGTCTGTCAGAATCATGTTGGCAATAGCTGCTTATTTTGACTATGAAATTTGGCAAATGGATGTCAAAATAGTGTTCCTCAACGGTTTTCTTGAGGAAGAGTTGTATATGATGCAACCAGAAGGTTTTGACTATCCAAAGAATGCTGAGAAAGTTTGCAAACTCCAGCTATCCATTTATCGGTTGGTGCAAGCATCTCGGAGTTGGAAAACGCGCTTTAATGAGGTGATCAAAGCATTTGGGTTTATACAAGTTTATGGAGAAGCTTGTATTTACAAGAAAGTGAGTGGGAGATCTATGGTGTTTCTAAATTATATGTGGATGACATATTGTTGATTGGAAACAATATATAAATGCTGGAAAGTGTGAAGGAATATTTGAACAAGAGTTTTTCAATGAAGGACCTATGAGAAGCTGCTTTCATATTATGCATTAAGATCTACAGAGATAGATCGGGACACTTAATAGCACTTTCACAGAGCACATACCTTGATACAGTTTTGAAGAAGTTCAAAATGGATCAGTCCAAGAAGGGGTTCTTGCCTGTGTTACAAGGTGTGAAGTTGAGTAAGACTCAATGCCCGATGACTGCAGAAGATAGAGAAAAAATGAGTGTCATCCCCTATGCTTCAGCCATAGGCTCTATCATGTATGCAATACTGTGCACAAGACCCGATGTCAGCCTTGCCATAAGTATGGCCAGAAGGTTTCAAAGTGATCCTGGAATGGAGCACTAGGCAGCGGTCAAGAATATCCTTAAGTACCTGAAAAGGACTAAGGAAATGTTTCTCATTTATGGAGGTGATGAAGAGCTCGTCGTAAAGGGTTACATCGATTCAAGCTTTGACATTGATCCGGATGACTCTAAGTCACAAACTGGATACGTATTTATTCTCAACGGGGGAGCGGTAAGCTGGTGAAGTTCCAAGCATAGCATGGTAGCCGATTCTACGTGCGAAGCAGAGTACATCGCAGCCTCGGAGGCAGCGAAGGAAGGTGTCTGGATGAAGTAGTTCATGACAGATCTTGGAGTAATGCCCAGTGCACTGAATCCAATGAACATATTCTGTGACAACACTAGTGCCATTGCTCTGGCCAAGGAACCAAGGTTTCACAAGAGGACCAGACACATAAAGCGACGCTTCAACTCCATCCGCGATAAGATCGAGGAAAGGGACATAAATATTTGCAAAGTGCACACGGATCTAAATGTTGCAGACCCGTTGACTAAACTTCTTCCAAGGGCTAAACATTATCAACACCAGAACTGCATGGGTGTTCGATTCATTACAATGTAAATCACATAGGGATGTGAACTTAATTATTGATGCTAGTGCAAGTGGGAGACTGTTGGAAATATGCCCTAGAGGCAATAAATAAATTGTTTATTATTATACTACCTTGTTCATGATAATCATTTATTATCCATGCTATAATTGTATTGATTGGAAACACATTACATGTGTGGATAAATAGACAACACTTTGTCCCTAGTATGCCTCTGGTGAACTAGCTCGTTGGTCAAAGATGGTGAAGGTTTCCTTGACATTGACATGTGATGTCATTTGATAACGGGATCACATCATTAGGAGAATGATGTGATGGATAAGACCCAAACTACAAACATAGCATATGACCGTGTCAGTTTATTGCTATTGTTTTGTGCAAGTCAAGTATATCTTTCTATGACCATGAGATCATGCAACTCACGGACACCGGAAGAGTGCCTTGTGTGTATCAAACGTCGCAATATAACTGGGCAACTATAAAGGTGCTCTACAGGTATCTCCGAGGGTGTCTGTTTGGTTGGCATGGATCAAGACTGGCATTTGTTACTCTATGTGACGGAGAGGTATCTCAGGGACCACTCGATAATAAAACATCACAATAAGCCTTGCAAGCAATGTGACTAAGTGTTAGTCCTGGGATCTTGTATTACAGACCGAGTAAAGAGACTTGCCGGTACCGAGGTTGAACTACGTATGGAGATACCGACGATCGAATCTCGGGCAAGTAACATACCAAAGAACAAAGGGAACATCATACGGGATTAAGTGAATCCTTGACATAGATGTTCGACCGATAAAGATCTTCATAGAATATGTAGGAACCAATATGGGCATCCAGGTCCCTCTATTGGTTATTGACCGTCGAGGTGTCTCGGTCATGTCTACATAGTTCTCGAACCCGCAGAGTCTGCACACTTAAGGTTTGGTGACGTTTCGGTAGTATAGAGTTATGCATGGTGGTGACCGAAGGTTGTTCGGAGTCCCAGATGAGATCTCGGACGTCACGAGGAGCTCCGGAATGGTCTATAGGTAAACATTGATATATAGGAAGTCCTATTTTGGTCACAAGAACAGTTCCGGGCTCATCGGTAGTGTACAGGGAGTGCCAGTAGTGTACCGGGAGACCATCGGGAGGGGTATTTCGACCCAAGAGGCTACATGGGCTGTGGGAGAGTGAATACTAGCCCTTAGTGGGATGGTGGAAGTCCCACACAAGGCCCATGCGACTGGGAAGAAAAGCCCAAAGAGAAAAAGGTGGAAAAAGGCAAAAAGGCCAAAATAAGGAGGAATCCTAGTCCTACTAGGATTGGAGGAGGAATCCTGCTCTCCTCTTGGTTCGCCCGAAGCCTAGATGGCTTGGCCCTTGGGACAAGCCTCCTCCTCTCTTCCTCTTATATATACTAGAGGTTTTGGGCTTTTTGCACTTGATTTTCAGCCACGTGCTACCCGGTCCTCTAGTGCATAGTTTCTCCTCTAGATCGGTTTTCTGAAGTGCTTAGGCAAAGCCTTGCCAGAATTGCTCCACCACCATCACCGAGGCGCCGTCACGCCGCTGGAGAACTCCTCTACCTCTCCGCTCCCTCTTGCTGGATCAAGAAGGTGGAGATCATCATCAAGCTGTACGTGCGCTGAATGCGGAGGTGCCGTTCGTTCGGTGCTTGATCGGGACGGATCGTGATTGGATCATGGGACGCTTGGCGATTTGGATCACGAAGACATTCAACTACACCAACCGCGTTTCTTGACACTTCCCTCTTAGCAATCTACAAGGGTATGTAGATCAACTCTCCCTCTCGTAGATGCTCATCACCATGGATAGGTCTTGCGTGAGCGTAGGAATTTTTTTGTTTCCCATGCGATGTTCCCCAACAGGCTTATCATGGGTAGTTGGGGCCGGAGGACGCCGACGGGCTCCTGGTGTGAGATTGGGCACAAGCGGTGCCAATACATGATATACCCAGGTTCAGGGCCCTCTGTGGGAGGTAACACCCCTAGTCCTGCTTGGTCTGGTTGGAAGGATTGATGTGTTTACAAGGATGCTCCTAGAGCTATGTCTAGAGGAGGAAGAAAGGAGTAGCCGGATCGTCTTCCTCCTTTGCTAGAGATGAGGTGTAAGGATAGTTCTCTGTGGGTGTGTGCGAATGATCGTTTATCCCTATTGCATGGGGGGCTAAGGGGGTTTTATAGGCCAACCCCCCCGCTCAATAATATTCCTAAGGTACAAAGGTGGGGGGACCTGGCCGACAACCTCTCCGGCTGACCAGGGGGCCCCGCCCTTCGAGCCGTCTTGTCGCCGGTAGAGTCCACCGGCTAGGCAGTCTTGTCAGCCACTGGGGCCTGCCAGCCAGCTCTGCGATTGGCCCTCACCCACCTGCCGGGCACGGGTCGCCCGGGAGGCATCGCCTAGCGCAAGCCGGCCAAAGACTCCGGTACGGCTAGTTGCACTGTAGCCACGCTGGGGCAGGTAATCGAGTGGACGAGGGCATGCTGCCACTGTTCTCCCGCCCGGTCACGCTCGCCAAGGTCAGTGGCCTGGACGGCCGGACTGTAGCCATGCGCACTTGTGCGTCAGTGGCACACAGTGCCGCCTATGATGGCGGTCACATCGTGTCGTCGTACCCGTGCAAAGAGGGACGGGACGTTGCATGTCCGCCCGGGGTCAACGGAAGGGGCGGCCCGGAGCCAGCCGGCCGTGCCCAGCCGGTCGGGGGTCAAGCCGACTCCTCGTCCAGCCGTCCGTGTCGCCAGCCGGTCGGCAGCTCGAGCCGGCCGTGCACCAGCCGGCCGTCGGCAGCCGGTCACATAGTTTCTCTTTGAAGCGGGGGAGGAAGAACCCCGTTGCTTTGGCCTACCCAGGGGTAAGAACCCCATCAATAGTCCTCGAATCCGGTGGGGGCCCGGGTCCGACAAACGAAGGGGAGCCAACGGCTTCCCCCCAGCGATACCCACCTCCGGTGTGAAGCCGAAGGGCCAGCTGATCGGTCGTTGGACCCGACGCCTCGGGTTCCGGCGCGTCACCCCGGGACCTGAGCCAGCCTATCGCGCGCCACGCGGCGAGTAATGATGTGGCGGGCCCCGTGCACGTGGAGTGATGGGACGTCGGCCTGGGCCTAGCCTGCTAGGCCCTGGGCATAGCCTAGTAGGCCTCGGGATGCAGGCCAGGATCCTCTGCGCCCTGAAGCGGCCGTTACGGCCCGGGCCACCCATGCGTGTGTGGAGTTTCCGGGGAAGCGGGCGCAGTTAATCCCCACGTCCCCCGGTCATGGCCTCCCCATTTAAAAGGGGAGGAATGGCAGGGGACGGAGATACCCACATCCCCTTTTCCTTGTTGCCTCTTTTCTCTTCGCCATCCTCGCCCCCTTGCGCGCCCGCACGCCGCCCTTCCGCGCCCGCACGCCGCCCTTCCGCTGCAATGGCTGACGGGCATGGAGGAAGCTGGACTGGCTCCGTCGTCACCGAGGCCGACATTGCGGAGCTCCGCCGTGCGCGCATGCTGACGTCGGTAGAGCGGGTGGTCGCCCGTGCGCCGGGCGACGAGGTGGTGCCGGTGCTGGAGCCAGGGGAGCACACTGTCTACCACTAACACTTCTCCCGTTGTTCCGGGCTACCGGTGAGCCACTTCTTCCGGTTGCTCATGTACACTTTCGATCTTCAACCGCACCACCTCGGACCCAACGCAATCCTCTACCTCACCGGCTTCGTGACGCTGTGCGAGGGGTATCTAGGGGTCCTCCCCTTTCTTGACCTCTTCAACGCCCTTTCTATCTCAAGGCGCTAAAGAGCAGCGCCTACGGGGGCATGGTGGTGTGCTGCCATGGCACCGCGCGCTTCCTGCCCTTCTCTCTTATCGAATCCGTCAAGGGGTGGCATGGGTCGTTCTTGTACATTTATAATGCCGATCCAAACCTGGACTTCATCCGGCTGCCACCGTTCTTCGACGAGCAGTCCACCTAGGTGAACTGGCTGGGGGCTGCCCCGTGTGGCATGGCTCTAGCGGAGATCGACCGGCTTGTGCAGCTGAAGTGTGCTGAGGGGTTGGTCGCCTCCGATTTGGTGGCGGCCTTCATCTCGCATCGGGTGCTGCCTCTCCAGTTGAGGCCGCATCGGATCTGCGACATGTCCGGCCGCCGCGACCCCTATCGGCTAACGACCGTCGACATGACGCCGGCTCAAGTGGCGATGCGGGTGAACGCCCTCACGACCTTCAAGTTGAAGCCCGTGTCATGGACGTTTGGAATGGATCCATACGATTGCATCAACCGTCCCCCTGGTAAGTCTTCGACGAGATAGCTTCTCTTTGTTTGATTCTTTCCAGCTGGCAGTCGGTAGCGGACCTTACTTCCTCGTGCTGACCGCATCTGTTGGTCCGACAGAACATGTCGGATGGCCCACACCCACAAATCTTCGAGGCGGAGCCCGACCACTCTGACTCTGAAGACTACGGGTGGGGAGGCCCGCTGGAAGAGGGGTGGACTCCTCGGGAGGAGTCGAGGAGCCAACAGACCCGTGGAGCCGGAGAGCCCAACAAAGCTCGTGAGTTCCCTATCGGTCCCTCGATCAGGGACTGGACAGACGATGATGATGATGATGACTATGATGTGATGATTCTAAACGTGCCTCCTCCCTCAGCTCAGCAGGGCCGGCGGAGCGAGGAGCGGCCGACTCATGCCCTGGCGGCCAGAGCCGCTGGCCGGGCGAAGAGGCCGGCTAAGGAGGAGCCGGTGGCCTCGCCGCCCATCCAAAGGCGAGTGAAGGTGGGTGCATGGAAGCCGCCGGCGTGCGCCAAGCGGCCCTTGCTTGTCGTCACCGGGTAAGTTTTTCTTTTTCTTGCATGTGTTTCCTTCCGGATCGCGAGCTGGTGGGTGATCGACCCTTGTGCACCGCAGGGACCCCATCGAGGTCCAAGAAGGGGAGTCAGCGGTGGACCCGACGGACGCCGCCAGCAGGATGGCCCGCGAGAACGCGGCCACCCAGCGGGAGGAAAAGAGGAGGCTCGTGGAGCTATAAGCCTCAAAGCCTGGGACGCGAGGCGGGGCCTCCCACTCCGGGACTTCGAGCGGCTGGAGGCAGAGGAGGTCCGCGGACCCCACGCGGGCGTTGGACTCGGCAGCGGAATCGACCCGCCTGTCGAGGCCCCCATTAAGCGAGCCGCGAGGGACTTCCATGGAGCCGCCGGCGCCCCCGTCCATGGAGGACGCGGCCCGAATGAGGGCGGCGGCCCCGGAGCCGGCTCCCGAGGCGACCCGGCCGGAGGTGCCGGACGCGACTCCGCGTGCGGCCGAGCCGGCCCGGGTCGACGTGCCGGAGTCTTTGGCGGCCCCGGAGGTGGCGCCGGAGGTGGCGGCCATGGAGATGGAGGTGCCATCCGTCGCGGTCCTCGCGTCGGAGCAATGGGAGGAGGAGAGGTGACGACGTCGGGCGAGGGGCCGGCGGGGGGCGACTCCCAGACCCTTGCTGTCATCGGCCCACTCCCGGCGGCCAGCACCGTGGCGAGACCGGGGAAGGGCGGCAATGGCGGCCCGGCCCGGAGGACCCTGCGGACCATGCAGGAGGTGCTTCGGGACTAGGAGGCGCTGGCACGCATCCCAACCCTTCCGGCTCCCCCGACAGGAGGCCTGGTCCCCTCATTCGGGGAGTTGGGGAGCATCCTGGACCGGTGTCGCCAGGAACTGGCCTGGTTCGTGGAGGCGGCATACGCCACCCTGTAGCACGCGGAGGTAAGCCCAGTCGCTCTTGTTAAAATTTTCAGTGGGGACGCGCAAGCGCACCCACTGGGTGTAGCCCCCAAGATGTGGGTCGGCTGACTAGCTGATAGGCAGCCGGGCTGGATCTCCTTGAGCATGTCTTGACATTTGCTCCGTGTGATAGGCAGGGAACTCCCAATGGCAGAAGTTGTTCGAGGAGGCGGCCTCCATCCACGACTGTGGCAAGCACTCTTTCTACCGGCTAGAGGAGGAGTTGACGCGGGCGCAAGGTATGTCAATTCTTGCGAGACGGGCACGTAGCCCCCGGGAGCTGGGCCGGCCGCTTGATAGCCGGAGCGGACATAGAAGGGCCGACTGATGCCTGCTTTGTCTTGCGGGTGAGCTGACCGCCCTCCATACGGAGAAGACCGGGGTCCTACCTGAGTGGGACCGGCTGGCGCAAAGCGTCCAGGCGGTCACTTAGGAGAAGGACCGGTTGGCCACGCTATTGGTGGATGGGGAGGCAGCCCAGGACCGCCTCAAGGCCGACGTGGCGCGGGAGGGAACGACCAAGGGAAAGGTCGTTAAGCCGGCGGCCGTTGCCACCCGGCAGACCGCCACCGTCCAAGGCGAGGTGACCCGCCTCGAGAGGTCGCTCGAGGAGGTTGAGGGCTCCCTCATCGAGGTGGAGGCTGCACTGGCGTCGGAGAAGGATTCGTCGCTGCACTTTGCCATCGATGTGGACAACTCCATCGAACGTAAGTAGTTGTTTTTCTTCTCTCCAGCCAGTTGCCTTTTTCTTTGCTGGTTCTTGTTCTTTATTTGATTTTCTCCCCTGCTTCCCTTTCTTCTTTAGGGCTCTTCCCGGAGACTCAGCGCCATGCCAAGCGTGCCATCGAGGAGCACCAGCAGTAACTCCGCGCGCGCGGGCGTTCCATCGAGGAGGACATCGCATGGGATGTGGCGGAGCTTGGGCTCACCACTGAAAGCCAACTAATCCACCTCGAGCGGAGCATGGAGCGACTGAAGACGACCGACAAGGAGGTCATCGCCTTCGTCTGGCCGGGCCATGGCGGGGCACCGAAGAACCGCGTGTCCTTGTGGCTGGAGCAGGCCGTAGCCCAGCTCGAGGCCTAGAAGGCGTCAGCGGCCCAAGTTGGTGCGCAGATGGCTCTGCGGTTCGTCACGTCGTGGTATCGCGACATGGATTTGGTCCGGCTGGCCACTCTGCGGGACGAGCCGGCCGAGGAGCGGGAGAGCCCGTGAGACGGCCCTTGTCCGTCGGGCCAATGAGCTCACGTCGTACATCGACGCGGACGAGTTCCTGCCGGGTCTTGGCGAGGACGGCGAGCCGGTGCCTGAAGACTCCTTCGGCATCCCCTAGGGTCTGGCGGACGAGGAGGTTGCCGACGAGGGCACCGACTCGAGTGGTGAGATGGCTGGGACCGTGGAGGCCGCCTCAAAGGCCAAGGAGGCCGACCCGAAGGCCACGACCACCTCCGGGACGGGAGTCGAGCCGCCCAGTGATGCGTCGGCTGGAGGCACGCCGGCTGGCGATGCGCCTGTGGCCTAAGCCCCCGGGCGTCTTATCTTTTTTTTCTTTCTCCAGCATGTTAGGCTTTAAGTCCACCCACCGGGGGTGTAATGTAATGAACCTTGATGGACATGGGCCTCTATTGCCTTTAACATTTTTATTGTGAATATTTGGTGTGTTTGCCTTATTGCGCATGCTTGCTTGTCCTTACCCTTTTTTGCCCTTTTGGTTCCTTCTATTCCGCCCCTTTTCCCCTTTGGTTTCGGCCCCGCCAGCCCGACAGCCGGGAGCCATTCTGTAGCTGTGTCAGGGCGATCTCCTCGAGGGAGCCGGTTCTGAACTTAGGAACCATGAGAGCTTTTTGGTATAAGTAGAGTGGTAGAGGCAAGGCGGTGGTCCTTCTGGACCTAGCCGGTATCTCCTGGCGATCAATCTTTCGTGTGAGCTAAGCTTTGCCGCCCCGAGGCCCCATTAGCTGGACAGCCAAGAGCCAGTCCTGTAGCTGGGCGGTGTGGGGAGGGCTTGCTCGGCTCACACTACTTGGTCAATTTTTGAGAGAGGTGACCTAGGACCAGCTGGCGAGCCCCAGGCCAAGGAGCCGGGCTGGGGAGCCGGTGAGTGAGGAGACCTTTGAGGGAAACAAAACTGGGTGTGCCCCAAGAGCCGGCCTGGGGCACCCATTGCATTCATAAGCCCAAAAGGGGAGGGATACATACATACACTAGTCTTTTCAGCAATAAAACGGACGGAGAGCGGCGCATTCCATGGGCGCTCATTCTCCTCGCCGGAGGCATCTCTCTTGCACTTCTGCGGCTTCTGGGCATCTATTAGGTATTATGCATTGTTGTGCAATGCCTTGCTAACGATGAACGGGCCCTCCCATGGGGAGGACAACTTGTGTTGTCCGGTTGTCCGCTAGATCCTCCTAAGCATCAGGTCCCCTTCATGAAAGGAGAGTGGCCGGTTCCGCTTGCTGTGGTAGTGACGGAGCTTCTGCTGGTAGAGTGTTGTCTGGCTCAAGGCCAATTCGCGAGATTCTTCGAGTAAGTCGACGCCGTCTTATCTTACCTCCTTTGCATCCTATTCTGTGTATTGGGGGACCCAAGACGAGTCAAACTCGATGTCGATGGGGATGATCACATCGGACCCGTACATAGGGAAGAAGGGTGTGTAGCTGGTTGATCGGTTGGGGATGGTCATGAGACTCCAAAGGACAGTAGGCCACTCATCGACCCAGCAGCCGTCTGACCTTACCAGCAGTGTCATGAGCCAGGGCTTGACGCCGGACAGCATGATGTTGTTTGCCCTCTCGACCTGGCCGTTTGACTGTGGATGAGCGACGGAGGCCAAGTCGAACCGGATTCCTTGCTTGGAGCAGAAACGTGTGAGCGCACGCTTGGCGAAGTTCGTGCCATTGTCAGTGATGATGTTGTGGGGGACACCGTAGAGAACCTTATGTCATAGATGAACCGGACGACCGTGGGGCCATCCAGCTTCTTGATTGGTCGTGCTTCGATCCACTTGGTGAATTTGTCGACAGCCACCAGCAAATGTGTCATGCCGCCTCGTGCGGTCTTGAAAGGGCCCACAATGTCCAGCCCCCAGACGGCAAAGGGCCATGAGAGGGGGATGGTTTGGAGGGCTCATGCCGGCAGGTGGCTCTACGTGCTGAAGCGCGGGTAGCCCTCGCACTCGTTGACCAGTTTCCTGGCCGCGTCGAGAGCAGTGGGCCAGTAGAAGCCATGGTGGAAGGCCTTGGCCACCAGGGTCCTGGAGGTGGTGTTATGCCCGCACTCGCCCTGGTGGATGTTGAGGAGGATTTTGAGATCCTTTTCTGGCTCGATGCACCACTGGAAGACCTAGTGGTACTGCGATGGACGAGATTGTTATTGATGATGCTGTATGTCGTGGCCCGACGCTGGATTTGCCTCGCCACAGGCTTTTCCGGGGGGAGCTCGCCACGTAGGAGGAATGCCAAGATAGGATGGGCCCATGAGGGATCCGAGACTGGGGCCAGCTCGGGAGCCCTCGGGCCTAGGTGTTCAGTCCCCGGGACTGGCTTGCCAGCCCCCGAGACCGGCTCGTTGGTTATCATCATGATGACCGTGTTGTCGGAGCCGGCAGGGACTTGCTAAGGTAGTAGACGGGGCGCTGGACCAGCAAGGACTTGCCCTCCTCCGGTCGCTCGACCACCAAGACAACACTTATGACGCGAGTGGTCGCCATGATGTAGGCGAGCAAGGGTTCAACCTCAGCCAGCGCGGCCAGGATGGGCACGTGGGTGAGAGCCTTCTTGAAGACGCGGAAGGCCTCGTCCGCCTCATCGGGCCAATCGAACATGCCCGACTTCTTGGTGTGGCCCGGCTCGACTAGAGCTGTCTTGCGAAGGAGCCCGTAAAGGGGCAAGGACTTCTCCCGCAGCCGTCTGATGAACTGGCTGAGCGAGGCGAGGCAGCCGGTGAACTTCTGGACGTTGCAGACCCGGGTCGGCTTGGGCATGCGCTCGATTGTGCTGATCTTCTTGGGGTTAGCTTCGATGCTGCGGGCAGACATGAAGAAACCCGGGAGTCGGCTGGCTGGGACGCCGAAGACACACTTCTTCGGGTTGAGCATGATCTTGTATTCATGCAGATTCACGAAGGCCTCTCGGAGGTCGTCGAGGAGGCTGAAGTGCTTCTTGGTTTTGACAACGATGTCATCGATGTAGACGTGGACGTTCCTGCCTATCTAAGGCAAGATGCACTTTTGCATGCACGACTAGAAGGTGGTGTCTGCGTTCTTTAGGCCGAAGGACATGGTGATGTAGCAGTAGGCCCCAAAGGGCGTGATGAAGGAGTTCTTGAGCCTGTCTTCCGGATCCAGCTTGATCTGGTGGTAGCCGGAGTAGGCATCCAGGAAGGACAACAAGTCGTAGTCGGCCGTGGAGTCGATGACTTGATCAATCCGCGGCAGGGAGAATGGGTTCTTGGGGCACGCCTTGTTCAGGCTGGTGTAGTCAATGCACATGGGCCAGGTCTTGTTCTTCTTCAGCACTAGGACTGGGTTGGCCAGCCAGTCCGGGTGGAAAATGTCCATGATGAACCTGGCTGCGAGTAGCCGGGCGATCTCTTCTCCTATGGTATGCCGCTTCTCCTCGGGGAAACGACGTAGGGGTTGCTTGACCGCCTTGATGTCCGGCCGGACGTGTAGTTTGTGCTCGGCGAACTTCCTCGAAACACCCTGCATGTCGTTGGGGGACCATGGAAAGATGTCCCGATTCTCACGGAGGAAGTGGACAAGCTTGCCTTCCTATTTGCTGCCGAGGCGAGAGACGATGTTGACGCACTAAGCGGGGTTGGCTGGGTCGAGCGGGATTTGCTTGGTGTCCTTGGGCGGCTGATAGGAGGCATTGCCGATGGATTATAAGGGGGAGCCGACATGGTCGGCTGGCTACCAGCAAGGGCCACGAGCCGGTCGAGCTGCCGGTTTTCCTTGGCGATTTCTAGGGCCTCGGCTAGCCAGTTGCCGTCTCGAGTGCAATAGATCGACATCTTGTAGTCACCCGTGATGGTGATGATTCCCTTGGGGCCTAGCATATTGTGCTCGAAGTAGGCATAATGGGGGACCTCCATGAACTTGACAAGGGCCGGCCGACCCAACAACGCGTGGTAGGGACTTGCGAGGTCGACGACCTCAAATAGCATCGGCTCATGACGGAAGTGGCCGGATCCATCGAACAGGACGTCGAGCGTGATTTTGCCGACAGGGGAGCAGGACTTCCCAGGCACGATGCCATGGAAGACCGTTTGGCTCGCTTGTAGGTCTTCTATCTTCAGCCCCAGCTTGTGCATCGTGTCAAGGTATAGGATGTTGATGCTACTGCCACCATCTACCAGCACCCGTGAGAAGCGGCAGGTGCACTTTTCGATGGCTACGGTGGGGTCGAGGACTAGGGCGTAGCTGCCAGGGCTTGGCATCACAGCGGGGTGATCGGCCCGGCTCCAGGTGACCGGCTTCTCCGACCAGTGCATGAACTGGGGGTCGCCGGCATAGTGGCGTTCACCTTACGATGGAGCCGGCGTTGAGCATGTTGGCTTGTCTCTTCATTGATGAAGATTATGTAGCAACTGTCCTTGTTGGGGAACTGGTCGTGAAGACAACCGTCATTTTGGGCCAGAGCTGGAGCCGGCACCGGGGCGACAGCTAGGGCCGGGGCCGGCGCGCGGGCTGGCGGCGCGGGAGGAGCCGGAAGGCCGTCCCCCCGGGCCAATCGCTGTGAGAAGCTGCACTGTCCGAGCGTGTTTGTACAGGGTTTGGCCACTGAGTGGTTCTTGCAGGGGAGGTCGAGCATCTGCTCGAAGGTGAGCTTTGGCTACCAGGCAGCCTTGCCAGTGTGCAGGCGCTGACTAGAAGGCTGGCAGCCGGCTCCTGCTCCTCGATGGTGGTGACCTGTCGGCTCCCGTAGCAGGGATCCGGATGGTCATTTTTGCTTTCGTTGTTCTGTGGCTGCTAGTTGTCGGCAGCCGGCCGAGACGTTGCCGGTGTTGTCGTTGCCTTGGCGGGCAGGGTCGTCTTGACCCGGATGGCTTAATCAGCCGTGGCGTATTTGTCCTCCTTGGTCATGAGCTCGGCCAAGGTGGCCAGCTCGGAGCACAAAAGCTTGTTCTTGAGGGGTGTGCCGTGTTGACAGCCTTTGATGAAGTACTGTACGGCTTGCACCTCGCGCACCCCCTCACAAGAGTTGCGGAGCTCGGTCCACTGAGTGAGGTAGTCACGGAGGGACTCATCCGACCCCTTAGCACACATGGCAAGTTTATGGGGGCGGCCAGGCCGCTTGTATGTGCCGGTGAAGTTGCGGACGAAGGCCTCTTCGAAGTCTGTCCAAGGGTTGATGCTTCTGGCCGCCAGGTTGTTGAGCCAGGTTCGGGCTGAGCCGATCAGCATGAGGGAGCATAGTGAACGGCTACATGCTTGTTCCCCTTGGCGATGCCGACCGCGGTGTTATAGTCGATCAACCAGTCCTCGGGCTTGGCGGCCCTGTTGTACTTCGGGGTGTCTCGGGGGAGTGTGAAGCCGGTCGGGAACGGCTCGCTACGGATCCGAGGGCCAAAACTGGCCAGGCCAATCAAGCCCTCCTCGTCGAGGAGGGCAGACTGCGCAAGCAGGTCGATGCTGTTGTGGGCCTCGTTCTCGCTGTAGGGGACACGCAACCCAATCCGGGCCAAGAGCTCGAGACGGAGGACAGGTGGAACCGACCGTTCCGGATCGCACCACGAGGGTGGACTGTGCCCGCAGATGCGCCGACTGTCGGCTGCCAGCGCTTCGTGGTGGCAGCCACTATGGGGTGGGTTGTTGGTGCACTGGCTGCTCGCTCCCCGGCAGCTGAGAGGGCCGGGGGTTGTTTGTTTTGGCCTAGCGGCCGGAGACTTGAGAGGAGCAGGAGGGCTGAGCCGGCTGACGGCCAGCAGTCCCCGTGCCCTCGTGCTCGAGCCGGGCGCCTCAGAAGGCGGCGCCGCCCGATGCGAGCAGATGCTGCTGCGCGTCAGTAGCGTCAATGAGGTCCTTGATGTGACGCTCGTGAGCGGCATGTTCTTCACCCTTGAAGGTGGCCAAATCCTCGTAGGCCACCTTGAGGGCCCGCAGGTTGGCTGCGGGGATGTCATAGACGAGCATCTTGACGCCTAGGATTTCGGCGACCACGCGACCGCGTTCATGCATAGCCCCATGCCGGCTGGGCTCAGTGCCTGCCGAGGTGAGACCGTAGGCGAAAGCGTATTCCCACTAGGCAGCCTTCATGCGGCGCCGCATGGCCGCGAGGGGGCGGCGTCCTCGAATAGGAGGCGGCAAACTGCCTCAAGTTCGGCCGTGGCGGCGTCGGGGTTTGCCGTCAGGGCGATAGGGGTGCTCAAGCCTCAGAGGGCCGCCCCGAGCGGGTCAGAGGTGCCGACGTGGGCCGTGGCGGTGTCAGCCCCCGCCCGCACACGTCCGGAGGAGGTGGAGGAGATGATGGCCATTTCCCCTACGCGATCGTGGGAGCCGCTGGACTAGGTCACAACAAGTGCGCCGACGGCCATGGGCGAACCGGCACAGCCGAGCACCTGGCTGGGGTACTCGTCAGCGGTCGGAGTTTCGGCGAGGCTAAGCCTGCCGAAACGCTCGGTGAGTGCTTCGATGTCGAGTGTGAGGTCGGTGAAGATGCCCGCAGGGCGTGCCGGAGCAAGCCCCACGAGCCCGCGGTTTCGCCTGGATGTGCGGCGACGGCGGGGAATGGCGAGGGGTCCCGCCCGGAGCATGAATCTGGCTGGTGCCTCGTATGGCCCCACGGTGGGCGCCAACTGTCATATTTTTCTCACGACAGATGCCATGGGTAGGCTTATCGTGCGTGCTTGGGGTCGGAGGACGCCGATAGGCTCCGGGTGCGAGATTGGGCACAAGCGGTGGTCACAAACGATGTACCCAGGTTCAGGGCCCTCTATGGGAGGTAACGCCCCTAGTCCTGCTTAGTCTACTTGGATGGATTGATGTGTTTACATGGATGCTCTTAGAGCTGTGTCTAGAGGAGAAAGAAAGGAGCAGCCGGCTCATCTTCCTCTGTTGCTAGAGATGGGGCGTAATGAGAGTTTTGTGTGGGTGTGTGTGAATGATCGTTTGTCCCCGTTGCATGGGGGGCTCGGGGTTTTTTATAGGCCAACCCCTAAGGTACGAAGGTGGGGGGACCCGCCTGGCAGCCTCTTCGGCTGACCAGGGGGGCCTGCCCATCGAGCCGTCTCGTCGTCGGTAGGGTCCATCGGCTGGGCGGTCTTGTCGCCCACTTGGGCCTGCCAGCCGGCTCTACGGTTGGCCCTCGCCCACCTGCCACGGCACGGGTCGCCCGGGAGGCATTGCCTAGCACCAGTCGACCGAAGTCTCTGGTACGGCAGGCTGCACTGTAGCCACGCCGGGGCAGGTATCGAGTGGGCGAGGTCGTGCCGGCATTGCTCCCCCGCCCGGTCGCGCTTGCCAAGGTGAATGGCATGGATGGCCGGACTGTAGCCATGCACACTCGTGCATCAGCGGCCACTATGGCCATAGTACCGCCTGTCTTGGCGGTCGCGTCGTGTCGTCGTACCCGTGCGTAGAGGGACGGGACATTGCATGTCCGCCCCGGGGTCAATGGAGGTGGCGACCCGGAGGCAGCCGACCGCGCCTAGCCGGCCGGTGGTCAAGCCTGCTCCTCGTCCAACCGTCCATGTCTCGAGCCGGCCATGCCCCAGCTGGCCGTGGGCAGCCGATCGCATAGTTTTTCTTTGAAGTGGGGGAGGAAGAACCCCATTGCTTTGGCCTACCTAGGGGTAATAACCCCGTCAGGAACCTTCTGGACATGGGACCAATGCCAAATACTCCTATAAATACCGAAACCTCTGAAAAGAAACCTAGATTGGGTGTTCCGCCGCCGCAAACCTCCAAAGCCATGAAAAACCAATTGGCAGCCCGTTCCAGCAGCCTACCAAAAGGGAAAACCATAACCGGAGGCCATCCTCATCATCCGGGTGGTCTCCATGATGAGGAGGGAGTAGTTCACCCTAGGGGTTGTGGGTATGTACCATTAGCTATGTGCTTGATATCTCTCTCTCTCTCGCGCGCGCGTTCTTGAGATGGCACAATCTTGATGTACTGCGAGATTTATTGATATAGATGAATCATATGGACTTTTCCCCTCTCTATCTTCTTGTGATGAATTGAGTTTTCCCTTTGAAGTTTTCTTATCGGATCGTGTCGTTAAGCATTTGATAACACTTGATGTATGTTTGCGATGGGATATCCGTGGTGACAATGGGATGTTCTATTGATCCACTTGATGTATGTTTTGGTGATCAACTTGCAGGTTCCGTGACCTTGGAAATCTATGCATAGGGGTTGGCACATGTTTTCGTCTTGAATCTCCAATTGAAACTTTGGGGCACTCTTTGAAGTTCTTTGTGTTGAATTGAACATGATGAATCTGAAATTGTGTGATGCATATCGTATAATCAAGCCAATGGTTACTAGTGGTGACATTGGAGTATCTAGGTGACATTAGGGTTTTGGTTGATGTGTATCTTAAGGTGCTATTTTAGTACGAACTCTAGGGATGTTCTTGACACTTAGGGATAGCACATAAGATTGATCGGAAAAGACAACTTGGAGGTGGTTTCGTACCCTACAATAATTTCTTTGTTAGTTCTCTGCTATTTGTGACTTTGGAGTGAACTCTTTGTCGCACGAGCGGTATTTACATATGATTCAACTATGTTAGTATTGTTGAGAGATTGCACTAGTGAAAGTATGAACCCAGGCCATGTTTTGAAGTATTTTAATACTGTTTTTGCTCACTTTTGTTACTTGTTACCTTGCTATTTTTAGATTTTCAGACTACAAAAACCTATTTCCACCATCCATATTACACTTGTATCACCATCTCTTCCCGAACTAGTGTACCTATACAATTTGCCATTGTATTGGGTGTGTTGGGGACACAAGAGATTTCTTGTATTTGATTGCAGAGTTGATTGAAAGAGACCATCTTCATCCTACACCTCCCACGGATTCATCAACCTTAGGTTATCCACTTGAGAGAAAATTTTCACTGTCCTACAAAACTCTACGCTTGAAGGCCCAGCACGAGTTTACAAGAAGAAGGTTGCGTAGTAGACATCAATCAATTTTCTAGCGTCATTGCCAGGGATGTGAATGCTTGAATGTATATCTTTAGACCTTGCAATTGAATCTTTCAGTTTCTTGTTTTTCGCTAGTTTGGTTTTATAAAAGAAAACTACAAGGAAATGGATTTGAGGTTACCTCATATGCTTCATATTTTTAATGTCTTTCATGAAAATCGTGGAAAGGAAAATTGTACTCAAGTGCTAGAGGAAGAAGTTACTAAAATGTTTGGCACTCAATCTTTGGGTGATGAGCATGATGGAAATGTTGTTAGTATGAATTCTATGAATATCCATGATACTAATGATATGCAAAGCCACAAGCTTGGGGAGGCAATGTTTGATGAATATGATATTTTTAGTCTCCCAAGTTTTGATGAGCAAAACTATTATGATGATGGCATGCCTCCTATATATGATGATTACTATGATGACATGTATGCTATAAAGGGAGATAGTAACCATCAAACTTGTTATCACGATTTTAATATTCAAAGTGGTTATGTCAATCAAGTATATCATGATAGTTATTTCGTTGAGTCTACTCCCACTATTATGAATGAGAAGAAGTTTGCTTATGTGGAGAGTGATAAATTTTCTATACTTGTGGATCAACAAAAGAATGATGTATATGATAGTTATATTGTTGAATTCCTGATGCTACTGAAAATTATTATGAGGGAGGAACATATGCTTGTAGAAATTGCAATAATATCAAGTTTCTTCTGTATGTGTTAAAATTTTCGAAGATATTCTTGTTTTGCCTTCCTATGGGAGTTGATTTTTGTTCTCGTGAATTGTTTGATCACAAAATCCCTATGCATAGGAAGTGGGTTAGACTTAAATGTGCTTGTCGTGTAATTCATGATGCTCTCTTGCATGTTTCAACTACTATTCCTATATGAGCATCATTGAAATCATCATGCCTAGCTAAAAGGCATTAAAGAAACATGCTTGTTGGGAGACAACCCAACACTTTTACTTTTTGTTTTTTATGTGTTCACATGATTAATCTACTGTAGTAATCATTTTTTGTGTCTTATTTCAATAAAGTCCCAAGTAAAGCCTTTGGGATAGTGTGGATACTTGCTTGTCTGATTCTGTGCAAAAATAGAAAGTTTAGCTTCCAGTATATGAATTATCTGATTTTACTGGAGCCTCAAAAAATTCTGAACTTTTTACAAAATTTTTATATGAAAATACCTTGAGTTGTCGTAATTTTTTAGAATTTGTGGAGTTAGGGAAGTTTGGTGATCATTCAGAACTTTACAGACTATTCTGTTTTTGACAGATTCTATTTTGCATGTATAGTTTGCTTGTTTAGGGTGTTCATGTAACTTATCATCAGTAATATAAATTGTGGTATTGATGGTGTACACTAGGTATTATGTGATAATAATTATGAATCTTGTCTTTACAATACCTAAGTGAATGATCTATCTTTAATACATTAACCCTTCTCACAAAGTTCCGTTAAGTTTTGTGTGATTGAAGTTTTCAAGTTTTGGGTGAGACACCGATATGAGGATAATAAGGAGTGACAAGAACCTAAGATTGGGGATGCCCAAGTCACCCCAAGGTAATATAAGTAATACTCAAGCGTCTAAGCTTGAGGATGCCCTGGAAGGCATCCCCTCTTTCGTCTTCAACACTATCGGTATATATTACTTGGAGCTATATTTTTATTCGTCACATAATATGAGCTTAGCTTGGAGAGTGATTATAATTTTTTTTTATCTTTTAGATTATATTTATAATATTGTTTTCCAATAAAAATTTTCAATAATTTCCTTTAGGATGCTTGAATTGCATTTTTGATGTGTGCTTTGGAAAAGCAGAAACTTCTGCTGTAGTGCTTGAATTTTAATATTTTACTGGAACATGGAAAGTTTCTGAAATTTCTGTACAGTGTTTCCATATAAAATTTTTAGTGTATCCTAATTGTTCATAATTTTTTGATTTATAGAAGTACACCATTTTCATAAATTGTTACAGACTGTTCTGTTTGGACAGATTGCTGCCATAGTTTTGTTATCTACTTATCCTATAGTTTTCATAGCCTATATTGGTAAATATAAATTGTGGAAATGATAGTATAAGTTACCTAATGTTTTAAAATTATTGTTCAACTTGTCTTGGCCGTACATTAAGTGTTGATTTGTTCTTATGTCTACTAACCTATCTCATGAGTTTTTTTTCGAGTTTTGTGTGGATGAAGTTTTTGAGAATAGGTGAAACCATGATACGAGAAGATTGAACGAGATACAAAAGCTCAAGCTTGGTGATCTCCAAGGCACCCCAAGTAAATATTTCAAGAATTCTCAAGCATCTAACCTTGGGATGCTACGCATCCCACCTCTCTTCATTAACAATTATCGGTTAGCCTATGTTGAGGCTAAATTTTAATTCGTTCACATGATGCATGCTATTCTGGGAATGCCATTTTTATTTTTCTTGATGTTTAAATAAAATACTCAGATATGAAAATATTTATTTATAGAGATATAAAGTCCTCACATAATTACTTAATTGCTTGACTACTCATTGAACTTCACTTATATGTTTTGGAGTAGTTTTGTCATTTACTCTCGTGCTTCACTTATATCCTATGTGTAAATGGTTGAATGAATTGAATATCATAAATATTAAATTATACTACTTTTATATGCTTATCCCATGGGGAGTAATTACTTCACATATAAGAAGTATAGGTGGTAAAATTTCTTGAAAGTTAGCAAACACCGCATTGGTCACTTGAACAATTCATGAAAGAATATTGAAGGAGGAGAGATTTCACATATAAATATACTATCTTGGACATCTTCTATGATTGTGACTACCCATTAATTATTTTCAAACTTGAGAAAATTAGTTGAAGTTGGACAAGGAAGACAACGTAATGAGCTATGCTTGGGTATATTTGTATAGAATTTATATTGTTATGGATCCTCCAACATGTGGTGCTTGCTTCCATCTCATACTAGACAAAACATCCGCACCAAGTAGAAATACTACTTGTGCATACAAACACCCTTAAACCCAAGGTTTTTCCATATGAGTCCACCATACCTACCTATATACGGTATTTACCTGCCGTTCCAAGTAAATTTGCATGTGCCAAACTCTAAACCTTCAAATAATATTCTGTTTTGTATGCTAGAATCGCTCACATAATTACTAGGGGCTATCAGTATATTCCATTCTAGGTGGGTTATTCTCACAATATGTGTTGATTCACTATCATTCACGATGAAGTGGCTGGTATTCGGGATGCCCAGTTCCATGCTCAAAAATAAAATAAAATAAAATGAAAGAAAACTCCTCCAGGATTGTTGTTTGTATGGACGGTACCCGTGGATTCGGCTCGCCGTGGAATGTGATTGATTGGTGGAGGGGGAGTAAAAACTTTACCATTCTTTTTGGGAACCACCTGTAATGTATCTAGCATGGAAGATACCGAGATCTCTCGGTTGTTATGTTGACAATGAAATCATATCGCTCAAAATTATTATCCATCTCTGTTTTAAAAGCTCGAGCTATGGCACCTCTGCAAATCAATGCTTCCCTCTCTGAAGGGTCTATCTTTTACTTTCATTTACTTACCTTTATGCAAGAGTCATGGTGATCTTCGCCACTTCCTATATTTCACCTTTTTCTCTTGGCAAGCATCATGTGGTGGGGAACGATCCAAGCATATATGTCCATTCAAATATATTTGATCATGAATTATTATTGTTGACAATTATCTATGTGATAAATAAGTTGGGAGGCGAAACTTTAAGCCCCTATCTTTTTCTGTGTTCATCGGATGCCATTTGCTCTAAAAATATGCTTTGAGTGTTAGCAATCTTGGAAGACTATATGATGGTTGAGTATGTGGAATTTGCTAAATCAAAGCTCTTCCATAGACCTTTTCCGAAAATAGGATGAATTGCAATTGTTTGCTTACCGAAAGCATAGTTTGTTAATTCTCAAGAAACTTTATGCTCTATGCTTTAACGTGTGAATAACTTGTTACTTTATCATGAGAAGATATATGAGATGAGGTACTAATTATGATATATAATGATTCTATAAAAAGTGTTTGGAACAATCATTGATCAAATTTATGCACTATGCTAGCATTCACACTTCATAAATTATTTCTTTTACCATTTACCTACTCGAGGACGAGCAGGAATTAAGCTTGGCGGTGCTGATACGTCTCCAACATATCTATAATTTATGCAGTATTCATGCTATGTTTACAATAATTCTATATGATTTTGGTGTGATTTTGTTAGAACTAACCCGGACTGACGCTGTCTTTAGTAGAACTACCATGATGTCGTTTTTTGTGCAGAAATAAAAGTTCTCGGAATTGGCTGAAAATTTACAGAGAATATTTTTGGAAAATATAAAAAATACTGGAGCGAAAAGATACTCGAGAAGGGTCCCGAGGGAGTCACAAGCCTGCCAGGTGCGACCATCCCCTGGCCACGCCTAGCGAGCTTGTGACCTCCTCAGGAACCTTCTGTACGTGGGACCAACGGCAAATACTCCTACAAATACCCAAACCTCCGAAAAGAAACCTAGATCGCGAGTTCCGTCGCCAAACATCCAGAACCAGAAAAAACCAACCGGGAGCCCATTCCGGCACCCTGCTGGAGGGGGAAACCATCACCGGAAGCCATCTTCATCATCTCAGTGGTCTCCATGACGAGGAGGGAGTAGTTCACCCTCGTGGCTGAGGGTATGTACCAGTAGCCATGTGTTCGATCTCTCTCTCTCTCGTGTTCGTGAGATGGCACTATTGGATTTCCGGCTCTGCAAAACCCTTAAGGTTCGAAAACAGGGGCGTGTGCGAATCCTTCCTCGCGGCTTCACCCAACATAGCTCGCTACTCGATGGGCACAACAGTGAACTCATTCGATGACGAGGAAGAAGACGAAAATGAAAGTTTATCCAGGTTTGGGCCACTACGAAGTGTAATACCCTAGTGATGCTTTGGTGGATTGCCTCTCGTGGAGGTTTTTGTGTATGAAATAGAACAATGGGCTTGAGCCTCGCGAGGGCACTCAAGGTGTGTTCCTGGCTCTCTACCTTTCGGTGGTGAGTGGAGTGGCTAAGTGTTAGATCGGATCGGGATCCCTTCTATGGTGTGACCTAGCTACTATATATAGAAGCGGCCTGAGTCCTCTTCCCTTATCTCAATGGTGGGAAGGAATCCAGGAACGGATAAATTTAAAGGGGGACAGGACTACATCCGCGCCCTGTCCAACGGTGGTCTTCGCCTGCAAAGTAGCTGATGCTGATGCAGTGGTGGGCTCGGCGGTGACATCCGCCCCGCGGGGCTGGCGGTGGTGGTCTTGTTGCACCGGAATGGAAACCTTTGGGCAGCTCTTTGGGAACCCGCGTATGTCCTTTCTCCCTTTGCACCAAAGAGGAAACTATGCCGCTTGGCATGCTGGTGCTTGCTGTCCTTACTTGCGTCATCCTTGACTCCTGAGGCCGGGCCTTGCATGAAGATCTTCGCCCCTCAGGAGGGGGGCCTGGGGAGGCTCATCCTTATGGGTCTTGATGTCGTTCTTCCTCGCGAGCCTAGGGTCCTCGCGAGGGCCTTGTATTGAGAGATGCCCCGCTAGGCCTCGCCTTGCTAACGAAGTGGGCCATGCCCTGGGCCGTAGGCACGTAGGACTGGGTACCCCCATTCCCAAAACGCCGACAGTAGCCCCCAGGCCCAAGGCACGCTCGAGATGGCTTCAAAGCAATGCTTTGAGGACGGCTTGGAGCGTCGCGGACCCCGAATTCCTGCAAGCCAGGCTTCCCACACGTCGACCAGTCGCGGGGCGATGCCACCGCTCCTAAAGGCTTCAGGAACCGCCCGAGTCAACCGATGTGACGCCCGTGCAAGCGCCGACCATAATTACCTTTCCTTGAATGCTGTCGATTCCTTAGGCTCCCTATTCTCGGGACACGCGGATGTGACCCGAGAGCGGTTGCACGCCTCAGTGGACGCGAGGGGGCGCCGGTTGGCCCCGGCTGTACTTAAGACAGCGCGGGGGGAGAAAACCCCCATTCTCCTTCGCCTTCCTCGTCTTCCATTCTCCTAGTCGCTACTCCTCCCCCAATCATGGCTTCGGAGAGGAAGCACTCCACCGCCGAGAAGAGGAAGGCCCAGGAGTTCGTGGTGTGCACGGAGAAGCCGGAGGCTGCCTAGCTTCAACTCACGAGCTCCTTTGTAGGGGTGCTGCCGGCCCAGGGGCCCAGCAGCCTATGGCTGTAGGCTGACGTCTGCTGCAGCGCGGTGTCATGGGTAGAGGTTGAGGACACCCGAAGGGGTTATGTGTACCTGGTCCACGGGTGGCAGACGTTTGCCCATGCCCGTGGTCTGATGGGGAGGTGTACCCTATACTTCAAGTTCGACAGGGAGGCGACGCTCTTCGTCATGATCTTCTACGGCGAGGGTGAGCGCCTGGGGTGTTGCCCAGAAGACATCGGCCGCGGCGATCCTGGAGGTGAGCTTGCCCTTCGCGACGAGCGTCGTTCCTCCAGCAGCAGCGACACCCCCTCTGATGGGAGTCCCAGCAATATGAGCTACAACGTGCCACCACGCTGTCACGCTCGGACCTCAGGGGGTTGCTAGCTGGCATGGCATCGCTCCCCCGCTCTAGGAACCTCCACACCGGTGCGCCTTCACGGGCCCTTGAAGGAGGAGGATGACACCGACTAAGCGCATACGCGCAGGTTTCAGAACCCCTTAAGCTGCAGCCCCCTTGGGGGGCTTTCTCCTTCTATCTCTACCCTTGCAACCAAAGATCAAGGAAGGCCCTGCGGGCATGTAATGAACTTGGGCGCGAGCCCCCTTTTATCCATGCTTATGTTATGTGTCTTAGTTTTGTGCTTTCGTTATGTGAGGCAGCCTTCCAATCATGATTGGATACTTAGCTGGGCATGTCCGTCTTGAGCTTCGAGTGAGGTGTGCCCATGGCGTTCGGCGGACCCATGCATCATGCGGTCCTCTCCTTCATGCAGGTGATGTAAGTTGGGATCCTTCCAGCACTCTACGTCTGCAGGTCCCAGTGCTGCACATTTCCTAGCCACCGCAGTTGCATCTGGCCAAGGATGCAACCGCGGGGCGAGGCCCCAACACCCCCGATGTCGGCCGGATCACCAATGTTGGGGATATAACCCCGCAATATGACCCGCCATTAAGGTTCCGGGTCACATTGATGGCTCATGAGCCGGCCCAAGGGTGAGCCGTAAAGTCTACGACCCAGGAAGATAAGCGGCTCAAGGTGTGGGCCGCAAGGTGGCCCGGACGGACAAGACCCGGGCGTGTAAGCCGCTCGGGGACAACTTGGACAAGAAGATAGAGGAAGACTCGGATAGACAATGAGACTCGGTTAGACAATTGTAAAGACCCGTGGTCCTGACCTCCTATATAAAGGCAGACCCGAGGCGACTTAGAGATGAGGTGATAGAGAACTAGGTCAAGCTTTAGCTCCCTTGTTATAGATACAACAAGAAATACAAGAACAAGCGGGACGTAGGATATTACCTCGACTTGAGGGGCCGAACCTGGGTAAAGTCGTGTCCTTCGTCCCAATCAACCCCTTTCAGTCCGTCACGTTAGCGATGACCTCGAATCCAAGTCCGTTCACCCGGACATCTGTCGTGATAAATCCATGACAGTTGGCGCCCATCGTGGGGCTTGCGCTTGGTGGTGTTGAGTTCTCAAAGGGCTCTCTCCCAAGGCTCGAAGGATACATGGTCGGAAGGATGAGCAAGAGTCGCCGCGACCGGTTCTACATCAACGATGCTGGCTGGGGGCTTGACACCGAGTCCATGGAGTATGGATTCCGGGTTCCATTCGGCGGGATCCACGTTTTCATCAGAAAGGCTGATGGATCTACATCCGGGCTGGACATCTGCACCAACATCGTCGAGCCGGCTCGGCGTCTCCGATCTGCAAGTAACGTGCGGCCTGCCCACGCCTATCCGGGTCAGAGGCATGTCTTTGTAGGCTTCACTCAAGGTATGGATCTAGAAGCATCCGGGTCATAGGAAACCCTTGTTTATTCAGAAGATGAATCTTCAAGTGGATAAATAGAATCTGTGTACCAGCTCCGCAACGGTGGCCTTGGGGGCTACGACGATGCATACCCTGAGTCGGATGGCTTTGAGTCGAATGTTATGAAACCTCTGGTTCATGCAGCGGTGTTCATGGCGGGATCAACCCCAGCCGCAAGTAAGGCAGCCACGGGAGCCGCCACTTCCGGTGATAACCCGCCGCCGCCGGCTCAAGTTCTTGTGGAGCTGATGGATGAACTCGCGGCTCTCATGGCCACTGAAGTCACACCAAATAATCAAGAAGCTTGGAATCTAGAGATTGCAAGGATCAAGGGCAGGATGGCAAAGGAACGACAAAGGATGGCTGAGCAGAAGGTCCAGATCGAAGAAGAGGCAGAATGTATCAAGACAGATGCTTTCCGTCTAGGGCTAGAGCAAATGTCAACAGTGGCAGTACACCGGAGGAGGCATCAGTCCCGTCTACTAGAGCGTTATGAAGCGAGGAACCTCTTTAATACCCCTCGCGTGGGGCGAGCCGCGGGCGCGCCCGGGAGCCGCCCAACGGAACGGCCGGCCACTCATCCGGCCCAACGTAACCAAGCTTCACCTGGGGGCTTTCCAATGTCGGCGGGTCATTATTCTAACCCGACCGAGAATATGGTAGCAGCTGCCATTCGGCTTGAGACGATCCATATCCGTATGAAGCACCCTTTGCAGAGGATGTGCGGAACGCCATCGGGTACTTGCAGAAGGCCATGGCCCAGCAGGAGAGATATGCTCATAGCCGGAGCCGCGTCCATTCAACCCCTCTTCCTAGACGTAGTTTTAGCCGGCGCTATGAGTCACCAGCAGGTTCCAGCAGCAACCATCACAGAGAGATTCCAACAGGTCACCGATCGCGAAGAGATACACAGGCATGTGTAAACCATGCAGGAAGCCCGCAAGAGGCCCCAGCTAGGCCGGCTTACCAAGAGCCGGGCCTTCCCTTTTCTGTAGGGGCAGGAGTAACCCCCAGGATGGGAGGGCTGCCCTGTCTATCGCCGGCTCTCCAGAGCGAGCAGTTGCCGAAAGACTTGAAAGGTCACCGGAAGGTCCCAAATTACACCGTTGATTTACCCCCAGAGGCCTGGGTGGAAAGCTATATACTGGCCATGGAGATGCTGGATGTTAGCGAGGCGGTTTGTGCCAAGTATTTCGTCATGATGCTTGAAGGCCCGGCTCGTACATGGTTAAAGGGGTTACCACCTAATACCATCAATTCATGGGCAGAGCTCAGGGCTCGATTCATTAAAAACTTTCAAGGGACGTGCAAGCAGCCTATGACTATTGTGGATCTTGATCACTGTGTCCAACAGGACAGCGAGTCGGCTCATCATTAGGTACGATGGGTCTCGACAATTATTCACTCATCAGAGCAGATCACGGCGGCTCAAGCGGTGTTGATCTTAGAGAAGAACTGCCACTTTATTCCTCTAAAGCAGAAACTTGGCCGGCTCAAGCGTACATGTTAGGACATGGGAGAGCTCATGACGCCTCTCACGAAATACGCCGACTCAGACAACATGAAGGATCTGGGTTCTGCTGAGGAAAAGGCTAGTCAAGGCAAGAAGGGCAACCAAGGCAGGGTGTGGTGAACAATGGTAGCCAGAGTAAGCGCAAGAGTCCAAAAGCAGGATCAGAGATGGTGGCCAACACAAATGCCCAGCAGAATCATCCCATGGGCAGTAGGAGGTTTGGACCGCCCTCGGGTAGGGATAATTTTTCCTCCAACATGGAAGTTTCTTAAGCGACCTTGTCTGAATCACAGTTTGCCTGATAGGCCGGCAAATCATACATGGGAGAGTTGTTCTTTTATGTAGATGTGCAAGCGGTATGTCACACAACCTAACCATCACGGTGGCGGCCCGCCAGGCGGGCCAGGACATGGCGGGTCAGGAGCTGGATTTGGTTCTGGCGGTTTAGCATCCGGTCGTCCGGGTCAGGACAATCACGGGGGACAGCAGCCGCACTCAGGTAATAATAATCAACGACCGCAGCAACAACAGAATCAGTCCGGTTTTCAGAGTAACCCGAAGCAGCTCAGCTCTGGGCAGTACCACGTATTCACGACTAGTCTAAATAGACGGGACCAGAAGTTGTGAAAACGGGCGGTCAATGCGGTTACGCCGGCTCCTCCACGGTATCTAAAGTGGTCTGAATATGACATAACATGGAGCCGTGAAGATCACCCGCCATGCGTTGATGACCCGGGGCAGCTGGCTTTGGTTGTAGCCCCCCAAGTGGGTGGATATTTGTTGAACAAGGTGCTCATGGATGGTGGAAGCAACATAAACATCCTTATTATGACACCTTCCCG
Source organism: Hordeum marinum (assembly GCA_022496015.1). Classification (NCBI taxonomy): domain Eukaryota; kingdom Viridiplantae; phylum Streptophyta; class Magnoliopsida; order Poales; family Poaceae; genus Hordeum; species Hordeum marinum. The sequence goes on along the minus strand of CM039675.1, from coordinate 390,264,436 downwards.
CGGATGAAGTTGCTCGACAAGGACTTAAAACCTTCGTCCATTGTTTTTCATGGTGTGGTGCCGGGTAAGTCGGTGCATCGGGTGGGCAGGATTTCTTTGGAAGTGGCTTTTGGTGATGAATACAACTATGGAGTGGAGTTCTTATGGTTTGAGGTGATTAAGACAAAGAGCCCTTATGATGCCTTGTTTGGACGGCCGGCTTATGCTAAGTTCATGGCTCAGCCCTACTATGCTTACTTATAGCTCAAGATGCCCGGCTTAAACGGTACCATCACCATTCATGGTAACCGAAACACGGCTATTGAGTGTGAAGAAGGAGATGCGGCTTACGCAGAGTGCAGTTGCGCCCAGGAGGAGCTTAACTTTTATAAGGAGAATGTTGATCCGGAGGATATGACCCCCCTGAAAAAGCCAACCACGGAGGTTGAGCCGCCCCTCAAGTTTTCAGCAGATGATACCAAGGCAGTATATTTCAATCCGGGTGACTCATCTAAGAATTTAATCATTGGAGCTCATACGGATCCCAAATAGGAAAGCGCGTTCATTGAATTCATCCGTGAGAATCGGGAAATCTTTGCATGGAATCCCTCTGACATGCCAGGTGTACCGAGAGAATTTGCTGAGCACAACCTTAATGTGGATCCAATGTTTAAGCCGATCAAACAGTTTCTGCGGCCGTTCAATGAGGAGAGACGCAAGGCTATTGGGGAAGAAGTTGCCCGGCTCTTGGCTGCAGGTTTTATTGTTGAAGTTTTTCACCCGGAATGGTTGTCTAACCCAGTGCTGGTGCTCAAAAAGAACGGCACATGGCGTATGTGTGTGGATTACATGGACCTTAACAAGGCTTGTCCGGCTGATCCCTTTGCCCTCCCACGTATTGATCAGATCATTGATGCTACAGCAGGATGTGAAAGCTTATGCTTCCTGGATGCTTATTCCGGTTATCATCAGATCAAGATGGGAGTGAAAGACCAGGAGAAGACGCCGTTCATTACACCCTTTGGGGCGTTCTGTTATGTCTCTATACCTTTTGGGCTCAAGAGTGCCCAGTCGACTTATCAACGGTGTGTACGGAACTGCCTTCATAGTCAAATTGGCCGTAATGTTCATGCTTATGTGGAACATCGTAGTCAAATCCAGAAAGAAGGAGACTCTTTTGGAGGACCTAAAGGAAACCTTTGACAATCTCTGGGTCTACAAGATGATGCTTAACCCGACCAAGTGTGTCTTTGGGGTTCCAGCAGGAAAGCTTTTGGGTTGCTTGGTCTCTGGGCATGGCATCGAGGCTAACCCAGATAAAATCAGGGCTATTACTTATCTAGGAGAGCTAGCATGCATTAATGACGTTCAATGCCTGGCAGGGCGGATTGCTGCGTTGAGCCGGTTCATAAGCCGCCTTGGAGAGAAGGCTATTCCTTTATATCAGATGATGAAGAAGACAGACAAGTTTGTCTGGAGCAAAGCGGCGGGTGAAGCACTTGAGGTGCTTAAGAAACAGCTGACTGAGCTACCAGTGTTAGCTGCTCCGGCTGAGACAGAACCATTGCTCCTTTATGTGGCGGCTAACAAGAGGGCAGTCCGCATTGCAATTGTGGTCGAGCGCAAGGAGGCTGGAAAGGAGTATCCCGTGCAAAGGCCGGTTTATTATATCAGTGAGGTCCTAGCAGAATCTAAGCAAAGATATCCGCATTGGCAGAAGCTGGTATATGGAGTTTTCATGGTCAACCGCAAGTTAAAACACAACTTTCCAGGGCACCAGATAACTGTGGTCAGTTCTGCTCCGTTGGGGGATATTATCCAGAACAGAGAAGCCACAGGAAGGACTGCTAAATGGGCGTTAGAGCTGGGACCTCTTAATTTAAAGTATGTTCCTCGCACGGCGGTCAAGTCCCAAGCTTTGGTGGATTTCATAAATGATTGGACAGAGTGTCAAGCTCCCGAAGAAAAGTCGGATAACACATACTGGACTATACACTTTGATGGATCGAAGCAGTTAGAGGGGTCTGGAGCAGTGGTTGTCCTGACATCCCCAAAGGGTGACAAGTTTTGTTATGTGCTCTGGCTGATGTTTCCCTGCACTAACAATGTGACTGAGTACGAGGCTTTGCTTCATGGTCTTAGATTAGACAAGGAGATGAATTTGAGCTGGGTCAGGTGTTTGGGCGACTCAGATCTTGTGGCTCAGCAAGTTTCTGGCACTTGGGACTCCAAGGATCCGCGAATGGCGCCTTATAGGCAGGTGGTTGATATTATTGTGGGTCACTTCAATGGGTATCAGGTAGATCACATTGATTGTCGCAAGAACAAGGCGGCTGATGCTTTATCACGGTTAGGTCCCCAACATAAGCCGGTGCCACCTAATGTATTTCTGGACGTCTTATACCATCCGACTGTCAAGATACCTTCAGAGGAAGATTTGGCTGTTCCTGACCAGGAGGCAGAATTGGTGGAGGCTCTACATGTTATCCCAGGTTGGACTATTCCTTATCTGGCCTATTTAACCCGGGGCGAGTTACCTGAGGATGAGGATCTGGCCAGGAAGATCACCCGGCGTTCTAAGTCTATTTCAATAGTTAATGGTGAGTTACATAAATGCAGTGTGACAGGAGTTTTCCAACGTCGTTAGAGCCGCAAAAGAGCCTTCGAAATAAGGTGACGGGTCAAGATCTGGAGCAAAGAGGTCCTTACTCCGAGCAGGTGTCAAATCTTTGCACTCGTACAGAGGACCGCGGACTCTTTTCTCCTCCGGGTCATAAGCTGCTTGATAAGTTGACAGATCAACCTCCTCCGCCAAGACAGAAGCTAACACCCGGGACACCTTCATGCACCGGCTATAGTCAGTGTCAGTAAACTCCGAGCCGTCATCTTTTCTTGAAGGGAAGCCCTCCATCATCTCGGCGGCTGTTAGGCCCGGAGCAAAGGCCAAAGCCCGGCTGATGCCCGCAATGGCCCCTTGGCGGGTGGCTGACCTCTTTAGCTCGGCGATCTGCTTCGGCATGGTGGAGAAGAGCTCTAAGACACCCTTGAGAGTCTCCAGAATTTTATCCTTATATTGCACAACCTTGATAGTGCAGATTGCACCACAGTACAACTGCTCAGTTAAGTTATAGATGGCCTTCAACAACAGCATTCTATCAGAAGCCAACTGCCGGGTCTTAGGACCTATATAAACCGGACAATTCAGATGAGTTGCCAGTCTAAGTAAAGATGTAGCCATTTGAAACACAAAGTTGTAAGAAGCTTACCAAAGAGGGCGGCTGACATCTTGCTTATGTGGCACTTCAAGCCTTGGAGTTCATCCGCCACAGCTATCAGCCGCTGGTCGACGTCATCCGCCCGTTGGGTGAAAGCAGTCTTCTCAGATTTAGCTGACTCCTTAAGAGCAGAAAAATCGGCCTTAATTGTGGCCAACTCCTTAGAGAGAAGTCGTCACTTTTCATCAGTGTCGCCACGGCCTCTTGGTGAGCCGCCAGGTTGGTCTTCAGGTCCATCAACTGTGATCCGGCTTCATTTAAGGCTTCCTGTGACATATCAAAATACAGAATAAGTCACCAGAATGGAAATCGTGTCAAATGATGAAGGTTAAACACAAAGTTATACAAGCCTCAACCAGATTGCAAGCAATATGTTTGACACTTGGGAGCTAATGTATATTTGATCTTCGAGGAATCAATACAGTTCCGACTCATCTTCATCAATGTTAATCCAGAACTTGGGGGCTACAATATGGCTCTTCAAATTGACTTATAATAAAAGCTTCGACTCAACGTTATCAAGTTTGAGTCGGCCCTTGGTGGCTACAAGTTGTTCTTCAGGCTATCTACATTAAAGCTCCGACTCAACTTTATCAAGTCTGAGTCGGCCCTTGGGGGCAATGGATTTGGATTTATTACAGAGGATCAAAAAAGAATCGGTTCAACTCTTAAGCTAGAATTGAACCGGCCCTTGGGGGCTAAGTAAGGTTATTGCAAGAGGAGGAGTACCTCATATTTTATCTTCGTCAAGTTGACAAGCCGAAATTGTAGATCTCGGCTGGTGGAAAGCCGGTTCGTATTCCCGGCGTGGAGTTCTTCGGTCGTCATCTTCTCAAAAGAAGAGTTGAAGTCCAGCTTCTTGGAGGCCTCGACCGACTCTTTATGCCTGGTCAGCATGTGAGCCGGAGGAGACTGAGGATCAGAACTGGTGATCACGACTTCCGGAGTTGCAGTGGTCTTGGCAGGACTTGGCAGTTTTGAAGGACCCCTTAGAGGGCTCTCCAGGATGATATCTTCAGCAGCCGGCTCAGTGGAGGCAATTGGCGGATCTACATCCGGTTGTGTCTCCTCCGGTTGTTCTTGCTCCGGCTCTTGAGCAGCAGGGCCGGGGGAGGGATTGTTGGTCTTCCAACGCTTGGCTTGAGCACTGCAAGATAGAAACATCAGAATCCAAAGGATATTACTACCCTACAAAGAACCGAATGTTATAGTGGAAAAACACTTACAGCATCACAGAAACATCAGAGCGGTCGCCGAAGAGTCGCCGGAAGAGGGCGATTTCTGAGATGAAATTTAAGAAAGATGAGACAGCACCAAGGTTATAAAGAGAAATGAATCAAACAGGAACACATACCTCTACGGGGCGTTTCTTTGGAGCCGGCGAGTTTAGCAAGTGGGAGATAAGCTCAGTGGAACCAACGCTCCGGGTCTGGCGATGTTCAGCCTATTGTTCCTTTTTCAAAACAAAGTCGGGAGCCAGGTAAGCTAGAGGATGAGAAAGAGGAACTTTTCTAGTAACCCACCACGGCTTTCGGGGGACAAAATACTTGAGCCGGAAGAAACATAGTTTACCTGAGGGGCATTGGCGTGGCTGGTCTCCACATCATCTTGTGAGTAAAACAAGCATTGGTAAAACAAGAAGGCAAAATATCAAGAAAACAACTAAAATTTTACCTCTAAGATGGATGGCTGTGGTGGGTCGAACCATTCCTCTCGCGGGGTGTCTTTCTTTGGCTTCTTGGCTGGGGCCTTCTTCTTGAGCTTCTTCAGAGGAGGGACGTATTCCTTCTTCCAGAAATCAGAGTCGGCCTGGGAAAATAACCCGGTGAAGAGTAATAGATCAGCAAGGTACAAACAAAAATCCAAGAGATGGATGGGAAGAAATTTACTTACAACTAGAGCCGGATTGTTGACGTTGAAAGGCGCCAGGCCAATGGCGCTACATGAGCCGGAGGCTTCATGGACAAGGCTCCGGATGACAGTGGTAATGTCATCCTCTGTCAGGGTTGATTGGCTAAAACATAAGGATCTGTCATACTTGCCTTCATATTCACACATAAGCCGGCTTCTACGGCTTAAGGGCATGATCCGCCAAGAAATCCAGCAGCGGATCAAATCCAATCCAGTTAAACCATTGGCCATGAGTGCCTTGATCTTGGCATGAGGCGGCTCATACCTGGCACGCTCCGAAGCTGAGAGCCGACCAGGAAGTTCTGAATCTATACCTAGCACGGGATGGACGATAACCCGGCAATGGGCGCTCATTCTCAAGAGAGGCGTCCTTGTAGTAGAACCAAGTCTTGTTCCAATCCTTTGGATGACTCGGCATCTACCTAGCCGGAAAGATGATGTCTCTGCATCGTTGAATGGAAATACCGCCAAGCTCCAGACTCGGACCGCCTTTCATTTCGGTATGGCGGTTGGCATAGAAGAACTCTCAAAACAAACCTACAGACGGCTTGATTTGCAGGTAGACTTTGGAGAGCACATGGAAATTGCATATGTTTGAAACGGAGTTGGGGGCCATGTCTTGAGGGTGAAGCTTGTATAGGTGAAGAACATCACGAAAGAATTTCGAGCCGGGTGACACGAATCCTCGCTCGATATGGTCAGAGAAAACTACTACCTCTCCTTTTGGGGGAGGGCCGTGGTTCGTCACCCGGAACCCGCCAATGAAGGACCTCCTTGGAAGGAAGAGTGCCTGCGCCAACGAAATCCGTTAAATACTCTTCTGTGATGCAAGACCCAACCCAATTGCATGAGTTGGAGGCACGAGACATACTGGCGGCATAAAGACTGTGCAAAATTAAATACGTGGCGAGTTAAGAGGAAGAAGATATCTATGACGGCTTACAATTTTAAGGGCTCTACAAATACTATGCCATAGTCCGGCTGATGAGAGCCGGAGAGGCCTGGCGGTTCAACAAGGAAAGGAGGAGCAAAAATTGGCTAAGTCCTGAAAACAGGTTTCGCAAACTACCGCTACAATTACGGATCTACAAAAGTACGAAAAAAGGTTCTTATTCTCGACCTAGGAAAGAACAGACGAAGCATAAGAAAGAAAACTGAGCCGTGACAATCCGCGGATTGCGCACGGCCGCCCCGTATGTGGCGGCGCGGCAAGGATGCGCGTTAAAGGCATCAACGGCGTCGGGAGTACACCGACGATGGTGCGGACAGAGCTCGAGAGGCAGCTGCAGAGCTTTCACAAACCCTATTACGGTGGCGATGGATCTAAGGAGGAGATTGGGCTTACCGATGATGGTGCGGCGGACGTGGAAGAAAAACTGGAACGACACAGGTTGATGCAGCGGCCTGGTTGATGACAATGCGAAGACGGCACCGGAGCAGAGTGCGCTGGAGCAGAGGCAATGAGAGGAAGAAGATGAAGAGCGAGCGGGAGAAGGAAAGGTTTTCACTTGCAACAGGTCTTATTTAAAGGGAGAACGAGACAGGCGTGAAAATCTAGGCAACGGAAACCATTTGACCGAGGCAGACGCCTCGATTCTTGGGCTGACCATTTAATAAAAGATTCGGTGGAACGTCAACGGATCTCTCTCGCGGGGAATATGTGACATCATGCCGGGTCATCACCGGGCGACTCGCCGAAGAGCAGAAGAAAGGGATGAAATGAGCAAGCTCAATTCAACCTGGGGCCTAATGTTGGGGATATAACCCCGCAATATGACCCGCCATTAAGGTTCCGGGTCACATTGATGGCTCTTGAGCCGGCCCAAGGGTGAGCCGTAAAGTCTACGACCTAGGAAGATAAGCGGCTCAAGGTGTGGGCCGCAAGGTGGCCCGGACGGAGATGACCCGGGCGTGTAAGCCTCTCGGGGACAACTTGGACAAGAAGATAGAGGAAGACTCGGATAGACAATGAGACTCGGTTAGACCATTGTAAAGACCCGTGGTCCTGACCTCCTATATAAAGGCAGACCCGGGGCGACTTAGAGATGAGGTGATCGAGAACTAGGTCAAGCTTTAGCTCCCTTGTAATCGATACAACAAGCAATACAAGAACAAGCAGGACGTAGGATATTACCTCGACTTGAGTGGCCAAACCTGGGTAAACTTGTGTCCTTCGTCCCAATCAACCCCTTTGAGTCCGTCACATTAGCGATGGCCTCTAATCCAAGTCCGTTCACCCAGACATCTACCATGATAAATCCACGACAACCAAGGATGGCATCAAGGCTGCCAAGTGGTCTTATGACCGGTAATGCTCCCGAGGAAAACTGCTCAAGAGCCCCCTTTGACGCTTGAGCAGCTCTACGTCGTCGAGTTCTAGTCCCGCGCATTTCCCTACTACCGGATCACCGAGGACGCAAACCACAAGGCAAGGCCCCAACACCCACAATGTCGTACGGATCACCAAGGACAGCATCGAGGCTGCTGAGTGGCTATAGGAGCGGTAAGGCTCCTGAGGCATGTTGCTCAGGAGCCCCCTTTGATGCTCGAGCGGCTCCAAAGAAAATTTCATTCCAACCCCGAGAGGGGTAGGCCTCCCGAGGCCCCGAGTTGGTGCGTCGGGCCATGAGTGGATCCCCCAAGTGAGTATGAGGCGGCGCGCGCCTGCAAACCCGTTTGGGAGTACCACGCGAGGATCTCGGTGCCAAGGCCTTGGTGAGGTGTGAGCATCATGCCCCCCAGTCCCCGCTCACGAGGTGCGAGGAGGAAGGGAGCATGCGAGTGCCGGACCTGATGGAAAAGAACCCAAGATGGGGAAAGGCGATGAGCACGAACCCCTGACCCATTTCCTAAAAACGTTATTTTGAAAAACCCTGAGTTTTGTTCCAGGAAGAAAGTTTGCAAATTCAAATGCAAGAAGAGCAAATAAGAGCTGCGTCTGGCACCTAGACTAGCCTTCGTCTTCCCCCAGCATTGAGCATAGGGCATCCATGTTGCATGGGCATAGCCATTGATGGGTAGTGTTGACTTCTCCACCAGCGCGAAGCTGTGGCTGCCACATTGCGTGGGAGGAACCCCTCTGCGTCCTCGGGGGGCTCCGGACATATGCAACCCGCTCATTATTACATGAGCATGTCACGGGTTGGTGGAGGGCAGGCGTCACGGGTAGAATCTTCTGAGGTGCTAGATGTTCCAGGTGTTCTGGATGGGGACCCCATCTTGAGTCTCCAAGCACACTGCACCTGGCCTGGAGACATGAACAACCTTGAACGAGCCATCCCACATGGGCGAGAGCTTGTGCAAGCCCTCCCTGGAGAGAACCCGCCCCAGGACAAGGTCACCAACTTCAAGGGTCCTGGAGCGGATGTTACAGCAGTGGTAGTGCCACAGCGCTTGTTGATACCTTGCAGCTTGTAGCGAGGCTTGGCGACGAGATTCCTCCCCCATTAAGAGATTCGTCTCTCGTGCAGCATCCTGACACTCCTCGTCGAATGCCATTACCCGGGGAGAGCGGTGCTCGACCTCGTGAGGGAGGACGGCTTCGGCTCCGTAGACGAGGAAGAACGGGGTTTCTTCGGTGGACTTGGTCACGGTGGTGCAGATGGACCACAACACGGATTGGAGCTCATCAACCCAGCCCTTGCCACATGCCTCCAATTTATTCTCGAAGCTCCTAGTCTCGAGGCCTCGTAGAACCTCCACGTTGGCGCGCTCCACTTGGACGTTGCTCCTAGGGTGGGCTATTGAGGCGTGGCAAATCTGCATTCCAAGGTTAGCGCAATAAGACTTGAAGAGGCTTCTTGTAAACTGTGAACTATTATCGGTGATGGTGCGGTTGGGGACGCCAAAGCGTCTTACGATGCCCTTGATGAACTTGATGGCCAAACCAGCCGGGATGGTGCGCACGGGCTCCACCTCGTCCCACTTGGTGAACTTGTCGATGGCGATGTAGAGATAGCGGTACCCGCCCGCTGCCCGCTAGAAGGACCCCAGTATGTCCATACCCCAGACCGCAAAAGGCCAGGAGAGCGGGATGGTTTGGAGGCCTTGCGTGGGCTGGTGGATTTGCTTGGTGCGGAATTGGGAGGCCTCGCAAGACCGGACTAGCTCGATGGCATCGTTGAGTGCAGAGGGCCAATATAAGCCTGATCGGAATGCCTTCCCTGCAAGGGTGCACAACGAGGAGTGGTGCCCGCAGTCCCCTCCATGGATGTTCGCCAGCAGCTCGCACCCCTGCTCCTTGGAGATGCACCACAACAAGACATCATTCAGGCGTTTGCGGTACAACTCTCTGTATCACATCCAGTAGGTCGTGGCTTGCCACGCTATGCGCTCCGCATCTTCCACCTTTTTCGGCAGCATGCCGTGAAGCATTTATGCCCTGAGCTCATGCATCCAGTCATCGGCGTGGGGCTCCGCTGCTAGGAGCAGCCGGGCTCTCGAGGTTGGGCCGCAGCCCGGAGCCCCCAGGGGCGGCGGCCGAGGCAGCTCCCCACCTCGCGGCATCGTGTCATCGGAGGGCGGCACCGCGGAGTGCTTGAAGAGCCGTTCCTCGAAGAAGCCAGGCTCTTGGAGCTCTCGTCGCGACGCCCTCTTGGCAATGACATCGGCTTCCCTGTTTGCGCCGTGCGGGACGTGCTATAATTCCAAGCCCTGAAAAAGTTTTTCTAGCTTGTGTACCTCTTCCAAGTATGCCTACATGTGCTCGCCCTTGGGTGTATACTCTTTGTTGGAGAAGTTGACAAGGAGCTGAGAATGGCCCTTCACAGAAAGGCACCAGACCCCCAAGGCCGCTGCTGCCTTGAGGCCTGTGATGAGGCCCTCGTACTCCGCGATGTTGTTGGAGATTTTCTCCCCATGATGGAAACAGAGCTACATGGCCTACCGGAGCTTGTCGCCTGCCGGGAAGATGAGAACAACTCCTACCCCAGACTCCGATCAGGGTCCTGGTTTCCTTAGACTTGACCACGATGTTGTCAACGTAAGCTTCTGCATTTCTCCCGAGTTGTGACCCTAGGGCGATGTCATCAGCCTATGGAAGGTTGCCCCGGCGTTCCGCAGTCTGAAGGGCATGCATGTGTAACATAATACCCCGCACGAGGTGAGGAAGGCGGTCTTTTCGACATCCTCTACAGCCATTTTGATCTGGAGATACCCTGAGAAGGCGTACAGGAAGCAGAAGAGGTTGCACTCTGCGGTGGATTCCACGATCTGGTCGATGCGCGGCAACGGGAATGGGTTCTAGTGGCAAGCTTTGTTGAGGCTTGTGAAGTCTATGCACATACGCTCCTTCCCGCACTTCTTTGGGACAGCCACCGGGTTGGCAAGCAACTCTGGGTAGTGTGCCTCCCGGATGACCCCAGCCTCCTTCAGCTTGCCAATCTCCTGAGCGATGAATGCCTGCTTCTTTGGTGCTTGTCTTCTAGCCTTTTTCTTAACCGGGCGGGCGTTCAGGCACACCATGAGGTGGTTCTCGATCACGTCCCTCGGGACCCCCACCAGGTTGAAGGCGCTTCATGCGAACGTGTCCTTATTGCGTGATGGAATGCCACCAGTGCCTCCTCCTGTCCCCAGGGCAGGTTGGCACCGACGGTGAAAGCAGGACCGGGGTTTTCTTCATCTACCGGTACCTACTTCTTCTCCGCCCGGCTTTGCGAGAACAACAGCTTCTTTTTTACCGGCGCGACGCTGATGACGCCCCCGGAGTCCTCGGCGGTCTCCTTGATGCCCCCGGCGCTGGGGCACATCGCGACCGTTGCCCTATAGGCGAGCCCGAGTATGTGTGAAGCGTCCTTGACGCTCCCCCGGATGGTGAGGACGTCGACGCTCCCGGGCATCTTGACGACGTTGTAGCCCGGGTGCGTCGCCGCAATGAACTGGGCGAGCGCGGGGTAGCCGAGGATGGCATTGCATGGGAGGTGGATGTGGGCGACGTTGAAGTCAACCTGCTCGGTGCGGCAGTTGGAGTGGGTGCCGAATGTGACGGGGAGATGCACACATCCCACGGGGGCGACGGAGCCTCCAACCACCCCAACGAAGGGCCTCGAAGGCGTGAGCTAGCTGCGGGGTAGCTACAGCACGTCGAGTACCTTCGCGGAGATGACGTTGAGGCCGGTGCCGCTGTCAATGACAATCCTGGAGATAGTTAGGGCGCTTATGGTGGGCATGCAGAGCATGGGGAGCATCCTGGCGGCTCTTGTCGCCTTGGGTTGATCGCCGGGGCCGAAGGTGATGTCGATCTCCGGCCACACCTGGGGTGGCATAGCCTCGGGCTGCGGCCAGACCACCCCCACATGACGGAGGAACTGCTTGATTTGACGGTTCGAGTAGGGCACCTGCGATCCGCCGAGGATGCACGCGACCACGTGGCCGGCCCTGTGCGGCCCGGTAACATCGTGTGTGACGGGCTGTCCGATGCCGAGGTTCTTGCCCGCGATGGAGTCGCCGAATCAGGGGTTGAGGGCCTGCTAGAAAGGGTGCTTCGACATGCCCCCTACGTGGCGCGCCAAATGTCGGATTTCGGGCTCCACAAAACCCTTATGGTTCGAACACATGGGTGTGTGCGAAGGCTTCCCCGCGGCTTCACCCAACCTAGCTTGCTACTCGATGTACACGACGGCGAACTCGTTTGATGACGAGGAAGAATATGAACACGACAATTTACCTAGGTTCAGGCCGCTATGAAACGTAATACCCTACTCCTGCTTTGGTGTATTGCCTCTCGCAGAGATTTTGGTGGATGAACTAGTACAATAGGTTTGAGCCTCACGAGGGTGCTCAAGGTGTGTTCTTGGCTCTCTGCCTTGTGGTGGTGAGTGGAGTGGCTAAGTGTTTGATCTTATCAAGATCCCTTCTACGGTGTGACCTAGATACTATATATAACGGCGACCCGGGTCCTCTTCCCTTATCTCAATTGCAGGAAGCAATCCCACAATGGCCAATTTTAAAGGGGGATAGGAGTACATCCATGCCCTGTCCAAAGGAGGTCTTCACCTACAAAGTAGCTGATGGTAATGCAGTGGTGGGCTCGACGATGACATCCACCCTACGGGGCTGGCGGTCGTGGTCTTGTTGCACTGGAATGGAAACCTTTGGACGATGCTTTGGGAACCCACGTATGTCCGTGATCCCTTTGCACCAAAGAGGAAACTGTGCCGCTTGGCGTGCTGGCGCTTGCCTGTCCTTACTTGCATCATCCTTGAATCCTGAGGCCGGGCCTTCCATGGAGATCTCTGCCCCTCGGAAGGGGGGATGGGGAGGCACATACTCGTGGATCTTGATTTCGTTCTTCCTCGCGAGCCTAGGGTCCTCGCAAGGGCCTTGCCTGGATGACGAAGTGGGCCATGCCATGGGTCGCAGGCAGGCAGGACTGGGTACCCCCGTTCCCAGAATGCCGACAGGCACGATCTTGATGTACCGCGAGCTTTATTGTTATAGATGAATCATATGGAGTTTGCCCCCCTCTATCTTCTTGTGATAACTTGAGTTTTCCCTTTGAACATTTCTTATCGGATTGAGTCTTTAAAGTATTTGAGAACACCATATGTATGTCTTGCGATGTGATATCCGTGGTGACAACGGGATGTTCTATTGATCCACTTTATGTATGTTTTAGTGATCAACTAGCGGTTTCCATGACCTTGGGAATCTATGCATAGGGGTTGGCACATGTTTTTGTCTTAAATATCCAAGAGAAACGTTGGTGACATTGGAGTATCTAGGTGACATTAGGGTTGTGGTTGATGTGTTTCTTTAGGTGTTATTTTGGTACGAACTCTAGGGTTGTTCATGACACTTATAGGGATAACTCATAAGATTCATCAGAAATGATAACTTTGAGGTGGTTTCATACCCTACAATAATTTCTTCGTTAGTTCTCCACTATTTGTGACTTTGGAGTGAATTCTTCGTAACACGAGAGGTATTTACATATGATTCAACTATGTTAGTATTGTTGAGAGATTGCACTAGTGAAAGTATGAACCCTAGGCCTTGTTTTCAAGCATTGCAATACCATTTGTGCTCACTTTTGTTACTTTTACCTTGTTGTTTTATATTTTTAGATGACAAAAACCTATATCTACCATTCATATTACACTTGTATCACCATCTCTTCGCCGAACTAGTGCACCTATACAATTTGCCATTGTATTGGGTGTGTTGGGGACACAAGAGATTTCTTGTATTTGATTGCAGGGTTATTTGAGAGAGACCATCTTCATCCTATGGCTCCCACGGATTGATAAACCTTAGGTTATTCACTTGAGGGAAAAAAATCACTGTCCTACAAAACTCTACACTTGGAGGCCCAACACGAGTCTACAAGAAGAAGGTTGCATAGTAGACATCAGCTATACCCCATTATGGGTATATGAAACTCAAGATGGCAGGACCAAACGGAGTAATCATAATCGCCAATGATCCAAATATAGCCCTTTGGATTGAAACCAAAACAACAGTGCTCGCCCTCGAGGCACTAGCTGAGAGCTTCACTGCAGAAGAATTACGCAATTCGGTCAACAGTTGACAAGGACGACGTGATCCTTAGCAAAAGGCCCAAGCCCACGTCCCTTCAAACCCACAGAGGAAATCGTTAAATTTCAAGTGCATCCAACGGATGCCAGCAAGACAGTGTCCATCGGAGCGCGGCTCCATCCCAAAGTGGAAGAAGCACTACAGAAATTTTTACGGGAAAACTCGGACATCTCCGCTTGGCAAACTTTCGATATGTCCCGGAATCCCACGGCTGCTAGCAGAACATAGTCTGAATGTCATTGCAGGCTTCAAGCCTATTAAGCAAACTCTGTGCCGCTTTTTCAAACCCAAATGACAAGCTATGGATGAAGAATTAGCTAAACTGCTAGAGGCCAGATTCATTCAGGAGATTAAGCACCCCGAATGGTTGGCAAATCTAGTGATGGTACCAAAGAAAGACAAATCCTGGTGGCTATGCGTTCAAAGACCTCAACAAGGACTGCCCTAAGGACCCTTTCCCCTTACCACACATAGACGAGATCATTGACTCCACAGCCGGACATGACTCATTGTGTTTCGTCGACGCTTATTCTGGATACCATGAGATTAAAATGAAGGAATCCGATCAAGCTGCAATCGCATTCATCACCCCCTATGGGCCATTCTGCTTCAACACAATACCCTTTGGGCTAAAAAACGCTGGGGCTACATACCAACGCATGATCCAGGCTTGTCTCACGAAACAAGTCGGCAAGACAGTCGAGGCATACGTGGACGACGTGGTAATCAAAACCAAACACGTGAGCTAGTTGATCGACGACCTACGGCAAACCTTTGCCAACCTACGCGAGTATGACATACGACCCAATCCGGAAAAATATGTATTCAGAGTTCCCATTGGTAAACTTCTCGGATTCATTGTCTCCCATAGAGGAATAGAAGTGAATCCGGCTAAGATCCACGCTCTATCAGAACTTGCAATTCCAACAGAGCTAAAGCATGTCCAGAGGTTGGCTGGTTGCATAGCGGCGCTAAGCCGCTTTATCTCCCGCCTTGGAGAAAAGGCTTTGCTGCTCTATAAGCTCCTGAAATGGACCAACAATTTTGAGTGGACAAACGAAGCAACGACTGTGTTAGAGGAAATTAAAACACTGCTAGCAAAAAATGCCATACTCACAACACCAGGCGCTGGTGAGCCCATGTTATTATATATATCGGCTACCAACCAAGTCGTTAGCGCAGTGCTAGTCGTAGAACGAGAAGAGGAGGGACACAAATTCCGGCACAGAAGCTGGTCTATTACATGTCAGAAGTACTAACGCAGTCCCCCGCACTACCAGAAGAAAGCATTTACAATATTTATGGCATCACGGAAATTCAGACACTACTTCTAAGAGTGTTCGGTTACGGTGGCATCCGAGGTACCCCTGAACGATATAATCAACAACACGGACACCACCGGCCGCATAGCCAAGTGGGCTATTAATCTCCTTCTCTTTGAAATTACCTACAAGCCACAATGAGCCATAAAATTTCAGGTACTGGCAGATTTCCTGGCAAAGTGGACGGAGGTCAAGCTCCCGAGGGAATATAGTGCATAATCTCATTGGACGATGTACTTCAATGGATCCAAAACTTTAGCCGTACTGGGGGCTGGAGTTATCCTCACATCCCCCACAAGCGACAACGTTCGATACGTGTTGTAGATCATGTATGACGATTCCAGCAATGCAGCCGAATACAAAGCACTCTTGCATGGTCTTCGGATTGCAGTATCAATGGGCATACGACGGCTGGAGGTTCGAGGAGACTCCAGCTTGCCCATCTCCCAAATAAATGGCGAATTCAACGGCAAAAACCCGAAGATGGCGGCAGACAGAAACGTTGTCCTAAAGATATCTGCACGGTTGGAGGGGCTGGAATTTCACCACGTCGTTCACGACAACAACCAAGCCGCCTACGTACTGGCCCGCATGGGGGATAAACACGACCCTGTCCCAAAAAATACTTTCCTAGAACGGCTCTTTAAGACATCCATTTCTGGCAGGACGTTCATAAGGGCGTCAGTCTACATACCGCGGAAGAGGTTGTTCCCCCTATAATTGAACCAGATGATAAGTCTCCATCATATACACTCTTCCAAACTCTTTTGCCCTTCAACCCGGACTGACGTTGTTTTCAGCAGAATTGCCTTGCTATTATTTTTGTGCAGAAATCAAAGTTCTCGGATCGTCCTGAAAATTTACGGAGAATATTTTTGGATTTAATAAAGATACTGGCGCAAGAATCTACCAGAGGGGGGCTACCTGCAGGCCACAAGCCTGCTAGGCACGACCACCCCCCTGGCCGCGTGTAGCAGGCTTGTGGGGCCCTCGTGGATCCTCCGACCTCCTCTCCAACTCCATATAACCCTATTCGTGGAGAAAAAAAATCAATGAGAAGAGTTCATCGCGTTTCATGATACGGAACCGCCGCCACCTCCTGTTCTTCCTCGGGAGACCAGATCTGGAGTCTTTTTTGGGCTCCGGAGAGGGGTAATCATCGCCATCGTCATCACCAACCATCCTTCATCACCAATTCCATGATGCTCTCCGCCGTTCGTGAGTAATCCCATCATAGGATTGCTGGACGGTGATGGGTCGGATGAGATTTATCATGTAATCGAGTTAGTTTTGTTAGGGTTTGATCCCTAGTATCCACTATGTTCTGAGATTGATGTTGCTATGACTTTGCTATGCTTAATGCTTTTCACTAGTGCCCGAGTGCCATGATTTCAGATCTGAACCTATTATGTTTTCATGAATATATATGTGTTCTTGATCCTATCTTGCAAGTTGTAGACACCTATTACAAGTTATGATCCGCATCCCCCAGGGTGACAATAACTGGGATTCTTTCCGGTGATTACCGTAGTTTGAGGAGTTCATGTATTCACTAAGTGCTAATGCTTTCGTCCGGTTCTCTAATAAAAGGAGGCCTTAATATCCCTTAGTTTCCAATAAGACCCCACTTCCACAAGAGGGTAGGACAAAAGATGTCATGCAAGTTCTTTTCCATAAGCACGTATGACTATATATGGAATACATGCCTACATTACATTGATGAATTGGAGCTAGTTCCGTGTCACCCTATGTTATAACTAGTGCATGATGAATGACATCCAACATAATTATCAATCACCGATCCATTGGCTAGAAGCTTTGCACATATTGATCCTTGCTAAGTTACTTTTCTGTTGCTACTATTACAATCACTACAAAACCGCTACTATTACTTTTGCTATTGTTACCGTTACTTCCATACTACTTTGCTACTAAATACTTTGGTGCAGATATTAAGTCTTACAGGTGTGGTTGAATTGACAACTCACTTGCAAATACTCGAGAATATTATTTGGCTCCCCTTGTCTCGAATTAATAAATTAAATTTGGGTTGAATACTCTACCCTCAAAAACTGTTGCGATCCCCTATACTTTTGGGTTATCAAGACCTTTTTCTGGCGTCGTTGCCGAGGAGCATAGCTCTATTCTTCGAGTCACTTGGGATTTATATCTGTTGATCATGATGAAGGGTTTGAGAGATCCAAAAACCAAGATCTATCCCTCTACTACGAGGGGAGGTAAGGAACTACCATCTAGCTCTACACTTGATTCACCTTCTATTATGAGTAAGTTTGCGACACCACTGATATGTCTCCAACGTATCTGTAATTTTTCATTGTTCCATGCTATTATATTATCTCCGTTCCAGAGGGTACCAGTGCTATAAAATTTCTGATAAGTATATGTGGTTGACATATTCTCCCACTAATGTGAGTTCCTGACAGTCTTGAGACGGGTCGGCCCCAAGGGTACCCGTGTGTGTGAGATAAGGTGGGATGTGCCGGTAAGGCATCCAAAGGGTTAAGATGAGGTATGGACGGGCAAGAGAATCCCATGCCACACGTCCTCGAGATGGGGCCTCTGACCGCACTACATGGGTCGTGCTAGACCCACATTAATAAAATGCTAATGGGTTGGGTATTTGATCTGATTTAGTCATTTGACCTTTTATGCACCCAACCTTCACGTGGGAGAAGTTATGCGTACTCAGTGTTGTTTTATCATCCGAAGTTCTTCGGACGTCAGCAATGGAGTGGCGCCCCCCGAGTGGTCCGCAACGACACTTCGCTTGTTATAAGGGGTGCTAGGACTAACATTGGCTGAGTTTGCATCATGTAGGAGTGCTAAGGGCGAGTGGGTCCATGACCCCTATGCGCTTAGGATTTAGACCAACGGGCTGGCCTCTTCGTTGAGACTAGGAGGGGCGACGACGTTTTGGATCCCGAGGCGGGGCATTACCCAGGAAAGTGTGTCCGACAGGAGGTGATCAAGCGTGTTGAAAATGTCGTGCACCCCTGCAGGGATGAATTCATCTATTCGCATAGCCATGTCCATGGTAACACAATGACTTGGAGTTGTACTTTGACCTAATACAACTATAATTGTGATTTTAATTGAAATGAATGTTGGTTCCGGGATTGCTCCTCGCACGGAGTCAAGGAAGAATCTCTGGGCATGGTTACTTAATAAAATTGCTACAATAATGTGACTATATATGAGTTACCAGTCTACTCTCTTGTAATGTTGCAAGATTCTAGTCTTTGATAGGACTAGGTCTTCCTCATATTCTTGCTTTCTACAATCAGCCTGGATATAGCCCATTCCTTGATAATGATGGTACTTATCATAGTTCTGGTGTCAGTTTTGTGAGTAATTTGGATGAGTACTCACTGCTGATTTGATTTATCTTTCGTCCTCGATACGATTATGCGTTCAGACGATGAAGCCCAGGAGATGGAGTGCGCCGAAGAAAACGACTACACCACCGTTGGGGCCTACTACAATGTGGAGGCCGCCAACGTACGATCCGCTGCTTATGTTTGTGCTAGCCTTCTTAAGGCAAAACCTGTTTAACTTATGTCTTTAGTCAGATATTATTTGCTTCCGCTAACTCGTTCTTGTCGATCTTTTTATTCGAGCCCTTGAGGCCCCTGGCTTGTAATATGAAGCTATATGACTTTAATTTATGTCTAGAGTTGTGTTGTGATATTGATTAGTGAGTCCCTAATCTTGGTCATACACATTGCGTGTATGTTTAGCGTACGGTCAAATTGGGTGCATCACAAGGAATTAACCATCGCGCGCTCCCAACCCTCACACAATGGTCGACAATCTATAAACAAGTCATGCTCCGACTTCCTTACATAACGGTTCATGATACGTGCTTGCTACGGGAATCACAAACCTTTACACAAGTATTTTTAGCAAATCACAATTTACTTCCTAACATGTCTCTTAACATTACCGTCTTTATATCTCAAAACATTATGCGAGGAATCAAACTTCTCATAAATATTCAATGCACTTAATATGGAAGTTTTAATTATATTCCTTTTGGATGCCTATCATATTAGGACTAAATTCATAACCTAGACCAATTACCATGCTGTTTTAGAAACTCTCAAAATAGTATAAGTGAGGCACGAGAGTTCAAGTATTTCTATAAAAACACAAACACCACCATGCTCTAAAAGATATAAGTGAAACACATAGAGCAAAATTACCGAACTCAAAAGATATAAGTGAAGCATAAAGAGTATTCTAATAAATTTATGATTCAACGTGTCTCTCTCAAAAGAAGTGTGTAGTAAGTATTATTGTGGCAAACTAACAAGCAAAGACTCATATCATACAAGACTCTCCAAGCAAAACACATATCATGTGGTGAATAAAAATATAGCCTCAAGCAAATTTACTAAAGGATTGAAGACGAAAGAGGGGATGCCTTCCGGGGCATCCCCAAGCTTAGGCTCTTTGGCACCCTTGAATATGACTTGGGTTTCCTTGGTCATACCCAAGCTTAGGCTCTCTCCACTCCTTATTCCATAGTCCATCAAATCCTTACCCAAAACTAGAAAACTTCTCAACACAAAACGTAACAGAAAATTCATGAGATCCGTTAGTATAAAAAAATAAATCACCACTTTAGGTACTATTGTGAAATCATTATTTATTTATATTCGTATTATACCTACTGTAATCTAACTTGTCCATATCTCATACCAGAGTATACAACCCATATATTCATCAAAATAGGCAAACAACTCAAAGAAAACATAATCTGTCAAAAACAAAACAGTTTGTAGAAAACTAAAAACTTTGTATACTTTTGTAACTAAAAACATTCTGAAAAATGAGTAAATCCTCGGAAATTTATATATAAATCTTTTCTAAAACTTTGAGAGCAATTCAACGCTCTGAAAAAATTAGCAAATTCCTGGACTGAGCGCAAAATTTTCCGTTTTTCAGCAAGATCAAATCAACAACTACCATAGATCACCCCAAATGTTTTACTTGGCTCAAACACTAATTAGAACACCGAAACACAATTACTACAGAAGTAATAATGTGGTAAACACTCAAAAACATAAGCAAAAAACATAACACAAAAATAAAATTGGGTTGCCTTCCAACAAGCGCTATTGTTTAACGCCCCTAGATAGGTAAAACACAATATATCTAGGTATTATCATCTTCGGTATCCAATCCAAAAGTAGCTCTCATAATTGATTCATAAGGTAATCTTATTGTATTTCTAGTAAAGTGTTCCATGCCTTTCATTAATGGAAATTGGAATCTAATGTTTCCTTCTTTCATGTCAATGATTGCACCAATCATTCTATGGAAAGGTCTACCAAGAATAATAGGACATGGAGGTTTGCAATCTATATCAAGAACAATGAAATCTATGGGCACATAATTCCTATTTCAAGAATAAGAACATCATTAATCCTTCCCATAGGTTTCTTAATAGTGGAATCCACAAGATGCAAATTTAAAGAGAAATCATCAAGATCATGGTAACCTAGCACATCACATAAAGTTTTCAAAATCGTGGAAACACTAGCACCCAAATCACACAAAGCATGGCACTCATAATCTTTGATTTTAATATTCGTAGTAGGTTCCCACTCATCATGTAGCTTTCTCGGAATAGAAACTTCTAACTCAAGTTTTTCTTCAAAAGATTTCATCATAGCATCAACTATATGTTTAGTAAAAGCCTTATTTTCACTATAAGCATGAGGAGAATTCAACATGGATTGAAGCAAGGAAATACAATAAATCAAAGAGAAACTATCATAATTAAAGTCCTTGAAATCCAAATGAGTAGTTTCATTGCTATTTAAAGTTTTGACCTCTTCAATCCCACGTTTATCAATCTTAGCATTAAGATCTATAGACTCTGAATCATTGGGATGCCTTTTAACTAAAGTTGACTCATCTCCAGTCCCATCGTTATCAAGATTTATATTGGAAAACAAATATTCAATAGGAGTCTCACCAATCACTTTAAGATCTTCACCTTTATTAAAAGATTCTGGCTTAGCAGCCATCTTATTGACTAAGGTAGCTTGTTTATGAGAAATTTGGCCTACTAAATCTTCAAGATGGGCAATTTGAGATTTTAATACAAAAACTCTCTAGATATATCATCAAGTTCTTTGTTCATTTATTCAAACATACTCTTTTGTTCTTTAAGCTTGTTTCTAAAGAGATTATTATGTTCAAATTAGAGTGACATGAATCTCTTAGCATTATCCTCAATATCTTCCAGCTTCCTAAGATAAGAATCAAAACTTTTGGGCTGAGCCATTAAGACGAGCAGTGATCTAACACCCAAGCAAACAAAAGGCAAGCGAAAGAAGGGCGAATAAAAAGGAAAATCTTTTTGGTATTTTCTGAAAATCGTTTTAGAAGTGGGGGAGAGGAAAACGAGAGGCAAATGGCAAATAAAGTAAATGCAAGAGATGAGTTTGTGGTAGGTACTTGGTAGGCTTGATGTGTATCCTCCCCGACAATGGCGCCAGAAATCCTTGTTGCTACCTCTTGAGCATGTGTTGGTTTTCCCTTGAAGAGGAAAGGGTGATGTAGTGAAGTAGATAAGTATTTCCCTCATTTTTTGAGAACCAAGGTATCAATCCAGTAGGAGCAACAAGCAAGTCACCAATGGTTGCACCTACACAAACAATTGAACTCTTGTACCGAACGCTATAAAGGGGTTGTCAATCCCTTCATGGTTATTTGAAAGGATTTGATTCGATAGAGATAGATGTAAACAAGTATGGAAATTAAAAGATAAATAAATTGGAGCAAGGTATAGATCTGAAAATATAAGATGGAAAATAGGCCCGGGGACCATAGGTTTCACTAGAGGCTTCTCTCTTGAAGGAAAATATCATGGTGAGTAAAAAAATTACTGTCAAGCAATTGATAGAAAAGCGAATAATCATGTAGTTATCCAAGGCAATGATCATGCACATAGGCATAACGTCCGTGACAAGTAGACTGAAACAATTCTGCATTTACTACTATTAATCCGCACATCGACCGACTCCTGCCTGCATCTAGAGTATTAAGTTCATGAAGAACATAGTAACATATTAAGAAAGATGACATGATGTAGAGGGATAAACTCAAGAAATATGATGAAAATACCATCTTGTTACCCTTGATGGCAACAATACAATACGTGCCTCGCTACCCCTACTATGTCACTGGGTGAGGACACCGCAAGATTGAACCCAAAACCAAGGACTTCTCCCATTGCAAGAATTACCAATCTAGTTGGCCAAACCAAACAAATAATTCAAAGAGACTTGCAAGATATGAAATCATGCAAATAAGAATTCAGAGGAGATTCAAATAATATTCATGGATAATTTGAACATAAACTCACAATTCATCAGATCTTGACAAACACGCCACAAAAGAGGATTACATCAGATAGATCAACATGAAGATCATGAAGAACATGGTATTGAAGATCAAAGATAGAGAAGAAGCCATCTAGCTACTGGCTATGGACCCGTAGGTCTGTGGTGGTCTACTCATGCATCGTCGGAGGGGCACTGGAGTTTATGTAGATGCCCTCCATGATCGAAACCCCCTCCGGCAGATTACCGGAAAAGGCTCCAAGATTGGATCTCTCGGGAACGGAGGCTTCCAGCATCGGAAAAGTATTTTCATGTCTATTTTTGATGTTGGGGGAATATTTGGGTATTTATAGGCCGAGAGTTATGGTTAGGAGACCTGCCAGGAGGCGACAAGCCTGCTAGGCGCGGCGAGGGGCGCCTAGTAGGCTTGTGGTGCCCTGGCTCCTCCCCTGGCATGCATTCCAAGCTTGGATGACTTGTTTCCTTCTATAAAAATTCCTTCCCAAGGTTTTATTCTGTTTGGACTCTGTTTAATATTCCATATCTGCAAAACTCAAAAACAAGGAAAAAACAAAAACTGGCACTTGGCTCTAGATTAATAGGTTAGTCCCAAAAATAATATAAAATAGTATATTAATCCATATAAAACATCCAAAACTAATAATATAATAGCATGCCATCATCAAAAATTATAGATACGTTGGAGACATGTCACCATCCTCGAACCCTCAAGGTTTGGCTGAAATTGGAGGTGGAGGAGTCCTACTCCAATCCTACTAGGAGTAGGATTCCTTCTCTCCACTTGGAAACCCTTTCCACCTTTTCCACCTTTGGTTTTTCCCACCCTTAGCTGCATGGACCGTAGTGGAGGTTTGGCCAGCCCACTACGGGATGGTTTGACTCCTCCCATAGCCCATGAGGTCCTTTGGGTCGAGACACCCCTCCCAATGGCCCGAGGTACCCTCCCGGCCATCCCAGTACACTATCAAAGTACCCGAAACTTTTCTGGTGACCAAAACAGGACTTCATATATATTAATCTTTAACTCCGAACCATTACGGAACTCCTCGTGATGACCAGGATCTTATCCAAAACTCTGAACAACCTTCGGTCACCAACATACGTAACTCAATACTACCGAAATGTCACCGAATGTTTAAGTTTGCAGACCCTACGGGTTCAAAAACTATGTAGACATGACTGACACACCTCTACGGTCAATAACCAATAGCGGGACCTAGATGCCTATATTGGTACCTACATATTCTACGACGATTTTATCGGTTGAACCTCTATGTCAAGGATTCAGTTAATCCCCTATGATGTTCCCTTTATTCTTCCGTATGTTACTTGCCCGAGATTCGATCGTTGGTTCTCCATACCTAGTTCAATCTCATTATCGGCAAGTATCTTTACTCGTTCTGTAATACAAGATCCCATTACTAACACTTTAGTCACTTTGCTTGCAAGGCTTGTTGTGATGTTTTATTATCGAATGGGCCCTGAGATACCTCTCCGTCACATGGAATAACAAATCCCATTCTTGATCCATGCCAACCCAACAGACACCATCAAAGATAGCTATAGAGTACCTTTATAGTCACCCAGTTATGTTGTGATGTTTGGTACACACAAGGTACTCCTCCGGTGTCAGTGGGTTGCAGATCTCATGGTTATAGGAACAGATACTTGACATGCAGAAAACTATAGCAATAAGTTGGCACGATCATATGCTATGTTTATAGTTTGGGTCTTGTCCATCACATAATTCTCCTAATGATGTGATCCCATTATCAAATGACATCTCATGTCCATGGCTTGGAAACTATGAACATCTTTGATCAACGGACTAGTCTATTAGAGGCATACTAGGGACATGGTGCTATCTATGTATCCACACGTGCATCTGAGTTTCCGATCAATAAAATTCTAGCATGGATAATAAACGATTATCATGAACAAGGAAATGTGATAATAACTAATTTATTATTGAGTCTAGGGCATATTTCCAACAGTAAATCCCTCACGTGCGACAAAGAGTTCCCTCCAAAGTCACAAATAGTGGAGAACAAACGAAAAAATTATTGTAGGGTACGAAACCACCTCAAAGTTATGTTTTCCAATCAATCATACGAGCTATCCCTATAAGTGTCACGAACATCCCTAGAGTTCGTACTGAAATAACACCTTAAGGTACACATCAACCAAAACCCTAATGTCACCTAGATACTCCAATGTCACCACGAGTACCCATGGGCTTGATTATACGAGATGCATCACACAATTGCAGATTCATCAGGTTCAATCCAACACAAAGAAGTTCAAAGTGTGCCCCAAAGTTTTTATCAGAGAGTCAAGGCGAAAATGTGTGCCAACCCCTATGCATGGATTCCCAAGGTCACATAACCCACAAGTTGATCACCAAAACATACATCAAGTGGATCAATAGAACATCCCATTGTCACCATGGATATCCCATCGCAAGACATACATCAAGTGTTCTAAAATCCATTAAAGACTCAATGTGATAAGAAAACTTCAAAGGCAAAACTCAAGTCATCACAAGAAGATAGAGAGGGGAAAACACCATATGATTCATCAGTATTAATAAAGCTCGCTGTACATCAAGATCGTGTCATCTCAAGAACATGAGAGAGAGAGAGAGAAAACACATAGCTACTGGTATATATCCTCAGCCCCGAGGGTGAACTACTCCCTCCTCGTCATGGAGATTTCCAGGATGATGAAGATGGCCTCTGGTGATGGTTTCCCCCTTCGGCAGGGTGCCAGAACGGGCTCCCGATTTGTTTTTCACAGCTACAGAGACTTACAGCAGCGAAACTCCCGATCTAGGTTTCTTTTCGAAGGTTTGGGTATTTATAAGAATTTTTGGCATCGGTCTCATGCCAACGGGGTGCCAGAGGGGCCCACAAGCCTGAACCACCCTCCCTAGGGGTAAGGCACGCCTAGAGGGGTTGTGGCCTCCTCGTCCACTTCCTGGCCCAGCTCTTGTGCTTTGGGGGTCTCTTTTGGTCCATAAAAAAACACCGTAATTTTTCAGCCCATTCCGAGAAATTTTATTTCTACACAAAAAAATGACACCATGGTAGTTCTTTTGAAAATAGTGTAAGTCTGGGTTAGTTCTAATCAAATCATAAAAAACCATATC
The DNA here is from genome assembly GCA_022496015.1 of Hordeum marinum. Taxonomy (NCBI): domain Eukaryota; kingdom Viridiplantae; phylum Streptophyta; class Magnoliopsida; order Poales; family Poaceae; genus Hordeum; species Hordeum marinum. Next base: position 390,238,869 of record CM039675.1, on the reverse strand, counting down.
AAATTCTTGTAAAAATGGCATGAATACTTCATAAATTATAGATACGCTGGAGACGTATCAGGATCCCCAAGCTTAATTCCTGCTTGTCCTCGAGTAGGTAAACGATGAAAGAAATAATTTATGAAGTGTGAATGCTAGCTACATTTTTATCAGTGTAATATTTTTTATTGTGGCAAGAATATTCAGGTCCATAAGATTCAAAAAAGAGTTTAATATAGACATAAAAACAATAATACTTTAAGCATACTAATAAAGCAATCATGTCTTCTCAAAATAACATGGCCAAAGAAATTTATACCTACAAAATCATATAGTCTGGTTATGCTCCATCTTCACAAACAAAGTATTAAATCATGCACAACCCCGGTTTTATCCAAGCAATTGTTTCATACTTTAGTATTCTCAAACTTTTTGAACTCTCACGCAATACATGAAGGATATAGTCTCACACCAACCAGGTGTATCAACCGGCTATGGAGATGCCCATCAATAGATATCAATGTGACTGAGTAGGGATTGCCATGCAACGGATGTCGTAGAGCTATAAGTGTATGAAATCACAAAAAAGAAACTAAGTGGGTGTGCATCCAAATCGCTTGCTCACAAAGACCGATGGCAATTTGAGGAAGCCCATCATTGGAATATACAAGTCAAGTTCTATAATGAAAAATTCCCACTAGTATATGAAAGTGTGAATATAGGAGACTCTCTATGGTGCTACTTTTGAAGCACTAGTGTGGAAAAAGGATAGTAGCATTACCGCTTCTCTCTTGTCTCTCATTTTCTTTATTTTCTCCTTTTTTTCCTTTTTTCTCTTGGTGGGCTTCTTTGGCCTTCTTGTTTTCGAGCATCTCTGGACTCTTTTATTTTTCATAAAGTCCGGAGACTCATCCCGACTTGAGGGGGAATCATAGTTTCCATCATCCTTTCCTCACATGGGACAATGCTCTAATAATGACGATCATCAAACATTTATTTACTAACAACTCAAGAATTACAACTCGATACTTAGAACAAAATATGACTCTATATGAATGCCTCCGGCAGTGTACCGGGATGTGTACTGACTCAAGAGTGACATGTATAAAAAAAATATAAACATTGGCTTTGCCACAAATATGATGTCAACTACATGATCATGCCAAGTTATATGACAATGAAGATGCGTGTCATAAACGGAACGATGGAAGTTGCATGGCATTATATGTGATAATGGCTATGGAAATGCCATAATAGGTATGTATGAAGGCTGTTTTGAGGAAGGTATATGGTGGGTTTAATGCACCGGCGAAAGTTGTGTGGTAATAGAGAGGCTAGCAACGGTGGAAGGGTGAGAGTGCGTATAAACCATGGACTCAACATTAGTCATAAAAAACTCACATACTTATTGCAAAATTCTATTAGTTATCAAAACAAAGTACTACACGCATGCTCCTAGGGGAAGGGTTGGTAGGAGTTAACCATCGCGTGATCCCGACCTCCACACAAAGGAAGGCAATCAATAAATAAATCATGCTACGACTTCATCACATAACGGTTCACCGTACGTGCATGCTACGGGAATCACAAACTTTAACACAAGTATTTATACCAACCCACAATTAATTACTAGCATGTCTCTAATATTAGCATCATTATAACTCAAAACAATCATAAGGAATCAAACTTCTCATAGTATTCACTGTATTTTATATGAAAGTTTTTATTATATCCCTCTTGGATGCCTATTATATTAGGATTAAATTCATAACCTAAGAAAATTAACATGTTGTTTAGAGAATCTCAAAATAATATAAGTGAAGCATGAAAGATCATGAATTTCTATAAAATGAAACCATCGCCCTTCTCTACAAATATATAAGTGAAGCACTAGAGCAAAACATAAACTACTCCAAAAGGATATAAGTGAAGATCAATGAGTAGGCAACAATTAAATAACTATGTGAAGACTATATCATCTAATAATTTCATACCTTAAGTATTTTATTCAAACATCAAACTAAATAAAAATATCACTCCAAGAATAACACATATCATGTTGACAAATAAAAATTTAGGCTCAACATAGGCTAACCGATAGTTGACGAAGAGAGGTGGGATGCGTAGCATCCCCAATATTGGATGATTCATACTTCTTGAAATATTTAATTTGGGTTCCTTGGTCATCCCCAAGCTTCAACTTTTGTATCTCGTTCAATCCTCTCATATCATGGTTTCACCTATTCTCAAAAACTTCATCCACACAAAACTCGAAAAGGACTTGTGAGATAGGTTAGTACACATAAGAATAAATCAACACTTTATGTACTACCAAGACAATTTTAACAATAATTTTCAAACATAATCTACTATTTACTATCATTTCCACAATTTATATCTACCAATATAGACTATGGAAATTATAGGATAAGTAGATAATGAAACTATGATAGCAATCTGTCCAAACACAACAGTCTGTAGTAATCTATTAAAAAAGGGTACTTATGTAACTCAAAAAATTATGAATATTTAGGTCATGATAACTAATATATATAAAAATACTGTGTAAAAGTTTCATAAACTTTTGATGTTCCAGTAAAATATGAAAATTCAAACACTACAACAAAAGTTTCTGTTTTTACACAGGACACATCGAAACATGCAATGCAGGCATCCTAAGACAATTCTTGGAAATTTTTGTTGAAAAAAAGTTTATAAATAACACTTAAAAGATACCAACAAAATAGGATGACACTCCAAGAAAAACACATATTATGCGACAAATAAAAATATAGCTCTAAGTAAGATATACCGATAGTGTTGAAGACAAAAGAGGGGATGCCTTCCGGGGCATCCCCAAGCTTAGACGCTTGAGTATTCCTTGGATATTACCTTGTGGGTGACTTGGGAATACCCACGCTTAGTTAATTTCTTCTCATTATTCACCTCATATCGGTATCTCATCCAAAACATGAAAACTCCAATCACACAAAACTTAACAGAACTTCATGTGATGGGTTAGTATAGTAAATATAGATCATTCACTTAGGTACTATCAAGACAAGATTCGTAATTGTTATCACATAATAAATCTGTATTCCATAATTCCATATCAACTAGCATAGGAAGGAAAAACAAGCATAACTTCAAAACTTTCAACACATAGAGAGGAAACTCTATATTATTGCAATTCCTACAAGCAAATATTACTCCCTCGTAATAATATTTAGTAGCATCATGAATGAATTCAAAAATATAACCATCACATAAAGCATTATTTTCATGATCTACAAGCATAGAAAATTTCTCACTGTCCACATAAGCGAACTCCTTCAAATTCATGATAGTGGGAGCAAACTCTTTATATCATACATAACCACTATGAGGTACTTGATTGACATAACCAATTTGAATAATAAAATCATAATGACAAGTTTCATGGTTACTATCACTCTTTATATCATAAATGTCATCATTATAATCATCATAGATAGGAGGCATGCCATCTTCATAATAGTTTTGCCCATCAAAACTCGGGGGACTAAAAATATCATATTCATCAAACATAGCATCCCCAACTTTGTGGCTTTGCATATCACTAGCATCATGAATATTCAGAGAAGTCATACTAGCAATATTTCTATAATTCTCATCATTCAAGGAATTCTCATTAAGTATTTTCATAAATTCTTCCTCTACCAATTGATTACAATTTTTTGAACCATCATTTCCACGAAAGACATTAAGGAGACAGAACAATTGATGCAACCTAAATTCCATTTTTTGTACTTTTCTTTTATAAAACCAAACTAGTGATAAAACAAGAAACCAAAGATTTTTTCCAAGATCTAAAGATATACCTTGAAGCACTCACCTCCCTGGCAACGGTGCCAGAAAAGAGCTTGATGTCTACTACGCAACCTTCTTCTTGTAGACTCGTGTTGGGCCTCCAAGTGCAGAGTTTTGTAGGACAATAGAAAATTTCCCTCAAGTTCATGACCTAAGTTTATAAATTCGTGGGAGGCATGGGATGAAGATGGTCTCTCTCAAACAACCTGCAACCAAATAACAAAGAGTCTCTTGTGTCCCCAACACCCAATACAATGGTAAATTCTATAGGTGCACTAGTTCAGCGAAGAGATGGTGACACTACTAAGGAAAACCTTATACAGAGAATCTTAGCAGTAGTGCGAGACAGGAAGAGGCGCTACTACTAATTTTCAGTAGCGTGGTCCCCAGACAGGCGCTACTGCTACAAACTTAGCAGTAGCACGACTCGGTAGAACAACGCAGCTACTAAAATTGACCGACCGTTCCCGCCGCACTAGGTTTAGCAGTAGCGCATCCAGAATAACCACGCTACTGATAATGCAATAGTAGTAGCATGCTTTTATTTCATGTCGCTACTGCTAATTCTGAAACTGGCCTCATGGAGGGCCCTGCTTAGCAGTAGTGTGTGTGGCAGAGGAGCGCTACTGCTAGCTTATTAGCAGCAACGCATTTTGAGCCAAGCGCTACTGCTAAGATGCAGCCATACCACCTTTTCCCTCCCCTCCCCTCTTCTATTCCTCACTTTCCCCTAGATCCCACCTCCTCTCTCCCTCACTTTGCTTCTTCCTCACTACTTCTGCCCCCAATTACTCTCCTTCTTCTACCTACATTTCTCTCTCTTTTTTACTCCTAGCTAACTACTCCAACCTCCATTAATGCATCTCCTTTCTATTTTTCCTTCCCCCTCCACTAGTTGAACTTGTCTCCTCCAAAACTATAAAGCTAGGTAGATCTAGCTATCATTTAGTGAAGTGACCTATGAAGCTCCCTAACTATATCTATAGCCTTGTCAATAAGAGCTTGTCCACTTTTGATCATTCCATAGGTGTGTGTGATGACCCGTATCAACATCATCATCACCGTGCTCAATCTCGAGATAGGTGATTAAAATTTATGCTTTTGCAAGAATGGAAATATGTGTATGTGTGCGATATGACATAATCATGCGATATGCTGGAAATTGTGTGCGTGGCATGAGTTGCCATGGAATTGTGCTTGTGAGTTGCCTATGTTTTGCCAAAATGTTGATTTATTTCTGTTTCAGCGAATTCTGGGCAAACTCTATATGTCCGATTTTTAGGGAAGGTCATGCCGAATTTTTGTATGACTTTGGTACATGCATTTTTATAATCAATTTGTTTATTATTACCATTCAGGCGTTCTTGATGGTCAGTGGAACGATGGTGGAAAGGTGTTTACGGTCGGCAGTGTAGGACATGAAAGAAAATAATTGAAGATGAGGATGATGATGTTGAGGATGCCGACAGGGCAGGCAATGACGACACGGGGCAAGACAAAGAGAAGATCGATAATGGAGGCGGAGAAGGGGCCGGACATGGCGGTGGGGAAGAGGTCGGACATGGCGGCGGAGAAGGGGCCAGCCATGGCAGCGGAGAAGGGACCGAACATGGCGGCGTATAAAACATGGACTACTGGCCGCAGAATTCATCGGTACTAAGTTCAATCATGCGGGACCCTCATGTTCAAGCACTACTTCGTAAGGAGACAAGTATTGAGAGAGCTGCTTCTGTAGAGGAGGCCAAGCTACAACAATTGGTGGTAGACTCGAACACTCCATTTTATCATGGTTGCAATCCCGAGGTGACCCGCTTGAGTTTCACGCTCCAACTCCGGAAGACGAAGGATAAAAACAAATGGACCGACACTACTCTCGATGAGTTTCTCAAGTACCTAAAGGATGTTCTTCCCACAAGGAATCTATGTCCTACTAGTGTGGATGAGGCCAAGAAGATCGTGTGCCCTCTTGATCTGCCGCATGTTAGATACCATGCATGCATCAATGATTGCATAATTTATCAGAAGGAGCACGCAGAAAAAACAAGTTGTCCGGTGTGCAATGCTTCTTGATACAAGAAGGCTGGGAAGAAATCTCCCCAGAAAATTGTATGGTACTTACCGATCACTCCTCGTCTCCAGTGGTATTTCGTAGATCCCAAGGAAGCAAAGCTCATGTGCTGGCACGTGGAGAGGAAGAAGCCTGACGATGGAGATGATCCGAAGCTGAGACACATCATGGATGGAAGCCGGTGGATAGCGTTCAACAGTGAATATCGGTATTTCACATGTGATGCAAGAAACATCATGCTCGGCGCATTTACCGATGGCATGAATCCGTTTGGCAACCAGAACACCAACCATAGCACATGGCCCGTGTTTGTATGCATGTACAACCTCCCCCCTGGTTGTGCATGAACTAGAAGTACATACACATGAGCATGCTGATTCAAGGACCGAAACAACCGGGAAATAATATTAATCTCTATCTGAGGCTACTTCAAGAGGAGTTAGACACGTTATGGAAAACACCGGCCAAGACATGGGATGCTAGCAAAGGCGAGTATTTCTATATGAAAGTCGTGTTGATCACGACGGTGCACGACAATCTCGGTTACGGATATGCCGCAAGATAGGTGTGCCATGGATATTGCGGGATGCATGCGGTGCATGGATGATATGACGTCTCAGTAGGTAACGTCAAGGAAAGATGGCGGGTCTAGGGAAATCATGTACATGGAGCATTGAAGAAGGCTCGAGAAGGACGACCCGTGGAGAAACCATGGAGATCTATTCAATGGTAAGGCTGAGCATCGAGGACCTCCACGTAAGCGGAGCGGCGCCGAAATCGATGAGCTATTGAAAAACTAGGAACAGTGGCTCGCGCCGGCAAACACGATGAAAAAGGCGCCGGAGCTGTTGCTGAAGGTATGGAAGATGAGGTATGTTTTTTGGGACCTGGAGTATTGGCACAAACTCGACACGCCTCATTGCCTTGATCAAATGCATATCTGTAAGAATGTCCTTGAGAGATTGCTTGCAACAATGATGAACATGCCAGATAAGACCAAGGATCGGCCGAAGGAAAGAAAATACTTGCAAGATTTGGAGATCAATGCAGATCTGCACATGCCGCCCCGTAAAAAGTCATAGGAGATAGAGACGGAGACAGAGGCATGGCAAAAGAAGGGCAAAAAAGTAAAGGAACAGGATCATTGCCCCCCTTCTTGCTTCACCTTAAGTTCGGTTGAGATCGATCAATTCTTCAAGTGCCTTACCGGAATCAAAGTTAGTTTCGATTACTGTGGCAAGATAAGCAGATATCTAGACATGAAGAAGAAAAGATTCAACGGGATGAAGTCCCATGACTGTCATGTGATGATGACGGAGATACTACCTGTTGCCCTTAGAGGGATAATGAACAAGCATGCCCATGACACACTTATTGGTCTCTGCAATGTCTTCGATGTCATATCTCGAAAGTTGATAAGTGTGAAGCAACTCCAAAGTCTACATGAAGAGATTGTTGTCATATTAAATGAGCTTGAGATGTACTTCCCGCCCGCGCTCTTTGACATCATGGTGCACTTGTGTGTCCATATTGGACGACATAATAGACATGGTGTCGTCATTCCTGCACAACATGATGCCGGTTGAGAGGATGAATGGGATAATCAAATGATTTGTTTGTAACATGTCCCGTCCATATGGAAGTATCGTCTAGGGCTATGTGACACAAGAGTGCATCTCTTTCTGAGATAATTTTCTATATGGAGCAGATTGGCCGCTTGGTGTTTGTTTGCCCGTTAACAAGCATGATGAGAGGCTCGAAGGACAAGGTCAATCCAACGGTCATAGGGAACTACATATGGCCTACTCAGATCGACGCAACGACTTTGACAGAGCAAACTTGATATTTGCTACAACAACTACACGAGGTAGATCCTTTCGCGGCACTGTACAAAGAAACTATCGCAAAGAAGTATCGTGATCGGGGGGTATGCAGGACAGATGCCGAAGTTACTAGAGAGCACAACTCCACTTTCCTTGATTGGTTCAAATAGCATATTATTGCTAATCCCCCGAAAGATGGCTCTATGGACGGATTGCTCATATGCGCCTTAGCACATGGCCCCTCGCCCAATCTCGTCACCTATCAGGCATACGATATCAATGGATACACGTTCTACACAGAGGACAAAGATATGGATAGTGATGATCAGAACTTAGGGGTGACGATGGAATGCATGGCCGACAGTGACAACAACGCAACTAAGAGATATTACGGCATGAGGAGATCTGGGAACTTGACTGCTCTGGAATGCACAACATGATGATGTTCCGTGTCATATGGGCTAACAATGTCGAAAGACAAAACCGGTATTTCACTACCATGACTATACCCGATGCCAAGAGCGATACCGTGAACGCTATCGCAAAAAAGAGCCATGGGTCCAAGCTAAGCACGTGACACAATGTTTCTTCATAACCAACCCGTGCAATCCCATACGTGTTGTCGTGAGGAGAGGCAAAAGGAACATCATTGGAATGGATGGAGTCGCCAATCAGGAAGACTACGACCAGTACGACAACCCAATGAGGGAAGATGACGATGACGATGAAGTATACGTCAAAAGAAGAATCAATACTACATTACCTAAGAAATATCATACTCCATGGAAAAGGAAAAGTCATAGTGAGGGGCTCAATTATTCTTAAACGAACAAGAAGGGAAACAAGCTCATTAAAAAACGAAAACATCGACACTGAGGAACCGTTATCGGTCAAATGATGTAATATATATGTTCCTATTTTTTGTACACACTTAACCGTTATGCATGGGTCAAATGATGTAATCTGTATGTTCCTATTTTGTATACATACTTAACCATCAAATGATGCAATATATATCACCTTAGTTATATAGATTGTATCACCCTCCCTTCGTTCCTGCTCTGGGAAAAAAGGAAAAGAAGGGAAAAGAAAAAGAAGAAAATAAAAGGAAGAGAAAATAAAGGAAAAGACAATAGAAGAAACAAACAGGAAAACTGCTATAGGTACTAGTTGTAGCAGTAGCGTATTTCTGAAAAAGAGCTACAGCTAGTCGAAATAGCAGTAGCGTCATATGTAGAAATGCGCTATAGCTACCTATGATAGTAGTAGCACCTCTTGGATAAACACATTATAGCTACCTGTAGTAGTGCCTCTCGAATTAGAGATTATAGTTTCTCATGCCATGCATAAGTAGTTGGGAGTTGATAATGATTTATCCTGGATATCAACATAGTGTTAAAATGATTGTTATGTAGTATGATGATATGGTATCCTCCTCTGAATGTTCGAGTGGCTTGACATGGCACATGTTCATGCATGTCGTTGAATCAAAACCAACATAGCCTCTATGATATTTAAGTTCATGGTGTTCATATCCTACTCATGCTAGTGTCCAATGTTACTTATGCATAATGCATGGTTATGACAGTTGTTGCTCTCTAGCTGGCTGCTTCTCAATCTAATTGCTAGCCTTCGCCTATACTAAGTGAGAACTCTGCTTTTACATCAAAAAACTTGAACCCAAAAGTTATTCCAGATGAGTCCACCGTACCTACCTATATACGGTATTACCCTACCATCCTAAGTAAATTTGCATGTCCCACCTCTAAAAACTTCTAAAAATTATCTGTTTTGTTTGCCTGGATCATTCATGGAACGACTGGAGGTGGTCGGTACCTTCCATGCTAAGCGGGTTATTCTCAGGTCGAGTGTTTATTCACTCGCCATCGCACGAGAAAAGGGCGGTAATAGGGATACCCAGTCCCAAACTTCAAAATACAAAAAGAGTTAATGGCTCGAATAATCAAACAAAAACTCCCAATTGAGTCAAAACCCTTTACTTTTATTGCTTGGGAACTTCCACTAGCGTGCTTAGCATGGAAGATGTAGATAACCGATGGTCGTGAAGTAAATGAGAAGGGTGCATGCCTCAAACTATCATTTATCTTTGTTTTAAAAATTGAGCTCTGGCACCTTTGAAAATCACTTCTTCCCTCTACCATGAATTACAATGTTTAGTTGCTGCTTGAACTTTGGAGGTGCTCTGCATTTATGTTTTGCGGTCTCAGAAAGGGCTAGCGAGATACCACTATTGTCATATTATATCATGGTTGTTTTGACAACGTGTTGCTGTTTGACATATCTTATTATTGCTCGCTAGCTGAATATGTCACTGATATGAGTCATTATAACCTTTAAGAGTTATTGTCGACATGGTTAGTTATAATGTTGGTTGAAAACCTGGGTGTTGTGTCAGCTTATTTATGCAAACAAGAGCAAAAGAGTTCGTAAAAGTTTTTCTTTTTCACTTTCAGTTTATCAACTGAATTGCTTGAGGACAAGCAAATGTTTAAGCTTGGGGGAGTTGATACGTCTCCAATGTATCTACTTTTCCTAATGCTTTTTCTCTTGTTTTGGACTCTAATTTTCATGATTTGAATGAAACTAACCCCGGACTGACGTTGTTTTCAGCAGAACTACCATGGTGTTGTTTTGGTGCAGAAATAAAAGTTCTCGGAACAGAACAAAACTTTGTGAGGATTTTTTATATCAATAATAAGAATTTCTGCGGCCAAGACCTGCCACAGAGGGGCACCTGGGTGGGCACAACCCACTAGGGCGCGCCCCTCTACTAGCGTGCCCAGGTGGGTTGTACCCACCTGGTGGCCTCGTAGACCCTGATCCCGGCGCTATAAAATCACATTATTCCAAAAAATAGGGAGAAAGAATTATCACAATCCACGAGACGGAGCCGCCGCCACCTCCTATTCTTCATCGGGAGGCCAGATCTTGAATCCGTTTGGGGCTCTAGAGTGGGGGATCTTCGTTCTTCGTCATCACCAACCCTTCACCATCACCAATTCCATGATGCTCCTCACCGGGAGTGAGTAATTCCTTCATAGGCTTGCTGGTCGGTGATGAGTTGGATGAGATTCATCATGTAATCGAGTTAGTTTTGTTAGGGCTTGATCCCTAGTATCCACTATGTTCTTAGATTACTGTTGTCACTACTATCAAAACTATCATATTAATTTGCTACTGATTACTTGCTGCACATAATTAATCCCCAGGTGTGGTTGATTTGACAACTCAGCTGCTAATACCTTCAAATATTCTTTGGCTCCCCTTGTGTCAAATATATAAATTTGGGTTGAATACTCTACTGTCGAAAACTATTGCGATCCCCTATACTTGTGGGTTATCATGTATCGGCGCCGATGCCGCTACCGAAAAGAAAAAGCATGAAAAGCAAAGGATACAAAAACCTAACAAGCTCGGCATCGGATGACTGGTGATCACAAAGATGGCCCCTGGCAATTTTGAGCCGTTAGAGCCAGAAGAACCTAGCAAGTGCTATGGGAACCAAGTAGGATGCATCCTATGGGAATGCCCGAGCATCAACGACGATGACTTAAGGAGTAAAAGACATTTGCGGCAGTTGCTCCTGACGAAGTTGCACAAGAGATTCAAGTTCCCCGACTGGGATGATAGCATAGAACAACCGTGGGATGATCCAAAGATGGAAAAGATTAACAATCACGCAATGGGCATGTTCCGCAATGATTTGGCCTCCTGGAAAGGGAGGATGAAACAAGCTATTGAGGCTGAGGAATCCCTGTCCAAGATTCTGGAGAAAAATCCGACACTTACGGAAGAGGAGTTCTAAAAGTTCAAGGACACTTGCGCTATCGAGGCAGCCAAGGCTAAGGCTGCGAAATTCAAGAGCCTTCAGCAAAGGAACACGGGGAAGCATTGCCTCAGAAGTCGTGGCTACCTTGGCAAAAGGCCCATACAGGATAAGGAGGACGCGGAACGTGAAGCTACAGACCCCTTCGCGAAGTTCACCAACCCCTTGGAGCGTGACTTCATCAGGGCCCGCTACAAGTGGGACAAGGAAAAGAAGGTTTTTTACATGGACCATATCACGAGGAAATTGATTAGAATACTGGTAATTATTCTTTTACCACTTTACGTTTAGCTTATGATCAAGTCGACTACACATTTGTAAACAGTTCATGTTCCTTCTGCAGGAGAAGAAACACCAGCTTGTAGCCGAAAGCCCTACTTCACCGATGAGGCCCAAGTGGGACACCCCTCCCAATCGGGCCTTGAATGAACTTAAGGGACTCCCTTTGGTCTAGCGGCCTCAATATGGACATGTGAACTGCGCCGGAGACGGCGCCACTTTGAAGGTGTTTTACAACTAAGGCCCGGAGGCCAAGAAGCATAAAAAAGAAGTTTAGTAAGACAAACATCGACGAGAAGGTGAAGCTTGCGTTCGAGAAAAAAGCTGCTGAGGACACGGAAAAAGCAGCTGAGGAGAAAAATGAGTTGCTATAGCAGGCAGTCGATGCAGCTGTACATGCCTGCAGAAACGATTTGCTACTAACTTGATACTAGACGAAGTAAAATCTAGACAAGATGGTACATGATTTCCCCATGCCTAGTTTTGTCAGAGAAACTCGGTGAACAACACCACCGCACCATCACCTACTCACGCAACCAGGCCTGCTCCCGCACCCTCACCCGCTCATGGCAGCCCGTCCCTTAGTCTCTAGCGTGCTAGGCGGGCCTTCGTCTTTGGCTGAGCTCGACAACACTAGTAAAAAATAGACCTTTCGTCCCAAGCATTAGTCCCGGTCTGGTTACGATCCGGTACTAAAGAAGGTATTAGTCCGGGTTCGTGCCGGCTCCAACGACTTGGAGCAGGGCAACCTTTAGTACCGGCTCATGAGCAATCTTTAGTACTGGTTCGTGTCACGAGCTGGTACTAAAGGGGGCGTGACAAGCTTTTGGTCAGACTTGGGCCCCGCGTGCACCTTTACTACCGGCTGGTGACACCAACCGGTACTAAAGGGCAACATTTAGTACCGGCTGGTGTCACCAGCCGGTACTAAAGAGTTCCTACATATACGCTTCATCCGCAGGCGATCGAAGGGGCTCAATCATTTCTCTGTTTTCTCCCCTATTCTTCTTCTTGCTCAAAGCTCATCATCCATTTTTCCAGGGATTTGTCAAGATTTTAAGGCACCCCATCTATCCAAGTGTTCATAAAGGTTAGCAACTTTGCTCCTTCATCTCTCATTGCTAGATTAGCTTGTGGTATGCTCAAAGATATGTGATTTGTGGGTTTTAGCTAGGTTTTGGAGGAGTGATCATTATGTGGGAGTTTATTTGATTTATATGCAATTTGAGCTCAAATTAACTTGTTAGGTTGCATATGTGTAGGTGTGGTTTATTTGGTGCCTTCCCATCTCGGTCATCGTAACCACCGTCGATCGTCTGCACCGTCTCGTCGCGGCACCGACCACCTTGGTGAGCCTCTCGTTCTTCTCAAAACCTTTAAAAACAATTACTTGTAGGATTTAGATAGCTGCGTGTATGATTTACTTACTTGTATTATTGTTAATTATTCTATAGTGTCATGGTTATGGTATCCGTCCACGTCGGCCCTCGTCTAGTCTATGATTCAGATGTGGTATGTCGTTATCTTTAATAACTATTTCACACATCATCTAATGTCTATGACAATTAATTATGCCACCAAATTGACATAGATGTTTTTATCTATAGGAAGTAGTTGAACCAGAAATTCCAACCGACTATGCAATTCTGCTCGAGAAATTAACACAAGCTGAAAAAGAAATTGATCATTTGAAAGAAAAATTGAAAAGAACTGAAGATGAGAAGATGGGATTGGAGTTGCATGTTGTCGATATCGTCGATGATCACAAGAACAAGATGGCTGGAATGCACTTGAAGCTTAGAAAGATTAGAATATATTTCATTGATAAAGAGGCTTGGTATCATTATGCCGTTGGCTCAATTGTACTTTAGTTGCGATTATGATCGCATTTGTTGTTGCATTTACATGTTTTAGATAGTTGTATGTTGTTTTATGAGATGTATGTATGAACTTTAAGTATCTATTATTTGCAGTAATAACATTTGGTCATTGCTAGCTCTACTTTTGGTTGTAATGTGATGATGAAGTTGTATTAATTTGGTCACTTCGATGTTGTGTAGTGAACATGAGCCGGCAATGGATGTACGATGAGTGAGTAAGTCCAGGGTTTCTTAATGGCCTGCATGATTTTATTTGTGTGGCTGAGGCAAACAAGCAGAATGGTTTCATGTGTTGTCCATGTCGTGACTGTCAGAATGATAGGAATTACTCTACCTCAAAAACCCTTCACTACCACCTGCTGATGTCCGGTTTCATGTCCGGCTATAGCTATTGGACCAAGCACGGAGAAAGAGGGGTTATGTTGGAAGACAATGAAGAAGAAGAGGATGATGACAACTATCCTTTCACCGATACCACAATGGGGGAAGCTGAAGAAGAGGCATCAATGGGGGAAGCTGAAGAAGAGGCATGAGATGAGCCCGCTGATGATTGGGTCAGATCATTACTGATGCAAAGAGAAACCGTGAAAATGGTAAGGAGAGGTTGAAGTTGAAACGCATGTTAGAGGATCACAAGAAATTATTGTATCCAAATTGTGAAGATGGCAAGAAAAATCTGGGTACCATGCTGGAATTGTTGTAGTGGAAGGCGAAGAATGGTGTAACTGACAAGGGATTTCAAGAATTGCTGATAATGATCAAGAAGATGCTTGCAAAGGATAATGAATTCCCTGGAAGTACGTACGAAGCAAAGAAGGTTGTCTGCCCTCTAGGATTAGAGGTGCAGAAGATACATGCATGCCCTAATGACTGCATCCTCTACCGCGGTGAGGAGTACGAGAATTTGGATGCATGCCTGGTATGCGGTGCACTGCGCTATAAGATCCCCCGCGATGACCCTGGTGATGTGGAGGGTGAACGCCACAAGAAGAGGGTTCCTGCCAAGGTGATGTGGTATGCTCCTATACCACGGTTGAAACGTTTGTTCGAAAACAAAGAGCATGCCAAGTTGTTGCGATGGCACAAAGAAGAACACAAGAAAGACGGGATGTTGAGAGCACCCGCAGATGGGTCACAGTGGAGAAAAATTGAGAGGGAGTTCGAGGACTTTGCAGCTGACATAGCGAACTTATGGTTTGGTCTTAGTACAGACGGCATGAATACTTTTGGGGAGCAGAGCTCCAGTCACATCACCTGGCCCATGACTCTATGTATCTACAACCTTCCTCCTTGGTTGTGCATGAAGCGGAAGTTCATTATGATGCCAGTGCTCATCCAAGGCCCTAAGCAACCCGGCAATGACATTGATGTCTACCTAAGGCCAGTAGTTGATGAACTTCTACAATTGTGGAAAAAACCAGGTGTATGTGTGTGGGATGCGCACACACAGAAGGAAATTGACCTACGAGCATTGCTGTCTGTAACCATCAATGATTGGCCTGCTCTTAGTAACCTTTCAGGACATACAAACAAGGGATACAATGCATTAACACACTGTTCAGATGATACTGAAAGAATATATTTGGATAAATTTAAGAAGAATGTGTACCTGGGACATCGTCGATTTCTACCGATCAAGCATATCTTAAGAAAGGCAGGCAACCATTTCAAAGGTGAGCCAGATAACCGAAAGAAGCCTGGCCTGGTGAGTATATATTTGACATGGTCAAGGATTTACAGGTAATCTTTGGAAAGGGTCCTGGCGGACAATCTGTTCCGAATGATGCCAACCGACACGCACCCATGTGGAAGAAGACATCTATATTTTGGGAACTTGAATATTGGAAAGCCCTAGAGGTCCGCAATGCAATCGACGTGATGCACGTGACGAAAAATCTTTGTGTGAACCTGCTAGGCTTCTTGGGCGTGTATGGAAAGACAAAAGATACACCAAAGGCATGGGAGGACAAGCAAAGAATTAACGAAAAAGATGGCATGCCTCCAAAGCAGTATCAAGGTCCTGCCAGCTACGCTCTTACAAAAGAAGAGAAGGAAATCTTTTTTGAATGCCTGCTCGGTATCAAGGTCCCGTCTGGCTTCTCGTCGAATATAAAGAGAATAATAAATATGGTAGAGAAAAAATTTCAAAATCTACAGTCTCATGACTGCCACGTGATTATGACGCAATTACTTCCGGTTGCACTTAGGGGGCTTCTACCGGAAAATGTTCGATTAGTCATTGTGAAGCTATGCGCATTCCTTAATGCAATTTCTCAGAAGGTAATCGATCCAGAAATCCTACCAAGGTAACAGAAAGACCTGGTCCAATGTCTTGTCAGTTTCGAGTTGGTGTTCCCTCCGTCCTTCTTCAATATTATGACTCACATTCTAGTTCACCTAGTCGAAGAGATTAACATTCTGGGTCCTGTATTTTTACACAATATGTTCCCCTTCGAGAGGTTCATGGCAGTCTTAAGGAAATATGTTCATAACCGTGCTAGGCCAGAAGGAAGCATTGCCAAGGGATATGGAACAGAGAAGGTTATTGAGTTTTGTGTTGACTTTGTTCCTGACATTAAGCCGATTGGTCTTCCTGAATCACGACATGAGGGGAGACTGGGTGGAAAAGGCACATTAGGAAAGAAAGAAGCAATAAATATGGACGGGCATTCTTTCACTCAAGCACACTACACGGTTCTACAAAATTCCACCTTGGTGACTCTATATATGGAGGAACACAAGGATATTGTACCTTCCAAGAACTCAGAGCAGTCTGACCCCTGGATTGAACGTAAACACATGGAGACTTTTGCCGGTTGGTTGCAAACAAAGCTCATCAATGACAATGATGTTCCAAATGAACTGTACTGGTTGGCCAAGACACCAAGTTCGACTATAACGACTTTCAAAGGGTATGAGATAAATGGGAATACATTTTACACGATCGCCCAAGATAAAAAGAGCACCAACCAAAACAGTGGTGTCCATTATGATCCAACTAACTTTCAAGACACATATTATGGTTACGTAGAGGAGATATGGGAGCTTGACTATGGACCTGATCTTAAGGGCCCTTTGTTTCAATGCAAATGGGTCAAATATACTAGGGGCCGGGTACAGGTAGACCCGCAGTATAGAATGACAAGAGTGGATCTCAACAATCTTGGATACACGGATGACTCATTTGTCCTAGCCAATGATGTGGCTTAGGTTTTCTATGTGAAGGACATGTCTAGCAAACCGAGGAGAAAAAAAGATAAGAAAGCGAATACATCATACGATGAGCCCAAGCGCGACATAGTTCTTTCAAGGAAAAGAAACATTGTGGGAGTGGAGGACTAGACAGACATGTGAGAAGATTATGAAAAGTTTCATGAAATCCCTCCCTTCAGAGTGAAGACTGACACAAGCATCCTGTTAAATGATGAAGATTCTCCATGGTTACGGCGCAATCATAAGCAAGGGACAAATACGCAGAAAAGGTCTTACACCGCGAGATCCCACTCTGGGATGTGACCGGCTTCACCATCATCACTTTCTATGTGAAGGACATGCATGCATTTTCTAGCATGCTATCTTTGTAACAGTTTGTACACGAAGTGCATCCAGTTTGTACATGAAGTTTTTGCCGTAACCCTCTCAACTCTTTTGAAGTTGCTATGGGGGTGAAATTATGATGTCATGCCAAGTTACAACCTTTTCAGAGATCATTTGTAGTACCTTTCAAATTCAGGGTCATTTAGCTCAAAATAAATCATTAAATGCATGGAAAATATCAAATGAAGTTAGAAAGGGTTGAAAATTGATGATGTCCCTTTGAATGGTGCATATTGAACACACAAAAAGTATGAAGTTAAAATAAGTTATTAAAAATGAAATCCCTTTCTAATAGATGAGTTTTCGTCCGAAACCCTCATACTTCGAAAGAGATTGTCCAATTTGTACACAAAGTGCATCCATTTTTTGCCGTAACCCTCTCAACTCTTCAGAAGTTGCTATGTGGGTGAAATTATGATTTCATGCCAAGTTACAACCTTTTCAGAGTTCATTTGTACTGCTTTTCAAATTCAGGGTCATTTAGCTCAAAATAAATCATTAAATGCATGGAAAATATCAAATGAAGTCAGAAAGGGTTGAAAATTGATGATGTGCCTTTGAATGGTGCATATTAAACACACAAAAAGTATAGAGTTAAAATAAGTTATTAAAAATGAAATCCCTTTGTAATAGATGAGTTTTCGTCCGAAACCCTCATACTTCGAAAGAGATTGTCCAATTTGTACACCAAGTGCATCCAGTTTTTGCCGTAACCCTCTCAACTCTTTAGAAGTTGCTATGTGGGTGAAATCATGATGTAATGCCAAGTTACAACCTTTTCAGAGTTCATTTGTTCTCCTTTTCAAATTCAGAGTCATTTAGCTCAAAATAAATCATTAAATGCATGGAAAATATCAAATGAAGTGAGAAAGGGTTGAAAATTGATGATGTGCCTTTGAATGGTGCATATTAAACACACAAAAAGTCTGGAGTTAAAATAAGTTATAAAAAATGAAATCCCTTTGTAATAGATGAGTTTTTGTTCGAAACCCTCATACTTCGAAAGAGATTGTCCAATTTGTACCCCAAGTGCATCCAGTTTTTGCCGTAACCCTCTCAATTCTTTAGAAGTTGCTATATGGGTGAAATTGTGATGTCATGCCAAGTTACAACCTTTTCAGAGTTCGTTTGTACTGCTTTTCAAATTTAGGGTCATTTAGCTCAAAATAAATCATTAAATGCATGAAAGTATCAAATGAAGTCGGAAAGGTTGGAAAATTGACGATGTGACTTTGAATGGTGTATGTTAAACACACAAAAAGTATGGAGTTGAAATAAGTTATTAAAAATGAAATCCCTTTGTAATAGATGAGTTTTCGTCCGAGACCCTCATACTTCGAAAGAGGTTGTCCAATTTGTACACCAAGTGCATCCAGTTTTTGCCGTAACCCTCTAAACTCTTTAGAAGCTGCTATGTGGGTGAAATTATGATGTCATGCCAAGTTACAACCTTTTCAGAGTTCATTTGTACTACTTTTCAAACTCGAGATATGACATTTCAAATGCCATTTAATCAAATTGTCTTATATAGCAGTTTAAGTTGTTCAAACATGCATGGAAACGCCATAAACAAAATATTTATATTTTTCTGATATTTTTTCATATATTATTTATTTCCATTAGAGTCATAGTTTTTTTCTATGATTTTTTAAAGTTTAGGGTTTTTTCTGAAAATAATAACTAATAGTGAATTAAAAAAACGTTTAGTACCGGTGCGAGCCACGCACCGGTACTAAAGGTCCACCACCCCACGCGTTTTTGTGGAGGACCTTTAGTACCGGTGCGTGGCTTGCACCGGTACTAAAGACCCGTGTATTACCGATGCGAGCCATGCACTGGTACTAAAGGGCCTCCACATATAAATAGTGGAGGCCTCGTCCCAGTGCGAGCCACGCACCGGGAGAAGCTTATTTTCGCCGCCAGGCTGCCAGAATTCCTCGTCGCCGGAGCTCCTCGACCTCCTGCCCGAGCCAGCTCCTCGTTGCCATCCCCAAGCCCTGCCCGATGCCGTCGCCTCTGCACCGTCCCCGAGCCCCGTCCGCCGACGCATTCGCCGGACTTCGCCTCTCCCTCCTCCATGAGCCGCCGGCCCGCTCCTCGTTGCCGCCACCGATCGACACCGTCGCCGAGCCGTCCCCAATGCGTCGTGCCGCCGGCCCGCCCTGACGATCCATCCCGCCGGTGAGCCCCGACGATCGAGCCATCCCAAAATAGAGATTTTAATATGTATGAGATGTTAGATGAGTTTAATTTTTGGAAAAAGAGTTCATTGTTTTAAATATGTATGAGATGTTAGATGAGTTTAATATGAAAGTGATATGATGATTTTATATAGAAAATGTTGATGGATGTATATATATAGAAAGTGTTGATATGATGATTTTTGGATTTTAATTATTATTTTTGGATGTTAATTATTTTTTATGGATGTTAATTATTTTTGAAAATTATAGTTTATAGAATTGACAACACCCCCCGGCACCCTGACCCCGACACGACACCCCGACACCCCGACACGGCACCCCCGACCCCGACATAGCACCCCGACCCCGACACGACACCCCCGACACCCCAAGCCCGACACGACACCCTGACACGACACCCCCGACCACGACACAGGACCCCTACCCCGACACGACACCCCCGACACCCCGACACGACACCCCCGACACCCTGACCCTGACCACGACACATCATCCATATTTAGTTAGTTAGTTAGTTTATCAGGTTAGTTTAGTTCGTTTAGTTAGTTAGGTTAGTTTAGTTACGTAGGTCGTCCTTAGGTTATTAGGGTATGTGTTAATTTTGTTAGATGCTAAGTGTTATTCAATTTTTTAGATCCTAAGTGTTAATTTTTCTAAGTTTTATTTAATTTGTTTTCATAATTAAGTGTTTTTCTCGACGTCGACGATGCCGATCCCGCATCCTCGTCGTCGAGTCGCCGGAGGAGGTCACTTGCTTGAGCCGAGGGACCCTGTCAGGGATTGGGCTCCACCAGGCTGGTACTGGGAGGTGCTACCTTCTGGGCGGCGCAGCTTGGTGAGGAGCCAGCCCGTCGTCGACCCGGAGGTTCTGTGGTGGTGGCCGCATGGGCCACGGAGTTTTTAGAGGCTTGAGTCCCCCGCGGGGGTGGTACAGTACCATGTCAAAAGGAGAACGAGCACGTCCGTCGCTACACGGCATCTTTGGAGGCTAGGTCTGACAATACCTGGCAGATTCTTCAGGAATCTCAGTTCAGCTATGTTCCTGTGATGGTTCCTTCTCTTTGGGTGTCCACCGCCCGCCCCGATATCCACCGGGCGCTAGGGTTCTATCTAGATCGATATATTAGCTACTATATATGTATTATTATGATGTATTAGGTAGATCGATGGATTAGCCGATGTATTAACAATTATCCCAGATTATGAAATGAGATCTTTTCTAAGAACTACTATATATGTATTCGATGATGCATTATTAATTAACTATCAGTTATTTGGCTTCTTGAATGCATGCTAATTTGAATACTAATTTGTTTTATCTATATTATTATGGATTAGTTATTAAGCTATGGACAATACCGGTAGAGCTCATGAAGAGGACATCTTCGACATAATACGCTCCTCCGAAAACCCAGCGGACCTTCTAGGTGAATCACATGATGATGACGACTCACAATATCTGAACGATTACAGTGATGGATGTGAGGCCGAGGAAGAATAACTTATGTTCCGGAATAACTAACAATGTCCGGTGAGGTATATACACATATTAGCCTCTGTGATCATTACATGTGTATTAATTGATTTGTATCTATATATATATTAACAAATCTTTTTTCTTTTAATTATCAGCCCTCCGGATCGAGCCAATCTAGTAGACACGTATGAGGCGGTGCCAAAATATTGAAAACCAACGTAAAGCTCAATCTTGATGCTTTCAAACATGATGGCGCATCGACTCACCCTAAAGCCAATGCCAAGACATTTGTGCGTCAATGCGGAGTGGTTGTTAGGGATGGAGTCCCGATCACAATGCAAGAATGGATTCAACCAAACAACCCAAAACCAGGAGTGAATGATGTCGATACAAGAATTAAAGATAGCCTTTGTCCAGATCTCATGGAGCATTTCATCCTCCCAGATTCTCTCTTGGAGCGCCAAAGGGACAAAGTCAAGGAGTTTGCTCTCCATAAGATGGCCGGCGTGTTCCAGACTTGGAAGAAGAGATTATGGACCGAGTACAATGCTAGAGGCCAGAAGGCGCCCGAATTCACAGGAATATACGAGAAGGTAAGGAATCACTGGGACGCATTTATCGAGTACAAGACATCGGAAGCTGCAATGGAGAAGTCGGCAAAGAATAAGATAAACGCGGAGAAAAAAAAGTATCACCATAAACTAGGGACAGGTGGATACAAGTCAGCCATTCCTAAGTGGGATGCATTAGAGAATAAGATGCATGCTGAAGGGATCACTCCAATAATCTTCCACTGGCGCCAGAGGTGCAGGAATTGGTTTTTTGCGCATGGGGGAAAGTTCGACCCAGCAACAGGGAAGATTATTGCACTGGCCAGTCTGAAGCATGCATTAGATGAGTTGATTGAAGCAATAGAAGCTGCCCAAGAAGGACGGTTTCACCCCGATAGAGAGAACGACGAGCTTACACGCACCCTCGGGAATCCCGAACACGAAGGACGAACACGAGGCATGTGCGTTGTTCTGTGGTATGAGGGGTTTGTGTGATAGAACGATAGTTATAAAAGCCGTTCAAGAAAAAAGAAGGTGGAAGCAGACCGACTTTCAAAGTTGGAACAGAAGTACGAGCAGCAGCAGCTGCAGATAAAGGTACTGACCTGGCAAAGGGCAACTCCGCGGCAGGAGGCATCGGAACCCGTCCCATCTACACTACCAAAAAGCAGCGTGGGTTCCGCAGGGGCACCGCTGGGTCACACCCTCGTGGATGATATCACCAAGAAGACATCTTGTGAGCTAATCCAGAAAATGAAGAACATACCCGTGCGGGTCGTGATGAGCTATGCTTTACCAAATACACCTGATGTTCTCTGGCATTGCAATCCGGTTCCAGCTAGGTATGCTCGTGTCGTGGTGGATGCAATAGAGCCAGGATATGATGAACTATTGCTTGACATCCCTGGAGGTGAGGGGGAGTCCACACTGGCAGAAGCTGGCCGTGGTCTCATTCTATGGAGTAAGGACTGCATCTTCTTTCCACACTCGGCGCTAAGGCCACCGGCTCCTCCGAGTACCGATGTCTAGCGCGAGGGATCCTAGCTAGAGGCATCGCAGCGCCAGCAGTCCTCCCCACCTCCCTAGCAGTCCTTCAAACCTCCCTAGCAGTCCTCCCTACCTCCCCAGCAGTCCTCCCCACCTCGAGAGGCATCCCACCTCGCCAGCAATCCTCCCCACCTCGCCAGCAGTCCTCCCAACCTCGGGACGAAGCACGACATGAGTCCATATAGTCGATATCGATCTTCGCCGCGTGAGCCGACTCCACCCCAGCAGCGGTCCCGCCAGCAGGGCTCCCAAAAGAGGAAGGCCAACAATAGTCCTCTTTGGAAGAAAGCAAAGAAGAAACCCGAGCCTCTGGCCAAAAGGAAGCTGCCTTACGACATGACACCAAAGGAAAAAAAATTGAAAGCGATCGCCAAGTGAAAGCCTTTTTTGCGAAGAAGATCGTGCCGCCGAAGGAGGTAATACCCAAGGAAGTCCAATAGCACTTTATGGAACACTTTATTGATTGATGCCCGGCATATGTCGAGCGTATGCCGATAGACTATGAGCGACAGATTCAGAAGGCAAGTGAGCAGGGAAGTCGTCCCATCCCAAGGAAGAAGTCGGGAAGTACAACATCAATGACAGGTGGTACTACTAGCGGGAAAACAGTTCCCCATCTGGGAGAACCATCCAAGCAATCGATCTCTCCGCTCAAGGTGAGTACCAATCCAAGCAAGAAATTGATCCAACTTGTCGATGTGCAAGGCAACCCAATCGACCTTGAAGAAGTAGAGGCTACAGTTCTCACTCTTGGCCAAATCCTTAGCCCTAAGGAAATCCGCGGGTTCGGTGCAACTGAGTATGCAACGCTATATGCCGTCGGAAAACCACTTGTCACACCCGAGCAGTACAAGGAACTACCAACTGTGATGCGATGGTTGCATGATTGGTACCTGTGTGAAGCAAAGCGAGGGGAGACGGCGGTCATGGTCAAAGTAAGGAAAGATCATTACGTCAATGGATCTGACATATGTCTTGAATTCTCAGAACTTTTTCAGTTATACCACATGGACTCTATCGACAAAACTCTGATCAGTTGTTATTGTCTGTAAGTGATTTATATCTTTAATAATTTATGTCTCTAGCTAAGATATCGTTCATTGTCTTATCCTCACTATATATGTTCTTTTCTATGCTATTATGCAGATTGAAGATGTGGGAACTGAAACAAGAGGGAATCGATGACACTGGATTCATCGACCCAAGTACTGTTAATGGTCATGTGGTAAAACATTATGCCAAGGACACATAAGATCTCTTGGAAAAATTTCTAGAGGCACTAATGAATACCAAATCTATGATAATATTTCCTTACAACATGGGGTGAGTGTTTACTCTCTTGTATACTACTCATTCTATTTTTGCATACTAGCTCGCTGTCAAGTGTAGTTGATGAGTTATATGCATGCTTGCTTAATTACATAAACTTCTGCACAGAGACCACTATATCCTCCTAAATATTATCCTCGCTGATGGACTTGTTCAAGTGTACGATTCACTAGATACACTAGAACAATCATACGTGGACTTGTATTTTATGATAGAACGGTAATTTCAATCTTTATCGACCTCGCTTTCTTTCATTATTTCCTGATATGAAAAGTAATTATAATAACTCTTTCGTTCTTTTTCTTTGCCGCATAGTGTTTGGAAAAAGATGATAGAAAAAAACCATCACGGTCGTCAATGGAAAGCCGAAGCTGAAGTGGAAAAAGATGTAGGTAATTAAGTACTACTAGGTCCATGCATCTCTTTAATTCTAGTTTCAATACCATTATCACATGCTTGATTATTAATTATCTTATTGAATTCTATTCCTTTGCAAAGTGTGCGAAGCAGCCACAGGGGACAAATTTATGTGGATACTTCCTCTGCGACAACATTTGCATCTAGACCGAAAGCCGTATACGTCGCCGAGGAGCACGGGAAAGACAACTCCGGGTTTGGCAGATGATGTCGAAGCTCTCACCCGAGAAACGCTTTGTAGCACTTCAAGAGGAATTTGTGGCATTTCTTCTTCAACATGTCATTGATGTAAATGGAGAGCACTATTACTTACCGCCGCCTCAATAATGCCAGCAAATCAGTAGTAGAAAACTGAGATTTCATCTGGAGCACTAGCTAGCTAGTCCCGGCCGGGATTTGGGCCTTAAGTTATAAGTCCCAGAATATATATGGATGTGTAATTCCATTTGTATATATGCTGTGTATGAGATATTGTATATTATATTACATATATATATATATATGCATAAACTTGTGTAATGTTTATAGTATGTAGCACCGTAAAATAAATTTGAAATGAATGGAAAACTAAAACCTAATTAAAATCTAAAACAAAAAAACAGAACACAACTGGTACTAAAGATCCTCCACCACCAGCCACGCAGGCAGCCATGTGGTGGGCCTTTAGTACTGGTTGGTATCACCAACCGGTACTAAAGGTCCTCCACCACCAGCCCACGCAGGCAGCCACATGGTGGGCCTTTAGTACCGGTTCGTGGGCCAGCCAGTACTAAAGGTCTGGACCTTTAGTCCCGACCCTTTAGTACCGGTTGGGGAACTGGTACTAAAGGAACATCCCGACCGGGACTACTGATCGACATTCTACTAGTGCGACCTCACGGTAATTACATGTCGCACCAACATATATCTAGAATATTCCGTTTTCGTTGCCTTTCGGATGTTTTACGCCGCAGACCTGTGTTTCCTGGCCGACGAAACCCCATGCACCGTACTCTACTTGATCAAAGGCCAGAAGGTGGATGTGGGAAAGGGGGTGATAACGAAGCCCTTGGAACTCACCTTCCATGGCCAGCCGATGCCCAGTGCGCACTTCAGGGTTACCTTGTTGAGTGTGAAATCAGGGCACAAGGATTTGCATCCTCTAGTACGTCTAGGGGGAAAGGACGACGAGACCCCATCGTGGATTGGAAGCTGCAAGGGTTGGGTGCTGCTATGGCTAAAGAATCTTCTTTGTTCGGAGCTGGCCGAGAGCACACCAATAACCACACATCAACAAGCAGGTATGGACACCACCACCCTGCCTACACAATTACCAGGGCCTGTAGTGCCGGGTGAGAGCGGCGGATGACGTGATGAAGGGGGTCCAATAGTGGCTGATGTAATCGCCCCCATAGAACAAACAATGGATGATGAGATGGAGGAGGACCCTCTTCGGTTCCTCAATAGAGGCGCCTGTGATGGTGACTTAGAAATGATGAGTCATCCATATGACGACTCGGGCTATCAGCATGCTAATGAGGATGTGGATGATCTGCCCGGGAAAGAACGTCCTAGCAGGGATTGCAAGAAGTCTCTCTTACTGTAATCCTTAGAGGACACACCTAAAGATGCAGGGGGTCGTACAGTAGTGCTTAGCCCGACAACACTAGGGCAGGGGTTAAGGAAGGGTCTAGAAGGTCAGCCCAAGAAAAAGGAGAGGAAGAGACCGGGGAAGATGGACTCAGCTGCCTGCAAACAAGCCAGAGCACATAGCAGCCAGATGATGGCCATGTTCCATGTCACGGGTGAGCCGATGCTACCACCAAAACCGCTGCAGGCAATATACGAGGATCTCAGGATACTGCACGACCATGTCTTGTCGACTGAGAAAAGCCTACTAGCCTCGAAGGGTCCAGGATATCTGACATACGCGGCTCGTGTGCCTGAGTGGAAGTGCTACATCGACACAAGGCCCGCGAAGGTGTTCTTCCTATGGTTTGATCATATCTTTGAGATGTTTCTGACAAGCCCTCTCGATTGTACAATCATTCGCCTTTTTGCGCTACATATGAGCTCCATCATGAAGAGAGAAGAAGTCTGAAAAATTTGTGTGGCGGATCCATACTACATGCATGAGTCCTTGAGTCTCGGCGACTTTGAGCGTAAAAATGCGTGGGAGTACCTCGAAAACTTCATAGTACAGAATAAGGACCAGGAAATTGTCCTCCTGCCTTATCATCCAAAGTAAGGCAGTGTCGGACAACCCTTTCGTACATTTCAATCATTCCTTCTCGCTCATATGGACAATAATTTGAGGTGTTTTTTCCCCGCAGCAATGGTAGCGCCGTCCTTATCGTTCTTTACCCGCGAGTCTCCCACACCATGTATTTCGACCCTACCAGAAACAACGAGAAGAAGGACTACACCCACGTAATGAATATTCTAGATGATGCTCTCCAAGGCTTCTGCTTCAGGGGTGGCCACATGTAGATCCGGAAACAATGGAACCGCAAGACGGGTTTCATGCATAAAACCAACTACTGATGCATCCATGTCCCGAAATCAAGTACGAACGATGGATTCGACCTCCTCCATCTCATGATGGGGTTCAGAAGGGACCACCAAAAGCTTCACATGAAAACCAGAAACTATGATCATATCCACAAGTGGGTAGAATCTCAAGGAGAAGTAGATTATAAACTTAAAGATGACTTCTTTCGCATCCAAAGGGACATTGCGACGATCATCATGAAAGAAGTCGCTGAAGTAAAGGGGATCTTCCACCACGGCCCTATATCGCGAGCTGATGTCTGAACTGTCAGAGGCATGCAACGTTAATACCTCACACCGTTCAGGAAGCTAGGGTCCATCCTCGATGATCTAAAAGGATGGAAGTTCTAGTGATTTACGATGCCGATGATGATGATATGTGTCGGTTGAACTTGAATATACTTTCTGTAGCGATGAAACTTCGTGATGTCCATGGTCACTACCGAACTAGCGTAATGCTAGTTTGTTAGTTTGGGTACGATGACCTGCATACCTCTAGTTAATTAGTTTGCGTACGATGAAATTGCGTTGATTATTTATGTTTACTATATGTTGCATCAAGTTGCTAACCCTTTCTTTTTTGTGTTGCTCAAGTATATTTTGTTGCATATGATTGTACACTCTCTTGATGAAGATGCATCCCTAACAGGTACCTAGATTCTTGATGGCGAAGTACCGGTGCTATGTCATGTACAAAGGAAAGGTTCCGGGTGTATACGACGAGTGGTCCGAGTGTCAGGCGCAAGTGAAGGGGGTCTTGGGCGCCAGCCGTAAAGGCTTCAAAAGCAAAAAAACAAGCAAAAGCTAGTTACGTGAGGAGTCTCATGCTAGCGTGAGAGAGGGCTCATAACCGCCTCCTCATGTACTACATAGTTTCGCTCTCACTCATAGTGATAGCTCTTCTCGTGTATATCATTGTTTAGATGGATGATGATGTAGTTGCAAGTATTCGAGACATGTATCACTATTTTTGAGATGATGACGAGAGACCACTTTGTGTTGGATGATGATATGATGATGACATGATTTGATGAGACTATTTGTATGTATATGCTATGATTACATTTGTGGTCTCACAGCCATTTGTATGTGTATGATGATGACATTTGTATGTGCGAAAGATTCTTGTATAAAGGCTGCTCAAATACAAAACAAATATGCCAGAAAAAAATCAGAAACTAATAAAGTTAGCAGTAGCACGTGGAGTAAAGTTAGCAGCAGCATGCCATTACCAGTAGTGTGGTATAATACAAGGCGCTACAGATATTAGCAGTAGCGCTCTTATTTGGAGCTCGTTGCTGCAACGTATGTATAGCAGCAGCGTGGGCCAACAAGCGCTACTGCTAAAGGTTAGGTGTACTGTCGTATCAGTAGCACGGCTGCCCGCGCTACTGATATACATAATACCCGCGCTACTACTAGGTTTTTCCCTAGTATTATAATACAAGTGTAATATGGATGGTAGACATAGGTTGTTGTAATCACAAAATATAAAAACAGCAAGGTAACTAATGATAAAAGTGAGCACAAACGGTATTGCAACGCTTAGAAACAAGGCCTAGGGTTCATATTTCACTATTGCAAGTTTGCTCAACAATACTAACATAAAGAAGAACATATGTAAATCCCTCACGTGCGATAAAGAGTTCACTCCAAAGTCACAAATAGAGGAGAACAAATAAAGAAATTTTTGTAGGGTACGAAACCACCTCAAAGTTGTCTTTTCCGACCAATCGTACGAGCTATCCCTATAAGTGTCACAAATATCCCTAGAGTTCATACTAAAATAACACCTTAAGATACACATCAAACAAAACTCTAATGTCACCTAGATACTCCAATGTCACCACGAGTACTCATGGGCTTGATTATACGATATGCATCACACAATTTCAGATTCATCAGGTTCAATACAACACAAAGAACTTTAAAGAGTGCCCCAAAGTTTCTACCAGAGAGTCAAGAGGGAAAGGTGTCCCAACCCCTATGCATTATTTCCCAAGGTCACGGAACCCGCAATTTGATCACCAAAACATAAATCAAGTGGATCAATAGAACAACCCATTGTCACCATGGATATCCCATCGCAAGACATACATCAAGTGTTCTCAAATCCTTTAAAGACTCAATCCGAGTAAGAAAACATCAAAGGGAAAACAAAATTCATCACAATAAGATAGAGAGGAGAAAACTCCATATGATTCATCAATATTAATAAAGCTCGTGATACATCAAGATCGTGTCATCTCAAGAACATGAGAGAGAGAGACAGAAATCAAACACATAGCTATTAATACATACCCTCAGTCCGAGGTTGAACTACTCCCTCCTCATCATGGAGACCGCTGGGATGATGATGATGGCCTCCGGTGATGGTTTCCCCCTTTGTCAGGGTGCCGGAACGTTATCCCGTTTGGTTTTAAGTGGCTACAGAGGATTGTGGCAGTGGAACTCCCGATCTAGGTTTCTTTTCTAAGGTTTGGGTATTTATAAGAATTTTTGGCATCGGTCTCACGTCAAGGGGGTGCCCGAGGGGCCCGCCAGCCCGGAGCACTCTCCCTGGGGGGTAGGGCGTGCCTAGAGGGCTTCTGGCCTCCTCATCCACTTCCTAGCCCAGCTCTTGTGCTTCAGGGGTCTCTTTTGGTCCATAAAAAATCATCGTAAATTTTCAGCCCATTCCGAGAACTTTTATTTCTGCAAAAAAAAAACAACACCTTGGTAGTTGTGCTGAAAACACTGTCAGTCGGGGTTAGTTCTAATAAAATCATACAAAAACCATATAAATTTTTTGTAAACATGGCATGAGTACTCCATAAATTATAGATACATTGGATACATATCAACGCATTCCAAGATGTTCCAGTCCCTCGAGAAGAGGGCCCACCGGGCCTTGAGTGACATCTACGGTGAGCACGTCGCGAGCCTCCTTGTCCCCGACGATGTCAGGTACATGGTATTCTTCTCTAGGGTTGTGAAGTGCCTTGAAGGGGGCGTGGAGAACATAAATTAACTTGCGGAGGAGATGCGCCATGATTTCCTCGCGCAGGCAGCCTCACGCGTCTTTAGCCACCTCCTTCTCTTAGACCCGCACTTCGACTTCGAGGAGGTGCTTGTCCCCATGCCCGAAGTGATCCGTGTTGCCCTTGTCGATTGGTTTGAGTACCACGTGGAGGACTTGATAACAGAGCTTTATTCTGACGAACCCGAGGACCATGTTAGAGCCAAGGACCACGAGGCCGATGGTGGTGATGGTGGTTACGAGAGTGACGGTGGCTACATGTCCCCATGAGTAGTCTTGTTGTTGACCTGAAAGGGTTATGCATGTGGCCTAGTTGCAACTCTAATGTATTTTGAAAAGACCTTTGATTGTGCTTCCGTATGATGAGGTGTGTAGCCCCATGCTCCCTTTTGCTCGGGTTCCTGTCGACCCGATCAACTGTGCCGTGGGGCATCCAGGCGCCTAGGCCTTGGCGGAGGGTGTACGATAGCGCATCCCCTGCGTCATGCCCCAGCTTCCCGGTTGCTTGTGGGGAACGGGGGAGTCGCCCACCGCCGAACTTCCCAAAGAAAGTGAGGCGCAAAACGGAAATTGTTACCAAAGGGAGTGACACCCCTTCCCTCCAGAAGAAAGACGCAAAACACCAAATTTCATTCCCAAAATGCGGCAAATTCGAATACAAAAAGGATTCCCAAAAGGCAGCAAATTCGAATAGAAAAAGGAGCAAGCAACAGCCTCGTCCGACACCTAGGCTATTCTTCGTCTTTGTCTTCGTCTTCCCCCAGCGCGGAGCGTAGGGCATCCACGTTGCATGGGCATAACAATTGGGGGGCAGTGTTGTCCACCAGCGCAGAGCATGGTCTTCCACTTGGGCATGGTAAGGAACCCCTCCACGTCCTCAGGGGGCTCCGGGCATATACAACCGACTCATTAGTACATGAGAGTGTCACGGGTTGGTCCTAGGGGTGTATAGGGAGGTCCATTTCCCCCAGACATGAAGTCCAGTTCCTTCTCCCAAGCTTAGCATGGTGAAGTAGGGTCGACTCTGGATGGGCCCTCGATCGTAGGAGAGCCCCTCGCGCTCTCTGCAAGGAAAGCCTGCCCCGGTAGAGGGCCTCGAGCATTCCAGATAACATGGCCGGAGGCCGCCGTCGCGGTGATGGCGTAGCCCCCTGTGCTGCGGGCCGGTCCCGGTGGGGCCCTTCCCCTGCACGCAAGGCTGATACCCAAGGCGGTGCCCAGCACGCCTCGCTGGGACGCCCGGGGTACTCACGCAAGTACCCAATACCCCGTCTCTAGGTAGGAAGAACTGGGCCTGGAGACATGGGCGAGTACGTGATCCCCCATTGGTGATCGAATGAAGCCTGACTAGGAGGCATGGGCGTGTGTTCCACCCTCCGTCTCCAAGCAGACGTCACGCCCCTGGAGACATGGGCGTGTGTTCCACCCTCCATCTCCAGGTTGGGATCACCTGGCCTAGGGACATGGGCGTGTGTTCCACCCTCCTCACCACGCTGGGGTCATCTGACCCAGGGACATGCACGTGTGTTCCACTCTCCATCCCCAGGCAAGTGACCCTCGGTCCACAAACCCAGGTGCCTGCTCAGGGTAGCTCCCTGCCAGTGGGTGTGACTCACGAGGTTGCCAACGCCGAGCATCCTCGTGAGACCAACCCTGCAAGCCGCCCTAGTGAGGGTGTGCATACCAGCCCGAACGAGTGTCGCTCGCGAGGTCGCATATGCTCCTCCCGCTGTCGTGGTAGCCGGTGTTGCTCCCATTGCAGCCCTAGCGCTCGTCAACATGGTCGTTGTAGAGTTGCTCGAGTCCCCGGGCGCAGGCATAGACGAGCCTCCGGGCTTCCTCCCTGGCCTCGGTGGGCATACTAGGAGGTACGAGGCGACGACAATCTTGTCGTTGTTTTGTCACGGCAGAAGTCTGAAGACTTGGGTTTATCGAGACGAGGGACATGAGGTTCGGCCCCTCAAGAAGAGGTAAAATCCTACATCCTGCTTGTGTTGTATTGATTGGAGTATCGATTACAAGGTAACGGATTCGCTTGACCTAGTTCTCGATTGATTGATTTATGTCTAAGCCGCCCCGGGGTCTCGCCTTTATATAGGAGGTCGAGGCCCTGGGTTACATGAGTCCTACACCGATTCTTACAACATAGACTATCCTGTCTCTAAGTCGCCTTGCCATCTTGGGCAAACCGTCTCCGGACAACTTAACCGCCCGGGTCTTCGTACCATCTTCTGTCTGGGCCTTCGTCCTAGCCCATCTTGGTAAGCCCCCATATAGCCAGGCCTACGTATTTCAGTATGCCTCACCGGTCCGGCATTATGAGTCACCAGGTATGACCCGGCCCCACATGGGCGGGTCTTACCACAAGGTTATATCCCCAACATTAGGCCCTAGGTTGATTTAAGCCTGCTCATGTCAATCTTCAAAGTCACTTAGCCGAGAGTCTCACCCTCCATCACCTGAAAGGAAAATACATAACCCACTATGACGTCATATACAATATGCCAAAAAGATTCCGTGACGTCCACAACGGATCTTTCATTAAAACTGTCGGCCCGAAAATCGAGGCGTTCGTCTCGTTCGGTCAGTTTCTACCGCCTTGATTCTTCCGCCCGTTCGGCCTTCCAGCCTCTTAAATAGGACTGTGAGGGGTCCTTCTCATTTCCTTCGCTGCCTCCACTTCTTATTATTCCACTCGGCGCCATCACCCCCGAGCTCCGTCGTGCTGGTGAAGCTCCGTCGCCGTCATCAACTCATGCCGCTGCATCAACATGAACGGACCAGAGTCTCGCCCGCATCGACTGCTTCCGCAAGGTGCTCTTCTTATTCCTTGTCAGATCTACAATCCCCTCGCTTGAATCCCCCAAGCTCCTCGGGCTTCCATTAGCGTTTCTTCGCTTTTAATTAGATCTTTCGTTGTAATGTAGATTTAATGAGTAATCTCCTGAGCCTCGCAATGTTGTTAATCCATCGCGGCTGTCCACACAGAGTAGATATCCACTCGTCATAGATCTGCATCCCACTCTTTCTCGTGCGGTAACTTGCTTGTTCATCCATTAACGTGCCTCGCTAGGGTTGAATAAAACTTGACTTTCCCTTGCCAATAGATCTGTATCTATAAAGACAACATGTGAAACCTGTTTATCCACACTTAACTGTATTTCCCCTCGCTGCTCTGTCAACTTAACCCGCCATTGCATTGGTGGCTCTTTGAACACACTGTGCCAGCGGCTTAGCATTATGATATCTAATTTCATCCGTTGTCTTAGTTGTTAAGTCACTTTCTGATCTGCCCGCGTACCGCTACCTTTCACAGCCTTAACCCGCCGTAATGTCTTGGGCGTCTTCTTCTTGCAATTGGGTCGGCTCTGCGGTCTCTGAAGAATTCTTGCAAGATTTTGTAGACGCGGGAACTTTCCTGGCTAAATATGTTATTCATTGGCAGGTTCCGTGTCAAGAGAAGAAACCCATCCCTCAAGAGGGCGAAATAGTTATATTTGCTGACCACCTTGCGCATGGTTTCAGCCCACCTGGCTCTAAAGTTTTCCAAGACGTCCTCCATTTCTTCAAGCTCCATCCTCAGGACATTGCGCCCAACTCCGTCTCAAATATGTGCAACTTCCAATTCCTCTGCGAAGCTTACTTCCAAGAATAGCCGTCAGTTGACCTCTTCCGCGAGTATTTCTATGTAAACCGTCAGACGGAAGTGGCGGCTGGCCCAAACTTAGAGCTTGGCGGAGTCTCCATCCAAAGAAGACGGGATATGACTTTTACAGTTGTTCGAATGCCAAGTCACCCCAAGGATTGGAATAAAACTTGGTTGTACTGCAAGGACACATCTCGGGAGGGAGATAATCCACTACCGGTTTATCGTTCTACCCGGGTCTGCACCACAAGTGAATTCCCAAACCGGATGTCGGCCTCCGCACGGGCGAAGTATGCCCCAAGTTTTGCCAAGATTAGAGCCCTCATGGCAAATGGTCTGACAGGGATTGACCTGACCCACTGTTCGATCTCCTGGAAGGTCATGCCTCTGAGCCGGCGGGACTGGCTTATGTATGAATATACGGGTGACGCCAATGACCCCCTCTTCTTCAATCGCACCGCTCTGACAGAAGAGAACGTTGTTGCTGCCATAAAGGGACTTGTCCGTGAGTCCCAAGAAGCTTGCCGCTCCATTGGATTACAACCTTTTGTGCTGCAAACCCGGCCCCAGATGTAAGAACGGCTTTCAAATCTCTTTACCTCCAGGTTAACGATATATGTATGTAGCGACCTTTAATCTCTTTTGGCGGCTCTTGCTTTTAGGTTAATTCCAGATTGTGGAAGAAAAAATACACCCCTCCTGCGAAGAAATCTAAGGAAAAGACCGGTGGCCGAAAAAAGAGAACTGTTGTTCAAGAGAAGCATGAAGTTGACGACTCAGAGGTAGAACTTGACTCTCTTGGCCGTCATATTATGCGCCTTACTGACAATAATAACTCATACGAAGAATCGGAAACAAGACACACCAATGTTCCTACGGTAACCTATGTTTCATCTGACTCAGAACACCTTCCACCAAAGAAGGTACGATGGGTCGTCCGAAAAGTTCCATTTTCTCATCCTCTTGCTTATTTAGACCCCGATTTTATTTTGAAAAAGCAACAGCACACCTCCCAATGCCAAACCCGAAGCACTGGCTCTAAAGGTCTCGTGGTCGAGTTATCCAATTCTTTGGCTCACCAGAAACGACTGGCTGAGGTACTTATTTAACTGAGCTCAGCCTTGTCAACCTTGCATCATAACCTTACTTTGTTTTATGTTGCCTTAACTGCCTTCAGGAAATGCCCCCATCGTCAAGCGACTCTACAGCGAGCAAGGTGATGCCTCTGAAGATCAACCCGGAGTACGTGCTTACATGTCTACATTATATCCTCTTCATCCTTGACCTTTACATAATAATCTTCTGTGTTTTCTAGGGCTCAAGCAAAATGAAGGAAGACCGGCGGGTCTACCTCTGCCCCACTGCTCAAGAGCCGGAGACTGCTAAGCCAGACTCTCTTGCACCTCATGCTGAGCCTCTATAGCCACGAAGGATGTGCCTGAAGATACTCGTCGGTCCTTCGAGCCGGCGGCCCATGAAATGGCAACTGATAGTCCTCCAAGGGCCAATTCTAAGCCACCCAACCCTTCAACAGCCGTCGAAGATCTAGTTCTTCCGGACGTCATCATTACTGGGACTGGCTTTCAATCTCCCCAACCCCATGTACTGACAAAGCACATCGAGAAGGCAGAAGCATCTGACGAACTGGACTTTGAGTTCCCCGTGCTAGAGAAATTAACCGCTGGTGAATTACATGCTGGTTATCTGAACCGCCTCTACACAAGCGAGAATATGGAGCTCAAACTTGTCGGTTTAATGAAGAAGAAATATGAGGTACTCCTTCCTTTCCTTGTACCCTTATGTAGCCCCCAAGAGTTGTTTTATTATTGCGAATGGTAAACCGGGTCTTCCAATCCGTGTCATAAGTAGAACAACTTAGCCTATAGCCCCCAAGTATCGACGTAACATGTATATGTTGAGCCGGTACTCAGTGTTGATTATTTGATCAATGGTAGCCCCCAAGTCCAGGTCAATATAGAAATAATGGGCCGAAACTTCACTGCAGAATTAGAGTGTCGATGTAGCCCCCAAGTACCGGCTTAACTTGATGATGATGAGCCGGAACTTCATTATAGACTTGGAGAGCGTCGATGTAGCCCCCAAGTGCCGGCTTAACTTGATGAAGATGAGCCGGAACTTCATTATAGACTTGGAGAGCGTCGATGTAGCCCACAAGTGCCAGCATAACTTGATGAAGATGAGTCGGAACTTCATTATAGACTTGGAAAGCAAATAGACATTAGCCTCCAAGTGTCGAGTATATTGCTTGCAATCTTCTTGAGACTTGCATTATATTCCCTAATATTTTAACTTGGCGACTTACCCCTCCTGGGCAACTTTGCTTTTGTATGTCACATGAAGCTTTGAGCAAGGCCGAGTTTGATCTAACCACCTGGGGTGAGGTAGAGGAGAAATGCCGGCTTGCCACTAAAGAGCATGTAAAGGTGAAATCTGACTTTGCTGCTTTCAAAAGGACGCTGAGGCGGAGCAAACCGCCCTGGGCAAATGTGCAGATGACGTTGACCAGTGGCTCAAGCTTGTATCAGACGAGTTACAGACCTCGAAGTGCCATATCTCGAATATGACAGCTGCTATATTTGGTAAGTAATGAATACTCAGCCAATTTCCTTGCTTAAAAGACCGCACGGGCGACTGATAAAACGAAACCCGTCCTTGCAGTTGAAAGCCTATTGCAGCTGAAAGTCGTCTATACCTTGTCAGAGGAGTTGTACCGTAGGACTCTTTGCACTATCAAAGCCATGCTGAATAAAGAGAGCATCCCCAAGTTCATGAAAGGATTCATAGAACTATTATCAACCCTGCTGAAGCAAATCCAAGGGCTCAAACGATCAGTCGCCCAAAAGGGAGCAATTGCTGGGGTAAGCCGGGCTTTGGCCTTTGCCCCAAAGCTGACTGTTGAAGAGATGATGGATGGCTTCCCATCCAAGAAAGACGACGGCTCAGAATTCATAGAGGCTGACCACACCCGTTGTATGAAGGCCTCCATGATACGTGCAGTGTTGGCGGAGGAAGTTGATCTGTCAACGTACCAGGCGGCTTACAAGGCTGAGAACAAACGAGTGCGTTGCCCAGCCTTTGAAGCTAGGGACTTAACTCATGCATGCCGTAAGCACCTTTTTGCCCCTGAAATTGACCCATCTCCCCTCTTTGATGAGGCCTAGTTTGAAGCATTAACAAACTACAACTGGGACATGGACAATCTTCAGATCGAGGAGGTCGAAGACCCACCACGGGATGACCCGCCATCAAGTGAGCAAGTTGATCCTGAAGTGGTATAACCCGGCTCCTTGACTCGCCAAAATTTGAGCTATGTACAAAACTTTAAGTCTTGGTTTTTGGGCTCTATGGAGAGCTTTGTAATAGGCTTAGAAAAAACTTGATTGCCTGAACCGTGCCATCCTGCACGTAAGAAGCCACACAACTTAATATATTTCTATCTGCCT
Organism: Hordeum marinum; assembly: GCA_022496015.1. Lineage (NCBI taxonomy): Eukaryota > Viridiplantae > Streptophyta > Magnoliopsida > Poales > Poaceae > Hordeum > Hordeum marinum. The sequence continues at coordinate 390,201,864 of CM039675.1, read as the reverse complement.
TGTGCTTCACTCATATCAGATTTCATGGTGGCTTATCTTAAGAGACAAAGCCTATGAAAAGAAACAGCAGAATATATTTGGCATTACTGTGAGGGCGGCTTGAAAAAGCATGACCCAGAGATCTTTCCTGACCTTACTTTTTCAATAACTCACATGGCGGTTCTTCTGGGTGGACTCGCTACTAGAATTCTTTCACAGTAAAGGGTCTCTATCGAGATTGACCGTCAATTTCTTTGAACAGCTCAGGGTCTCTAGGCAAGATTAAGTGATAAGAGCGTAACAAACTAGAAAGAGACACAGCAGGGCATGAGTACCCTTATGGCCGATAAGCTGCCTCTCACATGACATAAATCCGTCGTTTGAACCTTAAACAGTGCAGGGTCTTTAAAAGAGTAACCGTTTAAGAGTACGAAACAGGCCACATAGCGGAGAGTTAGCAGCAAATGGCTGAGTTTGTCCTCGCTTTCTGTAAGCCGGCCCTCATGTGACAAGAGCACCATTTTAATCTTGACCAGTATAGGGTCTCTAGCGAGAGTGTCTGCCATGTCTATTTGAACAGCTAAGAGTCTCTAATCGAGATTAACTGGCAAGAGTTCGACGGGTCACATAGTGGAGTAGCATCAGCATACATGTAGGTTTAACTCAAATTTCCGGTGGCTTAAGAGACGATCAAGATGTTGTGTAAGCTAAACCCGGTGGGTTTGAAGCTCCCAAATAACCTTGTTGACGGAGTCAACTTTTGGGTATATAACCCGCCTTACTGTGGCTTAAGATACAATCAAGAGGGTGTGTAAGCTAAACCCGGTGGGTTGGAATCCCCCAAATAACCTTGTTGACGGAGTCAAATTTTGGGTATATGGCCCGCCTTACTGTGGCTTAAGAGCCGATCAAGAGGGTGTGTAAGCTAAACCCGGTGGGTTAGAGGCCCCCAAATGACCTTGTTGAGGAAGTCAACTTTTGCACAAACTGAGATACGTGAAATGGTAGAGGCCCTGGCGTGCAGTGATGCCAACTTTATTATATATATATGTGATATGTACAATGATGGTGTACAATGTCGAGTGTTGATTACTCAAGTATAGTAAGGCCGCAGATGATCTATATTCCACGGCCGGCGGGTCTCCTGCCCAGAAGTGCTTGACTCGTCTTGTATATCAATAAGATAATATGACCCGTTGTGGAGATTTCTGCTCACCACAAAATGTCCTTCCCATGGAGGGGATAACTTGTGCCCATCTATCTAATCTTGAATCAAACGCAACACCAAGTCGCCTTCTTGAAATGTCCGGGTCTTAACTCTACGGCTATGGTAGCGACGTAGGTCTTGTTGATAAATCGCCGATCGAGCTGCCACCAGATCACGCTCTTCATCCAAGCATCCAACACGTCTTGACGCGCTGTCACATTATCCGCCTCAACGTAAGTCGCCACCCATGGCGAGTCATGATGTATATCGCTTGGTCACACGGCTTCCGCGCCATAAACCATGAAGAAAGGCGTATAGACTGTTGATCTATTGGGAGTAGTTCTGATGCTCCATAAAACTGACCCAACAACCTGGCGTTCGCTGTAAAGGAACCATAAGCCGGGGTTTGATGCCTCTCAAGATTTCCTGGTTAGCACGCTCTGCCTGGCCATTGGATTGTGGGTGAGCAACCACAGAAATGTCCAGTCGGATGTGCTCACTTTCACAGAACGCTTTCATAGCCCCCTTGGATAGGTTCGTACCATTATCTGTGATGATAGTATGAGGATAACCAAAATGGTAAATCATCTTTTTGACAAACTAAACCGTCGTAGCCGCGTCACACTTGCTGACTGGCTCAGCCTCTACCCACTTCGTAAACTTGTCCACCGCCACCAAGAGGTGGGTCTTCTTGTCCTTGGATCTCTTGAAGGGCCTGACCATATCAAGCCCCCAGACTGCAAATGGCCAGGTGATTGGAAACAATCGCAACTCCTGAGCTGGCACGTGAGCACGCCGGCCAAACTTCTGACATCCATCGCACTTGAGAACCAAGTCTTCTGCATCTTTATAAGCCGTCAGCCAGAAGAAACCATGTCGAAAAGCCTTGGCCACCAGAGATTTTGAGCCGGCGTGATAACCACAATCACCAGCGTGAATTTCATTCAAGATTTCTTTGCCTTATTCAGGTGAAACACAACGTTGAAAGACGCCGGTAATGCTGCACTTATGTAACTCACCATTGATGTTTGTCATAGACATAGATCGCGTGATGATTTGTCTTGCCAAGATCTCATCCTCAGGTAACTCGCCGCGAGTCAAGTATGCTAGGTAAGGCAGCGTCCAATCAGGGATAGCATGCAGAGCCGCCACCAGCTGTCCCTCCGGGTCAGGTATAGCAAGGTCTTCCTCTGAAGGTAACTTAAGTGATGGGTGATGTAGTACATCCAAGAAAATGTTAGGCGGCACCGACTTTCGTTGGGAGCCCAGCCTTGACAATGCATCAGCTGTCTCATTTCTGCGACGATCAATATGATCCACCTGGTATCCCTTGAAGTGGCCAGCGATGATATCCACCGCCTAACGATAAGACGCCATCCACGGGTCCTTGGAATCCCACATGCGTGAAACTTGCTGGGCCACGAGATCTGATTTGCCGAGACATCGAACCTGGCTCAGGTTCGTCTCCTTAGCCACCCGGAGGCCATGAAGTGAAGCTTCATACTCAGCTACATTGTTAGTACAAGGAAAGATCATCCTTAGCACATAACAGAACTTGTCACCTTTAAGGGAGGTTAAGACAACCCCAGCCCCTGATCCTTCCAATTGCGTGGATCCGTCAAAGTGAATCGTCCAGTACGTGTTATCTGGCTTCTACTCGGATGCGTGACACTCTGTCCAGTCATTTATGAAATCCACCAAGGCTTGAGACTTGACCGCCGTGTGAGTCACGTACTTCAAATTAAGAGGTCCAAGCTCCAATGCCCACTTAGCAATCCTGTCAGTGGCTTCTCTGTTCTGAATTATGTCTCCAAACGAGGCAGAGCTAACCAATGTGATCTGGTGTCCCAGGAAGTAATGCTTCAGCTTACGATTCGCTATGAACACCCCATATATCAGCTTCTGCCAATGTGGGTACCTATGCTTGGACTCTGTCAGGACTTCACTGATGTAGTCAACCGGCCTCTGAACCGGATATTCTTTCCCCGCCTCTTTATGCTCCACAACAATCGTGACGCTGACTGCTCTGTTATTAGCCGCCACGTATAGGAGCAAAGGTTCCTTCTCAGCCGGAGCAGCTAAGACCGGCGGCTCAGTGAGTTGCTTCTTGATTGCCTCAAACGCCTCACCTGCCGTTGTACTCTAGACAAAGTTGTCTGTCTTCTTCATCATCTGGTATAAAGGAATAGCCTTCTCACCCGTGTGGTTTATAAACTGGCTTAACGCAGCGATTCAACCCGCCAGGCGCTAAACATCATTGATGCATGCCGGCTCAGACAGGGAAGTAATAGCATTTATCTTGTCCAAATAACCTCAATGCCACGCTCGGAGACCAGAAAACCCAAGAGCTTGCCTGCAGGAACTCCAAAAACACACTTAGCCGGGTTAAGCATCATCTTGTACACCCGTAAGTTATCAAAAGTTTCCTTCAGGTCGTCAAGTAGAGTCTCCTTCTTCCTTGACTTGACCACAATATCATCCACATATGCATGAACATTGCGTCCAATTTGACATTGAAGACAATTCTGCACACAACGATGGTAAGTCGCTTGGGCACTCTTGAGCCCGAAAGTCATAGACACATAGCAGAAAGCACCAAAAGGCGTGATGAAAGTTGTCTTCTCTTGGTCCTTGACTGCAATCTTGATCTGGTGATAACTAGAATAAGCATCCAGGAAGCATAAGCTCTCACAACCTGCCGGTGCATCAATGATCTGGTCAATACGGGGCAGAGAAAACGGGTCAACTAGACAAGCCTTGTAAAGATCCGTGTAATCCACACACATACGCCACGTGCCGTTCTTCTTAAGCACTAGCACCGGGTTAGCAAGCCAATCTGGGTGAAACACTTCCACGATGAACCCTGCTGCCAGAAGTCAGGCCACCTCTTCCCCAATAGCCTTGCGCCTTTCTTCATTGAACCACCGGAGGAACTTCTTAACCGACTTAAACTTAGGATCCACATTAAGGTGGTGCTCAGCGAACTCCCTCGGTACAGCCGGCATGTCAGAAGGTTTCCATGCGAAGATGTCCTGATTCTCACGGATGAATTCGATGAGGGCGCTTTCCTATTTGGGATCCATATTGGCCCCAATAGTGAACTGTTGTGATGAGTCGCCCGGAGTGAAATCCACGAGCTTGGTATCATCCGCCGCAAACTTGAGGGGCTGCTCAGACTCCGTGGTAGGCTTTTTGAGTGGAGTCATCTCCTTCGGGTCAACATTCTCCTTATAGAACTTGAGCACTGCTTCAGCGCAACTCGACTCTTCATAAGCCGTGTCCCCTTCCTCACACTCAATGGACATCTTCCGATCACCATGCAAGGTAATCGTCCCGTTCAACCCGGGCATCTTGAGCTGTAAGTAGACGTAGCAAGGCCTAGCCATGAACTTGGCGTAAGCCGGTCGTCCAAATAGAGCATGATATGGACTTTTGATTTTGACCACCTCAAACCACAAGGATTCCACCCTGTAGTTGTATTCATCACCAAAAGCAACTTCCAAAGAGATCTTACCCACTGGGTAGGCCCACTTTCCGGGCACCACACCGTGAAAGACTGTCGAAGAAGGCCTAAGATCCTTATCAAGCAACTTCATCCGGCGGAAGGTGTCATAATACAGGATATTGATGCTGCTGCTACCGTCCATAAGCACCTTAGTAAACATATATCCTCCCACTTGGGGGACAACCACCAAAGCTAGCCGCCCTGGGTCGTCAACACACGATGGGTGATCCTCTCAACTCCAAGTTATGTCATACTCAGAACACTTCAAGTATTGCGGGAGAGCCGGCGTGACTGCATTAACCGCCCGCTTGCGCACCTTTTGGTTTCGCTTGTCAAGGAAGGTTGTAAAAACATGATATTGACCCGTGATGAGCTGCTTCGGATTACTTTGATACCCAGATTGGTTCTTCTACTGCTGATTATTGCCACCAGATTGTTGATGATGACCTCCTTGATTGTTCTGACCCTGATAACCTGATCCTGAGCTGCCGGCGCAAAGACCGGCTCCGGACCCGCCTGGCCTTGAGCCTCCTAGTGGGCCACCACCATTGTTATGATGCTATAGCAAGTTGTAATCCCGAAACTGCCGCATAATGTGGCAATTCCTCCATGTATGGCCCGCCACCCTATCAGGCCGGCTATGCTCCGGACAAGGTTTATTTAGCATCTCCTCCAAGTTGAAAGGAGTTTTACCCTTATTATAGGGCTTCCTGAAGTTCCTGTTGCCCTTACCACGATTGTTCCGGGCACTGGTGTTTGCCACCAATTCGGACCCGCCGTTTCGATTCTTCCTCTTGCCATGGTTGCCGCTACCAGCCGCACCCTTGCCATTGTTATTCTTCTTACCCTGACCTGGTTTCTCCTCATCAGATCCTGGATCTTTCGTATTGTCACAGTCAGCGTACTTGGTGAGAGCCGCCATGAGTTCTCCCATGTCTTGACATGAGCGCTTGAGCCGGCCAAGCTTCTGCTTCAAAGGCGTAAAGTGGCAATTCTTTTCCAAAATGAAAACCGCTTGAGCCGCCGTAATCTGCTCAAACGAGTGGATGATAGTTGAGAGCCGCCAGACCCAATGAGGAGCCGACTCATCCACCTACTGCACACAGTGATCCAAATCCCCAAGCGTCATGGGCTGCTTGCACGTTCCTTGGAATTTTTTGATGAACTTCGCCTTTAGATCAGCCCAGGAATTAATGGTGTTGGGTGACAAGCCGTTCAACCACGTGCGATCCGGCCCTTCTAGCATCATGATGAAATTTTTGGCACCTACTGCATCGTTCACATCTAACATCTCCATGGCCAACTCATAGCTTTCAATCGAAGCCTCCGGAGGCAGGTCAGCAGTATAATTTGGGACCTTGCGAGGGCCCTTGAAATCTTTTGGCAAGCGCTCGTTCTGCAAAGCCGGCGCTAAGCATGGCACTCCCACGGCCCTGGAGGTTATTCCTGCTCCTACCGAGACGGAAGGTGCGAGTTCTTGATGAGCCGCCGCCGCCAGAGCCGCCGCCTCTTGCTGTGCTCTCGCCCGATCGACCAGCGCCTGAGCATCCAGAACCGCCCGATCACCTTGCGGCGGGTCCCGGTGTTGGTTACCGCTAGAAACCGCAGGTGACTCATAACATCGGCTCTAGCTGTGGCTGGGGATAGGGGTTGAATGCACAAGACTCCAGCTGTAAGTATACCTATATTGTTGGGCCATCGCCGTGTGTAGGTATCCAATAGCGTTCCGCACCTCCTCTACGAAAGGCGCTTGGTCCGGGATGGGGATTGTAGCAAGCCGGGTCGCTGCTGCCACCATGTTTTCCGCCGGTTTGGAATAATGACCCTCCAGCGTGGGGAAACACATTGGTGAGGTCTGGTTCCGTCAGGCTGGGCTGAGCTGCTGAACCCCTGGCCGGCTTCCGGGTGCTTCCGCTGTCCGTCCTGTTACTGGCTTGTTAAAAAGGTTTCTGACCTCATATTGATCTAGCAAGCAGGGCTGATGTGGCATACGCTGAACCGCCACTGTAGGCTGCTTCTCCAGCTCAAGGCAGAAAGCATCCTCCCTAAGGCGCCCCGCCTTCGCATCCATCTGGTCCTTTAGCGCATTGATCTCCTGTTGGACCTTGTGTTGGGAGATGTAGTAGTAAATCAAAAAAATTCCTACATGTTCACCAAGATCTATCCATGGAGAAACCAGCAACGAGTAAGGGGAGAGTGCATCTTCATACCTTTGAAGATTACTAAGCAGAAGCATTACAAGAATGTGGTTGGTGGAGTCGTACTCGTAGCGATTCAGATTGCGGTGGACTCCGATCTTAGCGCCGAACAACGACGCCTCCGCGTTCAACACACGTGCAGCCCGGTGACGTCTCCTACGCCTTGATCCAGCAAGGAGGAAGGAGAGTTTGAGGGAGAGCTCCGGCAGCACGACGGCGTGGTGATGGTGGAGCTGCGTGGTCTTCGGCAGGGCTTTGCCAAGCACCGTGGAGAACGAGGAAGAGGAAGGGTAGGGTTGTGCCAAGAGAGAGAACTCGTGTGTATGGCAGCCCCCAAACTGGTGTGTCTGGCAGGCCCCAAACTCATCTCGTCATCATTCTCTGCTCAAGATCGAAGAAGAGTTATCTTAATCTTAATCCTTATCCTAAAGATTCATGGTTTCAGCTGGTGCTATCATCTCAAATTGTTTTTTATCATGAGAGATTTCCCCCATATCTATGTAGTGCTCTTAGAGTTGTTTTCATTTCGCAATCCTCCCGAAGGCCATCATTTCAGAAGATTTCTTCGTTCTCAGCTTTCAGCTTTCGTTCTCAAATTCTTCTCAATTGTTGTTCCTTTGTTCGTCTCAATTATTCCGGTGCCTTTTTTAGTTTCTATTAGGCAAATCTTGATCTCTTCATTCTCATGTGTGCTCTTTAGTTTGTAATTCTTTCCGGTGCTTCGTTCAAGTTTTCTATTAGGTGGATCATGCTCTCTTTGTTCTCATGTTATATCATCCATTTGCATTATCCTCTTTCGTTTTGAATTCTTACCGGTGTTCTCATTCAAGACCTCTTCAAGTTTGTGTTCTATATATCTTCGCTATCTTTTCCAAAAGAATAAGTGATGTGCGAAATCCGTTGCTTGTCATCAATTTAACTTGATGAAGGATAGTCATATCATAATTCTTATTCTTGTTTCATTCAAGTGATTTCAATCCTTCTTCACGAGTTGTGCATGATATCAATTCTTGATTTCAAGTGTTCTCATCTTTTCTTTTCCGGAGTTCCAGTTTTCCTCAAGTATCTTGTCCCGAAGAATCATCTTAATCATTGGAAGGCCTCAATCTTGTTCTTTTTGCATACTTCAATTCTTTTCTATCATCCTTTCATTTCAGAGTTCTTCCAAAGTTTCTTCATCGTGTTTCATCAAGATTTCATTCATTTTCAAGTGTTCATCAAGATTCTTGTTGGAGGTGCTCAAGTGTTCTTTATCTTGGATGTCTAAGTTCAATTCCTTCTCCATTGTCTTTTAAGATGGTGTTATTAAATTCTTGATTATAAGGAGTCTGGAAGGAAATTGTCAAGAATAAGATAAGTAAACCCGTCGTGTCTTCTCGGAGATATCTTGGGTTGGATTTCACCTAAAGCATTTTCTAAGAATTGTTGCTATCACGGTGTCATAATTGATCCAAGTTTCCTCCCCTCTTGGTGAAAGAAGCTTTTTATATCTTGTTGCTCTTAATCAATCAATTCTTTCTGTTGTGGTAGGTTCTCACCTCATAATTTTGAGATTTTTTCCATAAGTCCACAATAAGCTTGTTCTTTTCGTTGTTGGTGTTCCAACAACTCCGTTCATCCATGCTTCTCAAATTCATTGGTGCTAGAAGTTGTCATTTTCTTCCTAGTTCTCTTCTCTTCAAAGATCAAGCTTCTATTCTTTTGGTTCTGGAGGCCTTGTGATATTGCCCTCTTCAATCCATCGTCTTGATTATCTAGATCATGTTCTTTCTTTCTTATTCATTTATCCGGAATGCTGCCAAATCTTTTCATGTTCCTTCTGTCTTATGAAGTTTTGATTCTAATCCTACCAGAGTTTGGTGCCTCTCTTTCAATTTGTTTCCATCATATCAATTTTTCTTCTCTTTCCTACTGAACTGCTGCCGAAATTTCTTGTCAATTCTTGCTTGTTCTTTATTCTTCATCTCTTCCAACCTTCATGTTTCATTGGTTTCACTTGTTTATCAGAAAAGCAACTAAGTTTTACCTCTTGCTCTTTCTCTTCCCCTTTTGCATTCTAGATCTCGGGACGAGATCCTCGTGTAGTGGAGGAGAGTTGTGACAGCCTAGGACCGATGCTCCAGAAGATTCCAGAAGATTCCCCTTTCATTTCCATTCTCGTCTGTGTTTCGTCTGGTTGTCGCAATCATCATCGCATCATTCGTAGCATCTGCATAGCATCGCCACCATTTTTGAAAACTTGCATCCGGTCGTAGTTGTCGGTTCTCTCTGTTCTTGCCGTTGCCCATTTCGAGACCAATCAGACATGCACGTGCCCGCAGCATCATTAAATAAAACCGTTTTTAAAGCGCATAAAAATATTCTTGGATTGGGTCGAAACTTGGCGTGCGGTCTTGCTATATTGTAGGTAGGCCGCCTGCCGAATTTCGTCGCGTTCCGAGTCCGTTTGATACCCCGTCGGACAGTCATCGCAGTGAGGTTATCGGTTTATTATCGGACGTTTGTTAGTGTTTTAAAAAAAACCTTCGTGTCACGGGCCGCACTTCCCTCTCTTTCCAACCTAGCCCCTCTACACAGCCATTCGTAGCCCCTCCGCTTCCGGACCGTCGAATCGGCATCCGGCGGTCCGATAAACGGACAGGAACTGCTAACGCTAGCCCCTAATCTATATATTGCCCCCTCCCCTTCCTAATTGGGCAGCCAACCCTAATCCCTCCTAGAATCCCATGCCAAACCTCTCCTTCTCCCTCCTCCAGCCATCAGGCCCGCCCGAGCCCATCTGAGCCCGGGAAAGCCCATCTGGGCCCGTTCCCGAGCTCCCCCGTGCTCCATGGTGTTGTGCCCATGGCCTCGCTCACCCATCCTCGCCTGTCCGGAGCCGCAACTACCGGAGGCCGCCGGACCCCTCGCGCCGCCATCGGCCGCCCCTGCCGCCAGAGCCAGCCCGCTGCTCACCGCCCTCTCCTTCCCTTTCCTCTCCCTTCTCACCCCGCCAGCTTCTCTTCCCGCAGGTCGCTGCCGCCGGCCACAACCCGCCACCGCCGGACCTCCCTCTAGCCAGATCCGCCGCCGCCGCCGCCGGATCCGCCTCCTTCGGTCGCCCTGAGCCCCGCCGGTTGCCAGCCGCCTCCGCGGTCCTCCCTGACGCGGGATCGAGTGAGGAGGACGCGCTCGCCCCGAGCCCGTTGACCCCGTTCCAGCGCCGCATGGGCCCAGGTGCCCCCTGCCAGATCCCCAGTTGCCCAGCGCTAGCCTCTGCTGCCACCAACCAGCCCAAGTGGCCAGGGTGAGCCTAGCTAGCCCCCACTGCGTTTTGTTTTTATTATTTCCGTGTGTTGGCCCTATTGCATTTTTAACGTCTATACAAAATTATCCGTTCGTCGTATGAAAATATTTTATACAAGTAAAATCGTTAGAAAAATGTGTAGTTTAATAATATGCCAGTTGCATCCATGTTAAAAATAGTTAACATGCCATTTTGCATAATTGCCATTTAATTGCCTTATCATCATCATTTAACCGTGCATCGAAATTAATAAGATCACATATTAAAAATGTTCATCTCATCGACATCGCATTTTCATGCATGATAAAATTGTCAGCATCATGTTTGCATTTCATTTGCATTAATGAAGTGCTATAAGGTGATTAGGCCTAATACTCGCATATTTAATTGTGATTAATTTTCCACATGAACCTATGCATATTATATATGTTTTCGGGGTAGAAAAATCCATGTGATTTAGTTGGGCATTTAGTTTTGTCATTTGGGCATTTTGTGTGCATGTCATTTATGCCGTGAAGCCCTTTTGTCATTTTCGTGGGATTTAATTCGTGCATGGTATGAATAATTTTGAACATGTGGATTGCCCTTTGATATGTGTCCTAGCCCCTGGACATTTTGTTTGCCTTATAAATGGATGTTTAGGTGTTATTTCGTTGTTGTCAACTTGCTATAAAATTTTGCTGTTTTGAGATGCTAAAATATTTCTAAGTCTGGAATCTGTTATATTGTTTTGCTGTCTTGCCATGTATTTTGCTAGTGATCTAGAACTCTTTTGTGGTAGGTGTAATGGAGTTATTTGTAGTTGATATTGTCCTTTAGTGTGTTGTTAAGTTATGCCATAATATGACCTCTAGCATATAGTTTCACTTCTGTCAATATGCCTTCGTGATAAAACTGCACTGTCAAAACCTGCTATTTTCACTAAGTCTGAAACTGTTTTCAAGTAGCCACCTTGTGAGCTTCCTACCATGTGATCCATGCATGTTTTGAATATGATATATGAAGATGAAATTAAGTGGATGTTGTATGATACTGCCCCATGCTTAGTTTGTGCATTTTAGAATATTTTAGCTTATTGTTTCATGTGTGCAAAATGCTATCTTGCTGTTTTGGGCAGATTTCAACTAAAACTTGTTTTGGAGTTTGTGGTTGAACCGTAGCTCCGTTTTAGACATGCCATATATGAAACTTTCTTAGAATCTCATGTAGTTTCATAATAACTTGCTGCATTCATGATTCGAAATGTTTGTGATGGTATTTTCCATGCATCTGCATTCATGACATGTGCATCTTGTGTTGCTCATATCTTTTAGACCGTAGCTCCGTTTGAGATGTAAATCGACTAGAATGACGTGTAGAATTGCATGGTATGCTTTATACTGTTGTTTAACAAATATAAAATATGTTTAGTTTAGATCTGAACCAATTTTGAAATTAACATATGGGGTCATTTCGGAAATGTTATAAGTTGTTTCCGACCTCATTTAGGATGCCTAGATAGATAGTTTCATTATGCTTGACCTCTTTCCATGTTTAACAACATTTAATACTAATGAGTACCTAAACGAGATGAACTAAATAAGTCGAACGTGGAGTGTCGTCAATATGCAACTCGTTGCATATTGAGCTTCACTTAATGTGTAGTATTTGATTGTTGCGATTTGACATGCATTGCATATTAAACCGGTCATGCATCATAATTTTTTGTGCATCGTGTCATGCATATGTTGGGGTGTATGTGTTGATTGGTTGTTTCGGATTGCTTCTTCTCGATAGAGTTCCGAAAGCATTCGGAGTGTGAGGATTCGTTCGACTACGCTGGCTCGTCTTCTTCATGGACTCGATCTTCTTCCGAGTGGGATCTCAGGCAAGATGACTCATATCCCTGGATACCATTACTATCATTGCCATGCTAGTTGTCTCGCTTTTATCGTTATGTCTTGCTACCTACCACTTGTTTGTCAAGCCTCCCAACATTGCCATGAAAAGCCTCTAACCCCTCCACATCCCAGCAAACCTTTGTTTGGCTATGTTACCGCTTGCTCAACCCTTCTTATAGCGTTTCTAGCTGCAGGTGCAATTGCTTCCATGTGTCGACATGGACATTATTTTGTTATATCAAAATATTGTTGCTATTTAATTTAATGCACATATATACTTGGTAAAGGTGGAAGGCTTGGCCTTTTGCTTGGTGTTTTGTTCCACTCTTGCCGTGCCTAGTTACTTGTGAACCGGTGTTATGTTCCATAATTGAACGCTCCTAACATGCTCGGGGTTTTTATGGGGACCCCCTTGATTTTCGGGTTAGAATAAAGCTTGTCTGACAAGGCCCAACATTGGTACTATATTTGACTAATAATTAATGAACTTGCATAGGGACTTTCCGGACCCCGTGGATATTTAATCAACCCCCAGGCCAGTGCTCCTCGTGAGTGTTGGTCCAACCCAGAGCAGCTTATTAACGCTACCCGGGGCAACTCGGTGTTTGGCGTGGTAACCATCGATCATCCGTCGTGTCCTGAGAATGAGATACGCAGCTCCTATCGGGATCGTCGACACGCCGGGCGGCCTTGCTGGATTTGTTTTACCTTTCTCGAACATCTTGAGTGAGGAATTACGATTATTCTTCGAGCTATCTCAAGATAGCGGATTTCCTTTGGAATTGCGTAGGATGAGCACGAGATCCGTTGTTGAGGTTATTCGCGTTGTGTGTGGATAATTTATGATGGATGAGTTGGAGCACCCCTACAGGGTTAAATCTTTTCGAGAAGCCGTGCCCGCGGTTATGTGGCAAACTTGGATACTTTGTTTAACACCCGGTCATAGCAAACTTGAAGTAAACTCTAGTAAAATACATCAACTATGTGCATAACCGTGACTGTCTCTTTTCGTGAGTTCTTATTCGAAAGAGAACATGGTGGGGTTATGATTGACGTAAGTAGGTGTTCAGGATCAGCTAGTGATCATTACTAGTTCCCGTCCGTTATGCGTAGACCACCGTACTTTACTTTTCGTATTCGTAAGTTAGCCACTCAAATAAATGCTTAATCGCTTGCTGCAGCCTCACCACTTAACCATACCTCACCCATTAAGCTTTAATAGTCTTGATACCCATGGAAATGAGATTGCTGAGTCTGTGTGGCTCACAGATTACTACAACAACAGTTGCAGGTACAGGTAATGTGATGATTTGACGTGAGCGCGTTGCTTGATTTGATTTGGAGTTCTTTTTCTTCTTCATCATCATCAATCTTTGATGGGTTCCAGGCGGCAGCTTCGGATAGCAAGGATGGATGTCATTTTATCGTTTGATTTCGTCCGTAGTCGGACCCTGCTCTTCTGTATGATGTTTGAGTATGTTGTTGTATTGATGTGACTCTGATGTAGCTTGTGGCGAGTGTAGGAAAATTCCATATACTCATCTCTTCTGTACATGTACTTGTAATGATATCCATTATTGCGAACGCATCGAGATGCGCTTCTATCCCCGTCGAGGTCCTCGTGCCAAAATAAGGATAGGACCGCATGTTGGGAACCCGGCCCACGCAGCCCTGTGGGGCTGGTGGCCCCACTTGGTGGACCCCCGGAACCCTTCTGGTGGTCCCGGTACGTTACCGGTGATGCCCGAAACTCTTCCGATGACCAAAACCTCACTTCCTATATATGAATCTTTATCTCTAGACCATTCCGGAACTCCTCGTGACGTCCAGCATCTCATCCGGGACTCCGAACAACCTTCGGTAAGCATGTACACTATTTCCCTCTAATCCTAACGTCATCGAACCTTAAGTGTGCAGACCCTACGGGTTCGGGAGGCACGTAAACATGACCGAGACACGTGTCCGGTCAAAAACCAACAGCAGGATCTGGATACCCATATTGGCTCCCACATGCTCCATGATGAACTCATCGAATGAACCACGATGTCAGGGATTCAATCAATCCCATATACAATTCCCTTTGTCTACTGGTATGATACTTGCCCGAGATTCGATCATCGGTATCCCTATACCTTGCTCAATCTCGTTACCGACAAGTCTCTTTACTCGTTCCGTAACACATCATCCCATGGCTAACTCCTTAGTCATATTGAGCTCATTATGATGATGTCTTAAAGAGTGGGCCCAGAGATACCTCTCTGTCACGCGGAGTGACAAATCCCAGTCTCGATTCATGCCAACCCAACAGACACTTTCGGAGATACCCATTGTGCACCTTTATAGCCACCCATTTACATTGTGACGTTTGGCACACCCAAAGCATTCCTACGGTATCCAGGAGTTGCAATATCTCATGGTGTAAGGAAATGATACTTGACATTAGAAAAGCTTTAGCAGACGAACTACACGAGCTTGTGCTATGCTTAGGATTGGGTCTTGTCCATCACATCATTCTCCTAATGATGTGATCCCTTTATCAATGACATCCGATGTCCATGGTCATGAAACTGTGACCATCTATTGATCAACGAGCTAGCCAACTAGAGGCTCACTAAGGACATGTTGTGGTCTATGTATTCACATATGCATTACGGTTTCCGGTTAACACAATTATAGCATGAACAATAGACAATTATCATGAACAAGGAAATAAAATAATAACCATTTTATTATTGCCTCTAGGGCATATTTCCAATAGTCTCCCACTTGCACTAGAGTAAATAATCTAGTTACATTGTGATGAATCGAACACCCATAGCATTCTGGTGTTGATCGTGTTTTGCTCGTGAGAGAGGTTTAGTCAACGGATCTGCGACATTCAGGTCCGTATGTACTTTACAAATATCTATATCTCCCTCCTAAATGTGATAACAGATGGAGTTGAAGCGGCGCTTGATGTGTCTTGTCTTCTTGTAAAACTTAGGCTCCTTCAAAAGGGCAATAGCTCAAGTGTTGTCACATAATAGAGTCATCGGGCCCGACGCATTGGGAATCCCTCCTAGGTCGGTGATGAACTCCTTCATCTAGACTCCTTCCTTTGCTGCTTCCGAAGCAGCTATGTACTCCGCTTCACATGTAGATGCCACCACGACGCTTTGCTTGATGCTGCACCAGCTGACTGCCCCTCCGTTCAAAATATACACGTGTCCGGTTTGTGACTTGGAGTCGTTCGGATCTGTGTCGAAGCTAGCATCGACGTAACCCTTTACGACAAGCTCTTCGGCACCTCCATATATGAGAAACATGTCCTTTGTCCTTTTTAGGTACTTCAGGATATTCTTGACTGCTGTCTAGTGTTCCGCTCCGGGATCACTTTGGTACCTCCCTACCAAACTTATGGCAAGGTTCACATCAGGTCTGGTACACAGCATGGCATACATAATAGAGCCTATGGATGAAGCATATGGGATGACACTCATCTCTTCTCTATCCTTTGCCATGGTCGGGCATTGAGTCGTACTCAATCTCACACCCTATAACATAGGCAAGAACCCCTTCTTGGACTGATCCATATTGAACTTCTTCAATATCTTTTCAAGGTATGTGCTTTGTGAAAGACCTATGAGGCGTCTCGATCTATCTCTATAGATCTTGATGCCTAATATATAAGAAGCTTCTCCAAGGTCCTTCATTGAAAAAAATTTATTCAAGTATGCCTTTACGCTTTCCAAAAGTTCTATATCATTTCCCATCAACAATATGTCATCCACATATAATATGAGAAATTCTACAGAGCTCCCACTCACTTTCTTGTAAATACAGGGTTCTCCATAAACCTGTATAAATCCAAATGCTTTAATCACCTCATTAAAGCGAATGTTCCAACTCCGAGATGCTTGCACCAGCCCATAGATGGAGCGCTGGAGCTTGCATACTTTGTTAGCATCTTTAGGATGAAAAAACCTTCCGGTTGCATCATATACAGTTCT
The DNA here is from genome assembly GCA_022496015.1 of Hordeum marinum. NCBI lineage: Eukaryota > Viridiplantae > Streptophyta > Magnoliopsida > Poales > Poaceae > Hordeum > Hordeum marinum. The sequence continues at coordinate 390,185,820 of CM039675.1, read as the reverse complement.
TCCTTAAGGGAGCTATTAAGGAATGCCGTTTTGATGTCCATTTGCCAGATCTCATAATCATAAAATGCGGCAATTGCTAACATGATTCGGACAGACTTCAGCATCGCTACGGGTGAGAAAGTCTCATCATAGTCAACTCCTTGAACTTGTCGATAACCCTTACAGTCACATTACCATCCGCGTCAGTCTTCTTCTTAAAGATCCATTTATTTTCAATGGATTTCATGGCTTCAAGCCATTTGTTGGAATTCGGGCCCTCCATCGCTTCTTCATAGTTCAAAGGTTCACCGTTGTCCAACAACATGATCTCCAGGACAGGGTTGCCGTACCACTCTAGTGCGAAACGTGTCCTAGTGGACCTTCGACGTTCAATAGTAACTTGATCTGAAGTTTCATGATCATCATCATTAACTTCCTCTCTAGCCGCTGCAGGCTCCACAGAAACATCTTCCTGTGTTGTGCTACTCTATGGTTCGAGTGGAGGTACAATTACCTCATCAAGTTCTATTTTCCTCCCACTTACTTCTTTTGAGCGAAACTCTTTCTCGAGAAATGATCCATTCTTGGCAACGAAGACTTTGCCTTCGGATTTGAGGTAGAAGGTATACCCAATAGTCTCTTTGGGATATCCTATGAAGACACACTTTTCCGCTTTGGGTTCGAGCTTCTCAGGTTGAAGTTTCTTCACATAAGCATCGCATCCCCAAACTTTTAGAAATGACAGCTTAGGTTTCTTTCCAAACCATAATTCATACGGTGTTGTCTCAATGGACTTTGACGGTGCCCTCACTACTAGGAAAAGGCCTGCTAGTGACGCACCTGTTTTTGCCACTAATGGCGTACTATAGGTGCACCACTAGCATCACGCCACTAGTAATTAATACTAATGGCGCACCCCTGGTGCGCCATTAGTATACGAGATACTAATGGCACACCAGGTAGTGCACCATTACTATATCACACGGTGCGCCATTAGTATGCCTTCTAGGGGGCCATATTTACCTTGTGCTCTGGCTTACTAATGGCGCACTTGTAGATGATGCGCCACTAGTGTGCTTACTGCAGTGCGCCACTAAAGTGCAGAGTGGTGCGCCACTAGTATGAATATTAGGGATTTTTTTTCTTTTCTGATATTTGCACATGTTACAAAACATATTACTACACAGAATATAGACAGCACAACATATAAACAACAGATTTATCGAATACAATAGAAGATTAGTCTCCGAATACAATTCATCATATTAGTCTCCGAATTTAAAATACCGAACAAAGTTAGAACATTACAAGTCTTGAGACCGCGACTAGCGAGTTTGTCTTCACATTACAAGTCAATATCGATCTTCTAAACTACCATCACATAGAAGAGAGCTGCGGTCATCACGATGAGCATCATCGCGATGAAACTGGTCTTCATCCGGTTCCTCCAACGCTCCCTCCTCTCTCCCGCTAGATAGTGCGCGTATCTAGCTTCCGCCTCCGCCCTAGTGGTGCACCCTTTGTAACTGTTACCGCTGAAACGGTGAACCTTTCTCCGACACTCCTCCCAGTCGTTGTAGACTCCGGGAACCTTACCCTTGTACACGACATACGACGACATCTCTATGCACTAGACAAACAAAACATTAGTAGCAATTCATAAACAATACATAAGCAATATATAAGTATGCAACAAAAGGATCGGAAGAGAAAAGCAACACATTAATAGCATGATTCATGGTCCTACTAATAAATAGCATCGATTACATATAAGTTGAATGACTGTCCAAACCAAAGAGACATACAAGTTCATTAAAGTTTAATACTACAACATGAGCCAATTGACATTTCAGAACTACATAGCATCACTACTTTCGACTCGACTCGGGGACCGGAGCATGGATGAAGCCACCGTCTTTCGTGATGGTCATGAAATAGCGGGTGTTGTCAGCCTGCATTTGTAGCGTTGTTTCTATCTCACTATTGGACAGTTGATATCTGAGGTAGAACTGCCCCGAGGTACGAAGGACATCTTGACGGATGATTTCCGCAAACTCCGACTGGATGCGATAGAATTCTTGTCTGATGTCCGCGTCCTGGATTGCCGACAAGCGTGTGGCCCAATCTTTGAGATTATTTGGTAGAAGAAGGTGATGCTCGTCCCGTACGATCGCTCGCATGTGATGGAGGGCGTAGTAGGCATCCTTCTGACTGCCAGGCGGCTGCTTGATGCAAGGGAACGTCGTATTGTGGGTGAACACATGCTTGTCATACCTACGAATTGTCCTGCTAAAGGTGCCTCCAGATCTGGCGTAGCCGGAGAGAACATCATCAAGAACTTTCTTGATATTTGTGTAGTCTTTCTTCGACTAACAGTTCGAGTCGAAATACGTGGCCATGGAATATTTTGAGCTTAAGAGGATGAGTGTGCAATGTGTGTCACTGCACAAAACACGGAATGTTAGAAAAAAAGAACGATCGAAATCTAAGAAATCATATGTTACGGGGCGGTGAGGGGATGACTTACTCAGGAAAGTAAGGCACGAGGAAGTTATCCTTATCTGGGTTTGCCAGAATGATGCCTTCGAGGTGTGAACTCGCGACTTGCCGGTCCCCAGCGCTGCCCAAGATCTTGGCACGCATGTAGAAGGGGTCAACTATCACGATGTCCGGGGTCTTGTCTCTAATGATCCGCATCTCCATACTGAGCGAAAATAGCCGAACGAAGGTGTAGTGCAGCGGATGACGGTTAAACAAAGCGAAGATGTCATCAAACCGCAGGACGATCGTACCCCCGATGCTGCTATCCACAAAGCCCTTGCCCTGTGGCACCTTGGCCACAAAAACCGGGTATGGCACATCATTCTCGGAGAGACGCCGCTTCTCCAAAGAAAGAACACTGTCATGTAGACTTCGCATAGCACCGGTTGCAGCATTGAGCAGATTAGTCGGTAGCATCGGCCTACCCGCCATATGCACCCTCCTCGAGATATCCTTAGGTGAAGGTGGCCCGTCCTCAGCACGGATCGTACTCGGTGCCGGCTGGCTCGCACCGCCCTTGTTATTCTTTCTTTTCCGTCCCTTCTTCTTCTGCTATAATGGGACCGAGTTCTGCTCACAGACCGCCTTCTTGAGTGTGTTGGGGCTGATAATATTTCGCACCTCGGCTATCTGAGGCTCAGTGAAGGCGGCAGCTAGAGGCGTCTCCTGAGAACTGAACACCAGACGACGCCTGTTGCAATTGGGTTTCTCCGCGGTACCAGCTAGATCACGGTCGTCTTTTGCAGGGTTGGGTTCTGGAAAAGGAGGCCCGAAGAATTCGTCACCATACCCATGTTAGCCAAAGTACTTATCGACGTTGGTAAATGTACTGCCGTCGTCGTCGTCGTCCGGATCCTGTGCCATATGCACGTATGGCATGTCCGGTAGCATTGCGGTGGTCTTGCCATGGCTTGGCGCCGGCACGACTAGCGGTGTTGTCTTTGGGGTGGTGCCCCCGCCCCCAAACGAATCTGTCTCTTCGGCCAAAGCAGGGGCCAGCTTACGCAGGCGCTGAGGGTTCACATCATCTTCGTCGGCCCCAGGGGGTCGAATCGGAGGTAACAAGTCGTCGCAGCCTGGCAGCACCCAAACCAGTTCAACCCTATACACGGTGGGTGGCATCGGATTACCGTGGAACATAGGGTTGCCCGGTTGAACGATTCTGACCTTGGTGACATCGATCAACTCGCCTCCCATGAAGTGCAGGAGAGTGCATGGAACATTGGCGGCGCCCTGCGAAAACATGTAGGGCGTCAGGGATGCCCAGTCAAACGCAAGGAGATGAAGTCATCGGCCGAGAGGCTGAGTTACAGTGATGGCGTCGAGCTCAGCTAATGTCGAGGCACCGCCAATGGCGGGCGTGCAACTAATGGAGGGGCCGCTTGCTACCGAGGTGCCGGCCGACGTACACCTGGGTGCATTAAGCTCCAATGCCTGTGCCGGTGCCGGAGACATCAATACCACCTCCGCCGAAGACACCAATGGTGCCTCCTGCGCGTTGTGCGAGTTGCTGGCCGTGAAGCGGGGAATCGGGGGCGGCCCCTGTTGGCCGCCCGCAATCCACGTCTGCAGCCCCTGAATCAAGGTAGGCACAATGGCCGTGAGCGTCGTTCCCAGTTGTTGTTGCTCTTGCTCTTGGACCATCTCTGGAATCTGCGCCACTTGTGCCTTGACTTCTTGAACCTCGCGCGACTGGCTTTCCGAGCTGGTCTTTCTCTCCTTTCGCACACCAGCGTTTGCGCCCGCGGTCTTGGATTTGGCTTCGGGTATAACCACGGTGGTGAAATACTGGTCTTCTTTTAGGACGCTCTTGGCCCATCTGACACGGAACATCGGGACGTTCTCTCCAGCGTAGCTCAGCTCCCAGATCTCCTCGATCCTTCCGTAGTATCTGTCCTTGTCGTTACCGGTGTAGGATTCCATCGTTACCCCGGAGTTCTGATAACCATCGCTCTTCATGTCCTTTCCCTCGGTGTAGAATGTGTAGCCGTTGATATCGTACGCCTCATACGTCATCAGGTTGTGCTCGGCGCCCTGTGACAAGGCGAATATGAGTTGTTCTTCCGCGGAAGAATCCTCATGTAAAGGGTACGACAGAAGCTTCTTCTTGAGCCAACGCGTGAACCATGAGTTGTGCTCTTTGATTATATCTCATCCGTCCTCTGTTGGCCTCGGTCACTGTATGTCTTCTAAATAAAGGTTTTGTGCTCTACCACCCAAGGATCGACCACGTCTATGTGTTGTAGCGCGACTAGGTTTGCTCTTTCAAAGTCGGCGAGTCGACCCTCGAAGTCGACATGCATTTCGCGGTGACCCTCACGGTGACCCCATCCAGCGAGTCTGCCGAGGTGCCTGTTGACGGGCAGACCAACGGGTTCTTGATGCCTAGATAATTCATGCAGTAGGAGATGCACTCTTCGGTCAGAAAGCCCCTGGCTATGCTTCCCTCTGGACGTGATATGTTGCGAACGTATCCTTTGATGACACCATTCATCCTTTCAAACGGCATCATGCTGTGCAGGAACGTCGGCCCGAGTAGGATGACATCCTCCACGATATGGACCAGCAGATGCACCATAACGTCGAAGAATGCGGGCGGGAAGTACATCTCAAGCTCGCATAGTATCACCACGATCTCTTCCTGTAGCCTTCTGAGTTGCCTCATGCCATCCGACTTCCGAGAGATGACGTCGAAAAAGTTGCATACGCCAAATAGCGTTTCACGGACGTGCGTGTCCATGATCCCACGGATTGCAACTGGGTATCTGCATCATCAGCACGTGACAGTTGTGAGACTTCATCCCGTTGAACTTCTGCTTCGCTGAGTCTAGGTATCTACTTATCTTCCCTGCGTAACCATAAGGAAGTTTTACTCCTACGAGGTAGGTGAAAAACTGATCGATCTCCTCCTGACTTAGAGTGAAGCACGCGGGAGGGAAGTCATTTCCGGTCTTCTTGGCCTTTTTGCCTTTGTGACGACTTTCCGTCTCCTGCTTCGCCTCATCATCATCATCATCATCATCATCATCATCATTATTAGCGTGAAGCTCCTCCCTGATGCCCATTGATTTCAAATCTGCCCTTACTTTCGGCCCATCTTTGGTCCTCTCTCGCATGTTGAGCAGGGTACCAAGCAGACTCTCGCACACATTCTTCGTGATATGCATGACATCAAGGCTGTGAGGCACACGGAGGATCTTCCAGTACGGCAAGTCCCAGAAAACAGACCTTGTTTTCCATACCTTCAGCAGCGGCTCTAATGCCTTTCGCTTCTTTCCCGGATCTGGTGCCTTTCCCGGCGGTGGGCACTCTTTCCAATTTTTCAATAGCTTGTCTATTCCCTCGCCGCTCCTCGTACGCGGGCGTCTTCGGGGTTCGGTTTCACCATCGAACAGATGCTTGCGTTTTATCCATGAGTCATCGTCGCGAAGCCACCTTCGATGTCCCATGAACACGGTTTTCAAAGACCCGGGATCTCTATCTAGCTGGCGATACGTTGTGTCATCCAAGCACCTGACGCATCCAAAAAATCCGTGGACCACCTGCCCCGCGACATATCCGTAACCGAGATAGTCGTGCACCGTCGTGAGCAGTGCGGCTCTCATAGGGAAATATTCTTTCTCTGTGGCGTCCCATGTATTGGCTGGCGTTTTCCACAGCGTGTCTAGCTCCTCTTTCAGCATCCCCAGATACAGATTGATGTCGTTCCCTGGTTGTTTCGGCCCTTCAATTAGCATACTCATGTGAATGTACTACCTCTTCATGCACAACCAGGAGGGAAGGTTGTACATCCACACAAACACAGGCCAGGTGCTATGTGTGCTTCTCTGGCTGCCAAACAGATTGACTCCATCAGTGCTCGTGCCCAGCACGATGTTCCTTGGATCGTTCCCAAATTCTGGGTGTTCAAAGTTCAATGCTTGCCACTGGCTCGCATCCTTAGGGTGACTCAGCATCTTGTCTTTTTTATTTATCTTCGGATCATTTGCGTCATATTATCACTTCTTCTCCTCCTTATCCACGTGCCAACGCAGGAGCTTTGCTACCTTAGGGTCCGTGAAATACCACTGCAGACGAGGAGTGCTCGGAAAGTACCACACTAGTTTTCGAGGAGCTTTCTTCCTCTTCTTGTATCGAGTGACGCCGCACACCGAACATATGGTAGACTCCGCGTGCTCGTCCCGATAAATGATGCAATTGTTCATGCACACATGGTATTTCACGTGCGGTAAATCCAGAGGACACACGATTTTCTTCGCCTCCTCGAAACTGGTCGGGCACTTGTTCCCCTTGGGAAGACGTTCGTGCCAGATTGACATGTTCTCGTCGAAGCATGCGTCGGTCATTTTGTGTTTTACCTTCATCTCCAGAGCAATGAGCGTTACTTTCAGGCGGGTATCCTCGGTCCTGCATCCTTCATACAATGGAGTAACCGCGTCTATCTCCAGTTGATCTAGCTTGGCTTTCTCTCAGGCGGCAGCTCTTGTGTTATCCGTCTGCTTGAGAAGCAGCTCTTGAATATGAGGGTCCTCCACCCAGCCCATCGATGGTCCATCGTCGTCTGCTCCGGCATCTTCTTCTTCATGATCATGCCCTTCGTCTGCTCCGGCATCTTCCTCATCATCATGTCCGGCATCTTCTACATGATGACTGTGTACTGCATCTACTTCGTGATCATGTCCTCGAGATTCTTCGTCTTCTCACCCACCCTCTCCGCGGTTGTCTTGCTCATGCCCTTGCTCATTTCTTGCCCGGCCCCCATGGACGACTTCATAATCATCTTCATCACCTTGCCACCAATATCCATCCATGAAACCACGCAAGAGCAGGTGGTCCCGCACCTGTACGGAATCCGGGTCCATAAGGCTCCTCATCTTGCATCTTCGACACGGACATCTTATCTCCGTCTCGTTCTTTTGAAGCATCTCGGCCTTCACGGAGCTCAAAAACCTATTCACGATGCCTTCGGTCATCATGCAGATCATGGTCGCCTACGTGGTAGAGCAAAATGATATTTTAGAACCAAGAAAAAATTTGGCATGACTTTGCCTAAAAATAGGGCCAAAAAGAATGCATAGTGCCAAATTCTCGCCGAAACGGAAATGAATCAACATTCCGGCAAAATATTGGCAACTATCGCATTTCAAATACCGGTACCTACAAACACAAACATATATGCAACACCACAAACATATGCAACACCACAAACATACATAGATCTAGCTAGGCCATAAAAAGTGCATGTGCACGTTGTTGGAGGGAGAAAAAAGTAGATCTACAACATAAAGAAAGCTTTCCCCTTACTTATCTATCAAAAAAGGTAATTTAACCACTTAATTTGGATGAATCTATGGTGTAAATGAGGTGAGGAGGAGGAGGCAGCCGAGACAAGCTTGGAGGAGGAGGTGGAGAGAATGAAGTGGGAAAAGTGAGTGTGGTAGGTGCTGTCCAAAATATCAAGCTGGTTCTAGGTTACTAATGGCGCACCACCTACAAATGTGCCATTAGTAACCCTGATTACTAATGGTGCAAAAATAAAAATAAAAAAATGTTAGTAGTGGCACACCGTGTGTGTGGTGCGCCATTACTAGTTTGAACTAGTAATGGCGCACTCTGCACTGGTGCTCCATTACTAGTTAGGAAAAAAAAGTAAAAAAAATTGTTAGTAGTGGCGCACCGGGTTAGTGATGCGCCATTACTAGTTATAACTAGTAATGGCGCATCATGCCCTAGTGCGCCATTACTAGATTTGGAAAAATAAAAAAAAGTTTGTTAGTAGTGGCGCACCACAGATGTGGTGCATCATTAGTGTCCATCACACTAATGGCGCACCAACACATGGTGCGCCATTGCTATATAGTAGTGGCGCACCACATGTGTGGTGCGCCATTACTGTCCATACTATCTATAGCCCTTTTCCTAGTAGTGCCTATTTAAAGTGAATGCGTTAGTCTCTAATGCATATCCCCAAAATGATAGCGGTAAGTCGGTAAGAGATATCATAGATCGCACCATATCCAATAGAGTGCGATTACGACGTTCAGACACACCATTTCGCTGAGGTGTGCCAGGCGGCATGAGTTGTGAAACAATTCCACATTTCCTTAAGTGCGTGCCAAACTCGTGACTCAAATATTCTCCGCCATGATTAGATCGTAGGCACTTTATTTTCCTGTCACGTTGATTCTCTACCTCACTCTGAAATTCCTTGAACCTTTCAAAGGTTTCAGACTTGTGTTTCATTAAGTAGACATACCAATATCTCTCAAGTCATCAGTGAGGGTGAGAACATAACGGTAGCCACCGTGAGCCTCAACGCTCATTGGACCACATACATCGGTATGTATTATCTCCAACAACTCAGTTGCTCGCTCCATTGTTCCGGAGAACGGAGTCTTGGTCATCTTGTCCATGAGGCATGGTTCGCATGTGTCAAATGATTCGAAATCAAGAGACTCCAAAAGTCCATCAGCATGGAGCTTCTTCATGCGTTTGACACCAATATGACCAAGGCGGCAGTGCCACATGGAAGTGGGACTATCGTTATCAACCTTACGCTTTTTGGTACTCACACTATGGACATCTGTAACATCATGTTCGAGATTCAACAAAAATAAACCATTAACCAGCAGGGCATGACCGTAAAACATTTCTCTCATATAAATAGAACAACCATTATTCTCAGATTTAAATGAGTAGCCATCTCGCATCAAACGAGATCCAGATACAATGTTCATGCTCAAAGCTGGTACTAAATAACAATTATTGAGGTTTAAAACTAATCCCGAAGGTAGATGTAGAGGTAGCGCGCGCGACGGCGATAACATCGACCTTGGAACCATTCCCGACACGCATCGTCACCTCGTCCTTTCCCAGTCTCCGCTTATTCCGCAGCTCCTGCTTGGAGTTACAAATGTGAGCAACTGCACCAGTATCAAATACCCAGGAGCTACTACCAGCGCTGGTTAGATACACATCAATAACAAGTATATCACATATACCTTTAACGTTGTCGGCCTTCTTATCCGCTAAGTACTTGGGGCAGTTCCGCTTCCAGTGATCGGTACCCTTGCAATAAAAGCACTGAGTCTCAGGCTTGGGTCCATTCTTGTTCTTCTTCCCAACAACTTGCTTACCAGGTGCAACAACAACTTTGCCGTCCTTCTTGAGGTTCTTCTTACCCTTGCCTTTCTTGAAACTAGTGGTATTATTGACCATCAACACTTGATGCTCCTTTTTGATCTCGATCTCCGCTGATTTCAGCATCGAGTACAACTCAGGAATGGACTTCTCCATCCCCTGCATGTTGTAGTTCATCACAAAGCTCTTGTAGCGAGGTGGAAGCGACTGGAGGATTATGTCAATGACCGAGTCATCCGGGAGATTAACTCCTAGCTCAGTCAAGTGGTTGTGCAACCTAGATATTTTGAGTATGTGCTCACTGACAGAACTATTCTCCTCCATCTTACAGGTGAAGAACTTGTCGGAGACGTCATATCTCTTGACCCGGGCATGAGCTTGGAAAACCAGTTTCAGCTCTTGGAACATCTCATATGCTCCGTGTTGCTCAAAACGCTTTTCGAGCCCCGGTTCTAAACTGTAAAGCATGCCACACTGAACCAGGGAGTAATCATGATTGCGTGACTGCCAAGCGTTTGTAACATATTAGTCCGTTAGGAAAATGGGTGGGTCACCTAGTGGTGCACCAAGGACATACAATCTCTTGGAAGCTATGAGGATGATCCTCAATCTACGAACCCAGTCCGCATAGTTGCTTCCATCATTTTTCAGCTTGGTTTTCTCTAGGAACGCGTTGAACTTGAGGGTCACATTAGCATTGGCCATTGGATCTACAATATAGATTGTAAAGACAATTTTAGACTAAGTTCATGATAATTCAGTTCACATAATCAAATTATTTAATGAACTCCCACTTAGATAGACATCTCTCTAGTCATCCAAGTGATACATGATCCATGTCAACTAACCCGTGTCCGATCATCACGTGAGACGGACTAGTCATCCATGGTGAACATCTCCATGTTGATCGTATATTCTATACGACTCATGTTTGACCTTTCGATCTTCCGTGTTCCGAGGCCATGTCTGTACATGCTAGCCCCGTCAAGTCAACCTAAGTGTTTCGCGTGTGTAAATCTAGGTTACACCCGTTGTATGCAAACATTAGAACCTATCACACCCGATCATCACGTGGTGCTTTAGAACAACGATCCTTAGCAACGCTGCAGAGTTAGGGTGAACACATTTCTTGAAATTTTATTGAGAGATCATCTTATTTACTACTGTCGTTCTATGAAAATAAGATGTAAACATGATAAACATCACATGCAATCAATATAGTGACATGATATGGCGAATATCATCTTGCTCCTTTGATCTCCATCTTCGGGGCACCATGATCATCACTGTCACCGGCACGACACCATGATCTCCATCATCATGATCTCCATCATCGTGTGTTCATGAAGTTATCTTGCCAACTATTACTTCTACTACTATGGCTAACATTTAGCAATAAAGTAAAGTAATTACATGGCATTTATGATTGACACGTAGGTCATACAATAAAATAAGACAACTCCTATGGCTCCTGCCGGTTGTCATACTCATCGACATGCAAGTCGTGAATCCTATTACAAGAACATGATCAATCTCATACATCACAATGCATCACATCACATCATTTGCCCATATCACATCACAAGGCATATGCTGCAAAAACAAGTTAGACGTCCTCTAATTTGTAGTTGCAAAGTTTTACGTGGCTGCTGTAGGTTTCTAGCAAGAACGTTTCTTACCTATGTCAAAAACCACACCATGATATTCCAATTGCTATTTACCATTCATAAGGACCCTTTTAATCGAATCCAATCCGACTAAGGTGGGAGAGATAGACACCCACTAGCCACCTTATGCAACAAGTGCATGTCAGGCGGGGGAACCGGTCTCACGTAAGCGTACGTGTAAAGTTGGTCCGGGACGCTTCATCCCACAGTACCGCCGAATCAAGATAAGACAAGTAGTGGTAAGAAAATTAACAAGATCGATGCCCACAACAACTTTGTGTTCTACTCGTGCATAGATTCTACGCATAGACCTAGCTCTAACACCACTGTTGGGAGACGTAGTAGTAAATCGAAAAATTTCCTACGTGCTCACCAAGATCTATCCATGGACAAACCAGCAACGAGTAAGGGGAGAGTGCATCTTCATACCTTTCAAGATCTCTAAGAGGAAGCGTTACAAGAACGCGGTTGGTGGAGTCGTACTCGCAGCGATTCAGATCGTGGTGGACTCCGATCTTAGTGCCGAACAACGGCGCCTCCGCGTTCAACACACGTGGAGCCCAGTGACGTCTCCTATGCCTTGATCCAACAAGGAGGAAGGAGAGGTTGAGGGAGAGGTCTGTCAACACGACGGCATGGTGACGGTGGAGCTGCATGGTCTCCGGTAGGGCTTCATCAAGCACCGCGGAGAACGAGGAAGAGGAAGGGTAGGGCTGCGCCGAGAGAGAGAGAACTCATGTGTATGGCAGACCCAAAAACCTCCACTATATATAGGAGGAGGGGGAGGGAGGTCGCAGCCCTCGGTTTCCAACCCTAGGGGCTGCGTCCGGCCCTAGATGGCCATCTGGCCAACGGCCAGAGAGGGAGAGGGGGAGGCTGCAGCCCTAGGTAGGCCTTAGGCCCAAATGGGTCTAGGGTTTCCCCTCCCTCCCACCTTTCTTGTGCCTTGGTCCAGGGTGGAGGGTGCACCAGACCACTCTGGGGTTGGTCCCTTCCACTCTCGGCCCACGCAGGCCTCTGGGGCTGGTGGCCCCACTTGGTGGACGCCCGGAACCCTTCCGGTGGTCCCAGTACGTTACTGGTGATGCCCGAAACTCTTCCGATGACCGAAACCTCACTTCCTATATATGAATCTTTACCTACGGACCATTCCGGAACTCATCGTGACGTCCGGGATCTCATCCAGGACTCCAAACAACCTTCAGTAACCACGTACACTATTTCCCTATAACCCTAGCGTCATCGAACCTTAAGTGTGTAGACCCTACGGGTTCGGGAGGCACGTAGACATGACCGAGACACCTCTTTGGTCAATAACCAACAACGGGATCTGGATACCCATGTTAGCTCCCACATGCTCCATGATCAACTCATCGAATGAACCACAATGTCGGGGATTCAATCAATCCCGTATACAATTCCCTTTGTTTACAGGTATGATACTTGCCCGAGATTCGATCATAGGTATCCGTATACCTTGTTCTATCTCGTTGCCAGCAAGTCTCTTTACTCGTTCTATAACACGTCATCCCGTGGCTAACTCCTTAGTCACATTGATCTCATTATGATGATGTCTTACCGAGTGGGCCCAGAGATAGCTCTCTGTCACACGGAGTGACAAATCCCAGTCTCGATTCATGCCAACCCAACATACACTTTCTGAGATACCCATAGTGCACCTTTATAGCCACCCAGTTACGTTGTGACGTTTGGCACACCCAAAGCATTCCTACGGTATCCGGGAGTTGCATAATCTCATGGTCTAAGGAAATGATACTTGACATTAGAAAAGCTTTAGCAGACGAACTACACGATCTTGTGCTATGCTTAGGATTGGGTCTTGTCCATCACATCATTCTCCTAATGATGTGATCCCGTTATCAATGACATCCAATGTCCATGGTCATGAAACCGTCACCATCTATTGATCAATGAGCTAGCCAACTAGAGGCTCACTAGGGACATGTTGTGGTCTATGTATTCACACATGCATTACGGTTTTCGGTTAAAACAATTATAGCATGAACAATAGACAAGTATCATGAACAAGGAAATACAATAACAATCATTTTATTATTGCCTCTAGGGCATATTTCCAACACCTTGGTCATCTGATCCTTCAGCCTCGCGATCTCCATGTTCTGGGCTGCTTGATTTTCAATCGTGACCTCGGTTGCCATCAGGGTTGTAAGATTATTCATCAGATCCGGAAGAACCTGAGCCGGCAGCCTACCAGCCCCCGATCCAGCTGCGTCGGCGGCTATACTGCTCGGGGCGAGTGTTGAATCTTCCATGAAGATGGCAACACGGCTCGATGGCTCATAATCCTCCGTCTCATGATATTCTTACTCGGGGTAAAGCTCGATGTAGCCCCCAAGCCTGCCATTGTGAAGCTGGTAAATTGATTCCGTCTCTCCGCTAGAAGATCCATCCTGCGAGCAGATGAGAGTTACTCGTGATATAGAACCTTCCAGATCCATGCCCTGAGTAAAGCCGACAAAGACATGCTTCCTGGCCGGGTCAGCACGGGCGGATTGCACGTGTCGGGCGGGTTACGCGCGTCGGGCCAGCTCGACGATGTCAGTGCAAACGTCCGGCCCGGGTCCAGATCTGTCGATCTTGCCGATGAACACGTGGATTCCTATCGGGGCCCCGATCCTAAGTCATATGATTCCATACTGTAAGAAGTCACAACACTTTGCGGCCTCATGAACGGTACTCCACAGCTGCAGCCTTACCTTGGCTGGGACCGTTTCCATCTTTTGGCTCACGTATGTGAACATGTCGCTGGCAATCACAAAGGCAAAGAACCCGGGCCGACATAACTAGTCATAGAACCCAAGTGGCACATCCGTACGGAAACAGGCATACATAACCCAGCAATGCAGGTTTCGGCCTCAAGCGTGTGTAGACGAGTCATAGCAAGCTACAAGGACTCCATTACGTCGCGAGACATGAATGTCATCACTGCACGTAGACGAGTCATAGCAGGCTACAGGGACTCCATTACACTGCGAGACATTTCCCCGAAGGGACACACACAGCAGCAAAGAAGGATACATGCCGGTCAATCAATGTATCCGGAGCAGTAGCAGGCTACCATGGCTCGATGGAAGCACAAAGAGGCAGTTTCCCGTAAAGAGTACTACTAAAGGCACACGACTAGGTGTCGGATCCCATACATACTGTTGCAGGTCACACGTACGCACACGTACGCACGACATGCCTGATATGCATAGATACAACTATGGCATCACAACATAACAATACAACAACATGACTTTTATTTAAGAGGCTCAGACGAGCCTTGCATAATATGTTCTTACAGATAGGGGTCACATGACCCGACACTCAAGTCATACAAACAAAGTCATACAAGCCAGCGGAAACTTAAGCTATCTGAGTACAGACGGCGAAAATAGAAAAGTGGCACACGGCCTGACTATCTACAGCCCACCACACGGGCAAGATCGTAGCTGGGACACCAGCTATTCGGCATCGTCAACGTCTAGATAGAACCCACCTATTGGGTCCTACCTCTCTTCTGCAACATTAATTAAGCAAGGATGAGTACAAACGTACTCAGCAAGTCTTTAAAACAGTCCTAGTCTATTTATCCTCATGTATCAACAAGGGGGAGTGGTGGAGTTTAAGCAGCAAGGCCAGCTTTGACTCATGGCTAACCTACACTACTCAGTTTTAAACTCTTTATTACAATTTTAGTTATCGCACACGAGTCCACTATCTCCATGACAATACACTACCATGGATTCACCTTCCCCTTCCGGAAGAGTGCCATCCACGGTACTCACACTTCTCTTGATATTTTTAGAAGCATCCATTTGATTATCTATGAACAGCATAAGTTCTCCAAGTTGTCCATATCCGAGGACGCGGCTATTCGAATAGTTTCATACCCTGCAGGGGTGTACTTCTTCACACACGCTCTCGCCAGTTATCGCTCTGTGCCATAAACCATGCACCTCGGCAACCTTCAAGCGGATGCCCAGCGAGGGAGTCGGCCACGACCGTCAATCACATAAGACCTCTAGTCCAGGCTATCGCCTATTTGAGACTGAACCCGCACGAAGGTCCGGCCGAAGTTTTCGCTACGGTCCCAAACGATGTGCACAGGGTTCCCAAGCCTACCATTCGGGTGACCCTTGGTACACCGTGCCACTGCCTACCGCGTCGTAACCCACCCCAAGGGTCAGCGCTACGCACGGCGTCCAACATGCTATAAACACTAGAAACTACTTGCAATACCTGGACCAAGGACTAAGCGACTGATGAGTCGAGCAGGGTCATATTTCAGGGCCCAGCATGTGGTAGTATCTAGTCTTGGATCACCAACACAGAACGCAGTTCCTAAAAACGGTCCCAATGAGACAACCCACTATGTACTCCTACATAGCCTCTCATCGCTACCTTTACCAAATCGTATTCAGTATGAGCTCATCACATCGGACAACACTGTTTCACTCAGTTCATCACCCAGATGAATCAGACCTGACTCAACTCAAAGTATAGCAAGCATAGCAGGCAAAGTAATCTAAGCACATCATGGCACAAGCATCTACCAGGTATGCTAGGTTGCAAGGTTTAGCTATTTACTGTGACAAGATCAGGTCATGCATAGGAATAGGATCATCTATCGTGTATGACTGACATGTGATCGTTTGTCCTAATGCAATAAACAAGAGCAGGAGCGAGAGAGTGGGATGTTATCAGAATGATCAATAGGGTTGCTTGCCTTGCTGAGTTGCGGAGGAGTTCTCTCCTTCGTCGGGATTAGGGGTAGTATCTTCCGGATTAGTGCCTACCGCAACGCCAATAAGAGCATTCAATACAAGCAAGTGCAACAATATGATGCATGATCATGGCATAGTAATATGCATGGGTGGGATAATGTAACTAGTGATCATGTCAATTTAAAATAGATTTGAATATAGGTTCAAAGTTGTTCTCCTTTCAAATTCCATATATTAACCTAATGATAAATGTCCATGTTCACCTATTTAGGTTGCTCTAACATTCAAGGGAATAGCACTATTGGATTCATTGGATTTTTCTGATAAATTTTCATATATAAATTATTTTCATCTAACTTACAGATTATTTTATATGATTTGTCAAAGTTTTAAACATTTTCTGGAATTATTTTTAAATAAGAAAATGGGATTATGACATCAACCTGACGTAATCCTGACGTCAGCTGGTCAACAGACCCGCTCCAGGTCAAATCTGACCGGTGGGGCCCGTCTGTCATTGACTCATTACTAAACAATTTTGTTTTAATTAATTATCCTGAGTAATTAATCTCGTAGGGCCCACTGTCAGTGACACAATTAACTAACAAAAATGATTAAACTAATTATTGATTAACCTAAAACTAAACAGGACCGGGGCCCACCTATCATTGACCCATAGTGTCAAGCCAGGGCCCACTGGGGTCAAACCCACTGGAGTTAGCCAATGGATTATCGCCGGTGAACAACAGAGATGGCGGCGACCATCGGGTTTTGCCCTCACGCGCCCATTCGACGAGCTGAGGCCACTGGCGAGCAGCTCGTGCTCGCCCACATCCAACAGGGGCCACAGGAGGCTGCGGGGTCACCGGAGCTCGCCGGAAACGAGCTCGTGGCGGCGGCCAAAGCTAGCTAGGGAGCACTAGAGAGAGGGGAAGCATGGGGAGGAGGAAGAGGAGCTCACGGGGACTCCGGGGAGCTGGTCAGCGGGCTCGGGGAGGCAGCGACGGTGGCGAATCGATGGCCGGCGCTGGCGGCTCTCGGCAGGGGAAACGAGAGAGAGAGACGGGGAAGAAGGGAGGAGAGGGAATGGGCTCGGGGGAGACTCCTCGCGTCTTCCAGGTGCAGGAGAAGGCAGGGGAGCAGCCAGCTCCGTGGCAAGGAGGAGGTGGAGGCCGGCGAGCGTGCGGTCGACACCTCGCTGGCTAATTGCGGGAGGTGGGAGATGACCTCTCCACCCCTGACGGGCTGGGTTGGGCCTCCCACTTGGGCCAGGTGCTCTTCTTCCTTTTCTTTTTATTTTGTTTTCTGTTTTCTTTTCTAACATTTGTTTATTTCTTTCAGGTATAAAAGTCTAGTTGAAAAATACTCCAAGTATTTTATAGACTATAGTTTGCTTATCTCAAACTTTTCTGAAAATGTTCCAAAATAATTTTATAACATAATTAATGATATTTTCTTTATTTATCATTTTTAGAGGCTTAAATCATTAATTTAAATTATTTAAATTGTTCAAATAATTAGAATGGTCCCTGGTATATATCCATGTCCTTAATTATCAGACATAGGGAACATTTTTGATGGGCATTTTGGATTTGTTGAAATTTCATTAAACTTGAATTTCTTTAATTCATTAAGTGCTCGAGGTTTCTTTTCCCTTCTCCCCATTTCAACTTAATGCAATGATGATGAATGATGATGCAAACACAATGCTAACCTAGGACAACTTGCTATGGTTGTGACAATTCCGCCGAAGAGGATCCGGAAATCGTACTCGATTGAGTCGACCTCGGGGCCCCAGCCGGCGTCATCGATGTAGAGACGGCCATGGCGACTCTTGTTCATGCTGCCAACAGCATGCCCCTCGATCCCTGGGAGAGATCCTTTTGTGAACTCAACACCACCAAGCGTTGGCCCCACGGTGGGCGCCAATTGTCAAGGTTTTGTCACGGAAGATGTCTGAAGACTTGGGTTCGAGGCCATCGCTGAGGTGGTGGACTCGAAGGGGTTGATGTAGATGAGGGACACGAGTGTACCCAGGTTCGGCCCCTCAAGAAGAGGTAAAAGCCTATTGATTGGAGTATCGATTACAAGGGAGCGGATTTTCTTGACCTAGTTCTCGATTGATTGGTTTCTGTCTAAGCCGCCCCAGGGTCTCGCCTTTATATAGGAGGTCGAGGCCCTAGGTTACACGAGTCCTACACCGACTCTTACAACGTAGACTATCCTGTCTTTAAGTCGCCTTGCCATCTTAGCAAAACATCTCCAGGCGGCTTAACCGCCCGGGTCTTCATACCATCTTCTGTCTAGGCCTTCGTCCTGGCCCATCTTGGTAAGCCGCCAAATAGCCAGGCCTATGTCTTTCAGTCCGCCTCACCGGTCCGGCGTTATGAGCATCCAGGTATGACCCGGCCGCACCTGGGCGGGTCTTACCATGGGGTTATATTCCGAACACATCCCACGCGGCCAGCGCCCCCACCGGTCCTCGCCCGCACCTGGGACCAACTTCAGCATCCCCGGCAACTCGGGCTAGACCCCTAGTAGGTGCGGGTCCGCAACAGACTTCCCAAGCGCGTCCGTGTGACCCCGGCACTGGGCCAGTCGGGTCAGCGAGTCCACGGTCGCGAGTCCCGTTGAGACAAGCCTGGGTCTCACTAGCGGTGGTGATGTGCCTGGGCGCACGTCGTGCCCAGTCGTTGCGTTGACGGCGCACACAACATGGAGTCATTGTAGTTCATGGTACACAAGGAGCATGACTCGCCTATGTTTCGTGTCTTGGCAGACTCGGGAGGGTGACGACACGGTCCAGATGCGGGGAACGGTTGGGGCGATGAGTACATGTCATGCAGTTGGTGAAGGCGGCATCCCCCGGAGTCTGTCTAGGGCCCGGCTAGTGATGGTGCCCGTCAACGGGGAGACAGGTGCCACGCGAGCAACCCGCCGCTTAGCGCGGGCTCGGTGTCCTTTTGCCATGGATGCGGCAAGCGGTGGCAAAGCAAGGCCTATGCGTGGATTCCGACACGCCCCCTACCTGGCGCGCCAAATGTCAGATCTCAGGCTCCGCAAAACCCAAGGATGTTCAAACACAGGGGCGTGTGCGAAGATCCTCAATGGCCTCACCCAACCTAGCTCACAACTTGATGGTTTAGATGACGAACTCACACGATGACAAGGAGGAAGATTGCACATGATGATTTACCCTGGGTCGGGCCACTACAAAGTGTAAAACCCTACTCCTGCTTTGGTGGATTGCCTCACGTGGAGGTTTGTGGGTGAACAAATACAGTGGTGAGTTGCCTCGTGAGGGTGTTCTGGTGGTCTTGCCTCTTTTCCTTTGTCTCCCTGTTTCCCGTCCTTTTCTACGGTGCAACCTAGCTTCTATTTATAGCGGCCCGGGTCCTCTTCCCTTATCGCTATGGCGGGAAGGGATCCCACAACCGCCAAATTCAAAGCGGGACAAGGGGTACATGTTTATCCTGGGAAAGGTGGTCTTTGCCTGCAAAGTAGCTATTGATGATGCATAGGTGGGCTCGGCAATGACATCCATCCTATAGGTCTCGTGGTCGTGGTCTTGTTGCACCGAAATGGAAACATTTGAGGGGTGCTTTGGGAACCTGTGCATGTCCTTGCCCCCTTTTGCAACTAAGAGGAAATTGTACCGCCTGGCGCGCTGGTGTCCGCCTGCCCTGCCTCATGTCATCCTAGGCCTCCTGAGGCCAAGCGCTGCATAGGGATCTCCTCTGCTCCGGAGGGTGGTTGAGGAGGCCTATTCCCTGCCGGTCTTCGTGTTGCTTCCCTCGCGAACTCAGGGCTCTCACAGGGGCCTTGTCTTGAGTGAGGTCGCCCTGGGCCGTCTGTGTTGGTAATATGCCCTAGAGGCAATATATAAAGTGTTTATTATTATATTTCCTTGTTCATGATAATCTTTTATTATCCATGCTATAATTGCATTGATTGGAAACACATTGCATGTGTGGGTAAATAGACAACACTGTGTCCCTAGTATGCCTCTAGTGAACTAGCTCGTTGATCAAAGATGGTCAGGGTTTCCTAGCCATTGACATGTGATGTCATTTGATAACGGGATCATATCATTGGGAGAATTATGTTATGGACAAGGCCCAAACTACAAACGTAGCATATGATCGTGTAAGTTTATTGCTATTGTTTTCCGCATGTCAAGTATATGTTCCTATGACCATGAGATCATGCAACTCACAGATATCAGAGGAGTGCCTTGTGTGTATCAAACGTTGCAACGGAACTGGGTGACTATAAAGGTGCTCTACAGGTATCTCCGATGGTGTCTGTTGAGTTGGCATGGATCAAGACTGGGATTTGTTACTCCGTGTGACGGAGAGGTACCTCGGGGCCCATTCGGTAATGCAACATCACAATGAGCCTTGCAAGCAATGTGACTAATTGTTAGTTGTGGGATCTTGTATTACGGAACGAGTAAAGAGACTTGCCGGTAACGAGGTTGAACTAGGTATGGAGATACCGACGATCGAATCTCGGGCAAGTAACATACCGAACAACAAAGGGAACGTTGTACGGGATTAACTGAATCCTTGACACAGAGGTTCGACCGATAAAGATCTTCGTAGAATATGTAGGAACCAATGTGGATGTCCAGGTCCTGCCATTGGTTATTGACCGTAGAGGTGTCTCGGTCATGTCTACATAGTTTTCGAACCCGCAGGGTCTGCACACTTAAGGTTCGATGACGTTTCGGTAGTGTAGAGTTATGTATGGTGGTGACCAAAGTTTGTTCGGAGTGCCGGATGAGATCCCGAACGTCACGAGGAGCTCCGGAATGGTCCGGAGGTAAAGATTCATATATAGGAAGTCCCAGTTTGGTCGCCGGAAAAGTTTCGGACTCATCGGTAGTGTACCGGGAGTGCTGGTAGTGTACCGGGAGACCTTCGGGAGGGGTATTTCGACCCCAGAGGGTCCATGGGCTGTGGAGAGTAATAACCAGACCTTTGTGGGCTGGAGGAACAGCCACAAAAAGGCCCATGGCGCAGGAGGCAAAAAGGCTAAGGAAAAGGTGGAAAAAAAAGGGCCAATAGGGAGCAATCATAGTCCAACTAGGATTGGAGAAGGAGTGGGACTCCTCCCCCTTTGGCCGGCCGACTCCTAGGAGGCCTTGGCCCTGCGCCAAGGCTGCCTCTCCCTCCCTCCTTTATATACTAGTGGATTGGGGGCTGTTTAGACAGAAATTACGGCCACGTGCTACCCGTTCCACCGGTGCTCCTCTAGATTGGTTTTCCGCAGTGCTTAGGCGAAGCCCTGCCGGAATTGCTCCACCACCACCATCACCGGAGCACCCTCACGCTGCTGGTGAACTCTCTCTCCTCTCCACCTCCTCTTGCTGGATCAAGACGGTGGAGATCGTCATCAAGGTGCACGTGAGCTGAACGCGGAGGTGCCGTCCGTTCGGTACTAGATCGAAACGATCATGATCAAGGCCACGGGACGTTCGTGATCGGATCGTGGGACGGATCATGACGAGATTGCGGGACGGTTCGTGATTGGTTCGCGGGATGGTTCGTGATTAGATCGCGGGACGCTCGGCGATTTGGATCGCGAAGAAGTACGACTACACCAACCGCGTTTCTTAACGCTTCCCGCTTAGCGATCTACAAGGGTACGTAGATCCACTCTCCCTCTCGTAGATGCTCATCACCATGGATAGGTTGCGTGTGTGTAGGAATTTTTTGTTTCCCTTGCGACGTTCCCCAACAGTGGTATCAGAGCTGGATTGATGGTTCGATGAGATCTCGAGTAGAACACAAAAGGTTTGTGGGCGTTGATGCTTAGATTGCTTCCTCCCTTGGTCGTATTTTGGTTCAGCGGTATTGTGAGATGAAGCGGCCCGGACCAACATTACTCGGACGCTTACGATAGACCAGTTCTCTCGATGCAACGTGTTGCTTAGATGGTTTGCGGGTGACAGTTTCTCTCACTTTAGTTGGATCGGATCCGACAAAGGTGGTCCTTGAGAAGGTTGAAAAGCAAAATATGTATCACCATTGTGGTTTATGCGTAGGTGAGAATCGTTCTTGCTAGATACCCGTAGCAGCCACGTAAAACATGTAACAACAATTAGAGGACGTCTAACTTGTTTTTGCAGGGTATGTTGTGATGTGATATGGCCAATTACATGATGTTATATATGTGATGTATGAGATGATCATGTGATGTATAGAATTTCACGACTTGCACGTCGATGAGTACGGCAACCGTCAGGAACCATAGGGTTGTCTTTAATTGTTGTATGACCTACGACTCAATCATTAAAGCGCTATCTAATGCTTTACTTTATCGCTAAACGGTAGCAATAGAAGTAGAAGCAGGTCTGGCGCCACAACCCCGATGGCGACACGTTGATGGAGATCAAGATGATGGAGATCATGGTGTCATGCCGGTGCCGATGGAGATCATGCCGGTGCTTTGAAGATGGAGATCTTAAGCACAAGTTCATGGCCATATCATGTCACTTATGAATTGCATGTGATGTTAATCCTTTTATGCACCTTGTTTTACTTAGTACAACGGTAGCATTATAAGGTGATCCCTCACTTAAATTTCAAGATAAAATTGTGTTCTCCCCGAGTGTGCACCATTGCAAAAGTTCGTCGTGTTGAGACACCACGTGATGATCGGGTGTGATAGACTCTACGTTCACATACAATGGGTGCAAGCCCGATTTGCACGCGCAGAACACTCGGGTTAAACTTGACGAGCCTAGCATGTACAGACATGGCCTCGGAACACAAGAGACCGAAAGGTCGAGCATGAGTCATATAGTAGATATGATCAACATAATGATGTTCACCATTGAAGCCACCTTAACTCACGTGATGATCGGACTTAAGTTGGTGAATTTGGATCATGTGACACTCAGATGACCTGAGGGATGTCAATTTGAGTGGGAGCTTTAGTAATTTGATTAACTAAACTCATTATCTTGAACAATAGTCTAACTAACATTTGCATATTTATGTTGTAGATCAATGGCTCGCGAAGTAGCACCCCTGAATTTTAATGTGTTCCTAGAGAAAGCTAAGTTGAAAGATGACGGAAGTAACTTTGTTGATTGGGCCCGTAATCTGAGGATTATCCTCATATGTCCTTGATGCAGCGCTTGGTGACCAACCAGAAGACATGACCTCCGAAGACGTTAAGAACGTTTGGGAGGCTCGTGCTGGAGACTACTCAATAGTTCAGTGTGCAATATTGTATGGCTTAGAACCGTGACTTCAAAGACGTTTTGAACGTCATGGAGCATATGAGATGTTCCAGGAGTTGAAGTTTATCTTTCAGAAGAATGCCCGGATCGAGAGGTATGAGACCTCCGATAAATTCTATGCTTGCAAGATGGAGGAGAACGGGTCTATCAGTGAGCACATACTCAGAATGTCTGCGTATTCAAATCGTCTAGCGGAGTTGGGAATTACCCTTCCGCCAGAGGCAATCACTGACAGAGTTCTTGAATCACTGCCACCTAGTTATAAGAGCTTTGTGATGAACTATAACATGCACGGGATGAACAAGTCAGTCGCCGAGCTGTTTGCGATGCTAAAAGTCGCTGAGTCTGAAGTCCAGAAAGAACATCAAGTGTTGATGGTCAATAAAACCACTAGTTTCAAGAAAAATGGCAAGGGCAAAGGCAAGAAGGGTAAAACTAAGAAGGATGGCAAAGCAGTTGCTACTCCTACAAAGAAGCCTAAGCATGGACCTAAGCCAGAAACTGGGTGCTTTCATTGCAAGGGAACTGGTCACTGGAAGCAGAACTGCCCCAAGTACCTGGCTGACAAGAAGGTGGCCAACGACAAACAAGGTATATATGATATACATGTTATTGATCTGTACCTTACTAGTTCTCGTAGTAGTGCCTGGGTATTTGATACCGGTTCGGTTGCTCACATTTGCAACTCAAAGCAGGAACTACGGAATGAACGAAGGTTGGCAAAGGACGAAGTGACGATGCGCGTGGGAAATGGTTCCAAGGTTGATGTGATCGCCGTCGGCACGCTCTCTCTTCGATTACCATCGGGATTAGTGATGAACCTGAATAATTGTTATTTAGTGCCTGCGTTAAGCATGAACATTATATCTGGATCTTGTTTATTGCGAGATGGTTACTCATTTAAATCAGAGAATAAAGGTTGTTCTATTTATATGAGTAATATCTTTTATGGTCATGCACCCAATGTTAGGGGTTTATTCATATTGAATCTTGAGAGTGAAGACACACATGTTCATAACATTGATGCCAAAAGATGTAGAGTTGATAATGATAGTACCACTTTCTTGTGGCACTGCCGTTTAGGTCATATTGGTATAAAACGCATGAGGAAGCTCCATGCTGATGGACTTTTGGAGTCACTTGATTTTTAATCACTTGACACATGTGAATCATGCCTCATGGGCAAGATGACTAAAACGCCGTTCTCTGGAACAATGGAACGGGAAAGTGACTTGTCGGAAATCATACATACTGATGTGTGCGGTCCAATGAATGTTGCAGCGCGCGGTGGATATCATTACTTTCTCACCTTCACTGATGACTTGAGTAGATATGGGTATATTTACTTGATGAAACACAAGTCTGAAACTTTTGAAAAGTTCAAGCAATTTCAGAGTGAAGTTGAGAATCATCGTAACAAGAAGATTAAATTTCTGCGATCTGATCGAGGAGGTGAATATCTGAGTTATGAGTTTGGCAGTCACTTAAGACAATGTGGAATTGTTTCACAGTTGACACCGCCCGGAACTCCACAGCGGAATGGTGTGTCTGAATGTCGTAATCGTACCTTATTAGATATGGTGCGTTCTATGATGTCTCTTGCCGATTTGCCACTATTGTTTTGGGGTTATGCATTAGAGACAGCTGCATTCACTTTAAATAGGGCACCATCGAAATCCGTTGAGACGAAGCCATATGAACTATGGTTTGGCAAATAGCCAAAGTTGTCGTTTCTTAAAGTTTGGGTATGTGATGCTTATGTCAAAAAGCTTCAGCCTGAAAAGCTGGAACCCAAAGCGGAGAAATGCGTCTTCATAGGATACCCGAAAGAGACAGTCGGGTATACCTTCTATCTCAGATCCGAAGGCAAAGTGTTTGCCGCTAAGAATGGAACATTTCTTGAGAAAAAGTTTCTCTCGAAAGAATTGAGTGGGAGGAAAATAGATCTTGATGAGGTTATTGAACCTTTACTTCAACCGGAAAGTAGCACAATGCAGAAAGATGTTTCTATGGAACCTACGACGGTAGAAGAGGAAGTTAATGATGATGATCATGAAGCTTCGGATCAAGCTGCTATTGAACCTCGTAGGTCGACAAGGACGCGTACTACTCCCGAGTGGTACGACAACCCTGTCTTGGAGGTCATCTTGTTAGACAACAATGAACCTACGAGCTATGGAGGAGCAGTGATGGGCCCGGATTCCGAGAAATGGTTAGAGGCCATGAAATCCGAGATGGGATCCATGTATGAAAACAAAGTATGGACATTGGAAGTACTACCTGAAGGGCGAAAGGCCATTCAGAACAAATGGATCTATAAGAAGAAGACGGACGCGGACGGTAATGTCACTGTCTATAAAGATCGACTTGTGGCAAAGGGTTTTTCACAAGTTCAATGAGTTCACTATGATGAGACTTTCTCACCCGTAGCGATGCTTAAGTCTGTCAAAATCATGTTGGCAATAGCTGCTTATTTCGACTATGAAATTTGGCAGATGGATGCATTCCTCAACGGTTTCCTTGAGGAAGAGTTGTATATGATGCAACCTGAAGATTTTGTCGATCCAGAGAATGCTGACAAAGTTTGCAAACTCCAGCGGTCCATTTATGGACTGGTGCAAGCATCTCGGAGTTGGAATAAGCATTTTGATGAGGTGATCAAAGCGTTTGGATTTATACAAGTTTATGGAGAAGCTTGTATTTACAAGCAAGTGAGTGAGAGCTCTATAGCGTTTCTAGTGTTATATGTGGATGACATATTGCTGATTGGAAACAATATAGAAATGCCGGAAAGCGTGAAAGAATATTTGAATAAGAGTTTTTCAATGAAGGACCTAGGAGAAGCTGCTTTCATATTAGGCATTAAGATCTATAGAGATAGGTCGAGACGCTTAATAGCAGTTTCACAGAGCACATACGTTGATATAGTTTTGAAGAAGTTCAAAATGGAGCAGTCCAAGAAAGGGTTCTTGCCTGTGTTACAAGGTGTGAAGTTGAGTAAGACTCAATCCCAGTGACTGCAGAAGATAAAGAAAAGATGAGCGTCATCCCCTATGCTTCGGCCATAGGCTCTATCATGTATGCAATGCTGTGCACAAGACCCGATGTCAGCCTTGCCATAAGTATGGCCGCAAGGTTTCAAATTGATCCTGGAGTGGCAAGCGGTCAAGAATATCCTTAAGTACCTTAACAGGACTAAGGACATGTTTCCAGTTTATGGAGGTGATGAAGAGCTCGTCGTAAAGGGTTACGTCGATGCAAGCTTTGACACTGATCTAGACGATTCTAAGTCGCAAACCGGATACATATTTATTCTTAACGGGGGAGCGGTAAGCTGGTGCAGTTCCAAGCAAAGCGTGGTAGCTGATTCTACGTGCGAAGCGGAGTACATCGCAGCCTCGGAGGCAGCGAAGGAAGGTGTCTGGATGAAGCAGTTCATGACAGATCTTGGAGTAGTGCCCAGTGCACTGAATCCAATAAACCTGTTCTGTGACAACACTGGTGCCATTGCTCTAGCCAAGGAACCAAGGTTTCACAAGAGGACCAGGCACATAAAGCGACGCTTCAACTCCATCCGGTTCTACATCGAGGAGAAGGACATAAATATTTGCAAAGTGCACATGGGTCTGAATGTTGCAGACCCGTTGACTAAACCTCTTCCAAGGGCTAAACATGATCAACACCAGAACTGTATGGGTGTTCGATTCATTACCGTGTAAATCACATAGTGATGTGAACTATATTATTGACTCTAGTGCAAGTGGGAGACTGTTGGAAATATGCCCTAGAGGCAATATATAAAGTGTTTATTATTATATTTCCTTGTTCATGATAATCGTTTATTATCCATGCTATAATTGCATTGATTGGAAACACATTGCATGTGTGGGTAAATAGACAACACTGTGTCCCTAGTATGCCTCTTGTGAACTAGCTCGTTGATCAAAGATGGTCAGGGTTTCCTAGCCATTGACATGTGATGTCATTTGATAACGGGATCACATCATTGGGAGAATGATGTGATGGACAAGACCCAAACTACAAACGTAGCATATGATCGTGTCAGTTTATTGCTATTGTTTTCCGCATGTCAAGTATATGTTCCTATGACCATGAGATCATGCAACTCACAGATATCGGAGGAGTGCCTTGTGTGTATCAAACTTCGCGACGTAACTGTGTGACTATAAAGGTGCTCTACAGGTATCTCCGATGGTGTCTGTTGAGTTGGCATGGATCGAGACTGGGATTTGTTACTCCGTGTGACGGAGAGGTATCTCGGGGCCCACTCGGTAATGCAACATCACAATGAGCCTTGCAAGCAATGTGACTAATTGTTAGTTGCGGGATCTTGTATTACGGAACGAGTAAAGAGACTTGCCGGTAACGAGGTTGAGCTAGGTATGGAGATACCGACAATCGTATCTCAGGCAAGTAACATACCGAAGAACAAAGGGAACGTTGTACGGGATTAAGTGAATCTTTGACATAGAGGTTCGACCGATAAAGATCTTCGTAGAATATGTAGGAACCAATGTGGATGTCCAGGTCCCGCCATTGGTTATTGACCGTAGAGGTGTCTCGGTCATGTCTACATAGTTCTCGAACCCGCAGGGTCTGCACACTTAAGGTTCGGTGACGTTTCGGTAGTGTAGAGTTATGTATGGTGGTGACCGAAGTTTGTTCGGAGTCCCGGATGGGATCCCAGACGTCACGAGGAGCTCCGGAATGGTCCGGAGGTAAGGATTCATATATAGGAAGTCCCAGTTTGGTCGCCGGAAAAGTTTCGGACTCATCGGTAGTGTACCGGGAGTGCCGGTAGTGTACCGGGAGACCTCCGGGAGGGGTATTTCGACCCCAGAGGGTCCATGGAATGTGGAGAGTAATAACCAGCCCTTTGTGGGCTGGAGGAACAGCCACAAAAAGACCCATGACGCAGGAGGCAAAAAGGCTAAGGAAAAGGTGGAAAAAAAGGGCCAATAGGGAGCAATCCTAGTCCAACTAGGATTGGAGAAGGAGTGGGACTCCTCCCCCTTTGGCCGGCCGACTCCTAGGAGGCCTTGGCCCTGCGCCAAGGCTGCCTCTCCCTCCCTCCTTTATATACTGGTGGATTGGGGGCTGTTTAGACAGAAATTACGGCCACGTGCTACCCGTTCCACCGGTGCTCCTCTAGATTGGTTTTCCGCAGTGCTTAGGCGAAGCCCTGCCGGAATTGCTCCACCACCACCATCACCGGAGCACCGTCATGATGCCGGTGAACTCTCTCTCCTCTCCACCTCCTCTTGCTGGATCAAGACGGTGGAGATCGTCATCAAGCTGCATGTGTGCTGAACACGGAGGTGCCGTCCGTTCAGTACTAGATCGGAAGGATCGTGATCAAGGCCACGGGACGTTCGTGATTGGATCGCGGGACGGATCGTGACGAGATCGCGGAACAGTTCGTTATTGGTTCGCGGGATGGTTCGTGATTAGATCGCGGGACGCTCGGCGATTTGGATCGCGAAGAAGTACGACTACACCAACCGCGTTTCTTAACGCTTCCCGCTTAGCGATCTACAAGGGTACATAGATCCACTCTCCCTCTCGTAGATGCTCATCACCATGGATAGGTTTGCGTGTGCGTATGAATTTTTTTGTTTCCCATGCGACGTTCCCCAACAGTCTGGCCGTCGGAGTGGGCTGCGCCTTGGGCCACAGGCTGCAGGTCTGGGTACCCCCGTTCCCAGAATGCCGACACTAGCCACTATACATCTGCAAGCAAAGAGCAAATTCAAATACAAGTAAGTCCGACCCATAACATGTGTTAGATCACATCATCGTCCGATCACAACCAAAAAGAGGCAAGTACGCTTAGTTCTTACATGCTCGATCACAATAGAATATCAGTCCGACAGTCTATCAATCCGAGCCTCCACACTCAATCTACCATCAAGGTTGTGTGGGCTGCCTCCACCTCTTCTTTCGCTTCTACGTTCACGTCTTTGTCCGCTCTGCTCCTCCCTCTCCAAATCATCCTTATGCTAGTGCAATATTTTTAAATAGACGGCTTACATGATCATTATTCCGTCATCATCCAAATCTGACACCTTCAAGGACAACATCTTCGCGTCCTCGGTAGCGTCCATGATCTCTAGCTTATCCTCAAGCATGTCCCTCTTCTCTTCGAGCTTGATTGTCTTCTCAGTTGCCTTCATCAAGATGTATCTGAATCTCCCCGGCATCTTGACCAGCACACCTTCTCGCTTTGCCCTCTCCTCCTCCCACTTCTTTCCCTGGGACCCTCTTCTAACCTTCTTGGGTTGTTCTGTTGTTGGGTCGGTTGCGTCACTAGTTTCCTCCTTAGTGCCTTGGTCGACGGTCTTGGCAAGGTATATGTTTCACTTAGGTTCACTATGTGTATCCGGCTACAAAACTATGCAAATTTGGCTACAAATCTATGAAAACCCCGCTAGAAAACTATGCATATACGGCTACAAAAGTATGAAAATCTGGCTACAAAATATGCATATCCGAATACAAAAATATGCATACATATTCGGCTATAAAACTATGCATATTCGTCTACAAAAGCTATGAAAATCCAGCTACAATACTATGCATATCCACCAAGTGATATGCACATATTAACAACTAACATGCTTGGTGGTTTGCGCACCATTAGGCCACCATGCGTTGAGTTAACTCCGGTGGCCACATTACTTCGAAATGGTCTCTTGGATGGTGTACCATTGATGGATGAGCGATTTTGATCCACGGTTGTGGATGACCACGTCAGAGTAGTGTGCGAAATGCTTGTGTTCATCAACAAAGTGTGAATGTTGGCCCAAAAAATTGTGCCTTTTTATCAGTGCCATGGATCAGACCGAGGCTAGTGGCCAACCATGCGTTGCATAACAACTCGTCCTCCCGCATGTTGAAACTTTCTCCTCAGCCCTTCTTCCTTGGATCGCCACCGAAATTATACAGATCATCGTCATCGTCGTCTACATCTTCCTTCTGTCCGACAACTTAATCCTGCTATTGTGTGTCCACGCCTAGCTGGGTGTAGTCCCGTTATGTGCCTAACTGGGTGTAGTCCCGTTACGTGCCTAACTGGGTGTAGGTGCTGGACGGGGTGTACCCTTGCTACGTGTCGGACTGGGTATAGGTGCCGTACCGGGTGGGCTCTAAGTCATCCACCTACCCGTCCTAATAGCCACCACCTCCTACTCCTCCCTCGTGGATGATGTCAAACACCTCCAAGTCCGCAAGGTCGAATGTCGGGTTGCCCACTTTAGTCATAGGAGCAAACAACGTGCGGGCACCCAACTTGTTCCCCACCCCATGCCCACGTCCGAACATGTTGCAGTGACAAACACTCCAAGAAAAGTAGTGGCATCTTGTTGACATTGACGATGTAGGGCATCTGCGCGCCTGCGGATGCCCGGGACTGCCTACCCAGCTGCTTGGCGGCATAGTAGTACGGAGTTTGTACTGCTCCGGCCATGGCGACATATACATGGTTAGCAATGACGGTGGGGCATGACCTCCACCACGTCCACGGCCAGTAGGCCCACTACCATGTCCGCCTTCATGCCCTCCACAGACATTCTGCTTCTTGAACATTCTGTTGTTCGGCGTTCGTTTTGACGCGGTGATTTTTCCTTGTTGCCGAGTTGATCTTCTGGGCGAGCGTGATGCTTGGATTCCAAGCCCGGCTGCTCCTTAGTTTTGGATGGGCCGGGGGTGTCAGAGTCCTACGTGGCCCGTGTCCAAACTACCGCAAAGACCCCCATGTTTGGTCAGGACTGCTCTGCGGACCAATGAGGATCACCGTCGGGTCGCTCGTGGGGTCCAAACAGCTGCATCCGGGCGGATATGGACAGTTTGTGAGTTGGAATTGGAGATGCCCTTAGAGAGCGAAACAAAACTTTTATGTCGCAATTCTATCTTACAAAAATACACCCACTAGTTAAGATCTTGTAGTAGGATGCAACAGGATGATGTTTTCTCAGTTCTAATGTTTGAAATGAGGGTATAATACGAGCAATATATAGTAGGTAAATCTGGCAAAGAAAAATAGGTACACTTCAGGTAGTGCATGCTCCATCGCAGTTCCCACTTTTTAACCACCGGAGTCTCTGTTAAGCTGGCTTGTTGTAGACAGGAGCTGGAGTACTAACTACTAGTACTCCCTCCGTAAACTAATATAAAAATATTTAAATAATTAAAGTAGTGATCTAAATGTTATTATATTAGTTTATGGAGAGATTATAATTTAGCTAAGCGTAAGCTTTGACAAATGCAACTGTCAACAAGGCACAGAGAAAGCACGCTTCATCATGCATGATTAGACAGATAATGGCGGTGATGCGTTAATTAAACAACTGCCTTGAGTACTCGTTATACTAGTCCGTGATGCTATGCATAGTGGAGACCGATGAAGGAATGTACTTCCTCCGTTTCTAAATATAATTTTTTTTTAAATTTCAATAAAAGACTACGTACAAAACAAAATAAGTAAATTTATATTTTAAAATATGTCTACGTACATTTGTATGTAGTCTTTTAATAAAACCTTTAAAAAGACTTATATATATTTAGTAACGAAAGAAATAGTACATAGTAGTGCACGTGCCATCCTAAGTCATAACTAACGATACCATTAGCCTTTAGTTGCATGGTCGCGGAACTAGGAAGCTAGTGTAGGGGGCTAGGGGCTAGTGTCCGATCGATCCATCCATAAAGCCGGCATCAAGATACACTAACTTAACCCATCTGTTATGTCCTGCCTTATCTAACTACTAGTACTACGTTATCCTCTCGCCGTTCAATCTTGACTTCTCAACATGCATGCTTTTATAATGTTCCTCCAACTTTAGTACATTACCATTTGATTTTCGTACAGAATCAACAAATACAAATACAATACTACTCGTTGTCACCCGGCCAGTGATCGATCTACAAACGGTTTGACACAAGTATCAGTGAGTGG
This sequence comes from Hordeum marinum, assembly GCA_022496015.1. Lineage (NCBI taxonomy): Eukaryota > Viridiplantae > Streptophyta > Magnoliopsida > Poales > Poaceae > Hordeum > Hordeum marinum. The sequence goes on along the minus strand of CM039675.1, from coordinate 390,153,516 downwards.
CGATCTACACACGGCTGACACTAGCACTAGTTTACAACAAGCATATTGAGAAACACACGGTCAAACACATGGTTAATTAGATTTTCAATACTTGCAAATTAACTTATGATTGAATAGTTAGAAGAACAGTATTATCTTCAACCCAGTTCAGTATTAACCCCGAGGAACACGTACAAGGGTTTATTACACGCTCTAAATGAGTGGAACCTTGATCGTTCATGCATGGAATCCGATACATGCGCAGTGGCGCACTGTTACATGTTGCGAGATGCGGGGGCGCATGGAGATGCTAGTGGCCCCTCCCCTCTGATAGCATCTCTTTAATTTCTCGCGAGCGATGTCAACTTGCCAACATTCCAAGCCCTCTCCAGATCGAAATAAGAAATTCGGATGCTAATTCTTTATGGCACTCAGGCCGAAGGATCGAACGACGAGAGATCAATTCAAATGGCTATGTACTTGGTCAATCATTTCTTAAATCTTGTATTCTGGTCCGCCTACAATGTTAAGCAAGAATATGTTTTTTTTCCGAAAGGCCAAGTACAATATTATCTGTCCATCGAAGAAAAAGTGATTAATTAGCTCTGGTTTGTTTTCAGAGGATGCACTTTGGCATAATTCCAACAGCATAAACAAGTTGTCAGGACGAAGGCATCATGCATCGGAATAATATATTTTTTCCCTTTGGATTTGGATGGTGCGCGTTGTGTCAACTTGAGAGTAAAGTGGCTCTGGCAAAAAGATACTATATGCTTTCTCCTTTGCTTCCTTTTCTCAGACAGAAAGCTTTTGCAAATTTGCATGTTGGAAGTCAGCTATATTCCCCATTTTATTTCGTGGCAGAATTCACTCACGGGTGGTGGGGGGGGGGGGGGGGCAGAAATGCAAAAGGTACCTGACCAGATGAGCATTTGTGAATTATTTATTATTTCAAAAAGGTATCATGGTTTATTTAAGGGCTTCTATACGTACTTTGCATCTGATACTTATATTTACGGTTTCAAATAACCTTCTCGCTGCATATATGTTTTCCCAAGCTGCCATTTGGGGGGGGGGGGGGAGTAAAATGGTGTGTATTATTCAACAGCAAGCAAATTCATCAATACATAGACTAGGGATACTAGCTGGTCCCAAACGGAGCCAAACAACCATGTGGTCCTCCGATCTATCAAAGGTTTGCTAAGACATGACTAACAAAATTTTACCCTCTAGAGATATGGGTAACTACACACACTCTCTGACCCAGAAGACTCTTGATCTCAAACACCACCATGGCATATATAGACCTATTGTGATTCGTAGCGGATATCATCTGCACTGCCACCTTGCTATCACATTCTAAAATTATTGGGAATTCCGTCCACTGTTGAGCCAACACAAGTCCTTCCATGCAACCAGCAAGCTGAACATGTAGGGCGGCGGGACAGGACCGTAGGGAGCGACACGCCAAGAAAACGATTGCACCTTCCTGGTCGCGCAAGATCATACCAGCGCCAGTTGATCCATCCAAAGATAACGAGCCATCGACATTCAATTTGGTCCATCCTATAGGCGGCGGCATCCACTTGGGGGAGGCCGGTTTAGCCGTTTTCACATGTGTCTAGGGCTGCGCCATCCCTTCTTCATTAACCACCATCTTCCCCTTGAGCAACTCCTCTACGTTGTAATTGTGAAGGTTCAGAAGGGAGCTAACATAACTCTACACAAAGCGTACAGACACATCCAGTGGTGGTGCAGACTTGTGGTGGGTAATTTCGTTCCTCACAAACTAGCACCTCCGCATCACCATCAACAGGCGTAGCCAGTCGCCATCATTAAGGTCCGCCATACTATGTAGGAGCCACTCCGGTCTAGTATTGCGCATGGACTTGATGTTGGGTATGCACCACACCTTCACCATAGCTTGCCAAAGTTCCACCGCATGTGGGCACCTAAAAAAAGTGTGGAACGTGTCCTCTCGCTCGAGTCCACATAACGGAAACACGTCAGATGTCTTAGTATGGCGCTCAAACTTATTAGCTGAAGTAGCTAGAGAATTAGTTGCCACATGCCATCCGAACACACACCTTCATATTGATGCACAGATGGCACGTCGCCCATCTGGTGCCCACTCATCGCGACTGAAGAAGGAAGAAGTTTGTCCTCGAGCGCCAGCCGATACACACTACGCACGGTGAAGATACCATTGCGTTCAGGCCCCCAAGCAAGGATGTCATCGCCAAGTCCCGGTGAAGCTTTAATCTTCAGAATCTCTTGCGCATCGATAGGAAGGAAGTACTACCAAAGTAGGTCGCCCCGCCGTGCACCATCACTACCAACCAGGACTAATAAATTGGGACTAAAGGTTCCTACCCTTTAGTCCCGGTTGGCCACGAACCGGGACTAAATCGCCGCCACGTGGACGGCAGCACGCGCCGGGGTTTGGGGACCTTTAGTCTCGGTTGGTGGTACCAACCGGGACTAAAAGTTAAGGGGTTTAGGGTTTGTTGTTGATTTTTCGTTTTTATTTTGTGTTTTCCATTTAATTCTTTTTCATTTCAAACATATTTTACGTTATTACATATTGTACACGTTATGCATATACAATAGAATTTCTCGTAGAACCAATCATATATCATAGAATTTCTCGTATGACCATGCATACACACACGTATATATAATTTGGTATATACAATTTCTCCTATAATTTGCAGATCATTACATGCTGAAATGGTATCTCCGACAGGAGATATGACCTGCTCAATCAAAAATCCTGCCATTTCATCTTGAAGTGTTCGTATGCGGTCCGTTGCTAGGAGCCTATCCCGCATCGCCACCATGTTTAAAGAAAGGAGATCAATATGAATATATTAGTTGTGTCTATATATATTAGATCATGATAAAAAAATTGTGAATAGTTCTTACGCACCCAATGATGTATTGCATCTCCGCTCCTTTCGGTCATAAAGCGAATGTTCCCGCAAACGTAGTATACACATAAATTAGTCCCATGTTTTTTCTTCAAACACTTTACGAGAATAGAATTCAATCAAATAATTATCAAGGATGGTAATGGTTATTGAAACTAGAATTAAAGCGATGCGCAGACGTAACTAGTACTACTTAATTACCTTGGACCGTCGCCATCTCATCTCTCGTTTCCATTCACCGACAATCTATTTGGTGAACTTTTTCCAAACCCTGTGCGACAAAGAAAATGAATAAAAGATTTATTAATTACTTGATATCAGGAAATAAACTAAAGAGGCCGACATAGTGAGATAATGATTGAAATTACCTGACAAGGGTGAAATACATGTTTTTGTATTCATTAGAGTCTTTACTTAGTGAGTCCAGTACTTCAACAGTTCCCTCGTTAACTCTAATAATTAGTAAGATCATGTGGTATGTGCGCACACGTTTGTATAAGTGGGCATGCATTGTTCATTCAACTATACACTTAACATCGAGTAAGCAAAAATAGAATTTGTAGTACAAGACAGTAACACTCACCGGAAGTTGTAAGGAAGTAGTATTTCTGGTTTGATATATAGGCTCTTCAAAAACATTAGCAAGCTTTCCTGTGTGTCTTCTTTGAACTTAGTTAACACCTCTTCATTAACGGTATTTGGATCAATGAATCCAATGCCATGGGCTCCATCTTTATTCAATTCAAAAATCTTCATTTTGCATAATACCACACAAAAGAATATGATGATGATAATTAGATGCAATTTACAAGCTAAGCTAGAGACTTAAATTACACAAACAAATTACTTACAGATTATAGCAACTGATGAGACATTTGTCGAGTGCGTATTGATTGAGCAACTGAAAAAGTTCTTCATTTTCAATCCACAAATCTTTACCATGGTAGTAATGTTGTGGCTTGAATTTTGACATGAGGCTCTCTCGCCTGAACTTTATTTCTCTCAGGTACCACTCATGCAAGTTGCGCATTTGCGTTGACAGAAGCTTCTCCGCATCAGGACTGACCAGAGGCTTCTTGGAGACATATTTCCATGCTAGGTCCTTCTCATCCATTGTGAGGACTTCCTTGTGGCCTAGCAGTTATTCAACAGTGATACCCCACTCGTTAGCCCTCGCTATAACATCATCCGTTACTGCCTTATCTGTACTCACCTTGAGCGGGGGGATCGACTGCACTTCCTGTTCTCCGAGATGGAGAACAATTTTCCCACATTTATTACTAGTTGTACTCAGTGACTACTGCTTTCTTTATTGATGATATGACTTGCTAATACAATGATCATAGTCTGATTGCTTTTTCTCCACATCCAGTTTAGCACAATCCAAATAGTGTTGTATGACTTTCTCAGGTATTTTCTCCTTTGTCGAGGGTCGTTTCGGTGCAAAATGGGTGTGCACTTGGGTAGCCACTTCGGCATTGTTTTCCTCCACAATCAAGTCATAAGATAACTTCTTTTTTGCAGGAGGATCGGGTTTATTCTTTGGTGCTCTCTTCCGCTTTGGTGTCAGATGATGCAGCACTGATCGATAACCCAGAATTGCGCTAGGCTCTGTCTCGGGGTGGGGTGGATTCGGCGGTCACGACGGACCTATGCTAGGCTCCGTCTCAGGGTCGGGTGGATTCGGCTAACGCGATGGACTTGCGTTGCACTCCGTCTTGAGGTGGGGTGGAGTCAGCTGACGCGGTGGACTTGCAGGAGGAGTCGATGGCCTTGGCACCAAGTCGATGCATTCCTTTCTCCATAAAAGGAGATAATGCATGTCTTCTCCCAATGTCCGCTCCCCTTCACCTCCACCAAAGTCAAGCTCTAGTGAGTCATATACCAACACGACTTCATCCACCTCGACATGATCATAGCCAGGTGGAATAGGATTGCCGTGGAAGGTTGCTTCAGGTGCATTCGGTAAAGAAAAGTTATCCGCCACCTTCATGGATATGTTCTTCGTTTTCATGTGTAACTCACAAGTTATTGTTGGAAATATACCCTAGAGGCACTAATAAAATGGTTCTTATTGTATTTCCTTGTTCATGATAATTATCTATTGTTCATGCTATAATTGTGTTAACCGGAACAACCCTAGATACTTGGTAGATAAGAAGGCTGGCAATGTTTACAGAAGTATATTTTATAGACGTGTTATTGATGTGTACCTTTCTAGTACTCCTAGTAGCACTTGGGGTATAAGACACCAGTTCAGTTGCTAAGTGTTAGCAACTCGAAATAAAAGCTATGAAATAAATGGAGGCTAGCTAAGTGAAAGGTGACGATGTGTGTTGGAAGTGTTTCCAAGGTTGATGTGATCACCATCGCACGCTTTCTCTACCTTCAGGATTAGCAATGAACCTAAATAAATGTTATTTGGTGTTTGCGTTGAGCATGAACATGATTGGATCGTGTTCAGTGCAATACGATTATTTATTTAAGTTAGATAATAATGGTCATTCTATTTACATGAATAATGCCTTCAATGGTCATGCACCTAATGGGAATGGTTTATTGAATCTTGATCATAGTAATACATATGCTCATAACGTTGGTACCAAAGATACAAGTTAATAATGATAGTACCACATTCTTGTGGCACTGCCACAAACGTCATATTGGTGTAAAGCGCATGAAGAAACTCCATGCTGATGGATCTTTGGACTCATTCGATTTCAAATCGGTTGAGACAAGCAGACCATGCCTCTTGGGCAAGATGACTAATTACCCGTCTTCCGATATGATGCAGCGGGTTGGTGGCTTATTGGAGTTGATACATGTTGATGTATGTGGTCCAATGAGTGTTGAAACACGCAGTGGATATCGTTATTTTGTTTACCTTCACTAATGATTTGAGTGAATATGAGGATATTTACTTAATGAAACACGAGTCTGGAATGTTTGGAAGGTTCAAGGAGTTTCAGAGTGAAGTTAAAGATCATCGTGACAAGAAGATAAAATGTCTATGATATGATCGTGTAGGTGAATATCTGAGTTACGAGTTTGGTATGCAATTTTAGACAATGTGGAGATTGTTTCACAGCTCATGCCTCCTGCAACACCATAGTGTGATGGTGTGTCCGAACATCGTAGTCGTTCATTGGATATAGTGAGTACTATGATGTCTCTTATCGTTTTGCCACTATCGTTATGGGGTTATGCATTAAAGACAAATCCAATCACTTTAATTGGGCACCATCTAAGTTTGTTGAGATGACATCGTGTGAATTATGGTTTGATAGAAGCCTAGGCTGTCATTTCTTAATGTTTGGGGCTGCGACGCTTATGTGAAAAGGGTTTTCACCTAGTGAGCTCGAAGCCAAAGCAGACAAATGCATCTTCATATAATACCCTAAGGAGACATTGGGTATACCTTCTATCTCAGATCCAAGAGAAAAAGTGTTTGTGGCTAAGATCGGGTCCTTTCTCGAGAAAGAGTTTCTCTCGAAGGAATTGAGTGGGAGGAAGATAGAACTTGATGAGGTTGTTGAACCTTTGTTTCAACCAGAGAGTAGCGCAGCACAGAAAGATGTTTCTGTGGAGCCTACGTAAGTTGGAGAGGAAGTAAATCATGATGATCATGAAGCTTCAGATCAAGTTCCTATCGAACCTCGTAGGTCGAAAAGGACGCGTACTGCTCCTGAGTAGTACGTCAACCCTATCTAGGAGGTCATGTTGTTGGACAACAATGAACCTACGAACTATGGAGAAGCGATGGTGGGCCCGGATTCCAACAAATGGCTAGGAGCCATGAAATCCGAGAAAAGATCTATGTATGGAAACCAAGTATGGACTTTGGTAGACTTTCCCATTGAACGGCAGGTCGTTGAGTACAAATGAACCTTTGAGATGAACACAGACACTAATGGTGAAATGTCACCATTTATAAAGCTCGACTTGTGGCAAAGAAGTTTCCGCCAGGTTCAAGGAGTTGACTGCGATGATATTTTCTCATCCGTAGCAATGCTAAAAGTCTGTTGAAATTATGTTAGCAGTTGCTGCATTTTTCGATTATGAAATCTGGCAGGTAGATGTCAAAACAAGTCTTCCTTAATGGTTTCCATGAGGAAGAGTTGTATGTGATACAACAAGAAGTTTTTGTCAATCCTAAGGATGCTAAAAGGTATACAAACCCCAGCGATCCTTCTATGGACTGGAGCAAGCATCTCGGAGTTGGAATATGAGCTTTGATGAAGTGATCAAAGTTTTTGTGTTTATACAAAGTTTATGATAAACTTGTATTTACAATAAAGTGAGTGGGAGGACTATAGAATTTCTGATAATAATATGTAGTTGACATACTATTGATCGGAAATGATATATAATTTCTAGAAAGCATAAAAGGTTGTTTGGAAAAAGTTTTTCAATGGAAGACATGGATAAAGCTACCTAATTGTTGGGCATCAAGATTTATGGAGATAGATCAAAATGCTTGATAATACTTTAAATAAGTACATACCTTGACAAGATATTGAAGAAGTTCAATATGGATCAGTCCGAGAAAGGGTTCTTTTCTGTATTACAAGGTGTGAGATTGAGCACAGCTCAATGCTTGACCATGGTAGAAGATAGAGAAAAGATGAGTGTCATCCCCTATGCTTCACCCATAGGCTCTATATAGTGTGCCATGTTGTGTATCGCACCTGTGTGTGCCTTGCCATGAGTCTATCAAGGGGTACAAGAGTGATCCAGGAGTGGATCACTTGATAGCGGTCGAAATTATCCTTAGTAACTAGAGGACTAAGGAAATATTTCTCGATTATGGAGGTGACAAAGAGTTCATCGTAAAGGGTTATGACGATGCAAGCTTTAACACTCATACGGATGACTCTTGGTAGTAATCCGGATACGTATAGTGGAGTAGCCATTTGGAATAGCTCCAAGTGGAGCATGGGAGCAGTGTCTACAGTATGACATAGAGATTTGCAAAGTACACACAGATCCGAATGTCGTAGATCCATTGACTAAAACCTCTTTCATGAGCAAAACATGATCAAACCCCAGAAATGATTGGGTGTTAATCACATGATGATATGATCACATGGTGATGTAAGTGTTAATCACATGGCGATGTGAACTAGATTATTGACTCTAGTGCAAGTGGGAGACTGTTGGAAATATGCCCTAGATGCAATTATAAAATGGTTATTATTGTATTTCCTTGTTCATGATAATTGTCTATTGTTCATGCTATAATTGTGTTAACCGGAAACCGTAATGCATGTTTGAATACATAGACCACAATGTGTCCCTAGTGAGCATCTAGTTGGCTAGCTCGTTGATCAATAGATGGTTACGGTTTCATGACCATGGACATTGGATGTCATTGATAACGGGATCATATCATTAGGAGAATGATGTGATGGACAAGACCCAATCCCAAGCATAGCACAAGATCATGTAGTTCGTCTGCTAAAGCTTTTCTAATGTCAAGTATCATTTCCTTAGACCATGAGATTGTGCAACTCCCGGATACCGTAAGAATGCTTTGGGTGTTCCAAACGTCAGAACGTAACTAGGTGGCTATAAAGGTGCACTACGGGTATCTCCAAAAGTGTCTGTTGGGTTGGCATGAATTGAGACTGGGATTTGTCACTCCGTGTGACGGAGAGGTATCTCTGGGCCCACTCGGTAAGACATCATCATAATGAGCTCAAAGTGACTAAGGAGTTAGCGAGGGGATGATGTGCTACGGAACGAGTAAAGAGACTTGCCAGTAATGAGATTGAACAAGGTATAGGGATACCGACGATCGAATCTCGGGCAAGTATCATACTAGTAGACAAAGGGAATTGTATACGAGATTGATTGAATCCCCAACATCATGGTTCATCCGATAAGATCATCGTGGAGAATGTGGGATCCAACATGGGTATCCAGATCCTGTTGTTGGTTATTGATTGGAGAGGTGTCTCGGTCATGTCTACGTGCCTCCCGAACCCACAGGGTGTACACACTTAAGGTTCGATGATGCTAGGGTTATAGGGAAATATTGTATGTAGCGACCCGATCTCAAGGGATCGGAGTCTCTATGCTTAAGTGTCATTCCTGGATCGGTATGCTGACACACACATCCTCAAGGTTCCATCCTTCTTCTCCACTAAGATTACTGGGGCTCCCCAAGGTGATGAACTCGGGCGAATATACCCCTTCTCTAGTAACTCCTCAATCTGCTTCTTGACTTCCGCTAGATCATTAGCAGGCATCCGGTATGGACGCTTGGAGATAGGTCCGGTGCCTGGCAGCAACTCAATGAGAAACTCAATCTCCCGATCCGGTGGCATACCGGGTAACTCCTCTGGAAATACATAGGGATAATCCTTCACCACTGGTACTTCTTCCTGGACAACTCCCGTAAGAGAGTTCACTTGAGTCTTCTTAGGCTTAAGCCTGGATACATACTTGATCCTTTTCTGCTCTGGAGTGGTGAGAAGAATTGACCTACTGGCACAATCAATGCTTCCCTGATACTTGGACATCCAATCCATACCTAGGATTACATCCAACCCTTGTGACTCAAGTACGATCATATCTGTGGGAAAATCATGTCCCCCTATGTTCAAAGGCAACTGAAAACATGCCTGACTAGTCATAGACTCTGCTCCTGGGGAACTCACTAGAATAGGTGACTTAAGAGCTACGGTAGGCAACTTATGCTTATCCACAAATCCCCTCGATATGAATGAATGCGATGCACCAGTGTCAAATAGAATAAGTGCTGGAAATGAATTAACCAAGAACTTACCAATCACCGCATCCAGTTGTTCATAGACTTCTTCCACATTGACATGATTCACATGCCCCTTAGTGAAAGGATTGGGCTTCTTGCCTCCAAAACTTCCATTGCCATTCCTATTCTGTAGCTCAGGACACTCGTTGGAGTAGTGCCCTGTCTTCTTGCATTTGAAGCAGGTGATGTGAGTCAGATCCTTCCTCACTAGTGTAGCCGGGGCAGGGTGATTGTGATTGCCGTTTCCTCCATTCCCATTGCCATTTTTATGGACATTGTGGTTGTGTCCATTCCCTCCATGCTGAGAATGACCACCATGGTTATGATGGTTGTGCCCTCCAAACTTACTGTGTCCTGTCCCAGTATATCCTGGGAAAGGGGTGGAGCGAGGCTTCTGCTGAGCTCAAGACTGAAACTTGCCTTGACCATATTTCCTCTTGCGATTTTCCATCTGCTGATGCTTACCCTCTAGAGTGATCGCCTTGTCCACCAACTCTTCATAGTTGTCAAAAGTTGCTACCATCAACTGAATTCCCAGCTCATCATTTAGTCCCTCCAGAAACTTCCCTTGCTTGGCTGCATCGGTTGCCATGTCACCTGGGGCGTAACGGGACAACTTGCTGAAGTCATCAACATACTCAGACACTGAGCGACTTCCCTGGCGTAAGTTGCGAAACTCCCTCTTCTTGAGAGCCATAGCTCCCGCTGAAACATGAGCAGTGCGGAACACTTGCGGGAACTGAGCCCAAGTCACATTCTCCATGGGGTACGTGGCGGTGTAGTTCTCCCACCACGAAGCTGTTGGTCCGTCCAGTTGGTGAGAGGCAAACCTCACCTTCTCCTGATCGGTGCATCCTGCTGTGGCTAGCTTCCTACCCATGTTGCGAAGCCAGTCATCTGCGACAATCGGCTCCGGGCTGCTTGTGAAGATTGGAGGATTCAGCCTCAGAAAACAGGTAAGGCTGTCAATTTGTGGTGGAGGTGGAGGTGGAGGTGGAGGCGGGTTGTTGTTGTTGTTGTTCTGGGCCATATTCTGCATCATCAACTGTATCATCTGGTTCTGGGTCTGAAGCAATTGTTCCAAGGCGGGTGGGATATCATTCCCTGAGCCACTCCCGGAAGATTCGCGCCTTGGTCGCATCTGTTGGGTTAGCATAGATGAGGTATAGATAGAATTAGGCCTAAGGGAGAGGCACTACCCATATGCACATGATGTCAAATAAAAAAAATCCAAATCACTCCAATTCAATTCAATCAAAGAGTTCACACGAAACAAATCTAAGGTGAGCCATGTCACAAGGTTTGACAAGGTCCCACAAATAAATCAATCAAATACTAAACGAATACGATGTCCTAATCTCTCATGGTGGTCTAAGTCTACTCCTCATCGGAAGAGAGATCTATCATGTTGATGTCGGCTCCAGCGGCATCACTCTGTATCTCCTCATCGTCATCCTCATAGTCTTTGTCCTAACTGACGTAGTCCCCATAAGAGTGATCCTCTTGGAGATTCTCCCCGTTATCAAGCTCTTCCTCAGCTTCCTCCAGCTGAAGCTTCAATTCGTCGAGCTTATCCTGCAACGCATCGAGCTCCGCCTCATGTTCTGTGCGGGCGTTCTGAAGCTCTTCTTCCAGCTCGACCTTGTGGGTAGTCAGGTTGTGGGTGGTGATGAGGTAGTCGTCCATCTCTTCCTTCATCCTGGTGATGAGCTCCTCCAGGTCCTCAATGTGTGAGTTGATGGTGTCGTCCTCCCTGGTGCGCACCACATCTCCATCCGGGTCACGGCGCGTGTACAGGACATAGTTAGTCTTCCTGAGATCCTCACGGTAGTCCTGGCGGATGCGCCCAAGTGCAAAGAGCGCAGCGATCCCTTTGCCAATGCCCCATGACCTTACTTCTATGTAGAAGTCGATCGACGCAATGGCATTTCCAAAAGTTCGCCCTGGAATGTGGACGTCAATCTTCCAGCGCATCTCCTCAGGTAGAGTGGCCGTGAAGGTACCGGTGAAGCTGGGCAGGGCAATGCGCAGATGTCCTGTGATATCCACGAGCTGTCTTCCAAAGGGCATGGTTGCGTCGGGCTGAGCAAACTCAACGATGGGGGTCGACATCTACAGTTTGAAAGAGAGGAGAAATTAGCAGTGAAGCAGGGAAAAGTATGAGACCAAAACAGGGGTATAAAAGTGTTGTAAAAATATGGTTTTTATACTATGGCTTTCCAGTTTCTAGGGTTGCGTCCTATAGTCAACGTGTGCTCTGATACCATCTTGTAGCGACCCAATTTCAAGGGATCGGAGTCTCTGTGCTTAAGTGTCATCCCTGGATTGGTATGCTGACACACACAGTACTTGAGGATTTACAACAGTGTTCAATCACACATTTATTACATCGAGAATCCTCAAAGGGTAGTTATTACAATAATGTGGCCTAAGGCCAAGTAAAACAAAAACATGCGGAAGAAATAAAGGTAATGAGTCCATCAACTCCACGAGCAAGTTGAGTGCAGAACAACGACCTATCGCACCTTATTCATCGTTGGATAAATCTGCAACATGATAGGTTGCAGCCGTGTAGGTTAGTACATGGAATGTACTGGCAAGTCACATCATAAAGTGTAATGAACCTACATAGTACATGCAATTTGGCTGGTGGAAAGCTCTAAGTTTAGTTTTGCATAAAGCTAGTTTTTTCCTATCAGAAATGATTGCTCTACTTCTACAAATATCATAATGTCTGAGATGAGGCCCATCTCAACAATTCCAAAATTTTATACCCAATTGATTAATTAAGAGTGATGAGATCTCCCTATATTTCCACTACTAAAAACTCAAGTTGTCCATGACCAGGGACACGGCTAATCGATTAGGTTTTAACTCTGCAGAGGTTGTGCACTTTTCCCCACAAGACTCGACCACCTCCTTGATCGGAAGATCGAGACATAGTCTTTCGATAGCATTTCCCCTAACCCACGGATAGGCCGGTATACCTACATCATCTACATCTGCTAGCCTATCCCGGAAGAGGTCACACCATCTACTCAACTAAGCCAGAGCCCATATTGGCTTGCGGCTGCACACGGAAGCTTGTAGACATGAAAATAAGGTTGATCCCTTTGAGCCTGGGTGGACGGACCACTAGTGTGCACTCCCATGGATTCCCATGAATGCTCCCACTGTACTTCGCCACCATACAAACCAATTTCCACCCAAGTAGTTCATTAAAGTTGGTCCTAGTTGCTACTTTGTCACTCACATCTCAAGGTGATAGCACTCCCCATTCCACGTCTACTTTGGCGAGGCATTGTAACATAACACGGTGGCGACAAAGTTTGCATGGTTCAGACCTACCTCAAATGAACTACTAGGTGATAGTAAATTCAACAAGTATAAACTCCTATCATGCACTCCTACATCAAAGGACTATGTGCAAAGGTAAAACATAGGTAAAAATTGATATGATCAAAATGCAACTTGCCTTGGTGCTGGGAGTGAAGTTCTAGCGAATGATAGTATTCTGCTTCGCACTCCGGACAATCTATCGCACAGTAAATAAAAACACACATAAACATGCATTCATACAATTCAAAGACATGCAACAAAAATATTTGCAAAATCCAAATAAAAACCCAACACAAGTCATTAGCATGAAAATTTTCAAAGTATGAATAGTGTTGAAAATTTGTGACGTGCACTAGTGTCCCTACAAGGCATTCTAGTAAAATTATGGTGAACAGAAAATAATAGTGTAGAATATACTGTGGAACAAGTTCATGGCGAAGGGTTTAGTTCGTGTGACGTGGTGCAAAAAGAATCACTTCAAACGGATATACCGTTTGAAAGATATGGCCTAATGAAATTTAAATTCAAATCTGAATAAATTTCAAATTTGAACTCTCAAAAAACTGCAACTATGGGTTCTCTAGTTAGGGCTATTCGAGACGAAAATTTAGCCACTTGTTTCATCTCGTTTCGACCTACGGTTAAAAAGTTACGGTTGTTTGAAGTTTTGAATAAAATCTGAAGAAAAAAACTGCTATAGAACATTTTTTTGAAAACGCTAAAGTGTGGACGTTCGCGGCTAGAGCACGACGCGGACAGCCCTGGTTGGTTGACTACATGCGCCGTGGCGGCTATGCGGTGAACGTTCGCAAACTAAGCAAGTCCTCCAGTTAGCTAGAATAAAAAAAGAAAAACCGACGTTCGGTTTAAAATAAACCACACGGTTTCTATTAAGACGGGTTAACCGCGTACCGGTTCGGTCTAATTAAAAAACGTAAGAGAGAAAAAAACTAAACTAATCTACGTACAGGGGCTTACGGAGACGAACACGTCGTCGGGCAGGAACTTGACGTCGACGGTAGCGGCGACTCCGGCGATCTCCGGTGCGGGCGAGGTTGTTGGGCAGGTGCGGCATGGCAAGGGCGACCGAGCGGTGGTGACGGCGGACGGCGGTGGTGACCGGAGGGAGTGGAGGGAGCGGTCGGAGCTCCTGTACTCCGGTGAACTCCGGCGACGCAGGTCGTCGGGCGGCTTCTCCGGTGCGTCCTAGGGGCAACAAGAATGTCAGGGAGATGCACAAGAACAAGGGGGTCCGATTTCCACAAAGAAACAGGGTCATGGCGGCTCACCGGCATCGGAATCTTCGTCGGAAAGCTTCGGCTCCGGCGAGATGCAAACGGACGGGGCAGCGGCTACGAGCGGCGAGAGGAGGTGCGGATCGTCTGAATGGAGAGAGGGGGTCAAGGGCTACTTATAGGCGTGGTTTGGAGGGTTGGGGTCGCGGGATAAGGCTTATCCCTGGAGCTTCGCTCCTGCCGGTGCGGACGCGCTCGGCATTGGCTCTATCCCGTGCGCACCGTTCGCCGGAGGTTGGAGACGATGGGGGGCCCCACCTCCAGGCTACATGAGAGAGGGAGAGAGAGAGTTGACCGAGGGAGCTGGAAAAGAGCGAGCGCTGGGGCTGCTCGCTGGCGAGCGCCTCGCTTGGCCTAGCCGGCTCGGCGAGCAGGCTGGCTAGCTCGGTGGCTTCGCCAGCCCGTGTGCGTGCGTGTGTGTGTGTTTTTTTTTGTAAACCTTTTCTTTTAGATCTGAGAAAAAAGAAATATATATATGGGGTATTATATACCAAAATGATCAGAAAGATAAACCCTACAAGGTGAACATTTCTTTAGAGTCTAAATAAAAACTTTATAAAAACATTATTTAAAGACATCCAAAATGAAACCAAATCAAAATCAGAAAAATATATATATATATATATATATCTAAAATCTGTATTGATAAAATAGAGCACAGGGAATATTAACTCCTGCTCATATAATTTTAGAAAAAAAAATCTATATATAAATCTAATGCAATAATCTAAGTTTTGGCTAACAAAATAATTTCCCCAATGCAATTTTAAAACATCAAATGCAAAGAAAATATTTTTCCCACTCGAATATATATATAATGTTGAGGAAGTCATATTATCCCCTCTCTATGATTTTATGTGAGTGGAAAACTTGAACATCATAAACTCCAAATGCAATAAAAATATGACATGCAATATGAGGATTCTATTAACATCCTAATTTAATAAAATTGGGATGTTACATTGTACGTGGTTACCAAAGGTTGTTCGGAGTCCCGGATAATATCCCAGACGTCACGAGGAGTTCTGGAATGGTCCGGAGGTAAAGATTCATATATAGGAAGTGAGGTTTTGGTCACCGGAAGAGTTTCGGGCATCACCAATAACGTACCGGGATCACCGGAAGGGTTCTGGGGGTCCAACAAGTGAGACCATAGGCACTGGAGGGCTGCATGGGCCACAAGTGGGAGGGAACCAGCCCTAGGTGGGCTGGTGCTCCCCCACAAGGGGCCCAAGGCGTAGCTTGAGGTAGGAGGGGGGCAAACCCTAGAGGCAGATGGGCCCTAGGCCCACCTAGGGCGCCGCCCCTCCCACTCCCTCCTTGGCCGCCGTGCTAGATTGATCTAGGGTTGGCCGCTGGCCCTGGGGAGGGAACCCTAGGGCTACCCCACCCCTCCTCCTTCCCCCTATATATATGTGGGGTTTTGGGGGCTGCGAGACACATGAGTTCCTCTCTCTCTCGGCGCAGCCCTACCCTTCCTCTTCCTCGTTCTCCGTAGTGCTTAGCAAAGCTCTGCCGGAGTACCACGTAGCTCCACCGTCACCACGCCATTGTGCTGCCGGAGCTCTCCCTCAACCTCTCCTTCCTCCTTGTTGGATCAAGGCGTAGGATACGTCATCGGGCTGCACGTGTGTTGAACATGGAGGCGTCGTTGTTTGGCGCTAAGACCGGAATCCATCGCGATCTGAATCGCTGCGAGTATGGCTCCACCAACCGCATTCTTGTAACGCTTCCGCTTAGAGATCTTCAAAGGTCTCAAGATGCACACTCCCCTTACTCATTTCTGGTTTCTCCATAGATTGATGTTGGTGACACGTAGGAATTTTTTTGATTTACTACCACGTTCCCCAATAGTTATCGTCTCTTGGATATCATCCAAGGGGTAGAGAGCCATGAGTGCATCATTGGTCGGGACCTCCGTGGAACCCACACTGCTTCTCAGCATAGATGGGATGGTGCCACCCAATGCTGGATCGGGTTGCTCCTACTGCTGTGGTGTGCTTTGCTGGCTAAGTTTGTTGATCAGCTCCTGCTGTAGCATGTATTTGCGTTCCAAATCTGCGTTCTTTGATTCTACCATTTGTATCCGGTCTGGTTCCTGCTTCTTATTTCTTGCATGACTTATGTAAGCTTGTTCCAGTCCGGAAACCCCTCAACCCACAAAACAAGGCCTTTGCCTCGTGTTCGTCCTGGGTGTTCAAGATTCTTGAGGGCGCATGTAAGCTCATCATTCTCGCTCTCAGGCTGGAACACCTCTGTTCGAGCTTCTTCTATTGCTTTAAGTGAATCTCCCCTGTGAGTTCAATAATCTCCCTTGTCTTTGGGTCCAAATTTCCCCCATGCACATATAACCTGGTCCTGCACCTTTCGGGCCAACTCATTGTTTTTGGAGTGACCCCTGCGACAATCATCTTTGCCTCAGATTCATCCCACTTAGGCAACCCAGCCTTGTAGCCAACCTGTCCCGAGAACATGGTAATGCTGTTTTTTGTTATTACTTATCTTGTTTATTCTCGATCGTTCCTTAGGTGTTTCTGATTCCTTGAATTCCGCAAACCACTGATCTTTTAACTTCTCTAGTTGTCCAGTGAATTGTGGAGTCTTCTTTCCTCCGCCGATGTATTTGGACCATAATCTATTCTTCTAGGTCTAGAATTGTATGGCCATCTTCTTAAGAGCATACTTCCCAACTTTCTCTGTTGGAGATTTGTGAAACTTTTGCTCTTTGATCGACAAAACTAACTGTTCGACCTTCCTTTGGCTTATTCCATTATTGAACGGTGATAGGGATTTGGTCCCTAACAATACCTCTACATTGAGAATTAAATTTGTCCACGCTCTTTTTAGGAGCAATCGGTTCGCCATCTGCTCTGGTTACACTAATGTTGAACTTTATGCCACCGTCCAACTTTTTGGCCAGGCCTCATACTACCCTTGTAGAAGATTTGCACGATTTGGAGGGCTAAAAGAAGAAAGATTCGTTAATATATATAGGTATATATATAAATCAATTAATACATGTAATGATCACCACAGGACTTATATATATATATTTATATATACCCCGCCATACTTCGTTAATCGAAGAAAATTTCCTTCGCCATCATTGTTTGTTTGCCCTTCGTCTCTTGGTTCCTCCTCCATTTCGTCACCGGAATCGTTCAAATATTGGATTGTATCATCTAGTTCAATCTCTGGTTTTTCATATTGCCATATTGTTGGAGATATGCCCTAAACGCAATCATGTATGATGATATTTCCTATGTGTTTATGAATAAAGATAGTCCTTAGACATTATCATTGATGTGTATTAACAAGTACATGACTTGTTTGTGAGACTATGCATTGTATAATAACTGTCCTAAATGGTCCCTAGTCCAAAGGGTTGTGTGGACGCACAACTAATCAGACTAGCATATGACACGATGGATGGTCCTGTCTCACTTACCATGTAACATTGGATGCTAGCCGGATAATATGGACTCAGAAAGGTCTGGTCAGATTCGACATAGTCGGATCCGAGTCAAGATGAGGTCTGAGTTGGACAGGCCCAACTATGAGACGCGGCGATAGGTCATCTGTGAGTCTCTAGTACAACATACGTTCTATATCCTACGACCTGAGCTGGCGCATGTACTCGGGATGGTGACAGACTTGCTTTGGGCAGACCAAACGCTACTCCATGACTGGGTAGTTACAAAGGTAGGTTTCGGGATTGTCTAGACCCATGCTGCAAGACATGGTCGAGCAAGATGGGATTTGCCCCTCCTACTAGGAGAGATATTCTCAAGGCCCCCTCAGGTGATCCGACCTAGATAAGCATGGCCATGCGATGAGGATTATGACATAATGCGAAGTGTTGGTTGGATTCATAGGAACGAGAAAGAGGTCATGCTGCAACAAGGATGACCATGTCGCCTTGTGCAGGACATAGTATATCCTATGGCAAAGGGAACAGAAGTGCGAAGTACAAGTTCTCCTAACCAGCTAAATCGGACACTTGGAGTCGGTACGTCTTGCTAGAGGCCGCTACCGACCGGTCGAGTCGGATGTCATCTGACTCGCGACCAAGTGGACGAGAACCTAAAGGGTCGCGTGCTTAAGGGAAGGAACACATGGGCTTTAGGATCCGCGCGAGGCCCAAGAGTTGAGCCCATGCCGGATGCCTATATATAGTGGAGGTGCGGCACACCCATCTGGTTGATCGCTTCTGCGCCGTCATTAGGGTTTGCATGTGTTGAGAATAGCCACCCCCACTCGCCGCCGCCGACCATGTGATCAGACCTAGCAGTCCGCCGCACGGGTGTTCCTCCTGCACGCGCAGATACCGTTAGAGGCGGTGCACTTGCGCCGCTCTGGCAAACCTGTACGTGGAATCTGGCGACCGTCTGTTCGAGGGAGATCGGAACGGCTGTTCAAGGGTGATCGGACGAGGAGGAGACGGACCACACAAACGCGCTCCCCCAACTCTACTTCCGCTGCACGGCACTACGCGTCTAGTGGTAACAATCTGTGATCCATCTCCTTAGCATGTTCTTGGATGTTCTGCGCGTAAGAAAATTTTAATTGGCATGCGATGCACCTACGGTAGAACCCAACAGTGGTATGAGAGCCTCTGCTATAGGTTTTGGATTCAGATCGGTAACATATGTGATATTGGCGGCAGTGGATGTGATCTATCGTCGTTTATGAGATTGGATATGTGCACGGTTGATAAGATCAATAGCACATAGAGATCATTGAGGATATGTTTTCTATCAATCGGAAACTATGAGGTCATGACGCAACCTACCCCTATCGACCGGTATCCGCCATCGGGGTTAACCATGAAATGTTAATCCGAATTGGGTTCGCGATGATCGATGAGGTCGGTCAGATCAGAAAATTCAGCATGATCGGAGTGCAGATGCGATTTGTGATTTCTGAAAAATGTATTTCGGCGTGATCGGGACAGCCTTGTGAGCAGCGTCTTGTATTTCGGACACGATCACACAAACCGATAGAATGTGATTCTCTGCATAAGTTTGTTTCGCAGGTTTGATGTGAATAGTATGGCTCTTATGTATGTAATGCATGTGTGTAATTTAACATGACCTTCGTGTCATGATTGTCAGCCGGCAGGAGCCAAAGTAATGTCATTATATTGTATAACGACCTGCGTGTCGACTTGTGATTCTCTGTAAATTCATTACTAGTTGTAGTAGTTGGAGGATAGAGATCAAGTTCGAGGCTTTGGCGTCCTGGAGAGATGGACAAGATGGAGTTCCGCCTTGGTCATCAGAGTTGGAGCCAACCTAGAAGGATGTCCATGAAGGAACCATACTATTTCACATATTTATGTTTAGATGTGATTAGTATTGCTTCTTGTTTCTATGCATGTTAGTACGGTAGAAAGATCCCTCATTAATATCAAGTACATTGCCATTCCAGATGTTGCACCTTCCCACGTCAAGTACGTCTAGTGGTGGGCTCATAAAATTTTAGGTGCTTCTAGGTGTCCTGGAACTCGAGGGTTCGTGTCGGGCACGGACATGCACTGTATCGGGTTAACTTGACAAGGCTATGAAAACGGTTTTGGGCCTTGTGGCAGAGAAGGTTGGGAGCCAGGGTATGAGATACCTACCCAACCGACAGGAGTCGTATAGAGATATGATTAGCAAGGAGTTTCTTACCGAATAGGCAAGTTGGCTAGCAGTGATGCTAAAGCTCACTAGTCGCTCACGCTAGACGGGTCCTGAATCACTGAGAGTTTGTGAAGGGATGCCGACTTTAGTGGGAGTAGTTCTGTTTAAGACTTGAATTACTCTACATAAACACATTGCTTAATGATTGCTTATTTTCTGTTGTAGATCAATGGCACCACCCGCTCAACCCAACTTTGCATTGAAATCAATTCTGGAAAAGGATAAACTGAATGGAACAAACTTTGCCACCTGGTATATAAATCTAAGAATTGTTCTCAAGCACAATAAAAAGGAACATGTTCTAGAGGATCCACTTCCAGAGGAACCTGCCAAGAATGCTAACGCCACAACCAAGAATGCCCACCAAAAACTCGTTGATGAATCAAACGAGATCAACTACCTCATGCTGGGTTGTATGGAGCCCGATTTGCAACAACATTTAGAAAACATTCAGGCTTTCGATATGATAGCGAGTTTGAAGAGCATGTTTCAGGTGAAGGCTAGGACCGAAAGGTCCAATGTCTGGCAGTCCTTGACGGATTGTAAGCTAAAGCAGGGTGATTCACTGAGCCCGCATGTGATCAAGATGATCGGGTACGTGCAAGCTTTGGATTGGATAGGCTTCCCACTTGGGGACGAGTTGTCCACTGATGAAATTTTGGTTTCTCTTCCACCTAGCTATGGGGCGTTCGTCTCGAACTATCATATGCACGACATGGATAAGAAGCTCACTGAATTGCATGGGATGCTCAAGGTGGTAGAGCAAGATATTAAGAAAGGCACACACCAAGTGTTGATGGGACAGAACTCGGCTAAGTTCAAGAAGAGTTGGTCCAAGAAAAAGGGTAAGGCAAAGGGCACGGAGAAGGCTGTCTCCGCCGCTGATCCAAAGTCCAGACCAAACTTAAAGACCATTTGTTTTCACTGCAAGGAAGCTGGTCATTGGAAGAGGAACTATAGCAAGTGGCTTGCTGAGCACGGCAAGAAGGCCGGAGATGCTTCTTCAGGCAAAGGTACACTTGTTACATATGTTATAGACATTTACCTTGCTAACATACCTAGTAGCTCTTGGGTATTTGATACCGGATCGGTTGTTCATATTTGCAACTCGATGCAGGGGCTGGTATGAACTAGGCGTGTGGCACAAGGGGAGATTGACATCAGGGTCGGCAACAATGCAAGATTTGCTGCGTTGGAGGTCGGCACGATGCAGCTCAAGCTTCCATCTAGATTTATTTTGGAATTGAATAATTGTTATTACATTCCCGCACTTAGTCGGAACATTATTTCTGCCTGATGTTTGATGAGTCAAGGTTATGAATTCAATATAAAGGACAATGGTTGTTCATTTCATTTGAATGGAATGTTCCATGGCTATGCACCCATAGTAGATGGGCTATTTATTTTAAATCTAGAAACGGAACCAGTCTATAACGTGAATGTCAAGAGGCATAAGCCTAATGAGATAAATCTGACATACTTCTGGCATTGCCGGCTTGGACACGTTAGTCCGAAATGCATGAAGAAGCTCCATGATGATGGACACCTAACTTCGTCCGACTTCGGGTCGTTCGAGACATGCGAATCATGCTTGCTAGGCAAGACGACTAAGTCTCCTTTTGCAAAGAGTCGCGAGAGGGATTCCGAGCTGTTGGAGGTTATACAAAGTGATGTGTGTGGTCCAATGAGCAAAACAGCCAGAGGAGGCTATCAGTACTTTGTGACTTTTACCGACGACTTGAGTAGATATGAATATATCTATTTGATGAGGCACAAGTCAGAAACTTTTGAAAAGTTCAAAGAGTTTCAGAACGAGGTTGAAAATCAGCTCGGCAAGATGGTAAAACTCCTACGATCAGATCGCGGAGGTGAGTACATGAGCCAGGAGTTTGATAATCATCTGAAAATCCGAGGTATAGTACCTCAGCTCACACTTTCGGGTATGCCATAGAGAAACGGTGTGTCAGAACGGAGAAATCGATCCTTGTTGGACATGGTCCGATCGATGATGAGCAAATCGGATTTACCCTTGTCATTCTGGGGATACGCTCTAGAAACTACAACTTTCACACTTAATAGGGTACCATCAAAATCCGTTGACAAGACACCACATGAGATGTGGACTTGGAAGACTCCTAGTTTGTCTTTTCTAAAGATTTGGGGTTGTGAAGCATTTGCCAAGCGACTCATGTCGGACAAGCTTACACCCCAGTTGGAGAAATGCATATTCGTGGGATATCTGAGGGAAACCTTGGGATACAACTTCTACAACCGAGAAGAGAACGAAGTGTTTGTTGTTCAGAACGGGGTTTTCTTACAGAAAGAGTTTCTCAATCGGGAGGCCAATAGGAGAACTGTGCGACTCAAAGAAATTCGAGAGCCACTCGGGGACGACTCGGTTGGTGATAAGATCACACCGGAGTCGGTGAAAGAACCTGTAGTCGAGTCGGCACCGGAGCCACGGAGGTCAGAAAGATTGCACAAAGTGAGTGACGTTTTGTTGCTAGAAAGCGACGAGTCAGCCACGTATGTGGAAGCGATGGTGATCCCAGATTCCGAGGCATGGCTAGAGGCCATGAGATCCGAGTTAAAGTCCATGGATGAGAATCAAGACTGGTACTTGGTTGATCCGCCACCAGGCATAGTTGCCATTGGTTGCAAATGGGTCTTTAAGAAGAAAACCGATGTGGATGGAAATGTTCAGATCCACAAAGCTTGGCTTGTTGCTAAAGGTTATGGAAAAGTTTAAGGAATTGACTACGACGAGACCTAGTCGTCGATAGCGATGCTAAAATCGGTGAGGATCATACTAGCTATAGCGGCATATTTCGATTATGAGATATGGCAGATGGATGTCAAAACGGCTTTCCTTCATGGAAATTTAAAAGAGGATGTATACATGATATAGCCCGAAGGTTTTGTCGATCCAACTAACGCTGGAAAAATATGCAAGCTCAAGAGATCCATTTATGGAATTAGGCAAGCAGCTCGGAGTTGGAACATTCATTTTGATGAATTCATCATTGACCTTGGTTTCATCAAGAACGAAGAGGACTATTTTTTATACAAGTCTAGTGGGAGCTCGGTAGTATTTTTGATCTTGTATGTGGATGACATACTACTGACCGGAAATGATGTTTCCATGCTGAACTTAGTGAAGGAATCATTGAATGACAAGTTTTCAATGAAAGACCTTGGAGAGGCAGTGTACATTTTAGGCATCAAGATCTATAGAGATAGATCGAGAAGGCTGCTCGGCTTAAGCTAGAGCACATACATAGACAAAGTGTTGAAGAGGTTCAACATTAGTGAGGCAAAGAAAGGGTTCTTGCCCGTCTCACATGGTATCAGGCTAAGCAAGACTCAGAGTCCTATGACTTCTGATGAGCAAAACTGGATGAGTAGGATTCCATATGCCTTGGCAATTGGATTCATCATGTATGCGATACTATGTACACGGCCTGATGTTGCCTATGCAATAAGCTTAACAAGCAGATACCAGGCCAATCCAGGTGAGAGTCATTGGGCAGCGGTGAAAACTATAATGAAGTACCTGAAAAGGACTAAAGAGATGTTCCTAGTTTATGGAGGTGAGGAGGAGCTCTGCGTAAATGGTTACGTTGATGCTAGTTTCCAAACCGATAGGGATGATTGTCGATCACTAACTGGATTCGTGTATGTCATGAATGGAGGAGCAGTGAGCTGGACGAGTTCCAAGCAAGATACGGTGGCCGACAACACAACAGAGGCCGAATACATTGCGGCTTGCGAAGCCGCAAAGGAAGGTGTTTGGATTCGGAAGTTCCTGGAAGATGTTGGTGTGTTCCCGAGCTGGTGAAAACCATTGGACCTTTATTGCGATAATTCAGGTGCCATCGCACATGCCAAGGAGCCGAGACAACACCACAAGACCAGGCACAGAGACCGAAAATATTACTTCATACAAAAGCTTGTAGAGAAAGGTGATACCAATTTGTGCAAGATTTATACGGATGCAAATGTTGCTGATCCGTTGACTAAGTCGCTTCCAGAACCCAAGAATGAGGGGCACGTTAGAGCTATGGGCATTCAATGTCTATTTGATTGACTCTTGTGAGAGTGGGAGACTGTTGGAGATATGCCCTAGAAAAAATAATGTATGATGATATTTCCTATGTGTTTATGAATAAACATAGTCCTTGGACATTATCATTGATGTGTATTAACAAGTATGTGGCTTATTTGTGAGACTATGCATCGTATAATAACTGTCCTAAATGGTCCCTAGTCCAAAGGGTTGTGTGGACGCACAATTAATCAGACTAGCATCTGACACGGTGGATGGTCCGGTCTCACTGACCATGTAGCATTGGATGCTAGCCAGATAATATGGACTCACAAAGATCTGGTCGGATTTGACATAGTCGGATCCAAGTCGAGATAAGGTCTAAGTTGGACAAGCCCAACTATGAGACGCAGCGATAGGTCATCTGTGAGTCTCTAGTACAACATACATTCTATATCCTAAGACCTGAGCTGGCACATGTACTCGGGATGGTGACAAACTTGCTTTGGGCCAACCAAATGCTACTCCATGATTGGGTAGTTACAAAGGTAGGTTTCGGGCTTGTCCAGACCCATGTTGCAAGACATGGTTGAGCAAGATGGGATTTTCCCCTCCTACTAGGAGAGATATACTCTGGGCCCCCTCGGGTGATCCAACCTGGATAAGCATGGCCATGCGATGAGGATTATGAGATAATTCGAAATGTTGGTCAGATTCACCGGAACGAGAAAGAGGTCATGCTACAAGAAGGATGACCATGTCGCCTTGTGCACGACAACATATATCGTGTGGCAAATGGAACAAAACTGTGAAGTACAGGCTCGCCTAACGAGCTTCATCGGACACTTGGAGTTGGCACGTCTTGCTAGAGGCCGCTACCGACCGGTCGAGTCGGATGTCATCTAACTCGCGACCAAGTTGACGAGAACCTAAAGGGTCGCGCACTTAAGGGAAGGAACACGTGGGCTTTAGGATCCACGCGAGGCCCAAGAGTTGAGCCTGCACCGGATGCCTATATATAGTGGAGGTGCAGCACACCCATCTGGTTGATCGCATTTGTGCCATCATTAGGGTTTTCATGTGTTGCGAATATCCACCTCCACTCGTTGTCGCCGACCATGTGATCGGACCTAACAGTCCGCCGCACGGGTGTTCCTCCTGCACGCGCGGATATCGTTAGAGGCAGTGCACTTGCCCTGCTCCGGTGAACCTGTACTTGGGATCCAGCGACCGTCTATTTTAGGGAGATCTGAACGGCTGTTCGAGGGAGATTGGACGAGGAGGAGACGTACCACACAAACGCGCTGCCCCAACTCTACTTCCGCTGCACGACACTGCACGTCTAGTGGTAATAATATATCCTGTGGCAAAGGGAACAGAAGTGTGAAGTACAAGTTCTCCTAACCAGCTAAATCGGACACTTGGAGTCGGTACGTCTTGCTAGAGGCCGCTACCGACCGCTCGAGTTGGATGTCATCTGACTTGCGACCAAGTGGACGAGAACCTAAAGGGTCGCACGCTTAAGGGAAGGAACACATGGGCTTTAGGATCTGCGCGAGGCCCAAGAGTTGAACCCATGCCGGATGACTATATATAGTGGAGGTGTGGCACACCCATCTTGTTGATCGCTTCTGCCCCGTCATTAGGGTTTGCATGTGTTGCGAATAGCCACCCCCACTCGCCGCCACCGACCATGTGATCAGACCTAGCAGTCCGCCGCACGGGTGTTCCTCCTGCACGCGTAGATACCTTTAGAGGCGGTGCACTTGCGCCGCTCCGGCGAACTTGTACGTGGAATCCGGAGACCGTCTGTTCGAGGGAGATCGGAACGGCTGTTCAAGGGAGATCAGACGAGGAGGAGACGGACCACACAAATGCGCTGCCCCAACTCTACTTCCGCTGCACGGCACTATGCGTCTAGTGGTAACAATTTGTGATCCATCTCCTTAGCATGTTCTTGGATGTTCTGCGTGTAGGAAAATCTTAATTGGCATGCGATGCACCTATGGTAGAACCCAACAATGGTATCAGAGCCTCTGCTATAGGTTTTGGATTCAGATCGGTAGCATTTGTGATATGTGGCGACAGCGGATGTGATCTGTCGTCGTTCATGAGATCGGCTATGTGCACGGTTGATAAGATCAATTACACATCGGGATCGTTGAGGCTATGTTTTCTGTCAATCGTAATCGATGAGGTCATGACACAACCTACCCCACAATGCGCGCAGGGAGAGGGGGCTAGGGATGGCACCGAACTGGACGGGATGACCGACGTTGTAGGCGTTCACCGGTGGAGCTGAGGGCACATGAGGAAGACGACAATGACGGCATGAGGTGGACAGTGACGGCGATCTCTGGCAGGGAAGAAGGGCGAGCATCCTGGCAACGGAAGGATGACGACGATCTCCGGTAGGCTGGTGGCGTCGTGGTGAGGTTCGACATTGGGGGAGAAAATGTGGAGGAAGGAGAACTCATACGTCTCCAATGTATCTATAAATTTTGCTTGTTCCATGCTGTTATATTATCAATCTTGGATGTTTTACAATCATTTTATAGCAACTTTATAGCAATTTTTCTTGTGCCAAAGTGCCAGTTGATGTTTTTGCTTGTTTTTACTTCTTGGAAAATTAGTACCAAACGGATCCCAAAAACTATAGGACTTTTTGGACATTTTTGATGGGCCATAAGAGCCAAGATGGGACAAAGAGCACAAGGAGAGAGGGCCCAGGGTGGCCACCCTCCACCAGGGTGTGCTAGAGGCCCCTAGCGTGGCCTGGTGCAGGGTTCCCACCTCATGACGCCGCTCAACTGACTATCAAGCCTATAAATTCCCATATTTTTGGAAAACCCTAGAGGGGTTGACCAAACACATTTCTAGCCACCGCAAGTTCCAGAACCTGGAGATCCAATCTAACACCATCACGGAGGGGTTCATCTTGATCATAGGTGCCTCTCCGATGATGCGTGAGTAGTCCACTATAGACCTACGGGTCCATAGGCAGTAGCTAGATGGCTTCCTCTCTCTCTCTCTATGGTTCTCACTACAATGGTCTCTTGGAGATCTATTTGATGTAATGAGTTTTGCGGTGGATCTGATGAATTTTGAGTTCATGATCAGTTTATATCCATGAATGTGATTTGAGTCTTCTTTGATCTCTTATTGGCATGATTACTTATAGCCTCGTATTTCTTCTTCAAATCTTTGGTTTAGTTAGGCCAACTAGATCGACTTTTCTTGCCATGGAAGTGGGTTCGATCTTCCGTGTTCTTTCTAGTGATAGCAGGAAAACATGCATGTATCGTTGCTATTAAGGATAACAAGATGGGGTCTATTCCTACATGAATAGATCTTATCTACATTATGTCACCATTCTTCCTGTATTACTCCATTTTCCCATGAACTTAATACACTAGATGCATGCTGGATAAAGGTCGATGTGTGAAGTAATAGAAGTAGATGCATAATCGTTTCGGTATACTTATCTTGGACTTCATGCCTATATAATGATTATTGCCTGGATATCGTCATGATTATTTGATGTTCTATCAATTGCCCAACAATAATTTGTTCATCCACCATGTGCTATACCCATGAGAGAAGCCACTAGTGAAACCTACGACCCCCAGGTCTACTTTTCCAACATATTGCTTTCCGATCTACTATTTCGGCCTTTTTTTGTCAGATCTATTAATCCAAAAAACAAAAATACCTTGCTACACTTTTTGTTTACTTATTTTATTTTGTGTTCTTCGAGATCTATTTTCCAAAACTATCATTACCTAATCTATCTTATTACCGTAGAGAGCTTGACCACCTCCATGTCGCGTCGGGTTGCAAGTATTTGTTATTTGTGTGCATGTGCTGTTTATGTGGGTATTTGATCTTCCTATATGGATTTATACTTTTGTTTCATAACTGAGGGAAATACTTACCGTCGATGTGATACATCATCCCTTCCTCTTTGGGGAAATACCGACGCGGTCTCAAGCCACGTCAAAGGAATTTCTGGCGCCGTTGCTAGGGAGGAAGCAATCTCATCTACCAGGTTCCTAATCAAAAATCTCATCTCCTTGCAATTTACGTGCCATTTGCCTATCATTTTCCTTTCCCCCACTTCACAAATTTGCTGTTTTATTTGCCCTCTCTTTTCGTTTGCCTTTTTTTCTTAGATCTCTTGTTTGCTTGCAATCTTGTTTGCATATGCATGATGCCTCAAAAAATATATTATCATGTTCCTTACCCCAATATTTTCCTTGAGATTGAAAAAAGTACCAATGAATATATGACTACGCAATTTGAGCATAATGTGTATTTCAACGAGGAGCTTAAAGAACACTCTACCGCACTAGAAGCCATAACAATACAACTTGATGATATCAGTAGAGAAGTTGCTTATCTCCAAACTAAGTATGCTCATGCTGAAAATCTGCTGGAAAAAATATCAGATGAACAAGCTACTCTATTGAATCAAATGGCTGCTAAACCAATTTCTCTAGATGATGAAGATCTTAAAATGATTGTTGTTTGGTCTATTGATTCCTTGTTCAGTAATGTTAAAATTGATGATAAAGGGACTGAAGAAGAGTCAACTTTGGCTAGAGGGCATCCCAATGATTTGGAGGCTGAAAATCTTGATGAAATTTTTGATAAAAGTGGGTTTGAAGATGTCAAAACTTTAACTAGTGATGTGCCCACTATTTTTGATTGAAAAGACTTTAATTATGAGAGTTTCCCCTTGGTTCTTTGCATTTCTTTGCTGCAATATATGATAAATTCACCCCATGCTTTTGAACAAAATAAAGCTTTTACTAAACATATTGTTGATGCCATGATGAAATCCTTAGAAGAAAAGTTGGAATTAGAGATTTCAGTTCCTAGAAAATTGCATGATGAGTGGGAACCTATCATCGAAGTAAAGATTAAAAATTATGAATGCTTTGCTTTGTCTGATTTGGGTGCTAGTGTTTTCACAATTCTGAAATCACTATTTGATGTGCTTGGCCTTACCAATACTGAAGAATGTTCTTTGAATTTGCACTTGGCGGATTCTACTATTAAAACGAGTTTGGGAATAATTAATGATGTTGTTATTCTTGCAAATAGGAACTATGTGCCCATTGATTTTATTGTTCTTGATATTGATTGCAATCCGTCTTTTCCTATCATACTTGGTAGACCATTTTTACGAACTATAGGTGCCATGATTTATATGAAAGAAGGCAATATTATGTTTCGGGTTCATCTTAGAAAGGGAATGGACCACTTCCCTAGAACAGGTATTAAGCCACCATATGAATCTATGCGCTCTGCCTAGCTAGGGGAGTAAAACAATATCGCTTGTTGGGAGGCAACCCAATGAATAAAATATGTTTATCTTTTGATTTACATTTTTGAGTGTTTTACAGAATTATGAGTGCGTTTTTATGTTCTATTTAGTATTTGTGCCAAGTAATGCCTTTAGGATGACCCATAAGATGAGTAGATACAGTGATGAATCTGAAACAGAAACTTTGTTCCCATTGCAAGAATTTGCATTTTTTTTACTGGAATGCGATATTGAGCTGAAATTTTAACACAGTATTTATATACAAATTATTTACAGTCTCCTAATTTTTCATAATTTTTAGAGTTCGAGAAGTATGCGTAGAGTACATATTACTACAGACTGTTTTCTCCGAAGCAGAATCTGTTTTCGTTGCATTGTGTGCTTGTTTTCATGAATCTATGGCTTGTATCGGGGGATATAAGTCATGGTAAAGTTATAATACAGTAGATGTAATGCAATAATAAAATATGAATGGGTTTACAACAGTACCTAAAGTGGTAATTTTCTTTATTATACTAACGGATCTCATGAGAATTTTCTCAAGTTTTGTGTGATTGAAGTTTTCAAGTTTTGGGTGAGATAATGACAGATGAAGGAATAAGGACTAAGCAGAGCCTAAGATTGGGGATGCTACAGCACCCCAAGGTAACATCCAAAGAGTAACAAGCAACTAAGCTTGGGGATGCCCTGAATGGCATCCCCTCTTTCTTCTAACAACCATTAGTATTTTACTTGGGACTATATTTTTATTCGCCACATATGAAGAGTTTTGCTTGGAGCGTATTGTATCTTTGCTTTATTTTCTTTTATCATTTCTGCACACACCTAATTGAGAGATCCAAAATTATGCTATGATTTTCTATAATTGCTCTTTATGCTTCACTTAAATCTATTGAGCAAAGGAATTGCTCTTGTGCTTCACTTATATCTTTTTTGAGCACGACGTGCTTTTGCATGTTTGAATAAATGCTCTAATGCTTCACTTATATTAATTTTAGAGTAGAGATTTTGAATAAATCCTCTCATGCTTCACTTATACTATTTTCAGAGATTAAACTTGTATGCTCATGTTCTTCACTTATACCCATGTGAGCTTGTCAAAAGCAATTGCAATATATGAAACTAGTCCCAAAGTGATATAACAAAAACATTCATGAAGATCATTGGGAAAATTAAATTTGATCATTTTTAATAGTTCTGAGACATGACAATAGTAATATGTGAGTTATGTTGGTGAGTAATTATGCTTAGTAAAGAAATTGGTGTTAAGGTTTGTGATTCCCTATGCAAGCACGAAAGTCAATAGTTGTGCTAAGAAATTAAATCCTACTTATGGTGCATTATTCGGTGTTAGTTATGCTTAATGCTCGATTATGTGATTTTTTGTTTGTTGATTGGATACTTCTCAATCTCTTGCTAGCCTTCACTTGTACTAAGTAGGAATACTACTTGTGCTTCCAAAATCCTTAAACAATTTTTTCCATATGAGTCGACCATACATACATATATACAGTATTTCCATGCCGTTCCAAAAAAATTGTATGTGTCATCTCTAAATTTCAAAATAAATTTTCCTTTTTGTGTGCTCGTACCGCTCATGAAACGATAGGGGGTGACCAATATTTTTCCATGCTAGATGTGTTATTCTCAAGATGAGTGTTTATTCACTTGTCATTGCATGAGAGTACGGCGGTAATGGGGATGACCAGTCCCTGAATGAAAATACAAATTATTTACTTTATGTTGTCAAATAATAAATTCCTTGGAAAGTGTTAGTACCGAAGGAAACCATGGATTCGGCTCGCCATGGAAAGTGAAATTATGGTGGAAAAAGCAGTAAACTTTATTTTCTATTTGGGAACGGCTGAATGATATTGAAATCTCTTGGTTATTTTTGTTGGCAGGAAAGGCATGCCACCCAAAATATTTTTCTCTATTAATTTAAACACTTGAGCTCTGGCACCTCTACAAATCCCTACTTCCCGCTGCGAATGGCTTTTCTATATACTTTATGCAATTTTTATTTTTCAATTTGAGTCTCCATCTTATCTTATAAAGCACGAACTAGGAGGTACTATGATCGTACTTCAGCATTAGGTGTAGCTAATATTTGATTGTGTATTGTGAATGGATCAATGAATGAGCATGATGGGCTAGGGATACCTTGCTTTAGCATTGATATTTTGAAAGACATGGTTGCTTGTTGATATGCTTGAGTATTAAATTTTTCATGTCAAATCTAGACTATTGCTTTGAACCATCGAAAGGTCCAAATGTCCATGCTACAAAGAAAAGAATATATGATGAACATGTTAGGTAGAATTCCACATCAAAATTTCTATTTTTATCATTTACCTACTCGAGGACGAGTAGGGATTAAGCTTGGGGATGCTGATACGTCTCCAACGTATCTATATTGTTTGCTTGTTCCATGATGTTATATTATCAATCTTGGATGTTTAACAATCATTTTATAGAAACTTTATATAATTTTTTGTGACTAACCTATTGACATAGTGCCAAAGTGCTAGTTGTTGTTTTTTCTTGTTTTTTACTTCATACAAAATCGGTACAAAACAGAACCCAAATGCTACGGGAATATTTGGAGAATTTTTATGGACCAGAAGAGCCAATATGGGCCAAACGGCCAAATAGCACAAGGAGAGGGGGCCCAGGCTGGCCACCCTCTACCAGGGCGTGCTAGAGGACCCTGGCGCGGCCTGGTGGAGGGTGCCCCCCTCGGGACCCCCCTCAACTGACTATCAAGCCTATAAATTCCCTATTTTTGGAAAACCCTAGAGGAGTCGACGAAAGACAATTCCACCCACCGCAAGTTCTAGAACCTCAAGATCCAACCTAACACCATCACTGAGGGGTTCATCTTCATCATAGGTGTCTCTCTGATGATACATGAGTATTCTATCATAGACGTATGGTCCGTAGGTAGTAGCTATATGGCTTACTCTCTCTCTCTCTATGATTCTCAATACAATGGTCTCTTGGAGATCTATTTGATGTAATGACTTTTGTGGTGTGTTTGTTGGGATCCGATAAATTTTGGGTTCATGATCACTTTATATCCATGAATACAATTTGAGTCTTCTTTGATCTCTTATTTGCATGATTACTTATAGCCTCGTACTTGTTCTTTGAATCTTTGGTTTGGTTAGGCCAACTAGACTTATTTTTCTTGCCATGGGAAGAGGTGCTTTGTGATGGGTTCGATCTTGCGGTGTTCTTTCTAAGTGATAGAAGGGGCAGCAAGACATGCATGTATGGTTGCTATTAAAGATAACAAGATGGGGTCTATTCCTACATGAATATATATTGTCTACATCATGTCACCGCTCTTATTGCATTACTCCATTTCCCATGAACTTAATACACTAGATGCATGCTGGATAGCGGTCTATGTGTGGTGTAATAGAAGTAGATGCAGAATTGTTTCTGTCTTCTTATCTTGCACGTGATGCCTATATAATGATCATTGCCTGGATATCATCTTGATTATTTGATCTTCTATCAATTGCCCAACAATAATTTGTTCACCCACCGCGTGTTATACTCGTCAAAGAAGCCACTAGTGAAACCTATGCCCCTCGGGTCTACTTTTCCAACATATTGATTCCCGTCTACAATTTTTCCCTTTTGTTTTCAGATCTATTAATCCAAAAAACCAAAAATAGCTTGCTTCACTATTTCTTTACTTATTTTATTTTGTGTTCTTGCGATATCAATTTGCCAAAACTATGATTACCCAATCTATCTTATTACCGTGGAGAGCTTGACAACCTCTCTTTCGTGTCGGGTTTGTAACATCCCAAAATTTGGAATGTTATAATAAATATTAGAATGAATGGTTGTTTGCTTGAGTGATTGAATTGAGTGAAATTTGAAAGTTTTTGAAAACTTTCGAATGAGAGGGAATAAAATGACTTTCCCCTTCTGTGATTTGAATTCAAAATTCAATTCCATTTCAAATCAGTGAGAGAAGATAACATGACTTCTTCATAAACAAGGAATTTCCAAAAGTGTATTTGAAAATCTCTGAATTATTCTTTTTGAATTCATTTCATATTTGGTTCCATTTTAAATTTTGAAAGAATTTAAATACCCTTGACAAGATTTTTGAGAGGAGCAACTTGACACTCCACACTAGGGTTATTTTTTGAAGTTTTGAACCATAAAAATCCAGGGGGTTATTTGAAAGTTTATTGCAAAAAGAATTAAAATCAAATTAGGCATTTTTATGAAAAATAATATTTGAAGTATTTATTTTGGCCATGGAATTTTTTTCATTAAATTGAATTAATTCCCCTGGCATTTTGATATATAAATCTTCATTTTTGGAAATGATTTGATTGCCATAAAGATAGTTTCCATTCTCTATAATTTTATAGAAGGAAATGTTTAACGTATTAGGAAAGTCCACCACGGCCCACCTCCTTCGAATCGGCCACCGACGCCACACCCTCTCCCTCTCTCTCTGACGTGCGGGCCTGACCTACCGCCAATGCGATATCCGCGGTCACCTTCCTCCTCCTGCTCTCTCCATTCACTCGCGAGCAGATCTCGCCGGAGCCCGATCCCCTCGACGATTCCCTTCCTTTCTACGACCACCGAGGCCTCTATAAATACCGGAGCCCCACCCGCACCCCATTTCCCCCCAAACCCCGCCAGCCCCTCACCCGAACCACCACAATCACTCGCTAGATTTCCCCTCTGCCAGCACCATCCCGAGCTCGTGGAGCTCAACGCCGACGCTCCCTCACCTTGCCGTCACCACCAACGAACGCCGGAGGTCTGCCGCCATTGACAGGACCCCTCGGACGCCATCCCCGACCACCGCAACGCCCTGCCCGACGACCACCGAAGCCACCGCCGCCGTCGGGGCATCGCCGGAGCACCCCACCTCTCTGTAAGCACCCCCTCTCCCCACCGTCAGATCTTAGAGGAACGGCCCCGATTAGATCTAGCATACCCCTTCGGTTTAGTATAATAAACCGGTCAGTTTTTACTTTTATTATTTTAACCGAACCGTTTTCTTTAAGAATCGTCAGTCCGCTCAAATCGTTAGAACGCGCACCCCCTTTAGCCAATCAGAGAACGCCACGTAGCACCCTGTCCGTTACTTAGATTTTTTTCTTTTTCTGTTTTCTATTTTAAAAATAGAATAGTTCTGTTTTTATTTTCTTTATATCTTTTAAGTTTTTAATTGTTTTAAATTGATTCTTGTTGCATCTTGTCACAAATTGTATGTAGTTTCTGTAGATATCAAGTTTGACTATATTTCAATAATTTAAATTTGAATTCAAACAGATTTGATTCAAATCTTATTTTTTGAATATTTTGAGTTTAAAAAATAGATTTTAAGTTGATTCTTTTTTCTACCTGTCACTAGTGACTTTATTTAACAGTAGGTAGAATTTGGGAATTTTTAGAATAATTTAAATTAGTATTTTTAACAAAACAGATTCTGTTTTAGTTGTTTTTAGGTTTATTTCTATTTATTTTTAAATTGTTTAAATTTATTTTTATTTTATTAGTTGACACATTTCACTTGTTTTCTGTTAGTTAGTAGTAGGATTTCAACCAAGTTTATTTTTATGTCATTTATTATTTTATAGCATGAAATCAATTCTAGTTTCATAATAACTTGCAAATTGATTTCCTTGCTAGATTGATTTCTTATTTGAAAATACTTTAAAATATATTTTACAAGTTTCACTTTCTTTTAACTTAGTTGTTATATATTTTGTTTTCTGTTATTTTAAGATTTTATTGTTTTAATTGTTGTTAAGTTTATTAGCTAGAAAAAAATTTATGGTGTTTAGTGTGTTGTTTTCATAGTTTTTACTTGTTCTCCAAAAGTAATTCTTTTTGCTAAGTAAAATATTTACTAAAATACTTTTGTTATATTTTACTTTGTTTTTGTTTTGTGTTTTGACTTTTGAAAATAGGATTTACTTGTAGATAAAACTAACCTTAGTTGTGTTGTGCTGAAACTTTGTTGTTTTGAGTTTTTGTCTTAAGTATTTCCTTCATCACAACCTTGTTGCTTTTGGTTTTGTGTAACTTTTTGATTGTTAGAATTGATTGCTAGTATGATTGCTTATATGAATGCAATGTTTGATATTATAGATTTTTCATCGGAGAGTTACGAATAGTCTATCAAGTTATTTCTGAGAGTGATATTATTCTTCATCAACAGTACTGGCAAGTTCACTTTGACCAGCTATTTCATACCTATGTTTTATTACATATAGTGATATCATTCAACAAAGCCCTCCAGTAGTGTTATTGAAAATTCTTGTAGTCAAGTAGAATGCATGAATTAGCAACCCACCACTTGTTACTAAAGCCCCGGGAACGTTAGTTATTTTAATGCTATGCTAAAGTAGATGGGGTCGGGTATGAGTGTTCGTGAGTGGTGTGAGAAGGAGGACTCTACGTCAAGACGACAACTTCATGAAGGCATCTTCAAGTCCTGCATCTTCAAGACCTCAAGACTTTGAGACTCGAGAAACAAGTTTTCAATACACACTACTGGGTGACAGATGGTTGATTGGGCATCCCTGGAGTAACTAGTGGATGGCCGGGATGCATGGAGAAGCGCCATGACATATTGAGGAAAGCTTCACCCAGACTCAAAGAGACGGATGAATACTTCATGCTCGGAAGCTTACCTGTGTAGCCACAAGTCATTATGGGCTCTGTCTTGGTTGATCTTTGTTGTGACTCTGGCTGGGCAGTGCTACAAGATGTAGTCGACGTTAGGATTGGATGGGCACTCATAGTAGTCAGGGAAACACTCTGAAAGACCATGTTTCGTTCGTCCTATTCTCTAACACCCGGCAGTGTGAGGACTTACAAGGAGGGAACGAATCTTGTGGGTAAAGTACACAACACTCTAGAGAGTTAAACCTAATCGATTAGCCGTGCCCCCGGTTAGGGACAACTTGAGCCTCTGGTCTTGGATCTATCTCTGAACTCTCAACACTGGACTGATAATTAATTGTGGGCAAGTATTGATACTTGTGGGCATTAAGACATCGGTTGGCGGAACCATGTCATGTTAGGTAACTCTGTAGTGAAAACTCCTGATATTCTTTTGTTGTAGGAAAAGGAAATAAAATCAGCTTTTATGCAAAAACTCAGACACAAAGCCACAAAGCCTTATTGCATATATAATAGTTTTTGTCTTCTATTCTGCTATGGTGATCTTGCCGGTACATTCAATGTACTAACCTACATGACTGCAACATCTCATGTTGCAGATACTCTTCTTCGACGAGTAAGAGTACGATTCAGGGTTACGGTCTAAACTCAACCTGCCATTGGTGTTTATTGGGACTCCACTCCCGTTGACTGCGTCCACTAAGATTTTAAGGTATATATCAGTTTTACGGTAATTACATGTGATTGCACTTTGATATATACATTGATGTACTGTGTGTGTGTGCCAGCATACTAATCCAGGATGGCACAGAACAGGGATGGCACAGAACACACAGAGGCTTGACCTTTTCAGGTCGGGTTGCTACAAAGTGGTATAAGAGCACATCTTGATTGTAGGACGTGCCTCTAGGAAATGCATTAGAAATAGGAAGACCTTGATAGGAAGAACTTTGTTTTCGCTACTCTCGTAACTTCTAAATTCTTTTACCGAACCCTCCCTGTTTCAAACTATAGATGGAGAACTACACCCTGAACAAAAGAGAGGACTATGAAGATGTTCTCAGAGGCTCATTCCTCATGGAGCTAGTGCAGATGGTGAAGCTGCCGATACATGAGATCAAGGCAACTAAGAGGAAGTCTGGATTTTGGGGCATCAAAATTAAAGTTTTTGGACGTGA
Source organism: Hordeum marinum (assembly GCA_022496015.1). Lineage (NCBI taxonomy): Eukaryota > Viridiplantae > Streptophyta > Magnoliopsida > Poales > Poaceae > Hordeum > Hordeum marinum. The sequence goes on along the minus strand of CM039675.1, from coordinate 390,116,284 downwards.
AGAAGACCCCAAGACTGAAGACATCAACTATGGCACATTGATCCATGAATTGAGATGGGCATGAACACTGTTGTCCATGATGCCATCGCACGATTGAGCTATCGTCAGCGTGCAGAGTTGTGCAACCACTACTTTGGAAGGCTTGGATGGCAGAAGCCTGTTGGAGCACTCATCGACCTGACCGACGAACAGAAGATGAAATTTTCACCCGTACTTGTGTGCAATCAAGAACTGGAGCGCTACATCAAGAACCTTCAAATGGACCTTCTCTCAGAGTTATTTGAGAACGAAGCACTTCATGAGAGCCTCAAGAACGAGAAGCTGAAGGTAGTCAATCTGAAGAAACATGATCCCGAGATTTAGAAGCTTCGTCAAGAGTTGAAGAATAGTCAGGCCATGGCTCATGCTGGAGACGTTGAAATTCAAAAGCTCAAGAACCAACTCCTGGAACTACAGGGACGACACCGGAAACTCCGCATCAACAGGGAAAATCTGGTAGAAGAACTTGAGAATATCAAGCATGACTAGAAGAAGCGCACTCAAGACGAAGACATGATATAGACTAGCTTAGTAGTAGCCCCACCATGAGAGAATAAAGGATAAACATTTTTACGATTTGTGTGATCGACCATACCAACCTTATGTGGGTGGCGATACTATAGTTTGATTGAGCTTTATGAATGTGTGGACTTGAGTTTGATGTTTAGTGTCTTTGAGTTCTTTGTATCCCTTCTCTCTCTCGGTTTCTCTCTCTCTTGAATCTCATCCCAAAACCTTAGGCCCAATAGATGGTGAATGAAGCTGGACTCGAATTCTCTGGACCAATGACCCAGCTGGAGGTAGAAGTATGGATTCAAAACATGGATGAAAATGAGTTGTTGATGCATAAACTAGGATTTTGCTAAAGTACAAGGATATAATAGAATATGGTAGATGGAATAGAAGCTTAGTTTGGATGATATGGATGCTTACCCAAGAAGAAACATATGGTATTCTGAGTACCCTTTTCTGACACCTGCAGATGACCACCCTTTATGAGTCTTTCCTCAAGGGCCCGGAGACGACCATGACCATGACTAGTGATCATGATTGCCCAAGGATCTTGAAGGATATGATGAAGCACATCCATCTTGAAGGAGATGCAGTCTACAAGGGCTACCCATTCATGGAAAATGGAGTGGAACTCTGGTATGTGGAGGTACACCTCCACCGTGTGAAAGGAGTTTGCCCAAAGACTATGGGACAATACTTTTACATATCTTGTGTACCACGAGCAACTTTCTTTAACGCTGTTCGTGATGCTGCCATGGAAGCCATATGTCAGATTGGAGAAATACTTGAAGCAAGACTCCGTCATACTCAGGAATACCTGCATGAGGTGCATACGAAGATGATGGAGATGAATCTCATGTCCACCCTAAACAAGCAAAATATGGATGATTTCAAGGAGCACATCACAAAGTTCAAGTGGTACTAAAATATCTCCAAGGAGGGATAAATGAATAAAGTTGGGAGTGATGCTGGACCATGCCAAACTATGTGGATGGCAGCATTTGTAATAATGTACTTTTAGGAGTTTTAAGAAGTGACTGAAGATGTGACAAAGGATTGAATACGAGAAGAAAGCTAGAATGGAGTAGTTAAGATGGCAATAACTGTATCATGAAGCACTCTTGTTTTCATGAGATTATTTTGTAACGGAAGTCCCAGATTTTGTAATAAATTCATGAGACAATGGAATTATGGTGTCATGATTCTTGAATGTTGAATTATAAGAACTGTTACTCTACGAACAAAGATCACTGACCATTTTCAAGGATATGAGAAAACATGGTCTATGTAGGCATGTGTATATTTCATTTTAAGTGTGGTAGTAACCACATCGACGAATGAATAAAGAAAGTACCATTCCCGTTAAGGAGTTTGGATAAGTGACTACAGGTGAAGAGAATGTGGAACCATATCCAACTAGGTGGATGACACCTGAATTATTATACCTTGGATTTTGAATATTATGGACCAAAACTTCTATTGGTAAACAGACCAATGGAAAGGGAAACATATTCAAGGTATAGAACATGTATCAAGGATGGATCTCATGGTTTCATGAAGGTTACCCCAAGATCTTGAAACAAGAAGTTGCGATTGGATCAGCAAACGTTTCCTTAGGAGTATCCGAAAGCCTGAGAGATGTGAAGAAACGCTAGATATTTTGCTTAGCTTGCAGAATCAAAGGATTTATCCAAACGTTGTTCGTTGACAAGAGAAATTTCTGCAATGCTTGTGAGGAAGCCCAAGTGTTACAATACGAGATTCACTAAACCTTATACAAGGTAATGATTTCAGTGTGGCATGGCTTGGCCACCATGACGACTTACTCTTATCATTTGTCTTGCTATTGGGAATGGTAAATCTGAGTGACTTACCCATAGTAAAGAGACGACGTTCGTTGAAGCTTTTGTTTAAGCCTTAGAATAGTATGAAGAAAACCCCTTGTACATGACAGTTGCTGTCAAACGTAGGAATTTTACAGTGAGGAATGATGCCAAGACCCATTTCACTGCAGGATACCCACAAAGGGTAGACCACCACGAGATCTTCGACAAGTTATTTAGAATGATCGCGAGACCTGTCAGTTACGAAGACCCAGTATCGGAGGAAATACATTTTGTTATGAGAACACGAGATTCTGATTAAACGTTAAAGCATCACCGAAGGAGCTATCATGAAGTATGTGAAGAGACAGATGCACCAAGAGGACTGCCATGATTTTGAAGGACCAGTAACTCTCATTTTAAGTGTGGTAGACCCCACACCTTCCTGGTCAATGGATTTTGGTAGAAGACCCCAAACCCTAACCTATTCTTTCTAGCCCTTTCGAATATCGAGGACGAGATTCATTTTAAGTGTGGTAGGTTTGTAACATCCCAAATTTTGGAATGTTATAATAAATATTAGAATGAATGTTTGTTTGTCTGAGTGATTGAATTGAGTGAAATTTGAAACTTTTTGAAAACTTTTGAATGAGAGGGAATAAAATGAATTTCCCCTTTTGTGATTTCAATTCAAAATTCAATTCCATTTCAAATCAGTGAGACAAGATAATATGACTTCTTCATAAACAAGGAATTTGAAAAGTGGATTTGAAAATCTCTGAATTATTCTTTTTGAATTCATTTCATATTTGGTTCCATTTTAAATTTTGAAAGAATTCAAATACCCTTGACAAGATTTTTGAGAGGAGTAACATGACACTCCACACCAGGGTTATTTTTGTGAAGTTTTGAACCATAAAAATCCGGGGGGTTATTTGAAAGTTTATTGCAAAAAGAATTAAAATCAAATTAGGAATTTTCCTGACAAATATTTTTTGAAGTATTTATTTGGCCATGGAACAATGTTCATTAAATTGCATTAATTCACATAGTGATTTTGATATATAAATCTTCATTTTTGGAAATGATTTGATTGCCATAAAGATAGTTTCCATTCTCTGTTATTTTATAAAAGGAAATGTTTAACGTATTAGGAAAGTCCACCGTGGCCCACGTCCTTCGAATCGGCCACCGACGCCGCGCCCTTTCCCTCTCTCTCTCTGACGTGCGGGCCCGACCGACCGCCAGCGCGATCTCCGCGGTCACCTTCCTCCTCCTGCTCTCTCCATTCACTCCCGAGCAGATCTCGCCGGAGCCCGATTCCCTTCCTTTCTACCACCACCGAGGCCTCTATAAATACCGGAGCCCCACCCGAACCCCATTTCCCCGAAACCCCGCCAGCCCCTCACCCGAACCACCACAATCGCTCGCCGGAGTTCCCCTCTACCACCACCATCCCGAGCTCATGGAGCTCAACGCCGACGCTCCCTCGCCTCGCCGTCACCACCAAGGGACGCCGGAGCTCCGCCGCCGTTAACAGGACCCCTCGGACGCCGTCCCCGGCCACCACAATGCCCTCCCCGACGACCACCAAAGCCACCGCCGCCTTTGGGACATCGCCGGAACAACACACCCCTCTGTAAGCACCCCCTCTCCCCACCGTCAGATCTTAGAGGAACGGCCCCAATTAGATCTAGCATACCCCTTCGGTTTAGTATAATAAATAGGTCGGTTTTTACTTTTATTATTTTAACCGAACCGTTTTCTTTAAGTATCGGCCGTCAGCTCAAATCGTTAGAACGCGCACCCCCTTTACCCAATCAGAGAACACCACGTAGCACCCTGTCCGTTAGTTAGATTTTTTTTCTTTTTCTGTTTTCTATTTTAAAAACATAATAGTTCTGTTTTTGTTTTCTTTATATCTTTTAAGTTTTTAATTGTTTCAAATTGATTCCTTTTGCATCTTGGCACAAATTGTATCTAGTTTCTGTAGATATCAAGTTTGACTATATTTCAATAATTTAAATTTGAATTCAAACAGATTTGATTCAAATCTTATTTTCTGAATATTTTGAGTTTAAAAGATAGATTTTAAGTTGATTCTTTTTGCTACTTGTCACTAGTGACTTTATTTAACAGTAGGTAGAATTTGGGAATTTTTAGAATAATTTAAATTAGTATTTTTAACAAAACAGATTCTGTTTTAGTTCTTTTTAGGTTTATTTCTACTTTTTTTTATTAGTTGACACATTTTACTTGTTTTCTGTTAGTTACGAGTAGTATGTCAACCAAGTTTATTTTTATGTCATTTATTATTTTATAGCATGAAATCAATTCTAGTTTCATAATAACTTGCAAATTGATTTCCTTGCTAGTTTCATAATATTTTATTGTTTTAATTGTTGTTAAGTTTATTATCTAGAAAAGAACTTATGGTGTTTAGTGTGTTGTTTTCATAGTTTTTATTTGTTGTTCAAAAGTAACTCTTTTTTCTAAGTGAAATATTTACTAAAATACTTTTGTTATATTTTACTTTGTTTTTGTTTTGTGTTTTTACTTTTGAAAATAGGATTTACTTCTAGAGAAAACCAACCTTAGTTGTGTTGCTGAAACTTTGTTGTTTTGTGTTTTTGTCTTAAGTATTTCCTTCATCACAACCTTGTTGCTTTTGGTTTTGTGTAACTTTTTGATTGTTAGAATTGATTGCTAGTATGATTGCTTATATGAATGCAATGTTTGATATTATAGACTTTTCATCGGAGAGTGACGAATAGTCTATCAAGTTATTTCTGAGAGCGATATTATTCTTCACCAACAGTACAGGCAAGTTCACTTTGACCATCTATTTCATACCTATGTTTTATTGCATGTAGTGATATCATTCAACAAAGCCCTCCAGTAGTGTTATTGAAAATTCTTGTAGTCAAGTATAATGCATGAGGTAGGAACCCACCACTTGTTACTAAAGCCCCAGGAATGTTAGTTATTTTAATGCTATGCTAAAGTAGACAGGGTCGGGTATGAGTGTTCGTGAGTGGTGTGAGAAGAAGGACTCTACCTCAAGACGACAACTTCATGAAGGCATCTTCAAGTCCTGCATCTTCAAGACCTCAAGACTTTGAGACTCGAGAAACAAGTTTTCAATACACACTACTCGGTGAAGGATGGTTGATTGGGCATCCCTGGAGTAACTAGTGGATGGCCGGGATGCATGGAGAAGCGCCATGATATCTTGTGGAAAGCTTCACCTAGATTGAAAGAGACGGATGAATACTTCATGCCCGGAAGCTTACCTGTGTAGCCACAAGTCATTATGGGCTCTGTCTTGGTTGATCTTTGTTGTGACTCTGGCTAGGCAGTGCAACAAGATGTAGTCGACATTAGGATTGGATGGGCACTCATAGTAGTCAGGGAAACACTCTGAAAGACCATGTTTCGTTCGTCGTGTTCTCAAACACCCGGCAGTACGAGGACTTACCAGGAGGGAACGAATCTTGTGGGTAAAGTACACAACACTCGATAGAGTTAAACCTAATCGATTAGCCGTGCCCCCGGTTACGGACAACTTGAGCCTCTGGTCTTGGATCTATCTCTGAACTCTCAACACTGGACTGATAATTAATTGTGGGCAACTATTGATACTTGTGGGCATTAAGACATCGGTTGGCGGAACCATATCATGTTAGGTAACTCTGTAGTGAAAACTCCTGATATTCTTTTGTTGTAGGAAAATAAAATAAAATCAGCTTTTATGCAAAAACTCAGACACAAAGCCACAAAGCCTTACTGCATATATAATAGTTTTTGTCTTCTATTCTACTATGGTGATCTTGCTGGTACATTCAATGTACTGACCTACATGACTGCAACATCTCATGTTGCAGATACTCTTCTTCGACGAGTAAGAGTACGATTGAGGGTTACGGTCTAAACTCAACCTGCCGTTGGTGTTTATTGGGACTCCACTCCCGTTGACTGCGTCCGCTGAGATTTTAAGGTATATATCATTTTTACAGTAATTACATGTGATTGCACTTTGATATATATATATATATTGATGTACAGTTTGTGCCAGCATACTGATCAAGGGATGGCACATAACACACCGAGGCTTGACCTTTTCAGGTCGGGTCGCTACAGGGTTGCAAGTATTTGTTATTTGTGTGCAGGTGTAGTCTACGTGGGTGTGTGATCTTCCTCTACGGATTGATCCATTGGTTTCATAACTGAGGGAAATACTTATCGTCTTTGTGCTACATCATCCCTTCCTCTTTGGGGAAATACCAACGCAGCCTCAAGCCACATCAAGAACGCCCCCTTAAATAACCCAGGACTCTTTAGTCCTGGTTGGTGTGACCAACCGGGACTAAAGGGAGGACCTTTAGTCCCGATTGGTATCACCAACCGGGACTAAAGGTCCATCTTTTCGGTGGCCCAAATTCCGCGTGGCAAGGGACCTTTAGTCCTGGTTGGATCCACCAACCGGTATTAAAGTTTGTTTTTCAATTTTTTTTCTAAAGAGGACAATTTCTGTTTTTAGATTTGGAATAAATTTTAGAATATTTATAGTTTTTGAATGAATCTTTTTGTTTTAAGCCAAACAAATATAAAGTTTCTGTTATGCCAGTAGTTTTCAAATTTAAATAGTTTAAATTTGAATTCTTTTGAAATTTGCTTGAACTAGTTTGTGAATAACTTTAGTTTCAAAATAGATTTTTGAGTGATTTTTTCCTGTTGTTTAATATTAGTATGTTCAATCTGGGAATTTTTATGATATTTTAAATATGTGTTTTAATCAAAACCAAGTTTAGTTTAACTCTTTTAGTTTTATACCTTCATTTTTTACAAAGACATTTTTTAACTTATTTCAATTCAAGAATTTTTGTGCATTCAATATGCATCCTTCAAAGCTACGTCCTCAAATTTCAAACATTTCTAACTTCATTTACTAATGATTTTTTGCGATGAATGGCCCTGAAATTGAAAAGCAGTACAAATGAACTTTGAAAAGGTTGAAACCCTGAATGGTATCATTATTTCACCCACATAGCATGTTCTATAAAGTTGGGATGGTTACGTCCAAAACTGGATGCACTTCGTGTACAAACGGGACCATATCGTTCGAAGTGTGAGGGTTTTAAACGAAAACTCATTTGTTACGAAGGCATTTTATTTTTTTAACTTATTTAAACTCCAGACTTTTTGTGCATTCAATATGCACCATTCAAAGACAAAGCCTCAAATTTCAAACATTTCTAACTTTATTTGCTATTTTTCATGCATTTAATGATTTTTTTGCGCTGAATGACCATGAAATTGAAAAGTAGTACAAATGAACTCTGAAAAGGTTGAAACTTGAAATGGTATCATTATTTCACCCACATGGCTTGTGCTAAAACGTTGAGAGGTTTACGGCAAAAATTGGATGCACTTCAAGTACAAACTGGACCATCTCCTTCGAAGTATGACGTTTCCTGACGAAAACGCATCTGTTACAAACACATTTAATTTTTTAAACTTATTTAAACTCTAGACTTTTTGTGCATTCAATATGCATCATTCAAATCCACATCCGTAATTTTCAAACATTTCTAACTTCATTTGCTATTTTTCATGCATTTAATGATTTTTTTGCGCTGAATGAGCCTGAAATTGAAAAGCAGTACAAGTGAACTCTGAAAAGGTTGAAACTCGGCATGGTATCATCATTTCACCCACATAGAATGTGCTAAAAAGTTGAGAGGTTTACGACAAAAACTGGATACACTTGTTGTACAAACTGGTCTATCTCTTTTTCTTCGTCGTAACCATGGAGAATCTTAATCCTTGGTTCAGTCTTCACTTTGAACGGAGAAATTTCATGAAACTTTTCGTAATCTTCTGACATGTGTGTCTTGTCCTCCACTCCCACGATGTTTCTTTTCTCTGCAAGGACTATGTGTCGCTTTGGCTCACCGTATGATGTATTTGCTTCCTTATCTTTCCTTTTTCTTAGTTTGGTTGACACGTCCTTCACATAAAAAACCCGCGCCACATCATTGGCTAGGATGAATGGTTCCTTTGTGAACCCAAGATTGTTGAGACCCAATGTCGTCATTCCGTACTTCGGGTCTACCTTAACCCCTGTCAGATTGACTTCCTTGCACCGAAACAAAGGGATTTGTAAATCACATCCATAGTCAAGTTCCCATATCTCCTTTATGTAACCATAATATGTGTCCTTTTCCCAATTGTTGTTTCTTGCATCAAAGCAGACACCACTGTTTTGGTTGGTGCTCTTTTTATCTTGGGAGATCATGTAAAATGTATTCCCATTAATCTCGTACGCTTTGAAAGTCAATATAATCGAAGATGGTGATTTGGACAACAAGTACATCTCATCTCCAACACTGTTGTCATTCATGAGCTGTGTTCATAACCAACCGTCGAATGTCCCCATGTGTTCACGTGTAATCCAATCATATGACTACTACAGGTGCTTGGAGCATAGAATATTCTTGTGTTCATTGATATACGGGGCCACCAAGGTGGAATTTTGGAGAACTGTCTAGCGTGCTTGGGCCCAAGAAGGCCCAACCCTACATATTACTGATGCCTTTCATAGCCTGCCTTTTCCCCTTAGTATCCCCTCATTCCGTGATTCATTAAACCAATCGGCTTAAGGTCAGGAATAAAGTCAACACAAATCTTAATAACCTCCTCTTTTTCCTATCCCCTGGAGATGCTTCCTTCTGGCCTAGCACGATTATGAACATATTTCTTTAAAACTCTCATGAACCTCTCAAAGGGGAACATATTGTGTAGAAATACAGGACCCGGAATGGCAATCTCTTCGACTAGGTGAACTAGGATGTTGATAACCCACAAGTAAAGGGGATCAAATGTATCCTTTCTCGATAAGTAAGAGTGTCGAACACAATGAGGAGCTAAAGGTGGAATAAATATTCCCACGTGTTCTATCAACCACCGATACAACTCTACGCATGCTTAACATTCGCTTTACCTAGAACAAGTATGAAACTAGAAGTACTTTGTAGGTGCAATAGGATAGGTTTGCAAGATAATAAAGAGCACGCAAATAAAATCTAGGGGCTGATAAGATAAAGAAACAACTAAGTTAGTTTGACGAGTGTGGAAAAGTGGTGGTAGGAGTTGCGGAATTGTCCCTAGGCAATCGATAACTACATCGTTCATCGTTATTGCAATTTTATATGAGGGAGAGGCATAAGCTAACATACTTTCTCTACTTGGATCATATGCACTTATGATTGGAACTCTAGCAAGCATCCGCAACTAGTAAAGATCATTAAGGTAAAACCCAACCATAGAATTATAAGGTATCAAGTCCTCTTTACTGCCATATGCAACAACCCACCTAGTCGGGTTTATGCTTCTGTCACTCAAGCAACCCACCATAGGAAAATCATGAACACATTGCAACACTCTACAGCGAGGATCCCTCATGCTTGCATGACACGGAGAGCATGATAGGACAACACCAATAATAAAACATGTAACTCAAACCAATCATGATCATCAATCAACCCATATGACAACAAAAATCTACTCAGACATCATAGGATGGCAACACATCATTGGATAATAATATGAAGCATAAAGCACAATGTTCAAGTAGAGGGTACAACGGGTTGCGGGAGGGTGGAACAATGTAGATAGATGGGTGAAGGTGATGGAGGTGTTGGTGAAGATGACGGAGTTGTTGGAGTAGATCGCCGTCACATTGATGGCCCCGACAGCCTTACGGCGCCACCGGGAGAGAGCCCCCCTTATTCTTCTTCTTCTTCTTCTTCCTTGACCTTCCCCCTAGATGGGATAAGGGTTTCTGCTCTAGTCCATGGCCTCCATGGCGGCGGAGGGGTGAGTGACCCTCCGAGATTGGATATCTCTCTCTATGTTTTTGCGCTCCCAGATTCTGGCCTTTCACCGAGATCCATAATTCCGATCGGGCTGAAATTTTAGGGGATTTTCATTATAAAAATATGTTCCTTGCGGCCAAAGGAGAGCTCCAACTGATTTAAGTGGTGACTACAAGGGCCCAGGGTGCGGCCAGGGGGGTAGGCCACGCCCCCTGGTTTGTGGTCACCTCGGGCATCGTCTCGTGTTGATACTTTTTCCAAAAAATCACATATATTCCAAAAAAACTCTGTAAGTTTGTATCGCGTATGGACTACGTTTGGTATGAATATACTACGAAAAAAAAAACATGCAACAAACAGGAAGATGCACTGGGCATTGGATGAATATGTTTGTCCCAAAAATAGTATAAAAAGTTGCCAAAAGTATATGAAAGTTGTAGAATATTGGCATGAAATAATCAAAAATTATAGATACGACGGAGACATATCAACATCCCCAAGCTTAATTCCTGCTCGTCCTCGAGTAGGTAAATGATAAAAAATATATTTTTTGATGTGGAATGCTACCTAACATAATCTTGTTCATATAATCTAATCATGGCATGAATATTAAGACACGAGTAATTCAAAGAAAGCTATCCCTACAATATCATATAGTCTGGCTATGCTCCATCTTCCCCACACAAAGTTTTTATATCATGCACAACCCCGATAACAAGTCAAGCAATTGTTTCACACCTTTTATGTTATCAAAAAATTTCAACTCGCACGCAATACAAGAGCGCGAGCCATGGTTATAGCACTATAGGTGGAATAGAATATAGTGGAGGTTGTGAAGAAAAAGGAGAAGATAGTCTCACATCAACTAGGCATATCAACGGGCTATGGAGATGCCCATTAATAAATATTAATGTGAGTGAGTAGGGATTGTCATGCAACGGATTTACTGGAGCTGTAAGTGTATGAAAGATCAAAAAGAAACTAAATGGGTGTGCATCCAACTTGCTTGCTCATGAAGACATAGGGAAATTTGAGGAAGCCCATCATTGGAATGTACAAGACAAGTTATATAATGAAAAATTCCCACTAGTATATGAAAGTACAAAATAGGAGACTCTCTATCATGAAGACCATGGTGCTAGTTTGAAGCACAAGTGTGGGAAAAGGATAGTAGCATTGTCCCTTCTCAGTTTTTGCTCCTTTTTTTAATTTTTTATTACTATTTTTGGTGGGCATCTAAGGCCTCTTTTTTTATTTGGGCTTCGTTGGCCTATTTTATTTTTCATAAAGTCCGGAGTCTCACCCCAACTTGTGAGGGAATCACAGCTTTCATCATCATTTCCTCACTTGGGACAGGCAATCCAAACTTCAAATGATATAAGTGAAGCACATGAAGCGTTCTGTAAAGACATACTCAAAAGATATAAGTGAGGTGCAAAGACTCTTCTATAAATCGACCAAGGACTATCTCATACCAGCATGCTGCATTATTAAAAGATAAATAAAAAGCAGACGACGCTCCAAGATTTACGCATATCATGTGATGAATAAAAATATATCTCAAAGTAAAATTACCGATGGTTGTTAGAAGAAAGAGAGGATGCCTTCCGGGGCGTCCCCGAGCTTAGTTTCTTGGGAGTCCTTGAATATTACCTTGGGGTGCCTCGGGCATCCCCAAGCTTAGTCTCTTTCCACTCCTTATTCCTTCATCCATCGTGATCTCACCCAAAACATGAAAACTTCAATCACAGAAAACTTAATAAAACCCTCGTGAGATACATTAGTTTAATAAAGCAAATTACCATTTAAGTACTGTTGCATACCCATTTATATATTTTTGCATTGGACCTACTGTATTATAAATTCTTTATGGCTTATACCACCGATAAGATCGATAGTTTCATCGAAACTTAGCAAAACAATGCATCAAAAACAGAATCTGTCTTAAACAGGATAGTTTGTAGCAATCTAAACATTCACCATACTTATGTAATTCTAAAAATTCTGAAAAATTAGGATAAAATAAACAATTTTCATAGCAGTACTGTGTAAAAAATTCACAAACTTTTGACATTCCAGTAAAAAAAATTCATGCACTACAGCCAAAGTTTCTATCTTTGCACTGCACACACCAAACAAGCAATCTAATCATCCTAAAGGCAAATCTTGCCATATTTTTTATAATAAAATGGATTTATACAAGGGTATAATTATTTTTGTTGAAAAGTTTCTATAAGTAAGATTCATAAAGTTTCCATGGGCATGAAAAAAGTTCAAGGCTAGCCCCCACTTCAGCGTTGCCCGTCTTTCTCAATTTCACTTTTCTTTTTGAAAAGGTTTAAGTTCCCCACTTTATTTTTTTTGTTTTTAAACTATATAAAAGTGTTGGGGAACGTTCCATGGGATACAAAAAAATTCCTACGCTTCACCAAGATCAATCTAGGAGATGAGCATCTATGAGAGGAGAGATCGGATCTATGTACCCTTGTAGATCGCTAAGCGGAAGCGTTAAAGAACACGGTGTTGGGAACGTAGTAGTAAATCAAAAAATTTCCTACGCGTTCACCAAGATCCATCTATGGAGAAACCAGCAACGAGCAAGGGGAGAGTGGATCTTCATACCTTTGAAGATCGCTAAGCAGAAGCGTTACAAGAACGCGGGTGATGGAGTCGTACTCGCAGCGATTCAGATCGCGGTAGATCCGATCAAGTGCCGAACGGACGGCACCTCCGCGTTCAACACACGTGCAGCCCGGTGACGTCTCCAACACCTTGATCCATCAAGGAGGAAGGAGAGGTTGGGGAAGGGCTACAACAGCAGCACGACGGCGTGGTGGTGGTGGAGTAGCAAGGTATTCCGACAGGGCTTCGCCTAAGCGCTGCGGAGGAGGAAGAAGAGAGGTAGGGCTTTGCCGTGAGAGAGAGAGATCAAATCCTCCCTCAAAACATCCAAAACCTCAAGTATATATAGGAGGAGGGACGTGGAAGGGCTGGCTTGGCCCCTCCTCCAAGGAGGAGAGGGTCGGCCGAATTAAAGGGAGAGTCCACCTCCCACAAGGGAGGTGGATCTCCTCCTTTTAAATCCCTTTTGCCTTATCTCCTTATCTCCAGCCACATGGGTCCACATAGATGGTCTTGGCCGACCCAATATGGGCTGGCACACCTCCTCTAAGGGCCCATGAGGTCCTTTGGTCGTCACACCCCTCTCGGGGGTCCTCCGGCACCCTCCCGGCACTCCCGGTACACTACCGATGAGCCCGAAAACTTTCCGGTGACCAAAACTGGACTTCCTATATATCAATCTTTACCTCCGGACCATTCTGGAGCTCCTCGTGACGTCCGGGATCTCATTCGGGACTCCGAACAACCTTCGGTAATCACGTATACCATTTCCCTATAACCCTAGCGTCATCGAACCTTAAGTGTGTAGACCCTACGGGTTCGGGAGACACGTAGACATGACCGAGACACCTCTCCGGCCAATAACCAAAAGCGGGATCTGGATACCCATGTTGGCTCCCACGTACTCCACGATGATCTCATCGGATGAACCACGATGTCGGGGATTCAATCAATCCCGTATTCAATTCCCTTTGTCTATCGGTATGATACTTGCCCGAGATTCGATCGTCGGTATCCCCATACCTTGTTCAATCTCGTTACTGGCAAGTCTCTTTACTCGTTCCGTAATACATCATCCCGTGGCTAACTCCTTAGTCACATTGAGCTCATTATGATGATGTCTTACCGAGTGGGCCCAGAGATACCTCTCCGTCACACGGAGTGACAAATCCCAGTCTCGATTCGTGCCAACCCAACAGATACTTTCAGAGATACCCGTAGTGCACCTTTATAGCCACCCAGTTACGTTGTGACGTTTGGCACACCCAAAGCATTCCTACGGTATCCGGGAGTTGCACAATCTCATGGTCTAAGGAAACGATACTTGACATTGAAAAGCTTTAGCAAACGAACTACACGATCTTGTGCTATGCTTAGGATTGGGTCTTGTCCATCACATCATTCTCCTAATGATGTGATCCCGTTATCAACGACATCCAATGTCCATGGTCATGAAACCGTGACCATCTATTGATCAACGAGCTAGTCAACTAGAGGCTCACTAGGGACATGTTGTGGTCTATGTATTCACACATGTATTATGGTTTCCGGTTAACACAATTATAGCATGAACAATAAAAAATTATCATGAACAAGGAAATACAATAATAACCATTTTATTATTGCCTCTAGGGCATATTTCCAACAGTCTCCCACTTGCACTAGAGTCAATAATCTAGTTCACATCACCATGTGATTAACACTTACATCACCATATGATCATATCATCATGTGATTAACACCCAATAAGTTCTGGGGTTTGTTCATGTTCTGCTCGTGAAAGAGGTTTTTAGTGAACGGGTCTGCGACATTTAGATCCGTGTGTACCTTGCAAACTTTCCATGTCATATTTGTAGATACTACTCCCATGCTCCACTTGGAGCTATTCCAAATGGCTGCTCCACTATACGTAGCTGGATTTCTACTAAGAGTCATCCGGATTGGTTTTAAAGCTTGCATCATCGTAACACTTTACGATGAACTCTTTATCACCTCCATAATCGAGAAATATTTGCTTAGTTCTCAAGTTACTAAGGCTAACTTTGACCGCTGTCCAGTGATCCACTCTTGGATTACTCTTGTACCCCTTGACAGACTCATGGCAAGGCACACACAGGTGCGGTACACAGCATGGCATACTATATAGAGCCTATGGCTAAAGCATAGGAGATGACACTCATCTCTTCTTTATCTTCTGCCGTGGTCGGGTATTGAGTCTTTACTCAATTTCACACCTTACAATACAGTCAAGAACTCCTTCTTTGACCCAACTATTTTGAACTCCTTCAAAAACTTGTCAAGGTATGTCTTCGTCGAAAAAACTTATCAAGCGAATAGATCTATCCCTAGAGATCTTGACGCTCAATAAAATAGTAGCTTTATCTGGGTCTTCCTTTGAAAAAAAAAACTTTTCAAACAACCCTTCATGCTCTTCCAGAAATTCTACATCATTTCCGATCAATAACATGTCAACTACATATTCTTATAAGAAATTCCATAGTGCTCCCACTCACTTTCTTGCAAATACAAGTTTCTCATAAACTTTGTATAAACTTAAACACTTTGATCACCTCATCAAAGCATATATTCCAACTCCGAGATGCTTGCTCCAGTCCATAGAAGGATTGCTGGAGTTTGCATATTATTAGCATCCTTAGGATTGACAAAACCTTCTGGTTGTATCACATACAACTCTTCCTCACAGAAACCATTACGGAAACCTTGTTTTGTCATCCATCTGCCAGATTTCATAATCGAAAAATGCAGCAACTGCTAACAAAATTTTAATAGACTTTTAGCATCGCTACAGATGAGACAATCTCATTGCAGTCAAACTCCTTGAACTTGGCGGAAACATCTTTGCGACAAGTCGAGCTTTATAAACGGTGACATTTCACCATTAGCGTCTATGTTTATCTCAAAGGTCCATTTGTACTCAATGACCCGCCATTAAACAGGCAAGTCTACCAAAGTCCATACTTGGTTTTCATACATGGATCCTTTCTCGGATTTCATGGCTCCTAGCCATTTGTTGGAATCCGGGCCCACCATCGCTTCTCCATAATTCGTAGGTTCATCGTTGTCCAACAACATGATTTCCAAGACAGGGTTGTCATACTACTCAGGAGCAGTACGCGTCCTTGTCGACCTACGAGGTTCGATAGTGACTTGATCCGAAGCTTCATGATCATCATCATTAACTTCCTTTTCAACTGAGTAGGCTCTACAGAAACATCTTTCTGTGTTGCGCTATTCTCTGGTTGAAACAAAGGTTCAACAACCTTATCAAGTTCTATCTTCCTCCCACTCAATTCTTTCGAGAGAAACTCTTTCTCAAGAAAGGACCCGTTCTTAGCAACAAACACCTTTTGCGCTTGGATCTGAGATAGAAGGTATACCCAATGTCTCATTAGGGTATTCTATGAAGATGCATTTGTCTGCTTTGAGTTCGAGCTCGCTAGGTGAAAAACCCATTTTCACATAAGCGTCGCAGCCCCAAACATTAAGAAATGACAGCTTAGGCTTCTGTCAAACCATAATTCTCAGGGTGTCATCTCAACAGACTTAGATGGTGCCCTATTAAAGTGAATGGATTTGTCTTTAATGCATAACCCCATAACGATAGTGGCAAAATGATAAGAGACATCATAGTACTCACTATATCCAATAGAGCACGACTACGACGTTCGAACACACCAACACACTATGGTGTTCCAGGAGGCGTGAGCTGTGAAACAATTTCCACATTGTCTAAAATTGCATACCAAACTCGTAACTTAGATATTCACCTCCATGATCATATCATCGACATTTATCTTCTTGTCACGATGATCTTTAACTTCACTCTGAAACTCCTTGAACCTTTCAAACATTTCAGATTCGTGTTTCATTAAGTAAATATCCCCATATTTACTCAAATCATCAGTGAAGGTAAAGAAAAACAACGATATCCACTGCGTGTTTCAACACTCATTGGACCACATACATCAACATGTATTAATTCCAATAAGCCACTTGCCCGCTCCATTATATTGGATGACGGGGTCTCAGTCATCTTGCCCAAGAGGCATGGCTCGCATGTCTCAACCGATTGGAAATCGAGTGAGTCAAAAATCCATCATCATGGAGTTTCTTCATGCGATTTATACCAATATGACATTACGTGGCAGTCCCACAAGCATGTGGTACTATCATTATTAACTTTGTATCTTTTGGTACTAATGTTATGAATATGTGTACTACTACGATCATGATTCGATAAACCATTTCGAGCGGGTGCATGACCATTGAAGGCATTATCCATGTAAACAGAATAACCATTATTCTCTAACTTATATGAATAACTGTATCACACTAATCATGATCTAATCACGTTCATGCTCAACGCAAACACCAAATAACATTTATTTAGGTTTATCACAAATCCTGAAGGTAGAGAGAGCGTGCGATGGTGATCACATCAATCTTGGAAATACTTCCAACACACATCGTCACCTTTCACCTAGCTAGTCTCCATTTACTCCGTAGCTTTTATTTCGAGTTGCTAACACTTAGCAACCGAACCGGTATCCAATACCCAGGTGCTACTAGGAGTACCAGCAAGGTACACATCACTAACACGTATATCAAATATACTTCCATTGACATTACCAGCCTTCTTATCTACCAAGCATCTAGGGGTTTTCCGCTTCAGCGAACATTCTCCTCATAACAAAAGCACTTAGTCTCGGGTTCGGGCTCAACCTTGGATTTCTTCACTAGAGCAACAACTAGCTTGCCATTCCCGAAGTTTTCCCTTCTTGCCCTTGCCCCCTTTTTGAAACTAGTGGTTTCACTTAACCATCAACACTTGATGCTCCTTCTTGATTTCTACCTTCGTGGTGTCAAACATCACGAACAACTCAGGGATCATCTTATCCATCCCTGGCATGTTATAGTTCATCACGAAGCTCTAGTAGCTTGGTGGCAGTGACTTGGAGAACTACATTAATCACCATCTCATCTGGAAGATTAACTCCCACTTGATTCAAGTGATTGTAGCACACGCTCACCGATTAAGCTATTCTCCTTTATCTTGCAGACAAAGAATCTTGTTGGAGGTCTCATACCTCTCAACATAGGCACGAGCCTGAGATCACAATCTCAGCTCCTAGAACATCTCATATGTTCCGTGACGTTTAAAACGTTTTGGAGCCTCAATTCTAAGCCGTAATGCATGACGCATTGAACTATCACGTAGTCACCAAAAAGTGCCTGTCATATGTTCACAACATCTACAGACAACGCTTGAGGGAGTGGTGCAGTTAGCGGTACATCAAAAAACATAAGCTTTCCATGCCGCAATGAGGACAATCCTCAGATCACGGACCCAGTCCGCATTATTGCTACCATCAACTTTCAACTTACTTTTCTCTAGGATTGTATCAATAAAACTGTGGAGCTACAGCGCGAGCTATCTACGACATAATTTGCAAGGACATTTTTAGACTAAGTTCATGATAATTAAGTTCATTTAATCAAATTATTAATGAACTCCCACTTAGATAGACATCTCTCTAGTCTTCCAAGTGATACATGATCCATGTCAACTAGCCTGTGTCCGATCATCACGTGAGACGGACTAGTCATCCATGGTGAACATCTCTATGTTGATCGTATCTTCTATACGACTCATGTTCGACCTTTCGGTCTTCCGTGTTCCGAGGCCATGTATGTACATGCTAGGCTCGTCAAGTCAACCTAAGTGTTTCGCATGTGTAAATCTGGCTTACACCCGTTGTATGCGAACGTTAGAACCTATCACACCCGATCATCACGTGGTGCTTCGGAACGACGATCCTTAGCAACGGTGCACAGTTAGGGTGAACACCTTTCTTGAAATTTTATTGAGAGATCATCTTATTTACTACCGTCGTTCTATGCAAATAAGATGTAAGCATGATAAACATCACATGCAATCAATATAGTGACATGATATGGCCAATATCATCTTGCTCCTTTGATCTCCATCTTCGGGGCACCATGATCATCACTGTCACCGGCACGACACCATGATCTCCATCATCATGATCTCCATCATTGTGTCTTCATGAAGTTGTCTCGCCAAATATTACTTCTACTACTACAGCTAACGTTTAGCAATAAAGTAAAGTAATTACATGGCGTTTATGATTGACACGCAGGTCATACAATAATATAAGACAACTCCTATGGCTCCTGCCGGTTGTCATAGTCATCGACATGCAAGTCGTGAACCCTATTACAAGAACATGATCAATCTCATACATCACAATGCATCACATCACATCCTTTTGGCCATATCACATCACACGGCATATGCTGCAAAAACAAGTTAGACGTCCTCTAATTTGTAGTTGCAAGTTTTTACGTGGTTGCTATAGGTTTCTAGCAAGAACGTTTCTTACCTACGTCATAACCACAACGTGATATGCCAATTGCTATTTACCCTTCATAAGGACCCTTTTCATCGAATCCAATCCGACTAAGGTGGGAGAGACAGACACCCGCTAGCCACCTTATGCAACTAGTGCATGTCAGGCGGTGGAACCGGTCTCACGTAAGCGTACGTGTAACGTTGGTCCGGGCCGCTTCATCCCACAATACCGTCGAATCAAGATAAGACTAGTAACGGCAAGCATATTAACAAAATCGACGCCCACAACTACTTTGTGTTCTACTCGTGCATAGATTCTACGCATAGACCTAGCTCATGATGCCACTGTTGGGAACGTAGTAGTAAATCAAAAAATTTCCTACGCGTTCACCAAGATCCATCTATGGAGAAACCAGCAACGAGCAAGGGGAGAGTGGATCTTCATACCTTTGAAGATCGCTAAGCGGAAGCATTACAAGAACGCGGTTGATGGAGTCGTACTCGCAGCGATTCAGATCGCGGTAGATCCGATCAAGTGCCGAACGGACGGCACCTCCGCGTTCAACACACGTGCAGCCCAGTGACGTCTCCAACACCTTGATCCAGCAAGGAGGAAGGAGAGGTTGGGGAAGGGCTCCAACAGCAGCACGACGGCGTGGTGGTGGTGGAGTAGCAAGGTATTCCGACAGGGCTTCGCCTAAGCGCTGCGGAGGAGGAAGAAGAGAGGTAGGGCTTTGCCGTGAGAGAGAGAGAGATCAAATCCTCCCTCAAAACATCCAAAACCTCAAGTATATATAGGAGGAGGGACGTGGAAGGGCTGGCTTGGCCCCTCCTCCAAGGAGGAGAGGGTCGGCCGAATTAAAGGCACAGTCCACCTCCCACAAGGGAGGTGGATCTCCTCCTTTTAAATCCCTTTTGCCTTATCTCCTTATCTCCAGCCACATGGGTCCACATAGATGGTCTTGGCCGACCCAATATGGGCTGGCACACCTCCTCTAAGGGCCCATGAGGTCATTTGGTCGTCACACCCCTCTCGGGGGTCCTCCGGCACCCTCCCGGCACTCCCGGTACACTACCGATGAGCCCGAAAACTTTCCGGTGACCAAAACTGGACTTCCTATATATCAATCTTTACCTCCGGACCATTCCGGAGCTCCTCGTGACGTCCGGGATCTCATCCGGGACTCCGAACAACCTTCGGTAATCACGTATACCATTTCCCTATAACCCTAGCGTCATCGAACCTTAAGTGTGTAGACCCTACGGGTTCGGGAGACACGTAGACATGACCGAGACACCTCTCTGGCCAATAACCAACAGCGGGATCTGGATACCCATGTTGGCTCCCACGTACTCCACGATGATCTCATCGGATGAACCACGATGTCGGGGATTCAATCAATCCCGTATTCAATTCCCTTTGTCTATCGGTATGATACTTGCCCGAGATTCGATCGTCGGTATCCCCATACCTTGTTCAATCTCGTTACTGGCAAGTCTCTTTACTCGTTCCGTAATACATCATCCCGTGGCTAACTCCTTAGTCACATTGAGCTCATTATGATGATGTCTTACCGAGTGGGCCCAGAGATACCTCTCCGTCACACGGAGTGACAAATCCCAGTCTCGATTCGTGCCAACCCAACAGATACTTTCAGAGATACCCATAGTGCACCTTTATAGCCACCCAGTTACGTTGTGACGTTTGGCACACCCAAAGCATTCCTACGGTATCCGGGAGTTGCACAATCTCATGGTCTAAGGAAACGATACTTGACATTGAAAAGCATTAGCAAACGAACTACACGATCTTGTGCTATGCTTAGGATTGGGTCTTGTCCATCACATCATTCTCCTAATGATGTGATCCCGTTATCAACGACATCCAATGTCCATGGTCATGAAACCGTGACCATCTATTGATCAAGGAGCTAGTCAACTAGAGGCTCACTAGGGACATGTTGTGGTCTATGTATTCACACATGTATTATGGTTTCCGGTTAACACAATTATAGCATGAACAATAGACAATTATCATGAACAAGGAAATACAATAATAACCATTTTATTATTGCCTCTAGGGCATATTTCCAACACACGGTTGATGTAGTGATACGTCTCCGTGATCCAAATTGCAATCCTCCCATGAACTCTCAATCAAGTACCGAATGGACGACACCTCCGCGTTCAGCACATGTGTAGCTCGGTGAAGATCTCCGCCTTCTTGATCCAGCAAGAGGGAGCGGAGAGGTGGACGAGTTCTTGGGCAGCGCGGAGATGTTGCAGCGATGGCGGTGGAGCAATTCCAGCAGGGCTTCGCCTAAGCATTGCTAAAAACCGATCTAGAGGAGAAAATGATCTAGAGGAAGAAGAGGGCAGCACGTGGCAATTAGTGTTGGGTCTGCCCTCGAAATCCTTTCGTATATATAGGAGGGAGGGGAGAGGAGGCAGTCCTAGCCTCTCCTCCAAGGAGAGGTTCGGCCAAAGCCAAGGGGAGGAGTCCACCTCCCACAAGGGAGGTGGATACCTAGTGGGACTCTTCCCTAACTTGGCCCCTACTTTTCCTCCTTCCCCATGTGCATAGGGCCCTGTTGGGCTGGCTGCCCAGCCCACTAGGGGCTAGTGTGCCACCTCTAAGGCCCATGTGGCCCCTTGGGGTATGTGGGCCCCACTTGGTGGTCCCTGAAACCCATTCGTCACTCTCGATACACTACCGGAAATACCCAAAACTTTTCCAGAGTTCAAACACCACTTTCCTATATATCAATATTTACCTCCGGACCATTGCGGAGGTCCTTGTGACATCCAGGATCTCATTCGGGAATCCGAACAACCTTTTTGTCACCACAATACATAAATCTAAACTACCGAAACGTCATCGAACCTTAAGTGTGCGGACCCTGCGGTTTCGAGAACTATGTAGACATGACCGAGACACCTCTACGGTCAATAACTAGTAGCGGGACTTGGATGCCCATATTGATTCCTACATATTCTACGAAGATGTTCATTGGTCGAACCTCTATGTCAAGGATTCAGTTAATCCCATATGATGTTCCCTTTGTTGTTCGGTATGTTACTTGCCCGAGATTCGATCGTGGGTATCTCCATACCTAGTTCAACCTCGTTTCCGAAAAGTCTCTTTACTCGTTTCTTAATACAAGATTCTGTGTCTAACACATAGTCACATTGCTTGCCAGGCTTATTGTGATGTTGTATTACCGAGTGGGCCCTTAGATACCTCTCTGTCACACAGAGTAACAAATCCCAATGTTGATCCATGCCACCCAGCAGACACCCTCACAGATACCTACAAAGCATCTTTATAGTCACGCAGTTATGTTGCAACTTTTGGTACCCACAAGGCACTCCTCTAGTGTCAGTGAGTTGCATGATCTCATAGTCATAGGAACCTATACTTGACATGCAGAAAATTGTAGCAATAAACTAACACGGTCATATGCTACGTTTATAGTTTGGGTCTTTTTCATCACATCATTCTCCTAATGATGTGATCCCGTTATCAAATGACATCTCATGTCAATGGCTAGGAAACGTTGACCATCTTTGATCAACGAGCTAGTTCACTAGAGGCACACTAGGGGGAAAAGTGTTGTATATATATCCACACATGCAATGGTTTCCAATCAATGCAATTATAGCATGCATAATAAATAATTATCATGAACAAGGAAATATAATAATGAACACTTTATTTATTGCCTCTAGGACAAATTTCCAACAGTCTCCCACTTGCACTAGAGTTAATAATCTAGTTCACATCACTATCTGATTTACATTGTAATGAATTGAACACCCATCCAGTTCTAGTGTTGATCATGTTTAGCCCTTGGAAGAGGTTTAGTCAACGGGTCCGCAACATTCAGATTCGTGTGCACTTTGCAAATATTTCTGTCCTTCTTCTCGATGTAATCGCGGATGGAATTGAAGTGTCGCTTTATGTATCTAGTCCTCTGGTGAAAACCTTGGTTTCTTGGCCAGAGCAATGGCAACAGTGTTGTCACAGAATAGAGTCATGGGATTCAGTGCACTAGGCACAACTCCAAGATCTATCATGAACTGCTTCATCCAAACACCTTCCTTCGCTGCCTCTAAGGCTGCGATGTACTCCGCTTTGCATGTAGAATCAGCTACCACACTTTGCTTGGAACTGCACAAGCTTACCGCTCCCCTGTTGAGAATAAATATGTATCTGGTTTGAGACTTAGAGTCATCCGGATCAGTGTCAAAGCTTGCATCAACGTAACCCTTTACGACGAGCTCTTCATCACCTTCATAAACGAGAAACATTTCCTTAGTCCTTTTCAGGTACTTCAGGATATTCTTGATCGCCGTCTAGTGCTCCATTCCAGGATCAGTTTGAAAACTTCCGGCCATATTTATGGAAAGGCTGACATCGGGTCTTGTGCACATCATTGCATACATGATAGAGCCTATGGCTGAAGCATAGGGGATGACACTCATCTTCTCTCTATCTTCTGCAATCACTGGGCATTGAGTCTTACTCAACTTCACACCTCGTAACATAGGCAAGAACCCCTTCTTGGACTGATCCATTTTGAACTTCTTGAAAACTTTATCAAGGTATGTGCTTTGTGAAAGTGCTATCAAGCGTCTCGATCTATCTCTATAGATCTTAATGCCTAATATGAAAGCAGCTTCTCCTAGGTCCTTCATTGAAAAACTCTTGTTCAAATATTCCTTCATGCTTTCCAGCATTTCTACATTGTTTACAATCAACAATATGTTATCTACATATAATATTAGAAACACTATAGACTTCACACTCACTTTGTTGTAAATACAAGCTTCTCCATAAACTTGTATAAACCCGAACGCTTTGATCACCTCATCAAAACGCTTATTCCAACTCCGAGATGCTTGCTCTAGTCCATAAATGGATCGCTGGAGTTTGCAAAATTTGTCAGCATTCTCTATGTCAGCAAAACCTTATGATTGCATCATATACAACCCTTCCTCGAGCAAACCATTGAGGAACGCTGTTTTGACATCCATCTGCCAAATTTCATTGTCGAAATATGCAGCTATTGCTAACATGATTCTGACGGACTTAAGCATTGCTACGGGTGAGAAGGTCTAATTTTAGTCAACTCCTTGAACTTGTGAAAAACCCTTTGCTACAAGTCGAGCTTTATAGACAGTGATATTACCATGCGTGTCCGTCTTCTTCTTAAAGATCCATCTGTTATGAATGGCCTTTCGCCCTTCAGGTAATACTTCTAAAGTGCATACTTTGTTTTCATACATGGATCCCATCTCGGATTTCATGGCCTCTAACCATTTCTCGGATTCTGGGCCCATCATCGCTCCTCCATAGCTCGTAGGTTCATTGTTGTCCAACAAGATGACCTCCAAGACAGGGTTGTCATACCACTCAGGAGAAGTACACGCCCTTGTTGACCTACGAAGTTCAATAGTAACTTGATCCGAAGCTTCATGATCATCATCATTAACTTCCTCTTGAACTATCGTAGGTTCCACAGAAACATCTTTCCACGCTGCGCTACTCTCTGGTTGAAGTAAAGGTTCAATAACCTCATCAAGTTCTATTTTCCTCCCACTCAATTCTTTCGAGAGAAACTCTTTCTCAAGAAATGTTCTGTTCTTAGCGACAAACACTTTGCCTTCGGATCTGAGATAGAAGGTATACCCAACTGTCTCTTTCGGGTATCCTATAAAGACACATTTCTCTACTTTGGGTTCCAGCTTTTCAGGCTGAAGTTTTTTGACATAAGCATCACATCCCCAAACTTTAAGAAATGACAACTTTGGCTTCTTGCCAAACCACAGTTCATATGGCGTCGTCTCATTGGATTTGGATGGTGCCCTATTTAAAGTGAATGCAGTTGTCTCTAATGCATAACCCCAAAATGATAGTGGCAAATCGGCAAGAGACGTCATAGAACGCACCATATCTAATAAGGTTCAATTACGACGTTCAGACACACCATTACGTTGTGGTGTTCCAGGCGGTGTCAATTGTGAAACAATTCCACACTGTCTTCAGTAACTGCCAAACACATAAATCAGATATTCACCTCCTCGATCTGATCGTAGGAATTTCATCTTCTTGTTATGATGATTCTCAACTTCACTCTGAAATTGCTTCAATTTTTCAAAATTTCCAGACTTGTGTTTCATTAAGTAAATATACCCATATCTACTTAAGTTATTAGTGAAGGTGAGAAAATAATGATATCCACCGCATGCCGCAACATTCATTGGACCGCACACATCAGTATGTATGATTTCCAACAAGTCACTTGCCCGGTCCATTGTTCCAAAGAACGACGTTTTAGTCATCTTTCCCGTGAGGCATGGTTCACATGTATCAAGTGATTCAACATCAAGTGACTCCAAAAGTCTATCAGCATGGAGCTTCTTCATGCGTTTTACACCAATATAGCCTAAACGGAAGTGCCACAAGAAAGTGGTATTATCACTATCAACTCTACATGTTGTGGCATCAATGTTATGAACATGTGTATCATCACTATCAAGATTCAATATGAATAAACCCCTCACATTGGGTGCATGACCATAAAATATATTACTCATATAAATAGAACAACCATTATTCTTAGATTTAAATGTGTAACCGTCTCGTAATAAACAAGATCTAGATATAATGTTCATGCTTAACGCAGACACTAAATAACAATTATTCAAGTTCATCACTAATCCTGATGGTAATCAAAGAGAGAGCGTGCCGACGGCGATCACATCATCCTTGGAACCATTTCCCATGTGCATCGTCACTTCGTCCTTCGCCATCCTTCGTCTATTTCGTAGTTCCTGTTCTGAGTTGCAAATGTAAGCAACTGAACCGGTATCAAATACCCAGGCACTACAACGAGAGCTAGTAAGGTACACATCAATAACATGTATATCATATATACCTTCTTTGTTGTTGGCCGCCTTCTTGTCAGACAGATACTTGGGGCAGTTCCGCTTCCAGTGACCAGTTCCCTTGCACTGAAAGCACTCAGTCTCTGGCTTGGGTCCAACCTTAGGTTTCTTCACAGGAGGAGCAACTACTTTGCCACCCTTCTTGGAGTTACCCTTATTGCCCTTGCCATTTTTCTTGAAACTAGTGGTTTTATTGACCATCAACACTTGATGTTCTTTCTGGATTTCAGACTCAGCGACTTTTAGCATCGCAAATAAAGCTCTTGTAGCTTTGTGGCAATGATTGAAGATCTCTGTTAGTGATCGCCTCTGGCAGAAGGGGCATCCCTAACTCCGCCAGACGAGTTGAATACCCAGACATTCTGAGTATATGTTCACTGATAGACCCATTCTCCTCCATTTTACAAGCGTAGAACTTATCAGAGGTCTCATACCTCCCGATCCGGGCATTCTTCTTAAAGATAAACTCCAACTCTTGGAACATCTCATATGCTCCATGAAGTTCAAAACGTCTTTGAAGTCCCGGTTCTAAGCCATACAATATTGCACACTGAACTATTGAGTAATCTTCAGAACGTGCCTCCCAAGCGTTCTTAACGTCTTCGGATGACAAGTCTGCGGGTTGGTTACCAAGCGGTGCATGAAGGACATATGCCTTCTGGGAAGCCGTGAGGATAATCCTCAGATTACGGGACCAATCCACAAAGTTACTTCCATCATCTTTCAACTTAGCTTTCTCTAGGAACGCATTAAAATTCAGGGGTGCTACTGCGCGAGCCATTGATCTACAACATAAATATGCAAAGGTTACTAAGACTATTGTTCAACATAATAAGTTTAGTTAATAAAATTACTAAAGGTCATCTCAGTGACACATGATCCATATTCACCAACTCAAGTTCGATCATCACGTGAGATAAGGTGGTTTCAATGGTGAACATCATCATGTTGATCATATCTACTATATGACTCATGCTCGACCTTTCGGTCTCTTGTGTTCCAAGGCCATGTCTTTACATGCTAGGCTCGTCAAGTTTAACCCGAGTGTTCTACATGTGCAACACTGGCTTACACCCATTGTATGCAAACGTAGAGTCTATCACACCCGATCATCACATGGTGTCTCGACACGACGAACTTTTGCAATGGTGCACACTCGGGGAGAACATAGTTTATCTTGAAATTTAAGTGAGGGATCACCTTATAATTCTACAATCGTCCTAAGCAAAACAAGGTGCATAAAAGGATTAACATCACATGCAAATCATAAATGACATGATATGGCCATGAACGTGTGCTTTTGATCTCCACCTTGAAAGCATCGGCATGATCTCCATCGCCACCGACATAACACCATGATCTCCATCATCATGATCTCCATCATTGTGTCGCCATCAGGGTTGTCGCACCCACCATGCTCATACTACTATTCCTACGGTTTAACGATAAAGTAAAGCATTACATAGCCCTTAATGATTGACACGCAGGTCATACAATAATTAAAGACAACCCTATGGCTCCTGCCGGTTGCCGTACTCATCAACATGCAGGTCGTTATATTCTATATAAAAACATGATCATCTCATACATCACATATATCACATCATGAAATTGGCCATATCACATCACAACATACCCTGCAAAAACAAGTTAGATGTCCTCTAATTGTTGTTGCATGTTTTATGTGGCTGCTATGGGTATCTAGCAAGAACGATTCTTACCTACGCAAAAACCACAATGGTGATATGAAGATTGCTTTTCAACCTACTACAAGGACCACCTTAATCAAATCCGATCCAACTAAAATGGGAGAGACAGACACCCGCCAGCCATCTTTATGCGACAAGGTCACAGGTCAGTCGATGGAACATGGTCTCTCATAAGCATACGAGGAAACTCAGTCTGAGCCACTTCATCCCCCAATACCACTGAACCAAAAAAATACTAAGGATGGAAGCAATCTGAATATCAACACCCACAAAATCTTTGTGTTCTACTCAAGATCTCATCTTCACATAGACCTAGCTCATGATGCCACTGTTGGGGAACATTGCATGGCAAACAAAAAATTTCCTACGCTTCACCAAGATCAATCTAGGTGATGAGCTTCTATGGGAGGAGATATTGGATCTACGTACCCTTGTATATTGCTAAGCGGAAGCGTTAAGAACGCGGTTGATGTAGTGGTACGTCTCCGCGATCCAAATCGCAAGACGTCCCACAAACTCCTGATCAAGTACCGAACGAACGACACCTCCGCGTTCAGCACACGTGCAGCTCCATGAAGATCTCCGCCTTCTTGATCCAGCAAGAGGGAGCGGAGAGGTAGACGAGTTCTCCGGCAGAGCTACAGCATTGCAGCGATGGTGGTGCAGCAATTCTAGCAGGGCTTCTCCTAAGCACTGTTGAAAACCGATCTAGAGGAAGAAGATGACATCACATGGCAATTAGGGTTGGGTCTGCCCTCAAAATCCTCTAGTATATATAGGATGAGGGAGAGGGGGCAGCCCTAGCCTCTCCTCCAAGGAGAGGTTCGGCCAAAGCCAAGGGGAGGAGTACACCTCCCACAAGGGAGGTGGATTCCTAGTGGGACTCTTCCCTAACTTGGCCCCTACTCTTCCTCCTTCCCCATGCGCATAGGGCTCTTTTGGGCTGGCTTCCCAGACCACTAGGGGCTGGTGCACCACCTCTAAGGCCCATGTGGCCCCTTGGGGTATGTGGGACCCACTTGGTGGTCCCCGAAACCCATTCGTCACTCCCGGTACACTGCCGGAAATGCCCAAAACTTTTTCGGAGTTCAAACACCAGTTTCCTATATAGCAATCTTTACTTACGGACCATTCCGGAGCTCCTCGTGACATCCGGGATCTCATCGGGGACTCCTAACAACCTTCGTTCACCACCATACATAACTCTATACTATCGAAACGTCACCGAACCTTAAGTGTGCAGACCCTACGGTTTCGAGAACTATGTAGACATGACCGAGACACCTCTACAAGGTAATAACCAATAGCGGTACTTGGATGCCCATATTGATTCCTACATATTCTACGAAGATCTTTGTCGGTCGAACCTCTATGTCAAGGATTCAGTTAATCCGATGTGATGTTCCCTTTGTTGTTTGGTATGTTACTTGCCTGAGATTCGACCGTCGGTATCTCCATACCTAGTTCAACCTAGCTAATGGCAAGTCTCTT
Source organism: Hordeum marinum (assembly GCA_022496015.1). NCBI lineage: Eukaryota > Viridiplantae > Streptophyta > Magnoliopsida > Poales > Poaceae > Hordeum > Hordeum marinum. Next base: position 390,086,865 of record CM039675.1, on the reverse strand, counting down.
CACTCGTTCTGTAATACAAGATCAAGTGGCTAACACTTAGTCACATTGATTGCAAGGCTTATTGTGATGTTATATTACCGAGTGGGCCCTGAGATACCTCTCCGTCATACGGAGTAACAAATCCATGTGTTGATCCATGCCAACTCAGCAGACACCCTCAGAGATACCTGTAGAGCACCTTTATAGTCACCCAGTTACGTTGCAACGTTTGATACACACAAGGCACTCTTCCGGTGTCAGTGAGTTGCATGATCTCATGGTCATAGGAACCTATACTTGACATGTAGAAAACTATAGGAATAAATTGACATGATCATATGCTACGTTTATAGTTTGAGTCTTGTCCATCACATAATTCTCCTAATGATGTGATCCCATTATCAAATGACATCTCATGTCAGTGTCTAGGAAACCTTGACCATCTTTGATCAACGACCTAGTTCACTAGAGGCACCCTAGGGACAAAGTGTTGTCTATATATCCACACATGCAATGTGTTTCCAATCAATACAATTATAGCATGGATAATAAACAATTATCATGAACAAGAAAATATAACAATAAACACTTTATTTATTGCCTCTAGGGCATATTTTCAACAAAAAGAACAAAACAGAATAAAATGACTCTCTAAAATTTCCGGGTTTTCTCCGTGGCAGCGCTTTCTTTAAAGCCATTAAGCTAGGCATAAAGTGCTCAAGTAATTGATCCACCCGGATCCCAAGGTATATCAAAGATAATTTTAATTAACAATGATTTGTAATTAAGTAGTGAGCACAAAGTGATATAAATCATGTGACAACAAAGTCTAACTTTCTTCTTATGCATTGACATGTCATACAAGAGCAATTCATGAACACAAAGTAAAGGCCAATGCATAGTATAAACAGTGTCTTGTAGTTTTATCATACTGGAAACATAGAGAGGCGGAGATGTAGTTCCTATCTTATAATAATTGCAAGTAGGAGCAGAAAGCACTTGCATATTATATTTATCAAAATTATCATGTGCAATAGTAGAAGGCAACCCATCTATATAATCCTTAATAAGTGCAAACTTCTCCGATATAGTGTAGTTGGGAGAATTCCAAAAGATAATAGGATAATCATGTGTGGGTGCAATAGCAAGAATTTCACATTTAACATAGGTAACTATAGCAAGTTCATCCCCATAAGCATCATTCATATTGGCATCATGTCCACAAGCATAGCAAGCATAAAGTTCATCGAAAAGGGATATTTCCAACAAATCCAAGGGATCATAGCAATCATTATAGCCTCCATCCTTCGCTATGCGCCAAGGGTGACTAAACAATGTATGGGTTGAAGAGTTACTCTCATTAGAAGGTGGGCACAGGTAGCTAATCCACTCTTCCTCACTTTGTTCTTCGCTCTCCTCCTCATCTTTTTCATCCAATGAGCTCACAGTTTCATCAATTTCTTCTTCCATAGATTCCTGCAAAATATTAATATCTTCTTGCATAGCGGAGACTTTCTCAATAAGTTGATTAATATCGGCATTTGTATTCATAATTGGCATAACAATAAGGAAGCATAGCCAACTTTTGGGATCGGTAAACAGCATTATCATAATCTTCATACTTTTCAAACAAAGTTTCAATTTCATAAGCACCCTTAAAAGCAACAAACTCTTCTATTTGTTCCACATCATAGTAATCATATGTACCATGAGCATAAGAAGCCACAGTTTGATTATCATTAAGTTTACATGAAAAGGGAAGGTTTTTAGCCTTCATCCTAGTGCAACAAGTAATATCATATCTCAAGCATAGATTCCAAGCATACCATTTCAACATAGGAATTTGATCCCATAACAGTTTCCCTTTTTGAGTCAAGCGATAACCCCTACAGTATTCACGTTGATCCAATGTGTATCCCATTATATAATTGAATGGTTTTTTTTCAAGATTACTAAAGTAGTGCATAATATCTTTCACATAACGAGCATCGAGGGTTTTAGGAGCTTCCCCATCTCCATGAGTAGCAAGTACACCTTTTTTTTTGTATTTCGTGTTCCATATCCATAAATAGAGATAGAGAACAACCTAGAACAGCAAACAAAATCTACTTAGTGATAAAGCAAACAAGCACACACGACAATATTCACCCCACGCTATTGCTCCCCGGCAACGGCGCCAGGAAAGGTCTTGATAACCCACAAGTATAGGGGATCAATTGTAGCCTTTCTCTATAAGTAAGAGTGTCGAACCTAATGAGCATCTAAAGTTAGAATAAATATTCCCTCATGTTCTATCGACCATCGATACAACTCTACGCACGCTTAACGTTCGCTTTACCTAGAACAAGTATGAAACTAGAAGTACTTTGTAGGTATTATAGGATAGGCCTGCAAGATAATAAAGAGCATGTAAATAAAATCTATGGTCTGCTAAGATAAATAAACAACTAAGTTAGTTTAACGAGTGTGGAAAAGTGGTTCTAGGAGTTGCAGAATTGTCCCTAGGCAATCGATAACTAGACCGGTCATCATTACTGCAATTTTATGTGAGGGAGAGGCATAAGCTAACTTACTTTCTCTACTTAGATCATATGCACTAATGATTGGAACTCTAGCAAGCATCGGCAACAACTAAAAATCATTAAGGTAAAACCCAACCATAGCATTATAAGGTATCAAGTCCTCTTTACTCCCATATGCAACAGCCCACCTACTCGGGTTTATGCTTCTGTCAATCAAGCAACCCACCATAGGAAAATAATGAACACATTGAAACACCCTACAACAGGGATCCCTCCTGCTTGCACGACACGGAGAACACCATAGGACAACACCAATAATAAAACATGCAACTCAAACCAATCATGATCATCAATCAACCCACAGGACAACAAAAATCTACTCAGACATCATAGGAAGACAACACATCATTGGATAATAATATGAAGCCTAAAGCACCATGTTCAAGTAGAGGGTACAATGGGTTTCGGGAGAGTGGACCGCTGTAGATAGAGTATCGGAGCCTCAATTCTAAGCCGTAATGCATCATGCACTAAACTATAAAGTAGTCATCAGAGTGATGTGATCCCGTTACCAAATGACATCTCATGTCCATGACTAGGAAACCATAGCCATCTTTGATCAATGAGCTAGTCTATTAGAGGAATACTAGGGACATGGTGTTGTCTATGTATCCACACATGTATCTGAGTTTCCCATCAACACAATTATAGCATGGATAATAAACTATTATCATGAACAAGGAAATATGATAATAACTAATTTATTATTGCCTCTAGGGCATATTTCCAACAGTATCCCACTTGCACTAGAGTCAATAATCTAGTTCACATCACCATGTGATTCGCATTGTTATGAATCTAACAGCCAATGAGATCTAGGGCTTGATCATGCTTTGCATGTGAGAGAGGTCTTATAGTCAACAGGTCTGCGACATTCAGATCTGTGTGTACTTTGCTAATCTCTATGTCAAACCGTAAACACTGCTACCACACTCCACTTGGTACTATTCCAAATGGTTGCTCCACTATACGTATCCAGATTGCTACTACGAGTCATCCGGATTGGTTTTAAAGCTTGCATCGACGTAACTCTTTACGATGAACTCTTTATCACCTCCATAATCGAGAAACATCTCCTTAGTTTTTTACTTACTAAGGATAATATTGACCGCTGTCTAGTGATCCACTCCTGGATCACTCTTGTACCCCTTGATGGACTCATGGAAAGGCACAAATAGGTGTGGTACACAACATGGCATACTATACAGACCCTATGGCTAAGGCATAGGGGACGACATTCGCCCTTTCACTTTCTTCTGCCGTTGTCGAGCTTTGAGACTCACTCAACTTCATACCTTACAAATCAGGCGAGAACTCTTTCTCTGACTGATCCATTTTTGAACTCTTTCAAAATCTTGTCAAGGTATGTACTCATTGAAAGTCTCATCAAGCATCTTGATTTATCTCTATAGATCTTGATGCTCAACAATTAGGTAGATTTATCTAGGTCTTCCTTTGAAAATCACTTTTCAAACAACCGTTCATGCTTTCCAGAAATTCTACATTATTTCCGATCAACAATATGTCATCCACATATACTTATCAGAAATTCTATAGTGCTCCCACTCACTTTATTGCAAATACAAGTTTCTCATAAACTTTGTATAGACTCAAAAACTTTGATCACTTCATCAAAGTGTATATTCCAACTCCGAGATGCTTGCTTCAGTTCATAGAAGGATCACTGAAGCTTGCACACCTTTTAGCATCCTTAGGGCTGACAAAACCTTCTGGTTGTATCTCATACAACCTTTCCTCAAGGAAGGAAACGATGTTTTTGCATCCATCTGCCATATGTCATAATCAAAAAAAGCAGCAACTGCTAACATAATTCCAACAGACTTCAGCATTGGTCTGAGTGAGAAAGTCTCATCGTAGTCAACTCCTTGAACTTGTCGGAAACTTCTTTGCGACAAGTCGAGCTTTATAAATGGTGACATTCACCATCAGCGCCTGTCTTCATTTTAAAGGTCCATTTGTACTCGACAACTTGCCGTCCAACGAGCAAGTCCACCAAAGTCTATACTTGGTTTTCATACATGGATCCTTTCTTGGATTTCATGGCCTCTAACCATTTGTCAGAATCCGGGCCCATCATCGCTTCTCCATAGTTCGTAAGTTCATCGTTGTCCAACAACATGACCTCCAAGACAGGGTTGTCGTACCGCTCAGGAGCAGTACACATCCTTGTCGACCTATGAGGTTCGATAGTAACTTGATCCGAAGCTTCATGATAATCATCATTTACTTCCTCTTCAATTAACGTAGTTTCCATAGAAACATCTTTCTGCGCTGCGCTACTCTCTGGTTGAAACAAGGGTTCAACAACCTCATCAAGTTCTATCTTCCTCACACTCCATTCTTTCGAGAGAAACTCTTTATCGAGAAAGGACCCGTTTTAGCAACAAACACTTTACCCTTGGATCTGAGATAGAAGGTTCACCCAACTATTCTTAGGGTAATCTATGAAGATGCATTTGTCCGCTTTGGGTTCGTGCTCATTAGGTGAAAACATTTTTCCACACAAGCGTCGCAGCCCCAAACATTAAGAAATGACAGTTAGGCCTCTATCAAACCATAATTCATACGTTGTCATCTCAACGGATTTAGATAGTGCCCTATTTAAAGTGAATGCAGTTGTCTCTAATGTATAACCCCAAAATTATAGTAGCGAAACGATAAGAGACATCATAGCCCGCACCATATATAGAGCACGACTATGACATTCAGACACACCATCACACTATGGTGTTCCAGGTGGCATGAGTTGTGAAACGACTTTCACATTGTCTAAAGTTGTATGCCAAACTCGTTACTCAGATATTCACCTCCACGATCATATCGGAGACATTTTTATCTTCTTGTCACGATGATCTTAAACTTCACTTTGAATTTTCTTGAACCTTTCAAACAATTCAGACTTGTGTTTCATTAAGTAAATATACACTATATCTACTCAAATCATCGGTGAAGTTAAGAAAATAAGGATATCCACCGCACGCTACAAGACTCATTGGATTGCATACATCAACATGTATCATTTCCAATAAATCACTTGCCCGCTCCATCAATCCAGAAAATGGGGTCCTTAGTCATCTTGCCCAAGAGGCATGGTTCGCATGTCTCAACTGATTCGAAATCGAATGAGTCCAAAGATCCATCAACATGGAGTTTCTTCATGCGCTTTGTACCAATATGACGTTTAGCGGTAGTGCCACAAGTATGTGGTACTATCATTATTAACTTTGTATCTTTTGGCATCAATGTTATGAACATGTGTATTACTACGATCAAGATTCAACAAACCATTCTCACTGGGTGCATAACCATTGAAGGTATTATTCATGTAAACAGAATAACCATGATTCTCTAACTTAAATGAATAACCGTGTTGCAATAAACACGATCTAATCACGTTCATGCTCAACGCAAAACACCAAATAACATTTATTTAGGTTCATCACTAATCCCGAAGGTAGAGAGAGCATAATATGTTGATCACATCAACCTTCCAAATATTTCCAACAGACATCGTCACCTCACCCTTATCTAGTTCTCCGTTCATTAAATAGCTTTTATTTCGAGTTACTAACATTTAGCAACCAAACCGGTATCCAATACCCAGGTGCTACTAGGAGTACTAGAAAGTACATATCAATAACACATATATCAAATATACTTCTGTTGACGTTGCCAGCCTTCTTATCTACCAAGTATCTAGGGTTGTTCCGCTTCAGCGACCGTTCTCCTCATAATCGAAGCACTTAGTCTCGGGTTTGGGTTCAACTTTGGGTTGCTCCACCAGATCAGCAACTGACTTGCTATCCATGAAGTTTCCCTCCTTGCTCCTGCCCTTCTCGAAACTAGTTGTTTTTACTAACCATCAACACTTGACGCTCCTTCTTGATTTCTACCTTCGCGGTGCCAAACATCACGAACAGCTCAGGGATCAATATTTCTATCCCTGGCGTTTTATAGTTCATCACCAAGTTCTAGTAGCTTAGTGACAGTGACTTGCAGAACTATATCAATCACTATCTTATCTAGAAGATCAACTCCCACTCGATTCAAGAGATTGTAGCACCCAGACAATCTGAGCACATGCTCAACGATTGAGCTATTCTCCTTCATCTTGTAGGAAAAGAATCTTCTTGGAGATCTCATATCTCGCAACACGGGCACGAGCCTGAGATCCTAATTTCAGCTCTTAGAACATCTCATATGTTCCATGACGTTCAAAAAGTATCGGAGCCTCAATTCTAATTCGTAATGCATGATGCACGAAACTATAAAGTAGTCATCAGAATGTGCCTGTCAGATGTTCACAACATCTACAAATGACGCTAGAGGCGTTGGCCCACCGAGCAGTGCATTAAGGACATAAGCCTTCTGTGTAGCAATGAGGACAATCCTCAGATCACAGACCCAGTCCGCAATATTGCTACCATCATCTTTCAACTTTATTTCTCTAGGAACATATAAAAATTCAAGGGAGCTACAGCGCGAGCAAGTAATCTACAACATAATTTGCAAAGACACTACTGACTATGTTCATGATAATGAGTTCAATTAATCATATTACTTAAGAACTCCCACTCAAATTAACATCCCTCCGGTCATTCGAGTGATACATGATCCAAATTCACCAACTCAAGTCCGATCATCAAGTGAGTTGAGGTGGTTTAAATGGTGAACATCATCATGTTGATCATATCTACTATGTGACTCATGTTCGACCTTTCGGTCTCTTGTGTTCCGAGGCCATGTCTGTACATGCTAGGCTCGTCAAGTTTATCCCGAGTGTTCTGCATGTGCAACACTGGCTTGTACCCATTGTATGTGAACGTAGAGTCTATCACACCAGATCATCACGTGGTGTCTCGACACGACGAACTTTCGCAATGGTGCACACTCGGGGAGAACACAATTTATCTTGAAAGTGAGGGATCACCTTATAATGCTATAGTCGTCCTAAGCAAAACAAGGTGTATAAAAGGATTAACATCACATGCAAATCATAAGTGACATGATATGGCCATGAACTTGTGCTTTTGATCTCCATCATGAAAGCATCGGCATGATCTCCATCGTCACCAGCATGACACCATGATCTCCATCATCTCTATGTCCATCAACGTGTCGCCATCGGGGTTGTCGCGCCCAACATGCTTCTACTACTATTTCGACCGTTTAGCGATAAAGTAAAGCATTACATAGCGCTTAATGAATGACACGCAGGTCATACAATAATTAAAGACAACCCTATGGCTCCTGCCAATTGATGTACTCATCGACATGCAAGTCGTGATAATCTATACATCACATGATCATCTCATACATCACATATATCACATCATGTAATTGGCCATATCATATCACAACATACCCTGCAAAAACAAGTTAGACATCCTCTAGTTGTTATTGCATGTTTTACGTGGCTGCTAAGGGTATCTAGCAAGAACAATTCTCATCTACGCAAAAACCACAATGGTGATACACTAGTTGCTTTTCAACCTTCTCAAGGACCGCCTTTGTTGAATCGGATCCAACTAAAGTAGGAGAAACAGACACCCGCCAGCCATCTTTGTGCAACGAAGTTACACGTGAGTCGATGGAACCAGTCTCTCGTAAGCATATGAGTAAGGTTGGTCCGGCAGCTTCATCCCACAATACCGCTGAACAAAAACACGACCAAGGGAGGAAGCAAATCTAAGCATCAACACCCACAAACTATTTGTGTTCTACTCGAGATCTCATCTACACATAGACCTAGCTCATGATGGCACTGTTGGGGAACGTTGCATGGGAAACAAAAAATTTCCTATGCACACGCAAGATCTATCCATGGTGATGAGCATCTACGAGAGGGAGAGTGGATCTACATACCCTTGTAGATCGCTAAGCGGGAATCATTAAGAAACGCGGTTGGTGTAGTCAAACGTCTTCGCGATCCAAATTGCCGAGCATCCCGCGATCTCATCACGATCCGTCCCGCAATCCAATCACGATCCGTCCTACGAACTCATCATGATCCGTCCCGCGATCTCATCACGATCCGTCCCGCAATCTTGATCACGGTCCTTCCGATCTAGCGCCAAACGGACGGCACCTCCACGTTCAGCACACGTACAGCTTGATGACGATCTCCGCCTTTTTTATCTAGCAAGAGCGAGCGGAGAGGTAGAAGAGTTCTCCGGCAGCGTGATGGTGCTGCGGCATTGGTGGTGGATCTATTCCGACAGGGCTTCACCTAAGCATTGTAGAAAACCGATCTAGAGGAGAAACTATGCACTAGAGGAACGGGTAGCACGTGGCTGAAAATTCTGTGCCAAAACCGTAAAATTCTCTTGTATATATAGGAGGAGAGGAGGAGGAGGCTTGGCTGCCAAAAAGCCAACCCTTGGGTTGGCCAAAGTGGGGAGGATAGGAGGACTCCTCCTCCAATCCTAGTAGGACTAGGATTCCTCCCTTTTGGGGGTCTTTTTCCACCTTTTTCCCTTTGGGCTTTTTCTCCCAGCCGCACGGGCCTTGTGTGGGACTTCCACCAGCCCAAAAAAGGATGGTATTTACTCTCCCACAGCCCATGAAGCCTCTTGGGTCGAAATACCCCTCCCGATGGTCTCCCGGTACACTACCGGCACTCCCGGTACATTACCGATTAGCCCGAAACTTTTTCGGCGACCAAATGGGACTTCCTATATATCAATCTTTACCTCCGGACCATTACGGAACTCCTCGTGATGTCCGAGATCTCATCCAGGACTCAGAACAACCTTCGGTCACAACCATACATAACTCTATACTACCGAAACGTCAGCAAACCTTAATTGTGCAGACCCTGCGGGTTCGAGAACTATGTAGACATGACCGAGACACCTCTACGGTCAATAACCAATAGCGGGACCTGGATGCCCAAATTGGTTCCTACATACTCTACAAAGATCTTTATCGGTCGAACCTCTATGTCAAGGATTCAGTATATCCCGTATGATGTTCCCTTTGTTCTTCGGTATGTTACTTGCCCGAGATTCGATCATCGGTATCTTCATACCTAGTTCAACCTCATTACCGGCAAGTCTCTTTACTCATTCCGTAATATAAGATCTCGTGACTAACACTTAGTCACATTGCTTGCAAGGCTTATTGTGACGATGTATTATCGTGTGGGCCCTAAGATACCTCTCCGTCACACGGAGTAACAAATCCCAGTCTTGATCCATGCCAACCCAACAGACACCCTCGGAGATACCTGTAGAGCACCTTTATAGTGACCCAGTTATGTTGCGACGTTTGATACACACAAGGTACTCCTCCGATTTCAGTGACTTGCATGATCTCATGGTCATAGGAACACATACTTGACATGCAGAAAATAGTAGCAATAAACTGACACGATCATATGCTACATTTATAGTTTGGGTCTTGTCCATCGCATCATTCTCCTAATGATGTGATCCCATTACCAAATGACATCTCATGTTCATGACTAGGAAACCATAGCCATCTTTGATCAACGAGCTAGTCTAATAGAGGCATACTAGGGACATGGTGTTGTCTATGTATCCACACATGTATCTGAGTTTCCGATCAACACCATTATAGCATAGATAATAAACGATTATCATGAACAAGGAAATATGATAATAACTAATTTATTATTGCCTCTAGTGAATATTTACAACAATACCCCCTTCTTCTTCTTCCTTGACCTTACCCCTAGATGGGAGAAAGGATTCTGCTCTGGTCCATGGCCTCCATGGAGGCAGAGGAGCGAGAGCCCCTCCGAGATTGGATCATTCTCTCTGTTTCTGCGCTCCTAGATTTTGTACTTTCACCGTTTCTTAAATATCAGGAGATCCGTAATTCCAAATGGGATGGAATTTTGAGGGGTTTTATTATAAAAATATATTCCTTGCGCAAAAAGGAGAGATCCATCTGACTTAAGGGGTGACACAAGGGACCCGAGTGCGGCCAAGGGGGTAGGCCGAGCCCCCTGGCTTGTGGTCACCTCGTGCATCGTCTCACATTGATTCTTTTTCCCAAAAATCACATATATTCCAAAAAATATATCTAAGTTTTTATCGTGTTTGAACTTCGTTTGGTATGGATATTTTTTGAAACAAAAACATGCAACAAACAGGAACTAGCACTAGGCACTGGATCAATATGTTTGTCCCAAAAATAGTATAAAAAGTTGCCAAAAGTATATGAAAGTTTTAGAATATTGGCATGAAACAATCAAAAATTATAGATACAATGGAGACGTATCATTATCCCCAAGCCTAATTCCTTCTCGTCCTTGAGTAGGTAAATGATAAAAAATATAATTTTTGATGTGGAAAGCTACCTAGCATAATCTTATGCATATAATATAATCATGACATGAATATTAAGAGATGCATAATTCAAAGCAATAGTCTATTATTGGACATTAAGACAATAATACTTCAAGCATACTAATAAGGCAATTGTATCGCTTCAAATTATAATGGCAAAAGAAAGTTATCCCTACAATATCATACAGTCTGGCTATGCTCCATCTTCCCCACACAAAGTATTTATATCATGCACAACCCCGATGACAAGTCAAGCAATTGTTTCACACCTTTTATGTTCTCAAACTTCTTCAGCTCTCACGCAATACATGAGCGTGAGCCATGGATATAGCACTATAGGTGGAATAGAATATGGTGGATGTTGTGAAGAAAAGGGAGAAGATAGTCTCACATCAACTAGGCGTATCAATGGGCTATGAAGATGCCCATTAATAGATATTAATGTGACTGAGTAGGGATTGGCATGCAATGGATGCACTAGAGCTATAAGTGTATGAAAGCTCAAAAAGAAACTAAGTGGGTGTGCATCCAACTTTCTTGCTCATGAAGACCTAGGGTAATTTGAGGAAGCCCATCCTTGGAATATACAAGACAAGTTATATAATGAAAAATTCCCACCAGCATATGAATGTGACAGAATAAGAGACTCTCTATCATGAAGATCATGGTGCTACTCTGAAGCACAAGTGTGGAAAAAGGATAGTAGAATTGTCCCTTCTCTCTTCTCTCTACTTTTCTATTTTATTTTTCATTTTTATGGTGGGCATCTAAGGCCTCTCTTTTTTTATTCGGGCTTCGCTGACCTCTTTTATTTTTCATAAAGTCTAGAGTCTCATCCCAACTTGTGAGGGAAAATAGCTTCCATCAACCTTTCCTCACTTGGGACAATGCTCTAATAGTGATGGCATCACACTTTTATTTACTTACAACTCAAGAATTATAACTCGATATCTAGAACAAAATTTGGCTCTATATGAATGCCTCCGATGGTGTACCGGGATGTGCAATGATCTAGCGTAGAAAATGACATAAAAAAATGGACAAGCCATGAAAACATCATGCTAGCTATCTGTCGATCATGCAATGTAATATGAAGATGATGGTGCGTTTCATCATAAATGGAAAGGTGGGAGTTGCATGTCAATATACCTCAGAATGGCTTTGGAAATGCCGTAATAGGTAGGTATGGTGCCTTTTTTGAGTAAGGATATATGGTGGGTTTAATGCAGCGGCGAAAGTTGCGCGGTACTCGAGAGGCTAACAAAAGTGGAAGGGTGACAATGCGTATAATCCACGGACTCACATTAGTCATAAAAAACTCACATACTTATTACAATTGTCTATTAGTCATGGAATAAAAGCATTAGACACATGCCCCTATGGGAGAGGTTGGTAGGAGTTAACCATGGAGCTCTCCTGTCCATCACACAAAGGTTGAAAATCAATAAACAAATCATGCTCCGACTTCCTTACATAACGGTTCATCATACGTGCACACTACGGGAATCACAAACCTTTACACAAGTATTTACACCAATCCACAATTACTCGCTAGCATGACTCTAATATCACCATATTTATATCCCAAAACTATTGCAAGGAATCAAACACATCATATTCAGTGATCTACAAGTTTTATGTAGGATTTTATGACTAACCATGTGAATGACCAACTCCTGTTAACTCTCTAAATAGATATAAGTGAAGCATGGGAGTTTAATTCTTTCTATAAAAGATATGCCCACGATCGAACAAATATAAGTGAAGCAAAAGAGCATTCTACAAATGGTGGTGCAAACAGCCATTCTATAAGTGAAGCACAAATGATATAAGTGAAGCACATGAAGCATTCTATAAAACCATACTCAAAAGATATAAGTGAGGGTCAAAGAGCCTTCTATAAATCGACCAAGGACTTTCTCATACTAGGATGTTGCATTATAAAAACAAAAAGAAAAAGCACATGACGCTCCAACATTTACGCATATCATGTGACGAATAAAATATAGCTCCAAGTTAAATTGCCGATGGTTGTTAGAAGAAAGAGGGGATGCTTTCCGGGGTTGATGGAGTAGATCGCCATCACGATGATGGCCTTGGCGGCGTTCCGGCTCCACTGGAAGAGAGGGGGAAAGAGGCACCCTCCTTCTTCTTATACCTTGACCTTCTCCCTAGATGCGAGAAGGGTTTATGCTTTAGTCCATGGCCTCCATGGCGGTGGAGAGGCGAGAGCCCCTCCCAGATTGGATCTCTCTCTCTGTTTCTACGCTCCCAGATTTTGGCCTTTTACTGTTTCTTAAATATCCGGAGATCCATAACTTCGATCGGGATGAAATTTTGAGGGGATTTTTATTATAAAAATATCTTCCTTGTGGCAAAAGGAGAGCTCCAACCGACTTAAGGGGTGACCACAAGGACCCTGGGCGCGACCACGGGGTAGGCCGTGCGCCTGGCTTGTGGTCACCTTGGGCATCATCTCATGTTGATTCTTTTTTCCCCAAAATCGCATATGTTCCAAAAAAAACCAGTAAGTTTTTATCGTGGTTGGACTTCGTTTGGTATGTGTTGGGGATATAACCCCGTGATATGACCCGGCTGGAAGGTTCCGGTTGATAAGCATTGGTTATGAGCCGGCCCATGAAGACATGTATCAGCTGGAGGCCCAAGAACTTTGGTGGCTCTTGAGGTGGGCCGGACGATAGAGACCCGGATGCGCAAGACCTTCCAAAGGATAACTCGGTTGGTAAGATAGAGGCGGATTCGGAGATGTAAAGCGTGATCCGGTTGTACAATTGTAAGACCTGACGGCTCTGACCTCTTATATAAAGGTAGAGCCGGGGCGGCTTAGAGGGGGGAATCGAAAACTAGGTCAAGCGTTTAACCCTTTGTAATCGATACATCAAGCAAGAGCAACACAACCAGGACGTAGGCTTTTACCTTGGCTTGAGGGGCCGAACCTGGGTAAACTCGTGTCCTTTGTCTCAATCAACCCCTTTGAGTCCACTACCATGGCGATGGCTCCGAACTCAAGTCTGGTAACCCGGACATCTGCCGTGACAAAACCACGACAGTTGGCGCCCACCGTGGGGCACGCGTTCGGTGGTGTTGAGTTCTCAAAGGGCTCCCTTCCAGAGCTCGAAGGATACGTAGTTGGGAGGATGAGCAAGAGTTGTCGCGGCCGGCTCTACATCGACGACGCCGGCTGGGGGCTTGATGCTGCTTCCGTGGAGTATGGTTTCAGGGTTCTGTTCGGCGGGATTCAGGTGTTCATCGGAAAGATCGACGGATCTACACCCGGGCCGGACGTCTGCACCAACATCGTCGAGCCGGCTTGGAGTCTCCAGCCCGCACGTAAGGTAGGCCCTGCCCGTGTTAACCCGGTTCAGGAGCATGTCTTCGTGGGCTTCACTCAAGGGATGGATCTGGAAGCATCCGGATCTCAAGGGACTCTCGTGCACTCCGATGATGAGTCGTCAAGTGGGGAAACTGAATCTGTGTACCAGCTCAGCAATGGTGGCCTTGGGGGCTATGGTGACACTCGCCTCGAGTCAGAGCACGGTGAATCAGATGAGCCGGAGCAGCCGTCTCACGCGGCGGTATTCATGGCAGGGCTAGGGGCGGCCGGGTCGGAAGCTAACCCTCCCCAGCCACCGCCTCTAGGCCTTGTGGAGTTGATGGATGAGCTTGAGGCTTTGTAAGCTACAGAGGTCACACTAGATAATCAGGTGGCTCATAATGCACAGATCGCAAGGATCAAGGGCCGGATGGGTGAGGAGCGTCAGAGGCTAACTGATTTAAACTCCCAGATGTAGGCAGAGGCAGCACGGCTCAAGGCCGACGCTTTCCGTTTGGGGCTGGAACAGTTTTCAGCGGCGGCTGTGCACCGCAGGAGGCATCAATCAATTCTGCCGGAGCGCTATGAGGCGAGGAATCTCTTCAACACCCCCGGCTCTAGGAGAGCGGCGGCTGCCCCTAGGGTAGGGCGAGCAGCGGCTCACATGGCCCCACCCAGAGGGTTTACGACACCGGCGGGTCATTATTCTAACCCGGCCGAGAACATGGTAGCAGCAGCCACCTAGCTTGGAATGATCCCTATCTCAGACGAGGCACCCTTTGCGGAGGAGGTGAGGAACACTATCGGATATTTACAGACGGTCGTGGCTCAACAAGAGAAGTATACTCACAGCCGGAGCCGGATCCACTCCACCCCTCTCCATAGTCGAAGTTTCAGCCGGCGCTATGAGTCGCAGGCGGTTTTAAGGAGTGGCCCGCATCATGGGCAAAGGGGACGTGCGGCGCTAGATGCGCAGGCCCTGGTGGACCGGGGAGGAAACAGGCGAGAACAAGAGGCAGCAATAGTTCCCCCGGGTCTTGGGCCCTCAGTGTTGACAGAGGCCGGAGCGGTTGGTAGCGTGAGAGCCACGGGAGTTGCATGCTTAACTCTAGCTCTACGGTGCAAGAGGTTGCCTAAGGATTTCAAGGGGCCTCGGAAGGTTCCAAATTACATGATGGATCTCCCTCCTGAGGCTTGGGTCGAGAGCTATGAGCTAGCTATGGAGATGCTAGACATCAGTGAGGCTGTTTTTGCAAAATATTTTATCATTATGCTTGAGGGTCCGGCTCGCACATGGTTAAAGGGCTTACCACCCAACACTATAAGCTCTTGGGCCGAATTGAGGGCAAAGTTCATCAAAAATTTCCAATGGACTTGCAAGCAGCCTATGACCATTGTGGATTTGGATCATTGCGTTCAGCAGGAGAATGAGTCGGCTCATCATTGGGTTCGGCGGGTGTCGACCGTCATTCACTCGTCGGAACAGATCACGGCGGCTCAAGCGGTGCTCATTCTGGAGAAGAATTGTCATTTCATTCCGCTAAAGCAGAAGCTTGGCCGGCTTAAACGTACGTGTCAAGAGATGGGAGAGCTCATGACGGCTCTAACAAAGTACGCCGACTCAGACAACACCAAAGATCCGGGTTTGGATGAGGAGAAGTCGAATCAGGGAAAGAAGAATAACCAAGGCAAGAGTTTTGGGAACAATGGGAATCAAGGCAGACAGAGGAACGCTAGCGGCGGGTCAGAGCTGGTGGCAAATGCTAACACAGGGCCGAATGTTCCTAAGGGGAATGGGCGTTACAAGCCGTACCAGCGGGATAACAGGCCTCCTTTCAATTCGGAAGCGGTGCTTAGGAAACCCTGCCCAGAGCACATCACACCTGATAAACCAGCAAGGCATGCGTGGGGAGATTGTTTTATCATGCATAGATTTAAGAATCAACACTTTAAACCACCTCATAATCGGGGCGGTGGGCCGACTGGCGGATCAGGGCCTGGCGGTTCAGGCAACAGCGGGTCAGGTGCCGGCTTTGGTGTTGGCGGCTCAAGAGCAGGTCATCCGGGTCAACACCAACACAATAATCAGCAGCATCAACAGCATCCTATCAACAACAATCATAATAACCAGCAGCAGTAGCACCATTAGCAGCAGCAGCGCAACCAATCTGGATTCCAGAGTAACCCGAAGCAGCTCAGTTCGGGGCAGTATCATGTGTTTACGACTGGTAACAGCAAGCGAGATGAGAAGCTACGGAGGCGAGCGGTTAATACGATCGCGCCGGCTCTCCCACGATACCTGCCGTGGTCAGAGTATGACATAACGTGGAGCAGGCAAGATCACTCGCCACGGGTGGATGACCCGGGCCGGCTTGCTCTGGTGGTGGCCCTCAGATACATGGATATGGAGTAAACAAAGTGCTCATGGACGGAGGTAGCAGTATCAACATCTTGTATTATGACACCTTCCGACGGATGAAGTTGCTAGACAAAGATCTCAAAACTTCTTCTACTGTGTTTCATGGCGTGGTGTCTGGTAAGTCGGCATACCCAGAAGGAAAAGTCTCTTTGGAGGTGGCTTTCGGCGATGAGTATAATTACAGGGTGGAGACCTTATGGTTCGAGGTGGTCAAGATCAAGAGCCCTTATAATGCGTTGTTCGGGCGGCCGGCTTACGCCAAGTTCATGGCTAGGCCTTGTTATGTTTATTTGCAGCTTAAGATGCCCGGCCTAAATGGCACGATTATGGTTCATGGCAATCGAAAAACGGCTCTTGAGTGCGAGGAAGGTGATGCGGCTTATGCTGAGGCTAGCTGTGCACAAGAGGAGCTGAAGTTCTATAAGGAGAACGTTAACCCGGAGGACATGACCCCGTTGAAGAAACCAAATACAGAGGCAGAGCCGCCACTCAAGTTTTCAGCGGATGATACTAAAACAGTGGACTTTACTCCGGGCGACTCATCCAAGCAGTTCACCATCAGGGCTCACATGGATCCCAAATAGGAAAGCACGCTCATCGAGTTCATCCGTGAGAATTGGGACATCTTTGCATGGAAACCTTCTGACATGCCGGGTGTACTGAGAGAGTTCGCTGAGCACAATCTTAATGTGAATCCGAAGTTTAAGCCGATCAAGCAGTTCCTGCGCAGTTCAATGAGGAGAGGCGCAAGGCTATTGGGGAAGAGGTTGCCCAGCTCTTAGCCGCTGGGTTCATAGTTGAAGTTTTTCACCCGGAATGGTTGGCTAATCCAGTATTGGTGCTTAAAAAGAATAGTATGTGGCGTATGTGCATAGATTACACGGACCTTAACAAGGCTTGTCCGGTTGATCCCTTCGCACTCCCTCGCATTGATCAGATCATTGATGCAACAGGCGGTTGTGAGAATTTCTGTTTGTTGGATGCTTATTCAGGGTATCATCAGATCAAAATGGCAGTCAAGGACCAAGAGAATACATCGTTTATCACACCTTTTGGGGCGTTCTGCTACATCTCCATGCCTTTTGGGCTCAAGAGTGCCCAGGCGACTAATCGTAAGCTGAAGCTACATATCCACATTGGCAGAAGCTTGTATACGGGGTCTTTATGGCTAATCGTAAGCTGAAGCACTACTTTTTGGGCCATCCAATAACTGTAGTAAGCTCTGCCCCGTTGGGGGATATTATTCAGAACAGAGAGGCTACGGGAAGGATTGCCAAGTGGGCTTTAGAGTTGGGGCCTCTTAACATCAGTTACACCCCTCGTACAACAATTAAGTCCCAGGCCTTGGTGGATTTCATAAATGATTGGACAGAGTGCCAGGCGCCTGAAGAGAAGCCGGACAACACATACTGGACTATATATTTTGACGGGTCTAAACAGCTTGAGGGGTCTGGTGCCGGTGTGGTTCTCACCTCCCCGAAAGGTGAAAAGTTTTGTTATGTGCTCCGGTTGATGTTCCCCTGTACTAATAATGATGCTGAGTATGAAGCTTTGCTCCATGGTTTGAGAGTTGCTAAAGAGATGAATTTAAGCCGGGTTAGATGCCTGGGCAACTCAGACCTTGTGGCTTGGGATTCTAAGGACCCACGGATGGCGGCTTATCGACGGGCGGTTGATGTTGTTGCAGGTTATTTCAAAGGGTATTAGGTGGATCATATTGATCGTCGGCGGAACGAGGCGGCTGATGCATTATCACGACTCGGATCTCAGCGTAAGCCGGTGCCGCCTAATGTTTTTCTTGACGTGTTATATCATCCGACTGTCAAGATGCTTTCTTAGGAGGATCTTTCAATTCCTGACCCGGGGGCGGCTCTAGTGGCGGCTCTACATGTTATTCCGGATTGGACTACTCCTTATTTAGCATACTTGACGCGTGGCAAGTTGCCGGATGATGAGAGCCGGGCTCGGGAGATCATCCGCCGTTCTAAGTCCATGACAATTATCAATGGTGAGTTACACAAATGCAGTGTGACAGGTGTTTTCCAATGCTGTGTGTCACCAGAAGAGGGCCATCAGATCTTAAATGAAATTCATGCTGGCGATTGTGGAGATCATGCCGGGTCAAGATCTTTAGTGGCTAAAGCTTTTCGGCATAGATTTTTCTAGTTGACGGCTCACAAGGATGCCGAGGATCTGGTTCGTAAGTGTGACGCTTGTCAGAAATTTGGCCGACGTGCTCATGTTCCGGCTCAAGAGTTGAGGATGATACCTATCACTTGGCCATTTGCGGTCTGGGGGCTTGATATGGTAGGACCCTTCAAGAAGTCCAAAGATAAGAAAACGCACCTCTTGGTGGCGGTTGATAAGTTTACCAAGTGGGTTGAGGCCCAGCCAGTAAGCAAGTGTGATGCAGCTACATCGGTTGAGTTTGTCAGGAAATTGATCTATCGTTTTGGCTATCCACACAATATTATCATTGATAATGGTACAAATTTGTCCAAGGGGGCTATGAAGGTGTTCTGTGAGAAGGAGCATATCCGGCTTGATGTTTCAGCCGTGGCACATCCATAGTCCAATGTCCAGGTTGAGCGGGCTAATCAGGAAATCCTACGAGGGGTTAAACCCCGGCTCATGGTCCCTTTGAAACGGACAGCCGGGTGTTGGGTTAATGAGTTGCCTTCCGTCTTATGGAGCATCCAGACTACACCTAACAGGTCTACAGGTTTTACACCTTTTTTCATGGTCTACGGGGCTGAGGCGGTTCTACCCAGTGACATCCGGCATGATTCACCAAGGGTGGTGGCTTATGTTGAGACGGACAATGAGCTGGCACGTCAAGATGCGTTAGATGGCTTGGACGAAGCATGAGAGTTAGCAGCGACCAGATCAGCAATTTACCAGCAAGACCTGCGACGCTATCATAGCCGCAGGGTGAAGACCCGGACGTTCCAGGAAGGTGACCTTGTGCTCCGGCTTATTCAAGACCAAACTGGGATGCATAAACTCTCTCCGCCGTGGGAAGGGCCCTTTGTGGTTAGCAGAAACCTTAACAACGGGTCATACTATCTCATTGATATTCGTGATGAGTCGGACACGGCGGGTCAGGAGACTTTGCGGCCATGGAACGTGGCACACTTGCCGCCATATTATACTTAAGAGACGATGCAGATCTAGTATCATTATACATATCATATTTATATAGAGTAGTACTACTACCAAAGATTGCAGCCCCGGATCTCATGGGTATCTTCATAATCTCAGGATGACATTCTTCAATACCAGCAAATTTGCGGTTCTTGTGGTTCTTTGACCCGCCAAGGTCTTGCCGGTTAATCAGGAGCCGGATGAGCGAGAGGGTGAGATAGAGGAAACTTTCTAACAACCCGCCGCGGCTTTCGGAAGAAATATTCCGAGTCGGAATACATGCAAGTTACCTTAGGAGCGTTGGTGTGACTGGTTTCTACTTCGTCCTATGAGACACGGAAAGATATTATTAAAGAGCCGGCAAGACAGGTTGATGCAGCGGCTTGGGTTGGTGACGGACGAGCGGCGGCGCCGGGGCGGAGCGGAGGAGCTCAAGCGACGGACAGGCGGCAGGAAGAAGAAGAAGAGGCGCACGAGCAGGAATGCCTTGGTTTGACTCGTGCGGGTCCTATTTAACAGGGAAACAGTGCGGGTTCCCAAGCGTCACCACCGATCTTGCCGAAACGGACGCCTTGATTTTCGGTAAACGGTTAAATGTGAGAGATTTGGTGATACGTCAGCGTATCTGTGACGTCACGCCGGGTCATTCCTGGCAACTCTCAGACAATTGCAATAGACGGATGAAATGAACTGGCTCACTTTAGCTTGGGGCCTAATGTTGGGGATATAACCCCGTGATATGACCCGGCTGGAAGGTTCCGGTTGATAAGCATTGGTTATGAGCCGGCCCATGAAGACATGTATCAGCTGGAGGCCCAAGAACTTTGGCGGCTCTTGAGGTGGGCCGGACGACAGAGACCCACATGCGCAAGACCTTCCAAAGGATAACTCGGTTGGTAAGATAGAGACGGATTCAGAGATGTAAAGCGTGATCCGGTTGTACAATTGTAAGACCCCATGGCTCTGACCTCTTATATAAAGGTAGAGCCGGGGCGTCTTAGAGGGGGGGATCGAAAACTAGGTCAAGCATTTAACCCTTTGTAATCAATACAACAAGCAATAACAACACAAGCAGGACGTAGGCTTTTACCTCGGCTTGAGGGGCCGAACCTGGGTAAACTCGTGTCCTTTGTCTCAATCAACCCCTTTGAGTCCACTACCATGGCGATGGCTCCGAACTCAAGTCTGGTAACCCGAACATCTGCCGTGACAAAACCATGATAGTATGGATGTTCTGTGAAACAAAAAACATGCAACAAACATGAACTGGCACTGGGCACTGGATCAATATGTTAGTCCCAAAAATAGTATAAAAAGTTGCCAAAAGTATATGAAAGTTGTAGAATATTGGCATGAAACAATCAAAAAGTATAGATACGACGGAGACGTATCAGACATGCGCCCTGATATTGAAGAAGGATGGTGGAAACATGAACTCGAAATTGACAAGACATTGCACCAAATCATTCTATAACCTTGGTAGGATTTTTGGATAGATTACCTTCTGAGAAATTGCATTGAGGAATACACATAGCTTCATAATGGCTAATCGGACATTTTTTGGTTGAAGCCCCATCAATGCAACCGGAAGTAATTGCATCATAATCACATGGAAGTCATGAGACTTTAAGTTTTGGAATTCTTTTATCTGCCATATTTATTATTCCCTTTATATTCTACGAGAAGCCAGACGGGACCTTCATACTGAGCAAGCATTCAAAAAAGATTTCCTTCTCTTCTTTGGTAAGAGCATAGTTGGCAAGACCTTCGTATGGCTTTGGATGCATGCCGTCTTTTTTGTGCATAGGTTGCTGGTCCTCCCTTGCCTCTGGTGTATCTTTTGTCTTCCTATACATGCCTAGGAAGCCAAGCAGGTTCACGCAAAGATTCTTTGTCACGTGAATCCCGTTGATTATAGAGTGGACCTCTAGGTCTTTACAATACTCTAGATCTCAAAATATTGATTTCTTCTTCCACATGGGTGCGTCATTTGAAATAGATTGACCTCCATGACCCTTTCCAAAGATTACTTTTAAATCCTTGACCATATCAAGTATATCATCACCAGTACGGTGGCCAAGATTATTCCAGTTATCCGCCTCACCTTTGAATTCCTGACTTTCTTTCTTAAGGCATGCTTGATCGGAAGAAACCGACAATGTCCTGGGTACACAACCTTCTTACGTTTATCCAAATATATACCCTCACTCTCATCTAAACAGCGCACGCATGCATTGTATCCCTTGTCTGCCTGTCCTGAAAGGTTACTAAGAACATGCCAATCATTGATGGTTACAAACAACAACACTCATAGGTCAAATTCCTCCTGTTCGTTCTTATCCCATACATGTACACGTTTTAAATTCCACAACTATAAAATTTCATCAACTAATGGCCTTAGGTAGACATCAATGTTGTTTCTGGGTTGCTTAGGGCCTTGGATAAGCACTGGCACCATGATGAACTGTCGCTTGATGCACAACCAAGGAGTAAGGTTATAGATACATAGAATCACGGGCCAGGTGCTATGATTGGTTCTCTCAGACCCAAAAGGATTGATGCCAGCCGCACTTAAACCAAACCATAAGTTCCTTGTGTCATCTTCAAAGTCCAGCCACTATCTCTTGATTTTTCTCTGCTGCGACCCATCAGCGAGTACTCTCAACTTCTCGTCTTTCTTACAGTCATCTTTGTGCCATCGCAACAACTTGGCATGCTCTTTTTTTGGAACAAACATTTCAACCGTGGTATTATAGGAGCATACCACACCACCATGGTAGGAATCCTCTTCTTGGGGCGCTCGCCCTCATCATAATCACCAGGGCCATCGCCCATGATCTTATAGCTCAATGCACCGCATACTGGGCATGCATTCAAATTCTCGTACTCCTCACTGCGATAGAGGATGTAGTGATTTGGGCTTGCATGTATCTTCTGCACCTATAATCCTAGAGGGAAGACATCCTCGTTTCCTTCATACATACTGTCGGACAATTTGTTGTCCTTTGTAAGCTTATTCTTCATTATTTTCAGCAACTTTTCAAATCCCTTATCCGATACACCATTCTATGCCTTTCATTCCAGCAATTCGAGTGTGGTACCCAACTTTTTCTTGTCATCTTTGCAATTTGGGTACAACAATTTTTTGTGATCCTCTCACATGCGCTGCAACTTCAACTTCTCTTTTCACTTTTGTAGTTTCTCTTTGCATCAGAAAAGCCTGACCAAGATCATCAGCGGGCTCATCTGATGCCTCTTCTTCAGCTTATTCTTCTTCTTCTTCATTCTATTCCCTCATTGTAGTATCATCGTATTCAAGGAACCCATGATATCTCTCATCATCATCTTCTTCTTCATTCTCTTCCATTAGAACTCCTGTTTCTCCGTGCTTAGTCCAACAGTTATAGCAGGACATGAAACCAAACATAAACAGGTGGACGTGAATGTATTTTGAGCTAGAGTAATTCTTATCATTCTTACAGACAACACATGGACAACACATAAAACAATTCGGCTTGTTTGCCTTACCTGCATGTAGAAAACAATGCATGCCATTAATCAACCGGGGAGAGCATCAGCCATCGTACATCCATTGCCGACTCATCTTCATTACATAACATCAAAGTGACCAAATTAATACAAGTTCATACATAAAGTTTGTACGCACTTATTCTCATAAAACAACATACAACTATCTAGCTAAATCATTTAAATGCAACAACAAATGCGATCAAAATCACAACTAAGATAACAATTGATCCAACAACATAATAATAACAAGCCTCTTTATTAATGGCATATTTTCTAATCTTTCTAATCTTCAAGCGCATTGCATCCATCTTGATCTTGTGATCATCGACGACACCGACAACGCACAACGCCAATTTCATCTTCTCTTCTTCAACTCTTTTCAATTTTTCTTTCAAATAGTCGTTTTCTTTTTCAACTAACTTAATTTCTCGACAATAGGGTCAGCTGGAATTTCCGGTTCACATACCTCATAGATAAAAATATCTATGTCAACTTGATGGGCATAATTGTCATTAACACAAAATGCAACAAATAGTTATCAAATAGAATATACCACATCTGAATCATAAACCGGACGGGGGCCGACGTGCACGGATATCAAAACCATGGCACTATGTATTGCAAACAATTATACAAGTAAGGAAATTATACAAATAACTATCTAAATCATACAAATATGATTTTTTATAAAAAGGATAAGAACAAGAGGCTCACCAAGGTGGTGTAGGAGACGGGACGGTGCGGGCGATCGACGGTGGTTAGGACGGGGACAAGAAGGCACTAAGTAAATCACACCTACACATATGCAAACTAAGTAGTTAATTTAATCACAGATTGCATATAAATCAAATAAACTCCCACATAATTACTCCCAAACTAAAACCCAAAAATCACTATACTTATAGAGCATTGCACAAACTTATCTAGCAATGGGAGATGAAAGGACAAAGTTGCTAAACTTTGCGAACACTTGGATGGATGGGGTACCTCAAATCTTGACAAATCTTTGCAAAAATGGAGGCTGAGCTCGAGCAAGGGAAGAGAACATAGGAGAGAAACGAGAAAACAAAGAGCTTGGGCTCGAGCTGGACGAAGCACTATTTATAGTGATACCTTTAGTGCCAGTTGGTATTACCAACTGGGACTAAAGGTCTATCTCTAGTCCTGGTTGGTGATACCAACCGGTACTAAAGGGCCTCGTAGGGGCCTAGCCTGACGCAACCGCCACCCCTTTAGTACTGCTTGGTAACACCAACCGGGACTAGAGGATCCTCATGAACCAGGACTAAAGCCTGGCCTCATGAACTGGGACTAGTGGACACATTAGTCTCGGTGCAAAACCATCCCGGGACTAAAGCTCCGGTGCAAAGACTTGTTTTCTACTAGTGCATACTGGTCAAGAAACTCACTCATGCACTAGAGATGACACAGTACTTGGGGTGTAATAGGTGGTCATCCTGTAGGGTGAGGTATCCAAATTGTGAGTGAGGATCCATCACCTATGCCCTACACCGGTCCTTGATTCAAAAGATCAAGACCGTGCACAATGGACTAGCATGTTTGGGACGCATTACTGCGAAAGACCGTGTCCTCCATGCACCCATGCGGAAATTAGAGAGCCCTCAGCACACAATAATAAAGGTTGTGTGGGAATGCCATGATCATCCAAGCCTGTTGAGCAATCATAGCTTGACTAAATAAGAGAAAATCTCTGAATCCCATACCTCTTGAAGCTTTAGGCCTGAGTAGACGATCCCATGCCTTCTAGTTAGTTTTTTGCTTGCGTTTCACTTACCCCACTAATAGATGTGAATAATCCGTCCGAGGTCATCACATGTACTACGAGGAAACTTCAAGACACTCATCAAAAAAGATGAAAGAGCTTGAGCCATGGCCTTTACCAAAACTTCTCTCCCTACTTGAGACATTAGTTCGCTCCACTGAATGATACATTTCATTAATTGTTGTTGCATGTTTTGCAACTTGAGTTTAGAAAAGAGGCCATAGGGGGTCGGGAGTCCGAGGTACTTTTCCTAAAAAGTCACATTGGTAACATTAAGGGTTAGCATCACGTGAAATTTGTCCTCTTCCCCACATCAACGACCAAATAAGAGTGAGCAGTTGGTCGGGTTAATCAATTCTCTAGTGATACTTGTAATCCGCGTTGGGTCTTTCACAAAGAGGAGAGGGTGATGCAGATAGTATAGATAAGTATTTCCCTTAGTTGAGAACCTAGGTTTATTGAACCACTAGGAGTAACATGCGACCCCCATCTTTAGCGACTACACACTAAGAAGCAAACACTTGCACCCAACATGGGCAAGAGGGTTATCAATCCCCTTGGAATCGTTATTTCCAAGCAAATTAAGTGTGTAGATGATAGTAGATAATCATAAATTGAAAATAAAATAAAAGGTAAATTAGAACAACAAGTAATATTGTCTTTTGTAAATATATAAGTGGATAGACTGGGTGTCGGTGTCAAAGCTGGCGGATCTCGGGTAGGCGGTCTCGAACTGTGAGAGTAGAATCGATGGTAACAGGAGACGAAGGGGACAGAGATTTACCCAGGTTCAGGTCCTCCTATGGAGGTAATACCGTACGTCCTGCTTGGTTGTATTAATGGTATGGGGGGTTATAGAGTTGATCTACCTCGCGATCAAATAGCTAACCTTAATGAGTTGTTCCGTCTCTACAACGTAAAACCCTCTCGCTTATATATACACCGAGGGTATTAGGGTTTACACATGGTTGGTTACACGTGAAAGAGATAAACATGCCTATTCGCTACATCAAACGTGGAGCACAAGCCATACTTCCCAAAGCTTCCATCTTGGAGATAAGGTCTTCAATTAATCTGGTGTTTGGTAAGTGGCCTATATGGTCCGGCCCATAGAAATAGGTCGGCCTCCCGAGGACCCCTTAATCCAGGACTCCCTCAGTAGCCTCTGAACTTGCCTCCAACACCAAGGGTCTCAGCTTCAATTGCTTCACATGATTAGAGTCTTCTGCTTGCGAGGTGAGTTCTTTCCGTCGAACCCAGTTTGGCCTCCGATGACAAGTAGCCTTTCGAATAGGGGCGTGTCCGAACACTATGAATAGGTCGGCCTTGAAGGCTAAACGTCAAGGGGCAAAATGATGTATACTGACAACCTCTCTGACAAAAGGTCACAGCCCACCACGGCAGCTAGGCCAGTTACAAAAGCTTGATTCGCGGTTCGAGGCCCTTTTAATCAACACGATCTATCAATGTGACGATCGTTCCCTATTTTAAACGGGATATGTTTAATCATGTGCATGCAATGGCTCGCACGTCTCGGGAAGCGGAGGGATTCATGGCGCAGCGAGGGAAGACTGAATCGATAAGCCTCATAAAAGGGGAAGAAAATCCCAAAGCCTATTCACGCTCCCCATTCGCCTTCTCCGCCTTTCATTCCTCTACGCCTCCAAAGCATAGATCTAGATATTCTGCCCCCACCTCCAGGATCATAAATGGCGGTCTCTAGCTCCAACGGCCAATGGGAGGCCTCCACAGTCACCAACCAGGCCATCCTTGACCACAAGAAGGCCGGTTACCTCTCCACCGACATCCCTCACCGTGCACACGGGGACGGACAAGTGATCCCCACTCCTCGGCCGGGCGAAAGGGTGGTCTTCATCCCCCACTTCATCAAGTGGTTGAGCTTCCCACTCAATCCCTCCGTCAGGGGGTTGATGTTTTTCTATGACCTCGACTTCCAGAACCTCCCGTCGAACTCTTTCATGCATATCTCTGTGTTCATCCTCGTTTGGGAGGCTTTCCTGCGAGCCGAGCCGAACTTTGGGCTTTGGCTCAAAGTGTTCAACGTCAAGCCGAAGTGTGTCGGAGGGAAGCACACAGACTATGGCGGCGCTGTCATCGGCAAGTTCACCCGCATCGTGTGGCCATCGGTAACATTCATTGAAACCATCAAGGTGTGGTAGAAGGAGTGGTTCTACATCACGGAACCACAAGAAGAAGGTTAGATTCCCCCTGCCGAATTCAGATCCGGTCCCCCCACCAGACTATCTTCATCGCTCGAAAAGGGCCTTAGCTGGGGACTGAGCAAGGAGGTGAGCGACCTGCAGAAGCGCATCAGCTTCGAAGTCGTGAAGGGCATCACGCTAACCAATGTGGTCCAGGTCATTCTCCGAAGACGCATCCTCCCCTGCCAGTGCCGGGATACTCTGGTGTGGGCTCGTCAACTCGACGACGCACCCACATTTCCGAACCTTTTCTATACTACATGGGAGAACTGTGGAAGGTGCTCTTCAAGTCACAAAAGAATTGGCCATCCGAAGAAGAATACAAGGGTCTGCCCGCCGCCATGCCCGCCTCCGAGGTATTGTATTAACATCTCTTGGTCGGCTTTATTTTCCATAGAGAGGACTTATAACACTCTTTCTGATCACCCGCTGCAGTCATGGCTGAAGTAGGCTGTGAATATCAACGTTCCGGCACCTCAACCCGAAGACGCAAGGTCCAGGCTATTAGCGGTGATGCTCGTCGTGAAGTCGTACAAGGCCCCTGCAAAGAAGGAGAGAAAGAAGAAACCAGGCCGGGGCGGCCTCCGCATCAGGGACCAGTCAGAGACTGTGTCCGGGGAGGGAAATGCCTCCTCGAATCAATAGGAGCATGAGGAGCAAGAGGAAGAGGAAGAGCAGGAGAAAGAGGAGGAGGACGAAGTCGAGGGGGAAGGCAATTCCCCCCTCGCAAGAAAGAGGGCGATGTCATCGGACGCTCCAAAGGAGGTACCCCCTCCCGGTAAGAAGAAAGCGTGTCGGGGACAGGTTGTCCGGTGTGACGATAGCTCGGATTCAGACACTGTGTCCGATGACCTCGAGGTGGTTCCACGAAGGAACCTTAGGGTCAAGCCCCCATCCCGAAGGTTAGGATCCGAAGACCCCTTGTTCGTCCTTTAACATGTTGAGAGTTTGTTAACACACATGTGCTTATCAATTTTGCATCCCCCTACGTGTCCTGCCCACCGATCAAATATCGAACGGGGAGACCCCGCCCGCCGAACTAGTGGAGAGCGGGAATGCCTCGCATCCCGCCACTCTAGGCGCTGCGAAGGACACCTAGGAGGTGTCATCCTAGCGTGCTCCTATGGAGCCAGACACTGACGGTAGCGACGGGGGGGGGGACATAATGGCTGAAGCTAACACCTCGGTCACCAAAGACCGGGGGGAGGTACCCTGCCCGGATACTGAGGAGGCCGGATGAGCGACCGCTCAGTACCCTCCGAGGGTATCTCTGGAGCGCACCATGCCTCCGGAGGTACTGGATCAAACCCCGGTTGGTGATTGGGTCATCCGATCACCACCGGATGAAAGCACAACATGCTCCCTTGGTGGTTTTGATAATTCATGACAACATACATTGTCTCTTGAACTAACACCTCTATCTAGTGTATTTTAGATATTAGTCCATGAAGAATTGAGTTCGCAAAAAGGGTTGAGGAGATCATGGAATTACCCCAAGATGTAAGGAAATAGATTGGCCAAACTTCAAGAAAGAGGACTCTACATTTTACATTTGTGAGAAATCACTTTGAGTCCATAGGAAAGCCAATACTATTAAAAGGGGGGTAAAGTTTTGATGGTGAACAATATGCTCAACCATGCACAAGTGAGAGTCACCAAAACATCCACAAACTCTCCAACCAAAGTCTGTCCTAAGCCAAATATGCCAAATCAGTGCAACCAACATTCCTATCCCGGTGCCACCGAGTTCCAAACCCTATACACACTCAGCCAAACCCTAACACTTCGGTGCAGCCGACACTGGACTCGGTGCCTCCGAGTTGGGTTGCCAACTTTTTGTTACACAAGTTCTCATTTTCGTTCCCACCGAGAGTGGTGAATCGGCGTCACCGAGACTAGTAAATTTGACCGTTGGTCACCTTGTCGGTGCAACCGAGAATTGTATATCGGTCCCTCCGAGATTCAAAAGTTGCCACTTTTTGTCACTTCGGTACCATCGAGATTTACACATCGGTGTCATCGAGTCTGACATATTGTGTGTAATGGTTGGATTTTTGGGGATGCCTGTATATACCCCTTCACCACCACCCACTCGAAAGGGAAGCACTCAGAACTATTCCATACCTATCCTACTCAGTTTTCTGAGAGAGAACCACCTACCCTTGAGTTGAGGTCAAGATCTTCCAATCCACCATATGGATCCTGATTTCTAGCCTCCCCAAGTTGCTTTCCACCAATCCCATCTCTTCTACCAAGCTAAATTTGTGAGAGAGAGATTCTGTGTTGAGGAGTCTATCATCTTGAATCATAAGAGCAAGGAGTTCATCGTCATTACCAAGCCTATTAGCTTTTGGAGGGTGTTTGCTCCTAGATTGGTTAGGTGTCCCTTGGGAGCCTCCTACTTCATGTTGTGGAGTGAACCAAGAAGTTTGAAAGGGCAAGGAGATCGCCTACTTCATGAAGATCTACCCATAATGAGGCTAGTCCTTCATGGACGGAAGCCGCATGGAATATTCAAGGTTGCTTCTTCGTGGAACCCTCCGTGGGTAGAGCCCTCCGAGGACTCTCACGACCATTACCCTCCATGGGTTGAAGACTCCATGAACATGGACGTACGATAGCACTACCTATCGGAACCATGGGAGAAACCCTTGCATCTCCTATTGCGTTTGATCTTCGTACCCTATCTCTTTCTTACATGTGCAAGGGATGTTTGACTATCTGGACTTGTTAAAAACTATAAAAATCTGCCAACCAATTAACTTGGAAAAGGTTAGGTTTTAATTTTCTACTAGTTGTCTATTCACCCCCCTTTAGACACGCCACTCTCGATCCTACAAGTGGTATCAAAGCTTTGGTCTCCATTGCTTAGGTTTAACACCATGGAGGAAGATGGATGTGTCTAGAGTAGAGAGTTTGAGTTGTAGAGTGCCCATTCTTGATGGAGAGTACTATAGTCAATGGAAGAATGCCATGATTGATCTATTTAATAGATTCTATTTGACTGAATACATTAAAACACCCTATGTGCTCCCCATTGATGAATTGCATCCCACACACGAAGAGGAAATTAACATGCTTAGTAACCTAAGAACTATTAATCTTATCGTTAGAGGTTTACCAAGATTTGTGCTTTCTCAAATGAAGAACTTTTCATGTGCTTATACCTTATGGACTGATTTGGAGAAATGATATCCAAATCTTTCCCTCGGAAATCTTGATGAAATTCTTCATAAAATTGTTGCTTTTCACAAAATGAAGCCTAGTGATCCAAACTTTGATAAATGCCTATTTGAGCTCCGTGATCTTATGCATGCTAAAGGAGATGTCACCACTATCCACAACATTATCTTTGAAGCCATTCACATTCATAAACTTGAACATTGTCATGATCACTATTCTAACAAATCCCTAGTTATTTATGACGAGGATTTCCCACTTGATGATGATAATGTGGAAGATGGCTGCTATGAAGAAGATGAGTTGTTCGACATCGAGTATGAGAAGATCATGAAGAATCTGAGTCTTATGGAAAATTTTAGAGACTACATGTCCGGAGGAAAAGAGTGGATTCTTGATAGTGGATGTACGGATCATATGACTTGTGATAGAGACATGTTCCAAGAGATCATGCCTAATCAAGGTCCTCGACGGTACGTGGCCTTGGTGAGTTGGTCATATCCCATGATAGCTCTATTCAAAATGCCATGCTCGTTGAATCCCTTGGCTACAATCTTCTTTCCGTTTCTATACCTGCCGACTTCGGTTTCAATTTTTATTTACGAAAGTCCATTGCCAAGTGTTTCGCCAAGATAATCATAAAATGGTCTTTACCGGTTTCCGTAGAGGTGATCTATACATTGTTGATTTCACTAAAATATCCAAGCCTCGCTCTTGTTTAATTGCGAAATCTTCAAAATTTTAGCTTTGGCATAGAAGACTTGGACATGTAGGCATGTGAACTCTAGATAAGCTAATCAAAGGTGATCATATACTTGGAGTTAAAGATGTTATCTTTGACAAAGATAGACTTTGTAGTGCTTGTCAAGCTGGAAAGCACATAGGTGGAAGTCATCCCGTTAAGAATATCATGACTACAAGGAGATCACTCGAGTTACTTCACATGGATCTTTTTGGTCCCAATGCTTACAAGAGTCTCGGTGGAAATTCCTATGGTCTAGTTATAGTTGATGATTTTTTCCAGATTTATGTGGGTATTCTTTCTTGATTATAAGTCGCAGGTTCAAAAGATCTTCAAGAACTTCACTCGTAAAGCACAAAATTAGTTTGAAGTAAAGATCAAGAAGGTTCGGGGCGATAACGGATCGGAGTTCAAGAACACCCATGTGGATACCTTTCTTGATGAAGAAGGTGTCTCACATGAGTTCTCGGCTACCTCAAAAAAATGGAGTTGTTGAGAGGAAGAACAGGACGCTTATTGAGATGGCAAGAACGATGCTTGACGAATACAAGACACTTTTGGGATGAAGCCGTTGAAACAACATGTCATGCCACAAACCGACTTTACTTGCACAAGCTTCTCGGTAAAACGGCATACGCGCTACTCACCGGTAACAAACCCCAAGTCGGATAGTTTTAGGTATTTGGCTCAAAGTGCTAAATTCTTGATAAGCATCGTCGTACTAAATTTTCTCCTAAATCTCATGAAGGATTCCTACTTGGTTACGGATCGAACTCTCACACTTACCATGTCTACAACAACTTCACTCGAAAAGTTGAAGCGACGGTAGAGGTGGAGTTTGATGAATCTAACGGTTCGCAAGTCGAACAATTGCCAAATGATGTAGGTGATAAGGATTCTTCGGAAGCCATACTAGATCTACCCATCGGCAAGATTCGCCCCATGGAGGTGAAGGAGAGTACTTCATCAAGTCAAGTGGAAGCGCCCACTTCACATAAACGTGAAAATCAACATGACATGGAGGCATCCACAAGTGGTACACGACAAGATGCTGAAGAAAAGGAAGTACATCATGAAGATCCACAACAACCACCTTCACCACCACCTCAAGGAAATGACACCTTTAACAACAACGAAGATGAACGAGATGATGATGATGAAGAAGAAGCTCCTCCATCCAACAATCGGAAGATGACACGTGTTCGAGCTCAAGTGACCAAGAACCATCCCCTAAACCAAATCTTTGGTGATATACAAACAGTGAGAATCACTCGCTCTAAAACCCGTCTAGCTAACTTTTGTGAGCATAATTCTTTCACCTCTAGCATTGAGCCTTTAAAGGTAGAACAACATTTTGAAGACGCGAGGCGAGAGCCTGGCTTAATAGGAATGATAGACTATTCATATCAACAAGGAATTCCTTCTTTTCCGGAAGCCCACTCGAAAAGAACTCTAAAGTTAAGCGTGCTTGGCTTGGAGCGATTCTAGGATGAGTGACCGACCGGGAAGTTGGTCCCGGGTGCGCACGAGTGAGGACAAAGTGCGCAGGAAAAATTAGTGTTGGTCTGTGGGGCTAGTCTAGATCCCGCCAGGCGTAATGGCATGTTACAATTGGTATCAGAGCCGACCCTTGCAGTCACACGGGCATGCGTGGGTCAGGTGCACGGGCATGTGACGCATGGCATGTGTGGCCCGTCGCGGCACACAGCATGTCACATGTGCTGGACTGGACGCACATACGTGTGCTAAAAGGGAATGTTCCTGATGGGCCGACGAGGACGTCGGTTCCTTTGAGTGGGGGTGTATGTGAGAGCCTGGCTTAATAGGAATGATAGACTACTCATATCAACAAGGAATTCCTTTTTTCGGAAGCCCACTCGAAAAGAAATCCAAAGTTAAGCGTGCTTGGCTTGGAGCGATTCTAGGATGGGTGACCGACCGGGAAGTTGGTCTCGGGTGCGCACGAGTGAGGACAAAGTGCGCAGGAAAGACTAGTGTTCGTCTGTTGGGCTAGTCTAGATCCCGCCAGGCATAGTGGGGTGTTACACGCGGATTGGGTGAACGCAATGCATGAGGATCTACACAACTTTAAGATGAACGACGTGTGGACACTCGTGGAGAAACTCGAAGATGAGCACACCATCATCGGAACCAAATGGGTGTTTCGGAACAAACAAGGTCAAGATGGTCAAGTCGTACGCAACAAGGCTCGCCTCGTAGCCCAAGGATATACGCAAGTCGAAGGTATGGACTATGACGAGACTTATGCCCCCGTTGGTAGACTTGAAGCTATTCATATCCTTGTTTCTTATGCTAATCACCATGATATCACACTTTACCAAATGGACATCAAAAGTGTCTTTTTAAATGGTGAAATAGGGGAAGAAGTTTATGTTAATTAACCACCTGGTTTTTTGAATCCTAAGAAATCTAATCATGTTTACAAGCTTCGCAAAGCTCTTTATGGTCTTAAGCAAGCCCCTCGTGCTTGGTATAAATGCTTAACAAAGTTTCTGATCGAAAAAGGTTTTGAAATTGGTAAAATTGATGAAACCTTGTTCACTAAGAGAGTTAATCGAGAATTATTTTTGTGCCAAATCTATGTGGATGATATTATCTTTGGTTCCACTAACCCTCAATTGAGTGAAAGATTTGGAAGGTTGATGTCCGAGAAGTATGAGATGTCGATGATGTGTGAGCTGAAATTCTTTCTTGGATTGCAAATCGAGCAATCAAGAGAAGGAACTTTCATCAGGTATACCAAGGACTTAATCAAGAAGTTCAACATGCAGGACTGCAAGGTATGAAAACTCCTATGCCCACAAGTGGACATGTTGACCTTACCAAAGAAGATGAACCGGTTGATCGAAAGATTTATCGATCTATGATTGGTTCGTTATTATATCTATCTGCATCTCATCCTAATATTATACTTAGTGTTTGTATGTGTGCTAGATATCGAGCCGCACCTAAAGAGTGTGATCTTTTGGCTGTGAAATGTATTGTGAGATACTTGATACAAACACAAAACTTTGGCATTTGGTATCCCAAGGGATCTTCTTTTAATCTTGTTGGCTATTCCTATATGGACTATTCCAGTGACAAGGCTGATAGAAAATCCACCTCAGGTACTTGTCAATTTTTAGGTAGATCTGTTGTGTCTTGGTCCTCCACGAAACAAAACTCGGTATCTCTATCTACTACCGAAGCTGAGTATATTGCTGCTGGATCTTGTTGTGCGCAATTACAATGGATGACACAAATGCTTAAAGATTATGTAATTAATGTTAAAAATGTTCCATTACTTTGTGATAATGAAAGTGCTATTAAAATTGGACATAATCCTATGCAACATTCTCGAACCAAGCATATTCAAGTTCAACATCATTTCTTTTGTGATCATGTTGCCCAAGGAGATATCAATCTTAAGCATGTTCGTACTAACAAACAATTGGCCGATATCTTCACCAAGCCACTTGATGAGAAGACATTTTGTCATTTGAGGAGTGAGTTGAACATCATTGATGCTTCAAACTTGAGCTAGATTCATTCGGTCGCACGCAAGGGCATGAGCTTTACTATTATCTCCATGTTCTCATAACTCACTATCATATGCCATGGAAATCTATGCTTCATTCTATTGTATCTAACCTTTTGTCGGTACCACTAGTAGAAAACAGACCTTTCGTCTGACGCATTAGTACCGGTTTGGTTATGAGCCGGTTCTAAAGAGGCTATTAGTCTCGGTTCGTGCCGGCTCCAACGGCTAATAGCAGGGCGACCTTTAGTACCGGCTCGTATGGGATGTTTAGTACCGGTTTGTGTCATGAGCTGGTACTAAAGGGGGCGTGGCATGCTTTTGGTTAGATTTGGGCCCCGTGTTCCTCTTTAGTACCGGTTCATGGCACGAACCGTTACTAAAGGTTGCCTTTTAGTACCAACCGGTACTAAAACTTCCTATATATATGCTTCGTCCGCAGTCGATTGAAGGGGCTCTCATTTCTCTCTTTTCTCCCCTGTTCTTGTTCTTGCTCGAAGCTCATCCTCCATTTTGCCAAGGATTTGTCAAGATTTGAAGGCACCCCATCTATCCAAGTGTTCACAAAGGTTAGCAACTTTGCCCCTTCATCTCTCATTGCTAGATTAGCTTGTGGTATGCTCAAAGATATGTGGTTTGTGGGTTTTAGCTAGGTTTTGGGGGAGTGATCATTATGTGGGAGTTTCTTTGATTTATATGCAATTTGAGCTCAAATTAACTTGTTAGGTTGCATATGTGTAGGTGTGGTTTATTTGGTGCCTTCCCATCCCCATCCTAACCACTGTCGATCGCCCGCACTGTCTCGTCGCAGCACCGGCCACCTTGGTGAGCCTCTTGTTCTTCTTAATACCTTTTTGTTATAAAAAATTACTTGTATCATTTAGATAGTTGCGTGTACGATTTACTTACTTGTATCATCTAGATAGTTGCGTGTACGATTTACTTACTTGTATCATTGTTAGTTATTGTATAGTGTGATGGTTATGGTATCCGCCCACGTCGGCCCTCGTCCAGTCTATGATTCCGGTGTGGTATGTCGTTATCTTTTATAACTATTTCACACATCATCTAATGTCGATGACAATTAATTATGCCACCAAATTCACGTAGATGTTTTTATCTATAGGAAGTAGTTGAACCAGAAATTCCAACCGACTATGCAATTTTGCTCAAGAAGTTAACACAAGCTAGAAAACAAATTGATCATTTGAAAGAAAAATTGAAAAGAACTGAAGATGAGAACATGGGATTGGAGTTGCATGTTGTCGATATCGTCGATAATCACAAGAACAAGATGGCTGGAATGCGCTTGAAGCTTAGAAAGATTAGAAAATATGTCATTGATAAAGAGGCTTAGTATCATTATGTGGCTCAATTGTTACCTTAGTTGCAATTATGATCGCATTTGTTGTTCCATTTAAATGTTTTAGATAGTTGTATGTTGCTTTATGAGATGTATGTACGAACTATAAGTATCTATTATTTGCAGTAATAACATTTGGTCACTACTAGCTCTACTTTGGTTGTAATGTGATGATGAAGTTGTATTAATTTGGTCACTTCAATGTTGTGTAGTGAACATGAGCTGGCAATGGATGTATGATAACCGACTAAGTCCAGGGTTCCTTAATGGCCTGCATGATTTTATTCGTGTGGCCGAGGCAAACAAGAAGAATGGTTTCATGTGTTGTCCATGTCGTGACTGTAAGAATGATAGGAATTACTCTACCTCAAAAACCCTTCACTACCATCTGCTGAAGTCCGGTTTCATATCCAGCTATAGCTGTTGGACCAAGCACGAAGAAAGAGGGGTTATAATGGAAGACAATGAAGAAGAAGATGATGATGACAACTATCCTTTCACCAATACAACAATGGGGGAAGCTGAAGAAGAGGCATCAATGGGGGAAGCTAAAGAAGAGGCATCAGATGAGCCCGCTGATGATTTTGGTCGGGTCATTGATGATGCAAAAAGAAACTACAAAAATGACAAGGAGAGGTTGAAGTTGAACCACATGTTAGAGGATCACAAGATATTTTTGTATCCAAATTGTGAAGATGACCAGAAAAAGCTGGGTACCATGCTGGAATTGCTGCGATGGAAGGCGAAGAATGGTGTAACTGACAAGGGATTTCAAGAATTGCTGATAATGATAAATAAGATGCTTCCAAAGGATAACGAATTTCCTGAAAGTATGTACGAAGCAAATAAGGTTGTCTGCCCTCTAGGATTAGAGGTGTAGAAGATACATGCTTTCCCTAATGACTACATCCTCTACCGCGGTGAGGAGTATGAGAATTTGGATGCATGACCAGTAATGCGGTGCACTGTGCTATAAGATCCCCCGCGATGACCCTGGTGATGTGGAGGGCGAACGCCCCAGGAAGAGGGTTCCTACCAAGGTGATGTGGTATGCTCCTATAATACCACGGTTGAAACGTTTGTTCCAAAACAAAGAGCATGCCAAGTTGTTGTGATGGCACAAAGAAGAACGTAAGAAAGATTGACAGGGAGTTCGAGGACTTTGCAGCTGACGCAACGAACTTATGGTTTGGTCTTAGTATAGACGACATGAATCCTTTTGGGGAGTATAGCTCCAGTCACGACACCTGGCCCGTGACTCTATGTATCTACAACCTTCCTCCTTGGTTGTGCATGAAGTGGAAGTCCATTATGATGCCAGTGCTCATCCAAGGCCCTAAGCAACCTGGCAATGACATTGATGTATACCTAAGGCCACTAGTTGATGAACTTCTACAGTAGTGGAAAAAACTAGGTGTACGTGTGTGGGATGCGCACACAGAGAAGGAAATTGACCTACGAGCGTTGCTGTTTATAACCATCCATGATTGGCCTGCTCTTAGTAACCTTTCATGACATACAAACAAGGGATACAATGCATGCACGTATCATTTAGATGATACTGAAGGTATATATTTGGATAAATGTAAGAAAATGTGTACCTGGGACATCATTGATTTCTACCGATCAAGCATGCCTTAAGAAATGCAGGCAACCATTTCAAAGGTGAGCCAGATAACAGGAAGAAACCTGGCCTCCGTACTGGTGAATATATATTTGATATGGTCAAGGATTTACAAGTAATCTTTGGAAAGGATCCTGGCGGACAATCTTTTCTGAATGACGCCAACGGACAAGCACCCATGTGGAAGAATAAATCTATATTTTGGTAACTTGAATATTGGAAAGCCCTAGAGGTCCGCAATGCAATCGACGTGATGCACGTGACGAAGAATCTTTGTGTGAATCTGATAGGCTTCTTGGGCATGTATGAAAAGACAAAAGATACACTGGAGGCACAGGAGGACACACAAAGAATTAACGAAAAAGACGGCACACCTCCAAAGTAGTATCAATGTCCTGCCAGCTACGCTCTTACCAAAGAAGAGAAGGAAATATTTTTTGAATGCCTGCTCAGTATCAAGGTCCCGTATGGCTTCTCGTCGAATATAAAGGGAATAATAAATATGGTAGAGAAAAAAAATTCAATATCTAAAGTCTCATGACTGCCACGTGATTATGACACAATTACTTCTGGTTGCACTTAGGGGGCTTCTACCGGAAAATGTTCGATTGTCCATTGTGAAGCTATGCGCATTTCTCAATGCAATTTCTTAGAAGGTAATCGATCCAGAAATCCTACCAAGGTTACATAATGACCTGGTCCAGTGTCTTGTCAGTTTCGAGTTGGTGTTCCCTCCATCCTTCTTCAATATTATGACGCATGTCCTAGTTCACCTAGTCGAAAAGATTAACATTCTAGGTCTTGTATTTATACACAATATGTTCCCCTTCTAGAGGTTCATGGGAGTCTTAAAGAAATATGTTCATAACCATGCTAGGCCAGAAGGAAGCATCGCCAAGGGATATGGAACAGAGGAGGTTATTGAGTTTTGTGTTGACTTTTTTCCTAACAGTGAGCCGATTGGTCTTCCTGAATCACGGCATGAGGGGAGGCTGGGTGGAAAGGCACACTAGGAAAGAAAGAAGCAATAAATATCGACGGGCATTCTTTCACTCAAGCACACTACACAGTTCTACAAAATTCCACCTTGGTGACTCCATATATGAAGGAACACAAGTATATTGTACGGTCCAAGAACCCAGAGCAATCTAACCCCTGGATTGAACGTAAACACATGGAGACTTTCGCCGGTTGGTTGCAAACAAAGCTCATCAATGACAATGATGTTCCAGATGAACTGTACTGGTTGGCCAAGACACCAAGTTCGACTATAACGACTTTCAAAGGGTACGAGATAAATGGGCATACATTTTACATGATCACCCAAGATAAAAAGAACACCAACCAAAATAGTGGTGTCCGCTATGATGCAACCAACTTTCAAGACACATATTATGGTTACCTTGAGGAGATATGGGAACTTGACTATGGACCTGATCTTAAGGTCCCTTTGTTTCGGTGCAAATGGGTCAAATATACTGGAGGCGGGGTATAGGTAGAACCGTAGTACGGAATGACAACCGTGGATCTCAACAATCTTGGGTACACAGACGACTCATTCGTCCTAGCCAATGATGTGAGTCAGGTTTTCTATGTGAAGGACATGTCTAGCAAACCGAGGAGAAAAAAGATAAGGAAGCGAATACATCATTTGATGAGCCAAAGCGCCACACAGTTCTTTCAAGGAAAAGAAACATTGTGGGAGTGGAGGACAAGCAGACATGTGAGAAGATTATGAAAAGTTTCATGAAATGCCTCCCTTCAAAGTGAAGGCTGACCCAAGCATCCCGTTAAATGTTGAAGATTCTCCATAGTTATGGTGCAATCATAAGCAAGGGACAAACACACATAAAATGTCTTACACCACGAGATCCCACTCTGGGATGTGACCGGCTACACCGTCATCACTTTCTATGTGAAGGACATGCATGCATTTTCTAGCATGGTATCTTTGTCACAGTTTGTACACGAAATGCATCCGGTTTTTGTCGTAACCCTCTCAACTCTTTAGAAGTTGCTATGTGGGTGAAGTTATGATGCCATGCCAATTTTCAACCTTTTCAGAGTTCATTTGTAGTGCTTTTCAATTTCAGGGCCATTTGGCTCAAAATAAATCATTAAATGCATGAAAAATATCAAATGAAGTAGGAAAGGGTTGAAAATTTATGATGTGCCTTTGAATGGTGCATATTGAACACACAAAAAGTATGGAGTTAAAATAAGTTATTAGAAATGAAATAACTTTGTAATAGATGAGTTTTTGTCTGAAACCCTCATACTTCGAAAGAGATTGTCCAGTTTGTACATGAAGTGCATCCAGTTTTTGCCGTAACCCTCTCAACTCTTTAGAAGTTGCTATGTGGATGAAATTATGATGTCATGCCAAGTTTCAACCTTTTCAGAGATCATTTGTACTGCCTTTCAATTTCAGGGTCATTTAGATCAAAATAAATCAATAAATGCATGAAAAATATCGAATGAAGTCCGAAATGGTTGAAAATTGATGATGTGCCTTTGAATGGTGCATATTGAACACACAAAAAGTATGGAGTTAAAATAAGTTATTAAAAATGAAATCCCTTGGTAATAGATGAGTTTTCGTCTGAAACCCTCATACTTTGGAAGAGATTGTCCAGTTTGTACACGAAGTGCATCCAGTTTTTGCCGTAACCCTCTCAACTCTTTAGAAGTTTCTATGTGGGTGGAATTATGATGTCATGCAAAGTTTCAACCTTTTTAGAGATCATTTGTAGTGCTTTTCAATTCCAGGGTCATTTAGCTCAAAATAAATCATTAAATGCATGAAAAATATCAATTGAAGTGAGAAAGGGTTGAAAATTGATGACGTGCCTTTCAATGGTTCTGTAATAGGCCGGGACCGATGCTCCAGAAGATTCCCCTTTTATTTCCATTCTCGTATGTGTTTCGTTTGGTTGTTACATTCATCATCGCATCATTCGCATCATCTGCATAGCATCATCACCCGTTTTTGAAAACTTGCATCCGTTCATAGTTGCCGGTTCTCTCCATTCTTGTCGTTGCCCGTTTTGAGACCAACCACACACGCACGGGCCCGTGGCATCGTAAAAAAACCGTTTTTAAGGCGCGCGAAAAATATTCTTGGATTGTGTTGAAACTTGGCGTGCGGTCTTGTTATAGTATAGGTAGGACGCCTGCCAAATTTCGTCGCATTCCGAGTTCGTTTGATACCTCATTGGGTCAGTCGTTGCAGTGCGGTCATTTGTTTATTACCGGACTTATTTGGTGTTTTAAAACCCTCGTGTCACGGGCCACAACTTTCCCTCTCATCCCCACCTAGCCCATCTACACAGCCAGACAGCCCACCTAGCCCCCCCTACACTTTCGGACCGTCGAATTGAGATCCGAAGGTCCGAAAACGGTGCAAAAATCCCTCCCCTAGCTCGCAAACTGCTATTTATACACCCCTAGCCTGCCTAATTGGGAAACCCTAGCTGCCTAGGGATTCGCACCACCGCCAACAGCCTCCCCGCAATCGCCGGGCCTGCCGAGCCCATCTGAGGCCCATTCGGGCCTGAACAAGCCGCCGTCGCCCGACCGTCGCCATGGGAGCCCCGCTCTTCCCGAGCACGCCCGCGTCCCATGCCTCCGAGCCCACACCCATCGTCGCCGACCATCGTCGGAGGCCCGGCGAGCCATCGCTAGAGAACCCTTGTTGTCCCTTGCCCCGTGCTCCTTCCTCTCCTTCTTCTCCCCTCTCCTCACCCACTCTCTCTCTCCTCACAGGATCCTCCATGGCGCCGCCCGATCTGCTCCACCCGGCTCCGGTTCTCGTCGTCGCCGCCGGAAATGGATTCTGCAGCCCTAGATCCAGCCGTACCCTTTGCTAGTAGGCCTCCCCAGCGCAGCATGGAGCCAAGACGCATCGATTTCCCTGCCATGGCCGCCTCCCTCCTTTGCGTCGTGCACGTGCACGAGGAAGCTGCCTGTGCCCCTCACCTGGGCCACCGCTCCACACGTGGGTCGGCCTCGCCGGCGCCCCAAGCTGGCGCAACACTGCTTCCTCCAGGCCAACCTCCCTGCCTCATGGGCCGAGCCCATGAGGTGAGCCCAGCCTTCCCCCGTGCATTTTCAATTTTTTTTCTTGTGTAGGCCCAATTGCATGTTGTTAATACGTTAATTGATAATTAACCGTACGCCATATAAAGATGTGTTATATATGTAAAATGCTCAGAAATATGTGTAGTTTAATAATCCATGATAAAATACTTACACTCGGTGTTTGCACCATTTTGCATAATTGCCATCATTTTGCATCGGCATATTTAATTACCGTGCATCAGGATTAAACAAACCATATGTGTTAAATGTTTAGATTATTGATGTCCAATGTTCATGCATGCCAAAAGTGGTTGATGTGAGCTTTGCAATTATTTTGCATAAATAACTTGCTACACCAATTTATGTCCTAATCACGCACAAATATGGTGTGATTTGTTTGATAGTAAAAACCCATATATTATATATGATTTTGGGGTAGAAAAATCCATAGAATTTATCTGTGGCATTAGTTTTGTCAGTGGAGTAATTTTGTGTGCATATCATTTTCCATGATGCCTTTTGTTTATATCGTGTGATTTAATCAATGCATATTTTGGAATAGATGCCAACATGAGATATGCTCTTTGACATGTGGGCTAGGCCCTGGTCATTTTGGGTGCTGTAGGAATCCATGTTTAGGTGTTGTTTTCTTGTTGCCATCATGCTATAAAAATTATGCTTTTTTGGGATGCTAAAATATTTCTACGTCTGGAATGTGTAATATTTTGTTGTTGTCTTGCCATGTGTTTTGCTAGTGATCTAGAACCCCTTTGGGGTAGGTGTAATGGAGTTATTTGTAGTTGATAATGTCCTATCGCATGCTGCTAATTTTTGTGCCATAATATGCCCTGTAGATTATAGTTTTACTGCTGTCAATATGCTTTCGTGATAAAAACTGCACTGTCAAAAACTGGGTTATTTTCACTAAGTCTGAAAACTGCTTAGTTCAATATGCCATGTTGTGAGCTCCCTACGATGTGATCCATGCCTCTTTTGAGTATGATATGTGACGATGAAATGAATTTTGTGTTGTATGCTACTGCCACATGCTTAGTTTGTGCATTTTAGAATAGTGTAACTTGTGGTTTTCATGTGTGCAAAATGCTATCTTGCTGTTTTTGGCAAATTTCAATTAAAACTTCTGTTGGTTGTATTTGGTGAACAGTAGCTCCGTTTTGAACATGTTGCATATGAGACTTGCTTAGAATCTCATATAGTTTCATAATAAATTGCTGAATTCATGATTTTAAATGTTTGTGATTGTATTTTCCATGCATTTGCATTCATGACATATGCATCTTGTGTTGCTCATATCTTTTAGGCCGTAGCTCCGTTTGAGATGTTCCATATATGTAAATTGACTAGAATGACGTGTAGAATGGCATGGTATAATTTATTCTGTTGTTTAAAAATATGAAATATGATTAGTTCAGATCTGGACTAATTTTTAAATTAACATATCAGATCGTTTCGGAAATACTATAAGTTGTTTCCGACCTCATTTAAGATGCCTAGATAGTGTAGTTTACTTATGCTTCACCTCTTGCCATGCCTAACAACATTTAACATTGATGAGTACCTAACGAGAGTGAACTAAATAATTTGAACGTGGAGTTTTGTCAATATGCAACTCGTTGCATATTGAACTTCAGTTAGTATGTAGTAGTTGTTTGTTCTGCTTGCCATGCCATGCCATGCGTTGCATGTTAAACCGGACATGCATCATATTTGTTTGCGC
The DNA here is from genome assembly GCA_022496015.1 of Hordeum marinum. Lineage (NCBI taxonomy): Eukaryota > Viridiplantae > Streptophyta > Magnoliopsida > Poales > Poaceae > Hordeum > Hordeum marinum. The sequence goes on along the minus strand of CM039675.1, from coordinate 390,043,270 downwards.
ATCATGTCATGCATATGTTGTGGTGTATCTTGTGTTTATTGTTTGTTACGGATTGCTTCTTCTCGATAGAGTTCCAAAAGAGTTTACAGTGTGAGGATTCGATCGACTATGTTGGCTCGTCTTCTTCATGGACTCGTGCTTCTTCCAAGCGGGATCTCAGGCAAGATGACACATTTCCTGGATACCATTACTATCATTGCCATGCTAGATGTCTCGTTTTCTATCGCTATGTCACGCTACCTACCACTTGTTTGTCAAGCCTCCCAACATTGCCATGAAAATCCTCTAACCCTCCACCTTCCCAGCAAACCGTTGTTTGGCTATGTTACCGCTTGCTCAGCCCTTCTTATAGCGTTTCCAGCTGCAGGTGCAATTGCTTCCTTGTGAAAACATGGACATTCTTTTGTTATCACAATATTATTTCTATTTAATTTAATGCACTTATAAATTTGGTAAAGGGTGGAAGGCTTGGCCTTTTGCTCGGTGTTTTGTTCCACTCTTGGCGCCCTAGTTACTTGTGAACCGGTGTTATGTTCCATAATTTAGTGCTCCTAACATGCTCGGGGTTATTATGGGGACCCCCTTGATTTTTGTTTTAGGATAAAAATCACAATATTATTGCTATTTCATTTAATGCACTTATACATTTGGTAAAGGGTGGAAGGCTTGACCTTTTGCTCGGTGTTTTGTTCCACTCTTGGCGCCCTAGTTACTTGTGAACCGGTGTTATGTTCCATAATTCAGTGCTCCTAACATGCTCGGGGTTATTATGGGGACCCCCTTGATTTTCTTTTTAGGATAAAACTTGTCTGGCAAGGCCCAACATTGGTACTACATTTGCCTAATAACTAATGAACTTGCATAGGGACTTTCCAGACCCCGTGCATAATTAATCAACCCCCAGGCCAGTGCTCCTCATGAGTGTTGGTCCAACCTGTCAACCACCGGTGGCTACGAGGGGCAACTCTGCGACTGGCCTACCGGAAGTTTGGACAATCCGCCGTGTCGTGAGAAAGAGATACGCGGCTCTTATCGGGTTCGTCGACACATCGGGCGGCCTTGCTGGATTTGTTTTACCTTTCTCGAATGTCTTGCGTGAGGAACTCTCATCTTCTTCGGGCTATCTCGAGGTGTCGGAATTCCTTTGGAATTGCCTAGGATGATCACGAGATCTGTGGTCGAGGTTATTCCCACGGCGTGTGGTTAATTTGTGATGGATGAGTTGGAGCACCCTTGCAGGGTTAAATCTTTTCGAGAAGCCATGCCCGCGGATATGTGACAAACTTGGATACTTTGTTTAACACCCGGTCATAGAAAACTTGAAATAAACTCAAATAAAATACACCAACTATGTGCGTAACCGTGACTGTCTCTTTTCGTGAGTTCTTATCCGAAAGAGAACACGGTGGGATTATGTTTGACGTAAGTAGGTGTTCAAGATCAGTTAGTGATCATTACTAATTCTCATCCGTTATGCATAGACCAACATACTTTATTATCTGTATTCGTAAGTTAGCCACTCAAATAAATGCTTAGTCGCTTGCTGCGGCCTCACCACTTAACCATACCTCACCTATTAAGCTTAATAGTCTTGATACCCTTGGAAATGAGATTGTTGAGTCCCTATGGCTCACAGATTACTACAACAACAGTTGCAGGTGCAGGTAATGAGATGCTTGGATGTGAGAGAATTGCTTGTTTTTGGAGTTCTTCTTCTTCTTCATCGATCTAGGATGGGTTCCAGGCGGCAGCCTGGGATAGCAAGGATGGATATCATTTTGTCGTTTGTTTTCGTCCGTAGTCGTACCCTGCTCTTCTATATGATGTTTGAGTATGTTTTTGTATTCATGTGACTCTGATGTAGCTTGTGGCGAGTGTAAGCCAATTTCTTTAGTACATGTCCTTGTAATGATATCCATTCTGGCAACACGACGAGGTGCGCTTCTATCCCTGTCAAGGCCCTCGTGCCAAAATAAGGATAGGACCGCATCTTGGGCGTGACAGGTTCATATTGAACACACAAAAATTATGGAGTTAAAATAAGTTTTTAAAAATGTAATCCCTTTGTAATAGATGAGTTTTCGGCCGAAACCCTCATACTTCGAAAGAGATTGTCTAGTTTGTACATGAAATGCATCTAGTTTTTGCCGTAACCCGCTCAACTCTTTAGAAGTTGCTATGTGGGTGAAATTATGATGTCATGCCAAGTTTAAAACTTTTCAGAGATCATTTGTAGTGCTTTTCATTTTCAGGGTCATTTAGCTCAAAATAAATCAGTAAATGCATGAAAAATATCAAATGAAGTCAGAAAGGGTTGAACATTGTTGATGTGCCTTTGAACGGTGCATATCGAACAAACAAAAATTATGGAGGTAAAATAAGTTATTAAAAATTGAATCCCTTTGTAATATATGAGTTTTCGTCCGAAACAATCATACTTTGAAAGAGATTGTCCAGTTTGTACACGAAGTGCATCCAGTTTTTGCGGTAACCCTCTCAACTCTTTAGAAGTTGCAATGTGGGTGAAATTACGATGTCATGCCAAGTTTCAACCTTTTCAGAGATCATTTGTAGTGCTTTTCAATTTTAGGGCCATTTAGCTAAAAAAAATCATTAAATGCATGAAAAATATGAAATGAAGTCAGAAAGGGTTAAAACTTGATGATGTGCCTTTCAATGGTTCTGTAACAAGCCGGGACCGATGCTCCAGAATATTCCCCTTTTATTTCCATTCTCGTATGTGTTCCGTTTGGTTGTTACACCCTCGGTGAGCCTCTTCCCTCCCCCTTGCCCACCGCCCCGACCCCCGCACGCTCGCCGAAGCTCACCGGCCCCCACCGCGCGTTGCTCTGCTCATCCTGGCCACCGTTCGACACGACGTGCACTAGTCGTTCGATGCGGAGTGCACTCGCCGATCCCGCCGCCACGTTTGCGGCTCGCCGGAGCAACTCTGACGCGGCCTATTGACGTGGCCAGCCAGACCCACCCCCAGGGTTGCTAGCTAGTGGGCCCGCGGGTCCTAGTTGACTAGCTGACCCAGTCAACTGTGTTGACTGGGCAGGCCCCAGTCAATGACAAGTAGGGCCGCCCCCCTAATCCACTGATTAATTAAAATGATTAATTAGTTTAAATAATGTGTCTATGATAGGTGGGACCCCCTAGCTAATTAGTTTTAGTTCAATTTAACTCTAGATTAACCCTAGCTAATTAGTTTTAGTTTAATTTAACTTTAGATTAACCCAATGCTAATTTTGCTAAGTGTTATTTAATTTGTTAGATGCTAAGTGTTAATTTTTCTAAGTGTTATTTAATTTGTTTTCGTAATTAAGTGTTTCTTCTCGATGTCGACGATGCCTATCCCGCATCCTCATCGTCCAGTCGGCGGAGGAGTTCTGTTTCTCGAGCTGAGGGGCCCTGTCCGGGACTGGGCTCTTCCTGGCTGGTACTAGAAGGTGCTAATAATTAATTGTTTGGAAAAAGATCATAGAATAAAACCATCACGGTCATCAGGAAACCGAAGCTGAAGTGGAAAAGGATCCCGGTAATTAAGTAGTACTACTAGGTCCGCGCATCTCTTTAATTCTAGTTTCAATACCATTATCATGCTTGATTATTAATTATCTTATTGAATTCTATTCTTTTGCAAACTGCGCGAAGCAGCCACAAGGGACAAATTTATGTGGATACTTCCTCTGCGAGAACACTCGCATGAAGACCGAATGCCGTATACGTCACACAAGAGCACATGAAAGACAACTCGAGGTTTGGCAGATGATGTCGAACCTCTCACCACAGAAACGCTTTGTAGAACTTCAAGAGGAATTTGCGGCATTTCTTCTTCGACATGTCATTGATGTAAATGGAGAGCACTATTCCTTACCGCCGCCTCAATAATGTCAGCAAATCAGTAGTAGAAAACTAAGATTTCATCCGGAGCACTAGATAGCTAGTCCCGGTCGGGTTTTGGGCCTTAATTTATAAGTCCGGAATATATATGGATGTGTAATTCCATTTGTATATATACTGTGTATGAGATATTGTATATTATATTACATATATATATGCATCAACTTGTGTACTTTTTACAGTATGTAGCACCGTAAAATAAATTTGAAATGAATGGAAAACACAAAAAATAGAGAGGAAAATTCAAACCTAAAAGCTAAAACAAAAAAAACAGAACACTTAGTACCGGTTGGTATCACCAACGAGTACTAAAGGTCCCCCACCACCAGCACACGCAGGCAGCCACGTGGTGGGCCTTTAGTACTGGTCCATGGGCCAATAGGTACTAAAGGTCTGGACCTTTAGTCCCGACCCTTTAGTATCGGTTGTGGAACCGGTACTAAAGGCCCATCCAGACCGGGACTATAGACAGACATTCTACTAGTGTAACTGGAAGAACTTCATTCCACAAGATTGCCATCAACTTCAATCATAAGAAATCTTGTTATTACCAAGTATCCACAGCCCCTTTTGATGATGGAATGAAGAAGACAACAAAATATCCTTGACATATACTTGACCTTAATTGCAAATCTTAAGTGGTGTCACGTCAATAAGATATATCCACTATTCTTCCTTGTACGACTAACTTTTGTAGGTGATGAGAGTTCTAGAACAAGAAGGATTTCTCCAAACTCAAGATGATCATCATCAACCTCAAGCATCCTCAACAAGTTCACCTACGAACAATGTCATCAACATCATTCAAAGGCATGTACTCGTATCCTTGAAAAGGCTTTACTCTAAGTCATGGGCTAAGGCAACTCAAGTGATATGAAGACATCAAAATGCTTAATTGAAAAATGGTAACCCCATTTTGAGCTTAAACGATGAGTATTACCTATCATCAAGTATTCTTGCTTGCCTCCTAAGTCAATATACTCTAATATAGGTGACCTAGTCACCGCCCATCATTTAGTTAAGAATCTTGTGTGGTTTGCTCTCTTATTGTATGATCTCTCATAACCACCCAAATTTTATCTATTTGATGACCTCTGTAAATTTTTCGCATTTTCCTTTTGAAACCATTTCGTTTATCTTTCTAAAAGCAAAACCTTGGTTTATCTTTCGGAGTCACTAATTTAGATAACTCGGCTCTACCGAATTTGTAGATAAGCTGCACTACACAATCTCGGTATCACCGATTTATTCATCTTCCAGTCACCAATTTTCTTTGTGTTCAGATTTTATGTTTTCTGGATATAGTTTATTTTCTTTCAGTTCTCATGATAATCTTGTTCTTTCCATGATCCCTTCTCTAAAAAAACTCTTTAGGGGGAGAAGAACAAACAACTCTTAGGGGGAGAAATTCTTTATTCAAGGATCCCTAGATCCAAGGAAAAGAAACCTAAAATTTACCAAAGGGAGAGAACTTACATTCAATGATTCCCTCAGTCTTTCATTAAACCCTACTTTGAATGACCCTTGATCTCCATGATCCCTTCCTTGTCAATGATCCCTATCACTACTCCCAAGAGTTTAACCTTTTTGTTATTTTATGCCAAAGGAGGAGAATATCAAAGCTTCATGCTAAAGGGAGAGTCACATGCTTATGCAAAGGGGGATATATGATTTAGGGGGAGAAGAAAATTTCAAAAGTTCACACTTATATGATCAAGGAGAAGAACAACAATGTAGGGGGAGAAAACCACTTTTGGAGGAAAGTCTCAAGTGAACAAATGATTACTTTTCTCACCGTAACCAATCCCAATATCTACATGCTGAGATTCAGGGGGAAAGGATGTATTACCAAGATATGGAGTGTACTCTTTGAATTATATTGCTTTTTTCTAGTAGAATACTCTTGTGTTTCCTAACATTGTTTTCTCAAGTGTGTCTCTACTACTAGAATGCTCAAGAACTCAAGGTAAGTATATGCATCATATATTCGATCAACATGATCTCTTGCTTCTTGCACATATTGTTTGCAAGAGTGAAGTCTTGATCAAGGATATACATTTCATTCACATATATTGATGCATATAGACAAGATACACATGACTAGTATATCCCTTTCATTCATATGTGTGTCCATGCATTCCAAAGCAACTATCCTTTAAAGTACTACACACATTTAGGGGGGAGCAAATCTTAGTCATAAGATTCTCAAAGTCTTCATTGCATTCATGTAGATCTTTAATTGAAGCTTTGATTGTATTTCGTCATCAGTTACCAAAAAGGGGGAGATTGAAAGCATAACATGCTCCCTTGGATAATTCATGACAACATACATTGTCTGTTGGACTAACACCTCTATCTAGTATATTTTAGATATTAGTCCATGAAGAATTGAGTTGGCAAAAAGGGTTGAGGAGATCGTGGAATTACCCCAAGATGCAAGGAAATAGGTTGGCCAAGCTTCAAGCAAGAGGACTCTACATTTTACATTTGTGAGAAATCACTTGAGTCTATAGGAAAGCCAATACTATTAAAAGGGGGTAAAGTTTTGATGGTGAACAATATGCTCGAACGTGCACAAGTGACAGTCACCAAAACATCCACAAACTCTCCCACCAAAGTCTGTCCTAAGCTAAATATGCCAAATCGGTGCAAACAACACTCCTATCCAGGTGCCACCGAGTTCCAAACCCTAGACAGACTCAGCCAAACCCTAACACTTTGGTGCAGCCGACACTACGCTCGGTGCCATCGAGTTGGGTTGCCAACTTTCTGTTATGCATGTTCTCATTTTCGGCCCGACCAGGAATGGTGAATCGACGTCACTGAGACTGGTAAATCTTACCGTTGGTCACCTTGTCGGTGCAACCAAGAATTGTATATCCGTCCCTCCGAGATTCAAAAGTTACCACTTTTTGTCACTTTGGTACCACCAAGATTTCCACATCGGTGTCACCGAGTCTGACTTATTGCGTGCAATGGTTGTATTTTCGGGGATGCCTATATATACCCCTTCACCACCACCCACTCGAAAGAGAAGCACTCAGAACTATTCAATACCTATCCTACTCAGTTTTCTGAGATAGAACCACCTACCCTTGTGTTGAGGTCAAGATCTTCCACTCCAACCATATGGATCTTGATTTCTAGCCTCCCCAAGTTGCTTTCCACCAATCCCATCTCTTCTATCAATCCAACTCTGGGAGAGAGAGATTGTGTGTTGAGGAGTCTATTATCTTGAAGCACAAGAGCAAGGAGTTCATCGTCATTCCCAAGCCTATTACCTTTTGGAGGGTGGTGCCTCCTAGATTTTTTAGGTGTCGCTTGGGAGCCTCCTACTTCGTGTTGTGGAGTAAACCAAGAAGTTTGTAAGGGCAAGGAGATCACCTATTTCGTGAAGATCTACCCATAGTGAGGCTAGTCCTTCGTGGACGGAAGCCGCATGGAATAGTCAAGGTTGCTTCTTCGTGGAACTCTCCGTGGGTAGACCCCTTCGTGGAATCTGACGACCGTTACCCTCCATGGGTTGAAGACTCCATGAACATGGACGTACGATAGCACCACCTATCGGAACCACGGGAAAAATCCTCGCGTCTCCTATTGCGTTTGTGTCGGAAATATGCCCTAGAGGCAATAATAAAATGGTTATTATTGTATTTCCTTCTTCATGATAATTGTCTATTGTTCATGCTGTAATTGTGTTAACGAGAAACCGTAATGCATGTGTGAATACATAGACCACAATGTGTCCCTAGTGAGCCTCTAGTTGGCTAGCTCGTTGATCAATAGATGGTCACGGTTTCATGACCACGGACATTGGATGTCATTGATAACGGGATCACATCACTAGGAGAATGATGTGATGGACAAGACCCAATCCTAAGCATAGCACAAGATCGTGTAGTTAGTCTGCTAAAGCTTTTCCAATGTCAAGTATCGTTTCCTTAGACCATGAGACTGTGCAACTCCCGGATACTGTAGGAATGCTTTGGGTGTGCCAAACGTCACAACGTAACTGGGTGGCTATAAAGGTGCATTATGGGTGTCTTCTAAAGTGTCTGTTGGGTTGGCATGAATCGAGACTGGGATTTGTCACTCCGTGTGAAGGAGAGGTATCTCTGGGCCCACTCGGTAAGACATCATCATAATGAGCTCAAAGTGACTAAGGAGTTAGCCACGGGATGATGTGTTGCATAAAGAGTAAAGAGACTTGACGGTAACGAGATTGAACAAGGTATAGGGATACCGACCATCGAATCTCGGGCAAGTATCATACCGGTAGACAAAGGGAATTTTATACGGGATTGATTGAATCCCCGACATCGTGGTTCATCCGATGAGATCATCATGGAGCATGTGGGAGCCAACATGGGTATCCAGATCCCGTTGTTGGTTATTGACCGGAGAGGTGTCTCGGTCATGTCTACGTGTCTCCCGAATCCGTAGGGTCTACACACTTAAGGTTCGATGGCTAGGGTTATAGGGAAATAGTGGACATGGTTACTGAAGGTTGTTCGGTGTCTCGGATGAGATCTCGAACGTCACGAGGAGTTCCAGAATGGTCCGGAGACAAAGATTGATAAATAGGAAGTGAGGTTTTGGTTAACGGAAATGTTTCAGGCGTCACCGGTAACGTACCGGGACCATTGGAAGAGTTCCGGGGGTCCACCAAGTGGGTCCACCGGCCCCAGAGGGCTTCATGGGCCACAAGTGGGAGGGAACCAGACCCTAGGTGGGCTGGTGCGCCCCCCACAAGGGCCCAAGGCGCAGCAACGGAAGAGAGGGGGCAAACCCTAGGCTCAGATGGGCCTAAGGCCCACCTAGGGCGCCGACCACCCCTCTCTCCCTCTGGCCGCCGCACCAGATCAGATCTGGTGGCTGCTGCACCACCCTAGGGTGGAAACCCTAGGGCGTAGCCCTCCCTCCTCCTCCTCCTATATATAGTGGTGCCCTTGGGGCTGTCTGAGACACGAATCTCTCTCCCTCACGGCGCAGCCCTACTCCTCCCTCTCCTCATCCTCCGTAGTGCTTAGCGAAGCTGTGTCGGAGTACCACACAGCTCCACCGTCACCACGCCGTCGTGCTGCCGGAGCTCTCTGTCCACCTATCCATCCTCCTTGCTGGATCAAGGCGTAGGAGACGTCACCGGGCTGCATGTGTGTTGAACGCGGAGGCGCCATTGTTCGGCGCTAAGATCGGAGTCCACCGCGACCTGAATCACTACGAGTACGACTCCACCAACCGCATTCTTGTAATGCTTACGCTTAGCGATCTTCAAAGGTATGAAGATGCACTCTCCCCTTACTCATTGCTGGTTTCTCCATAGATAGATCTTGGTGAACACGTAGGAATTTTTTTGAATTACTACTACGTCTCCCAGCAGTGGTATCAGAGATAGGTCTATGCGTAGAATCTATGCACGAGTAGAACACAAAGCAGTTGTGGGCGTCGATCTTGTGAATTTTCTTACCACTACTAGTATTATCTTGATTCGGCGGTATTGTGGGATGAAGCGTCCCGGACCAACTTTACATATACGCTTACGTGAGACGGGTTCCACCGCCTTACATGCACTTGTTGCAAAAGGTGGCTAGCGGGTGTCTGTCTCTCCCACCTTAGGCAGATTGGATTCGATGAAAAGGGTCCTTATGAAGGGTAAATAGCAATTGGCATATCACATTGTGGTTTTCGCGTAGGTAAGAAATGTTCTTGCTAGAAACCTATAGCAGCCACGTAAAAACTTGCAACTACAAATTAGAGGACGTCTAACTTGTTTTTGGAGCATATGCCTTGTGATGTGATATGGACAAAGGATGTGATGTGATGCATTGTGATGTAGGAGATTGATCATGCTCTTGTAATATGATTCACGACTTGCATGTCGATGAATATGACAACCGACAGGAGCCATAGGAGTTGTCTTATTTTTTTGTATGACTTGCGTGTCAATCATAAAGGCCATGTAATTGCTTTACTTTATTGCTAAACGTTAGCCATAGTAGTAGAAGTAATAGTTGGCGTGACAACTTCTTGAAGACATGATGATGGTGATCATGGTGTCGTGTGAGTGACAGTGATGATCATGGTGCCCCGAAGATTGAGATCAAAGGAACAAGATATATTTGTCATATCATGTCACTATATTGATTGCATGTGATGTTTATCATGGTTACATCTTATTTGCTTAGAACAATGGTAGTAAATAAGATGATCTCTCAATAAAATTTCAAGAAAGGTGTTCACCCTAATTGTGCACCGTTGCTAAGGATCCTTATTCCGAAGCACCACGTGATGATCGGGTGTGATAGGTTCTAACGTTCGCATACAATGGGTGTAAGCCAGATTTACACACGCGAAACACTTAGGTTGACTTGACGAGCCTATCATGTACAGACATGGCCTCAGAACACGGAATACGGAAAGGTCGAACATGGGTCGTATAGAATATACGATCAACATGGATATGTTCACCATGGATGACTAGTCCGTCTCACGTGATGATCGGATACGGGCTAGTTGACATGGATCATGTATCACTTGGATGACTAGAGAGATGTCTATCTAAGTGGGAGTTCATTAAATAATTTGATTATGTGAACTTAATTATCATGAACTTAGTCTAAAATTGTCTTTACAATCTATATTGTATATCCAATGGCCAACGCTAATGTCACCCTCAACTTCAACACATTCCTAGAGAACACCAAGCTGAAAGATGATGGAAGCAACTATGTGGATTGGGTCGGTAGCTTGAGGATTATCCTCATAGCTTCCAAGAAATTGTATGTCCTTGATGCACCGCTAGGTGACCCACCCATTTTCCCAGCGGACCAAGACGTTACGAACGCTTGGCAGTCACACTGCGATGATTACTCCCTTGTTGAGTGCAGCATGCTTTACAGTTTAGAACCGGGGCTCCACAAGCGTTTTGAGCAACACGGAGAATATGAGATGTTCCAAGAGCTGAAACTGGTTTTCCAAGCTCATGCCCGGGTCGAGAGATATGACGTCTCCGACAAGTTCTTCAGCTGTAAGATGGAGGAGAATAGTTCTTTGAGTGAGCACATACTCAAAATGTCTGGGTTGCACAACCTCTTGACTTAGCTGGGAGTTAATCTCCCGAATGATTCAGTTATTGGCAGAATCCTCCAGTCGCTCCCACCTAGATACAAGAGCTTTGTGATGCACTACAACATGCAGGGTATGGAGAAGTCCATTCCTGAGTTGTACTCAATGCTAAAATCAGCGGAGGTCGAGATCAAAAAGGAGCAACAAGTGTTGATGGTGTATAAGACCACTAGTTTCAAGAAAGGCAAGGGTAACAGAACTTCAAGAAGGACGGCAAAGTTGTTGTCGCGCCCGGTAAGCAAGTTGCCGGGTAGGATAACAAGAATGGACCCAAGCTTGAGACTGAGTGCTTGTATTGCAAGGGTACCGGTCACTAGAAGCGGAACTGCCCCAAGTATTTAGCGGATAAGAAGGCTGACAACGTTAAAGGTATATGTGATATACTTGTTATTAATGTGTACCTAACCAGCGCTCGTAGTAGCTCCTAGGTATTTGATACCAGTGTAGTTGCTCACATTTGTAACTCGAAGCAGGAGCTACGGAATAACTGGAGGCTCGCAAAGGACGACATGACGATGCGCGTCGGGAATGGTTCCAAGGTCGATGTGATCGCCGTCGGCACGCTAGCTCTACATCTACCTTCGGGATTAGTTTTAAACCTCAATAATTGTTATTTAGTACTAGCTTTGAGCATGAACATTGTATCTGGATCTCGTTTGATGCGAGATGACTACTTATTTAAATCTAAGAATAATGGTTGTTCTATTTATATGAGAGAAAAATTTTATGGTCATGCCCCGCTGGTCAATGGTTTATTTTTGATGAATCTCGAATGTGATGTTACACATGTCCATAGTGTGAGTACCAAAAAGTGTAATCTTGATAATGATAGTCACACTTACATGTGGCACTGCCGCCTTGGTCACATTGGGGTCAAACACATGAAGAGGCTCCATGCGGATGGACTTTTGGAGTCTCTTGATTTTGAATCATTTGACACGTGCGAACCATGCCTCATGGGCAAAATGACCAAGACTCCGTTCTCGGAAACAATGGAGCGAGCAACTGACTTGTTGGAGATAATACATACCGATGTATGCGGTCCAATGAGCGTCGAGGATCGCGGTGGCTATAGTTATGTTCTCACCCTCACTCATGACTTGAGCAGATATGGGTATGTCTAAATAATGAAACACAAGTCTGAAACCTTTGAAAGGTTCAAGGAATTTCTGAGTTCGGTAGAGAATCAACGTGACAGGAAAATAAAGTGCCTACGATCTGATCGTGGTGGAGAATATTTAAGTCACGAGTTTGGCACACACCTAAGGAAATGTGGAATCATTTCACAACTCACCCGCCTGGCACACCTCAGCGAAATGGTGTGTCTGAACGTCGTAATTGCACTCTACTGGATATGGTGCGATATAAGATGTCTCTTACCGACTTACCGCTATCATTTTGGGGATATGCATTAGAGACTGCCGCATTCACTTCAAATAGGGCACCGTCAAAGTTCGTTGCGACGACACCTTATGAATTATGGTTTGGAAAGAAACCTAAGCTATCATTTCTAAAAGTTTGGGGATGCGATGCTTACGTGAAGAAACTTCAACGTGAGAAGCTCGAACCCAAAGTGGAAAAGTGTGTCTTCATAGGATATCCCAAAGAGACTCTTGGGTATACCTTCTACCTCGGATACGAAGGCAAAGTCTTTGTTGCCAAGAATGGATCCTTTCTCGAGAAAGAGTTTCTATCGAAAGAAATAAGTGGGAGGAAAATAGAACTTGATGAGGTAATTGTACCTTCACTCGAACAGGAGAGTAGCACAGCGCAAGAAGTTGTTTCTGTGGAGCCTACACCGACTGGAGAGGAAGTTAATGATGATGATCATGAAACTTCAGATCAAGTTACTATTGAACGTCGAAGGTCCACTAGAACACGTTCCACACCCGAGTGGTATGGCAACCCTATCCTGGAGATCATGTTGTTGGACAACGGTGAACCTTCAAACTATGAAGAAGCGATGGCAGGCCTGGATTCCAAAAAATGGATTGAAGCCATGAAATCCGAGATAGGATCCATGTATGAGAACAAAGTGTGGACTTTGGTGGACTTGCCTAATGATAAGCAAGCCATTGAAAATAAATGGATCTTCAAGAAGAAGACCGACGCGGATGGTAATGTGACTGTCTATACGGCTCGACTTGTCGCTAAGGGTTATCGACAAGTTCAAGGAGTTGACTATGATGAGACTTTCTCACCCATAGTGATGCTGAAGTCTGATCGAATCATGTTAGCTATTGCCGCATTTTATGATTATGAGTTCTGGCAAATGGACGTCAAAACGGCATTCCTTAATGGCTTCCTTAAGGAAGAACTGTATATGATGCAGCCGGAAGGTTTTGTTGATCCTAAAGATGCTAACAAGGTATGCAAGCTCCAGTGCTCCATCTATGGGCTGGTGCAAGCATCTCGGAGTTGGAACATTCGCTTTCATGAGGTGATTAAAGCGTTTAGGTTTGTACAGGTTTATGGAGAACCCTGTATTTACAAGAAAGTGAGTGGGAGCTCTGTAGCATTTCTCATATTATATGTGGATGACATACTGATAATGGGAAATGATATAGAACTCTTGGAAAGTGTAAAGCCCTCCTTGAATAAGTGTTTTTCAATGAAGGACCTTGGAGAAGCTGCTTACATATTAGGTATTAAGATCTACCGAGATAGATCGAGACGCCTCATAGGTCTTTCACAAAGCACATACCTTGAAAAGATATTGAAGAAGTTCAATATGGATCAGTCCAAGAAAATAAACTACCATGGATAGTACAATGAAAAAGTATGAACACCGACAACTGAAATAAGTGTGTGAACATGAATGTAATGTCGGTGAGAAATAAGTACTCCCCCAAGCTTAGGCTTTTCACCTAAGTTGGTCTAGGGCCATTGCTGGCCTGGATAATATCCAAAGTCAAAGTTGGGGTTGTGCTAGGCTGCGGCGGCTACAGCCTGTACCACTGCAGCATGAAGGCGAGCGGTTTCTGCATATCGCTCATATTCATTTGCCTCCTCTCTGGTTATAAAATATCTCTGCTTTTCCTGAAAGTTAAAGAAGGCAGGAGCAGGAAGGCTATCATGGACAACACGTTGCCTATCAAAAATTAGTCCGTACTGGAGGGATTGTTCGTTTCTTTCAAGAAATTGAAAGTGCACCAAAGCCTCATAATCAAGGAAAGCAGGGGGTAACTCAATGTCATTCCCTCTTATGGGTACCCCTAGATACTTAGCTACACGGGTGTCATAAATTCCACCAAAGAAATCTCCGTCTTTAGCATTATGATGTAACCTCCTGGCAATAATAGCCCCCAATTTATATCGTCTATCTACCATTACAGCCCTCTTAAGGATGCTCAGATCAGGCGCGCAAAGGTGGCTATGCTTAATTTTACCGTTAATACATCTACCTATGAAGAGAGCGAAATAATGTAGAGCCGGAAAGTGAATGGTCCCCAAGGTGGCTTGTGTAGTGATTCTAGTTTCACCCACCATGATGCTAGCAAGGAAATCATTATATTCATTTTTATGAGGTTCGCTATCATTAAAATCTTCTAGGTCCATGGTATAGGTCTTATCATAAAGATCAAATAGAACAGAATGAGAATTATGCCTAGATGAAAACTCAAACCTCCGCACAAAAGAATCGGTGAGTTGATAATATTGCTTGCATCGATCTGTAATGAAGTCCTCAAGGCCAGCATTCCTTATATACGCATAAAACTCTTCCTTAAATCCGGCGTTTTCCATGAGTTGATCTGACAACCATTTTGTTGGAAATATGCCCTAGAGGCAATAAAAATTTAGTTATTATCATATTTCCTTGCTGATCATAATCGTTTATTATCCATGGTATAATTGTATTGATCGGAGACTTAGATACACGCGTGGATACATAGACCACACCATATCCCTAGTATGCCTCTAATAGACTAGCTCGTTGATCAAAGATGGTTAAGGTTTCCTAGCCATGGACATGAGATGCGATTTGTTAATGGGATCACATCATTAGGAGAATGATGTGACGGAGAAGACCCAAACTAAAAACATAGCATATGATCGTGTCAGTTTATTGCTACTATTTTCTGCATGTCAAGTATATGTTCCTATGACCATGAGATCATGCAACTCACTGACACCGGAGGAGTGCCTTGTGTGTATCAAACGTCGCAACGTAACTGGGTGACTATAAAGGTGCTCTACAGGTATCTCCAAGGGTGTCTGTTGTGTTGGCATGGATCAAGACTGGGATTTGTTACTCCGTGTGATGGAGAGGTATCTCAGGGACCACTCGATAATACAACATCACAATAAGCCTTGCAAGCAATGTGACTAAGTGTTAGTCACGAGACCTTGTATTACGCAATGAGTAAAGTGACTTGCCGGTAACGAGGTTGAACTAGGTATGGAGATACTGACGATCGAATCTCGGGCAAGTAACATACGGAAGAACAAAGGGAACATCATACGGGATTAACTGAATCCTTGACATAGAGGTTCGACCGATAAAGATCTTTGTAGAATATGTAGGAACCAATATGGGATTCTAGGTCTCGCTATTGGTTATTGGCCGTAGAAGTGTCTCGGTCATGTCTACATAGTTCTCGAACCCGCAGGGTCTGTACACTTAAGGTTTGGTGACGTTTCGGTAGTATAGATTTATTTATGGTGGTGACCGAAGGTTGTTTGGAGTCCCAGATGAGACCCCGGACGTCACGAGGAGCTCCGGAATGGTCTGAAGGTAAAGATTCATATATAGGAAGTCCTGTTTTGGTCGCCGGAAAAGTTTCGGGCTCATCGGTAGTGTACCGGGAGTGCCGAGAGTGTACCGGGAGACCATCAGGAGGGGTATTTCGACCCAAGAAGCTACATGGGCTGTGGGAGAGTGAATACCATCCCTTAGTGGTCTGGTGGAAGTCCCACACAAATCCCATGCGGCTAGGGAGAAAAATCCCAAAGAGAAAAGGTGGAAAAAGGCAAAAATAGGGTGAATCCTAGTCCTACTAGGATTGGAGGTGGATTCAACCTCCTCCCCTTGGTTCGGCCGACTCCTAGAGGATTGGCCCTTGGTCCAAGCCTCCTCCTCTCTTCTTATTATACATACTGGAGGTTTTAGGGTTTTTGGACAGAATTTTCTGCCACGTGTTGCCCGTTCCTCTAGTGCATAGTTTCTCCTCTAGATCGGTTTTCTGCAGCGCTTAGGTGAAGCCCTGCCGGAATTACTCCACCACCATCGCCGCAGCGCCGTCACGCTGCCAGAGAACTCATCTACCTCTCTGCTCCCCCTTGCTTGATCAAGAAGGCGGAGATCGTCATCGAGCTGTACGTGTGCTGAACGCGGAGGTGCCGTCCGTTCGGTGCTAGATCGGAAGGACCGTGATCAAGATCGCGAGACGGATCGTGATGAGTTCGCGGGACGGATCGTGATGAGTTCACGGGACTGATCGTGATTGGATCGCGGGATGGAACGTGATGAGTTCACGGGACGGATCGTGATTGGATCGCGGGACAGATCGTGATGAGATCGCGGGACGCTCGGCGATTTGAATCGCGAAGACGTTTGACTACACCAACCGCGTTTCTTAATGCTTCCCTCTTAGCAATCTACATGTGTATGTAGATCCACTCTCCCTCTCGTAGATTCTCATCACCATGGATAGATCTTGCGTGTGCGTAGGAAATTTTTTGTTTCCCATGCGACGTTCCCCAACAGTGGTATCAGAGCTAGGTCTATGTGTAGATGAGATCTTAAGTAGAACACAAGGAGTTTGTGGGCGTTGATTCTTAGATTGCTTCCTCCCTTGGTCGTATTTTGGTTCAGCGGTATTGTGAGATGAAGCAGTCCGGACCAACATTACTCGTATGCTCACAAGAGACCGGTTCCCTTGACCGCAACTTGTTGCATAGATGGCTTGCGGGTGCCAGTTTCTCTCACTTTCGTTGGATTGGATTCGACAAAGGCGGGCCTTGAGAAGGTTGAAAAGCAACTAGTGTATCACCATTCTGGTTTTTTCTTAAATGAGAATAGTTCTTGCTAGATACCCGTAGCAGCCACGTAAAACATGCAACAACAATTAGAGGATGTCTAACTTGTTTTTGCAGGGTATGTTGTGATATGAGATGGCCAATTACATGATGTGATATATGTGATGTAGGAGATGATCATGTGATGTATAGATTATAACGACTTGCATGTCGATGAGTATGGCAACCGGCAGGAGCCATAGGGTTGTCTTTAACTATTGTATGACCTGCGTGTCAATCATTAAGCGCTATGTAATGCTTTACTTTATCGCTAAACGGTAGCAATAGTAGTAGAAGCATGTTGGGCGTGACAACCCCGATGGCGACACTTTGATGGAGATCATGGTGTCTTGCCGGTAACGATGGAGATCATGCCGGTGCTTTCAAGATGGAGATCAAAAGCACAAGGTCATGGCCATATCATGTCACTTATGATTTGCATGTGATGTTAATCCTTTTATGCATCTTGTTTTGCTTAGGACAACGGTAGCATTATAAGGTGATCCCTCATTTAATTTTCAAGTTGAATTGTGTTCTCCCCGAGTGTGCACCATTGTGAAAGTTCATTGTGTTGAGACACCACGTGATGATCGGGTGTGATAGACTCTACGTTCACATACAACGTGTGCAAGCTAGTGTTGCACATGCAGAACACTCGGGTTAAACTTGACGAGCGTAGCATCTACAGACATGGCCTCGGAACACAAGAGACCGAAAGGTCACACATGAGTCATATAGTAGATATGATCAACATGATGATGTTCACCATTGAAACCACCTCAACTCACGTGATGATCGGACTTGAGTTGGTGAATTTGGATCATGTATCACTCGAATGACTGGAGGGATGCCAATTTGAGTGGGAGTTCTTAAGTAATATGATTAATTGAACTCATTATCATGAACATAGTCAATAGTGCCTTTGCAAACTATGTTGTAGATTACTAGCTCACGTTGTAGCTCCCTTGAATTTTTATATGTTCCTAGAGAGATAGAGTTGAAAGATGATGGTAGCAATATTGTGGACTGACTCCGTGATCTGAGGATTGTCCTCATTGCTGCACAGAAGGCTTATGTCCTTAATGCACCGCTCGGTGCGCCAACCCCTCTAGCGTTGTTTGTAGATGTTGTGAACAGATGACATGCACGTTCTGATAACTACTTGATAGTTTAGTGTGTCATGCATTACGACTTAGAATTGAGGCTCTGAAACATTTTGAATGTCACAGAACATATGAGATGTTCTAAGAGCTGAAATTAGGATCTCAGGCTCATGCCCGTGTTGCGAGATATCAGATCTCCAACAAGATTCTTTGCCTATAATATGAAAGTGAATAGCTCAAACATTGAGCATGTGCTCAGATTGTCTGGGTGCTACAATCGCTTGAATCGAGTGGGACTTGATCTTCCAGATAAGATAGTGATTGATATTGCTCTCCAAGTTACTGTCACTAAGCTACTAGAACTTGGTGATGAACTATTAAATGCCAGGGATAGAAATAATGATCCCTGAGCTGTTCGCGATGTATGACACCGTGAACGTAGAAATCAAGAAGGAGCGTCAAGTGTTGATGATTAGTCAAACCACTAGTTTCGGGAAGGGTAGGAGCAAGGAGGGAAAACTTCATGGATAGCAAGTCAGTTGCTGCTCTAGTGAAGCAACCCAAAGTTGAAACCAAACCCGAGACTAAGTGTTTCAATTATAAGGAGAGCGGTCGCTGAAGCGAAACAACCCTAGATACTTGGTAGATAAGAAGGCCGGCAACATCGACATAAGTATATTTTATATACGTGTTATTTATGTGTACCTTGCTAGTACTCCTAGTAGGACCTGGGTATTGGATACCGGTTCGGTTGCTAAATGTTAGTAACTCGAAATAAAAGCTACGGAATAAACGAAGCACTAGCTAAGGGTGAGGTGACGATGTGTGTTGGAAATGTTTCCAAGGTTGATGTGATCAACATCACACGCTCTCTCTACCTTCGGGATTAGTGACGAACCTAAATAAATGTTATTTGGTGTTTTGCGTTGAGCATGAACGTGATTAGATTGTGTTTTTTGCAACACCGTTATTCATTTAAGTTAAAGAATAATGGTTATTCTATTTACACGAATAATACCTTCAATGGTCATGCACCCAGTGAGAATGGTTTGTTGAATCTTGATCCTAGTAATAGACATGTTCATAACATTGATGCAAAAACATACAAAGTTAATAATGATAGTACCACATACTTGTGGCACTGCCGCTAAATGTCATATTGGTATAAAGCGCATGAAGAAACTCCATGCCGATGGATCTTTGGACTCATTTGATTTCGAATTGGTTGAGACATGCAAACCATGCCTCTTGGGCAAGATGACTAAGGACCTCATTTTCTGGTTTGATGGAGCGGGCAAGTGATTTATTGGAAATGATACATGTTGATGTATGCAATCCAATGAGTCTTGTAGCATGTTGTGGATATCGTTATTTTCTTACCTTCACTGATGATTTGAGTAGATAATAGTGTATATTTACTTAATGAAACTCAAGTCTTAATCGTTTGGAAAAGTTCAAGCAAATTCAGAGTGAAGTTTAAGACCATCGTGACAAGAACATAAAATGTCCGCGATATGATCGTGGAGGTGAATATTTGAGTTACGAGTTTGGTATACAACTTAAGACAATGTGAAAGTTGTTTCACAACTCACGCCACCAGGAACACCATAGTGTGATGGTGTGTCCAAACGTCATAGTCGTGCTCTATTGGATATGGTGCGAATTATGATGTCTCTTATCCTTTTACCACTATTGTTTTGGTGTTATGCATTAGAGACAACTACATTCACTTTAGATAGGGCACCATCTAAATCCGTTGAGATGACCCCATGTGAATTATGGTTTGATAGAAACCTAAGCTGTCATTTCTTAATGTTTGGGGCTGTAACACTTATGTGAAAAAGGGTTTTCACCTAATGAGCTCGAACCCAAAGCGGACAAATGCATCTTCATAGAATACCCTAAATATAGTTGGGTAAACCATCTATCTTAGATCCAAAATAAAATGTTTGTTGCTAAAACTGGGTCCTTTCTCAAGAAAGAGTTGCTCTCGAAAGAATTGAGTGGGAGGAAGATAGAACTTGATGAGGTTGTTGAACCTTTGTTTCAACAAGAGAGTAGCGCAGCACAGGAAGATGTTTCTGTGAAGCCTGCGTTAGTTTAAGAGGAAGTTAATGATGATGATCATGAAGCTTCGGATCAAGTTACTATCGAACCTCGTAGGTCGACAAGGACATGTACTTCTCCTGAGTGGTACGACAACCCTGTCTTAGAGGTCATGTTGTTGGACAATGATGAACCTACGAGCTGTGAAGAAGCGATGATGGGCCCGGATTCCGACAAATGGTTAGTGGCCATCAAATCCGAGGAAAGATCCATGTATCAAAACCAAGTATAGACTTTGGTAGACTTGCTTGTTGGACGGCAGGTCGTTGAGTACAAATGAATGTTTAAAATGAAGATAGATGCTTATGGTAAATGTCACCTTTTGTAAAGTTCGACTTGTTGCAAAGAAGTTTACGACAAGTTCAAGGAGTTGACTATGATGAGACTTTCTCACTCATAGCGATGCTAAAGTCTGTTAGAATTATGTTAGCAGTTGCTACATTTTTCAATTATGAAATCTGGCAGATGGATGTCAAAACATCGTTTCCTTAACGGTTTACTTGAGGAAAGGTTGTATGTGATACAACCAGAAGGTTTTGTTAGTCCCAAGGATGCTAAAAAGTGTGCAAGCTTCAGTGATTCTTCTATGAACTGAAGCAAGCATCTCGAAGTTGGAATATACACTTTGATGAGGTGATCAAAGTTTTTGAGTCTATACAAATTTTATGAGAAACTTGTATTTACAATAAAGTGAGTGGGAGCACTACAGAGTTTTTGATAAGTATATGTGGATGACATATTGCTATTCGGAAATGATGTAGAATTTCTGGAAAGCATAAACAGTTGTTCGAAAAGAGTTTTTCAAAGGAAGACCTGGATAAAGCTACCTAATTGTTGAACATCAAGATCTATAGAGATAGATCAAGATGCTAGATGAGACTTTCAATGAGTACATACCTTGACAAGATTTTGAAAGAGTTCAAAATGGATCAGTCAGAGAAAGAGTTCTTGCTTGATTTCTAAGGTGTGAAGTTGAGTGAGATTCAATGCTCGACAACGGCATAAGAAAGAGAAAGGATGAACGTCGTCCCCTATGCCTTAGCCATAGGCTCTATATTATATGCCATGCTGTGTACAGCAGCTAGTGTGTGCCTTGCCATGAGTCAGTCAAGGGGTACAAAACTGATCCAGGAGTGGATCATTGGACAGTGGTCTAGATTATCCTTAGTGAAGAAAATACTAAGGAGATGCTTCTCGATTATGGAGGTGATAAAGAGTTCTTCGTAAAGAGTTACGTCGAGGAAAGCTTTAACACCAATCCGAATGACTTGTAGTAGCAATCTAGGTACGTATAGTGGAGTAGCCATTTGGAATAGTACCAAGTGGAGTGTGGTAGTAGTGTTTACGGTTTGACATAGAGATTTGCAAAGTACACTCGGATCTGAATGTCGCAGACCCGTTGACTATAAGACCTCTCTCACATGCAAAGCATGATCGAGCCCCATAACTCATTGGGTGTTAGATTCATAACAATGCGAATCACATGGTGATGTGAAATAGATTATTGACTCTAGTGCAAGTGGGAGACTATTGGAAATATGCCCTAGAGGCAATAATAAATTAGTTATTATCATATTTCATTGCTCATGATAATCGTTTATTATCCAAGCTATAATTGTATTGATCGGAGACTTAGATACATGTGTGGATACATAGACAACACCATGTCCCTTGTATGCCTCTAAATAGACTAGCTCGTTGATCAAAGATGGCTATGGTTCCCTAGTCATCGACATGAGATGTCATTTGATAACGAGATCACATCATTAGGAGAATGATGTGATGGACAAGACCCAAACTATAAACGTAGCATATGATCGTGTCAGTTTATTTCTACTGTTTTTTGCATGTCAAGTATCTGTTCCTATGACCATGAGATCATGCAACTCACTGACATCAGAGGAGTGCCTTTTGTGTATCAAACGTCACAACGTAACTGGGTGACTATAAAGGTGCTCTACAGGTATCTCCGAGGGTGCCTGTTGAGTTGGCATGGATCAACACTGGGATTTGTTACTTCGTGTGACGGAGAGGTATCTCAGGGCCCACTCGGTAATACAACATCACAATAAGCCTTGCAAGCAATGTGACTAAGTGTTATTCATGGGATCTTGTATTACGCAATGAGTAAAGAGACTTTCCGGTAATGAGGTTGAACTTGGTATGGAGATACTGACGATCGAATCTCGGGCAAGTAACAAACCGAAGAACAAAGGGAACATCATACGGGATTAAATGAATCCTTGACACAGAGGTTCGACCGATAAAGATCTTCGTAGAATATGTAGGAACCAATATGGGCATCCAGGTCCCGCTATTTGTTATTGACCGTAGAGGTGTCTCGGTCATGTCTACATAGTTCTCAAACCTGCAGGGTCTGCACACTTAAGGTTCCGTGACGTTTCGGTAGTATAGAGTTATGTATGGTGGTGACCGAAGGTTGTTCGGAGTCCCGGATGAGATCCCGGACATCACAAGGAGCTCCGGAATGGTCTGGAGGTAAAGATTCATATATAGGAAGTCCTGTTTTGGTCGTCAGAAAAGTTTCGGGCTCATCGGGAGGGGTATTCTCACCCAAGAGGCTAGATGGGCTGTGAGAGAGTGAATACCAGCCCTTAGTGGGCTTGTGGAAGTCTTACACAAAGCCCATGCGGCTAGGGAGAAAAAGCCCAAAGAGTAAAGGAGGAAAAAGGCAAAAATAGGGTGAATCCTAGTCCTACTAGGATTGGAGGTGGATTCCACCTCTTCCCCTTGGTTCGGCCGACTCCTAGAGGCTCGTCCCTTGGGCCAAGCCTCCTACTCTCTTCCTATTATATATACTGGAGGTTTTAGGGTTTTTGGACAGAATTTTCTGCCACGTGCTGCCCGTTCCTCCAGTGCATAGTTTCTCCTCTAGATCGGTTTTCTACAGCGCTTAGTCGAAGCCCTGCCGGAATTACTCCACCACCATCGCCGCAGCGCCGTCACGCTGCTGGAGAACTCATTTACCTCTCCACTCCCCCTTGCTGGATCAAGAAGGTGGAGATCGTCATCGAGCTGTACGTGTGCTAAACACGGAGGTACCGTCCGTTCGGCGCTAGATCGGAAGGACCATGATCAAGATCGCGAAACGGATCATGATGAGTTCGTGGGACGGATCGTGATGAGTTCGCGGGACAAATCGTGATTGGATCGCGTGAAGGATTGTGATGAGCTCGCGGGACGGATTGTGATTGGATCGCGGGACGGATCATGATGAGATCGCGGGACGCTCAGCGATTTGGATCGCGAAGACGTTCGACTACACCAACCGCATTTCTTAATGGTTCCCGCTTAGCGATCTACAAGGGTATGTAGATCCACTCTCCCTCTTGTAGATGCTCATCACCATGGATAGATCTTGCGTGTGCGTAGGAAATTTTTTGTTTCCCATGCGACGTTCCCCAACACATTCACAAGGTAGTACTCGAGCTTCCCTGGGTAGTTCAAAATCAGGCTCATGTAGCACAAGTCTCGGGGCTTTCTTGCTCGAGGAACCACCTTGGTACATTATCCTCAACATCTTTTATTTTCTCTGATTTTTTTTGAAATTCTTAGTGAGTGAAAATAAAGGTGAACAATACTCAATAAAACTCATAGCAACTACTCCCTCAAGTTCCTAGAGACTATATCATGCATCAAAACTACTTGGGACCATACAAATTTGACATCCAAGCTCAAGAAAAAGGTCACCACAGTAGCAAAAATTTGCAATATATAAGGCACTAAAACAAAAACTAATTGGACCATTGGAGGAGTCACATACCAATGAGCAATCCCCTAAAACAGTTTTGCAAATGGGGCTTTGAGCAAGGAGATCAAATATGGAAGCAAGATGAGCTAGAACACGAGTGTGTGCAATGGTGGGATTTTTTCTGGAGGAAGGTGAAGTGAATGGGTCCTGGAATAAGTGGAGGGGGGCCATGTGGGACCCACAAGCTTGCTAGGTGCGTCTATGGGGTGGTCGCGCCCTAGAGGCTTGTGGCCCACTGGTGCAGCCACCTGATGCATTCTCAGTGCCAAAAATTCTTAAATAATCTAGAAAAAATCATACTAAATTTTTAGGGGATTCTAGGAACTTTTATTTTCTGGTCATTTTTCTATTGCACGGAAAACTCAGAAAACAGAAAAATATTGGCATTTTTTACTTAATTTCATCTAGGTAACAGAAAGTAAAAGTTAGGTGCAGGAAGTTGTGCTTTCTAAATTCATCCATCTCATGCTCCTGAAAAGGAATCCATCAATAAGGTTGATCAATTCTTATTAACCAACTTCTTTCAAATGACATGAAACCGAAGAATTTTCGAATAACTCTAAGTTACCTCAACGGGATATGCATTTCCCCAACAATAAGTATATCATATTTCTTCTTGACAGTAGGAAGAGGGAACTCAAATTCTCCAATAATAATTGTTGGAATTTTTTCAATCGAGTTGATACTATGAACTTGAGGTTCTTTCTTCGGAAAGTGTATTGTATCCTCATTACCATTAATATGAAAAGTGACATTGCCCTTGTTGCACTCAATAACAGCCCCTGCAGTATTCAAGAAGGGTCTACTAAGGGTGATAGACATACTATCGTCCTCGGGGATATCAAGAATAACAAAGTCCGTCAAGATAGTAGCATTTGCAACTATGACATGTGCATCCTCACAAATACCGATAGGTAGAGGAGTTGATTTATCAGCCATTTGCAAAGAGATCTCAGTAGGTGTTAACTTATTCAAATAAAGCCTACGATATAAAGAGAAAGTCATAACACTAACACCACCTCCAAGATCACATAAAGCAGTTTTAACATAATTTCCTTTAATAGAGCATGGTATAGTAGGTACTCCGGGATCTCCTAGTTTCTTAGGTATTCCGTTGTTAAATGTATAATTAGCAAGCATGGTGGAAATCTCAGATTCTGGTATCTTTCTTTTATTTGTCACAATATCTTTCATATACTTAGCTTAAGGAGACATTTTCAAAATATTACTCAAGAGCTTCCGCAAAGCGCTCAAAGTCCACATCATCCTTTTTCTTGGATGGTTAAGGAGGAAAGGGCATGGGTTTCTGAACCCATGGTTCTCTTTCTCTACCATGTTTCCTAGCAATGAAGTCTCTTTTATCGTATCTTTTATTTTTAGGTTGTGGGTTATCAAGATCATTAGCAGGTTCAATCTCCACATCATTATCATTACTAGGTTGAGCATAAGCGTGAACATCATTATTAATGTTATCACTAGGCTCATGTTCATCACCAGATTGTGTCTCAGCATTAGAAATAGAAATATCATTTGGATTCTTAGATGTATCTATAATAGGTTCACTAGAAGCATGCAAAGTACTATCAACATTCTTTTTACTACTCTCATTGGAAGGAATAGGTGCATCAGTATTAGCTCTCTGCGAATCTTGCTCAATTCTCCTAGGATGGCCCTCAGGATACAAAGGTTCCTGAGTCATTCTACCACCTCTAGTCATAACTTTAGCAAAATGATAATTGTCTTTACTATTCATCTCATTAAGTAAATCATTTTAAGCCTTAAGTACTTGTTCTACTTGAGTGGTTACCATGGAAGCATGATTACTAATAAGCTTAAGATCATTGACAGTTCGACTCAAATAATCACACAAGCGATGAAGTATATAAGCATGATGTTTCAGTTGTCTACTAACATAGGAATTGAAATTTTCTTGCTTCATAATAAAATTATCAAATTCATCCAAGCATTGGCTAGTAGGCTTATTACAAGGGATATCTCCTTCATCAAATCTACTAGGAGAATTTACCTCTACTACCTGTGTCGGGTTATCAAGACCATGTATTTCTTCAATAGGTGGTAGATTCTTAACATCTTCAGCTTTTATACCCTTTTCTTTCATAGATTTCTTTGCCTCTTGCATATCTTCAGGACTGATGAATAGAATACCTCTTTTCTTTGGAGTTGGCTTTGGAGGTGGTTCGGGAATAGTCCAATCATTATCATTTCTCAATATGTTATTCAATAGTAATTCAGCTTGTTCAATAGTTCATTCCGTGAAAATACAACCAGCACAACTATCTAGGTAGTCCCTAGAAGCATCAGTTAGTCCATTTTAAAAGACGTCAAGTATTTCAATTTTGTTGAGAGGATTATCAGTCAAAGCATTAAGTAAATGGAGAAGCCTCCCCCAATCATGTGGGAGACTCTCTTCTTCAATTTGCAGAAAGTTAAATATTTCCTGCAAGGCAGCTTGTTTCTTATGGGCAGGAAAATATTTTTCAGAGAAGTAATAAACCATGTCCTAGGGACTACACACACAACCAGGAGCAAGAGAATTAAACCATTTCTTAGCATCTCCCTTTAATGAGAAAGGAAACAACTTAAGAATATAGTAATAACGAATTTTTTCCTCATGAGTAAATATGGTGGCTATATCATTCAATTTGGTAAGATGTGCTACAACGGTTTCAAATTCATAACCATGGAAAGGATCGGATTCAACCAAAGTAATTTACTCAGGATCGACAGAGAATTCATAATCCTTATCAGTAACAAAGATGGGTGAAGTAGCAAACTTAGGATCATATTGCATTCTAGCATTCAAAGATTTTTCCTTCCACTTGTGAAGTAATTTCTTAAGATTATCTCTATCCCGACAAGCAAGAAAGTCCCTAGATACCTCTCCTTCCACAACATAACCTTCAGGTATATCAGGCAATTCATATCTAGGAGAGCTAGGTCTAGCAGGTGAATCACAGTGTTCAGTTTCAATAATTTCATCAGATTCAGAAATATTATGAGTTTCAGCATTGGCTCTACCAATTTGTTCATCAAGAAATAAACCTAGTAGCACAGTATCATCAAGCCAAATATCATCATAAGCATCATGCATAGAATAAATAGGATCATCAATTACTTGCGAAATATGAGAATTACTAGCAGGTGGTGGTGTCGCAAACTTACTCATAGCAGAAGGTGAATCAAGTGCAAATCTAGATTGTAGTTCCTTACCTCCCCTCATAGTAGAGGGATAGATCTTGGTTTTTGGATCTTTCACATTCTTCATAGTGATCAATAGATATATATACCAAGTGACTCAGAGAATAATTCTATGCTCCCTGGCAACGGTGCCAGAAAAAGGTCTTAATAACCCACAAGTATAGGGGATCGCAAGAGTTTTCGAGGGTAGACTATTCACCCCAAATTTATTGATTCGACACAAGGGGAGCCAAAGAATATTCTCAAGTATTAGCATCTGAGTTGTCAATTCAACCACACCTGAAAGACTTAATATCTACAGCAAAGTATTCAGTAGCAAAGTAATATGGTAGTAACGGTAATGGTGGCAAAGTGATAGTAGCAGTTTGTAGTGTTTGTAAAATTAACGTAAAAGTAACTGAGCGAAGATCAATATATGGAAAGCTCGTAGGCAATGGATCAGTGTTGGATAATTATGTCAAATGGCATTCATCATGCAACAGTTATAACATAGGGTGACACAGAACTAGCTCCAATTCATCAATGTAATGTAGGCATGTATTCCATATATAGTCATACATGCTTGTGGAAAAGAACTTGCATGACATCTTTTGTCCTACCCTCCCATGGCAGTGCGGTCCTATTGGAAACTAAGGGATGTTAAGGTCTTCTTTTAATAGAGAACTGGACCAAAGCATAAGCACTTAGTGAATACATGAACTCCTCAAACTACGGTAATCATCGGAAAGAATCATAGTTGTTATCACCCTAGGGGATGCGGATCATAACTCATAACAGGTGTCTACAACTTGCAAGATAGGATCAAGAACACACATATACTCGTGAAAACATAATAGGTTCAGATCTGAAACCATGGCACTCGGGCCCTAGTGACAAGCATTAAGCATAGCAAAGTCATAGCAACATCAACCTCAGAACATAGTGGATACTAGGGATCAAACCCTAACAAAACTAACGTGATTAAATGATAAATCTCATCCAACCCATCACTGTCTAGCAATCCTACGATGAGTTTACTCACGAATGGTAGGGAGCATCATGGAATTGGTGATGAAGGATGGTTGATGAAGATGAAGGCATCGATTTCCCCTCTCTGGAGCCCAAAACAGACTCCAGATCTGGTCTCCCGATGAAGAAAAGGCGATGACGGTGGCTCTGTATCATGAAACACGAGGAACTCTTCTCTCTGATTTTTTCTTGACAAATAGGGTTATATGGAGCTGGAGAGGAGGTCGTAGGAGCCATGAGGGCCCCACAAGCCAGCCCGATGTGGCCAGGGGGTGGCCACGGCTAGCTGGCTTGTGCCCTGCTGATGGCCCCCTCTGGTTAATTCTTGTGCCAGTATTTTTTATTAATTCCAACAATATTCTCCATAAATTTTCAAGACGATCCGAGAACTTTTATTTCTGCACAAAAATAACACCAAGGCAATTCTGCTAAAAATAGCGTAAGTCCGAGTTAGTTCCATTCAAATCATGCAAATTAGAGTCCGAAACAAGGACAAAAGAGTTTGGAAAAGTAGATACGTTGGAGACGTATCAATGGCGAAGCCATCCTGTGTAGCTCCATCAGTTGCTTCATCTGCTTGATGAGAAGAGGAGAACGCTCGGGGGATTCAAACTATGCCCAAAAGAGCCGAGCCTCATCGCCTTCTTCTCATGAAGGTTAGAACTGGTTCGTGTCTGCTACACTCTTTTGGAAGTCCGAACAGGCGCCTGACGAATGCCACACCTGGGTGAGCAATGTGAACCTGCTATCACCAAAGGCACACTATAGTAAATACGGCTTACCATCTGTGATAGCTCTAACTTGGCAGATTTGTTCCTCAACGAACCACCTATCCACCCGCTCCTTTTGGAGATCGGATTTCAACGTGGATAGCTCGGTGGCTTGCTCCTTGCCTTTATGCTCAAGGGCCTCGCACTTCGTACTGGCACCCTTCAGATCCTACTAAACCTCCTCCACCTGGGCTTCATGCTTAGCGCTCACGGTTTTCAATGTGGACAGCGCTGCTGCTGCTTGTTCAGCTGCTCCCTTCTCATCCACAGACTCTTGCTTCATATTTTGCAGCTCGGCCTTGAGTTTCTCGACCCTCCTTAGCCGAGGCTGTGTAAGCAATAAACATATAGTTACAGTGGGTCACCAGTTTGGATCACTAATGATAGAAAGCCCGGATATTACAATTCGGCTTACCTTGCGCCTCATCGAACCTGTTGTTCAGGGCATCAACCACCTCTTTCGAGCTGTTGAGCTTTCGATTTCGCTCGGTAACCTCCATGGCATTAATGGACGCCGTTGATCACGAGGCCTGCAAACAATAAACATATATCAGTTTATGTGTGTTCAAACCCCGAACTGTCAAGAATATGACATGTGCTCGGTCCTCTTAAGGTTAGAACATTATGGGATGAATAATGTCTTGTGCATCGTTGGTTACTCCTGAGTATTTAACCCCCGGGTGAGTTTTATCCAAACTCACTGAGGCATCGAGGCTGCTATATATATAACGATTGCACAAACCTAATAAAAGTAATTTTTTAGGATAAGGGTATTATGTGGCTCACCTTGAAGCACATTAAGAAACCATTGAAGGCCTCTTTCAGTCCGCTATAAATGGACTGAATGCCTTGCTAAACCGCACCTATAAGAGTGCGGTGATGCTCGGAAATGGAGGCGATTGATAAAGCCTCTTCCATGACCGGCCACCCAGTCATCGGTGGCACAGGTGGCGACCGGCCAGCCCGATCTCTAATCGGGGATTCAGCCGGCAGCTTTGGAGGAATAGTGACCTCCGGAGATGACCTTGGAGGGGATTGGACATTCCTCTATCCTTCCTCCTCAATGGCCAGGAGGGGCTCCTCCCTTTGGTATTTGGCGGTCGAGGAATTAACCTCGTCCATGACGCCATCACCCCCGCTGCCTGTGTTTGGCTCCAAAGGAGCCCGGTGGAATGAGACCTCTATGGCGTCCATTGCGGCCCCTAGAGGTGTGGGGTCTGACGCATTCCCACTCTCCGCCAGCTCAGCAGGTGGACACTCCCCATCTAATTTTTTGTCAGCGGGGAGAACGCGTGGTGGGATGTAGATCAAAAGGCGTTCCTACATTTAAAACATTACAAAATTAGCATAAATGACCCAAGGAGTCTTCAGATTCATACCTTCGAGCTCGGGGCTTGACGCTCAGGTTCCTTTGGGGAACCTTCTCAAAGTCTTCGGATTCATTGTTAGAGTCCGAGCTGTCATCGGAAAGGATCAACCTCGGATGACACGCCCCCTTCGGGGCAGGAGGAGGTACATCCTCCGTGGCGTCCGGTGAATCCGCCCTCTTTCTTGTAAGGGGAGAATCACCTTCACCCTGTCCTCATGCTCTTCCTCATGGATAGAGGAGGCATGGGTTTCCTCGCACATAGGGTCCGTCCGGTCCCTTATGCGGAGACCTTCTCTAGACTTCTTCTTCTCCTCCTTCTTCTCTGGCGCTGTGTACGGTGCCATGACGAGCATTGCCATCAAAAAATCCTACTTGGCATTGTGTACTGCAAATCTCTCTCCTTCCTAACACGTGTGTGCCGTGGCCTTGGCACACACGTGTTGGGAAGCAGGGAGATTTGCGGTGTAGTAAAGGGAGGCTAATTGGCGGCACGCCTCATAAAAGGGGAAAAACCAGGCCTATTCACGCTTCCTATTCGCATACTCCAGTTCCTCAATCTCCCAAAGCTTCAACACCGCAAATTATTTATGAGGCCTGATACACACGTAAAGTAAGCTGAGATGTTAATCATAACCCATGTGAAACCGGTCATGATCTATGCATTGATGTGTTGTGCCAATGTAAAAACGACCTCGAACCGTGAATTGAGTTTTCATAACTAGTTCAGCGGTAATGGTAGGCCACGACCATTCATCTCAAAGGCCATCAAAAAACACTGTTTACACTTTGACGTTTGCCTTCGGGACTAAGCCACTCATGGTGTCCGAACGATCATATGATCGGAAAAATTACGCGTCATCGGAAACCAAACAAGTCTCAACCGATCATTAAAGGAAAGAAGAACTCACCCCGCAAGCTGAAGACTCTGATAACATGGAGCTGCCAGAGCTGAGACCCTTGGCGTTGGTGGCTAGTTCAGGGGCTACTGACGGAGTCCTCGACTAGGGGGTCCTTGGACCGTTGGCCTATCTCCCAATAGGCCGGCCTGGTCGGCCGCTCTCTGACTATCGCAGGAAGGGCCAGATACATCAAAGACCCCGTGTTCTGGAAGGAAGTCTCGAAGGCACGTCGTGCACGCCAAGTCAAGATGTGGAAACTAACATCTCCATCCCCGGCAGGAGACCTGTCATGTGTAAACCCTAGGTATCCCTAGGTTTCTATATAAACTGGGAGGGTTTTAGATTGTAGGCAGAGAAACTCATCTAGGGTTTTAGCTATCTGATCTAGAGGTAGATCAACTCTTTAACCTTCATACACATCAATATAATCGAGCAGGACGTAGGGTTTTACCTTCATAGAAGGGCCCGAACCTGGGTAAGCATCGTCTCCTTCGTCCCTTGTTACCATTGATCCTATACTCCCAGCTCCAGACCCCCTACTCGAGATCCACCGGTTATGACACCGATAGTGACCACCCCCCTAGGCGCGCCCTGTTGTGTGCTGGCTCCCTCGTGTGGCCTCTGGTCTTCTCCTTGGTTCTTAACTAAGGTAAATACCTTTTGCTACTATACTACATCACCTTTCCTCTTCTGAGAAAATCCTAACACATCTCAAATTCTGACACAGATAATTCTTATATATTCGAAAAAACGAAAGTTAACCTCGATGAGCTTTTCTGCCACCGCAAGCCTTTGTTCCAAAGTGGTCGCATCTCGAGCCCTGTTTTGGCGCCCTATCGAATGGGGAAAGACATCATTGAAGGCCATCTTCATCTTACCCGCTGCCTCCACGCCGAGGGGAGAGAGTTCACCCTTGGGGGCTGAGTGTTTGTACTAGTAGCTATGGGTTGATCACTCTGTCTCTCTATCTCTCTCTGTCTCTCTCTCTCGTGGTCTTGATAGGCTCCCCTAAATTTGTGCACTATTTTTAATTTACGTTTGAATGCAAACGCACAATCGATTAGGTTCATGGGGCACTCTTCCATGTCACATATAGCTTGGTGGTGTGTGAGAATAATATGAATGAACAACATAGCACAACACATCAAGCAAGAATTGAACGGTCATTTCATAAGCATCTTAGCAACACATAGGAAGTGCATGATCAAAAACCAACAAGTTTAACACAAACCAGAAACCAAAAAGCAACTCTCTCTCTAGAAGCCCTATTGATCTATACAACTTCTCCCCCTTTGGCCACAAGTTACCAAAAAGTTCAAAGGTATAGAACTAATCGTCTCTCTAGGGCTGATCTCCTTCGGTTGTTGATGTAGGAGTCGAGAGAACCGCATCTGCGAAAACTTCTACTGATATAATGGAAGGGATTGGAGTAGACACAGGAGGTGCTGATGGAGCTAGTGGACTGAAGGAGCTACAACATGAGCTGATGTAGATGGTATCTTCTTAGAAGCTGGCACTAAATAGATCTCGCTTGTGTCTTGAACTGTGTGCTAGCGTGGAGAGGGTGACCTTCATCATCATCATCATCCTCTGAGGTGTGGGGCAGGGTTACTGAGTCCACCTCCTTCTTGAGCTCATCAACTGTCTTTGTCAGCCCATCCACCTTGTTATCACTAGTAGAGAAATGGCTAGCCACAACTCTTGTTCGTGGCGCGCCATTTATCTCCAACGCTAGCACTAATATTTTCAAATATTGCTGACATTGGATGAATTTATACGCAATAGATATTCAATTAGTGCTAGCGTTAAACACTATCCCTGGCATGGCACTTTGGGACCATAAGGCCCATGCTAGCAGTAGTTGCCTAACACCTACTGCGCCCCCACTCCCACTCTCTCCAGCCCCAACTTCCTCGTCCTCCCCTTGATCCCATCCGCCGCCCCCGATGTCGCTCAACATATCCTTCCCCTATCACGCTGCCCGTCACCGCCCCGCCCGACGCCGCACGTCACCGCTATGCCCGACCCTGTACCCAAGACAGCACGTCGTCGCCCCTCCGACGCCGCGCCCAACGTCATCCGAAACACCGTCATGCCCGACACCAGCCCTTCAACGGTTTTAGGTATTTTAGTCTGATTCACATGATAATAGACAAATTGAATACCTAGATTTTGATGTCCTAGATTAATACGAAATTTTTAGTCCTATTTTAGTCCTTCTCCACGAGAATGTTGGAATAATATCCCTACAACATGGTAATAGCTAAATTGAATACCTAGATTTTGATGTCCTAGATTAAGAAGAAATTTTTAGTCCTAGATTTTTTTCTTATGTTAGTCCATCCCAATCTTTATATACTATTGTGTACATGGTCAACCTTGATGTAAAAGTTATAATTTGCTTGTGTACATAGTTTGCTTGGTTTCATTACAAGTTTTAATTTGCTTGTCTACATAATTCAGAAATGGACAATTAATCAATCCAGAGTGAATCGGTGGGAGACGTGGAGAAGTGGAATTAGTGCAGATTAGAGGGGACTGACTGGTGCATCAAAAAGCTCGAAGATCACAGTGCTGAATTGAAGAATGAAACGAATGAGTTGCTCGTAGAGGGTGCTAATGCCCACACAAAGATTGACAAACTGACGGAGTTGAGGGATAAGTTGACATATGATAGGGATCAACTCAAGTTGAAGAAGAAAAAACACAGCACAGAGAGGGTTGACATGTAAGAAGCCATTGCTCATTTCAAACAAAATGGAAATGGCAATCGGAATAAGCTACGCTAGCTGAGCATAATCCTTGATGATGAAGAGTAGTTAATTAGTTGATTATTTTAAACTGTGAAGTTGAATTATGAGTATGTTTAAATGATCAGTACTAAGTTTTAAACTATGTAGTTTAATTATGAGTATGTTTAAATGATAGGTACCTTTTGTGAAATTAAAGATCTTGAGTTTTTGAAGTATTTTTTTATTATCAAATAAATAAATTGCTGGCGTTGATAATAAATGCACGCCATAAACATGTAAAATACTGCTTGCGTTGTCTTCAACGCTAGTAGTATTTTTAACCGTGGTGCAATATTGTTGGTGTAGGGTGTCTACGCCACCAAGCCCATTTTTGCCACGCCATAGCTAGACTTTTCTACAATAGTGTGTTCAAAGTATGAAACTTGTCTTCAACAATCCTTTTCAGGCTCTTTTGGTTCTCAAGAATCTCAGTGGTGTCATTTTGCATGCCTTGGATAGAGCTAAAAATGAGTTCCATATGCTCATTCCTTGTCCTTGGCACTAGCGCACTAGTGGCTCTGGCTTCCTCAGTTGCTGCCTATGCAGTAGATGAAGTAGGATGATCTGGGTCCATCACCACTACATTCTCCTCAAATTTAGGCTGGAGAGGCATATGGGTTCTATCAAGTTCATATACATTCTTTTCAAGCTTGTAGTTGATTAGCACCTAAACATATGGATCATAACCACATGACCTCTTTTTGTCAACAACTGTCGACTTCACAGTCTCTACTATCAAATCCACGACCCTGAATTAGGTGTGAAGGTCAATGTGACGCATCATGTTCATGGAGTATCCTCTGATCATCTTGTCATCTCCTGACTTGGGCATCATGGTGTACCTTAAGATGGTGTTGATGGTTGGCAAGTCTGCCTGCAGATGGTACATAGAGCCAAACTTATGTGAATGCACATAGTCAGCTGGGTTCTCCTTGTACATCTTAGCTATGGAATTGTGATTCATCTTGGCCTCTGAGTACACATCCAAGTCACCATCCCTTACTTATGGAGATCCTAAGATGGTAAACCACTCTTGCACTGAAGATTTATATCTGGTGCCTTCAGTCATCCATACTATCCTTCCATCTGGATAGAAGTGTGCACTGGAATTGAACTACATGTTCATCTCATCATTCCAAGGGGTCATCTGCCTACCAACAAAAGCATCAATATAAATTGCCTTGAAGGTATCTTGCACATGGGGAAGTAGTCCACATTTTCCTTAATGTAGCCCCAGTCTACATATCTCTTATCACCGACAGCTGGGCTCTTATCAAGCAGAAAAGTGTCATAGAAACCGTGTTGCTCGTTGGTGTAGAATTTGTAGCATACAATATTATTTCTCCTCTGAGAATAAGGATCAATAGCTCTCCATTATCTCAGCCCTGAATCTGTCCTCTTCTTCATATCCTCGGCAAGTGGCTAGTTGTCATTGTGTTGTGGGAGGTGAGGTCTTAACTTCCTCAGAACTGTCATATCCTCATCTTTAGGAGCAGCTCTGGAGGAGGCTCCCTTGTTCCTGGATGTAGTTGGAACATCCTTAGTAGTCCTATTGGACTTAGGAGTTGTGGGTTTCTTGGGAGGAGGATCCGCCTTGCTTTTGGGAGGGGCCTGAGAAGACATGGTATCAACAAGAAGCTTCTTCTTCTTAGGAGGAGCCTGAGCAGCTGGCTCTTCCTCTCCCTGAGCATCTATTGGATCTTCATTAAGGGCAAGCAGAGAGCTAGACGAGGACTCCAGCAGCATGACGAGATGACGATGGTGGTGGTGGCGATACTCCGACATGGCTTTGCCTAAGCACCGCCGAAACTAGGGGGGGCGTTCTAGTGGGGAGAGAGGGCTACACCGTGGCTTAGGGTTGGGTGCGGCTGCCCTCTCTCCCCTCCAATATATATAGGAGGGAGGGGAAGGGATGGCCCCCTAGGGTTTCCCCTAGCGGTTTAGCCAAAGGAGAGGTGGAGGAGTCCACCTCCAATCCTACTCCAAGTAGGATTCCAATCCTACTTGGATTTCCTTCCCGCACTTTGGGGTTTCCTTTCTCCAGACCCCAGTCGCATGGGCCCTTAGGGGCTGGCTTGCCCATCCCACTAAGGGTTGGTGTGCCACCCCTAAGGCCCATGTGGACTCCCGGCATGGGTGGCCCCTCCCAATGGCACCCCGGAACCCTCTCGACACCCACAATACACTACCGGAAATACCCGAAACTTTTCCGGTGACCAACACAGGAATTCCTATGTATCAATCTTTACCTCCGGACCATTCCGAAGCTCCACGTGATGTCTAGGATCTCATCCGGGACTCCAAACAAACTTCGGTCACCACCATGGATAACTCAATAGTACCAAAACATCGCCGAACGTTAAGTGTGCAGACCCTGCGGGTTCGAGAACTATGTAGACATGGCCGAGACACCTCTACGGTCAATAACCAATAGCGGGACCTGGATGCCCATCTTGGTTACTACATATTCTATGATGATCTGCATCGGTTGAACATCTATGTCAAGGATTCAGTTAATCCCATATGTTGTTCCCTTTGTTCTTCGGTATGTTACTTGCGTGAGATTCGATCGTCGGTATCTCTATACCTAGTTCAATATCGTTACCGACAAGTCCCTTTACTCGTTCCGTAATACAAATTCCCATGGATAACACTTTAGTCACTTTGCTTGCATGGATCATTGTGATGGTGTATTACCGAGTGGGACCTAAGATACCTCTCCCTCACACAAAGTAACAAATCCCAGTCTTGATCGATGCCCACTAAACAGAAACCTTCGGAGATACCTATAGAGCAACTTTATAGTCACCCAGTTATGTTGCGGTGTTTGATACACACAAGTTATTCCTCTAGTGTCAGTGAGTTGCATGATCTCATGGTCATAGGAACAGATACTTCGCGTGTAGAAAACTATAGCAATAAACTCACACGATCATATGCTATGTTAATAATTTGGGTCTTGTCCATCACATAATTCTCCTAATGATGCGATCCCGTTATCAAATGACATCTCATGTCTATGGCTAGGAAATGTTGTACCATCTTTGATCAACGAGCTAGTCTACTACAAGCATACTAGGTACACAGTGTTGTCTATGTATCCACACATGCATTTGAGTTTCCAATCAATATAATTATAGCATCGACAATAAATGATTATTATTAACAAGGAAATATAATAATAACCACTTTATTATTTCCTCTAGGGCATATTTCCAATGGTCTCCTACTTGCACTAGAGTCAATAATCTAGCTCACGTCATTGTGTGATTTACATTGTAATGAATGTAACACCCATATAGTTCTGGTGTTGATCATGTTTAGCCCTTGGAAGATGTTTAGTCAATGGTTCTGCAACATTCAGATCCGTGTGCACTTTGAAAGTATTTATTTCCTCCTCCTTGATGTAATCGCGAATGGAATTGAAGCGTCTCTTTATGTGTTTGGTCCTCTTGTGAAACCTTGGTTCCTTGGCTAGAGCAATGGCACCAATATTGTCACAGAACAGAGTCATTGGGTTAAGTCACTGGGAACTACTCCAAGATCTATCATGAACTCCTTCATCTAAACACCTTCCTCCACTGTCTCGGAGGAAGTGATGTACTCCGCTTCGCATGTAGAATCAGCAACCATGCTCTGCTTGGAACTGCACCAGCTTACCGCTCCCCCGTTGAGAATAAATATGTTTCCGGTTTGATACTTAGAGTCATCCGGATTAGTGTCCGAGCTTGCATCGACGTAACCATTTACGACGACCTCTTGATCACCTCCATAAACGAGAAACATTTCCTTAGTCCATTTTAGGTACTTACGGATATTCTTGACCGCCGTCTACTGCCCCATTCCTGGATCACTTTGAAACCTTCCAGCCATACTTATGTATAGGCTGACATTGGGTCTTGTGCACAACATTGCATACATGATAGAGCCTATGGCTGAAGAATAGGGGACGACACTTATCTTTTCTCTATTTTCTATACTCACTAGGCATTGAGTTTTACTCAAAATCACACCTTGCAACACAGGCAAGAACCACTTCTTGGACTAATCCATTTTGAACTTCTTCAAAACTTTGTCGAGGTATGTATTGTGTGAAAGTCCTATTAAGCGTCACGATCTATCTCTATAGATCTTGATGCCTAATATGAAAGCAGCTTTTCCTAGGTCCTTCATTGAAAAACTCTTGTTCAAATATTCCTGCATGCTTTCCAACATTTCTATATTGTTTCCAATCAGCAATATTTCATCCACATATAATATTAGAAATTCTATAAAGATCCCACTCAATTTCTTTTAAATACAAGCTTCTCCGTAAACTTTTATAAACCCGAACACTTTGATTACTTCATCCAAGCAAAGATTCCAACTCCGAGATGCTTGCACCAGTCCATAAATGGATCACTAGAGTTTGCAAACTTTGTTAGCATTCTATGGATCGACAAAACCTTTTGGTTGCATCATATACAACTCTTCCTTAAGGAAATCGTTAAGGAACGCTATTTTGACATCCATCTGCCAAATTTCATAATCGAAAAATGCAGCTATTGCTAACATGATTCTGACAGACTTAAGCATCGCTACGGGTGAGAAGATCTCATAGTACTAAACTCCTTGAACTTGTGAAAACCCCTTTGCCCGAAGTCAAGCTTTATAGACGGTCACATTACCATCCGTGTCCGTCTTCTTCTTAAAGATCCATTTGTTCCGAATGGCCTTTCGCCCTTCAGGTAATACTTCCAAAGTCCATACGTTGTTTTCATACATGGATCCCATCTCGGATTTCATGCACTCTAACAATTTGTTGGAATCCGGTACCGTCATTGCTTCTCCATAGCTCGTAGGTTCATCGTTGTCCAACAACATGACCTCTATCACAGGGTTACCGTACCACTCAAAAGCAGTACATGCCCTTGTCGACCTACGACGTTGGATAGTAAATTGATCGGAAGCTTCATGATCACCATCATTAACTCCCTCTTCAGCTGACATAAGCTCCACAAAAACACCTTTCTACGCTGCGCTACTCTCTGGCTGAAACAAAGGTTCAACAACCTCATCAAGTTCTATCTTCCTCCCACTCTATTCTTTCGAGAGAAACTCTTTGTCAAGAAATGTTCCATTTTTAGCGGCAAACACGTTGTGTCGGATTTCGGGCTCCACAAAACCCCAATATTCGAACACATGGGCGTGTGTGAACATCCCCTCCATCCTCACCCAACCTAGCTTGTAACCCGATGGTTTCTATGATGAACTCGCACAATGATGAGGAAGTAGATGCACATGAGGATTTACCCAGGTTCGGGCCGCTGCGAAGCATAATACCCTACTCCTGCTTTGGTGGATTTCCTCACGAGGTAGTTGGTAGATGAACTAGTACAATGGTGCTTTGCCTCACGAGAGGGCTCTGTGGGTGTTACCTCTCTTTGGTGGCCTCTCTAGTTCGCTCCCTTCTCTACGGTGGAGCCTATGTTCTCTTTATAGGGCCCCAGGTCCTCTTCCCCTAGTGCAATGACAAGAAGGAATCCCACAAAGGCCAAATTCGAAGCGGGTCAGGACTACATCCTTAGCCTGACAAAAGGTGGTCTACGTGTGCAAAGTAGCTATCGATGGCATAGAGGTGGGCTCGGCGATGACATCCTTCCTAATGGCCTCGTGGTCGTCGTCTCGTTGCACCAGAATGGAAACCTTTGGCGGATGCTTTGGGACCCCGCGTCTGTCCTTGCTTCCTTTGCACCAAAGGGGAAACTGTCCGTGTGGTGCACTGGCGCCCGCCTATCCTTCCTTGCGTCATCCGTGACCTCTCGAGGCCAGACCCTGCATAGAGATCTCTGCCGCCCTGGACGGGGCCTAAGGATGCCTGTTCTTTGTTGGTCTTGATGTTTTTCTTCCTCATGAGCCTAGGGACCTCGTGAGGGCCTCGTTTGGGCACGATCTCGTCAGGCCGTGCCTAGCTAACAAAGTGGTCATGCCCTGGTTCGCACGCACGTAGGCCTGGGTACCTCCGATCCCAGAACACCGACAGTAGCCCCTGGGCCCAAGGTGCGCTCGGGCCAGCTTCTAGGCGAAGCTGTTGAGGGCGTCACGAAGTGTCATGGGACCCAAACGCCTGTGGGCCAGGACTAGCGTGTGTCATGCGGTCGGTGTCGGGCGTCAAACTCCTCCACCACCGCTCGAATCGACAAAATCCCGAATTCTAGCGCCAAGCCATTATTGCTTTCCTCTTCTGCACACTTGCCCTTCGTTCCAGATCCATGACCTTAGCAGAAATCTCTCCAGATCTTGATGCCACTCCGTCCTCCTCCCTGCCGCATCGGCCCTGTGAACTGCCCGATGGCACCCACCGGCAAGTCGAGGCTAGAAACCCAAAGCTCAGCCTTTGCTCCCATTTCACCGGCACTATCGGAGTCCACCTTGGCCAAGAATGAAGACCTCGCCCCAGTGCTTCCGTTGATGTCGTACAAGACCAACGAGTCGTGGTGGACCTTGATATGGGGCGGCTCCTCGGGTAAGTGGCCCTCGATCAGGTCGCCTATCCTTTCTTTCTCCATATTGTCTTCGCCAGGCTCGTCCCGCCCTTATCCAAGTTCTTCACCGCCGTCCTCGACCACTATGGGACCCAATCCCTTCATCTTCAACACAAATCCATCCTGCTCTTGTCGTTCTTCACCTTCTACTGTGAGGCCTTCGTTGGTGTGAAGCCTTTTGTGGCTCTCTTTCGCCATTTCTTCAGCTTGTGCATGCATGATGACGCATAGCACTCGGCGTGCATCTCCTTCGTCACGGTCTAGAGTGGTAACATACTCTTAAAAGCCGGGAAGAATGTGGAGAAGTTCAGGCACCGCTTGGTCTACATGGATCTCAAGGGCACCAACCCCTGCTTGGATCTATCGATGGGGCTGCCAGAGAAGATCCCCGTGTGGAGCTCCACGAAGCTTTACGACCCCTAGGACAGGCCCGTCTTGGAGAAGATTACTCGCGACATCAGTGCCATGAAGCTAACTGGGGCAATGATAGTGAAGGAGTTCTTGAAGCAGCGCCTGGCACCCCTCCCATCGCATTCGAGGCCCTTGTGAGAGTACCGGGGCAGCTGGCGACGACCTCAGGCTTCGGTCTGCTCCCATGTCCTCTGGGAGCTGAGCTGAGTTGTGAATATCCTACTCAATAGCAACCCCAGTGATTTTTCCAAAGACCACGCCTCGTTGTACCACCACGACGGCAGAGTCGATTTGGTCGCCGTGATGCCTGTCTTCAATAAACTGGGACTCTCGCCAGCTGAGGGTCTCGGCTTCCCAGTGATGGTGTCCTCTGGCGACACCACGGGCGGAGAGGATCTAGAGAAGACTACGGATGATGACATGGTGGAGCCGTCTCCCTCGTCTTACACCATGCTCTTGCGCGACCTCGAGGATGAGAAAGATGTTGGTTATGCTTTTGCCGTAGGTTCTCCACATCCCACGAAGGTCCTCAGGGGGCCGGGACCGACCCCTCGTGCCACACGGTCTGCCTGCTTGGGGACTCCCAGTAAGCACGGGGCAGAGTCTCCTCGGGTGGATCCTGCTTCCGCCGACAAGGCGGTTGAAGTGCCTGTCCCGCCCCCACCCGAATCGCAGCTCGGGGGTGAGGTGGACGGGTCTGGAGCTGGAGTGGTTCTTCTGGCCGCTGTTCTCGTGGACAGTGGCCCTGCCTCCCCGCACGGCGGCACCCTCACGGAGAAAGGTGTGGACACACCTGCCGTCGCCGAAGTGGAGAGGAAGAGGAAGGGGTTGGCATGAGAGAGTAAGTGGTCCCGCCTAACCTTAGCTACCTGCCGGTAGCTCACGTGTTGATGATCCCTGTTTTTCTTGGTAACGAGGAATGCCGCCGTGCCGAAGATGATGAATAAGAAAGCGGGCGTCAAAACGACGGTGCTTTCCGACGCATTGCCTGCTCCTATAGCCTTGTCGTCGCCTGCTTAGGCGCCTAACGCTACGTGTGTGGGGGGGGGCTCACGAGACGACCCTCCTGGTTACTTCCATGGATCCCCCTGAGACCCTGATGTCCGTTAGCATGGCCGCTCCTACCTTCAGAGGAGCGTCGGCACCGTCGCTAGGGGAGCCAAACCCCGAGGGCCAGCTAGCCGCCGATCTGTCTGTATCCACCTTGCCCGTGGTTGTGGTGCAGCCTTAGGAGCCTCCTGCTCCTCGTGCTCCAGCCTCCCCGAGGGCGTCTCCCCTGATCCCCTAGGTGACACCTCCGGACGAGGTCATGACGCCCACTCCACGAGGGCCTGGTGCTCTGGTCGATGCCAACTCCATTCTGGGTCAGGTCCGGGATGCCCTTGAGGGCGCTAATGTCCACCTCGTGAGTGGGCTGTTGGGGCTCCTCTTCGGGTGGCTCCAGGCTGACGCCTCTGCCGCGGAGGTTTGGGGCCAATCCAAGGCTGCCGTGGCGAACAGCGAGGAGGAGGTCACGTCATCCAGTGTAGCCCGTGAGGCAGCACTAGCCAACACGGAGTCCGCTGCCAAGTGCTGTGAAGAGGTGGAGGCCTGCCTAAAGGTTCTAAAGGAGGAGAAGTCTGTGCTTGTGGAGCAGCTGTGTCAGCAAAAAGAAGACCCAAAGACCTGCAAGTTTGAGCTTGTTGAGGCAACGGCCACCCAGGCTGCAGAGCGCAAACAACTGGACACGCATGCGGAGGAAGGTGCTGCGGAGAAGGTTTGGCTTGGCCCCAGGGAGAAATTCCTTGTCAAGGCTAAGGGGGAAATGGCTGCGGATCTCAGCCACTTCCCTCCGTCGAGCTCTGGCTCTGCTAGGCACTCCGTTCCCGCTGCCGGGATGGGTTCACGGAGCCCCTGGCAGCTCCGGAGAGCGGCTTCACGGGGCTCTCTACAAAGCTTGTCGAGGCACTGGAGGGTGCCATTATCAAGGTGGAGGCGGTGTTGGAAGGCGAGTGCCGT
Organism: Hordeum marinum; assembly: GCA_022496015.1. Lineage (NCBI taxonomy): Eukaryota > Viridiplantae > Streptophyta > Magnoliopsida > Poales > Poaceae > Hordeum > Hordeum marinum. The sequence goes on along the minus strand of CM039675.1, from coordinate 390,000,250 downwards.
GACCTCTTCTCTAAGGCCGCAACGTGCATCTTCAGCCACCTCCACCTTTGCGAGCCGTGGTTTGACTTCAGCTCCGTGATCTGCCCAGTTGATTTCGGGGTTCGTGATGCCAAGGAAGTGGCCGTGAAGGGCGTCGTGGAAGCACTGATGAAGAAGTTCACCAGCGTCATCGTTTCTCCGCCTCCTGAAGCGGCGAAGAAGACGACGTCAGCAACATCGACGACGAGTTCCAAGTGGCTAGGAGGAGTGGCGGCAGTGGTTCCTCCTAACCTAATTCTTCCTCCCGGTTTCTTTCCTGCAATGTTCATCGTGCCTCACGGAAGCGTCAGAGTTGTTTGCATTTCAGAAACACTTAAGGCTTGTAATAACCGTCGAATTGTGTGGTCATTTTCTTCGCCTTGTTTCCTTCTTGCTTGTTGTGATGCTCTGTGTCGACAGAGCCCGGGCCCGCGCATACCTCAACCGCTGTTGGGCCATTCGGATCACAAGGACGGTTCCAAGGGGTTAGGGGCTACGGGGCCAGTGAGGCTCCTGAGTTGCGATGCTCAGTAGTCCCCCTTGACGTACAAGAAGCCCTCATGAAGGTGAAGCCGAGATTGATTTGAAAGTTTTGAACACCTTGAGTTCTGCGCCGGTAGGGCCCGACCCCACGCATACCTTAGCCACTATTGGGCCGTCCGGATCACCAAGACGGTTCCAAGGGGTGAGGGGCTACAGGGCCAGTGGGGCTCCGAGTCGTGATGCTTAGGAGTCCCCTTTGACGTACGAGCTCTGGCGTCCTCCTTAGGGATTTTGAGCGAGTTCAAGCTCTACGTCGTCAGGACCCAGCCCCGCACATACTCAGCCACCGTTGGGGCTACATGGCCAGTGAGGCTCCTAAGTCGCAATGCTCACGAGTCCTCCTTGACGTACGAGCAGCTCCCATACCTTTCCTCACCAGCTCTTCATGAGAGGGGTGTGGCGACCCCGACTCATAATCGTGATCACCAAATGCACATGCACAGTGATCCCGGAGATCAATGCTTAGTGAACACAAATAAGCTGAATAGCAAGAGTCTTACATCCACATTTAGCGTCCTACACAAATAAAGACCATGAGGTTCTAGTCTTACATAGATAGGGACACAATGGCCAAATACATAAACTCAACAAGCAGCAGAAATCCTGATCGAAAGCGTGAACCCATCCCATCTACCTTAAACCTACAGGCATTCTGACTCGGAAGCGTCCTAGTTCGCATGTTAGTCACCAACGAACTCTTCACCATACTCCTGTTCTTCCATGCCTGGCCAATTAAATAACCAGTGGCAAGCTAGTGAGTACTTTGAATGTACTCGCAAGCAACCCAAGTTGTGGAACAAGGCATAACAATAATTATATAGCACTAATATATATCTTGTAGAAAGCTAATTTTGAATGCAAAGACATGATCAAGTAACTAGGTAAGCATGCATTAATAGTTGGTAAGTATCCATATGAACAAGCTATAGGTATCATCATGATCAGGGGGTTGAACATCTCATGCTCAATCATCATGTCAGATCGTCTTACTTATCTCAAGTGTCATCTCTGTGCCATCCACACACACACAAACACACACACACACATCCACACACCAAGTTTGCGAAAAACACCTAGATGCATTTTAAGAAGGACCTCCAACTGTCCATGACCGTGGACATGACTATTCGAATAGTTTAACACTCCGTAGAGGTTGCGCACTTTACCTACAAGACTCGGGGAACTTCCGTGTCATCCATGACTCGCATATATTACATAGCCGAGGTAAGCACCCGAACAATGCCTTTCTCATGGTGATACTAAACAAAGAGTCCACTCGTTGGTGCCATCCCTCATGATATACATCACACATATCATCCATGAGGGCACGCAACGGTGTGACCGGTGCCTGTAAAGACAGCGCATGGCCTTCCACTTCCGGGACGACCCCATCTTGAGAGTGACCACTTCACTCTCGCCACTAGTAATGCGGGCTCCCTGCTAGCACCAACCATAGTAATCAACAAAGCCCCGTCCCATAAGGGGTATCGTGGTCGACATGTAAGGTTGGGATGGTTAGCAGACCTTAAATCTAATCCATTTTCGAAAACACACAATCACTTGCTCCGGTACACCACTTCCTTCTCAAGTGGTTACCCAACTCATCATCATCTCCCTCTGGCACTAGTGGCACCCGACGGGTTTTTTGAAAAGTCTTTGAAATCATCTCATTCTTTCCATCACCATACATAGTACCAATCCCATTTGCGTAGCATCTACTAGCATCCTATCAACACCCACCCGCATAACCCTCATAAAGTCGTAGGGTCATGCATGATGCAAGTATCAATGGTAAAAGTGTCCGAAGCACCCCACCGGAGTGGTCACTACTTCACATGATCAAGTATAACAAAAGTAAAGTGCTATATGGTATGCAATAAGAAAATGGTTTCTTAACATGGTCAAAGGGCTGCTTGCCTAGCTCAACAAAGTCTTCGGGGTCTTCAAAGTCTTCGGGTCCAACTCCCTCGTCAATAGCGCAATCTATCGTCGTGATAAATAGCGATAAAAATAAGCATCACACAAAAACAGAGCACACAAGCTAATATTAAAAATGCTGCCCTATTATGATAAATACTAAAAATCATACTAAAAATATTTGTTTAAGATTTTCTTATGAAAAACCTTTTTCAAAATTATTTAACAGAGGCAAAAGATGCCAAAAATGGGTTTTAAAATAAAACATTATATAAAAGATTTTCAAATTTTTCTACAAAATGCATTATTAAATTCTATGGAATATTCTAAGATTTTAGGTGGAAAACTACTAGGCATTTGCAAAATCCCACAGAAAAGAAAAAGGAAAAAGGGGCACGTGACCCTAGTCCAGAGCCAGCCTGCAACTGGGCCGGCCCAGAGGCCAACCAGCCCATGCAAACTGACGCGCACGCATGCCCGCGTTCAAACCTGAACGCTGGGGCCCGAAGGCCAGCGACAGAGAGAGGAGGAGAAGTGAGGTGGGGATGACAGTCGGGCCCCATCTGTCATCTCTAACCTCGCGGCAGGTAGGCCGGCAAGCTTACCAGCGACAATGCAGGGCACGACGAGGCTAGCTGGAGGTGGGAACGTACTCAGCGTCGAGTCGCCATTCCCCTGGAGGTGGGGGGAAGGCCGGGGACACACAGGTTCGCCGGCGACGAGGAGGCATGGCGGAGCCGCTTGGGGTGGAGTTCACCGTCGTTGATTCTTGTAGCAAAACGATCGGGGAGGAAGAGGGAGCGATGCAGGAGCTCTCTGGGTTATAAACGGAGGAGGAAGGGAGGCTGGAGCAGGCCGGTAGCCCGACGTCGACGGAGCCCTGACGCAGCGGTGCCTCGGTCGATTCCGAGCACTGGTGCTCCGGGCGGTCACTAGGGTGGCTCAAGGGGGTGATTAGAAGAGGAAGGGGGCCAGAGCAGGAGAGAGGGGGGCTCGGGGCCCATTTTATAGCCGGGACACGAGTCCACCAAGGAACCGTGCGCCGGAGAGGACATGGCCGAGGCCAGAGGGAGAGAGAGCTCGTGAGGCTACTCGGGAGGTGTACCTAGAGTTGGTCCACGACGAGCAGGAGCAAGAGAGAGAGATAGGGGAGTGCGCGCATGTGATCCTACTCACTAGCTGAGCCGGGTGGCGCTCGACATGCGCGAAAGGATGGATAAGGAGGAGGAGAGAGGAGGGGCCCGACAAAGGAGGCGTGTCCCAGACGTCCAGGGAGCCAGGTGGCGAGCGGGGAGGCCTGAGGCTGTCCGGGCCATGCTGTCGGCGGTGGATACAGTGCGGTCGGGCACTATAGCACGCTCTGGAGCGCCTGTTTGGCATGCCATGGTGTCACGCCCAAGATGCGATCCTATCCTTATTTTGGCATGAGGGCCTCGACATGGATAGAAGCTCCTCCCGTCGTGTTGCAAGAATGGATATCATTACAGGTACATGTACAGAAGAGGTGAGTATATGGAATTGGCTTACACTCGCCACAAGCTACATCAATACAACAACATACTCAAAGATCATACATAAGAGCAGGGTCCGACTACGGACGAAAATAAACGACAAAATGACATCCATACTTGCTATCCTAGGCTGCCGACTGGAACCCATCCTATATCGATGATGAAGAAGAAGAAGAATAACTCCAAATCATGCAAGCATCGCTCTCACGTGAAAGCACAACATTACCTGTACCTGCAACTGTTGTTGTAGTAACCTGTGAGCCACAAGTACTCAACAATCTCATTTCCAAGGGTATCAAGACTATTAAAGCTTAATGGGTGAGGTATGGTTAAGTGGTGAGGCTGCAATGGTGGTCTACGCATAACAGACGTGAACTAGTAATGATCACTAACTGATCCTGAACACCTACTTACGTCAAACATAACCCCACCGTGTTCTCTCTCAGATAAGGACTCACAAGAAGAGACAATCACGGTTACGCACACAGTTGGTGTATTTTATTAGAGTTTACTTCAAGTTTGCTGTGACAGGGTGTTAAACAAAGTTTCCAAGTTTGCCACATAACCGCGGGCATGGCTTTCCGAAAGATTTAACCCTGCAGGGGTGCTCCAACTCATCCATCATAAATTAACCACATGCAGCGGGAATAACCTCGACCACGGATCTCGTGATCTTCCTAGGAAATTCCATAGGAAATCCGTCACCTCGAGATAGCCCGAAGAAAAATCAGAATTCCTCACTCAAGATGTTCGAGAAAGGTAAAACAAATCCAGCAAGGCCTCCCGACGTGTCAACGATCCCGATAGGAGCCGCGTATCTCGTTCTCAGGACATGGTGGATAAGCTAGTGTACGGTGACCTGATAGAAATCTCCCCAGTTTCCCCGGGTTGGCCCCGAACAGTGCTCTAGTTTGGACCAACACTCATGAGAAGCACTGGCCCGGGTTGTTGATTAGTTATCCACTGTGTCTGGAAAATCCCTATGAAAGTTTATATTAGGTTGGATAATGGTAAAACCGAAGTTGGGCCTTGCCAGAAGAGTTTTATCCCAAAATAAACATCAAGGGGATCCCCATAACAACCCCGAGCATGTTAGGAGCGCTCGATTATGGAACATAACACCGGTTCAGAAGTAACTAGGGGCGGCAATAGTGGAACAAAACGCCGAGCAAAAGGCCAAGCCTTCCACCTTTTACCAAGTATATATGTGCATTAAATTAAATGGCAATAATATTGTGATAACAAAAGAATGTCCATGTTTTCACATGGAAGCAATTGCACCTTCAGCTAGAAACGCTATAAGAAGGGGTGAGCAAGCGGTAACATAGCCAAACTAAGGTTTGCTGGCACATGGAAGGGTTAGAGGCTTTTCATGGCAATGTTGGGAGGCTTGTCAAACAAATGGTAGGTAGCGAGACACAATGATAAAAGCGGGACAACTAGCATGGCAATGATAGTAATGGTATCCAGGGAAATGTGTCATCTTTTCTGAGATCCCGCTTGGAAGAAGAACGAGTCCATGAAGAAGACGAGCCAACGTAGTCGAACGAATCCTCACAGTACGATCGCTTTTGGAACTATATCGAGAAGGAACAATCTGAAACAACAATCAACACAAGATACACCACAACATATGCATGACATGATGTGCAAACAAATATGATGCATGTCCGGTTTAATATGCAAGGCATGATAATTCACATCAAACGACTACTACACATTAAAGAGAAGCTCAATATGCAACGAGTTGCATATTGATGAAACTCCACGTTTGAATTATTTTGTTCACTCCTTGTATCTACTCATCAATGTTAAATGTATTTAGGCATTGCAAGAGGTGAAGCATAAGTAAACTACACTACCTAGGCATCTTAAATGAGGTCGGAAACAACTTATAGTATTTCCGAAACGACCTCATATGTTAATTTCGAAATTGGTCCAGATCTGAACTAGTCATATTTTATATTTGTTAAACAACAGAATAAAGTATACCATGCCATTCTACACGTCATTCTAGTCGATTTACATATATGGAACATCTCGAACGGAGCTATGGCCTAAAAGATATGAGCAACACAAGATGCATATGTCATGAATGCAAATGCATGAAAAAATACAATCATAGACATTTCAACTCATGAATGCAGCAAGTTATTATGAAATTACATGAGATTCTAAGAAAGTATCATATGCAACATGTTCAAAACGGAGCTATGGTTCAACAAATACAACCAAGACAAGTTTTAGTTGAAATCTGCCCCAAACAGCAAGATAGCATTTTGCACACATGAGAAAAACAAGTTTTAGTTGAAATCTGCCCCAAGCATGGGGCAGTAGCATACAACACACACTTCATTTCATCTTCACATATCATACTGAAAAGAGGCATGGATCACATGGTAGGGAGCTCACAACATGGCATATTGAACTAAGCAGTTTTCAGACTTAGTGAAAATAACCCAGTTTTTGACAGTGCAGTGGTTATCACGAAGGCATATTGACAGCAGTAAAACTATACATTACAGGTCATATTATGGCTTGAAAATTAACCACAGACTAAAGGGCATTATCAACTACAAATAACTCCATTACACTTACCCCAAAGGGGTTCCAGATCACTAGCAAAACACATGGCAAGACAACAATAAAACGTTATAGATTCCAGACTTAGAAATATTTTAGCATCTCAAAAAAAACACAATTTTTATAGCATGACGGTAACAAGAAAACAACACCTAAACATGGATTTCTATAGCACCCAAAATGACCAAGGCCTAGCATACATGTCAAGGAACATATCTCACGTTCGACCAAAATTCATATCATGCATGGAATAAATCACCTGAAAATAGCAAAAGAGCATCATAGCAAAAATGACATGCACACAACTTGCTCAAATGACAAAACAAAGTGCACAGATGAATTCTATGTATATTTCTACCCCGAAAACATATATAATATGTGGGTTTTCATATTAACAAAATGACACAACAATTATGCGGGATTAGGACCTAAACTGTTTTGGCAAGTTATTAATGCAAATAAAATACAAACATCACATTACATATTTTATCTTGCATGAAAATGCGATTCTATCAATATGCACATCTACATATAGAGTTTGAATAATTCGGATGCATGATATAGATATGCAATACAAAATATGACATAAATGAAAAATAATAGAAAACGACATTATAAACATTTTTATCATTTTGCGAAAGCAGGCTATAAATATTCTACATGAAATTCTACACATTTCACATATTAAAAATATGTTGACATGGTGCACAGTTAATTAGTTATGAGGATTTTAAAAACATGTATTTATCTGCAATACAAAACATCAATGAGCCAACTCCGATGGCGCGGGATGACTATATGATGCCTATGGGCGGGGGTTAGCGGGCGACGGGGGCGCTCACCCATGGGCTTCAGCCCAGGCAAAGGAGGCAGGCCAGCTGGGGCGGCTGGGCCGGCGCGGACGAGGCCCACGGGGGGCGCGCGCGGGTCAACACGGCAGGGCGCTCGCCCTCGACCTCCTGCTCGCTCCCGAGCAGGGGCAAAGCACCGGCGGCGGCGATCACGGTGGTGGGGTCTACGAGGAGGCCAGCAACGGGTCGGGGACGACTAGATCCGGTGGCTCCTTCGCCGGATCTGGCCAGAGATGCGGCCGGCGGCAAGCTGCGGGGCCATGGCGGCTTGCACCTGCGGAAAGAGAGAGGCTGGGGTAAGAGAGGGAGAGCGAGAAGGCAAGGCGGAGAAGAAGGAAGAGGGGCATGGGGCGTGGTCCGGTTAGGCACGGTTCGGTGACCGGCTGGCGGAGGTCCGACGAGGCTGCGACGCGGCGCTCCGGCGAGGGGCTGGAGACGAGGGCTACATGAGGAGGTCGGGCACTCGGGCGCATCTCCTGGTTCAGGCCCGGGTGGGCCTGGATCTGGGCCTGGCGAGCCCACTGCGGGAGGAGGGAGACAGGGGCGGCTGGCGCGGATTTCGAGGAGGTTAGGCTAGGGTTTTCTCGAGATTAGGCAGGTGGTCTATTTGTATGTTTATGGGGTAGGGTTGATAGTTTACGGAGCCAATTTTGGCCGGACGATCGCAATCGGTCAGACGGATCGGGGCCAGGGTGGCGGGTTGTGTGTGTAGCGGGCTAGGGGAGATGAGAGGGAGGTTTGTGGCCCATGACACGAGGGTTTTAAAATACCGAAAAACGTCTGACGAATAACTGATGACCGCACTGCTACGGTTGACCAATGGGGTATCAAACGAACTCGAAAAATTTGCCAGGCAACCTACCTATACTATACTAAGACTGCACGCCAGGTTTCGTCCCCATCCGAGAATATTTTAAAGGCACTTTTGAAAACAATATTTTATCGACGTCGTGGGCGCGTGCAGGTGTGGCTGGTCTCGAAACAGGCAACGACAAGAACGAAGACAACCAGTAACTACCAACGGATGCATGTTTTGAAAACGGGTGATGATGCTATGCAGATGATGTGAATGATGCGATGATGAATGCAACAACCAAACGAAACCCATACAAGAATAGAAATAAAAGGGGAGTCTTCTGGAGCATCGGTCCCAGGCTGTTACAACTCTCCTCCACTGCACGAGTATCTCGTCCCGAGATCTCGAATGAGAAGGGTAAGAGAAAGATCAAGTGGTAGACTTTGTTGCTTCTTTGACAAATGAGTGAAACCAATGAAACATGAAGGTTACAAGGATATGAAGAACGACATGAAGAACAAGCAAGAATTCAAAAGAAATTTTTGGCAGCACTTTGGTAGGAAAGAGGGACGAAATTTGATATGATGGAAAGAAATTGACGAGAGACTCCAATCTTCGGCTGGATTAGAATCAAAACTTGATAAGACAGAAGGATCATGAAAATATTTCACAACACTCCGGTAAATGGACAAGCATGGGAAGAACATGATCTTAATCAAACAAGATGTGAGTTTAAAAGAGCAACGCCACAATGCCTCTGGAACAAAAGAATAGAAGCTTCTTTGGAGAGAAGAGAGCGGAGAATAAAAGACAACTTGTACCACCATTGAACTTGAAAAACATGGTTGAATGGAGTGGATGGAGAATCAACAACGAAAAGATTTAGCTTGTTATGGTCTTATGAAAAAACATCTCAAAATTATAAGGTGACAACCTTCCAGAACAAAAACAATTGATTGCTTGAGAGCAACAAGATATGCAAAACTTCTTTCACCAAGAGGAGAAGGAGAAAACTTGGATCTTTTATGATACCATGATAGCAACAATCTTTAGGAAATGCTTTAGTTGAAATCCAACCCAAGATAACTCTGAGAAAACAAGATGGGTTTACTTATCTTATACTTGACAACTTTCCTTAGAGACTCCTCATAATCAAGAATTTAATAACACCATCTCAAAAGACAATGGAGAAGGAATTGAACTTCGACACCCAAGGTAAAGAACACTTGAGCACCTCCAACAGGAATCTTGATGAATACTTCGAGAAAGACTTAACTCCTTGACGAACCACCATGAGGAACCTCCGGAAATGAGAGGATGATAGAGAAGAATTTAAGGTTGAAAACGAACAAGATTGGGGCCTTGATCTGAATTAGATGAAGCTTCGGGACAAGATACTTGATCAAAACTAGGAACTCCAGAAAAGAAAGTTGACCACTTGGGATAAGGAATTTGATATCATGAACAACTCCGGAAGAAGGATTGAAATCACTTTGGTGAAACAAGAATAAGAGTTATGATATGCCTATCCTTCGTCAAGTTAAATTGATGACAAGCAACGGATTTCGGACACCACTTATTCTTCTTGAAAAAAGATTGAAAAGAGATGACACAAACTTGAAGAAGTCTTGCACGAGAACACCGGTAAGAATTAGAAACTAAAGAGGATAATACAAAGGAAAGATATAACATGAGAACGAAGAGAGCATGATCCACCTAATGGAAAACTTGAATGAAGCACCAGAATAATTGAGATATGAACGAAGGGACAACAATTGGGAAGAATTTGAGAACGAAAGCTGAAAGCTGAGAACAAAGAAATCTTCTAAATGAATGGCCTTCGGAGGATCGAGAAATGAGAATAACTCTGGAATGCACCGGATAGATAAGGATGGAATTACTCATTATCAAAAACAATTTGAGATGATAGCAACAACCTAAACCATGAAACTTTGGAAGAACGAACAACGATTTAAGAGAAACTCTCCTTCGGTGTTCAATGCTAAGAATGATGGGGAGAAGCAACACGATGAATTACTAATACACTCCTACATAATGAAGAAAGAAAGGTTGAGCTAATGATGAAAATGATTTAGAAGCAATCTTGGAGAAGAATATGAGTGATGAAAATTATTCTTACATCATATTTAAAAATAACTTGAGGACATCTTCGGAAACATTAGAAAAGCGAGGTAGAATCATGGGAAAAAAACTTGTGGGTTATGGGCCCACTCAAAAGAAACCACCATTGAAAAAATTGCTTAAAAAGAGAGATCGGACCGGTACAATTAAGAACTTCTAAGATATCTTCTAATTTAAGAGGATATGAATGGAAACGAAAGTCTTCTAAGATATCTTCAGCACTCTGGACAGAATAGAGAGAGAGACGAAACAAGAGATACTTGAACAGAATTTCTGACATGGGGAAGCATTTAGCGATTGAAAAGGATATGAAGAACACCTAGATCTTGAATTGAATCCACCGGAGAAGAATAACAACGAGAACAAGGGATGTGAGGATAGATCTTGAAATTGAAACTCCTGAGAATATTCACAAGGAATCAGTAGAAACAAAACAGAAGAAAAGATAGCGTAAGCATCAATGAAGAGAAAGGCACCTGGAAGAGAATTTAATCATTGAAGAAAAAGGGCGGGAGGGTGGGGAAAAACAAAGACAACTTGGGACAGATGAGACAAACTCCGGAGAAGAATATGAGGATAGATCTTCCAAAAATTGAAGAGGATATAATTTCATTGAAGAGAAGTACACCGGATGAAAAGAATTGATAAGCCAACTTGATTGATGAAATGCATTCCCAAAGAAATGTGAGATCACTACTTAGGAAGACATGAAATCACCACTTGACATTGAAGCAACTCGGATTACCATATTCAAAACAAAAACGAAGGATGAGGCTTACGAAACAAGCTAAAACATAAACATACCCACTATGCACTTGTTGGAATGATAATCCTAGGTACCTACTTGAATTCCCACCTAAGAACTTCCGAAAACTTTCTGGTTCTGCAATCCGGTGTTGGGGATACAAGGAGGAAATATCTCACACAACTAACAAACCTACACCCCAACTGTATCCATCCTTTAACACATAACTAGAGGCTTCCGCAAATTCATCTAACTCGGATCCTCGAAAGCACAATGATACTAACCATGGTGGTACCTCGAACGCCTCCCCATTACTGGGTGACTCCGACATTATCTCACCATGACAAGTATTGAAGCAATTCCGAACACCCTCCGTCCTGAGATACTAAGGAAGCTGAATGATAACGATGTGCCAAGAATTCCTTGGATCTCAACTCCCCGGAAGAAATCAAGTCAGACAAAAGGCACCAAGATAGAACTCCATCACATCGACATCATATAGTTTCCAAAATACCCACGTGATCCGAATTTTTTTTCAGCGAGAAGAGAAGTAGAATCACAATTCCTAAGTCATAATTCCTCACCAGAGCATAGAAGAGGAGTAAAAAGAATCCTATTCACCGATATATAACTAGACTCAAAATAGTTTTTTTCTCTAGACTCGACTCGGCTAGGTTCGATCAATCAAGGGGGCTCCTAGGGCGGTACAGGCTCTGATACCAACTTGTCACGCCCAAGATGCGATCCTATCCTTATTTTGGCACGAGGGCCTCGATAGGGATAGAAGCGCATCTTGTCGTGTTGCAAGAATGGATATCATTACAGGTACATATGCAAAAGGGGTGAGTATATGGAATTGGCTTACACTAGCCAGAAGCTACATCAAGATCACATCAATACAACAACATACTCAAACATCATATATAAGAGCAAGCTAACCCATCCTAGATCGAAGAAGAAGAAGAAGAAGAAGAATAACTCCAAATCAGGCAAGCATCGCTCTCGTGTGAAAGCATCGCATTACCTATACCTGCAACTGTTGTTGTAGTAATCTATGAGCCACAGGGACTCAGCAATCTCATTTCCAAGGGTATCAAGACTATTAAAGCTTAATGGGTGAGGTATGGTTAAGTGGTGAGGCTGCAACAAGCGGCTAAGCATTTATTTGAGTGGCTAGCTTACGAATACAGAAAGTAAAGTATGGTGGTCTACGAATAATGTACATGAACTAGTAATGATCACTACCTGATCCTGAACACCTACTTACGTCAAATATAACCCCACCGTGTTCTCGCTCGGATAAGGACTCACGAGAAGAGACAGTCACGGTTACTCATCCATCATAAAATAACCACATGCAGCAGGAATAACCTCGACCATGGATCTCGTGATCTTCCTAGGCAATTCCATAGGAAATCTGTCACCTCGAGATAGCCCTAAGAAAAATCAGAATTCCTCACTCAAGACATTCGAGAAAGGTAAAACAAATCCAGCAAGGCCTCTTGACGTGTTGACGATCCCGATAGGAGCCACGTATCTTGTTCTCAAGACACGACGAATAAGCTAATGTACGGTGGTGTGATAGAAATCTCCCGAGTTGCCTTGGGTTGGCCCCGTACAGTGCTCTAGTTTGGACCAACACTCATGAGGAGCACTGGCCCGGGTTGTTGATTAATTATCCATGGGGTCTGGAAAACCCCTATGCAAGTTTTTATTAGGTTGGAGAATGTCCATGTTGTCACATGGAAGCAATTGCACCTACAGCTAGAAACACTATAAGAAGGGCTGAGCAAGCGGTAACAAAGCCAAACAAAGGTTTACTGGGATGTGGAGGGTTTAGAGGCTTTTCATGGCAATGTTGGGAGGCCTGTCAAACAAATGGTAGGTAGGAAGACATAATGATAAAAGCGGGACAACTAGAATGGCAATGATAGTAATGGTATCTAGGGAAATGTGTCATCTTGCCTGAGATCCCGCTCGGAACAAGAACAAGTCCATAGACGAGCCAACGTAGTCGAACGAATCCTCACACTCCGATCACTTTCGGAACTCTATCGATAAGGAACAATCCTAAACAACAATCAACACAAGATACACCACAACATATGCATGACATGATGTGCAAACAAATATGATGCATGTCCGGTTTAATATGCAAGGCATGACAATTCACGTCAAACAACTACTACACATTAAAGTGAAGCTCAATATGCAACGACTTGCATATTGACGAAACTCCACGTTCGAATTATTTAGTTCACTCCCGTTTAGGTACTCATCAATGTTAAATGTTTTTAGTCATGGCAAGAGGTGAAGAATAAGTAAACTACACTACCTAGGCTTCTTAAATAAGGTCGGAAACAACTTATAGTATTTCCGAAACGACCTCATATGTTAATTTCGAAATTGGTCCAGATCTGAACTAATCATATTTTATATTTGTTAGACAATAGAATGAAGTATACCATGCCATTCTACACGTCATTCTAGTTGATTTACATATATGGAACATCTCGAACGGAGCTACGGCGTAAAACATATGAGCAACACAAGATGCATATGTCATGAATGCAAGTGCATGGAAAAATATAATCATAAACATTTCAAATCATAATTGCAGCAATTTATTATGAATCTACATGAGATTCTAAGGAAGTCTCATATGCAACATGTTCAAAATGGAGCTACGGTTCAACAAATACAACCAACACAAGTTTTAGTTGAAATCTTCCCCAAATAGCAAGATAGCATTTTGCACACATGAAAACAACAAGTTACAATATTCTAAAATGCACAAACTAAGCATGGGTAGGATCATACAACACACACTTGATTTCATCTTCACATATCATACTCAAAAGAGGCATGGATCACATGGTAGGGAGCTCATAACATGGTATATTGAACTAAGCAGTTTTCAGACTTACTGAAAATAACCCAGTTTTTGACGGCGCAGTTTTTATCATGAAGGCATATTGACAGAAGTAAAACTATACATTACAGGTCATATTATGGCATGAAAATTAACCGTTACAGGTCATATTATGGCATGAAAATTAACCGCACACTAAAGGGCATTATAAACTACAAATAACTCCATTACACCTACCCCAAAGGGGTTCTAGATCACTAGCAAAACACATGACAACACAACAACAAAACGTTATAGATTCCAGACTTAGTAATATTTTAGCATCTCAAAACAGCACAATTTTTATAGCATGATGGTAACAAGAAAACAACACCTAAACATGGATTGCTATAGCACCCAAAATGACCAGGGCCTCGCACACATGTCAAGGAGCATATCCCATGTTTGACAACAATTCTTATCATGCATGGAATAAATCACACGAAAATAGCAAAAGAGCATCATAGCAAAAATGACATGCACACAACTTGCTCAAATGACAAAACAAAGTGTAGAGATGAATTCTATGGATATTTCTACCCCGAAAACATATATAATATGTGAGTTTTCATATTACCAAAATGACACAACAATTATGCGGGATTAGGACCTAAACCATTTTCGCAAGTTATTTATGCAAAAAAAAATACAAACATCACTACATATTTTTATCATGCATGAAAATGCGATTCTATCAATATTCACATCTACATATAGAGTTTGAATAAATCGGATGCATGATATAGATGCGCAATACAAAATATGACATATATGCAAAATAACAGAAAATACCTTGTTAAACATTTTTATCATTTTGCGAAAATGGCCTATAAATATTCTACACATTTCACATATTAAAAATATTTTGACATGGTGCACGGTTAATTAGTTATGAGCATTTTAAAAACGTGTATTTATGTGCAATACAAAACATCAATGGGCCAACTCTGATGGCGCGGGATGACTATATGACGCCTATGGGCAGGGGTTAGCGGGCAACGGGGGCGCTCACCCATGGGCTTCGGCCCAGGCAAAGAAGGCAGGCCAGCTAGGGCGGCTGGAACGGTGCGGACGAGGCCCACGCGGGGGGCGCGCGGGTCAACGCGGCAGGGCGCTCCCCCTCGACCTCCTGCTCGCTCCCGAGCAGGGGCGAAGTGCCGGCAGCGGTAGTCATAGCGGCGTGGTCGACGAGGAGGCCAGAAACGGTGCAGAGACGACTGGATCCAGTGGCTCCTTCGCCAGATCTGGATCCAGCTGCGGGGCCATGGCGGCGGAGACCTGCGAAAAGAGGGAGGTCGGGTTAAGAGAGGGAGAGCAAGAGGGCAAGGCGGAGGATAAGGAAGAGGAGCGCGGGGCAAGGTCCGGTCAGGCACGGTCCGGCGATCGGCTGGCAGAGGTCCGGCGAGGCTACGACGTGGGGCTCCGGCGAGGGGCTGGAGACGAGGGCTATGAGAGGAGCTCGGGCGCTCGGGCGCCTCACCTTGTTCAGGCCCAAGCGGGCCTGGATCTGGGCCTGGCGGGCCCACTGCAGGAGGAGGGGGACAGGGGCGGCTAGCGTGGATTTTGAGGAGGTTAGGCTAGGGTTTTCTCTAGATTAGGCAGGTGGTCTATTTATAGGTTTATGGGCTAGGATTGATGGTTTATGGAGACGATTTCGGTCGTACGATCACAATCAGACAGCTGGATCGGGGCCAGGGTGGTGGGTTATGAGTGGAGTGGTCTAGGGGGAGATGAGAGGGAGGTTTGCGGCCCATGACATGAGGGTTTTAAAATACCGAAAAACGTCCGACGAATAACTGATGACTGCACTGCTACAGTTGACCCATGGGGTGTCGAACGAATTCGTAACGCGACAAAATTTGGCAGGCAGCCTACCTATACTATAATAAGACCACATGCCAGGTTTTGACCCCATCCAAGAATATTTTGAAGTCACTTTTGAAAACAATATTTTATCGATGCGGCGGGCGCGTGCAAGTGTGGCTAGTCTCGAAACAGGCAACGGCACGAACGGAGAGAACCGTCAACTACCAACGGATGCATGTTTCAAAAACGGGTGATGATGCTATGCAGATGATGCGAATGATGTGATGATGAATGCAACAACCAAACAAAACGCAGATGAGAATAGAAATAAAAGAGGAATCTTCTAGAGCGTCGGTCTCGGGCTGTTACACAGGGCATGCCAATGGCATCCTAGGTTCGGCCAAACATGTCTTGGGAGGGTCTAGGGGGGTTTAGACAAAGGAAAAATGGCATAGGACGCCCTGGAGAGCTGATTGGATGAGTGAGAAGGGGGAGAGAAGGATATTCATGTTGTCAAGAGAGATAAATGTGGGTTTTACCCCACATAACCATTGAGTCTTGGCCAGAGAAAATTACTGGGGATAGGAGGGTCATGCAAATGACTAAGATAAAATTAGGAGGCAAGGGAAATAGTAAAACAATAACTTTACCATTTCACCAGAAGGTGTTTGATGGATGTTTGGGCCAGATAAATTCACCAACTTACTATGATATTTAACAGGATAAAATGGTGGGCAAAATGAGATGGATCACCCGATTTGAGCTCAAATGAGCAAAGTTGACAATGGCAACTTTGTGAACCCTAGAAATTAGCAGAATCAGGTTTCTATAGATCCAGTTATGCTAAGCTAATCCCCTTGATGCACCAATTAGTGTAGTATCATTATATGGTGATTAGAACATGTACACAATGTTTGGGGTCAAGTGGAGAAACTTCACAATGTAAACTTGCTCAAACTTGAATCTGGACAGGGAGGGGTTTGGAATATTTCGATGAATCAAATCAAGTTGGATTGTGTTAACTTGCTGGAATTTTCATGGAATTTGTTGAGAATATTTCTTACAGAAATATTCCAAAAGTTGGATTTGGAGAGAAAGGGCTTAGAGGGGTTTTTCCCATGATTTGAACATCCCATGTGTTGAAACTCATATATATGGAAATATATTTCCATTGAGTTTCCCTAAATTTTCTCTAATATTTCTAAATCATTTGAATAATTTTTTCCTATGAAAAAACATTTCTGGTCTTAATAAAAAGCCTTTGAATAAAATATAAAAATAATTTAAAAAATTAATATTTGGTGGTTTTGGGAAGTCATATAAATAGTAGGTTTGAATTAAAGCCTTTGGGGAGAAAGAATCCACCCAATTTGAGGACTTGGAGTGCAAATCTCAATTCAGGGTTTTTTGAAGGCTTAATTTGAATAAATCCTTTTTCGTCAAAATAATATTGGATAAAAATAGTTTTGGTCACTATTCACATGGCATGATCATTGGGCAAGAGGTTTGGGTCAAGCAAGATGAATATGAAGAGGGGTAGAATTTAAGAGTGCCATACACCACAACCAGCAAGCAAATAAGCAACATATTAAACAAGCACAAGCAATGACAAAGTTTTAATTGGTTCCAAAATTTTATAAATCCAAACATAACAAGGTGATACAAGCACAAGGTGTGACAAGGGGCACGTGAAGACCAGGTTTGGTAGACCTGGGAAAGTGGTGTGTACCAAGCTTGGCCTGGTAGCAGCCCCCATGTAGCCCCCTCACGTGCACATCCGAGTGGAATTCAGAGAGACGGGGTGGCAAGGAGCCTTGCTGAGGGTGTCCTTGTTTAAGGGGTCCTCGGGACGCCAACCTGTTTCTTATCGGCCGGACTGTATGGGCCGCTTGCCAAGTATAGGATTAATCGAAGGCCCTGTCTCTAGGAAGGAAGCTTCGGAAATCGTGGTATGTCATCCATGTTTGGAGTAGTGAATAGGCATATTTATCCCTTCGATGTGTAACCGACCATGTGTAAACCCTAGGTACCATCAACGTTTATATAAGCCGGGTTTTTTTAGGTTGTAGACAGAAGAAAACTCATCTAGGGTTTAGCTATTCGATCTCGAGGTAGAGCAACTCTGTAACCTACATATCATCAATACAATCAAGTAGGACATAAGGTATTACCTCCATAGGAGGGCTCAAACGTAGGTAAACATCGTCTCCTGTTACCATCGATTCTAGTCTCATAGCTTGGGACCCCCTACCCGAGATCCACCTATTTTGACACCGACATTGGTGCTTTCATTGAGAATTACACTATAATCACCAAAGGAATCGATGGCTGACGTTGTCATGAATGAAGAGGTCCGCAACATGGAAACTTTTGTCCCCGGCCAGATCTTTGCTTTCGCTAGCATTGTGCTGTGTGCTGACCTGACAAGCCATCTAGGTCAGGTCGGCAGCTTCGCCTCTTATAAAGAGGTTAGATTCGGGAACCTAGAGTTCTCCGTAGACTCTCGAGGTGATCTCTCTCAAACCGGGCTTTAACCTCGGATCCCTCTCTTGGTCATGCCCATAGGATCTACCCCTATAATGACCTATCTCTTAGTATGGGTCTGCCATAGTTCCAGATGACCGGATACCTATTCTAGCCAAACACTCCCCTAGCACGGACGCAACGGACGTCAACTCCGAGAGCTCCGAGTAGGTTGACCCGATCAAGCTCTCGATACTCAACGAGGCCCTAGATCGGATCTCGTCGATGAAGATTACCAACGACCCAACCCAGATGCATGCTCAGATCGGTCTCTGGGTGGGTCAAGATAATTTTTTTGTCCCACTCACCACCTACTTGATAGACACAGTTGAAGATTTGACCGACATGTTGGACTATGCCTCCGAGGAGGCAAAATACATGGATGAGGAGGACTGTGCTCCCACCCCC
Source organism: Hordeum marinum (assembly GCA_022496015.1). Taxonomy (NCBI): domain Eukaryota; kingdom Viridiplantae; phylum Streptophyta; class Magnoliopsida; order Poales; family Poaceae; genus Hordeum; species Hordeum marinum. Next base: position 389,981,496 of record CM039675.1, on the reverse strand, counting down.
GTTAAAACTGGACGATGGGTTGCCACCTCCACATACAACGTCTACATGCTGGATACTCCAGCTGATAATGGCGAGAACAGCCCTAACAACGATGGCTACAAGTCGGGTGAAGCATCGTCAAGGCACCGGAAACCACATAAATGGTCAAAAGGAAAAAAGGGAAGGAAAGCTATGATTGGCACCAGGGACGGAGATATGCTGGAAGACCTCGGCGCTCCTGACATCCCCGAACACCCACAAGAGGGTCAGGAGAACCGGTCTATGAATGGGAGCTTAAGTGTTATACTCAAGACCTCGTCAAAGGTCATTCCATGTAATACGATGGATTTGGTATTCATACAAACCATGTGATATTGGCTTTAGCCGCAGTTCATCCGAACATCACAAGTCACTGGGGGCTAGTCACCAGCCTCCCGCAGACCTTTTTTGCGCCCCTATGGCTAAGTGAAAGCAATAAAGCATTATGGTCTGATTGCCTGGCCTACCGCACACTACCGCCTTCTGGTACCGATAGGTCAGCTAAGGGTTATAGTGCGTAACTAGAGACACCAGACGTAGCATATACATGGGGGCTGAAGCCGACGACTCACAGGATTCAGCTTTAACAGTCACACATGAGTTATAAAGGAATGCAAAACATTAAAAACATGATAAACCATGCATAACAAATATACAATCATTCAATGGTCTTCGGACATATTACAACGCATTTAATCGTACATGTTCTCTTTCGAACATTGCGACTCTATCACTCGAGCACCCTCCATTACTCAGGAGAATTATAGTTCAGAGCGCCTATGCTCCTTCCTAGGAGGCAAAGGGGCGGTGGCTATCTTAATCAAATCAAGCCTGTCCAGTGCACCTTGGCCTTCGCAAAGGCCATACGAGATCCCTCGATGCAGGAGGAACGCCTTAGTGTGTCGATCCGGGGCGAGGCGTCGCTCAGCTTCTGCACCAAGCCGAAGTAGCTACCCGGCAGTGGCTCGTTGGGCCATAGACGGATACAAAGATCCTTCATGGCTAGATCCTCATTCAGATGTAGCTCTATTAGCTGCTTCAGCTGCTCGATGAGAAGAGGAAAGCGCTTGGAGGCTTCGAATTGTTCCCAAATAGCCGAGCTTCATCTCCCTCTCCCCGCGAAGCATTGAATTGATTCGCGTCCGCTGTGCTTTTCAGGAGGTTGGAGCAGATGCCTGAGTAACGCCACACCTGGGGATCCATCTCGAACTTGCTATCCCCAAAGACACACTTCAATAAATAGGGCTTACCATGCGTGATAACCTTTGCTTGGAAGACTTGCTCCTCAAAGAACCGCCTATCCACGTGCTCCTTTAGGAGATTTGTTTTCAGGGTGGATAGTTCGGTGACTTGCTCCTTGCCTCTCTGCTCGAGGGCCTCGCACTTTTGGCCGGCGTCTTTAAGCTCCTGTTGGATTTCTTCTACCCAAGCCTCATGCTTGTCGCTGGTGGCTCTTAAGGCGGAAAGCACGGTAGCCGCTTCTTCGACCGTCGCCCTCTCGACCACAGCCTCGTGCATCGCATGCTATAGCTTGGCCTTGAGCTTCTCAATTTCCTTAGCCGAGCCTATGTAAGCATCAAACATATGAATACTGCATCAATAGTATGATGACGAAAACTTTTGGATATTGAGTCAGTCTTACCTTGCGCCTTGTCGAATATCTTGTTCAAAGCATCAAGCTTGTCCTAAGAGCTTTTGAGCTTCCGATTCAGTTCGTCTAGCTCGATGGCATTCATAGCCGTCGCCGATGACGAAGCCTGTAAAAAAATCCCTATCAAGATACATGGGTTCACACCTTCTGAACTATCATAAATATGATCCGATGTCCGGTCATAAGGGCTGTTAAACGTTCCGAACAAGTGTCGTCCTGTACATAATTCGGATAATGATCTATTATTGACCCCCACGTGAGTTTTTTCCAAACTCACCTAGGGCTCGATGGCTGCCATATATATAATGATACCATAAAGAAATTAATATTTTGCACACAAAGTATCACGTGGCTCACCTGGAAGCCCGTCTAGAGACCTTTGAAAGCCTCCTTCAGTCCGCTGTCAACAGACTGAATGCTTTGTAGAACCGCACCCATAAGAGTGCAGTCCTCCTTGGCGATGGAGGCATTTGATAGAGACACCCCCATCACCAGCCACCCATTGGTCGGTGGTGCCGTTGGCGATCTCCAACAGGGGATTGAATCGATGCCTCCGGAGGCGTTGTGGGCTCCGGAGACGGCCTTGGAGGGTGCTGGACTGCCCCCCATCCGGTCTCGTTAGTATCTGAGAGGGGATTTTCCCCCTGGTCTTTGGTGGCAGAGGCGTTAGCCCCGACCATGACATCGTCTCCCCCACCGCAGGTGTTCGGCTCCATAGGATCCTGCTAGGACGATACCTCCGCGGCATCCTTTGCGGTGCCCGGAGGAGTGGGGTGAGATGCGGTCCCGCTCTCTGGTAGCTCGGCGGGCGGGGTCTCCCCGTCCGAAACTTGGTCGGTGGGGAGGAAGCGTGGTGGGCTACAAATAAATGGGTGCTCACACAATTTTAACATCCAGAAACTTATCATTAACAACTCAAGAAGTCTTTGGATTCTTACCTTATAGCTGGGGGCTTGACCCTTAGGTTCCTTTGTGGAACCTTCTCGAAGTCCTCGGACTTGGTATCCGAGTCCAAACTATCGTTGGACAGAATTACCTGTGTCTGACACGCTTTTTTCGGGGCAGGAGGTGGTACCTCCTTTGTGGCATCAAATGACGCCGCCCTCATTCTTGTGATGCAAGAATCGCCTTACCTCTCGTCATCATGCTCTTTCTTCTGATTGGAGGAGGCATGTGTTTCCCCGGACACAGCGTCTGGGTGGTCCCTTATACGTGGGCCTCCTCGTCCTAGTTTCTTCTTCTCCTCCTTCTTCTTTGGCACCTTGTAAGGCACCACGACGAGCATCTCTGACAACAGCCTGGACCTGACATCCTCGGGATGAGGCATCGGGAAGTTGATGCCCATCGCCGTGCTCAGCCATTTCTGTAGAGGTGATCGGAAAGTTCTTAGGTATTCATTAGGAATACAAAGTTGATCAAACGAAATTATATTATACCTAGGAAGGAGTGTTATCGGCATGTAGACCCGATCCTCCTCCTCGGCTAGCCAGTTCTCCTGCGCCTTGAACAACACCTTCCACAGCTTCTCCCGTGTAGTTCGAGAGAGTTGATGAATAGTAGACTCATCGTCAGGCCGATAAGCCAACCGACGTTGGTAGGGAAGGATGCGTGGCCGGATCATAATCGGGACCATGTTGGCCAGCCTGATATCGCCTCTGATCATGGAGGCGATGCGCTTCTGTAGGACGTCCACCTCCTTATCCGACCCCCAGTTGAGGCCCTTTCGGAGCCATGAACTCAACCTGGTGGGGGGACCGGATCTGAATTCGGACAGAGCATCTCGGACTTTCTCCCTTGGCTTGGTGATGTAAAACAACTCTTTTTGCCAAGTTTTAATTGTGTCGATGAATGTGTTGGATGACCATCCGACGTAGGGGAGCTTGCTGATGACTTCCCCGCCACAGTCTGCGTGTTCGCCTTTGACACACTTCGGCTCGATATTAAATACCTTGGGCAATAGTCTGAAGTATGGCTTGATGTTGGAAATATGCCCTAGAGGCAAAAATAAATTAGTTATTATCATATTTCCTTGTTCATGATAATCGTTTATTATCCATGCTATAATTGTGTTGATCAGAAACTCAAATACATGCGTGGATACATAAACAAACACCATGTCCCTAGTATGCCTCTAATAGACTAGCTCGTTGATCAAAGATGGCTATGGTTTCCTAGTCATGGAGATGAGATGTCATTTTGTAACGGGATCACATCATTAGGAGAATGATGTGATGGAAAAGACCCAAACTAAAAATGTAGCATATGATCGTGTCAGTTTATTGCTACTGTTTTTTGCATGTCAAGTATGTGTTCCTATGACCATGAGATCATGCAACTCACTGACATCGGAGGAGTACCTTGTGTGTATCAAACGTCACAACGTAACTGGGTGACTATAAAGGTGCTCTATAGGTATCTCCGAGGTTGTCTGTCAGGTTGGCATGGATCAAGACTGGGATTTGTTACTCCGTGTGACGGAGAGGTATCTCAGGGCCCACTCAGTAATGCAACATCACAGTAAAGCCTTGCAAGCAATGTGACTAAGTGTTAGTCACGGGATCTTGTATTATGGAACAAGTACAGAGACTTGCCGGTAACGAGGTTGAACTAGGTATGGAGATAGCGATGATCTAATCTCGGGCAAGTAACATACCGAAGAACAAAGGGAACATCATGCGGGATTAATTGAATGCTTGACATAGAGGTTCGACCGATAAAGATCTTTGTAGAATATGTAGGAACCAGTATGGGCATCTAGGTCCTGCTATTGGTTATTGACCGTAGAGGTGTCTCGGTCATGTCTACATAGTTCTCGAACCCGCAGGGTCTGCACACTTAAGGTTTGGTGACATTTCGGTAGTACAGAGTTATGCATGGTGGTGGCCGAAGGCTGTTCGGAGTCCTATATGAGATCCCGGACGTCACGAGGAGCTCCAGAATGGTCCAGAGGTAAAGATTGACATATAGGAAGTCCTATTTTGGTCGCCGGAAAAGTTTCGGGCTTATCAGTAGTGTACCAGGAGTGTCGGTAGTGTACCGGGAGACCATCGGGAGGGGTATTTCGCCACAAGAGGCTACATGGGCTGTGGGAGAGTAAATACCAGCCCTTAGTGGGCTAGTGGAAGTCCCACGCAAGGCCCATGCATCCGGGAAGAAAAGCCCAAAGAGAAAAAGGTGGAAAAAGGCAAAAATAAGGCAAAAATAAGGAGGAGTCCTAGTCCTACTAGGATTGGAGGAGGAATCCTCCAATCTTCCTAGATTCGGCCGACCCAAGAGCTGGTCCTTTGAGGACCAAGCCTCCTCCTCTCTTCCTCTTATATATACTAGAGGTCATAGGGTTTTTGGCACCAGATTTTTAGCCACGTGCTACCCGTTCCTCGAGTGCATAGTTTCTCCTCTAGATCGGTTTTCTACAGGGCTTAGGTGAAGCCCTGCCAGAATTGCTCCACCACCATCGCCGGAGCGCCGTCATGCTACCGGAGAACTCTTATACCTCTCCGTCCCTCTTGCTGGAACAAGAAGGCGGAGATCGTCATCAAGCTGTACGTGTGCTGAACGCGGAGGTGTCGTCGGTTCGGCACTAGATCGGAAGGACCGTGACCAAGCTCACGAGACGGATCATGATGAGATCGCGGGACGGATCGTGATGTGTTCACGGGACGGATCGTGATTGGATCGCGGGACGGATCATGATGAGATCACGGGACGCTCGGTGATTTGGATCACGAAGACGTTCGACTACACCAACCGCGTTTCTTAACGCTTCCCGCATAGCGATCTACAAGGGTATGTAGATCCACTCTCCCTCTCGTACATGCTCATCACCATGGACAGATCTTGCATGTGAGTAGGAATTTTTTTGTTTCCCATGCGACGTTCCCCAACAGTGGCATCATGAGCTAGGTCTATGTGTAGATGAGATCTCGAGTAGAACACAAAGAGTTTGTGGGTGTTGATGCTTAGATTGCTTCCTCCCTTGGTTGTGTTTTGGTTCAACGGTATTGTGAGATGAAGCGGCCCGGACCAACATTACTCGTACGCTTACGAGAGACGAGTTCCCTCAACCGCAACTTGTTGCGTAGATGGCTTGCAGGTGCCAGTTTCTCTCACTTTAGTTGGATCGGATTCGACAAAGGCGGTCCTTGAGAAGGTTGAAAAGCAACTTATGTATCACCATTGTGGTTTATGTGTAGGTGAGAATTGTTCGTGCTAGATACCCGTAGCAGCCACGTAAAACATGCAAGAATAATTAGAGGACGTCTAACTTGTTTTTGCAGGGTTTGTTGTGATGTGATATGGACAACTACATGATGAGATATATGTGATGTATGAGATGATCATGTTTTGTATAGAATATCATGACTTGCATGTCGACGAGTACGGCAACCGGCAGGAGCCATAGGGTTGTATTTAATTATTGTATGACCTGCTTGTAATCATTAAGCACTATGTAATGCTTTACTTTATCGCTAAGCAGTAGCAATAGTAGTAGAAGCATGGTGGGCACGACAACCCCGATGGCGACACGTTGATGGAGATCATGGTGTCATGCCGGTGACGATGGAGATTATGCCGGTGCTTTCATGATGGAGATCAAAAGCACAAGTTCATGGCCATATCATGTCACTTATGATTTGCATGTGATGTTAATCCTTTTATGAACCTTGTTTTGCTTAGGACGATTGTAGCATTATAAGGTGATCCCTCACTTAATTTCAAGATAAATTGTGTTCTCCCCAAGTGTGCACCGTTGCGAAAGTTCGTCGTGTTGATACACCATACAACGGGTGCAAGCCAGTGTTGCACATGCAGAACACTCGGGTTAAACATGATGAGCCTAGCATGTACAGACATGGCCTCGGAACACAAGAGACCGAAAGGTTAAACATGAGTCATATAGTAGATATGATCAACATGATGATGTTCACCATTGAAACCACCTCATCTCACGTGATGATCGGACTTGATTTGGTGAATTTGGATCATGTATCACTCGAATGACCGGAGGGATGTCAATTTGAGTGGGAGTTCTTAAGTAATATGATTAATTAAACTCACTATCATGAACATAGTCAGACTTGTCTTTGCAAATTATGTTGTAGATTACTTGCTCGCGCTGTAGCTCCCTTGAATTTTTAGATGTTCCTAGAGAAATATAGTTGAAAGATTATTGTATCAATATTGTGGACTAGGTCTGTGATTTGAGGATTGTCCTCATTGGTGCACAGAAGTCTTATGTCGTTATTGCACCGCTCGGTGCGCCAACCCCTCTAGCATCGTCAGTAGATGTTGTGAACATCTGACATGCACGTTCTGATGACTACTTGATAGTTTAGTGAGTCATGCATTACGGCTTAGAATTGAGGCTCTGGAACGTTTTGAACATCACAGAACATATGAGATATTCTAAGAGCTGAAATTAGGATCTCAGGCTCATGCCCGTGTTGCGAGATATGAGATCTCCAACAAGATTCTTTGCCTGCAAGATGAAAGAGAATAGCTCAATCGTTGAGCATGTGCTCAGATTGTCTGGGTGCTACAATCGCTTGAATCGAGTGGGAGTTGATCTTCCAGATAAGATAGTGATTGATATAGTTCTCCAAGTCACTATCACTAAGCTACTAGAACTTGGTGATGAACTATAAAATGCCAGGGATAGAAATAAAGATCCCTGAGCTATTCGCGATGTTTGACACCGCGAATGTAGAAATCAAGAAGGACTGTCAAGTGTTGATGGTCAGTAAAAACCACTAGTTTCAAGACGGGCAGGGGAAAAGAGGGAAACTTCATGGATAGCAAGTCAGTTGCTGCTCCAGTAAAGCAACACAAAGTTGAACCCAAACCCGAGACTGAGTGCTTCAATTATGAGGAGAGCGGTCACTGAAGCGGAACAACCCTAGATACTTGGTAGATAAGAAGGCTAGCAACATCGACAGAAGTATATTTGATATATGTGTTAATGATGTGCACCTTGCTAGTACTCCTAGTAGCACCTAGGTATTGGATACCGGTTCAAATTCTAAATGTTAGTAACTCAAAATAAAAGCTACAGAATAAACGGAGAACTAGCTAAGGGTGAGGTGACGATGTGTGTTGGAAATGTTTCCAAGGTTGATGTGATCAACATCGCACGCTCTCTCTACCTTCGAGATTAGTGACGAACCTAAATAAATGTTATTTGGTATTTTGCATTGAGCATGAACATGATTAGATCGTGTTTATTGCAACACGGTTATTCATTTAAGCTAGAGAACAATGGTTATTTAGTTTGCATGAATGATACCTTCAATGGTCATGCACCCAGTGAGAATGGTTTGTTGAATCTTGATCGTAGTAATACACATGTTCATAACATTGATGCCAAAAGATACAAAGTTAATAATGATAGTACCATATTCTTGTGGCACTACCGCTAAATGTCATATTGGTATAAAGTGCATGAAGAAACTCCATGCCGATGGATCTTTGGACTCATTCGATTTTGAATCGGTTGAGACATGCAAACCATGCCTCTTGGGCAAGATGACTAAGGACCCCGGTTTCCGCATTGATGGAGTGGGCAAGTGATTTATTGGAAATGATACATGTCGATGTATGCAATCCAATGAGTCTTGTAACGTGCGGTGGATATCGTTATTTTCTTACGTTCACTAATGATTTGAGTAGATATAGTGTATATTTACTTAATGAAACACAAGTCTGAATCGTTTGAAAGATTCAATCAAATTGAGAGTGAAGTTTAAGATCATCGTGACAAGAAGATAAAAATGTCTGCGATATGACCGTGGATGTGAATATCTGAGTTACGAGTTTGGCATACAACTTTAGACAATGTGAAAGTTGTTTCACAACTCACGCTACCTGGAACACCATAGTGTGATGGTGTGTCTGAATGTCATAGGCGTACTCTATTGGATATGGTGCGTGCTATGATGTCTCTTATCGCTACTATAATTTTGGGGTTATGCATTAGAGACAACTACATTCACTTTAAAATAGGGCACCATCTAAATCCGTTGAGATGACACCTTGTGAATTATGGTTTGATAGAAACCCAAGCTGTCATTTCTTAATGTTTGGGGCTGCAACGCTTGTGTGGAAAAATGTTTTCACCTAATGAGCTCGAACCGAAAGCGAACGAATGCATCTTCATAGAATACCCTAAGAACAATTGGGTGTACCTTCTATCTCAGATCCAAGTGCAAAGTGTTTGTTGCTAAAAATGGGTGCTTTCCCGAGAAAAGTTTCTCTCGAACGAATTGAGTAGGAGGAAGATAGAACTTGATGAGGTTGTTGAACCTTTGTTTCAACCAGAGAGTAGCGCAGCGCAGGAAGATGTTTTTGTGAAGCCTACGTTAGTTGAAGAGGAAGTTAATGATGATGATCAGGAAGCTTCAGATCAAGTTACTATCAAACGTCGTAGGTCGACAAGGATGTGTACTACTCCTTAGCGGTATGACAACCCTGTCTTGGAGGTCATGTTGTTGGACAACGATGAACCTACGAACTATGGTGAAGTGATGATGGGCCCGGATTCAGACAAATGGTTAGAGGCCATGAAATCCGAGATACGATCCATGTATGAAAACCAAGTATAGACTTTGGTAGACTTGCTCGTTGGACGGTAGGTCGTTGAGTACAAATGTCTCTTTGAAATGAAGACAGACGCTGATGGTAAATGTCACCATTTGTAAAGCTCGACTTGTTGCAAAGAAGTTTATGACAAGTTCAAGGAGTTGACTGCGATGAGACTTTCTCACTCGTAGCTATGCTAAAGTCTGTTGGAATTATGTTAGCAGTTGCTGCATTTTTGAATTATGAAATCTGGCAGATGGATGTCAAAACATCATCTCCTTAAGGGTTTACTTGAGGAAAGGTTGGATGTGATACAACCAGAAGGTTTTGTCAGTCCTAAGGATGCTAAAAGGTGTGCAAGCTTCAGTAATCCTTCTATGAACTAAAGCAAGCATCTCGGAGTTGGAATATACACTTTGATGAGGTGATCAAAGTTTTTGAGTCTATACAAAGTTTATGAGAAACTTGTATTTGCAATAAAGTGAGTGGGAGCACTATAGAGTTTCTGGTAAGCATATGTGGTTGACATATTGTTGATCGGAAATGATGTAGAATTTCTGGAAAGCATAAATGGTTGTTTGAAAAGAGTTTTTCAAAGGAAGACCTAGATAAAGCTACCTAATTGTTGAGCATCAAGATCTATAGAGATAGATCAAGATGCTTGATGAGACTTTCAATGAGTACATACCTTGACAAGATTTTGAAAGAGTTCAAAATGGATCAGTCAGAGAAAGAGTTCTCGTCTGATTTGTAAGGTGTGAAAGTTGAGTGAGACTCAAAACTCGACAACGGCAGAAGAAAGAGAAAGGATGAACGTTGTCCCCTATGACTTAGCCATATGATCTATATTATGCCATGCTATGTACCACACCTAGTGTGTGACTTGCCATGAGTCCGTCAAGGGGTACAAAAGTTATCTAGGAGTGGATCACTGGACAGCGGTCAAAATTATCCTTAGTAACTAGAGGACTAAGCAGACAATTCTCGATTATGGAGGTGATAAAGAGTTTGTCGTAAAGAGTTACGTCGATGCAAGCTTTAACACCAATCCGGATGACTCGTAGTAGCAATCTGGATACGTATAGTGGAGCAGCCGTTTGGAATAGTACCAACTGCAGTGTGGTTACAGTGTTTACGGTTTGACATAGAGATTTCCAAGGTACACACGGATCTGAATGTCGCAGACCCGTTGACTATGAGACCTCTCTCACATGCAAAGCATAATTGAGCCCTAGAACTCACTGGGTGTTAGATTCATAACAATGCAAATCACATGGTGATGTGAACTAGATTATTGACACTATTGCAAGTGGGAGACTGTAGGAAATATGCCCTAGAGGCAATAATAAATTATTTATTATCATATTTCCTTGTTCATGATAATCGTTTATTATCCATGCTATAATTGTGTTGATCGGAAACTCAGATAAATGTGTGGATACATAGACAAACACCATATCCCTAGTATGCCTCTAATAGACTAGCTCGTTGATCAAAGATGGCTATGGTTTCCTAGTCATGGACATGAGACGTCATTTGGTAACGGGCTCACATCATTAGGAGAATGATGTGATGGACAAGACCCAAACTACAAACGTAGCATATGATCGTGTCAGTTTATTGCTACTTTTTTCTGCATGTCAAGTATGTGTTCCTATGACCATGAGATCATGCAACTCACTGACATCGGAGGAGTACCTTGTGTGTATCAAACATCGCAATGTAACTGGGTGACTATAAAGGTGCTCTACAGGTATCTCCGAGCGTGTCTGTCGGGTTGGAATGGATCAAGACTGGGATTACTCCGTGTGACGAAGAGGTATCTCAGGGCCCACTCGGTAATGCAACATCACAATAAAGCATTGCAAGCAATGTGAATAAGTGTTAGTCATGGGATCATGTATTACGGAACGAGTAATGAGACTTGCTAGTAACGAGGTGGAACTAGGTATGGAGATACCGACGATCGAATCTCGGGCAAGTAACATACCGAAGAACAAAGGGATCATCATACGGGATTAACTGAATGCTTGACATAGAGGTTCGACCGATAAAGATCTTCGTAGAATACGTAGGAACCAATATGGGCATCCAGGTCCCGCCATTGGTTATTGACCGTAGAGGTGTCTCAGTCATGTCTACATAGTTCTCGAACCCATAGGGTCTCCACACTTAAGGTTTGGTGACATTTCGGTACTATAGAGTTATGCATGGTCGTGACCGAAGGTTGTTCGGAGTCCCGGATTAGATCCTGGACATCATGAGCATCTCCGGAATGGTCCGGAAGTAAAGATTGGTATATAGGAAGTCCTATTTTGGTCATCGGAAAAGTTTCGGGCTTATCGGTAGTGTACCGGGAGAATCGGTAGTGTATCGGGAGACCACCGGGAGGAGTATTTCGACCCAAGAGGCTACATGGGCTGTGGGAGAGTAAATACCAGCCCTTATTGGGCTGGCAGAAGTCCCACAAAAGGCCCATGTGTTTGGAATAAAATCCCAAAGAGAAAAAGGTGGAATAAGGCAAAAAAAAGGGCAAAAATAAGGAGTCCTAGTCCTGCTAGGATTGGAGGAGGAATCCTCCAATCCTCCTTGATTCGGCCGACCCAAGAGCTGGTCCTTTGAGGGCCAAGCCTCCTCCTCTCTTCCTCTTATATATACTAGAGGTTTTAGGGGTTTTGGCACTAGATTTCCAGCCACGTGCTACCCGTTCCTCGAGTGGATAGTTTCTCCTCTAGATCGGTTTTCTACAGTGCTTAGGCGAAGACCTGCCGGAATTGATCCACCACCATCGCCGGAGCGCTATCATGCTACCATAGAACTCTTCTACCTCTCCGCTCCCTCTTGCTGGATCAAGAAGGCGGAGATCGTCATCAAGCTATACGTGTGCTAAACATGGAGGTGCCATCCGTTCGGCACTAGATTGGAAGGACCGTGATCAAGATCGCGAGACGGATCATGATGAGATCGCGGGACGGATCGTGATGAGTTTGTGGGACGGATCGTGATTGGATCGCGGGACGGATCGTGATGAGATCATGGGAAGCTCGGCGATTTGGATGGCAAAGATGTTTGACTACACCAACCGCGTTTCTTAACGCTTCCCGCTTAGCGATCTACAAGGGTATGTAGATCCACTCTCCCTCTCGTAGATGCACATCACCATAGATAGATCTTGCGTGTGCATAGGAAATTTTCGTTTCCCATGCGACTTTCCCCAACACTCGACCCACAGGATGGCCTCACAGACGATGATGAAGGCCGAGTCGTGGAAGTCGAGCCCGTAGAAGAACATAAGCCCCCTTACGAAGGGTTGGAGCGGGAAGATCAGTCACCGTATGAAGTGACGGATGAACACTACCCTGTCGTCTGGCTTGGGGATAGGAATCACCGGGCCCTTCTCTGGCGCACGGTGGTAGATGTTGGCGGGAGGTAGCCGGCATCCTTGAGGTGCCGGATGTCCTGGTCGGTGACCGTTGAATCCTCCCACTTGCCATTAGAGCTCTCCATGACCAAGCTCGGAGGAGGAGTTGTGGAAAACCTAGATCTGTGCTCTAGAAGCTCAGGAGATTGGGGAAGCAGAGGATGCGAATGGGAAGCGAGTTTACGCCTTGGGGCTTTCTTTCCCTTTAATGAGGCTTATCACTGTGTAGCCTCCCTTGACTACACCGTGAATCCCTCCGTCTCCCAATACGTGTGTGCCATTATACGCGCATGATTAAACATATCCCATGTGAAACGGGGCACAATCTTTGCATTGATTGATTGTGTTGAGAAAAATGGCCTCAAACCGCGAATCGAGTTTTTGCAACTGGTCTGGCTGTCGTGGACGGCCATGACATTTTGTCAGAAAGGTTGTCAGGGAACACTACTTACTCCTCGACATTTGGCTTTCAGGGCCGAGCTATTCATGGTGTTCGGACAAACATCTAATCAAAAAACTACATGTCATCGGAGGTCAAACTAAACTCGAAGGGAAGAACTTGCCTCACAAGCCGAAGACTCTGATTATACGAAGGAGCTGGAGCCAAGACCCTTGGTGTTGGAGGCAAGTTCGGGGGCTACTGAGGGAGTCCTGGTTTAAGGGGACCTCTTGAGGCCGACCTGTTTCTTATGGGCCGGACTATATGGGCTGCTTGCCGAGCATTGGATCGATCGAGGGCCCTGTCTCCAGGAAGGAAGCTTCAGGAATCATGGCTTGTCCTCCAGGTTTGGAGTAGAGAATAGGCATGTTTATCCCTTCGACGTGTAACCAACCAAGTGTAAACCCTAGGTATACTCGGCATCTATATAAGCCGGAGGGTTTTAGGTAGTTGACAGAAGACAACTCATCTAGGGTTTAGCTATTCGATCTCGAGGTAGATCAACTCTGTAACCTACATATCATCAATACACTCAAGTAGGACGTAGGGTATTACCTTCATAGGAGGGCCCAAACCTAGGTAAACATTGTCTCCTTCGTCTCATGTTACCATCGATTCTAGTCACACAGCTCGGGACCCCCTACCCGAGATCCGCCGGCTTTGACACAGACAGGTGCCCTCGGTTTTTTATTGCCAGCGCAGAGCATAAGGGCTTCCACGTTGTGTGGGCATTGTCATTGGTGGACCGTGTTGTCCACTAGCACAGAGCATATGGCTTCAACTTGGGCGTGGGAAGGAAACCCTTGTCGTCCTCGGTGGGCTCCGAGCGTGTACAACCCATTAAGTTCGTATGCGTGGCTTGCAAGGTAGAACTGGGAGGTGTATTTGGGCACTTGAGAGGGCGCTTTGGCCTCGCGAGGGCCCCACCTCATGGGGGGTTGAGCCTAAATCTTCTTCTGGAGAGCCTTGTTCGCGGTCTTGTAAATTTTGACAAACCTATGTCGAATGCGTTTCCCAGGGCCATTGCATGAGAAGCCCAGGCACCAGTGACCCCAGGAGGTGCGTGGACGGGGCTAGCCCACCAGACAGTGCTCAGCCACTGGATTTAGAGACGCTGCAGGGACGGACCCGAGCATAGACGCCATGCCCAGTACTCTTATGAGGTGGTCGAAGGCAGGATCATTCGGGGACGACAACATTCATGTCGGCCAAGGCAAGCAAAAATGTTAGGAAATAGACCACATGCATGAAAAGTTACTGAAATATGCGTAAATGTGTCGACTGCAGGGGTGCACCCTAGTCGCGTGAAGATAATGCAGCCCGGTGGGCGCCCTCAAACGGAGTAAGCCGAAAATTTACCTAACGCAACCCAAAAAATCACCTAGCGGCTACACTGGTGAAGAACCGAAGCGGTCGGCGTAGCCTGACCTTGTATCTCTGCGAGCAAGATCCTCATGAACCCGTCGTCCCCTGGGGATCGAGACCCCTGCTCGGTCCGGGCGTCTCCTCCAACTCCTTGCTACGCCTCACCTGGTATGACACGAGCATGTCCTGGGTAAGGTGCTGGTGCACGTCGCCTAGGCCGAAGTACATGCAGACTTAGTTGCACGGATAGACCCCACCGCGGTCGGCACACGTCGACTACAAGACGCCCTGGGACGCATCCCAGTTGATCGCGAGCAAGTAGACACAGACGCGCGGCTTGTCATCTGAGTCGATGATGGTGGTTTCACTTGGCGGCTTAGGGCAGCTCCGCCCTCTATGGCCTGCGCCTCCTGAAGTTCCACGATCGCCCTGGTGACGGATTCTCGCGAGCTCGACGCCTGACACCATGCTCCTGGCTTGGGTAGATGCGCGCTAGAATGCACCTCTAGGTTGTGCCTGGACGCACCTTCATCTCACCGGTCAGGCTGACAGCTCTCCGGACAGGAGCCCCGTTCCCGACCCGAGGGGGGCACCGAGCGTGCCTTCCTATGCGATGATCGAAGGGGCCCCAGTCTTGGTCGCTGAGCCAGAGGCGCCATCGTTGGAGGTTCTAGCACCCTAGTGCCCTGCGGGGTGGAGCTACTTATTCTTTCTAGGGGCACTCTCGCAAGGAAGGGCGTCTCCTTCGTTGTTGGAGTGCTCGGCCGCCGCTGCTCAGTAGGCATGCTCGAGGGAGCAGATAGTGTCCTTCTCTTCGCAGGTCTTGGTGATGACGCCACTGCTCCCCGGCATCTTGAGGACGTTGTAGCCATGGTGAGTCTCTGCCATAAACTTAGCGAGGGCTGGGTACCCAAGTATGGCATTGTAAGGCATGTGGATGTGGGTGACATCGAAGACGATGACCTCGGTGTGATAGTTCTTGCACCCACCCAATGGGTGGGTGCACTTGCCCGATGGTGACGATGGACACGTCAGTGACTCCAGAGAACGGCTTGGTCAGTATAATTTGTTCATATGGCACTTGGAGTGTCTTGAAGGTCTCGATGGAGAGGATGTTGATTCCTGCTCCGCTGTCGATGAGGGTCTTGGTGACAAGGACATTGATGATGGTTTGCGTGCACAGCATGGGGAGCGTGCCCGCAGTGGCTGAACACCAGAGCTGATCCTTCGCATCGAATGCGATCGTTGTCTGGGACCACTAGAGAGGGCGCATGGCTTTGGGCTTCGGGAGGGCCGCGTTGACCTCTCGAGTGAACTTCTTGAAGATGTAGTTTGATGTTGGGGCTTGGGCGCTGCCCAGGATACAGGCTATCACCCTGAACTCCTAGAAGCCCCTAAACCCGTCGACCTGCCTATCCTCTTCCTTCCTTCTGGGTGGTGGCGGTAGTGAGGGTAGGTGGGCCTCACATGGGCGCACCTCCCAAGGATGGCCTCGGTGTGAACCCTCTGGAAGGTCATCGTGCCAGCAGTCCTCCTGAGCCTGATCGCACCAGCGGTCCTCCAGAGGCCGGTCTCACACTACTAGGGAAAATCCTGGAAGTAGCGCGGGTATTATCCATAGCAGTAGCACGGGAACACGTGCTACTAATACAGCACTACAGCAAAACTGTAGCCGCAACGCGTGTTGTCCCGTGCTACTGCTATACATGCATAGCAGTAGCGAGCGCCAAAACAGAGCGCTACTGCTACTATCTGTAGCGCCTTATATTATAACACGCTACTGGTAATGGCATGCTGCTGCTAACTTTACACCACATGCTACTGCAAACTTTATTAGTTTCTGATTTTTTTCTGTATATTTGTTTTGTATTTGAACAGGCTTTATACAAGAATCTTTAGCACATACAAATGCCATCATCATACACATACAAATGGCTGCGAGACCACGAATGTAATCATAGCATATACATACAAATAGTCTCATTGTAATCTTCATATAACACAAAGTGGTCTCTCATCATCATCTCAAAAATAGCGATACAAGTCTCGAATACTTGCAACTACATCCTCATCCATCTAAACAATGAGATACACGAGAAGAGCTATCACTATGAGTGAGAGCAAAACTATGTAGTACTTGAGGCAGCAGTTATTAGCCCTCTCTCGAGCTAGCGTGAGCCTCCTTATGTAACTAGCTTCTGCTTCTTCTCTGCTTTTGAAGCCTTTATGGCTAGCGCCCGAGACCCCCTCCACTTGTGCCTGACACTCGGACAACTCATCATATACACCCGGAACCTTTCCTTTGTAAATGACATAGCACCGGTACTTCGCCATCAAGAATCTAGGTACCTATTAGAGATGCATCTTCATCAAGAGAATGTACAATCATATGCAATAAAATATACTTGAGCAACACAAAAAAAAAGGGTTAGCAACTAGATGCAACATATAGTAAACATAAATAATCAACAAGTTTCATCGTATACAAACTAATTAACTAGAGGTACACATGTCATTGTACTCAAACTAACAAAGTAGCGTTACGCAAGTTCAGTAGGGACCGTGGACATCACAAAGTTTCGTAGCTACAGAAAGTATATACAAGTTCCACCGACACATATCATCATCATTGGCATCGTAAATCACTAGAACTTCCATCCTTCCAAATCATCGAGGATGGACCCTAGCTTCTTGAATGGCGTGATGTCCTGAGGTTGCATGCCTATGTAAGTTCTGACCTCAGCTCGCGATATAAGGCGGTGGTAGAACATCCCCTTCACTTCAACGACTTCTTTCATGATGATCGTGGAAATGTCCCTTTGGCTGCGAAAGAAGTCATCTTTACGTTTATAATCAGCTTCTCCTTGAGATTCTACCCACTTGCGGATATGATCATCATTTCTGGTTGTCGTGCGAAGCTTTTGGTGATCCCTTCTGAACTCCATCATGATCTGGAGGAGGTAGAATCCATCATTCGTACTTGATTCCGGGACATGGATGCAGCATAAGTTGGTCTTATGCGAGAAACCCGTCTTGCGGTTCCTTTGTTTCCTGTTCTGCATGTGGCCACCCCTGAAGCTGAAGCCGTGGAGAGCATCATCTAGAATATTCATTATGTGGGTGTAGTCCTTCTTCTCATTGTTTCTGGTAGGGTCGAAATACATGGCTCGGGAGAATCACGGGTAAAGAACGATAAGGACGGCGCGACCGTTTCTACGGGGAAAAAATAACTCCAATTATTCTCCATATGAGTGAGAAGGAATGATTGAAATGTACGAAAGGGTTGTCCGGCACTGACTAACTTTGGATGATAAGGCAGGAGGACAATTTCCTGGTCCTTGTTCTGTACCATGAAGTTTTCGAGGTACTCCCTAGAAGTTTTATGCTCAAAGTCACCAAGACTCAAGAAGAACTCATGCATGTAGTATGGATTCGCCACACAGATTTGCGAGCCTTCTTCTCTCTGCATGATGGAGCTCATATGTAGTGCAAAAAGGCGGACGATTGTACAATTGAGCCGCCTTGTCATAAACATCTCGAAGATATGATCAAACCGCGAGAAGACCACCTCCACGGGCCGTATGTCGACGTAGCACTTCCCCTCGGGCACACGAGCCGCGTATGTCGGATATCCTGGATCCTTCGAGGCTAGTAGGATTTTCTCAGTCGATAGCACATGGTCGTGTAGTCTCCTGAGATTCCCGGATCTGGCCTCTAGTGGTTTCGACGGTAGCATCGGCTCACCGGTGACATGGAACATGGCCACCGTCTGGATGCTATGTGCTTTGGCTTGTTTGTAGGCAGCTGAGCCTATCTTCCCTGATCTCTTCCTCTCCTTTTTCTTGGGCTGACCTTCCAGACCCTTCCTTAACCCCTGCCCCAGTGTTATTGGGCTAAGCACTACTGTACGGCAACTGCATCTTCAGGCGTGTCCTGTGAGTATTGTATGAAGAGAGACTTCTTGCAATCCCTGCTAGGACGTTCCTGCCCGGGCAGATCATCCATATCCTCATTAGCATGCTGATAGCCCGAGTCGTCATATGGCTGACTCATCATATCTAAGTCACTATCACAGGCGCCTATATTGAGGAACTGAAGAGGGTCCTCCTCCATCTCATCATCATCCATTCTTGGTTCTACGGGAGCAATTACATTAGCCACTATTGGTCCCCTTCAACACGTCGCTCGCCGCTCTCACCTAGCACTACAGGCGCTGGTAATTGCGTAGGCGGGGTGGTGGTGTCCATACCTGCCTGTTGATGTGTGGTTATTGGTGTGCTCTCGGCCTTCTCCAGACAAAGAAGATTCTTCGGCCATAGCAACACCCAACCCTTGCAGCTTCCAATCCACGACGAGGTCTCGTCATCCTCTCCCCCTAGCCATACCAAAGGAGGCAAATCCTCGTGCCCCGATTTCACACTCGACAAGGTAACCCTTAAGTGCCCACCGGGCATTGGCTGGCCATGGAACATGAGTTCCAAGGGCTTCGTTATCACCCCCTTTCCCACGTCCACCTTATGGACTTTGATCAAGTAGAGTACGGTGCACGGGGTTTAGTCGGCCTACAGACACATGTCTATGGCGTAAAACATCCGCAAGGCAACGAAAATGGAATATTCTAGATATATGATCGTGTGACATGTAATTACCGTGAGGTCATCGAGCTCAGCCAAAGGCGAAGGCCCTCCTAGCACGCCAAAGACTGAGGACGGGCTGCTATGAGCGGTTGCGGTTGCGGGTGCGGGAGCAGGCCCAGTTGCATGAGTAGGTGATGGTGCGGTGGTGCTGTTCACCGAGTTTCTCCCGATGAAACTGGGCATGGGGACATCATGTACCGTCTTGTCGGGATTTTATTTCATCCAGTTGATGATAGCCAGGATCAAGTTAGTAGCAAAATCATTTCTGCAGGCATGTATAGCTGCGTCGACTGCCTGCTGTAGCAACTCATATTTCTCCTCGGCTGTTTTTTCTGCGTCCTCAGCTGCCTTTTTCTCGAAAGCAAGGTTTACATTCTCGTCGATGTCCATCTGACTAAACTTCTTTTTTTGCTTCTTGAATTCTGGGCCCTCGTGGTAAAACGCCTTCCATGTGGCGCCGTCTCCGGCGCGATGCACACGTACATATCGCGGCCGCTGGCCCAAAGGGAGTCCCTTAAGTTCGTTCAAGGCTAGGTTGAGAAGGGTGTCCCACTTGGGCCTCATCAGCAAAGTAGGGCTTTTGGCTGCTAGCTGGTGTTGCTTCTCCTACAGAAGGAACGTGAACCATTTATGAATGTATAGTCGACTTGATCAGAAGCTAAATGTAAGGTGGTAAAAGAATAATTACCGGTATTCTGATCAATTTCCTCGTGATGTGGTACATGTAAAAAACTTTCTTTTCCTTGTCCCACTTGTAGCGGGCCTTGATGAAGTCACACCCCAGGGGGTTGGTGAGCTTCACAAAGGGGTTTGGGAGACCCGCGGCTTCATGTTTTGCGTCCTCCTTATCCCATATGGGCATGTTGCCAAGGTAGCCATGGCCTCCGAGGCAATGCTTCCACGTGTTCCTTTGCTGAAGGCTCTTGAATTTCGCAGCCTTAGCCTTGGCTACCTCGGTAGCGCAAGTGTCCTTGAACTTTTTGAACTCCTCTACCGTAAGTGTCGGATTTTCCTCCAGAATCTTGGACAGGGGTTCCTCAGCCTCAATAGCTTGTTTCACCCTCCTTTCCAGGAGGCCAAATCATTGTTGAACATGCCCAGGGAGTGATTGTTAATCTTTTTCATCTTCTTATCATCCCACGGGTGTTCTATAGCGTCATCCCGGTCGGGGAACTTGAATCTCTTGTGCAGCTTCATCAGGAGCAACTACATCAAATGTTCTTTACCCCTTATGTCATCATCGTTGAGGCTTGCACATTCCCGTAGGATGCATCCTACTTGGTTCCCATAGCACTTGCGAGGTTCTTCCGGCTGTAGTGGCTCAAACTTGCCGGGGGCCATCTTTGTGACCACCAGTCGTCCGATGCCGAGTTTGTTAGGTTTTCGTATCTTCTGCTTCTTGTGCTTCTTCTTTTTGGTACCTTCCCCGCCGGTATCTTCCCCACCGGTACCTTCACAGACGGTATCTTCACCGCCGGTATCTTCCCCGCCTGTACCTTCACCGCCGGTACCTTCCCCGCCGGTCTCAGTGCCGCCATTGGTGCCGGCACCGTCGGTGTCGATGTTGGCACCGGCAACTTTACCCCTGAAGCTTAGCACACAAAAAGTCGAGGTACTATTGTTCAACCTCATAATCCATCTCATCTGCATCTTGGTCAGAAGGCCCGGTTTCTTCGTTGTTCGACATGTTTCCTATGATTAAGTCTCATCATTTAATTCTAAAGCTATAAAACAAATGAGAAATGGCATAAAAAAGATCTATGTTTGCTAGAATGTCGTTTCCCAGTGAATCCCAGCACTCGATATGCCTACTTTCTAGCACAAGTCATGCCAAAATTCACGGAAAATTTCGGCATGGCCTTTGCTAAAAAGTGGACATGTCGAGCGCCTGAAATTCACTGGAACAGAAATGACTCAACATTCCAGCAAAACATAGGCCACTCGGATCATTTACCCTGCACATAATCATCATTTTTCAAATATGACATGTCCAAAACATCACATGTCCAAATTCCAAATATGACATGTCCAAATCACATGTCCACTTCAAATTATGTTTTTTAAATAGCAACAGTTGCTTTAACTAATCTATCCTAGGTTTCATACTAATTCTTATTAACTAACTAGCACAACAAAATTTAGATAGCAACAATTGCTTAAACTAAAAAAATGCAAGAAACCTATATAATCAATTCTGTTTTTTCTTTTAACTACACTTAAAACACCTAACCCTAGATTTCTATCCTAATTTGACAAAGAACTTAATTAACCTACTGCCCTAACTAACTAGGGTTCATAATATAGCCAAATTAACCTACTAGTTTTATAACTAGGGTTCCTAACTAAATAGATAACCTTATTAACCTACTGTCGTAACTAAAACCTAAGTAAATTAACCGAACAACCCTAGCTAGCAAAGAGAGGAGGAGCGGGTGGGGGCTTATAGAGGGTGCAGGGGCGAGGAGGCAGGCCTGACAAAGGCCAAGGTTGGGAGGGGACGAAGCAGAGGAGGGAGGTGTGGCGAAACGAGGCCGGGGTCGGGGGCGATAGCGAGGTCGCCTGGGTCGGGGGGTCAGGGGCGAGCGCCGGGGACGGGGGCGAGCGCCGGGTGCCGGGGTCAGGGTCGAGGGTGAGGGCAAAGTTGCCGGGGTTAGGGGTCGGGGAGAGCACCGGTGTCAGGGGCGAGCGCCGAGCGCCGGGGTCGGGGGCGAGCGTCGGGGTCGAAGATAGGGTGATACAATGGTCGACGAGGGGGAGAAGAGAGAGTGAGGATTTGGGGGAAGAAGTAGAGGCGGGAAGCAGATTTGGGGCTTAAGTCAAGGTAACAGTAGCGCGTTTACTAAAAACGTGCTATAGCTAAGTTATCTATAGCGTGTTTATCCAAGAAGTTATATTACTATCACATGTAGCTATCTGTCTTGCGACATATCCATAACCGAGATAGTCATGCACCGTCGTGATCAACACGGCTCTCATATAGAAATACTCGCCTTTGCTGGCGTCCCATGTCTTGGCCGGTGTTTTCCACAACGTTTCTAACTCCTCTTGAAGTAGCCCTACATACATATTAATATTATTTACCTGTTGTTTCGACCCTTGAATCAGCATGCTCATGTGTATGTACTTCGACTTCATGCACAACCAGGGGGAGGTTGTACATCCATACAAACACGGGCCATATGCTATGGTTGGTGTTCTGGTTGCCAAATGGATTCATGCCATCGGTACACATGCCGAGCACGATGTGCGTTGCATCACATGCGAAATACCGATATTCGTTGTTGAACTCTCTCCACTGGCTTCCATCCATGACATGTCTCAGCTTCGGATCATCTCCATCGTCAGGCTTCTTCCTCTCCGCGTGCCAGCGCATGAGCTTTGCTTCCTTGGGATCTATGAAATACCGCTGGAGACGGGGAGTGATCGGTAAGTACCATACAACTTTCTGGGGAGATTTCTTCCTAGCCTTCTTGTATCGAGAAGCATTGCACACCGTACAGCTTGTTTTTTCCGCGTGCTCCTTCCGATAAATTATGCAATCGTTGATGTATGCATGGTATCTAACGTGTGGCAGATCAAGAGGGCACACGTTCTTCTTGGCCTCATCCACACTAGTAGGACATAGATTCCCCGCGGGAAGAACATGTTTTAGGTACTCGAGAAGCTCATCGAGTCTAGTGTCGGTCCATTTGTTTTTAGCCTTTGTCTTCAGGAGTTCTAGTGTGAAACTCAAGCGTGTCACCTCGGGATTGCAACCATGATACAATGGAGTGTTCGAGTCTACCACCAATTGCTGCAACTTGGCCTCCTCTCTAGAAGCAGCTCCCTCAATACTTGTCTCCTTATGAAGCAGTGCTTGAACATGAGGGCCCCGCATGATTGAACTTAGTATCGACGAATTCTGCAGCGTGGAGTCCATGTTTTCTCTGCCGCCATGTCCGGCCCCTTCTCTGCTGCCATGTTTGGCCTCTTCCCCACCATCATGTCCGTCCCCTTCTTCGATGCCATGTCTAGCCCCTCCTCCACCGCCATGTCTGGCCTTTTCCCCGTTGTCATGTCCGGCCCCTTCTCCGCCGCCATTATCGATCATCTCTTCGTCTTGCCCCATGTCGTCATTGCCTACCCCATCGGCATCCTCAACATCATCATCCTCATCTTCAATTATCCAACAAATATAGCCATCCATGTAACCAGTCATGAGGAGGTGCACCATCACACGACCATCGTCATAGGGGTCGAGCCAAGCTCATCCTTTACATCTTCGACATAGACATAAAACCTCTGTCAGGATATTTTCTTTCATGTCCTGCACCGTCGACCGCAACCACCTGTCCACCATTGTTCCACTGACCATCATGAACGCCTGAATGGTAATAATAAACAAATTGATTATAAAAATGCATGCATGCATGAAAGTCATACAAAAATTTGGCATGACCTTCCGTAACAATAGGACATATAGAGATTGCCCAGAATTCGCCAAAACGAAAATAAATCGACTTTTCGGCAAAACATAGGCAACTCACAAGCACAATTCTGTGGAAACTCATGCCACACACACAATTTCGATCATATCGCCCTATTATGTCATAGCGCACATATACACATATTTCCAATCTTGCAAAAGAATAAATTTTAAATCACCTATCTCGAGATCGAGCACGGTGATGATGATGTCGATAGGTGTTGCCACACACACCTATGGAATGATCAAAAGTGGACAAAGCTCTTCTTGACAACGCTATGGATCTAGTTAGGGAGGTACATAGGTCACTTCACTAAATGCTGGCTAGATCTACCTAGCTTGCTTGTTTTGGAGGAGACAAGTTCAATTAGTGGAGGGGAAGGAAAAAGAGAAAGGAGATGCATTAATGGAGGTTGGTGTAGTTAGCTAGGAGTAATAAAGAGAGAGAAAGATAGGTAGAAGGAGAGTAGTGGGGGGAGAAGTAGTGAGGAAGAAGCGTAGTGAGGTAGAGAGGAGGTGGGAGCTAGGGGAAAGTGAGGAAGAGAGGAGGGGAGGGGGTGGGAAAAGGTGGTATGGTTGCGGCATAGCAGCAGTGCGGGGCTCAAAACGCGCTGCTGCTAATAATCTAGCAGTAGCGCTCCTCTGGCACACGCGCTACTACTAAGCAGGGCCCTCCATGTGGACAGTTTCAGAATTAGCAGTAGGGACATGAAAGTAAAGTGCGCTACTACTATCACATTAGCAGTAGCATGGTTATTCTGGGCATGCTATTGCTAAACCTAGCATGGCGGGAACGGTCGGTCAATTTTAGTAGTAGTGCGTGTCCTCGGACCGCGCTACTGATAATTAGGAGCAGCGCCTCTTCCTGTCCCGTGCTGCTGCTAAGATTTTATGTATAAGGTTTTCCCTAGTTGTGTCAGCACTCCTAGCACGGCTCCCGACTATCCCAGTGACGTCCGTCATGGTCCTCGCCACGTCTGAAGCCGCAGTCACTATGCCTCGGGTGCCGGCCGAAGTGCCTGTCGCGGACTAGCCTAAGCTCCTGGCAGTCGATGGTGTCGTGGCTGTTGGTGTCGTTGAAGATGCAGGACGGCTGTCCTCCTGAGGGTGGTTCCTCGCCTCGGCTACGCTTCGCCTCAGGCTCGGCCGCAAGCACCGCGAGGGCCATGCACTTTGCCCCCTTGAGCTTGGCCTTCTTGTCCTCTACCTCTACCACCGGAAGCTCGCGGAGCGAGAGGATCCCTCCTCGGCATTGGCGCACTATTTTGCCAGGTTGAACATCTCCAAGGCTGAGCACAATTGGCGCACAATTCGATGATGGTGAGCTCCTCCTTCATCTTTAGGTCCCTGACGCAGTTAGTGTCGTCGTTTTCTCACGGGTGAGAGCAAGACTTTCGTGGATGATTCGGGACGGGTATGCGAATAGCACGCAGTAGTTTACCCAGGTTCGGGGCTCTCTGGAGAGATAATACCCCTACTTCTGCATGTTTGTATATATGTAGTATATACAGTACATGGTTGCTCCTGGAGCTATATCTGAAGAGGAAGAGGGAGCTGTGAGCTCCTCACCTTGGCCTCCTATGTATGCATGCATGAGCATGAGTGAGTGAGAGAGAGAGAGAATGGGAGGAGGCTTCCCGTGAGTCTGTATGTGTGAGTAGGTATGGCCCCTTTGTGTAGCCATGGGGGCATGGGTGAGTGCTTGGTTTGTAAGCTACCGTGGGTAACTTACAAACCAAGCTATATGTGTGACATGGTGCCATGCTAGCTTGTCCCTGGACACATTATAAAGCAGTGTCCATGGTACAATTACATTGTAGATGATGTCCTACGTACAACGCCCGACTATTCGCCAACAGTGCGAGGTATGGTCATCTTGTCTACGCATGTTCGATGCGACGTCATAGTTGACTCTAGGTAGCCGACCGGGAGGAGCCGGCCAGGAGGACTCGGCTAGGAGGAGCCGGCCCGGGGACCCGACCGGGAGGAGCGGGCCAAGCTGAGCCCGCTAGGAGGAGCCAGCCAAGAGGAGATGGCCAGGCGGAACCGTACGGGAGGAGCCGGCCTGGAGGAGCCAGCCGGGAGGAGCCGCCCAGGAGGAGCCGGCCAGGCAGAGCCAGCTAGGAGGAGATGACCTAGAGGAGCCAGCCGGGAGGAGCCAGCTGGGCAGAGCTACCCGGGAGTAGCCATCCAGGAGTAGCCAGTCCGGAGGAGCCCGCAGGGCTATAGTTTTGTCTTCACTTTTTCGATTGTCGTGTTGATTCATCAGGCTTGGCATATCGGGGGTGGCCCCTGGTGTTTTAAAATACTGAGTTGTCTCCTTGAGCCTATCCGGGGGTAATCCCCCTTATAGTCAGAGAACACAGAGATAAATGCCTCATCCGACGCCCTTGGGATCTTGAGGCGGGTGATCATGAATCATTGTATGAATTTGTGCAGGGTACCCACCTCCTTGTGCTTCACATGTCGTAGGTAGTTCACGGTAAGCGCTCAGTCTCGGGTACCTTGGAATTTGGCGATGAAGTGCTTGCGTAGGTCATCCTAGGAGGTGATGGACCCCTCGGGGAGGTTGTGGAACCAGGAGAGCACGTGCCCTTGAGCGCCATGGCGAACCAGCTTGCCATGACCTTGTAGTGAAATCACACAGCTTTATAAATCAAAAATCTCATATCGAGTTCTTTATTACAATAAGGATTACAATAAAGTGGCTGAAGGCCAACTCATGAGATAAACTAAACCAAAGTCTTGCAGAAGCTTCAAAGGTAGTTGAGTCCATCTGACTCCAAGGGCATCTCACCGAGTGTAGAGCGTATCCTCACTCTTGCTCGGAAAAGTACTCTGCAACATGATACGTTGTAGCCATGTAGGTCAGCATATTGAATATGTCGGCAATGTCACAAAAGAGGGGGTGTAAAGTAATCATCTATTCTATATGCATATTTGGCAGGTGGGGTAGTAAGTTTTGCATAAAGCCAATTTTTCCTACAACAAGAGGGGGCAAAATATTATTACTACAATGTTGGTTGATTAATGAGATGGTTCCACCAACCAATTCTCATACCCAAGTTGTCATTAATAGCCACATCAATATAATTATTTGTGTTGAGAATTCTAGATAGTTTCAGTTCCTTCTGCTCAAGTTGTCCATGACCGTGGACACGGCTAATCGATTAGGTTTTAGCACTTTGCAGAGTTTTGCACACGTTCCCCACAAGAATTGATCGGCTCTGTTGGATTTCTCGCAATTCAGGGTGTTTGAGAAACGGATGACCAAAACATGGTCTTCTAAAGGGTTTCCCTGAGACTCTGTCAGTGCCCATCCTTTCCTACCGTTCTTCTACATCTCGTAGCACCGCCTGTCCAGGGTCACCACGATATCCAACCAAGCCAGAGCCCATAATGGCTTGTGGCTGTGCACGTAAGCCTTAGGTATTGAAGCATCCATCCATCTCTGTGTGCCTGGGTGGACCTTTCCGCGTGAATACTGGCACTTCTCCAGCAACACCTAGGCTAACCACTGGCTTCTCCAGCGCGCCGTTCAACCATCATCCACCCAGAGGTATATTGAAAACTGGGAGCCTTGAAGTCTTGTTCATCAAGTAGGTCTTGTAATTATTATCTCACAACTCTCATGAATCACACAACCAACCCTGACTACTAACAGCATAGCAAAATTAAAATAATGTTTCCCGGGGCCAAAGTGTCAAAAGGTTTGAGGGGTGCCTTCCACATGATACTACATCAAGTAACCAAGTGTCCAATTACCTACTTTGCATGCAATTGGGGAGATGGTAGAACTAATGCAATAAAAACATGGATAAATATGATCAAAGTGACTTGCCTTGCTGACGATCCTCGTACTCAAGTGACTCTAGATAACAAGCTTCGCACTCGGATGATCTAACGAATCAAACAAAGCACACAATAAGCATAACCACAATCCAACTCATACAACATCATGTTAAACAAATATTTCAACAAATAATAGCACAATCAAAAGGAAGAAACACTCAAAGTAGAAGATCCTAAAAAAAAATTGGTGTCAAAATCTCTACTAAGACATAACAAAACAAAAAATTGTTTTCAAAAACTAACCATTAGATAACAGAAAAGTCAATACAAAATTTTATAAGAAAACAGTAAGTATTTCATTATAAAATTTTGGGCAAAAAGGGTTACTACAAAACATTTTTCTAAACAATACTAAAGGTGAAAACAAAATTTACCTATTAAACTAGAGCACAAAACAAAATAAAATATTTTTATTATCAGAAAATAATTCACCTAATGTTGAGCAACAGAATTAAGAAACTACATTAAAAGTTAAACTAAAAAAAATCAAAGTAAACTAAAATAAAACAATTCAAATACAAACTAAGAAGAAACTAAACAGAATCTGTTTTTACAAAGGAGTAGCAAAAAGAATCACTCAAAAATATATTTTTAAACTCTAGTTATAGAGATTTTAGTAATTTAAGCAAACTCTAGATTGGTATCGGTCCCTGATCTAGCACACTATTTGGAGCCCGTAATTCTGGACTCACATCATGGCATGGAGTCAAAAAATTTCCCACCCACCAGGCAAGCCGAGAACTCAAGCAACGCAGAAGAGTCCAAGTTTTCGAACTTACTGGTGTTAAACAGTTACCAGGAGAGTCGGAGGATCATTTTTGGGCTAGGCTGCTCCTCGCTAGAAACAAAGTACGAGGTCTTAGTGACCATGAGATAATGGAAACCTTTAATCACAATTACCAGGACGAAGGGCTTCTTAACGTCCTGGCTCGTCGGCACATTCGTGACTTCACTGAGCTGTCAGACTTGGTACAAAAATATTGTGCCATGGAAAGCGCCTGGCAAGCCGAACGGCTATTTTCGGAACCAACCTTTACCGTGTACTCTAGAAGAGATCGGAAAAAGAGGATACCTTCGAAGCGGCCAGCCAAACTCGAACCTGCCAAAAAGAAAAATAGGCCCCTTATAGGGGTCAGGACTGTCCTTGACGGGCTATTGGATAAACCATGCCCCATACATTCTGTATTGCTGAACATAAGCCCGACTCATCGCCTTAGAGCTTCTTGGGTCGTCAGGCAGGTCGCAAAAAGCGATGAATCCATCGTTGAGACACTACCACCGAATAGGCACTCCACATCGCCACCAGAATACAACGCTGGAGTCCTGGCAATCTACGAAACGTTCCCCTCAAAGAAAAGGAGGCAAAGTGCTATTAGAGAACTCGAACAGGTCTATCATGTGGCAGCAACAAGTGCATGGGAAGGCATACCCATCACCTTTGGAGATACTTACCAACCATCCATTCATCCCGGTCATACACCGGCCCCACTGGTCCTAAACCCCATCGTCGATGGCTTCAGGTTGCACAAAGTGCTAATCGATGGCGGCAATGGTTTAAACCTTATCTAAAAGATACCCTGGAAAAAATGTAGTATGACCAATCTCGCCTGGACCATACCAACACGACATTCCGGGGGATCATTCCTGGGAAAGAGGCGCGTTGTTCAGGACATATCGCCCTGGACGTAGTGTTCGGCATGCCCAAAAACTACCGATTCGAAGGACTTCCCTTCCATATCGTGCCCTTCCCCAGCGGCTACCACACCCTGCTTGGACATGATGCCTTCACAAAATTCTAGGCCATACCACATTTATGGGTATATGTAGGTCAAGGTTCCAAGACCAAACAGGGTAATCACAATCGCAAGTGATCCGAATATAGCCCTTCAAGCTGAATACAAAACAGAAGCGCTCACCCTCGAGACAATAGTTGAGTCCTAAACCCATGTCCTTTAAACCTGTAGATGACATCGTTAAATTTCAGTACACCTGACGGATCGCAATAAGAAAGCGACCATCGGAGCTCAGCTGGACCCCATAGAGGATGAAGCACTGTGAGCATTCTTACAAGAAAGCTGGGACACCTTCGCATGTCATCCTTCCGATATGCCTGGTGTCGCTGTCAAAACCGACGGATCTCGTGTAGGGGGTCTCAAACTCTAAGACTAGAATCGTTGGTAATAGGACACAAAGGGGACACAGATTTAACCAGGTTTGGGCCGTCCGATGGAGGTAATACCCTACGTCCTACTTGATCGTCTTGATGGTATGGCGGTTACAGAGTTGATCTACCTCGAGATCGAATAGTTAACCCTAGATGAGTTGTTCTGTATCTACAACCTAAAACCCTCCAGCTTATATAGACGCCGAGGTTACCTAGGGTTTACACATGGTCGGTTACATGCCGAAGAGATAAACATGCCAATCTAGGGTCGATGACTTGCTGGATACGTCACGGATCCTTGAGGTCTCCATCCTGGCGACAGTCACCCTCATCATCCAATGCTCACCTTGCGGTCCATATGGTTCGGCCCATAAGTAATAGGTCGTCTATCCAAGGGCCCCCTAATCTAGGACTCCCTCACCTAGAATCCCATGACGGCTAGCAGAACATAGTCTAAACATCATCACAGGCTTTAAGCCCATTAAGTAGACTCTACGCCACATTTCCGAGTCCAAACGACAAGCTATGGGTGAAGAATTAGCCAAACTACTAGAGGCCGGATTCATACTTGAGATTAAGCACATGAATGGTTGGCAAACCTGGTGATGGTACCAAAGAAAGACAAATCCTGGTGGTTGTGTGTCGACTTCAAAGACCTCCATGAGGCCTGCCCTAAGGACCCTTTCCCCTTAGAACGTATAGACCAGATTATTGACGCCACAGCCGGACACGCCTCATTGTGGTTCCTCGACACTTATTCCGGATATCATCAGATTATAATGAAGGAATCCGGTCAAGCTGCAACCAAATTCATCACCCCTTACGGGACATTCTGTTTCAACATGATGCCTTTCGGCCTAAAAAACACTAGGGCTATGTACCAGCGCTTGATCCAAACTTGTCTCACAAAACAAGTCGGTAAAACAGTCGAAGCATGTGTGGACGATGTGGTCATCAAAACCAAACACATTAGCAAGCTGATTGACGACCTAAGGGAACCCTTTGCCAGCCTACGTGAGTACGATATACGACTAAATCTAGAGAAATGCGTATTTGGAGTCCTCGCTGGTAAACTGCTCAAATTCATCATTTCCCATAGAGGAATATAAGCGAACCCAACTAAGATCCGCGCCCTATCAGAACTTGCAGTTCCCATAGAGCTAAAGCATGTCCAGAGGTTGGTTGGTTGCGTGGCGGTGCTAAGTCGCTTTATCTCCCGCCTCAGTGAAAAAGCTTTACCGCTCTACAAATTGCTGAAATGGAACAACAATTTCAAATGGACCGATGAAGCAGTGGCTGCGTTAGAAGAAATTAAAATACTGCTGGAAAGTAATCCCATACTCACAGCACCAGGCTCTGGTGAACCCATGTTATTACACATATCGGCCACCAACCAAGTTGTTAGCGCAGTGCTCGTCGTCGAACGATTGGAGGAGGAACACAAAATTCTAGATTCAGAAGCCGGTCTATTACGTGTCAGAAGTACTAACGCAGTGCAAGTCCAGATAGTCGCACTACCAGAAAATACCCTATACAGTATTCATGGCATCATAGAAACTAAGACACTACTTTCAAGAGTGTTTGGTTAAGGTGGCATCTGAAGTACCTCTGAACGATATAATCAACAACAGGGACGCCACCAGCCGCATAGCCAAATGGTCCATTGAGCTCCATCCTTTTGAAATTGCCTACAAGCCAAGATGAGCTATTAAATCTCTGGTGCTAGCAGATTTCCTCGCCGGATGGAAAAAGGCCGAGCTCCCTAGGGAACATAGTACATACTCGCATTGGACGACGTACTTTGATGGATCCAAACCTTTGGCCGGACTGGCGGCTGGAGTTATTCTCACATCCCCCACGGGCGACAACATTCAATAAATGTTGCAGATCATGTATGTTGATTCCAACAATGCAGTCGAATACAAAGCACTCCTACACGTTCTTCGGATGGCAGCATCAATGGGCATACAATTGGTAGATGTGCATGGAGACTCCAACTTGTCCATCTCCCAAATGAATGGCGAATTCAATACCAAAATCCCGAAGATGGCGGCATATAGAAACGTTGTCCTTAAGATGTCTACGCAGTTTGAGGGGCTAGAATTCCACCATGTCGCTAGAGACAACAACCAAGCCACCAACATACTGGGCCGCATGGGCACCAAATACGACCCTATCCCAAAAACCACATTCCTGGAACTGATCTTTAAACCATTAGTGGTTTGGCAGGGCGATAATAAGGGCTCTGATCTCACCAGCGTAGAAGAGGTTGTTCCCCCTGTAAACGAATCAGACGGCCAAATCATCGGCGGCTTCGTAATGAATGAAATGCCTTCGCCTCAAGAGGTCATGGCAGTAATCGCGCCATGGACCGAGCCCTTCCTGACCTACCCTCTTCGAAAAGAACACCCTGACGACCAGACGGAGGCACGACACATAATTCAGCGGTCCAAAGCCTATAAAGTCCATGAGGGTGAGTTAGACAAGAAAAGCACCACGGGAGTACTATAGCTGTGCATATCTGAGGAAGAAGGACGACAACTTTTATCTGAAGTCCACGCAGGGATGGGCGGCCATCACGCCACGGCAAGGGCCTTAGTTAGCAAGGCCTTTCGAGCCTGTTTCTTTTGGCCCACTGCTTGAGCAGACGCCCAGTCACTTGTCAAGCACTGCGTGGGATGTCAACTTTTTGCAAATCAAAGTCACATGCCCCCAACAGCTCTTCGAACTATTCCAATTACCTGGCCCTTTGTGGTCTAGGGGCTGGACATAGTCAGACCACTTAAAGAGGGGACCGAGAAGAATAAATACCAAATGGTCATGGTTAACAAATTCACTAAATGGAAAGAAGCAAAACCTTTCAAATCAGCCAAGTCCGGACCAGTAATCGACTTTATATTCGGCGTGGTACACCGTTACGGCGTCCCACATAGTATAATAATGGACAATGGATCCAAGTTCACATTCCATGAGGTCAAAGACTGGTGTGCAAATATGGGCATCAAGCTCGATTACACATCGTTGTATCACCCGCAGACTAATGGACAAGTCGAATGAGCAAACGGCATCATCATGAGTGGCATTAAACCACATTTGGTCTGATCTCTACATGAGTCCAACTGTCATTGGGTAGAGGAGCTTGACTCCATTCTAAGGGGCATGTGCACCACCCCAAACAGATCAACACGATACACACCATTCTTCATGGTCTACGGGGCAGAAGCAGTCCTCCCCTGTGACATTATTCAGGACGCACCAAGGCTGCGCATGATGTTACTAGAGTAGGGAGGTCAGGTAAAAAGCATATAATGTGGGTGAACTCGTCTTATGGCTCCCGAAGAAGCAGAAGCATAAACTCAACCCCAAATGGGAGGGCCCCTTCATAATTGACGAAGTACTCACAGGAAGGGATTATCGTCTTCGAAACCCGTCGAATAACTGCCTTGAACCAAACCCATGCAACGCAACTCATCTTCGGCGCTTCTACGGGTAGACTGGTGCCTTCATACTCTTTACCCTTTACCCCCTTTTATTTCCTTTTAGTTTAATTTTTCCTTTCCCTCCCACCTTAATTATCGGAAGGCTTGGATTCTTTTTCTTTTATTCTAAATCTATGTTTGGTTAAACCGATCTTTTATTAAGATTTTTGGCTTACATCCTGAACTGTTAAATCAGAACACAACACCTAGGGGCTTCTTCTCGAATCCAATGATTTTATACTCTAAGCATCTATTCACATTTACTGTGTATGCACGTTTCCCTTGTCGATTTGTAGGCCATTATATGCATCAATTCGAACTAAGATCTTTGCCAAGCTGGGTTGCCTCGCTCCTGTGCTTACCCTCCACATTCGTGATTGTTCGGCTGGAGGGTAAAGGGAGCACCTCTGCGGTTGTTATGACCGGGTCATCCGGACATGTACCTCAAATAGGTGAAGCCAAAAGCTAGCTATCTTCAGCAAAAAATTGGTCGGCTATAACGGAAACAACAAAAGTTATGGTTATCATCGCCATTACTTGGGTCACATACTAGCAGTATATTGTGTTATTAGCTACGATTTACGTAGCTCCCCGCAGAAAGGTATCGATAGAGGCCCTATTTTGTTTGGAAGATGTTTCTTATGCTAAGCAGTAATATAAAATATCTCCCTGTGCACTTTTTGTTTGTTTGCACCACATGGCCAGATTGCCTGGTTCCCCAAATATAATTCAGTCTTCTCGAGTGATATTTTATAAGGAACACTCCCAAGCTATTAGCACGGGATATTGAAGATGATGTCCGGTTAAGACAAAGTTTTAAAAATAGACGGAGCAATTTTCCAATTATTAGTACATAGTTACACACAAATCATACATCTAGCTGCTGGTCGAGATTGTCTATTAGTGCATCTAGGGCGCAATCTTCCTGTGAGAGACGAGCGATAGGCATCACTTGGTCATACACCAAATGAAGCGCAACTTCTTGCCCATCCGGCCTTGCTCTCCCATCCCGATCCATATGCTAGGGGTTAAGTCCGGTATAATGGGTCTTGATCATCACCCACGCCTCTCGTGCTCCCTCTCGGCAAGCCGATGTCTTCCATAGCTTGAACCGACTTCGAGATCCCTTGAACCGATCAACCCGATCGGTCATCTCCTCCGGAGATTGCTCGAGGGGCCATAGTGCTTTTATCATGCTTTGCATGGCCTTCCGAGCCTGCTCATGAAGGGCGGACAGTTCCTTCAGAAGGCTTCCCCGATAGGATCCGATATCTTCTTCGGGCCGCTTGTTAGGAGACCTATCCATGAGTCAAGGCATGCCCATTACACTTCATATATAAGAAGTATTTTCTGACGTTAAAATCATGCTTACCGAACATGGCCGTATATAATTTTTGGTTCTCTTCTTGGTCCTGGCTCAATTGAGTGTTTAAGCTCTCAATTTCTTTGGTCTGCTGTTAGTTTTCCGCCTGGAGGCGGTTCTTCTCCTCAAGGTTTCGCTGCAATAAAAAAGAGTTGGCCTCATGCCGAGGCTTAGCATACCTCTGAGATTCTCATGATGCATCTAAATCCTTCTGCAACTGGCCTAGTTATTCAGATGCTACAAAGTACCCTTGCTTCAGCATGGGATTATATAGTAATTGCTAGTTTTGTTGCCTTGAGACCTACATCATCAGTAAAACAATATTTGGACCCTTAATTCGATCGTTCCGACCAATTCAAGGCTCGGGGGATTGTGGGTTTACATGTGTGTCCGGATTCTTAGCCGATCACTCAACTGCAAGCTAGACGATATCAGTTTTATGGCCTCCCTGAACCCTGTTAGGGCAGCTTCCATGTGTGCGTCAGCTAAGTGTAGAGCATTGGCACAGGGCTTCTCATCGCTACCGGCGGCTCATTGCGCTCTCTACCTCGGATTTACTAACTCATACCGCGTCCCCAGAATCTTCAGGGGCCTGTTTGACAACATGGACCTCCGCAACGGGTTGAGCATGAGCCGAAGACCTGGAGTTGTGAGCATTATCGGAACCCTGGCAATGTCCTCGGCATGAGATGGCTGAACTTGTTGCCTAAATATTTCGACATGAAATCTCTTATGAGCCCCTATCAATCGTAATAATAAATTGGGCTGCCGAACAAAGTACCTTTGAGCTGAATGAGTGGTCGGGCCTATCCCCACGACGGACTCACTTAACGGATCCATGTTGCCATTTGGTCCACGCATTGCCACCGTAGCCAATGTATGTCGCGCGTACCGACGACACTTGGAAGCTAGAGCCAACGCGTTTGGGTCGTTGGAGGATACTTGCCTTTTGCAGGACGGATTTTTCTTCTTCTTGCCCATATTAGGGGAAGGGAATGACCCGGGGTAATCGACTATAATGACCACCTTGGAGCGGTTGAGTCTCTCTTGGTAGAATGCCTCGTGTTCAAACACAATTGACAAATCCGGGTCGTCGTGAAATCCTGGATCATTGTCATGGGAATAGTTCTCGGGTTGGGGGGCGGACAGTTAACTGTCTCGATAAAGCTCCTCCATTCATGTATGCACAGATTAAACGCTTCGACTAGAAAGGGATAAATGTAAAATCGGAAGTCGGGTCACGGAGTTGAAAGGCTCACCTGTTTGATGGGATTGTGACTTGAGTGGCCCTCCTTGCTCGGTCGCCGAACAAAGTCTTCTTTCTCCGCTTTGTATAGGTCGACAAGTGTGGCTACTAATGCTTCTTGATTGGCAGGGACTAGCCGTCGAGAGCAAGTAGAGTCGCTTGTCCCGTTGTAATGCCACAAAGGGTGTATTCTTTGTTGAAGCGACTGGACACATCGGGTGATGGCGGCGGCCATCATGTCTATCATGCTTAACTTATAATGAGCAAGTAGCCTTACGTGGGCAGCCAAGTGTTGCACTTCGGCGCCGTCCTCTTGGGATGAGCTTTTCGGTCGCTAGTTGTACCTTTTCTCCAAGGGGGCGTCGGAGAATTCGGGAAAACCACTCCGAGCTGGATCGAATATGGGAACGTCCTCAATATAGAACGACTCTGAAGACCATTCTTCGGACTCCTTCGGTGTTCCCACTGGATACCCGTCCCCGCTATGTCGCATATATCGGCTCCTCTGACCTCTAAAATTGTCTTGTCCTGAGTGCGAGGGACGAGTCATAAGTACTTCCTCAACAAATCAAAGTGTGCCTCGCTGCCCAGGAACATCTCGCAAAGGGCAACGAAGCCCAAGATATGCAGAATGGAACCTAGGGTGAGATGATGGAGCTGGATCCCATCAAACTGC
This sequence comes from Hordeum marinum, assembly GCA_022496015.1. Taxonomy (NCBI): domain Eukaryota; kingdom Viridiplantae; phylum Streptophyta; class Magnoliopsida; order Poales; family Poaceae; genus Hordeum; species Hordeum marinum. The sequence continues at coordinate 389,945,145 of CM039675.1, read as the reverse complement.
AATAATGCCCTCAAGAATGGATGAATGAGGAACCTGAGACCCCGCAAGAGGAAGGTGTCGGATTTTGGGCTCCAAAAAACCCTAAAGGTTTGAACTCATGGGCGTGTGCGAAGATCCCCTGCAGCCTCGTCCTACCTAGCTCACTACTCGATGGATATAACGGCAAACTCGCATGCTGATGAGGAAGAAGATGAAACTGGCAGTTTACCCCGGTTCGGGCTGTAGTGAAGCGTAATACCCTACTCCTGCTTTGGTGGATTGCCTCTCAGGGAGGTTTGGTGGATGAACTAGTACAGTGAGCTCGAGCCTCCCAAGGGTGCTCAAGTGGTGTTCTTCGTTCTCTCCTTGTCTCGTGGTTTTGATGGCTAAGTCGTGGATCGGATCCCCTCAATGGTGTGACCTAGCCTCTATATATAGCAGTGGACCGGGTCCTCTTCCCTTATCACAATGGCGGACAGTATCCCACAATGGCCAAATTTGAAGGGGGACAGGAGTACATCCGCGCCCTGTCCAAAAGCAGTCTTCGCCTGCAAAGCGGCTGTCGATGATGCAGTGGTGGGCTCGACAATGACATCCGCCCTGTGGGGATTGTGGATGTGGTCCTGTTGCACAGGAATGGAAACCTTTGGGTGGCACTTCAGGATCCTGCGTACGTCCTTGCTCCCTTTGCACCAAAGGGGAAACTAACCGCGTGACAGGCTAGCACCTGCCTATCCTTCCCTGCGTCATCTTCGCCTCCTGAGGCTGGGTTCTATATAGAGATCTCTGGTGCTCCGAAGGGGCTTGAGGGGGCCCTTGCTTGCTATTCTTGGTGTCATTCTTCCTCGCGAGCCCAGGGCTCTCGCTAGGGCCTTGTCTTGAGCAGAGTCGCTGTCAGATTTCGGGCTCCACAAACACCCTTAAGATTCAAACATAGTGACGTGTGCAAAGATCCCCCGCAGCCTCGTCCAACCTAGCTCTCTACTCGATGAACACAGCAAAGAAGTCGCACAATGACTAGGAAGAAAACGAACATGAAAGTTTACCTAGGTTCGGGCCGCTACGAAGTGTAATACCCTACTCCTGCCTTTGGTGGATTGCCTGTCGAGGAGGTGAGGTGGATGAACAAGTACATTGTTTCGAATCCTCCTGAGAGTTCTCGGTGGTGTTCGAGGCTCCTTGTGGTTTGATGGTCGGTGAATGGTAGAGTTGGTGGATCGGGTTGGGATCCCCCTCTACGAAGCAGCCTACCCTCTATATATAGCGGTGGCCCGGGTCCTCTTCCCTTATCTCAATGGTAGGAAGGTATCCCATGACGGCCAACTTTGAAGGGGGGAAGGGGTTCGTGCTCGCCCTGCCCAAAGGTGGTCTTCGTCTGCAAAGTGGTTGTTGACAACGCAGGGATGGGCTCAGCAATGACGTCCGTCCTGTAGAGGTGGGGATTGCGGTCTTGTTGCACTAGAATGGAAACCTTTGGGGTGCTTTGGGAATCCACGTACGTCCTTGCTCCCTTTGCACCAAAGGGGAAACTGTGCTGCCTAGCACATTGGTGCTCGCCTGCCCTTCCTTGCGTCATCTTTGATTCCTGAGGCTGGGCCTTGCGTAGAGATCTCTGCCCCTCCGGAGGGAGCCTGGGGAGGCCCGTCCCTTGTCGGTCTCGATGCTTCTCCTCCTTGCCAGGCTTGGGCCCTCGCGAGGGCCTTGTCCTAACTTGGGCTACACCTTGCTACATTTGGTCGATGAGGTGGGCCATGCCCTTGGCTGCAGGCAGGCAGGTCTGGGTACCCCCATTGCCAGAACGTCGACAGTAGCCCCTGGGGCCAAGGCACGCTCGAGCTAGCTTTCGAGCGAAGCTTTGAGGATGTCCCGAAGTGTCGCAGGACCCAATTGCCCGCGGGCTAGGCTTTACATGCATCAAACGACCAGGCAGTGGTGCCTCCGCTCCCCGAGGCATCTAGAAATGCCCCCTATCAAACTAACATGACGTTTGGTGCAGCGCCGGCCATTATTGCTTCTTATAGAATGTCGCCGCTGCCTCCGATCACGTGGATGTGACCCTTGGGATGGTCGTGTGCTCCTGGAACACGAGGGGGCGCTGGGCGTTCCTCTGCTATATATAAGAGGGTGAGGGAGAGAAAACCCTCACCCACCTTTGCCTTCTCTTCCTCCGCATCCCCCGAATCGTCTCTACCTAGCAATGGCATTGATGAGAAAGTTCTCTACTGCCGAGAAAGGGAGGGCTTTCGGGGGGATCCCGTTGCTCCCTCGCCTCGGAGGGGTCATGGTTGCCCTTGGAAGTATGTCGCGACGCTGTCGGCGGCTCTTGGCGAACACGACCATTTCCCAACGCGTCGCAGCGGCCGCGGTGGAACATCGTCCAGCGTGGGCAGCCACGGTGGCCAAGGTGGGAGGTTGTCGATGGCCATCCAGCCACTGCGCGTGCGGCTCCATTCGGCCGACTTAGCTTTGGAGTTCGTGACATGGACGGACATGCCGGAAGCCACCTGGTTCCAACTTCCGGGCTGTTTTGCGAAGGCCCTGCCCGCTTCCGTGCCTACCGGCCTATGGATGCAGGACGACGGCTCCTGCAGCGGGGCGTCTTGGGTGGAGGTCGAGGTCACCCCCGAAGGCTATGTGTACCTGAACCACGGGTGGCAAGCGTTCACCCATGCCCACGGCCTGGAGGGGAGGCGTATCTTACATTTCAAGTATGACGGGGAGGCGACCCTCTTCGTCAAGTTCTTCAGGGGAGAGGGCGAGCTAATGGGGTGCTGCCCGGAAGACGTCGGTCGCGGTGATCCTGAAGGTGAGCTTGCCCTTGGCGACGAGCATCGTGCCTACAGCAGCAGCGACACCCCCTTCAGAGGGAGCCCAAGTGACAACGGCGACCATGGCTATGACGTGTTGACGCGGACAACAGCTACGATGCACAGCCGCGTCTGCGCACCCGGGTCTCTGCGGGGAGCCAGCACCGCGGCGCCGCTCTCCCGCTCCGGGGACGTCTACCCCGTTGCGCTTCTCCGTACCGTGAAGGAGGAGGAGGACACCGACTGAGCGCCGGTGCGCCTACGTTGGGGTCCCCGAGGCGACGGCCCTATGGGGATTTTCACTTTCTTTCTCCTCCTTTCTTCATGTATCCTACATATTAAGAACTAAGGGAGGCCCCTCGGGCGTGTAATACGCTTGGGCGCGTGCCCCTTTTTATCAGCGCCTTTCACATTCTATTGATTGGAGTTTACTTCCGTCCGCGGTTAGGATACTTAGCTTGTCAGACCTGCGGTAGGCTTTCGGGTTGTGGAGGCACGGATGAGGCGCTTGGAGTGCCCGTGCACTCGGCGGGCTTTTGAGACGGGTTGGGGGCTCTGACGGCGCTCTGTGTCTACAGGTTCCAGTCCCGCGCATTACCCTACCGTCACAAGGTACGACCACCTTACCATGGACGCTACTCACGAGGCGGGGCCCCGACACCCCTGATGCCGACCGGAAACCAAGAACGACATTAGGGGGGCAAGTGGCCTTATGACCGGTAAGGCTCCTGAAGCGTGATGCTCAGGAGCCCCCCTCGACACCCAAGCGTCTCTACATTGACAGGACCCAGTCCCGCGCATTTCCCTACCAGCGCAAGGCACGACCACCTTACCATGGACGATCCTCACGAGGCGAGGCCCCGACACTCCCGATGCCGACCGGAAACCAAGGACAACAACAGGAGGCCGAGTGGCATTATGACCGGTAAGGCTCCTGAGGCGCGATGCCTAGGAGCCACCTTAGTCACTCTAGCGCCCCCCGAAGATTCTGCTTCCTGCCCCTTCATGAAGCTTCGAGTTGTAGTTCAAGTAGCCCTGCGTTGGTAGGTCCCAGTCCCGACATTTCCCCACCACCGTTAGGTACGACTGGAAACCAAGGACATACTTCACGGGGCGAAGCCCCGACACTCCTAATGCCGACCGGAAACCAAGGACGACATCAGGGGGCCGGGTGGCCTTATGACCGGTAATGCTCCTAAGGCACGATGCTCAAGAGCCCCCTTAGACGCTCAAGCTGTCGGAAGAAAAAATTAAATTTTTGTTTCCTTTCCAAGATGGCGCGTCGGGACGTGAATGGATCCCTCGAGCGAGTATGAGATGACATGTGCCTGCTGACTCGCCCGTGAGTACCATGCGAGGATCCGGGCGCCAAGGCTTTGGCAAGGTGTAAGCACCGTGCCTCCCAGCCCCCGCTCACCGGGTACGAGGGGGAGGGGAGCAGGCAAGTGCTTTACTCAGAGTAAGAGAAAGCAACACAAGAAATGGCAATGAAAACATATCTTTGACCTTTCCTTTAAAGCATGATTTGAAAAAAACCTCGAGTGTAGTTTCGTAAAGGTTGGCAAATCCAAGCAGGAGAAAGGCAAATAACAGCCGCATCCGGCATCTAGTCTAGTCTTCGTCTTCCCCCAACGCTGAGCGTGGGGCATCCATGTTGCATGGGCATAGCCATTGATGGGCAGTGTTTACTTCACCACCAGCTCTGGGTTGTGGCTGCCACATTGCGTGGGAGGGACCCCTGCATTTCCTTGGGGGCCCTGGGCGTATACAGCCCGCTCATTATTACTTGAGAGTGTCACGGGTAGAACTTCTGGAGGTGCTGAATGTTCTAGGTGTTTTGGATGGGGACCCCATCCTGAGTCTCCAGGCGCACGGCCCCAGGCTTAGAGACATGAATGCCCTTGAACGGGCCCTACCACATGGGAGAGAACTTGTGAAGGCCCTCCCTGGAGAGAACCCGCCTTAGAATGAGGTCACCGACTTAGAGGGTGCCGGAGCGGATGTTGCGGCAGTGGTAGTGTCGTAAGGCTTGCTGATATCGCGTAGCTCGGAGCGAGGCCTGATGACGCGCCTCATCTCCGAGCACAAGGTATGTTCCCTGCGCAGACTCCTGACGCTCCTCGTCAAATGCCCAGACACGCTGGGACTGGTGCTTGATCTCATGGGGCAGGACTACTTCGGCTCCGTAGACGAGGGAGAATGGGGTTTCGTCGGTGGGCTTAGTTATGGTGGTGCGGATGAACCACATCACCGACTTAAGGTCATCGACCCAACCCTTCCACAAGCTTCAAGATACTTCTTCAAGCTCCTTGCCTTGAGGCCTTGCAGGAAATCCGCATCGGCGCCCTCTGCCTGGCCGTTGTTCCGCAGCTGGGCTACTGAAGCATAACATATTTGCGTTCCAAGGTTAGCACAATAAGTCTTGATGAGGTGGCTTGTGAATTGCGAACCGTCGTCGGTGATGATGTGGTTGGGGACGTGGAAGCGGACCATGAGGCCCTTGATGAACTTGACGGCCAACCCAGCCAGGATGGTGCGCACGGGTTCCACCTCTGCCCACTTGGTAAACTTGTCGATGGCGATGTAGAGGTAGCGGTACCCACCCGTGGCTCGTGGGAAGGGCCCCAGTATGTCTAGCCCGCATATCGCAAAAGGCCAGGGGAGTGGAATGGTTTGGAGGCCCTGCGCGGGCTGGTGAATCTTCTTGGTATGAAACTGGTAGGCCTCACAAGACCGAACCAGCTCGATGGATTCGTTGAGCACTGAAGGCCAGTAGAAGCCTGATCGGAACACCTTCCCTGCAAGCGTGTGCGAGGAAGAGTGATGCCCGTAGTCTCCCCCGTAGATGCCGGCCAGCATTTCACATCCTTGCTCCTTGGAAATCCACTGCAGCGCGACGTCGTTCGGGTGCCTATGGTACAAATCGCCATCTTGCAAGCAGTAGGTTGTGGCTTGTCAGTCTACGCGCTCTGCGTCCTCCTCCTTCTTCGGTAGCATGTCATGGAGTAGGTACGCCCTGAATTCTTGCATCCACCTGTCAACCTGGGGCTCCAAGGCTAGGAGTAGTCGAGCCCCCGAGGCTTAGCCACAGTGCGGAGCCCCCGAGGGCGGTGCTGGGGGAAGCTCCTCACTCTAGGTCGCCAGGCCTTCAGTAGGCGATGTCGCAGACGGCTTGAACAGTCGCTCCTCGAAGACGCCTGGCTCCTGAGGTTTGCGACGCAAAGCTCTCTTTGTGATGCCATCCGCCTCCTTGTTCACGCCGCGTGGGATGTGCTGCAGCTCCAAGCCCTGAAAATGTTTTTCAATATTATGTACCTCTTCCAGATATGCCTCCATGTGCTCGTCCTTGGGCGTATACTCTTTGTTGGAGAAGTTGATGAGGAGCTGGGAGTCGCCCATGACGGTGAGGCACCGAACCCAGAAGGCCTCCACCGCCTTGAGGCCTGCGATGAGGCCTTCATACTCCGTGATGTTGTTTGAGACCTTCTCCCCATGCTGGAAGCTGAGCTGCACAACATAGCTTAGCTTGTCTCCTGTCGGGGATGTGAGCAGGACCCCAGCTCCCGCTCCCTTGCACGTGAAGGCTCCTTCAAAATGCATGGTCCATCCTTGGGGTGCTTCGTCGCTGGGAGCGAGGGACTGGCTCCATTCCAGTCCCCACTCTGGGGCGTCCATCCAGTCCGCCATGAAGTCCGCTAGGGATGCTCCTTTGATGACCCTAGTCGTGCTGAACTCCATGTTGAAGACCTACAGTTCGATACTCCATTCGGCAACCGTCCCCGCCGCATTGGGGTTGTGCAGGATCTTCTCCAAGAGTTAAGAAGAAAGGACCTTGATTGGATGCCCCTGGAAGTAGTGGCGCAGTTTTCTTGAAGCGATGAGGAGCGGTAAGAGAAACTTCTGTTGCATGGAATAATGTGAACGCGCATCCCGTAGCACCGTGCTGACATAGTAAACCGGCTGTTCGACGAGGGGGTGGCCTCCTGAGGCGTACTGCCCCACGGCGGGCTCTGGAGGCTTGAGCACCTTGCGGTCCGTGGAAGAAGCCAGGGCCTCATCAGGGTTGGGTGCTTCTTGGCCCGTCAGAGTGGCTTGGGCTTCGGGTTCCTCAGCTTGAGGAGGAGCTGGCTCTTGTTGATAGTGCGAGCACCATGGCTCCATGCGCGGGGGCCACTGGAGCCCTTCAATGTGGTACGTGTGCATGCTTGTTGCTCCCTGACCGCCACCAATGCAACGCTGGTAGAGTGCGGGTGGCAGCCAGGTATAGCAACAAGGGTTCCCGTGGGCGAGGCACTACCATCACCGGTGGGCTCATGAGGTATTGCTTGAGTTCCTCGAAGGCTGCGTCGGCCTTCGGGGTCCATTTGAAAGGGCCCTTCCTTTTCATGATCTTGAAGAAAGGCAAGCCTCGCTCGTAGAGCTTGGAGATGAAACGCCCCAAGGAGGTCACGCACCCCGCCAACTTTTGCATTTCCTTGAGGGTTTAGGGCGCACTCATCTTGGTTATGGCCTTGATCTTCTCAGGGTTCGCCTCGATTCCTCGGTGTGACACCAGGAAGCTGAGCAACTTGCCTGAGGGAACCCCGAAGACGCACTTTTCGGGGTTGAGCTTCAAATTTACCTCCCTTAGGCTGGTGAATGTCTCCTGGACTTCACTATGATGTCATCGGTGTATTCTTCTGCATTCCTCCCGAGCTTCAGCCCTAGGGTGATGTGCATCAGTCACTGGAAGGTTGCCCCAGCATTCCGCAGCCCAAAAGGCATGCACGTGTAGCAGAATGCCCCACACGTGGTGAGGAAGGCTGTCTTCTCCATGTCCTCCACCGCCATCTTGATCTGGTGGTAACCCAAGAAGGCATCCAGGAAGCACAGGAGATCGCACTCCATGGTGGAGTTGATGATCTAGTCGATGCATGGTAGTGGGAATGGGTCGAGGGGGCAAGCATTGTTGAGGCTCGTGAAGACGATGCACATACGCTCCTTCCCACACTTCTTTTGGGCGGCCACCGGGTTGGCCACCCACTCCGGGTAATGCACCTCCCAGATAACCCCTGCCTCCTTCAGCTTGCCGACCTCTTGAGTGATGAATGCATGCTTCTCCGTAGCATGCCTCCTTGACTTTTGCTTCACCGGGCATGCGTTCGGGCACACAATGAGGTGGTTCTCGATTACGTCTCTCGGGACCCCCACCAAGTCAGAGGCGCTCCACGCAAACGTGTCTTTGTTCTTCTTGAGGAAGGCCACCAACGCCTCCTCTTGGTCTTCAGGCAAGTCGGTGCTGATGGTGAAAGTTGGGCCTGTGTTTCTCTCGTCCACCGGTACTTGCTTCGTTTCCGCCCGGTTCTGGGAGAACAGTTGCTTCTTCTTCACGGACGTGACATCATGGACGCCCCCGAGTTCCTTCGTGGCCTGCGCCACGCCCCCGACGCTGGTGCACGCCGCGGTCGTGGTCTTTTAGGAGAGCTTGAGAACGTGGAGTGACATCAAAGTCGATCTGCTCAGTCCGGAAGTTGGAGCGGGTACCGAAGGTGACGGGGAGGCAAACCCGCCCCAGAGGAACGACGGACCTGGCCACCACCCCAAAGAAGCGCCTTCAAGGTGCGAGCTTCTCGCGGGGTAACTGCAATGCATCAAAGGCCTCCACGAAGATGACGTTGAGGCCGGTGCCGCCGTCGATGAGGGTCCTGGAGACGGCCATGCTGCGTATGGTCGGTGTGCACAACATCGGCAGTGCCCCAGCGGCCGACGTGGTCTTGTGGTGGTCGTCGGGGCCGAAGGTGATGTCGATTTCTGGCCATGTGCGGCGCTCCACGGGCACGAGCCGTGGCTGAACCGCTCCCACATGGCATAGGGAGCGCTTGATATGGAGGCCGGTGGGTGGCGCTTGTGACCCGCCGAGGATGTAGGCGACCGCAAGGGCAGCCCTGCGTGCCCAAACACATTCTTGTGCTGGGGGATGGCGATCGTCAGGGATCATGCCTGCCATGGAGTTGCTGAGTCGGGCCTTGGCCATCACTGCAAATGGCGAAGCTCTGACACGACCCCTACCTGGCGCACCAAATGTCGGATTTTAGGCTCCACAAAACCCTTAAGATTCAAACACAGGGGCGTGTGTGAAGATCCCTTGTGGCCTCGTCCAACCTATCTCACTACTCGATGAACACAACAAAGAACTCGCACGATGAGGAGGAAGAAAACAAACATGACAATTTACCCAGGTCCGGGCCAGTGCGAAGCATAATACCCTACTCCTGCCTTTGGTGGATTGCCTCTCGAGGAGGTGAGGTGGATGAACAAGTACAGTGTTTCGGAGCCTTCTGAGAGCTCTTTGTGGTGTTCGAGGCTCCTTGTGGTTTGATGGTCGGTGAATGCTAGAGTTGGTGGATCGGGTTGGGATCCCCCTCTATGAAGCAGCCTACCCTCTATATATAGCGGTGGCCCGGGTCTCCTTCCCTTATCGCAATGGTGGGAAGGGATCCCATAATGGCCAATTTTGAAGGGGGACAAGGGTTCGTGCTCGCCCTTCCCAAAGGTGATCTTCGTCTGCAAAGTGGTTGTCGACAACATAGGGACGGCTCAGCAATGAAGTCCGTCCTGCGGAGCTGGGGATTGCGGTCTTGTTGCACCGTAATGGAAACCTTTGGGGGTTCTTTGGGAACCCGCGTACGTCCTTGCTCCCTTTGCACCAAAGGGGAAACTGTGCCGCCTGGCACACAGGTGCTCGCCTATCCTTCCTTGCATCATCTTTGACTCCTGAGGCCGGGCCTTACATAGAGATCTCCACCTCTCCGAAGGGGGCTTGGGGAGGCCCGTCCGCTGCCGATATTGATGCTGCTCCTCCTTGCCAGGCTTGGGCCCTTGCAGGGGCCTTGTCCTGAGTGGGCCCACAAATTGCGGCGTTTGGCCGATGAGGTGGGCCATGCCCTGGGCCGAAGGTAGGTATGTCTGGGGACCCCCGTTCCCAGAACGCCTGCATTCGCGCCAGGCCGCGCCTCGCAAACGAGGTGGGCCATGTCCTGCCATGCAGGGAGGAACGTCTGGGTACCCCTTGTTCCCAAAACCCCAACAGTAGCCCCTGGGACCAAGGCATGCTCGAGAAGGCTTCATGGAGAAGCCTTGAGGACGGCCCGAAGTGTCGCGGTCCCCAAGTGCCTAAGGCGCCAGGGCTGCCGCACGTCGTGTGGGTGACGTTGAGCGCTCCCTCGACCATTGTCTAAATCGAAAAAAGCCTGACTTCTAGTTCCGAGCCATTACTGCTTTCCTCTTCTGCGTGCCTGCTCTCGCTCCTAGATCCCAGCCTTAGTTGAGACCTCTCCAGATCTGGTGTCGCTCCATCTTCCTTTTGGATGGCTCCCGCTGGCAAGTCGAGGCCTGAGGCCCAGAGCTCAGCTTCCGCTCCCATCTCACCGGCGATTTCCGAGTGCACCATTAATAGGGACAGAGGCCTCATCATGGTGCTCCCGTAGACGGTGGATGAGACCAATGAGTGCGGGCGGATCGTGATATGGGGCAGCTCCTCAGGGAGGTGGCCCTCGTCCAGGTCAGCTTATCACTTATTCCTCCACAGCGTCTTCGTCGGGCTCGTCCCACCATTCTCCGTGTTCTTCACCGCCATCCTCGACCACTACAGGATTCATGCCCCTTCAACTTGAACCCAACTCCATCCAGCTCTTCTTCATCTTTGCCTTTTACTGCGAGGCCTTCGTGGGTGTGAATCCCTCGGTATCGCTCTTCTGACATTTCTTCAGTTTGCGCTTGCATGACAACGCTCAGTGGTCGGCATGCGTCTCCTTCGTGAGTGGTAACATGCTCTTGAAGGCTGAGAAGAAGGTGCAGAACTTCCGGCACCACTGGGTCTTCATGCATCTCGGCAGTCCCAACCCCGGCTTGGAGCTTTCAAAGGGGCTACTGAAGAAAACCTCCATGAAACTTTTTGACCCTCGGGCCAAACCCGTCGTGGAGCGGATTTCCCGCAACATCAGCACTGAGAAGCTGACTGGATGGATGATAGTGAAGGAGTTCTTGACGGAGAGCCTGGCGCCCCTCTAGTCTCACACTAGGCTGCTATGGGACTATCAGGGCAGCGGCAACAGCATCAGGCTTTTGTCCGCACGCATAACCCCTAAGGAATTGAGCAGGGCTGTGGCAATCATATAAGATCGCGATGACGAGGTCGCTTTGGTTACCAAGATGCCTGTCTTGAATGAACTGGGGCTCTTCCCAGCTGAGGGTCTTGGCTCTCCGGTGATGGTGTCCTCTAGAGACACCATGGGCGGGGAGGATTCAGAGAAGATGGCGGACGACGACTTGACGGAGGTGTCTCCACCACCATAGAGTGTGCTCTTGTGCGAGCTGGCAGATGACGACGATGTTGGTGAAGCTCTTGCTGCAGGCTCTCCGTGTCCCGCTAAGGTCCCTAGGGGGCTTGTGCCGGCACCTAGTGCTACGTGGTCCGCCTACCAGGCAACCCCTAGGAAACATGGAGTTGAGTCTCCTTCATTGTGCCCTGCCTCTGCAGGCATGGTAGTTGAGGCGTCGGGCTCGCCCCCGCGCGGAATGCAACCCGCGGGCCAAGTGGATGAGGCTGGGGCTGGGGCGGTTCCTCGAGCGGTTGCTCCGGCACACAGTGCCCCTGTCACCCGGTATGGTGGTGCCCTCATTGAAAGGGGTGAGGGCATCATTGTCGTCGTCAGAGTGGAGGGGAACAGGCAGTGGGTCAACGTTGAGGAGGAAGTATCCGTTTTGGCTTCGCTTGCCTATCGGTAGATTGTGTGCTGATGATTCTTCCTTTGATCAGTAACTAGGAACGCATCCGCACTAAAGATGAGGAAGAAGAAGGCAAGTGTGAAGCCAAAAACGTCCTCCGACTCTCCGCCCGCTCCTGTCGTGCCATCACCGCCCCACGAGGCGCCTGTAATACGTCTCCAAAGTATCTATTATTTTTTATTGTTCCATGCTATTATATTACTTGTTTTGGATGTTTGATATGCATTTATATGTTATTTTATAATATTTTTCGGACTAACCTATTAATATAGAGCCTAGTGCCAGTTTCTGTTTTTTCCTTGTTTTTGAGAATTGCAGATAAGGAATATGAAACAGAGTCCAAATAGAATAAAACCTTCAGAATGATTTTTCTGGATCGGAAGGAAACCACCAAGCTTGGAGACCAAGGAAGGAGAGCCACCATGGGGCCACAAGCCCTAGTGGCGCGCCCATGGGGGTGGGGCGACCTACAGGCTTGTGGGCCCACGAGAACCATCCTAACCCAAATCTTTGGCATATAAATTCCCAAATATTGCCTGTATATCAGAACGAGCCACGAAAACACTTTTCTGCCGCTAGAATCCTCCGTTCCCGAGAGATGCAATCAGGAGGAGCCTTTTTTGGTAATCTGCTGGAGGGGGATTCGATCACGGAGGGCATCTACATCAACTCCATTGCCCCTCCGATGATGCGTGAGTAGTTCAGCATAGACCTTTGGGTCCACAGCTAGTATCTAGATGGCTTCTTCTCTCTCTTTTCTCTTCAATACCATGTAATTCATGATCTTCATGGAGATCTATCCGATGTAATACTCTTTTGCGGTGTGTTTGTCGAGATCCAATGCATTGTGGGTTTATGTTTAGATTATCCATGAATATTATTTGAGTCTTTTCTGAATTCATAGATGCATGGTTTCATATCTTTGCAAGTCTCTCTGAGTTATTGGTTTAGTTTGTCCAACTAGATTCGTAATTCTTGCAATGGGAGAAGTGCTTAGTTTTGGGTTTAATCTTGCGGTGTCCTCACCCAGTGACAAAGTAGGGGTAGCGAGGCATGTATTGTATTGTTGCCATCAAGGATACAAAGATGGTGTTTCATCATATTACTTGAGTTTATCCCTCTACATCATGTCATCTTACCAAATGCGTTATTCTGTTCTTCATGAACTTAATACTCTAGATGCAGGCAGGAGTCGGTCGATGTGTGGAGTAACAGTAGTAGATGGAGAACCGTTTCGGTTTACTTGACACAGACGTGATGCCTATATGCATAATCATTGCCATGAGTATCTTCATAATTATTCACTTTTCTATCAATTGCTTGAGAGTAATTTGTTCACCCACCGTAATACTTGCCATCATGAGAGAAGCCTCTAGTGAAACTTATGCACGCTCGGTCTATTTTCCATCTTATACTTTCAGATCTAAAATCAAAAATACAAAAAATTCTTTGCTGCATCATGTTTACCTTTTGTTTTACTTTTTGTTCAAGCAACCTATCTCTATCAGATCTCATCCTTGCAAGTAACCGTGAAGGGATTGACAACCCCTTTTATAGCGTTCGGCGCAAGAGTTTGATTCTTTGTGTATGTACACATATTGGGGACTTGCTTGTATCTTCTACTGGATTGATACCTTGCTTCTCAACAACTGAGGGAAATACTTATGTACTTTGCTGCATCACCCGTTCCTCTTCATGGAAACCAACGCATGATCGAGAAGTACCAGCCTGCAGGCGAGGGGGTTAAGGCTCGTGAGGGAACCCTCCCGGTCACTGGCGTGGAGCCACCGATGCCTGTTGGTGTGATTGCTCCCACTCTTGATGGGGTGTTGGTGTTAGAGGGCCAGCCCCCAAGGGCCAGCCACCTATCGATCCATCTGCATCCGTCTTGCCCTTGGTTGCCGCGCATCCCCCAGAGCCTCCTTCTCATCGTGTTGTTGACTCCCGGGCATCATTGCAAGTGATCGTGTAAACGACTCCTCTGGAGGGAGTCTTTGTGCCTTCGTCATGCGGTCTAAACGTCCTAGATGGGGCCTTCTCCGCCCTGGGCCAGGTTCGGGACATCCTCGCAGGTGCTGAGGCTGTTGTGGTGAAGAGCGAGAAGGAGGTTGCGTTGGCGAAAGCAGCCCTTGAGGCGGTGTTGGCCGACGCGACGTCTGCCGCGGGGCATCATGACGAGGTGGAGTCCCGCTTGAGGGTCCTTCAGGGGGAGAACTCTACGCTTGAGGAAGAACTACGTCGGCAGGGGGAGGCCCTTAGGGCCTGTAGGGCCCAGCTCGTTGACCGGGACTCCGAGCTTTCCTAGGCGACGGCTGACCGCGCCGCAGGGCGAGAGCACCTGGAGGCACAGGAGAGGGAGGACGCGCTGGAGAAGGCCCGACTCGAGACCATGGATAAATCTCTCACTGAGGCCAAAGAGGAAAAGGCCACAGAGCTCAGAGCCCTTCCCCCGGTAGAGCTCAGGCTATGCCGAGCACTCCACTCCCTCTGCCGGGAAGGGTTTGCGGAGCCCCTGGTGACTCCGGAGGATGGCTTCGTGAAGCTTGCTTCGAAACTTGCCTAGGGGCTGGAGGGCGCCATTGGCAAGGTGGAGGGGGTCTTGAACAGCGAATACCGCTACCTCTTCTCTGAGGCCACGACGTGCATCTTTAGCCACCTTCACCTTCGCAAGCCAGGGTTCAACTTCGACTCTATGATCTGCCCGGTTGCCCCGAGGTCCGCAGCGGCACTGCAGAGGCAGTGAAGGCCATCGTGGAGGCGCTGGTGAAGAGGTTCATCCGCGTCACCATTCATCAGTCTCCTGAAGCTACAGGGGTTAGTGGCGAGGAGGACAGTGTCGGGGATGTTGACGACAAGCTCACTTCCGACAAGACGAGTGGCGGTGAAGGCTCCTCCTGATTCCTCTGCCTTGGTTCTTTCCTACAACATTCGATATGCCTCGTGGAGGCATTAAACTCGTTTGTATTCGCGAAAAACTTTTAATGCTTGTAATAACTGTTCAACTGCGTGATTGTCCTCTTCACCTTGTTTCCTTCTTGCTTCTTGTGATGCTCTGCGTTGGCCGGGCCCGGACCTGCGCGTACCTCAGCAACTGTTGGGCCCGACCGGATCACCAAGGACGGTACCAAGGGGTGAGGGGCTAAGGGGGCAGTGAGGCTCCTGAGTCGTGATGCTTAGGATTCCCCCTAGACATACAAGCATGCCTCATGAAGGGAACATGGTGAATATAGGTTTAACTTGGAGATTTCGAACACCTTTCACTCTATGTTGACAGCGCCGGGCCCCGCGCATACCTCTGCCACCGTTGGGACCGACTGGATCACCAAGGACGGTCCCAAATGGTGAGGGGCTACGTCGCCAGTGAGGCTCCTGAGTTGCGATGCTTAGGAGTCCCACTTGACGAGCTCTAGTGTCCTCCTAGCTTTAAATTTTTTGAACAACTTGTGCTCTGCGTCGGTAGGGCCCAGCCCCGCGCATACCTCAGCCTCCGTTGGGGCCAACCGGATCACCAAGGACGGACCCAAGGGTGAGGAGCTACGTGGCGATGGAGGCTCCTGAGTCACGATGCTCAGGAGTCCCCCTTGATGTATGAGCGTCTCCCGTACCTTTCCTCGCCAGGTTTTCCTGAGAGGGGCATCTTAAAACCAGGTTTGGCAGACTTGGGAAGGTGGCGTGTACCACGACTGGCCCGGTAGTAGCCCCCATGCATCCCCCTCACGCATATATCCCATGGAATACAGCGTAACGGGGCCGCAAGGAGCCTTCCTAAGGTTGGATGTACCCGCTGGGACGCCATCAGTTGTTTATCCCCGGCACAAGGCATAGGGCTTCCACATTGCATGGGTATAGTCATTTACTACTTGGGAAAAGCCTACTAGTAGTGCGGGTTAAAGAACTAGTTTAGCGAGGGTGCCTGTGCTACTACTACGGTGCTACAACTAACTTGTAGTTGTAGCACCGTAGTAGTAGCGCGGGTGGACCCGTGCTACTACTGCGTCATTAGTAGTAGCGTGGGTGCTACCCGCGCTACTACTACGGTGCTACAACTACAAGTTAGTTGTATCACCATAGTAGTAGCACAGGCACCCTCGCTAAACTAGTTGTTTATCCGCGGCACAAGGCATAGGGCTTCCACATTGCGTGGGTATAGTCATTTACCACATTACTACGGAGCCCCATGCGTGGGTGGACCCGCGCTACTACTATTAATTTCATAAACAAAACTAATTCTTGATCTCATGCGTGCTGTCAATGGAAACAATGGTTCGGGCCAGCATCGGCAGCGGTCACGGGAGGTGCGGAAGGGACGTGGTAGACCAGATCCAGCGATGACTGCTCTTGAGGGCCTGGATCCATGGCCGATCAAGGCGGAGGCATGGGGCTCCTCTTCGCAGCCAAGGCAGCGAGCTCTTGGTCATCCATGGCGACGACCTACATGGGAAAGGACATTCGAGGGTGAGGCAAACCAGAGGGAGAGAGAGAAAAAGAAAAATGAGGGAGAGAGGAAGGAGATGGTGGTAGCATTGGGGTTTGTCTCCGGTAGTGAGGTGCTCTGTCGTGGTGGCATAGAGGCGAGGGGGAGACGGGCGAGTTCCTGGATGCTAGCAACACGAGGAGGTGAACTCATTGGGCGCCATGGAGGAGGAGCTGTGCTTGGGCAGGAGCACCATGGTATAGCCTATGGAGAGAGGGGGAGGGTTATGGACAGAGGAGGGATTCTGTCGAGGATATGGGCACTTCACCTACCTTGTACTTAGTAGTAGCGAGGGGTATAAACTCGCGCTACTCGTAAGCGTCTACCTATGAGCTTTTCCCTAGTAGTGATTGGTGGACCGTGTTGACCGCCAGCATAGAGCTATGGCTTCCACATTGCATGGGCATAACCATGTGTGGGCAGTGTTGACTTCTCCGCCAGCACTTGGCTATGGCTGCCACATTGCGTGAGAAGGAACCCATCTGCGTCCTCGGGGGGCTCCGGGCGTGTACAACCCATTGAGTTCGTACGCGTGGCTGGCACGATAGAACTGGGAGGTGTATCTGGGAGATCACGAGGGCGCTTTGGCCTCGCGGGGTCCCTACCTCAAGGCGTGTTGTGCCTGGGTCTTCTTGTAGATGGCGCTATCTGAGGTCCTGGAATCTTCATTGCAGCCTGCACCGCGCGTCTCCCTAGGGTCATTCAGAGGGCCAAGCACTAGTGACCCTAGGAGATGAAGTGAATGGTGTCGGTCCGCCAAACAAAGCTCAGTCACTAGATTTTCCAACGCTGCAGGGATGAACCCGAGCACATACGTTGTGCGCAGTCCTCTCGTTGAGGCGGACTAAGGTAGGCCCGCTCGGGAGTGACGACATTCTCGCTGGGAAACAGCCGAGTAGGCAAAGGAGGAAACGTTAGGAAACAGATTGCTTACATGGAAAACTGTTGAAATATGTTAAAAACACGGTGGCTGTAGGGGTACACCCTGATCACCTGATGATAACGTGGCCTATCGAGTGCTCTTCAACGAAACAAGTTGTTGGGGATATAACCCCGCGGTATGACCCGCCCTAAGGGCTTCGGGTTATGCTTGGCGGCTCGTACACTGGCCCAAGGTGAGCCGGTGGTCCTAAAGCCCAGGAAGCTTGGCGGCTCATAAGGTGGGCTAGACAGTGGCCCAGAAGACCCAGGTGTGTAAGCCGCCTGGGGACAACTTGGACAAGAAGATAGAGGAAGACTCGGATAGACAATGAGAGTTGGTTACCAATTGTATTACCCGTGGTCTGGACCTCCTATATAAAGGCAGACCCGGGGCGACTTAGAGATCAGGTTCTCGAATACTAGGTCAAGCCTCAGCTCCCTTGTAACCAATACATCAAGCAATACAAACACAAGAAGGACGTAGGCTATTACCTCGAGTTGAGGGGCCGAACCTGGGTAAATCCGTGTCTTTCGTCCCCATCAACCCCTTTGAGTCCATCACGTTAGCAATGGCCTCGAACCAAAGTCTGTTTACCCAGACAGCTGTCATGAAAAAACCACGACACAAGCCAAAAAGTTACCTAGCACCGATCAACAAAAAGTCACCTGGTGGGCATGCCCCTAAAGAGTCGAAGTTGCCGTTGTAGCCTAATCTTGTACCTCCACGAGAGCGGCCCTCACGGGCCCGTCGTATCCCGGGGCCTGGGAACCATGCTTGGTCTGGGCATCTCCTCTAACTCTTCGTCGCGTCTCGCCAGGCAAGGCGCGAGCATGGCCTAGGCAAGGCGCTAGAACATGATGCAGATGTTGGCCAGGCCAAAGGGCATGCAGAAGTAGTTGTGCGGGTAGATCCACCTGTGGTCGGCACGCGCTGGCCCAAAGAGGCCATGGGTCAAGACCTTCTTGATTGCGTGCGTGTTGACACAGGCACATAGATAATCAATCGGGCTGACAATGGCGGCTGCGATTGGTGGTGTACGGCAGTCCCTTCCTTGCCCGACCTATGCCTATTGAAGCTCCTCGATTGCTTTGATGACTGACTCTCACGATCTTAGCGCCATGCGCCGAGCCCCTGGCCCTGGAACTCGAGCGTGAGGACGTGCCTCCAGTTTGTGACCAAATGCCTCCCTTGTCTCACCGGCTAAGCCGGGGACCTCCTGGGTGGAAGCCCCCAAGCCTGAACCAAGGGGTTGCCGAGCGCGCGTTCCTATGCGACGAAAGGTGTGGCCCTGTACTCGGGTGCGGAGTCCAAGGCTCTGCCCTCGGATTTTCCAACCCCCAGGCCCTCTGCGGGGTGAGCTGCTTCTTCTTCTTGTGTCCATCTTCGTGACGCTGGGCATCCTCCTCGTCATCCGAGCGCTCAGGCGTAGCAGTGCGCTAGGCACGATCGAGGGAGCAGATGACATCCTTCTCATCACAGGCGATGATGATGTCTCCACAACTCCCTGGCATCTTGAGGATGTTGTAGCCGTGATGAGTTGCTGCCATAAACTAGGCAAGGGTCGGGTATCCAAGGATCACTTCGTATGGGAGGTGGATGTGGCCGACGTCGAAGACAATGCTCTCCGTGTGGTAGTTCTTGCGCCCGCCGAAGGTGACGGGCAGGCACACTTGCCCAATGGGAATGGTGGACCCATCTGTGACTCCTAAGAAGGGCATGGTCAGTATGATCTGGTCGTACAATACTTGGAGTATTTCGAAGGTCCTGATGGAGAGGACATTGAGGCTTGCCCCACTGTCAATGAGGGTCTTGGTGACGAGGGATAACCTCACAAGGTGGACCGTGACGTGACCCCTCCGGAGTGTCATCGCACTAGCGCTCCTCCCGAGCATGATCGTGCCAACGGTCGTCCTGAGGCTGGTCGCCCCAGTGGTCCTCCCGAGGCTGGACATGCCACCCCTGGTGCGTATCCCGGCTGTCCCGGTGGCCTCCACTGCGGCCTCCGCTGCGTCCGAAGCCATGGTCGGTGCGCCCGGGACGCCGGCCGAAGTGCTAGGCACGGACCAGCCTGAGCTCCTGGCAATCGGTGGTGTCGTGGTTGTTAGTGCCACGGAAGACGCAGGTCGGTCTCCCCCCTGCGGGGTGCTCCTCGCATCGGCTAAGCTTCGCCTCGGGCTCCGCAGCGAGTACCGCTAGGCCTTGCGCTTCACCTCCTTGGCCTTGTTCTTATTTTCTTCTGGTTACGCTGCCAGAGGCTCATGTAGTGAAAGGCGACCCTCTTCGGCCTTGGTGCACATGTTGGCCAGGTTGAACATCTCCAGGGCGGAGCACGGTCCGTTGTTCATGCCGAGCTCTTCCTTCATCTTGAGAACTGTGACGCCGTCGGTGAAGGATGAGGTCATAGCCTCATCAGACGCCTTCGGGACTTTGAGGCACGTAGTGGTGAAGCATTGTATGAACTTTTGCAGGATCTCTCAATCTTGTTGCTTCACGCGCCGCAGGTCGTTCACCGTGAGTGCGCGGTCGCGTTAACCTTGGAAGTTGGCGATGAATCATTTGCGTTGGCACCACCTGGCAGCTTACCTCATCTCTTGCCATTGCACGCGGCCCACAGGGCTGGTCGAGTGGGCGTGCCTCACGCCTGGGCTCAGGGTCGACGTCGCGTTGCGGAGGAGGTGGCGGCGCATAGTGGTCTGCATCGCCTGCCAGGGAAGGTTGGAGTCAAGACGAGTAGGAGAGTGCGGAGGTGTCGCCAGCAGCACTGACGAGCTCCTAGATGCACCAAAGCCAGGACTTGTAGCGGTCGGGGGCGGGGCAGTAGTGGAGCAGCTCGTTCGCCATGGCGAGCGCGCACGAACCGCGCACCAGCCCGGGCCGTACGTGGGAGGAAGACCCAATAGTTGGGACAATCTACAGAGTGGCGGTACAGCCGTCATGCTGTGCGGTAATCGGCTGGGAGGATTCTTGATGTTCGTGGGCGTTCGGGCCGGTGGCGGCGTTGGCTGCAGGCGAGGGGGACCGGCACGTCCTGGCATGGCCCACGGGTGTCATCTGGGCGACATGGCCAGGGCGGTGCTCGGCGCGAGCTTGGCAAGCATCAGCCATCGGAGCGGCAAGGTGGAAGAAGATGTTGGCTTGAGGAAGACATCGGCACGCCCCTACTTGGCGCAAAAAATGTCAGATTTTGGGCTCCGCAAAACCCTCAAGGTTCGAACTCAGGGGCGTGTGCAAAGATCCCCTGCAGCCTAATCCTACCTACCTCAATACTTGATGGATATAACGGCGAACTTGCATGATGATGAGGAAGAAGATGAACACAACAGTTTACCCTAGTTCGGGCCACTATGAAGCGAAATACCCAACTCGTGCTTTGGTGGACTGCCTCTCGGGGAGGTGTGGTGGGTGAAATAGTATAGTGAGCTCGAGCCTCGCGAGGGTGCTCAAGTGTTTTTCTTGGTTCTATTCTTGCCTCGTGGTTTTGGTGGCTAAGCCATGGATCAGATCCCCTCTATGGTGTGGCCTAGCCTCTATATATAGCGGTGGCCTAGGTCATCTTCCCTTATCACAATAGTGGGAAGGGATCCCACAAAGGCCAAATTTGAAGGGGGACAGGAGTACATCCGCGCCCTGTCGAAAGGCGGTCTTCTGCAAAGTGGTTGTTGATGATGCAGTGGTGGGCTCGGCGATGATATCCCCCCGGTGGGGCCCGTGGTCATGGTCTTGTTGCACTGGAATGGAAACCTTTGGGCGGCGCTTCGGGAACCAGCGTACGTCCTTGCTCCCTTTTCACTAAAGGGGAAACTGCACCGCCTGGCGCGTTGGCGCCCGCCTATCCTTCCCTGCGTCATCTTTGACTCCTGAGGCTGGGTTCTGCATAGAGATCTCTGATGCTCTGAAGGGGGACTCAGGGGGCCCTTCCTTAATATTCTTGGTGTCGTTCTTCCTCGCGACCCCAAGGCTCTCGTGAGGGCCTTGTCCTGAGCGGAGCCACGCCAGGCCACGCCTGGCTGACGAGGTGGGCCATGTCTCGCCCTGCAGGCAGACAAGTCTGGGTACCCCTGTTCCTAGAACACCGACAGAAGGGCATGAAACATACACACTCCCCCTTTTGAGAATTGGGGAAGTTTTCCGCAAAGGCTTCGCCATTGAATGAAGTCATACCGGCGCGGGTAACCGCTAGATCCGAGGAAGGAAGATACCCTTGGGTCTCGAGGTTGCGTAGTTGAAGGAAGGATATGAAGCAGCATGTCCAATCCCCGGGACAGGTGCCGTAAGGGCACGAGGAAGATCTGGGGGTGCTCGGCATGTTCTTGTGGTGGTCTCTCACTAAAGGTTTTTCTAGATGGAGAGGAAGAAGAGGATGTGTCCTAGACCATGATTCAGTTTGTTTAAATGGGTGGTGCCTCCTTTGTGGGAGGGGTAGTCTTGTAAAAAGTTGTTGAACTGCACGTCTCCCCTTAGTGTGTGAGGATCGAAAAGCGTTGATAGTTATTATAATGGACCCTGCAAGTTCATGACGCTTGGTAATTCGCCGATGAAAGGACGGTTTCCGAACAAGAAGTGATTGAGGGACTTGCCTCACAAGCCGAAGACTTTGACGCGCAAGATTGTCCAGATATTATACCCCTGCGTTGGAGGCTAGCCCCGGGGCTACTGAGGGAGTCCTGGTTTAAGGGGTCCTCGGATGGCCGTCCTGTTTATCATGGGGCAGACTATGTGGGCTGCTCGCTGAGCATTGGGTGATCAAAGGCCCCATTGATAGGATGGAAGCTTCAAGGAGTCGTGGCGTGTCCTCCAAGTTTTTGACAGTAGATAGGCATGTTTTTCCCTTCGATGTACAACCGACCATTTGTAAACCCCAGTACACGTCGTCGTCTATATAAGTCAGAGGGCTTTAGATCGTAGGTCCAAAAAACTCATCTAGGATTATAGATATTCGATCTCGAGGTAGATCAACTTTGTAACCTTCATATCCTCAATACAATTAGGACGTAGGGTTTTACCTCCATAGGAGGGCCTGAACCTAGGTAAACATTGTCTCCTTTGTCCCATGTTACCATCGATCCTAGTCTCATAGCTCGGGACCCCCTACCCGAGATCCACCAGTTTTGACACCGATAGGTGGTGCATCATGTCTAGAGTGGGCTGGGCCCTGAATGAGTAGGAGAGTGCCTAGGTGTTGCCAGCAGCACGAATGAGCTTCGCGATGCGCCCGAGCTAGTCGTCATGGTGGTCAGGAGCAGGGCAGTAGCACAACATCTCGCCTGCCATGGCGAGCGTGCCCGACCCACGCATCAGTCCGGGACGAATGTGGGACGACGACCCTATAGCTGGAACGATCGACGGAATGGCGGTGCGGCCGTCGTGCTGTGTGGTGACCAGATGGGAGGTGTCTTGTTGTTCCTGGCGGCCGGGCCCGTGGCGGCGTTTTCCACAGGAGAGGGGAACCATCGTGCGGCAGCACGACTCACGGGCACCGTCTAAGCGATGCGGGCAGCTTGGCGCTCGGCGCAAGCATGGCTAGAGGAAGACTTCGACCTGGCGTTCCAAATGTCGGATTTCGGGCTCCACAAAACCCCAAGATTTGAACATAGGGGCGTGTGCGACGATCCCATGTGGCCTCGCCCAACCTAGCTTGCTACCCGATGGTTTCTACGATGAACTCACACGATGACGAGGAAGCAAATACACACAAGGATATACCCAAGGTTGGGCCGCTGCGAAGACTAATACCCTACTCCTGCTTTGGTGGATTGCCTCACAAGGATGTTGGTAGATGAACTAGTACAGTGGTGCTTCGCCTCGCGAGAGGGCTCTGATGGTGTTGCGTGTCTTCGGTGGCCTCTCTGTTTCGCTCCCTTCTCTGCGGTGCATCCTATCTTCTATTTATAGGGCCCCGGGTCCTCTTCCCCTAGCGCAATAGCGGGAAGGGATCCCACAATGGCCAAATTTGCAGCGGGACAGAAGTACATCTTTATCTAGAGAAAAGGTGGTCTTCGCCTGTAAAGTAGGTGTCGATGGTGCAGAGGTGGGCTCGGTGATGACATCCTTCCTGCTGGCCTCGTGGTCGTGGTCTCGGTGCACCGGAATAGAAACCTTTGGGGACACTTTGGGAACCTACGTCTGTCCTTGCTTCCTTTGCACCAAAGGGGAAACTGTCTGTTTGGCGCGTTGGCGCCCGCCTGTCCTTCCTTGCGTCATCCCTGCCCTCCCGAGGCCAGGCACTACATAGAGACCTCCGCAGTTCCGGAGGGGGCCTGAGGAGGCATGTCCTTCGCTTGTCTGGATATTGTTCTTCCATGCGAGCCTACTGCCCTTGCGAGGGACTCGTTTTGGCGTGGTCTCGCCAGGCCGTGCCTAGCTGACAAAGTGGCCCAGACCTTGGTCCGCAAGCAGGAAAGTCTGGGTACCCTCAATCCCAGAACGCCGACACTTTGCCTTCAGATTAGAGGTAGAAGGTATACCCAACTTTCTCTTTTGGGTATCCTATGAAGACACATTTCTCCACTTTGGGTTCCAGATTTTCAGGCTGAAGCTTTTTGACATAAGCATCACATCCCCAAACTTTAAGAAACGACAAGTTTGGTTTCTTGCCAAACCACAATTCATTATGCATTCTCTCAACAGGCTTCGACGGTGCCCTATTTAAAGTGAATGCAGTTGTCTCTAATGCATAACCCCAAAACGATAGTGGCAAATCGGCAAGAGACATCATAGAACGCACCATACCCAATGAGGTTCGATTACGACGTTCGGACGCTGTGGTGTTCCAGGCGGTGGCAATTGTGAAACAATTCCACATTGTCTTAAGTGACTGCCAAGCTCATAACTCAGATATTCTCATCCTCGATCAGATTATAGGAATTTAATCTTCTTACACGACGATTCTCAACTTCACTCTGAAATTGCTAAACTTTTCAAATGTTTTAGACTTTTATTTCATTAATTAAATATACCCATATCTACCTAATTCATCAGTGAAGGTGACAAAGTAATGATATCCACCGCGCGCCTCAATGCTCTTTTGACCGCATACATCAGTATGTATGGTTTCGAACAAGTCACTTGCCCGGTCCATTGTTCTAGAGGCATGGTTCACATGTGTCAAGTGATTCAAAATCATGTGACTCCAAAAGTCCATCGTCATGGAGCTTCTTCATGCGTTTTACACCAATATGACCTAAGCAGCAATGCCACAAGAATGTGGTACTATGATTATCAACTCTACATCCTTTGGCGTCAATTTTATGAACATGTGTATCATCACTATCAAGATTCAGTAACAATAAACCCTTCACATTGGATGCAAGACCATTAAAGATATTACTCATATAAA
Source organism: Hordeum marinum (assembly GCA_022496015.1). NCBI lineage: Eukaryota > Viridiplantae > Streptophyta > Magnoliopsida > Poales > Poaceae > Hordeum > Hordeum marinum. The sequence goes on along the minus strand of CM039675.1, from coordinate 389,920,861 downwards.
TAGAACAACCATTATTCTATGAGTTAAATGAGTAACCATCTCACAATAAACAAGATCCAAAGATAATGTTCATGCTTAACGCAGGCCCTAAATAACAATTATTCAGGTTCATCACTAATCCCGATGGTAATTGAAGAGCAAGAGTGTCGACGGTGATCACATCAACATTGGAATCATTTCCCACGCACATCATCACTTCGTCCTTAGCCAACCTTCGTCTATTCTGTAGCTCCTGTTTTGAGTTGCAAATGTGAGCAACCGAACCGGTATCAAATACCCAAGCACTACAACAAGAATCAGTGACTGACTTCTTCATCCCTTGCATGTTATAGTTCATCATGAAGCTCTTGTATCTAGGTGGCAACGATTGAAGAACTTTGTTAGTGATCACCTTTGGCGGAAGGGGCATCCTTAACTCAGCCATAAAGTTCGAATACCCAGACATTCTGAGTATATGTTCACTGACAGACCCATTCTTCCCATCTTGCAAGCATAGAACTTATCGAAGGTCTCATACCTCTCATCCGGGAATTCTTCTCAAAGATAAACTTCAACTCCTTGAACATATCATATGCTCCATGACGTTCAAAAAGTCTTTGAAGTCCCGGTTCTAAGCCATACAACATTGCACATTGAACTATTGAGTAATCTCCAGAACATGCCTCCCAGGCGGTCACAACGCCTTTGGGTGACACTGGAGCAGGTGGATCACCAAGCGGTGCATTAAGGACATAAAACTTTTGGGAAGCCATGAGGATAATCCTTGGATTACGGGCCCATTCTAAAAAGTTACTTGCATCATCTTTCAACTTGGCTTTCTCTCGGAGCGCATTGAAATTTAGGGCAACGACTGCCCGAGCCATTGATCTACAACATAAATTTGCAAAGGTTACTAAGACTATTGTTCAACATAATGAGTTTAGTTAATATAATTACTTAAAAACTCCAACTCAAATTGACATCCCTTCGGTCATCCGAATGATACATAATCCAAATTCACCAACCCAAGTCCGATCATCACGTGAGATGATGTGGTTTGAATGGTGAACACCTCCATGTTAATCATATCTACTATATGACTCATGTTCGACCTTTCATTATCTTGTGTTCCGAGGCCATGTCTGTACATGCTAGGCTCATCAATTTAACATGAGTGTTCCGCAAGTGCAAAAATGGCTTGCACCCGTTGTATGTGACCGTAGAGTCTATCACACCTGATCATCACGTGGTGCTTCGAAACAACGATCTTTCACAATGGTGCACACTTGGGGATAACACAATTTATCTTGAATTTTTAGTGAGGGATCATCTTATAATGCTATCGTCATCCTAAGCAAAACAAGATGCATAAAAGGATTGACATCACATGCAAATCATAAGTGACATGATATGGCCATGGACTCGTGCTTTTGATCTCCATCTCCAAAGCACCTGCATGATCTCCATCATCACCGACATAACACCATGATCTCCATCATCATGATCTCCATCATCGTGTCGCCATCGGGGTTGTTGCTCCCACCATGCTTCTACTACTATTGCTACCACTTAGTGATAAAGTAAAGCATTACCTAGGGCTTAATGATTGACACCCAGGTCATACAATAATTAAAGGCAACCCTATGGCTCCTGCCGGATTCCGTACTCATCGACATGCAAGTCATGATATTCTATACAAAACATGATCATCTCATACATCAAATATATCTCATCATGTAATTGGCCATATCATATCACAACATACCCTGCAAAAACAAGTGAGGCATCTTGTAATTGTTGTTGCATGTTTTACGTGGCTGCTACGGGTATCTAGCAAGAATGATTCTTACCTATGAAAAGACACAAGGTGATACACAAATTGCTATTCAACCTTCTCAAGGACCGCCTTTATCGAAACAGATCTAACTAGATTAGGAGAGACAGACACCTGCCAGCCATCTTCATGCAACAAAGACACATGTCAGTCGATGGAACCGGTCTCTCGTATGTGGACAAGTAAGGTTGTTCCGGGGCGCTTCATCCCACAATACCGCTGAATCAAGAAAACACTAAGGGAGGAAGAAATCTGAGCATCAAACCCACAAACTCCTTTGTGTTGTACTCATGATATCATCTACACATAGACCTAGCTCATGATGCCACTGTTGGGGAACGTTGCATGGGAAACAAAAAATTTCCTACACACATGCAATATCTATCCATGGTGATCAGCATCTATGAGAGGGAGAGTGGATCTACATACCCTTCTAGATTGCTAAGCGGGAAGCGTTAAGAAACACGGTTGATGTAGTCCAACGTCTTCGAGATCCAAATCGCTAGCCGTCCCGCGATCCAATCACGATCTGTCCCGACCAAGCGCCAAACGGACAACACCTCTACGTTCAGCACACATACAGCTCGATGAAGATTGCCACCTTATTGATACGGTAAGAGGGATTGTAGAGGTAGATGAGGACTCCGACAGTGTGACGGTGCAACGATGGTGGTGGTGGAGCTACTTCGGTAGGGCTTCGCCTATGCACCACCGAAACTAGCGAAGATGATCTAGTGGGGAGAGAGGGCTGCATCGTGGCTTAGGGTTGGGTGTGGCTACCCTCTCTCCCCTCCAATATATATAGGAGGGAGGGGAGGGTCCGACTCCCTAGGGGTTTGGCCGAAGGAGAGGTGGAGGAGTCCACCTCCAATCCTACTCCAAGTAGGATTCCAATCCTACTTGGATTTCCTTCCCCCACTTTAGGGTTTCCTTTCTCCACACCCCAGCTGCATGGGCCCTTACGGCTAAGGGCCAATGCGCCACCCCTAAGGCCCATGTGGCCTCCTACATGGGTGGCCCCTCCCGATGGCCCCCCAGAACACTCCCGGCACCCCCCATACACCACCGGAAATACCTGAAATTTTTCTGGTGACCAAAACGGGACTTTCTATATATCAATCTTTACATCCGGACGTCTCTAGAGCTCCCCGTGACGTACGGGGTCTTATCTAGGATGATGAATAACCTTTAGTCACCACCATGTATAACTCAATACTACTGAAATGTCACTAAACGTTAAGTGTGCAGACCTCGTGGGTTCGAGAACTGTGTAGACATGACCGAGACACCTCTATGTTCAATAACCAATAGAGGGACCTAGATGCGCATATTGGTTCCTACATATTCTATGATGATCTTTATTTTTTGAACCACTATGTCAAGGGTTCAGTTAATATCATGTGATGTTCCCTTTGTTCTTCAGTATGTTACTTGCCAGAGATTTGATCGTTGGTATGTCTATACCTAGTTCAATCTCGTTACTGACAAGTCTCTTTACTCATTCTGTAATACAAGATCCTAGTCTTGATCCATGCCGACTCAATAGAAACCTTCGGAGATACCTTTAGAGCTTCTTTATAGTCACCCAGTTACGTTGCGACATTTGATACACACAAGGTATTCCTCCGGGGTCAGTGAGTTGCATGATCTCATGGTCATAGGAATAGATACATGACATGCAAAAAACTATAGCAATAAACTACAAGATCATATGCTACGTTCATAGTTTGGACCTTGTATGTCACATCATTCTCCTAATGATTTGATCCCATTATCAAATGACATCTCATGTCAATGGCTAGGAAACCTTGACTATCTTTGATCAATGAGCTAGTCTACTAGAGACATACTAGGGACACTTTGTTGTCTATGTATCCACACATGCATTTGAGTTTACAATCAATACAATTATAGCATGCATAATAAATGATTATTATTAACAAGGAAATATAATAATAGCCACTTGATTATTTCCTCTAGGGCATATTTCCAACAAGGAATAGTGCCTGGATCTGCATCAATGCTAGGCTCCCTAGAGTCATTCTGACTATCACCTCAAGCTGACTTACTATCCCTGTGAATGGACTATACAAGATCAGAAAAGTTGAGTATCACAAAAACAAAGATATTTTTCAAAAAACAAACTCAGAAAAATTGTGTATGAACTATAACAAAATATATGTCGGTATCACCGGGTTGAGGTTTTCGGAGTCACCAAGACTGACCACTTCCTTAACAGAAACTTAGCATCCATTTTCAGTGTAACCAAAAAGGACTACTGGGTCTCACCCAAGTGGTTCTCAATAACCCAACAAACTAAATCAGTGGAATTGATTCTTCCAACTCGGTTTTACAGAGATGCATGTTGCGGGAGTTCAGATCCAGAGTTTCATCATTTCCTAATCTATGGATGGTTTTTGTGGGATAGGAAGTTTGCACATGGTGGAACATAGATGAAATCATCCTAATGCGTTAGTATCGGACATGGAACACATGAGGAAATTGGAGCCATACCCTAACTTGGCGGTGGTCCGACTATGGCGGCGACTATGGTGGAGGTTAACATCGACAGCGTGAATCCCAACGGCGAAGGTGCTCGGGGAGGCAAAGGCGATGCCAGCGGATCCTGGTGCGGCTGCGTAGGGTTGGACACTTGGCATTTGAAGATTGAATTTCGAAATGTGGGGTCCGGCGGCATAAGTACCCTTCACTATCGGTGTAACCGATATGAAAATTTCGGTGTCGCCGAGTTCCTCTACTGTGAGTTGATAGGGAAACTCAGTGGAATCAAGATTGTGGTATCGGAGGTACCGAGCTGCAAAATCACATCAACCCTAGATATTCTGTGGAACCGAGATTTTCTGGTTGGTTACACCGAGTTGCACTTTAGAGAGATTTTGGAGGTCAGCCTTGACAAAATGGTACTCCGAGTGCTCCTCACACAAAGGGTTCATCAAGTGCTTGTTCAAGTTTTTGTGATGTAGCTTGAATAGAACTTGAGGTGAGAAAACATAGATAGCTAGAAGGGGGTCCTAGGAAATCTTGTATATCCAATTGGCAAAAGAAAAACAGAAACCAAATAGCTTCTATTGGATATCCTCGAATGAGTAAAGATATGCAGACCAACAAGCTCACACAATAAGATAACAAATAAATCATGGCAAACAAGAACAAACAATCTAGCACTCTATCAAGCACTTTGGCGATGACGTATCACCTATATATGAGTATATTGACCTAGGAGCGAAGCAAGAATACTTGATCATAGGTCATACTCATCGTTTTAGCACAAGTGGGGTTACCACCTTTACATAAAGCTTGTTAATGTTATCACATTCTAAGAGATACTTTAACTCATGTCTTAGAGGAAATACCCCCCTTGAAGTGACATCCCCCCTAAGAGGGATAGACTGACCTTGGGTTTTGTCATAGAAGACTTCATGTGGGTGATGAAGTAGTGGATGCTCATAGTTGACGATGATCATCTTGAGTTGGGATCAATCATTTTTGTTTCTTACTCTCCTCACCTACATGGGTTGGTCCCAAAACACAATAGACAAACACAAGGATATCTATAGACATGGAGTGCAAACCATACATGATGATGTCCATGGATTCATTAATTACCTTGTCCCTTTCTTACCTTTGAGGGAATGTGTGACTCCTTTAACTATTTCATAATCTTCTTGGGTACCCACATCAAATTTATGGGAATCCTTGGTGTTGAAGTGGCACTTGTAGAAGTTGACCTTGTAGAAGCCTTGGGAACCCACTTGACCAAAGCTTCGGATTCATCTTCATATGTGTCAATCTCCTCTTGACGCTTGTCCTTGCCCTTAAGCTTGTGATATTGTGGTGGAAGGTCATCTTGCGTTTTCGTTCCTTTGGGAAGAGTATATTCATACTTCTCCCTTTCAAGAACAAACTTGGGATTGGTTTATGGACTCTCTTCCCATTCAAATCCATTTGAATTGAAGTAGCCAATTCCATGGTTCTTCCGGGGTCCTCCATGCTTGCGTACAATTTCCTAAAATTGTTTACATCCGGCAAGAGTTTTGTAGATACCTTTCCCTGTAATCCCAATAAATATATCATTTTCTTACTAAGTGTAACTTGGCTAAGAGAGTCGTTAGTGGTAACAATAGAACCACTAGAAGCAATATCATTGGATTTATCATTTTTATTGCTACAAGTTGAAGAACCTTTCTTGCTTTTGTTACTAGTTTGCTTAGCCTTAAATTGTGGAATGAATGTAGACAATAGAAGCCGTTTAGTTAGATAATAGGAAGTATTCTTTCAAAGATCTTCATTGATAGCTTTAAGGAATTCATGCTCTTGGTTCAAATTGAGCTACCCAAAGCGGAGCCTCTCATGTGTCCTTACAAGCTCTCTATGATCTTGTAAAATAGACTCGTGAGCTAACTTAAGGTGTTTAGTTATTGCGTTAGTCGCTATATTTCCAACTTATCATCATGACACATCCTATCTTGACTAGAGTGATTACTACTAAGTTCATTTTGACTAGTATCACTAGATTTGTCAAATAGCAAGCCATCATCTCCTAGCAGGTCATCCACTGCGCTACTGAAATCAAGATACCCGGGGTGTGATAGCTTAGGGTACTTAGCCATGAAGCAATTGACATTCCCTTCATTTGGTGAATCAAATATGTCGTAGGAGTTGGGGGAAATGAGTGCAAGTTTGGAAACACCTTCATCTTGACTATAGTCGGACTCAAAGGGATAGCTTCTCTCAAAGTGGTGGTTAGATTCAGAGCCGAAAACCCATTAACCAACATGAGCTTGATGTCTTCTTCTTGATTAGTTCTTGGTCTACTTGTCCTTGTTCTCCGCGTCCCTGCCTCTCCTTGAGGATCTTTGTTCATAACGATCATTTGTACCCCTTCTCTCTCTTCAAGGTGACTCATCTCTTGAGCTCTTTCTTCTAGGTGACTCTTCCCTTCTTTTGTGTGTGTGTGGGGTGGGGGGGGGCGTGCACTCATTGGATGCGACGGCCCAAGTGCTGCCCCTACCTTTTATGGCATGTAACCTATGTAGATCTTGTGTCCTGTGATGAATGTATTTGAGTTTCTCCTTGCCATGTCTTTGTCTCATTCATTCTTGCATCATGCATATCATCATCATGTCATGCATATGTTTTTTGTGGTGTGCTACCTTGTGTACTTGTTGAGTGGTGAGTAGCTCTTGTGTGGGTTGTGGATGTGTGTGCAAGAGTGGGCTTCATCTCCTTCCCCTCTTAGTATTTCAACAAACCCAACCTATAACCTTTTATTCCTATTATCATTAATCAACAGGAATTAATTTGCTTTATAAAATTCTTTAAAATGTTCATGTTGTAGCCAGTATTATTTGGAGCTCATGTGTGTTGTGCTTTGGTGTGTTAAGCTTTGTGATTTTTAGGGTTTTAAATAACAGAAGCGTTGTTGTTTATAAGTATTAAAAATAATTTCTTTATAAAATCCTCTTAATAATTTTGTTAAATAGCTCTCATTTTATCTTTTGCAAAAGTATTTTTGTTCTGGCAAAGACCCTTTATTTTCCTCTGGAGGTTTTATTTTGTTGTGGCTGTTTTATTTAAGTGAAAAACCCTGTGGTGTTTTTTTCCTGTGTGAGACCCCGTTTCTTGGGCCTTTGTCCTTCCTTCCCTCGCGGCCCATCCCGCTCGCGGGAACGGCCACCTGCCCGTCGTCTTCTTCTGTTAGTGTCGTGCAAGAGTTTCAGAGAGGAGCTTGCATCGACGCCATGAGAGGAGCTCACGGACATCGAGACGGCCCCTATTTAAAGTGCTGATCCCTAGGGTTCGACCTCTCTCCTCACGCTGCGGCCATCTCCCTTCTCCTCCTCCCCTTCTTCTTCCCCTCGGTGAGATTCAGAGGGAGCTTTATGTAAGTTCATGGTTAGGACCGGTCCTCATCGCCATCGTCAACTCCGATGGAGGCTCCCCTCCCCCTGGTCGTGGTGTTCGGGGCATCCGTGTCTCCGTCCTCTCTCCGTTCGAGCTGCTAGGGAGGACCCACCGCCTTTGTGGTGTTGCCTCGTCGTCACCTCCCGTCGGCAAGCATCAGCGGTGCTGCGCTGCCTCACGCTGCGCCGAGCCTTCGTATTGCGTCCGCACGTCCCCGGCGTCATCTTCGTCTCCCTTGTCCACCCCCCAGTGAGCAGCCGATGTTGCAGCCCATTCCTCCCCGCATAGGTAGTGCTTGCCGCCGTAGTCTATGTTGCCGCCGGCACCTAAGGCACGGCCTTGAGGCTGTCGCTGCCATCCTCCTCGTCGCGAGTCGAGAGGGGGAATGGAAACCCCGTTGTTCCCTAGATCTGCCTGCCTGTCCGCGTTGCTGGAGTTGCCTCGCAGCCGCCGGAATCGTCGCTGCCGTGTCCTCTGTCGACGGTGTCCCGATCTTCAGTTTCGTCAATTAAGGCCAGTGCGCTTAGTAGAGATTCAGTGCTTCCCCTCTCTTGGTCAGATATCGTGGTTTGGCACAGTGGTAGCGCGTGGGGGAGACGACCAGGTGGTCTGGGGGTCGAATCCCGCCCCCCTGTTTTTCCTTTTTTTGATTGGCCGGCCGTGGTGTTCTGTGTTGGGATCTAGTGTGGTGCCGGATCCCGTGTGCGGTGTGTGGCGTTTGTAGGGATCACATGTGGTTGTGGCCAGATCGTGTGCGGCTGTGTGCTTGCTGTGTGTGTGCCAGTGTGTGCTATGTAGGTGATGGATCTTGTGTTGCTACCAGATCGATGTAGGTGAGTGTGTGTGGCTTTGTTGTGTGTGTTGAGTGTGTGTGTGTTGAATGTGTGCATGTGTGACAAGTGGGTCCAGGCCCCACTTGTCATACACTGTGTTTTTATCACTTGTTTATTGTTTTAATTGTTATAATGAGATCATTTATATTTATAGTAAATCTGCTAAATCTAGAGATGTTCATTTATGTTCATGTGCATTTTAGGTATGTTTTCACTTGTAGGAAGGGGTGATGATTTTCTATCTAGTGTTGTGCCTTGTTGCTCTATATGAATATAGGGGTGTGATACATGAATTTGGGGTAGAAAAATCTCAGGAATCCATTAGTGCAACTTGTTTAGGCATTTGAGCAAGTTTGTCAAAATGTCATTTTGTTCCAAAGTGCCAGTTTGACATTTTTGTTATATTTAATCCATTCATGCAATGATGTTTGTGCCAACATGAAAATGCTAGCCTTTCATGAGTAGAATGGCATGGTATTTATTTTTGTCATTATAAACTTGCATATAAGTTGGAACCATGCTCTAAAGTAGCCACTAAAATGTTGTTGTTTTCAAACATGCTAAATATTTCAAAGTCTGAGAATCTGGTAATATTTTTATGCCATGAAGAGTGGTTGCTATCTTGTGATATGTTGTGAATTAGCTCAAGCCGAGTGCTAGTAATTTGAAGTAGATGTTATCTTCTATCATCTTGTTAATTTTCACGCCATGAGGTGGTATCTATCACCATTAGTTTTTGCTGTCAACTTTTATCAGCTTAACTCAAATTCCAGAAAACTGTTATTTTCACTAAGTCCTAGAAATCTGTTTCATCATGCCCACTTGTGAGCTTCATGCTTATTGATGTGTGCCTCCATTCCATATTGTGTAGTTGGATAAGTTGATAAGAATGCTATGTAGTTTCTGTAATGCTTTGTTTGTGGTTGGAGGGTTCCTGTAGCTCAAGTTATTGGTTGTGAAAGTTGCTATGCTGCTGTTTTGTGACAGATTGGTTGTTTTAGTGTTTTGTGACTTGTGGGAGCTATACTATATGGAATTGCTTGATCTTTGGCTCCATTGTGGTTGGTTTTTCGTGGCCTAACCAGTGGATACATTGGAATGCCAAGGAATAGCCCATGGTATGCGTGTCTTGTGTTTTGCCCTCGTATCTTGTCGTGAGCGTAGCGTGAGAACCGTAACTCCGTTTCCTATGTTCTACATATGTATTTGTATCGTTTTTGCAGGATGCCTCCAGATTTGCCATGTTCATGCGTGTATAAAGAACTTAACATAAGGTTCTAGCCAGGTTCATTAATAACCAATCCTTTCCATGTGAAACATGACTAGTTAGGATTGCCATGCTAAATTCTTCACATAAGCATGCATCATTGTAGCTTGTGCATTGCACCATGGTTGCTTGTTTAATCTTGCTGTTTCTTTTGGGTAGACGCGAACGTTGAACCTGAATACGAAAATCCAGGAGAGTACCAACGAGGATCCCGCTACTTGTCCCTCTGAAGAACCAACAGGCAAGATGATTGAACCCGGATCCCGATACTTTTTTTGCTTGCTAGTTGTCTTGATCTTATCGCTACTATTAAGATACCTACCACTTGAATATCAAGCCTCCTACATCCCCAAGAGAGCCTCTAATCCCTCCACATCCTAGCAAACCTTTGATTGGCTAAGTTACCGCTGCTCAGCCCCTCTTATAGCGTTCTCAGTTGCAGGTGTAGGTTGTATCCATGTGATAACATGGTTTTGGCATATTACAATATTATCTGTTATTTAATTTAATTCACATATGTATCTTGGTATTTGTGGAAGTCTTGGCCTTTTGCTAGTTGTTTTTTTCCGCTGTTACCGCCATAGTTTCTTGTTACCGTTGTTATGTTTCCATTCTTTGCCCTCCTAACATGCTCGGGGTTGTTATGGGGACCCCCTTGTCTATTCGGTTGAGGTTAAAACTTGTCTAGCAAGACCCAACTTTGGTACTACATTTCCTTAATAACTTAATAAAATTTGCATAGGGCTTTGCAACCCCATGGATAATTAATCAACCCCCAGGCCAGTGCTCCTCATGAGTGTTGGTACAAACTAGAGCACTGTGCGGGGCCAACCCGGGCAACTCGGGAGATTTCTATCAGGCCTCTATACGCATCGCTTATCCATCGTGTCCTGAGAACGAGATACGCAACTCTTATCGGGCTCGTCGACATGTCATGTGGTCTTGCTGGATTTGTTTTACCTTTATCGAGTGTCTTGTGTGAGGAGCTCTGACTTTCTTTGGGCTATCTCGAGGTGTTGGAATTCCTTTGGAGTTGCCTAGGATGATCACGAGATTCGTGGTCAAGGCTATTCCCGTGGAGTGTGGTTAATTTATGATGGACTAGTTGGAGCACCCCTGCAAGGTTAAAACTTTTGGAAAGCCGTGTCCGCGGTTATGTGGCAACTTGGATATTTGTTTAACACCTGGTGATAGTTAACTTGAAGTAAATAATAATAAAATACACCAACTATGTGAGTAACGTGATCGTCTCTGCTCGTGAACATGAACCGAGAGAGAACAAGGTGGGGTTATGATTGACGTAAGTGTTCAGGATCTCATAGAGGTCATTCTAGATTCGATCGCTTATCGTAGACCACATATTTACTTTCATGTATCGTAAGTTTAGCCACCATAAATGCTTAGTGTTGTTGCAAACTAAACACATACCCCTTCCAATCCTATGAGCTTGAATAGTCTCGGTACCCGGGCGCGAGATTGCTGAGTCGTCGTGGCTCACAGATTACTACAACAATCGAGGTGCAGGTACAAATGAGATTGTGCCAGATGATATGACGCAGGTCTAGTGGGAGTATGACGAGGAGCATGGCAGGATGTATGTGACTTATCCACACGAGTAGAGGACCGTGGTCGTGATCTTTGGGGCTAGCAAGCCAGTGTCATTGCATCTTCTTTTTATCGTTTGTTTTTGTCCATAGCCGGACCCTGTCTTGTATTGATGTTTGAACTCATTGATGTGGAATTGTAATTTAGCATGTGTCGAGTGTAAGCCAACTCATATACTCATCTCTTCCCAAATGTATGATGTAATGATACTGTACTTGCGAACGACGAGATGCGCCTTTATCCCTGTCGAGGCCCCATGCCTTAATATGGATAGGCGCACTTCTTGGGCATGACATTGGAGTAATGTCCGGGCCTTCCACAATTGTAACAATTTCGGCCACGACTAGATGAACACTTTTCTTCAGATCTTGAGTTGGAGTTCCTCTCTTTGCCTGTACTCTTGTAGAGCTTGTTCAATTTCTTGACCATGAGGCTTATCTGTCCATTGGTAACAAGGTTGTTGCTTGAAGTAGCAGGAGCATTGATACGTCTCCAACGTATCTATAATTATTGATTGTTCCATGCAATTATGTTATCTGTTTTGGATGTTTAATATGCATTAATATGATGTTTTATATTATTTTTCGGACTAACCTATTAATCTAGAGCCTAGTACCAGTTTTTGTTTTTTCCTTCTTTTTGAGAATTGCAGATAAGGAATATTAAACAGAGTCCAAACGGAATAAAACCTTTGGAATGATTTTTTATGGAATAAAAGGAAATCATGTGACTTGCGAACCAAGGCAGGAGAGCCACCATCGGGCCACAAGCCCTAGGGGCGCGCCCAGGGGGTATGGCGCGTCGGGCAGGCGTGTGGGCCCACGACAGTTCTCCCAACCCTAATATTCGGCCTATAAATTCCCAAATATTCTTATCAGAACGAGCCCCGAAAACACTTTTCCACCGCCAGAAACCTCCGTTCCCGAGAGATCCAATCTTGGAACCTTCTTCGGTAATCCACCGGAGGGGCATTTGATCACGGAGGGCATCTACATAAACTCCATTGCCCCTCCGATGATGCGTGAGTACTTCACCACAGACCTTTGGGTCCATAGCTAGTAGCTAGATGGCTTCTTCTCTCTCTTTGCTCTTCAATACCATGTTCTTCATGATCTTCATGGAGATCTATCCGATGTAATACTCTTTTGCGGTGTGTTTGTTGAGATCCGATGAATTGTGGATTTATGTTAAGACTATCGATGAATATTATTTGAGTCTTTCCTAAATTCTTCTATGCATAATTTCATATCTTTGCAAGTCTCTTCGAGTTATTGGTTTGGTATGGCCAACTAGATTGGTAATTCTTGCAATGGGAGAAGTGCTTAGTTTTGGGTTCAATCTTGCGGTGTCCTCACCCAGTGAGGCACGTACTGTATTGTTGCCATCAAGGATAAAAATATGGGGTTTTCATAATATTGCTTGAGTTTATCCCTCTACATCATGTCATCTTGCCTAATGCGTTGCTATGTTCTTCATGAACTTAATACTCTAGATGCAGGCAGGAGTCGGTCGATGTGTGGAGTAATAGTAGTAGATGAAGAATCGTTTGGGTCTACTTGACACGGATGTGATGCCTATATGAATAATCATTGCCTTGGATATCTTCATAATTATTCGATTTTCTATCAATTGCTCGGCAGTAATTTGTTCACCCACCGTAATACTTGCTATCATGAGAGAAGCTTCTAGTGAAACCGATGGCCCCGGGGTCGATTTCCCATCTTATACTTTTAGATCTAAAACCAGAAATACCAAAATTACTTTTCTGCATTATTTTTACCTTTTTTTTTACTTTCCATTCAAGCAATCTATCTCTATCATATCTCATCCTTGCAAGTAACCTTAAAGGGATTGACAAACCCTTTATAGCGTTGGGTGCAAGAGTTTGATTCCTTGTGTAGGTACACCTATTGGGGATTTCCTTGTATCTCCTACTGTGTTGATACCTTGGTTCTCAACAACTGAGGGAAATACTTATCTACTTTGCTGCATTACCTGTTCCTCTTCATGGAAACCAACGCATGCTTGTGAAGTAGCAAGCATCACCTATGGCTTTGTAAGCACCGCTAGTCTTGTTGTGAAGCTCTTCCTTGTCTTTGAGTGACATCATGAGCAACAATCCTTCCAATAAATTCCGTAGGTTTGAGATCTTTGCAGTTTGGCATCATTTGAATTAAGCTGCACATGGTGTCATACTTTCCATCCAAAGCTCTAAGTATCTTGTTGATGATGAATTTTTCGGTCATTTCTTCCTAAGCCGGCAATCTTATTGGTAATGAGAGCTAGCCTAGAGTACATCTGTGTGACTCTTTGACCATCCTTCATCTTGAACTTGTCAAGCTGACATTGAAGCACATCCAACTTATATTCTCTGATGGAGTCGGTACCTTCATGCATATCAACCAAAGTATCCCAAATTTCCTTTGCGTTCTCAAGATGGCTGATTTGTTGAATTCTTCGGGGCATAGGCAGTTGAAAAGAATGTCACATCACTAGTGCAGAAAAGCCTAGCTAAGGCGTGGAGAAAATGGCCATGCTGGCATGGAGCCCTAACGCCACCAATGAGGAGCCACAATTAAATAATACCATTGGTGTTGGACTTGACGACAGCACTATTGCATGCATTTATGGCATGCCTCTGGTCCAACGCCAGCATTAATGTATGTCATAAGTGGCATTGGATGTTAGTGCAACGACAACAACGCTATTTTCGGATTTAAACCAAATTTGTATAGCAGCGTGATACAACAAAAATGATAGCATAATCAAAGGTTTTGAAAGTAATTGAACAGTACATTGCAATTACCAAAATCTAAGTTCAAGAGTCATTATTTATTGACATTATTTAGAAAAGTATCAAAAGGAGGCATATAACACAAGTACACACAAGTTCGGATAAATTAACGCGAGGTGATATGGCATGCATGCCCTAATACCTAGCTAACTCAGACAATATGTCGGGTGGAGTCAGGATCATAGTCTAGAGTAACTGTACCATCATCATCGCTGACAGCAGGCCTGTAGTAGACCATGATCTCGTCAGAATTGTAGTCAAGGTAGAACGTGGTTCTCTCCCCAGCTTCCATCTGGTAAGCTGTTGCAAGAGTTGTCCAACTAGGGCAAACAAACTAGGTGCGTTCTGACTCGTTGTTGACATGGCAATTGATGTGTTCGGCCGTTGGCATATTCATTAGGGTGCATTGGAATGTGAAGGTTTCATCAAGTGGAACTCGAAATTCTCTAAGAAGTCATGCCTTGCCCCGCAAGGGATGACCTCAGTGAAATTTGAAAAAAAACTAGTTAGCCAATTTAGGGCACATACGTACCATATGAAACTCAATCAGAACATGCCAAACTAAATCATGTATATATATATATATGTATATATCTATGTATATATATACATAAACAGTATTCTGATGACGGGATGAGAATAATATTCTGATCACAACCTGAACTTCCTGAGTTACACAACCGGAACTTCCCTCTGTAGGAACCCGACCTTTGGGCTATCTTCGCAACCGTGCCTCCTCGCGTGAATTCTTATGGCCACTCATGTTCTTAGTGATGTAAGTGTAACCCGGAAACAATTTTTAGCAACTAAATTCCTATTTAAAATAGGAATCTCGCTCGTTGGCGGATTTCCTCTAAGGTCGTGATGAATGTGTGTCTGTTACAAGTTTAATGCATGGTCTGGATGTTCTTGAACCTCTAATACGATGGGAATTGGGTTTTGGTATGAGTTTCATGGACAACTTGTTGTTATTTTTAACAGATTTGATTTTGGTTGTGTTCTTCGTCCGAAAGGGATGCATCGTCCGCTTTTGTCGATTTCTCATTTTCTTGTGAAGATTGCGTGCGGATTTGCTTACTTTAGTGAAATTAAAGGCTTCCTACGTCGCCAATTTCCATCGGGAGGGTCGATATGGTTTGAATTCCGGTGATTCAATGCTGGCACTGCCGCGGCTGTTGCATGGGGTGTTTTTGGGTTTTTGAGATTTGCCCTCTATTCATTTTTGTTGTAGAAAGGGAGTTAGCAGATCATTTCCATGGAGGTGCGGACGTGTTTAAATCAGGCGTAGGGTATTTTATCCTTCGGATGAATTCATTCGTTCAAATTTATTAGATTCTCTAATGGTCGTTGTAAAAGCTGGACTTCTGCGTTGTTCCTACCTGAACTTCTGCTTTTCCTTCTTTCCGGTAATGCATCAAGTCCTCTGTATTTCTTTCTTTCTTTCTGCCATTTTTCATTCTTGCATTGGTTTTGAATTTTTTACTCAGTCCCGTGAGCAACCATGGAATTGGCCGATGGATATGCATGTAGTTTTTATTTTTTCTAGTATGTTTTCACACTTCTAATAGTTATTGGACTTCACAGAATAACTATCCTGACCTAGTATATGCTAATTGTTTTTAACATGTTAATTTGAGGTTTTACAAAACCTCGTACTTCTATATCTGCACTATTTGAACTTCTTATTTTAATTTTGTTTGTTATTTTTGGATTTAAATGTTTATAGACATTGAAATCAGCATTGCGCAAATCGACCAACGCTGTAGCGCGAGCTGAGCCGAGGGGAGGCCCCCCCTCCCCTCCCCCTACGAGGTCGAGCTAGGAACGAGCCGGAGCAGGCGATGACGTGGCGTACCCCATCGTCGCATGTGGAGGCGAGTCCGCCACATCCATGACCCCACTATCTATCTTAGGCATGTGGCTCTGGGTGGGTGTGGGTGGGGGTTCAAACAGAATAACTCCATTGCACCTGTCAACCCAGCGCGCACTGCCATGGTAGCGCAATGCCTAGCCGGGGTGTGGGGAGGGGGGGTTGGGACCCCCCTCCCCTCCTCCTGCAAGGCTGAGCCAGGAACGAGCCGGAGCAGGCGATGACGTGGCATGCCGCGTTGTCGCATGCGGAGGCGAGTCTGTCACATCCGTGACCCCAGTATCTATCTTAGGGTTGTGGCTCTAGGGTCCGTGTGGGTGGGGGGGTGTCGGTGTCAAAACTGGCATATCTCGTAGTAGTGGTCCTAAGCTAGCCGTCTTGGAGCGATGGTAACATGGACACCGGATTTTACCCAGGTTCGGGCTCTCTCAAGGAGATAATACCCTACATCCTGCTTTTGATTGTATTGATATGGGGATAGTACATAGTATAAATATCTACCACGAGATTGTAGTATTGAATATGAGATTATCTATCGACTAGACTGGCCTCGATTTATATATGCACCGTAGGCATAGGGTTTAGAGGAGTCCTTGTCTTGGGCGCCAAGCTTGTGGAATCCTCCTTGTATTCGGCATCGGTTGCCCGAAGTGTCCCATTAGGGAGTCGCTCTGGGGGTCCTCCGCCCGACCCACTTGTCGGGAGACGATGTGGTGAGTACCCCCTAGTCTAGGACACCATTAGTATCCCCTTGAACCGGTCTTCAAGTTGGGGACGCTCCTTGGTTCTTCCGAACTGTTCTTTGTCTTCGGTCATCGGCCTTGAAAACTGGTTCAATAAATCTTCCCATTTCCAATCTCGACAATACTCGATGTGTATCCGAAGAGTTCATACGTCGGGCATCGGAGGAGCCCCTTTAAATTATCAGCTTTATAAATGCCTTGTACTTTTTATGCCACACCTCGGGTAATTTTTCCCCGTGGGGCGATATCCTCTTGCATTTGAGCTCCAATGCCGAACTACATCTGAGGTGTATTTTTAGCTGAGCTCCAACACTGGTCGGCATCCGAGGTGTCATAGACTACCTCGGTCATGGAAAGTTTGGAGGAGTTCAACTGAACATAATGCCGGAAAATCCCTCTAGGTAGACAACTACTCGCGTCCGATCTTGATACCGGATTGCATCCGAGGTGTCTTTTTGTAGACGAAGTCTAATGTTGTTCGGCATCTGAGTGCCAATGATGGACTGCGTCCGAGCTCCAACGCCGGATTTTATCCGAGCTCCAATGCTGGTCATCATCCGAGGTGTCATAAATTACCTCGCTCTCTAAAAATTTGAAGTACTGCATCCGAGCTTAAATGTCGGAATAGTCTTTTATGGAGCAAGCTATTCACATTCGAGCTTTTATGCTGGGCTGCTTCTGAGGCGTCTCCGATCTTATGCTTTATGCTGGACTGCTTCCGAGCTCCAACGCCGGACTGGATCCGAGATCCAATGATGATCAGCATCCGAGGTATCATAAGCTACCTAGGACCTTAAAAATTAAAGGAATTCATCCAAGCTTAATGCGAACCATTGGCTCCCGAGCTTTATGCTGGACTGCTTTCGAGGTGGTGCACCACACTGACCATGGGCTGACTTTTCATGGATATTTTCAATTGATGCAATTTATTGTCTGCCGAGATATATAGCCAGTACCCTCAAGGTGTGTGTCAGTCTAAACCCGAGATGCACCTAAAGGATGAAATAAAACCGCTCATCTAAGTAGCCCCTGAGACTCAGGTCGATTCACACAATTGGCCTGAGGATCAACTCGTAGGTCGGCAGCATACTTCGGAACACAAAAGCGTTGTGCACAGACCTTGAGACTCAGGTTGGGTGCGGCCGACCAACCTGAGGATCATAATCTCCTTGGAAACTGTATTGCACTTAAATTTTCTCCATTGATTTGTCAATGCAGTAGCCCCCGGGACTTGGGTTGGGCAACATGGCCGACCCTAGGATCGTACCTCCTCGGAAACTAGTGCAACTGTCATGTATGTTTTGACAATACAGAGGTGAAGTTCAGCAGGAAAGTTGTTGAACTGTAGTTTAGAAAAGAGTTACATGCCAAACACCTCAACCAAGAGAATGTCCCGCTTCCTAAAAGGAAAACATACAATAGGTGAACAATGTTATAAGCTCAAAAGACCAAAAACCATGCGTAAAAACTTTACGTCTTGATTGAATCAAGTTTTTTGGTGCCGATATGAAATTGGTTTGAAAATTGTACTTTCGTCGTGCTTTGACACGAGACATCTGATCTGTAAACTTCAAGTGGGTAAGCCTTCGGCTTCAACCTCCCTATCCTAAAGGCGGAGTGTTTCTAAGGCCAGATTAGTGACCTAAACGTGAGCGGCTTTAGAGAGAAACCAGGCTACCCGGCTATTGATCATACACTTGAGTCGAGAAACAAGTGGTAGAAAAAGACTTTGCAACGACTAAGAAGAAAACATCTATTATACTCATATTAATTTAAGAGCCCCCAAGTGACTTGGGTAAAATAATTTTATATATAATGATTGTATGTACGGAAGTACTTATATAATATCTGTGTTTGCCCGAACTTTGAACGCGTCTTAACCGACCGTTGGCTTCTCCCTCTTCGGCCAAGGGCCAAAAAGTGTTATCTACTCGGCCTACCGAGAATATGTGTGGTGTTTCAGATAACTAGGCAATCAAGCCATGAGGCTGTAATAGACAAAGCATGCCCAGGGAACTTACACTATATTACTTATGTAACATAAGAAGCATCTTCAAAGAAAATAGTGGCCCCAACGGTACCTTTCTTTTGTCTCTCATGATTACAATGAGACTTGTGCAATAGATTTGTGTAGATGTGAGTTCCGTCATGTGCCGACCATAGTTGAAACAATAAGAGTGCTAGCTTTTGGCTTCACCCGTCTAAGGTAGGAGTTCGGATGACCCAGTCGTAACAATCGCAAAGGTTCTCCCTTTACTCCCTAGCCGAACAATCGGGAACGTAGGAGTAAGCACAGGAGCCAGGCAACCCAACTTTGCGGAACACTTAAGTCAACATGATGCATATTTTGGCATAATACACGAGCAAGGGAAGAAGCTGTACCATAATATCACATGCAAAGAGAAAAGGTTTCATAAAGGAAGCCCCCAAATAAACGGGGTATTTGAACTTGTTTGTAACAAACAAAGTTTTGACAAAAAAAGTTTTTCGCAAACAACTTTTTGTCAAAAAAGTATAATGCTTGGTTTAACCAAACAAAATTTAAAACTGGACTTTTTGAGCATGAAAGTGACTTAGTTGGTTAATGTGCTCGGTGTCGATGACACGATCCAGGCTTGTGGCGGGACGAGGACGCCCATCGAATTTTGACAGATCCGGTGTGTATTTTTGGCATGGCCGAGGGCCCAGCCCCCAAGCCCATCCTGAGGTGACCGAACGAGGAGTTCGGCACTCCGAAGTAGTGTCATGGCTCGGGCGCTGTGGCTAGGCGAAGCCCGTGGTCCAGCCGAGGTGGTGGAGTACGTCGGCAAGGTGATGCCTAGGTGACCGCGTGACGCAGCCGTAGTAGATTACTTGCACCCATAAAATAGTGCAACTCCAACAGTAATAAAAAATGACACCTAATTAATTTAAGTGAAGTAAATGTTGGGGAACGTTGCACGGGAAACAAAAAAATTCCTACGCACACGAATATCTATCCATGGTGATGAGCATCTACGAGAGGGAGAGTGGATCTACATACCCTTGTAGATCGCTAAGCGGGAAGCATTAAGAAACACGGTTGGGGTAGTCAAACGTCTTCGCGATCCAAATCGTCGTGCGTCCCGCGATCCAATCACGATCCGTCCGCGATCCAATCACGATCCGTCCCGCGATCCGATCATGATCCGTCCCACGAACTTGATCACGATCCGTCTCACGAACTTTATCACGATCCTTCCGATCTAGCACCGAACGGACGGCACCTCCGTGTTCAGCACACGTACAGCTTATTGACGATCTTCACCGTCTTGATCCAGATAGAAGGAGTGGAGAGGAAGAAGAGTTCTTCGGCAGCCTGACGGCGCTCCGGCGATGGTGGTGGAGCAATTCCGGCAGGGCTTCGCCTAAGCACTGCAGAAAACCGATCTAGAGGAGAAACTATGCACTAGAGGAATGGGTAGCACGTGGCTGAAAATCTAGTGCAAAAACCCTCAATACCACGAGTATATATAGGAGGAGAGGAGGAGAGGAGGAAGCTTGGCCTCCAAGCCTCCTAGGCTTCAGCCGAACTAGGAGAGGAGGACTCCACCTCCTCCACTCCTAGTAGGATTAGGATTCATCCTTTTTTTTCCTTTTTCTTGCCTTTTCCCACCTTTTTCCTTTTGGGTTTTCTTCTCCAGCCACATGGGCCTTGTGTGGGAGTTTCCACCAGCCCACTAAGGGCTGATATTGACTCTCCTACAGCCCATGAAGCCTCTTGGGTCGAAATACCCCTCCCGGAGGTCTCCCGGTACACTACCGGCACTCCCGGTACACTACCAATAAGCCCGGAACTTTTCCGGCGACCAAAACAGGACTTCCTATATATGAATCTTTACCTCCGCACCATTCTGGAGCTCCTCGTGATGTCTAGGATCTCATCCGGGACTCTGAACAAACTTCGGTCACCACCATACAAAACTCTATACTACCGAAACGTCATCAAACCTTAAGTGTGCAGACCCTGCGGGTTCGAGAACTATGTAGATATGACCGAGACACCTCTATGGTTAATAACCAATGGCGGGACCTGGATGTACACATTGGTCCTACATATTCTACGAAGATCTTTATCGGTCGAACCTCTATGTCAAGGATTCAGTTAATCCCGTATGATGTTCCCTTTGTTCTTCGGTATGTTACTTGCCCGAGATTCGATCGTCGGTATCTCCATACCTAGTTCAACCTCGTTACTGGCAAGTCTCTTTACTCGTTCCGTAATACAAGATCCCGTGACCAACACTTAGTCAAATTGCTTGCAAGGCTTATTGTGATGTTGTATTACCGAGTGGGCCCTCAGATACCTCTCCGTCACACGGAGTAACAAATCCCAGTCTTGATCCATGCCAACTCAACAGACACCCTCGGAGACACCTGTAGAGCACCTTTATAGTCACCCAGTTATGTTGCGACGTTCGATACACACAAGGTACTCCTCCGATATCTGTGAGTTGCATGATCTCATGGTCATAGGAACATATACTTGACATGCAGAAAACTGTAGCAATAAACTGACACGATCATAAGCTACGTTTGTAGTTTGGGTCTTGTCCATCACATCATTCTCCTAATGATGTGATCCTGTTATCAAATGACATCTCATGTGCATGGCTAGGAAACCTTAACCATCTTTCAATCAACGAGCTAGTTCACTTGAGGCATACTAGGGACATTGTGTTTGTCTATGTATCCACACATGTATCCATGTTTCCAATTAATACATTTATAGCATGGATAATAAACGATTATCATGAACAAGGAAATACAATAATAAACACTTTATTTATTGCCTTTAGGGCATATTTCCAACAGTAAATAATTAAAGAAATATCGCCTGGTCGCCAAGGTACCTAAACGAAGAGTTCGGCTTGACGAAGTGGCGACGCTGCATGTTGGAGTTGTGATCCGCGGACGCTGAAGACTCATGCAGGTCGGCTGGTGACGCTAAAGTTTCATGGCAGCCGAGGTGTTAAAGCAGGTCGGATGATGACGCCGAAGTCGCCGGAACAGGTTGATGAATGGATGCCAAAGCCTCGGTCTAGCCAAGGTGACGGAGCAGGTCGGCTGGTGACGCCGAAGTATCAGGCCAGCCGAAGTGTCAAAGCTAGTCGGCTGGTGACATCAAAATCTCATGCCAGCCGAGTTGTCAAAGCAGGTCAGGGTGCTGGATGTCAGCTTGAAAGAGTAATGGCGCGGTGATGCCAACGCAGGTCGGAATTTGTGATGAGGTCAATGCTGGCTTGATGAAGCAACGGAGCGCCCGACCCGTACAACCCGCGGATGATGAGGTTCGCTTGATGATTATTCGGCCTTGTGATGCCGAACTCTTGGTTGGATGACCGAGATGATGAGAAAATTTCCTTCAACAAGGACGTCCGACAACCCGTTCATGAAAAAGATGAACTCTCGTCGGATTCCTTTTCGCGCAGAAAATAGATCCAAAATTTGTTGTACTCATCGGACGTTTCTTGGAGTTTGAATGGTTGGATCGAGCTGAAATTTGGAGGGTTTCTTGATATATGAATTCCGCAGCAGATGAATGGTGGCATTGTCCAACCAAAGTTCGAGCTAGATACTGGACACCTCGCCCTAAAATCATCCAGATTCACGTCCAGATTCGACATGACTGCGACATACTACAGATCGCCGAAGATTCCTCCACCGGAACGCGAGGAAATTTTGCAGGGTGGTTCTAGTCTCAATTCCGCACAATTTCACCGAAGCCATCATCAAGACGACACTCGAGGAGGCAGGGATGACGAACATGAATCAGCTGTCCAGAAAAACTGTATGATCGCCCGAGGGCAATGTTGACGTTGAGCCCCCGAGCACCATGGAGGATTCTTCCATGATCTTGGCTGAGATTGGAGTTGATGTCCATGAAGACCCCCATCAAATCTATTGGATCTGACATGGAGCGCACTCTTCGACATAGCCGAGGTGACCAGTCAAGCCAGCGATGAAGATGCCGACGTTGACGATGTAGCTCGGTTCCGACGCGTAGATCGCGATGGAGACGATCTGAATTCCCGTCGCTCGGCAGCGACTACCTAGCAGGCTCTCAGAGAAAGCTCCAATATCGTGTCCAAACCGGCATATCTAGTAGTAGGGGTCCTAAGCTAGGCGTCTTAGAGCGATGGTAACATGGACACCGGATTTTACCTAGGTTCGGGCTCTCTCAAGGAGATAATACCCTACGTCCTGCTATTGATTGTATTGATATGGGGATAGTACATAGTACATGTATCTACCATGAGATTGTAGTAATGAATATGAGATGATCTATCGACTAGCCTGGCCTCGGTTTATGTATACACTATAGGCCTAGGGTTTAGAGGAATCCTTGTCTTGGGCGCCAGGTCTTGTGGAATCCTCCTTGTATTCGGCATGGGCTTCCCGAAGTGGCCCATTAGTGAGTAGCACAAGGGGTCCTCAGCCCGACCCACTGGTCGGGAGACGACGTGGTGAGTACCCCCTAGTCTAGGACACCTTCAGGGTGGAAACATAATAACCGCATTGCGCTTGTCAACCTAATGCACACTGCCGCGGTAGCGCGAGGCTGAGCCGGGGAAACCGCGGTACACCCCTCCCCTGCCCCTGCAAGGCCGAGCGAGGAACGAGCTGGAGCAGGCGATGAAGCGGCATGCCGCGTCATGGCATGCGGAGGCGAGCCCATCACATCCGTGACCCCACTATCTATAGTAGGGGTGTGGCTCTAGGGATCGTGCGGATGGGGGTGGAAACAAAATAAGCACATTGTGCGTGTCAACATAGCATGCACTGCTGCGGTAGCGCAAGGTCGAGTCGGGGGGAGGGGTGGTCGGGACCTGCCCTCCCCCTAGGAGGCCGAGCAAGGAAAGAGTTGGAGCAGGCGACGAAGCGGCATGTAGCGGCATCGCATGCGGAGGCAAGTCCTTCACATACGTAACCCCACTATCTATCTTAGGGGTGTGGCTCTTGGGTGCATGCGGGTGGGGGTGGAAACAAAATAACTACATTTCGCGTGTCAACCTAGCACGCACTACCACGGTAGCGTGAGGGTGAGACGGGGGGCCCACGGCGAGCGGATCCGAGTCCACGGGGACCCTAGTGAGGTCGATCCAGGAATGAGCTGGATCAGGCGATGACACGGCATGTCGCGTCGTCGCATGCGGATGTGAGTCCATCACATCCGTGACCCCATTATCTATCTTAGGGGTGTGGCTCTTGGTGCGTGCGGGTGGGGGTGGAAATAGAATAACCGCATTGCGCCTGTCAGCCTAGCGTGCACTGCTGCGGCAGCGTGAGGCCGAGCCGGGTGGCCATGATGAGCGGATGCGAGTCCGCGGGGACCCCTGATGAGGCCAAGTCAGGAACGAGCAGGAGTAGGCGCTTCGTCGTATGCGGAGGCGAGTCCATTGAGTTAGTTATGGACTTCATGTGTTTTTGTATTTGAGCTTCTTCTTTGTTTCTTATTGTTTACTTATTCATATGCCTTACTTTGCTTGATAGTGTACTAAAACTTCTGTTCTTAATTTTTTGAACTTCTTCTTTGTTTGTATTCCCTTTGTTTGTATTCCACTAACAAATTTGAGTCATTTTTTAGTCACTTATTTTGGGACGGAGGTAGTAAGTGCTTATTTGTATATATATTCTACTTCTATTGGTAGTGTACTTGAGCTTTTGTTGGCCATCATTTTTTGGTTTTAAGGGATACCAACAGATTTTTATTTGATGTTATCTTTTTAAACAGATGCATTCAAATGGTGCGTTCATTTTTTCAACACATACATTTACTTTTTAGTGGTTAGGGGTAAAACTGTAATTAACCATGGCGCTCCAACACTCTCTAGAGAGCCCCATTTACTGCCCTGTTGCCTGCCTAACACCTGAAATAAAACCCTGTCCCCCTCTTGCTCGCTCTCTTATCCCTCTGCCGCTCCGTGCTCTTCCCTCAACTTCCCCCAACATCCCCCGAGTTCTCCGCCGCCGTCTCCTGCGCTCGCGAGTGGAGTAACTGACGTACGCCCCACTCCTTTCTCTGCCCCACGCCCCACTCTCCCTCCCTCAGACCGTTCTCTTCTCCTTCAAGGTGAAGCCGGCAACTGTCTGCGCACGCTTGCATCATGGGGGTGGAAGAACCATCACAGATTCGTGCATAGGGGTCGTTTGGAGAGGTACAAATGTTGCCTTCTCCTAATGCTTCCTCTTAGTTTCGCCAGATCCGTCGAGCTGTTATTGTGCGTGTGGCGGGTGGATTCCATTTCTCCGTGGTTAATTTTATCTGTGAGATGCTTGTGTGTGCTAGTTTAGCCTCCAGACTTCTGTGGATTTCATATTCCCATGGGTAACTTCACCTGTGAGATGCATGTATGTAGTGTGTGGTGTGTTGGTTGTTGTTGGATTTGATGTAGTTTGATCCCTTTGTTGACATTGATTTTGTAGTCCTGATTGCTTCTGTCACATACTAGTTAGTTTCTAAGAACTATTTTTAATTTGATGTGCTTGGCTTGATGTGGTGTTGTTCATCTTCAGAGTTGTTGCTATGATTTAGTTGTTTTATTCTAGGGTTTGATTTAGTTGTTTTTGTATTGTTGTTTGCTTTTCTACTTTCTAATTATGTAATTTCTTCCCTATTTTTTGTAGGTGGATCTAGGGTTTGTACTACCATTCATCAAGGAGTGGTGTTCCCATGGGTTCAAAACCTTCTTCAGGTATGTAAATATATATGCTTCTTGTATTTTAAATAGGAGTTTTCTTATATATTTCTGCCTATATCTTCACTTGGTTGTATTGTTGGACTTCCCATGTTTAAATGTGTGAAATTCTTCCATAGGTTATGTGTATGCATTTTACTGTTAGTTAAAGTTAGTAGATTGTTGCTTAGATTATTTTTGATGAATTGCCAGTGAACTATGTCACCAAGTGTATTTGGACTTCCTAATGTTTCATATTTAGTGTATATCCTTGCATTTTGTGTTATCATTTTCATGGTATTGAGAAGTAGTTTGGCTGTGAAAAAGTATTTCTGCTCACGCTTCAACTTTTCTTTGTAGTACTGCATTGGGTCACACAGTTGAACTTCTGGTTTTATTTATTTTTTATAAATAGATTTTCTTAAACTTATGTTTGTGCATTGTTTTACTGCTTTGATAGGTATTGTTGAACTCCTGGACATTCATCTATATGTAGTACTTCCTTTGGTGTAGATTGTTTTATCTTTAGTATGTAGATTGTTTATTGTGCATTGTTATACTACTTCGTTAGGTATAGTTGAACTTCTGGACATTGGACAATCATGTATATGTAGTACATCCTTTGATGTAGATTGTGGATTAAAACTCAGCTGCCTTTTTACTACCATTTTGTATTTGGTGATGAATTGAATAGTTCTGGAAAAAAATGCTTGTGATCAAGATGGAGCTTTAGAAGTTAATACTGATGCTCCCACATCTAATGTGGCTAAATCGCCTATTATTCCTTTGACTCTAATTGTTGAGGTTGCTTCAAGCCTTGAGGAAAATTTAAGCCTCACAGATCTTACTACTGCAGCTCTTCCTTCACCTAGTATGTGCAAATCCTTTCCATTATGTTTTTAAATTCTAGGGACATGTTTTTGAACTTGTTCCACTCGTGTGTTCTGTATTTTGTTCCTGACTCTTTTCCTTTTGTTATGTTTTTGTGTTCTTGCAGATGTATCCCCAGAGCAGGAAGCTCTGAATGCCATCAATGATGTACTATCCGACTTGGGAGTGCCAGATAACACTGCTGCGGCCGAGCAGGGGGCTCCCTTAGTTGAAGGTTGTGATTCTCTTCTAGAGCCTTTGTGCTCTCTTAAGTTGTCAGAGATGCAGTCCCAGTCTGTTGATGGCACTGAACCTGTCATGCAAGCTGATGATGTGCCCCTACAGCTACCTCTAGAGGATTAACGCAAGAGGAAGAATCAAGAAGATTATGATAAGAAGAAGGCAGCACACCCTGAGAAAGCTGAGCTCATAGTTGGCATGGCTTTGTTGCTGAAGAAGATGTGTCACGTGCCACTAATGGCATGGCTGCCCAGTGAAGAAGAAATTCAAGAAGATCGTGGCTAGGAAGCATTTAGTTGTTGAAGTTACTCCTCGGAGGATCCCGTGTGTTTCAAAGGCTATAGGAGAAAGTGTGGGTGAACTTGTTGAAGTGGAAGGCCAAGACCGCAGTGGTACGCCATGTTGTAGTCCTTGTGTGCTTGCCACTACCGCGCCTACATCTTCTCTGCTTGGTGCTGGTGCATCTAGTAAGGGTAAGAAATGCTGATGGGGTTATTACCCCCAGGTAGGCCAAAGCTATGGGGTTTCCCTCCCCGCTTCAAGAAAAACCACGCCACCGGCTCGTCCTTGGTCAGCTAGACCATGGCCGGTTGGCGCGCTGTCAGCTGCCTCGCGGCCGGTTAGCGTGCAGCTGGCAGGCTCGTCACCAGCTGTTCCGTGACCGGATGGTCGGGGAGCTGGCCATCCGACCCCCGTCCAGACGATGGCCGGCTGCCTCCAGGCTGACCCTTCCATTGACCTCCGGACGGACAAGCTCCCGACCCATCCCTCTACGTGCACGTACGAAAACAAGACAGGACCCCCACGATGGACCCCGGCATGGCCACAGTAACCGCTGACACGTGGGCGAGCATGGCTACAATCCAGCCGGTTGTACCGCTGACCTCGGCTGACCGTGACCGGGCAGGGAAGCAGTGCCGGCATGCCTCAACCTAGTTCATTACCTGCCCCCGTGTGGCTACAGTGCTGCCGGCTGAACCGAAGACCCCGACCATCTGGCGCTGACTGACGCCACTTGGGGCGGCCCGTGCCATGGCAGGTGAGCTCGGGCCAATCACAAAGCCATCCGGAGGACCCTAGTGGGTGACGGGACCGTGTAGCCGGTGGGCCCTAATGATGACAAGACAGATCAACGGGAGGTCCGCCGGGCTAGTCGGGTCCCTCTCAATCGACACTTTAGAGATATTGTAAGTCGGGGGGTTGCCTATAAAACCCCTGAGCCCCCCCCAAGCAGGGGGCGGATCAGACACTCACACATACGTGGGAATGCTTCCCCCAGATCCACTTACGTAGCAAAGGAATAGGAGTCGGCTGCTCCATCTTCCATCTCTAGATAACAGCTCAAGGAGCACCATTGTATTCCTATCCATCTATGAACCTAGACCTAGCAGGACTAGGGGTATAACCTCCCACGGAGGGCCATGAACCTGGGTACATTGTGTGTCCATCACCGCATGTACCTAATCCCGCTCTCGAAGCCCGTTGCCGTCCTTCGACCCCAACCACCTTCAACAAGCCTACCCATGGCATCTGTCACGAGACAACGACGATAGTTGGTGCCCACCATGGGGCCGTACGCGGTGCCGACCGGAGTCACGCTCCGGGCGGGGCCCTTCACCGCCTCCTCCGACCGCTTCACATCTAGACGGCACTATAGGCGCGTGGGGCTTGCTCCGAAAGGCCCTGCGGGAAACAACGTTGGCTCGCCCGACAAACGCCTCAGCGGCGACCTCGCGCTTTACATTGCAATGCTCACTGAGCGCTTCGGCAAGCTAAGTCTCGCTGACGAGCTAGCGGCCAATGAGTACCCTGGCCAGGTGCTCGACTGCATAAACCCGCCCACATTCGTGGGCGCACTCGCCACGGGAGGGACCTACGGCTCCCACATCTGCGTGGGAGTGATGTTCACCGCCTCATCCACCTCTTCTGGCCAAGCGTGGGCCGAGCCAACTCATCCCCTGCCCGTGCCGATACCTCGGACCCGCACGGCGCTACCCTGAGGGGTCAAAGCAAAGGTTCTTCCAACAACAGGCAAATCATAATGCCGGCGTTGACGAGCAGGGGGACGCCAGAACTACACAATATATCTATGGCGTGTCAAAACGAATGACGCCAGCAATGAATCCCAACTGGTCAGCTCAGTAGGGCCCACTGTCTAGTGGCGTTGCACTTTATGCCCACGCCAGCACTAACTGCACAATGTTGTATTACCATTTCGGCCAACGCCATCGCTATTTCGAAATATTAGTGCTGGCATTCGCGGTAAATGGAGCACAACCAACACGAGTTGTGGCTAGCCATTTCTCTACTAGTGCATGCTTAAGTATTGTATTGCAACATCTTCAATTCTTCCACTATCGCTTCACGATCTAGTTCCTTTCCATCACCAAAGAATTCACATTGCAAGCCAACATGAACAACAACCCAAACGGCGGGCTTATGACCAAGTATATGCATTTTCCTCTTATGCTTCCAACTAGTAAAATTTGTACCATCAAAGTAAGGACATCTACGATGAAAATTTCCCTCTATCGTCGTTTTCTCATGACATATGCCATGGGTAGGCTTATCGTAGGTGGTTGGGGCCGGAGGACGCCGACAGGTTCCGGGAGCGAGATTAGGTACAAGCAGTGGTGACACATGATGTACCCAGGTTCAAGGCCCTCCTTGGGAGGTAACACCCCTAGTCCAGCTTGGTCTAGCTTGATGGATGGGTATGTTTACAAGATTGCTCTTGGAGCTGTGTCTAGAGGAGGAAGAGGGAGCAGCCGGCTCGCCCTCCTCTGCTATGAAGTGTAAGAGTGTGAGGGAAGTATCCCGTTGGTGTGTGCGTGAGAATTGTCCTCGCCGTTCATTGGGGGGCTCGGGGGGGTTTATAGGCCAACCCTCGGGCTTACAATATTCCTGAGGTGCGTAAGTGAGGGACCCGGCTGGCAGCTTCTCCGACTGACCAGGGGGTCCCGCCCTTCCAGCCATCTCGTCGCAACAAACAATCATGGTTCTGTCAGAACCATCATACGGACTTGACTTCGCATGGGGGATACACGACTCATCCTACCCTAGGGGTTCTCTGACTGAGTAGTCGTGTTTCGTCTGCGTCTTGGAGAGGGTTTCGCTTAGCCTCCTGGTTGTTGTTCAGGTGCCGCTAATTCTCTGGTTGTTGTTCATCAAAATGATCCTGGTTGCGCCTGAAGAGTCCTGGACGACTTCGAGTTTGTTGAGTTGGCGACCAAGGTGATTCTTCACGACTGTTGTTGACAGGGTCTTCTAGTGTCCTCGTGATCGTGACAATGCCTCCTTGTCTCTTGAGACGTCGAGCATTCCAGGTAGGCAACCTTCTATGCAATGCCATTAACAAGGCATGGTAGAGTTGTATACTGTCGATCACGTTGACGATATCATCGGCACCAAGAGCGGGAGGGATGATGAGGACTGTTTTCCTGCTCACTATACTGAGGCGGACCAAATGGCAAGGTTCTCCTTCACCGGTGGTCGCCAACAAAACAACGAATAGGACATGGTTGCTCCATTAGTGATGTATATCATGACATTGCATGTCTTGTGCCTTAGTCATCGAAGGCCAGGGTGGCATCATCATGGGGTTGTGTTGAGGGCGTCACTATCATCTAAGTCTTGACATCCTCATCCTTCGAGAAGGTGTCTTCTGCTGGTAGCTTCTTGTCTAGTGTCGCCAACTTGGGTCCAAGATATGTTGGCTATCATCTGGCAAGGTGGCTTCCTTCCAGGTTACCCACGAGAATTTCAAGGAGTCTAGTGGTCGGGGGCACAGGGGTAGTAGCGACCATTTGCAAAGTTTTGAAAAAAGTAGATGAGGGGAGTTATGAGAGAAGATTATGGAAATGCTAAGGCAAACACCTTTTCTTCCTTTGAAAATTTAGGAGAGGTGAGAAATATAGAGGTTTCGTAAGTGATTTTGAAGGGTCTAAAAAAATAGTTTTGTCCTAACTAACGTCTATGCTAACTAAGGGCTTCCTACAATCAGGATGGCTCTGGTACGAGCTCTGTGGGGACCCCAACTCATAAGTCATGGTCACCTAATGTACGTGCACAGTGATCCCAGAGATCAATGCTCGCTGAACACACAGAAACTGAATAACAAGAGTCTTACATCCATTACATACCGGTTTACTCAAATATGGCCTTCATGGCCAAGTCTTCATATGATTGCAACGGAAATCTTCAACGATAGCGTCAACCCATGCCATCTGCCTTAACCCTACAGTCATTCTGACTGGGAAGCGTCCTAGCTCGCACACCCGTCACCAAGGTGATCTTCATCATAACCTGATCATTCATGCATGGCCAATAAAATAACCAGTGGCAAGCCAATGAGTACGTTGGATGTACTTGCAAGCAACCCATGTTTGGAACAAGGCAATAACAATGCATGATATAGCACTAATAGGTAAATTTTGCAGAAAGCTAGTTTTGAGTGCAATGACATGATCAAGCATCTTAAGTAAACATGCATCAACCATAGACAGGTGTTCATAAGAACACGTCATAGTCATCATCATAAGTAGGGGGTGGACGTCTCATGTTCAACCATCACACCAAGTCCTTAGTCTTGTCTCATGCATCGTCTGAACATCTCAAGTTTAGTCATCATGCCAAGTCATCCGACTCGACTCAAATATCATCCTTGCCACCACACACCCACCAAGTTTGTGAAAACATCTGGACGTAGTCTAAGAAACACCACCCAACTGTCCTTGACCATGGACACAACTATTCGAATAGTTTTACACTCTGCAGAGGTTGCACACTTTACCCACAAGACTTGGGGAACTTCCGTGTCATCCATGACTCGCGGTATGTAACATACCCGAGGTAAGCACCCGAATAATGCCATTCCCCGGCGATACAAACCAAAGAGTCCACTCGATTGTTACCTTGCCCTCATGATGTACATCACATGAGCCTCACTCTACTCGTACAATCCATGAGGGGACCAACGGTGTGCCCGGGGCCTATGAAGATAGCGCATGATCGTACATACCGGTATGACCCCGTATCAAGTGTGACCATGCCACTCCCGCCACTAGTAATGCAGGCTCCTTGTCAGTACCCACCAAGGTAATCAACAAAGCCCCATCTCATAAGGGGTATCGTGGTTGCGCATGTAAGGTTGGGACGATCGAAAAATCTTAAATCTAATCCGTTTTCGAAAACACACCCTCAACTTGTTCCGGCATACCACTTCTTTCTCAAGTGGTCACCCTTCTCATCATTATCTCCCTTGGTCATTAGTGGCACCCAATGGGGTTTTCGAAAGAGTCTTTGGAATCATTTCTCTCCTTTCCATCTTTATGCATAAATCCCATCCCACTTGTGCAGCATCTATATGCATTCTAACTACACCGTCCCGCATAACCCTCATAAGGTGGTAGGGTCATGCATGATGCAAGTGTCAATGGAAAAGTATCGGAAGCATCCCACCGAAAGGGGAACAACACATCATGTGATCAATTATGATGAAAGTAAAGTGCTATATGACATGCAATAAAAATGGTTTCTCATCATGGTCAAAGGGTTGCCTTCCTGGCTTATCAAAGTCTTCGAGGTCTTCGCCCGCTTCTCGTCCACTCCGAGCATTTCATCTACTTTCTCAACTATCATCGGAAACGACCACGATAAGCAACACAACAGACAGAAAATAAAAGTGCTCTATAAATAGGAAATATATTTTTCTTAGACATCTCTGGTCATGAGAAAAATATATAAAATGGTTGAAATAGAGTTGGATCAATGATGATTTTGGAACGGAGGAATTGATGATCCTTTAAGATGTCAACGGAAAATATTTTTGCAAAAAGGAGTAGATGGACCCAACAAATAGGACATGATTCTAGAAAAAGGTGGGAAGTGGTTTTATTGGATTTAGAGTTGGCAAGATTTTCCTATGGATTTTCAAAGTGGGTCACATATGAATCAATGGCCCAATAATAGACATGGCAGAATAAGTGCATGCAAAAATGGTCACTACTAAGTGCATAAATTTAGATACACCTAGGAACTTGAATCAATCCATTTGGATTTCATAAGAATTCTCTAGGAATTTGCAAAGTGGGGTTCTACAGGGTTCAAATTCAAATTTGAATTTGAACTCAACAGAAAATATCTATGGAAAAATGTGGAATGCACTTATTTGGGTCTGCCAAGATTTTAGAAGCTTGTAGGAATTTGAATCACTAAATTTGGAGACCAAATGAATTTATTAAGCATTTATTAGCCTCTCTCGGAAAAGAAAAGGAAAAAAAGAAAAGCTATTTACCAGCTTGGGCTAAAATGTGCATAGGGCGCTGGATAGCCAACTGGGCCGGCCTAGTGGCTTAGCTGGACTGGCGAGAGGGCCATGTTAAAGGCGCACCCACAGGAATACGCCTTCCCCTGGCGAAGGCGTCCCCTAGTGTCCCCGCCTCCACTTAAGCCACGGGCCTGGCAGTTGGCTCGCTGAAGGGAGGGTCCCGCTTGTCGGATTCATTGTTCTACTCCCGCGCCCTCGCGCATGGCCGCGGAGAGGGGTGTACCCCGACGGCGATTGCCGGCGACTCCGTCCACTACTCAAGTCGCCCGACCTACTGGCGTGCTCAGGGGACCGAGGCGGTCCTCCTCATGTCGTTCATGGTCGTCGAGGGGCTCTAAGCTGAGCAGGGCACCGGCTGCAGCGGAGACCGGCGGCGACCATGGTGATTCTGACGACTCTGGTACGGGGAAAAGCTTTGAAGTGGGGGGTCAGGCCCCTGAGGTCTTAGGGAGCTAAGGGAGAAGAAAAAGAGGTCAGGGTTGCTCTGTGTCGTCCGGATGGGCGATGGTGGTGCTCCGGCTAGGGTCGAGCACGCGGAGCAGGGGAAATGGAGAGGGGGGCCTAGGGGTTCAATTGGGAGAGAGGAAGTGAGAGGAGGGCAGAGGTGAGCCTGGGAAAGCTTTAATAGGTGAGGGCGCGGTTCACCACGAGCTCATGTGCCGGCTTGGTCAATACCGCCACTAGAGGGCTTGGGGGGTCACGGGAGCACATCTACGGGCTTCGTGGACGAGGTGAGCTCACCCATTGGCAGAGCCGGGCGGCCATGGCGCACGCGTGAGGGAGGCCATAGAAGGGATAAAGAGGAGGGGGACAGGACGGTAGCGTGTCCCGGACATCGAGGCCGACAAGCTAGCGAAATGGAGGGGCTTGACGAGGGTAAGGCTGGCGATTGGGCGGCGGCTATAGTGCGGGATCGGACTGTAGCACGCTCCAGAGCGTGCGTATGGCCGGCATTGCCATGGCCTGCGTGCACTGGGGTGCCCCACCTTGTCCACTAGCCACTGGAGGGTCCGGAGATGCCCTTTGGATGCCTTAGAGGCTAAGTTTGTCTAGGGAGAAAAGAAAGGGAAAGGGAAAAGCTTCTTCCAAAGTGAAACAGGGGTAGAAATGGGGGTTTTCCCCCACTTCCCTATAGAGACCTGGCCAGGGAGAGTTACGGGAGGTGAACTGCATCCATAGGAGGCTGTGGTAAAAATTTGGGGCCAAGGGTAAATGGGAAAGGGGTGGAAATGCTGGTTTTAACATTTCACCAGAAGGTGTTTGATGGTGTTTTGGGAAAGAAGATGTTTCCACCTTACTGAGATATTTACCAGGGTCAAAGGCTAGGTAGAAATGAGGGGATTCACCAAGTTTGAGATTAAGAGGAAGAAGTTGACAATGGAGATTTGATAAACCCTAGAAATTAGCAAAATCAGATTTCTGTAGATCCGTTGATGCTAGGCTTTTACCCTTGATGCACCACTTAGTGTGTCATCACTATTTGGCCATTAGAGCATGCCCACAAAGTTTGAGGCCAAGGGGGAACACTTCACCATGTAAAGTTGCTCAAATTGGATTCTGGACAGGAATGGTTTTGGGATGGTTTTTCCCTATAAAAGACCATTTCTGGCCATAAGAAAAAGCCTTTAAATAAAATATGAAAATAATCTTGTAAAATAATATTTTGTGGTTTTGGGAATTCATATATATAGTGGGTTCCAAATAAAGCATTTGGGGAAGAAAGATCCACCTCATTTGGGGACTTCCAGTGCAAATCTCAAATCAGGGGGGTTTGCAATCCTAATTTGAATAAACCCTTTTTGGGCAAAATAATATTTTGTAAAAATATAATTCAATCCTATTCGCATGGCATGATCATTGGACAAGAGTGGTGATCAAGGAAAAGAGTTTTGAGAGGAGGAGGGATTTTATGAATATGGAGCAGTAGCAAGCAATCAGACAATCAATAATCAAGTCAAGCACAACAAGCACACAAAAGTTTTAATTGGCCCTGAATTTTTGAGTTATGATGACTTAGTCATGAGGCAAATCAGAAGGTGTGACACACATCTAGTCGTCCGGGGGCCGAGCCGGCACCTTGACCAGCCGTCCACGAGCTAGCCGGCGAGCGCACCTGCCGGCTGTGCTCCAGTCGGTTGGGGCCAACCGGTCGTGTACTTTTTCTTTGATGCGGGGAGGAGAACCCCGTTGCTTTGGCCTACCCAGGGATAATAACCCCGTCAGTAGTCCCTGAAGCAGGCGGGGGCCCGCGTCTAGCAGACGGAGGGGAGCCGGCGACTTCCCCTAGCAGTGCCCGCCTTTGGCATGAAGCCGAAAGGCCAGCCGGGTCGGTAGTCGAACCCAATGCTTCGGGTTCCGGCGCGACGCCCTAGGACCCGGAACAGCCTGCCTCGCGCCACGTGGCGGGTAATGTGGTCGCGGGCCCCGTGCATGTGGGCAGACGGGACATCACCCTGGCCCTAGTCCGCTAGGCCTCGGGTCCGGCCCAATAGGCCTCGGAGCACAGGCAAGGATCTTCTGCGCCCCAATGCGGCGGTTACGGACCGGGCCGCCCACGCGTGCGTGGGGATTCCGGCGGATTGGGCGCAATTAATCCACACATCCCCCGGTCGTGACCTCCCCATTTAAAAGTGGAGGAAGGGCAGAGGCACCCGCACCCCACACTTGCCCCCTTGCTGCCCCTTCTCTTCGTCTTCTTCGCTCCTACACGCATCGCTGCTCCTCTCGCATGCAACCGCGCTTGCACGCCGTCCTGCCTTCGCAATGGCTGAAGGGCACGGGGGAAGCTGGGCCGGATCCATGGTCACCGAGGGTGCCATTGCTGATCTTCGCGGTGCGCACATGTTGCCGCCGGCAGAGCATGTGATTTCCGGCGCACCGGGTGACGAGGTGGTGCATGTGCTGCAGCCCGGGGAGTTCGTCTTCTTCGTCTAGCATTTCTCCCGTGGCTTCAGGCTCCCGGTGAGCCACTTTTTCTGGCTGATGATGGATACGTTCGACCTCCAACCGCGCCATCTCGGCCCCAACGCCACCATCCTCTACCTCGTCGGCTTTGTGATGCTGTGTGAGGGATTCTTCGGGATTCTTCCCTTCCTCAACCTCTTCACATCCCTCTTCTACCTCATGGCGTTGAAGAGCAACGCCTGTGGGGGCGCAACGGTGTGCTGCCGCGGCACCCGCTTCCCGCACTTCTCCCTCATCGACTCCGTCAAGGGGTGGTACTAGACGTTCTTCTATGTGAAGAACGCCAACCCGAAGCAGGACTACATCTGGCTGCCGCCCTTCATCAACGCGCACTCCTCCGGAGTCAACTGGTCGGGAGCCGCTCCGCGCGGGCTGGCTCTTGCGGAGCTCGGTCGGCTCGTGCAGCTGAGGACCGGGGAGGGGCTGGTTGCCTCCGATCCGGTGGTGGCCTTCATCTCGCGCCGGGTGCTGCCTCCCCAGATGAGGCCGCACCGGATAAACGATATGTCCGGCCGCCGGGACCCCTATCGGCTGATGACCGTCGACCTAACGCCAGTTCAGGTGGCGAAGCAGCTGAACGCCATCACGGCATTCTAGCTGGCGCCGGCGTATTAGACCTTCGGAATGGAGCCATAGGACCGCCTCAACCGACCTCCCCTGGTATGTTTAATCGAGGCGGCCCTTTTCCTTTTAATTTTCATAGCCGGCAACTGGCAACAGACCTCACTTCACCATGCTGACTGCAGTTGCTCATGCGACAGAACATGCTGGATGGCCCACACCCTCAAATCTTCGAGGCGGAGCGTGACCACTCTGACTCCGAGGACTACGTGCAGGGAGGCCCGTCTGAAGAGGGGGTTGACTCCACGGGAGGTGCCGAGGAGCCGGCCAATCCGGAGCCGACGAGCTGAGCGGAGTCGGAGGGTCCGGCACGGCCGGAGAGCCCAATGGAGCCTGTGAGTATCCTATCGGTCCCATGATCACGGACTGGACTGATGACGACGATGACAATGATGATGATGTGATGATCGTGAACGCGCCTCCCCCCTCAGTTCAGCAGGGCCGACGCGGGCAGAGCACGGAGCGGCCGGCTCAAGCCCCGGCGGCTGGAGCTGCCAGCCGGGCGAAGAGGTCGGCTTAGGAGGAGCCGGTGTCCTTGTCCCCTGCCCATAAGCGGGTTAAAGTGGCCGCGCGGAAGCCGCCAGCGCACGCCAAGCGGGTTTTGTCCGTCGTCACCGGGTAAGTGCCTGCCTTTTTTCTTGCGTGTGCTTCTTTCCGAGTCATGGGTTGGCGGGTGTTTGACACTTATGCGTGTCAGGGACCCCATCGAGCTCCACGAAGTGGAGTCGGTGGTTGACCCAACGGACGGTGCCAGCCGGATGGCCCGCGAGCATGCGGCCACGCAGCGGGGGGAGAAGAGGAGGCTCGCGGAGCTACGACCCTCGAAGTCCGGGGCACAAGGCGAGGCCTTGCATTTCGGGACTTCGAGCAGCAGGAGCTGGAGGAGGTCCGTGGACCCCGCGCGTGGCTCCAGAACCAGCTGCACCCCCACCTGTGGAGGAGACGACCCTATCGGGGGTGACGGCTATGGAGCCGGTCCTTGAGGCGGCCAGGCCGAAGGTGCTGGACATGACGCCACCCGCGGCCGAGCCAGCCCGGGTCGATGCGCTGGAGGCTCCGGCAGCCCCGGAAGCGGCACGGGAGGCGGCGGCGGAAGAGGCGGCCATGGAGACGGAGATGCCGTCCGTCACGGTCCCTGCTTCGGGCCGGCAGGAGGAGGAGGCGGCGCGAGTGGCGAGCGAGGGGCAACTGGGGACCGATTCCCATGCCCTCGCCGTCATCAACCCTCTTCCGGTGGCCGGCACCGTGGCGAGCGTCGGGACAGTTGGCTGGAAGGCGTTGGCGCGCTTCCCAACCCTTCCGGCTCCCCCAGCAGATGGTCCGGTCTGTGCGTTCGGGGAGTTGGGAGCGTCCTGGATCGGTGCCGCCAGGAGCTAGCCCAGTTCATGGAGGCGGCCGACACCACCCTGTGGTGCACTGAGGTAAGTGTTGTTGTCCTTGTTGAAAATTTCAGTGGGGGCGCGCAAGCGCACCCACTCGGTGTAGCCCCCGAGATGCGGGCCGGCTGACCGGCTGACAGGCAACCGGGGTGGATCTCCTTGTGTGTCTTTTGATTTTGGCTTTATGTGGCAGGAGGGGAACTCCTAGAGGCAGTTGCTATTTGAGCAGGTAGTCTCCATCCACGACCATGGCAAGCATGACTTCTACCTGCTGGAGGAGGAGCAGGGGCGGTTGCAAGGTACGATTGATCTTGCGGGGAGGGGGCGTAGCCCCCGGCAGTCGCCAGCCGGCTGCCAAGCAGCCGGGAAGGGTCTTGAATTCCCAGCTGACGCATGTTTTTACCTCGCAGGGGAAATGACCACCCTCCGAGCGGAGAAGGTCGCGGTGGTCTTCGAGCAGGACCAGCTGGCGTAGAGCGTCCAAGCGGTCACCGAGGAGAACGGCCTGTTGGCCACCCTGCTAGTGGAAGGGCAGGTGGCGCAAGACCGCCTGAAAGCCGACGTGGCGTGGGAGGTGACGGCCAAGGAGAAGGCCGTCAAGGAGGCGGCCAAAGCCTCCCAACGCATCGCCGCCCTCCAAAACGAGGTGACCCGCCTCGAGAGGACGCTTGAGGAGCACAGGGAGGCAGAGGCGGCGCTGGTGTCAGAGCAGGACTCCTCGCTCCACTTTGCCATCGAGACGGATGAATCCATCGAGCATGAGTGTCCAATTTTTGTTTTTCCAGCCGGTTGCCTTTTTTCTTGCCAGTTCTTGTTTTTGATTTGCCTTCCTCCCCTTCTTCCCTTTCCTCCTTAGGGCGCTTCCCGGAAACAAAGCGCCGCGCTGAGCGTGCCGTCGAAAAGAATCGGGAGTATCTCCGGGTGCGCGAGCGCTTCATTGAGGAGGATGCTGCGTGGAGTATGGCGGATCTTGGGCTCGACATAGAAAACCAGCTGATCCACCTCGAGAGAAGCATGGAGCGGCTAAAGACGGCCAGCAAGGAGGTCATCACTGCTTTGTGGCCAGGCCCTGGAGGGGCTCTACAGAACCGCGTGGCTTGTGGCTGGAGCACACCGTGGCCCTACTTAAGGTCTGGAAGGCGTCAGCGGCTCGAGCCGGCATGCAGATGGCGCTTCGGTTTGTCACCTCATGGTACCGCGGCGTGGACTTGGACCGGCTGGCCACTATGCGGGACGAGCCGGCCAAGGAGCGGGCGGCCTGTGAGCCGGTCCTTGTTCGCTAGGCCAATGAGCTCGTGTCGTACTTCGACCTGGATGAGCTCCTGCCGACACTTCGCGAGGACGACGAGCTGGCAACTGAAGACTCCTTCGGCATCCCAATGTCCGGAGGATGAGAAGGTCACCCACGAGAGGCCGGCTGGAGACGCGCCGGCTGGCGATGCGTTAGTGGCTTGAGCCCCCGGGCGTCTTATTTTTTCCTTTGTTAACTTTCCTGCATGTTAGACTTGAGTCCACCCACTGGGGGTGTAATGTAATGAACCGTGATGGTCGTGGGCCTATTTTATCTTAAATTCGTGTTCTGAATGTTTGATGTGTTTTCCTATCATGCGTGCCTGCTCATCCTTACCACTTTTTTACCCCTTTGGTTCTGTCTTCTCGGTCCCTTTTCCCCTTTGGTTTCGGCCCCGCCAGCCCGACAGCCCGGAGCCGGTCTGTAGCTGGGCCGGCGCGTCCTCCTTGAGGAAGCCGGTTCCGAACTTAGGAACCATGAGATTTTTTTGGGTAAGTTAAGTGGCAGAGGCGAGGCGGTGGTCCGGCTGGACCTAGCCGGCAACCCCTTTGCGATCGAAGTTTCGTGTGCGCTAAGATTTGCCACCCCGAGGCCCCATCAGCCGGACTGCCGGGAGCCGGTGTGTAGCTGCGAGGGGTGGGAGAGCTTGCTCAGCTCACACTACTTGGTCGATTTTGAGAGAGGCGACCTAGGACTAGCCGGAGAGCCCCTGGGACCGGGAGCTAAGTCGGGGAGCTAGTAAGTGTGGAGATCTTTGAGGGAAATGAGAAGGGCATGCCCCAAGACCCATTGAATTCATAAGTCCAAAAGTGGAGCGATACATACATATGCTGGTCTTTTCAGTAGTAAAACGGACAGAGGAGCGCCACGTTCCATGGGCGCTCGGTCTCCTCGCCGGAGGCGTCTCTTTTGCGCTTCTGCGGCTTCTAGGCGTCTATTAGGTAGTCCGCTTTGTTGTGCAGTGCCTTGCTGACGATGAACGGGCCCTCCCATGGGGAGGAAAACTTGTGGTGTCCGGCTGTCCACTGGATCCGCCTGAGCACGAGGTCCCCTTCGTGAAAGGAGAGCGGCCGGATCCGCTTGCTATGGTAGTTTTGGAGCTTCTATTGATAGATTGGTGTCCGGCTCAAGGCCAGTTCATGGGCATCCTCGAGTAGGTCGATGTTGTCTTCCCTTGCCTCCTTTGCATCCTTCTCCGTGTATAGGGTGACCCGAGGCGAGTCGAACTTGATATCGGTGGGCATGATTGCCTCGGACCTGTACACAAGGAAGAAGGGCGTGTAGCCGGTGGATCGGTTGGGAGTGGTCCTGAGGCTCCAAAGGACGGCCGATTGCTCATTGACCCAGCAGTCGGCTGACCTTATAGGTGGCGTTACGAGCCGGGGCTTGATGCCAGACTGTCACGCCCAAGATGCGCGCCTATCCATTTTAGGACAAGAGGGCCTCGCAAGGGACAAGCGCGCATCTTGCCATTCACAAGTATAGTAACATTGCATCATACATTATAGAAGTGATGAGTATACAAGTTGGCTTACACTCGCCACATGCTAAATTACAATCCACACAGAGTTCAAATCATCAAGATGAAGACAGGGTCCGACTACGGACAAAATCAAATGATAAAACAGATGAAAATGAAACTATCTCGCTATCCCAAAGATCACGACCATGGTCCTCTACTCATTCGGGTAAGTCACGTACATCCTGCCTCTTTCCTCATCATATTCCCACTGGAGCTAGGTAAGATCATCTTGCGCGTACTCATCTGTACCTGTACCTGGAGGGTTGTAGTAATCTGTGAGCCACAAGGACTCAGCAATCAAGCGCCCGGGTACCGAGACTATTAAAGCTTAAAGGTTGGGATGGGATATGTGTTTAGTTTGAAGCATCACTAAGCATATATGGTGGCGAACTTACATAACATGAAAATAAATATGAGTGGCCTACGATGAACGATCGGATCTAGTATGATCTCTGTGAGATCCTGAACACTTACTTATGTCAATCATAACCCCACCATGTTCTCTCTCGAATCATGTTCACGAGAAGAGACGATCACGGTTACTCACACAGTTGGTGTATTTTATTTAGAGTTTACTTGAACTTAACTATAACCGGGTGTTAAACAAATATCCAAGTTGCCACATAACCGCAGGCACGACTTTTCAAAAAGATTTAACCCTGTAGGAGTGCTCCAACTAGTCCATCACAAATAACCACACTCCGCGGGAATAGCCTCAACCACGGACCTCGTGGTCATCATAGGTAATTCCAAAGGAATTCCAACACCTCTAGAAAACCCAAAGAAAGTTAAAACAAATCCAGTAAGACCGCCAGACGTGTCGACAAACCCGATAAGAGCCGCATATCTCATTCTCAGGACACGACGGATAAGCTAGTGTACAGTGGCCTGATAGAAATCTCCCAAGTTGCCGTGGGTTGGCCCCACACAGTGCTCTAGTTTGGACCAACACTCATGAGGAGCACTGGCCCGGGGGTTTATTAATTATCCACGAGTTTGCAAGACCCTATGCAAATTTTATTAAGTTGTTAAGCAAATGTAGTACCAATGTTGGGTCTTGCCAGACAAGTTTTAATCTCAACTGAATAAATAAGGGGGTCCCCATAACAATCCCGAGCGTGTTAGGAGCATAAAATATGGAAAACATAACACCGATAACAAGAACTATGGCGGTAACAGCGGAACAAAACACCTAGCATAAGGCCAAGCCTTCCACCAATACCAAGATATATATGTGCATTAAATTGAATAACAGATAATACTGTGATATCCAAATCCATGTTATCACATGGAACAACCTGCACCTGCAACTAAGAACGCTATAAGAGGGGCTGAGCAGCGGTAACTTAGCCAATCAACGGTTTGCTAGATGTGGAGGGTTAGAGGCTTTAATGGCATTTAGGAGGCTGATATTCAAGTGGTATGTAGAACAATTGTAACGATAAGAGCGAGAAACTAGCAAGCGAAAATAGTATCAGGATCCGGGTAGGATCATCTTGTCTGTTGGTTCTTCAGTGGAACAAGTAGCGGGATCCTCGTAGTAGTACTCTCCTGGGTCCTTGTACTTAGTTTGAACACTCGTGTTTACCCAAGAGAAACAGAAACAATAAACATCCAACCAAGTTGCAATGCACAAACAAGATGATGCATTATCCATTTAGAAGAATCTAACATGGCAATCCAAAACTAGTCATGTTTCACATGCAAAGTTTGTTTATTAATGATCCTGGATAGAACCTCATGTGAAGTTATTTAAACATGCATGAACATGTCATATATGGATGCATCATGCAAAATTGATATAAATTCATATAAAGAATGGAAGAAACAGAGTTACGGTTCTCACTATACGCTCACAACAAGGTACGAAGGCAAAAACACAAGACAACAGAGCCATGGGCTAATTCTTCGCATTCCAAGGTATCCACTGGTTAGGCAATTAAAAACAAACCACAATAGACTCAAAAATCAATCAATTCCATGGAGTATAGCTCCCACAAGCCACAACACAATAAAACCACAATCTGCCACAAAACAGCAACATAGCCACTTACACAGCCCACAACTTAAGCTACCGGAACCCTACTGCCACAAACAAGATGTTGACAGAGCCTAAATGACAAATGCATCAACTTATACAACCAGACAATCTGCATAGGAGGCACACATCAATAAGCATGAATCTATCAAGTTGACAAGATGAAACAGTTTTCTGGGACTTGGTGAAAATAACAGTTTTCTGGAATCTGAATTAAAAAGTAGCAAGTTGACAGCAGTAGTTAAGTATGTTAGAGAGCACCTCTTGGCATGAAAATTAATAGGATGGTAGTAGAGAACATCTACTCCAAAACACTAGCACTGAGCATGCTCAAATTCACAACACAGCACAAAATACCATTGACTCTACACGGCATAAAAATAACAGCAGATTCTCACACTTAGTAGTTTTTAGCATGCTGAAACAGAAACATTAAGTTGGCTACTTAACAGCACGGTTCCCACTTATATCGGTGATTCTCATGTTAAAACAATACCATGGCATAATAGATATAAAACACTAGCACTTCCATGTTGGCATATGCCCCAAAGCAAGCAAGGATTAAATCATGGAAAAATGACAAATTGGCATCACAGCTAAAAATGACAGTTTTATGAACTTGCTCAAAAGTGAAATCTGAAAGTACCAATGGATTCCTTGGCTCTTTCTACCCCAAAAACATGTGTTACCCTTCATGTGAAACAACAAGGCACAAACAAGATAACAAATCTAACACCTATTCCCACACATACACTCAAATAAACAGAAAAAGAAAAACTAGCATGCTGGTTTGCATCTCACACACATACATATATTTGCAAAGGAAGAAAAACAAAAGAAACAAAAAAAGGCAAAACAGAATAAAATGGGGAGGGGTTCGAATTCGAACATGCAACCTCCTGGTTGCACCCCGCACACACTACCACTCTGCTATCGACCGTGATGGTAACATAGGAGGGGCACCTTCCCTCTAGTACTAACACACGCACTACAAAAGCCTGACGAAACTGAATAATAGACACCTGCACTACAAAGCACGTCAGCAGCCAAACTGGGGACTCCCGTACGAGTGGCGAAGCCGCACACTAGACGCCCTGCTCTGGCCCGCACACGCACACACTAGCACATCCACCTAATGCAGGCGAGAACGCTACCGGCGATGATGACAGAATGGCAATGGCGGCGACTTGCACACGAATCGCACAGCGATGAACCAGACAAGGAATCGGACGGGGCGGAGCGAAAATGGGCCCCTGCGAGATGCAGAAACTCGCACGCGACGCTCAGAAGCATGAGCTCGTCGGTGCACTCATCGGAGACGAGGTCCGACGGTGGCGGAACGCTCCTGACACGGGCACACACTATAGTGAAGCTCAAAACTTGGGATCGGGCAAGGATGGACGGGGAGCTCACCTAAACACGACTGCGCAGCCAATTTAGCTGGAGGGAGAACGGCAATGGAGAATTGCCGCGGCAGAGGAGCTCGGCCGGAGGGGAAGAAGATGAAGCACAGACACAGCCTTGGCATCCCATGCGGATGCAGAGGACATCATGGAAGCAGAAGGCGACGGCGACGCGATCCTGATGATCTCCTACCCGAGGGCTCGCTGAAGAAGCTGCCACGGCGACGAGCTCCCACTCTGAATCTCACTGAACCCTCTCTGGATCCTCTGAACCCATGCTTACCTGAGACGAAAGAGAGGGAGAGATAGAGGGCGGCGGTGCGAGGGGGAAGAGGGAACCCTAGGGGAGCGGCACGGGAACAGACGGCGACGGCGACGGAAAGGGGATGGCGGAGCACTCTCTCTCACTCTGAACCTGACGGTAGCGATGATGGAGCAGGTGGCCGTCAGGTCCTGCTGGGCCTCGTGGGCCGGGAAGGCCACGCGCACC
Source organism: Hordeum marinum (assembly GCA_022496015.1). Taxonomy (NCBI): domain Eukaryota; kingdom Viridiplantae; phylum Streptophyta; class Magnoliopsida; order Poales; family Poaceae; genus Hordeum; species Hordeum marinum. Next base: position 389,876,169 of record CM039675.1, on the reverse strand, counting down.
CACTCAGTCAAACAAACAAGCAGAATCCCTTTTCCTTTTTAAAACACCATAGCAAGGGAAAAACCCAAGAGAATATAATAAAAGGATTTTTGGGCAAACAAAAATACTTTTGTAAAGAAAATAATATGCTCCATTTAAATAAAATATTAAGTTGATTTTTTGGACAAGTAATTTTAAATATTTGAAGTAGGCAGCCTCTCTGATATTTAAAACTCACAAGCAAACAAACTTCAAACATCAAAACAACCATGCTCAAAGTCCATAAGACATATAGGGCTACCTCTTGACAGCGAAGGGCCACGAGAGGGGGATGATCTGGAGGGCCAACACCGGTAGGTGGATCTATGTGCTGCAGCACTGGCAACCCTCGCACTCATCGACCAATTTCTTAGCCACCTCCAAGACGGTTGGCTAGTAGAAAACATGGTGGAAAGCCTTGGCCACTAGGGGTCCTGGAGGCGGCATGATGCCCGCACTCGCCCTGGTGGATGTCGAGGAATTTCTCGAGACCCTTCTCCAGCTCGACGCACCGTTCGAAGACGTCGGTGGTGCTGTGGTGGATGAGCTCCCGGTTGATGATGCTATAGGCCGAGGCCCGGTCCTGAATTTGTCTTGCTATGGCCTCACCCGGGGGGAGCTCGCCACATAGGAGGAATGACAGGATGGGCTGGGCCCATGAGGGAGTCGAGACGGGGCCCGGTGTAACATCCCACAATTCCATTTTGGAATGTTATGAAATATAGCTATGCATCATCATCATCATTGCTTGAATGTATGGATTTGTTGAAATGCTTCTTCTGACTTTCTGAAAGTCCCTTTCAAATTTCAATATGTTGGTTTCACCTATTTGAAAACCTTGGAAAAAGTTCAAAATAAGAGGGAGGAACATGACACTCCACACCAGGGACTTCTTGGTGACTTATTTGAGCTATAAAAACCAGGGCGTATTTTGAAAAATTATTTGCAAAAGGATTTAAAAGCAATAGGCCATTTCTGAAAATAATTATTTTTTCAAAATATTCAGATGACAGACGAAAAATGTTCATTGAGTAGCTTTAATTCTCCTGATCATTTTGATATATATATTCCCTATATTTGGAAATGTTTTGAATGCTTTTAAAGAGGTTTTACTGCTCTGGATATTAAAAAGGAAACGAATTTATTTGAAAACGGGCCGGCCCACGGGCATTAACTCGCGAATTCATTACGAGCCGACCGACCGACGCGCTGACGCTGCCCTCTCTCTCTCTGACACCCTGGCCCCACCGCCCGATCCCGGTGACGCCGCGGTCATCTCCTTCCTCGCGCGCGCGCCGCCGTCGCCGGAGATATCTTTCCCGGATCTTCCTCCTCTCTTCCTCCCCCGACCCCGCACCTGGCCCTATAAATAGCCTCGGCTTGCCGCTGTCCATTCCACCCCGCGCCCCACTCTACCCTCGCCAGAACCACCCCACACGAACTAACCGGAGTTTGGATCCCCACCGGATCTTTCCCGAGCTCATGCCCGTCGTCTCCGTCACCCCAGCCCTCTCCGACACCACCTGACTACTCCGGAGCCTCGCCACCATCACCTGAGCACCTCGGACACCGCCCCCAACCACCGAACCATATCCCCCGACAACCTCGTCGCCTAGGCCTTGCCGGAGAACCCCCTCGCCGGCGACCTCTTCTCTGTGAGCTCTCCCTCCCACTCCGTAGTCGTTCGATCGTAGATCAATGCACGAGATTAGATCCATTTAAATCCGAAACGGTATCCTCTAACGTTCAGTCGACCGCCCGCAAACACCCGCACGCACGCTCCTTTGACCAATAGGAACCTGACACGTAGCCCCTGTCCGATCGTTAGTTTTTTTTCTTTTTCTTTTCTGATTTAGAAAACAGAATGCATCCTGATTTTGTTTTTATCATATCTTTTAAACTATTTGGTGTTTTTAGTTGATTCTTTTTGCATTAGGTCACATATTTCATTTAGTTTCTCCGTGTAGTCTTAGATTTTAAATTTTAACTTTAAATTTGAATTTAATCAAATTTGCTCAAACTACTCAAATCTGAATAACTAGAGTTTAAAAATAGATTTTTGTATGAATCTTTTTGCTACTGCTTGGTATTAGGTAGGTCTATAAGCATGCTTAGTTTGAGAATTTTTAGGACGGATTTGTTTAGTGTTTTAACTATAAACAGAATCTGCCTAGTGGTTAGTATAGTTTAAATAATTTAGTTTTAGTAGTTTAAATCTGAGTTAGTCATATTTTGTTTTAGTAGGTTCTGTTGTTTCAACTTTAGGTGATTGACTTGCTGTTAATAATAATATAAATTGCTTAGTTTATTTCTATATTGTTATAGGAATCTTTACTCTCCTTTTTTAACTAGGTTTAATTTGATTAAAACAAACTAGTTAGTAATAGTTTCCTTTAACAAAGTTTTAGATAATTAAATTCTGTTTTCTAAGAAAAGTTTTAGTAAATTCTTTTCTGTTAGGAGAATTGTTTTATTAATAAAATTATAGTTTATTTCACTCTATTGTTAATAAACTCTAGCCCACTTCATGTAGTAGTGTTTATCAAAACATTTAAAACCCTACTAAGATTTTTCTTAACAAAACTTTAAATGGATTTAATTCTGTTTATTGATAAAATATTTCTATTGTTCTTTTCTTTCAACTATTGTTTTGTTAATACCAATAGTTCTATTTGTTAGTAGTAGTTCACCCATCATCCTTTACAAAACCCAAACTATGTGTTGATCTTCTTGTCTTTTGATTATGCCTTGTTTTGTCTTGAGTGATTACTAGTTCATTACTGATTTTTGTGAGTTACAATATTTTGTTGTATGCTTATTGAGTGCTCTTGTTTGATTCGTTAGATCATCCGGAGTGCGAAGCTTGTTACCTAGTGTCCCTCGAGTACGAAGACCGTCAATCAGGCAAGTCACTTTGATCATGTATACCTATGTTTTATTGCATTAGTTCTTCCATCACCCCAATTGCATGCAAAGTAGGTAAATTGGAAACTTGGTTACTTGTTGTAGTATCATGTCGTAGGTACCCCTCAACCCTTTGACACATTGGCCCCGGGAAATGTTGTTTTACATTTTGCTATGCTATTAGTAGACGGGGTTGGTTGTGTGATGCATGAGAGTTGAGAGTTAATAATTTCAAGACCTACATGATGATCAAGTCTTCAAGACTTCAAGTTTTCAAATTACCTCTGAGTGGATGATGGTTGTATGGCGCCCTGGAGAAACCAGTGGTTAGCCTAGATGATGCTGGAGATGTGCCAGTATTCATACGGAAAGGTCCACCCGGGCACAAAGAGATGGATGGATGCTTCAAGACCCAAGGCTTACCTGCACAGCCACAAGTCATTATGGGCTCTAGCTTGGTTGGATATCGTGGTGACCCTGGACAGGCGGTGCTACGAGATGTAGAAGAACAGTAGGAAAGGATGGGCACCGACAGAGTCGCAGGAAAACCCTTTGGAAGATCATGTTTTGGTCATCCGTTTCTCAAACACCCTGAAGTGCAAGAAATCAAACAGAGGCAACCAAATCTTGTGGTGAACATGTGCCAAACTCTACAGAGTACTCAAACCCAATCGATTAGCCGTGTCCACGGTCCTGGACGACTTGATCCAAAGGAACTGAAACTATCCGAAACCCTCAACACAATTAATATGATGATGTGGGTATTAATAATTTGGGTATGAGAATTGGTTGGTGGAATCATCTCATTAATCAACCAACTTAGTAATAATTTTTCTTAGCCCTCTCTTGATGTAGGAAAATTGGCTTTACGCAAAAACTTACTACCCCACCCGCCATATATGCATGTAGATTAGATGATTATCTTTTCACCCCTCTCTTGTGCCTTTGCCGGCATATTCCATATGCTGACCTACACGGCTGCAACGCATCACGTTGGAGAATAGTTTTCTGACCAGGAGTGAGGATACGCTCTATGCTCGGTGAGATGCCCTTGGAGTCAGATGGACTCATCTACCTTCGATGCTTCCGCAAGATTTATATATTCTCATGAGTTGGCCTTCAATCACTTTATTGTAATCTTTATTGTAATAAAGGACTCGATATGAGATTTACGATTAATAAATGTTGTGTGATTTCCCTTTGATATATACATTGATGTACCGTGTGTGTACCATCATGATCTTGGGATGGTACGGAAACACCGGAGATTCGACCTTTCAGGTCGGGTCGCTACACCCGGTTGGGGAGCCCCCGGGCCTAGATGATCAGTCCCCGGGACCAGCTCGCAAGCCCCCGGGTCGGGGACTATCGGAGGGGCATCGATTGTCATCATGATAGCCGCGTCGTTGGAGCCGGCGGCTTCGGATGCAGCCGGCCCAACTGGTGTTGGAAAGGCCGCCGAGGTTGGGGGAGCCGGGGCGAAGCTGCCGAGATGGGCCGGCAGCATCTGCCGACATGAAGATGGATTCCGATTCTGGGGAAGGATTGAACAACGACTTGAGTAGCCGCTCAAGGGAGACGCTGGCTGGGATGGCCTGCCGGGTGGAGCCGACATTTGCCAGTGCGTCAGCCGCCTCGTTGTCCACCCGTGGGACATGGTGGAAGTCACATCCCAGGAAGGAGCCGATGAGTTGTTGTACGAGGAAGTGGCAGCTGGCCATGTTGGCGTCCCTGGCGTCTCATTCGCCAGAGACCTGCTGTACCATGAGGTCAGAGTCGCCGAAACATAGGATGCGCCTGATGTTGATCTCCATGGCAAGCCGGAGGCCGTGGATAATGGCCTCATACTCGACCACATTTTTGGAGGCGGCGAAGTAGATCTGGAGGGCGTACTTGAGCTGGTCACCTTTTGAGGAGGAGAGGACTATGACGGCACCTAGGTCGGTCCTCATTTTTGAGCTGTCGAAATGCATGTGCCAATGTGTGGATTCTAGGGGAGGCGGCACGAACTCAGTCTCCGCCCAATCAATGAGGAAGTTGGCCAACGCCTGCGACTTGATGGCGGTAAGAGGTTCATACCGAATCTCGTGGTTGGCGAGGGCGATGACCCATTTAGTGATCCGGCCGGTGGAGTCCCGGTCGCTCATGATCTCACTGCGCGGGGCCGTGCTCACCATAGTGATGGTGTGCTCCTAGAAGTACTGCTTGACCTTCTTGGCGGCAAAGTATATGCCATAGCAAATCTTCTGGTTGTGGGGGTAGTTCTGCTTGGAGCGCGGAAAGGACCTCGTTGAGGTAGTAGACAGGGCGCAGAGCCGTCTTGCGAAGGAGCCCATAGACGGGCAAGGCTTTCTCCCCTAGCGGGCCGATGAACCGGCTGAGTGAAGCAAGGCAGCCGGTGGACTTCTGGACGTCATGGAGCCGGGTCGACTTGGGCATGCGCTTTACCGTGCTGATCTTCTTCGGGTTAGCTTCGATGCCGCGAGCGGACAAGAAGAAACCCAAGAGCTGGCCGGCTAGGACGCCGAATATACACTTCTCCGGGTTGAGCTTGATCTTGTACTCGCGCAGGTTCGCGAAGGTCTCCCAGAGATCGTCGAGGAGGCTGAAGTGCTTGTTCGTTTTGACGACGATGTCGTCGACATAGACATGGACGTTCCTCCCTATCTGAGGTAGGAGGCACTTCTGCATGCACCGCTAGAAGGTGGCGCCTGCGTTCTTCAGCCGAAGGACATGGTGATGTAGGAGTAGGCCCCAAAGGGCGTGATGAAGGAGCTCTTGAGCCTGTCCTTCGGATCCAGCTTGATCTGGTGGTAGGCGGAGTAGGCGTCCAAGAAGGACAACAAGTCGTAGCTGGCCGTGGAGTTGATGACTTGATCGATCCGAGGCAGGGCGAATGGGTCCTTGGGGCACGCCTTGTTTAGGTTGGTGTAGTCGATGCACATGCGCTAGGTCTTGTTCTTCTTCAGCACCAGGACTGGGTTGGCCAGCTAGTTCGGGAGGAAAACTTCGATGATGAACCTGGCTGCGAGGAGCCGGGCAATCTCTTCTCCTATAGTAAACCGCTTCTCCTCAAAGAAATGGCGTAGGGGTTGCTTGACCGGCTTGACATCCGTCCGGATGTGTAGTTTGTGCTCGGCAAAGTTCCTCGGAACACTCGACATGTCCTTGGGGGACCATGCAAAGATGTCCCGATTCTCACAGAGGAAGTCGACGAGCTCACCTTCCTATTTGTTGTCGAGGCAGGAGCCGACGGTGACACACTGAGAGGGGTTGGCCGGGTCGAGCGGGATTTTCTTGGTGTCCTTGGACGGCTGGAAGGTGGCCTCGCCGATGGATTGTGAGGGAGGAGCTGGCACGGCCGGCTAGCTGGCAGCAAGGGCCATGAGCTGGTCGAGCTGCTGCTTTTCCTCGGCTATCTCTAGGGCCTCGGACAGCCGGCTGCCGCCTCGAGCTCACTCGAGCGACATCTTGTAATCACCCGACATCTTGAGCTTAAGGTAGGCATAATGGGGTACTACCATGAACTTGACGAGGGCAGGCCGGCCGAATAGTGCGTGGTAGGGACTCGCGAGGTCCATAACCTCGACCAACACCGGCTCATGGCGGAAGTGGATGGGGACGTCGAAAAGGAGGTCAAGTGTGATCTTGCCGATAGGGGAGCAGGACTTTCCAGGAACGATGCCATGGAAGACCATCCGGCTCGCCTGCAGGTCTTCTGTTTTCAGCCCCAGCTTGTGCATCGTGTCGAGGTAAAGGATGACCCATGAGAAGCAGCAGGTGCGCTTCTTGGTGGCGACGGTGGGGTCGAGGACAAGGGCGTAGCTTCCAGGACTTGGCATCTCGGTGGGGTGATTTGCCCAGCTCCAGGTGACTGGCTTTTCTGACCAGTGCATGAACTGGGGAGTCACCGGCATGTTGGCGTTCACCTCACAATGGAGCCGTCTCTTCACAGGTGAAGACGACATAGCAACCGTCCTGGTTGGGGAACTGGTCATGTAGATGGCCATCATTTTGGGCCGGAGCAGGGGCAAGCGCGTGGGCAGACGACATGGGAGGAGCTCGAAGGCTGTCCCCCCCGGGCCAATCACTATGAGAAGCTACACTACTGGAGCGTGTGTGTGAAGGGCTTGGCCCCAGAGTGGTTCTTGCAGGGGAGGTTGAGCATCTGCTCAAAGTTGAGCTTCGACTGCCAGGCAGCCTTGCCAGTGCGCTTGCGCTGGCTAGAGTACTGGGCAGTCGACTCCTGTTCCTCGATGTGGCGACCTACCGGCTCTCGTAGCGGGATTCTGGCTGGTCGTTCTTGCTCTTGTTGTTCTACGACTGTTGGTTGTCGACAGCCGGTCGGGACGCTGCCGGTGTCGAAGTTGCCTTAGCGGGCAGGGTCATCTTGACTCGAATGGTGGAATCAGCCGTTGCGTAATTGTCCGCCTTGGACATGAGTTCGGCGAGCATAGCTAGTCGGCTTAGAGCATAGGAGCTTGTGCTTGAGTGGGGTGCCATCACGACAACCTTCGATGAAGTACTGTATGGCTTGCACCTTGTGCACCCACTCGCAGGAGTTTTGAAGCTCAGTCCACAGGGTGAGGTAGTCAAAGAGGGACTCGTCCGGGCCCTGAACGCACATGGCTAGTTCACGGGGGCGGCCAGGCCGCTTTTAGGTGCCGGTGAAGTTGCGGGCAAAGGCTTCCTCGAAGTCGTCCAAGTGTTGGTGCTGCCAGCCACTAGGCTATTGAGCCAGGTGCGGGCCGAGCCGATCAACATGAGGGGAGCGTAGCGAACGGCTATACATTTTTCACTGGCGATGCCGACCACGGTGGTGTAGTCGATCGGCCAGTCTTTGGGCTTGGCGGTGCCATTGTACTTCGGGGTGTCTCGGGGGAGCGTGAAGCCGGTTGGGAACGGCTCATGGCGGATCCGAGGGCCGAAGCAGGCTGGGCCAATCGAGCCCTCCTCCTCGAGTAGGGTCGACTGCGCGATCCGGTTGATGCACAGGCAAGCATCGTTCTCGCTATAGGGGACACGCGGTCCGAGCCGAGCTAAGATCTCGGGACGGATGACGGGCAGAACCGACCATTCTAGCTCGCGCCGCGGGGGTGGTGTATGCCCGCGGCTGCGCCGGCTGCCGGCTGTCGGCGCCTCCTGGTGGCGGCCGCTACGAGGCAGGTTGTTGGTGTGCTGGCTGTTTACAGCAGGCTGCTCGTTCTCCAGCAGCTGAGAAGGCCGGGGGTTGCTTGCCCCGACCCGGCAGCCGGAGACGCGAGGGGAGCAGGAGTGCTGACCCGGGTAACGGCCAGCAGTCCCCATTCCCTCGCGCTCGAGACGGGGGCCTTCGGAGGCGGCACCGCCTAGCGTGAGCAAATTTTGCTACGCGTCGGTGGCATCGATGAGGTCCTTGATGTGACACTCGCGGGCGGTACGTTCTTTGCCCTCCAAGGTAGCCAAGTCCTCATAGGATACCTTGGCGACCCACAGGCTGGCTGTAGGGTGTCGTAGACGGGCATGTTGCCGCCCAAGATTTCGGCAACCAAGCGACCGCGGTCGCGCACAGCCCCACGCCGGCTAGGCTCAGTGCCAGCCAGGGTGAGACCGTAAGCAGAAGCGTATTCCCACAGAGCGGCCTCCATGCGGTGCCGTGTGGCCATGAGGGCGCTGGCGTCCTCGAATAGGAGACGGCAAGCCCTGGAGGGCCGCACCAAGTGGGTCAGGGTTGGGGTTTGACGTTGGAGCAATAGGAGTTCTCAAGCCCCGGAGGGCCACACCGAGCGGGTCGGAGGTGCGGACGTGGGCCATGCCGGCGTCGGCCTCGGCTCGCGCATGTCTGGAGGAGGTGGAGGAGATGATGACCATTGCTCCGACATTATCGTGGGAGCCACTGGATTGGGTTGTAGCGAGTGTGCCCATAGCCATGGCCAGACCGGCGTACACGAGCACCTGGCTAGGGTACTCGTCGGCGGGCGAAACTTCGGCAAGGATTACCATGCTGAAGCGCTCGGTGAGCGCGTCTATGTCGAGTGCGAGGTTGACGGAACTGCCCATAGGGCATGCTGGAGCAAGCCCCACGGGCCCGCGGTTTTGCCTGGACGTGCGGCGATGGCGGGGGATGGCGAGGGGTCCCGCCCGGAGCATGAATCCGTCTGGTGCCACGTATGGGCCCACGGTGGGCGCCAACTGTCGTCGTTTTCTCATGACAAATGCCATGGGTAGGCTTATCGTAGGTGGTTGGGCCCGGAGGATGCCAACAGGCTCCAGGAGCGGGATTAGGTGCAAGCGGTGGTGACACACGATGTACCCAGGTTCATGGCCCTCCGTGGGAGGTAACATCCCTAGTCCTTCTTGGTCTAGCTTGATGGATGGGTATGTTTACGAGATTGCTCCTAGAGCTGTGTCTAGAGGAGGAAGAGGGAGCAGCCGGCTCGCCCTCCTCCGCTATGAAATGTAAGAGTGTGAGGGAAGCATCCCGTAGGTGTGTGCGTGAGACTTGTCCTCCCTGTTGCATGAGGGGATCAGGGGGTTTTATAGGCCAACCCCTCGGCTTACAATATTCCTGAGGTACATAAGTGAGGGATACGGCTGGCAGCCTCTTCGGTTGACCAGGAGGTCCCGCCCTTCGAGCCGTCTCGTCGCCCGTAGGGTCCACCGGCTGCGCGGTCCAATCGCCAGCTAGGGCCCGCCAGCCGGCTCTGCGATTAGCCCCCGCCCACCTGCTACGACATGGGCCGCCTGGGTGTCGTCGTCTAGTGCCAGCCGGCCGAAGTCTTCTGTACGGCCGGCTGCACTGTAGCCACGCTGGGGCAGGTAATCGAGTGGGCAGGGCCGCGCCGGCACTGTTTCCTCGCCCGGTCGCGGTCGCCAAGGTGAACGGCCCAGATGGCCGAACTATAGCCATGCACGCCCGTACGTCAGCAGCCACTATTGCTACAAAGGCACCCGTCATGGTGGTCACGTCGTGTCGCCGTACCCGCGCGCAGAGGGACGAGACGTTGCTTGTCCGCCCTGTGGTCAATAGAAGAGGCGACCTGAAGGCAGCCGATGACGCCCAGCCGGGCGGGGGCCGAGCCGCCACCTTGACCAGCCGTCCTTGAGCCAGTCGGCGATCACACCTGCTGGCAGTGCTCCAGTCGGTCGGGGCTAGCCGGTCGTATACTTTTTCTTCGATGCAAGGAGGAGAACTCCATTTCTTTGGCCTACCCAGGGGTAATAACCCAGTCACCTTCGCTAGACGCCATACTCCCTCCGTTTTTATTTACTCCACATTTTTGCTTTGGTCAAAGCAAAGGTTCGTATAGTCTGACTGAGTTGATAGTAAATTATATAAACATTTATTGTCATAAATTTATATGGTTTGAAAGTGCATTCAATAATGAATCTAATGTTATCAATTTGTTAGGGGAATTTTTTATATTTTTTACTATAAACCTGGTCAAATTTACGAAGTTTGACTTCAGTCAACTCTAATATACAGAGTAAATAAAAATGGAGGGAGTACTCTCCTGGTTTGTGAAACCAATGCAATGGAGACCAGAGTTCTGATACCACTTGTAGGATCAAAAGTAAATCTAGAGGGGGGGCTTATTAGACTACTTGACCAAATAAAAATTCTACCATTCACAATTTTAGTTGTGGGTAGATTTTAGAAATGATAGCAAGTCAAGCACACCCTACACATGCATGTCTAAGAGTATTGCAGGGCAAAGTAAAGACAAGCACATGTAATAGAGGTAAGGGTTAGAAGATCAGACACAATTGTAAACATGAAGATTTTCCCGTGGTTTCGATAGGTGGTGCTATCTTACATCCACGTTTATGGAGGCTGAAACCCACAGAGGGTAGCGGTCGTGAGTGTCCATGGAGGGCTCCACCCATAAGGCTCCACAAAGTAGCAACCTTGACTATTCCATAACGACTTCCATCCACAAAGGGCTAGCCTCAGTATGGGTAGATATTCACGAAGTAGGCGATCTCCTTGCCCTTACAAACTTCTTGGTTCAACTCCACAACATGATGTAGGAGGCTCCCAAGCAACACCTAACCAATCTAGAAGGCACCACCCTCCCAAAGGTAATAGGCTTGATAGTGATGATGAACTCCTTGCTCTTGTGCTTCAAGACGATAGACTCCTCAACACTCAAGTACTCTCTCACATGTTTGGTTTGGTAGAAGAGATTGATTGGGTGGAAAGCAACTTGGGGAGGCTAGAAATCAAGATCCATATGGTCAGAGTGGATGATCTTGATCTCAACACAAGGGTAGGTGGTTCTCTCTCACAAATTTGGATATGGGAAGTGGGGAACTATCCTGAGTGCTTATCTTTTGAGTGGGATGTGGTGGAAGGGTATGTATAGGCATCTCCAAAAATCCAACCGTTACAACATTATTGAGCAACTCAATGAAACGGAAGCAAAACACAGTTGTACCGATTTGTTCAAAATGTGGCAACCTTTGGAATCTCGGTGAGACCGATATAGGAATCTCGCTGGTACCAAAACGAGTGGTTGAGGTCAGTTCCGAAAATTTGGTGAGACCGGAGCATCAACTCGGAATTTCTGATTCTATGAAAACCGTGGACCGAATCATGTTTGCCAAATCTCGGTTGCACCGATGTAGTCTCAGTTGTACCGAAATGCTAGGGTTTGGCTAGGGTTCTGTCTTGGGTGTAAAATCAGTAGAACCGGATGAAAACTTGGTGGCACTGATTTTGTGTATTAGGGTTTTGACAGAGTATTTTGTGGCAGAGCTTGTGGGTGTTTTTTGGTGGATAGAACTTGTGCACGTGGAGCAATTTGTTCACCAACATACCTTACCCCCTTTTAATAGTATTGGCTTTCCTATGGGTAATTTCCAACAAAGTAAAAAGAGAGTCTGCTAGCTTGAAGCTTTGCCAATCCATTCCTTGCTTCTCGGGTTATCTTCTCACAAGTTATAGCCAGCTCATCATTGGAATTTTACTGAAATATGCTTAGTGAAAACATGAATCCAAATATATATATGTTGTTATTAGATACCAAAACCATCAAGGTAGCAAATGTGCTTTCAGCACCGCTGATGGCCATGTTTACAATAATTCTACGACGGTTAGGTTCCTGCCTGATACGTCTCCAACGTATCGATAATTTATGAAGTATTCATGCCATGTTTACAATAATTCTATATATTTTGCTATGATTTTATTATAACTAACCCGGACTAACGATGTTTTCAGCAGAACTACCATGGTGTCATTTTTTGTGTAGAAATAGAAGTTCTCGGAATGGGCTGAAAATTTACGGAGAATATTTTTGGAAAATATAAAAAATATTGGAGCAAAGAGATACCAAAGAGGAGTCCCGAGGCAGCCACAAGCCACCAGGGCGCCCCTCATAGGGCACACCCCTGGCTTGTGGGCCCCTCGGGAGTCCCCTTGACGTGATTCCAACACCAAGTACTCCTATAAATCCAGTAATCCCCACAAAGAAACCTCGATCGAGAGTTTCGCCTCTGCAAGCCTCCATAGACATGAAATCCAATCGGGAGCCCGTTCAGGCACCCTACCGGAGGGGGCTACCATCACCAGATGCCATCTTCATCATCTCGGCGGTCTCCATGGCGAGGAGGGAGTTGGTCACCCTCGGGGCTAAGGGTATGTACCAGTAGCTATGTGTTTGATCTCTCTCTCTCTCATGTTCTTGAGATGGCACGATCTTGATGTACCTCGAGCTTTATTCATATAGATGAATCATATGGAGTTTTCCCCTCTCTATCTTCTTGTGATGAACTGAGTTTTCCCTTTGAAGTTTTCTTATCGGATTGAGTCCTTAAAGAATTTGAGAACACTTGATGTATGTCTTGCGATGGGATATATGTGGTGACAACGGGATGTTCTATTGATCCACTTGATGTATGTTTTGGAGATCAACTTGCGGGTTCCGCGACCTGGGAATCTATGCACATGGGTTGGCACACGTTTTCGTATTGACTCTCCGGTAGAAACTTTGGGACACTCTTTGAAGTTCTTTGTGTTGGATTGAACATGATGAATCTGAAATTGTGTGATGCATATCATATAATCAAGACCATGGGTACTCGTGGTGACATTGGAGTATCTAGGTGAAATTAGGGTTTTTGGTTGATGTGTATCTTAAGGTGTTACTGTTGGGGAACGTTGCATGGGAAACAAAAAAATTCCTACCCACACGCAAGATCTATCCATGGTGATGAGCATCTACGAGATGGAGAGTGGATCTACGTACCCTTGTAGATCGCTAAGCAGGAAGCGTTAAGAAACGCGGTTGCTGTAGTCGAACGTCTTCACGATCCAAATCGCCGAGTGTCCCGCGATCACATCACGATCCGTCCCGCGATCCAATCATGATGCATCCCGCGAACTTCAGCATGATCCGTCTCGCGATCTCATCACGATCCGTCCCGCGAACTCATCATGATCCGTCTGGCGAACTCATCACGATCCGTCTCGCGATCTTGATCACGGTTCTTCCTATCTAGCACCGAACGGACGGCACCTCCACGTTTAGCACACGTACAGCTCGATGACGATCTCCGCCTTCTGGATCCAGCAAGAGGGAGCAGAGAGGTAGAAGAGTTGTCCGGCAGCATGACGGCAGTACGGCGATGGTGGTGGAGCTATTCTGGTAGGGCTTCGCCTAAGCACTGTAGAAAACCGATCTACAGGAGAAGCTATGCACTAGAGGAACGGGTGGCACGTGGCTGAAAATCTTGTGCCAAAACCCTAAAATCCTCTAGTATATATAGGAGGAGAGGAGGAGGAGGCTTGGCTGCCAAAGAGGCAACCCTTTGGTCGGCCAAACCAAGGAGGGAGGAGTCCTCCTCCTCCACTACTAGTAGGATTAGGACTCCTTCCTTATTTGGCCCTTTTTTGCCTTTTTCCACCTTTTTTCCTTTTGGGCTTTTCTTCCGCAGCCCATATAGCCTCTTGGGTCGAAATACCCCTCCCGATGGTCCCCCGGTACACTACCGGCACTCCCAGTACACTACCGATGAGCCCGAAACTTTTCCGGCGACCAAAACAGGACTTCCTATATATCAGTCTTTACCTCCGGACCATTCTGGAGCTCCTCGTGACGTCCGGGATATCATCTAGTAATCTGAACAACCTTTGGTCACCACCATACATAACTCTATACTACCGAAACGTCACCAAACCTTAAGTGTGCAGACCCTACGGGTTCGAGAACTACGTAGACATGACGAGACACCTCTACGGCCAACATCCAATAGTGGGACCTAGATGCCCATATTGGTTCCTACATATTCTACGAAGATCTTTATCGGTCGAACCTCTATGTCAAGGATTCAGTTAATCCCGTATGATGTTTCCCTTTGTTCTTCGGTATGTTACTTGCCCGAGATTCGATCGTCGGTATCTGTATACCTAGTTCTACCTCATTATCGGCAAGTCTCTTTACTCGTTCCGTAATACAAGATCCCGTGGCTAAAACTTAGTCATATTGCTTGCAAGGCTTATTGTGATGTTGTATTACCGAGTGGGCCCTGAGATACCTCTCTGTCACACGGAGTAACAAATCCCTGTCTTGATCCATGCCAACTCAACAGACACCCTCGGAGATACCTATAGAGCACCTTTATAGTTACCCAGGTATGTTGCGACATTTGATACACACAAGGCACTCCTTCGGTCTTCGTGAGTTGCATGATCTCATGGTCATAGGAACATATACTTGACATGCAGAAAACAGTAGCAATAAACTGACACGATCATATGCTACGTTTGTAGTTTGGGTCTTGTCCATCACACCATTCTCCTAATGACGTGATCCCGTTTATCAAATGACATCTCATGTCCATGGCTAGGAAACCTTAACCATCTCTGATCAATGAGCTACTCTATTAGAGGTATCCTAGGGACATGGTTTTGTCTATGTATCCACACATGCATCTAAGTCCCTGATCAATACAATTATAGCATGGATAATAAATGATTATCATGAACAAGGAAATATGATAATAACTAATTTATTATTGCCTCTAGGGCATATTTCCAACAGTCTCTCACTTGCACTAGAGTCAATAATCTAGTTCACATCACCATGTGATTCGCATTGTTATGAATCTAACGCCGAATGAGTTCTGGGGCTTGATCATGCTTTGCATGTGAGAGAGGTCTTATTGTCAACGGGTCTGCAACATTCAGATCCGTGTGTCCTTTGCAAATTTCTATGTCAAACCGTAAACACTGCTACCACACTCCACCTGGTACTATTCCAAATGGTTGCTCCACTATACGTATCCGGATTGCTACTACGAGTCATCTGGATCGGTGTTAAAGCTTGCATCGACATAACTCTTTACGGCGAACTCTTTATCACCTCCATAATCGAGAAACATCTCCGTAGTCTTTTAGTTACTAAGGATAATCTTGACCACTGTCCAGTGTTCCATTCCAAGATCACTTTGAAACCTTCCAACCATACTTATGGCAAGGCTGACATCGGGTCTTATGCACAGCATTGCATACATGATAGAGCCTATGGCTGTAGCATAGGGGATGACACTCATCTTTTCTCTATCTTCTGCAGTCACTGGGAAATAAGTCTTACTCAACTTCACACCTTCCAAATCAGGCAAGAACTCTTTCTCTGACTGATCCATTTTGAATTGTTTAAAAAACTTTGTCAAGGTATGTACTTATTGAAAAGTCTCATCAAGATTCTTGATCTATCTCTATAGATCTTGATGCTCAATAATTAGGTAGCTTTATCCAGGTCTTCCTTTGAAAACTCTTTTTCAAACAACCGTTTATGCTTTCCAGAAATTCTACATCATTTCCAATCAACAATATGTCAACGCTTACAAGAAACTCTAGTGCTCCCACTCACTTTATTGTAAATACAAGTTTCTCATAAACTTTGTATAGATTCAAAAACTTTGATCACCTTATCAAAGTTTATATCCCAACTCCGAGATGCTTGCTTCAGTTCATAGAAGGTTCACTGAAGCTTGCACACCTTTAACATCCTTAGGACTGACAAAACCTTCTAGTTGTATCTCATACAACCTTTCCTTAAGGAAGGAAACGATGTTTTGGTATCCATCCGCCAGATTTCATAATTGAAAAATGCAGCAACTGCTAACATAATTCCAACAGACTTTAGCATAGCTACGAGTGAGAAAGTCTCATCGTAGTCAACTCCTTGAACTTGGCGGAAACTTCTTTGCGACAAGTCGAGCTTTATAAATGGTGACATTTACCATCAGCGTTTGTCTTCATCTTCAAGATCCATTTGTACTCAACGACCTGCCATCCAACGAGCAAGTCTACCAAAGTCTATACTTGGTTTTCATACATGGATCCTTTCTCGGATTTTATGGCCTCTAACCATTTGTCGGAATCCGGGCCCATCATCGCTTCTCGACGGCCCGTAGGTTCCTCGTTGTCCAACAACATGACCTCCAAGACAGGGTTGTCGTACCGCTCAAGAGCAGAACACATCCTTGTCAACCTACGAGGTTCGATAGTAACTTGATCCGAAGCTTCATGATCATCATCATTTACTTCCTCTTCAACTAACGTAGGCTTCATAGAAAACAAATTCCTGCACTGCGCTACTCTCTGGTTGAACAAAGGTTCAACAACCTCATCAAGTTCTATCTTCCTCCCACTCAATTCTTTTGACAGAAACTTTTCTCGAGAAAGGACCCAGTTTTAGCAACAAACACTTTATGCTTGGATCTGAGATAGAAGGTTTACCCAACTGTTCTTAGGGTATTCTATGAAGATGCATTTGTCAGCTTTAGGTTCGAGCTCATTAGGTGAAAACATTTTCCACACAAGCATCGCAGCCCCAAACATTGAGAAATGACAGCTTGGGTTTCTATCAAACCCTAATTCACACGATGTCATCTCAACGGATTTAGATGGTGCCCTATTTAAAGTGAATATAGTTGTCTCTAATGCATAACCCCAAAATTATAGTAGCAAAACGATAAGAGACATCATAGCACGGACCATATCCAATAGAGTATGACTATGACATTCGGACATACCATCACACTACGGTGTTCCAGGTGGCGTGAGTTGTGAAACAACTTTCACAATGTCTAAAGTTGTATGCCAAACT
Source organism: Hordeum marinum (assembly GCA_022496015.1). NCBI lineage: Eukaryota > Viridiplantae > Streptophyta > Magnoliopsida > Poales > Poaceae > Hordeum > Hordeum marinum. The sequence continues at coordinate 389,859,151 of CM039675.1, read as the reverse complement.
CGTAACTCAGATATTCACCTCCACGATCATATCACGGGCATTTTTATCTACTTGTCACGATGATCTTAAACTTCACTCCGAATTTGCTTGAACCTTTCAAACAATTCAGAATATCTACTCAAATCATCAGTGAAGGTAAGAAAATAATGATATCCACCGCACGCTACAAGACTCATTGGATTGCAGACATCAACATGTATCATTTCCAATAAATCACTTGCCCGCTCCATCCATCTGTAAATGGGGTCCTTAGTCATCTTTCCCAAGAGGCATGGTTCGCATGTCTCAACCGATTCAAAATCGAATGAGTCCAAAGATCCATAAGCATGGAGTTTCTTCATGTGCTTTATACCAATATGACATTTAGCGGCAGTGCCACAAGTATGCGGTACTATAATTCTTAACTTTGTATCTTTTTGCGTCAATGTTATGAACATGTGTATTACTACGATCAAGATTCAACAAACCATTCTCACTGGGTGCATGACCATTGAAGGTATCATTCATGTAAACAGAATAACCATTATTCTCTAACTTAAATCAATAACCGTGTTGCAATAAACACGATCTAATCACGTTCATGCTCAATGCAAAACACCAAATAACATTTATTTAGGTTTGTCACTAATCCTGAAGGTAGAGAGAGCATGCGATGTCGATCACATCAACCTTGGAAACATTTCCAACACACATCGTCACCTCACCCTTAGCTAGTTCTCCGTTTATTCCGTAGCTTTTATTTTGAGTTACTAACATTTAGCCATCGAACCGGTATCCAATACCCAGGTGCTACTAGGAGTACTAGCAAGGTACACATCAATAATACGTATATCAAATATACTTCTGTCGACGTTGCCAGCCTTCTTATCTACCAAGTATCTAGGGACGTTCCGCTTCAGCGACCACTCTCCTCATAATCGAAGCACTTAGTCTCGAGTTTGGGTTCAACTTTGGGTTGCTTCACCGGAGCAGCAACTGACTTGCTATCCATGAAGTTTCCCTCCTTGCCCTTGCCCTTGTCGAAACTAGTGGTTTTACTAACCATCAACACTTGATGCTCCTTCTTGATTTCTACCTTCGCGGTGTCAAACATCACGAAGAGCTCAGGGATCATTATTTCTATCACTGGCGTTTATAGTTCATCACCAAGTTCTAGTAGCTTAGTGACAGTGACTTGGAGAACAATATCAATCACTATCTTATCTAGAAGATCAACTCTCACTCGATTCAAGCGATTGTAGCACCCAGACAATCTGAGCACATGCTCAATGATTGAGCTATTCTCCTTCATCTTGCAGGCAAAGAATCTTGTTGGAGATCTCATATCTCGCAACACTAGCACGAGCCTGAGATCCTAATTTCAGCTCTTAGAACATCTCATATGTTCCGTGACGTTCAAAATGTTTCGGAGCCTCAATTCTAAGCCATAATGCATGACGCACTAAACTATCAAGTAGTCATCGGAACGTGCCTGTCAGGTGTTCTCAACATCTACAAACGACGCTAGAGGTGTTGGCGCACCGAGCGGTGCATTAAGGACATAAGCCTTCTATGCAGCAATGAGGACAATCCTCAGATCATAGAGCCAGTCCACAATATTGCTACCATCATCTTTCAACTCTATTTCTCTAGGAACATACAAAAAATTCAGGGGAGCTACTGCGTGAGCTAGTAATCTACAACATAGTTTGCAAAGACACTACTGACTATGTTCATGATAATGAGTTCAATTAATCATATTACTTAAGAACTCCCACTCAAATTGACATCCCTCCAGTCATTTGAGGGATACGTGATCCAAATTCACCAACTCAAGTCCGATCATCACGTGAGTTGAGGTGGTTTCAATGGTGAACATCATCATGTTAATCATATCTACTATATGACTCATGTTCGACCTTTCGGTCTCTTGTGTTCCGAGGCCATGTCTCTACATGCTAGGCTCGTCAAGTTTAACCCGAGTGTTCTGCATGTGCAACACTGGAATGCACCCGTTGTATGTGAACGTAGAGTCTATCACACCCGATCATCACGTGGTGTCTCAACACGACGAACTTTCACAACAGTGCACACTCGGGGAGAACACAATTCATCTTGAAATTTAAGTGAGGGATCACCTTATAATGCTACCATCATCCTAAGAAAATCAAGGTGCATAATAGGATTAACATCACATGCAAATTATAAGTGACATGATATGGCCATGAACTTGTGCTTTTGATCTTCATCTTGAAAGCACCAGCATGATCTCCATCGTCACCGGCAAGACACCATGATCTCCATCATCTTGATCTCCATCAACATGTCGCCATCGGGGTTGTCGCGCCCAACATGCTTCTAGTACTATTGCTACCATTTAGCAATAAAGTAAAGCATTTAATAGTGCTTAATGATTGACACGCAGGTCATACAATAATTAAAGACAACCCAATGGCTCCTGCCGGTTGCCATACTCATCGACATGCAAGTCATGATATTCTATACAACACATGATCATCTCATACATCACATATATATCATCATGTAATTGTCCATATCACATCACAACATACCCTGCAAAAACAAGTTAGACGTCCTCTAATTGTTGTTGCATGTTTACGTGGCTGCTACGGGTATCTATCAAGAACAATTCTCACCTACGCATCAACCACAACGATGATACATAAGTTGCTTTTCAACCTTCTCAAGGACCGCCTTAGTCGAATCCGATCCAACTAAAGTAGGAGAAACAGACACCCGCCAGCCATCTTTGTGCAACGAAGTTACACGTCAGTCGATGGAACCGGTCTCTCGTAAGCGTACGAGTAATGTTGGTCCGGGCCGCTTCATCCCACAATACCGCTGAGCCAAAAGACGACCAACAGAGTAAGCAATCTAAGCATCAACGCCCACAAACTCTTTGTGTCCTACTCGAGATCTCATCTACACATAGACCTAGCTCATGATGCCACTATTGGGGAACGTTGCATGGGAAACAAAAAAAATTCCTATGCACACGCAAGATCTATCCATGGTGATGAGCATCTATGAGAGGGAGAGTGGATCTATGTACCCTTGTAGATCGCCAAGAAGGAAGCGTTAAGAAACGCGGTTGGTGTAGTCGAACGTCTTCGCGATCCAAATCGCCGAGTGTCCCGCGATCTCATCACGATCCGTCCCGCGATCCAATCATGGTTCGTCCCGCGAGCTTCATCATGATCTGTCCCGTGATCTCATCATGATCCGTCCCGCAAACTCATCACGATCTGTCCCACGAACTCATCACGATCCGTCTCGCGACCTTGATCACGGTCCTTCCGATCTAGCGCCGAACGGACGACACCTCCGCGTTCAGCACACTTACAGCTCGATGACGATCTGCGCCTTATTGATTCAGCACGAGGGAGCGGAGAGGTACAAGAGTTCTCCGGCAGCATGACGGCACTGCGGCGATGGTGGTGGAACTATTCCGGCAGGGCTTCGCCTAAGCACTCAGAAAACAGATCTAGAGGAGAAGCTATGCGCTAGAGGAACGGGTGACACGTGGCTGAAAATCTTGTGCCAAAACCCTAAAATCCTCTAGTATATATAGAATGAGAGGAGGAGATGTCTTCTCTGCCAAATAGGCATCCCTTGGGTCGGCCAAACCAAGGAGGGAGGAATCCTCCTCCTCCACTCCTAGTAGGATTAGGACTCCTTCCTTATTTGGCCCTTTTTTGCCTTTTTCCACCTTTTTTCCTTTTGGGCTTTTCTTCCCAGACGCATGGGCCTTGTGTGGGACTTCAACCAGCCCACAAAGGGCTGGTTTTTACTCTCCCACAGCCCATATAGCCTCTTGGGTCGAAATACCCCTCCTGATGGTCCCCCGGTACACTATCGACACTCCCGGTACACTATCGATAAGCCCAAAACTTTTCCAGCGACCAAAACAGGACTTCCTATGTATCAATCTTTACCTCCGGACCATTCCGAAGCTCCAGGTGATGTCCGGGATATCATTCGGGACTCCAAACAACCTTCAGTCACCACCATACATAACTTTATACTATCGAAACGTCACCAAACCTTAAGTGTGCAGACCCTGCGGGTTCGAGAACTATGTAGACATGACCAAGACGCCTCCATGGTCAATAACCAATAGCGGGACCTGGATGCCCATATTGGTTCCTACATATTCTACGAAGAGGTTTATCGGTCGAACCTCTATGTCAAGGATTTAGTTAATCCCGCATGATGTTTCCCTTTGTTCTTCGGTATGTTACTTGCCCAAGATTCGATCGTCGGTATCTGTATACCTAGTTCAACCTCATTACCGGCAAGTCTCCTTACTCGGTCCGTAATACAAGATCCCGTGGCTAACACTTAGTCACATTGCTTGCAAGGCTTATTGTGATGTTGTATTACCGAGTGGGCCCTGAGATACCCCTCTGTCACACGGAGTAACAAATCCCAGCCTTGATCCATGCCAACTCAACAGACACCCTCATAGATACCCGTAGAGCACCTTTATAGTTATCCAGTTACATTGCGACGTATGGTACACACAAGTCACTCCTTCGGTATTCGTGAGTTGCATGATCTAATGGTCATAGGAACATATACTTGACATGCAGAAAACAATAGCAATAAACTGACACGATCATATGCTACGTTTGTAGTTTGGGTCTTGTCCATCACACCATTCTCCTAATGATGTGATCCCGTTTATCAAATGACATCTCATATACATGGATAGGAAACCTTAACCATCTTTGATCAACGAGCTAGTCTATTAGAGGCATACTAGGGACATGGTTTTGTCTATGTATCCACACATGCATCTAAGTCTCCGATCAATACAATTATAGCATGGATAATAAACGACTATCATGAACAAGGAAATATGATAACAACTAATTTATTATTGCCTCTAGGGCATATTTCCAACAATTTTAGTATGAACTCTAGGGCTGTTCGTGACACTTATAGGGATAGCTCATAAGATTGATCGGAAAAGATAACTTTGAGGTGGTTTCGTACCCTACAATAATGTCTTTGTTTGTGCTCCGCTATTTTTTACTTTGGAGTGAACTCTTTTTCGCAAATGAGGGATTTACATATTATTCAACTATGTCAGTATTGTTGAGAGAACTTGCACTAGTGAAAGTACGAACCCTAGGCCTAGTTTTCAGGCATTAAAATACCATTTTGCTCACTTGGGATGACCTAATAGGAGATTGCCGAGTATCGAATCCTGATGAAGGGCTAAATAGGCTATGCACTGAGCTTATTCACCGAGTGGAGAGATCATCAAACAACCAATCTTTCTTGAGTTTCATTCCATCAAACTCGGTAAACAGTTCCCAAGTGGGATGAGCACTTGAAAGTCAGCGAACATCCAAACTCGGAAATAAAGCACGGCGTAGATCTATAGAGTTTCATACTTAGCAAACAGGTTGTAGATCTGCCGAGTTTCATACTCGGCAAATTATTCGCCTAGTTGGTCAAACCTTTGAACTTAGCGAAATTTGGCGAATAAGAAACCGCCACACATCTGTCGCTTAATTGATGGATTTTTTCCGATTTTGCAACTTGGCATACAACTTGCCTAGTTTTAGTGTTTACCAACTTGTCTATATCTAGCACTGGGCAATGGAGTTGTGCCATGCGACGTGCCCTTATTGGATAGTAAACTACCGCGTTTGGAACTTGGCGAATATTTTGGCCCATTCGGCCTAATGACGAACTCAACAGATATTTGGCACTAGGCTATGTTTGTTGGCACGTGGATTACTCCTATTGGGCAAGGATTCTCGAGTTGGAAAAATGACAGAGAAAGATGCCATGTCGCACTTCCGTTAACGGTGCGTCGAGTCTGGCGATGTGGTTCGCCGAGTTCGAAACTCGGCAAACATTGTTTACTTATTCACCAAGTTCGCGCAAGAATGCACTCGACAATATTAATGATTGACGAGGGTCGTCCAACCGAGTGCCTTACACCGAATTTGGAACTCGGCGAACATTTTGCCGTGTTTAGTATGTGTTGTGCCGAATTTCCTTGGAACTCAGCATTAATGCAGATTCTAAAAGTGGTTCTTGCCTCCCGCAAGGCCGCCCTGAACGTTGGTGGCCGTCTGTCTGGCGTTGGCTGCCCCCTGAGGCCCATTGTAGAAGCTTCTCTGGTGGCGCACGTGGTCATGTGCTCACTGACGGCCTCCCTTCCTCCCCAACAACGGATGCTTCGGCCTTTGCCTCCGCGGCGGCCACCAACTACTACAGGAAGGTCCAAAGAGGACACATCAACCAGAGACCCTTCGACCAAACTGTGTGCGATCCTAGAATCACAAACGGTATAGTTCTAGCTCTGTCGCCAATAACACAAAACGTGTGCGATGGCAGATCCATCAAGCAACATTCAGAAAGGACTTATGTGGGCGATGCGTGCCATACAATTATTCCATACGAACTATTTTAGATTAGCTAAAATAACACAAATAGCTATAAAGATCCAAATACTTGGGATAAAGGGCACAGTGCACTATGAAAAAATGTGTGCGATGATACAACAGAGCACACCTGATTTAGCATAAGAAGGTGTGTGTGATAACCGGAAAACAAGTTAACAATCGTAGTCATGTGGAAAGACCATAATAACACAGATGAGTCATCCTGACAAACTATGTGTGTTGTGGGCAGACGGTGGCTAGTCAATAATTGTCATCGATTGTTGAAATCATTTTCGACGTCTTCCTTAATTTAATCATATGAGATGTGCTTTTATCTGTTTGCACAACATCTATATGTTGTGTATACGAAACAACAACATATGTAGTTATAAGAACATAATTGCATAACCAAAAAAGAACACTATTCCATTTCAAATATTGTATCACAAATACCAGAAATACTACAATGTTCAAATTCTAGCTTCAATGGACCATTTTCAAAGATTAAAAGGTTCAAACTGATATTGAGAATCAAATTCATCTTATTCGGAATCTTAGTCATGCGATATTTCTGCGAAGGGGTCCGCCACCAAAAAGTCATATATCTACTTGATAGAGCGACTTTGGAATAATCTGTCATTTGAAGTTCCAAACCGAGTTTCTGCTTCTATAGAGGCTTTTCCATTGCGCTGTAGACACCTTCACTGATCAGCAAACCATTCATTTGCGCTCACTAGATATAGGTCAACCCTCCTTACCTTGAGCACCCTTGCTTTCTGAACAAAGAACCTGGCTAATTGGATATATGGTTTGGTGCCTCGGTACTGTTTGAAAGCAATTTATTGAGATGGGAATCAAGTCATTCAATGGGATTGTTATATTGTGCCACATTTTCCACTGTCAGGCCTGCTTGTATCTGCAAATGAAGACAACCTATCAATGCTTAGATCTAGTTTTGTAAACTACGTGCATCTTTGATTTGCATGATTTCTAGAATACACTAATACATTGGGATCTGATCTGCAGTCGATCACGATTAACATCTCAAATGTATGTATGGAATCCTACAAATTTCCTTGAGAAATCATTGTATATTTTTCATTGTAATGATGGGTAAAGTACCGTTGAACTCCATTGTGGTTAACAATTAACAGAAAAGGAGCATCACCTTGATGAATAACTTCTCCGTGCACGGAAAGCATATAAGGAATATAAAAGATTCTTCGAGATTGGGGCCGATAGATAGTAGTGTGAGGATCTTCACTGTGCCCATAGACAGGGTGAAGCCCGTGGGGGTCAATTTCTGCATTACAGCCAAACATAGGTTAAGAAAAAATAGATAAAATGTGATGTACAATAAGAAGAAAGAGAAGAAGAATGTTGTACCTAAATGGGTATGGATTCAGGTATAACAAGTTCGGAGAATTCAGCACACAAATAGCCCAACATTTTCAATTTCGGTGTGTCAATTACCCTGATTCTCGTTGGACCTTCTTTATCAAGTATAAAGAATCTCTCAAGGTAAGGCACATTCTCAATGACCATATCATGAAACACCTCAAGTGAGTGCATGTTGCGGCACTAGCCATACACATAAATGGTACTGGAATTCCACGTAGCAATGTCAAGGCTACTGAACCCAAACATCACCTGAATATGAAGGTACTCGAGTGGAGTACAGCCACGGAGCAGGAGCTCCAAATCCTCTGAGATGCTCGCGATAATGTGAACACACAATTTCTCCCTAGGTGGTTTTGATAATTAATAACAACATATATTTCATTGGACTAATGTTTCCACTAAGTATATTTCAAGAAAAATTTCAATGTCATGATTGGCAAATGATTGTGAGTAGACCCCAAGATGCAAGAATAGGATTGCCAAGCTACAAGCATGAAGACTCTACATTTTACTTTTTGAGAAATCACATCGAGTCCATAGGAAAGCCAATACTATCAAAAGGGGGTGAGGTCTTAATGGTGAATGAAATTCTTAAAATGATCAAGTGTTAGGCACAGAAACCATCCACAAGCTCTCCCACAAAGATTCTATTATTGAACCTTCAACTCAAAATCGGTGCCACCTACAATTCCATATCGGCTACACCGATTCAAAACCCTAGACATAAACCCTAGCCAAAACCCACGTCTGGGTACTACCAACTTTCACTTCGATTCAACTGAAAACAACTTTCTTTTGCCTCATTCACAAGAATCGGAATTTCCGAGATTTGTGAACCAGTCTCACCGAGTGGTGTAACTGTCCTCGGCCACTCATATCGGTACAATTGAGAATTACAAATCGATCTCACCGAAACGCCAAAGTTTCCACATTTTGCACTAGTTGGTACAACCAAGTTTTCATTTTGGTTTCACTAAGTTGGGCAATAATGTTGTAACGGTTTGATTTTTGGAGATGTCTATATATACCCCTCCACCACATCCTACTCGCAAGAGAATCACTCAAAACAAACCCATACTTCCCATATCCAAATTGCTGAGAGAGAACCACCTACCCTTGTGTTGAGGTCAAGATCATCCACTCCAACCATATGGATCTTGATTTACAACCTCCCCAAATTGCTTTCCATCCAATCAATATCATATACCCAAACCAAATCTGTGGGAGAGTAATTGAGTGTTGAGGAGACTATCATTTGAAACACAAGAGCAAAGAGGTCATCGTTACTACTGAGCCTATTACCTTTTGGAGGGTGGTGCCTCCTAGATTTGTTAGGTGTCACTTGGGAACCTCCTACTTTGTATTGTGGAGTTGAACCAAGAAGTTTGTAAGGGCAAGGATATCGCCTACTTCATGAAGATCTTCCCCGAGTTAGGTTAGTCCTTCGTGGACGTAGGCCATCATGGTATAGACAAGGTTGCTTCTTCGTGGATCCCTTCGTGGGTAGATCCCTCAGTGGACTGTGGTGACCGTTACCCTCCGTCGGTTGAAGTATCCATAAATGGGGATGTATGATAGAGACACCTATCAGAACCACGGGAAAAATCTTTGTGTCTACAATTGCATTTGATCTTCCATCCTTTATCCTCTTACATATGCATGTCTTTACTTTCCGCTACAATACTCGTAGACATGCATGTGTAGGGTGTACCTAATATGCTAGAATTGCTAAAACTAGCAACCAATTAACTTGGGAAAAGGTTAGGTTTTTATTTGGTCCCCCCTCTAGACCTACTTTTGATGCCTACAACTGGTATCAAAGCTTTGGTTTCCATTGCATTGGTGTCACAACCAAGGAGAGTATGGCGTATAGTGAGGGAAACTATAACCATAGAGGTCCATATTTTGGTGGTGCATATTTTGCTAGTTGGAAGCATAAGCTAAAAATACATATTTTTGGTCATAACCCCGTCGTATGGGCTGTTGTTCGTGTTGGCTTGTAAGGTGAATTCTTTAGTGATGGAAATGAACCGGATCCTGAAGCAAACACAGAAGAATTGAAGATGTTGCAACACAATGCTCAAGCATGTGACATTCTATTAAACTTCCTATGCACCGAAGAATTCAACAAAATCAGCCATATTGAGAATGAAAAGGAAATTTGAGACACTTTGGTCTATATGCACGAAGGTACCGACTCCGTCAAGGAATCTAAGTTGGATGTGCTTCAAAGTCAACTTGACTAGTTCATGATTAAGGATGGTGAAGGAGACACCGAAATATACTCTAGGTTTGCTCTCGTCACAAATGAGATTGCCGACTTACGAAGCGAATAAATGACCAAAAAATTCATCATCAAGAAGATACTTAGAGCCTTCGATGGAAAGTATGAAACCGTGCACAAATTTATCCAAATCATGCCAAACTACAAAAATTTGAAGCCTACAGAAGTGATTGGAAGTATTGTTGCCCAAGAGATTGTTGGGAGACGTAGTAGTAAATCAAAAAATTTCCTACGTGTCACCAAGATCTATCTATGAAGAAACCAGCAATGAGTGGGGAGAGATTGCATCTTCATACCTTTGAAGATCGCAAACCGGAAGCGTTACAATAACGCGGTTATTGGAGTTGTACTCGGAGCGATTCAGATCGCGATGGACTTCGATCTCAGCGCCGAACAACGGCGCCTCCACGTTCAACACACGTATAGCCTGGTGACGTCTCATACGCCTTGATCCAGCAAGGAGGAAGGAGCGGTTGGGCAAGATCTCCAGAAGCACGACGGCGTGGTGATGGTGGAGCTGCGTGGTACTACGACAGAACTTCGCTAAGCACTACGGAGGACGAGGAGATGGAGGAGTAGGGTTGCACCGAGGGAGGAAGAAAACCGTGTTGATGGCAGCCCCAAAACCCCCACTATATATAGGAGGAGGGGAGGGAGGGCTGCGCCCTAGGTTTTCCACCCTAGGGTGGTGCGGCAGCCACCAGATGGCAATCTAGCCGGCGGCCAGAGTGGGAGAGGGGAGGGGTGGCGCCCTAGATGGGCCTAGGGCCCATCTGCCCTAGGGTTTGCCCCCTCCACCTCTTGCTGCGCCTTGGACCCCTTGTGGGGGGCGCACCAGCCCACCTAGGGGCTGGTTCCCTCCCACTTGTGGTCCAAGCATCCCTCTGGTGCCGGTGGCCCCTCCCAGTGGACCCCCGGAACCCTTTCGATGGTCCCGGTACACTACCGGTGATGCACGCAACACTTCCGATGACCGAAACCTCACTTCCTATATATGAATCTTTACTTCCAGATCATTCCGGAGCTCCTCGAGACTTTTGGGATCTCACCCAGGACTCCGAACAACCTTCTGTAACCACGTACACTATTTCCCTAGAACCCTAGCGTCATCGAACCTTAAGTGTGTAGACCCTATGGGTTCGGGAGACACGTAGACATGACCGAGACACCTCTCTGGTTAATAACCAACAGCGGGATCTGGATACCCATGTTGGCTCCCACATGCTCCATGATGATCTCATCGGATGAACCACGATGTCGGGGATTCAATCAATCCCGTATACAATTCCTTTTGTCTATCGGTATGACACTTGCCCGAGATTCGATCGTCGGTATCCCTATACCTTGTTCAATCTCGTTACTAGCAAATCTCTTTTACTTGTTCTGTAACACATCATCCCGTGGCTAACTCCTTAGTCACATTGAGCTCATTATGATGATGTCTTACCGAGTGGGCCCAGAGATACCTCTCCGTCACACGGAGTGACAAATCGCAGTCTCGATTCGTGCCAACCCAACAGACACTTTCAGAGATACCCGTAGTGCACCTTTATAGCCACCCAGTTACGTTGTGACATTTGGCACACCCAAAGAATTCCTACGATATCCGGGAGTTGCACAATCTCATGGTCTAAGGAAACAATACTTGACATTGGAAAAGCTTTAGCAGACGAACTACACGATCTTGTGTTATGCTTAGGATTGGGTCTTGTCCAACACATCATTCTCCTAATGATGTGATCCCGTTATCAATGACATGCAATGTGCATGGTCATGAAACCATGACCATCTATTGATCAACGAGCTAGCCAACTAGAGGCTCACTAGGGACATGTTGTGGTCTATGTATTCACACATGCATTATGGTTTCAGGTTAACACAATTGTAGCATGAACAATAGACAATTATCATGAAAAAGGAAATACAATAATAACCATTTTTTTATTGCCTCTAGGGAATATTTCCAACAGAGATGTCACTCAAGGACAAGAAAGAACTTCACAACAAGTCAAGCGGTGCTTACAAAGCCTCAAGTGTAACTCCTGCTACTTCAAACGACAACCTTGTTACCAATGAAGAGATAGGACTCATGGTCAAGAAATTCAACTAGTTCTACAAGAGTAGAGGCAAAGAGAGAAACTCCAACTCAACTTATGAATAAAATCGTTCATCTAGTCGTGGCCGGAATTTCTACAGTTGTGGAGGGGCCACACTACTCCAATGAGTGCACTGCCCCCACTAAATAAGGGAAGAGTCATCTAGAAGAAAGAGCTCAAGAGATGAGTCTCCTCGAAGAGATAGAAGGAGTAGAAATGATCGTTCTGAACGAAGACCATCCCGAAGAAGCAAAGACTCAGAGAAGAAGTATAAGTACACCAAGAGCTACACAAGAAGATGACATCAAGCTCATGTTGGTGAATGGTTTTCCGGCTCCAAATCCGAAACCACTCCAAGAGAATCTATCACTCCGACTCCGACTATAGTCAAGATGAAGGTGTTGTTGGACTTGCACTTGTTTACTCCAACTCCTATGACATATTTGATTCACCAAATGAAGGGAGTGGAAGTTGCTTCATGACTAAAGGCCCCAAGGTATCACACCCCAAATACCTTGACTACCATAGTGATGAGGATGACCTACTTGGAGATAATGACTTGCTATTTGACAAATCTAGTGATATTAGTCCAAATGAACTTTTTAGTAATCACTCTAGTCAAGATAAGCCGTGTGATGATGATAAGTTGGAAATAAAGTGACTAACTAAAGAACTAAACATTCGTAAGTTATTGTGTGAGCCATAGGAGTGCACTCACATTCATTTTTGGCAAGGACTATTTGGAATAGTTCAAGGAGTCACACATTCCCTCAAAGGTAAGCAAGGGACAAGGTAATTAATGAATCCATGGACATCATCATGTATGCATTGCACTCCATGTCCATAGATATCCTTGTATTTGTCTCTTGTTTGGGACTAACCCATGTAGGTGAGAAGATTAAAAAACAACGAGGATTGCTCCCAACTCAAGATGATCTTCATCAACAATGAGCATCCACCACTACATCACACACATGAAGTCTTCTACAACAAAACCAAAGGTTAGTTTAGCCCTCTTAGGGGGGGTGTCACATCAAGGGGGAGCTTTACTCTAACACTTGAGTTAAAGCATCTCTTAAATATGTGAACACATTAAATGCTTTATGTAAAAGTGTTAACCCCACTTGTGCTTAAACGATGAGTATGAGATATGATCATGTATTCTTACCTGGCTCCTAAGTCAATATACTAATATATAGATGACTCCATCATCCCCAAAGTGCTTGGTAGATACTAGAATGGTTTTTCCTGTTTTCCATATTTCATTTGACATCTTATTGTGTGAGCATGTTGGTATGCATATCTTTTCTCATTCGAGGATATCCAATTGTTGTTATTTGGCTTTCAATTATATTTTGCAAATTGGATATACAAGAATGCCTAGGACCCCTCTCTAGCTATCAATGCTTGCTCGTCTCGAATTCTATTCATGCTACATCACAAAATTTGAGCAACCACTTCTCAAACCCTCTGTGTGAGGAGAACTCAGAGTTTCGTTTTATCAAGAGCTGACCACCAAAACCTCCCAAGTATAACTCAGTGGAACCAACACAAAAATCTTGGTCTCACCAATGCCTAGGGTTGATCTGGTTTTCAATCTCAGTAACACAGATTCCATATTCTCGGCTTCATAGAGTTTCTCTGTCAATTGACAGTTGAGGAACTCGGTGGCACCTACAATTTTGAACTGGTACCACCGACAGCGAGGGATATATAATGTGGCGGGCCTGACTTTTGAAATTAAATCTTAAAATGTCCGGTTTTCTCCAAACCCTAGCTGCCGTCGTGGACCCCTGGTCGCCGCCCTTACCTCCCCGTGCACCCTCGCCTCTGGGATCATCGCCGTTGATGTAATCATCACCGCCGTCTTCGCCATAGCTGAATCTTCACCAAACTAGGGTGAGATTCCTATCCCCTTGGTGCTCCTCGATCCAATTCTTGCGCATTAGGGTCGTTTTATCTATAAGCCACCGTTTGAGATTGATCCATTCCCAAAAAACTTCCTTCAGAGTAGAAAAACAAATTTTTTTAGGGTTGAGTTTCCACCATGTGTGTCTCGATTACACCGAGTTGAAATTATTGGTCTTACTGATATATGAATTAGGGCAACCGAGAACGCTCTCGGTGGAACCGATATCACTTTTCGGTCTCACGAAAAAGGGTTGTGAAGTTCCTATAATAGGAGCGTGTCTGTCTCGGTGGATCCAATTTTTCTAACTCGATGGTACCGAAACCCACTTAGCTGAAATTTAAATCTAAGAATTTAAGTACAAATTTGTGAAAAACTTCTATATTTTTTGATGCTCAACCTCTATGCTTTTCTATGGTCTACTCACAGGGTCAACATGTAAGGATCAGATGATAGTCAGAACAACTTCAGAGAAAGGCATGTGGAGATGAGTTCAGGCACTAGTCGTGAGGGTAGTTCATCTTCTTATGATGATAACCCTAGCTCACCTGATTTGCCCAAGGCTGCCACCAGGGCAAGAAATAAGCTGAATTTTCATGTGGCGGATTTTGATTTTCTACTAGAGGAAGATGTTGCCAAGAGGCAGAAAGAAAAGGCTGCCAAGAGCACATCATTAGATGCCACTTCTTCTAAGAGACCTATCAAGAAGGCTATGCAAGTGTTGATGCTATGAGGGCACCTAAGAGTGCGAGATCCAACATCTCAGTTTTAGTTGAGCCAGCTAGGAGCTCCATGCCTAAGAACGCAGGAGAGAAGAAGAGAGCAAGGAAGAGAATTGTCAAGGTCATTGGAACACCTACATCCATGTATGAGGATCCACCTGAAGCTGAAGAGGTGGAAGTGGAGGAAAAGCCAGCTGCACAGGCTCCTCCAGCCAAGAAGAAAAAGCTTCTTGCAAATGCTATGTCTAGTAAGGCTCCATCAAAGAGCAAGAAATCTGCACTCAAGAAGTCAACTACTCTAGAGTCAAGGAATACCACTGGAGACATCCCTCTAGCAGCCAAGAACAAGACATCAACCTCCATAGATGTCGAGGATGATTTGACAATGTTGAGGAAGCTCAGGCCCCATCTACCAAAGCATAATGATGCTCATCCTTTAGCTGAGGACACGAAGAACAGGAAGGACTCAGCGCTGAGATTGTGGAGAGCAAATGACCCATATGCCTCTAGGAAAAGGACTGTTGTAGATGCCAGATTTCACACCAAGGAACAACGAGACTTCTATGAGTCTTTCCTTTTGGACAAGAGCCCAACAGTTAGTGACCTGAGATATGTTGACTGGGCCTTCATCAAAGAAAATGAAGATTATTTTCGAAGTGTGCAACATAACTTCTAGTGCATTTACATTTGCAAACTTTGATGGAAAGGAGTTCACTGTCTGAAATGATCAGATGATTACGTAGTTCTACTCCACTGCTCACTACTATGCAGCTGGTAGGATAGTGTGGATGACTGAGGGTACAAACTACCAATCAACTGTTCAAGAGTGGGATACCAACTTAGGAGCTCCACCAGTTGAGGATGGTGACTTCGATGTGTACACTGAGTCCATGATGAACCACAACTCCATGGACAGGATGTATAAGGAGATTCCTTTAGATTATGTGCATTCACATAAGTTTGGCTCAGCATATTATCTACAAGCAGGGTTACCCACAACCAACACCCTTCTGAGATACACATTGATGACCAAGTTAGGAGATCATAAGATGATCCAAGGCTACTCAATCAACATGTTGCACCTCATTGACACCCACACTAGGTTCAGGGTGATGGATCTTATTGTTGAGAAAGTGAAGAGGACAATAGTAGATCAGAAGAGATCATGTGGATATGCATTATACATTCAGATGCTCATCAATACTAAGTTAGAGAAGAATGTATCTGCACTTGATCGCCCTCATTTGCCACTCTATCCAGATTTTCAGGACAATGTCGTGGTGATGGATCCAAGTCATCCCACTTCATCTACTTCACAGGTAGAGGCTGAGGTAGCCAGAGCCGCTAGTTCTCAGGTGCCAAGAACCAAGATTAAGCAGATGGAACTTCTTATCAGCACCATTCAGGGCATTCAAAAGGACATCAAGACCATCCAGCTCAACCAGGAGAGCCTTGTGAGGATTGTTAAGGATAGGTTTTCCACACTGAACAACAAAGTGGATAAGCTGATGACGGTTGTGAACGAGCACAAGAAGGAAGTGGATGTCGTGCCTCGCCCTCATTCCACTCAGGTGATGATGAGAATGTTAGTCCACCTCTGCGGACCAGCACTCGGTTCAAGACTCAAGCCAGAACTCTGACAGTTCTAGCTCCAGAGATGAGGTCTTCTTCTTTAGCACCAGCATGTCACGCCCAAGATGTGTGCCTATCCATATTAAGGCACGGGGGGCCTTGACAAGGATAGAGGCACATCTCGTCGTTTCCAAGTACAGTATCATTACATCATACATTTAGGAAGAGATGAGTATATGAGTTGTCTTACACTCGCCACATACTAAATTACAAATCCACAACAAAGAGTTGAAGCATCAATCCAAGACAAGGTCCGGCTACAAACAATAACAAACGATAAAATGAAGATGCAATGACACTGGCTTGCTAGCCCCAAAGATCATGACCACGGTCCTCTACTCGTCTAGATAAGTCACGTACATCCTACCACGCTCGTCGTCATACTCCCACTCGAGCTGCGTCACATCATTTGGCATGATCTCATCTATACCTACACCTAGATTGTTGTAGTAATCTGTGAGCCATGAGAACTCAACAATCTCGCGCCCGGGTTCCGAGACCTTTAAAGCTTATAGGTTGGGATGGGGTATGTGTTTAGTTTGAAATAGCACTGAGCATTTATGGTGGCTACTATTATGAAACATGAAGGTAAATATGTGGTCTATGATAAACGATCGAAACTAGAATGACCTCTATGAGATCCTGAACACCTACTTACGTCAATCATAACCCCACTGCGTTCTCTCTTGGTTCATGTTCACGAGTAGAGACGGTCATGATTACTCACACATTTGGTGCATTTTATTAGAGTTTACTTCCAGTTAACTATAAGCGGGTGTTAAACAAATATCCAAGTTTCCACATAACCACGGGCATGGCTTTCCGGAAGTTTTAACCCTACAGGGGTGCTCCACTAGTCCATCATAAACTGACCACACTCCGCGGGAATAGCCTCGACCACGGATCTCGTGATCATCCTAGGCAACTCCAAAGGAATTCCAACACCTCGAGATAGCCCGAATAAAGTCAGAGCTCCTCATGCAAGACACTCGATAAAGGTAAAACAAGTCTAGCAAGACCACTCGACGTGTCGACGAACCCGATAAGAGCCACGTATCCCGTTCTCAGGACACGACCGGATAAGCGAGTGTACGGTGTCCAGATAGAAATCTCCCGAGTTGCCCCGGGTTGGCCCCGCACAGTGCTCTAGTTTGGACCAACACTCATGAGGAGCACTGGCCCGGGGGTTGATTAATTATCTACGGGGTTGCAAAGCCCTATGCAAATTTTATTAAGTTATTAAGAAAATGTAGTACCAAGGTTGGGTCTTGCCAAACAAGTTTTAATCTCAACCAAATAAACAAGGGGGTCCCCTAACAACCCCGAGCATGTTAGGATAGCAAAGTATGGAAACACAACACCGGTAACAAGAAACTATGGCGGTAATAGCGAAACAATACACCTAGCAAAAGGCCAAGACTTCCATCAATACCAATATATATATATATGTGCATTAAATTAAATTAAATATAATATTATGATATGCAAGACATCCATGTTATCACATGGAAACAACCTGCACCTGCAACTAAAACACTATAAGAGGGGCTGAGCAGCGGTAACTTAGCCAAACAAAGGTTGCTAGGATGTGGAGGGGTTAGAGGCTATCATGGCAACATAGGAGGCTTGACATTCAAGTGGTAGATAGCGCAAAAGTAGCGATAAGAGCGAGACGACTAGCAAGCAAAAATAGTATCGGGATCCGGGTACGATCATCTTGCATGTTGATTCTTCAGAGGGACAAGTAGCGGGATCCTCGTAGTGGTACTCTCCTGGATCTTTGTACTTAGTTTCAATGTTTGCGTATACCCAAAATAAACAGCAAGAATAAACAATCAACCAAGGGGCAATGCACAATCAAGAATGATGCATGGTTTATGTGAAGAATTTAGCATGGCAATCCTAACTAGTCATGTTTCACATGCAATAGATTAGTTATTTACGATTCTGTCCAGAACCTTATGTTAAGTTATTTATACATGCATGATCATGGAAAATATGGATGCATCATGCAACAGCGATACAAATGCATATGTAGAACGTAGGAAACGGAGTTCCTGTTCTCACGCTACGCTCACGGCAAGTTACGAAGGCAAAACACAAGACAAGAATACCACGGGCTATTCCTTGGCATTCCAAGGTAGCCAATGGTTAGGCAATAAAAACCAACCACAATAGAGTCAAAGATCAAGCAATTCCATGGAGTATATCTCCCACAAGTCACAAAACACTAAAACAAACAATCTGCCACAAAACAGCAACATTGTAACTTCCACAGCTAACAACTTGAGCTACAGGAAGTCTCTAACCACAAACAAGGCATGGTTAGAAACTACATAACATGATTATCAAATTATCCAACTACACAATCTGTAATGGAGGAACACATCAATAAGCATGACGCCCACAAGTTGACATGATGAAACAGATTTCTGGGACTTAGTGAAAATAACAGTTTCCTGGAATCTGAGTTAAGCTGATGGCAAGTTGACAGTAGAAACTAATGGTGATAGATACCACCTCATGGCATGAAAATTAACAGGATGGTCGAGGTCAAACTCTACAATAAATCACTAGCACTGAGCTTCAGCTAATTCACAACATATCACAAGATAGCATCCACTCTTCATGGCATAAAAATAATACCAGATTCTCAGACTTTAGAGCATGGTTCCCACTCATATGCAAGTTTAACATGACAAATATAAATACCATCGCAGTCTACCCATCAAAGACTACCAAATTCATGTTGGCACAAATATCATAACATGCACGGATCAATTATAACAAAAAATGACAAAATGGCACTTTGAGACAAAATGAAATTTTGTACAACTTTCTCAAATGCCCAAACAAGTCACACCAATGGATTCCTTCATTGATTCTACCCCAAAATCATATGTCATACTCATATATTCACATGGAGCATCATGACAAAATACTAGATAGAAAAATGACATACATTCCTATAAGTGAAAACTTACTAAATATGTCCATAGACATAAATGCTCATATCCACATTTGGATTACTGCCAGAACTAGAAATATCTATTAAAACAATTAAAATACTATTTTTTTTAAAGAAAACAACAATAACAGGGGGGCCCACCTGGCATACTCACCAGGGTCCCTCTGTGGATGACATGTGGGGCCAGGCCCACTGTCATACACACACACACACTAGCACATACACACACAACCACACAGACACTAGACTACACAGCCACGCAAGGATCCGGCACATAGCCGCATCAGATCCGCATCACACATGCACAGCACACGGGATCCAATAACCACGCCGGATCCGAACACCATGCCCCGCTCCAGCCACTCACAAAAAGGAAAAACAAATAGGGGACTTGCGCCCGCGGGGGATTGAACCCGCATCTCCTTGCTAGGAGGGCGTGGTGGCTACCAGTCAGGCTAGGAGGGGAAGTATGAACCCAAGGGGACAGCTAGCAACAATAACTAATAGAGCCCTCTTCTCCTACCTCCAGGCAGAGAAGGAGGCAATGCCGGTGAGCTCTCCGGTGACCTCCGGGGCAGGCGACCTATGGCGGGGCTATGGGATCCTCAGGGAAGCCCATCCCCGGGGCTAGCACAGCGAAATGCGGGGCTGCATAGCAGGCTCGCAACAGCGACATCAGCAATAGACAATAGGCGACGACGGTGAGGCATGCAGCAGCGAGGCATCTACGCGCACGAGCTCGACATGTAAAGGAGACAAATACACCAAGGCTCGAACACAGGGGAGGCTGCCACCAAGACACCACACGCACACAACGCTACTACACAACAAAAAAAGGACCAGTCTTCCAGAGCATAGGGAGCGCGACTCCGGCACGCAAGAACCTACACGTACTGGGCACGAACACGCGCGGGAGGAGGCGAGCAAGAAGAAGGGATTACGCAGCTGACCTAAGACATGAATAGGGAACCGAGGACAAGCAGGAGACGATGCGACGGGCTTCTAAACCTTGGCGAACTCTAGGTCTGCATGCCAGGAAGAAGACAGCACCAGCGGTGGAGCTTCGGCATCGACAGAGGAAGAAGAAGCAGGAACCTACCGGGCTTCAATCCACGCGCACAAGAGGGAGGAGAAGACGCGGTGATGCTACCCCGAGCTCGAGCTCGCGTTCGGCCGGAGCATGGAGGGTAGGGCGCTGGCAAGGGGCTAGCCTACCTTACCTGGCGGCGACTGGCGAGGAAGAGGGAGAAATGGAGAGAGGGGAGAAGCTAGGGCACCGGGAACGTGCTAAATAGGCGTCTAGAGGCGCCGTCGGCAGTCAAATCGACGAGCTTGCCGACGTGGATTCTGCCAATGCTTTGCCGTACGGCAGAATGATGCACGCGCGCAAGGAGAGGCTGACTGGGCTGTGAGCGCTCTGCTGGCCGCATGGGGGAGGACAAGAGACCACTGCTCTCTTTGTCTCTCACACAGGAACAACAGAGGATTTTCTTTTATTAAATAAAGAAAACAAAACAAACCCCAGAGTAAATAAAAGGAATGTTGACAAACCAAAAATACTTTTAACACAAGGAAATAAGACCTATTTTATAAAATTAGTTAGTTGATTTTTAGAGAAATTAATGTAAATAGTTTTTTTAAACAACAACCCTTGTTATTTTAGACCCCAAACTCACAAAGCTCAAAACACCCAAAGAGCATCACATATGGACTAAAAACAATAGTGGCTACCTTATGAACATTTTAAACAAATTTATCAGCAAGTTAATTCTAAGAATAATAATGGAATAAAAAGGCTATAGGTTGGTTTGATTGAAATAATGAGAGAGGGGGAAGGAGATGATGCCCACTCTTGCACACAACCACAAGAACACTCACACACAACAAGGTCAAGAGCACACCACATACAATGCATGACATGATGATGAATGATATGATGCATGATGCAAGAATGCAAGAGACAAAGACATGGCAAGGAGAAGCTCAAATACATTCATCGCATGACAAGGTTCACAAAGGTTATATGCGATAAAAGGTAGGGATAACACTTGGGCTGTCACACAACAACAACTCCATCAGCTCCTTCAGCTCCATCAGCTTGAGTGTCGACTCCACCACCGCATAGGACTTTAGTTGAAGCCTTCGGGGATGTAGTTCTCTCGACTCCATCTACTATCACAGGAGGAGATCGTGCCCAGAGGGACTAGTAGCTCTATAACTTTGAAGTTTTTGGTACTTGTTGCCAACGGAGGAGAGGTTATAGATCATAGGACCGAGAGAGAGAGAGTGTGTGTTGCATATTGATCCTCTCTTCTTTTCAAAATAGTTGGTTTGTCGTTTGGTTGCAAACTTTTGTCGGTGTTTGATCATACACTCTAGTGTGATGCTACTATTGCTTATCTTTGAGATCTTTATATGATGATCATTCACTTAATGTTTGGTGTCATCTTCTTATGTAATCCACTTGTATAAATCTTTGCACAACACCAAGTTTTATGTGACATGGAAGACTGGCCCATGATCCTAATCGATTGTGCATTTGTATTCAAACGCAAATTTTAAATGATGCACAAACTTAGGGGGTTCTCCTGCTTATCACATACATCTCAATGCAATGATCTATTCATTGATTATATCTCTATGGAAGCTTTTATCTATATGTTGTCATCAATTATCAGAAAGGGTGAGATTAAACGCACACTTTCTCCCTAGGTGGTTTTGGTAATTAATAACGACATATATTTCATTCGACTAAGTATTCCACTAATTATATTTCAGGAAAAAGTTCAATGTTATGATTGACAAAGGATTGTGAGGAGACCCCAAGATGCAAGAATAGGATTATCCAAGCTACAAGCATGAAGACTCTACATTTTACTTTGTGAGAAATCACTTTGAGTCCATAGGAAAGCCAATACAATCAAAAGGGGGTGAGGTATTAATGGTGAAGGAAATGCTCAAAATGATCAAGTATTAGTCACCAAAAACACCCACAAGCTCTCCCAAAAAGATTGTGTTCTAGAACCTACTAGTCAAAATCGGTGCCACCAACAATTCCATATCGGTAACACCGATTCAAAATCGTAGACAGAAACCCTAGCGAAAACCCACATCCCGATACTACCAACTTTCAGTTTGGTGCAATCGAGTTCCAATGACCAACTTTCTGTTGCCTCATTCACAAGAATTGGAATTTCCAAGAATTATGAATCAGTCTCACCAGTTGTGTAGCTGCCCTCGGCCACTGATCTTGGTACCACCGAAAATTATATATCGGTCTCACCGAAACGCCAAAGTTGGCACATTTTGCACTAGTCGGTGCAACCGAGTTTTCATGCCAGTTTTACCGAGTTGGGAAATAATGTTGTAACAGTTGGATTTTGAGAGATGCCTATATATACCCCTCCACCACATCCTACTCACAAGAGAAGCACTCAGAACAAAACCACGCTTCCCATATCCAAATTTCAGAGAGAGAAACACCTACCCTTTTGTTGAGGTCCACATCATCCACTCCAACCATATGGATCTTGATTTCTAGCCTCCCGAAGTTGCTTTCCATCCAATCAATCTCTTCTACCCAAGCCAAATTTGTGAGAGAATGATTGAGTGTTGAGGAGCCTATCATTTGAAACACAAGAGCAAGGAGTTCATCGTTACTGTCCAGCCTATTACCTTTTGGAGGGTGGTGCCTCCTAGATTATTTTGGTGTCGCTTGGGAGCCTCCTACTTCGTGTTGTGGAGTAGAACCAAGAAGTTTGTAAGGGAAAGGAGATTGCCTACGTCGGAAGATCTTCCCCGAGTTAGGCCAGTCCTCCGTGGATGTAGGACATCATGGTATAGACAAGGTTGCTTCTTCATGGAACGCTTCGTGGGTAGAGCCCTTCGTGGACTCTCGCGACCGTTACCCTCTGTGGGTTGAAGTATCCATAAACGTGGATGTACAATAGAGCCACTTATCGGAACCATGGGAAAAATCTTCGTGTCTACACTTATGTTTGATTTTCCACCCCTTATCCTATTACATATGCTTGTCTTTACATTTCGCTGCAATACTCGTAGACATCCATGTGTCAGGTGTACTTAATATGCTAGAGTTTCCAAAATCTGCCAACAAATTCAATTGGAAAAGGGTTAGGTTTTTATTTGGTCAAGTAGTCTAATCACCCCCCTCTAGACCTAATTTCAATCCCTACATAATGATCTCGAGGTCCTTCGGTTTAGGGAGATGAATAGGGTGCACGATGTAATCCGGGAAAAAAACACCCCCTAAACATCGTGCGGCCCAGCGTGGGCGCGAGGAGGAGCGCGGATGGAGGCAGTGAGCGCCCATGTCCAGCTGCAAAATTAAGCTCCTCAAGCTGAGCCAAGGCGGGGGATAAGAACCACTCGTGAAACTAGGGTTCGGCCTTGCAGTAGGAATGGAACTTGTCGATGGCACGGCGTCTGACTGGCGTAGTGTGCGTGGCGAGGATGCGGGGCTTTGCCCCGGCGTTTGCGATCCCCATTGTAGAGCTCGTCGTCATCGAGGCGGTTAAGGGGGTGGAGTACCATAGGGGACTCCACCTCTTGGAGAGGATGGTGGTCTGCACAACAGATTTGATGCGGAGGAGGGACATGATGGTGAACAACATCTCTTCGGAGATGCTGCCGATGAATACCACACTCATAGAGGCTCTTGTGGTTTAGCCTCGACCCGTGCCCACTTGTTGTCCGCCTCTTCCTCCATCGTAAAAGGAGGCGATCCATGGCGGCGACCCTGATAGATAAGGACTGAGGAGAAGGTGTACCATTAATGGATAACTTGGGAGCGAGGCGGGCTGTGGGTGGAGGTCAATGGGCTCGATACCCAGTGAGCCAGCTACGATTGCACTGGAGACTGCTCGCACGCTCCCTCTAGGCCTACAAGGCGGATTGCTTGCATGTGTTTTCTCTAATCAAACCTCCACCCATACCAGCTATGTCTAGGGAAGTCAGTAGCCCGATTTATCACTAGAAATGGGCAGCGTCCGTCAGCACCGTACTTGCAGTAGAGCCCGACCACATCATACTTGCACCAGACACGGATCGCGCCAATTGAATGTGTCGTGTTGTTCGTGGTCCCATCGATGTCAATGGTCTGGTTCGTAAGCTCGAGCGCCTCCTTGGCCCGGTGTCCAGTGGGGAGTAGTAGAAGAAAATGGTCTTCACGTCCTCGAGATGGTAATCTCAAATCTGTTTGAACTCAAAATTTAAATAGTTCAATAATATTTTTCTTTGGGTTCTCTGGATAGACAAGATTTTCACGAAACAATAGGAAAAAAGAATCATTAAATTCAAAGTTGTAGATCTAAAGTTAAAGCAAAAATAAAATTTAATCTAAATCTGAAAATAACATTTTCTGAAAATGTTTGATGTCGGCCAAAGGACACATGGCGATCTATGGATGGCTATGAGGTGTTTCATGCGGGTCTAAGAGGAGGATGACCAATTCCTAATTTTTGATAATTAGCAGCTAAATGAAAGAAAAACCATGAGTTGGTTCTGTCTAAACTAGAGCTAACCAATCTAACTAAAAACAGATCTAACCTAATATATCGATCTTCGTTAGATAGCAGGGTTAGCAAGGCATGTATTTTGTTGTTTCCACTAAGATAAAACAATGTGGTCTAAACATATTGCTTGTCTTTCTTTGTCTACATTATGTCATCTTACTTAATGCGTTACACTGTTTGGCATGAACTAAATACCATAGATGCAGGCAGGCGTGAGTCAATTCATTGACTAATAGTACTAGATGCGGGCAGGAGTCGGCCTACTTGTCATTGACTTAATGCATATGTATAGGATCATGCCATGAATAACGTCATAGTTATGCACTTTTCTATCAATTGACCAATATTAATTTGTCTACCCACCAAGTGTTATGCTAAAAGATAAAAGCCTCCTTTGAAAACTATGGCCCCAGTTCTACTTTAATCATGTTAAAAAAGCCTAAAATATATTGCTGCACTTTATTTAATTCTATTGTACTTTGCAAATTATCTACCTATCACTATAAGATTTACTCCTTACTTTCAACAACTACAAGGGGATTGATAACCCTCTTGTCTGTGTTGGGTGCAAGTGTTTGCTCTTTTGTGTGTAGGTGTTGCTAACAGGTTGCTCGCTTGGTTCACCTACTAGTCTGATAAACCTTGGTTCCTAACTCAGGGAAATACTTTTCGCTACTCCAGTGCATCACCCTTCCTCTTTGGGGAAAATCATAACGCATCTCATGTAGCAGAAGAATTTTTGGTGCCGTTGTTTGGGAGTATCAACAAACAACTTCAGCGTTCCTTCACAAAAAATACCAATTACTTGTTATACTTATTATAAGCTTTTATTTTCTATTATATATAAAAATATATTTTACTTGTTCTCTTTATTACTTGTTTCCTACTATGGCTAGTTCTTCGCTTGTTACTTGTACCCGTGAAAATGAATTGTTTAATGTTCAAAAAAATGGAGGAGAGAATTTAAAAGATACTTGGTATAGGATTTACGATGATCAAAATAGATCAAATCATAAGCAATCCACCATCGTTCTTCTTCAGAATTATTATGTGGGTATTACTACTTCATAAAAATTTGTGCTTGATACTATTACAGGAGGGAATATTCTTTGTAGTCACCCTATAGATGCTTTCAATGTCATGGGACGTTTAGTGGGATCACCACCTATTACTATTAATGAAAGGGCATTGACTTTGAAACATGTTATGCAAAGGTTGGACGCTATTGAAAATAAAATTCCAACTATAGAACAATTTTAAACCTTGGATAGGAAGTCCCACAACCAAGTAACTCAACTAGGCTCTACCGTTGTAAATCCATTAAAGATAGTAAATGAAAAGCAACTCATTACCAATAGAGTATAACAAAGTCCCGCTAGAATTGGTAAGATAGAAAACATTATCCATGCTTTGGGTTCTGCATTTTGATCTACTATAGCTAGTGAGAAACACCAGTAAAGAAAACTTTGTTTATGTACTAAGGTTCCTTATCCAGATAAGGGTGGCTCGTTTAGTAAACGAAATGAGGACTTAAAAATGATTAGTGTTCACCCAATTATATTGATAACATAAAAGAACCTTTTCTGGATAAACTATTTCTCAACTTTGTGCCTAGGAGTATCATGGTTGAGAATATGCTGACTAAAACTCATAGGAATTCATATTGCTTGATTGATTAGTTGGATGGCAATACTTTAAACGATGGATTATTCCTAGCTAGGGGCATAAAACAATAGCGCTTGTTGGGAGGTAACCAAATATTTATTTCATTTGCAACTTTTATATTCTGTTTTGTCTGATAACATGATTGTTGCAAGTATAATGAGATTTTTATCTTATAATTAGTGTTTGTGCCAAGTAAAGCCTTTGGGATTACTTGGATGATAGTAGAATTGATACGGTGCAAAAACAAAAACTTTTATGCCCAATATCTGAATTTTGTTTTTTGCTAGAATGTGATAAATTTCTACTAAAATACACGATATTTTCCTACAAATTGCCCATGCTTTCCTAATATTTAAGAATTTTTTAGGTTATGAAAGTATGTTTTGCTTTAGGTCATTGCAAACTGGTTTGTTTTCGAAAGATTCTATTTTAATTACATAGTATGCTTGTTTTAATGATTCTATGGATTGTATTGAGGGTATAAATAATGGGAAAATTAGAATACAGTGGGTATTATGGAAGAAAAATTCTGAATAGGTTTATGAAACTACCTAAATTTTATGATTTTTCTATTATTCTAATGGATCCCACGAGGTTTCTGTTGAGTTTGGTGTGCTGAAATTTTCATGTTTTGGGTGAGATCACGATGGATGATGGAAGAAGGAGCAACAAGACCCAAAGCCTGGGAATTCCCAAGGAACCCCAAGGTAATATTCAAATATCCAAGCGTCTAATCTTTGGGATGCCCTAGATGATATCCACTCTTTCCGTCGACAATTCATCGCTATGTTACTTGCAGCTATATTTTTATTCATAACATGATATGAGTTTTTCTTGAAGCATCGTGTATTATATTTTTATTTATTTTGAGTTTTCCAAAATCATTCTTTTTTGGACACAACTTTTTAGAGAGATGCACAATCACCATAATTCGTTTGAACAATCTATGTGCTTCACATATATCTTTTGAGCTATGATGTTGCTCGTGTGCTCAACTCATATCTCTAGAGCACGACAGCGGTTATATTTTATTGAAGTTATTGCACACTGACGCTTCACTTAAATGTTTTTTAATCTTAAATGGTAGTGGTAATATGCACTCTTGTAGTGACTAGTCTGAAAATGATAGGTATTTAGGGGAATATAATAAAAACTTGCATATAGATCACTTAATATGGCTTGCATGAATTGATTGTATTGATGTAGTAATGTGAAAGGGTATAGACTCATGAACATTGGTTAGTAAAGATACAAATATTAAATCTTATTATTAAATACTCATTTAAGTTCTAGTCGTGGCATGATCGTGATGTTGGAGCACTTTTACACCTCGTTGAAATCATTGTGATGTTTGAGTTGGGGGCACTCGATGGTTAACCGCTCCAACCTAGTCCCTAGGGGCACTCGGGTAGTGCTTTGCTTCGAGAGAACTAATAAAATTTCCACAATAAGTATGTGAGTTCCTTATTACTAATGTGAGTTGATGGACTACACACAATCCCACCTTTTCATAATTTGCTAGCCTCTTCTGTACCATGCATTGCCCTTTATCACCTTGAGAGTTGGTGCAAACTTCACCAGTGCATCCAAGCCCCGCAATATGACACACTCTATCACACATAAGACTCCTTATATCTTCCTTAAAATAGCCACCATACCTACCTATCTTGGCATTCCAATAGTGATTCTGAGATATATTTCCATGCAACTTCCATTGTTCCATTTGATAGCATGTGTGTTCATCGTCATATTGCTTTGCATGACCACATAGAGCTGGCGTGATATTTGTGGCAAAGCCACCATTCATCATTGTTATACATGTTATGCTAGATCATTGCACATCCTTGTATATTACTAGAGGCATTCATATAGAGTCATATTTCGTTCTAGGTTTCATCAAGTTGTAAGTAAATAAAGGCGTGATGATCATCATTATTATAGCATTCTCCACGCGAGAAAAAATAATGTATGCTGGAGGCTAATGATTCCTCTAGAGAATGAGGATGAGGTTCCGGACTATGAGATATTCAAAAAAGAAGATATAAAATGAGAGAACGGGAAGTGCAACTATCCTTTTACCACACCATCACCATGTTCTTCATGTAGAGAGTCTCCTAATTTCGCATTTTCATATACTAATGAGAATTATTTTTTGTTATAGAACTTGGCTTGTATATTCTGATAATGGGCTTCCTGAAATGGCCAAGACTTTCATGAGCAAGAAAGTTGGATGCTCATCCACTTAGTTTCAGTTCGAGCTTTCATATATTTATAGCTCTAGTGCATCCATTGCATGGCAATCCCTACTCCTCACATTGATATTGATTGATGGGACTCTTCATTGCATATTGATCCACCTTTTTGATGCAAGACTTTCTCCAGTTTTTGTCTTCCCTTATTAATATGTACCACCATATTGCATTCCACCCGTGGTGTTATGTCCATGACCCACGCTCATGTATTGTCTGTAGTTGAACATGCTGAAGCTCATGAAAACATATGAACCAAATGCCTCATTACATAATTTAATGAGTACGGATAACATTGATTAAGCATCGTATATTTTGAAACAATAATGATTATGTTCTTATATTCATGGATATTATTATTATGATATTAATAAATTAATCGTTTCCCAATATTCATTCCATACAAGAGATTAATGATAAATATGCTAGGTATCATTCAACGTCAATTTTTTTTATCACTTACCTAATCGACGACGAGCGGGAATTTACCTTGGGGATGGTGAAATGTCTCCAGCATACCTATCATTTTTTGATTGTTTCATGCTATTATATTATCAATATTAGATACTTTTTATGCAACTTTATATCACTTTTGGGAATTAACCTATTAACCAAGTGGCCAGTGTTAGTTGCTGTTTTTTTGCCTATTTTTGGTCTTATAAAAATCCATACCAAACAAAGTCCAAACACTATGAAACTTTTTGACACTTTTTTAGTACCCGAAGACACCCTAGACGGTTTGGGGAGGACAAGAAAATCTACGAGCAGATGACAAAGCAATATGGCAAGCCCAAAGGAGTAGTGCATGCCCTAATGTCTTGTGGCCCCATGTGACTCTGTCACACCAAATTCCACTTTTTTAAATTCCCAAACATTCTGAAACCCCCAAAGAGCTATCTGAAAGCACGTGGATGTCGCCTAGAGGGTGGGTGATTAGGCACATTAAAATAATTACGGTCTCGGATTGAACAAATGCAGAATAAAACTATGGTTTAATTAGTCAAGCACAAAATCTAAAACAACTAGGCTCACCTACGTGCACCAACAACTTATGCTAAGCAAGATATACAACTAGGTGATATCAAGATATATAACAAGAAACCATATGGCTATCACAAAGTAAAGTGCATAAGTAAAGGGGCTCGGGTAAGAGATAACCAAGGCACGTAGAGACGATGATGTATCCCGAAGATCACACCCTTGTGGATGCTAATCTCCGTTCGGAGCGGTGTGGAGGCACATTGCTCCCCAAGAAGCCACTAGGGCCACTGTAATCTCCTCACGCCCTAGCACAATGCAAGATGTCATGCTTCCACTAAGGGACCCTTGAGGGTGGTCACTGAACCCGTACCAACAAGGTTGGGGCAATCTCCACAACTTGATTGGAGGCTCCCAATGACACCACGAAGCTTAACCACAATGGATTGTGGCTCCAAGGTGACCTCAAATGCTCGGGGCAATCTCCACAACCTAATTGGAGACCCCGAAGCTTGCCCGGAGCTTTGCACCACAATGATTGAGCTCTGAGGCACCACCAACCATCTAGGGCGCCAAAGCACCCAAGAGGAACAAGCTCTAGGGTGCTCAAACACTAAGAATAATAGCTTCTCAACTTCTCACTTCCACGTATCACCGTGTAGAACTCAAACCTATGCACCAAATGCAATGGAAAGGGAACACAGAGTGCCCAAGTCCTTCTCTCCCAAATCCCAACCAAAGCAACTAATGCCAGGGAGGTAAATGAGAGGAAGAACGAAGAAGAACACGAAGAACTCCAAGATCTAGATCCAAGGGGTTCCCCTCACTTAGAGGAGAAAGTGATTGGTGAATATGTGGATTTGCATCTCCTCTCTCTTTTCCCTCAAGAACTAGCAAGAATCATTGGAGGGATTGAGATTTAGCAAGATCTAAGAAGGTCAACAATGGGGGAAGAACACGAACTCAAAGGATAAGGTCCATTGGAGAAGAAGACTCCCTTTTATATGTGGGGAAAAAATCTAACCATTATCCTCACAGCCTGCACAGAGCGGTTCTACCGCTCCAAGGAGAGGTACTACCTCTAGGGTGGTAGTACCCCTTTGAAAAGCAACACTGAGGAGGCAAGAGGCCAGTAGAACCGTCGGAGCAGTACTACCGCTCGTCCTCATGGTACTACCGCTATGGATAGCGGTACTACCGCTATGGGTAGCGGTACTACAACTTGCGAGCGGTACTAAAAAATTACAACCGTGCCTACCATGGCTGGACTTAACACGATACCGTTCGTCGAAGAAGCAAATGAGAAAAGGCCCATAAGAAAATGGTGAGAACCATTTGTCGAATAAGACCGGTAAAACTTCCAACACCGAAAACGCAATAGAAGAAGCATATGAATTCCGTTTTCGACGAACTATAGCTTGTCACGAAGATAAACACAAGCTCAAGAACCCACATATTGATAAGCCAACCAAGAACCAAGAAATATGATGATACCAAGAATGCAATGGTTTGAGCTCTCAATGAACGATATGATCAAGCTACTCACTGGAGAGCTCACCCTTGATAGTACGACAATCGATCCTATAACACGGTCTCTCAACTACCACAATGAGACCGGTAAAATAGAAAACCCTATCAAGGTCAAACCTTAGCCTTGCGCATAGTCCACTTGAGCTAGATGATGACGATCTTGAGTTCCTCAAGATGGACCACCTTTCTTGATTGCGTTGGCTTGATGAAGACTAGCTGATTGCGCCCCCATACTCCACTATGGGTGAGCCACTCGTCGGCACATATTCACATGTCCATTGTCACCACAATGAACGGCGGGCCTCAAGAATGATCTCTCCATGATGCTTCACTTGATCTTGCACATCGCAACCTTCATGACGATCTCCGCTTGATGTCATCTTCCATGGGATGTACGGGATCTGCCTCTTTATTCAAGCCCATGGAAATATACCTCACCCACAAAGAACTCTCGCGTAGACCATGGATTACTACACAAAGCGTAATAGACAATGCTTACCACACCATGGGATCAATTGATCCCTCTTGGTACATCTTGTACGCTTTCTGTGCTGATCAACTTGATTCAATTTTGACTTGGTCTTGATCAACCATGTATCTTAGCTTCTCTCTTCATGAAGATGATGTCTTGAAGGTAAACATGAATGCTTACACAATCTTCCTCTTCAAGACATTCTTGCAATAAGCTCAATTCCCACATGACCAATCTTTGGATAACCTTGAATACCACCTTTGTCACCATATAAACTCCTTGAAACCAACAGATGGACTCCAAGAAGTACCTATGGACAAATCGTTAGAATATAACTCAAGGAAACCATTAGTACGTAGGGGTGTGATAAATTACCAAAACCACACATGCAAAAATGTGCTCTTACACTCTCCCCCATTTTGGTAATTGATGAGAACCACTTTCAAGAGAGTTTATATAAGGAAATAAGCACAACCAAGAACACACAAATGCAATGCATGGATGTGAGATGCAAATGCTTAAGGAACAAAAGCAAAACTCTCAAAGCATTCCAAACTAAACTCTCCAAACTTCTCCCCCGTTGGCATCGATTGCCAAAATGGACGAAAAGTTTAGAAAGCCAATATAATAGGTGTTCCTCCAAAAAGTTTGTATATCTCAAAATACGTGTGCAAAGAAATACACATATCCAATGATAAATAGTTGGAGGAAGACAAACTATATTTAGAACCCAAAGATTGCAAAAAGGATCGTATGGTACAAAGACATACACCGGAGTGAAGCAAGAAATCAAAAGATACTAATTGGAAAAATCAATCACATGGACGAACAAGCCACATGAATAAAAGATATTATAATATGGGCAAAAAAATTTTATAAAGAAACTAGAGGAGCTCCCCATGATTTGTGCAGAAATAAGAATTTATGTATTTGAGTACAAGTGCACAAAATAGGATCATGACTCCCCCAAAATCAATATAAACACGCCACAAGTGCAAGCAAGTAGATAAGACAATGAGCATAATACTTACACTAAACATATGGTTGAGCAACATGTAAAAGAGGAAATCTTAAGAATAGGCTCAACCAAAATGATGTGTGTGAGTCATGGAAAAGCACTTGAGAAGACTAGTATAAGGATGAGCATAAGGGATCAACATAGTCTTGATGAAATGAGACACAAAGTGCAAACCATATACTTCCCACACACAAACCACTAGCAAAAGGGTTCACAAGCTTAGTAATAGGAAAATTAAAAACCAAAGCTTGTGACAAACCCTAGTGAAGACAGGAAAATGATATCCTTGTGAAGAGGAGGGATACCAATTGAAATGGCAAAACCCTCGTGAAGACAAGCATGAGGAAAATAATCTTCACAACCAAACAGTGCATCAACATGCTAGGATATAGGATCCGCACTCAAGACAAATTCTTTCACGAAACCACCATGGAAATAAAATGAGAATGCAACGGTGGACGTGAAACAAAATAGGGCAACAACTAGAGATGTAACTTCTCTCATGTGTAGAAGATTCTAGGTAGAGGACAATTATGATGGTATATCCACAAAGAATGATTGACATACGAAATAGTTACTAGAAGGAACAAAAACGATATCCATAAGGAAGTCATAACTATACCAATAAGATCTTTGCTTGAAAGCATTGCACATAGCCTAATATTTTATTATTGTACATAAATGAACTCCGAATACACGAATATCAAATACATCACAACTAGAAATATGACATCATCGTTGAGACTCTTTGAGAAAGGAAACAAGTACCACAAAATGACTCAAGAAATTCTTGCCATGATGCAACCAATAAATAGTTGAATGCGAGAAATGTATGCATGAAGTAGATACTTGTTACCGAGATAGCATTGGATTGATGTAGTAGACAATGGTTCTTCGATCATCCTAGCAAGGCTCCAATAAGCACATGGTGTCAACACCTTCCTTGTAAGTCAGGCGAGTGTCCAATGTATCTCCAATTTTCCTAGAACAACACCGCAAACAAAGTGGTACCCAAACTTATTGGGACCAAAAAGTTAGTGTACCAACAATATATGGGACAAAACTCCACATAAATATGTGCATATAGATATGAAATTGAATTTCATGCACACTTTAGCCAATTTATGTCATAGTGGAGTTTCCCCTA
The DNA here is from genome assembly GCA_022496015.1 of Hordeum marinum. Lineage (NCBI taxonomy): Eukaryota > Viridiplantae > Streptophyta > Magnoliopsida > Poales > Poaceae > Hordeum > Hordeum marinum. The sequence goes on along the minus strand of CM039675.1, from coordinate 389,825,142 downwards.
TATATTGGGTGAGGGAAAGAGAACACGCGAACAAAAGTACATGTAGTAAATATGCATGCTCAAGGCTTTCAAGAAACAAATCAACACACAGTTGATAAGACACCGAGAGAAAAGGAATCAAGTGAAAATAAGATATCAAACAAAAAAAATATCACTTCACGGATACCAACTAAAATATATATCAAGGAATGAGATATCCATTGATGCATGCCCAATAGAAGGAAACAAGATACCTATTGAAGGAAAACAAGAGGTATCAAGTCCCCAAAAGAGATCTAGGTTCCACAAACCACACCCTCTAGAAATTTTCATGCTAGCACAATGTACCATGGAGAAAAGACTTGCCTCCCACCAACACACACTTGATGAGGATCAAAAGATTTTATGATAAACACATAAAGAGAGTGTTCTAAAAAAATAGGAGGGCTCCCCCAAGAGATTTGCATTATATAGAATTTGCATTTGGATACAACATGCACTTGATGGGATCATCACTTTCCCTATATCTATAGAAACACTAGACATGCTCAAAAAGATCCACAAGAGACGAGGAAGACAAATGATAAACAAAATACAATGTAAAGATGATTAGCAATTTCTACCATGAAAGGATACCAAATGTCGAAGGACAAGAATTAATTCGAAATATTTCCTATTGGTAGATTGCAAAGAAATCCGACATCATCTTTACACGTAAATCATAAGCAAATGACACTTGTAGAGCTAACATGCCACCTAGGAACAAGATAAATTATAATATCAAATCTAAGTGGCAATGACTCAAATGTACACATTTTGTGGGCTTGTAATATGCACATAGCATACTACTCCCCCATAATGTGGTAACCCAACGATAATACCAAGTGGCAAATGAAATATAACAAGAGATGATTAATGCACCTTTTAGAATTTGAATTTCTCATGAGAAGAAATACCACATAGAAGCTAGATAATCTTGTAATATCAATACTAGGAGGTATTCCTCATGTACACACATTTTTAGGATTGTGAAGTGCACAAGACACATCACTCCCCCAAAATGGGATAATCCATTAATCTCTCAAGAGAGCCAACTAAGATAAGACAAGATGCAAAAAGGCTCTACACAAGACTCACACATACATGATGTGCAACCCATCATACATACTTGATTTCTCAAGATAAACAAATAGGAAGCACAACATATACAAACACATGCAAGGTACAAAACCACAACATGCAAGGGGGGCAAGTAACTAACAATGTATTCAATTTAAGTACAAGTTACCACAAGAAGGAACATTGGATATAAGATAGAAACTTGATAATCCGCATGACTTGGATTGAGATAATATGAATGATGAAGATACCTTAATTCTTCATGATGTAGCCAAGTCACCAATGCCCTCCAACAATGCCTATTGATCAAGTTTGAGCTTGTTGGTCCCCAACCAAGTTGGGTCCTAAGAGGTTAGTCACAATAGGCTTGGCTACCCAAATGGTTATTTTCTTGACACCACTTTGAGTACCAACACATTTGTCAAACACATTGCCAAGCTTATCCTTCCCAAGAGAATAGATATCATCAATAATGATTGGGTTGGATAAGTTACCTGTTGTGCAAGAAGAAGCGAAGTGACCCTTCTCAACGACATAGGTAGCAACATTTACCCTTTGCTTTCTTCTCAATTGATTTCTCAACTTGAAGAGCAGTGACTTGGGTCTTCTTGGGAAGTGGCCTTTCTTCAACTCACGGTTGAGCATGAGATTGAACTTGTGGCCGCTTCCCTTGTTGCTTGTTACTTTGGGGCTTATTCTTTAATGGGCAAGGTCTAACATGGTGCCCTTCAATTTTGAACTTGAAGCAAATAATCTTGGCCAAATTCTTGACTTGTTCTTGGCCCTTCTTCTTGTAGTTTGTGGACATATTCTTCTTATTCTTGGAGTTGAATCGAAGTCCACCTTTGTCATTTGGGAGTTTTTGCACACTCAAGATATTGTTGAGTGTGGACTTCCCTTCATGACTCTTTTCCAAGTCTTTATTCAAAGAAATTACTTGGACCTTGAGTTCATTGATTTACTTTACATGGTTAGAATCAACACAAGTTCTAGAGGAAGTATAAGCTTCATCGTTAGAGCAACAAGGCAAGGAAAGTAATTCATCACAAGATGTACCAACATTATGAGTAGATGAACTACTAGGACTAGCACATGGCAATAAATCATTTCTACTAGATGTAGTGCTAATTTTCACATGAGGCTCACTAGATCTTACCTTAGTAGTACTAGCCTTATGAGCTATCTTTAGCACATTATGAGATACTAGAAGATCGCCATGAGAGCTAGAAAGCTTTTCATGTCTTTCTTCCAATTTCCCATAATTGTTAGATAGCAACTCAAGTTGAGCCCTCAGCTCAACATTCTCCTTTAATATGGATGATTCACAAGAAATAGAGTTAGTAGCACAAGCATCATCATTAACAACAAGAAGAGAAGGCAACTTGGCACGCTCTTTAGCATATGAAACTTTAAGTTGAGCATGCGACTCGGTGAGTTCATTGAGCGAACTCTTAACGCCCCTTGAGCCATTTTTGAGGTGCTCAAATTCCTCAAGGAGTTTAGCATGTGCGACTGCAAGATTATCATTTTTAGTTCTAAAATCATTAGCCACCTTGAGAGCTCTTTCATGGGATTCCTTTAATCTAGATAATTATAGAGCAAATGTCTCCTCAAGAGATTCCTTGGTGGTTTGTTCATTTTCAAGAGCTTGAGATAGCTCCGCGATCTCATTATCGTAATCATGCTCATGACCTTCCATTTTCTCAATGGTGACCTCATGCTCCTCGAGATGAGATTCCAATTCCTCAATATATTTCTTGCCTTCCATGGCAATAGACATGATTTCCATGAAGTTGGAACAAGCAAGTTTATTCTTATGAAGAGGTTTAAAACTCATTTCTCCCTTAATTTCTAAGGAAGCAACATTATCACACTGTTCATGATTATCCTCATTATCACCAACATCATCATCATGAGAGATATTGGGATTCAAAGTAGGCGATATCTTTGAAGCCTTAGACATAAGGCAAAAATGAGAAACAATAGATGATGATGTAGGATCCCTTGAAGCACCATTCAAGACCACATCTCGTTCCATGGAGTGTTGGGTTTCCTCTATATTGTTAGCACAACAAATCGAGGAAATAGATACATTTTTATCATGGCAACAAGATATAGCAAGCATATCATTATGAGATTTACTCAAGCAACTTGTACATGATATGCCAGGACTATCAACACAAGCATGTGAAACATTTAAAGTGCTCGAGGTGTTAAAGTCCAAAGATGAAGCATTGTAATAAGATAGTGAAGAATAATTATCAACAATAAGCACACTATAATCATTACAATGATCATCACTACTCACCATATAATTACCTTGTGGCAATCCACATGTAGGTGAAGTAGATGAACTTGAGAAGACAACACGACTGGGGGGTGGAGGGAGAACAATCATCCCTACAATTCTTGGACTCACCAATTTTATCTTGAAGCTTTGTCCACAACTCATGAGCATCCCGGAACGACATGAGTTCAAATATAACTACATTGCTCAAAGCATCAAAAAGCACATTAGAAGCTTGAGCATTGAGACAAGAGTTTTTCTCATCCTCTAAAGATATGTGTTGAGAATCCTTTAGAGGAGAAAAACCCATATCTACAATTTGCTCTAAATTTGGGTCCATGACCCAAAAGAGATTAAGCATGCGAATTACCCAAACATCAAAATTTGTGCCATTGAAACTAAGAGTGTCAGAGAATCCTAATCCCCTAGTTGACATCCTTACTCTCTAGGTGGTTAAAGCTAATAATGGGAGACCTAGCTCTGATACCAATTGAAAGGACGTGGATGCCGCCTAGAGGGGGGTGAATAGGCGCGTTCAAATAATTACAGTTTAGGCTTGAAGAAATGCAGAATAGAACTATCGTTTAATTAGTCAAGTACAAAACCTAAAACATCTAAACTCACCGATGTGCACCAACAACTTATGATAAGCAATATAGACAACTAGGTGATAGCAAGATATATAACAAGAAACAATATGGTTATCACAAAGTAAAGTGCATAAGTAAAGGGGCTCGGGTAAGATATAACCGAGGCACGCAGAGATGATGATGTATCCTAAAGTTCACACCCTTGCGGATGCTAATCTCCATTTAGAGGGGTGTGGAGGCACAATGCTCCCCAAGAAGCCACTAGGACCACCATAATCTCCTCACACCCTCGCACAATGCAAGATGTCGTGATTCCACTAAGGTACCCTTGAGGGTGGTCATCGAACCTGTACAAAAAAGGTTGGGGCAATCTGCACAACTTGATTGGAGGCTCCCAACGACACCATGAAGCTTCACCACAATGGATTGTGGCTCCGAGGTGACCTCAAATTCTTGGGGCCATCTTCACAACCTAATTGGAGACACAGAAGCTTGCCCGGAGCTTTGCACCACAATGATTGAGCTTCGAGGCACCACCAACCGTCTAGGGCGCCAAAGCACCCAAGAGGAACAAGCTCTAGGGTGCTCAAACACCCAAGAGTAATAGCTTCTCAACTTCTCACTTCCACGTATCACTATGGACAACTCAAACCTATGCACCAAATGCAATGGCAAGGGAACACGGAGTGCCCAAGTCCTTCTCTCCCAAATCCCACCAACGCAACTAATGCTAGGGAGGTAAATGAGAGGAAGAACAAAGAAGAACACGAAGAACTCCAAGATCTTGATCCAGGGGGTTCCCCTCACTTAGAGGAGAAAGTGATTGGTGGAAATGTGGATCTAGATCTCCTCTCTCTTTTCCCTCAAGAACTAGCAAGAATTAATGGAGGGATTGAGAGTTAGAAAGCTCTAAGAAGGTCAAAAATGGGGGAAGAACATGAGCTCAAAGGATAAGGTCCATTGGAGAAGAAGACCCCCTTTTATAGGAGGGGAAAATCCAACCGTTATCCTCACAGCCCACACAGAGCGGTACTACCGCTCCAAGGAGCGGTACTACCGCTAGTACCCCTTTGAAAAACAACACCAAGGAGGCAAAAGGCCAGTAGAACCGCCGGAGCGGTACTACCGCTCGTCCTCACGGTACTATCGCTATGGATAGCGGTACTACCGCTACGGGTAGCGGTACTACTGCTTGCGAGCGGTACTAAAAAATTACATCCGTGCCTACCATGGCTGGACTTAACATGAATTTTTTGTCCGGAGCGGTAGTATCGCTCTTGGAGCCGTGGTAGTACTGATCCGGAGCGGTAGTAAAAAATTACATCCGCTCTAGACTAGGTAGTACCGCTGCAGCCTTTTAAGAACACCAAAACTATCACAACTTTTGCAAACGGACTCCGAATTCAATGAAACAAAGTTTGTTGGTAAGATAATAACAAGGGCTAACACAATATTGATTGAAATATCAACACGAAGAAAATGAGAAAAGGCCAACAAGAAAATGGTGATAACCCTTCCTCGAATAAGACCGGTAAAACTTCCAATACCGAAAACGCAATAGACGAAGCATATGAATTCCGTTTTCGATGAACTAGATCTTTTCACAAAGATAACCACGAGATCAAGAAACCACATAGAGAATAGCCAACAAATAATCAAGAAATATTATGATGCCAAGAATGCAATGGTTTGATCTCTCAACGAACGACACGATCAAGCTACCCACTTGAGAGCCCCCCCTTGATAGTACGGCAATCGATCCTATAACCCAGTCGCTCAACTACCACCATGAGACTAGTAAAATAGAAAACCCTATCAAGGTCAAACCTTAGCCTTGCACATAGTCCACTTGAGCTAGATGATGACGATCTTGAGTTCCTCAAGATGGACCACCTTTATTGATTGCGTTGGATTGATGAAGACTAGATGATTGTTCCCCCATACTCCACTATGGGTGAGCCACTCTTCGGCACATCTTCACTAGTCCATTGTCACCACAATGAACGGCGAGCCTCAGGCATGATCTCTCCGTGATATTTCACTTGATCTTGCACATCTCAACCTTGATGATGATCTCCACTTGATGTCATCTTCCATGGAAATATACCTAACCCCACAAAGAACTCTCGCATAGACCACGGGTTAGTACACAAATCGTAGTGGAAAATTCTTACCACACCATGGGATAAATTGATCCCTCTGGGTACATCTTGTACGCTTTGTGTGTTGGTCAACTTGATTCCCTTTTTGACTTAGTCTTGATCAACCTTGTATCTTAGCTACTCTCTTCATAAAGATGATGTCTTGAAGTTAAGCATGAATGCTTACACAATCTTCCTCTTCAAGATATGCTTGCAATAAGCTCAATTCCCACATGACCAATCTTTGGATAAACCTTGAATACCACCATGGCCACCATATAAACTCCTTGAAACCAATAGATGGACTCCAAGAAGTACCTATGAACAAATCATTAGAATATAACTCAAGGCAACCATTAGTCCATATGGGTGTCATCAATTACCAAAACCACACATGGAGAAATGTGCTCTTACACCATCCAAAATAATTTTTTCACTGTGACATGTCTCTCTTCTTCCGTGATCCCATATGGAGGCCTTTTCCACCACCCTGTCATAGGGGGAATTGACCAGGAAGGGATCCTACATCAAACTTGCTACCCCTCCGATGATGTGTGAGTAGTCTACCAAAGACCTATGGGTCCAAGGTGATTAACTAGATGGCTTGCTCTTGCTCTTTGATCTTAAATACGATGTTCTCTTCGAAGATCTATTCAATGAAATCCTTTTCGTCGGTGTGTTTCTTGGGATCTGATGAATTGTAGCTTTATGTTCAATTTATTCATTGAAAGTAATTTAGTCAATTCTGAACTTTATTATGTGTGATTTATATAGCTATGTAATGCTTTCCAATCTTTGGGTTTTCTCTGGCCAACCTGATCTAACGATATTCGGTGGTAGTCTTGTATAGTAGTCAGCCAATCTTATGGTGTCCTCACTCAATGATAGTAGGGTAGTGAGGCATGTAATGTGTTGCTGCCACTAAGGATAAAACAACGGGGTTTAAACATGTTACTTATCTTTCTTTATCTACATTATGTGATCTCATTAAAGCGTTACTCTATTTTTTTATGAATTTAATAACATAGATGCAAGCAGGTTTTGGTCAATCGGTAGAGTAATAGTAGTAGATGCAGGCATGAGTCTATCTACTTGTCATGAACGTAATGCCTATGTATATGATCATACCATGAATAACGTCATAATTGTGCATCTACTACCGTATGCTATGCTAAAAGAGAGAATTCTCTAGTGAAAGTTATGCCCCCCGGGTCTACTTTAATAAGATTACAAAAATCTAAAATATATTGTTGCACTCTATTTACTTTTATTTTACTATACAGGTCATCTATCTATCACTATAAGGTATAATCCTTTCTTTCAGCATGTACAAACGGATTGACTACCTCTTGCCCACCTTGGGTGCAAATATCTGCTCTTCTCTGTGTAGGTACTGCTAACATATTTTTTGGTTGGTAAGATTTTTTTATAAAATGGATAAGAACAAGAGGCTCACCAAGGTGGGGCCGGCGACGGGACGGTGCGGGCGATTGACGGTGGTTAGGACGGGGACGGGAAGGCACTAAGTAAACCACACCTACACATATGCAAACTAAGAAGTTAATTTGAGCTCAAATTGCATATAAATTAAATAAAATCCCACATAATTACTCCCAAACTAAAACCCACAAATCATTGTACTTAAAGAGCATTGCACGAGCTAATCTAGCAATGAGAGATGATAGGACAAAGTTTCTAACCTTTGTGAACACTTGGATGGATGGGGTGCCTCAAATCTTGAGAAATATTGGCAAAAATGGAGGATGAGCTTGAGCCAGGGGAAGAGAACATGGGAGAGAAAGGAGAAAACAGAGAGCTTGGCCTCGGGTTGGATGAATCACTATTTATATCGATACCTTGAGTCCCGGTTGGTGATACGAACCGGTACTGAAGGTCAATCTCTAGTCCTGGTTGGTGATACCAACTAGTACTAAAGGGCCTCGCAGGGGCCCTTGCCTAACGCAACCCTACCACCACCCCTTTAGTCCTGGTTGGTTACACCAACTAGGACTAGGGGTTCCTCATGAACCGAAACTAAAGCCTAACCTCATGAACCGGGACTAGTAGACACATTAGTCACGGTCCAAAACCCGACTGGGACTAATGCTCTGGTCCAAAGGCCTGTTTTCGACTAGTGACTATACGATCGTCCAAATACGAAACATCAATCTGAGACCCTTTAACAAAACTATGTGCGATGCATGACTCGACAAACTGTATAGTTCAAGCTCCGTCGCGAATGACACGAACTGTGTGCGATGGAGGATCCATCAAATATGATTCATAAAATATTTGCATGTGCGATCTATGGCAGACAGTTGACTATTCGGAACTATTTTTGATGATTCCAAATGGCACAAATGGTTAATCAAACATAGATAAGTGTGATGTACAACATACATGTCCCTCAAATGAACTGTTTGCGATGATAGGAAAGAACACAAACGGTTCGGCGTAACAAGGTATGTGTGATAGGCTGCAAACAGATAGATAATCAGAAATGTGTGCTATAATTCGGGGCAAAACATATGATTTATTATTCTGAATTGTGTGCTCTACAGGGCACACAGTTCAAGATACCAAAGGTGTCTGATATTGTGAATGATCACTCACGAATATGTATTCTTAACCGTTTGCGTTGAGATCGACAGAGTAGACAGAGTTAAGGAATAAATATGAGCTAATGACAACAAAGTTAAGGAGTAAAATCTATTTTAGTTCTTATTGTTGTTGTTAGATAGCCCTGCGCCATCGTCTTGACATGGAGACTTATTGCCGGTGACCGCTGGATTTTCATCGTCATCATTGTAGATGTCCCCGTCATCATCCTCCTTGTTTGACCATTCCTCCTCATCACCATTGTCGTGATCTTCTTCATCCTTCGGTGGGTCCTTGTCGTCCTCCTCCTTGTTCGACCATTCCTGCTCCTCCTCATCATTGTTGTCTTCTTCGTCCTTCGACGGCTCCTCGTCCGCATGGCGTCGTCCGATGACTCCGGTGACGGTGGCCCTTCCATGATCCGGATAAAATGGAGGTCGGGGCTTGATGCCGGACTCATGGAAGATGAGTGTGGTGATTTTGTGGTTGACCCTAGACCGGCGAAACTATTATCCTTGTTGTCTCTCAACATTGCTGCGCTACATAATTAAACAACGGGTGAGAAAGCGAGATTGCAGAGTGTGTGGAAGTGTAGAGTGGCCGGCCAGGACGAGGAAGATGATGCCAAATGAAGTGTGGTGTGGAGACAAGAGCAATGGCAGTTCCTTCTTGTCTCGTGCTTTCATCTCTTGCCTATGATTGATTCTTTCTTGCTTCATCATAGTGATTGTACACTCCAGATTAGTCAGTTTCTTCTTCACATTTACGTTATCTTCTGGAAGCTTGGTGATAACATTCCGAGACTTGCCATGTCGTTCATCATCCAACCAGTTAACAAAGACACAAGCCTCATATCCCTACGAAACTCGGAATGAGTGGGGGAACTAACTGAACTTAAGGGATGAACTTATCACTAACATCTAACGGGCAATCGAGAAACCTTCTACCAATGTCCAATCCCTCCGTGCATACACGTCGAGCGAGAGTGTGTCCGTGCACACAACTCAGCTTTTGGTACTTCCCGGTGGCGCAAAACTCCGAATTGAACTCATGTTGTGGGAGTCTCCAAGAGTCTTACTTTGGATCCGACATTTGATCGATTTCTTGTGGGGGGTCCAATTTAGGACGGACTGTGTGTGGACATGCTAAAAAGATGAGGAATGATTGGGACCTGACAAGACGATTCGGATACGTAGTACACCGGCCTCATGGTGACCTTACGCAAGTGCTTGGCGGTCACCGCCATCATGGTGGCGCCGCCAATGGCGCTGCCAAGAGCGACTGTATGAACCGGTATAGCCACACTGAAACCATCAGCACCACTCGTCCTCATTTATCCAATGCCAGCACCACGCTAGGGAATTTGGGCACTAGGGATTTGGAAACTATTTTGCGATTTGACGAAGATAAGGAAACTATGGGAACCTGATGATAATGGCCGGGGAACTATTTATCGCATTCTCTTGTATACGGCACACGGTTTTCCAAACCGGGTCATGTGGGATGGAAATGTGCATGATACACGGTTTCTGTAACATGAACGTTTGTGGTGTGCTTCCAAATACATATGGGTGCGGTAAACAACAACTCTCTAGAAACCGAACAAAGTTATGTTTATAGAGATGTCGGCGGTAACCGAGGCAACGGGTGCCGGATAGGAGGTCAATCCCTGGTCGGTTGGTGGCGACGGTGTTATAGGATGTCTATCCTCGATCGATCAGCGGTGGTGGCATCATAGGAGGTCAATCCTCGGTTGTCAGCGGGAGATATAGGAGGAGCTCAATCCTTGTGGTCGGTGCACGCATGACTGGAGCATGTCCCTCGCGGTCGTAGGCGGGATAGCGGAGCCCGAACTATAGGCAGGTGTCCCTCTAAACTCTGCCCCTTGACACTACTATCTCACCATGCCACTACCAATTAATTAAGGTATTATTTTCCTTGAGTGGCCTAATTAAGGTATTAAACTCATATAAGAGCACTACAGTTGATGCGTGTAAATTGAGTGGTTGATTAGTGTCATTTCACTGCTGGATAACATTATGTAGCACCCTCCATAAATTTTGAAAATAAAATCTTGTGATTTATTGACCCATCTTTGTGCATCCATTAAGGGTGCAACGTATGCAGATGGAACGGTCTGAATGGATGGGGGGTCATACAAGCTCAAGTTATAGGGATGGAGTGAAGGAGTTCATGTCTTTGGCTGAACGGACATAAAAGAGAATTTGCAAAGAATATTACATACTTTTTCCATGCAAGGATGGTAGAAATATGCTGTCATTTCCAATTGATGAGGTCAAGTTATACTTATACAAAAGGGGATTCATGGGTGGATACACTAGATGAACTAAACATGGTGAAGAGTCAGTTATGGATGAAGGTAATAACCTCTCTGTCGGAGAAGTGCCAAATCCTGATCAGAGTCGCATGGGCGATGAATTTAACCTTGGGGCTCATAGGTACAACTACAGACAGAACACTGGCATGCAAATCAGAGGCCAAAATCATAGCAAAAGTGTTTGGAAAAGTAGATATGTTTGAGACATACCAAGGACCCATTTATTCTTGCCAACGATGCTACCCAGATTTTCTTTGTGCCAGAGCGCTTGCATACACGGTGCCATGTAGTGATGTATAGGAAGATGAGGGTACTAGGCGTCGAGAATGTTGGTGATGAGGAGGAGTACAATCAATATGATGAGTTGCCACCTGATGGGCCACGCGACATAATGGAGGAGAAGTGTAAAATTATCAGAAATCCTTAGTTCATTAGGGGTCAACCTAATGATCATGATCACCCCATGTACATGTGAATTGATCAAAAAAACTAATCATTATGTCTACTATACTTAATTGTTGCATGTACTGAATCGTGAGCGATGTGTACTAAGTTTGTTCTGTTATAAGTTTTGCATGTACTGTATTGCGGGGTATGTCCAGCCTTATGTTGATCTTGAATAATATGTTGTCAACTGTAGCAATGAATTTGAATTATTTATGATAATTTACCCTATAGCTAGAAAGCTCAGTTGATCTCACTTTGGTATGTATGAACTGAACATGTGAAGTTTGGTTTACCAATCGACCATGGTTCATTCACTAAATCTGCTTGCTTTGTAAACCGTGGCCGATGACACCTAATGCGCGCAACATGAGTCGTGCGTTCTTATTGGCCAAAACCCAAACCACACAGATCGTATGTCTGCATCATAAGACGCACACAGTTCGAACGATAGTCCTTATCCCTCTCGCCAACATACATTGTTGAAGTTGGGATTTGATTTACATGCCCTAAATGACCAGTAAATGCAAAAATGGCTTAAATATAGCAAGCAAGCCCATAAATGCGCCCAAAAAAATCAAACGTAACATATAATGATTATTGATTACCATGGGAAAATTTTGGAGGACAAGCGATGAAGACATCATCGATTGGAGTTTGATTTGAAACTTATCCCTTTGCAACTATAATCCTTCTACCGACATGCTATGGTTTCCAATTAGCAATCATCGTAGCTTGTGTCGAATTTTACCAAAACTTTTCCACGGTGTCTCGTGATCAAGCGACGATGACACACCGATTTTCATGATTTTCTAAGTCCATTTGCATTTCCTGTAATTAACTTGCTAACATTTTTTTAGGTGAACACATGCCCCATCTGAAATGCTTTACAATTCCTCTCATTTCTTGCACAACGACTAAAATCATGCAAAGTGACACACAAATGATCTGTAAGAAATTCTTTGACATCATCCACACGTAATTCATGTTGGGATATTTTATTTATAAGAACTAATTAACATGGTAACTGCAAAAAATGACTTAGATATAGCAAACGAGACATGTAATCAACCAGAAGATCAATATTAGGAGTAAAATTATGTTTGCATACCATGGGAAAAACCAATGCGAAAGGATGAGGTTGACATTGATTGGAGTCTGAAATGCCAACTCTACTTTCGTAAACTATGATCGAGATGCATTGCTTTTCAAAGGGCAGGCCATCACAACTTCCGCCAGATATTACCAATTTTTTCACTCGGTCTTCACAACATGCCATGGTGACACACCCATATATGTGATTTTCATAATGCATCTGGATTTCCTGCAATAAAATTACTAACAAGCCCCATGTTGGTGGAAAAAATATCTTAAAATTAGCAAACAAGTTCTAAAATGCGACCGGAAATCAATACAGGGGCTAATAGGCGATTGCCTGCAGATGTGAATAATTCGAGGCGAAATGATGAAGTCGCAAAATTATTTGAAATGAAAATATAATTGTTGTGCATAATAAAATAACACACGGTCCATTCACTAAAAGCATGTGCTTTCTAAATGGCGGCCGATGACACCTAATATGTGCAAAGTGAGTCGCGTGTTCTGATTGGCCAAAACCCAAACCTCACAGATCATCCGTCTGCATAGTAGGATTCACCTAGATTGAATGGTGGTCCATATACCTCTTGTCAACACACATTGTTGAAGTTGGGATTGGATTTATAGGACTAAATGCTCCGTAAATGATAAAACATGCTGAAAAATATCAAACGAACCCATAAATGCGCCAAAAAATCAAACCTGACGTACAATGATGATTCACTATCATGGGATAAAAATTGGAGGTGAGACGATGAAGACATCATCTATTGGAGTTTGATTTTCCACTTATCCCTTTGGAAATATGATCCTTCTAGTGAGATGCAATGGTTTCCAAGGACCCATCATCTTAACTTCTGCCAAAATTTAACAACTGTTTCAACGGTGTCTCGACATCACGCCATGATGACACACCGATTTTTGTGATTTTCTAAGTCCATTTGCATTTCCTGTAATTAATATACCGACATTTACGCATCTCCCATCCGAAATGGTTGAAAATTCCTCTCATTCCTTACATAGTGATGAAAATCACACAAAAGTTACACACAAATGATTTGTAAGAGATTCTTTGCCAGCATCCACACGTAATTCATGTTGGTATTTTGCTTATGCACTAATGCATGGTAAATGCAAAAATGCCTTAGATATACCAAACGAGCCATGTAATCCACCAAAAGATCAATAATAGGAATACAATGATGTTTGCGTACCATGGGAAAAATCGAGGCGAAACGATGAGGTTGACCCCGATTGGAGAGTTCGAAATGCCAACTCTACATTTGGAAACTATGATCCTTCGAGTGAGATGCTTTGGTTTTCAAAGTGCCATACAAATTCATTTGAAATTAAAATAAGATTGTTGTGCATACACAAAATAGCACACGGTTCATTCTCTTACCGTGTGCTTTCTAAATCGTGGTCAATGACACCTAATGAGCGCAAAGTGAGTCGTGCATTCTGATTGGCCAAAACCCAAACCACACGGATCATACGTCTGCATCGTAGGATTCACCCAGATCGAATGACATTCCTTATACCTCTCGTAAACACACATTGTTGAAGTAGTGATTTGATTTATATGCACTAAATGGCCCGTGAATGCTAAAATGCTGAAAAATATCAAGCGAGCCCACAAATGCAGCACAAAATCAATATTAGAGTACAACAATAGTTGCGTACCGTGGGAATAATTTCAAGACAAAAGGATGAGGTCACATATACATTTAAAAGTTATCGGGTTTTCATTTCGAACAAATTTATGCAACTTCTGCACACGGGTTACTATATGAAACCATTTGAATAGGCCTTTCCATGGGGCACACGACGATCTTTTTTCACCCTTTTCACCGAAGCCGCCAACATGCCCCCACCTCTTCCCCTAAACTCGTGCCTTCCCCCATTTCATCACATGTCTGCATGTTATACCAAAACTCGATTCATAGCTAGCTCCCCCCCTCCCGTCACCCAGATCCACACTAGAACCCTTTCTAGCACCATTGTGCTTAACTCGGCCATGTACCCACTTTCGGCGTCAACCCTACCCTTCACTACCGCACCGAACACACGAATGCCGACTCCTCACCATGTTCATTTGATGGCCAGCGGCCCTCGAGCATATTGATCCTGCACCCTCGCCTCTCCTGCCGGATTTGCCCAAAAAATGGGTCCATTGCTGCCCTCCATCGTGGTGAGGTCAGTTATCTCGTGATCCCTTTTCTAATTTGGTTTGGTTTGTCCCCAAAATGATTCTAAAATAATGGAGAGCATATTTATGTTCATCATCTACCTTCTAACATATAAGTTGTATTTGTTCCAATTAGTTATTGTCGATTTACATGTCATGTCTGCACGAGTCACCCAAAATGAACAGATTATACGTACATTTCCAAATGATCACATGCCATGTTTAGACAGCTAGCTGCCAAGCTGTTACATTTTTTATGAGTATCCCCTTTTTCTGAATTTCACATGTGTCCTCTGTAGATGTCTATTAGCAGCAATGACAGTCATACTTGCGGTGATGTATCTTCATCTGAGTCTGAAGCCAACATGTCTGCCACAGATGATCGTGTATCAAGAAATGATGAATGTGATAGAGCTTCCACAATCACCCTTCCAGTCAAGAGCTGGAAGAGCGCTCCAAGAAATACCACACACCAAACTAAAGGTGTACACGAAGTAACTAACATCTATTTGAAGTTTTGGGCTCCAACTAAACCAGATATAGCACGCACGAGGTGCAGGAGTGTGTGTGGATTTGTTGGTAGGGCAATGCTCAACATTAATTTGCCTGGGTTTCGGAAGGCTGGTAAAGAAACATGACAGAGGATAGTCTGGGAGATCATGGCACACATAAACATTCCTGAGGAGTGGAGAGCACACGCGCAACACGCTACACTGAAGAAGGACAGGGATGCTTGGAGAAACTCAAAGCATGTGTTGTATAAGAAGTTCTTGAGTCAAGGCAAGGACCCAATCCCCTCATACCCCAAAACTACAAAGGAAGATTGGATATAATTCAAAAGGGTCAGGGTTAGTGAACAGTTTATTAAGAAGAGTGTCATACAATCTGATCTTCAGAAGAAGAACACACACCCCATGATACGGGTGTGGCAGGATACTACGACATGAAACCGATATGGGAGCAGGAGGAGAAAGATCTAGTATCTGTGGGTGGCAACCCAGCCTTTAGTGAAATTAGGGGCACTCACGCTAGGGACTACTAATTACTTCGAAAACTCAATAAACCATGAACTATATAATGTGATGGCAAAGGATTCCAAAAACACTGGAAGGTTCTACAAGAACTCATGCCCATGTGACATTCTGTGTGAGGCTCTGACTACCAAAGATCCCCTTGGTCGTGCAAGGTGTATTGGGGTCAATGTCCCACACATGAGGGATTTATCACTAAGCAAAGAAGAGAGGCTCAACATGAAAAAAGCTAGGAGTGATGGTAAGCAGAGAGACTTGCGCGAAAGGATTAAGAGGGACATGCATCCTAGAGTTCGAAAGGAAGTTGAGGACTCATATATGCAGGACAAGACACTCATGCTGAAATATAGCCAAGTGTCGAAAGGGAATGTCGGCATGGACGATGCCACTTATTGTATGGCAACACCTCACAAGAGTAGTTGTGCATCAGCTAAGCCCAGCGACAATGATTCTGCAGCTGGACATGATGGTGTTATACCTGATCTATATGGACAAGAAGAAGAGTGAAGGCCGTGCTTACACATTATGAAGGTACTTTAAAATGTGCAACAGCTAGGGTTTACAACCCTGACTTTGATGGGGGTCTCTTGTTGGACAATGTGCCATTGAAGTCGGGTTGTGTGAAGTGCTACGTGACTAAAATAAAACCTGGATTCAGTAATGCTTCCCTGAAGAATGTCCTTGGGGACCCTGATGACCAGAGGACCTTGGAAGAAACATGGTTAAATCATATCCAGTGGCCACAGAAAGTAATAGACTTCTTGGATGAGATCCCTCCAGCCCCCCCCCCCCTAACAACCAATGTGGCCCTTGAACCGGTGACTCTCTTCCCGTTACAGCAGATATTGTGTGACTCCCACGATGAACATACTCTTGGGAATCTAATGCCCGAGGCATCAACCTGTGATCAGCCCACCCGACTTCCTACCGTACAGGCCAGGTCATCGTGCACTCCTGAGAAGCATGTGGCAAGTCCTACAACTGCTCAAGAAGTATCATTAGTTCAGATGTCGGCTACTAAAGCGGATAGTGCAAACACACGGCAGTGCATGCTCAGCACACAAACCCGATCGAGGCACCTGCTAAGCAGCTCGACGATTTGATGGAACAATATTTTCATACAATATTGCACCTCAAAGATATATTTGTATCCCTGGAAGAAATTGAGATTCAAGATGGAAATAAAATAATCAAGCATTCTCATGGTAAATGTTTCTATGACCTTTTTGAATAATCACATGTTTATTCTCATAGTTTTTTATACCATTGCATTAGTAAACTGATTACAGTACAGAAAGAATTTCCCTTAGTCATAGCATTCCTGAAGTAGTAAATATTTCTCTAGCCTTTTGAATAACAACATATATATTTATATAATAGTATTGCACTATTTAATTAATTAGACTATTTATATTGAAACATTATACTCCTAAGAAGTCACTAATAGCATTCCTGAAGCGTGTCGTTTTAACCGCATTTTGAAATCGGCAATGCCCATCGAGTGCCGAAAATGATTTTTTTTGTGAAGGACCTACCATATATTTGTTGCAAAATTGGACCAAACAAACTTTACAAAATACTAGACATATTTAATGTACAACTGACTAAATGGTTGGGTGTAAAAAAGCTTTGATCCACCTCACATAAAAAGACAAATTTCCATCGATTCGGTAGGAAGTGAGTCAAATTTGAACTGCATTTCCCTCATAGTTTGCTATATCTTTTTTCCACAAATCATTTATAGATACATAAGTATCTATTTAATAAGAGAAACACCAAAAGTTTTTCAATGTTCAACCCCTAGCTAGGAACGGTCATGCCTGTCGTTTTGACCCCATTTTGAAACGGGCATGAAAATTTCGAAAAAAAGACTCAAAAAATGGAAAACCTTCATATTACCATTATATCTCACCAAGTTACAAGGAAAAATAACTTGTAACACGAAATTTATTTTAAAAAATTGTTCTCGGAAATGAGATATCATGTGTGAAGATTCATGGCTTCCAAGCCAAATGATCAATCTTATGGCCACATTCATGGCATATTTGCTCAAATGATCTCATATCATGCACAGGGGTGTATATTGGAATGACAAACAATGTTGCCTAGGGGAGTATTCATTTTCTTTGGATGGAAAATTCATTTTCCATTTTTCAAGTGCCCAAAATGAGTTTTTTGTGAAGGACCTACCATATATTTGTTGCAAAACTGGACCAAACCAACTATATAAAATACTAGGACATATTTAATGTATAATTAACCAAATGGTTGGGTGTAAAAAGCTTTGATCCACTTCTCATAAAAAGCAAATTTCCGTCGATTCAGTAGGAAGCGGGTCAAATTAGAACTGCAGCTCCCTCATACTTCGCTCTTTATTTTTCCCAAAAATCATTTCCAGGTACATAAGTATCTAGTTAATAAGAGAAACACCAAAAGTTTTTCAATATTCAACCCCTATATAGGAACGGTCATGCCCGTTCTTTTTGACTGTATTTTGAAATGGGCATGAAAAATTCAATAAAAATCAAAAAAATGGAAAACCATCGCATTGTATCATTCAATGTGACCAAGTTTCAATAAAAACTAATAAACTTGTAATATGGCAATTATTTTTAAAAAATGTTCTCGGAAAGGAGCTATCATGTGTGAAAATTCATGGCTTCGAGGCCAAATGATCAATCTTATGGCCACATTAATGGCATAGTTTTCTCAAATGATCTCATATTGTGCTCAAGGGTGCATATTGGAATGACAAACAATGTTGCGTAAGAAAGTTTTCATTTTCTTTGGACAGAAAATCCATTTTCCATCTTTCTAGTGCCCAAATCGAGGTTTTTTGTGAAGGACCTACCATATATTTTTTGCAAAATTGGACCGAATCAATTTTCTATAATATTTGGACATATTTAATGTACAATTAACTAAATGGTTGGGTGTTAAAATCTTTGAGCCACCTCTCATGAAAAGGACAAATTTCTACCAATTCAGGAGGAAGCGTGTCAAATTTGAACTGCAGCTGCCTTATAGTTTGCACATGATTTTTCAAAAAATAATTTGTAGATACATAAGTATCTATCTAATCAAAGATACATGATTTTGTGGCGCTATATCGAGGTTTGGATGGTGGACAATGGCCCCAACTCTAGAGGATGCAAACTAGCAAACCAACTGCATGGTCACCCCATGACCTTGGCGTTGCCACGCATTCTGGGCGGCCTAGGCATGTATGATGGTTTGGGAACTCCCCTAGTAGGTGTTAAGAAAAAGAATACAACAAAATAATCTCACGAGGAGGCTGAACTAAGCTCAATAATGAATTAGCAGCCAAGTGTTTGATTAGCGATGGGGGAAATGAACATGGTCAATGGGTCTCAGTTTTGGATGAGGAGGATCATCTACTAAGGAGACTGTCGTGGCAAATTTTCACCTCAAATGGAGGAGCTTAAGTGGCACTTGCTTTGCAAAGTACCACACTGGATAGAAATATGAATGTTGAAGCTGGGCTCAAATTAATGAATCGATTGAGCTGCAATTTGGTGGAAGATGGTCATTTGGGCATAGGAAAACACCGTAAAATTTTGATACCATTTGAACATGCCAAAGTGGTACTTCCTTCGCAATACTCTTCTCTCGGCAGAAAATAGCAATTTATTCTGGGCCCACATAGATGATTAGGTTGAGCTGAAATTCAAAGGAAGATGCTAATCTTGGAATATGAAGGATTTTTACAAATTTCATACCATTTGGATAAATGAGAATGGTACTTCCTTCAAAATGCTCACCACTGAACAGAAACATCCACATATTCTCCCACCAAAGTCTGTCCTAAGCCAAACATGTCAAATCGGTGCAACCAACCTTCCTATCCTAGTGCCACCGAGTTCCAAACCCTAGACAGCCTCAGCCAAACCCTAACACTTCACTCGGTGCCACCGAGTTGGGTTGCCAACTTTCTGTTACACAAATTCACATTTTTGGTCCGACCGAGAATGGTGAATTAGCGTCACCGAGACTAGTAAATCTAACTGTTGGTCACCTTGTCGGTGCAACCAAGAGTTGTATATCGGTCCATCAGAGATTCAAAAGTTGCCACTTTTGTCACTTCGGTTCCATAGAGTTCTACACTTTGGTGTCATCGAGATTGACTTATTGTTTGTAACGGTTGGATTTTTGGGGATGCCTATATATACCCCTTCACCATACCCACTTGAAAGAGAAGAACTCAGAACTATTCCATACCTATCCTACTCAGTTTTCTGAGAGAGAACCACCTACCCTTGTGTTGAGATCAAGATCTTCCACTCCAACCATATGGATCTTGGTTTCTAGCCTCCCCAAGTTGCTTTCCACCAATCCCATCTATTCTACCAAGCCAAATCTGTGTGAGAGAGATTGTGTATTGAGGAGTCTATCATCTTGAAGCACAAGAGCAAGGAGTTCATTGTCATTACCGAGCTTATTACCTTTTGGAGGGTGGTGCCTCCTAGATTGGTTAGGTGTCGCTTGGGAGCCTCCTACTTCGTGTTGTGGAGTGAACCAAGAAGTTTGTAAGGGCAAGAAGATCGCCAACTTCATGAAGATCTACCCATAGTGAGGCTAGTCCTTTGTGGACGGAAGCCGCATGGAATAGTCAAGGTTGCTTCTTCGTGGAACCCTCCGTTGGTAAAGTCCTTGGTGGACTCTCGCGACTGTTACCCTCCGTGGGTTGAAGACTCCATGAACGTGGACGTACGATATCACCACCTATCAGAACCACAAGAAAAATCCTTGCGTCTCCTATTGTGTTTGATCTTCCTACCCTATCTCTTTACTTACATGTGCAATGTCTTTACTTTCCGCTGCCATACTTGTAAACATGCAAGTGTAGGGCTGTTTGACTATCTAGACTTTCTAAAATAGTAAAAATTCGCCAACCCATTAACTTGGAAAAGGTTAGGTCTTAAATTTCTTCTAATAGTGTATTCACCCCCACCCCTGTAGACACGCCTCTCTCAATCCTACAAGTGGTATTAGACCTTAGGTCTCCATTGCTTTGGTTTAATCACTGTGGTGGAAGAAGGATGTGTCTAGAGTAGAGAGTTTGAGTTCTAGAGTGCCCATTCTTGATGGAGAGTACTATAGTCAATGGAAGAATGCTATGATTAATCTATTAGATAGATTCCATTTCACTAAATACATTAAAAAACCCTATGTACTCCTCATTGAGGAATTGCATCCCACACATGAAGAGGAAATTAACATGCTTGGTAACCTAAGAGCTGTCAATCTTATTGTTAGAGGTTAACCAAGATTCGTCCTCTCTCAAATGAAGAACTTTGCATGTGCCTTGACCTTATGGACTTATTTGGAGAAACAATATACAAATCTTTCCTTAGGAAATATTGATGAAATTCTTCATAAAATGGTTCCTTTTCACAAAATGAAGCCTAGTGATGCAAACTTTGACAATGTTCAAGCATATTTTAGCGTGCTAAAGGAGATGTCACCACTAATAACAACATTATCTTTGAATCCATTCGCATTCATAAACTTGAACATTGTCATGATCACTATTCTAACGAATCCCTTGTTCTTTATGACGAGGATTTCCCACTTGATGAAGACAATGTGGAACATGGCTACTATGAAGAAGATGAGTTGTTCGACATCGAGTATGAGAAGATCATGAAGAATCTGAGTCTTATGGCAAACTTTAGAGACTACATGTTCGGAGGAAAAGAGTGAATTCTTGACAGTGGATGTATAGATCATATGACTAGTGATAGAGACATGTTCATAGAGATCACGCATAATCAGGGTCCTCGATGGTACGTGAACTCTGGAGACAACTCTAAGGGTAAGGTACTTGGCCTTGGTAAGGTGGCCATATCTCAGGATAGCTCTATTCAAAATGTCATGCTTGTTGAATCCCTTGGCTACAATCTTCTTTACATTTCTAGACTTGCTGATTTCGATTTCAATGTTTTATTTACGAAAGTTGATTGCCAAGTCCTTTGCCAAGATAATCATAAAATGGTATTTACTGGTTTCCGTAGAGGTGATCTATACATTGTTGATTTCACTAAAAGGTCCAAGACTCGCACTCGTTTAATTGCAAAATCTTCGAAAGGCTGGCTTTGGCATAGAAGACTTGGACATGTAGGCATGCGAAATCTAGATAAGCTAATCAAAGGTGATCATATACTTGGAGTTAAAGATGTTATCTTTTACAAATATAGACTTTTAGTGCTTGTCAAGCTGGAAAGCAAGTAGGTGGAAGTCATCCCTTTAATAATATCAAGACTACTAGGAGGCCATTCGAGTTACTTCACATGGATCTTTTTGGTCCCAATGCTTACAAGAGTCCCGGTGGAAATTCCTATGGTCTAGTTACAGTTGATGATTTTTCCAGATTTACGTGGGTATTCTTTCTTGATGATAAGTCACAGTTTCAAAAGATCTTGAAAAACATTGCTCGCAAAGCGCAAAATCAGTTTGAAGTGAAGATCAAGAAGGTTGGGAGCGATAACAGAACGGAGTTCAAGGACACCCATGTGGATACCTTTCTTGACAAAGAAGATGTCTCACATGAGTTCTCGGCTATGTATACACCTCAATAAAATGGAGTTGTTGAGAGGAAGAACCGGATTCTTATTGAGATGGCAAGAACGATGCTTGACGAATACAAGATGCCAAGGCATTCTGGGCAGAAGCCGTTGAAACAGCATGTCGTGCCACAAACCGACTTTACTTGCACAAGCTTCTTGGTAAAAACGGCACACGAGCTACTCACCGGTAACAAACCCCACGTCGGATACTTTCGGGTATTTGGTTCAAAGTGCTACATTCGTGATAAACATCATTGTACTAAATTTGGTCCTAAATCTCATGAAGGATTCCTACTTGGTTACGGATCAAACTCTCACACTTACCATGTCTACAACAACTTCACTCGAAAAGTTGAGGAGACGGTGGATGTGAATTTTGATGAATCTAATGGTTCGCAAGTTGAACAATTGCCAAATGATGTAGGTGATATGGATCCCTCCGAATCCATACTAGATCTACCCATCGGCAAGATTCGTCCCATGGAGGTGAAGGAAAGTACTTCATCAACTCAAGTGGAAGCCCCCACTTCACGTCAAGGTGAACCTCAACACGACATGGAGGCATCCACGAATGGTATATGACAAGATGATGAAGAGGAGGAAGTGCATCATGAAGATCCACCACAACCACCTTCACCACCACCTCAAGGGAACGACACCTTCAACAACAATGAAGGTGAACGATATGATGATAAGGAAGAAGAAACTCCACCATCCAACAATAGGAAGCTGACCCGTGTTTGAGCTCAAGTGACCAAGAACCATCCCCTAAACCAATCTTTGGTGATATACAAATAGGGAGAATCACTCGCTCTAAAACCCGTCTAGCTAACTTTTTTGAGCATTATTCTTTCATCTCTAGCATTGATCCTTTAAAGGTAGAACAAGCTCTCGAAGACGCGGATTGGGTGAACGCAATGCATAAAGATCTACACAACTTTGAGAGGAACAAAGTGTGTGCACTTGTGGAGAAACCCAAAGATGAGCACAACATCATCGGAACCAAATGGGTGTTTCGGAACAAACAAGACGAAGATGGTCAAGTCATACGTAACAAGACTCGTCTCGTAGCCCAAGGATATACACAATTTGAAGGTATGGACTATGGTAAGACTTATGTCCCCATTGCTAAACTTGAAGCTATTCGTATTCTTCTTTCTTATGCTAATCACCATAATACCGCACTTTATCAAATGGACATCAAAAGCGCCTTTTTAAATGGTGAAATAGAGTAAGAAGTTTGTGTTAAGCAACCACCTGGTTTTGTGAATCCTAAGAAACCTAATCATGTTTACAAGCTTCGCAAAGCTCTTTATGGTCTTAAGCAAGCCCCTCATGCTTGGTATAAATGCTTAACAAAGTTTCTCATTGAAAAAGGTTTTGAAATTGGTAAAATTGATGCAACCTTGTTCACTAAGAGAGCTAATGGAGAATTATTTGTATGCCAAATCTATGTGGATGATATTACATTTGGTTCCACTAACCCTCAATTTAGTGAAAGATTTGGAAGGTTAATGTGTGAAAAGGATGAGATGTCTATGATGTGTGAGCTGAAATTCTTTCTTGGATTGCAAATCAAGCAATCAAGAGAATGAAATTTCATCTCTCAAACTAAGTATACCAAGGACTTAATCAAGAAGTTCAACATGAAGGACTGCAAAGGTATGAAAACTCATATGCCCACTAGTGGACATGTTGACCTGACTAGGGAGGATGAACCGGTTGATCAAAAGGTTTATCGATCTATGATTGGTTCATTGTTATATATATGTGCATCTCGTCTTGATATCATGCTTAGTGTTTGCATGTGTGCTAGATATCAAGCTGCACCTAAGGAGTGTCATCTTTTGGCTATGAAACGTATTGTGAGATATTTGATACAAACACCAAACTTTGGCATTTGGTATCCCAAGGGACCTTATGTCAATCTTGTTGGCTATTCCAATTTGTACTATGCCGGTGACAAGGTTGATAGAGAATCCTCTTCGGGTACTTGTCAATTTTAAGGTGGATCTCTTGTGTCTTGGTCCTCCAAAAATCAAAACTCGGTATCTCTATCTACTGCCGAAGCTGAGTATATTTCTGCTGGATCTTGTGCGCAATTACTATGGATGACACAAATGCTTAAAGATTATGGAATTAATGTTAAAAATGTTCCATTACTTTGTGACAAAGAAAGTGCTATTAAAATTGTACATAATCATTTGCAACATTCTCGAACCAAGCATATTCAAGTTCGACATCATTTCATTCATGATCATGTTGCTAAAGGAGATATCAATCTTAAGCATGTTCGCACTAACAAGCAATTGGCCGATATCTTTACTAAGCCACTTGATGAGAAAACACTTTGTCATTTGAGGAGTGAGTTGAACATCATTGATGCTTCAAACTTGAGCTAGACTCACTCGGCTGCAAGCAAGGACATGAGCTTTACTATTATCTCCATGTTATCGTAAATCATTATCATATGCCCTGGAATTCTACGCTCCCTTGTATTGCATCTAACCTTTTATAGGTACTTGGAAGAACTTAATTCCACAAGAGTGCCATCAACTCCAATCAAAAGAAATCTTTTCATTACCAAGTATCCACAACCCCTCTTGCTCTTGGAAGGAAGAAGACAACAAAAATATCCTTGACATATACTTGACCTTAATTGCAAATGTTAAGTAGTGACAGGTCTATTGGATATATCCACTAGTTTTCCTTGTATGACTAACCTTTGTAGGTGATGAGAGTTCTAGAACAAGAAGGATTGCTCCAAACTCAAGATGATTTTCATCAACTCGAGCATCCTCAACAAGTTCACCTATGAATCACGTCATCAACATATTTCAAAGGTATGTACTCATATCCTTGAAAAGTCTTTACTCTAAGTCATTGGCTAAAGCAACTCAAGGGATATGAAGACATCAAAATGCTTAATCGAAAAATGGTAACCCCATTCCGAGCTTAAATGATTAGTATTACCTATGATCAAGAATTCTTTCTTGGCTCCCAAGTCAATATACTCTAATATAGCTGACATAGTCACCGCCCGTCATTTAGTTAAGAATCTTGTGTGGGTTGCTCTCTTATTGTATGATCTTTCTTAACCACTCAAATCTTATCTATTTGATGACCTTTGTAAGTTTTTCGCATTTTTCCTTTTGAAACAGTTTCGTTTTTCTCTCTGAAAAGAGAAACTTGGATTATCATTCGGAGTCACCGATATAGATAACTCAGTTCTATTGAATTTGCAGATAAGCTGCACTACACAATCTCGGTATCACTCATTTATCTATCCTGGAGTCACCGATTTTCTTTGCTTTCAAATTCTATGGTTATTTGGTATTAGTTAGTTGTTTCTATTCTTGTGATATTCTTGTTCACTCGATGATCTCTCAAAAAATATATTTATATTTTTAGGGGGAGAAGAACAAACAACACTTCGAGGAGAAATTATTTATTCAAGGATCCCGAACTCCAAGAAGAAACCTTAAATTTGCCAAGGGAGAGAGGTTACATTCAATGATTCCCTTAATCTTTTATTGAACCTTACCTTCAATGACCCTTGATCTCCAGGATCCCTTCCTTGTCAATGATCCCTGTCACTACTCCCGAGTTTGACCTTTTTGATATTTATGCCAAAGGGGGAGAATATCAAAGCTTCATGCTAAAGGGAGAGTTACATGCTTATGCAAAGGGGAAGCTATGATTTAGGGGGAGAGGAAAAATATCAAAAGTTCACACTTATATGATCAAGAAGAAGAACAACAATGTAGTGGGATAAAACTATTTTTGGAGAAACAAATCTCATGAGAACAAAGGATTCTTTTTCTCACCCTATCCGATCCCAATATCTACATGCTAAGATTCAGGGGGAGAGGATTACCATATTTATATCAAAGGGGAGAAAAGATATAATAGATTAATGCTAAAGGTGGAGACATATCAATCTTAATGATTATCATATTTTATATGTTCTCCATATCTTGGTATTCCTTGAGTTCTACTGTTTTTGTTTAGTAGAATACTCTTTTGTTTCCTAACATTGTTTTCTCAAGTGTGTCTCTACTACTAGAATGCTCAACAACTCAAGGTAAGTATATGCATCATATCTTTCATCAACATGATCTCTTTCTTCTTGCACATATTGTTTGCAAGAGTGAAGTCTTGATCAAGGATATACATTTCATTCGCATATATTGATAAATATAGCCAAGATACACATGACTCTTATATCACTTTAATCCATATGTATGTCCATGCATTCCAAAGCAACTATCCTTTAAAGGATTGCGGACATTTAAGGGGAGCAAATCTAAGTCATGTGTTTCTCAAAGTCTTCATTGCATCCATGCATATATTTAATTGAAGCGTTGATTGTATGTTGTCATCAATTGCCAAAAAAGGGGAGACTGAAAGCACAACACGCTCCCTTGGTAGTTTTGATAATTCATGACAACATACGTTGTCTCTTGAACTAACACCTCTATCTAATATATTTCAGATTATAGTCCATGGAGATTTGATTTGGCAAAAGGATTGAGGAGATTGTGGAATTAACCCAAGATTCAAGGAAATAGGTTGGCCAAGCTTCAAGCAAGAGGAATCTACATTTTACATTTGTGAGAAATCACTTGGAGTCTATAGGAAAGCCAATACTATTAAAAGGGGGTAAAGTTTTGATGGTGAACAATATGCTCAAACGCGCACAAGTGATTGTCACCAAAACATCTACATACTCTCCCACCACAGTCTGTCCTAAGCCAAACATGTCAAATCGGTGCAACCAACCTTCCTATCCTGGTGCCACCGAGTTCCAAACCCTAACACTTCGGTGCCGCCGACACTGCACTCGGTGCCATCGAGTTGGGTTGCCAACTTTTTGTTACGCAAATTCACATTTTCCGTCCGACCGAGAATGGTGAATCGGCATCACCGGGACTAGTAAATCTGACCGTTAGTCACCTTGTCGGTGCAACCAATAGTTGTATATCGGTCCCTCCGAGATTCAAGAGTTCTACACTTTGGCATCAACAGACTGACTTATTGTGTGTAACGGTTGGATTTTTGGGTATGCCTATATATACCCCTTCACCACCACCCACTCGAAAGAGAAGCACTCAGAACTATTCCATACCTATCCTACTCAGTTTTCTCAGAGAGAACCACCTACCTTTTTTTTGAGGTCAAGATCTTCCACTCCCACCATATGGAGCATGGAACCCACCGTTGGTAGATCTCTCCATGGATTCTCGCGACCGCTACCCTTCGTGGGTTGAAGACTCCATGAACATGGACGTACGATAGCACCACCTATCGGAACCACGAGAAAAATCCTTGCATCTCGTATTGCGTTTGATCTTCGTACCCTATCTCTTTACTTACATGTGCAATGTCTTTACTTTTCACTGCCATACTTGTAGACATGCATGTGTAAGGTTGTTTGACTATCTAGACTTGCTAAAATAGTTAAAATCTGCCAACCAATTAACTTGGAAAATTTTAGGTCTTAAATTTCTTCTAATAGTCTATCCACCCCCCCTCTAGACACGCCTCTCTCGATCCTACACTTACAAACCCTCAAGTGATGCTCCCGCTACTTCAAGAGACAACCTTGTTACCAATGAAGAGATAAGCCTCATGGTTAAGAAATTCAACAAGTTCTACCAGAGTAGAGGCAAACAGAACAACTCCAACTCAAGATATGAAGAGAAGCGTTCATCTAGTCATGACCGAATTGTTACAATTGTGGAAGGCACGGACACTACTCCAATGAGTGCACACACACAAACACACACACATAAAAGAAGGGAAGAGTCGCCTAGAAGAAAGGTCTCAAGATATGAGTCACCTCGAAGAGGTAGAAGGAGTAGAGATGATCGTTATGAATGAATACCCTCAAGGAGAAGTAGAGACTCGGAGAAGAAGGACAAGTACACCAAGAGTTTCTCAAGAAGAAGATATCAAGCTCACGTTGGTGAATGGGTTTCTGGCTCCGAATCCAACAACCACTCCGAAAGAAGCTATCACTCTGACTCCAACTATAGTCAAGATGAAGGTGTTGCCGAACTTGCACTCGTTTCCTGCAACTCATATGATATATTTGATTCACCAAATCAAGGGAGTGGAAGTCGCTTCATGGCTAAAGGCCCCAAGGTGTCACACGCTGAATATCTTGATTTCAATAGTGATGAGGATGACCTACTAGTAGATGATGACTTACTATTTGACAAATCTAGTGATACTAGTCAAAATGAACTTTTTAGTAATCACACTAGTCAATATAATTCGTGTGATGATGATAAGTTGGAAATAGAGTGACTAACTAAAGAACTAAACACTCTTAAGTTAGCCCACATGTCTACTCTAGAAGATCATAGAGAACTTGTAAGGACTCGTGAGAAGCTCCGCTTCGAGAAGCTCAATTTGGATCTAGAGCATGAATTCCTTAAAGCTATCAATGAAGATCTTCGAAATAAGACTTACTCTTATCTAGCCAAACGACTTCTCTTGTCTACATTCATTCCACAAGTTAAGGCTAAGCAAACTAGTAACAAAGGAAAAAAGGTTCTTCAACTAGTAGCAATAAAAATGATAATTCGAATGATATTTCTTATAGTAGTTCTATTGATTCCACTAGCATTTCTCTTAGCCAAGTTACACTTGAGAAATAAAAAGGTCTATTGAAAGGGATTATAGAAAAATCTATCTACAAAAGTCTTGCCGGATGTAAGAAATTTGAGGAAATTGTACGCAAGCATGGAGGTTACCCGAAGAACCATTGCATTGGCTACTTCAATGCAAATGGATTTGAATGGGAAGAACGTAAATACCCTAAGACCAAGTTTGTTATTCAAAGGGAGAAGTATAAGCATACTCTTCCCAAGGGAACAAAAACTGAACATGACCTTCCACCACAACACCACAAGCTCAAGGGCAAGGAAAAGCTTCAGGAGGAGATTGACTCATATGAATATGAATCCCAAGCCATGGTCAAGTAGGTTCCCAAGGCTACTACAAGCTCAACTTATTCAAGCGACACTTCAACTCCAAGGATTCCCATTAAATTGATGTGGGTCACCAAGAAGAATAACTAGAGAAGTTCTTGAGGGGTGACTCCGCCAATGAAATTCACTCACATTCATTATTGGCAAGAACTAGTTGCAATCAACATTGACATTATGCAATAGTTCAAGGAGTCACACATTCCCTCTAATGTAATTAATGAATCCATGGACATCATCATGTATGCTTTGCACTCCATGTCCATAGATATCCTTGTGTTTGTCTCTTGTTTGGGACAAACCCATGTAGGTGAGGAGAGTAAGAAACGAAAAAAGGGATTGCTCCCAATTCAAGATGATCTTTATCAACGATGAGCATCCATGTGATAGCCTGGCTTATTAGGGATGATATACTACTCATATCAATAAGGAATTCCTTCTTTTCCGGGAGCCCATCCAAACATGTGCGCATGAGTGAGGAAAAAGTGCGCATAAAAGACTAGTATTGATCTGTGAGGCCAGTCTAGATCCCGCCAGGAGTAACGACTATCTGCGGGTGTGTTCGAGGTGTGACAAGTTGGTATCAAAGCCAACCCTCGCGGTTACACGGATGTTTGCTGACAGTTGCGCAGTCATATTGTTCACGAAGTTGGTGACCCGTCGTGGCACACAGAATGACACATGTATCGGACAGGAAGCACAGACGTTTGTGCCAAGAGGGAACGTTCCTGTGACCCCGACGAGGACGTCGGTTCCTCTGAGTGGTTGTGTATGTGATAGCCTGACTTATTAGGGGTGATATACTACTCATATCAATAAGGAATTCCTTCTTTTCTGGGAGCCGATTCAAACAGAACTCTCAGGTTAAGCGTGCTTGGCTTGGAGTAGTTATAGGATGGGTGACCAACCAGGAAGTTGGCCCCGGGTGTGCATGAGTCAGGACAAAGTGTGCAGAAAAGACTAGTATTGATCTGTGAGGCCAGTCAAGATCCCGCTAGGAGTAACGACTACCTGCAGGTGTCTCTAGACCATTACAATCCACCACTACATCACCCACATGAAGTCTTCTACAACAAAACGTAAAAGTGGCAACCCAACTTGTGCTTAAACGATGAGTATGACCTATGATCAAGTATTCTTACATGGCTCCTAGGTCAATATATTCATATATAGATGACTAGGTCATCGCCAAAGTGCTTGATGGATGCTAGAGTGTTTGTGCATGATTGGCCATGATTTCATTTGACATCTTATTGTGTGAGCATGTTGGTCTACATATCTTTACTCATTCGAGGATATCCAATTGTTGCTATTTGGCTTTGGTTCTTCTTTGCCAACTAGATGTACAAGAATGCCTAGTAACCCTCTGTAGCTATCTCTAATTTCTTGTGTCAAGTTCCTTTTATAATACATCACAAAACTTGAACAAGCACTTCTTGATCCCTCTGTGTGACAACCACTCGGAGTACCGTGTTGAGAAGAGCTGCATTCTAAAACTTCTTTGTGAATATCAGTGTAACCAGCTCCAAAAACTCGGTTCCACAAATTACCTGAGTTGATCTTGTTTTTGATCTCGGTGCAGGTGATTGAGTATTCTCGTTCTCACCGAGTTTCTCTATCTCCTGATAGTTAGGAAACTCGGTGGCACCAAACTGTTCCAATCGGTTTCACTAACAATAAATGGTATTTAACCTAGCGGACCCGACTTTTGAAATTCAATCTTCAAAAGTTAATTCCTCCAAACCCCGAGCTGCCGCACCAAACCCCCTGGTCATCGCCCTTGCTTCCCCGAGCACCTCCGCCCTTGTGACATTCCCCGCCAACGGGAATCGACACCGCCGTCGTCGCCGTAGTCCGACCATCGCGAAGTTAGGGTATGGTTTTGATCCCCTCATGTGTTCCAAAGTCTAATTCAAGCACATTAGGGTTACTCTGTATTCTTGCCATAGACTAAAAGCTTCTTACTCCACCAAAACTTCCATTAGTTTAGCGAACGAGAAATTTCTAGGTTTAGCCATTCGCCAAACGAATCTCGATGACACCAAGTCGCAAAAATTGGTTCTACTAATTTTGGTTCTATGGTTCCTGAGAATAGTCTCGATGAAACCAAGCTGTCATTTTTGGTGACACCGAAGTGACCGCCAAGTTTCTGTGAAGTAGACTATGTGTCTCGATGGATCCGAATTTTTTGACTCGGTGGTACCTAAATCCCTTTTGCAGAAAGCCAAACTTCAGAATTTCTTTGTTCAAATTTTGAAAAAAAAAATTGTTTTCTGATGCTCAACCCCACTACTCTTCTATTCTCTTTTCACAGGGTCAGCATGTCAGATTTAGTTGATAGCCGGAATGATTTAAGAGAGGTCAATGTTGATGCAGTTCTAGGCACTAGTCATGAGGCCAATTCTTCATCAGAAGATCCAGGCACCCCACGTTCTCATGTGTTGCCCAAGGCTGCTACAAGAGCCAGGAGGAAGTTGAACACAGATGAGGAAGATACAGACTTTGTGCCACAGGAGGTTATTACTAAGAAAAACAAGACAAAGCAGAGAGAGCTGCAAAGAAGTCCAAGAAGATGACCAAAGATGTTTCATCTGCTCCTAAGAACAATAGTTCCACCTCCAATGTTGTTGCTAAAGAGGATGAGACGGCTATTTTGAGGAAGCTGAGAACTCACCTTCCAGACCACAATGACAACCATCCAGTTGCTAAGGACATGAAGAAGAGGAAGGATTCAGGGCTGAGGGAACGGATAACCATTGATACATATTCTCAGAGGAGAAGGACTACTGTAGATTACAGATTCTACACCAGAGAGCAGCAGGATTTTATGAGACCATTCTTCTGGACAAGAGCCCAACTGTTAGTGACATGAGATATGTAAACTGGGACTACATTAAGGAGAATGAAGACTATTTCCCCCATGTGCAAGAAAACTTCAATGTCGTTGACATTAATGCATTTGTTGGTAGAGAGTTCACCCGTTGGAATGATGAGATGATCATGCAATTCTACTCCACTGCACATTTTTATGGAGATGGCAAAATTGTCTGGATGACAGAAAGTGTCAGGTATTAATGCACTGTTGATGAGTGGGCTACCATTTTAGGAGCCCCAGAGGTACAAGATGGTGATTTGTATGTGTACTCTAAGGCCAAGATGAATCATAACTCCATGTCAAAGATGTACAAGGAGATTTCTGCTGACTATGTGCAATCACATAAGTTTGGTTTAGTGTATTATCTGCAAGCAGGACTGACCACCACCAACGCAATCATGAGGTATACATTGATCCCCAAGTTAGGAGATGACCAGATGATCTGAGGATTCTTCATCAACATGCTCCATCACATTGACCTTCATACTATAATTAGAGACTTGATTGTTGAGACTGTGAAGAGGATCGCTGCTGATCAAAAGAGATGTTGTGGATATGCACCATACATTCAGATGCTTATCAACTCCAAGCTAGAGAAGAATGTATATGCACTTGATCGACCACATATGCCACTCTGGACAAAGTTTGAGGACAATGTTGTGGTGATGAATCCTACTCATCCCACTTGATCTACTACACATGCACAGGCTGAGGCAGCCAAAGCCACTAGTGCTCCAGTGCCAAGGACCAGGAGTGAGTAGATGGATCTTATCCTTAGCACTATCCAAGGCATGCAGAAGGACATCACAGACATCTTGCAAAACCAGGAGAGTCTATGAAGTATAGTTGAAGATATGTTCCACACACTGAACAACAAGGTAGATGGGGTGACAATGACTGTTGATCAGCTCAAGAAGGAAGTGGGTGCAGTACCCATTCCTCACACTCCAGACAATGATGATTATGATGATGATGACAGTCACCCTCCATATCCCAACACTTAGTTCAAGAGCCATGCCAGATCTATGACAGTGCCAGCTCCAGAGATGAGAGCATCTACATCACCACCTACTGTAGCTCCTTCATTTCCATCAGCTCCTCTAGTACCTCAAGTGTCTACTCCAACTCCTTCCATGGCGTTTTCAAAAGTCTTCATTGAAGTGGTTCTCTCGGCTCCTACATCAACAACTGGAGGAGATCATCCCCAAAGAGACGATTAGTTCTATACCTTTGAACTTCTTGGTAACTTGTTGCCAAAGAGGAGAAGTTGTATATATCATAGGGCTTAGAGAGAGAGAGATTATGTGTGTGAGTTGCTTTTTATCGCTCTTCAAAACTTTAAAATATTTTTGTTTACCGTTTGTGTTAAACTTGTTGGTGTTTGATCATACACTCCTTATGTGTTCCTATATTTGCTATCTTTGATATGCTTATGAGATGATCATTCACTTTTTTGATGTGTTGTGCTATGTTGTTCATTCATATTATTCTCGCACACCACCAAGTTGTATGCGACATGGAAGAGTGCCCCATGAACCTAATCAATTTTGCATTTGCATTCAAATTCAAATTCAAAATAGTGCACAAATTTAGGGGGAGCTCTTTCTTATCACATACTCCTCGAAGCAATGATTCTGTAAATTGTTTATATCATATGTCGAAACTTTGATCTATATGTTGTCTTCAATTCCAAAAAGGGGGAGATGGAAAGAACATTTGCTCCCTTGCTGGTTTGGTAATTAATAACAACATATATCTCACTGGACTAATGTTTCTACGAAGTATATTTCAGAAAAATTTGTAGGATCGGATGGCTATATGTAGCGACCCGACCTGAAAGGTCGAATCTCCGGTGTTTCTGTACCATCCCAAGATCATGCTGGTACACACACGGTTCATCAATGTATATATCAAAATGAATTCACACAGCTTTATTAATCGAAAATCTCATATTGAGTTCTTTATTACAATAAAGTGGCTGAAGGCCAACTCATGATATATACTAAACCAAAATCTTGCGGAAGCTTCAAAGGTAGTTGAGTCCATCTGACTCCAAGGGCATCTCACCGAGCGTAGAGCTTATCCGCATTCCTGGTCGGAAAAGTACTCTGCAACATGATATGTTGCATCCGTGTAGGTCAGCATATTGAATATGCCGGCAATGTCACAAAAGAGGGGTGTAAAGCAATCATCTATTTTATATGCATATATGGCAGGTGGGGTAGTAAGTTTTGCATAAAGCCAATTTTGTCCCACAACAAGAGAGGGCAAAAGTTATTACTACAATGTTGGTTGATTAATGAGATGGTTCCACCAACCAATTCTCATACCCAAGTTATCATTAATACCCACATCAATGTACTTATTTGTGTTGAGAATTCCAGATAGTTTCAGTTCCTTTGGCTCAAACTATCCATGACTGTGGACACGGCTAATCGATTAGGTTTGGGTACTCTGCAGAGTTTTGCACACGTTCCCCACAAGATTTGATCGCCTCCGTTGGTTTTCTCGCACTTCAGGGTGTTTGAGAAACGGATGACCAAAACATGGTCTTCTAAAGGGTTTCCCTGAGACTCTGTCGGTGCCCATCCTTTCCTACCGTTCTTCTACATCTCGCAGCACCGCCTGTCCAGGGTCACCATGATATCCAACCAAGCCAGAGCCCATAATGGCTTGTGGCTATGCAGGTAAGCCTTGGGTCTTGAAGCATCCATCCATCTCTTTGTGCCTGGGTGGACCTTTCCGCGTGAATACTGGCACTTCTCCACCAACACCTAGGCTAACCACTGGTTTCTCCAGGGTGCCGTTCAACCATCATCCACCCAGAGGTATGTTGAAAACTCGGAGTCTTGAAGTCTTGATCATCTTGTAGGTCTTGAAATTATTATCTCACAACTCTCATGAATCACACAACCAACCCCGTCTACTAATAGCATAGCAAAATTAAATCAATGTTTCTCGGGGCCAATGTGTGAAAAGGTTGAGGGGATCGTACCACATGATACTACATCAAGTAACCAAGTTTCCAAATTACCTACTTTGCATGCAATTTGGGGAGATGGTAGAACTAATGCAATAAAAACATAGGTATACATGGTCAAAGTGACTTGCCTTGCTGACGATCCTCGTACTCAAGTGACTCTAGATAACAAGCTTCGCACTCTGGAAGATCTAATGAATCAAACAAAACACACAATAAGCATAACCACAATACAATTCATACAACAGCAAGGTAAATAAATACTTCAACAAACAAAAATCACAATCAAAAGGAAGAATCACTTAAAGTATCAGACTCTAAAAATTTTGGTGTCAAATCTCTACTAAGACATAACAAGACAAAAATTTGTTTTGAAAAACTAGCCATTTAGATAACAGAAAAGTAAATACGAAATTTTATTAGAAAACAGAAAGTATTTCATTATAAAAATTTTGTGCAAAAAGAGTTACTACAAAACATTTTTCTAAACAATACTAAAGGTGAAAACAAGATTTACCTATTTAAACTAGAGCACAAAACAAAATAAAATATTTTTATTAACAGAAAATAATTCACCTAATGTTGAACAACAGAACTAAAGAAACTACAATAAAAAGTTAAACTAAAACAAAATCAAAGTAAACTAAAATAAAACAATTCAAATAAACACTAAGAAGAAACTAAACAAAATCTGTTTTTACTAAAAACTCTAATTTAAAATATCTGAAAAATCTCAAACAGTGTTGGATGATAGACCTAACTAATACAAAACAGTGGCAAAAGGAATCACTCAAAAATTAAAAATTTAAACTCTAGTTATATAGATTTTCGTAATTTAAGAAAATTTTGTTAGATTCAAAATTTAGAGTTCAAATTTGAAATCTAAGACTACAGGATGAATCTACATGAAATTTGTGACATGGTGCAAAAAGAATCAATGAAAAACTCTAAATATTTTAAGAGATATAAAAAAAATAAAAATAGAACACATTCTGTTTTCTAAAACAGAAACAGAAAAGAAAAAATATTTAGCTATCGGACAGGGGTGACATGGCGGCTTCCTATTGGTCGACAGCGCATGCGCGTCCGGTGTTTGCGGCGGACGACCGAAGCGTAGAAGAAAACGGTTCGCCGTTTAAATCTTCTAATCCTATCCGTTGATTCTAGATCTAACGGCTACGGAGAGGGGCGGGGCTTACAGAGGGGAGGTCGGGGTTTCTGGTGAGGTTGACGGTGGCCGGACGTCAGAGGTGGTCGGAGATGGTCGTGCGGTGGTCGGGGCGGCATCCGACGAGCTCAGGAGACGGCAGAGAAGATCCGGCATTGAATGGTGGTGTTAGACGACGTTGGGGACGACGGAGGCGACGGCCTCGAGCTCGGAGAGCTTCGGTGGGGTGCCGAACTCTGGCGAGGTGGAGCGTGGTGTTTGTGGGCGTGGGCAGGGGCGCTCGGGGGTGGAACGGAGTGCCGAGAAGGCAGGGGCTTTTATAGGCTAGGTGCGGGGTTGGGAGAGGGAGAGAGGAGCGAGATCAGCGGAGGAGGGATCTCCGGCGAGGCGGTCTAAAGCGAGGAGGAAGGTCAGCACGCTGATGACGCTGTCGGACGGTGGGTCCCACGCGACAGTGAGAGAGAGGGCAAGGTTAATGCATCGCCGCTATCTTTCTGGGGGCTCTACTCCAACTCGCCCTCGGGGCGAATGCGTGCGACGCCGCGTCCTCGCTGCCGGACTCGTCGTCACCGCCGCGGTGTCGCCGCTATCTTTCCGGGGGCTCGACTCCAACTCGCCCCCGGGATGAATGTGTGCGACGCCGCATCCTCTCAGTGGGCCTCGTCATCACCACCGCGGCGATAACACCGTCTCTCCGGTGGCGCTCGGGAGCTCGACACTAACACGCTCCCGGGACCGCCACTCGAGACAGCATGGCCTCTCCCCCCCCCTCGTTGCAGCACAACAGGGAAGCCCGAGCTCGTCCCTGAGCCGCGCGCTCGCAACTCCGATTCTGGCCCTATGCGTCTGTGCGTCCACTCTGTCGGCTCCGGCTGTGTGCATCCACGCACATGCCGCTGGCTCTATACAGTGCGCACTCTTCCTGCTGGCCGTCCGCGCTCGGGCCGGGTCCCTGCTGTCACCGGCCCTTGTATGCCCTGGTCGGTTTGCCGCGCCCGGTCTGCCGTGTCACGCTACTGCGCTTCACTCACGCGTGGCCCCGGCCGGTTCCAGCGCTCCCCCGGCATCTCCCCCGCACCAGTGCCGGGTCGCCACGCCGCTCCGTGTCCCCGAGTCACCAGCCCCGCCTTCATGCGTCGCATGTGCCGTCTGTGCCATGCCCGCGCATCGGCTCCTCCGCCGCCCGGCCTGCATCTCCGCTGCCCAGCCAGCTCCCTCGCCTACCTCCACGCCTTCGTCAAGGAGACACTGCGGGTGTACCCACCCAGGTCACTGCTCTTGCACCGGGACGTGCAGGCGCAGGTGCACGAGGAGCTTGACCGCATGGTGGGGCGCGACCGCATCGTGACCGAGTTTGATGCGGCCTCCCTTGCCCGGTCGGTTCCTCTACCGCACGGGCCGGCTCCTCATCGCCCGCCAGCGCGCCCACCAGCCCGGTCTAGCTCCACCTCGCCTCGTCGTCGGCTGCCGCCTCGCCCCACGGCGTGTCGCCCCTGCCTGAACCTCTTTGCCCCTGGCGTCTCCGCCTCGGGAGCCCGTCACCTCATGGGTTGGAGGAAAAAGACAGGCCATGGTCGGCTGCCCACTCGGAAGGAGCAAGAAGAAAAAGACAACGCCCCCCCCACAAAAAACACGTCTGCCTCGCAGTCCGCCTGCTTCACCACTCGAACGGCCAGCCATGACCCGCCCTGGCCAATCGGTTCGCCTGCCACCTCCGACGCCTGGCCAGCTAAGGATTCGGCCCGGCTGCATGTCCGCCTCAACGTCCGTTCGGCCGGACCCAACCTGCCAGGACGCCCTTCGAGCACCCGGAGGCTCGAAGGCTCCACAAGAGCCAAGCCGCGCCGACTGTCTTTGTCAACAACCACCTCGACGACGTCAAAAAGCAACGAACCTCCTCGTCCGAAGGCCGGGAGGCTATCTTTCGACAGCACGGTCGTGCTCACCAGCTGGGGGATCCTGCGTCCGTCCTCGGTAGCGCCTCGCGCACACCAGCCGGCGGACCCAGCGTCCGCCCTTAGCAGCGCCTCGTGCACCAACCGACAGATCCCACGTCTACCCTCGGTAGCGCCTCACCCACACCAGCCAGTGGACCCCGCGTCTGCCATCGGCAATGCCTCATGCCTACCAGCCGGCACACCCCGTGTCCGCCCTCAGTAGCACCTCGCGCACCCCAGCCGACGAATCTCGCGGCCG
Organism: Hordeum marinum; assembly: GCA_022496015.1. Lineage (NCBI taxonomy): Eukaryota > Viridiplantae > Streptophyta > Magnoliopsida > Poales > Poaceae > Hordeum > Hordeum marinum. The sequence goes on along the minus strand of CM039675.1, from coordinate 389,786,528 downwards.
CCCTCGGCAGCGCCTCATGCACCCCAGCCGGTGGACCCTCCGTCCGCCCTTGGCAGCGCCTCGCGCACACCAGCCGGTGGACCCCGCGTCCGCCCTCGTTAGCGCCTCGCGCACCCCAGCCGGTGGATCCCGCGTCCGCCCTCGGCAGCACCTCGCACACACTAGCCGGCGGAGCCCGCGTCCGCCCTCGGCAGCGCCTCGCACACCCTAGCCGGAGGACCCCGCGTCCGCCCTCCGCAGCGTCTCGCGCACACCAGCCGGTGGACCCCACGTCCGACGCCGGCAGCGCTTCGCGCACAACAGCCCACGGACCCCGCGTCTGCCCTCGGCAGCACCTTGTGCACACCAGCCAGCGGACCTCGCGTCCGCCCTCGGCAACGCCTCGCGCACACCAGCCGGCTCACACCCCACGTCTGCCCTTAGTAGCACCTCGCGCTCGATAGCCGGCGGACCCCGCGTCTATGCCCGACGGCACCTCGCGCCCATCAGCTAGGGGCCCCGCGTCCGCGCTTGGTAGTGCGTCGTGCGCGTCAGTAGGACCACGTCGATGACAAAACCGCCTTGTCGGCACCCAAAAGCAATGTGAGATCTTCACGCGCATACCCTTGTACCGTACACACAAAGCAAATAACTTCGAGCGTCCCTCGGGGGCCATCTCGGCATTTACTCTACAACTTTATTGTTCACCCCGGTGCCGGCTAGTCTCGGCTCAGGGCTGGCCGCTTGGCCCGATACGTTCGTTCCCATAGGACGGCTTAGTAGCATGCGCGGGACCAAAGGCCCACTATTCGTCTCAGCTACAGACCACACCACGGCTGTCCGGCTAGCAAGAGCAAAAGCTGGAGGTCACCACACGTGAAAAACGTCCAGGGAGAAAACGGCTTGGGCAACCCAGCCATTTCATCTATGAGTATCTGCTTGGTTGAGTCTGCTCCCAGAGTCCGAGTACTGTACGCTCCATTCCGAGGCCCACTCTTCATCTCAGCTACAGACCGGCTCCCGGCTATCTGGCTAGCAAGAGCACAAGCCAAAGAGCGGAGAGAACATGAAAAAGACTTAAGGGGGCTCGGACGAAACCGAGTCGGCACCCTTTGCATAGAGCTCATGCGCTACCAAGATCAAGTATTTGATATATCTGTGCCGACCTAACATTGTCTTTCACATGATCATTTCCATGAGGAACCTCCTCACTCGGAGGCTCGAAGGCTACTCCTGGCAGGGCAATACGCTCGATCGCCGGCGGACTCCGCGTCCGCCTTCGGTAGGGCTCCACGCCCACAAGCCGGTGGACCCTTCGTCCGTGCCCGATGGCGCCTCATGCTCGAAAGCCGGCGGACCCTCCATTCGCGCCCGACAGCGCCTCGTGCTCGACAGCCGGCGGACCCCGCGTCCGCCTTTGGAAGGGCTCCACACCCACAAGCCGGCGGACCCTCCGTCCGCGCCTGGCAACGCCTCGCGCCCGACAGCCGACAGACCCCGCGTCCGCCTTCGGCATGGCTCCACGCCCACGAGCCGGTGGACCCTCTCTCCGTGCCCGACAGCGCCTCACGCTCGAAAGTCAGCGGACCCCGTGTCCGCCTACGGCAGGGCTCCACGCCCACAAGCCGACGAACCCTCCGTCCGCGCCCGGCAGAACCTGGCGCTTGATAGCAGGCGGACCTCACGTCCGCCGTCGGTAGGCCCTCACGCCCGATAGCCGATGGACCCCGTGTCCGCCTTCGGTAAGGCTCCATGCCCATTGGCAGGCGGACCCTCTGTCCGTGCCTGGCTCTCGGCAGCCAGCGGACCTCGCGCCCGCCCTCGATAGGGCTCCACGCCCAACAGCCGGGGGACCCCACGTCCGCCTTCGCAGCGCCTCGCGCTCGATAGTCGGCAGACCCCACATCTACAACTGACATCCTCGACGCCACCGTCTACTTCAGCAACGGCAAACACACTTTGCCCGAATCGTCAAGTCGCCCGGAGGCTCGGAGGCTACACCCAGCGGGTCCGCTGGCACACCCCCGCTGGAAACCTCTAGCCGGCGGACTCCGCATCCATGCCCAGCATCCTCGACGCCACCGTCTACTTCAGCAATGGCAAAGACCCTTCGCCCGACTCATCGTGTCGCCCGGAGGCTCGGAGGCTACACCCTGCGGGTGCGCTGGCGTGCCTTCGCTGGAAACCGCTAGCCGGCGGACTCCGCGTCCACGCCCGGCATCCTCAACGCCACCCTCTACTTCAGCAACAGGAAAGCCCTCCGCCCAACTCGTCGAGTCGACCAGAGGCTCAGAGGCTACACCAAGCGGGTGCGTTGGCGCACCCCTGCTAGAAGCAAGCCGCGTCGTCCCAAACCCACGATCAACCGTCATCGACAATTTCTACAACAACAACTCCACAGGCATAAACCCTCAGCCCGACTCTCTAAGTCACCCGAAGGCTCGGAGGCTACTGTCGGGGGGATTACCCCCGGGTAGGCACAAGGAGACGACTCAACATTTTAAAACATCGAGGGACCCACCCCCGGTATGCCAAGCCCAACAAGACAAACGAAGAAGTGAGCTGATGACACTGTAACTAACGACACCGTAGCTGACGACACTGTAGCTATCCAGCTCGGCAGCCTCCATCCATCCGGATCAGCAGCCTCCACCCGTCCAGCTCGGCAGCCTCCATCAATCCGGCTCGGTAGCCTTCCGTCCAGCTCGGCAGCCTCCATCCCTCCTGCTCGGTAGCCTCCACCCATCCGGCTCGGCAGCCTCCATCCGTCCGGCTCGACAGCCTCCCGTCCACCTCGGCTGCCTCCCGTCCAGCTCGACATCCTCCATCTGTCTGGCTCGGTAGCCTCGATCCGTCCGGCTCGGCAGCCTCCACCCTTCCGGCTCAGCAGCCTCCATCCATCTGGCTCGACATCCTCCCGTCCGGGTCGACAGCCTCCTTCCGTCCTGCTCGACAGCCTCCACCCGTCCGGCTCGGTAGCCTCCACTTGTCCGGTTCCCCCTGTCCGGCTCCTCCCATCCGGCTCCTCCCGTCCGGCTCCTCCCGTCTAGCTCGTCCTGTCCGGTTGTGGCCTATCGAAGCCAGCTCCCGACGTCCTATCGAACACGTCCAGACCTGACTGCCATATCTCACGGTGGCGCGCTATTGGCGAGCAGGAGCACATTGTACGCGCATCATGTAATACTCTCTAAAGTGTAACCTGTCGCCTAGATACTAATTTATAAAGTACACCAGGGGATAGACATAGCTTAGTCCACAAGCTACATGTGGCTTGACTTGTAAGCTACCCAAGGTAGCTTACACCTCAAGCTGCTTGGGATGTAAGCTACCCACTATGGCTTACATCCCAAGCTACCCATCTGTGCCTATATAAAGGCCCCCTCTCACTCTCTCAAGGGGGTTAGCTTCCCTCACATCCTCTCATCCCCACTCTCACACTCATGTATGAGGCAAGAAGTCTCATGGCTCTCCTCCCCAAACAGCTCCAGGAGCAACCATGTACCAAATGTACCTTAGTTATACAAGCATGTAGGAGTAGGGGTATTATCTCTCCGGAGAGCCGCGAACCTGGGTAAACCACTGCATGCTATTCGCATCCCGTCCCGGATCGTGCACGATAGCCTTGCTTTGGCCTCGATAAGCCACCCTGTGGCATCAGCCGTCTCACGTGAACCCCTATGAGGAAACGACAAAAGGGGGGTGCCGTCTCGATAGCCTTCGATGAAGTATTGTACGACTTGCACCTCATGCACCCCCTTGCAGGAGTTGCGGAGCTCGGTCCACCGAGTGAGGTAGTCGCGGAGGTACTCGTCTGGCCCCTGAACACACATGGCGAGTTCATGGGGGAGGCCAGGCCACTTGTACGTGCCGGTGAAGTTGCGGACGAAGGCCTATTTGAAGTCCGTCCAAGTGTTGATGTTGCCGTCTGCCAAGCTATTGAGCCAGGTGCGGGTCGAGCCGATCAGCATGAGGGGAGCGTAGGGAACGGCTACGCGCTTGTTCCCCCTAGCGATGTCGACCGCCGTGGTGTAGTCGGTCAACCATTCCTCGGGCTTGGCGGCCTCGTTGTACTTCGGGGTGTCTCGGGGGAGTGTGAAGCCGGTCGGGAATGACTCGTTCTGGATCCGAGGGCCAAAACAGGCTGGGCCAATCGAGCCCTCCTCTTCATGGAAGGAAGACTGCGCGAGCTGGTTGATGCGGTTGCGGGCGTCGTTCTCACAGCAGGGGACACGCGACGCAATCCGGGCTGAGAGCTCGGGGCGGATGACGGGCGGAACCGACCATTCCGGCTCGCGCCGTGGGGGTGAAGTGTGCCCGCAGCTGCTCTGGTAGCCGGCGGCCGGCGCTTCGTGGTGGCGGCCACTGCGAGGTCGGTTGTTGTTGCGCCGGCTGTTAACTACCGGCTAGTTGTTCCCCGACAGCTGAGAGGGTCGGAAGTTATTTGTTTTAGCCCAACGGCCGAAAAAGTGATGGGAGTAGGAGTGCTGAGCCGGTTGATGGCTAGCAATACCCGTGACCTCGTGCTTGAGCCAGGGGCCTCCGGAGGCGACTCCGCCCGATGCGAGTAGATGTCGTTGCGCGTCGGTGACGTCAATGACCTCCTTGATGTGACGCTGGTGAGCGGAATGCTCTTTGCCCTCCAAGGTGGCAAAAACCTCGTAGGCCACCTTGAGGGCCCACAGGTTGGCTGCGAGGGTGTTGTAGACGGGCATCTTGCCGCCTAGGATTTCGGTGACCACGCGACCGCGGTCGCGCATAGTGGAAGCCAAGATGAGACCATAGGGGGAAGCATATTAGCACTGGGCAGCCTCCATGCGGGGCCGCGGGGCCGCTAGGGTGATGGTGTCCTCGAACAGGACGCGGCGAACCGCCTCGAGGTTAGTCGCGGCGGCGTTGGGGTTTGATGTTGGAAAGATAGGGTGCTCAAGCCTCGGAGGGCCGCACCGAGCGGGTCGGAGGTGCCGACGTAGGCCACAGCGGGGTCAGCCCCGGCCAGCGCACGTCCGGAGGAGGTGGAGGAGATGATGGGCATTGCACCCATGCGATCTTCGGAGCCACTGGACTGGGTTGCAGCAAGTGCGCCCACAGCCATGGGCGGATCGACACAAACGAGCACCTGGCTAGGCTACTCGCCAGCGGCCGGAGTTTCGGCGATGCTAAGCCTGTCGAAACGGTCGGTGAGCGCTTCGATGTCGAGCACGAGGTCGGTGAAGCTGCCCATAGGGCGTGCTGGAATGAGCCCCACGAGCCCGCAGTTTGACCTGGACATGCGGCGACGGCGGGGAATGGCAAGGGGTCCCGCCCAAAGCTTGAATCCGATCAGTGATGTGTACGGCCCCATGGTGGGCGCCAACTGTCGTCGTTTTCTCACGGCAAATGCCATGGGTAGGCTTATCATAGGTGGTTGGGGTCAGAGGAAGCCGACGGGCTCCGTGTGCAAGATTGGGCACAAGGAGTGGTGACACACGTTGTACCCAGGTTCAGGGCCCTCCGTGGGAGGTAACACCCCTAGTCCTGCTTGGTCTAGTTGGATGGATTGATGTGTTTACAAGGGTGCTCCTAGAGTTGTGTCTAGAGGAGGAAGAAGGAGCAGCCGACTCATCTTCCTCCGTTGCTAGAGATGAGGTGTGGGTGTGTGCGAAATGATCGTCTGTCCCTGTTGCACGGGGGGCTCGGGAGGTTTTAGAGGCCAACCCCACAGCTCTATAATATTCCTAAGGTACAAAGGTGGCGGATGCAGATGGTAGCCTCTCCGACTGACCAGGGGGCCCCGCTCTTCGAACCGTCTCGTCATAGGTAGGGCCCACCGGCTGGGTGGTCTTGTCGCCCACTGGGTCCCCCCAGCCGGCTCTGCAATTGGTTCTGGCTCACCTGCCATGGCACGGGTCGCCCGGGAGGTGTCGCCTAGTGCCTCCCGGCCGAAGTCTCTGGTATGGCTGGCTGCACTGTAGCCACACCCGGGCTGGTAATTGAGTCGGCCAGGGCGTGCCGACACTGTTCCTTCACCCGATCGCGCTTGCCAAGGTCAGCGGCCTGGACGGACAGACTATAGCCATGCGCACTCATGCATCACCGACCACTGTGGCTACAGTGCCGCCCATCGTGGCGGTCGCGTCGTGTCGTCGTACCCGTGCAAAGGGACGGGACGTTGCATGTCCGCCCCGGGGTCAACGGAGGGGGCGGCTTGGAGGCAGCCAGCCGCGCCCAGCCAGGCGGGGGTTAAGCCGGCTCCTCATCCAGCCGTCCGTGTCGCCAGCCGGCGGCAGCTCGAGGTGGCCATGCCCCAGCCGTCCGTGGTAAGTCGGTCGCGTAGTTTTTCTGTGAAGCGGGGGAGGAAGAACCCCGTTGCTTTGGCCTACCCAGGGGTAATAACCTCGTCATGGCTTCCGAGCGAAGCTGTTGAGGACGTCCTGAAGCGGCGCGGGCCCAAAACGCCTGCGAGCCATGCTCGACACGCGTCGTGCACCAGGGCACCGATGCCTCCGCTCCCTGAGGGCATCGGGAACCGCCCCAAGTCAAACTAATGCGCCGGCCGCTCGCTGCGCTGGACATCATTACCCTTCCTTGAATGCTGATACTCCCTTGGGCCACCACTCCTCGGGCCACGTGGATGTGACTCGACGGTGGCAGGTGAGACAACACGAAGCAGGGTTGCGTGCCGATCGAACCGACCCTTCGTCACCCGAGGGGTGCGCGACACCCGCTCTCCCATTAGTCCTCGTGCCCACGGTTACGCCTATAAATCTGCCCTCCCCGGGGGCCTTGCCATCTCGAAGCCCCCAACTGTTCCCCTAGCTCCCGTGAAACCCTCTCCTCTTCTTAGCTTCCCCCTTCCCCTCACGGCATCTGGAGGAAATGATGCAGGCATGCTGCTGAGCACGGGGCCGTGACTCCCTCACCCTCTTCCGGAGGCAGCAGCGGGGGGGGGGGGCTCGGGGTCGGCGCAAGCTTGCCAGTGCTGGGCCATGATTGATGAGTGAGTGATCTGCCGTTTCCTTCTTTCGGTGTCAACATATCCAGTGCGCCGGACATGATAATCTCCTCCTTTCAAGGCGCCTATAGCTAACAAGCGCAGGCTTGGCGAACTCTAGGATGAGGTCGAAGCATTGCAGGCCCAGGTGGCAAGCACCGAAGCTGCCGTCTAGACCGCTCTCGGGGCGAAAAGGAGGCCAGGGAGGAGCTAGCCTCCCTCTAGGCCTAGGTCAAGGAAGCGACCGACGCCGTGCAGGGCGCACAGGACGAGGCGGCGTACGCCAAGATGATGGAGACCCAACGCACCAAGCAGTACCTTGGCATCGCCCATCGCGCGGCCGGCACGCTGAGTCGGTTCGTCGTGGAAGCCCCTGCGCTACCATGCACGCAGGGCGACTGGGTTACCTCGACTTCTTCCACAAGGTGGTGAAGGCGCTAGAGACTGGAGTCTCCAACTTGAACGCGGACAACAAGGCTGATGCACGCGACCTCCTGGACGTGGCCTTGATGTGTGTCTTCTCCACCCTTTGCCGCCAGGCCCTGGAGCTCGACCACCGGCGCTCCAGGGAGCGGGTGCCCGACGAGTTTCGGAGGGCCCTCCGGGATGAGGTGCACCCTAATACGTGTCCAATGTATCTATTATTTTTGATGATGTCATCCTATTGTATTATTTGTTTTGGATGTTTTATATACATTAATATGCTATTTTATATTATTTTTGGGACTAACCTATTAATCTAGAGCCAAGTGTCAGTTTCTGTTTTTTCCTTGTTTTTGAGTTTTGTAGATATGGAATATTAACCAGAGTCCAAACGGAATAAACCGTTCGCAAGGAATTTTTCTGGAACGAAAAAGTCATCCAAGCCTGGAGTGCATGTCAACGGAGGTGCCAGGGCGGCAACAGCCTAGTAGGCGCCCCCCTGGCCACGCCTAGAAGGCTTGTCGACTCCTGGCAGGTCTCCTAACCCTAATCATTCGCCTGTAAATACCCAAATAATCCCCCAACATCTGAAAGAGCCGCCCAAATACTTGTACGCCGCCGGAAGCCTCCGTTCCCAAGAGATCCAATCTTGGAGCCTTTTTTGGTAATCTGTTGGAGGGGGGTTCGATCACGGAGGGCATCTACATCGACTCCATTGCCCCTGCGATGATGCGTGAGTACTCCACCACTAACCTTCTGGTCAATAGCTAGTATCTAGATGGCTTCTTCTCACTCTTTGATCTTCAATACCATGTTCTTCATTATCTTCATGGAGATCTATCCGATGTCACTAGCAGAATGTCGATCAGTAGTCCCGATCGGGATGTTCCTTTAGTACCGGTTCCCCAACCGATACTAAATGGTCAGGACTAAAGGTCCGGACCTTTAGTACCAGCTGGCCCACGGACCGATACTAAAGGCCCACCACGTGGCTGCCTGGATGGGCTGGTAGTGGAGGACCTTTAGTACCGGTTGGTGATACTAACCGGTACTAAAGGCCCACCACGTGGCTGCCTGCGTGGGCTGGTGGTGGAGGACCTTTAGTACCGGTTGGTGATACCAACCAGTACTAAGTGTTCTATTTTTTTGTTTTAGCTTTTAATTATCTTTTAGTTTTCCATTCATTTCAAATTTATTTTATGGTGCTACATACTGTAAACATTACACAAGTTGATGCATATATATATGTAATATAATATACAATATCTCATACACAGTATATATACAAATGGAATTACACAACCATATATATTCTGGGACTTATAACTTAAGGCCCAAAACCCGGCCGGGACTAGCTAGCTAGTGCTCCGGATGAAATCTCAGGTTTCTACTACTGATTTGCTGGCATTATTGAGGCGGCGGTAAGTAATAGTTCTCTCCATTTACATCAATAACATGTTGAAGAAGAAATACCGCAAATTCCTCTTGAAGTGCTACAAAGCATTTCTCGGGTGAGAGCTTCAACATCATCTGCCAAACCCGGAGCTGTCTTTCACGTGCTCCTCTGCGACGTATACGGCTTTCGGTCTGGATGCGAATGTTCTCGCAAAGGAAGTATCCACATATATTTGTCCCCTGTGGCTGCTTCCGCACTTTGCAAAAGAAGAGAATTCAATAAGATAATTAATAATCAAGCTTGTGATAATGGTATTGAAACTAGAATTAAAGAGATCCGTGGACCTAGTAGTACTACTTAATTCCCTGCATCTTTTTCCACTTCAGCTTCGGTTTCCATTGACGACCGTGATTGTTTTTCTCTATCATCTTTTTCCAAACACTACGCGGCAAAGAAAAAGAACGAAAGAGTTATTAGAATTACTTTTGATATCAGGAAATAATGAAAGAAAGTGAGGTCGATAAAGATTGAAATTACCGTTCTATCATAAAATACAAGTCCACGTATGATTGTTCTAGTGTATCGAGTGAGACGTACACTTGAACAAGTCCATCAGCGAGGATAATATTTAGGAGGATATAGTGGCCTCTGCGCAGAAGTTTATATAATTAAGCAGGCATGCATATAACTCGTCAACTACACTTGACAGCGAGCTAGTATGCAAAAATAGAATGAGTAGTATACAGGAGAGTAAACACTCACACCATGTTGTAAGGAAATATTATAGTAGCTTTGGTATTCATTACTGCCTTTAGAAATTTTTCCTAGAGATCTTCTGTGTCCTTGGCATAATGTTTTACCACATGTCCGTTAACGATACTTGGGTCGATGAATCCAATGTCATCGATTCCCTCTTGTTTAAACACCCACATCTTCAATCTGCATAATAGCGTAGAAAAGAACATATATAGTGAGGATAAGCCAATGAATGATATTTAGCTCGAGACTTAAATTATTAAAGATATAAATCACTTAGAGACAATAGCAACTGATGAGAGTTTTGTCGATAGATTCCATGTGGTATAACTGGAAAAGTTCTGAGAATTCAAGACATATGTCACATCCATTGACGTAATGCTCTTTCCTTACTTTGACCATGACCGCCGTCTCCCCTCGCTTTGCTTCATGCAGGTACAAATCATGCAATCGTCGCATCGCAGTTGGTGGTTCCTTGTACTGCTCGGTGTGACAAGTGGTTTTCCGACGGCATATTGCATTGCGTACTCAGTTACACCGTACCCCCAGATTTCCTTGGTGCTAAGGATTTGGCCAAGAGTGAGACTTACAGCCTCTACTTCTTCGAGGTCAACTGGATTGCCTTGCACGTCGACTAGTTGGATCGATTTCTTGCTTGGATTGGTACTCACCTTGAGAGGAGAGATCAATTGCTTGGATTATTCTCCGAGCTGGGAAACTATTTTCCCGCTAGTAGTACCACCTGAAGTTGATGTCGTACTTCCCGACTTCTTCCTTGGGCTGCGCTGACTTCTCTGCTCACTTGCTTTCTAAATCTGTCGCTCATAGTCTATCGGCATACGCTCGACAAATGTCAGGGGTCGATCAATAAAATGTTCCATAAAGTGCTCTTGGACTTCCTTGGGTATTACCTCCTTTGGTGGCACGGTCTTCTTCGCAAAAAAGGCTTTCACTTGGCGATCACTTTCAAATTTGTTTTCCTTTGGTGTCATGTCATAAGTCAGCTTCCTATTGGCCGGAGGCTCGGGTTTCTTCTTTGCTTTCTTCCGAAGAGGACTGCTGCTAGCCTTCCTCTTTTGGGAGCCCTGATGGTGGGACCGGTGCCGGGGTGGACTCGGCTCACGCGGCGGAGATCAATATCGACTATACGGACTCGTGTCGTGCTCCGTCCCGAGGTTGGGAGGACTGCTGGCGAGGTGGGGAGGACTGCTGGCGAGGTGGGATGCCTCTCGAGGTGGGGAGGACTGCTGGGGAGGTAGGGAGGACTGCTAGGGAGGTGGGGAGGACTGCTGGGGAGGTGGGGAGGACTGCTGGCGCTGTGATGCCTCTGGCTGGGATCCCTCGCACTGGACATCGATACTCGGAAGAGCCGGTGGCCTTAGCGCCGAGTGTGGAAAGACGATGCAGTCCTTACTCCATGGAATAAGACCATGGCCGACTTCTGCCAGTGTGGACTCCCCCTCACCTCCAGGGATGTCAAGCAATAGTTCATCATATCCTAGCTCTATTGCGTCCACCGCGACACGAGCATACCCAGTTGGAACCGGATTGCAATGCCGGAGAACATCAGGTGTATTTGGTAAAGCATAGCCCATCGCGACCCGCATGGGTATGTTCTTCATTTTCTGGTTAGCTCACAAGATGTCTTCTCGGTGATATCATCCACGGGGGTGTGACCCAGCGGTGCCCCCGTGGAATCCATGTTGCTTTTCAGCAGTGTAGATGGGACGGGTTCCGATGCCTCCTATCGCGGAGTTGCCCTTTGCTGGGTCAATACCTGTATCTGCAGCTGCTGCTTCTCGTACTTCTGTTCCAACTTTGAAAGTCGGTCTGCTTCCACCTTCTTTTTTCTCGAACGGCTTTTATAACTGTCATTCCATCCCGCAAACCCCTCATACCATGGAACAACACCCATGCCTCGTGTTCATCCTCCGTGTTTGGGATTCCCAAGGGCACGTGTATGCTCGTCGTTCTCTCTATCGGGGTGAAACCGTCCTTCTTGGGCAGCTTTGATTGCTTCAATCAACTCATCTGATGCATGCTTCAGACTGGCTAGTGCAATAATCTTCCCTGTTGCTGGGTCCAATTTTCCCCCATGCGCAAAAAACCAATTCCTGCACCTCCGGGGCCAGTGGAAGGTTAATGGAGTGATCCCTTCAGCAGGCATGTTATTCTCTAATGCATCCCACTTAGGAATGGCTGATTTGTATCCACCTGTCCCTAGTTTATGGTGATACTTTTTTCTCCGCATTTATTTCTTTCTTTCCTGACTTCTCCATAGCAGCTTCCGATGTCTTGTACTCAATAAATGCATCCCAGTGATTCCTTACCTTCTCGTATATTCCTATGAATTCGGGTGCCTTCGGGCCTCTAGCATTGTACTCGGTGCATAATCTTTTCTTCCATGTCTGGTACGCGCTGGCCATCTTATGGAGAGCAAACTCCTTGACTTTGTCCCTTTGGCGCTCCAAGAGAGAATCTTGGAGCATGAAATGCTCCATGAGATCTTGCCAAAGGGAATCTTTAATTCTTGTATCGACATAATTCGCTCTTGGTTTTGGGTTGTCTGGTTGAATCCATTCTTGCATTGTGATCGGGACTCCATACCTAACAACCACTCCGCATTGACGCACAAATGTCTTGGCATTGGCTTCAGGGTGAGTCAGTGCGCCATCATGTTTGAAAGCATCAAGATTGAGCTTTACGTTGGTTTTCAATATTTTGGCACCGCAACGTACCTTTCTACTAGATTGGCTCGATTCAGAGGGCTGATAATTAAAAGAAAAAAGATTTGTTAATATATATATATATACAAATCAATTAATACACATGTAATGATCACTAGAGGCTAATATGTGTATATACCTCGCCGGACATTGTTAGTTGTTCCGGATTTTGCAACATAAGTTGTTCTTCCTCGGCCTCACATCCATCACCGTAATCGTTCAGATATTGCGAGCCGTCATCATCATGTGATTCACCCAGAAGGTCCGCTGGGTTTTCGGAGGAGCGTATCATGTCGAAGATGTCCTCTTCATTTGCTCTACCGGTATTGTCCATAGCTTAATAACTAATCCATAATAATATAGATAAAACAAATTAGTATTCAAATTATCATGCATTCATGAAGCCAAATAACTGATAGTTAATTAATAATGCATCATCGAATACATATATAGTAGTTCTTAGAAAAGATCTCATCTCATAATCACGGATAATTGTTAATACATCGGCTAATCCAACGATCTAGCTAATACATCATAATAATACATCTATAGTAGCTAATATATCGATCTAGCTAGAACCCTAGCGCCCGGAAGATATCGGGGCGGGCGGTGGACATCCAAAGAGAAGGAACCATCACAGGAACATAGCTGCAGTGAGATCCCTGAAGAATCTGCCAGGTATTGTCGGACCTGGCCTCCAAAGCTGCCATGTAGCGACGGACGTGCTCATTCTGCTTGCTGACATGGTACTGTACCACCTCTGCCGGGGATTCAAGCCTCTGAAAACTCCATGGCCCATGTGGCCGCCACCACAGAAGCTCCGGGTCGACGACGGGCTGGCTCCTCACGAAGCTGCGTCGCCCGAAAGGCAGCACCTCCCAGTACCAGACCGGCAATCCCCGACAGGGCCCCTCGGCTCAAGCAAGTGACCTCCTCCAGCGACTCGACGACGAGGATGCGGGATCGGCATCGTCGACATCGAGAAAAACACTTAATTATGGAAACCAATTAAATAAAACTGAGAAAAATTAACACTTAGCATCTAACAAATTAAATAACACTTAGCATCTAACAAAATTAACACATATCGTAATAACCTAAGGACGACCTACCTAACTAAACTAAGCTAACTAACTAAACTAACTAAACTAACCTGATAACCTAAGTAACTAACTAAATAAATAGCGGTGATATGTCGTGATCGGGGTTAGGGTGTCGGGGCTGTCGTGTCGGGGTGTTGGGGGTGTCGTCTCAGGGTGTAGGGGTGCTGTGTCGTGGTCGGGGGTGCCGTGTCAAGCTCTCGTGTCGGGGTCGGGGGTGTCGTGTCGGGGTCAGGGTGTTGTGTCATGGTCGGGGGTGCCGTGTCGGGGTGTCGGGGTGTCGTGTCGGGGTCAGGGTGTCAGGGTCGGGGCCTAAACTAAACCTAAAACTAAACTAATTCATTTCTCGCAGTCAAAAAGACCTCTTTCAATCATTTTGAAATTATTTTCACCCTTTGCCAAAAACTGATTCCAATTATTAAAAAAATCAATCAATTCTATAAACGATAATTTTCAAAAATAATTAACATCCATCAAAAATAATTAACATCCAAAAATCATCATATCAACATTTTCTATATATATATATACATCCATCAACATTTGCTATATAAAATCATCATATCACTTTCATATTAAAATCATCTAACATCTCATACATATTTAAAACAATGAACTCTATTTCCAAAAATGAAAATCATCTAACATCTCATAGATATTAAAATCTCTATTTTGGCAGGGCTCGATCTTCGGGGCTCACCGGCGGGATGGATCGTCAGGGCGGGCCGACGGCACGACGCGTTGGGGAGGGCTCGACTACGGTGTCGATCGGGGGTGGCGACGAGGAGCAGGTCAGCGGCTCAGGGAGGAGGGAGAGGCAAAGTCCGGCGGATGCGTCGGCGAATAGGGCTCGGGAACGGTTCGGAGGCGACGGCGTCGGGCAGGGCTCGGCGATGGCGCCGAGGAGCTGGCTCGGGGAGGAGGGCGAGGAGGTCCGCCGATGAGGAATTCCGGCAGCCTGGCCGCAAAAATAAGCTTCTCCAGGTGCGTGGCTTGCACCGGGACGAGGCCTCCACTATTTATATGAGGAGGCCCTTTAGTACCGGTGCGTAGCTCGCACCGGTACTAAAGGGGTCTTTAGTACCGGTGCGAGCCACGCACCGGTACTAAAGGTCCTCCCCAAAAACGTGCGGGGCGGTGGACCTTTAGTACCGGTGTGTAGAGGGTTTGGCCCTTGAGTGTTTCTTGCAGGGGAGGTCAAGCATCTACTCGAAGGTGAGCTTTGGCTGCTAGGAAGCCTTGCCAGTGCGCTGGCGCTAGGTGGAAGACTGGACAGCCGACTCCTGATCCTCGATGGTGGCAACCTACCAGCTCCCGTTGCGGCGATCCGACTGGTCGTCCTTGCGTTTATTGTTCTGCGGCTACCAGTTGTCGGTAGCCGGGCGGGACATTGCCGGTGTTGTCGTTACCTTAGCGAACGGGGTCATCTTGACCGAGATGGCTGAATCAGCCGTGCTGTATTTTTCCGCCTTGGTCATGAGCTCGGCGAGCATGGTCGGCTCAGAGAACAGAAGCTTGTCCTTGAGGGGGTGTCGGGGGGATTACCCCCGGGTAGGCTCAAGAAGACGACTCAACATTTTAAAACATCGGGGGACCCACCCTCGGTATGCCAAGCCCAACAAGAAAAACGAAGAAGTGAGCTGATGACACTGTAGCTGACGACACTATAGCTGTCCGGTTCAGCAGCCTCCACCCGTCCGGCTCGGCAGCCTCCACCCGTCCGGCTCGGTAGCCTCCACCCGTCCGGCTCGGTAGCCTCCATCCGTCCGGCTCGGCAACCTTCCATCCGGCTCAGCACCCTTCCGTCCGGCTCGGCACTCTTCCATCTAGCTCGACAACCTCCATCCGTCCGGCTCGGCACTCTTCCATCTAGCTCGACAACCTCCATCCGTCCGGCTCGGCAGCCTCCACTTGTCCGGCTCGGCAGCCTCCATCCGTCCGGCTCGGCAGACTCCCGCCTGGCTCGGCTGCCTCCTGTCCGGCTCGACATCCTCCAGCTGTCCGGTTCGCCAACCTCCATTTGTCCAGCTCGGCAGCCTCCACCCGTCCAACTCCCGCAAACACCTCATACCACGGAACAACGCCCATGCCTCGTGTTTGTCCTCCGTGTTCGGGATTCCCGAGGGCGCGTGTAAGCTCGTCGTTCTCTCTGTTAGGGTGAAACCGTCCTTCTTGGGCAGCTTTTATTGCTTCAATCAACTCATCTGATGCATGCTGCAGACTGGCCAGTGCAATAATATTCCCTGTTGCTGGGTCCAACTTTCCCCCATGCGCAAAAAACCAATTCCTACACCTCCGGGGCCAGTGGAAGGTTACTGGAGTGAACCCTTCAGCATGCATCTTATTCGCTAATGCATCCCACTTAAGAATGGCTGACTTGTATCCACCTATCCCTAGTTTATGGTGATACTTTTTTTTCTCCGCATTTATCTTATTCTTTGTCGACTTCTTCATAGCAGCTTTCGATGTCTTGTACTTAATAAATGCGTCCCAGTGATTCCTTACCTTCTCATATATTCCTCTGAATTCGGGTGCCTTCTGGCCTCTAGCGTTGTACTCGGTCCATAATTTTTTCTTCCAAGTCTAGAATGCGCCGGCCATCTTATGGAGAGCAAACCCCTTGACTTTGTCCCTTTGGCGCTCCGAGAGAGAATCTAGGAGGATGAAATGCTCCATGAGATCTTACCAAAGGGTATCTTTAATTCTTGTATCGACATAATTCACTTCTGATTTTGGGTTGTTTGGTTGAATCCATTCTTGCATTGTGATCGGGACTCCATCCCTAACAACCACTCCGCATTGACACACTAATGTCTTCGCATTGGCTTCAGGGTGAGTCGATGCGCCATCATGCTTGAAAGCATCAAGATTGAGCTTTATGTTGGTTTTCAATATTTTAGCACCGCCTCGTACCTTTCTACTAGATTGGCTCGATCCGGAGGGCTGATAATTAAAAGAAAAAAGATTTGTTAATATATATATATATACAAATCAATTAATACACATGTAATGATCACCAGAGGCTAATATGTGTATATACCTCGCCGGGCATTGTTAGTTGTTCCGGATTTTGGAACATAAGTTGTTCTTCCTCGGCCTCACATCCATCACCGTAATCATTCAGATATTGTGAGCCATCATCATCATGTGATTCAGCCAGAAGGTCCGCTGGGTTTTCGGAGGAGCGTATCATGTCAAAGATGTCCTCTTCGTGAGCTCTACCGGTATTGTCCATAGCTTAATCACTAATCCATAATAATATAGATAAAAAAATTAGTATTCAAATTAGCAAGCATTCAAGAAGCCAAATAACTGATAGTAAATTAATAATGCATCAACGAATACATATATAGTAGTTCTTAGAAAAGATCTCATCTCATAATCTCAGATAATTGTTAATACATCGGCTAATGCATCGATCTAGCTAATCCATCATAATAATGCATATATAGTAGCTAATATATCGATCTATCTAGAACCCTAGCGCCCGGTGGATATCGGGGCGTGCGGTGGACACCCAAAGAGAAGGAACCATCATAGGAACATAGCTGCAGTGAGATCCCTGAAGAATCTACCAGGTATTGTCGGACCTGGCCTCCAAAGCTGCCATGTAGCGACGGACGTGCTCCTTCTCCTTGTTGACATGGTAATGTACCACCTCCGCGGCGGAGTCAAGCCTCTGAAAACTCCGTGGCCCATGCGGCCGCCACCAGAAAACCTCCGGGTCGACGACGGTCTGGCTCCTCACCAAGTTGCACCGCCCGGAAGGCAGCACCTCCCAGTACTAGCCTGGCGGAGCCCAATCCCTGACGGGGCCCCTCAGCTCAAGCAAGTGACCTCCTCCGGCGACTCGACGACGAGGATGCGGGATCGGCACCATCGACTTCGAGAAAAACACTTTTTTATGGAAACAAATTAAATAAAACTTAGCAAAATTAACACTTAGCATCTAACAAATGAAATAACACTTAGCATCTAACAAAATTAACACATACCCTAATAACCTAAGGACGACCTACCTAACTAAACTAACCTAACTAACTAAACTAACTAAACTAACCTGATAACCTAACTAACTAAATAAATAAATAGGGGTGATGTGTCGTGGTCGGGGTCAGGGTGTCGGGGCTGTCGTGTCGGGGTGTCAGGTGTGTCATGTCGGGGTGTAGGGGTGCTATGTCGTGGTCGAGGGTGCCGTGTGAGGGTGTCGTGTGGGGGTCGGGGTGTCGGGGGTGTCGTGTCGGGGTCGGGGTGCTGTGTCGTGGTCGGGGGTGCCATGTCGGGGTGTCAGGGTGTCGTGTTGGGGTGAGGGTGTCGGGGTCGGGGCCTAAACTAAACCTAAACTAAACCTATAACTAAACTAATTCATTTCTCGTAGTCAAAAAGATCGCTTTCACTCATTTTGAAATTGTTTTCACCCTTTGCACAAAACTGATTCCAATTATTAAAAAAATCAATCAATTCTCTAAACCATAATTGTCAAAAATAATTAACATCCAAAAATCATCATATCAACATTTTCTATATATATATATACATCCATCAACATTTTCTATATAAAATCATCATATCATTTTCATATTAAAATCATCTAACATCTCATACATATTTAAAACAATGAACTCTATTTCCAAAAATTAAAATCATCTAAAATCTCATACATATTAAAATCTCTATTTTGGCAGGGCTCGATCGTCGGGGCTCACCGGCGGAATGGATCGTCGGGGCGGGCTGGCGGCCCGACACGTTTGGGAGGGCTCGGCGACGGTGTCGATCGGGGGCGACGACGAGGAGCGGGCCGATGACTCAGGGTGGAGGGAGAGGCGAAGTCTGGCGAATGCGTCGGCGGACAGGGCTCGGGGACGGTTCAAAGGCGACGGCGTCGGGCAGGGCTTGGGGATGGCGACGAGGAGCTGGCTCGGGGAGGAGGGCGAGGAGGTCTGGCGACGAGGAATTCCGGTCGCCTTGCGGTGAAAATAAGCTTCTCCCGTTGCATGGCTCGCACCGGGACGAGGCCTCCACTATTTATAGGTGGAGACCCTTTAGTACCGGTCTGTGGCTCGCACCGGTACTAAAGACCCCTTTAGTACCGGTGCGAGCCACGCACCGATACTAAAGGTCCTCCCCAACAACGCGCGGGGTGGTGGACCTTTAGTACCGGTGCGTGGCTCGCCGGTACTAAAGGTTTTTTAATTCATTATTAGTTATTATCTTCGGAAAATACCCTAAACTTCAAAAAATCATATATAAAGATTTTGTTTATGGCGTTTCATACATGTTTGAACAACTTAAACTGCTGTATAAGACAATTTGCTTAAATGGCATTTGAAATGTCATATCTCGAGTTTGAAAAGCGGTACAGATGAACTCTCAAAAGGTTGTAACTTGGCATGACATCTTAATTTCACCCACATAGCAACTTCTAAAGAGTTGAGAGGGTTACGGGCAAAACTGGATGCACTTGGTGTACAAATTGGACAATCTCTTTCGTAATATGAGGGTTTCGGACGAAAACTCATCTATTATAGAGGGATTTCATTTTTAATAACTTATTTTAGCTCCATACTTTTTGTGTGTTCAATATGCACCATTCAAAGTCACATCATCAATTTTCAAACCTTTGTGACTTCATTTGATATTTTTCATGCATTTAGTGATTTATTTTGAACTAAATGACCCCTAAATTTGAAAACCAGTACAAATGAACTCTGAAAAGGTTGTAACTTGGCATGACATCATAATTTCACCCACATAGCAACTTGTAAAGAGTTGAGAGGGTTACGGCAAATACTAGATGCACTTGGTGTACAAATTGGACAATCTCTTTCGAAGTATGAGGGTTTCAAACGAAAACACATCTATTACAAAGGGATTTCATTTTTAATAACTTATTTTAACTCCATACTTTTTGTGTGTTCAATATGCACCATTCAAAGTCACATCATCAATTTTCAACCCTTTTTGACTTCATTTGATATTTTTCATGGATTTAATGATTTATTTTGAGCTAAATGACCCTAAATTTGAAAAGTAGTACAAATGACCTCTGAAAGGTTGTAACTTGGCATAACATCATAATTTCACCCACATTGGAACTTCTAAAGAGTTGAGAGGGTTATGGCAAAAACTGGATGCACTTTGTGTACAAATTGCACAATCTCTTTCGAAGTATGAGGGTTTCGGACGAAAACTCATCTATTACAAAAGGGATTTCATTTTTAATAACTTATTTTAACTCCATACTTTTTGTGTGTTTAATATGCACCATTCAAAGTCACATCATCAATTTTCAACCCTTTCTGACTTCATTTGATATTTTTCATGCATTTAATGATTTATTTTGAGCTAAATGACCCTGAATTTGATAAGCAGTACAAACCAACTCTGAAAAGGTTGTAACTTGGCATGACATCATAATTTCACCCACATAGCAACTTCTAAAGAGTTGAGAGGGTTATGGCAAAAACTGGATGCACTTGGTGTACAAATTGGACAATCTCTTTCGAAGTATGAGGGTTTCGGACGAAAACTCATCTATTACAAAGGGATTTCATTTTTAATAACTTATTTTAACTCCATACTTTTTGTGTGTTCAATATGCACCATTCAAAGGCACATCATCAATTTTCAACCCTTTCTGACTTCATTTGACATTTTACATGCATTTAATAATTTATTTTGAGCTAAATGACCCTGAATTTAAAAAGGAGTACAAATGAACTCTGAAAAGGTTGTAACTTGGCATGGCATCATAATTTCACCCACATAGCAACTTGTAAGGAGTTGAGAGGGTTACGGCAAAAACTTCTTGTACAAACTGGATGCACTCCGTGTACAAACTGTTACAAAGATACCATGCTAGAAAATGCATGCATGTCCTTCACATAGAAAGTGATGACGGTGAAGCCGGTCACATCCCAGAGTGGGATCTCGCGGTGTAAGACTTTTTCTGCATGTTTGTCCCTTGCTTATGATTGCGCCGTAACCATGGAGAATCTTCATCATTTAACAGGATGCTTGGGTCAGTCTTCACTCTGAAGGGAGGGATTTCATGAAACTTTTCATAATCTTCTGACATGTCTGTATTGTCCTCCACTCCCACAATGTTTCTTTTCCCTGAAAGAACTATGTGGCACTTTGGCTCATCGTATGATGTATTCGCCTTCTTATCTTTTTTTCTCCTCGGTTTGCTATACATGTCCTTCAAATAGAAAACCCAAGCCACATCATTGGCCAGGACGAATGAGTCGTCCGTGTATCCAAGATTGTTGAGATCCACTCTTATCATTCCATACTACGGGTCTACCTGTACCCCGCCTCTAGTATATTTGACCCATTTGCACCGAAACAAAGGGACCTTAAGATCAGGTCCATAGTCAAGTTCCCATATCTCCTCTATGTAACCATAATTTGTGTCTTGAAATTTAGTTGCATCATAGCGGACACCACTATTTTGGTTGGTGCTCTTTTTATCTTGAGCGATCGTGTAAAATGTATTCCCATTTATATCGTACCCTTTGAAAGTCGTTACAGTCGAACTTGGTGTATTGGCCAACCAGTACAGTTCATATGGAACATCATTGTCATTGATGAGCTTTGTTTGCAACCAACCGGCAAAAGTCTCCATGTATTTACATTCAATCCAGGGGTCAGACAGCTCCGGGTTCTTAGACTGTACAATATCCTTTTGTTCCTCCATATATGGAGTCACCAAGGTGGAATTTTGTAGAACCGTGTAGTGTTCTTGAGTGAAAGAATGCCCGTCCATATTTATTGCTTCTTTCTTTCCTAATGTGCCTTTTCCACCCATTCTCCCCTCATGCCGCGATTCAGGAAGACCAATCGGCTTAATGTTAGGAACAAAGTCAACACAAAACTCAATAACCTCCTCTATTCCATATCCCTTGGAGACGCTTCCTTCTGGCCTAGCACGGTTATGAACATATTTCTTTAAGACTCCCATGAACCTCTCGAAGGGGAACATATTGTGTAGAAATACAGGACCCAGAATGTTAATCTCTTCGACTAGGTGAACTAGAATGTGTGTCATAATATTGAAGAAGGATGGAGGGAACACCAACTCGAAACTGACAAGACATTGGACCAGGTTATTCTGTAACCTTGGTAGGATTTCTAGATCGATTACCTTCTAAGAAATTGCATTGAGGAATGCACATAGCTTCACAATGGCTAATCGAACATTTTCCGGTAGAAGCCCCCTAAGTGCAACCGAAAGTAATTGTGTCATAATCACGTGGCAGTCATGAGACTTTAGATTTGGAATTTTTTCTCTACCATATTTATTATTCCCTTTATATCCGACGAGAAGCCAGACAAGACCTTGATACTGAGTAGGCATTCAAAAAATATTTCCTTCTCTTCTTTCGTAAGAGCGTAGCTGGGAGGACCTTGATACTGCTTTGGAGGCATGCCGTATTTTTTGTTAATTCTTTGCTTGTCCTCCAATGCCTCCGGTGTATCTTTTGTCTTTCCATACACACTACAGAAAACAGATACTTTGTCGTCCGCCATCTCGAACGGCAAAGGCATGAATCCCAGATGGCAAAGGCTTTGCCGTCGGCTAGCGGACGGCAAACCGTCCGGATGAATGAGCCACGGTAAAGGCCTCTTTGCCGTCCGTTGGACCCCACCCCAGCTCTTTAACGTTCGCTAGCTGACGGCCAAGTTTCTTTGCCGTCCATCGTCTCTTTGCCGTCCGCTTCGAGCTAGCTGATGGCAAAGGCTCTCTTTGCCATCCACCATTGGACGGCAAAGAGCTAGCAGGCGGCAAATTGTCTAATTCCAGTAGTGACACGCCCAAGAAGCCTAGCAGGTTCACACAAAGATTCTTCATCACGTGCATCACGTCGATTGCATTGCGTACCTCTAGGGCTTTCCAATATTCAAGTTCCCAAAATATAGATTTCTTCTTCCACATGGGTGCGTGTCCGTTGGCATCATTCAGAACAGAGTGTCCGCCAGGACCCTTTCCAAAGATTACCTGTAAATCCTTGACCATATCAAATATATACTCACCAGTACGGAGGCTAGGCTTCTTCCGGTTATCTGGCTCACCTTTGAAATGGTTGCCTTCCTTTCATAAGATATGCTTGATCGGTAGAAATCGACGATATCCCAGGTAGACATGCTTCTTACATTTATCCAAATATATACTTTCAGTATCATCTAAACCTCTAAAAAGTGCGTGCATGCATTGTATCCCTTGTTTGTATGTCCTGAAAGGTTACTAAGAGCAGGCCAATCATTGATGGTTACAAACAGCAACGCTCGTAGGTCAATTTCCTTCTATGTGTGCTCATCCCACACACATACACCTGGTTTTTTCCATGACTATAGAGGTTCATCAACTAGTGGCCTTAGGTAGACATCAATGTTGTTGTCGTGTTGCTTAGGGCCTTGGATGAGCACTGGCTTCATAATGAACTTCCGCTTCATGCACAACCAAGGAGGAAGGTGTTAGATACATAGACTCATGGGCTAGGTGCTGTGACTGGAGCTCTGCTCCCCAAAAGGATTCATGCCGTCTATACTAAGACCAAACCATAAGTTCGTTGCGTCAGCTACAAATTCCTCGAACTCCCTCTCAATTTTTCTCCACTGTGACCCATCAGCGGGTGCTCTCAACATCCTGTCTTTCGTACGTTCTTCTTTGTGCCATCGCAACAACTTGGCATGCTCTTTGTTTTCGAACAAACGTTTCAACCGTGGTATTATAGGAGCATACCACATCATCTAGGCAGGAACCCTCTTCCTATGGCATTCACCCTCCACATACCTAGGGTCATCGCGGGGGATCTGATAGCGCAATGCACCGCATACCGGGCATGCATCCAAATTCCCGTACTCCTCATCGTGGTAGAGGATGCAGTCATTAGGGCATGCACGTATCTTCTGCACCTCTAATCCTAGAGGGCAGACAACCTTCTTTGCTTCGTACGTACTTTCAGGCAATTCGTTATCCTTTGGAATCATCTTCTTTATCATTATCAACAATTCTTGAAATCCCTTGTCAGTTACACCATTCTTCGCCTTCCATTGCAGCAAATCCAGCATGGTACCCAGCTTTTTCTTGTCATCTTCACAATTTGGATACAATAATTTCTTGTGATCCTCTAACATGTGTTTCAACTTCAACCTCTCCTTATCATTTTCGCAGTTTCTCTTTGCATCAGCAATGACCCGACCCAAATCATCAGCGGGCTCATCTAATGCCTCTTCTTCAGCTTCCCCCATTGATGCCTCTTCTTCAGCTTCCCCCATTGTTGTATCGGTTAAAGGATAGTTGTCATCATCCTCTTCTTCTTCATTGTCTTCCATTATAACCCCTCTTTCTCCGTGCTTCGTCCAACAGCTATAGCCGGAGGTGGTAGTGAAGGGTTTTTGAGGTAGAGTAATTCCTATCATTCTTACAGTCACGACATGGAAAACACATGAAACCATTCTGCTTGTTTGCCTCAGCCACACAAATAAAATCATGCAGGCCATTAAGAAACCCTGGACTTAGTCGGTCATCGTACATCCATTGCCGGCTCATGTTGACTAAACAACATCGAAGTGACCAAATTAATACAACTTCATCATCACATTACAACCAAAAGTAGAGCTAGCAATGACCAAATGTTATTACTACAAATAATAGATACTTATAGTTCATACATACATCTCATAAAACAACATACAACTATCTAAAACATGTAAATGCAACAACAAATGCGATCATAATCACAATTAAAGTAACAATTGAGCCAACGGCATAATGATACCAAGCATCTTTATCAATGGCATATTTTCTAATCTTTCTAAGCTTCAAGTGCATTCTAGCCATCTTCTTCTTGTGATCATCGATGATATCGGCAACATGTAACTCCAATCCCATCTTCTCATCTTCAGTTCTTTTCAATTTTTCTTTCAAATGATCAATTTCTTTTTCAGCTTGTGTTAATTTCTCGAGCAGAATTGCATAGTCGGTTGGAATTTCTGGTTCAACTACTTCCTATATATAAAAACATCTACGTCAATTTGGTGGCATAATTAATTTTCATAGACATTAGACGATGTGTGAAATAGTTATAAAAGATAATGACATACCGCATTTGAATCATAGACTGGATGAGGGCCGACGTGGGCGGATACCATAACCATGACACTATAGAATAACTAACAATAATACAAGTAAGTAAATCGTACACGCAGCTATCTAAATCCTACAAGTAATTTTTTTTAAAGGTTTTAAGAAGAACAAGAGGATCACCAAGGTGGCCGGTGCCGCGACAAGACGGTGTGGACGATCGACGGTGGTTAGGACGGCTGGGGATGGTAAGGCACCAAATAAACCACACCTACACATATGCAACCTAACAAGTTAATTTGAGCTCAAATTGCATATAAATAAAATAAATTCCCACATAATGATCACTCCTCGAAAACCTAGCTAAAACCCACAAATCACATATCTTTGAGCATACCACAAGCTAATCTAGCAATGACAGATGAAGGAGCAAAGTGACTAACCTTTATGAACACTTGGATAGATGGGGTGCCTTTAAATCTTGACAAATCCTTGGCAAAATGGAGGATGAGCTTCGAGCAAGAAGAAGAACAGGGGAGAAAACAGAGAAATGATCGAGCCCCTTCGATCAGCTGTGGACGAAGCGTATATGTAGGAACTCTTTAGAACCGGCTGGTGACACCAGCCGGTACTAAAGGTTGTCCTTTAGTACCGGTTGGTGTCACCAGCCGGTACTAAAGGTGCACGCGGGGCCCATGTCTGACCAAAAGCCTACCACGCCCCCTTTAGTACCGTCTCGTGACATGAACCGGTACTAAAGATCGCTCATGAGCAGGTACTAAAGGTTGCCTGCTCCTAGCCGTTGGAGCCGGCACGAACCAGGACTAATACCGTCTTTAATACCGGCTCATAACCAGACCGGAGCTAATGCTTGGGACAAAAGGTCTGTTTTCTACTAGTGTGTAATCCTCTTTTGTGGTGTGTTTGTTAAGATCCAACGAATTGTGAGTTTATGTTCAGATTATCCATGTATCTTATTTGAATCTCCTCTGAGTTCTTATATGCATGATTTCATATCCTTGCAAGTGTCTTCGAGTTATTGGTTTGGTTTGGCCAACTAGATTGGTAATTCTTGCACTGGGAGAAGTGGTTGGTTTTGGGTTCAATCTTGTGGTGTCCCCACCCAATGACAAATTAGGGGTAGTGAGGCACGTATTGTATTGTTGCCATCAATGGTAACAAGATGGGGTTTTCATCATATTTCTTGAGTTTATCCTTCTACATTATGTCATCTTTCTTAATGTGTTAATGTGTTCTTCATGAACTTAATACTCTAGATGCAGGCAGGAGTCGGTCGATGTGTGGAGTAATAGTACTAGATGCAGAATCGTTTCGGTCTACTTGTCACGGACGTGATCCCTATATTCTTGATCATTGCCTTGGATAACTACATGATTATTCACTTTTCTATCAATTGCTTGACAGTAATTTCTTTACCCACCATGATATTTGCCTTCGAGAGAGAAGCCTCTAGTGAAACCGATGGCCCCGGGGTCTATTTTCCATCATATATTTTCATATCTATATTTGCTGCAATGTATTTACCTTTTACTTTCTGCACTCGTTACATCTATCTCTATCGGATATAATCCATGCAAATAACTGTGAAGGGATTGACAACCCCTTTATAGCGTTGAGTGCAAGAGTTTAATTATTTGTGTAGGTGCATGCATTGGTGACTTGCTTGTTCCTCCTACTGGATTGATACCTTGGTTCTCAAAAACTGAGGGAAATACTTATATACTTTGTTGCATCACCCTTTCCTCTTCAAGGGAAAACCAACGCATGCTCAAGAGGTAGCAAGAAGGATTTTTGGCGCCATTGCCGGGGAGGATACATTGCAAGTCAAGACAAGATCTCTCCCATCAACTTGCCCATTTCTGGCGCCGTTGCCGGGGAGGATACACATCAAGCCTACCAAGTACCCATCACAAACTCATCTCTTGCATTTACTTTATTTTCCATTTGCCTCTCGTTTTTCACTCCCCCACTTCTAAAACGATTTTAAGAAAATACCAAAAAGATTTGCCTTTTTATTCCCTTCTTTCGTTTTCCTTTTGTTTGCATGTGTGCTTGATTGCTTGCTTTGCCACCATGTCTGAAGCAGGGGAGGTTATTAGTGAAAATCTAGGGGGTATTTCTAGTACTAATCTTGAGGGAAAAATTTGAAACTTGATCTCTAGATCATGAAACTGAATCTCCTCTTAAAACTAAAACTTTTCAAGATGAAGATGGAAATATTATTGGTAAGAGTGTTATTCAAGAGTTTTTTGATTGTACAAGAACGATACCTATGAGTAAGAGGTCTATTCTTCTTAGCACGAATAGTTATGCGGATGCTATTGTCATGCTCATTAAAAAATTGGAAAGGAAATTTGTGCGCATTCATCCCGCTTTGAAGAAAGTGTTTTATGAACTTCCCAATATTAATCATCCTAAGGCTAAAAATATTGCTACTATCATCCTTATGAGAGAATTTGATTTCATCATACAAGAATCTAGGGATATTTTGGCTTTCTATGATAAAGATGTTGAACACCCTCCCATTGAAGAAATTCTCCATGACAAAGAAACCTTGCGTAGCCTAGAATCTAGAGACTATCAATCTTATAGTGAAAATCTTAGGAAGAGAGCTCCCTACGCGGAAGTCACTCACGCATTGTATCATGAAACCTATGAGGAATTTGATTGGATTACTAGGGGAATTTTGGAAGGGTATAAGGATGATTTTCTTGAAAATATGGTTAAGGAACCCGTTAGAAATAGGATACATGTCAGGACCCCGATCCTAAGTCATATGATTCCGTACTGTAACAGGACACATCACTTTGTGGCCTCACGCACGGTACTCCACGGCTGCCACCTTACCTTGGCCGGGACCGTTTGCGTCTTTTGGCTCACGTATGTGAACATGTCGCAGGCAATCACACAACAAAGAACCCGGGCCGACATAACTAGTCATAGAACCCAAGTGGGACATCCGTACGGAAACAGGCATACATAACCCAGCAATGCAGGTGTCGGTCTCAAGCGTGTGTAGACGAGTCGTAGCAAGTTACAAGGACTCCATTACGTCGCGAGACACGGATGTCATCACTTCACGTAGACGAGGCGTAACAGGCTACAGGGACTCCATTACACTGCGAGACATTTCCCCGAAGGGACACACACAGCAGCAAAGAAGGATACATGTCGGTCAATCAATGTGTCCGGAGCAGTAGCAAGCTACCATGGCTCGGTGGAAGCACAAAGAGGCAGTTTCCCGTAAAGAGTACTACTAAAGGCACACAAGTAGGTGTCGGATCCCATACATACCGTTGCACGTCACACGTACGCACGACATGCCCGATATGCATAGATACAACCATGGCATCACAACATAACCATACAATAACATGACTTTTATTTAGGAGGCTCAGACGAGCCCTGCATAATATGTTCATACAGATAGGGTCACATGACCCGACACTCAAGTCATACAAACATAGTATTACAAACCAGCAGAAACTAAAGCGGTCTGAGTACAGACGGCAAAATATAAAAGAGGCATATGGCCTGACTATCTACAGCCCACCACACGGGCAAGATCATAGCTGGGACACCAGCTATTCGGCATCGTCAACGTCTAGATAGAATCCACCTGATGGGTCCTGATTTTCTTCTGCAACATCAATTAAGCAAGGGTGAGTACAATCGTACTCAGCAAGTCTTTAAAACAGACCTAGTCTAATTATGCTCATGTATCAACAAAGGGGTGGGGAAGTTTATGCAGAAAGCCAGCTTTGACTCATGGCTAACCTACACTACTCAGTTTTAAACACTTTGTTACAATTTTATTTATCGCACGCAAGTCCACTAACTCCATCACAAGACACCACCATGGACTCACCTTCCCCTTCCGGAAGAGTGCCATCCACGGTACTCACACTTGTCTTGAGAATTTTAGAAGTATCCATTTGATTATCTATGAACAACATAAGTTCTCCAAGTAGTCCATATCCGCGGACGCGGCTATTCGAATAGTTTCATAACCCTGCAGGGGTGTACCTCTTCACACATGCTCTCGCCACTTATCGCCGTGTGCTCATAAAACCATGCACCTCGGCAGCCTTCCAGCGGATGCCTAGCGAGAGAGTCGGCCACGCCGTCAATCACATAAGACCTCTAGTCCAGGCTACCGCCTATTTGAGACTGACTCGCACGGAAGTCCGGCCGAAGTTTCCGTTACGGTCCCAAACGATGTGCGCAGGGTTCCCAAGCCCACCATTCGGGTGACCCTTGGTACACCGTGCCTCTGCCTACCATGTCGTAACCCACCCCAGGGGTCAGCGCTACGCACGGCCTCCAGCATGCTATAAATACCAAAAACTACTTGCAATACCTGGACTAAGGACTAAGCGACTGATAAGTCGAGAGGGTCAATTAAGTATCCCAACGTGTGGTAGTATCTAGTCTTGGATTACAAACATGGAACTCAGTTCCTAACCACGGTCCCAATGAGACGACCCTCTATGTACTCCTACACAGCCTCTCATCGCTACCTTTACCAAATCGTATTCATTATAAGCTCATCACATCGGACAACAATGTTTCACTCAGTTCATCACCCAGATGAATCCGACTTGACACAACTCTAAGCATAACAAGCATAGCAAGCAAAGTAAGCTAAGCACATCATGGCACAAGCATCTACCAGGTATGCTAGGTTGCAAGGTTTAGCTATTTACTGTGACAAGATCAGGTCATGCATAAGAATAGGATCATCTACCGTGTATAACTAACATGTGATCGTTTGTCCTAATGCAATAAATGAGAGCAGGAGTGAGGGAGTGGGATGTTATCAAAATGACCAATGAGGTTGCTTGCCTTGCTGGGTTGCGGAAGAGTTCTCTCCTTCGTCAGGGTACGGAGTGGTATCCTCCGATTTAGGGCCTACCGCAATGCAGACAAACATTCAATACAAGCAGATGCCACAATATGATGCATAAACATGGCATAATGATGTGCATGGATGAGCTAATGTAGCTACTGGTCGTGTCAATTTGAAATGTATTTGAATATAGGTTCAAAGTTGTTCTATTTTCCAAAATCTATATATTGACCGAATGCTAAAATGTCCATGTTCATCTATTTAGGTTGCTCTATCATGCATGAGGATAGCACCATTGGATTCATTGGATTTTTCTGATAAATTTTCATATATAAATTATTTTCATCTGACTTACAGATCAATTTATATGATTTTTCAAAGTTTTAAATAATTTTTGGAATTATTTTTAAATAGGAAATTGACTTATGACATCAGCCTGATGTCATCATGATGTCAGCTGGTCATCAGACCCGGCCATGGTCAAACCTGACATGTGGGGTCCACATGTCAGTGTCTGATTAGCTTAATTAACTAAGTTAAACTAATCCTAATCATTAACAGACCCTGGGCCCACATGTCATAGACTAACTAGCTTAATTATTTTAATTAATTGTTTTTTAAACTAACCAGGGTTAACCAGGGGGTGGCCCCACCTGTCAGGGTCAACCCCCGTGGTCAAAACGACTAGAGCCACCGGCGAAGAGCCGCCGGCGACTCCAGAAGCGGCGGTGGGGCTTGGGTTTCCTCCTCCGGTGACCAAATGGATGGCGGAGGGCACCAAACTGATCTACGCACACGCGCGCATCCATTCCGACCCTTCCCTGGAGCAGAGGTGGTCGGAATCGGCGACGGCGATGAGCTTGGCGGCGGCCGGAGCTCGGACGAGCACGGGCTCGTCGAGCCAGAGCTCGAACGGGGCATCTGAGACCTCCAGAGGATTCCTGGAAGCCTCCTAAGCACGATGGCGCACTCAGAAACTAGCTTGGGTCGCCACGACGGCGACCACGACCTCACCGGCGGCGGGGAGCTTTCGGGCTCAAGGGAAAACAGCGCTACGCGGCTCAGATCAAGGGGGAAAAGGGGGGAAAAGAACCGGGGGCTCACGGCGAGTGCACCGGCGTCAACGGCTCGCTCGGGGAGGACCTGGAACGGCGGCGACCTTCGAATTCTTCTCCGGTGACCCGAGGAGGAAGACAGGGGCGCAACGGTGATAGAACCCCTCCGGCGATGCGTGGCTCGTCTGGAAGGAAGAGGAGGTCCAGGCGGTCCTTTTGGCTGGCTCAGGCGGCGCGGGGGTTGGGTAGAACGTCGGCGACGAGCTCGGGAAGCTCTCGGCCATGGCGGAGACAGATGGAGAGAATGCACGCGAGAGAGAGAGACCGGCGACGGAGGAGAGGAGAAGGCACGAGGCGTCTCGTGACGCACTCAGGGGGGGCACGGCAGCCAGGCGAGCAGGGAGGAGGTGGAGGCCTCGTCGGCGCCGCGCGGCACTTCGCCTCTGTCTACTGGCAGAGGTTGAAGATGACCGCTTGGCCCTGGTGGGCTGGGCCGCCTCCTTCTCTGGGCCAGGTAAGCCTCTTCTTTTCTTCTTTTTTTTAATTAAGTTTTCTGCTTTCTAACATTTGTTTTATTTCTTTGTAGATCCAAATAACTTTTCAAAATGACCCACATATTTTCTAAATTGAAGTTTGAATATTCCAAACTTATAACAACAGTTTCAGATTATTTTGAAAACAGTGATAATGATAATTGCTTTATTTATCATTTTCCAGGGACTTAAACCATTAATTCAAATTATTTTAAATGTTCAATTAATTCAAATGGCCCCTGGTATATCCATGTCCCTAATTATCAGACATAGGGGACATTTTTTATGGGCATTTTGGATTTGTTGAAATTTCATTTATCTGGAATTTCTTTAATTCATGAATGCTTGGGGTTTCTTTTCTTTATCCCCATTTCATATTGATGCAATGATGATGATGATGATGCAAACACCTTGCTAGCCTATGACACTTCTAGTGTTGTGACAACTCACCCCCACTCAAAAGAATCTCGTCCCGAGATTTTTGAAGTCGTCGGAAGAGCGCGGGGTACTCTAGTCGAAGACGATCTTCTCTTTCCCATGTCGCCTCCTTTTCGGAATGATGCGACCACTGAACTTTAAGAAACTTGATGTTCCGACGCCGAGTGGTATGCTCAGCTTGGTCGAGAATACGAACGGGGTATTCTCGGTATGAAAGGTTACCTTGGAGATCAAGCGCTTCGTGGTCCACTTCTCAGACAGGGTCCGAAAAGCAACGCCTGAGTTGAGAGACGTGGAAGACATCATGAACTTTGGAAATATGCGGAGGAAGTTCCAATTGGTAGGCAACCTCTCCTCGTTTAGCAAGAATGCGAAAAGGTCCAATGTAATGAGGAGCCAACTTGCCCTTGATACCGAATCGATGGGTACCCTTCAGAGGTGTAACCCGAAGGTAAGCCTTCTCGTCAACTTCATAAGTCACAGACTTATGATGGCGATCATATTGACTCTTTTGACGGGATTGGGCTGTTATCAACTTTTCACGAATAATGCGAACTTGCTCCTCTGCATCCTGGATCATGTCCGGACCAAAGTGTTGCCTCTCTCTGGTTTCTGACCAGTTAAGAGATGTTCGGCATTTCCGTCCATAGAGAACTTCAAATGGGGCTTTGCCCAAGCTTGATTGATAACTATTGTTATAAGCAAATTCGGCAAATGGAAGACATTTCTCCCAATTCATACCGAAAGATATAACACAAGCTCGAAGCATATCTTCAAGAATTTGATTGACTCGCTCAACTTGACCACTTGATTGAGGGTGGAAAGCGGTGCTAAAGGATAGATGAGTTCCCATAGCGGTTTGCAAACTTTCCAAAAATCGAGAAGTAAAAATAC
Source organism: Hordeum marinum (assembly GCA_022496015.1). Lineage (NCBI taxonomy): Eukaryota > Viridiplantae > Streptophyta > Magnoliopsida > Poales > Poaceae > Hordeum > Hordeum marinum. The sequence continues at coordinate 389,754,299 of CM039675.1, read as the reverse complement.
TTCCATGGTCTGAGTTAATCTCCAAAGGAACACCATGAAGAGAAACTATTCGAGAAACATATAACTGCGCTAGCTGACTAGCAGTAATGCTTTCATGAACAGGAAGAAAATAAGCCACTTTGGAGAGGCGATCAATGACTACGGATATAGCATTGTTCCCTCTCTTGGTCCTGGGAAAACCAGTGATGAAATCCATACTGACCTAATCCCATTTCCATTTAGGAATAGCTAAAGGTTGAAGGGTGCCAGCAGGCCTTTGATGTTCCGCTTTCACACGACGACAAACGTCGCAATTAGCAACATACTGAGCAATTTCTCTCTTCATCCTAGTCCACCAGAGCCTCTGGCGTAGGTCCTGATACATTTTGGTACTACCCGGATGAATTGTGAGAGGAGAATCATGAGCGTCCTTAAGAATCAGCTGTCTTAGACGGGTGCTCTTGGGAACCACCAACCGATTCTGAAAGAACACCACACCTCCATCATCCTTAGAGAAATCCGTAGCGTTTCCGCTAACGATATTTCCCTTAATCTGAGATATCCCTTTGTCATATCTCTGGACAGCTACTATTTGATCCTTAAGAGTAGGTTTCGCCACCAAGTTGGATAGGAATCCTTGAGGAACAATGTGAAGGCTTAACTTCCAGAATTCCTCATAGAGAAACGGTTGACCTTGTTGTAACATCAGATTGTTACAATATGACTTACGACTTAGTGCATCAGCCATGACATTGGCTTTCCCCGGGGTGTAAGTTTTCCCTAAGTCGTAGTCTGTAATCAACTCTACCCATCATCTTTGCCTGAGATTCAAATCCGGCTGGGTGAAGATATATTTTAGACTTTGGTGATCAGTGTATATCTCGCAACGATTACCTAGAAGGTAATGTCGCCATGTCTTTAGCGCATAGACTACAGCTGCAAGCTCAAGATCATGTGTTGGATAATTATCTTCATGTGGACGCAACTGTCGAGATGCGTATGCAATCACATGACGATCTTGCATGAGAATGCAACCTAATCCTTGTCGCGAGGCGTCGCAATAGAAAACAAAGTCCTTAGAGAAGTCTGGTGGCACGAGAACGGGAGCAGAGGTCAGTCGTCTTTTCAACTCCTGAAAACTGTGCTCGCATTGTGGGGTCCATTCGAACCTTTTATCTTTCTTGAGGAGTTCAGTCAGAGGTTTCGCAACCTTGGAGAAGTTCTCAACAAAGCGGCGACAATAGCTCGCTAAGCCAAGGAAACTCCGAACTTGCTTAACCGATTCAGGTTGAGTCCAATCAAGGACGGCCTGAACTCTCTCGGGATTGACAGCAATACCTTTGCCAGAAATCACGTGGCCCAAATAGGTCACTTCAGGCAACCAAAATTCACACTTGGAGAATTTGGCATATAAGCGGTGCTCTCGAAGTTTCATCAATACCGGCCTTAGATGCTCGGCATGTTCCTGTTCGTTCTTCGAGTAGATGAGTATATCGTCGAGGTAAACCACGACGAATTTGTCCAAATACTCCATGAAGATCGACTTCATCAGACAAGAGAAAGTGGCTGGAGCATTGGTTAAACCGAAGGACATGACGGTGTACTCGTATTGGCCATAACGAGTGACAAAAGCCGTTTTAGGAATGTCCCCGTTCCTAATTCTGATTTGATGGTATCCCAACCTCAAATCCATTTTGGAAAAGACAGAGGATCCAGCGAGTTGATCATACAAATCGTTGATCCTGGGGAGCAGATACTTGTTCTTGATAGTGACCAAATTCACTGGTCAGTAATCCACAACCATCCGATCCGATCCATCCTTCTTCTTAACAAAAAGGACGGGGCAATCCCAAGGAGAAGAACTAGGACGAATGAAACCTTTCTTCAAAGCTTCATCGAGTTGGGTTTTTAGCTCGGCTAGTTCTAAGGGTGCCATCTTATAGGGTCTTCTAGCTATTGGGATTGTCCCTGGAATAAGTTCTATCACGAACTCAACATCTCTGACAGGTGGAATACCTGGCAGTTCTTCTGGAAAGACATCCGGAAAATCACGAACACCCGGAATATCTTCTAGTTCAGGGAGAAGGCTAGCATTCAAGGAATAGAGTTGGCGCTTGGTTGGTCGAGTAGAGACATTAACTATCTCTCCCGAGGGATGTGTAAGTTGAACATTCCTAGAATGAGTATCGATCTTGGCATAGTGGGCTTTCATCCAATCCATACCTAGAATGATATTAATGTCCGAAGACTTAAGAGCTATCAAGCATGCCAGGAATACTAGTCTATCCACCAGAATTTCATTGTCATGGCTCACTCTAGAAGTTTGCCATTTTGATCCTGGAGTCTGAACTACTGAAGGAGTGGGCATGTCACAGAAAGACATGTTATGCAACTGTGCATAACTTTCTGAGATGAATGAATGAGATGCCCCAGTATCAAATAGAACAGATGTTGGATGGCTATTAACAAGTAGCGTACCTAGAATGACATCGGGGTCTTCAAGAGCTTCTTCAGCAGACACATAATTAACTCGCCCGCGGGCAGGAGTTGGCTTCACATAGAAGGCTTTCGCTGGTTTTCCGCGTCCAGCGGGCTTGGCATTGTTCTGGGGACATTCACGAGAATAATGTCCCGGTTCTCCACACTTGTAGCATATCACTGTAGCACGTGGGGCAACATTTGCTTGTGGTCCTCCAAATGGTCTGGGTGGAGTGTTGGACTGAATTGGACGAGGTGCCTGGAAGGATGGCCTCGCAGTGTACCTTGCCGGCATAGCTACATTGGGTACCCATATTCGGCGCTTGTTGGGTCCTGAACCCGATGCAGGGTTGAAGTCACGGTTATGCCTCCTTGTGGCCTCGTAGTCAGTCTGTCCGGACTCAGCATTGATAGCTTTATTAACAAGAGCTTGAAAAGTGGTGCACTCGTGCAGACGAAGATCTCGATGAAGCTCAACATTTAGTCCCTTGCGGAACCTAGCCTGCTTCTTGGCATCAGTTGAGACTTCCTCTGGGGCATAGCGAGCAAGATTACCAAACTCGTGACTGTATGCATCCACTGACAATCTGCCCTGTGTGAAGGCACAAAATTCCTCTCTCTTGCGGTCCATCAGCCCTTCCGGGATGTGATGGATACGGAATGCGGCGCTGAACTCTGCCCAGGTTGGTGCAAGTCCCTGGGGACGCATAGCTTCATAGCTTTCCCACCACAGGTTGGCAGGTCCCTCTAGAAAGTATGTCGCAAAGGTCCCCTTATTGGCCTCTGAAACATTTGCAACTCGAATCTTGCGTGACATGCTGGTCAGCCAATCATCCGCATCGAGGGTATCGATCGAATGATGGTACTTAGGCGGACACAGCTTAATGAAGTCACCAAGTGACACTCCAACATGGTGATCATTGCGGGGAGCACGAGCGGTGTTCTGTTCAATTCTCTCTAACAGTCTGTTGGTCTCCCTCTTATTCCGTTCAGCTTCTAGCATCACCTCCGCCAGAGATGGTGCATGTGGCAGCTCTTCTTGCCTTGGGTGGCTACTCTCGCCTTGCTCATGAGCATACACGGGGTTGTTCCTAGTTGACACCATCCTTAGGAAAACAATCCATAGCTTAGGCATGGGGAATAACAACTCTAAGACATGAATTAAGGAATGCACTGATCAACATGGCATGTAGGATAACACCAATCAACATGGTAAAGCAACTACCATATGAACATTAGGTTTCATACACCCATGACTTATTTCAGTACAAGCCCAAGCTGAGAACAACTACAGAGAGATGACACCACTCATCGGAGGCATTATAAGCATCCTATACATTATCTATCTACATCTCCGGAACTCAACTCTCGACCTTGATCATATCCCACAAGACACACAGGACTGTGGCGATACGTCTACTAGCTTACTAGGTCTAGCATCCATGCACTCAAACGTCACCATAGAATGCCTCGTACAGGTTACCCCCGTGACCCGGGAGCTGAACCTGAGGATCTGGAAACACTCTAGCCTGGGATCCCTGGAAACCATAAGGACACGGGTGTGGCCTTGGTCCCCTTGTCGGCGGCAACAGCGGTCCTCGAAGAGGGGTGATGCCTCCAACATCAGGCCAGTCTACGTGTGCTGGCAAATGAGTCCGCGATGGAGTCAGCATCTCCAAATCTCCATAACCTGTCTGCATGACAGGTGCCAACTGCGTCAAAGTTGTCCAGAGACGGGCACGGGTAGCATAGAGCTCCATGCGTAGGGCACGTGCATCACAATCCCTATTCTCCAACATCTGAGCGGTCACCTGCAGTCTAGGGTCTTCATGAGAATGACCAGAATAGGCTGCACTGAGATATCCATCCTCTCCTCCCATGGAAGCAGGAACAGAGCAGAACTCCGTGTTCTGTAGCAGACCATGGTGAAACCTCATGATAGTCAGCATGGTGCAGGTGGCTTCCTGAACTGCCATATCTATGGTAACTCCCAATCCATGAGTCCAGTGAAGCGGCTCGGCAGCTCCAGGATAGGAAGGATATATCCTAACGGTACACAGATACTGACTCTGGTTGAAATCTCGGTACTGCTCCTCCACGGTATACTCTGGGTACCAACAATATCCAGCCTCCATCATTACTCTAACCAACATGGCCGTGTGACCCGGCACGTCGATGCACCTGGTCAGACGGACCACTTGACGGAAAGGGCAGGATGGCATCTGAAACAGAGAATGATGCAAAGACATTAGAGACTCGAGAAGAAATCGGACAGCATAACGACTGTAATTGCTCAACAAATTTTTTGAGACAATTGAAAAGAGATTGGAAAGGCATAACCACTCGACTATCTAGACTCAAATATCTTCTCCATCTGTTTGTCACACCAACAACACTAAAATAACCACACTTACTCACAAACAAGCTAGCTATTGGTCCATCGCTAGTAACTCGTCATCCTAAGCAATAGATGAGAATCCTAGTACCTATCCCCGTAGGTAAGATGAGAATGACCCAACATAGAATAACTTGGGAAGAGGAGTAAAAAGAGCCTTACGTTCCCTAACACAATCAATTCCCCTACTTATCTATGGTGTTTCTAGACTCAACTTCGACCGGTTTGGCTTGGTAGTCCTACAATCAGCCAGGCTTTGATAGCAACGCTGTCGGGACATCACTTTGCGGCCTCACGCACGGTACTCCACGGCTGCCACCTTACTTTGGCCGGGACCGTTTGCGTCTTTTGGCTCACGTATGTGAACATGTTGCTGGCAATCACACAACAAAGAACCCGGGCCGACATAACTAGTCATAGAACCCAAGTGGCACATCCGTACGGAAACAGGCATACATAACCCAGCAATGCAGGTGTCGGTCTCAAGCGTGTGTAGGTGAGTCGTAGCAAGTTACAAGGACTCCATTACGTTGCGAGACACGGATGTCATCACTGCACGTAGACGATTCGTAACAGGCTATAGGGACTCCATTACACTGCGAGACATTTCCCCGAAGGGACAGACACAACAACAAACAAGGATACATGCCGGTCAATCAATGTGTCCGGAGCAGTAGCAAGCTACCATGGCTCGGTGGAAGCACAAAGAGGCAGTTTCCCGTAAAGAGTACTACTAAAGGCACACAACTAGGTGTCGGATCCCATACATACCGTTGCACGTCACACGTACGCACGACATGCCCGATATGCATAGATACAACCATGGCATCACAACATAACCATACAATAACATGACTTTTATTTAGGAGGCTCAGACGAGCCCTGCATAATATGTTCATACAGATTGGGTCACATGACCCGGCACTCAAGTCATACAAACATAGTATTACAAACCAGCGGAAACTAAAGCGGTCTGAGTACAGACGGAAAAATATAAAAGAGGCATATGGCCTGACTATCTACAGCCCACCACACGGGCAAGATCGTAGCTCGGACACCAGCTATTCGGCATCGTCAACGTCTAGATAGAACCCACCTAATGGGTCCTGATTTTCTTCTGCAACATCAATTAAGCAAGGGTGAGTATAATCGTACTCACCAAGTCTTTAAAACAGACCTAGTCTAATTATGCTCATGTATCAACAAAGGGGTGGGGAAGTTTATGCAGAAAGCCAGCTTTGACTCATCGCTAACCTACACTACTCAGTTTTAAACTCTTTGTTACAATTTTATTTATCTCGCGCGAGTCCACTAACTCCATCACAATACACCACCATGGACTCACCTTCCCCTTCCGAAAGAGTGCCATCCATGGTACTCACACTTGTCTTGAGAATTTTAGAAGTATCCATTTGATTATCTATGAACAGCATAAGTTCTCCAAGTAGTCCATATCCGCGGACGCGGCTATTCGAATATTTTCATAACCCTGCAGGGGTGTACCTCTTCACACACGCTCTCGCCACTTATCGCCGTGTGCTCATAAAACCATGCACCTCGGCAGCCTTCAAGCGGATGCCCAGTGAGGGAGTCGGCCACGACCGTCAATCACATAAGACCTCTAGTCCAGGCTACCGCCTATTTGAGAATGACTCGCACGGAAGTCCGGCCGAAGTTTCATTATAAGCTCATCACATCGGACAACAATGTTTCACTCAGTTCATCACCCAGATGAATCCGACTTGACACAACACTAAGCATGGCAAGCATAGCAAGCAAAGTAAGCTAAGAACATCATGGCACAAGCATCTACCTGGTATGCTAGGTTGCAAGGTTTAGCTATTTACTGTGACAAGATCAGGTCATGCATAAGAATAGGATCATCTACCGTGTATAACTCACATGTGATCGTTTGTCCTAATGCAATAAATGAGAGCAGGAGCGAGAGAGTGGGATGTTATCGAAATGATCAATGAGGTTGCTTGCCTTGCTGGGTTGCGGAAGAGTTCTCTCCTTCGTCAGGGTACGGAGTGGTATCCTCCGGATTAGGGCCTACCGCAATGCAGACAAACATTCAATACAAGCAGATGCGACAATATGATGCATAAACATGGCATAATGATGTGCATGGATGAGCTAATGTAGCTACTGGTCGTGTCAACTTGAAATGTATTTGAATATAGGTTCAAAGTTGTTCTATTTTCCAAAATCTATATATTGACCTAACGCTAAAATGTCCATGTTCATCTATTTAGGTTGCTCTATCATGCATGAGGATAGCACCATTGGATTCATTGGATTTTTCTGATAAATTTTCATATATAAATTATTTTCATCTGACTTACAGATTAATTTATATGATTTTTCAAAGTTTTAAATAATTTCTGGAATTATTTTTAAATAGGAAATTGACTTATGACATCTGCCTGATGTCATCATGATGTCAGCTGGTCATCAGACCCGGCCAGGGTCAAACCTGACATGTGGGGTCCACATGTCAGTGTCTGATTAGCTTAATTAACTAAGTTAAACTAATCCTAATCATTAACAGACCCTGGGCCCACATGGCATAGACTAACTAGCTTAATTATTTTAATTAATTGTTTTTTAAACTAACCAGGGTTAACCAGGGGGTGGCCCCACCTGTCAGGGTCAACCCCCGTGGTCAAAACGACCAGAGCCACCGGCGACGAGCCGGCGGCAACTCCAGAAGCGGCGGTGGGGCTCGGGTTTCCTCCTCCGGCGACCAAATGGACGGCGGAGGGCACCAAACTGATCTACGCACACGCGCACGTGCATTCCGACCCTTCCCTGGAGCAGAGGTGGTCGGAATCGGCGCCGGCGATGAGCTTGGCGGCGGCCGGAGCTCGGACGAGCATGGGCTCGTCGAGCCAAAGCTCGAATGGGGCATCCGAGACCTCCAGAGGCTTCCTGGAAGCCTCCTGAGCATGATGGCGCACTCAGAAACTAGCTTGGGTCGCCACGACGGCGACCACGACCTCACCGGCGGCGGCGAGCTTTCGGGCTCAAGGAAAAACGGCGCTACGCGGCTCAAATCAAGTGGGAAAGGGGGGGAAAGAACCGGGGGCTCACGGCGAGTGCAACGGCGTCAACAGCTGGCTCGGGGAGGACCTGGAACGGCGGCGACCTTCGAATTCTTCTCCGGCGACCCGAGGAGGAAGATAGGGGCGCGACGGTGATAGAAGCCCTCCGGTGATGCGTGGCTCGTCTGGAAGGAAGAGGAGGTCAAGGCGATCCTTTTGGCTGGCTCAGGCGGCGCAGGGGTTGGGTAGAACGTCGGCGACGAGCTCGGGAAGCTCTCGCCATGGTGGAGACAGAGGGAGAGAATGCACGCACGAGAGAGAGAGAGCGGTGATGGAGGAGAGGAGAAGGCACGAGGCGGCTCGTGACGCACTCAGGGGGGCCACGACAGCCAGGCGAGCAGGAAGGAGGTGGAGGCCTCGTCGGCGCCGCGCGTCACTTCGCCTCTGCCTACCGGTAGAGGTTGAAGATGACCGCTTGGCCCTGGTGGGCTGGGCCGCCTCCTTCTCTGGGCCAAGTAAGCCTCTTCTTTTCTTCTTTTTTTTAATTCTGTTTTCTGCTTTCTAACATTTGTTTTATTTCTTTGTAGATCCAAATAACTTTTCAAAATGACCCACATATTTTCTAAATTGAAGTTTGAATATTCCAAACTTATAACAACAGTTTCAGATTATTTTGAAAACAGTGATAATGATAATTGCTTTATTTATCATTTTCCAGGGACTTAAACCATTAATTCAAATTATTTTAAATGTTCAATTAATTCAAATGGCCCCTGGTATATCCATGTCCCTAATTATCAGACATAGGGGACATTTTTGATGGGCATTTTGGATTTGTTGAAATTTCATTTATCTGGAATTTCTTTAATTCATGAATGCTTGGGGTTTCTTTTGTTTCTCCCCATTTCATATTGATGCAATGATGATGATGATGACGCAAACACCTTGCTAGCCTATGACACTGCTAGGGTTGTGACAATACATGTGTTATATGATGATATCTATGTCGATGATCTAGACTACGGGTTTATGAATGTTAAAATTACTAGCCAGAGCCCTTTTCATGATTTAAGTTATTCTACTGATGGTTTGATCAAGTTTGGGTTTCTTACCAAAGATGACAATACCTAGATCTATTGCGTTTTGCCTAGCTAGGGGCGTTAAACAATAGCGCTTGTTGGGAGGTAACCCAATTTTATTTTTGTATTTTGTTTTTAATTCTGTTTTTCAGTGTTTCTCACATCATTACTTCTGTATTAATTGTGTCTTTGTGTTTTAATTAGTGTATGAGCCAAGTAAAACCTTTAGGGTGATCTATGGTATTTGTTGATTTGATCTTGCTGAAAAAGAGAAACTTTTGCGCTCAGTCAAGGAATATTCTAATTTTTTCAGAGAATCGATGTAACATCCCAAAATTTTATTTTGGAATGTTATGAAATATAGCTATGCATCATCATCATATTGTTTGAATGAATATAATGGTTGAAGTGTTTCTTTTGAATTTCTGAAATGTCACTTTCATCTTTCCCTTTTCTTGTTTCACCTATTTGAAAATCTCTGGAAAAGTTCAAATAAAAGAGGGGAGTAACATGACACTCCACACCAGGGGCATCTTGGTGAAATATTTGAACAATAAAACCAGGGGGCTATTTGGAAGAGTATTGCAGAAGGATTTAAAATCAAATAAGCATTTTCTGAAAAATATTTTTTTAAAGTATTCAATATGACAGAGGAAAAATGTTCATTGAATAGCATTAATTCTCCTGATCATTTTGATATATATATTTCCTATATTTCGAAATGTTTTGAATACATTTAAATGAGTTTTACTGCTCTGGATATTCAAAAGGAAACGAATTTAATTCGAAACGGGCCGGCCCACAGCAGTTAAGTCCCGAAACCGCTCCAAGCCGACCGATCGATGCGCTGACGCCACCCTCCCTCTCTCTGACGCCCTGGCCCCACCGATCCCGAAGAAGCCGTGGTCGCCTTCCTCCTCGCGTCGACAGAACCTTGCCGACGATTCCTCCTCTCTGGATCTCCCTCCTCTTAACTTCCCCGACCACCGCTCCGGCCCCATAAGTAGCCCCAACCCTCTGCTCCTCATTCCACCCCCGAGCCCCCACTCTACCTCGCCAGAGCGCTGCCCACTACCTCGCCGGAGTTCGGATCCCCATTCGAAGCTTCTAGAGCACCTGGTCGTCGCCTCTATCGCCCCCACTCCTCTCCGACACCACCAGAGTGCGCAGGAGCCCCACCGCCGTCGATTGAACCCCTTGGACACCGTCCCCAACGACCGGAGCACCGCCCCTGACGACCTCGTCACCTCGGCCTCGCCGGAGAAGCCCCTCGCCGGTGACCCCTTCTGTGTGAGCCCCCTCTCCCTCTCTTAGCCGTTCGATCCAGATCCGACGCGTAGGATTAGATCATTTTAAAAGCCGAACCGGTACGCGCTAAGCTTCGGTCACCCGCCTGCAAACGCCCGAACGCACACCTTCTCGGCCAACCACAACCCGCCACGTAGCCCCTGTCCGATGAGTTTTCTTTTTTCTTTTTCTAATTCTGTTTTAGAAAACAGAATGTTTTCAACTCTTGTTTTTATCATATATTTTAAACTATTTAGTGTTTTTAGTTGATTCTTTTTGCATTAGTTCACATATTTGATGCAGTTTATGTCTGTATGCTTAGAATTTGACATTTAAATTTTGAATCTAATCAAATTTGTTCAAATTACTAAAATCTGTATAACTATCGTTTAAAAATATATTTTTGAGTGAATCCTTTTGCCACTATTTGGTATTAGTTAAACCTATCATTCTACATGATTTGAGTATTATTTTTTTGAATAAATTTAGTTACTGTTTTTAACAAAAACATAATCTGTTTAGTTCTTAATGTAGTTTAGTTTTCCAAATTTTAATTTAATTTGAACCTTTGTTAATAGTTTTCATAAGTTTCTGCTGTTTCAAACATTTAGGTAACATTACTTGATAATATTTAGAATGATTGTTTAGTTTTATGCCATGTTGTTATAGGAATCTTTATATCATTTTCATTAGGTATAGTTCTATAAAACAGTATAGTTCTACTTTCACAAACTAGTTAGATGATTAAGTTAGATTTCTAATAAATAATTTTAGTAATTATATTCTGTTAAGTAATATGATGATAATAATATTAGTGTTAATAATATTATTGTTTTGGTTTCCTATTCCAAAGTTATAGGAATAGTCTAGTTATTTTCATTTTAGTAGTGTTTCTTTACACAAAAGTTTTAGTGAATTTGATTCTGTTTACTAAAATTGATTTTATTTCATATTCCTTTTTCTACTAGCTATTGTTTGGTTGATTGTCTTAAAGTAGTAGTAGTAGAAGTTTTTGACACTAAAAAAATTTGTGAGTCAAAACTTTTATTTTGATTTCTTTCTCTTGATTGATACTATTGAATGGTTTTAGTATTGTTTGTTTAACCTTGCTGAATTGTGTGAATTTTTTGGTATTTATGCTTATGGTATGATCTTGTTTGATTCGTTAGATCATCCGAAGTGCGAAGCTTGTTATCTAGAGTCACTTGATTACGAGGATCGTCAGCAAGGCAAGTCACTTTGATCATTTATACCTATGTTTTATTGCATTAGTTCTTCCATCACCCCAATTGCATGCAAAGTAGGTAAATTGGAAACTTGGTTACTTGTTGTAGTATCATGTGGTAGGTACCCCTCAACCCCTTTGACACATTGGCCCCGGGAAATGTTGTTTTACATTTTGCTATGCTATTAGTAGACGGGGTTGGTTGTGTGATTCATGAGAGTTGTGAGTTAATAATTTCAAGACCTACATGATGATCAAGTCTTTAAGACTCCAAGTTCTTCAACTTACCTCTAGGTGGATGATGGTTGAACGACGCCCTAGAGAAACCAGTGGTTAGCCTAGATGATGTTGGAGATGTGCCAGTATTCATGCGGAAAGGTCCACCTAGGCACAAAGAGATGGATGGATGCTTCAAGACCCAAGGCTTACCTCCACAACAAGAAGTCATTATGGGCTCTGGCTTGGTTGGATATCGTGGTGACCCTGGACAGGCGGTGCTACGAGATGTAGATGAACGGTAGGAAAGGATGGGCACCGACAGAGTCGCGGGGAAACCCTTTGGAAGACCATGTTTTGGTCATCCGTTTCTCAAACACCCTGAAGTGCGAGAAATCAAACGGAGGCGACCAAACTTTGGGGGGAACGTGTGCAAAACTCTATAGAGTACCCAAACCCAATCGATTAGCCGTGTCCACGGTCATGGATAGTTTGAGCCAAATGAACTGAAACTATTTGGAACTCTCAACACAATTAATTATATTGATGTGGGTTATTAAACGTCAACTTGGGTATGAGAATTGGTTGGTGGAACCATCTCATTAATTAACCAACATTGTAGTAATTATACCTTTGCCCTCTCTTGTTGTAGGAAAAAAATTGGCTTTATGCAAAACTTACTACCCCACCTGCCATATTTGCATGTAGAATAGATGATTACTTTACCCCCTCTCTTGTGACTTTGCCGGCATATTCAATATGCTGACCTATACGGCTGCAACGTATCATGTTGCAGAGTACTTTTCCGACCAGGAGTGAGGATATGCTCTACGCTCGGTGAGATGGCCTTGTAGTCAGATAGACTCATCTACCTTCGATGCTTCCGCAAGTTTATGGTTTAGTTTATCTCATGAGTTGGCCTTCAGCCACTTTATTCTAATTCATTATTGTAATAAAGGACTCGATATGAGATTTCAATTAAATTATGCTGTGTGAATTCCCTTTGATATATACATTGATTAACCGTGTGTGTACCAGCATGATCTTGGGATGGTACAGAAACACTTGAGATTCGACCTTTCAGGTCGGGTCGCTACAGAAATGGTATCAGAGCACACGCTAACCATAGGACGTAACCTCTAGGATTGGAAAAGCCTTAGGATTTATTTTCCCTTTTGTCTTTAAAATTCTTATACTATCATCTCCTCGTTTCTGACTTCCCTCCGATTATTTCAAAATTTATAGATGGCCACCTTCATCCCAGTTTTGATCACGGAGTTTTGCCATCCTGACGCAACGATGCCCTTTGGCAAGGAGCTGATGAGGATCGTCAGGGACGTGAGGATTGCTTTACCAAGCATCACCGGGACTCCTATCATGTCTTTTCCACAAGACGGACGCTACAGGATCGAGGTGCACATCCCCGGGAAGACCTTTGGGAATAGAAAGGAACCCATCGACTTCAAGTTTGTGGCACCCAGCTGGATACTTGGGAGAGACATGGCCATTCATCGTGCCCTTGGACTTATTCAGGAGGAATACACAGGTGGAACCATTTCACCAGGACTTAGCGTGGTTTGTCGCAGGGATGCCAATGGAAATATCATAACCACTCCCACTGAAGACACCACCATTTCCTATATCCAAACTTTGGAGAGGCACATCAGGACCTTGGAGCTTCGGGTATGTGCTGACACGAAGACGATCAAGAGGCTGATGAACCGTGAGATTGATCTCGAAGCTGACTTACGGGAAGCCGAGTACGAGCATAAGTATGAGGTGAAGGATTTCTTAGAGAGAATCAACAAGCTGAACACTCGCATCGCAACTCTGGCGGAACAGATGGACATGGATGAAAATCTTCATCCCGAGGGAGACATGGCTCCTTTGATCAGCAACAATGATGACTATGAGGAGAGCACCACCGGAGGAGACCACTTCACCATGTACTTCTTAGGACAAATTTAGTTATCCCCTCATGTATCTTCATTTTCGTCGTTAAAGCATAGGTCGATGTTTAGTTTGATTGGAGATTTGTATCTCGATGTTTGCCCTTGAGTTGAATAAATGAATGAGTGTTTGGTGTGATATGTTTGTTGCATTGCATATGGGTAGTGAACTTCCCTTTTAGGTCATTGTTCTATTCTAATTCTCACCCCTCTGAAAACAGCAAGATGCCTCCGCGACATGAGCCCGACTTCACTTTCCCGCCATAGCTCACCCAACTCCTTCAGTAGCAGAACACCCTGATGCAGCTGTTGATTTAGAATCAGACCAACAACCACAACAACCACCCTCTACCTCAAGGCGACAACCTCACCCGTTTTCTGAGACTGAATCCCCCAACCTTCTCAAGCAGCACAGAGCCCATTGTGGCAGATGATTGGCTTCGCAAGATGGAGAAATAACTCACCACCGCAGGATGCACTGAGGCTGAAAAAGTGCGTTTTGCCGCCCATCAACTGGATGGACCAGCAGCTTCATGGTGGGAGAACTACACCACCACATACCCCATTGCTGATGTGACTTGGGAGCAGTTCAAGCAAGCCTTCCGCACAACACATGTCTCAGCTAGAGCCATCAGTCTGAAGAAGCGTGAGTTTCGCAACTTACACCAGGGGAACTGTTCCGTGGCCCAGTACGTGGACGACTTCAGCACGTTGGCTCGTTATGCACCAGGAGATGTGGCTGATGATGCAGCCAAGCAGGAAAAGTTCTTGGAAGGACTCAATGATGAGTTGAGTGTGCAGTTGATGGTGTCTACCTTCGGCAACTACCAGGAGCTGGTATACAAGGCCCTCATCTTGGAGGGGAAGCAGCAGCAAATTGAGAACCGCAAGAGGAAGTATGCACATGGGAAGTCTACCTCTGGAGCTCATCAGAAGCCCCGCTACACCCTGTACTCAGGAAATACCGGATCAGGGACCGGTAAGTATGGAGGACACACTCATCCAGTGCACCACCATGGAGGCCACCACCATGGAGGAAGTGAGAATAATCGTCCCAACAATGGCAGCTTCAAGAATGGTAATGGAAGTGGGAATGGCAACCAGCACTGTCCCGCTCCAGCTCAGAAGGATCTGAACCATATCACCTGTTTCAAGTGTCAGAAGACAGGGCACTATGCCACTGAATGCCCTGAGAACAAGCAAGGGAATGGAAACAGCAACTCCGCAGCTAAGAAGCAAAATCCGTTTCCTCGTGCTCAGGTGAACCACCTCGATGTGGAAGAAGTCTATGATCAGCCCGAGACTGTGGTTGGTAAGTTTTTATTGCATTCACGTCCAGTTATGGTAGTTTTTGATTCCGGTGCAACTCATTCATTCATATCAAGGGTAGTTTTGGAAAAGTATGGTTTACCCACTAGAACCCTTAGTCAGCCCATTAAGGTGAATTCCCCAGGAGGAATGATGACGGCAGGAATAGGATGCCACGCCCTGAAACTTCACATAGGAAACCATGTTTTTCCTACCGAGCTCATCGTCTTAGAATCCCAGGGATTGGATGTAATCCTAGGCATGGATTGGATGACCAAGTATGAAGGAAACCTTGATTGCCCCAGCAAGTCTATTTCACTCACCACTCCGGAGAACAAGAGGATTAAGTATGTATCCCGACGCACCCAGACGAGTGCTCGGTTAAATTCCCTCATAGGAGTTGTTCAGGAGGAAGTACCGGTTGTACGAGACGTTCCAGATATATTCCCGGAGGAATTACCAGGCATGCCACCAAATAGGGAGATTGAGTTTTTGATAGAGCTAATACCAGGGAGAACCCCAATTTCCAAGAGACCCTATCAGATGCCCGCAAATGATTTAGTGGAAATCAAGAAGCAGATTAAGGAGCTATTGGACAAGGGATATATTCGCCCAAGTTCATCACCTTGGGGAGCCCTAGTTCTTTTGGTGGAGAAGAAAGATAAAACCTTGAGGATGGTGGTCGATTATCGAGCATTGAACGAGGTGACTATCAAGAATAAGTACCCTCTGTCGATGATTAATGACCTGTTTGACCAGCTAGTAGGCGCCAAAGTATTCTCCAAGATCGATCTTTGATCATGGTATCACCAACTGAAGTTCGTGAACAGGATATACCCAAAACAGCTTTCACCACCAGGTATGGCTTATACGAATATACAGTCATGTCCTTTGGTTTGACTAATGCTCCAGCCTATTTCATGAATTTGATGAACAAAGTGTTTATGGAATATTTGGACAAGTTTGTCGTGGTGTTCATCGATGACATTTTGATATTCTCCAAGAGCAAGGAAGAACACAAGGAGCACTTGCATTTAGTTCTGGAGAAGCTTAGGGAGTATCAGTTGTATGCCAAGTTCAGTAAATGTGAATGTTGGCTGACGGAAGTCGGGTTCCTTGGACATGTTATTTGCGGAGAAGGAATAGCAGTAGATCCCGCTAAGGTTGAAGTAGTCACTGAGTGGAAGCCACCCACCTCAGTTAAGAAGATCCGTAGTTTACTCGGACTTGCCGGATATTACCGGAGATTCATTGAGAATTTCTCAAAGATTGCCAAGCCCATGATAGAGCTGTTGAAGAAAGAGTCTAAGTATATCTGGACTGAGGAATGTGAGGCCAGTTTCTAGGAATTGAAGCAATGTTTGGTCATAGCCCCAGTGTTGATACTGCCAAACATTCGGAAGGACTTCCAGGTTTATTGTGACGCATCCCGTCAAGGACTTGGAGGAGTACTCATGCAAGAGGGAAAAGTTGTAGCATATGCATCCAGACAGCTATGACCCCATGAGTTGAATTATGCCACCCATGATCTGGAGCTAGCAGCCGTAGTGCACGCACTCAAGACTTGGAGACATTTCCTTATCGGAAATAGTTGTGATGTGTACACTGATCATAAGAGCCTGAAGTAAATCTTCACGCAAAAGGAGTTGAACCTCAGACAGAGGAGATGGTTAGAGTTAATCAAGGACTATGACATGAGATTACATTACCATCCAGGAAAGGAAATGTTGTGGTAGATGCTTTGAGTTGGAAGAGTTATGTGCACACAC
Organism: Hordeum marinum; assembly: GCA_022496015.1. NCBI lineage: Eukaryota > Viridiplantae > Streptophyta > Magnoliopsida > Poales > Poaceae > Hordeum > Hordeum marinum. The sequence continues at coordinate 389,737,570 of CM039675.1, read as the reverse complement.
TCATAGCCGGAGGATTACCCAAAGAGTTAACCAAATATCTTAGAGAGCTTCGGTTAGAAATAGTTCTACAAGGATATGTTGCCACACTAGAGATTCAGTCCACCGTGACCGAAAGAATTCGAGAAGCCCAGAAATCGGACAAGGAGATAGCTGAGATAAGGCAGAGAATGACGGAAGGCAAGGCTAAAGGCTTTCGTGAAGCTGAACAGGGTACTCTATGGTTTGAGAACCGAATCTATGTGCCCCATGTCCCAGAGCTCAAAAAGTTGATACTTCAAGAAGCCCACGATTCACCATACTAGATACACCCAGGCAACACCAAGATGTACCTGGATTTGAAGGAAAGTTACTGGTGGACAGGTATGAAGAAAGATATTGGCGAACATGTTGCGGTATGTGATGTTTGTCAGCGAGTAAAGGCGGAACATCAGAAACCAGCAGGGTTACTCCAACCTTTGCCGATACCTGAGTGGAAATGGGATAAGCTCAGTATGGACTTCATCACAGGACTACCTAGGACCCGTTCAGGATATGATTTCATTTGGGTAGTGGTCGATCACTTGACCAAGGTGGCTCATTTCCTTCGAGTGAAAACCACTTATACCAGTGCTAAGCTAGCCAAGATATATATGACCAGGATCGTATGTCTGCATGGAGATCCAAGGAGTATCGTGTCAGATAGAGGAACACAATTTACCTCAAAGTGTTGGCATCAGTTACATGAAACTTTGGGTACAAGACTGGAGTTCAGTACAACTTTTCATCCGCAGAACGATGGACAGACTGATAGAGTCAACCAGATTATGGAGGACATGTTGACAGCCTGTGCGCTAGACTATGGGTCCAGTTGGGATGACAACTTACCTTATGCAGTGTTCCCATACAACAACAGTTATCAGACCAGTCTGAAGATCACCCCTTTCGAAGCTTTATACGGAAGGAGGTGCACAACACCATTGACGTGGGATGGTGTTGGAGACCGACAACTTTTTGGTCCCGATCTGATCAGAGATTTTGAAGATAAGGTCAAACTAATTCGAGAACGACTCAAGATAGCTCAATCCCGGCAGAAGAGCTATGCTGATAACAAACGCAAGGAGGTGACATATGAAGTAGGGGATCGAGCATATCTCCGTGTATCCCCACTTGGAGGAATCAAGAGGTTTGGTGTTAAAGGAAAGTTAGCACCCAGATTCATAGGCCCCTACAAAATTCTGGAACATAGAGGCGAAGTTGCATACAAGCTGGAATTGCCGGAAGCACTATCCGGAGTTCATGATGTTTTCCATGTTTCCCAGTTGAAGAAATGCCATGCTGAGATGGCTCATGTTCCTTTAAGAGAGACCGTGCCCCTAGAGGCCATACAACTTGACAATGATCTGACTTACGAGGAGAAGCCTGTTAGAATCCTCGAGACTGCCAACAGAGTTACCCGAAGCAAGATCATCAAGTTCTGTCAGGTTCTGTGGAGTCACCACATCGAGGAAGAAGCCACCTGGGAACGCGAAGAAGATCTTCGTAGAGACCATCCACACCAATTTTCTAGCCAACCCGAATCTCGAGGGCGAGATTCATCTTAAGGTGGGTAGATTTGTAACATCCCAAAATTTCATTTTGGAATGTTATGAAATATAGCTATGCATCATCATCATATTGTTTGAATGAATATAATGGTTGAAGTGTTTCTTTTGAATTTCTGAAATGTCACTTTCATCTTTCCCTTTTCTTGTTTCACCTATTTGAAAATCTCTAGAAAAGTTCAAAGAAAAGAGGGGATTAACATGACACTCCACACTAGGGGCATCTTGGTGAAATATTTGAACAATAAAACCAGGGGGCTATTTGAAAGATTATTGCAAAAGGATATAAAATCAAATAAGCATTTTCTGAAAAACATTTTTTTAAAGTATTTAATATGACAAAGGAAAAATGTTCATTGAATATAATTAATTCTCCTGATCATTTTGATATATATATTTCCTATATTTGGAAATGTTTTGAATACTTTTAAATGAGTTTTACTGCTCTCGAAATTAAAAAGGAAACAAATTTAATTCGAAACGGGCCGGCCCACAGCAGCTAAGTTCCGAAACCACTCCGAGTCGACCGACCGATGTGCTGACGCCGCCCTCCCTCTCTATGACGCGCCGGTCCCACCGTCTGATCCCGAAGACGCTGCGGTCGCCTTCCTGCTCGCATCGACAGAACCTCGCCGGCGATTCCTCCTCTCCGGATCTCCCTCCTCTTTCCTTCCCCGACCACCGCTCCGGCCCTATAAGTAGCCCTGACCCTCTGCTCCTCATTCCACCCCCGAGCCCCCACTCTACCTTGCCAGAGCGCTGCCCACACCCTCACCGGAGTTCGGATCCCCGTCCGAAGCTTCTAGAGCACCTGGTCATCGCCTTTGTCGCCCCCATTCCTCTCCGACACCACGAGAGTGCGCAGGAGCCCCGCCGCCGTCGATTGAACCCCTCAGACACCGTCCCCAACTACCGGAGCGCCGCCCCTGACGACCTCGTCACCTCGGCCTCGCCGGAGAAGCCCCTCGCCGGCGACACCTTCTTTGTGAGCCCCCTCTCCCTCTCATAGCCGTTCGATCCAGATCCGACGCATAGGATTAGATCATTTTAAAAGCCGAACCGGTACGCGCTAAGCTTCGGTCACCCGCCTGCAAACACCCGAATGCACACCCTCTCGGCCAGCCACAACCCGCCATGTAGCCCCTGTCCGATGAGTTTTATTTTTTCTTTTTCTGATTCTGTTTTAGAAAACAGAATGTTTTCAAATCTTGTTTTTATCATATCTTTTAAACTATTTAGTGTTTTTAGTTGATTCTTTGTGAATTAGTTCACATATTCGATGTAGTTTATGTCTGTATGCTTAGAATTCAAATTTGACCTTTAAATTTTGAATCTAATCAAATTTGTTCAAATTACTAAAATCTATATAACTATAGTTGAAAAATATATTTTTGAGTGAATCTTCTTGCCGTTTTTTGGTATTAGTTAAACCTATCATTCTACATGATTTGAGTGTTTTTTGAATAAATTTAGTTACTCTTTTTAACAAAAACAAAATCTGTTTAGTTCTTAATGTAGTTTAGTTTTCCTAATTTTAATTTAATTTGAACCTGAATTAGTTTAACTTTTGTTAATAGTTTTCATAAGTTTCTATTGTTTCAAACATTTAGGTAACATTACTTGATAATATTTAGAATGATTGTTTAGTTTTGTACCATGTTGTTATAGGAATCTTTATATCTTTTTCATTTGGTATAGTTCTATAAAACAATATAGTTTTACTTTCACAAACTAGTTAGATGATTAAGTTAGATTTCTAATAAATAATTTTAGTAATTATATTCTGTTAATTAATATGATGATAATAATATTAGTGTTAATAATATTATTGTTTTGGTTTCCTATTCCAAAGTTATAGGAACATTCTAGTTATTTTCGTTTTAGTAGTGTTTCTTTACACAAAAGTTTTAGTGAATTTGATTCTGTTTACTAAAATTGATTTTCTTTAGTATTCCTTTTTATACTAGCTATTGTTTGGTTGATTGTCTTAAAGTAGTAGTAGAAGAAGTTTTTGACACTAAAAAAAATTTGTGAGTCAAAACTGTTATTTTGATTTCTTTCTCTTGATTGATACTATTGAATGGTTTTAGTATTGTTTGTTTAACCTTGCTGAATTGTGTGAATTGTTTGGTATTTATGCTTATGGTATGCTCTTGTTTGATTTGTTAGATCATCCGGAGTGCGAAGCTTGTTATCTAGAGTCACTTGATTACGAGGATCGTCAGCAAGGCAAGTCACTTTGATCATGTATACCTATGTTTTATTGCATTAGTTCTTCCATCACCCCAATTGCATGCAAAGTAGGTAAATTGGAAACTTGGTTAATTGTTGTAGTATCATGTGGTAGGTACCCCTCAACCCCTTTGACACATTGGCCCCGGGAAATGTTGTTTTACATTTTGCTATGCTATTAGTAGACGGGGTTGGTTTTGTGATTCATGAGAGTTGTGAGTTAATAATTTCAAGACCTACATGATGATCAAGTCTTTAAGACTCCAAGTTCTTCAACTTACCTCTGGGTGGATGATGGTTGAACGACGCCCTGGAGAAACCAGTGGTTAGCCTAGATGTGCCAGTATTCATGCGGAAAGGTCCACCTAGGCACAAAGAGATGGATGGATGCTTCTAGACCCAAGACTTACCTGCACAGCCACAAGTCATTATGGGCTCTGGCTTGGTTAGATATCGTGGTGACCCTGGACAGGCAGTGCTACGAGATGTAGACGAACGGTAGGAAAGGATGGGCACCGACAGAGTCGCAGGGAAACCCTTTGGAAGACCATGTTTTGGTCATCCGTTTCTCAAACACCCTAAAGTGCGAGTAATCAAACGGAGGCGACCAAATCTTGTGGGAAACGTGTGCAAAACTCTGTAGAGTACCCAAACCTACTCGATTAGCCGTGTCCACGGTCATGGACAGTTTGAGCCAAAGGAACTGAAACTATCTGGAACTCTCAACACAATTAATTATATTGATGTGGGTTATTAAACGTCAACTTGGGTATGAGAATTGGTTGGTGGAACCATCTCATTAATCAACCAACATTGTAGTAATTATACCTTTGCCCTCTCTTGTTGTAGGAAAAAACTTGGCTTTATGCAAAACTTACTACCCCACCTGCCATATTTGCATGTAGACTAGATGATTACTTTACCCCCTCTCTTGTGACTTTGCCGGCATATTCAATATGCTGACCTATATGGCTGCAACATATCATGTTGCAGAGTTCTTTTCCGACCAGGAGTGAGGATACGCTCTATGCTCGGTGAGATGCCCTTGGAGTTAGATGGAGTCATCTACCTTCGATGCTTCCGCAAGTTTATGGTTTAGTTTATCTCATGAGTTGGCCTTCAGCCACTTTATTGTAATTCATTATTGTAATAAAGGACTCGATATGAGATATCGATTAAATTATGTTATGTGATTTCCGTTTGATATATACATTGATGTACCGTGTGTGTACCAGCATGATCTTGGGATGGTACAGAAACACCGAAGATTCGACCTTTCAGGTCGGGTCGCTACAATCGACTTGATCTGAAATTTTTATACAAGATTGATATATAAATTACCCAGGTTTTCCTATTCTTTCAGAATTTTTTGATTTACATAAGTATACGAAGTTTTCTGTTTTGTACAGACTGTTCTGTTTTTGACAGATTCTGTTTTCTTTGAGTTGTTTGCCTATTTTGATGAATCTATGGGTTGTATCATGTGGTATGAGTCATGGAGAAGTTAGATTACAGTAGGTATAATACCAATATAAATAAAAAATGAGTTAACAACAGGACCTAAAGTGATGATTTATTTTCTTATACTAACGGATCTCATGAGTTTTCTGCTAAGTTTTGTGTTGTGATGTTTTCAAGATTCGGGTAAAGATTGGATGGACTATGGAATAGGAGTGGCAAGAGCCTAAGCTTGGGGATGCCCAAGGAAGCCAAAGTCATATTCAAGGATGCCAAAGATCCTAAGCTTGGGTATGCCCCAGAAGGCATCTCGTCTTTCGTCTTCAATCCATCGATAAATTTACTTGAGGCTATATTTTTATTCACCACATTATATGTGTTTTGCTTGGAGCGTCTTGTATGATATGAGTATTTGCTTGTTTGTTTTCCACAATCATCCTTGTTGCACACATATTTTGAGAGAGACACGCTGAATCGTGAATTTATTAGAATACTCTATGTGCTTCACTTATATTTTTTGAGTTGGGCAATTTTGCTCTATATGCTTCACTTATATCTTCTAGAGCAGGTGGTGTTTTCATTTTATAGAAATACTTGAACTCTCGTACCTTACTTATATTATTTTGAGAGTTTCTAAAAACAACATGGTAATTGGTCTAGGTTATGAATTTAGTCCTAATATGATAGGCATCCAAAAGGGATATAATAAAAAGTTCCATATTAAGCGCATTGAATATTTATGAGAAGTTTGATTCCTTGCATAAATTTTTGAGATATAAAGATGGTCATGTTAAGATACATGTTAGGAAGTAAATTGTGATTTGGTAAAAATACTTGTGTAAATGTTTGTGATTCCCGTAGCATGCACGTATGGTGAACCGCTATGTAAGGAAGTCGGAGCATGACTTGTTTATAGATTGTCGACCTTTGTGCGGGGGTCGGGGCGCGCTATGGTTAACTTATACCAACCGACCCCCTAGGAGCATGTGTTTAATGCTTTGCTTCAATGACTAATAGAATTTTGCAATAAGTATGTGAGTTCTTTATGACTAATGTTGAGTCCATGAATTATACGCACTCTCACCCTTCCACTTTTGCTAGCCTTTCTAGTACCGCGCAACTTTTGCCGGTGCAACAAACACCTTCCTCAAAACAGCTAGCATATACCTTCCTCAAAAACAGCCACCATATATCTTTCCTCAAAACAGCCACCATACCTACCTATTATGGCATTTCCATAGCCATTCCGAGATATATTGCCATGCAACTTCCAACCTTTCCATGTATGACATGCACACCATTACTTCCATATTGCATATAGAGTCATATTTTGTCATAGGTTTCGAGTTGTTATTTTCCTTTTGAGTTGTAAGTAAATAAAAGTGTGATGATTTTCATTATAGAGCATGTCCCATGTGAGGAAAGTATGATAGAAGCTATGATTCCCTTACTAGTAGCGATGAGAGTCCGGACTTTATGCAAAACAAAAGAGGCCAGCGAAGCCCAAATAAAAAACGAATAAAAGAGGCTTTGGTTGCCCAATAAAAAAAATGAGAGAAAAGAGAGACGGGACATTGCTACTACCTTTTTGCCACACTTGTGCTTCAAATTAGCACCTTGATCTTCATGTTAGAGAGTCTCCTATTTTTTCACTTAGTTTATATTTGAGCTTTCATACACTTATAGCTCTAGTGTATCCATTGCATGGCAATCCCTACTCACTCACATTGATATCTATTGATGGGCATCTCCATAACCTGTTGATACGCCTAGTTGATGTGAGACTATCTTTTCCCTTTTCCTTGAAAACCTCCACCATATTCTACTCCACCTATAGTGCTATATCCATGGATCGCGCTCATGTATTGCGTGAGAGTTGAAAATGTTTGAGAAAATAAAGGTGTGAAAATGATTGCTTGACTTTTCAGTGGGGTTGTGCATGATGTAAATTCTTTGTGTGGGGAAGATGGAGCATAGCCAGACCATATGATTTTGTAGGGTTAACTTTCTTTTGCCATTATATTTTGAAGAGATACAATTGCTTTGCTAGTATGCTTGAAATGTTGTGGTTTCTATATCAATATTAAGCTTTTGTTTTGAGTCTTACGTATCTTAATATTCATGCCACAATAAAGAATATTACTTGGATAAATATGTTAGGTAGCACTCCACATCAAAACTTCTGTTTCCATCATTTACGAAGTTGAGGACAAGCAGGAATTAAGCTTGGGGATGCTGATACGTCTGCAACTTATCTATAATTTTTTATGATGGCATGATATTATATTATTTGTTTGGATGTTTTATATGCATTAATATGCTATTTTATATTTTTTGGACTAACCTATTAATCTAGAGCCAAGTGCCACTCTCTGTTTTTTCCTTGTTTTTGAGTTTTGCAGATGTGGAATATTAAACGGAGTCCAAACGGAATAAAACCTTCGGAAGGAATCTTTCTGGAAGGAAACAAGTCATCCAAGTTTTAGCACACGTCAGGGGAGCTGCCAGGGCGCCACAAGCCTGCTAGGCGTGGCCACCCTGGTCACGCCTAGCAGGCTTGTCGCTTCAAGAGAGAAGCCGCTAGTGAAACCTATGGCCCCCGGGTCTATTTTCCATCATATATTTTAAGATCTATACTTGCTGCAATTTATTTACCTTTTACTTTACGCACTCAATACATCTATCTCTATCAGATCTAATCCTTGCAAATAATCGTGAAGGGATTAACAACCCCTTTATAGTGTTGGGTGCAAGAGTTTGATTATTTGAGTAGGTGGATCCATTGGTGACTTGCTTGTTCCTCCTACTGGATTGATACATTGGCTCCCAAAAACCGAGGGAAATACTTATCTACTTTGCTGCATCACCCTTTCCTCTTCAAGCGAAAACCAACACATGCTCAAGAGGTAGCACTCCCACACGTGGAGTCCCTAGTGGAGTGGTTCGTCCAGGTGCTTGCCTCCGATGGGGAGGGCGGCTCCAGCGCCGAGGCGGTCGGTGACTTGACGGTGACAGAAAATCCTCCACCTAGGTCTCCCCTGTCTTCTTTCCCTGGTGCCTGTAATACTTCAAAAGAACCCGACCCCTGAGGGTGTCAGTCTTTTGCATATTACCTTCATCCTCTTCCTTCCTTCTCTCAAATCGTTGGTCGCCTTCTTGTTGTGATGTGACTCAATCTCTTGTGTGGGGGTTTGGCGCCGTTGTTGATGCGGCCCGATGATGGCGGTCAGCTGGGTCCTCGCGAGGCGCTCTTCCTTGTTTGTGGGACAGCTTGGGGGGCCCTTACATTACTCTGTGTCTGTGGGACTCAACTGCAACATACCTCACCCACCGTTGGGGCGACCAGATCACCTAGATGAGACCAAAAGGGGCGAGGCCTTGGCCACCGCTGGAGCGTCCGTATCGCCAGGACGCGAGAAGGGGGCATGGAGCCACAAGATTGAAGAGGTTTCCAAGGCACACTGCCCATGAAACCCGCCATGACACTCAAGCAGTGCTCTACGTCGGCAGGACCTAGTCTCGCTCATTCCCTGACCACCATTGGGGAGTCCGGATCACCATGACGAGACCAACGGGATGGGGGCCTCAACACCCTTGATACAAACCAGATCGCCATGAAGACATCAAGGGTCAAGGGGCTATATGACAGATAAGGCTCCTGAGGCGCATTGCTCACGAGGCCCCCTTGACGCTTGCGCGACCCCCATACCGCCCCGTCGGCTGCTGCCTCAGGAGGCACTCTAGCCTCCCGAGGCTCCATGCTAAATTACCGCGCTGCGGTCGGAGCCCCCAAGCGGGGGTCGACCACCCAAAGATGCAAGCTCCTGAGGCGACAGGGCCTTGCTAGCCCACTACAAGGTGCCTCGGGGAGTGTCGGAGCACGTGGGCCCTTACGAAACATCAACTCAAAGAAAGAGACTCCAAGACCCGAAAAACAAACGAGAGAAAGATGAGAGAAAAGTTCCCGTCCCCTTTTTAATTTAAAAATAGAGTTCCGAAATTCTCAAAATTCATTCCAAAGTGTAGAAATTCGAACATAAAAAAAAGCAAGAAACTGCCGCGTCCGGCACCTAGGCTATGCTTCGTCTTCGTCTTCCCCTAGCGTGGAGCATAGGGCATCCACATTGCACGGGCATAGCCATTGGTGGGCAGTATTGTCCACAAGGGCGGATCATGGGGCTTCAACTTGGGCATGGGATGAAACCCCTCCACGTCCTCGGGGGGCTCCGGGCTTATATAGCCCACACATTATTACATGAGAGTGTCACGGCCGTAGATAGTTGGGCAAGCACCTGGGCGCACGGCCCGGTTGCTGCCAACTCCGTTAAGAGCCATCTCATGCATTTATACTCGGTTGCGTGCCTCTACGGCCCAAAGCCGGGTGCATTGTTCTCGCGGCCCAAACATGAGCACAACGCACCCGGCGCAGCCATAGAGGTGTTTTGTCGATTAAGCCGCCTCATGAGGTGTCGGGACACCGTCCAGACAGCGCCTTGAGGGCCTGGCAAGGCCTTGCCCCCTAAGGCTGTGTCGGCGCTTCGGTTGTCGCGGGTGGCTTGCGTTGCTTGTATCCTGCTGCTCCCCCTTAGGTCGTTGCTCCTGATGCCTCGGGGCTTGGCTTTGTGTTGCATGTTCACATGGGTGACGGCTCGTGCCACGCCCCTGCAGGCCAGGGGACATCATCCCTCTTCCTCCCAGGTGCTCCATTGATGGAAGCCCCCAGGCTCGGCTCGGGGAGGACACCCAGGGTACCCCTACTCCTGGGGGGTGTTAGCGCCTACGGGAGTCTCTTGTTCCATCTCACCGTCCGCAGGCCCGACGTAGCGCGGTACATAGGGCTCTACATAAGGGCCATGTTCTCCTTCTGAGCCGTCCCGCGGGACGCCGAGGCGCCGCCACCCTATGCGCGCAACCTGCTGTAGGATTGAAAGTAGGTCTAGAGGGGGTGATTAGACTACTTGACCAAATAAAAGTTTTGCCTTTTTCCCAATTTTTATTCTTGGCAAGTTTTAGCATTCATAGCATATCAAGTAACACCCTACACATGCATGTCTAAGAGTGTAGCAGCAGAAAGTAAAGACATTGCAAATGTAAGTAAAGAGAGGGTTAGGAATGCAAACACAAGTGATGACACGATGATTTTTTCTTGTGGTTCCGATAGGTGGTGCTATCATACGTGCATGTTCATGGAGTCTTCAAACCACGAAGGGTAACGGTCGCGAGAGTACATGGAGGGCTCTACCCACAGAGGGTTCCAAGAAGAAGCAACCTTGACTATTCCATGCGACTTCCGTCCATCAAGGACTAGACTCACTATTGGGAGATCTTCACGAAGTAGGCCATCTCCTTGCCCTTACAAACTTCTTGGTTCACTCCACAACATGAAGTAGGAGGCTCCCAACCGACACCTAACAAATCTAGGAGGCACCACCATCCAAAATGTAATAGGCTCGGTAATGACGATGAACTCCTTGCTCTTGTGCTTCAAGATGATAGACTCCTCAACACAAAATCACTCTCTCACATATTTGGCTTGGTAGAAGAGATGGGATTGGTGGAAAGCAACTTGGGGAGGCTAGAAATTAAGATCCATATGGTTGGAGTGAAAGATCTTGACCTCAACACAAGGGTAGGTGGTTTTGAGTGCTTCTCTTTCGAGTGGGTGGTAGTGAAGGGGTATATATAGGCATCCCCAAAAAACCAATTATTACACACATTAAGTCAGACTCGGTGACACCGATGTGTAAATCTCGGTGGTACTGAAGTGACTAACAGTGGCAACTTTTCAATCTCAGAGGGACAGATATACAATTCTTGGTTTCACCGACAAGCTGACCAATGGTCAGATTTACCAAACTCGGTGACGCTGATTCACCATTCTCGGTTGGACCGAAAATGAGAACTTGCATAACAGAAACTTGGCAACCCAACTCGGTGGCACTGAGTGTAGTGTCGGCTGCATCAAAGTGTTAGGGTTTGGCTGAATCTGTCTAGGGTTTAGAATCGGTGGCACCAGGACAGGAATGTTGGTTGCACCGATTTTGCATATTTGGCTTAGGAGAGACTTTGGTGGGAGGGTATTTTGGATGTTTTGGTGACTGTCACTTGTGCATATTTGAGCATATTGTTTACCATCAAAACTTTAGGTCATGGTGTTTGCATCAACATCAGCATGTGCTTCATGCCATCATGTCTAAATTCAAATTAATTTGAAATGGGGGTGATCAAACCGTAGCACAGATAAATTTCAAATAGGTTAAACTATTAAGATAATTGAGTAAATCCAAAATGCTCTACAAAAATGTTCCCCCTCTTTGATAAATGTTGGAAACAACATATCAAGGATGAATTATATTTGAACAACTATTTTGGCAAATTAAATAAATGAGGAAAGTTTCTGAAAATCAGTAATAAAGCATTGTAAATATTTTAGTTGCTTCAGTTTTTCTGAAACTTGTTGTGTAGTTTGGAAATATTCCAAATATACCCCACAAATATTTTTAGGAATTTTGTCTTTATAGTTTTTCCCAAACAAAATTATAACAGAGAGAAGAAATTAGAAATAGAAAATAGAAATAACCAAAAGGAAAGAAACATACCTAGCACTGTTGGCCCAACCTGTAGCAAGGCCCAGCCCACCAGCGAGGCGGTCGTCTTCAACCTTTGCTAGTAGGTAGAGGCGTGTCGACATGCTCGCGGTCGCCGAGGCCACCTCCCTGTCTGCTTCCTCCCCTCCAATTGCTCATCTCCTCATGCTAGAGAGACACAGTGGAGCTCCCTCTCTCCCCCTCTTTCCTCCCCTCTCCCCCGCTGTGTGCCGCCATGGCCGAAGTCATCTTTGCCTCGTTGCCGTCGCCCGATAGCCACCTGCCCATAAGAACCGCGGAGTCGAACCCGACCTCCTCGCCGAGCCAAGCAACTAGAGGAGCCCTCTATCATCTCTGTCGTCATCGTCTTCAAGCTTCAGCCACCGGCGAACACTCGAAGCTCACCGCTGAACCAGAGCCTCCCCAAGCACGCTGAGCATGGCTACGAGATCCACGTGAGGACGCGGATCTTTTCCCCCCTATTCGCACGCTCAATTTTGAGCTCTAGGCACCGAATCGATGCAAGCCTGAGGACCGCCGCTACACGAGCTCGTCGTCGGTGACCGTTGGCCACACTGCTGGGCCCAAAACAGCTCGTACGCACGCGTAGAGCTCATATATGCCTTCAGCTGCTTGGTCCACCCGTCGTGTCGTCGATCACGAGGTCGGCCGAGCTTCGTCCGCCGCCGCAGTCGACGCCGTGCTCGAATTCGACAACCCCGCAACCTCCCATGGCCTCCAATGGATGCGGGCAAGTGCCAGCAAGCTGTAGCCGCAAACCGCGCTCGAAACCATGGTCCGTAGACCGATCCTGAGTACCTTCGCCGTCGCGGATGGTCGCCGGCGTTCAGCCGCCGACGGGCGTGACGTGGCAGCATCATTAGTGGTTAATGATGCCCCTAATTAGCCCTCTGTGTCGCTGACAAATGGAATCCACGGACTAACTAATCTCTGTTTAAAAATAAAAATATGTTAATAAGGTAATAGTTGCTGACTGACGGGTCCCACAGGTCAGCTTTTACCTGGTCATGTCAGGGTTGACAGGGCCCACTAGTCAGCCTCTAGAGATGGCCCTGTGTCATTGACATGTGGGTCCTGCCAGTCAAGTTTGACCTGGGCCCGACACAGTTGACCGCTGACGTCAGCCTGACATAATGTTAATGCAGTTATTATTTTCTGTAATAAAAATTAATTCAGGAAATTCCAAAAAATGTTTAAAACTTCTAAAAATCATAGAAATTAACCTATAGCTAGGATGAAAATAATTTATATATGAAAATGATCAGAAAAATCCAATGAATCTGTTTATGCCATGATCATGCATGTTTGAACAAGTTAACAACACCAAGTAGGAAATTTTGTGATTAGGGCAATATAGGAAATATCATTTGGAGTTGGAATTGAAACTTGTTTGAATTCCACTTCAACTAACTTAGCTAATTATTCCTCAAGGTCAATTCAGTACCTTAACTTGTCATATCATGCATCATATTTGTTGGATTGCATTGAATGTGTTCATTTCTCTGTTTTCTCGTGGTTGTTCCTTCCCGGTAGATGATGATTCCGACGTTGAGATTGTTGTCATCGATGAAGACTTATTGTTATCTTCAGACCTGTCAGGCAAGCAAACCCCCTTGAGCATACTGATATGAACCCACTCTCTCGCTCCTGCTCTCTTTTACTGCATTAGGAAAACAATGATTCCACTGTTACCTGTTCTCGGTAATTGAATCCATTCCTTTGCATGACCTGTCTTTGCCACAATAAATAGTTGATACCACTTAGCATGAGTAGCAACTTCTTGAGCCTGGTTGTGCTTACTCATCCATGCTTGCTTATTGTGCCTGCTATGCTTAGAGTCGTGCCGGGTATGATCCATCTTAGTGATGAATTGGAATGGATGTCTTCATGTCCTACTGTGTGAGAGCTAAGTGTGTGAACATGATTTGGTAAAGGTAGCGATGAGAGGCGATGTAGGAGTACATGGCGGGTTATCTAATTGAGACCGTCCTTAGGAACTGGGTTATGTTTATGTTATCCAAGACAAGATACTACTGCGCATTGGGATCCTTAATTGACCCTCTCAGCTTATTAATCGCCCTGATCTTTGTCCAGGAGTTGCAACTAGTTTCTGGTGTTTGTAGGATGTGCTGGGGGCCGTGCATAGCGCTGACCGGAGGGGTAGGCTATGGAGCGGTAGATGCACCATGCCCGGTGTACCAAGCGTAGTACCATCCGTCGATGTGGGCTTGGGAACCCTCTACACATCGCTTGAGGCCGTAGCGGAAACTTCGGTCGGACTTCCCTACGGGTTCAGTCTCAAATAGGCGATAAACCTGGACTAGGGTCTTGTGTGATTGACGGTCGTGGCCAACTCCCTCGCTGGGCTTCCGCTTGTAGGTTGCCGAGGTGCCTTTTTTGTGCACATAGCGATAACTGGCGGGAGCATGTGTGAAGAAGTACACCCCTGCAAGGTTAAATAAACTATTCGAATAGCCACATCCTCGGATATGGACTACTTGGAGAACTTATGTGGTCCATAGATAAGTGGAATGGATACCTCTAAAATACACAAGATAAGCGTAAGTGCTATGGATGGCCTTCTCGTAGGGAGACGAAAGTGGATCCGTGGTGACGTATTGATTTGGTGAATATGTGGGCTCGTGTGCGCTATCCCACCTCAAAGAAATCAATTGTAGTCGTAGTATAGGTTAGCCAAGAGTCAAAGCTGGCTTGCTGCAATAACTCCACAAACCCCCTCATTGATACTGATGCATATGTAGTTAGTTCTGATGTAAGTCTTGCTGAGTATCTTGTACTCATGTTTTCTTAATTTATGTTTTTGCAAAGGAGACGTTAGTCTCACTAGTGATATTTACGACGTGAAGTTCGATGTTAACCAGATTAGCTTGGGAATCCCAGACAGAGGTTTGATTCCTTTGGTAGGGTCGTTGTATCTTTTCAGGCTCCTCCAGCCACTTTTTAAGATGTCTGTACCCAGACATATTAAACTTCCGCTTGTTTATTTCAACACTCTGAATTTTGGGTCTTGGGACCCCTACTTGTAATAACTTATCGTGTTGGCTCTTTTGAGCCTTCTAAATAAATGTCGTAATGTTGTATGGTTATGTTGTGATGCCGTAATTTTATCTATGCATATCGGGCATGTCTTGCGTACGTGTGACGTGCAATGGTATGTATGGGATTCGACACCTAGTTGTGTGACTTTAGTAGTACTCTATACGGGGAAACGCCTCTTTGTGCTTCCACCGAGCCTTGGTAGCTTGCTACTGCTCCGGACACATTGATTGACCCGCATGTATCCTTCTTTTCTGTTGTGTATGTCCTTTCGAGGAAATGTCTCGCAGTGTAATAGAGTCCCTGTAGCCTGCTATGACTCATCTACGTGCAGTGATGAAATTTATGTCCCATGGCGTAATGTAGTCCTTGTAGCTTGCTACGACTCGTCTACACACGCTAGAGATCGACACCTGCATTGCTGGGTTACGTATGCATGTCCCTGTATGGATTTGCCACTTGGGTTCTATGACTAGTCATGTTGGCCCGGGTTCTTTGACATTTGAATGCTAGCAACACATTCAAATACGTGAGTCAAGAGACGCAAACGGTCCTGGCCCAAGTAAGGTGGCAGCCGTGGAGATAACCATGCATGAGGCCGTAGAGTGATGTGATGTGTTACAGGCTGGATTCTTATGGCTTAGGATCAGGGTCCCGATAGCTTTGGTATCAGAGCTAGACTATGTGTAGGATTAACAAGCCAGACTAGTCGATGTTCAGTCTAGAACTGCATTAGTTATATAAGGGAACTGATTGTGCA
This sequence comes from Hordeum marinum, assembly GCA_022496015.1. Taxonomy (NCBI): domain Eukaryota; kingdom Viridiplantae; phylum Streptophyta; class Magnoliopsida; order Poales; family Poaceae; genus Hordeum; species Hordeum marinum. The sequence continues at coordinate 389,721,875 of CM039675.1, read as the reverse complement.
AGGGAGCGTAAGGCTCTTTTTACTCTTTTCCTCGTGTCATTCTAATTCTGAGTCACCCTCTTCTTTTCTACGGGGTTTAAGAACTAGGCCTTCTCATCTATCTATTAGGATGACGAGTTACTATGCTGGAGACCTATAGGAAATATGTTGTCTTTCTAGATCGATGCCTCTAAGAATTCATTGTCTTGTGCAGGTTGCCTCATATTTCATGCCCGTACAGCCATTATGCTGTCCAAGTTATCCAAGGTTTCTAAATTACCTGATGCAATTGCAAAACTCTTTCATCTTGAGTCAATGTCCTTCAGGGCATACAAAGCACACTAATTGCTAAGTTGAGGTACTATATTACCTCGACGTGTTTGACGAAGGTGTTTAGGAAACCATGTTGTTTTAGTGTACCACCCAATAGTCTAATTGTGTCTTTTGTTTCCAGTGTGATAATTCTGGCCATCATTATCAAAAGCATGTTGTGATGCTACTTAGTTAATAGGCATTCTACTTATGGGTTCTTGAACCCAAGTCTCATCCTTCTTAGTCAGGTTGGTAGCATTTGCTCGTCCCCTTGGGATTCTTAGTAACCTGGTTTTAGTCTTCAAGGTTCGTGGTATATCATTCTTCCAATACCATGATCCATTACGGTAGAAGTTCCTTGTGATCAAAATATCACAACAAGAGTGCTCGTGATGAGTCCCCCATTTCATAATTGTGACTCTGCCAATTCTTTCCTTTCTGCATGGATTATCTGGAAGAAACATGTTGAACTCTCTTTGACATATTCAATCCATGCATCTACAACTCAAGAAAAATCATGTGCTCTTGAGTTGCCCCTCTTCAATTGTATTCTGACCTTCAGCTATCAGTGGATAGGTAAGCGTATGTCATGCATTTGTGTTATGAATGTCTACTACTCTTGTGGTCCATCAAGCCATTCTACTCCGGAATAACTAGGAGAAGCAAACTCCCGTACCTTATCCATTTCTAGGATTGGGTCGAAGCAGTTGGATTCCGTAGCTCAAAATGCCAATCCAGCTTTTGTTCTGTTCTACCCTGAGGTATTACCCTCTTCATGTCAAGATTATCATGAGAACTGCACTCCCTCTTCTGAAATCTTGATGTAGTGATACTTCTCGCGATCATCATTCATTCCCCGTTCTCTGTGTTGTCTGTGACCAGAATACTAACAAGTGAATCCTGATGTGTGTAATCAATACTCCTAGCAACTTTGTTGCTTGGTAGTTAATGGACAATAACTTCATTCTTGGTGTGTTGGTTTTTGAGCCACCAGTCAAAAGATTAATCGTGCTACCTAGTCCATTTTCCATGGTGCACTTTTTGATGAATGAGTTAGGATTGTATCAATCCTTCGCTTTGTTGATCATATCGTCTTGCCTTGAAAAGCAAGATTGTTCTTGATCTTGATAACATATCAATGGATCATGATTTTCTGAATATCTTCTCGGAAGTATTACCAAGGTGTCCCTTGACCGTTAGGTTGAGCTAATGATCAAGATGTTTTTTCTATAAACCATCCCTTCTCCAAGAATCTGTGTTGGATACCCCCAAACTAGTTGGTTAAGCTAAACAACAACTTGCAGAGTTGGAAGATAAAAGCTTTGTCTGACTTAGTTATTTCCAAAGGGTTATTTTTGTGTGGGTGTCGAAGAAGGACGATATCTTCATCAATTAATCCTTGTGATCAATTGTTGCACCTATTGTCTTGTTCAACCTTTTGATTTGAGTATGGGTTATCGTCAAATCAAAATCAGAACCAAAGATCTTCCTAATGTTGTTTTACTCGTGGATGTATCCTTGATCATACACTATCATATCTTTTGGTCTGACCAATGCTATCACCTTGTTCTCAAAGTTGTGGAATTCCGTCCATTTGGATACCTCGATGAATTGTGGTTGACCTCATCGGCAACATTCACGTCTATCCCATGACTCATGATGGACATTAAGCTGGTGTTGGAAACTTTGTAGGCATGTATTCATGTTCCGTTCGTGATGTATGTGTTAGGTGTAAGAAGTGACTCCCTCTTAGTTCACCTGCATTAGATGCAAGTTGCCACCGTGACTTCGAGGAAAGTTATTTTTGCTTCCTTTCGGATCATCCCAAGTTAGTCATGCATGTGCAAAGTATGCTATGGTTTGATAGGCTGGTCCCCTCCATTCCATATGTATTCCCTAGCACACCAAGCCCCTGATTGACTTGTTCAAGGAAAAGATGTTAAGTGTTACTCTCGAAGGTACCAGACGAACTTGTACCCGACTTCGTTATCCGCAATGATGGTTCCTAACCTAATCGGTAGTTTTTTGTTGAATGCCATGCGATCATGCTTGTCTTGGACATCGTCTTCACATGTGCCTTGCAATCCAACTCATGTTTTGGAGTTGGCTTCTGTAGTTCATTTCTCGAGAATCTCGCTACATCGTCTCTTCGATTTGCATTGCAACCTTTCCACTTTAGACATGCTGAGTCTGGAATATTCTGGCACCAACCAGATCTGAATCTTAGGAAGGTATAATGGTTGGGACGTTACAAAACAATTCTAATATTGGTATATGTAATTGGTAAGGTGTTGTCAAGGCTAACCACTTTGCCGGAAGACCTATTATTATAGTAACTTGTATCAGCAACATTAGCCACTTCCCCATGAGGTTTTCGTACGACTTGTCCTAGACGTTGTTCCTCATGGACCCTTGGAATCCCCAAAGTCCAACCTTTACTTGATGTTCTAGTCATAACACCTGACACATAATTGGGGTTATGCTAGTACATCAAGGAGAACATTAGAAGCGGAGTGCTAAATGTCTCTCGGTCGATCATCCAGATTTCATTTCCTTGGCATAGCTAAGGTAAAATCTGAGAAAGTGATGTCTTCCTTTGCATCTGCATCCTTCATCATTGTTCTTCATGGCAGTTTGTTGTGTTGCCAAGATCCTTGGCATGGATGTTGGTAAAACCGTGATGAATATGGAAAAGCTTAAGTTCTTGTGAGCATGCTCAAACACTAGGTTATACCTCGGTATCAATTGGAATCTGCCTTCCACTTACCGAGCTGTCCTATAACCCTAGTTTCCTTTCCAACTAAGTATGCCATTCCTTTAAACTCTTTCAACCGATCGCTTGTAATCACCTTAGGCTCGTATAAAGAGTTTCAATGATCTCTGGATCAAAATTAATTCTTTTTGCCACTTAAGGGATAATCCTACGAGTCACCTTCCCTAAGGTGCACGTTATGGTATGAAGGGAAACTAACTCCACGCTACCTTGAAGCCCCGTCACTATATGTTTTAGCGTGGAATTGTTGTCTACCAAGTGAACCTTCGTCATCTGCCTCATTCATTATTCTCGATGTGTGTTTTGTGTCCATCTCAAGAGATGTCATTATGTCTCATTCCATGAGTTGGTCATGAGTCACTCGATCTTCGTAAAGATCGATTCTTGTAGAGCTTTCTATCCTTGTTGTCTTTCTGTTGGATGAAGATCTTGAAGGCAAAGACGTCAAAGTCAAGATGATGAAGTGAAGCAACATATTTGAGAAGAGCAATTGGATCATGAATATTGTGGTAGTTGTATCCCCTTTGTCCTCTTACCCTACGCCTGAAACTCGGGATAAGATTCTTGTTTAGTCGGGGTGAGTTGTCACGGCCCTAGAATTTGCTTGAAATTGTTTGCATCAACATCAGCATGTGCATCATGCCATCATGTCTAAATTCAAATTAATTTGAAATGGGGGTGATCAAACCCTATCACAAATAAATTTCAAATAGGTTAAACTATTAGATAATTGAGTGAATCCAAAATGCTCTTCAAAAATGTTCCCCCTCTTCGATAAATGTTGGCTACAACATATCAGGGGTGAATTATATTTTAACAACTATGTTGGCAAATTAAATAAATTAGGAAAGTTTCTGAAAATCACTAATAAAGCATTGTAAATATTTTAGTTGCTTCAATTTTTCTAAAACTTTTTGTGTAGTTTGAAAATATTCTAAATATACCCCACAAATATTGTCAAGAATTTTGGCTTTATAGTTTTGCCCAAACAAACTTATAACAGAGAGCAAAAATTAGAAATAGAAAACAGAAATAACAAAAAGGAAAGAAACTTACCTGGCACTATTGGCCCAACCCTGTAGCAAGCCCCAGCACACTAGCAAGGCGGTCGTCCTCAACCTCTGCCAGTAGGCAGAGGCGTGTCGACACGCCCGCGGTCGCCATGCCCACCTCCCTGTCTGCTTCCTCCCCTCCCCTTGCTTATCTCCTCGTGCTAGAGAGATGTTGTGGAGCTCCCTATCTCCCCCTATTTCCTCCCCTCTCCCTTGCTGTGCGCCGCCATTGCCAAAGTCATCACCGCCTCGCTGCCGTCGCCCCCATAGCCACCGAGACCCGCTCGCCCTATCCCCATGCCCAGAAGAACCGCGAAGTCGACCCCGACCTCCGCACCAAGCCAAGCATTCGGAGGAGTCCTCTGTCATCTCCGTCGTCATCGTCTTCAACCTTCAGCCGTCGGTGAAGACTTGAAGCTTGCCACTGAACCAGAGCCTCCCCAAGCACGCTGAGCACGACTACGAGATCTAGGTGAGGACGCAGATCTTTTCCCCCTATTCGCACGCTCGATTTCGAGCTCTAGGCACCGAATCGATGCAAGCCCGAGGACCGCGCCGCACGAGCTTGTCGCCGGGAGCCACTCCGGTGACCGATGGCCACATACTGGGCCCAAAACAGCTCGTACGCACGCGTAGAGCTCATATATGCCTTCAGCTGCTCGGTCCACCCATCGTGTCACTGATCACGAGCTCAGCCGAGCTCCGGCCGCCACCGCAGTCGCCACTGTGCTCGAATCTGACCGCCTCGGAACCTACCATGGCCTCCAATGGATGCGGGGGAGTGCCAGCAAGCTGTAGCCACAAACCGCGCTCAAAACCGTGGCCCGTAGCCCGATCCCGAGCACCCCCGCCGTCGCGGATGGTCGCCGACGTTCAGCCGCCGGTGGGCGTGTTGTGGCAGCATCATTAGTGTTAATGACGCCCCTAATTAGCCATCTATGTCGTGAAAAATGGAACCCATGGACTAACTAATCTCTGTTTAAAAATGAAAATATGTTAATAAGGTAACAGTCGCTGACTGACGCATCCCACAGGTCAGCCTTGACCTGACCACGTCAGGGTTGACTAGGCCCACCAGTCAGCCTCTCGAGATGGCCTTGTGTCATTGACATGTGGGTCCTACCCGTCAGGTTTGACCTGGGCCCAGCACAGTTGACCGCTGACGTCGGCCTCATGTAATGCTGATGCAGTTATTATTTTCTGTAATAAAAATTAATTCAGGAAATTCCGAATAATGTTCAAAACTTCTAAAAAAACATAGAAATTAATATATAACTTGGATGAAAATAATTTATATCTGAAAAATGATGAGAAAAATCCAATGAATCTATTTATGCCATGATCATGCATGTTTGAACAAGTTAAAATCACCAAGTAGGACATTTTGTGATTAGGGCAATATAGGAAATATCATTTGGAGTTGAAATTGAAACTTGTTTGGATTCCACTTCAATTAACTTAGCTAATTAGTCCTCTAGGTCAATTTAGTACCTTACCTTCTCATATCATGCATCATGTTTGTTGGATTGCATTTAATGTGTTCACTTCTCTATTTGCCAGTGGTTGTTCCTTCCCGATAGACGATGATTCCGATGTCGAGATTGTTTTCACTTATGAAAACTCATTGTTATCTTCAGAACTGATAGGCAAGCTGTGACAGCCCAAGTGAAGTCCCTACCTTTTATGGCATGTATCTTAAGTGAACCTTGTTGTCATGAGTTAATGTATGAGTTTGATCCTTGTCATCCCATGTCTTATTCATGTATTCATGCATCATGCATCATATCATTCATCATGTCATGCCTTTGTTTGTGATGTGACCTTGTAGTGGTTGGGTGTGTTCTTGTGTTGTGTGATGTGGTTTGAGAGTATGTGGTGCAACCCTCCTTCTCCTTTCCCTTCTCTTATTCTTTTCAACAAAACCCAACCAAAAACCCCCTTTATTTCCTTGTCATTTCACCAACATAAATAACTTGCTAAGAAAAAAATTTAAAATGTTCAGGAGATAGCCTATAATTTTTTTAAATTATGTGTGTGGTTCTTTTGTTGTTTGAGCTTAATATGATTTGGGGTTTTAAATAACAAGGGGGTTGTTGATGTTAAATCTATTTAATTTACTTGCTTCAAAAATCCCCTTGTCAATTTTATTAAATAGTTCTCATTTTCCTGTAGTCAAATGTATTTTTGCTTTATCACAAATCCTTTTTATTTTCCTCCTCGGGTTTTTCTTAGCTTGCAGGATTATTTAAAGGGAAAAAACCTGTTTTTATTTGTCTCGGAGAGCAAGTGGGCCTCTCCCTTCCCCTCCGGCCCAACCCGCAAGGTGACGGCCACCTACACCGTCGTTCTCCGTTAGTGAGTGTGTGATAGAGAGCAGAGAGAGCAGCGAGTGGGCGTGCGTTGATGTCGTGAGAGGAGCTCACGGACGTGAAGGCCAACCCTACTTAAGTGCGCCGATCCCTAGGTTTCCTCCTCTTCCCCCCTTGTTGCCGCCGCTCCCCTTCTCCCTCCTCCTCCTCCCCTCTACTTCTTCATCGGGTAGGTTCAAAGGGAGATTCAGAGAGCAGCCGCATCGCTGGTGTTTCTTCGGGTCATCGTCGTCGCCTCCGGTGACCTGCTCGTCGTCGTCGGAGATGGTGTGGAGCTCGCAGGTGCCGCCCGCATTCTGTTCCCGATGCTAGGGGTGAGGAGCACCCCTGCAGCGCCGCCCCATCAATGACGTTGTCCACAAGCGAGGGAGCGCCGCCGCTGCCCTTCTTCGTCTTCTTCCTCTCCGTCGCCGCGCCCCCATGTCACCGAACAGCCCCTCAGTGAGCAGTCAATCCCCGCAGCCCTTTCTTCCTCGTGTAGGCCCACATTCGCCGCCGTCACGTTCTGCCTCCGCCATGCCCCGAGCCGAGCAGAAGCTCGAGCTTGAGCACCTCCGTGCCGCTGCGTCCAGCCGTCATTTGGTGCAGGGGACTGGATTCCGTAGGTTCCCGCTTGCCCCGCGTGTAGTTTGCGCCGCGGAGATGCCCTGTAGCCACTGGAGCTGCCGCTGCGTTTGCTGTCGCGTAGGTGTTATTATTCTTCAGTTTCGTGTGTGCACATCGTGGTTAGTTTTAGAGGGGGCAAGACCCTACTTTGTCAGGAATCGCGCCGTAGCACAGGAGCAACCGGCTCGGGGGAAAGACCAGAGGTCGTGGGTTCGAGCCCGAACCCCCCCTTTTTGTGTTTGTTTTCTTTTCTTTCTTTTGTATGTGTGTATGTGCTGTGTGTATGTATATGTATACATACATGATGGATGTTTTTCCTTTTCTGTTTAGAAATACATGTGTATATGTAGTGCATGTGAGTGTGTGGCTTGAATATATGTATGTTTGTGACTGTGGTGTCACATGCATGTATATGTGCATATATGCACTTTGTGCATATATGTGTGTGCATGTGTGTGTGTGTGATGAACAGCCACATACATGGGTGTGTGTGTTTCATGAGGGTATATGTAATATCCACTTGTGCATATTTGCCATGTGTGTGTATGTGAGGTAGTGATGTGTAGGTTTGTGGTGTGTGTGTGTGGTGACAAGTGGGCCATGCCCCACTTGTTATACCCTATGTATGTTGATGTATGTCATGTTGTTTTGTAGTGTGTTTTAGCTCTTTTCCTGTTATAGAAACATTTCCAAATCTGGATAGGTCCATATATGATCATGAGCATTTTGGGTATGTTTTCACTTATAAGAGATGTTGTTGATTTTGGTATGTCGTTCTTGTCATGTTGCTTCACATGAATATATGAGTAGGATACATGATTTTGGGGTAGAAAGATCCAAGGAATCCACTGGTGCTACTAGATTTCACTTTTGAGCAAGTTTATAAAACTATCATTTTCTGCTATGATGCTACTTTGTCATTTATGCATGATTTAATCCATGCTTGCTTTGGGAATGTGCCAACATGAAGGTGTTAGTGTTTTATGTCTATTATGACATGGTATTTTTGTTTGACATGAGAATCACCCATATAAGTGGGAGACTTGCTGCAAAGTAGCTAACTTAATGTTACTGTTTCCACCATGCTAAATATTTCTAAGTAGCTAACTTGTGAAATTCATGCTTATTGATGTGTGCCTCCTTTCCAGATTGTGTAGTTGGATAAGTTGATGAGCATGCTATGTAGTTTCTTGCAATACCTTGTTTGTGTCTGTAGGATTCCTGTAGCTCAAGTTTTTGGCTGTTTAAGTTGCTATGTTGTTGTTTTGTGGCAGATTGTTTGTTTTATTGTTTTGTGACTTGTGGGAGCTATACTCCATGGAATTTCTTGATCTTTGGCTCTATTATGGTTGGCTTTTCATTGCCTAACCTGTGGCTACCTTGGAATGCCAAGGAAAAGCCCATGTCCTTCTTGTCTTGTGTTTGGCCTTCGTATCTTGTCGTGAGCGTATCGTGAGAACCGTAACTCCGTTTCTTACGTTCATCATATGCATTTTTATCGTTTTTGCATGATGAATCCATATTTTCCATGTTCATGCATGTCTACATAAATTAACACAAGGTTCTGTCCAGATTCATTAATAACCAACCCTTTGCATGTGAAACATGACTAGTTAGGATTGTCATGCTAAAACTCGTCACCTAAGCATGCATCATTATTGCTTGTGTATTGCACCATGGTTGTTTGTTTATTCTTGCTGTTTCTTTTAGGTAGACGTGATCGTTGAACCTGAGTACGAAGAGCCATGCGAGTACAACTACGAGGATCCCGCTACTTGTTCCATTGAAGAACCAACAGGCAAGATGATCGTCTTTGGATCCCGATACTATTTTCGCTTGCTAGTTTCTCGCTCTTATCATTACAATTGCGCTATCTACCACTTGAATGTCATCCTCCTAAATTGCCATGATAGCCTCTAACCCTCCACATCCTAGCAAATCTTTGATTGGCTAAGTTTCCGCTGCTCAGCCCCTCTTATAGCGTTCTTAGTTGCAGGTACAGGTTGTTCCATCTGATAACATGGATTCGACATATACCAATATTATTCGTTATTTAATTTAATGGACATATATATCTTGGTATTGGTGGAAGGCTTGGCCTTTTGCTAGGTGTTTTGTTCTGCTGTTACCGCCATAGTTTCTTGCTATCGGTGTTATGTTTTCCATACTTTGCGCTCCTAACATGCTTCGGGTTGTTATGGGGACCCCCTTATTTATATGGTTGAAATTAAAACTTGTCTGGCAAGACCCAACATTGGTACTACATTTGTTTAACAACATAATAAAATTGCATAGGGCTCAGCTACCCCATGCATAATTAATCAACAACCCGGGCCAGTGCTCCTCATGAGTGTTGGTCCAAAACGGGCTGCCTGCGGGGCCGCCTCGAGGCAACTTGAGGATTGGTTTTCCCTATAGCTAGTCCCACCTGGTAGTGCCCTGAGAAAGAGATACGCGTGGCTCCTATTAGGATCTGGCCTGCCGGGCGGTCTTACTAGACTTGTTTTACCTCTATCGAGTGTCTTGCGTGTGGGCTCTGACTTTCTTCGGGTTATCTCGAGGAGTTGGAATCCCTTTGGAGTTGCCTAGGATGATCATGAGATCTGTGGTCGAGGCTATTCCCGTGGAGTGTGGTTAATATGTGATGGACTAGTTGGAGCACCCCTGCAGGGTCAAATCTTTCGGAAAGCCGTGCCGACGGTTATGTGGAAACTAGGATATTTGTTTAACACCCGGTTATAGTTACCTTTAAGTAAACTCTAAATAAAATGCACCAAGTGTGTGAGTAACCGTGCTCGTCTCTGCTCGTGAACATGATCCAAGAGAGAACACGGTGGGGTTATGATTGACGTAAGTAAGTGTTCGGGATCTCATAGAGGTCATTCTAGATTCGATCATTTATAGTAGGCCACATATTTATTTCATGTTACGGAAGTTAGCCACCATAAATGCTCAGAGCTGCTGCAAACTAAACACATACCCCATCCCAACCTTTAAGCTTGAATAGTCTCGGTAACCGGGCGCATGATTGCTGAGTCCTTGTGGCTCACAGATTACTACAACAATCTAGGTACAGGTATAGATGAGTTCGTGCAGGATGATCTGACGTAGCTCTAGTGGGAATATGACGAGGAAAGGGGCAGGATGTACGTGACTTATCCAGATGAGTAGAGGACCATGGTCGTGATCTTTGGGATAGCGAGATAGTATCATTTGCATATGTTTTATAGTTTGATTTCGTCCGTAGGTGGACCTTGCCTTCATCTTGATGTTTGAGCTCTGTGTGGAATTGTAATTTAGTATGTGGCGAGTGTAAGCCAACCCATATACTCATCTCTTCTGTAATGTATGATATAATGATGCTATACTTCTGAACGACAAGATACGCCTCTATCCCTTGCGGGGCCCCCGTGCGTTAATATGGATAGGCATGCATCTTGGGCGTGACAAGTTGGTATTAGAGCCATACAACCATAGGAGCCTTTGCTTGATCGAACTTGGCTGAGTCGAGTTTAGTAAAACTATTTTGAGTCTAGTTATATCAGAGAGTAGGATTCTTTTTCTTCTCTTCTATGCTCTGGTGAGGTATTCGACTTAGGAATTTTGATTCTACTCCTCTTCTCACTCAAAAAAAATTAGGATCACACGTGTATTTTGGAGTCTATATGATACCGATGTGACAAGGTTCTATCTTGGTGCCTCCTGTCTGACTTGATTTCTTCCAGGGAGTCGAGCTCCAGTCAATGTTGGCACATCGTTATCATTCAGCTTCCTTGATATCTCAGGACGGGGAGTGCTTGGAATTACTTCAATACTTGTCGTGGTGAGATAAGGTCGGAGTCACCCAGTACTAGGGAGCCGTTCGGGGTACCACCATGGTTTAGTATCATTGTGAGTTTGAGGATTCAAGTTAGATGAATTTGCGAAAGCCTCTGGTTATGTGTTGAAGGATGGATACAATGGGGGTGTAGGGATTGCTAGTTTTGTGAGATATTCTATCCTTGTATCCCCCACACCGGATTGCATAACTAGAAAGTTTTCAGAAGTTCTTAGGTGTGAAATCTCGTAGTTATCTAGGATCATCTTCTTCAGATGTATGTGGGCATATACATTTGTTGTGAGCATTAGCTCAATACTTTTGTGTTTTGCAAGTGGCTTCGAATATCTGATGATGTTATCATTAACCGAAGAAGCATTCTTACTAATTTTTCAGAAGGAAGGCTGTGATGTTAATTGTTCTATTTCGTTCAAGCATTTGATTCATCTTTTGAATTCATCTTTCAATGAGGCTGATGTTCTTGTCCATCTTCAGGATGGCTCCACCAACTCGCAACAATCCGGTCGTCGTGGGGAGCAGGCTGATGTTCCACCACCACCGCCACTGCCTCCTCCTCTAGAAGCTTGGCAAGCTGTGATGGCCGCAACCAATGCGAACACTCAGATGTTGCTTAGGCTGTTGCAAGAAAGAGCTCAGGGTCGGCAAGGCTTTCAAGGGAATTTTCAAAATCAACCTCAGTTTGCGACGCTGAATCAGTTCCTTGCCAACCAGCCCAAGTCTTTCACCTATTGTGAGCAGCCTTTTGATGCTGATGATTGGCTCCATGATATGAGTAAGCATTTTGACTGCAGCAATGTCAGGCCAGAGAACTTTGTCAGATTTGCATCGTTCCAGCTCAAGGGTCAGGCAACTGATTGGTGGCAGCAGTACAAGGATTCTAGGGGCAATCGTGTTGTTACTTGGGACAATTTCCGTCGTGACTTCAGGGATCATTACATTCCGACAAGATTTGTCGAGGAGATGTGTGAGAAGTTTAGGCACCTGAAGCAGGGAATCAAGTCTCTCTATCAGTACAACATCGAGTTCTAGAATCTAGCCCGCTATGCTAAGGAAGATGTTCCAGATGACAAGGCGATGATCTATCAGTTCAGAGGTGGTCTCAAGGATGAGCTTCTTCCAGGCCAAGTTCTTCGAGAGCCTCATGAGTTTCATTAGTTCTACAACATGGCTTTGAAGGTCGAGACAACTCAGCTCAAGTTGGAGAACTCAAGGAAGCGTTCAAGGGATTCATATTCGTATTCTTCCAGATCTTAGATGGTTACTAAGAAGCAGAAGTATTGGGTGCCAAATCCTCCTCCATTTCGTCCTCCTCCTCAGCAGAAGCAGTTCTGTGGCCGTGGTTCTTCCCACCCACCCAACCCAGGATTTCAATAGAGACCCTAGGTATCCAAAGTAGTTCTTGTTCCTCCTCCAGGCAATGTTCGTCCGCTTTCTGAGGTGACTTATCACAAGTGTGGATAGAAGGGTCACTATGCAAACAAGTGCTACCAGCGGCGTCTTCCGCCTCCTCCACTAGTCAAACCTCCAGGAAATGCAATGGTGAAGCATAACCCAAGACCGCAAGAGTGAACGTGGTGAATGAAGCAGAGGCAGAGGATTCTTCTCAAGTGATCATGGGTAATCTCTCAGTTAACTCTATTCCTACAAAAGTCTTGTTTGATACTAGTGCTTCACATTGTTTCATGCCATATCCTTTAGCGGCAAAACATGGTTTTACCATGGAGTTTTTGCCAAATGAATTGCAAGTTGTGTCCCCCGGGAAGCTTCTCAGCTCAAAAATGGTGGTTCGGGATGCGTCCATCAAGATGGGCAATTATTCTTTTCTGGCCTCTCCAACTGTTCTCAGTAATTCTGACATTGATATCATTTTGGGCATGGACTTCCTGGCTATGAATAAGGCATATGTTGATTGTAAAGCAAAAGAAATCAAGCTGACTCATCCTTCAGAAGATGTGATTATTTTCGCGGCTCGTGATGACACAATCCGTCCCTTTGCTCTGAATGAGAAGGGTGAAATCTTGGCAATTTCTCAAATTCCGGTGGTTAATGAGTACGAAGATGTCTTTCCAGAAGAACTGCCAGGAATGCCTCCGCGCCGGCCAGTCGAGTTCGTGATTGATCCCGAGCCCGGAACTGAACCGGTTTTTAAGCGCCCTTATAAACTTGGCCCCAAAGGGCTGAAAGAGTGGAAGAAGCAGCTAGATGAGCAAGAATGTCTGGGTCTCGTTAGACCAAGTTCTTCTCCATGGAGTTGTGGTGTTTTGTTTGTCAAGAAAAAAGATTGCACGGACCGGCTTTGTGTCGACTACCGTCCATTGAACAAGAAGATAATCAAAAACAAGTACCCACTTCCCAACATCAATGAGTTGTTCGAGAAACTGAAAGGTGCCAAGGTTTTCTCGAAGCTTGATCTTCGCATGGGTTATCATAAGATTCGCATTCACGAAGAAGACATTCCTAAGACCGCTTTCAGGACGAGTTTTGGCTCTTATGAGTACACCGTCATGTCGTTTGGTCTTGCAAATGCTCCTCCAACCTGCTCAAGAATGATGAACTTCATTTTCTCTCCTTTTAAGAATGAGTTCTTCTTGGTCTATTTTGATGATATCCTTGTGTTCTCGGAGACAGAAGAAGAGCATGCAGAGCATCTCCGCCTTGTGCTTGAAAAGTTAAGAGAGCATCGATTCTATGCATAGTTTTCTAAGTGTGAGTTTTGGCTCAATGAAGCGGTGTACCTTGGGCATGTGATCTCTGTCGAGGGAATTAAAGTGCACCCTGAGAAAGTTGAGGCAATCTTGAAGTGGGAGCGTCCTCAGAATGTGAAGCAGCTTCGTAGTTTCCTCGGGCTTGCTAGTTATTGCAGAAGATTCGTGGAGAACTTCTCTCAAATTGCTAAGCCTCAGTCCAATCACCTCCAGAAGAATGTCAAGTATGTTTGGTCTCCTCACTGTGATGTGGCGTTCAATACACTCAAACAGAGACTGACTTCAGCTCCGGTTCTTGTTCCCCCTGAGCAGTCAAAGCCTTTTCAAGTTTTCTGTGATGCTTCTCTCCAAGGTCTTGGTGGTGTTCTCATGCAAGATAATAAGATTGTTGCTTATACCTCGCGTCAGTTGAAACCTGCCGAGAAGAACTATCCCACTCATGATCTCGAGTTGGCGGCAGTTGTGCAAGCTCTAATGACTTGGAGGCATTTGTTGTTGGGTAGACCAGTTGAGGTGTACACCGATCACAAGAGCTTGAAGTAAATTTTCACTCAACCCAATCTCAATCTTCGGCAATATCGTAGGGTGGAAATGCTTGAGGACTTCAATACAAGCATTGAGTATACACTTGGTAAAGCAAATGTCACTGGAGACGCGCTCAGCCGTAAGGCGTACTACAATAGTCTCATCCTGAAGCCTCTTCAACCCGAGCTTTGTGAAGCCTTCTGCAAGCTCAACCTTCAAATGATTCCGCAAGGATTTCTTGCCAATCTTCAAGTCTCTCGGACTCTGGAAGATCTTCACCAAGCGCATCTTCTTGACGCTATGGTGAAGAAAGTGAAGAAAGGTGTGGCCAAGGGAATTCCGAAGTATAAGTGCTTTCGCATTGATGACAAAGACACCTTGTTAATTGAGGACCGTCTGGTGGTTCCAAAAGGTGATCTCAGAAAGGTTATCATGGACGAAGCACACAATTCTCTTCCATCCATTCATCCAGGCAGTTCCAAGATGTATCAGGATCTCAAGCAAACCTTCTGGTGGACTCGCATGAAAGTGAAATTGCTGAGTTCGTGAATGAGTGTGATGTTGTCGCAGAGTGAAGGCGGAGCATCAACATCCAGTAGGTCTACTTCAGCCTTTGCCTATCCCAGAGTGGAAATTCGATCATGTGGAGATGGATTTCGTCACTGGGTTTCCCAAGTCCAAGAGAGGTAACGATGCCATCTTTGTGGTTATCGACAAGCTAACAAAAGTTGCACATTTCATGCCAGTCAAAGAATCTATCTTGGCAGCTCAGCTTGAAGAGTTGTATACGTCAAGAATAGTATCTTTGCATGGTATTCCTCAGCTCATCTCATCTGACCGTGGAAGCCTCTTTACTTCCAAGTTTTGGGAGTCCTTCCAGACTACTATGGGTACCAAGATCCGTTTCAGCACCGCGTTCCATCCGCAGACAAGTGGTCAAGTTGAGAGAGTCAATCATATCCTTGAAGATATGCTCAGAGCTTGTGTGATTTCGTTCGACATGAAATGGGAAGACTGCCTTCCATAAGCTGAATTCTCATACAACAATAGCTTTCAGGCTAGCTTAGGCAAGGCCCCTTTCAAGATTCTCTACGGCAGGAAGTGTTGTACCTCGCTTAACTGGTTTGAAACCCGTGATCGTCAAATATTGGGCAATGACATGATCTCTGAAGCAGAAGAAATATGTCGTGTCATTCGTGAAAACCTCAAAGCAACTCAGGCCCGACAGAAGAGTTATTATGATAACAAACATCGGGATGTTTCTTTTCAAGTGGATGATCTAGCCCATGAAGGGCACTGAGTGGTTTGGAATTAAAGGGAAGCTAGCTCCTCGCTTTGTTGGTCCTTTCAAAGTTGTTGGCAAGAGAGGTGGACATGCATATCAACTAGAGCTTCCTCCAAATTTTGCAAATGTGCATGATGTCTTCCATGTATCTCAGCTCTGGAGGTGCTTCAGGACTCCCGAGCGTACCATTGACCTCCAAGACTTTGATCTCCAAGAAGACCTCTCCTATCATGAGAATCCAGTGGCAATTCTCGAAGAAACTGAGTGTAAGACTCGCAAAAAATCTATCAAATTCCTCAAGGTGAAGTGGTCTCATCATTCTGAAGCTACATGGGAATGTGAGGACCATCTCCGTTCCGAATTTCCAGAGTTCTTTTGTTCCTAGATCTCGGGTCGAGATCCTCTTGTAGTGTGGGAGAGTTGTGACAGCCCAAGTGTTGTCCCTACCTTTTATGGCATGTATCTTAAGTGAACCTTGTTGGCATGAGTTAATGTACGAGTTTGAGCCCTGTCATCCCATGTCTAATTCATGCATTCATGCATCATGCATCATATCATCATGTCATGCCTTTGTTTGTGATGTGACCTTGTAGTGGTTGGGTGTGTTCTTGTGTTGTGTGATGTGGTTTGAGAGTATGTGGTGCAACCCTCCTTCTCCTTTCCCTTCTCTTTTTCTTTTCAACAAAACCCAACCAAGTACCCCCTTTATTTCCTTGTCATTTCGCAACCAGAAATAACTTGCTAATAAAATTGTTTAAAATGTTCAGGAGGTAGCCTATAATGTTTTAAAATTATGTGTGTGGTTCTTTTGTTGTTTGAGATTAATATGATTTGGGGTTATAAATAACAAGGGGGTTGTTGATGTTAAATCTATTTAATTTACTTGCTTCAAAAATCCCCTTGTCAATTTTATTAAATAGTTCTCATTTTCGTGTAGTCAAATGTATTTTTGTTTTACCACAAATCCTTTTTATTTCCCTCCTTGGCTTTTTCTTAGCTTTCCGGTTTAATTAAAGGGAAAAATCATGTTTTTATTTGTCTGAGAGAGCAAGTGGGCCTCTCCCTTCCCCTCCGGCCCAGCCCGCAAGGAGACGGCCACCTACCCCGTCGTTCTCCATCAATGAGCATGTGTGAGAGAGAGGAGATAGCAGAGAGTGGGCATGCGTCGACGCTGTGACAGGAGCTCACGGACGTCGATGCCGACCCCTACTTAAGTGCGCCGATCCCTAGGTTTCCTCCTCTTCCCCCTGTGCTGCCGCCACTCCCCTTCTCCCTCCTCCTCCTCCCCTTTGCTTCTTCGTCAGGTAGGTTCAGAGAGAGATTCAGAGAGCAGCCACGTCGCCGGTGTTTCTTCGGCTCGTCGTCGTGGCCTCCGATGACCTGCTCGTCGCTGTCGGAGATGGCGTGGAGCTGGCGGCTGCCGCCCGCGTTCCGTTCCCGGTGCTAGGGGTGAGGAGCACCCCTGCAGCGCTACGTCGTTGCTGCCGTCGTCCGCAAGCAAGGGAGCGCTGCCACTGCCCTTCTTCGTCTTCTTCCTCTCTGTTGCCGTGCCCTCACGTCACCGAGCAGCCCCTCGGTGAGTAGCCGATCTCCGCAGCCCTTTCTTCCTCGTGTAGGCCCACGTTCGCCGCCGTCGTGTTCTGCCTCTGTTGTTCCCCGAGCCGAGTAGAAGCTCGAGCTCAAGCGCCTCCATGCCGCCGCGTCTAGCCGTCGTTTGGTGTAGGGGACTGGATTCCGTAGGTCCCCGCTCGCCCCACGCGTAGTTTGCGCCGCCGGAAATGCCATGTAGCCGTCGGAGCCGCTGCTGCGTTTGCTATCGCATAGGTGTTGTTATTCTTCAGTTTCGTCAGAGTGTGCGTGTCATGGTTAGTATTAGACGGGGCAAGACCCCTACTTGGCCAGGAATCACGCCATAGCGCAGTGACAACCGGCTCGGGGGAAAATACCAGAGGTCATGGGTTCGAGCCCGAACCCCCCCTTTTTTGTGTTTCTTTTCTTTTCTCTCTTTTGTATGTGTGTATGTGCTGTGTGTATGTATATGTATACATATATGATGGATGTTTTTTCCTTTTTTGTTTATCAATACATGTGTATGTGTAGTGCATGTGAGTGTGTGGCTTGAATATATGTATGTGTGTGAGTGTGGTGTCACATGCATGTATATGTGCATATACGCACTTTGTGCATATATGTGTGCATATGTGTGTGTGTGACGAACACCCACACACATGGGTGTGTTTGTTTTCATGACGGTATATGCAATATGCACTTGTGCATATTTTCCATGTGTGTGTGTATGTGAGGTAGTGATGTGTGTGTGTGGTGACAAGTGGGCCATGCCCCACTTTTTATACCCTATCTATGTTGATGTGTGCCATGTTGTTTTGTAGTGTGTTTTAGCTCTTTTCATGTTATAGTAACATTTCCAAATATGGATAGGTCCATATATGATCATGAGCATTTTGGGTTATGTTTTCAATTATAAGAGAAGTTGTTGATTTTGCTATGTAGTTCTTATCATGTTGCTTCACATGAATATATGAGTATGATACAAGATTTTGGGGTAGAAAGATCCAAGGAATCCATTGGTGCTGTTAGATTTCACTTTTGAGCAAGTTTATAAATCTGTCATTTTCTACTGTGATGCTACTTTGCCATTTATGCATGATTTAATCCATGCTTGCTTTGGGAAATGTGCCAACATGAAGGTTTTAGTGTTTTATGTCTATTATGACATGGTATTTTTGTTTGACGTTAGAATCACCCATATAAGTGGGAAACTTGCTACAAAGTAGCTAACTTAATGTTACTGTTTCCACCATGCTAAATATTTCCAAGTCTGAGAATCTGCTGTTATTTTTATGCCATGAAGAGTGGTGGCTATCTTGTGATATGTGGTGAATTAGCTCAAGCTCAGTGCTAGTGTTTTGAAGTATATGTTGTCTTCAAACATCCTATTAATTTTCATGCCATGAGGTGGTCTCTATCTCAATTAGTTTCTGTTGTCAATTTGCCATCAGATTAAGTCAGATTGCAGAAAACTGCTATTTTCACCGTCCCAGAAATCTGTTTCATCATGCCAAATTGTGAACTTCATGCTTATTGATATGTGCCTCCTTTCCAGATTGTGTAGTTGGATAAGTTGATGAGCATGTTATGTAGTTTATGCCAATACCTTGTTTGTGGCTGTAGGATTCTTATAGCTCATGTTTTTGGCTGTTTAAGTTGCTATGTTGTTGTTTTGTGGCAGATTGTTTGTTTTATTGTTTCTGACTTGTGGGAGCTATACTCCATGGAATTGATTGATATTTGGCTCTATTGTGGTTGTTTTTTCGTTGCCTAACCAGTGGCTACGTTGGAATGCCAAGGAAAAGCTCAGGTCCTTCTTGTCTTGTGTTTGGCCTTCGTATCTTGTTGTGAGCATATCGTGAGAACCGTAACTCCGTTTCTTACGTTCTTCATATGCATTTTTATCGTTTTTGCATGATGCATCCATATTTTCCATGTTCATGCATGTCTAAATAACTTAAAACAAGGTTCTGTCCAGATTCATTAATAACCAACCCTTTGCATGTGAAACATGACTAGTTAGGATTGCCATGCTAAAACTCTTCACCTAAGCATGCATCATTATTGCTTGTGCATTGCACCATGGCTGTTTGTTTATTCTTGATGTTTCTTTTAGGTAGACGCGATCGTTGAACCTGAGTACGAAGAGCCAGGTGAGTACAACTACGAGGATCCTGCTACTTGTTCCACTAAAGAACCAAGAGGCAAGATGATCGTACCCGGATCCCGATACTGTTTTCGCTTGCTAGTTTCTCGCTCTTATCGTTACAATTGCGCTACCTACCACTTGAATGTCAGCCTCCTAAATTGCCACGATATCCTCTAACCCTCCACATCCTAGCAAACCTTTGATTGGCTAAGTTACCACTGCTCAGCCCCTCTTATAGCATTCTTAGTTGTAGGTACAGGTTGTTCCATGTGATAAAATGGATTCGGCATATCAAAATATTATCTATTATTTAATTTAATGAACATATATATCTTGGTATTGGTGGAAGGCTTGGCCTTTTGCTAGGTGTTTTGTTCCGCTGTTACCACCATAGTTTCTTGCTACCGGTGTTATGTTTTCCATACTTTGCGCTTCTAACATGCTCGGGGTTGTTATTGTGACCCCCTTGTTTATTCGGTTGAGATTAAAACTTGTATCGCAAGACCCAACATTGGTACTACATTTGATTAACAACATAATAAAATTGCGTAGGACTTAGCTACCCCGTGGATAATTAATCAACAACCCGGGCCAGTGCTCCTCATGAGTGTTGGTCCAAAACGGGCTGCCTGCGGGGCCGCCTCGAGGCAACTTGAGGATTGGTTTTCCCTGTAGCTAGTCCCATCTGGTAGTGCCTTGAGACAGAGATACACGCGGCTCCTATTGGGATCTGGCCTGCCGGGCGGTCTTGCTGGACTTGTTTTACCTCTATCGAGTGTCTTGCGTGTGGGCTCTGACTTTCTTCGGGTTATCTCGAGGTGTTGGAATCCCTTTGGAGTTGCCTAGGATGATCACGAGATCTGTGGTCGAGGCTATTCCTGCGGAGCGTGGTTAATTTGTGATGGACTAGTTGGAGCACCCCTGCTGGGTCAAATCTTTCGGGAAGCCGTGCCCATGGTTATGTGGCAACTTGGATATTTGTTTAACATCCGGTTATAGTTAACTTGAAGTAAACTCTAAATAAAATGCACCAACTATGTGAGTAACCGTGATCGTCTCTGCTCGTGAACATGATCCGAGAAAGAACAAGGTGGGGTTATGATTGACGTAAGTAAGTGTTCGGGATCTCATAGAGGTCATTCTAGATTCGATCGTTTCTCGTAGGCCACATATTTATTTAATGTTAGGTAAGTTAGCCACCATAAATGCTTAGAGTTGCAGCAAACTAAACACATACCCCATCCCAACCTTTGAGCTTGAATAGTCTCGGTGCCCGGGCGCATGATTGTTGAGTCCTTGTTGCTCACAGATTACTACAATAATCCAGGTGCAGGTACAGATAAGTTCATGCAGGATGATTTGACGCAGCTCCAGTGGGAATATGACGCGTAAAGGGGCAGGATGTACGTGACTTATCCGGATGAGTAGAGGACCATGGTCATGATCTTTGGGATAGCGAGATAGTATCATTTGCATCTGTTTTATCGTTTGATTTCGTCCATAGGCGGACCCTGCCTTCATCTTGATGTTTGAGCTCTGTGTGGAATTGTAATTTAGTATGTGGCGAGTGTAAGCCAACTCATATACTCATCTCTTCTATAATGCATGATGTAATGATGCTATACTTGCGAACAACAAGATGCGCCTCTATCCCTTGCGAGGGCCCCGTGCCTTAATATGGATAGGCATGCATCTTGGGCGTGACACAAGCAAACCCCCTTGAGCATACTGATATCAACCCACTCTCTCGCTCATGCTCTCTTTTACTGCATTAGGACAACAACGATTCAACTTTACCTGTGGTCGGTAGTTGAACCCATTCCTTTGCATGACCTGTCTTTGCCATAGTAAATAGTTGAAACCACTTAGCATGAGTAGCAACTGCTTGAGCCTTGTTATGCTTACTCATCCATGCTTGCTTACTGTGCCTGCTATGCTTAGAGTTGTGTCGGTTATGATCCATCTGAGTAATGAATCGGAAAGGATGTGTTCATGTCCTACTCTGTGAGAGCTAAGTGTGTGAACACGATTTGGTAAAGGTAGAGATGAGAGGCCATGTAGGAGTACATGGAGGGTTGTCTCATTGAGACCGCCGTTAGGAATTGAGTTATGTGTATGTTATCCAAGACAAGATACTACCGCACATTGGGATCCTTAATTGACCCTCTCGGCTTATTAATTGTCCTAATCTCTATCTAGGAGTTACAACTAGTTTCTGGGGTTTGTAGGATGTGCTGGTGGCCGTGCATAGCGCTGAGCGGAGGGGTAGGCTATGGCGCGGTAGATGCATCGTGGCCCGGTGTACCAAGCGTAGTACCATCCGTCGAGGTGGGCGTGGGAACCCTATACACATCGTTTGAGGCCGTAGGCGAAACTTCGGCCGGACTTCCATGCAGGCTCAGTCTCAAATAGGTGATAAACATGGACTAGGGTCTTGTGTGATTGACGGTCATGGCCGACTGCCTCGCTGGGCTTCCGATTGAAGGTTGCCGAGATTCCTTTTTTGTGCACATACCGATAAGTGGCGGGAGCATGTGTGAAGAAGTACACCCCTGCAGGGTTAAATAAATTATTCGAATAGCCGCATCCACGGATGTGGACTACTTGGAGAACTTATGTGGTTCATAGATAAGTGGAATCAATACCTCTAAAATACGCAAGATAAGCGTGAGTGCTATGGATGGCCTTCTCGTAGGGAGACAGAATTGGATCCATAATGGTGTATTGATTTGGTGAATATGTGGA
This sequence comes from Hordeum marinum, assembly GCA_022496015.1. Lineage (NCBI taxonomy): Eukaryota > Viridiplantae > Streptophyta > Magnoliopsida > Poales > Poaceae > Hordeum > Hordeum marinum. The sequence goes on along the minus strand of CM039675.1, from coordinate 389,699,968 downwards.
CTCGTGTGCGCTATCCCACCTCAAAGAAATCACTTGTAGTCGTAGTACAGGTTAGCCAAGAGTCAAAGCTGGCTTACTGCAATAACTCCACAAACCCCCTCATTGATACTAATGCATATCTATTTAGTTCTGATGTAAGTCTTGCTGAGGACCTTGTACTCATGTTTGCTTAATTTATGTTTTTGTAGAGGAGACGTCAGTCTCATTAGTGATATTTACAACGTGAAGTTCGATGTTGATCGGATTAGCTTAGGAATCCTAGACAGAGATCTGGTTCCTTTGGTAGGGTCGTTGTAGATTTTCAAGCTCCTCCAGCCACTTTTGTAGATGTCTATACCCAGACATATTTAAACTTTCCCTCGTTTGTTTGAATGCTCTGAATGTTGGGTCTTGGGACCCCTGCTTGTAATAACTTATTGTGTTGGCTCTTCCGAGCCTTCTAAATAAATGTTGTAATGTTGTATGGTTATGTTGTGATGCCATAGTTGTATCTATGCATATCGGGCATGTCGTGTGTACGTGTGACGTGCAACGGTATGTATGGGATTCGACACCTAGTTGTGTGCCTTTAGTAGTACTCTATACGGGGAAATGCATCTTTGTGCTTCCACCGAGCCTTGGTAGCTTGCTACTGCTCCGGACACATTGATTGACCGACGTGTATCCTTCTTTGCTGCTGTGTCTGTCCTTTCGAGGAAATGTCTCGCAGTGTAATGGAGTCCCTGTACACTGCTATGACTCGTCTATGTGCAGTGATGACATTTATGTCCCATGGCGTAATGGAGTCCTTGTAGCTTGCTATGACTCGTCTACACACGCTAGAGATCGACACCTACATTGCTAGGTTGTGTATGCCTATCCCTATATGAATGTGCCACTTGGGTTCTATGACTAGTCATGTCAGCCCGGGTTCTTTGACATTTGAATGCTAGCGATACATTCACATACGTGAGTCAAAAGACGCAAACGGTCCCGGCCCAGGTAAGGTGGCAGCCATGGAGATAACTGTGTGTGAGGCCGCAAAGTGATGTGATGTGTTACAGGCTAGATTCTTATGGCTTAGAATCGGGGTCCCGACACTTTAACCCCTTTTAATAGTATTGGCTTTCCTATGGACTCAGAGTGATTTCTCAGAAATGTAAAATGTAGAGTCCTCTTGCTTGAAGCTTGGCCAACCTATTTCCTTGCATCTTGGGGTAATTCCGCAATCCTTTATCCATCCCTATCATTGAACTTGTCCTAAAATATACTTGGTGAAATCATTAGATCAATGACTTATATGTGGTTATTAATTACCAAAACCACCAAGGGAGCAAATGTTCTTTCAATCTCCCCCTTTTTGGTAATTGATGACAACATATAGATCAAAGCTTCGACAAAGATATAATCATGGAATATAGTCATCGCTTTGATAAGTATGTGATACGCAAGAGCTCCACATGAATTTGTGCATTATTTTTGAATTTGCGTTTGAATGCAAATGCACAATCGATTAGGTACATGGGTCACTTCCCACATGTCACATACCACTTGGTGGTGTGCAAGAGTAATTGGAATGAATATCATAGCACAACACAACCAACCAAAGATGAATGATCATCACATAAGCATTTAAGATGATAGGAAATAGTAGCATCACACATTAAAGCGTATGATCAAACATCATCAAGCGTGTATCACAACAAAAATAAACGAGTATCACGGCAACCAAAAGCAATTGTTTTGTGAAAAGCAACAAACACCACACGCTCTCTCTCTCTCTCTCTCGAAGCCTAATGATCTATATACACTTCTCCCCCTTTGGCAACAAGTTAACAAAAATTTCAAAGGTATGTATCTAAGCGTTCTTGGGCTGATCTCCTCCGTTTGTTGATGAAGGAGTTGAGAGCACGACGTCGGTGAAGATCTTTGCAGATGTCATGGATGGAGATGGAGTGGCCACTGGACGGACTGGAGCTGATGGAGCAGGAGCCGTGCGGACAGTAGCTGGAGCTGATGAAGAGGGCTTCAAGTCTAGTGGAGACATTGTAGCTGATCTAGCCTGCGTTGTGAACTGGAAGCCCGGCCCAAGAGGTGATTCATCCTCCTCATCATCATCATCATCATCCTCATCATCTAAAGTAGAAGAGACCCGAGGGATGTTCATGGAGTCAACTTCCTTCTGAAGCTCTATAACTATCTTGGACAACTTGTCCACCTTATCACCAAGAACCTTGATTCTTGACTCAAAGATCCTCACTAGAATGTTCTAGTTCTCTAGAATCCCCTTGATATCCTTCTGCATGCCCTGGACGGCTGAGTTTAGAAGATCCATTTGCTCGTTTCTGGATTTGAGGGCTTGAGCACTAGCGGCACGAACAGCTTCTGCCTCTGCCTATGCTGTAGCAGATGTGGGATGATCTGGGTCCATCACCACAACATTATCCTTGAAATCTGGCTATAGGGGCAGATGTGGACGATCTAGAGCAAAAATGTGCTTCTCCAACTAAGAGTTGATAAGCAACTAGATGTAGGGTGCATAACAGGAGGATCGCTTTTGATCAGCAGCAACCCTCTTGATTTTTTCAACAATCAAATCCATGACTATAATCCTAGTGTTCCTGTCAAGGTGGATCAGCATGTTGATGGAGTAGCCTCGGATCATCTTGTCATCTCCTGACTTGGGCATCAAGGTGTGCCTGAGAATTGTGTTCATAGTTTGGAGACCTGCTTGCAGATAGTAGATGGATCCTAGCTTGTGTGATTGCACCTTGTCTGTGGGGATAGGAGTATACATATCTGTCATGGCATTGTGACTTGCCTTGGGTTCTAAGTATACATCCAGATCACCTTCCTAGGCGTGTAGAACATCTAGAAGTGCAGTTCCTCAACAGTGGATTCATACCTTGCACCTTCAGTCATCCATACAATTCTACCATATCCATAGAAATGAGTAGTGGAGTAGAATTGCATGATCATCTCGTCATTCCATGTAGTAACCTCTTTGCCAATGAACTTATCTAGACCAATGCAATGGAAGTTGTCTTGGACACTTGGGAATTAGTCCACATTATCTTTAATGAACTTCCGATCGACATATCTCATGTCGCTAATAGCTGGGATCTTGTCAAGCAACATTGTCTCATAAAAATCATGTTGCTCTCTTGTGTAGAACTTGTAGTCTACAGAAGTTTTACTCCTTTGAGCATAAGGATCTATGGCTCTCCAGGATCTCACTCCTGAGTCTTTCCACTTCTTCATGTCTTCAACAACTAAGTGGTTGGCATCATGCACTGGAAGATGTGGTCTGAACTTCATCAAAGTAGTCAAGTCATCATCATCTTCAGTTCTGGAGGCAGTCCCCTTGTTCTTCTAAGAAGCTGGAATGTCTCTAGTAGTCCTCTTGGACTTCTGTGCAGTAGCTTTCTTGGAAGTAGGCTTGGTGCCCTTGGAATTGCCAGTCTTTGGAATAGCATCAGCCATCAGCTTCTTGGCTTTCTTCTTGGGAGGGGATTTCTCAACATGTTCTTCCTCCTCTTCCTCAGTAGTAGCACCAGCAGCCTCCTCTAGGTCTTCATACATACAGGTAGGCCTGCCCATCACATAGACAATCCTCTTCCTGGACTTCTCCCCTGCCTTCTTAGGCAAAGACTTCCTTGGGGGATCAACAGAAATAGTGGCTCTACCACTCTCAAGTGCCTTGATAGTCTCTGAGTTGGCATAGATCTTGCTGACAACTCTTCTGGAAGAAGTAGCTTCAGTTGTTGACTTCTTGGCAGCCTTTTCTTGCTTCTTAGCAAGAATCTCCTCGAGAATGAAATATGAATCTTCTTCATCAGAGTTGAGATTATTGTTCGTCCTGGTGGCAGCCTTGGGCAACCCATGAGAGCTAGGGATGTCTGGATCTGAGAAAGAACTGGGCTCCGAGCTTGTGCCAGAACTCATATCAACTCCCTGCTCTACCAAATTCTGATTGTCCTCTCCATCTGACATACTGGCCCTATGAATAGAGTATAGGAGATTAGAACAAGATGAGTCATCACAAAATGAGGCTAGTTTTTTAATTTTGAACAATGAATTTTCAAGATTTTTGCATTCTGTCAAATAAATATCGGTACAGCCGAAAGAGATTTTTCGGTGGGGCCGAGACTAACTGACTCTCTAACCAAACCTTGGCCCCCTTTTCGGTCGCACCGAAAAGAGCAACTCGGTTCCATCAAGTCAGTTCTCAGCCACACAGAAAAGCACATCGGTGAGACCGATATGTCAGTTTCGGTTCCACCGAGATTTATCGGGCAGATGGCAGAACCCTAGAAAATTCGTCAATCGTAAGATTTTGGAGTTTTGAGTGTATAGGAATATGTGCAAAGGGTGTATCAAAGATAAACATGAATCTAATGCGCAAGAATCGGACGAGGAGCACAATAGAGATCGAATCCGTACCCTAGCTTGGCGCGGATCCTCTACGGCGGCGACGAGGGAGTGGATTTCATCGGCGATGGCGATTCCTAGTGGCAGAGGAGCTTAGGGAGTCAAGGGAGACAACCAGGGGTCTCGTGGGCGGTAGCTTAGGGTTCTGAGGCATGACGAATGAGATTGAAATTCAAAGCGTTGGGGTCCACAACTTATATACCCACCACTCTTGGTGACACCGATTTTAATTTTTCGGTGTCACCGAGTGCCTCAATTGTCAGCTGAATGGGACACTCGGTGTAACCGAGAAAATGGAATCGATGGTACCGAGATTGAAAACCAGATCAACCCTAGGCATTTGATGATACCATGATTTTGTGGTTGGTTACACCGAGATGCACTTGGGAGGTTTTAGTGGTCAGTCCTTGTCGATACGGAACTCCGAGTACTCCACACACAGAGGGATCGAAAAGCACTTGTTCAAATTTTGTGATGCAGCATGAATAGAGTATGAGGTGAGAAAGCATAGATAGCTAAAGAAGTGGTCTTAGGCATTCTTTTATATCCAATTGGCAAAAGATAAATCAAAAGCTAAATAGCAACAATTGGATATCCTCGAATGAGAACATAAATGCAGACCAACATGCTCACACAATAAGATGTCAAATGAAATCATGGCAAACATGCACAAACACTCTAGCATCTAACAAGCACTTGGGTGATGAAGAAATCATGTATATATGAGCATTTGACTTAGGAGACAAGTAAGAGTACCTGATCATAGGTCACACTCATCGTTTAAGCACAAGTGGGGTTACCACTTTTACATAAAGCATTTAATGTTGTCACATTCTAAGAGATGCTTTCACTCAAGTCTTAGAGTAAAGCTCCCCCTTGATGTGACATGCCCCCATAAGAGGGATAAACTAACCATGGGTTTTGTCGATGAAGACTTCATGTTGGTGAGGTAGTGGTGGATGCTCAAGGTTGATGAAGATCACCAAGAGTTGGGAGCATCCTTGTTATTTCCTTACTCTTCTAACGTACATGTGTTACTCCCAACACACAAGAGACAAACACAAGGATATCCATGGACATGGAGTGCCAAGCATGTGTAATGATGTCCATTGATTTGTTGATTACCTTGTCCCTTGTTACCTTTGAGGGAATGTGTGAATCCTTGATCTATTGCATAGGGTTGATGTTGATTGCAAATAGATCTTGCCAATAATGAATGTGAGTGAATTTCATTAGCGGAGTCACCCCTCAAGAACTCTCTAGTTCTTCTTCTTGGCAATCCACATCATGTTGATGGGGATCCTTGGTGTTGAAGTAGCACTTGTAGAAGTTGAGCTTGTAGTAGCCTTGGGAACACACTTCACCAAAGCTTGGGGTTCATCCTCATATGAGTCAAAGTCCTCTTGGAGCTTGTTCTTGGCCTTGAGATTGGTGTCTTTTGGTGGAAGGTCATCTTTAGTGTTCGTCCCCTTGGGAAGAGTATTTTCATACTTCTCCTTTTGAGGAACAAACTTGGGATTGGGATATTGACCTTCTTCCCATTCAACTCCATTAGCATTGAAGTAGCCAACACCGCGATTCTTCCGGTATCCTCCATGTTGCGTACAATATCATCAAATTGTTTGTACTCTGCAAGACTCTTGTAGATACCTTTCTCTATAATTACTTTCAATAAAGCATTTTCGTGTTCAAGTATAACTTGTCTAAGAGAATCATCATTAGTGGAATCAATAGAACTACTAGGAGCAACATCAGTGGATTTAGCATTTTTATTGTTGCTACTAGATGAAGAACCTTTCTTTTCTTTGTTACTAGCTTTCATACATTTGACTTGTGGTATGAATGTAGACAAGGGTAGTCATTTGGCAATATAAGATGAAGTCTTCTTTCGCAGCTCGTCATTGATAGCTTTAAGAAATTCATGTTCTTGCTCCAAATTGAGCTTCTCGAAGCGTAGCTTCTCATGAGTTCTTACTAGCTCTCTATGATCTTCAAGAGTAGATTCATGAGCTAACTTAAGAGGCTTGAGTTCTTTAGTTAGTTCTTCTATTTTCATCTTATCGTCAATTGACTTATATTGACTAGTATGAGAAATATCAAGTTCATTATGATTAACATCATTAGTTTTATCACATAGCAGGTCATCATCGTAAAGCAAATCATCTTCATCACTATCGAAATCAAGATATTCTAGGTGTGATACCTTCGGGACTTTAGCCATGAAGAAACTTCCACTCCCTTCATTTGGTGAATCAAATATATCATAGGAGTTGGTTGTCACTAGTGCAATTCCGGCAACACCATCATCTTGACTATAGTCGGAGTTGGAGTGATAGCTTCTCTCGGAGTGGTTGTCGGAGTCGGAGCCAAAAACCCATTCACTAGCATGAGCTTGATGCTTTCTTCTTGAGTAGATCTTGGTGTGCTTATCCTTCTTCTCTTAGTCCCTACTTCTCCTTGAGGGTCTTCATTCATGACGATCATCTGTACTCCTTCTCTCTCTACGAGGTGATTCATCTCTTGAGCTTCATCTTCTTGGTAACTCTTCTCTTCATTTGAAGGGAGCCGAGCACTCATTGGAGTAGTGTCCAGGCTTCCCATAGCTGTAGCAGTTTCGGTCACGACTTGACGAATGCTTCTCTTCATATCTTGAGTTGGAGCTGCGATCTTTGCTTCTATTCTTGTAGAACTTGTTGAATTTCTTGACCATGAGTCTTATCTCTTCATCTGTGACAAGGTTGTCGCTTGAGGTAGCAGGAGCATCACTTGTGGGTTTGTAAGCACCGCTATACTTGTGGTGAAGGTCTTCCTTGTCTTTGAGTATCATCTCATGAGCAACAATTCTACCAATCACTTCCGTTGGTTTGATATCTTTGTAGTTGGGCATCATTTGGATCAATGTGCACACGTGTGTCATATGTCTCATCCAAAGCTCGGAGTATCTTCTTGATGATGCACTTTTCAGTCATTTCTTCGCTTCCTAAGCCGACAATCTCATTGGTGATGAGAGCTACCCTAGAGTACATTTCAACGACTCCTTCACGATCCTTCATCTTGAACTTGTCAACTTGACCTTGAAGAACATCTAACTTGGATTATCTCACGGACTCAATTCCTTCGTGCATATCAACCAAAGTATCCCAAATCTCTTTTCCTTGTTCAAGACGACTGATTTTGTTGAATTCTTCAGGACATAGGCAATTCAAGAGTATGTCACATGCTTGACAATTGAGTTGCAACATCTTCAATTCATCCGCTAGCGCTTCACAATATCGGTTCATTTCCATCCGCAAATAATTCACCTGGCAAGCCAACACGAACAATTGCCCAAACGGTAGGATTATGACCAAGCAAATGCATTTTCATTTTATGCTTCCAACTAGCAAAATTAGTGCCACCAAAGTATGGACCTCTACGGTGATAATTTCCCTCACTAGATGCCATACTTCTCCTAGGTTGTGAAACGAATGCAATGGAGACCAAAGCTCTGATACCACTTGTAGGATTGAAAGTAGGTCTAGAGGGGGGTGATTAGACTACTTGACCAAATAAAAGTTTTGCCTTTTTCCCAATTTTAGTTGTTGGCAAGTTTTAGCATTCATAGCATATCAAGTAACACCCTACGCATGCATGTTTAAGAGTGTAGCAGCGGAAAGTAAAGACACTGCACATGTAAGTAAAGAGAGGGTTAGGAATGCAAACACAAGTGATGAAACGATGATTTTTCCCGTGGTTCCAATGGGTGGTGCTATCGTACGTCTACGTTCATGGAGTCCTCAACCCATGGAGGGTAACGGTCGCGAGAGTTCATAGAGGGCTCTACCCACGGTGGCTTCTGTCCCCGAAGGACCAGCCTCACTATGGGTAGATCTTCACGAAGTAGGCGATCTTCTTGCCCTTACAAACTTCTTGGTTCACTCCACAACACGAAGTAGGAGGCTCCAAAGCGACACCTAACCAATCTAGGAGGAACCACCCTTCAAAAGGTAATAGGCTCAGTAATGACGATGAACTCCTTGCTCTTGTGCTTCAAGATGATAGACTCCTCAACACACAATCAGTCTCTCATAGATTTGGCTTGGTAGAAGAGATGAGATTGGTGGAAAGAAACTTGGGGAGGTTAGAAATCAAGATCCATATGGTTGGAGTGGAAGATCTTCACCTCAACACAATGGTAGGTGGTTCTCTCCCAGAAAATTGAGTAGGATAGGTATGGGTTAGTTCTGTGTGCTTCTCTTTCGAGTGGGTGGTGGTGAAGGGGTATATATAGGCCCCAAAAATCGAACCGTCACACACATTAAGTCACACTCGGTGACACCGATGTGTAAATCTCGGTGGTACCGAAGTTACTAAAAGTGGCAAGTTTTGAATCTAGGAGGGACCGATATACAATTCTCGGTTGCACCGACAAGGTGACCAATGGCCAGATTTACCAAACTCGGTGACGCCAATTCACCATTCTCGATTGGACCGAAAATGAGAACTTGCGTAACAGAAACTTGGCAACCCAACTCGGCAGCACTGAGTGCAGTGTCGACTGCACCGAAGTGTTAGGGTTTGGCTAAGTCTATCCAAGGTTTAGAATCGGTGGCACCGTGATAGGAATGTTGGTTGCACCGATTTTGCATATTTGGCTTAGGACAGACTTTGGTGGGAGAGTTTTGTGGAAGTTTTGGTGACTGACACTTGTGCACGTTTGAGCATATTGTTCACCATCAAAACTTTACCCCCTTTTAATAGTATTGGCTTTGCTATGGACTCAAAGTGATTTCTCACAAATGTAAAATGTAGAGTCCTCTTGCGTGAAGCTTGGCCAACCTGTTTCCTTGCATCTTGGGGTAATTCCACAATCCTTTAGCCATCCCAATCATTGAACTTGTCCTGAAATATACTTGGTGAAAGCATTAGTTCAATGACTTATATGTTGTTATTAATTACGAAAACCACCAAAGGAGCAAATGTGCTTTCACCTACAGAGCCTCCTACGATGGGCCTCAGCCCGAAGTTGTTTACCTCTACCCCTGCCTTTGGATGGGCCACGAGTTCCTTGACGTGGATTGTTTCCTTGGCGATACGATGCGCCTTCGCCATGGTTGCTTGCTTCTCCGGACACTTGAGCTGCCTGCTCCTTGCGCCGATTGGCGCACTCCTGCCTGGTCAGCCAAAGTTGTTGATGGTCCACAAGGGTACGAGAGTGCAAGTCGGTACGCGCGGGGTGCGTGCGCGGAGCGCCCCGTTGTTTCCTCTGTGCGCTCCATCGTCAGGGCAGGGCTGCACCCTGAACCCGATCACCGGAATTCAGAGGAGGAGGAGCACGACGTGCGGTGATCCCCGCTCGGGATCTCCCGGAGCCTGAGGGGGCATGCCGCCAGCTGGTTGGGCGACAGGCGCGGTGAACAAGCCCCCGGCGCCTGACAGCCACGGTCGCGAAGAAGGGTGAGTGGCCATGGCCCTTCGCGTGACGGCGACCAGCTCAGTGGTGTGGTCGTCCCACGCATCGAATCCCCCGTGTGTTGGGTGGTGGCCAAGCATCTCACTTCCCATCAGCAATGCATCAGGCATGTCGAGGTCTACCACATAGGTGCAACGGGATGTTGGTGCCGGGGGCGCCGCCCATCCGCCGCGTGCTTGCATGGCGCAGGGGGCGTCGACGGTGGAGACGACACTGGTGGCTTGATACTGACCGCCTAGCGTCATGCCGTTGGGGCGTGGGTCTCGGTCAGCAATGGTGGGGTTGGTGAAGATGGATCTGCCATGGCCGAAGGAAGCTTGTAGGGCGCTAGCCATCAGAGCGGTGCGGGGAGGGAATAGCAAGGCTTGAGGAAGACTTCAACACGCCCCCTACCTAGCACACCAAATGTCGGATTGCTGGCTCCGCAAAACCCAAAGAAGTTCAAACTCACGGGCATGTGCAAACATACCCAGCAGCCTCACCCCACCTAGCTCACTACTCGATGGTTTTCACGATGATCTCGCACAATGATGAGGAAGAAGATGCACATGGTGATTTACCCAGGTTCGAGCCGATGTGAAGCATAATACCCTCCTCCTGCTTTGGTGGATTGCCTCGCGAGGAGGTTGGTGGATGAACTAGTACAGTTGTGCATCGCCTCGTGAGGGCGCTCTGGTGGTGTAGCATCCCTTATGTTGCTTCTCCGTTCTCCCCTCTCTAAGATGCAGCCTCGCCTCTATTTATAGTGGCACGGTTCCTCTTCCCTTATCGCTATGGCGAGAAGGGATCTCACAGCAGCCAAATTTGAAGGGGGACAGTAGTACTTCTTTATCCTGACAAAAGGTAGTCTTCGCCTGCAAAGTAGTTGTTGATGATGCAGAGGTGGGCTCGGCGATGACATCCTTCCTGCTGGGCTCGCGGTTGTGGTCTCGTTGCACTGGAATGGAAACCTTTGGGGGCACTTTGGGAACCCGCGTACGTCCTGGCTCCCTTTGCACCAAAGGGGAAATGGTACCGCCTGGCGCGGAGCTACCTCTTGATCTTGCATTGGTTTTCCCTTGAAGAGGGAAGGGTGAAGCAACGAAGTAGATAAGTATTTCCCTGATTTGTTGAGAACCAAGGTATCAATCTAGTAGGAGGAACAAGCAAGTCACCAATGGTTACACCTACACAAACAATGAAACTCTTGCACCCAATGCTATAAAGGGGTTGTCAATCCCTTCACAGTTATTTGCAAGGATTAGATCTAAAAGAGATAGATGTAAATGAGTGTGGAAAGTAAAAGATAAATAAATTGCAGCAAGGTATAGATCTGAAAATATATGATGGAAAATAGACCCGAGGGCCATAGGTTTCACTAGAGGCTTCTCTCTTGAAGGCAAATATCATGGCGGGTAAACATATTACTGTCAAGAAATTAATAGAAAAGCGAATAATCATGTAGTTATCCAAGGCAATGATCATGCATATAGGCATCACGTCCATGACAAGTAGAATGAAATGATTCTGCATCTACTACTATTACTCCACACATCGACCGACTCCTGCCTGCATCTAGAGTATTAAGTTCATGAAGAACAGAGTAACGCATTAAGAAAGATGACATGATGTAGAGGGATAAACTGAAGCCGTATGATGGAAACCCCATCTTGTTACCCTTGATGGCAACACTACAATACATGCCTCGCTACCCCTACTATGTCACTGCGTGAGGACACCGCAAGAGTGAACCAAAAACCAAGCACTTATCCCATTGCAAGAATTACCAATAATGTTCACCAAACCAAACCAATAACTCTAAGAGACTTTCAAGGATATGAAATCATGCATATAAGAAATCAGAGGAGATTCAAATAATATTCATGGATAATCTGAACAAAAACTCACAATTCATCAGATCTTGACAAACACACCACAAAAGAGGATTACATCGGATAGATCTCCATGAAGATCATGAAGAACATGGTATTAAAGATCAAAGAGAGAGAATAAGCCATCTATCTACTAGCTATGGACCCATAAGTTTGTGGTGGACTACTCACGCATCATCGGAGGGGCAATGGAGTTGATGTAGATGCCCTCCATGATTGAAACCCCCTCCGGTAGATTACCGGAAAAGGCTCCAAGATTGGATCTCTCGAGAACAGAGGCTTCCCGTGGAGGAAAAGTATTTGCCTGGCTCTTTCTTATGTTTGGGGAATATCTTGGTATTTATAGGCCAAGAATTAGTGTTAGGAGACCTGCCAGGAGGCGACAAGACGGCTAGGCGTGGCCAGGGCGCGCACCTAGCAGGATTGTGGCGCCCTGGCTCCTCCGCTGACGTGCACTCCAAGCTTGGATGGCTTGTTTCCTTCTAGAAAAATTCCTTCTGAAGGTTTTATTCCATTTGGACTCCGTTTAATATGTCATATCTGCAAAACTCAAAAACAAGGAAAAAACATAAACTGACACTTGGATCTAGATTAATAGGTTAGTCCCCAAAATAATATAAAATAACATATTAATGCTTATAAAACATCCAAAACAGATAATATAATAGCATGCCATCATAAAAAATTATAGATACATTGGAGACGTATCACGCACTAGTGTCCGTCTGTCCCACGTGGCGTCATCCTTGGCCTCCTGACGCCAAGTGTTGTATAGAAATCTTCGCCGCAACAAAGGGGGCCTGAGGAGGCCCATCTCTCGCTAGTCTTGGTATTTCTCTTCCTCGCGAGCTTAGGTCCCTCGTGAGGGCCTTGTCTTGAGTGCACTCTCATCAGCCCTGCTTGGCTGATGAGGTGGGCCATGCCCTAGGCCACAGGCAGGCGGTTCTAGGTACCCCCGTTCCTAGAACGCCGACAAAATCACTTTGAGTCCATAGGAAAGCCAATACTAATAAAAGGGGGTGAGGTAATGTTGGTGAACAAAATGCTCAACGTGCACAAGTGCTAGCCACAGAAACACCCAGAAGCTCTCCAACAAAAATACTCTGTCTATACCCTACCACATAAAATCGGTGCCACCAAGTTTTCCACTCGGCCTAGCTGATTTTGACTTTAGGCAGCACCCAACCAAACCCTAGCTTCTCTGTTCAACCAAGTGCTATATCGGTGCAACCGAGTTTCGGTGACCAACATTCTGGTGACCTAGTTTATAAAATCAGAATTTTCGAGTTTTATGATTCGGTCTCACAGAGTTTGGAAACTACCCCCAGCCACTACATCGGTACTACCGAGAATCATATATCGGTCTCATCGACATTCCTAAAGTTGCCATATTTGACCATCGGTATGACCGAGTTTTACTTCTATTTCACCGAGTTGGCCAATAATGGTGTAATAGTAGGATTTTTGGAGATGCCTATATATACCCCTCCACCACATCCAACTCGTAAGAGAAGAACTCGGAACAGTTCCACACTTCCCATATCCAAATTTCTGGGAGAGAACCACCTACCCTTGTGTTGAGATCAGGATCATCCACTTCAACCATATGGATCTTGATTTCTAGCCTCCCCAAGTTGCTTTCCACTCAATCAATCTCTTCAACCAAGCCAAATATGTGTGAGAGAGATTGAGTGTTAAGGACTATATCATCTTGAAGCACAAGAGCAAGGAGTTCATCATCACTATCAAGCTTATTACGTTTTGGAGGATGGTGCCTACTAGATTGGTTAGGTGTATCTTGGGAGCCTCCTACTTCGTGTTGTGGAGTTGAACAAAGAGGTTTGTACGGGGAAGGAGATCATCTACTTCGTCAATATCTACCCATAGTGAGGCTAGTTCTTCATGGATGGAAGCCGTTATGGATGAGTCAAGGTTGCTACTTCATGGACCCTTATGGGTGGACCCTCCATGGACTCTCACGACCGCTACGCTCCGTGGGTTCAAGACTCCATAAACGTGGATGTACAATAGTGCCAGCTATCAGAACCACGAGAAAAATCTTTGTGGCTACAGTTGCGTTTGATCTTCTAACCCTATCCTCTACTACACATGCTTGTCTTTACTTTCCGCTGATATACTCTTAGACATGCATGTCTAGGGTGTGCTTGGCTTGCTATCATTGCTAAAATCTTCCCACAACTAAAATTGGGAAAAGCTAGAATTTTTATTTGGTCAAGTAGTCTAATCACCCACCTCAAGACTTACTTTCGATCCTAATTAGAGATAGTGAGTTGCCACTTTTTAAGGTCCATTCTCATCAACTTAAGGTTGTTGGCAATTTTCGCTGTGATATGACCTTTTTTGGATTGCTTCTACCATGAATCCTCTACACACTGCATAAACCCATCTTATTCCAACCAATAGTCCTCAAATCTAAATATATTGGACTTTGGAATTGTGGTCTAATGCTGACCTACATGGAACATGATCTGATGCAGTTTTAGCTAGGGGGCACTTCATCATTGGATAGGAAGAGATCCAGTCACTAGAGGTGAAGAACCAATCCAGTTGCTATAAAAGTGGGATATCCTTCATATTTGACCAGGTGTGAGATCTGCCTTTCAAAGGCAATTCCAGAAGTCCCAAGTGACCAAAAATTTTATTACAGATGATAATATCATTTAAATCCCCTCCAGGTAATAAGTTCATGTTTTCCATAGACCTGATAAAGTTAAAATCACCTCGAATAAGCCAATGCTCCCCCAAGGGAAAGGGAAAGGTTGTAAAGCCAACTTACAAAAAAATCTCCGGATTCTCCCTGACAAGCTCCATAAACAAACACCAAGGTCCGCTTCTCATTATTTTGTCTTGAGGTGAAACTAACCATCATAGCAAACTGGTGAACATCCAATAAACTGCCCATGAAGACAGAGGAGTTATGTACCACCAAAATGCCAAATGCACCCATAGAAGGAAAAAAACAAAGTAATCAAATTTCCTTGGGCAAAAACTTTTAATAGCTCAACTATCAAAAGGAACACTCAATTTCCTGCAAGAAGGCAATAGCACAATGACTTTCCTCCGTCTTCTGCTTCACTGCATGCTATCTTGCCCCAGAATTAAGTCCTCTATAATTCCAGCACACTACATTCCAGCTTCTACATGAAGTATTCTTGGAAAAGGAATAGAAATAGAGCATAAAACCTGCTGACACTCAATGAAACAAGAACAAGTTGCAAAAGCACAATTGATAAAGCTATTACACAAAATGACCTAAAAGTTAAATGATGCGTCTCCGTCATATCTATAATTTTTGATTGCTTCATGCCAATATTCTAGAACTTTCATATACTTATGGCAATATTTTATATTATTTTTGGGACTAACTTACATACCTAGTGCCCAGTGCCAGTTCCTATTTTTTGAGTGTTTTTTGTTACCCAGAATATCCAAATCAAACGAAGTCCAAACACGATAAAAATTTACTTAGATTGTTTTGGAATATATGTGATTTCTGAGAGTCGGAACCAAAAGAATACGATGCTCGAGGGCCCCACAAGCTATCTAGCCGCGACCTTGGGGGTCGCAGCCAAATGGCTTGTAGCCAGCCCTTAGGTCGGTTGGATCTCTAGTTTTTCTGCATGGAAGATATATTTATAATAAAAATCCCATCAAAATTTCTGCTTGATCAGAGTTATGGATCTCAAGATATTTAGGAAACGGTGAAGGGGTCTGAAACCAGTCGTGAAAATAGAAGAGAAACAGAGAGAGAGAGAGAGAGAGAGAGAGAGATCCAATCTCGGAGGGGCTCCTACCCTCCGGGAGCCATGGCGGGCATGGACCATAAAGGAAAGCCTCCTCCCATATAGGGAGGAGGCCAAGCAATAAGAAAGAGGGGGGCTCTCTCCCCCTCTCTCTCGGTGGCGTTGGAGCGCCGGTAGGGCATCCACCGTGACGGTGATCTGCACCAACAACTTCGCCGCCGTCACCACCAACTCTCTCCCCCTCGATGCAGAAGTGTAAAACCTCTTCTCCCCACTATAATCTCTACTGAAACATGGTGCTTAATATTGTATATTATTATCCAATGATGTGTGGCTATCCTACGATGTTTGAGTAGATTTCTTTTGTCCTATCGGTTGATTGATGATCGTGGTTGGTTTGAGTTGCATGGTTTATTTTGGTGCTGTCCTAAGGTGCTTTCTGTGAGGCGCAGGTGTGAAATAATAACGTTGGACAGTGTTGCAATATGTTCATGATTCTCTTATAGTCGGTGGCTAGAGCGACAGAAGCTTACACCCGAGTAAGGGAATTGTTGCGTATGGGACTAAAGAGGGCTTGATGTGTTAATGCTATGCTTGGGTTTTACCTTAATGAATTTCTATTAGTTTCAGAAGCTTTGTAGAGTTCCAACATAAGTGCATATGATCCACGTACAGAAAATATGTTAGTGTATGCCTCTCCCTCATATAAAACTGCAATAATGATTACCGATCTAGTTGTCAATTTCCTAGGGACAAATGTTCCTCTCGTGCTAAAAAAATCTTTCTATTAAATGATTTAATTTATTGTTCCTTATTAATCCAGCAACTAATTTTATTTACACGTTCTTTTTTACCTTGCAAAACTATCTCTACACCTATTAAGTACTTCTAGTTTCATTCCTGCAAAATAGTTTCATACTTGTTCCGGGTAAAGTAAGCATTAGCGTGCATAGAGTTGTATCGATGGTCGAAAGAAATTGGGAGAATATTAATTCTACCTTTAGCTTCTCCTTGGGTTTGACACTCTTACTTATCGAAAAAGGCTACAAACGATCCCCTACACTTGTGGGTTACCAAGACCTTTTCCTGACACCGTTGCCGGGGACCAATAGCGTAGTGGTTGATATTCTTGTCTGTGCTTGTTTGCTTTATCACAAAGTAATTTTTATTTTCTGTTATTATTTGTTTTATATCTTTAGTTATGTATATGGAACACGAAACACCAAAAAACATTATATGTACTTGCTACTCATGGAGACGGGGAACCTCCTAAAACCCTCGATGCAAGTTATTTGAAACATGCTAATTACTCCTTTGATAATCCTCATTCAACTTTATAATGGGAGACACATTGGATCAACGTGAGTACTTTAGTGATTATCGCTTATCTCAAAAAGGGAAACACTTATGGGATCAAATTAAAATGTTGCGTTGGTATGCTTGGGATATATGCTTGAAACGTGATTATAATTGTTGCTCTAAGATGAAGGGTCTTCACATTCCCTTTCAATGTGAATTTAATGATAATGAAACCTTGTCTTCTTATTCTAAGGGTATATATGATTACTATGACGTGGAACAAATAGAAGAATTTGTTGCTCTCAAGGGTGCTTATGAACTTGAATCGTTCTTTGAAAGATATGACTATGGTTATGCTATTTACACATCTGAAAATTTTGCCATACTTATATATTTCTATGAGAATTATGAATACAATGCTTATATTATTTAATTTATTGATAGAATGACCGCTGCCTTGGAAGAGACTAATATTTTGCAGGAATCTATGAAAGAAGAAATTCCTGAAACTGTGAGCTCATTAGATGAAAAAGATGAGGAGGAGAGTGAAGAACAAAATAAGAAAGAGAATATTAGCTACTAGTGCCCACCTTATAATGAGAGTAATTCTTCAACTCATATATTGTTTAATTTCCCTTCGCACATACTAAAGGATGAATGTTATGATGATTGATATGATCCCTTGGATTCATTTGAAATATCCCTTTTTATGAACTTGATGCTTGCTATGCTTGTGCCCATGATGCCAATATGAATTATTCTTATGGAGATAAACTTTATATAGTTCCTTATGTTAAACATAAAATTTTTGCTATTGCACCCACACATGCTAGTCCTATTATCTTTTTGAATTCTCCCAACTACACTATATCGGAGAAGTCTGCACTTATTAAGGATTATATTGATGGGTTGCATTTTACTATCACACATGATGATTTTGATGGATATAATATGAATGTGGTTGCTGCTCCTAATTGCAATTATTATGAGAGAGGAACCAAATCTTCATCTCTCTATGTTTCCAATACAATAAAATTGCAAAAAACCACTTATGCTATGTATTGGCCTTTACTTTCTGCGCATGAATTATTCTTGTATGACATACCAATGCATTGGAAGAGAGATAGAATTCATTGTCACATTATATATATATAACTTTGTGCTCACTACTAAATTACAAATCATTGTTAATTAAAATTTGCTTTGATATACCTTGGGATCCGGGTGGATCAATTACTTGAGCACTATATGCCTATCTTATTGGCTTTAAAGAAAGCGCTTCCAGGGAGACAACCCAAAAGTTTTAGAGAGTCATTTTATTATCTTTTGTGATTTTAAAATAATTAATAACGAAAAAATAAAGTTGGGAACTTCAAACTTTTTCAAAAAGAGAAGTGAAAGTGAGAAAGACGAGCATCGTTCAAGTGGGGGCTAGCCTTGAACTTTGTTCATGCCCATGGAAACTTTGTGAATCTTGATGACAGAAACTATTCAATAGAAATAATTATCACCTTGTATAAATCCATTGTATTATAAAAATAATTTATCAAGAATTACCTTTAGGGTGTTTAAATTGCTTGTTTGATATGTGCTGTGTAAAAACAGAAACTTTTGTTGCAATGTTTTAATTTTAATATTTTACTGGAGCATGCAAAAATTCTGGAATTTTTACACAATAATTTTATACAAATTACTTATTACTTCCCAATTGTTTGGAATGGTTTGAGTTACATTAGTATACACTCCATCTACATCTTTACAGACTGTCCTGTTGTTCACACATTGCTGTTATAGTTGCTTTGCGTGCTTATGTTTGAATTCTTGTTGAGCTCCATTGATTAAGGAGCCATAGAATTATGATAGAATATAGTGGGTAATGTTAGATTATAATTATGCAATAATGTTATGGAAGTAAATGATGAGATTTGATGATTATGTACTAACGTTTCCAATGAAAGTTCTGTTATGTTTTCTGTGGATGAGGTGTTCGAAGATCAAGGAGGTATCGATATGAAACGAATAAGGAGAGACAAGAGTTCAAGCTTGGGGATTACAAAGGTACCCCAAGTAAATATTCAAGGAGACTCAAGCATCTAAGCTTGGGGATGCCCTCGAAGGCATCCCATCTTCCTTCTTCAACAACTATCGGTATGTTTCGATTTTGGTTTTGTTCACATGATATGCGTAAATTCTTGGATCGTCGTGTGCCTTTTATTTTCCTTTCAACAATGCACCATGCTGGTATCGGTAAGTATATGGTTGATTTATAGAATGCTCTTTGCCCTTCACTTATATCTTTTGAGTATGGCTTTATAGAATGCTTCATGTGCTTCACTTATATCATTTGAAGTTGGATGCCTATTTCTCAACATATAGAAAACCGTTATTTGTAGAATGCTCTTTTGCTTCACTTATATTTATTAGATCATGTACAGGTATTTTGTATGAATAATTAAACACTAATGCTTCACTTAAACCTATTTAGAGATTCAACGGGAATTGGTCATTTACATAGTTAGTCATAAAATCCTACATAAAACTTGTAGATCACTGAATATGATATGTTTGATTCCTTGCAATATTTATACGATATTGAGATAGTAATATGTGGGTGCACTAGTTGATGATTGTGGATTAGTAAGAATATTTATGTTAAGGTTTGTGATTCCCGAATCATGCACGTATAGTCTCTAGTTATGCGATGAAGTTGGAGCATCACTTATCCTTGGTTGAAATCATTTGTGCTTTTATAATCGGGGGGCGACGGTTAATTCATCCCAACCTCCTACCTATGAGCATGCGATTAGTACTTTTCTTCGAGAGAGCTAATAAAACCTTGCAATAAGTATGTGAGTTATTTATGACTAATGTGAATCCATGGATATATGCACTCTCACCACCTCATATTTGCTAGCCTCTTAGGTACCGTGCATTGCCCATTCTCACCTCGAGGATCAGTGCAATCTATGCTGGTGCATCCAAACCCCGTGACATGATATGCTCTGTTGCACATAAGCCTCATTATATCTTCCTCAAAACAGCCACCATACCTACCTATCATGGCATTTCCACAACCATTCTGAGTTATATTGCCATGCAACTTGCACCGTTACATCATATGACTTGTACACCTATTGCCATACTGCTTCACATGATCGTAAGATAGCTAGCATGATATTTCCATGGCCTTACTGTTTTTTTATATATTTTGCTATGCTAGATCATTGTAGATCCTCGTCACTACCAGAGGCATTCATACAGAGTCATACTATAGTTATTCATATTGAGTTGTAAGTAAATAAAAGTGTGATCATCGTCATTATTAGAGCATTGCCCCAGTGAGGAAAGGATGATGGAGACGAAAGCATGATGGGGACTATGATTCCCCCACTAGTCGGGATGAGACTCCAAACAAAAAATGGAAAATGGGGAGGCCAAATGAGCCAACCATAAAAAAGGGAAAATTGGGGGAGGCAAAAACAAAAAAGAAAAGAAAAAGATCACCATGAAAAAGGGGGGAAATGATGGAGGTGAAAAAAAGAAAATAAAATAAAAATCCCATCATGAAAAAAACAATAAATGAGAGAAAAAGAGAGAAGGGACTTTACTACTATCCTTTACCACACTTGTGCCTCAAAGTGGCACCATGTTCTTCATATAGAGAGTCTTTTGTTTTGTCACTTCCATATGCTAGTGGGAATTTTTCATTATAGAAGTTGGCTTGTATATTCAGATGACAGGCGTCCTCAAATGCCCGTGGTCTTCATCAGCAAGCAAGTTGGATGCACACCCACTTAGCTTCAGTCGAGCTTTCATACACCTATATCTCTAGTTCATCCATTGCATGGCAATCCCTACTCCTCGCATTGATATCTATTGATGGGCATCTCCATAGCCCGTTGATACGCTGAGTTGATGCGAGACTTTCTTCTCCACTTTTACCCCTTTGAAACCTACCACCATATTATATTCCACCTTTATGCTATATCCATGGTTCACGCTCATATATTGCATGAGTAATAAAAGCTGAAGCGTGTTAAAGGGTATGATCCGATTGCTTGGTTTGACACCGGGGTGCTCATGATTTATACTTTATGCTAGGAAGACCAAGCATAACAGGCTATATGATTTTGTAGGGATCGCACTCTTTGGCATTGATATTTTGAAAGGACATGATTGTTTGCTAGTAAACCTGAGTATGGATGTCTTTTTGTTAGACTATTGCCTTGAATCACTTGTATCTTAATATTCATGCATGACTAGACATTTGTTCAAGATTATGTTAGGTAGCATTCCACATCAAAAAATTCTCTTTTTATCATTTACCTACTCGAGGACGAGCAGAAATTAAGCTTGGGGATGCTAATATGTCTTTGTAGTATCTATAATTTTTTATTGCTTCATGCCAATATTCTAAAACTTTCATATACTTTTGGAAATATTTTATATTATTTTTGGGACTAACTTACTTACCCGGTGCCCAGTGCCAGTTCCTGTTTTTTGTGTGTTTTTTGTTTCGTAGAAAATCCATGTCAAACGAAGTCCAAACACGATAAACGAAGTCCAAACACGATAAACAATAGAGGGGGGATTTTTTTGGAATATATGTGATTTTGAGAGTCGAAATCAACGGAAGACGACGCCCAAGGGCCCCACAAGATATTTGGTTGTGCCCTAGCGGGGAGTCATGGCCATATGGCTTGTGCCAAGCCCTTAGATCGGTTGGAGCTCTTTTTTTCCACATGGAATATATATTTATAATAAAAATGCCCTCAAAATTTCTTCCATTGGAGCTACGGATCTCCGGATATTTAAGAAACAGTGAAGGGGTCAGAAACAAGTCGCGAAAACAGAAGTGAAATAGAGAGAGAGAGAGATTCAATTTTGGAGGGGCTCTTACCCTCCGGGAACCATGGAGGACATGGAACAAGGGATAAAGCCTCCTACCATCTAGGGAGGAGGCCAAGGAAGAATAAGAAGGAGGGGGCTCTCTTCCCCTCTCTCCCGGTGGCACCGGAGCGCCGGCGGGGCATCCATCGTGACGACGATGTACATCAAAAACTTTGCCGCCGTCACCACCAACTCTCTCCCCCTCCATGCAGCGGTGTAAAACCTCTTATCCCCACTGTAATTTGTACTTAAACATGGTGCTTAAAGCTATATATTATTATCCAATGATGTGTGGCTATCCTATAATGTTTGAGAAGATTTCTTTTGTTCTATGGGTTGATTGATGATCGTGATAGGTCTGAGTTGCATGGTTTATTTTGGTGCTGTCCTAAGGTGTTGTCCTAATGGGAGTAAAGAGGACTTGATGTGCTAATGTTATGGTTGGGTTTTACCTTAATAAATTTCTAGTAGTTGCGGATGCTTGCTAGAGTTCCAACATAAGTGCATATGATCCAAGAATGAAAAGTATGTTAGCGTATGCCTCTCCCTCATATAAAATTGCAATAATGATTATCGGTCTAGTTATCAATTTCCTAGGGACAAATCTTTCTCTTGTGCTACAAAAAGCTTTCTACTAAATAATTTACTTTAGTGTTCCTTATTAAGCTAGAAACTAATTTTATTTCTAAGTTCTTTTTTACCTTGCGAAACTATCTCTACACCTATTAAGTACTTCTAGTTTCATTCCCGCAAAATAGTTTCATACTTGTTCTAGGTAAAGTAAGCATTAGAGTGCGTAGAGTTGTATCGATGGTCGATAGAACTTGAGAGAATATTAATTCTACCTTTAGCTCCTCGTTGGGTTCGACACTCTTACTTATCAAAAAAGGCTACAAATGATGCCCTACACTTGTGGGTTATCATGCAAAAGCACAATTTAGTATAAAAGGTAGCATATATAGGGGGCTGCCAAGCTCATGAAGCATCTAGCAGACTAATCATCAGATGGGTTGTTCTTTGGAGAAAGTGGATCAGCCATAAGCACTTCCACTGCGAGTAACCTTCTATCAATACCTAGCTCTACACCAACTTCCTGGATCTTCTTGATTGGAGTCGCAGGAGGTACACTGTCGAAGTCACCAGGATAGGCATGATCATCAGGCAGGAACACTAAGAAAGGCTTAGACTTGGGATTTCTCCTCTTGGGATGGGGGGCCAACTCATGAAAGCTGGGCTTGAATCCATCTCGTCGCACTGACCCTCTTGTGCACCTCCTCATAGCAGTCTCAACCATCGATGTTGGCACCAAAGCTTTCCTATGCCTTCCAGCTATTTTTTCCCTTCTAGGTAGGTGGTAATGCATCTTTAGAGGCCCCTGATATCAGATAATCTTCAGTTGCCGACTAAGGTGGGAAAAGAGCCCTTGCCACCGGCCTATTCTCAGAAGATTTGTGATCTCTCCAAGTGAGAAGCGGCACCTCCTTCTCAAATGCCAACTCCTAGGTCCTTTTTGATAGAACTATCGGAGAGACTGCCACAACAGGCATAGGCATGGGAATCTCATATTTGGTTTCATATTTCAGCCGATTTTCAAAAGTTTGCTTCCAAATAAGGTCAGGTGGCAGTGTCGGTCCAAGGGCACCCTGACCTCCTCCTGCGCATGGGGTATCTTGAAGGCAGGCGGCTGATATATCACAATTGCCAAGTTGTTAATGTCTGCAACACTTTCTAGTTGCTCTTGGATAGGCTCCAACTAGTCTTCCTCTTCAAGAACCATCACTGGAACTTGCGGTGGAATAGGCACAACTTTAGAGTTTGATTGATCAGATAGATCAACCACCATTGATTCCTGATCTTGCGCATACATTCTTGATCTTGTTCAGGCTCAGGTGCAGCATTCCAATTTCCCCAGTTATCATCTGTAGCTTCTTATTGCATAACAGGCTCAGGTGGAGGTGGAGGCACATCTTTCCACTTCACACTAAAGGAATCAGGCACTTTTCCGTCAACCATCCCGGACGGCAAAGGCATGCATGCTGGACGACAAAGGCTTTGCCGTCCGCCAGCAGACGGCCAACTGTCCGGCTGAATAAGCCACGGTAAAGGGCGCTTTGTCGTCCGGTGGCAGACGACAAAGACCTTTGCATCTTTGTTGTCTACCAGTAGATGGCAAAGGGCATGGATGGCACACGTGGCAACTTAGCTCCGTTAAGGGCTTAACGGTGTGCTTTGTCGTCTGCTGGCAGACGGCAAAGACCTTAGTACTTCGCCATCTTCCAGCTGACGGCAAAGCACCTGTTTCTTTGTCAGCCTAGGTGGGTCCTTTGCCGTCCGCTGGTAGACGACAAAGAACTAAGGTCTTTGTCGTCTGCTAGCGGACGGCAAAGAACCCACCTAGGCCAGCCTAGTGCTCCCCCAGGTTGCACAGGTAGCTGCCACGTGGCAGCTTTGCCGTCTGCTAGCTGACGGCAAAGACCTTTGTCGTCTGCCAACAGACGGCAAAGTGGCTATATAGGCCCTGTTTTTTATGTTTTTTTCTTAAAATCATTCAATTTGACAGAATTTCACATATATATCCAACATATCAACAATACTAGTTTCCAACAAGCCAACCAACAATAAGTTTCAACAAGCATACAAACAATAAGTTCCAACAACATATCCAACATACAAGTTTCCAACAACATATCCAACATACAATGGTTTCCAACAACATATCCATACATACATATCCAAAAAAAGTTTCCAACAAGTTTCCATAAACAAAAAGGAAGCACAAGTAGAAGAGTACACTCCATCAATGCAAGCTTCCTCATCTATAGCAAATCTGCAAATTAGAAAAGATGAAAGTTAGAAGAAGAAGAAGACTAGCTACAAGAAAAAGAAGAAAAAGAAGAAGAAAAAGAAGAAGAAGAAGAAGAAGAAGAATTTATCTTCTCTTTCTTTTTCTCCTCTCTCCTCCTCTTCTCCAAGGTAGTAATGCCATTTTCTAGCTAACTAAGCATATCAAGGTATTTTGGAGGAAAAAATGCTAAGTATAGGTCATTTTATAGCTAAGTATAGGTCATTTAATAGCTAAGTAAAGGTATAATATATCATTTTGGAGGTAAGCAAGGTTATTATGTCATTTTTGAGGAAAATAAGCTAAGTATAGGTCATTTTGGAGCTAAACCAAGGTTATTATGCCATTTTTACCTAAGTGAGTAATTATGTCATAAATAAACTAGGTAAGCTAATTATAGATCATTATTGAGCTATCCTAGGTAGTTATGCCATTTTGTACTTAAGTGAGCTAATTATGTCATAAATGAACTAGCAAAGCTAGCTATAGATCATTATTGAGCTATCCTAGGTAGTTATGCCATTTTCTAGCTAACTAAGCATATCAAGTCATTTTGGAGGAAAAATGCTAAGTATAGGTCATTTTATAGCTATAGTAGGTAGAATATATCATTTTGGAGCTAAGTAAGGTTATTATGTCATTTTTGAGGAAAATAAGCCAAGTATAGGTCATTTTGGAGCTAAATCAAGGTTATTATGCAATTTTTTTACCTAAGTGAGCTAATTATGTCATAAATGAACTAGCTAAGCTGATTGTAGATCATTATTGAGCTATCCTAGGTAGTTATCCCATTTTGTACCTAAGTGAGCTAATTATGTCATAAATGAACTATCTAAGCTAGCTATAGATCATTATTGAGCTATCCTAGGTAGTTATGCCATTTTCTAGCTAACTAAGCATATCAAGTCATTTTGGAGGAAAAAATGCTAAGTATAGGTCATTTTATAGCTATCCTAGGTAGACTATATCATTTTGGAGCTAAGTAAGGTTATTATGTCATTTTTGAGGAAAATAAGCTAAGTATAGATCATTTTGGAGCTAATTAGGTCATTTCTTAAGCTAAGTATGCATTTGTTAAGAAAAACACTAGGAAAACTTACCATCATCAAGGAGGTGAAGGACCGGTGGGGTTTGCGCCAGGGTGAGACGTAGAAGGACCGGTCAGTGTTGCGACAGATGCAGAAGGATCGGTTGATGCTTGTCGGGAGGCACGCTACACCAAAGATCATTTGCAAGCAATGTCTCCTTAGCATGATACAACTCAAATATGAATACTAGTAACTAATGACCATTCAAATGAAACTCACCATGGGTGCTATAGCAATATGGGGCATCGACGGAGGGGTCTGACCATTGTTCTGGCACATGGTCTGCACATTTTGTTTTCACGAGTCATTCATATTACTTACTGATGAAACGAACATTACATGCATGATTTGGCTAATATGCAGGAGAAACTTACCACGAGGAGCTCGTATAGGGGCCGGTAAGACGTGTTGTTCCGGTTCCTCTCCTCCTACAAGAGCCTAGTCGTCCTCTCCTCCATGTCCCTCTCCCTCTATGCCGCCTGCCTATTTGCCTCCGCCAGAAGCTCCTAGGCCCTAGCCTCAATGGCGAGCTCCATTGGCCATGGACGAGGCCTTATTTGAGGATCGGAGCTTGTTTAGTGCTTCTTGATCTCCGGGAGAGTTCTAGGACAATGTATCAGTCCATCCCCAATGGCCATCGAGCCATGGGGCCTCCCGCCACCAGATATCATCACAAGCTCTGGATCAAAAGGACTCTGGCTCGGGTTGAATTCCTCCCCTTTCCTCGCCTTCCCCTCACCTCTGTACCTCACGGTCTTGTTGTGGGAGGAGATGTTGCTGAAGCTCTCTGGATGATCGAGGTCATCCTCAGAGAATGCCTTGGCCTTGTTGTACGAGGTGGTATGGGCCATGGCATCGAGGTCGAACAGAGGTGGCACCTCGTTCTTGTTTTTTCATGCCTAAAAGAGAGGAACAAAATATTAGTTAAGGGCTCAAGCTAGCATGAAGAATGAAATTTCATAAATCATGAAGCAAACCACATACCCAGTATTCCTCATACTCAAACAGGTTGGAGCTCCCTTGATGGTGTGGCACACCTCTCATTTGGGCACGCTTATCCTTGGCCTTGTTGTGTTTGGCTAGCCATTCGGGAGAGCACCACTCATCCACCAATGCTTCCCAATAGTCCATCCTATCCGCACACCATCTCGGGGGCACCTAAGTTAGACAAGAGAAATTTCAGCGCTACACCTACGAATCGAATAAAAGAAAATAAGTACAAGGCCTTAACAATAGATAATTACCTTCATTAACTTCTCTTTACTTAGATAATTTTTGCGGCACTTCTTCTTGGCCCTCTTAATGTTAGTTGAGGCATAGTAGTCTCGAATAGCCTGCACCCGAGCCTCGTGCCATAAGTTTTGGAGTAGGCGCTTGCACTCGGCTTCGAGAACAACAACCGCTTTTGCCTCGTGTTCCTCAAGACACCTGTAGAAGGCCTGCAATCAAACAGGACAACACTAATTTGTACAATCACTAGGTGTTGTTGATTTTTAATTCTCTAAAGGAGAAATTACCCAAAAGCAACGGATCACAATGTCAGCCACCGTCTCGCACAAGACACCGTTGACCATCTCCTTCGGCGGGGCCAGGGCAGCCATGTACAGCTCCCAGGTCAGTGCTACCTGTGGAGCCTCACCCTCACCGAGCAACTGGACCTTCCTCAAGAAGTGGTGTCGGAGAAGCACACCAAGGACCCGGTTGGGCCTGCGGACACCACGCTCGTGTTTCCAACCCCTGCAGTATGACAAGGCCAACACATTAGATATTAATTTGAAGAAACATGAAGGCAAAAGGTTAAAAAAGAGTAAATGCACTTACTTCTCCGCATTAGGCGCAATCAACCACCTCTACTCGCGGGTCGTCGGCACGGGCGATAGCTTTGTACAACCACGCTAGTAGACCTTCTTTCCCTCCTCAACCAGCTCGCCCTCGCTATAGGTGTCCTTAGACAAGTTGTCCTTGCCACCATCGGCATGGCCACTAGCCTCCAGAGTCACGTGGGACGAAGACTCTAGGACCCGAGTCTCCTGGGACAAAGACTCTGGGACCGGAGTCTCCTCGGACGAAGGCTTGGTGACCCGAGGCTCGTCGACCCGAGGCTTGTGGACCGGAGTCTAAGACGGGTCCAAGTCATACAGGTCCACCTTAGATGGAGCACTCCTGTGGTTGGGAGAATCAGCTGGGGGTGGTGGCGAGGAAGGCGCAGCAGCCTTCCTACCTCTAGCACCTCTCTTCGCCTTCCCCCGACCTCTCTCGGTCGAAGAAGAAGCGCTCGCCGGTGTGCATACAGTGTACCAGCGCTCTTCGGAGTTTCTAGGGTGGAGTAATAGCACCCCTCCCAGCACGCGCCGAGGAAGGAGGCTCAGAGCCCTCTTGACCCGAGCCCACCATCTGTCAACACCTGCAATGACAAAGAGTGAAGAAATTAGTTCAACATAAAAAATTGAATACCTAAGAACATGAAATAATTAATAATATATATGTACATAATAATAATTGAATACCTCACATTAATAATATTAATCTTCATCATCTATATATGCTCCAGGATCAATAAATGCATAATCATCTTCAATATCAGTAATGACATGCTCATCAGTATCATCTATAAATGCATCAACATGTGGAAGGCCTCTATTTAATTGGTCAGGCATTGTGAGGTCATCCGCAGCAGTAACCTCTTCTTCTTCCATCTCTTCTTGTTCCGGCTCAGGGGTGAAGTCGGGTTCACTATCGCTGTCGACCTCAATGTTCTGGGGTGAAATAGAGCGGTTCTTGAAAAGTTTCTTGGAAACACGTGTTTCTTGGAAGAATTCTCCTTCATATGTGTCTTGGTTAATGTGAGGTTCATAATCATCTTCATTTAGGGGAGGCGGTCTAAAATGTGGCGGCACATCATAAACGACGTCCCAACCTTTCAAATTTGGATCCGTTTGGCAGCCCCACGGTAGATAGAAAACTTGTGTCGCCTATTGAGCCGTAATATAGACAGCGGGAACATCTAAATGGGTGCTTTGTTTGATTTCGACTAGCCCTATATGTTCATGAGTCCTTCTAGTCTCCTTCGGCTGGAACGAATAACATTTGAAGACTACAAAGTTTGGTGGGTTTTCACCAAATAATGTGAGTTCATAAATTGCATCAACTCTTCCATAATACTCGACCCCTCCTTCGTCGACAACGGAGACACAAAAATTTGTAGACTTTCGGTCGGCCATAGATAGCTCTTTTCCAAAAGTATTGAAGTGATACCCGTTGATGTCGTATTTGTCAAATGAATGGACCTTATAGTCAAAGGATTGTTGCATTAGCCGAAAACTAGGTGAAGAAATGAAATCATCTAATTAATGGAAATTACCGTTTGCTTGAACCAAGAGATGAAACCGGGATAGCCGCCTCCATGCTTTGCCAGAAGCTCATACTCTTTGATGTAATCCTTTTGGATCACCGCTCCATCCGAGAATTTGGCGACGTATCAACTGTATCACATATCTGGGAATAAGAGCATTTCAAAGGAATTAGAAGTTGCGAAACAATGTACCGAGAACTTACTCGATGTATGGCCGCACTTCTATTAGGTTGAGGAAGATATACAATGAAATGGTCTGCCATTCTTCGACATCCAACGCTATTGATTTTGTTCCACAGCTGGTGTGAGCTTCCCTTTTAATAGGCTGAGGTTGGATCGACCTTTTTCACGGCCGCCATCATTGTACCGAGGCTTTGTATTATGCAAAGGATAATTATTGGCTTTGTAGTGTGCTATCACGAAGTTTGCCGCCTCCTCAGTAATGAATGCCTCGGCCATCAATGCTTCAACTCTACGTTTATTTTTACATTTTGATCGAAGCGTCTTCTGCATCCTCTCAGTTGTGAAGCACCAACGATTTTGCATGGGCTCCCCCAATCTTGCCTCGGTCAGGAGATACAAAATCAAATGCTATATTGGATTAAAGAAGCCCGGTGGAAAGGTCTTTTCTAACTTGCAGATCAACTCCGACGCCAACTCTTCCAGTTCGTCTAGCACGTCAGGCGATAGTTCTTTCACACAAAGAGCACGGAATAAATAGCTCAGCTCTACCAGTACTAGCCATTCATCCTCAGGGATAATGCCATGGAACATCACCGGCATTACCCGCTTAAGCCATATGTGCCAATCATGACTCTTGAGACCAAATATTTTCAATTTGTCAAGACTCGCTCCTCTCTTTAGATTCGCTGCATACCCATCAGGGAACATCAACTACATTTTCACCCACAAGATCATTTCCCTCATAGCTGGCCTTCCAAGATTGAACCATGCCTTTGGCTTCCTCCAGTTCTTCTTTCCTTTTGGTTGTCGAATGTTTTGTAACGGTCTATCACATAGAGCCTCTTGGTCGACTCTAGCCTTAGGATTATCCTTCGACTTCTCCTCTATGCCAAACAATGTACCAAAAAGGTCCTCCACAATATTCTTTTCAGTGTGCATCACGTCGATGTTGTGTGGGGAAAGGATGTCTTTAAAGTAAGGCAGATCCCACAAACATATCTTGTGAGTCCACACATGTTCCGTACCCTTGAAATACCCTGGACGATCTGGATCTGGCTTGAGAGCGTTTATCTGATCCAGGATCTGTTGGCATGTCAACGCAGGTGGTGCAGTGTTTTTGACAACTCTACCTTTGATGAAATTCTTCTTGTCTTTTCTGAACTTATGGTCAGGATCTAGGAACTGTCTATGCATGTCGAAGCAAGAAAACTTGTGACTCGCCTCCAACCAACGGAATTGAAGAGCTGCCTTGCATGTGGGGCATGGAAACCTTCCATGCACACACCAGCCAACGAATAGTGCATACGCCGGCAGGTCATGCATCGAGTACATGTACCACACATGCATTTTGAAGTTCTTTTTTGTAGCGGCGTCGTATGTCTTGATCCCATTATCCCAGGCTTCTTGCAATTCATCCTTAAGCGGTTGCATGTACACATTCATATTCTTCCCCGGATATTTGGGCCCTGGAATTATCAACGTCAGGAAAATGTTCTTTCTTTTCATAATCTCTCCGGGGGGAGATTGAGTGGAATGAAAAATACAGGCCAACAATTGTATTGTGTTGCCGTCATACCATACACATTGAACCCATCCGTGTTGATGGCAACTGGATGATGCCTTGGATCTGTCGCTTTATCCGTATGTAATGCATCGAAGTGCTTCCACGAAAAAGCGTTTGAAGTGTGTCCCAACATCGGATTCCCATATGCATCTAGTTCTGTTCTTTTGCCCAATTTATGCCACGTCATCTGTGTGGCCATCTCTTCGACCATGAAAATACGTTGAAGTCTTGGTATGATTGGCAGATACCGAAGAACATTAATGGGGATTTTGGTCTGACTCTTCTCACCCATACCGTTGTCTACCAGAACATACCTGGAAGCATTGCAAATGGGGCAATAGTTCAATCCCGCATACTCAAGCCTAAATAAGGCACATCCATTCTCACAGGCATCTATCTTCTCATAGGGCATCTTAAGCGCACGTAGGATTTTGTCCGACTGGTATTGTTTTGGTGGCAATACATGGCCTTTAGGTAGAAAGCGTCCAGATATCGTCATCATTGCATCATAGCATTCTATGCCCAGGTTGAACTGAGCCTTTAGAGCCATTACTTGCGCGATGGCATCCAGCTGACAAAGCTTAGTGTGCTCGTGGAGAGGAAGTTTTGAAGACTCCAACATTTTATAAAAGGCCTTTGCAGATTCCTCCATCTCATCGTCCGAATCCCGAGCATCATCAAAGTCTTGCACCATGTCTTCGATCCCGGTACCAAGCTCGTTGGTGTGACGACGAACCACCTTAGCTCTGGCATGTTGGGCAGACTCACCATGAAATGTCCAGACCGTATAATTAGGCGTAAAACCCCACTTCTGTAGGTGTTTGATCATTTCAAACTCTGACTTCTTCTTACAATTGTCGCAATCGACACAAGGGCACCAGGTTGCTTTCTGTCCATTTGCAAATGTGACTCTCACAAACTCCTCACAAATCTTACAAATGTCTCTCTGACTAGTGTGACCGGTGTACATCCACCCACGATCACTCATCTTGCCTAGCTACTGGACACATAAAAAATATATACATAATTTAGCAAACCATATTCATGAGTTAATAGAATTTGTCAGTTTTATTACGTCAATGCAACCTAGATGCTAGTAGGTAAAGATACGTCCTAATCCCACCCGAGTATGTGTAGATTGGGTTCGTTTTCCCATGCTCTGCTTCAGATCCGACGCACAATTTCGGTAGCACCTCCCCGCTATTCTCCTAATACACATCTCAGCAATAAGCAGAGAGGATGTGTACCCAGAGAACAACAGGGAGGCACTGACGAAATTCTGCATCGGATCCGAAGCAGAGCATATGGGAAAACGACCCCAATCTACACATACTCGGGTTGTCCATGGATAACATTGGACAATTTGAAAGAATCGCGGTTATAAATATGCTAATGAATGCATATTTATAGATGCAACCCTTTCGAACGGGAGACGCATAGTGGTCACGCATACTGATGATTGAAGACACCTATAGCTAGCAACTTCCATTGGCACGAAGACCGGAACAGAGGAAATGAAGGGGGCAAGAGGAGATGTCATTTGTGCTCATCCAGAAATGCACGGGTGGAGCTCGTCGAATGCATGGGGAGGTTGTCGAACACCAGACCCTCGCAGCGGCGAAACAACTGCACATTTAAATCCACCTGATCAACATAATATGATGTTTTGTATAAAAAAATCGAAAATTATATGGCCTAACTCATAATTCACAAATATATGACTTGTCGGCCTCTGGAAGGCCGAAGAGCACCTTTTTTGGGATCAGGGTGTCGGGGGTGTCGTGTCGGGGTAGGGGTGTTGTGTCGGGGTCGGGGGTGCCGTGTCGGGGTGTCGGGGTGTTGTGTTGGGGGTCGGGGTGTCTGTGGTGTCGTGTCGGGGTCGGGGTGCTGTGTCGGGGTCGAGGGTGCCATGTCGGGGTCGAGGTGCTGTGTCGGGGTCGAGGTGTCAGGGTGTTGTGTCGGGGTCGGGGTGTCGGGGTGTCGTGTCGGGGTCGGGGTGTCGGGGTCAGGGTGTCGTGTCGAGGTCAGCGGGTCAGGGTCGGGACCCATTTTCCCCTCGACCCTCGACCCCTTGACACCTCGATCCTCGACCCCTAGACCCACGACTCCTTTTCCCCTCGATCCTCGACCCCTCGACCACTCGGCGACCCTCTTTTCCCTCGGCGACCCTCTTTTCCTACTTTTCCTACTTCTTTTTTTCATCTTCTACTTCTACTTCTGTTTTTTCATCTTCTTCGTCTTTCTTCTTCTTGTTGTTCTTCTTCTTCTATTCTTTTCCTCCTCCTCCTCCTCCTCTTCTTCTTCTTCTTCTTCTTTATTTTCCTTTTTCCTCTCCATCTTTTTATTCTTCTTCCGTCTTTTCCTTCTTCCTCTTGTCTTCTTTTTCTTCTTCATTTTCCTTATTTTCCTTTTTCCTCTCCACTTCTACTTTTTCTTCTTTTCTTATTTTTTCATCTCACAAAACGTACTAATAACCTAAAATATGACTAACCTCAAATATGACTAAATATAAAAACTAACCTACAATCTACTAACCAAAAATCTACTAACCTTAAAAAAGCAACTAACCTAAATTACTAACAATATGACCTAAATCAACTAACCTAAATTACTAACAGTACCCAAATCAAAAAACAACAAGAAAAAAAGGTAGAAAAAAAGGGGAAGAACCTCACTAGGGGGCGGTTGGACGGAGCGGCGCTGGGCGGCGGGGGGTGGCTGGACAGAGAGGGGCCAGGCGGCAGGGGTGGCCGGACGGAGAGGGGCCAGGCGGCGGGCCCCGAGGCGCCGGGGTGGCGCCGGGCAGCGGGGGGCGGCTGGACGGAGAGGGGCTAGGCCGCTGGGGCAGTGGGGCAGCCGCAAGGCTTGGGCGGGGCATCGGGACAGCGGGGCGGCCGCAAGGCCTGGGCGGGGCGTCGGGGCGGCGGGCGGCCTTGGGGCTCGGGATGGTGGGGGTCAGGGGCGGCGGTGGTGGGGGCGGCTCGAGCACAGGGACGGGGCGCGAGCATGCAGAGGGGATAGAGAGAGGGGTGGGGTGCGGGCGCTGACCGATTTTTTGTTAGGTCAAAGCTCTTTGTCGTCTGCTAGCAGACGGCAAAGAGCCTAGCTAATGGGAGGGAACGGCCGTTGGGTTGGCCACTTTCTTGGTAGTCTGCTAGCGGATGGCAAAGAAGCTTTGCCATCCGCTAGCAGACGGCAAAGAAAGTGGACGTTAGGTTGTTCTCGTTAGTGCTCCACCCTCCCTCTTTGTAGTCTGCTAGCAGATGGCAAAGAAGCTTTGCTATCCACTAGCAGACGGCAAAGAGCCGCGTGACGGCAAACATGATCTTTGCCGTCAGGTCTCTGTTTGCCGTCAGTTTTATTTATGCTGATGGCAAAGATCCTGATTCCACTAGTGTCAAGGTCGGGAATGGTGGCAATACGAAAGGGGTCATGTTAGGGAAAGGCACCCCAGGTAATGGATGTGGTTGCCATTGATGGCATCCAGTCCTCATCTTGCGGCATCTGCTCAAGAAAATTTGCCCCTAGAATGTAGAGAGGAACTATCCAAGAAACCCTCGCGCCACCCTAATATGCATAATCCGTGAAAACCACATCCCTAGGCACTAATATGTCCTCAGGGAAAGACGCAAACACAAAAGTTCCGACTAGATACGGGTCTTCACTATTCTGATGATGAAATTTCCCAAAAGTATTCACTGCTACTCGGATGTCTTCAATGTTACGAAGATCCAAATGAATACCCAGAAACATGAGCAAGACCTATGAAATCCCCACGCCCCATGAAAACCCTCACCCACATCATGCTTCATGAACTAAACAAAATGAACGTTACCCAAATATTGGGGTGGCATGTGAAGGAGGGAAAATCGAACATCAGTGTCTCTATGTGTTGGGGAACGTTGCATGGGAAACAGAAAAATTCCTATGCACACACAAGATCTATCCATGGTTATGAGCATCTACGAGAGGGAGAGTGGATCTACATACCCTTGTAGATCGCTAAGCGGGAAGCGTTAAGAAATGCGATTGATGTAGTCAAACGTCTTTGCGATCCAAATCACTAAGTGTCATGTGATCCCATCATGATCCATCTTGCGATCCAATCACGATTTGTCCCGCGATCCCATCACAATCCGTCCCACGATCAAATCACAAATCGTCTCACGATCTTGATCACGATCCTTCTGATCTAGCGCCGAACGGACGGCACCTCCGCGTTCAGCACACGTACAGCTCGATGACGATTCCACCTTCTTGATCCAGCAAGAGGGAGCGGAGAGGTATATGATTTCTCCGGCAGCGCTACGGCGTGGCGGCGATGGTGGTGGAACTATTCCGGCAGGGATTCACCTAAGCACCGCCAAACTAGACTAGAGGAGAAAACCGATCTAGATGAACTAGAGGGAGCACGTGGCAATTAGGGTTCATTTTCCCCCTCTAAATCCTCTAGTACATATAGGAGGGAGGGAGGGGATGAGGCAGCCTCAAACCCTCAAGGTTTGGTCGAAATTGGAGGTGGAGGAGTCCTACTCCAATCCTATTGGAGTAGGACTCCTCCTTTCCACTTGGAAACTCTTTCAACCTCTTCACCTTTTGGGTTTTTCCCACCCCTAGCCGCATGGGCCTTAGTGGGGGCTTAGACCAGCCCACGAGGAGCTGGGTCCCTCGGCACCCTCCTGGCACTCCCGGTACACTAGCGATGAGCCCGAAACTTTTCCGGTGACCAAAATAGGACTTCCTATATATCAATCTTTACCTCCGGACCATTTCGGAGCTCCTCGTGATGTCCAGTAGCTCATCTGGAACTCCAAACAACCTTTTGTCACAACCATATATAACTCTATACTACCGAAACATCACCGAACCTTAAGTGTGCAGACCCTGCGGGTTCGAGAACTATGTAGACATGACCGAGACACCTCTACGGTCAATAACCAATAGTGGGACCTGGATGCCCATATTTCTTCCTACATATTCTACCAAGATCTTTATCAGTTGAACCGCTATGTCAAGGATTCATTTAATCTTGTATGTTGTTCCCTTTGTTCTTCGGTATGTTACTTGCCCGAGATTCGATCGTCGGCGTCTCCATACCTAGTTCAATCTCGTTACCGGTAAGTCTATTTTACTCGTTCTGTAATACAAGATCCAATGGTTAACACTTTAGTCACATTGCTTGCAATTGTTGTTGTGATGTTGTATTACCGAGTGGGCCCTGAGATACATCTCCATCACACGGAGTAACAAATCCCAGTCTTGATCCATGCCAACCCAACAGACACCCTCGGAGATACCTGTAGATCACCTTTATAGTCACCCAGTTACGTTGCAACGTTTGATACACACAAGGTACTCCTCCGGTGTTAGTGAGTTGCATGATCTCATGGTCATAGGAACAGATACTTGACATGCAAAAAACTGTAGCAATAAACTGACACGATCATATGCTACGTTTATAGTTTGGGTCTTGTCCATCACATCATTCTTCTAATGATGTGATCCCGTTATCAAATAACATATCATGTCCATGGCTAGGAAACCTTAACCATCTTTGATTAACGAGCTAGTCTATTAGAGGCATACTAGGGACATGGTGTTGTCTATGTATCCACACATGTGTCTGAGTTTCCGATCAATACAATTCTAGCATGGATAATAAAAGATTACCATGAACAAGGAAATATGATAATAACGAATTTATTATTTCCTCTAGGGCATATTTCCAACAGTCTCCCACTTGCACTAGAGTCAATAATCTACTTCACATCACCATTTGATTCACATTGTTATGAATCTAACACCCAATGAGTTCTGAGGCTCGATCATGCTTTGCATGTGAGAGAGGTCTTTTAGTCAACGGGTCTGCAACATTCAGATCCGTGTGTGCTTTTCAAATCTCTATGTCATACTGTAAACACTGCTACCACACTGCACTTGGACCTATTCCATACGGCTGCTCCACTATACGTATTCGGATTGCTACTAAGAGCCATCTGGATTGGTGTTAAAGCTTGCATCGACGTAACCCTTTACAAGAAACTCTTTATCACCTCCATAATTGAGAAATATTTCATTAGTCCTCTAGTTACTAAGGATAATCTTGACCGCTGTCCAGTGATCCACTCCTGGATCACTCTTGTACCCCTTGACATACTCATGGCAAGGCACACACCGGTGCGATACACAGCATGGCATACTATACAGAGCCTACGAATAAGGCATAGCCAAGGCCTTCATGTATGGGTGGCAGATCGGCCATAGGAGTACTCCAAGGGACGACATTCGTCCTTTCTCTTACTTCTACCGTGGTCGAGATTCGAGTCTCACTCAACTCCACACCTTACAAATCAGGCAAAAACTCTTTCTTTGACTGATCCATTTTGAACTCTTTCAAAATCTTGTCAAGGTATGTACTCATTGAAAGTCTCACCAAGCGTCTTGATCTATGTCTATAGATCTCGATGCCCAACAATTAAGTAGCTTTATCCAGGTCTTCCTTTGAAAATCTCTTTTCAAACAACCCTTTATGCTTTCT
This sequence comes from Hordeum marinum, assembly GCA_022496015.1. NCBI lineage: Eukaryota > Viridiplantae > Streptophyta > Magnoliopsida > Poales > Poaceae > Hordeum > Hordeum marinum. The sequence continues at coordinate 389,662,715 of CM039675.1, read as the reverse complement.
AGAAATTCTACATCATTTCCGATCAACAATATGTCATCCACATATGCTTGTCAAAAACTCTATAGTGCTCCCATTCACTTTATTGTAAATACAAGTTTCTCATAAACTTTGTATAGACTCAAAAACTTTGATCACCTCATCAAAGAGTATATTCCAACTCCGAGATGCTTGCTTTAGTTCATAGAAGGATCACTGAAGCTTGCACATCTTTTAGCATCTTTAGGACTAACAAAACCTTCTGGTTATATCTCATACAACCTTTCCTCAAGGAAGGAAATGATGTTTTGACATCCATCTGCCAGATTTGATAATTGAAAAATGCAGAAACTACTAACATAATTCCAATAGACTTTAGCATCGTTAAGAGTGAGAAAGTCTCATTGTAGTCAACTCCTTTAACTTGGCGGAAACTTCTTTGCGACAAATCGAGCTTTATAAATGGTGACATTCACCATCAGCGTCTGTCTTCATCTTAAAGGTCCATTTGTACTCAATGACCTGCCGTCCCACGAGCAAGTCTACCAAACTCTATACTTTGTTATCACACATGGATCCTTTCTCGGATTTCATGGCCTCTAACCATTTGTCGGAATCCGGGCCCATCATCACTTCTTCATAGCTCGTAGGTTCATCGTTGTCCAACAACATGACCTCCAAGACAGGGTTGTCGTACAACTCAGGAGCAGTACGCGTCCTTGTCGTCCTACAAGGTTTGATAGTAACTTGATCCGAAGCTTCATGATCATCATGATTAACTTCCTCTTCAACTGACGTAGGCTCCATAGAAACATCTTTCTACGCTGCACTACTCTCTCGTTGAACAAAGGTTCAACAACCTCATCAAGTTCTATCTTCCTCCCACTCAATTCTTTCAAGAGAAACTCTTTCTCGAGAAAGGACCCGTTTTAGCAACAAACACTTTGTGCTCGGATCTGAGATAGAAGGTATACCCAACTATTCTTAGGGTATTCCATGAAGATGCATTTTTCCGCTTTCGGTTCGAGCTCATTAGGTGAAAACCTTTTTTCACATAACCATCGCAGCCCCAAACATTAATAAATGGCATCTTAGGTTTCTATCAAACCATAATTCATATGGTGTCATCTCAACGGATTTAGATGGTGCCCTATTTAAAGTGAATGTAGTTGTCTCTAATGCATAACCCCAAAAATATAGTGGCAAAACTATAAGAGACATCATTGTACGCACCATATCCAATAGATCACGACTATGATGTTCAAACACACCATGACACTATGGTGTTCTAGGTGGCGTGAGTTGTGAAACAACTTTCACATTGTCTAAATTTGTATGCCAAACTCGTAACTCAGATATTCACCTCCACGATCATATCATAGACATTTTTATCTTCTTGTCATGATAATCTTAAACTTCACTCTGAATTTGTTTGAACTTTTCAACCGTTTCAGACTTGTGTTTCATTAAGAAAATATACTCATGTATACTCAAATCATCAGTGAAGGTAAGAAAAATAACGATATCGACTACACGCTATAACACTCATTGGATCGCATACATCAAGATGTATTATTTCTAGTAAGTTACTAGCCCACTCCATCATAATGAAAATGAGGTTTTTAGTCAACTTGCCCAAGAAGCATGGTCCGCATGTCGCAACCGATTCGAAACCGAATAAGCCCAAAGATCCATCAACATGGAGTTTCTTCATGCGATTTATAACAATATGACATTTAGCGGCAGTGCCATAGGTATGTGGTACTATCATTATTAACTTTGCATCTTTTGGCCTCTATGTTATGAACATGTGTATTACTACGATCAAGATTCAACAAACCATTCTAATTGGGTTCGTGACCATCAAAGGCATTATTCATGTAAACAGAATAACCATTATTCTCTAACTTAAATGAATAAGCGTATTGCAATAAACATGATCTAATAACGTTCATGCTCAACGCAAACACCAAATAACATTTATTTGGGTTTATCACTAATCCCTAAGGTAGAGAGAGCATGCGATGTTGATCACATCAACCTTGGAAACATTTCCAACACACATCATCACCTCACCCTTTTGCTAGTCTCCATTTATTCCATAGCTATTATTTCGAGTTACTAAAATTTAGCAACCGAACCGGTATCCAATACCCAGATGCTACTAGGAGTACTAGAAAGGTACACATCAATAACACGTATATCTCATATACTTCTGTCGATGTTGCCAGCCTTCTTATCTACCATGTATCGAGGGTTGTACCACTTCTGCGACCGTTCTCCTCATAATAGAAGCACTTAGTCTCGGGTTTGGGTTCAACTTTGGGTTGCTTCACTGGAGCAACAACTGACTTGCCATCCATGAAGTTTCCCTTCTTACCCTTGCCCTTCACGAAACTAGTGGCTTTACTAACCATCAACACTTGATGCTCCTACTTGATTTCTACCTTCGCGGTGTCAAACATCGTGAACAGCTCAGGGATCATCATTTCCATCCCTGGCATTTTATAGTTCATCACGAAGCTCTAGTAGCTTAGTGATAGTGACTTGGAAAACTATATCAATCACTTTCTTATCGGGAAGATCAACTCCCATTCGATTCAAGCGATTGTAGCACCCAGACAATCTGAGCACATGCTCAACGATTGAGCTATTCTCCTTCATCTTGCAGGCAAAGAATCTTGTTGGAGATCTCATATCTCACAACACGGGCACGAGCCTGAGATCCCAATTTCAGATCTTAGAACATCTCATATGTTCCGTGACGTTCAAAACATCTTGGAGCCTCAATTCTAAGCCGTAATGCATGACGCACTAAACTATCAAGTAGTCATCAGAACGTGCCTATTATATGTTCACAATATCTACAGATAACGCTAGAGGGGGTGGCGCACCGAGCGGTGCATTAAGGACATAAGCCTTATGTCCAGCAATGAGGACAATCCTCAGATCACGGACCCAGTCCGCAATATTGCTACCATCATCTTTCAATTCTATTTCTCTAGGAACATATAAAAATCTAAGGGAGATACAGCATGAGCTAGTAATCTACAACATAATTTGCAAAGACACTATTGACTATGTTCAAGATAATGAGTTTAGTTAATCGTATTACTTAAGAACTCCCACTCAAATTTACATCCCTCCGTTCATTCGAGTGATACATGATCCAAATTCACCAACTCAAGTCCGATCATCACATGAGTTGAGGTGGTTTCAATGGTGAACATCATCATGTTGATCATATCTACTATATGACTCATGTTCGACCTTTCGGTCTCTTGTGTTCCGAGGCCATGTCTGTACATGCCAGGCTCGTCAAGTTTAACCCGAGTGTTCCGCACTTGCAACACAGGCTTGCACCCGTTGTATATGAACGTAGAGTCTATCACACCCGGTCATCACTTGGTGTCTCGACACGACGAACTTTCGCAATGGTGCACACTCGGGGAGAACACAATTTATCTTGAAATTTTAGTGAGGGATCACCTTTTAATTCTACCGTCGTCCTAAGCAAAACAAGGTGCATAAAACGATTAACATCACATGCAAATCATAAGTGACATGTTATGGCCATGAACTTGTGCTTTTGATCTCCATCTTGAAAGCACCAGCATGATCTCCATCGTCACTGGCATGACACCATGATCTACATAATCTTTATCTCCATCAACGTGTCGCCATCGGGTTGTCGCTCCCACCATGCTTCTACTACTATTGCTATCGTTTAGCGATAAAGTAAAGTATTACATAGCGCTTAATGATTGACACGCAGGTCATACAATAATTAAAGACAATCCTATGGCTCCTGTCGGTTGTCGTACTCATCGACATGCAAGTTGTGATATTCTATAGAAGACATGATCAACTCATACATCACATATATCTCATTATGTAATTGGCCATATCACATCACAACATACCCTGCCAAAAGAGGTTAGACATCCTCTAATTGTTGTTGCCAGTTTTACGTGGCTACTACGGGTATCTAGCAAGAACAATTCTCACCAACACAAAACCACAATGGTGATATATAAATTGCTTTTCAACCTTCTCAAGGACCACCTTTGTCGAATCCGATCCAACTACAGTAGGAGAAACAAACACCCACCAGCCATCTTTGTGCAACGAAGTTACACGTCAGGCAATGGAACCGGTCTCTCGTAAGCGTATGAGTAAGGTTGGTCTGGGCCGCTTCATCCCACAATATCGCTGAACCAAAGCACGACCAAGGGAGGAAGCAATGTAAGCATCAACGCCCACAACTGTTTGGGTTTTACTCGAGATCCCATCTACACATAGAACTAGCTCATGATGCCACTGTTGGGGAACGTTGCATGGGAAACAAACAATTTCCTATGCACACGCAAGATCTATCCATGGTGATGAGCATCTATGAGAGGGAAAGTGGATCTACATACCCTTGTAGATCGCTAACCGGGAAGCATTAAGAAACGTGGTTGATGTAGTCGAACGTCTTCGCGATCCAAATCGCCGAGCGTCCCGCGATCCCATCACGATCCATCTCGCGATCCAATCATGATCCGTCCCGCCATCCCATCACGATCTGTCCCGCGATCAAATCACAAATCGTCTCGCGATCTTGATCACGGTCCTGCCGATCTAGCGCCGAACAGACGGCACCTCCGCGTTTAGAACACGTATATATAGGAGGGAGGGAGGGGAGGAGGCAGCCTCAAACCCTCAAGGTTTGGTCGAAATTGGAGGTGGAGGAGTCCTACTCCAATCCTATTAGGAGTAGGATTCCTCCTTTCCACTTGGAAACTCTTTCCACCTCTCCACCTTTTTGGTTTTTCCCACCCCTAGCCGCATGGGCCTTAGTCGGGGCCTAGACCAGCCCACCAGGCGCTGGCTTGACTCCTCCCACAGCCCATGAGGTCCTTTTGGTCGAGACACCCCTCCCGATGGTCCCCTGGCACCCTCCCAGCACTCCTGGTACACTATCGATGAGCCCGAAACTTTTCCGGTGACCAAAACAGGACTTCCTATATATCAATCTTTACCTTCGGACCATTCTGGACCTTCTCGTGATGTCCAGGATCTCATACGGGACTCTGAACAACCTTCGGTCACCACCATACATAACTCTATACTACCGAAGCATCACCGAACCTTACGTGTGCAGACCCTGCGGGTTCGAGAACTATGTAGACATGACCGAGACACCTCTACGGTCAATAACCAATAGCGGGACCTGGATGCCCATATTGGTTCCTACATATTCTATGAAGATCTTTATTGGTCAAACCTCTGTGTCAAGGATTCAGTTAATCCAGTATGTTGTTCCCTTTGTTCTTCGGTATGTTACTTGCCCGAGATTCGATCGTCGGCATCTCCATACCTAGTTCAATCTTTTTACCGGCAAGTCTCTTTTACTCGTTCCGTAATACAAGATCATGTGGCTAACACTTTAGTCACATTGCTTGCAAGGATTGTTGTGATGTTGTATTACCGAGTGGGCCCAGACATACCTCTCCGTCACACGGAGTAACAAATCTCAGTCTTGATCCATGCCGACCCAACAGACACCCTCGGAGATACCTGTAGAGCAACTTTATAGTCACCCAGTTACGTTGCGACGTTTGATACACACAAGGTACTCCTCCGGTGTCAGTGAGTTGCATGATCTCATGGTCATAGGAACAAATACTTGACATGCAGAAAACAGTAGCAATAAATTGACAATCTCATATGCTACGTTTATAGTTTGGGTCTTGTCCATCATGTCATTCTCCTAATGATGTGATCCCATTATCAAATGACATCTCATGTCCATGGCTAGGAAACCATAACCATTTTTGATTAACGAGCTAGTCTATTAAAGGCATACTAGGGACATGGTGTTGTCTATGTATCCTCACATGTATCTGAGTTTCCGATCAATACAATTCTAGCATGGATAATAAACTATTATCATGAACAAGGAAATATGATAATAACTAATTTATTATTGCCTCTAGGGCATATTTCCAACACTAAGCTCAAACATACCAACAACGTTTATCCAGGGTTGAACTGATCGCACCATAAATCCATGCTCCTCAAGCCATTCCTGAACCTCCTCGCGAGCAGCACTGATTTCATCAGGAGGAAGGATCGGCATTACCTAAGAAAGCATGTACTCCTCATGCCACTGCACAATTGGGGTATATGGCGACACAAAGGTCCGTGACAGCTGAGCCTCTCCACCATCAACAATATGGTGGCCTGCCGGCACGTACAACAATGGGTTCAAGTGGAAGTTCGCCATGGACTATGGCTGCAAAAGAGGATGGGTCGATGGTGGATGTGGAGTCTCCGGCAGCATGGTGGACGGTGTCTTGGGACCAGGACTGATGGAACTAGACCGGGAGATTAATGTGGAAGCGTAGGAGGCCAAGCTTGGTAAAGAATCTGTCACAAAGATATCCTTGCTTCCAACAGTTGCCACCTCAGAAGGTGCAATGATACCGGATTTCTGTTGCCAAACCAGGCCCAAATTTTTAGCAAAACTGTTACAATCCCGTCTAATATGCCCGACCCGAGAACATGCAATACAAATCATAGAAGAGGTGCAATTTATTGTGAAATGCTTAGTTTTGAAATCATTCTAATACGCAAACATTTCATCGGTCATATCACAGATCATGCGACCAAAATCCTCATTAGCCCGTGGAGAGCATGGCACTGTTTCTTTGATAGGCTGAATTGCAGATGGGCTAGGCTACGAAGACACTATTTCCATAGTGCCCTCATTTGAAGGGGCAAGAATCCCGCTCGAAGATGACGACACCCGATCTGCAGGTGGAACTTCCTTCACCGTGCCAAAAGAGATCAAAGGAAATGCCAAAGTCCACTACAGATTAATTGCTGCCATAGGATGAATGACCACCTATTCAGGATGACGAATTGAATAACCTGCCATTTCAGTAGTTTTGATGCAATCTTGTGTAGTAGGATACATATAACCATGACAAACTGGGTAATTCTGCCAAGCAGTGGATGATATTTTTTTCCTAATTGAACGATCTGATTGCATGGAAGATTTCACTGGCTTAGAGCGCATGGCCAATAATCCAAGAACAACATGGCATTTGGAGGGACTAACAATAATCCATTCAGAATCACACTTCAAATTCCAAAGAGTGAATTCCCTACTCCAATTTGGACCTCCATTGCTCCAAAGATGAAAAAAACATTTGAAATGTACGCAAGAGAGAGAGCATAGATCGAGAACCCTCAACCCTACCTCCTTTCAAGAGACATGAAAGCCAAAAAACGTTGTCCTTAATGGAGAAAACCAGGAATTCAATAGTCGAACCTCCAATTGCAGCCTCTAATGCCGCTGCCATCGAATCTTCAATGAGACAAAAATCATGATGGCTGAAAGACACGACCATAGTAAAATAGCATGTGTCATCCGAAGGACGGAGCAAAAAACCAGTAGATCTAAAAACCTCATCTGCAAAACCCAAACCCTTAGAGAAATCCAAGCCAAGGGTAGATCCCGCATGAGAACCCATAGAACATGGGTATGAACACGTAGATCTTGAGATGTCGAAGAGATCTAGTGGAGAGAAACTCGATTCTGATGGCTAGAGATCAAGATTGCCGGAGTGGTGGTGGACACCAAGGGAGGTTGGTGGAGCACCATATGTCATATTGTTCATCGCATCTTGGCCTTGATTTATCCGATGTAATGCCTTTGTATGGTGTGTTTGTTGGGATCCGATGAATTGTGAGTTTATGTTCAGGTTATTCATGAAAAGTATTTGAGTCAAACCTGAATACTAAGATTCTTATTTGCATTATCATCATAACTTCATAATGCTCTCTGATCTATTGAGATAGTTTGGCCAACTAGATTGATATTTCTCCGGTGGGAGTGGTGTTTTATACTAGGTTCAACCTGTCGATTTTCTATATCCCACTGACACAAGGGGACATGTATGTCTTTGTGTTGCTGCTATTGAGGATAAAACAATCGGTTTTATTCATATTGATTGAGTTTAGTTTGTCTACATCATGTCATAGTTCTCCAAGCATTACTCTGTGTTACTTAATACTCTAGATGCATGCTGGATAGCGGTCGACGGATGGAGTAATAGTAATAGGTGCAGGCAGGAGTCAGCCTATTTGCTTATGGACGCGATGCCTATATACACATAATCATTGTCGTGAAAATCGCATAACTATTCCCTTTTCTATAAATTGCCCAACAATAATTTGTTTACCCACCGTATGCTAATTCTATGAGAGATGCCACTAGAGAACTCTACGACCCCCGGGTCTATTCATAAACCCTATCATTACCTTGTTTTTACTTATCTTTTATTTTATTTTTAAATTTAAAATTATCTACAATTATCTACACAACTCACTTGCTTGCAAATAACGAGATCAAGGGGATTGACAACCCTCTTGTTGACATGGGGTGCAAGTTGTTTGTTCTCTTATGTGCAACCGTTGAAGACGATTGTGGATTGGTATTCCTATTGATTCGATAAACCTTCATTTCATAACTGGGGAAAATACTTACCCACTTTGTGCTGCAATAACCTGTTCCTCTTCACGAAAAACCCAACGCAGATCATGTGTATCAATGGGCAACCATTTCTTGTTGGTGAATACTTTGAGGAGTGCAGTTCCAGTTGTCGCAAGTTACATAAATATTGCATTGACATAATTTCAAAAGGAGAAGATCATAGCATTGTGGAATTGCACTATGACCATCATCATTTATGTCATGGTGCATGTACCATCAGTGTGGAATTCGAAGACTTTCATCTCTTCTTCAACTTTGATAAGCTTGTTGCCACTCTTGTCAAATGCTTGATACTATAAGTACTTCACAAACTCTAATCAACTTCTCCATACAAGGTTGTACTTGAAAAAAAGCTAACTCTATTGTATTCCTCTCAGGGGATTGACGGTAAAGCGATCAATAAGGGCCCAGGCTCATTTCATAGATCCTTATTTAGCAAACGAAATTTTGTTAAGTAAAAATGCCACATGTGAGGCTTCCATCGGGTATGTTGCTACGATCTTGTGGGAGTTATAGATAACGGAATTCTCCGTGTGGCCATATCATGAAGGGTAAGTTAAATATACAAGCACACATAAATTAATCGTCTTTCAGTTTTCGACATAGTTCGTAAGTTCAAGGTTTTCTTAAACTGTAGAGATCACTGGATCTTTGTGGTCACTGTTCCAAAACGCAACCCAGATACTACCTGGATTCTCTCAGAGAGTCAAATGCGCCTCAAGATCTGAGTCATCTTCAGGATTTCATGGACATGCATTGAATTCTTTGATATTAATATGTTGTGTTCATATCTGGTTGAATTGATATGTGAAAATTCATCCTCATTCGCAGTGTATTGTGTAAGACCATAACTTTAGGAGGGAGATTGTACGACGCCCAACTACCTCTGTAGCACATGATTGTTTCTCTGATAAGACAACGAAATCTGTTATTTTCAGAAAATGCTAGTCATAGTTCAAGTTTCCAAGTAAACCTCTTTCTATTTCTCTCCAAAGAAATAAAAAGGAACAACTTACACTGATTAGGTTGTTCCTAACAGGGCAAATACATGACTAATATTGTACAAAAAATTGTAGTGTCCTCGGCAGCAACAAGGGGCCAGCCTATGTGGATACTACGTTTGCTCACACATGATTAGCGTATGCAGACATGTTGAATGTGGTGCCGATGATGACAAAATAGGACCAGTAAGTATGTTTCTTAATTACTATCTTCTACTCCACAGGTATGTCATATTCTGATGTAAAAGTCCTACGACTGATCTTCGGACCGATGATTTTTAAACCTCTCCATGCATATGAATTGTTGTCTGTTATCAGCACCTTCTTTGTAAAACACTATATCAAGCCCTCTAAAGACGTCGGAGATTTCAGGATTCTTATCCCCCCAATAAGAAGTATGCATTCACAAGGTGTTATCAGCTAAACATATACGCATGGATGCATTGTTTTCCATGTGATCATGTCTACGTTTTTCGTACACTATGATTATGTACTGCATATGTCGGTCTTACATATGTGGAATTTCGCTAGCACTTGCTCAATTGCATATTGCCGCAAATTCTGATGAATGTTATTCATGTGGTCATTATTTGTTCAATTGCATATTGTGACGAATTATGATGAATGTTCTTCATGTGGACACTATTTGTCGATTGCATATTGTGACGAATTTGTTATTTGTAGGGTGATTCAAAAGTGATATTGTACAATAAGCTGGCTTTTTCAGCGCACATGGTTCAAGCAACTAAGCTTCTGCAATTCAAAATGGAAAGCACATGCAACTCATAGCGCAATCTCCTGTGATCAACAGTAAAAGGCTTAAAGCACATGCAACTCATAGCGCAACCGCATGTGATCTACAGGAAAAGCGCACGAGATATAAACTGAAACGTTGGTGATACATCAGAAATCGCAAACGATTTATACGTGTGCTTAGGAGTTCCTCAATTGTTTGTGATAGCACCTTATCTCACACGTGAGCCAACAAGAAAACGTGCCTCATGCAAAGACGATCCCACTCATAAAATTTCCAGAAAACATGTGCGATGATATCATGCATGGCACACGGTTTCTAGGGAATTCCCATGTGTGATGATGAAGATATCACACATAGTTTATACCATGCCCCGTGTGGATAAGGTAATGTTTTACAATGGTGAAAGGTCAAACACCGTTTGTTTTCCATTAGCAATTAGACGTGTTTGACTCATGATAGACGTGTGTGATTGATCCCAAATCCCACATGTACGCCCAAAATATAGTGTGTGCGATATATTTCTGCACCGCACACGATTACGTTTGGTAGATCATTTGCCTTCGTTGGTCACCATCGTCACTGGGTTTTCCGTGTCGTGTGGGATGGATCCCCCCTATCGCCCACACATGCACGGCACGGTTTAAAACTACGTCGTAAAAAGGGGTTAAAAACTGTTTGTATTGCACGTCGCTGCAGCAGCGTGTGTCTCTTTTTTCCTTTGGGGGTCTTCCCCATTTTTGGGTACTTCACAAGGTTGATGAGGTTCATTATCTTTTGTGTTCTTTGTTTGTTGGTATATCACATGAACTTGTCGTAATGCCATGCGCTCCTCTCTGCCGGCCTTCATGCTCTAGTCACCTCTAATGATAAACGGTAAATGAGTTAGCAATGATATGAATGCAACAATACATAAAATTCATATAAATGAGCATACATAGAATACATGAGTTAGAACTATGCCTCATTATTGGGATTGGTTGGGTCATAAAGCCCGTCCTTCTTAGGATTCATTTCGCCATCAAAATTGTCATCATCACTGCACTCCCAGTCTTCATCCGGAGGACCCTTAGATACATTATTGCTTGACTGTATTTTTATCACAAATTCTAATTCCTTCTCATTAGAAATCCTCTCGGCAGTGTCCTTGGTGACATCATCATCACTATCGCTTTGTACTTCAACTTCAGGTATCGTCCACTCAATCACGAAATTCCCTTGCAGCTCATCTTCTTCGTAGAACTCTTAAGAGGATATATTGGGGGCATTGTAGTCGTCCTGGTTTTGGATAGCTGGTTTACTACGTGGAGATACATCGTACACGGTGTACAGTCCATCGAGCACTTCTACACTAGTGCAAGCATATAAGAGGTACAACACTTGCGTGGTTTGTTGAGCCAGAACAAAGATATCCTCTTGTTTCATCATTTTGTCTTGTCGCACTTCCACTAGCCCAAGTATAGGTGTCTTTATCACAATAGTTGGATCGAACCAACGCCCATTGAATATAACGGGATTCAGAGAGGTAAGCCCTTCAAAGTGAAGTTTCCATATTTATTTGATTTTCCCATAATAATCGACTCCATCATCACCTTTATTATATACTCCGCTATTATCTGACCATGAATTGGGCCTAGTCTTATTGTGGTTTTCTGTATGGAAGTGATACCCATCCACGTCGTAAACCTTACACGACTGGACTGAATATTTACAACAGTGCGATACTTGTTTCAATTCGACAGACATCAACTTGTCTTCTCTTCCCTACAAGTCTAGTAGTAGGAAAGCTTGGTTTATCAGTCGCATGATAGAGCAAGTTGAAATGCAAAACTAGCTAGAGGCCAAGTTAGTAAGTACCTTAGTCTTGAACCAAGAAATGAAATCGGGCTTGTCATGTCCAGCACCACGTCGAAGAAGGTTATCTGATTTGATGGTGCTCATTTCCCATGGTTTAGTCCAATATTGATTATTGAATTCCCTAGCATCGAGTAGGAGGAGTGAGGTTAGACAAAAAATTGGGGGTGTTGCTGCAAAAATTACACATCGCTTACTTGATGTAAGATTTAACTTCAATTAGGTTGGTTAGGAGATATAGCATCACAATGCGCCACGTTTGGGGATTCATCAACTTGGATTCTCCATCACTTGCACTCCCAAGGACACCTTGTAATAGACTAAGTTGTGGTTTGTTTTCTGCATCGCCAACATTGTAACGAAGGGGTCGATTATGGGAAGAGGGCATATCCTGATGGATGTATAATGACATGAAGTTTGACACCTCCTCGTGAATGAATGCCTTCGCTATGGATGCTTTAATGCGAGCTTTATTTTTACATTTGTCTTTGTATTTCTTCATTCCTTTCTCAAGTGGATACATCCAACGATTCTGCATGGGGCCCCACATACGTGTCTGATAAGGGAGGTGCAAAATGTTGTGTTCCATTGGATTAAAGAAACTTGGTTGAAATATCTTCTCTAAATTGCATAGCAAAATGGGTGAAAAAGATTGCAACTCTTTTATGATCGTATAATTGACTTTTCTCACACATAACCGGTGGAAGAAATAGCTCAACTCTATCAACACAGTCCAAACTTCGTCCTAGACATAGCCACGAATCATTGAAGGCATTAGCCCTTGCAACCATACATGATAGTCATGACTCTTGAGCCCATTCATTTTCAATGTTTCCACATTCGCTCCCCTAGTCCAATTGGATGTGAACCCATCAGTTAACTTCAGTTTATACTTACACCAGTTGAGAGCCTCAATTCTTTCCTTCCTATCAAGGAAGACACGTCCCCGTGGCTTGTTAAAAGATTTTTGCCGCTCGATACTTTCAGTTTGAGCTTTTTTTCTCTGCCATAGAATCTCCTCATCGAGTCTAGACTTAGCATTGTCCTTCAACTTCTCAGTGTCTAAGAGGGTAACAAGGATGGCCTCAGCGATATTCTTTTTAGTGTGCATTACATCAATGTTATGTGGAAGAAGGATATGTTGAAAGTATGTAAAGTCCCACAAGCATTGTCGGTGAGTCCACATGTGTTCAACACCATATCCAATGAATTTACCATGTTTTGCAGGGTGTGGCTGGAGACTGTCTAACTGTGCACGAATCTGCTGAACAGTCAATTGGGGTAGTGCCTCGTGTGAGACAACTTGTGCATACATAAAGTGCCTCTTGTCCTTTCTGTGCGGGCGGTCTTTATCAAGGAATTGTCGATGACATCCAAAAGAAGTAAACTCCCTACCATTACTCAGCCAAGTGAATGGGACGAACGAGTTGCAATCTGGGCATGGCATCCTCCCATGAGTAGACCAGTCAGAGAATATCGCATCGGTCGGTGCGTCATGATTGGAGTATTGGTACCAAACATGCATTTTTAAGTTTTTCTTTGGATGCGCGTCGTAAGTCATGATGCCTTCCTCCCAAGCCTTCATCATATCATCTTGCAGCGGCTCCATGTACACACTCATATTCTTGCCTGGATGTTTTGGACCCAGAATTACTAGTGACATGAATATGGTATGTGGTTGCATGATGATGCGCGGGCCGGGGGGGCACGGGGTAAGGGGAATAACATACAGAGGGCAACAACTGTATGAGGCAGACATTCTACCAAATGGATAGAAACCATCGGTGCCATAACAAACCCGTGCATGCCTAGGAACTTTTGCCTTTTCAGAATGAATAGCATCAAACGTCTTTCATCCTTCAGCATCCGAAGGATCTATAGAACAATGAGGATGGTATCGCATCCCATCTTGGTGCCATGTTATCTGCTTACAGTACACTCAGTCATGTAAAACCGTCTCCGTGACTTGAAGGACGGTTTGCGCTACCATACTGTGCAGCGGTTTTACGGCCCTGGCCCGGACGGGAAGCCGAAGGTGAAGAAGGTGGATACTTGTGATCACACAAAAATGACCAAGGAGTATTACAGCATGGTAACCACCACACCACTACTTCGTAGATTATTGACTCTTGATTCTCTTCTTCGTCATCTCATGTATTTTGGCTGCGTAGGTGAGGGCGAGGTGAATACCAGAGGACTGCTGGGAGTGGTTTGCCAATTACTGGACCTCTCCTTAGTTCAAGGCGGTTCACGCACAGAAAAGGAGTGAGCGATTCATGATGAAGGTCCCGACACATGTCCAGAGCAGCCTCAACCTAGAAGGTGTACGTCAAAAAATGGTATGTTTACGTCTAGGCACCATCGTCAAATTGGTGTCTAGGTTCAGCTATGTTTATTAATCATCTTGCTTCCTTTCGCAGAGCTGCATAGAGCATGGCCGCGTTATCACCGATCCGATGGCATGGAAATACGACCATATGGGGAAGAAGCAGTGCCAGGAATGGTGCAGCAACATCGCCAATGATAAGATGAATGTTTATAAGCACTTGTACCAGAAGACCCACGGGGCCACGACAGATCCTATGGCGTCCCAAATTGATCCGCTGGTGCTCATGAAGGCGGGGCCCGGGAAGAAGAGTGGCTGCCACTTCATTTTCAACGGCGCAATCTCCACATCATCTCATCCCACGTTTTTCGACCTCCAGGCACAGAGCACGTCTTCTAGTGTTTCCATACGGAGTGACCCGTCACAGAGTGCAGTTGCAAAGCTCCAGGTTTGTACATTTTATTCATCCTTCCGTGTATCTACATTCTTGCATGGCAAACTTAATTCAAGATTACAATGACATATGACAGGCCCAGTTAGAGGAATAAAGGAGGCTAAGGCAGGAAGCTGGATATAGAAGGGATCAACAAGAAAAAGAACAGAGTGCACGCGAGCAGGAACGGCAACAGAGGTGGCAGCAAACAGAGAAACAACTACAAGAGCTTACTGCACATGTGGAAGTTCTTACTCAGAATCAACCTCCACCTCCACCCCCAGCTTCACAACAGTAGAGGACATGTTTACGAAGCTCATCTTTTGCACTCATGCCTAGCATCGTGTTGTTTATGAAATTTGTAGTATGACTTGTACACTGTTTACTAAACTTCGGCTGTGAGATGTTTTATGAAGTTTTGGTTGTATCTACGATGCTTGGGGAACTTAAAGTTCTGACTTGTATGATTTTCCTACACTTCGGGTTATATGATATATTTTTATTAACTTTTGGTCATATATAGCTACGACCCAACCTATATATATCTCGCTGCATATATATTCGATTTTATTTGCAGGGATGTTCCAAACCATGATGCACAACTAGGCAGGTTGAACTGTATGTCGAGTGGCGAAAGTCGGTAAAAGATCAATTTCCCAAGAACAAAGTTCGGGAATAGGAACGTCAAGAGTCAACATCATGTGGTATTTGCCGAGATCCCCAACCGTTGTTCTCGACATATATCTTATTTTGTGTTGTTTGCGAATCGGGCTACCCCCCCCCCCCCATATTCCATTATATTCATGACAGGAAATACATTGTCTTAACAAACCAGCAGGATTAGGGAAAGCAAATTATCTTAGTTTGTTCCTTTTATTTTTTCTTTTAATTCACTTATATCCGATTATACACATACAAAAATGACATAAAACTTGTGCTTGCATGCATCAAAACATAAATAATAACCATGTGATACAAGTCCATATCATACACGCAAATAAACATATATATATATATATATATATATATATATATATAGGAAATACCTCCTACTACCGGGTGTAGTTACTCTCATGTCTTATATACTATCATGTGGTAGTATATATATTAATTTCTCACTTTGAATATGTTCACATACTATATTATAAGATACTTCAAGATGTGTTATATGAAAAATAATATAGCTGATTCATAGTTTTTATCGTATTATGAAATACGTACATATTTATACATAAAAATGAGTATGCTAAAAATATGGTACATACTACCTAAATTATAGTAGATATACTATCTAAATATGGTATATATATATATATATATATATATATATATATGACAAATGTTTCGTACGACCGGATGTAATTACTCCCACTTTTGTTTGGTATGTTGTAGATAGTATCTAGCATATCGGAGAGTATGTACGCATAGTATGTAGTATATAAGAATATTTAGATAGTATATCTACTATTTTTTAGGTAGTATGTACCATATTTTTAACAAACTCATTTTTACATATAAATATGTACGTATTTCATATATAATAAAAACTGTCAGTCAACTATATTATTTTGCATGTAACACATCTTGGAGTATTTTATATATAGTATGTGAACATATTCAAAGTGAGAAGTTAGTATATATACTACCACATGGTAGTATATGAGACATGGGAATAACTACACCCGGTAGTAGGAAGTATTTTCCCTAGAGAGAGAGAGGGAGGGAGAGAGAGAAACGCATATACATACAACCATGCACATAGATATAGCTAGCTAGGGTTCCACAAGACGGAAAGTCCTAGTCGTCGGCGGGTCCTCCGGCTTCTCCGTCCTCGATCCCGACCAGACCTGATGATGTCGGTGGTTGTTAGAAGCGGGATTGGGGGTTTGCTAGTTACAACCAAAATACTAATAATCCAAACTAGCCAGGGTTCCATAACTCGGACCCTCAAACTAAACCTCGGCGTCGTCGATGGACTCGTCCTCGTCGTCTTCATGCTCCTCCTCCGTCTTGGGATACTCCAACTTGGAGTTAGTGTGCTCCTCCTCCCCCTCCCCATCCATTCTATCAATGTCGTCGTCACCCAACTCTTCGTCTAGATTGGGCAGCTGGGACAATGAGCGGTGGACACCCTAATCCTCGCTAGAACCGGGAGGGGTGATCTCATCCTCGTTGGAGGAGGGGACATACCATGGCCCATCCCAGTACATGCCCTTGCTGCTGATACGTCTCCAACACATCTATAATTTTTGATTGTTTCATGTTGTTATATTATTAATCTTGGATGTTTTACAATCATTTTAAAGAAACTTTATATCATTTTTTGTGACTAACATATTGACATAGTGCTTGTTTTTTACTTCGCATAATATCAGTATCAAACGAAGCCCAAACACCGTGAAACTTTTTGGAGATGTTTTTGTGCCAGATGACACCTCGACGACCAAAAAAGTGCCAGAGAGGAGGGTTGGGGAGGCCACAAGACACCAGGGCGCGCCAGAGGCCCCTAGCGCAGCCTGGTGGGTTGTGCCCTCCTCAAGGCGCCTCTCTGCCGCCTATCAGCTCTATAAATATCTAAATATTCCAAAAAAAACCTAGGGGAGTCGACGAAACACAATTACAGCCGCCGTAAGTTTCAAAACCGCAAGATCCAATCTAACACTATCACAGAGGGGTGCATTGTCTTCATGGGGGCCTCTCCGATGATGCGTGAGTTGTCCACCATAGACCTACGGGTCCGTAGACAGTAGCTAGATGGCTTCCTCTCCTCTCTTTTGATTCTCAATACAATGATCTCTTGAAGATCTATTTGATGTAATGACTTTTTGCAGTGTGTTTGTTAGGATCCGATGAATTTTGAGTTCATGATCAGTTTCTATCCATGAATATTATTTGAGTCTTCTTTGATCTTTTATATGCATGATTACTTATATTCTCTTATTTCTTCTTCGAATCTTTTGTTTAGTTAGGCCAACTAGATCGATTTTTCTTACCATGAGAAGAGGTGCTTTGTGATGGGTTTGATCTTGCGGTGTCCTCTCCTAGTGACAGAAGGGACAGCGAGGCACGCATGTATCGTTGGTATTAAGGATAACAAGATGGGGTCTATTCCTACATGAATAGATCTTTTCTACATCATTTCATCGTTCTGATTGCATTACTTTGTTTCTCCATGAAGTTAATACACTAGATGCATGCTGGATAGCGGTCGATGTGTGGAGTAATAGTAGTAGATGCAGAATTGTTTCGATCTACTTATCTTGGACGTGATGCTTATATAATGATCATTGTCTTGGATATCGTCATGATTATTTGATCTTCTATCAATTTCCCAACAATAATTTATTTACCCACCGTATTTTATACTCATGAGAGAAGCCACTAGTGAAACCTACGGCCCCCGGGTCTACTTTTTCAACATGTTGCTTTCCGATCTATCTTTTTGGCGCTTTTGTTTTTAGAACTGTCAATCCAAAAACCCAAATATAACTTGCTGCATTTTTTATTTGCCTCTTTCATATTGTGTCCTTGTGAGATATATTTATTCAATGTATTACAATCTAATCTATCTTTTTACCATTGAGAGATTGACAACCTCTCTTACGCGTCGGGTTGCAATTATTTGTTCTTTGTGTGCAGGTACCGTTTACATAGTGTTGCATGGTCTTTCTCATAGAATCGATATCTTGGTTTCATAACTAAGGAAAATACTTACCGTAGCTGTGCTGCATCGTCCCTTCCTCTTTGGGGAAATACTGACGCAGTCTCAAGCCATGTCAGCTACATTTGTTTAATAACTTATAAATATACCTATACATATATTAGATAGCCGACTTTCTAATGATTAATTAAGAATTAAAGTAGCAAAACCCGGCCAACAGAGAACAAATAAACAACTTAATTGCGTCTATGGATACACACAAAATATACTTCTAATAGATACACAATTTACGTGTAATTTAAATATAACATTTTCACAATTTTTCCAAATTAACTAGCATTTCCTAGCTAAGTGTAAACAGAGATATACATGCACATGCACATTTTGCCAAACGAAGAAAAAAGGTGAAGAAGCTCACCTCGCGCGCTCCTCCCTGTGTTTGCGGACGTCGGTGCAGATGCGACGAGGAAGCAGGCAACCGGCATCGATTGCCGCGGAGGCACCCATGACCACGGGCGTCAATGGTCATGGCGGAGCCCGTGGTCGCGGATGCAACATCGTTCGCTGATTTGACGCCGGCGGAACCCGGGGCGCCACGGCTCCACCGACTGAGGCGGACGCGGCGACCGTCCATGGTGCGAAAGACTTGGCCGTCAAGTCGCAGCGACGACAGCTTCGAGATGGAGAGGCGGCGGCACGACTGGGAGGAGTGGACGATGCGGCGTGGCGGCGATCCATCGACGACGGAGAGGGAGATAGCTAGGTGGCTAGCGACGACAAGAGCGTGAGAGTGAGCAGGCTAAGGGTTTTCTTGAAACGAACCCTCGCTCTCTCGTTTCCCATTTAAGACGAAAGCAAAGGTTTGTGAGTTTTCAAACTCGGCACAGCAAGACACACGGTCAGCTGGTCAATAACACGTGATGTCCTGTCCCACCTATCAGATAGTGCTGAGTTTCTGAAGCAACACTCAGTAAATATGTGACGCATGGTATTCCAATTTTTAAAAATGTGAAACCTGAAAAATGTTTACCGAGTGTTGGCCACAAGAAAATGAAAATGAAAATATATTACACCTGCATTCCAATTAAGAAAATGAAAACAGGAAAATGTCCGCCGAATTACCGTTAGTCAAAACCCGGAAAATGAAGGCCGCCGTCACTGCTCCTTCCATTGCTGCCAAACATGGCTCACATATTAGTGTTCGTCGAGTTATCTCTGTCAGGAACTCTGCGAACTATTTTCTTTGCCGGGTTTTTTTTTTTGTTCGTCGAGTCTATTTTCGTCAGCACCCGACAAACTACACGGCTCTGCCGAGTTACGAATTACCACCGTGTTCAAGGACGGATCAAACTTTACAGACAAAAATTTACCGAGTGCCTGACATAATGTACTCGGCGAAGAATTGAAACTCAAGATAAAATGCGATTCTAGTAGTGAACAACTGCGGCGACCTAAAGGCGGCGGCACCCCTGGTGGGCGTCGAAGCCGCAACTGACAGCATGGATGTAGCCATAAACAACATAGCAAATATTGAGGGGAGAGAAGAACTGCAATCGGGAGAGGGCGTAGAGAGCAGCCTAGATCTGGTCTCCACGGCTGGAACGGCGGCCGGAGGGAGGAGATCAAAGCAGCGTCGCCGGCCGTAGGCACGGGTTTTTCCCGCAGCCATGTCTCAATCAGGGAGTCCTCTTCTTCTGGCTTTTGATGCATGATAGGGTCAACACTCAGCACCAGGAGTCTATTGCGCAGAAAATCAATTCACCTTCCTTCTTGCTCCTGTGAACTCTGGAATAATCAAGTGGAACAGACTGCTTTACACTTACTCTGGGACTGCGCTTTCGCCCTCATATGCTGGGACATGCTTACACCACACAAAAAGAGAGACACATGTGTGATACATGAAGTGCTGCTAACTCTAGCTGAATTGCCAAAGGAAGTAGGTCTGAACTTAATCATTATGGCTTGCTGGCAGGTATGGATGAAAAGAAATGACATGATCTTGTGGCACATTAATCCAAGTTTATCTTCATGAAGAATTCTACGCAAGAGAGATCTTGTTCTGTTACAACCCAGAATCAAGCTAAAATTCAAGCAAGTTTTCCAAGATTGGTCAGAAGCTCGCTTTTAGTTCTCTGATTGAATACCATGATTTTTCCGAGGAGACGTATTGGATAGCTTAGTGAGCTTCTTTTTTTTTTATCTTCATGTATATTAACACCTTCATTTACTGAAAATATACCTAGAACGATTGTTCTACTGTCTCTGCATAAAAAAAAAGGCGGCTCCAGGTGCGATAGATCCACTGGCGCCACGCCCAGCGTGCTGTGTACCATGCATGTTGTTGAGTAATTGAAGAACTTCGCAAAAAGAACATACCTTGAAGTACGGCCGAAATATCATGTGGCTCGTGATCAGAGAGAGACAACGTAGTAAATCGCGATCACCGTCATAAAGATGACAACTTCCAGACATAAATTAACCACTCGTAGCTCGTGCTGACCCGTTGAGTATCAGGAAATGATAAACACATGCCTAATTTCCCGCCACAATAAAAAAAATACCACCCTTACGTTGTGTCATGCTCACCTCGTGCCCTTTATTTCAAACCACTACTCTTGATTGACCAGAGAATGCGATATATACCTCATTGTCTTCTCCCGGTTGTACTCGCGCGCTTTTGTTAGTAATCGGCATCCGATCCGAGAATACGTACTACTGAGTACAAGCGTGCGTGCAGCAGCGCGCAGCAGAGGTACTTATTTAACCAGCTGCGGTTGACGGGAGCAGCCGAGCCTGCCAAAAGGAGAACACGTAAATCCTGTGGGCATAGTGGAACCCAGCAGATCCCTCAAAAGAAAAAGAAAAATAGTGGAACCCAGCAGATACGCCAATCGGGCGTGGAGCGATGGGCTGATGCTATAAATACACTGGAGTACCCTGGAGTACTCGACAAGGAAAATAATTGACAGGCCCGCTACGTCATGGTAACCTGACGATTCCTTCCTTTCTGAACGGCCATCCTATGCAACAACACAATTTCGTAAAGACATTACACATGCACCTAGCCAAAATACAAAAAGAACAAAAACAATTCTGATATAGTGATCAATTTTTTGTACTTGCATCACGAACCACCACTTAGACAACACCCGAAGTTGAAATTCTTTAAAAATGATGCCTCCATGAAGGAAACGTGCACAAGCACTGCCATCGTCCGATCCTAGATCTTAGTTTTTCATCCTGAAAAAGATCTGCATTTTCAAAAACAATGCCTTCAACAAGAACGCTACTAGGCACAACCAATAAAGGTGAGGCCTTTGGTTTTCATCCTCAAAGCTAAGACTATGTACTCCGTTTGTGCAGCCGCCCCCACTTGCCGATATCGCTGCTACGAGTCATGAATCACCAAGCAAAGTCTTCATCGCCATGAAGACCCAATCTACCATTACAAGGCATCAGATTTCAGCCGTCATAACATTCTCTGTCAATGTTTTCATCATGAAAATCGAAATACTAATGTGTCCCATAATGTCAACAGATATCGAAGCTTCACATCACACCCTCCTAAAGCCACTCGGGCTGAAATAGGGGCGTACAAGTGGTCTTGTGTGTCCAGTACTATCGTTGATACTCAAGCCATCCGCTAGTGCTTTGACACGTTACAACCGGTTCGCATAATGCCCTCCTCTTCCTTTGGGACAATGTAATTTCCTCACGGGTCCAAACCGTCCAAATAGGAGTTTATGGGGACATGTACATTCAGATCATCGCCCGTTAATTTTCTGGATATGGATTACTTCCATGGTAATACTTTGATCCGTCCGAGGGGCCATGCAAAACAATTTGAAGCCAAATGGCTCAAAGGAGAAACGGGTCAGGAAATTGTCAAGTCGGCCTGGGAACAAAATTGACAGGAATTGGGCCAACTCTAGCACAACGTACAAGAGCGGTACATGTGGACTTACACACTTGGAATCGACATACTCTGAAGGGAGCAGGGCTCTTACAGAGGAGGAAAGGAAATTCAGGGCAGTGTTGAAGATGCAGAGGCTGGGTTTGGCAGCGCTCGATAGGGCCATATGGCAGCAAAAATCAAGGATTCAGGGAATCAAAGAGGGGGACGCCAGCACGCGTTTCTTCAGATCCAAGGCCTCAGCACGCCGACCAAAAAAACACATCATCAGGCTGATGGTCGACAGGGTCGTGGTGACTGACCAGGACGCCAAAGTGGAGGCCATATACAACTTCTTCGAGCCAATTTTTGGGACAACTGACAGAAGACAGAACTGCCTGAACCTCGATGCTTTGGGGTACAGACCACTCGATCTAAGGGACCTAGAGGAGCAGATTACAGAAACGGAGGTATACTCGATCATCAAAGAAATGAAGGGGAACCGAGCTCCGGGACCGGACGGATTCACTTGAACATTCTACAAGCAATGTTGGGCAACGATCAAAGATGATCTTTTGGCCGCCCTGCAAGTTGTGCATGCCAACGACACCACTCACCTACATCGCATCAACCAAGCCACAATGGTGCTCCTTCCCAAGACCCCCGAGGCGCTGTAACCCAAGGACTACAGGCCCATCGGCTTGATCTGCAGCTTCGCTAAATTGGTCACTAAAATCCTTGCGGCTCGGTTGTAGAGGAGGATGTCGGAGCTTGTTAGACCTTGCCAGAATGCCTTCATCGGGGGAAGGACCATTCACGACAGTTTCAGTTATGTCAGCGGTCTTGCAAGGGCGTTCCGTAAGGCCAAAACGCCAGCCCTCTGGTTAAGTTGGACATCCAGCGGGCATTTGACACGGTGTCTTGGGAGTTTCTTATCAAACTGCTGGAGGCTAGAGGTGTGGGCCGAAGGGTGATCGACATGTTGGCAGCCCTGTTTCGTTCCTCCATCACCAAAGTTCTTGTCAATGCGGAGCTATCAGACAGCATTAGCCATAGAAGAGGCCTAAGGCAGGGGGACCCCCTATCACCCCTCCTGTTCGTCATCGTCATGGACTGCTTGATGGCGATGTTCGACCGGGCTGTGCAGCTAGGGATACTTGGCCCCATTGGACACCAAAATCTGCCTTTCAGAACATCACTTTACGTGGACGATGATGTGTTCTTCATCAACCTGAGAGTGTGTGAAATACAGGTTGTCAGGAGCATGCTGCTGCTGTTCGGGGAGGCCACAGGGCTCAAGTGCAATTTCTCCAAGTCATCGGTCATGCCCATATAATGTGAGGGGGTGGATGTTGGGTCGATCCTTCAGGGCCTGGACTATCCCGTAAAGCACTTCACCTGTCAATATTTGGGCATGCCCATCTCGGATTCCAAACTGAAAAATGGGGAGCTGCAACATGTGTGTGACAAAATCCTTGGAAGGATGAAGGGATGGAAATCGGCCCTGCTAAGTATGGATGGGAGATTGGACCTGGTTAAGAAGGTTCTGTCGGCAATGCCAATCTTCCAAATGATCGCAATTCATATGCCAACTTGGCTCTAAAAGATGATCAACAAGGTGGAGAGGGTTCCTTTCGGAAAGCAAGGAAGAGGCCACTGGCGGCAAATGCTTGGTAAATTGGAAAAGGGTCTGCCTCCCAACTGAATTTGGTGGCCTGGGGATCATCAACCTTGCGGCACAAAGTATTGCTCTTCGTGCCAGGTGGCTTTGGCAAACGTGGACTGATGGGAATAAACCTTGGGTTGGTTTGGACATGCCTATCGACCCAAAGGTCAGGGCATTGTTCAATGCATCAGTGGTCTTCCATCTTGGCAATGGAGAGCGAATTTCCTTTTGGAAGGAACCGTGGCACAACGGCGTTAGCTTACATAACACTTACCCGGCGTTGTTCACGCACTACACTAGGAAAAACTTAACAGTTGTGCAGGTGATGTTCGATAGAAGGTGGGTCAAACACCTCAAGAGAAACCTGACGGCAGAGGCAACGCGGGAGTTCATTGCACTTTGGGCGGAGGTAAATCACATGGATCTAGGCAGTGGGATGGACACCGTCTCTTGGAGATGGACAAACGATGGCATCTACACAACACGATCTGCATACGCTATTTAATTCAAGGGCTGCTCCAGAGTGAGTTTTCAAAGCTTCGTATGGAAATCAGACGCTCCCGGCAAATGCAAAATCTTTGGGTGGCGGGCTCTGCTTGGAAGGTGCAATACAGCCGATGTGCTAGCCAGAAAGGGGTGGCCGCATGTCCCGACTTGTGTGCTTTGCGTGGGGCAACCCGAGGACGTGGTTCACCTGCTGGCTGCTTGCCCTTACATTCTCGATGTTTGGAAATCAACGTTGCAGTGCTGGGGGCTACCGGCCACTTTGGCGCCATCGCAAGCAACCACATCGCTGCTGGAATGGATAGAAGAGTCCATAGTAACAATGCCGACCTGCAAAAAGAAGTCCTGGAGCTCACTAATTCAGTTGGTATGGTGGACTACATGGAAGGATCGCAACGCCCGGATCTTCCAGAACAGTTATGCAACAAGGGAGGTGACGGTCGGGCGGTTGATCGAAGATGCCGATATGTGGACGGTGGCGGGCAGGCGATTAGTTAACACCCTAATGCATAGACCTAAGGAACCAAACTAAAACGCCCTGACCAAGGCACGGGTCCGGTGTTTGAGTCACCCCTGGTGGCCCTGTCAGCTGTAACACTGTAAACTTAGCTGTTGTATGTCTTCTACCCCCCAATATCAAGGAAAAGTTGTGCTGACAGCATTTTCGTCGAAAAAAAGAATAATTGTTTTTTAAAAAGAGTTGGAGAAGCTTCGGCGTGGTCCCTTAAATACCGAATCCCATGCACGACAAATAAAAGTTATTGTGCTCAGTGAGAATATCTTGGATCGGAACGTATTTTTTGGATTCAGACAAGTCATGCTAATTGGATGTTGCATGGGGATCCCAATACTTCTTTCTTCCATAATGCACCTACATCCAAAAAGAAAAGGAATAATATAAGAAAACTTCTTGATGACCCAGGGGTCTGGAGGCAAGGTGCGGAATTGCAGGACCATATCAACGACTATTTTAAATCTTTTTACATAAAAAGTTGCACAAACAAATCAGGAGGTACTTTCCATCGTTCAGAGAAAAGTGACATCTGAGATGAATAATGCGCTTCTCGCCCCATACCCTGCTGAAGATATACATAAGGCCATTTTTGAGATTGGTGATTTAAAGGCGTCGGGTCTTGATGGAATCCACGCTATTTTTTACAAAATATTTCTGTCCATGTTGGTGATGATCTGGTAGAGGTGGTCTTACAACCGGTAAATACCTATACTAACCCTCCTAGATGGAATGACACCGCTATTATGATGATTCCCAAGATTAATTCCCTACAAAAGTTTACCCAATTTTGGCCCGTCAGTTTGTGTAATGTGGTGTATAAGGTTATTGTAAACATGGTGGCAACTCATGTGAAGGCTTTTCTTCCATAAATTATTAGTTTGACCCAGGGTGCTTTTGTTCCCAAGAGAATGGTTACGGACAATGTCTTAATGGCCTACGAGTGTTTTGATGACCCACAAGTATAGGTGATCAATCGTAGTCCTTTCGATAAGTAAGAGTGTCGAACCCAACGAGGAGCAGAAGGAAATCACAAGCAGTTTTCAGCAAGGTATTCTCTGCAAATGCTGTAAGTATCAATGATAGATATTTTTGTACCAAGATAATTTGTAAGGAGATAATTTTTAACAAGTAACAAGTAGCAATAGTAGAAAATGTGCAGCAAGGTGGGTCAATCCTTTTGATAGCAAATGATAAGCCTATAAGTTCTCTTATATAAAGAAAATCGTTCTCGAGGACACATGTGAATTTCCATCTAGTCACGTTCATCATGTTTAGTTGATTCGGGTTTGCTACTTTGATAATTTAATATGTGGGTGAACCGATGCTAAAGTGTTCTTCTTACTTGAACAAGCAACCCAGTTATGATTACTCCCTCTCGAAAACATCTGCAACTACGAAAGAAAAATTAAGATAAATCTAATAATAGCATGAAACATATGGATCCAAATCAGCTCCATACTGAATAACTCATAAACTAGGGATTAAGTTTCTTTCACTATTGCAACACATCATCGAATTATTACTCCACAATATCTTCCCTTAGGCTCAAGTATGCTCTTGAATCGAGAGTATGCCTCCATGGACTTCATGCACTTTGTGTGGTAAGCAAGCGAGCACACGAGGATGAATGCCCTCCATCTAGGGTCGTTGGGGAAGGTTTGGAAGGGGAAGGGGTTCATGGCGGTGGATGGGTGGTAAGACAGAGATGTGGTAGTAGAGAAAGTATAAGAGAGGGAGAGGGGAGAGAGAGTGAGATGGGTTGAAGGTGTAGTGTGGTGGTAGACAACTAGGGGTACTGGAGGTTCAAGCAGTCGATAGGTGGGTGGGTGAATGAATGCTGAAGATGAAGTGTACTAGATTTTTTGCATACCACCATTGAAATTCACTACTAAAGAATGGTCCAAACACGACACATCAATCAGAGACCCTTTGACGAAACTGTGTGCAATGCTTGAATCGCAGACAGTATAGTGAAAGCTCTGTTGCTGATGGCATGAACTGTGTGCGAAGATGGATCCATCAAATACGATTCGGAAAGTAGTTGCATGTGCGATCTACCGCAGCCAGTTTCTTCTTATGAATCATTTGTGATTAGAGAAGATAACAGAAACGGTTGCCAAAACTACGTACGTGTGCGAAGTACGATATACAGTTCACTGGGATAAACTGTGTGCGCTGATACAGTAGAACACAAACGATTCGGCATAACAAGATGTGTGCGATATACAACAAAGAGGTGAGTAATGAGAATCATGAGCGAACACCAGATATAACACAGATGATTGATGCTAATAACCTGTGTGTGTGTTATGGGGAAATGTTTGCTGGTATACAACTATTAGCGATTGATGAAATCATCACCGACGGGTTTCGTAGTTTAGTCCGTGTCTACTATGATTTGCTCGATCTTCACAACATCAATGTTGCACCTACAAAACAACAACATATGCACTTATAAGAACATGATTGCATAAACAAAAAAGAACACAATGCAATTTCAAATATTGTATCACAAATACTAGCACTATTACAAGGTTCAAATTCCACCATAAAGAGGCCCAAATTCAAAGATTACAAGTTACAAACTGACATTAGAAATCAAATCCAATCTTTAGGATCCATGGGATGAAATATTTCTATGAAGGGATCATCCACCGAGAAGTCATATATGGGCTCGATAGAATCGCTTCCGAATATTCTGTCATATGAAATTCCAAAGTGAAAATCAGCTTCTGCAGAGCCTTTTCTATTCCGCAGTAGACACCTCCGCTGGTCAGTAAACCATCCATTGTGGCGTAGTAAATATAGTGCAAACCTCATTACCTTAAGCACACTTGCTTTCTGAACAAAGAAACTAACAAATTGAATCTCTGGATTGGTGCATCGGTACTCGTTCAAAGTAATTTCCATGAGATGGAATTCAAGGCATTCGATGGGATTATTATATTGCTCCACCTTTTCCACTCCAACTCCTACTTCTATTTGTAAACGAAAACAACATATCAGTGCTTAGATGCAGTATCAAACACTACGAGCCTGTATTACTTGCATGATTTATAAAATGCACTAATATATTGGCATGCCATCTTTGATCGTTCATGATTAACATCTCAAAAAAATGTATAGTACACATTTCATTGTAATCATGGGTAAAAGTACCAACAAATTAAACTCTGTTGTGGTTAAGAATTAACAGGAAAGGAATATCACCTCGACGTATAGCTTCTTCATGCATGGAAAGCATATAAGGAAGTTAACAACTCCATCCAGATTGGGGCCGATAGACTGTAGTACCAAGATCTTCACCATTCGCAAAGACAATGTGAGGCTTATGGGAATCATTTTCGGGATGACAGCCAAACAAAGATCAACAAAAATTAGATAAAATGTGATGAAAGCCGAATAAGAATGAGAAGAAGATTGTTGTACCTGAACGGGTTGGATCCATGTCTAACATGTTCAGAGAATTTAGCAGACGAATACTCCAACACTATCAATTTTGGTGCGCCAATGACCCTGATTCTTGTTCGACCTTCTTTATAAAGTACAAACAATCTCTCTAGGAAAGGTGCATTCTTAATGACCATATCATGAAACTCCCCAACTGACAGCATGTTGCAGCAACAGCCATACACATAAATCGTACGAAGATTCGTCGTAGCGATGTGGAGGCTACTGAACCCAAACATTATTTGAAGATGAATTCGAGCTTTGTGCAGTAGCCTAGGGGGCGCTCCAAATCCTACTTCGAGATGCTGATGCCAATGAGCTTGAGGTGCTTTAGTTTAGGGAGATGAAGGGCGTGTGTGCCCTTAATCTTGGGGTAAAGGCACCGCATGAACGTAGCGTGGCGTAGTATGGGCGCGAGGCGGAGGACGGACGGAGGTATCAAGTGCCCATGTCCAGGATCCAAGTTGAGCTCCTCGAGCTGATCTAGGGCGGGGGATAAGAACCAGTCATGAAACTTGGGTTTGGCCGTGCAATTTGAACGGAAACTACCGATGGCAGGGCGTCTGACGGGCGCAGTGTGCGTGGCGAGGATGTGGGACAATGCGTCCATGCGCTTGCAATCCCCGCTGCAGAGAACGTCGTCTTCTAGGAGGTCAATGGGGGTGGAGTTCCATAGGGGGTGCAACCGCCTGGAGAGGATGGTGGTCTGCACGGAAGATCTGATGGGGAGGAGGGACATGATGGTTACCAACATCTCATCGGGGATGCTGCTGATGAAGTCCACGCTCGTCGGAGGCTCATGTGGTTGAACCTCCACCCGCCCCTACTTGTTGGCCGCTTCGTCGTCCATCAAAAAAGGAGGTGATCCACGGCGGAGGCCCAAATAGATAAGACCAGAGGAGAAGGTGTAGAACAAATTGAGAACTTGGGAGAGAATAGGGATGTGGGTGGAAGTTCGTGGTCCAATGGCTTGATTCCCAATGAGCCAGTTGTGCCTACATGGCAGACCGCTCACACACATCCCTTTGAGCCTGCGCGGCAAACTTGTCGCACGCGTCCCGTCTAATCAAATCTACACCCACAGCATAGGCAGGGCCCACCTCTCATAGAGGCAGGGCCACACGTGTGCTCGATGAGCCCATTCCCAAACGGTTTCTAAAAACCATTAAACATTCCGTGCTTGGGAACTAAAATCATCAATAAATATTGAGCTTGTTTCCTTTCACATTCCAAATTACGACGCGTTGGTTTTTTCGTAAATCAGTTCACACCTACAAACCTAAACGTGTTCTCACTTAGCAGTCGTTTACTGTAGTAGGCTATAAAAACACAAACTCGTACTCAAATATTACCGCACATTCTTCACCTCCAACACCAAGAAAATAGGTCTTTCTTTGGTAGTCACTTGTTCCGTCTGCCATGGCCGGTGAGGGGTCTGGGTCGAGATATAACCAGGGAAGAAAGACCAAAGCCGCGAAAGCAACCGAGAGGTCCCTCCGCAGCGCTGCAGAAGCACCAGAGAGCTCCAGCAACACCGCTTTGGCCACAGCAGAGATGTCCGGTGGCGCCGCAGACGCACGGGAGGATCTTTCGCGGAGAGGCAACGGCTCTAAGAGTCACAAGCGCATTTGCCTCGGAGGCAAACTGGATGATTTGGCAGTCTTTGATTCCTCAGCCAGCGATGACATGCGTGCTGAGCTTGATAGGAAGGACGCCATGATCGATGACGTGGTGAAGCTGCTCGAGAAGAGCTATGCCTCGATTGACAGGGCGACCGACTTCGTGGAGAAACTTATGGAGGAGAACGACGCCTGGAAGAAACTGCTCGAGAAAAAAGTGCCTCGCAGGGGAGGCTGAAAGAACTCGCCGAGGAACTTTTGGAAGACTTGGTGAAGCTCCACATCGAGCGGGAGGGGCTGCTGAAGGAATTTGTGGAGAGTGTGAAGGAACTTCATGCGTACGCGACGCAGGCCATCGATGCTCTCGAGCAAAGAACCCGCGCCATGGCCGCAATGCGGAAGATGTCGGATGAGAGGCGACGGGAGATGGAGGTCGTGGAGGCGATGAAGAAGGAGATTGAGGAACTCTGTGCCCAGCAGTCCATGAAGAATTAGATAGATTGTTTTCTTTGTCTTCCTTCTTCAACCTCTTCCTTCTTCTTTTGCCCCTATGTCTTTGGGGAGTTACCACAAGTGGCATTTTTATTATCATGCATATGTAAGAAAATTATTATCTTTGACGATGCTAATTTTTTGTTATATTATCTCATTCGTTTGTACATGTATACGAGTCAAAAATAGACGAAACGTCAAAGTTCTCGGCTAGGCATGAACAAAACAGTGATCACAAGCAAACTAGTCCCTCCGTCCAGGCGCATTAACCACATGATAAACAGCGGGTAGGACGTCATTAATTCAGAAGTTGGGAGCGAGGCTAGCGGGGGGTGGAGGGTCAAAGTATCGCTTCTCAATGAGCATGCACAGTAGACTCTCATACATCCCGTCGAGCATGCATGGCAGGCAGCTCCCATGCATCCTATCAAGCCTGCGCGCGGTGGACAGCTCGCATGCGTCCCATCGAGCCTACGCGGTGGAAAGCTCATAGGCGGCCTGTCATCAACCTATAGCTACACGCACGATTCCCTCATATCAAGTACTCCCTCGTTTTTTTAGTTAGCATATAAAATTTGGTCAAATTCAAAATTTGTAAAGTTTTTCTAGCTTTATAGAAAAAATAAATAAATATTTAAAAATGAAAATCAACATTATTAGAGGCATTGTCAAATTAACTTTCATACTATATAACATTAGCATTGTTGGGAGACGTAGTAGTAAATCAAAAAATTTCCTACGTGTTCACCAAGATCTATCTATGGAGAAACCAGCAACGAGTAAGGGGAGAGTGCATCTTCATACCTTTGAAGATCGCTAAGCGGAAGCATTACAAGAACACGGTTGGTAGAGTCGTACTCATAGCGACTCAGATCGCGGTGGACTCCGATCTTAGCGCCAATCAAGGGCGCCTCCGTGTTCAACACACGTGCAACCCGGTAACGTCTCCTATGCCTTGATCCAGCAAGGAAGAAGGAGAGGTTGAGGGAGAGCTCCGCTAGCACGACGGCGTGGTCTCCGGCAGGGCTTCGCCAAGCACTACGGAGAACGAGGAGTAGGAGGAGTAGGGTTGCGCTGAGAGGGAGAGAGAGTCATGTCTCAAACAGCCCCAAAGGCTCAACTATATATAGGAGGAGAGGGAGGAGGGCTCCCACCCTAGGTGGTGCGGCATCCCTAGATGGGATCGTGGCCGTCGGCCAAGAGGGAGGGAGAGGTGGTGCGGCAGCCCTAGCTGCCCTAGGGTGGGCCTAGGGCCCATCTAGGCCTAGGGTTTGCCCCCCTCTCTCCTTGGTGTGCCTTGGGCTAGGTGGGAGGGGCGCACCAGCCCACCTAGGGGCTGGTTCCCTCCACCTTCGGTCGATGCAGCCCTCCGGGGCCCCTCCCGGTGGACCCCCGGAACCCTTTCGGTGGTCCCGGTACGTTACCGGTGACGCCCGAAACATTTCCGATAAGCAAAAACCCACTTCCTATATACCAATCTTTGTCTCCGGACCATTCCGGAACTCCTCATGACATTCGGATCTCATATGGGACTCCTAACAACCTTCTATAACCACTTCCACTCTTTCCCTATAACCCTAGCATCTTCGAACCTTAAGTGTGTAGACCCTACGTGTTCGGGAGACACGTAGACATGACCGAGACACCTCTCCGGTCAATAACCAACAGCGGGATCTGGATACCCATGTTGGCTCCCACATGCTCCATGATGATATCATCGGATGAACCGCGATGTCGGGGATTCAATCAATCCCATATACAATTCCCTTTGTCTATCGGTATGATACTTGCTCGAGATTTGATCGTCGGTCTCCCTATACCTTGTTCAATCTCGTTACCGGCAAGTCTCTTTACTCGTTCCGTAACACATCATCCCGTGGCTAACTCCTTCGTCACATTGAGATCATTATGATGATGTCTTACCGAGTGGGCCCAGAGATACCTCTCCGTCATATGGAGTGACAAATTCCAGTCTCGATTCGTGCCAACCCAACAAACACTTTCGGAGATACCCGTAGTGCACCTTTATAGCCTCCCAGTTACGTTGTGATGTTTGGCACACCAAAGCATTTCTACGATATCCGAGGGTCGCACAATCTTGTGGTCTAAGGAAATGATACTTGGCATTAGAAAAGCTTTAGTAGACGAACTACACGATCTTGTGCTTTGCTTAGGATTGGGTCTTGTCTCCTAATGATGTGATCCCGTTATCAACGACATCCAATGTCCATGGTCATGAAACCGTGACCATCTATTTATCAAGGAGCTAGTCAACTAGAGGCTCACTAGGGAGATGTTGTGGTCTATGTATTCACACATGCATTACGGTTTCTAGTTAATACAATTATAGCATGAACAATAGACAATTATCATGAACAAGGAAATACAATAATAACCATTTTATTATTGCCTCTAGGGCATATTTCCAACAAGCATTGTAAACATTGATATGTTTTTAGTATAAATTTAGTCAAACTATGTTTTGCTTGACTTTGATCAAATCCTATATGCGTAGTAAAAAAGAATTGGAGGGAGTAAAAAAATGGACGTGTCGCACCAAATGGTTGTCATACAAGTTTTGTGTGTATAAGAATTCAATAAACCAATGTTATAAATGATCGCGGCTGAGATATCATGCCTAAATGTTTCTAATTCATTCACATTCGTATGAAAAGGGCCCTAAAAACTCAATTGATGTATAAAAAGGGCCGAATTGGTGCACTAGAGGACACGCTGAATGTAGTTTCGTCACAAAAGGTGACATGTTCCCTATCGAAACCACAAGGTCAGAGTGTGTGCCTCTAGTTCAAAATTTGAAGTACGCATATTAAATCCCTAGAAAACTCAGTTAATGTATAAAAGGGGCCGATTCAGTGGACTAACGACTCACTGAATGTAGTTTCACCAACAAAGGTGACATGTTCCCTATCATGGCGAGCTTTAGCTTGTAAGATGCGTGTCCCAATATTTGTCCCAAATTTGTCAGAAAACAAAATGCACACCGTAGATGTGCGGTGGCATGACAGTGTGTAAGTTTCGTGAATTCATGGCAAGCTTTGGGTTCTCTCGGACTTTGAAATAAAGATTATAATTGTTTGCGGTCTAGTCACGACACGGAGATGTTTGTAATTCAGTGACCATCAGTGCATGTGATGTAAACATGGACCCAATGACACAAAATGGTTTTTAATTCATTTTGGTGCGCTGGAGCTCGTGCTTGTAATTCAAACTTGAGTTCTTTAGATTAAGTACATGCCTAGAAAACTCAAATGTCGTTTCGACCACAAAGGTGGCATGCTCCATATAGAAACCACCATGCTTGTCGTGGGAAGCTACAATTTGTAAGAGGTTTGTCCCAAAACTTATATACCATGTCCTATAAGTGTCGTGTCGACACACCAGTTTCAATAATTTCACATTTTAGCATTGCGGTTATATGTTGCATGTAGAAAAAATATCAACACAAGAAGAGACATCGAATGTCGTTCCCTCCACACAGGTGACATAGTGTTCCGTACCGAAACCATGATGGGGTTCTTGAGAGAAGTTTTGGTGTGCAAGAGACTTCTCCCACATTGGACAAAAAATTATCATGTTGTATAAGTGCCATGTGATGACACCGGGGTAAGTTTCAAGAATTTCAGACGAGTTGTGGATTTATGATGATTTAATATCCAAGTTTCTCAATGTTTGTGGCCTCACCATGACTACGAGATGTTTGCAGTCCATTCGCGTTCATTGCATGAGACCTAAACAAGGAACCCAAGGACACAAATACCTTTTGTCAACCCATCTTGGTGAAACGAAGCATGTTCTTTTAGTTCAAATTTGAATTATGCACATTAAATGTCTAGAGACTTGATTAGTGTAGTATACAAAAATCTAACGAACCATAAATAATTTAAAGTAGTTCTATACGCCCGTCTAATGCTCATGCACGTGTAAGCACTTGTGCGCGTGTCGTGCTAACTCGACCTTCCTTCTTTGAGAATTTATCAAATTTGTATTAAAATAATGTTCTATCCAAACACGCTTCTCCCGCCGCTCCCCCAATCGGTCTCCCGCCACTCCCCCAATCAGTTTCTCGATGAAGCTTCGACCCTGTCATCAACCTTCTGGACGAGGAGGACGAGACGGAGCAGGCCGAAGAGCAGGCAAAAGCGGCATCATGCCATCGAGCATGAGCAAGATGTCATCATCATCCCCCATGCCACCATCGCACCCGGTTTCCAATACTACCAAAAACGTCTGTGATACGTGTCTTGTCCCACCAGGTGCCCATCGAGGCATGCCTTGTATATGATAGGAAGCAACTATTACTAGCAATGCGCGGTTTTCCAACCCGTAACCCGGGAACTCGGAAGTTGCTTTCGGTGGAGTAGTCAAGGATGGGTGACCGGTTGGGAAGTTGCTAGATTTCAAGGTTCATTTGGGCGGTCTGATATGATCACTATAGGCATAAATAAAATGCCTATAGTGATATGTCAATCCAGCTAAATAAATCTTGAGATCCTTGTTTTGAAAATATCCATGATTTTATTTTTCTTCTTTTGCTGTTTTGAAAATGTCAAGGATCGAGTGTGTGTGTGATATGTCATTCTGGCTAAATAAATCTTGAGATCCTTGTTTCGAAAATATCCACAGTTTTCTTTTGCTGTTTTGAAAATGTCAAGGATCGAGTGAGTGTGTGAGTATGTTTGTGTGTGTATACCAATGCTTGTGTGTGAACCATGTGCCTACATTGTGCGATTTCTGATGACAAACCTATCGATGGGCCCTTAGGGTCTATCATGACTTTTACTGACAACGCTGGAAGGTCAAGGGCGTGTGTG
Source organism: Hordeum marinum (assembly GCA_022496015.1). Lineage (NCBI taxonomy): Eukaryota > Viridiplantae > Streptophyta > Magnoliopsida > Poales > Poaceae > Hordeum > Hordeum marinum. Next base: position 389,627,196 of record CM039675.1, on the reverse strand, counting down.
TGCATGTGTGTGTGTGCGTGTGTGTGCGTGTATGTGCGTGTGTGTGTGTGAACCCATATGCTTGTGTGTGGACCATGTATCTACATTGTGCGGTTTCTGACAAGAAACCTATCAGTGGGCCCTTAGGGTGTGTCATGCCTTTTATTGACAATGCTGAAAGGCAAAGGATGGGTGACAGTGTGTGGGGGGTGCGTGTGTGTGCGTGTGTGAACCCATGCTTGTGGGTGTCATGTACCTACATTGTGCGGTTTCGAGTGACAAACCTATCAGCAGGCCCTTAGGGTTTGTCATGCCTTTTACTGACAACGCTGGAAGGCCAAGGATGGGTAACGATGTGTGCGTGTGCATGTGTGTGTGTGTGTCTCTCTCTCACTGTGTGTGTAGACCATGCACGCGTCCATTGTGTGGGGAGGGGAATGATATATATATATATATAGGGCTCGACTATTCTGTTACCCATAACAGAATAATATTCTGTTACCCCTGGCCCTACATAGGGCGCGACGCGCCTACACCATAGAAGCTCCCCGACCCAGCCCGAACCCGCCCCACCCCGGCCCGCCCCACCCCACCCTGACCCGCCTCCTACTGCAGGAGGCAGTCGTCGCGCCGCCCCAGCTCGCCGGACCGCGCGCCGCCCCATCCCGCCGGCCCCACGCGCTTCGCTTGCTCGACGATCAGTTCAACGAGATGGAAAGCGTCAGTACGAGGCTGGGCTCTGCTGTGCCCCGCCCCACCCTGACCCGCCTCCTACTATCGGAGGCAATCGCCGCGCCGGCCCACCCCGCTAGCCACGCGCGCCGCCCTAGCTCGACAATCAGTTTGACGAGACAGATAGCGTCAGTACAATTGGTTGCAAATTTCTAACGAAAACAGTACAAAAAACAGAGTAAAGTAAATTCAGTGAAAAACTCTCAGTACAAACACACACATTTATCAGTACGAGTACTTTGTTTTTGGATGGGAAAACAGCAAGATGGGTCTCACCGTATTCAAAATTACACTTAAACGGTTGCAAAATTTAAGAAAACGTTCAACATGACTAAGTTTTGCATTTTCGATAGCTTTCTATTGGTATATTATTTGCCTTATTTTGACAAACTTTTCAAAAAAATCACATTCGAAACCAAATTTCATCGAATTCAAATTCGACTTCAAACCGTAAAGAATTAGAAAAAACTTCCAAAACGCAAAAGTTGTGCTTTTTCCGTAGCTATCCAACACCATGTCATTTGCATCAATCCGACAAGCCATTTGCAAAAAATCACGAAAATATGTTTCACCGAGAATTTCACCATTTTCCAAATTACTTTTAAATCATACATAATTTGAAAAATCAATCTGCATATGAAAGATGCGTATTTTTACCAGCTTTCCAACTCCATCTCATTTGCTCAATTCTGACAAACTATTTGAATATTAACTCCAAAATACCATTCACATTTTTGGTTTAAAAAAACGGTTTTTTCAAAACTGCTCTTAAACCATGATGATTTTACAAAAAAATAAATTATATGACTGTAGTTTAGATGTCAATGGCTTTCTAACGATATATTACATGCCTTGTTTCGACTTTTTTTCTCGCAATGATTGAGTATTATGTTTTTGAACTAAACAAGATGATGAGTTCGGCGTAATGAAAAGCATCAGTTCACCCGGTCGAAAATCGTCAGTCCAATCTGTCCCATAGCTAGGTGGAAGAGAACCCAAAATTGCATCCATGGACAGCTCGTCCCCAAGTGGGAAACCTAACCGATCCAAAGCTTGCACATACCCGATCATCTTGATCACATGTGAGCTTAGTGGATCACTCTCCTTAAGCTTACAATCCGTCAAGGACTGCCATACGTTGAACCTTTCGGTCCTAGCCTGCACCTGAACCATGATCTTCAAACTCTAGATCATATCGAAAGCCTGAATGTTTTCGAAATGCTGTTGCAAATCGGGCTCCATACAAGCCAACTTTTTGTTACCTCGATTCACAAAATGGGTACCACCGAGTTTGTTGGATCAACGTCACCGAGTTGCGCAATCTTACCGCTGGTTACCTAATCTGTACCATCAAAAATTATATATCGGTCTCACCGAGATTCAAAAGTTGTCACCTTTTGGTCACTTCGGTACCACCGAGATTCACACATCGGTGTCACCGAGTTGGTCACTTAAGGTGTAACGGTTGGATTATTGGAGATGCCTATATATACCCCTTCACCACCACCTACTCGAAAGAGAAGCACTCAGAACAGATCCCCACTTATCCCAACTGATTTTCTGAGAGAGAGAGCCACCTACTCATGTGTTGAGATCATCCCATTCCATTCCAACCATATGAATATTGATCTCTAGCCTCCCCAAGTTGCCTTCCACCCAATCAATCTCTTCCACCAAAGCCAAATATGTGAGAGAGTGATTGGGTGTTGAGGAGTCTATCATCTTGAAGCACAAGAGCAAGGAGTTTTTTGACATTATCAAGCCTATTACATTTTGGGGGGTGGTGCCTCCTATATTGGTTAAGTGTCGCTTGGGAGCCACCTACTTCGTGTTGTGGAGTGAACCAAGAATTTTCTAAGGGCAAGGAGATCTCCTACTTCATGAAGATCTACCCCGAGTTAGGCTAGTCCTCCGTCGACGTAGGCCATCATGGTATACTCAAGGTTGCTTCTTCATAGAACCTTCCGTGGGTAGATCCCTCCATGGATTCTCGCGACTGTTACCCTCCGTGGGTTGAAGACTCCATAAACGTGGATGTACGATAACACCACCTATCGGAACCATGGGAAAAATCTTCGTGTCTCCAAATTATGTTTGATCTTTCTACCCTTCCTTTACTACTCATGATCGTCTTTACTTTCCGCTGCTATACTCGTAGACATGCATGTGTAGGGTGTACTTGACTTGCTATGAATGCTAAAATCTGCCAACACTTAAAATTTTGAAAAAGTAGATTTTTATTTGGTCAAGTAGTCTAATCACCCCCCCCTCTAGACCTACTTTCGATCCTACAAGTGGTATCAGAGCTTTGGTCTCCATTGCATTGGTTTCACAACCTAGGAGAGTATGGCGTGTAGCGAGGGAAATTATCACTGTAGAGGTCAGTACTTTGATGGTACTAATTTTTCTAGTTGGAAGCACAAAATGAAAATGCATATTCTTGGTCATAACCTTGCCGTTTGGGCTATTGTTCGTGTTGGGTTGCAAGGTGAATTATTTGCGGATGGAAGGGAACCGGATCGTGAAGCGACCACAGATGAATTGAAGATGTTGCAATACAATGCTCAAGCATGTGACATTCTCTTCAACTGCCTATGCCCCCGAAGAATTCAAGAAAATCAGTCGTCTTGAGAATGCAAAAGATATTTGCGATACTTTTTGATATGCATGAGGGTACCAATTCCGTGAGAGAATCCAAGTTGGATGTTCTTCAAAGTCAGCTTGACAAGTTCAAGATGAAGGATGGTGAAGGAGTCGCCGAGATGTACTCTAGGCTAGCTCTCATCACCAATGAGATTGCCGGCTTAGGAACAAAGAAATGACCGAAAAATTGATCATCAAGAAGATACTTTGAGCCTTGAATGATAGATATGACACCGTATGCACATTGATCCAAATGATGCCCAACTACAAAGATCTAAAACTTACGGAAGTGATTGGAAGGATTGTTGCTCATGAGATGACACTCAAAGACAAGGAAGAGCTTCACAACATGTCTATCGGTGCTTAGAAAGCCACAAGGGATGCTCTCGCAACTTCAAGTGACAACCTTGTCACAAATGAAGAGATAAGCCTCATGGTCAAGAAATTCAACAAGTTCTACAAGAATAGAGGCAAAGATCAAAGCTCCAACTCAAGATATGAAGAGAAGCGTTTTTCAAGTCGTGATCAAAACTGCTACAATTGTGGGAAGCCCGGACACAACTCCAATGACTGCATGGCTCCTTACAATAGGAAAGAAGAGTCACCAAGAATACGAAGCTCAAGAGACAATTCACCTTGAAGATTGAGAAGGAGTAGAGATGATTGTTATGAACGAAGATCCTCAAGGGGAAGTAGGGACACGGAGAAGAAGGACAAGTACACCAAGATCTACTCAAGAAGAAGACATCAAGCTCATGTTGGTGAACGGCGTTCCGGCTCTGAAACTGACAACCATTTCGGGAGAAGCTATCACTCTAAATCCAACTATAGTCAAGATGAAGGTGTTGCCGGACTTGCACTAGTGACAACCAACTCCCACGACATATTTGATTCACCAAATGGAGTGTATGTTGCTTCATGGCTAAAGGCCCAAAGGTATCACACCCTGAGTATCTTGATTTCAGTAGTGATGAGTATGACTTGTTAATATAAGATGACTTTATATTCGACAAATCTAGTAGTGTTATTCAAGATGAACTTGCTAGTAATCACTCTACTCAAGATAAGCCTTGTGTTGATGATAAGTTGGAAATAGAACGACTAACTCAAGAACTAAACACTCTTAAGTTAGCTCATGAGTCTACTCTACAAGATCATAGACAGATTGAAAGAACACATGAGAAGCTCCGCTTCGAGAAGCTCAATTTAGAGCAAGAGCATGAGTTCCTTAAATTTATCAATGACGATCTTCGAAACAAGACTTCCTCTTATCTAGCCAAACGACTTCTCTTGTCTACATTCATTCCACAAGTTAAGGCTAAGAAAACTAGTAACAAAGGCAAGAAAGGTTCTTCAACTAGTAGCAGTAAAAATGATAAATCCAATGATATTGCTACTAGTAGTTCTATTGATCCCACTAACACTTGTCTTAGACAAGCTACACTTGAGAAAGAAAATGAAATTTTGAAAGGGAATATAGAGAAAGGTATCTACAAGAGTCTTGCTGGGTGCAAACAATTTTAGGAAATTGTACGCAAGCACGGAAGATACCGGAAGAACCGTGGCATTGGCTACTTCAATGCTAATGGAGTGGAATGGGAAGAAGGTCAATACCCCAAGCCCAAGTTTGTTCCTCAAAAGGAGAAGTATGAAAATACTCTTCCCAAGGGAACAAAAGCTCAAGATGATGTTCCACCACAAGACCCCAAGCTCAAGGGCAAGAACAAGCTTCAAGAGGACATTGACTCATATGAAGATGAATCCCGAGCTTTGGTGAAGTGGGTTCCCAAGGCTACTACAAGCTCAACTTCTACAAGTGCCACTTCAACACCAAGGATCCCCATCAACTTGATGTGGGTCCCCAAGAAGAATAACTAGAGAAGTTCTTGAGGGGTGACTCCACCAATGAAATTCACTCGTATTTATTATTGGCAAGAACCAGTCGCAATACACATCAACATTATGCAATGGTTCAAGGAGTCACACATTCCCTCAAAGGTAAGCAAGGGACAAGGTAATCAACAAATCCATGGACACCATTATGTATGCTTTGCACTCCATGCCCATAGATATCCTTGTATTTCTCGCTTGTGTGTTGGGACTAACCCATGTAGGTGAGAAGAGTAAGGAAACAGCAAGGATGCTCCCAACTCATGGTGATCTTCATCAACATTGAGCATCCACCACTACTTCACCTACATGAAGTCTTCATCGACAAAAGCAAAGGTTAGTTTATCCCTCCTATGAGGGGATGTCACATCAAGGGGGGCTTTACTCTAAGACTTGAGTCCAAGCATCTCATAGTATGTGACAACATTAAATGCTTTATTTAAAAGTGGTAACCCCACTCGTGCTTAAAAAATGAGTATGACCTATGATCAAGTATTCTTACTTGGCTCCTAAGTCAATATACTCATATATAGATGACTATGTCATTGCCAAAAGTGCTTGATAGATGCTAGCATGTATGTGCATGTTTGTCATGATTTCATTTGACATATTATTGTGCGAGCATGTTGGTCTGCATTTATTTACCCATTCAAGGACATCCAATTGTTGCTATTTGGCTTTTGATTTTTCTTTTGCCAATTGGATGGACAAGAATGCCTAGGACCCTCCTCTAGCTATCTATGATTTCTCATCTCAAGTTCTATTCATGCTTCATCACAAAACTTGAATAAGTACTTGTCGATCTCTCTGTGTGAGGAGCACTCGGAGTCCCGCATCGACAAAGGACTGGCCATTAAAACCTCCCAAGTGAATCTCGGTGGAACCAACCCAAAATCTCAGTCTCACCGAATGCCTAGGGTTGATCTGGTTTTCTATCTCGGTACCACCGATTCCATCTTCTCGGTTACATCGAGTTTCCTTGTCAGCTGACAGTTGAGGAACTCAGTGACACCGAAAAGTTGGAATCGGTGTCATCGGCAGCTATGGGTTTATATAGAGGCGGGCCTCACTTTTGAAATCTATTCTTTAATCGTCGCCCCCTCTGAAACCCTTGCTTCCGAACCAACGCCCATGGTCATCGCCTTCGTCTTCCTAAGCGCAACCGCCGTTGGAAGTCTCTGCCATCGACGAAATTCTCTCCCCCATCGCCGAAGTAGCGAAGTCGTCACTAATATAGGGTACGATTTCACCCCCTCATGCGCTCCAACCTCCAATTCTTGTGCATTAGGGATTCTCCATCGATTATCCACTCTTTGAAATTGATTCATCCACGAGAAACTCCAGTAGATCAGCGAACGAACGTTTTTTTAGGATTCGTCGTCCGCTACATGAATCTCAGTAGAACTGATGCAAAAGAATCGATAGCACTGATTCGCTTTTCGGGTCGACTGAGAACAGTCTCGGTGAAACCGAGTGCCCATTTTCGGTCTCATCGATAGTGGTGCCAAGTTTCTATTATGAAGACTGTCTGTCTCGGTAGGTCCAAAATATTTGCTTCAGTTGTACCGATATACATTTGGCAGAATGCAAAATTTGAAAAATCTTAGTCCAATCTTTTGAAAATGTCTACATTTTGTGATGACTCATCCCCTTCCACTCTTCTACACTCTATTTACAGGGTCAGATATGTCAGATGCTGAAGACAGTCAGAATGATCTCAGAGAGCAGAATGTTGACATGAGCTCTGGCACTAGTCCATACAATAAATCTGTTGGAGATATGCCCTCGAGGCAATCATGTATGATGATATTTCCTATGTGTTTATAAATAAAGATAGTCCTTGGACATTATCAGTGATGTGTATTAATAAGTACGTGACTTGTTTGTGAGACTACACACTGTATCATAACTATCCTAAATGGTCCCTAGTCGAAATGGTTGTGTGGACATGCAACTAATCATACTAGCATATGACACGGTGGATGGTTCGGTCTCACTGACCATGTAGCATTGCATGCTATCCGGATAATATGAACTCAGAAAGGTCTGGTCGGATTCAACATAGTCGGATCCGAGTCGAGATAAGGTCTGATTTGGACAGACCCAACTATGAGACGCAGCGATAGGTCATCCTTGAGTCTCTAGTACAACATACGTTCTATGTCCTAAGACCTGAGCTGGCGCATGTACTCGGGATGGTGACAGACTTGCTTTGGGCCGACCAAATGCTACTCCGTGACTGGGTAGTTACAAAGGTAGGTTTCGGGCTTGTCCAGACCCATGCTGCGAGACATGGTCGAGCAATATGGGATTTGCCCCTCCTACCAGGAGAGATATACTCTGGGGCCCCTCGGGTGATCCGACCTGGATAGGCATGGACATGCGATGAGGATTATGAGATAATCCGAAGTGTTGGTCGGATTCACCGGAACGAGAAAGAGGTCATGCTGCAACAAGGATAACCATGTCGCCTTGTGCACGACAACATATATCGTGTGGCAAAGGGAACAGAAGTGTGAAGTACAGGTTCACCTAACCAGCTTCATTGGACACTTGCAATCGGCACGTCTTGCTAGAGGCCACTACCGATCGGTCAAGTCGGATGTCATCCTACTCGCGACCAAGTGGAAGAGAACCTATAGAGTCGCGCACTTAAGGGAAGGAACACATGGGCTTTAGGATCCATGTGAGGCCCAAGAGTTGAGCCCGCGCTGGATGCCTATATATAGTGGAGGTGTGGCACACCCATCCGGTTGATCACTTTGGTGCTGTCATTAGGGCTTTGCATGAGTTGCGACTATCCACCTCCACTCGCCACCGCCGACCGTGTGATCGGACCTAGCAGTCCGCCGCATGGGTGTTCCTCATCCACGCATGGATAATGTTAGAGGCGATGCACTTGCGCTGCTCCGGCGAACCTGTATGTGGGATCCGGCAACCGGCTGCTCGAGGGAGATCAGACAAGGAGGAGACGGACCACACGAATGCGCAGCCCCAACTCTACTTCTGCTGCACGGCACTCCGCTTCTAGTGGTAACTGTTGGAAATATGCCCTAGAGGTAATAATAAAATGGTTATTATTGTATTTCCTTGTTCATGATAATTGTCTATTGTTCATGCTATAATTGTGTTAACCGGAAACTGTAATGCATGTGTGAATACATAGACCACAACATGTCCCTAGTGAGCCTCTAGTTGGCTAGCTCGTTGATCAATAGATGGTCACGGTTTCATGACCATGGACATTGGATGTCATTGATAAAAGGATCACATCATTACGAGAATCATGTGATGGACAAGACCCAATCCTAAGCATAGCACAAGATCGTGTAGTTCGTCTGCTAAAGCTTTTCCAATGTCAAGTATCATTTCCTTAGACCATGAGATTGTGCAACAACTGGATACCGTAGGAATGCTTTGGGTGTGCCAAATGTCACAACATAACTGGGTGGCTATAAAGGTGCACTACGGGTATCTCCGAAAGTGTCTGTTGGGTTCGCACGAATTGAGACTGGGGTTTGTCACTCCGTATGACAGAGAGGTATCTCTGGGCCCACTCGGTAATACATCATCATAATGAGCTCAATGTGACTAAGGAGTTAGCCATGGGATGATGTGTTACCGAACGAGTAAAGAGACTTGCCGGTAACAAGATTGAAGAAGGTATAGGGATACCGAGGATCGAATCTCGAGCAAGTATCATACCGGTAGCCAAAGGGAATTATATACGGGATTGATTGAATCCCCGACATCATGGTTCATCCGATGAGATCATCGTCGAGCATGTGGGAGAAAACATGGGTATCCCGATCCCGCTGTTGGTTATTGATCGGAGAGGTGTCTCGGTCATGTCTACATGTCTCCCGAACCCGTAGGCTCTACACACTTAAGGTTCGATGACGCTAGGGTTATAGGGAAATAGTGAACGTGGTTACCGAAGGTTGTTAGGAGTCCCGGATGAGATCCCGAATGTCACGAAGAGTTCCGGAATGGTCCCGAGACAAAGATTGATATGTAGGTAGTGAGGTTTTGGTTACCGGAAATGTTTCGGGCATCACCGGTAAAGTACCGAGACCACCAGAAGGGTTCCGGGGGTCCACCGGGAGGGACCACGGGCCCCAGAGGACTGCATGCGCCGAAGTGGAGGGAACCAGCCCCTAAGTGGGCTGGTGCGCCGCTCCCACCTGGCCTAAGGCGCAGCAAGGAGAGAGGGGGGCAAACCCTAGGCCTAGATGGGCCCTAGGCCCACCGTAGGGCAGCTAGGGCTGCCGCACCACCTCTCCCTCCCTCTTTGCCGCCGGCCAAGATCCCATATAGGGCTGCCGCACCACCTAGGGTGGGAACCCTAGGCATGGGCACCCTCGTCCCTCTACTCCTATATATAGTTGATCCTTGGGGGCTGTTTGAGACACGACTCTCTCTCCCTCTCGGCGCAGCCCTACTCCTCCTTCTCCTCGTTCTCTGTAGTGCTTGGCGAAGCCTTGCCAGAGACCATGTAGCTCCACCGTCACCCTCAACCTCTCCTTCCTCCTTGCTAGATCAAGGCGTAGGAGACGTCACCGGGCTGCACGTGTGTTCAACACGGAGGCGCCGTTGTTCGGCGCTAAGGTCGGAGTCCACCATGATCTGAATCGCTACGAGTACGACTCCACCAACCACATTCTTGTAATGCTTCCGCTTAGCGATCTTCAAAGGTACGAAAATCCACTCTCCCCTTACTCATTGTTGGTTTCTCCATAGATAGATCTTGGTGAACACGTAGGAATTTTTTTGATTTACTACTACGTCTCCCAACAGTAATAATCTGTGATCCATATCCGTAGCAAGTTCTTATATGTTCTGCTCGTAGGAAAATTTTAATTGGCATGCGATGCACCTACAGTAGAACCCAACAAGCTCATCCTCTTCAGATGTTAGTATTCCTAGTTCTCCTGATTTTCCCAAGGTTGTTACTAGGGCAATAAGAAAGCTCAATTCTGATGAGGAAGACGAGGACTTCATACCTGATGAAGTGTCTCCCAAGTCCAAGGAGGACAAGTATGTCAAGAAGCCCTCCAAGAAGATAGTCAGGAAAGAGTATGCCCCTCTGAATCTATTAGAGCACCTGACAGCTCTAGAGGCACCATGACTGTTGAGCCTCCCAGGAAGTCTATGCCCAAGAAGGCTGGTGAGAAGAAATCCAGGAAGAGGATTATCCGTGTTGTTGGCAGGGCTACCTCCATTTATGAGGACCCAGAAGAGACTATTGCGGCTGCTGAGGAGGAGGAAGAGCCAGCTGCAAAGGCTCCTCCCAAGAAGAAGCAAAAGAAACTTTTGTCTGATGCTATGCCCAGGCTATCTACACCCAAGGGCAAGCCAGATGGTTCCAAGAAGCCTTCTGCACCCAAGCCCAAGAGGTTCTCCAGAGAGATTCCATCTTCTAAGAAGAACAAGGGATCTACCTCAAGAGATCTAGATGAGGAAGCTATGCTAGGTTTGATGAAGCTGAGACCACACCTTCCAGAGCACAATGCCAATCACTTGGTTGCAAAGGACATGAAGAAGAAGGATTCAAGTCTGAGAGAATGTAGAGCAATTGATCCATATGCTCAGAGGAGGAAACCAGTTGTGGACTATATGTTTTATACCAAGGAGCAACAAGATTTCTCTGAGACTGTATTGCTTGATAAGAGCCCAGCTGTCAGTGATATGAGGTATGTGGATTGGAAGTACATCAAGGCAAATGAAGACTCCTTCCCGAGTGTGCAAGACAACTTCCATTGCATTTGCCTAGATGAATTTTTGGCATAGAGTTCACTGCATGGAACGATGAGATCATCATGTAGTTCTACTCCACTCTCATTTCTATGCAGATGGTAGGATTGTGTGGATGACTCAAGGAGCAAGGTATGAATCCACCGTTGATGAATGGGATGCCATCTTAGGAGTCCCAGAGGTGGAAGATGAACATATCAGTGTGTACTTTGAGTCCAAGGCAAGCCACAATGGCATGAGGGACATGTACAATGCAATCTCCGTTGCACATCTGAAGTCTCATAGGCTAGGATCAATCTATTACCTCCAGGCAGGTCTTCGCAGTATCAACACAATTCCAAGGCACACTTTGATGCCTAAGTGAGGAGATGAGAAGATGATCCGAGGCTACTCCATCAACTTACTGCTTCTTATAGATCAGCATACGAGATTCAGAGTGACGGATCTGATTGTGGAGACAGTGAAGAGGGTTACTACTGATCAGAAGTGCTCATGCTACTATGCACCCTACATTAAGATGCTCATCAACTCCAAGATGGAGAAGCACATTTTTGCTCTTGATAGGCCACACTTGCCCTTACAGCCAAATCTTGAGGACAACGTTGTGGTGATGGGCCCAGATCATCCCACATCAGCTGCAGCACAGGCAGAGGCAGAGGTAGCTAGAGCCACTAGTGCTCAAGTCCCTAGATCCAGGAACCAGGAAATGGATCTTTTGATCACTACCGTTCAGGGCATGCAGAAGGACATCAAGGACATATTGGAGAATCAGCATAGTCTTGTGAGGATCATGGAGAATAGGATCAAGACCCTCAATGACAAGGTGGATGGGTTGACCAAGACCGTAAACAAGCTCAAGAAGGAAGTTGATAGCATGCTCAGTCCTGACACTTTTGATGATGATGAGAATGACTCTCCTCTCAGGCCAGGCACTCATTTCACTACCCAGGCAAGATCAGCCACAGTGTCAGCTCCAGAGTTGAGGCCTTCTTTGTGAGCACCTGCTACAGCCTCTATAGCTCCATCAGCTCCCCCAGCACCTCGTTGCTACACCAACTCCATCCATGATATCAGCAAAGGTCTTCGTCAATGCAGTTCCCTCGACTCCTTCATTGGCCACCGAAGGAGATCAGCCCTAGAAAAACGATTAGCTATATCTCTTTGAACTTTTTGGTAACCTGTTGCCAAAGGGGGAGAAGTTGTATATAGATCTTTAGGCTTCAAGTGAGAGAGCGTTGTTTTTATCGCTTTTTCAAAAACATTTGATCTTTTGGTTGAATGTGCTAAACCTTGTGTGTTTGATCATACACTTGATGTGTGTTGCTACTATTTCCTATCATTTTGATGCTTATGAGATGGTCAATCACCTTTACTTGATTGTTGTGCTATGATGTTCATTATTACTATTCTCGCACGTCTTGCTAGAGGTCGCTACCAACCGGTTGAGTCGGATGTCATCTGACTTGCGACCAAGTGGACGAGAACCTAAAGGGTCGCGTGCTTAAGGGAAGGAACACGTGGGCTTTAGGATCCGTGCGAGGCCCAGGGTTGAGCCCGCGCCGAGTGCCTATATGTAGTGGAGGTGCGACACACCCATCCAGTTGATCGCTTCGGCACTATCATTAGGGCTTTGCATGAGTTGCAACTAGCCACCTCCACTAGATGCTGCCGACCGTGTGATCGGACCTAGCAGTCCGCCGCACGGGTGTTCCTCCTGCACACGCGGATACCTTTAGAGGCATTGCACTTGCGCCGCTCCGGCGAACCTGTACATGGGATCCGGCGACCGGCTATTCGAGGGAGATCGGAGTGGGTGTTCGAGGGAGATCGGACGAGGAGGAGACGGACCACGCGAATGCGCTGCCCCAACTCTACTTCCGCTGCACGGCACTGTGCGTCTAGTGGTAACAATCTGTGATCCATCTCCGTAGCAAGTTCTTGTATGTTCTGCGCGTAGGAAAATTTTAATTGGCATGTGATGCACCTACGGTAGAACCCAACAGTGGTATCAGAGCCTCTGTTAAAGGATTTGGATTCAGATCAGATGCATATTTGATATGTGGAGGCGGCGGATGAGATCCATCGTCGTTCATGACATCGGCTATGTGCACGGTTGATGAGATCAACTACACATTGAGATAGATTGAGGCTATGTTTTCTGTCAATCAAAATCGATGAGGTCGTGAGACAACCTACCCCTACCGGTCAGTATCCGCCATCGGGATTAACCGTGAAACATAAATCCGAATCGGGTTCACGATGATCGATGAGATCGGTCAGATCAGAAAATTCAGCGTGATCGGAGTGCAGATGTGATCTGTGATTTTCGTGTGCGTAGCGCCTTGTATTTCGGTGTGATCAGGACCGCCGTGTGCGTAGCGCCTTGTATTTCGTACACAATCACACAAATCGGTAGAATGTGATTCACTGCGTAAGTTTGTTTTGCAGGTTTGATGTGAATAGTATGGCTCATATATATGTGATGCATGTGTGTAATTTAACATTACCTGCGTGTCATGATTGTCAGCCGGCAGGAGCCAAAGTGCTATCATTATATTGTATAACGACCTGTGTGTCGACTTGTGATTCTCTGTAAATTCATTACTAGTTGTAGTAGTTGGAGGACAAAGATCAAGTTCGAGGCTTTGGCGTCCTAGAGAGACAGACAAGATGGAGTTCTGCCTTGGTCATCAGAGTTGGAGCCGACCTGGAAGGATGTCCATGAAGGAGCCATACTATTTCACATACTTATGTTTATATGTGATTGATATTGCTTCTTCTTTCTATGCATGTTAGTATGGTAGAAACATCCCTCATTAATATCAAGCACATTGCCATTCCGGATGTTGGACCTTTGCACATCAAGTACGTCTAGTGGTGGGCTCATAAAATTGAGGTGCTACTAGGTGTCCTTGAACTGGAGGTTCTTGTCGGACACGGACATGCACTGCATCAAGTTAACTTGACAAGGCTATCAAAATGGTTTTGGGCCTTGTGGCAAAGAAGGTTCGGAGCCGGGGTATAAGATACCTACCTCGCTGACAGGAGTCGTATAGAGACACGATTAGTAAGGAGTTGTTTACCGAATAGGCAAGTTGCTAGCTGTGATGCTAAAGCTCACTAGTCGCTCGCGCTAGACGGGTCCTTAATCACTGAGAGTTTGCGGAGGGATGCTGACTTCAGTGGGAGTAGTTCTATTTAAGGCTCGAATTACTCTACATAAACACATTGCTTAGTGATTGCATATTTTCTGTTGTAGATCAATGGCACCACATGCTCAGCCCAACTTTGCATTGAAATCAATTCTGGAAAAGGATAAACTGAATGGAACAAACTTTACCACCTAGTATAGAAATATGAGAATTGATCTCAAGCACGATAAAAAGGAACATGTTCTAGAGGATCCACTTCCAGAGGAACCTGCCGAGAATGCTAATGCCACAACCAAGAATGCCCATCAGAAACTCGTTGATGAATCAAACGAGATCAGCTGCCTCATGTTGGCTTGTATGGAGCCCGATTTGCAACAGCATTTCGAAAACATTCAGGCTTTCGATATGATCTAGAGTTTGAAGATCATGTTTCAGGTGCAGGCTAGGACCGAAAGGTTCAACGTATGGCAGTCCTTGACGGATTGTAAGCTTAAGGAGAGTGATCCACTAAGCTCACATGTGATCAAGATAATCGGGTATGTGCAAGCTTTGGATCGGTTAGGTTTCCCACTTGGGGACGAGCTGTCCATGGATGCAATTTTGGGTTCTCTTCCACCTAGCTATGGGACATTCGTCTCGAACTATCATATGCACAGCATGGATAAGAAGCTCACTGAATTGCATGGGATGTTGAAGGTGATAGAGCAAGATATTAAGAAAGGCACGCATCAAGTGTTGATGGTGTAGAACTCGGCTAAGTTCAAGAAGAGTTGGTCCAAGAAAAAGGGTAAGGCAAAGGGAATGGAGAAGGCTGTCTCCGCTGCTGATCCAAAGTCCAGACCGAACTTAAAGACCATTTGTTTTCACTACAAGGAAGCTGGTCATTGGAAGAGGAACTATAGCAAGTGGCTTGCTGAGCACGGCAAGAAGGCCGGAGATGCTTCTTCAGGAAAAGGTACACTTGTTACATATGTTATAGACATTTACCTTGCTAACATACCTAGTAGCTCTTGGGTATTTGATACCGGATCGGTTGTTCATATTTGCAACTCGATGTAGGGGCTGGTAAGAACTAGGCATGTGGCACAAGGGGAGATTGACATCAGGGTCAGCAACAAAGCAAGAGTTGCTATGTTGGAGGTCAGCATGATGCATCTCAGGCTTCCTTCTGGATTTATTTTGGAATTGAATAATTGTTATTACATTCCCACACTTAGTCAGAACATTATTTCTGCCTCATGCTTGATGAGCCAAGGTTATGAATTCAATATAAACGACAATGGTTGTTCATTTTATTTGAATGGTATGTTCCACGGCTATGCACCCATAGTAGATGGGCTATTTATTTTAAATCTAGAAACGGAACCAGTCTATAAGGTGAATGTCAAGAGGCATAAGCCTAATGAGATAAATTTGACATACTTCTGGCATTGCCGGCTTGGGCACATTAGTCTGAAACACATGAAGAAGCTCCATGATAATGGACTCCTAACTTCATCCGACTTCGGGTCGTTCGAGACATGTGAATCATGCTTTCTAGGCAAGATGACTAAGTCTCCTTTTTCAAAGAGTTGCGAGAGGGCGTCGGAGCTGTTGGAGCTTATACACAGTGATGTGTGTGGTCCAATGAGCACAATGGCCATAGGTGGCTATCAATACTTCGTGACTTTTACTGACGACTTGAGTAGATATGGATATATCGATTTGATGAGGCACAAGTCGAAAACTTTTGAAAAGTTCAAAGAGTTTCAGAACGAGGTTGAAAATCAGCTCGGCAAAATGATAAAACTTCTACGATCAGATCATGGAGGTGAGTACATGAGCCAGGAGTTTGATAATCATCTGAAAAGCCGAGGTATAGTACCTCAGCTCACACCTTCGGGTACGCCGCAGAGAAACGGTGTGTCAGAACGGAGAAACCAAACCTTGTTGGACATGGTCCGGTCGATGATGAGCAAATCGGATTTACCCTTGTCATTCTGGGGATACGCTCTAGAAACTAGAGCTTTCATACTTAATAGGGTACCATCAAAATCCATAGACAAGACACCACATGAGATGAGGACTGGGAAGAGTCCTAGTTTGTCTTTTCTAAATATTTTGGGTTGTGAAGCATTTGCCAAGCAACTCATGTCAGACAAGCTTACACCCAAGTCGAATAAATGCATATTCATGGGATATCCGAGGGAAACCTTGGGATATAACTTTTAAACCGAGAAGAGAACAAAGTGTTTGTTGCTCGGAAAGGGGTTTTCCTAGAGAAAGAGTTTCTCAATCAGGAGGCCAGTAGGAGAACGATGCGAGTCGAAGAAATTCGAGAGCCACTCGGGGATGACTCGGGTGGTGATGAGATCATACCGGAGTTGATCTGGGAACCCGTAGTGAAGTCGGCACCGGAGACTCGGAGGTCGGAAAGATTGCGCGGAGTGCACGATGTTTTGTTGCTAGAAAGCGACGAGTCGGCCACGTATGCAGAAGCAATGGTGAGCCCAGATTCCAAGGCATGGCTAGAGGCCATGAGATCCAAGTTAAAGTCCATGGATGACAATCAAGTCTAGGACTTGGTTGATCCGCCACCTGGTGTAGTTGCCATTGGTTGCAAATGGGTCTTTAAGAAGAAAACTGATGTGTCATTGTCAAAAAGGGGGAGATTGAAAACACATTTTCTCCCTTGGTGGTTTTGGTAATTAATAACAACATATATGTCATTGAACTAATGTTTCCACTTTGTATATTTCAAGACAAGTTCAATGATAGGGATGGCAAAAGGATTATGGAGAAACCCCAAGATGCAAGGAAAAGGATTGGCAAAGCTTCAAGGAAGAGGACTCTAAATTTTACTTTGTGAGAAATCACTTTGAGTCCATAGGAAAGCCGATACTATTAAAAGGGGGTAAGGTACTGTTGTTGAACAAGATGCTCCACATGCACAAGTGATAGTCAGCAAAAACAGCCACAAGCTCTTCCACAAAAGTCTGTCCAAAGCCAAATATCCAAAATTGGTGCAACCAACAATTTCCATTTGGTGCCACCAATTCCCAAACTCACACAGACTCATGCCAAACCCTAGCACATCAGTGCAACTGATTCAACTTTGGTGCCACCGAGTTTGGGTTGCCAACTTTTTGTTACCTTGATTCACAAAATCGGTACCACCGAGTTTGTCGGATCGGCGTCACCGAGTTGCACAATCTTACCATTGGTTACCTAATCGGTACCATCGAAAATTATATATCGGTCTCACCAAGATTCAAAAGTTTTCACCTTTTGGTCACTTCGGTACCACCGAGATTCACACATCAGTGTCACCGAGTTGGTCACTTAAGGTGTAACGGTTGGATTTTTGGAGATGCCAAATGTTTGTGTCATCTATTTTTGGGCATGTGGAAATTTAGGATGAATTTGATGTCTGCGACTTAAATTGAGAATGAACCGTGTGACATGAACCCGCCTTGAGAAATCTCAGAAAGAGCTACCCACCGCGAGCGATGCAAAAATTCGTGGTTTCGCGGCATGGAATTTTGTTACAGCAAACAGCGTACATGCTTTATTATGTTTGGACCGTGTGCCATCTTGGTTGCTCCCGCCCAGTTCGTTTGCCAAAATTTAATTGGAAGCGGTATTTCAACTGCATGCCGCCCTTCCTTGTCCACTTCACCGACCCTATAGTAAAATTTCAGCCGTCGAGGCATTTGAACCATTGTCATCCCTCGTCCACCACCATCTCCACCCACACCATTACTACTAAAATTTTCAGCAGCAGGGGCACATCCGCAAATACCCCCCCCCCGGTCCGCGCAGCACCCCCTCCCCCTTCCTCCCCCGTGTGAACCCTAGCTCACCGCCATCACCGCCTCCCACCACCAACCTTAGCCGGTCTGCCCATGCCTCATAGCTAAACAAGTTCAGGGTCCCCACCGATCCACATAAACCATCGCCACCCTGAGTTTTTAGGTGAGGCTGGCGGTGTCCCTTCCCCCCAGATCCCCAACCTGTACTCTAGGTAGTCGCATCCTAATCAGCCTGACCACATCTCCCGTTGACCTTGAGGAGTGTACGAGCAAAAAGAGGTCTATCATGGGCTCTGCGCCATACGCTGGCAAGGTGGGCACCGTTCGTGCCGACCCTTCGATCCCGGACAAACACCTCACCGGGGGAGCCGGTGAGGATGCTGTCTACGTTGCCATGCCGACGGCTTCAAGTCTGCAGGAACGCGTGTTCCTGTATCTCAGGAGAGTCGGCTATGACATGAAGCTTGTTAACATCTCCGGCTTCACCCAGGCCATCCCACAAGTTAAGTGGTCCCCCGGCAACGCCTCGGGTTCAACCGCCGTTGATCTCTCCAAAGGGCCCATCGTTGATCTCCTCCGCCTCGTGGTCATGGATTTGTGATACTTCTATGCCATCGATCCCTATAGTCATTTCTGAAGGAAATGTTCTAGGACGGTGGCTTGGGATCCTTAGCTCCAAAGTTAGATCTCATCCACCAAGATAATGGCACACACTACGACTGTTACAAGGGGAAGCGGTCCATCTGTGACATCAGGGAGCGCATCGTGGGCACCTCATATCCCAAGTGGAAGGAGCCCATCTATGACAAGTGAGGCAACATCCTATGAGAAAATCATACCTTTTATAGCTACCAATTAAGTACCCATTATTGTAGTATCCTTTACCATGCGATAATCATGCAGTGTTTAATTGAGCATTTGTCCAGTTGTCAAGCAGATACCTTGCTTTTCTGTATCTGGTTATTAGGTTGGTTGCATTAAGTATTTGTCCAGTTTTCAATGGCTATAGTTGGTTTTTATAGTGAGCATGAATGCCTTCTTTCTTTCATTTATTCACAATGTGATGTTCATTATGTGAAAGTATGAACTATGTAGTTCTATTTCATCAATACCACTTGTTATGCCTCGTGTTGTTAACATGTGTCCTTAACTCCCGCTTTAAACATTTATGCCTTGTTTCTCTGAAATTGGTTGCCAGGTTGGTTGCAATGAGAATTTTTCTAGTTTTCAAGTAGATGCCTTGCTTTTCTGTATCTGCTTTTTAGGTTGATTGTAGTAAGCATTTGTCTAGTTTTCAAGCAGACGCCTTGCTTTTCGTTATCTGGTTGTTAGGTTGGTTCCATTGAGCATTTGTCCAGTATCAAATGGCTATATCTGGTTGTTATAGTGAGCATATATGCCTTGTTTATTTCAAGCAGATATCTCATATACTTGGTTGATGTTAAGCCTGATGTACTTATCATGACTTTACATGTACTTGCACACGACAACGATGGGAGTGGCCAACGTTTTCCATCGAGGTTCTTTTCATCCCTCCGCTTATACTCCATCTGTTCCATCATGTAGTACATATAGATTTTTGTGATGTATCTACATATAACATCTAAAATGTATACATTATAAAATTTTGTGATGTATCTAATGAAATGGAATTGCAATTCTAGATGTAAATGTTTTTCTCTACAAACTTGGTCAAAGTAAGTAAATGTTGACTTCTCAAAAAAAATTATATGCAACACATTGTGGAAATGATGGAGTAATATATTACACCATTGTGCAACTGCATTTGAGCTTATAATATTGGCTTCTTGCTAGTAGGTACATATGTCTTAGGTAAAGATCCATTCCTGGACCCTTTTTGCATGTGGGGTAATCAAATATTCATGAACCGGCATCAAGTGAGGAAAATGAAAATGATTGTTAGGGAAAAGAGACGAAAAATGCTAATTAGACTATTTGTTTACGTTCTATCCAACACAACAGTGAGTTGTAGGATGGTAACTACGAACTCTGTAGGCTTCTATTAGTACTTCCATAGTGAGTTGCCACACAACAATGTCTGAATCTTTTTCTTTTGTAGTGGTTCCCAAAGAAGTTTACTCAAGATTACCTCGCAAAGTACATGATTGTTGGATATGCAATGAAGGTTAAAATATATCATCGAGACTACAATGAGCATCGAGAAGTCATAATGAAGATAATGAAGGATGTGCGGGCGGCCATCACTACACTAGTAGAAAACAGGCCTTTGGATCGACGCATTAGTCCTGGTTGGCTTCTGGACCAGGACTAATGCTACCACTAGTCTTGGTTCATGAGGCCTGGCATTTGTCCTGGTTCATGAGGAACCTCTAGTCCCGGTTGGTAACACCAACTGGGACTAAAGGGGTGGTGGCAGGGTTATGTCAGGCTGGGGCCCCTACGAGCCCCTTTAATCCCGGTTTGTAACATCAACAAGGACTAGAGATGGACCTATAGTCTCGATTCGTATAACAAACCGGGACTAAATGTTTCCCTATATATAGATGCTTCTTCCACCCTGAGATCATCCTCTCCATTCACTGTTTCTTCCTCTTCTCGAGCTCATCGCTCCATCTTTGCCAAGATTTGACAAGATTTGAGGCACCCCAATCCATCCAAGTGTTCACAAAGGTTAGCAACTTTGTCCCTTCATCTCTCATTGCTAGATCAGGTCATGCAATGCTTTATAAGTATAGTGATTGGTGGGTTTTAGTTTGGGTGTAATTATGTTAGAGTTTTTTTTGTTTATATGCAATTTGAGCTCAAATTAACTTCTTAGTTTGCATATGTGTAGGTGTGGTTTACTTAGTGTGCCTTCCCGTCCTCGTCCTAACCACCGTCGATCGCCCGCACCATCCCGTCGCCGGCACCACCTTGGTGAGCATCTTCTTGTGTTCTTATCCTCTTTATAAAAAATCGTACTTGTATGATTTAGATAGTTACTTGCATAATTTTCTTACTTGTATGATTGTTTGTTATATATAGTGCCATGGTTTTGATATCCATGCCTGTCGGCCCTCGTCCGGTTTACGGTTCGGATGTGGTATATTCTTTTTTATAACTATTTGTTCCATTTCGTGTCAACCACAATTATTCCCATCATGTTGACATAGATATTTTTGTCTAGGAGGTAGTTGTATCGTAAATTCCAATCGACCCTATTGTCGAGAAGTTAAATTTAGTTGAAAAATAAAATGAGTATTTGAAAGGAAAATTGAAAAGAGTTGAAGAAGAGAAGATGCAAGTTGAGTTGTACATTGTTGATGTCGTCGATGATCACAAGATCAAGATGGATGCAATGCGCTTGAATATTAGAAAGATTAGAAAATATGTCATTAATAAAGAGGCTTGGTATCATTATGTTGTTGGATCAATTATTACCTTAGTTGTGATTTTGATTGCATTTGTTATTGCATTTAAATGTTTTAGCTAGATAGTTGTATGCTTTTTATGAGAATAAGTGTGTATGAACTTTATGTATAACTTGTATTAATTTGGTCTTTTCAGTATTATGTAATGAATATTAACTCGCAATGGATGTACGATGACCGACGCTCTCCCCGGTTCATTAATGGCATACATAGTTTTTTGCATGCGGCTGAGGCAAACAAGCGGGATGGTTTTATGTGTTGTCCATGTGGTGTGTGTAAGAATGATAAGACTTACTCTAGCTCAAAACACATTCACGTCCACCTGTTTACGTCTGGTTTCATGTTCGGCTATAATTGTTTGACCAAGCATGGAGAAAGAGGGGTTCTGATGGAAGAGGATGATGACAACTATCATGGGTTTCCTAAATATGATGCTACTACAATGGGAAGAGAAGGAAGAATAAGAAGCCGAGGCATCAAATGAGCCCGCTGATGATCTAGGTCAAGCCATTGCTAATGCAAAGAGAAACTGCAAAAGTGAAAAGGAGAAGTTGAAGTTGCAGCGGGTGTTAGAAGATCACAAAAAAGGGTTGTGCCCAAATTCCGAAGATGACAATACAAAGCTTGGTACCACATTGCAATTGCTGCAATGGAAGGCAGATAATGGTGTATCTGACAAAGGATCTGAAAAGTTGTTTAAAAAAAATGAAGAATAAGCTTCCAAAGGACAAAGAATTGCCCGACGGTACATACGAAGCAAAGAAGGTTGTCTGCCCTCTAGGGTTAGAGGTGCAGAAGATACATGCATGCCCTAATGACTTCATCCTCTACCGCGGTGAGTACGAGAATTTGAATGCATGTTCGGTATGCGGGGCATTGCGATATAAGATCGGTCACGATGACCCTGGTAATGATGTTGAGGGCAAGAGCCCCATGAAGAGGATTCCTGCCAAAGGTGATGTCGTATGCTCCTATAATACCACGGCTGAAACCACTACTAGGAGAAAGGCTAGTAGTAGCGCTGGAGCCAGCGCTACTAGTATGGCGCTATAGCTAACTCTTAGCAGTAGCGTTGTTTATCCTACGCTATAGCTAAATATTAGTAGTAGCGCCTCTTAACCAGCGCTACTGCTAACTGATAATGACATCACTATTGTAACTACCGGTATCATTGGTGGGTCCCATGTAGCAGCAGTGTCATTAGTAAGCAGAAGTGGATGGGTTTATATATATATTAATTGATGACAACTTGAGTTCAAACAGATAACTAGAGTTCAAAAACCTTACAAGTCCATACCAAACTGCTATATCAAGACCAATAATCTTACTACAATACTATTAGTCTTACTACCATACTGTTAAACCTTAAACTAGAGCTTAATCTTACTACAATACTATTAATGAGCAGAATCTGGTGGTGGTGGGGGCATTCTCGGCGAAAGTATCCCGACCATACTTCCCCATCGGGCTCTCTGAGCCAGGCACGAAGATGTCACTTGTTGTAGCGCCCATTCCATAACCAAGTGGGGACTACTCTGAGGCGGCATCCGAGCATGCTTTGCAGCGTTGGCCTCCGCGAAGATGACGTCTGCCGCAACTTTTAGGTGTGTTTCGGCATCAGTCTTGCACGCATTGACTTCGTGCTCCCAGAAACCAGACTGAGTCTCCCAGAACTTATTCTCTGCCTCTTTCAGCTCCCATATACAATCTCTCCATCCGAACATTGCATCGTAAATCCTTTTTCCTCGCGCCAAAAACTGCCTTCGCCACTCCAACTCCTGTTCACGAGAATGTTTAGGAGACATGGGAATCCCTACAAATTTGGCATGACATTTGCTTAACAATGGACATATTAAGTAGACATCACATAGAACAAATCTTTCCATCCGAAGCCTACAATCTCTCCATCCGAAGCACCTTTGTAACATAATTTACAACATGTGGATGAATTCCGATATGCATCTAAATGCATCCATCCATCCATCTAAATGCATGCATACATTCATCTAAATGCATTCATTCATCTATATGAATCCATTCATCTATATGCATCCATTCATCTAAATGCATCCATCCATCCATCTAACCATCTAAATGCATCCATTCACAATCATCTCAATGCAGCCATTCAAAACCATCTAAATGCATCCATTCACAATCATGTAAATGCAGCCATTCAAAACCATCTAAATGCAGCCATTCAAAACCATCTAAATGCAGCCATTCAAAACCATCTCAATGCATCCATTCACAATCATCTAAATGCATCCATTCACATCATTCATCCATCTAACCATCTAAATTTCATCCATCCATTCATCTAAGGAATAATTGTATTTGTGCCCTTAGTTGTGTCACGATCGACAGGAATACCCCTAGTTTCCGAAAATACACTGTCATGCCCACATCACTTTGCTCGTCTTGTGCTTTTGCCCTTTGACCGTTTGACTACCATTTTGAAAACTTCATAACTATTTCATACTAACTCGAAAAAATGCAAATAAGATATCAAAATGTTCAGAAACACATCACCTATATGTGCATGTCATTTCCAGTCATGACAAAAAAGTATTGGAAAGTCCCCATCACCCATATGAGGTAAAACTGATATGGATACTTCCCAACAATTTTCTCATGAATGCAAATGTCATACACATATAAGTGATGTCTTTCTGAACATTTTGATATCTTATTTGCATTTTTCCGAGTTAGTATGAAATATTTATGAAGTTTTCAAAATGACAGTCAAACGGTCAAAGGGCAAAAGCACAAGATGAGCAAAGTGATGTGGGCATGAATGTGTGTTTTCCAAAATTAGGGGTATTCCTGTCGATGGTGGCACAACTAAGGGCTCAAATACAATTACCCCTTCATCTAACCATCTAAATTTCATCCATCGATGGGAGAGAGGATGGAGAGGGAGAGATACCGCTACGTGGATGGCCGAGACGGGGATCCGTCGCGTGGGGAGAGCCAAGATGGGGAGTCGCCGCATGGGAAGGGCTGAGACGGGGAGCCACCATGTGGGGATGATCGGGACGTGGAGCCTCCGCATGGGGATGGATGGGGCGGGGAGGGCCGCCGCGGAGGAGCCACCACATGGGGAGGGTCGGCACGGGGGTGTGGGAGCGGCGGCACAAGATCGAGGGAGAGATCTAAGAGTGAGGAGTGAGAGGGGGACGTGGGGGAGATGATAAGTCGAGGGGACCGATACTTAGCAGTAGCACGGGGACGGGAAGAGCGCTACTGTTGGAAATATGCCCTAGAGGCAATAATAAAATGGTTATTATTGTATTTCCTTGTTCATGATAATTGTCTATTGTTCATGCTATAATTGTGTTAACCGGAAACCGTAATACATGTGTGAATACATAGACCACAACATGTCCCTAGTGAGCCTCTAGTTGACAAGCTCTTGATCAATAGATGGTCACAGTTTCATGACCATGGACATTGGATGTCGTTGATAACGGGATCACATCATTAGGAGAATGATGTGATGGACAAGACCCAATCCTAAGCATGGCACAAGATCATGTAGTTCGTTTGCTAAAGCTTTTCAATGTCAAGTATCGTTTCCTTAGACCATGAGATTGTGCAACTCCCGGATACTGTAGGAATGCTTTGGGTGTGCCAAACGTCACAACGTAACTGGGTGGCTATAAAGGTGCACTACGGGTATCTCCGAAAGTGTCTGTTGGGTTGGCACGAATCGAGACTAGGATTTGTCACTCCGTGTGACGGAGAGGTATCTCTGGGCCCACTCGATAAGACATCATCATAATGAGCTCAATGTGACTAAGGAGTTAGCCACGGGATGATGTATTACGGAACGAGTAAAAAGACTTGCCGGTAACGAGATTGAACAAGGTATAGAGATACCGACGATCGAATCGCGGGCAAGTATCATACCGATAGACAAAGGGAATTGTATACGGGATTGATTGAATCCCCGACATCGTGGTTCATCTGATGAGATCATCGTGGAGCATGTGGGAGCCAACATGGGTATCCAGATCCTGCTGTTGGTTATTGGCCGGAGAAGTATCTCGGTCATGTCCACGTGTCTCCCGAACCCGTAGGGTCTACACACTTAAGGTTCGATGACGCTAGGGTTATAGGGAAATGGTATACGTGATTACCAAAAGCTGTTCAGAGTCCCGAATGAGATTCCGGACGTCACGAGGAGCTCCGGAATGGTCCGGAGGTAAATATTGATATATAGGAAGTCTAGTTTTGGTCACCGGAAAGTTTTCGGGCTCATCGGTATTGTACTGGGAGTGCCGGGAGGGTGCCGGAGGACCCACGGGAGGGGTGTGACGACCGTAGGACTTTGTGGGCCCTTAGAGGAGGTGTGTCAGCCCTTATTGGGCTGGCCAAGACCTTCTAGAAAGGCCCATGCGGCTGGAGGAGTGGAGATAAGGGCATAGGAGTTTGAAAAGGAGGAGATCCACCTCCCTTGTGGGAGGTGGACTCTCCCTTTGATTCGGCCGAAGCTCTCCTCCTTGGAGGAGAGTCCAAGACAGCCCTCCCTCTCCCTCCTCCTATATATACCTGAGGTTTTGGCCTTTTGAGAATAGTTCTGAACTCTCTCTCTCATGGCAAAGCCCTACCTCTCTTCTTCCTCCTCCGCAGCGCTTAGGCGAAGCCCTGCCGGAATACCTTGCTACTCCACCACCACCACGCCATCGTGCTGCTGTTGGAGCCCTTCCCCAACCTCTCTTTCTTCCTTGCTGGATCAAGGCGTAGGAGACGTCACCAGGCTGCACGTGTGTTGAACGCGGAGGCGCCGTTGTTCGGCGCTTAGATCGGAATCCACCGCGATCTGAATCGTTGCGAGTATGACTCCATCAACCGCGTTCTTGTAATGCTTCCGCTTAGCGATCTTCAAAGGTATGAAGATGCAATCTCTCCCACTCGTTGCTGGTTTCTTCGTAGATAGATCTTGGTGACACGTAGGAAAATTTTGATTTACTACTACGTCTCCCAACAGTGGCATCATGAGCTAGGTCTATGCGTAGAATCTATGCACGAGTAGAACACAAAGCAGTTGTGGGCGTCGATTTTGTTAATTTGCTTACCACTACTAGTCTTATCTTGATTCGATGGTATTGTGGGATGAAGCGGCCCGGACCGAGTTTACACGTACGCTTACGTGAGACTGGTTCCACCTCCTGACATGCACTTGTTGCATAAGGTGGCTAGCAGGTGTGTGTCTCTCCCACCTTAGTTGGATTGGATTCGATGAAAAGGGTCCTTATGAAGGGTAAATAGCAATTGGCATATCACGTTGTGGTTTTGGCGTAGGTAAGAAACGTTCTTGCTAGTAACCTATAGCAGCCACGTAAAAACTTGCAACTACAAATTAGAGGACGTCTAACTTGTTTTTGCAGCATATGCCTTGTGATGTGATATGGCCAAAGGATGTGATGTGATGCATTGTGGTGTATGAGATTGATCATGTTCTTGTAATAGGATTCACGACTTGCATGTCAATGAGTATGACAACCGGCAGGATCCATAGGAGTTGTCTTATTTTATTGTATGACCTGCGTGTCAATCATAAACGCCATGTAATTACTTTACTTTATTGCTAAACGTTAGCTATTGTAGTAGAAGTAATAGTTGGCGAGACAACTTCATGAAGACACGATGATGGAGATCATGGTGTCATGCCGGTGATAGTGATGATCATGGTGCCCCGAAGATGGAGATCAAAGGAGCAAGATTATATTGGCCATATCATGTCACTATATTGATTGCATGTGATGTTTATCATGTTTGCATCTTATTTGCTTAGAACGACGGTAGTAAATAAGATGATCTCTCAATAAAATTTCAAGAAAAGTGTTCACCCTAACTGTGCACCGTTGCTAAGGATCGTTGTTCCAAAGCACCATGTGATGATCGGGTGTGATAGGCTCTAACGTTCGCATACAACGGGAGTAAGCCAGATTTACACATGCGGAACACTTAGGTTGACTTGACGAGCCTAGCATGTACAGACATGGCCTCGGAACATGGAAGACCGAAAGGTCGAACATGAGTCGTATAGAAGATACGATCAACATGGATATGTTCACCATGGATGACTAGTCCGTCTCACGTGATGATCGGACACGGGCTAGTTGACATGGATCATGTGTCACTTGGATGACTAGAGAGATGTCTATCTAAGTGGGAGTTCATTAAATAATTTGATTATGTGAACTTAATTATCATGAACTTAGTCTAAAATTATCTTTACAATCTATATTGTAGATCCAATGGCCAACGCGAATGTCACCCTCAATTTCAACGCGTTCCTAGAGAAAACCAAGCTGAAAGATGATGGAAGCAACTATGCGGACTGGGTCCGTGGCTTGAGGATCATCCTCATAGCTTCCAAGAAAATGTATGTCCTTGATGCACCACTAGGTGACCCACCCCTTCTCCCAGCAGAGCAAGACGTTGCGAACGCTTGGCATTCTCGCTGCGATGATTACTCCCTTGTTCAGTGCGGCATGCTTTACAGTTTAGAACCGGGGCTCCAAAAGCGTTTTGAGCAACATGGAGCATATGAGATGTTCCAAGAGCTGAAACTGGTTTTCCAAGCTCATGCCCGGGTCGAGAGATATGACGTCTCCGACAACTTCTTCAGCTATAAGATGGAGGAGAATAATTCTATCAGTGAGCACATCCTCAAGATGTCTGGGCTACACAACCGCTTGACTCAGCTAGGAGTTAATCTCCCAGATGACTCGGTCATTGACAGAATCCTCCTGTCGCTTCCACTTAGCTACAAGAGCTTTGTGATGAACTACAACATGCAAGGGATGGAGAAGTTCATTCCTGAGTTGTACTCGATGCTGAAATCAGCAGAGGTCGAGATCAAAAAGGAGCATCAAGTGTTGATGGTGAATAAGACCACTAGTTTCAAAAAGGCAAGGGTAAGAAGAACTTCAAGAAGGACGGCAAAGCTGGTGCCGCGCCCGGTAAGCAAGTTGCCGGGAAGAAGAAGAACAAGAATGGACCCAAGCCTGAGACTGAGTGTTTTTAGTGCAAGGGTGCCGGTCACTGGAAGCGGAACTGCCCCAAGTACTTAGTGGATAAGAAGGACAGCAACATTAAAGGTATATGTGATATACTTGTTATTGATGTGTACCTAACCAGCGCTCGTAGTAGCTCCTGGGTATTTGATACCGGTGCAGTTGCTCACATTTGTAACTCCAAGCAAGAGCTGCGGAATAAGCGGAGGCTGGCCAAGGACGAGGTGACGATGCGCATCGGGAATGGTTCCAAGGTCGATGTGATCGTCGTCGGCACGCTACCTCTACATCTACCTTCGGGATTAGTGTTATACCTTAATAATTGTTATTTAGTACCAGCTTTGAGCATGAACATTGTATCTATATCTCGCTTGATGCGAGATGGCTACTCATTCAAATCTGATAATAATTGTTGTTCTATTTATATGAGAGAAATGTTTTATGGTCAGGCCCCGCTGGTCAATGGTTTGTTTTTGATGAATCTCGAACATGATGTTACACATGTCCATAGTGTGAGTACCAAATAGTGTAAGGTTGATAACGATAGTCCCACTTACATGTGGCACTGCTGCCTTGGTCATATTGGTGTCAAACGTATGAAGAAGCTCCATACTAATGGACTTTTGGAGTCTCTTGATTTTGAATCATTTGACACGTGCGAACCATGCCTCATGGGCAAGATGACCAAGACTCCGTTCTCCAGAACAATGGAGCGAGCAACTAACTTGTTGGAAATAATACATACCAATGTATGCGGTCCAATGAGTGTCGAGGCTCATGGTGGCTACCGTTATGTTCTCACCCTCACTGATGACTTGAGTACATATGGGTATGTCTACTTAATGAAACATAAGTCTGAAACTTTTGAAAGGTTCAAGGAATTTCAAAGTGAGGTAGAGAATCAACGTGACAGGAAAATAAAGTGCCTACGATCTGATCCTGGTGGAGAATATTTAAGTCACGAGTTTGGCACGCACCTAAGGAAATGTGGAATTGTTTCACAACTCACGCCACCTAGCACACCTCAGTGAAATGGTGTGTCTGAACATCGTAATCGCACTCTATTAGATATGGTACGATCTATGATGTCTCTTACCGACTTACCGCTATCATTTTGGGGATATGCATTAGAGACTGCCGCATTCACTTTAAATAGGGCACCGTCAAAATCCGTTGAGACGACACCGTATGAATTATGGTTTGGAAAGAAACCTAAGTTGTCGTTTCTAAAAGTTTGGGGATGCGATGCTTATGTGAAGAAACTTCAACCTGAGAAGCTCGAACCCAAAGCGGAAAAGTGCGTCTTCATAGGATATCCCAAAGAGACAATTGGGTATACCTTCTACCTACGATCCGAGGGCAAAGTCTTTGTTGCCAAGAATGGATCCTTTCTCGAGAAAGAGTTTCTCTCGAAAGAAGTAAGTGGGAGGAAAATAGAACTTGATGAGGTAATTGTACCTCCACTCAAACCGGAGAGTAGCGCAGCACAGGAAGTTGTTTCTGTGGAGCCTACACCGGCTGGAGAGGAAGTTAAAGATGATGATCATGAAACTTCAGATCAAGTTACTATTGAACGTCAAAGGTCCACTAGGACACATTCCACACCAGAGTGGTATGGCAACCCTGTCGTGGAGATCATGTTGTTTGACAATGGTGAACCTTCGAACTATGAAGAAGCTATGGCGGGCCCGGATTCCAACAAATGGCTTGAAGCCATGAAATCCGAGATGGGATCCATGTATGAGAACAAAGTGTGGACTTTGGTGGACTTGCCTGTTGATATGCGAGCCATTGAAAATAAATGGATCTTTAAGAAGAAGACTGACGCGGATGGTAATGTGACCGTCTGTAAGGCTCAGCTTGTCGCTAAAGGGTTATCGACAAGTTCAAGGAGTTGACTACGATGAGACTTTCTCACCCGTAGCGATGCTGAAGTCTGTCCGAATCATGTAAGCAATTGCCGCATTTTATGATTATGAGATCTGGCAAATGGACGTCAAAACGGCATTCCTTAATGGCTTCCTCAAGGAAGAACTGTATATGATGCAGCCGGAAGGTTTTGTCGATCCTAAAAATGCTAACAAGGTATGAAAGCTCTAGCGCTCCATCTATGGGCTGGTGCAAGCATCTCGGAGTTGGAACATTCTCTTTAATGAAGTGATTAAAGCGTTTGGATTTGTACAGGTTTATGGAGAACCCTATATTTACAAGAAAGTGAGTGGGAGCTCTGTAGCATTTCTCGTATTATATGTGGATGACATACTGATAATGGGAAATGATATAGAACTCTTGGAAAGTGTAAAGGCCTACTTGAATAAGTGTTTTTCAATGAAGGACCTTGGAGAATCTGCTTACATATTAGGTATTAAGATCTATAGAGATAGATCGAGACGCCTCATAGGTCTTTCACAAAGCACATACCTTGATAAGATATTGAAGAAGTTCAATATGGATCAGTCCAAGAAGGGGTTTTTGCCTATGTTACAAGGTGTGAGATTGAGTATGACTCAATGCCCGACCACGACAGAGGATAGAGAAGAGATGATTGTCATCCCCTATGCTTCAGCCATAGGCTCTATTTTGTATGCCATGCTGTGTACCAGACCTGATGTGAACCTTGCCATAAGTTTGGTAGGGAGGTACCAAAGTGATCCCGGAGCGGAACACTGGAGAGCAGCCAAGAATATCCTGAAGTACCTGAAAAGGACAAAGGACATGTTTCTCGTATATGGAGGTGCCGAAGAGCTTGTCGTAAAGGGTTACGTCGATGCTAGCTTCGACACATATTCGGACGACTCCAAGTCGCAAACCGGATACGTGTATATTTTTAATGGAGGGGCAGTCAGCTGGTGCAGCAGCAAGCAAAGCGTCGTGGCGGCATCTACATGTGAAGCGGAGTACATAGCTGCTTCGGAAGCAGCAAAGGAAGGAGTCTGGATGAAGGAGTTCATCACCGACCTAGGAGTAATTCCAAGTGTGTCGGCCCCGATGACTCTATTCTGTGACAACACTGGAGCTATTGCCCTTGCGAAGGAGCCCAGGTTTCACAAGAAGACAAGACACATCAAGCGCCGCTTCAACTCCATCTGTGATTACATTCAGGAGGGAGATATAGATATTTGTAAAGTGCATACGGATCTGAATGTCGCAGATCCATTGACTAAACCTCTCTCACGAGCAAAACATGATCAACACCAGAATGTTATGGGTGTTCGATTCATCACAATGTAACTAGATTATTGACTCTACTGCAAGTGGGAGACTGTTGGAAATATGTCCTAGAGGCAATAATAAAGTGGTTATTATTGTATTTCCTTGTTCATGATAATTGTCTATTGTTCATGCTATAATTGTGTTAACCGGAAACCGTGATACATGTGTGAATACATAGACCACAACATGTCCCTAGTGAGCCTCTAGTTGACTAGCTCGTTGATCAATAGATGGTCATGGTTTCATGACCATGGACATTGGAAGTCGTTGATAACGGGATCATATCATTAGGAGAATGATGTGATGGACAAGACCCAATCCTAAGCATGGCACAAGATCGTCTAGTTCATTTGCTAAAGCTTTTCAATGTCAAGTATCGTTTCCTTAGACCATGAGATTGTGCAAATCCCGGATACTGTAGGAATGCTTTGGGTGTGCCAAACGTCACAACGTAACTGGGTGGCTATAAAGGTGCACTATGGGTATCTCCGAAGGTGTCTGTTGGGTTGGCACGAATCGAGACTGCGATTTGTCACTCCGTGTGACGGAGAGGTATCTCTGGGCCCACTCGGCAAGACATCATCATAATGAGCTCAATGTGACTAAGGAGTTAGCCACGGGATGATGTATTACGGAACGAGTAAAGAGACTTGCCGGTAATGAGATTGAACAAGGTATAGAGATACCGACGATCGAATCTCGGGCAAGTATCATACCGATAGACAAAGGGAATTGTATATGGGATTGATTGAATCCCCGACATCGTGGTTCATCCGATGAGATCATCATGGAGCATGTGGGAGCCAACATGGGTATCCAGATCCCGCTGTTGGTTATTGGCCGGAGAAGTGTCTCGGTCATGTCCACGTGTCTCCCGAACCCGTAGGGTCTACACACTTAAGGTTCGATGACGCTAGGGTTATAAGGAAATGGTATACGTGATTACCGAAAGTTGTTCAGAGTCCCGGATGAGATCCCGTACGTCACGAGGAGCTCCGGAATGGTCCGGAGGTAAAGATTGATATATAGGAAGTCCAGTTTTGGTCACCGGAAAGTTTTCGGGCTCATCGGTATTGTACCGGGAGTGCCGGGAGGGTGCCGGAGGACCCCCAGGAGGGGTGTGACGACCATAGGACTTTGTGGGACCTTAGAGGAGGTGTGCCAGCCCTTATTGGGCTGCACAAGACCTTCTAGAAAGGCCCATGCGGCTGGAGGAGTAGAGATAAGCGCATAGGAGTTTGAAAAGGAGGAGATCCACCTCCCTTGTGGGAGGTGGACTCTCCCTTTGATTCGGCGGAAGCTCTCCTCCTTGGAGGAGAGTCCAAGACAGCCCTCCCTCTCCCTCCTCCTATATATACTTGAGGTTTTGGCCTTTTGAGA
The DNA here is from genome assembly GCA_022496015.1 of Hordeum marinum. Lineage (NCBI taxonomy): Eukaryota > Viridiplantae > Streptophyta > Magnoliopsida > Poales > Poaceae > Hordeum > Hordeum marinum. The sequence goes on along the minus strand of CM039675.1, from coordinate 389,594,242 downwards.
ACAGTTCTGAACTCTCTCTCTCATGGCAAAGCCCTACCTCTCTTCTTCCTCCTCCGCAGCGCTTAGGCGAAGCCCTGCCGGAATACCTTGCTACTCCACCACTACCATGCCGTCGTGCTGCTAATGGAGCCCTTCCCCAACCTCTCCTTCCTCCTTGCTGGATCAAGGCGTAGGAGACGTCACCGGGCTGCACATGTGTTGAAAGCGGAGGCGCCGTTGTTCGGCGCTTAGATCGGAATCCACCGTGATCTGAATCGCTGCAAGTACGACTCCATCAACCGCATTCTTGTAACGCTTCCGCTTAGCGATCTTCAAAGGTATGAAGATGCAATCTCTCCTACTCGTTGCTAGTTTCTCCATAGATAGATCTTGGTGACACGTAGGAAAATTTTGATTGACTACTACGTCTCCCAACAGCTACTGCTATTCCTTTAGTAGTAGTGTTGCTCCGTGACAGCCGCTACTACTACCGGTCGCCACCGTCGCTCGGGATGGGACCGGTTAGCAGTAGTGCCGATTCAAAGTCCAGCACTACTACTAACAGAATACCTGTAGCGCCTTTCTCTGAAAGCACTACTACTAATTAGTTGTAGTGTCGTCCATTCAAGCGCTACTGCTAAAATCCTATCTATAAGCATTCTCCTAGTAGTGAACGTTTGTTCCAAAACAAAGAGCATGCCAAGTTGTTGCGATGGCACAAGGAAGACCATAAGAAAGTCGGGAAGTTGAGAGTACCCGCTGATGGGTCGCAGTGGAGAAAAATCGAGAGAGAGTGGCCCAACTTTGCAGATGACCCAAGGAACTTATGGTTTGGTTTAATTGCGGATGGCATTAATCCTTTTGGGGAGCAGAGCAGCAAGCATAGCACATGGCATGTGACTCTATGTATCTACAACATTCCTCCTTGGTTGTGCATGAAGCGGAAGTTCATTATGATGCTATGGAACTAACGAGCGTTGCTCATCCAAGGCCCTAATCAACCCGACAACGACATTGATGTGTACCTAAGGCCATTAGTTGATGAAATTTTATAGCTGTGGAATAAAAAAGGTGTACTTGTGTGGGATGAGCACAAATAGCAGGAATTTGACCTACGAGCGTTGCTGTTTGTAACCATCAATGATTGGCCTGCTCTTAGTAACCTTTCAGGACAGCCAAACAAGGGATACCATGCATGCACGCACTATTTAGATGAGACTGAAAGTATATATTTGGAGAAATGCAAGAAGAATGTGTACCTATGACATCGTCGATTTCTTGCGACCAAGGATGCCTTAAGAAAGAAAGGCAAGCATTTCAAATGTGAGGTAGATCACTGAAAGAATCTTGTCCTCCATACCGGTGATGATATACTTGATAGGGTCAAGGATTTACAAGTAATCATTGGAAAGGGTCTTGGTAGACAATCTGTTCCAATTAACGCTGACGGACACGCGCCCATGTGGAAGAAGAAATCTATATTTTGGGATCTAGAATATTGGAAAGTCCTAGAAGTCCGCCCTGCAATCGACGTGATGCACGTCACGAAGAATCTTTGTGTGAACCTGCTAGGCTTCCTAGGCATGTATGAGAAGACAAAAGATACACCGGAGGCATGGCAGGACCAGCAACGTATGAACGCAAAAGACGACACGCGTCCAAAGCAGTATGAAGGTCCTGCCAGCTATGCTCTTGCCAAAGCAGAGAAGGAAATATTTTTTGAATGCCTGCTCAGTATGAAGTTCCCGTCTCGCTTATCGTCGAATATAAAGGTAATACTAAATATGGCAGGGAAAAAATTCCAGAACCTAAAGTCTCATGACTGCCAAGTGATCATGACACAATTGCTTCCGGTAGCGTTGAAGGGGCTTCTACCAGAAAATGTTCGATTAGCCATGGTGAAGCTATGTTCATTCCTCAATGCAATTTCTCAGAAGGTAATCGATCCGAAAATCCTACCAAGCTTACAAAAAGATCTGGTCCAATGTCTTATGAGTTTAGAGTTGGTATTCCCACCATCCTTCTTCAATATTATGACGCACGTCCTAGTTCACCTAGTCAAATAGATTGTCATTCTGGGTCCTGTATTTCTACACAATATGTTCCCCTTTGAGAGGTTCATGGGAGTCTTAAAGAAATATGTTCGTAATCGTGCTAGGACAGAAGGAAGCATCTCCAAGGGCCATAAAACAGAGGAGGTTATTGAGTTTTGTGTTGACTTTATTCATGAACTTAAGCCGATTGATGTTTCTCAATCTTGGACCAAAATCAATAATATGTAGGGACGGACATTCTTGGGCGCAAGCACACTACGCAGTTCTACAAAATTCTACCTTGGTGACCCCGTATATCGAGAAACACATAGATATTATATGCTCCAAGAACCTAGAGCAGTTTGACCCCTGGATTAAACGTACACACACTGAGGCTTTCGACGGTTCGTTGCGAACACATCTCATGAATGATGACATTGTTGAAGATGACATGTACTTGTTGGACAAGAGACCATCTTCGACTATATTGACTTTCCAAGGGTACGAGATAAATGGGAATACATTTTACATGATAGCCCAAGATAAAAAGAGCACAACCAAAACAGTGGTGTCCGCTTGGACAATGTGACAAACACCAATAGGGAAAAAGACACATATTATGGTTACATATAGGAGATATGGGAACTTGACTATGGAGGTGATTTGAAGGTCCCTTTGTTCTAGTGCAAATGGGTCAATCTGACTGGAGGAGGGGTAACGGTAGACCTGCAGTACGGATTGACAACATTGGATCTCAACAATATTGGGTACACAAAGGAGCCATTCGTCCTAGCCAATGATGTGACGCAAGTTTTCTATGTGAAGGACATGTCTACCAAACCAAGAAAAAGAAAAGATAAGAAAGTGGATACATCATATGATGAGCCAAAGCTCCACATAGTTCCTTCAGGGAGAAGAAACATCATGGGAGTGGAGGACAAGACAAACATGTCAAAAGATTATGAAAAGTTTGATGAAATTCCTCCCTTCACGATGAAGACTGACCCAAGCATCCTGTTAAATTATGAAGATTTTCCATGGTTATAGTGAAATAATCCAGTGACACACGCGAAGAAAAAATTTTATACCCCAAGATCCCACTCTGGGATGTGATTGGCTTCACCGTCATCACTTTTCTTCTCTAGTGACTAGCCGGGATGGTCCAGTTTTGTACACGAAGTGCATCCAGTTTTTGATGTAACCCTCTCAACTTTTTAGCACATGATATGTGGATGAAATTATGATACCATGCCAAGTTTCTACCTTTTCAGAGTTCATGTGTAGTGCTTTTAAATTTCAGGGTCAGTTAGCTCAAAAAAATCATTAAATGCTTGAAAAATAACAAATGAAGTTGGAAAGGGTTGAAATTTGAAGATGTCGCTTAGAATGGTGCATATTGAATACACAAAAAGTTTGGAGTTGAAATAAGTTAAAAATGAAATGCCTTTGTAACAGATGAGTTTTCGTCCGAAAAACTCATACTTCTAAGGAGATGGTCTAGTTTGTACACGAAGTGCATCCAGTTTTTGTCGTAACCCTATCAACTTTTTAGCACAAGCTATGTGGGTGAAATGATGATACCATGACAAGTTTCAACCTTTTGAGAGTTTACTTGTAGTGCTTTTTTAATTTCAGGGTCATTTAGCTCAAAAGAATCATTAAATGCATGAAAAATAGCAAATGAAATTTGAAAGGGTTTAAATTTGAAGATGTGGCTTATAATGGTGCATATTGAATGCACAAAAATTCTGAAGTTGAATTAAGTTTAAAAAATGAAATGACTTTGTAACAGACGAGTTTTCGTCTGAAACGCTCATACTTTGAAGGAGATGGTCCAGTTTGTACATGAAGTGCATCCAGTTTTTGCCATAACCCTCTCAACTTTTTAAGACATGTTATGTGGGTGAATGATGTTACCATTCCAAGTTTCAACCTTTTCAAAGTTTATTTGTACTGTTTTTAATTTCAGGGTCATTTAGCTCAAAACATCATTAAATGCATGAAAAATAGCAAATGAAGTTAGAAAGGGTTGAAATTTGAAGATATGGCTTAGAATGGTGCATATTGAATGCAAAAAAATTCTGGAGTTAAAATAAGTTAAAAAAATGAAATGACTTTGTAACAGATGAATTTTTGTCCAAAACCCTCATACTTCGAAGGAGATAGTCCAGTTTGTACACTAAGTGCATCCATTTTTTGATGTAACCGTCTCAAAATTTTAGCACATGCTATGTGGGTGAAATGATGATACCATGCCAAGTTTCAACCTTTGCAGAGTTCGTTTGTAGTGCTTTTTCATTTCAGGGTCATTTAGCTCAAAAAACGCATTAAATGCATGAAAAATAGAAAATGAAGTTAGAAGGGACAATTGATTTTATGCCCCTAGTTGGGTCACACTCGGCAGGTTTACCCCTTGTTTCCGAAAACACTCGTTCCCGTCCAAACCACTTCGCTTCTATTATGCTTTTGCCCTTTGACGGTTTGACCTTCACTTTCAAAAGTTCATAAAAACTTGATACTAACTCAAAAAATTTCAAATAAGATATCAGAATGTTCATAAGAACATCACCTATATGTGCATGCAATTTGCATTCTTGACAAAAATGTTGGAAAGTCCCCATCACAGATGATAGCTGAAACTCAGATGGGGACTTTCCAACATTTTTGTCATGAACGAGAATGACATGCACATATAGGTGATGTTTCTCTGAACATATTGATATCTTATTTGAATTTTTCTGAGTTAGTATGATTTTTTTATGAATTTTTGAAAAAGGTGGTCAAACGGTCAAAGGGCAAAAGCATAAGAGGATCGTAGTGACTTGGGCAGAACCAAGGGTTTTTGGAAATTAGGGATAAAACTGCCGAGTGAGACACAACTAAGGGCATCAAATTAATTATCCCAAGTTAGAAAGGGTTGAAATTTTAATATGTGGATTAGAATGGTGCATATCGAATGCACAAAATGTCTGGAGTTGAAATTAAGTTAAAAAATGAAATGACTTTGTAACAGATGAGTTTTCGTCCGAAACTCATACTTCGAAGGAGATGGTCCTGTTTGTACACGAAGTGCATCCAGTTTTTGCCGCAACCCTTTCAACTTTTAGCACATGCTATGTGGGTGGAATGATGATACCATGCCAAGTTTCAACCATTTCAGAGTTCATTTGTAGTGCTTTTTAATTTTAGGGTCATTTAGCTCAAAAAATCATCAAATGAATGAAAAATAACTAATGAAGTTAGAAAGGGTTGGAATTTGAAGATGTGGCTTAGAATAGTGCATATTGAACGCACAAAAATTCTGGAGTTGAAATAAGTAAAAAAATGAAATGACTTTGTAAGATATGAGTTTTCGTCTGAAACCCTCACACTTCGAAGGAGATGATCCAGTTTGTACACGAAGTGCATCCAATTTTTTTCATAACCCTCTCAATTTTTTAGCACATGCTATGTGGGTGAAATGATGATACCATGCCAAGTTTCAACCTTTCCAGAGTTCATTTATAGTGATTTTAATTAAAAAAATGAAGGTATAAAACTAAAAGAGTTAAACAGAATCTGGTTTTGATTAAAACACCTATTTAAAACATCCTAGAAATTCCCAAATTTAACATAATGGTAAAACGTACTACTATTAAACAACAGCAAAAAAACACTCAAAAATCTATTTTTAAACTAAAGTTATTCACAAACTAGTGATTCAGACAAATTTCAAAAGAATTCAAATTCAAATTCAAACTATTTTAATTTGAAAACTACTCGCACTAACAGAAAGTTTGTAATTGTTTTGACCTAAAGCAAAAAAGATTCATTAAAAACTATAAATATTCTCACAGTTATTCCAAATCTAAAACAGAAATTAAAAAAAAGTGAAAATAGACCTTTAGTCCCGGTTGGATCCACCAACCGGGACTAAAGGTTCCTTCCCACGCTGAATTTGGGCCGCCTAAAAGGCCTCTTTAGTCCCGGTTGGTATCACCAACTGGGACTGAAGGGAGGGCCTTTAGTCCCGGTTGGTAGCACCAACCTGGACTAAAGGTATTGTAGTATATAACCCCATTCTCCTTCCTCTCCTCACTTTCTCCTCGATCGAACAACACACTCTATGCTGCTAGGCTGCCGGAGCGAACACCACCTATGCCGCCAGGCTGCCGGATCATGTCGCCAGCCGGCCGTCCACATCTAGTCTGGCGCCATCCCCGTCCTCCTATCCCTCCACACGCGCGCCCGACTCGATCCCCGTACACCCGCTCCTCCAAGCGTTGCCGCGGCAAGAGCCCTCGCCGGCGCCGCTCCTCCCGCCTCCAGCGTCCTCTTCCATCTCCAGCGCTCCTCCGTCTTCGGCGCTCCTCTGTCTCCGGCTCTCCTCCGCCTCTGGCGCCGCTCCTACAAAAAAGTATGTTAATTTGTGTATAAATATGCTAATTTGTGTATGTATGCTAATTTGTGTATTAAACTGCTATTTTTTGTATGTATATTTGTGTATGTATGCTAATTTCTGTATATATGCTAATTTATGTATGTATATTTATGTATGTATGCTAATTTGTGTACATATGCTAATTTGTGTATGTATATATATTATATGCATGTTAAATTAGATGCATATATGTGTATGCTAATTGACCAAATTTTGTGTATGCTAATTGACCAAATTTGTGTATGCTAATTGACCAAATTTGTGTATGCTAATTTTTGTAAAACTGCTTTGAAAGTAACCAACACTCGCAAGTAACCAAATTATGTATATACGATAGAAGGTGCGGTTAAATTTGCTTAGAAGTAATATTTTGCTTAGAAGGGAGTCCTGGACGATTGACAGACGAGTCCGCGACGATCGTCGGAGGAGTCCCCGATGATTGCCGGAGGAGTCCTCGACGATCGCCCGTGAGGAGTCCCGAACGATCGCCAGAGGAGTCCCCGACGATCGCTGGAGGATGATATATGATGTTTAGATGTTAATATGCTCTAGTAAATGAGACTTTTTATTAGGAATTACCTATTTTATATTAGGTGGATATATGATGTTTAGATGTTTAAATGTTAAGTTGCATAGCATAGCTGTTGAGTTGACGATGCCCGGCTAGCATCCTCGTCGTCGACTCGGTGGCAACAACCTGCTTGAGAGGTGCCATGTTTGGGATTGGCCTCTGCCGGGATGGCACTAGGAGGTGCTGCCTTCCATGGCGCGCAGCTTGCTAAGGAATCAGGGTACCGTCGTCGACCCAGAGATTCTTTGGTGTCGGTCACGTGGACCAATGTCAGTGCTGAGGGAGCCGGGCCCTGCGAAGGTGGTATGTCATCGTGTCAGGGAGGAGGACGAGCACGTCCGACGCTACATGGTTGCATTGGGCGCTAGGTTCTCCAATACCTGGCAGGTTCTTCAGGGATTTCACCCGAACTATGATCCTGTCATGGTTCATTCTCTTTGGGTGTCCACCGCTTGCCCCGCGAGACGTCAACTGGATCTGTATTAGTTATATTATATAATAATATTCGAGATGTATTAGTGATAATATTCGATGATATATTAGTGATATTATATAATAATATTCGAGATGTATTAGTGATACTATTCGATGATGTATCAGTGATATTATATGATCATATTGTTGCATTTCCTTGTATTGATTTTGCACATCTCCGATTCTGCTTAATGAATGCATTCTAATTGTTTTATATTTGTTCTTGATTAGTTAAGCTATGGACGGTAGAGACAGAGACCGTGATCAAGAGAATGCCATGTACGACCTGATACACTCTGGAAACGAAGAGAATGAAGTAGATGATGGCTCACAATACCTTCACCCATCCGGTGAGGGAATTGAGGAAGAACAACCAAGAGACGTAGGGGGACCAGCTGAAAATGATGGCAAAGAAAATTTTGACAATTTAACAGTCCGGCGAGGTATTAATTTGCCCTCTGGTGATCATCAGATGTATTGATTGATTTGTATATATTAACTAATCTTTCTTCTTTTAGCCCTCCGGATCGAGCAAATCTTCTACAAGGGTTAAACGTGGCCCGACAAAAAAGTTGAAAGAAGGCATAAAGTACAACATCGATCAAATCAGAGCAGATGGTGAACCGATTGCTCCTAAACAGAACGCGGACAAATTTATACGTCAATGCGGATTTATCGTTAGGGACCAAATCCCGATCACCATTCAAGAATGGAATTAGCCAAAAGATCTCGAAGTTTCTTTTGTCAGTGAAAGAGTAAAAAAACAGCTTTGGGAGGCGCTCATGAAACATTTCACCCTACCAGAGGGTCTCGTAGATCTCCAATGGGAGAAAGTTAAGAAGGAGCTCTTAAGAAGATGGCCACACAATTCTAGTCTTGGAAGAAAAGATTATGGAACAATTACGTGAAAGACAGAAAGAAGACTGGAGAATTCAAAGGAGAACATGTGAAGTTAAAAGATGATTGGGACGGATTTGTGAAGTTCAAGGAATCAGAAGCAGCTAAGGAACGGTCGATAGTAAACAAGATAAATGCCGACAAAAAAATGTGACACTGTCGTCTGGGGCCAGGTGGCTACAAGTCTGGGTTGCCTAAGTGGGATGAATCCGAGAGAAACATGAAGGCTGCAGCGGTCACTCCACAAACAGAGACTTGGACCGAGAGGTGTAGGACTTGGTTTTATGCACATGCATGGGGGAAAGTTGGACCCAAAGACAAGGACTTTCTTGAACGGGTAAGACTTAAAGAAGGCACGAACGAGTTACTTAAAGCAATAGAAGAAGATCGAACGGGTTTGTACTAGCCCGAGAGAGAGAACGACGAGCTTTCACGTGCCCTCAAGAATCCTGAACACCCGGGATGAACATGAGGCAAAGGCATGGTTTCGTGGCTTCTAGGGTTTGCGGATTGGAACGATAGTTACAAAAGCCGTGTGATAAAGAATAAGCATGAAGTAGATCGGATTCAGGACATAGAAAGCAAATACATGCTGCAACAGGAGCAAATCAACAAACTTAGCCAGCAAGGCGCGTCCCAGCAGCAGGAGCAACCAGATCCAGCATTGGATGGTCCCAATCCATCATCTATGCCGAATAGCAGCGTGGGTTCTATGAGGGTCCCGACCGATGATGCACTGCTGGCTTGCTACCCCGTGGATAATATCCTAGAGTCGACATCTTGTGATCTACACATGAAACTCAAGAACATATCCATGAATGTGGCGCATGGCTTTGCTTTACCGAATGCACCTGAAGCACTCATCCACGGCAATCCGATTCCACCTGGCTATGCTCGTGTCGGGGTGGATGAAGTTATGTCGGGATATGAATCACTAGATCTTGACTACCATGGAGGTCAAGGGGAGTAGACAGTGGGAGAAGCCATACGTGGTATCATTGTGTGGAAAAAGGAATTGTTTCCAAACTCGGTGCCAAGGCCACCGACTCCTCCTACAAATCCATCGCGTTAGCAGACTCCAACCCAAGCCAAGACGGAGCGCAAGGTGAGTCCGCCATATCGATCTCCGTCGTGCCGGCCGAATCCATCCCACCCCGAGACGGAGCCTAGCGCGAGTCCGTGATATTGATCTCTGCCGAGTCCAAAGCGTAGGAGAGCACAAAAGAAGAAACCCGAGCCTCCTATCAAAAAGAAGTTAGCTTACGAGAAGACTGACGAGGAAACCAATGAACAAGTGGCTACCGATTTGCAGGCCCATTTTGGACCGAAACTGCCCCCGCCGCCAAAGGACAAAGTACCTCAGAAAGTCGTACTACACTTTCTGGATGCAGCTAAAACGGCGGAGAAAAGGCCGATATCATACTATGAACGTTGTATTAGCAAGTCCTATCATTCCCAAAAAAACAGAAGTCAAGCGGTAGTAGTAAATGCGGGAAAACTGTTCCCCAGCTCGGAGAACAGGCAGTGCAATCGATCACCCCGCTCAAGGTGAGTACCGATAGGAAGGTAATAACCGACGATGATAGAGAGAAGGCGAGAGAGTTTGGTATCACTATTGAAGCACTCCTAGGCTAGGAGGAAGCCCCCACGGTGGATGAGAAGGTCCTAGCATGGAAATTTGTCCCTCGGAAGCCTCTGGGAGTCCTGAGGATGAGAAGCTTCTATCCACGCGAATGCGCAAGTTGCATGAATGGTACCTGAAAGAATGGTGAAAGTCAAGCAAGAGCATTACATCCATGAAAATGACTTGTGGATTGAAAATGAAGAATTTTTTCAGTTATTCAATCAAAAAGCAATCAACAAATCTCTCGTCAGTTGTTATTGTCTATAAGTGATTTCTTTTTGTAATTGAAGTCTCTAGCTCAGCTTGTTCATTGCATATCCTCATTATATTCTTTTGTATGGTATTATGCAGAATGAAGATTTTGCATTGAAAAGAGATGGAGTCTATGGCATTGGGTTCATTGACCCAAATACCGTTAATGACAACGTGTTAACTACTTTCTTTAAAGACACAGAGAAAATGTTGCTAAGGTTTTTGAAGGACATAAATACCAAACCAGAAATACTTTTACCTTACAACTTCAGGTGTGTGTTATTGTCTTGTACTACAAATTCTCCTTTTGCTTATATATATACTCGATGTTAAGTGTATAGTTGATGAGTTATGCATGCCCGCTTATATACAAATCGTTTCCGCAGCTACCACTAGATCCTACTAATCGTTAGAGTTGATGAGGGAAGTGTTGAAGTACTGGACTCACTAAGTAAAGACCCTGAAGAATACATAAGACTGTATTGGATGCTCGACGGGTAATTTCAATCATTAACACACTATGTCGGCCTCTTTAGTTTGTTTCCTAATATAATGTAATTACTAACTCCTTTATTCATTTTCTTTGACGGGCAAGGTTTGGAAAAGGTTCACCAAAGAGATTACAGGTGAATGGAAATCAGAGCTGAGATGGCAAAAGTCCAAGGTATTTAAGTAGTACTAGCTACGTCCGCACATCTTTTTAATTATAGTTTCAATACCATTATCATGCCTTATTACAATCTGATTGAATTCTATTCTCGTAAAGTGCATGAAGCAGGAACATGAGACTAATTTATGTGCATACTACGTTTGCGAGAACATTCGCTTTATGACCGAAAAGACCAAAACTACAAGAGATCTTTGGGTACATATACACCATTCACATTTTTTATCATGATCTAATATATATACACACAACTAACATATATTTATATTGATCTTCTTCTTTAAAGATGCAAGATATGTGGGATCAGCTCCTACCAAAGGACCGCATACGAGCAATTCAAGAGGAACTGGCGGAATTTTTGCTTGAGCAGGTCATATCTCCAAAGGAGAATACCATTACACCTAATGACTACATGTAATGATCTGCAAAATTGTAGGAGAAATTGTATATACCAAATTGTACATATGTGTGTATGGATGGTCGATCGTATTAGAAGGTCTATGATATATATATGATTGGTTCTATCAGAAATTCTATCATATATGCATAACGTGTACAGCATGTAGTAGTGTAAAATATGTTTTAAATGAAAAAATGGAAAACACAACATGAAAAGGAAAAATAAACAATAAAACCTAAACCCATAAAACCCAAAGCCCCTAAATCTTTAGTCCGGGTTGGTGTTACCAACCGGGACAAAAGTCCCCATCCCCCCGCGCGTGCTGCCGACCACGTGGCAGGGATTTAGTCCTGGGTCGTAGCCAACCGGGACTAAAGGCTTGAACCCTTTAGTATCTATACATTAGTCCCGGTTGGGGAACCGGGACTAAAGGCCCTTCCCAACCGGGACTAATGCCCTATTTTCTACTAGTGCTAGGGGCTGACTTAGAGTCGTTCGTATGTTTGGCATGGAGGAGGGCACAATATGGGCATTTCGCTTCACCTTCTCCAGCATACAAAATGTTTTTCGGCCCTCTGTTTATCGTCTTTAGTACAAGCACACTTCCATCATTCTTTATTTATCCCTTCTATAGTTTTTTTTAGAATTGATGTTTATGTAGTTCTTGAGTATCTATGTGCATGTGAATCGAATTATGCATTCGTTCTTAAACCTAAACATGATTCGATATGAAATACATGCATTCCTACTTTCAATTTTAAATTATGTGAATTATGAACAAAGGTATTTAATTAGGGGCAAATCCCGCTCTGTAGGCCATTACAATGCACACAATTTGAGAAAAGCAAAACGTCTACGATCAACTCCGACATCACACATGTTTCTCCATTCGAGGTGCGTGATGAATATCGTCTTCGTGCACAGTCAGACGAGAAAGAACCTGTGAGACTAACAACATCAGCATTTGTGCTAGTCTCCTTATCACACACAATGTCTTATTTTGAACTGTGTACCATCATAAACATTGGTAAAAGAAGACAGCATGCGATAGGCCTTCATTCGACACAGTTATTCTGAATGACACGTTTGGGAACTATGGATCATATGTTTGGGACGTTTTATAAATCATAGATGTTTATCAAAAAAACCGCGTGTGGGATATATTCAACCTTCGCATACGGTTTTACAATGATAAACGTATGCACTCTTATATCATATCACAGTCGGTCATAGTGGAACTAACTGTGTGTGATTGTCTCCTTATCGTACACGCTTTATAATCGTGAACTGTTTGTGATTCGGTGCACATCGTAAACGGCACTTCATAGAATAGCACGTGCGATGCTAGTGTGATCTCACACAAGTTGCAAGCATGACCGTATGGGAAATACACATATCTCAAACGATTATCCGGTGACCCTCGTTTGTGATAGGTGCGGATATCCCATACGCTTAGTTTTGCCAAACGTTTGCGTTCGTTGGCCATCATCGCCGGCGAGTTTGCCGTGTTGTGTGGGATGGACCCCCCTATCGCCCACACATGCAAGGCGGCGGTTTGAAACTACGTCGCGGAAAGGGGTTAAAAACGTTTGTATAGCACGTCGCTGCACCAGTGATTGTTCATATGTGGACTACATTTGTCCCTCTAGTCCCGTCATGTATATGTACGATGCAAATCAACAATAGTGCTTCAGGGAACTCCTCCAAAGACATGAAGGTTGTAGAGGACAAGAAGGGCAAGACACTGATAGAGCTCACCAACAACCCCAAGAGGCCGAAGAACTACATCCATTTTCGTGAGGACGCTAGCTCAAGCAACTTCTGCAAGGTCATCCTTACACCCAAGTTGAAGTGGTTGGCGATGCTAGTCGAGTTCACCAAGCACTTGACCACCTCCGAGAGGAAATTTTGTTTAGAACGGACACCAGTTGTGTCTGGAGAATAACAGTTCGGACGATCATTGACATGCTCATTCTTGATGTGGATTGGGTCCCCTTCGCCATTGCTCGCCATACCATGATCAAGTACCTCGTCAGCTTCAAGCTGGCGACTCCCAACACCGTGAAAGTGAATGTGTCCAACAATGATGGCGTCAAAGTGGTGACCAAGTGCAAGAGCCACGAGGAGGCATTTGCCAGGGATTGTTAGGAAGTTATATCTGCACCTTTAAGACTTTTGCGTTGCAACTGTTTGTCGTCTAACTGACTGTGAGTGTGTGTTTAAGACTTTGGTTCATGGGCTTATGCTATGGCTGTTTATCTAAGTTGTGCCTGGTGCGTGGCTTGGGGACCCGAGTTAATTCTCGTGGCGAGACCCGGGCGTGAAGCAGGCATGCAGCAGCAGCGATGGATACGTACATGCGAGACATCATGGATAGACTTGACTTACGCCATGTTTGCGCTCATGGAAAACGTCTCGTCGATCGAGCACGGCGAATAGCAGCCGGACCCCGGTAATTGGTGAGCCTGATTGAGCCCCGTCAACCGTCAAGGAATCTATCTTTATCTTGTGCTGCTTCTGCTCTGCTTGCCTCCCTGCCGTGTCCGTGGCCAGGACAGCGGGCGCTGAAATCTATGGTACAGCGTGCACTTGATGAGTGGTGGCACGGGCAGTGACCCACTGCATTTTCCCGCTTTTGGCCTTCCTTTTGGGAAAGATTTCTGGTCAGGGGTCATGGTGACTGGCTTAGCTGCTTAAGAAAAAGCGCAATTGTACAAATGGGAATGGAATGTGGGAAGTTGGGTGATGAGGATTGGTCTTCACAGCCATTTAGAGAGGGCGCAATGTATGGGCGGTAAAGTTGATCTGCTAGTACATTCTCAACTTTGGACAGTGGAATACGGCTGCTACGTTCTTTTGCTAACAATTTATTGAGTTGTATTTCTGCTGATTCTTTGTATACGTACGTGCAACAGAAAAATCTTTTGGTACTAGTACTGCTGCTACTCGTTCTTAATAAGCTGGACGCAAATGCAACAAACTCAACCTACAAAGAGTTAGCAAAAACCACACAATTTATAAACGGCAAACCCAAATAGAGAATGGGGAAGTGGTGGTGAACAATCCACCGATGCGTAAAAGGCCCTTTTCCATATCCGAGCAGTATCGCTTGGTGGTGGTGCTATAAACTCCATGCTTTATTCGACGTTTGTACGGTGAGCAGTGCCAAATATTTGCGGTAAGATCCTTTTAGGGAAAAGGGTAATCTGAGAGGGGAAACAGAGGCATGCAGCATCGTTCCTTTCCTTTGCGTTGCAGGTTGCAGCCAGCGGCCCAGCGCCATAAAGTTTATTCTTCGCAAAATCGCAAGACACCAAGGGCAGCTTTTTCACCAAGTGCTTTGTAGATATCGGAGGATCGTACTGCTCTCCCCAGCCCCGGTCGCTTTATCAAAAGGAAACGCACAAAAAGGAGCAGCAAATGAGTTCGATATGGAAGCGGTGTGCGTGGAAATGGCAGCAACGGGCCGGGCACCACCGTTGGCCCCGCACGCTTGCATCCACTCGGGGAACAGCGCTACAGGGCTCAAAGCCACCCTCTCAACTCGCCTCAAATCAAATCATCAAGCTACCAACAGTGCCATTGGCTACGTACCACGCCCATGGATGGCTCCGTGCGCATACACGTGCGAAGCACTTTTCAACTTTCATCATCGATTAATAATATAGTACTCCAGTGAAAATATATTGGACCACTTATGGAGTACTAGTGGTGGTATTTACAGAAGGCTTCCAGGAGTTGTAGCTAATACCAATCTGGGGTGATGATAACAAGGAGAAAAATGTAAATAACAAGGCCAATATACATAATCATTTCCTCCTCCTCCTCCTCGTCTTTCTCTCTCTCTCTCTATCAAAACCTCACCACCGAAAAAGAAGATGGCGTGGAGATGGATCAAACAAGTCAATAGCAACAGCCTAGAGTTATCAAAACCCAGAATCAATCGATCAAACACTAGACTTGGCCACCCCACGGCCATCGCCATCGCCATCGTGCGCCTCCTCCTCCTCATCGTCCCCCACTCTGATGAGCGGGGCCCTCTCCGAGACGCTCTGCGTCTTTCCTTCCGCCGCCGTACAAACAGCACCGCTGCCGCTGAAGCTGCTGCTGCTGCTCTCGCTGTCTCTGTCCACATCATTCGTGTCGCCATTGCTGCCGCCGATGCTGCTAGAACCACCAGAGCCGGCCGTGGGCATGAGCCCTTCCTCCAGCTTGTGTAGCGCATCGTCGTTGCTGCTCTGGCTGATCGGCACGTAGCCGTTTTTGTTCTTGTTACCACCGGCATTGCTGCTAGTAGTAGTTACCGCTGTTTTGGTGCTAGCGGTAACACTGCCGCTGGATGTGTTGGCGTCGCATTCGGCGTTGTTGGGGGTGGCAGTGGGTTTTGTCATCTCCTTGGCGCGGGCCACCTCGACGTCCCAGTCAGTGGCGGCCACGGCGCGCGCCATCCACACCGCGCAGGCGGCCTGCGCCGCCAGGAGGCCGAGCCACAGGCCAGCGAAGCCAAGGCGCGCGCCGAAGGCCAGCGCCAACCCCACCGGCATGCCCACGAGGTAGAAGGAGGCCAGGTTGATGCGAGCGCCGCTGGCCGGTCGCGCACTCCCGCGGAGCACCCCGCACCCGGCGGTCTGCGGGAAATTGCCGAGCTCGCACAGCCCCGCGATTGGGAGCGCCACCGCGGTGAGCCGCAGGATTTCGGAGTCCGACGTGAACATGCGGCCCCAGTGGTTTCGCACGGACACCATGAAGGTGGAGGCAACGGCGCCTATGACGAGGCCGATGAAGAGCGCGGCGCCGGCGGCGCGGCGGGCGCCTCCCGGGCAACCCGCGCCGAGCTGGTGGCTGACGCGCGTGGACGCGCCCTGGCCGAGCGAAGAGGGAAACACGTAGACGAGGGACGTGGCCTGGATGAGGATTCCCATGGAGGCCACGGTGGCGCGCGGGTTGGGTAGAAGCCCCGATAGCACGATCATGAGCTCGTACCACCACCACTCGAGGCAGACCGCGGTGGCAGTGGGAACGGCGAGCCGGAGCATCGCGCCCCAACCGCGGAGGCAGTCGGAGGTCGGACCCACCCACGAGTCCCTGTGGGCCCCCGAGATAACGAGGAAGCATATCAGCGCCAGAAGCAGGTTGAGGTCGGTGAGCGCGACGGCGAGCGCGACGCCGGCGACGCCCATGCGGAGGCGCACCACGAGGAGGTAGTTGATTGGCCCGTGGAGCAACACAGAGAAGAGGGAGCACGCGGTGATGGGTAGCGTCAGGTTCTGCGACCGGAGGTACACCCGCAGCGGGTGCAGCACGGCCAGCACCGCCAGGTCGGCCGACGCGTACGCCGCGAACGTCTGCGCGGCGCTGGCCACGCCCTCGTCCTGGCCGAGCAGCTTCAGTATGTGGCCCGTGGAGGTGATCCACAGGAGGGAGATGGGCAGCGCCACCGCGAGGAGCAGCAGCACGGTACGGTGGAGCGCGAGCGCCAGGAGCTTGCCACGGCGCGCGCCGAAGGCCTGGCCGCAGATGGGCTCCATGCCGAGCGCCAGGCCGGAGAGGACGGAGTAGCCTGTGATGTTGGCGAAGCCCAGCGCCAGTGAGCCGCCGGCGAGCGCCAGCTCCCCCAGCTGGCCGAGGAAGAGCATGGAGATGAAGGAGCGTGAATACATGACGAGTCCCGTCACCGCCATCGGCACCGACAGCCGCCCGATCGCCCGCGCCTCGCCGGTCACCTGGTGCCATCCGTACACACGAGCACACGTAAGATTATTAAGTCCATCAGCTCGGAAAAGCAAACTACTCCAGTATTTCCCAAAAGCTCGAGGAGCTTTCCGTTTCCACCCGGCCGGTTGCTGTTAGTGGCCAGGCCAGGCAGTAAATAAACACTAAGCAGCGAGCTAGGCAGTGAGCTTTCACGTACTGTAGCTAGCTAGCAGCTGAATGTCTACCCGGCTTGTACGTATGCATGCCATGCCAGTATGAAATTTACCGGCCGGCCGGGCAGCAGGCACATGCAGATGCAGGCATCGAGAGATCATTAGTAGGCTATGGGAAGCTAGAGAGAGAGAGAGAGAGGAGAATGTGCGCATCTACATGTGGAGCACGCGCGCGTATACCTTGGAGAGCGCCAGTGCGCGGCCGCGGTGGTGGCTGTCGTCGTCGTGGTCGTCACCCGCGGGGTGGAGCAGGTGGGAGGAATTCTTGAAGGAGGTGAGGGGCGGCGAAAGGTGCGGCGGCGAGGGGGGAGGGCTGACGCCGGTGTTGCACATGCTGGACGGCCGGCGCTCGACCTGACCTCAAGGCCGGCTGGATGGAAAGCGCTTCCCGACCGGCGGTGCGCCGCGCGCGTCTCGCTCGCTCGACCTCTCTCAATCTATACCGATCTTTCCACTGTTGGAGGAGATATTAGCCGCTGGCTGCTGTCCAGCGCTGATTGGTGGGCGGTACAAGCTACAAGTACATTTGACTCGTTGGCTTTCGCTCTCTCTCTCCGTGGGATTGGCGCTTGTTTGTTCGGCCTTTTGGTCTCCTCGGCAGAGGTGAGTGGCGAGTGATGAGGAGGGAGGGAGGGAGGGAGGGGAGGCGTCTCTCTCTTTGCTGGTTGCTTTGGGTCGCATTGCGGGAGGGGCTGTATATATACACGCGCGCGCGGGGGTGGGGGAGCGGCGCCAGAGCACGTACGTGTCCCAATTCGGCCGCGCGCGGGGCCGGACCGTTTTCTCCACATAATGAATGAATGAATGGAATTAAGCGAAGTCGCCTCCGCATATATGCGCCTGTCTCAAAATTCCCCTATCCCTTCGCGCGCCGAATGGCATAATTTTTTGCACGCCTCATCTGTCGGAAAATCGGACCCAGCAACCTCGCCTCCCACCCCGGGCTTGACAGCGATGTCATCGACGCAGATTAGTTACCCCCTTGCTTTTGCCACGGTGATGATCACGCAAGTGGCCCGGTGTTGAGTGAATCAGTGGCTCACCGCCGAACTGCACGCAGAGTAGGGCTTGCGATGGGCCTCTCCGCTTGACCTACACTGTTAGCATGCGCCGCGCGGTTATTCTCGGCGGGTTACTTCTTGTCCTCTCTCTGCTTGTTTTCACTTTTGCTTGCTGCCCATGACGTCGTGTATGTAGAGCTATCAGCCATGCTGTCCAAGCTTGCATCATGTCCATGAGATGAGCTAGCTAGGCAGCATTTTCACCCACAAAGTACCGAGCAGCAACAGGGCGTCCAGAGATGATGGCTGCACTCTGAAGCAACCATTCTGCATTGAGTTATTCACTGCACAGAATGAAGCCATTAGCTCAAGGAGCCTGGACGATAAGAACGGATCAATCGGGCCTCTGTGCGCGCCTGTCCGTGCGTGCATAATGACGCACTGATCTGGCTCCTGGCTGCGCATTGAAACCAACCGGAACAAGAAGAGCAGAGGCTCTCTCATGCCATGGCCATGCATGCATATATCTGCCTGCACTTGCCTTGTCTGCCTGTCTGCATTGTTCACTGCTACTTGCGCACAGCGATCGGCTACTGGCGCTGGTGGCACGGCAGTGGTCCATCTGAATGAAATGAAAAGAATAATTGTTCCCTTTTCAGAGTGGCAGCTAGCATTTGATCCTCGCTCCTGGGGCATGCAGTGCAACATTTTGCAATCTAGCGAGACGATTCGTGAGAGTTGAACACCGCTGAGCCGGTATCTGTGCAGCGAAATGCATGCAGCTGGCCCAGTTGTTTACTCTCCTTTTCTGTCCTTTGGCTCCTCGCCGTCCGCCTGTAGGAAGAAGGGTCCTCCGTTGGTTACTGATAACCATTTGAATATGAACGTGGGCATGGCAATAGTACAGTAACATTTTCTCGCCTTCTTTTTATAACCATTCTGGCATTGTCTTGTGATAGTACGTTCCTTTCATTCCACTGCAATCCAGAGTCCTCAATGCTGGTAATGGTACTGAATTTGTGCCTTCCGCAACTTGACACCATCATTGTCAGCCAGGTGGCCTCCATTGCGGACGTTCAAGAAGCATCCTCTAATTAACGCTCCATTCTGATGCCTTGACGTTCGTTCCAGTGCCTGTCTACACTTTAGCCTCATCAGCTTATCTGTGTACGGCTGCTTTTAGCCGCTTTGTTTCTGTTGCTAAATACGTGCCGTTCCGTAGCATCCATATCTCCAACCAAACTTTCTAAACGTTACCACTTTAGCTACTCTTCAGTGGCCTGAAAACATATTTACGGTTAGTCGATATTTAACCCCAAACGCTTAAGGCTGGTCATAGTGGTGAGTAATTTAGACTAGTGTCATTGCATATGACACTAGTTTAAGTTATTTTCTTATAGTGCAAAATAACTTGGTATTAGTGTCATAGATGAGTTCATTTATTAGCTTATGGACTCGTCTTTTTTTCGGAAAGCTCTATGTTACAGTAACATATCGTGTTATTTTAAACACCTTTCTTCTCATTAAATACATGCCAGATAAGCAACATTATATTGAAATAAATTATGTTACTAGCTATGTTATTCTTACTGTGACCAGCCTCATGCAGGTGACCAGGACTACATCATCCATGCATGCAAGCTTGGGCAATCGGTGTGAATATAATGACTGGTGGATGACGGACGTCCGAGCATATTAATCGGTGTGTGTCAGGCAGTCCTTCATGATCGTCTTAATTTAAATTAAAAGACACATTTTGTGGTACTTTTGCTATTTGACAGCCAGTCTGAAAAAAATGGTGCATGCTAAAAACAAAATGTGCATTTGTCTCTGTTTTTTCTTTCTTTTTCATGAGCCGGTTTTTTATGTGTATGTGTAAATGTTTGGTGTGTATTAGTATATACATATGTATAATATAATATGCGTGTAAATTATATTGGACTGTGAAATTTACACTATTATATATTTATTTATTTTTGCATTTACAAAAAATGCATTTTTGTACAAGGTGTGCGCAATTTTTAATAATTTGTTTTAGTTTTTTTAATTTGCTATCTTCTATAAAGGTAATACAAATGTCGGCTATCATTCTTTGTTAGAAACTTTCTTTATTGCGAAACTTCCATTATTATATGCTTGTTCTTGCATATTATGAAAAAGCGTAATATATGTACAAATTTTGTGCAAGTTTTGTCAGTATTTTTTTATGTTTCCATTTAATTTCTTCTTTCAGTGTAATACGAATGCCGCCAATTCATTCTTTTCTTAGAAAACTTTATTTTTATTCTTATTTTAGAGTTAGTATGGATTTTTTTAGGATTTTTTTCAATTTATTTCTCCTTAAAGGGTAACACCATTGCCACTAATTCATCATTTCTTAGAAAAAATTCATTATTTGAATTACTTTTTCTTGTTTAAGGTAATACCAGTGCTACTAATTCATTCATTCTTGGGGCACTTCTTGTTTGCATGATTTCAGTATTATATTTTTATTATTGAATATTATAAAAAAGTGTAATTTCCATAAATATGTGCAATTTTTTCATATTGTTTTGCATTTTATTCATTCTGAAAGGATAATGCCAATGTCACTAATTCATTCATTCTTAGAAAAATCCATTATTATTATTATTATTATTCTTGCATATTATAAAAAGGCAATTTATGTATAATTTTTTTCATTATCTGTTTTTCTATTTTTGTTCTACTTAAAGTGTAATTTCGATGGAACTAATTTGTTGTTCGTTAGAAAATGCCGGGTTTGAAAAAAAAACTATAGATACAAAATAAGTGTGTAAATTATCTGGTGGACTTCTGTTTTGTGTTCGCCAAGGGTCAAGTGCTTCTGTCTATTTGTTATTTTGTTTTATTTCTTTCTTCAAGAAGGGTAATAGCTGCCTCAAACTCTTTCATCTCTAGAAAGCCTCTTTGTCCATCTGTTTGTTTTATTTATTTCTTCGGGAAGATAGTAGGCCGTCTAAAAACTATTTGTTCTCTAGAAAACATTCTCTCAATCAGGTTGCCACAAATTATTTCTTCTCTAGAAATCTTGTGTCTATGACCACCACCGATCTTTGTGATTTTCTGATTCAATTTCTATGATTGATGCATTGGTTTTTACAAGATAATTAGTCGTGCTTTGTATTTTCAATTGCTACGAGCCATCGCTATCGGCTAGCGGGTATCTCTTGGCCACGGTCCAAGTATTATTTTTCCTTTTTGGAAAAAATCCTCGCACTATTGATACATAATTGCTCTACACTTCCACAGGCAAAAAGATGAACATTTCTATCTCTTTTTTTCGAGGAAGATGAACAGCAATGCTAGCTAGTTTTGTGGTGCACAGAGACATAACAGTATAACAATGATGATGGATGGTCTTGTACGTACCGAGATCACAATTTGTGTTAAAATAACATGGGTAAATTTCACACAAGAATCAACGCAAGAGGGGCCCATGGGTCCATAAGCTCAGGGGGTGTCCCCTAGAGCGCACGTGCGTGCTTGTGGACACCCTCTAAGTTAGTTGGAACTCTCCTTCGGGCGCAAGGAACCTAATATCGGAGAAAATTGTGTAAAAATTTCAGTCCGGTCAAAGTTATGGAACGCCGGCTATAAAATAGATAGTGCTCAACCACATAAACATACCAAAAACAAAGAGAAATCCTAGAGAGAGAAAAGAGGAGAGATCCAATCTCGGAGGGGCTCCCACACATCGGGGGCCATGGAGGCCAAGGACCGGAGGGGGAACCCTTCTCACATATAGGGGAAGGCGAAGCTATAAGAAGAAGGAGGGGGGAGATCTCCCCTCTCTTCCGATGGTGTCGGAGCGCCGCGGGGGGGGGGGGGGTCATCATTGTAGCGACCCGACCTAGAAAGGTCAAGCCTCTGTGTGTTCTGTGCCATCCCTGGATCACTATGCTGGCACACACAGTACATCAATGTATATATCAAAGTGCAATCATATGTAATTAACGTAAAACTAATATATACCTTAAAATCTCAGCGGAAATAGTCAACGGGAGTGGAGTCCCAATAACACCAACGGCAGGTTGAGTGCAGACTGTAACCCTGAATCGTACTCTTACCCGTCGTAGAGCTTATCTGCAACATAAGACGTTGCAGCCGTGTAGGTCAGTACATTGAATGTACCGGCAAGATCACCATAGTAGAACAGAAGATAAAAACTATTCTATATGCAGTAAGGCTTTGTGGCTCTGTGTCTGAGTTTTTGCATAAAAGCTGATTTTAGTTTCTTTTCCTACAACAAAGGAATATCCAGAGTTTCACTATAGAGTTACCTAACAAGACATGGTTCTGCCAACCGATGTCTTAATGCCCACAAGTATCATAAGTTGCCCACGATTAATTATCAGTCCGGTGTTGAGAGTTCAGAGATAGATCCAAGTCCAGAGGCTCAAATTGTCCATAACTGGGGACACGGCTAATCGATTAGGTTTAACTCTGCAGAGTGTTGTGTACTTTACCCACAAGATTCGTTCTCTCCTGGTAAGTCCTCGCACTGCTGGGAGTTTGAGAACAGGATGAACGAAACATGGTCTTTCAGAGTGTTTCCCTGACTACTGTCAGTGCCCATCCTTTCCTAACGTCGACTACATCTCGTAGCACTGCCCAACCAGAGTCACAACAAAGATCAACCAAGCCAGAGCCCATAATGACTTGTGGCTACACAGGTAAGCTTCCAGGCATGAAGTATTCATCCGTCTCTTTGAGTCTGGGTGAAGCTTTCCGCAAGATGTCATGGCGCTTCTCCATGCATCCCGGCCATCCACTGGTTACTCCAGGGATGCCCAATCAACCATCCTTCACCTAGTAGTGTGTATTGAAAACTTGTTTCTTGAGTCTCGAAGTCTTGAGGTCTTGAAGATGTAGGACTTGAAGATGCCTTCGTGAAGTTGTCGTCTTGATGTAGAGTCCTCCTTCTCACACCACTCACGAACACTCATACCAACCCCGTCTACTTTAGCATAGCATAAAAATAACTAATGTTCCCGAGGCTTTAGTAACAAGTGGTGGGTTCCTACCTCATGCATTCTACTCCACTACAAGAATTTCAATAACACTACTGGAGGGATTTGTTGAAAGATATCACTACATGCAATAAAACATAGGTATGAACAAAATGGTCAAAGTGAACTTGCCTGTACTGTTGATGAAGAATAATATCGCTCTCAGAAATAACTTGATAGAACTATTAGTCACTCTCCGAGGGAAATCTATAATCAAACATTTCATTCATATAAGCAATCATACTAGCAATCAATTCTAACAATCAAAAAGTAACACAAAAACCAAAAGCAACAAGGTTGTGATGAAGGAAATACTTAAGACAAAATTCAAAACAACAAAACTTTCATCAACACAACTAAGGTTGGTTTTCTCTACAAGAAAATCCTATTTTGAAAAGTAAAACACAAAACAAAGTAAATATAACAAAATTATTTTAGCAAAAAGAATTACTTTTGAAAATCAACTAAGAACTATGATAAGTAACTCACTAAACACTAAGTTTTCTAACTAATAATCTTAACAACAAATAAAATAATAAAATAAGAGAAAACCAAATAACTGAGTTAACAGAAAGTAAAACTTATAACACAATAAAAATATATTTTCAAATAAGAAGTCTAACTAGCAATGAAATCAATTTGCAAGTTATTATTAAACTAGAATTGATTTCATGCTATCAAAATAATAAATAACCTAAAAATAAATTTGGTTTAAGTACTACTCCTAACTAACAGAAAACAAAGTAAAATTTATCAAGTAATATAAAATAAAATAAATCAAAACAATTTAAAACAAAAGAAATATAAAAAATCCTAAAAGAACTAAAACAGAATCTGTTTTGTTAAAAATACTAAATTAAATTATTCTAAAAATTCTGAAATTCTACCTATTGATGGTTAAGATCACAAGTGATCAGTAGCAAAAAGAATCAACTAAAAATATATTTTTCAACTGAAGATATTCAAAAAATAAGATTTAAATCAAATCTTTTTGAATTCAATTTTAAATTATTCAAATATAGTCAAACTTGATATCTTCAGAAACTAAATAAAATTTGTGACACAATACAAAAAGAATCAAATTAAAACAATTAAAAACATAAAAGATATAAAGAAAACAAAATCAGAAACTATTCTGTTTTAAAACAGAAAACAGAAAAGAAAAAAAATCCTAACTAACGGACAGGGGTACACGTGGCGCTCTGTGATTGGCTACAGGGTGTGCGTGAGCGAGGGTTTCGGGCGGACGGCCGATACTTAAAAAAACGCTTCGGCTAATCTAAACTGAGAAAAAAAACAGCTGGTTCATTTAAAATAAACCGAAGAGGTACGCACTATCTAATCGGGGCCGTTGGAATGAGATCTGACGTAGGGGAGAGCTCACCGAGGTGGAGGTCAACTCCGGCGAGTTCACGGCAGCCGGCGGCTCGGGCGTGGATGGGGGCGTCGCTCCATGGGGTCTCCGGCGTTGGCGAGGGCACCGGTCGACGCGGGCGAGGACGACGACTCCGTTGGTGGTCTTGGCGTCGGCGCAGGTGGTCGGAGGCGTCGGCGACGAGCTCCGGGGCGGCGGCGCCGCTCGGGTGTCGACGGGGAGGGGGGATCTGGTGGATGCGGGGCTCGGGCGAGGGCACTAGGAGGTGCGCACGAGCGAGGGGGAGTGGTTGGTGGTGAGTGCGGTGGCTCGGGAGGTCGGAGTGGAGCGGCAGGAGAGCAATGGCGCGGCGGCGGCGCTCGGGTTCCAGTGAGAAATGGCGGCGAGGAGAGGCGTCGGGCAGAGGGGCAAAGGGGTGGAATGGGTCGAGGGCGAGGCAGACATTATATAGAGGGTCTTGGGTGGTAGAATAGGAAAGGAGGAGGGAGATCCGGGATACGGTGGTCGTTGGCGTTGGAAAGGAAGGAGGGAGGGAGGAGATGACCGCGGCGATTGTGCTGGCGGTCGGTGGGGTCCACTGTCAGCGAGAGAGAGGGAGAGAGGGTGGCGTCGGTGGCCGGTTCGAAGGAGGTGGGCCACGGTGGGTTTCCTAATTAACGAAAAGTTTCCTTTTATTAATTTACAGAGAATGGAAAACTCCTTTATGGCCATCAATACATTTCGAAAAATGAAGATTTATATACCAAAATGACCAGGGGAATTAATGCAATTTAATGAACATTTTTCCACGACCAAAATAAATACTTTAGAAAAAATTATTTTCAAAAAATGCCTAAATGGCTTTTAATTCCTTTTGCAATAAATTTTCAAGTAACCCCCTGGGTTTTATGGTTCAAATACTGCACAAAATAACCCTGGTGTGGCGTGTCATGTTACTCCTCTCAAAACTTTGTCAAGGGTATTTGAATTCTTTCAAATGTAAAATGGAACCAAATATGAAATGAAGTCCATATCAGAAAATTTCAAATGCTTTCAAATTCACTCTTCAAATCTTTTTATATTGAAGAAGTCATGTCATCTTCTCTCATTGATTTGAAATGTAGGAATTTGAATTCCAAAAGCATGTGGGAAAGTCATGTCATTCCCTCTCATTCAAAAGTTTTCAAAAAGTTTCAAATTTCACTCAATTTCAATCACTCAATCAAACAAACAATCATTCTAATATTTATTATAACATTCCAAAATTTGGGATGTTACAAACCTACCACACTTAAAATGAATCTCGTCCTCGAGATTCGAAAGGGCTAGAGAGAATAGGTTAGGGTTTGGGGTCTTCTAACAAATCCATTGTCCTAGGAGGGTGGGGTCTACCACACTTAAAATGAGAGTTACTGGTCCTTCAAAATTATGGTAGTCCTCTGGGTGCATCTGTCTCTTCACATACTTCACGGTAGCTCTTTCGGTGATGCTCTTCCATTTAATCAAAATCTCGTGTTCTCATAACAAAATGTATTTCCTCCAATACTGGGTCTTCTTAACTGACAGGTCTCAAGATCATTCTAAATAACTTATCGAATACCTCATGGTGGTCTACCATTTGTGGTTATCCTGTAGTGAAATGGGTCTTGGCATTATTCCTCTCCGTAAAATTCCTACGTGTGACAGCAACTGCCATGTACAAGGGGTTTTCATCATACCATTCTAAGGTTTAAACAAAAGCTTCAAAAGAACGTCGTCTCTTTACTATGGGTAAGTCACTCAATTTTACCATTCCGAATAGCAAGAGAAATTATAAGAGTAAGTCGTCATGGTGATCAATCCATGTCGCACTGAAATCATTACCTTGTATAAGGTTCAGTGAATCTCGTATTCTAACACTTGGGCTTCCTCACAAGCGTTGCAGAAATTTCTCTTCTCAACGAACAAAGTTTGGATAAATCCATTGATTCTGCAATCTAAGCAAAACATCTATCGTTACTTCACAACTCTCAGGTTGTCATATACTCCTAAGGAAAACGTTTGTTGATCAGTCGTAGCTTCTTCCAAGTTTTCTTCCTTTACAATGCTGGGGTAAGTGAGTTGTGGGTTCACTTGAATACTTGGATAGCTTTAACTCACTCTTGGGGTTACTATCATTTCAGATTCCAACATTACCTTCAGTTCACTACACCATACCCTTGAGGTAACAATTCACAGACTTATTCTTGTCTAGATTCCACTCTGTGGAATTCATTTTCCTTTCCATTGGTCTGTTTAACCTTGGGTATGGTTTCATCACAATCATTCCTTTTCCCAATATTCCAACTTCAAAAGTAATTTGTCACAAAGGTTATCATCCACATAGTTTGATACGGTTCCACATTCTCTTCACCTGTATTCACTTATCCAAACTCCTTAACAAGAATGGTACTTTCTTCATTCATTGGTCCCTGTGGTTGCTACCACATTTAAAATGAAATGCACGCATGCCTGCATAGACCATATTTTCTCATATCCTCTAAAATTGGTCAGAGATCTTTGTTCTTAGAGTGGCAACTCATATAATTCAACACAAGAGAATCATGACATCATAAGTTCCATTGATCTCATGAATTTTATTACAAACTCTGAGACTTCCATTACACAACTTCAAAATGGTAAGAGTGCTACCTATTACATTTATTGCTTCCAAAATCCAAAACTCAAACTACTCATGTTAAACCTTCTTCTCTGGGCATTTATCGGCATAGTGGCCTAAATTCTTGTACCAGAAACACATGATTTGACTCAGATCCTTCTTTGCAGAAATTGGGTTGTTCTGAGAACGTCTTTGGTTTCTCTGCCTGGGCTTCTTTGTTCCGATCAAACTTTCAATTTCCTGTGGATCAAACTCCACTTCTTCTGTCGGAAAGTTTCCCAGATACTCTTTTCCTTCCTTCGTACATTCCTATGAGAAATGTCCTTCTTCTCCACATGAATAGCAGGCATTGGAGTAAAATCTGGTTAGGCCTTCTCCATTAGGGTCTTCAACATCTTCCTTCATCACAAGTTCTCCTAAATTTTCTCTGAGGGCTTCCTTCATGGCTTCCTTTTGCTGCTTGATGACTTCTTGTGCCTTGGGGTACATTTGGCATTGAGCCGGGTAATGTGTAGTTCCTTCACACAAGAAACATGTCACCTGCCTAGTTGGGCATTCCTCAGCTCGGTGATTTTCTTCACAATGATGGCATCCTTCCTTGTGTTCTTCCTGGGTGTGTCCTATCTCTCCACATATCTTGCATGCACAAATCTTCTTCACTTCTTTGCAATGGGGCTTCTGGGTGTTGGTGACAACATGAGATTTTTGCAGAGTCATCTTGAATTCTTCCCAAGTGATTGATGCTTGCCTATCATGGATATCTTCAAGCATCTTCCACCAATGTGCAGCACCTTCTGCAAAGTACCGAAGAGCATACTGGACCATCCCGTTCCTTGCAACATGGTTACTCCTTAGGTGATCCTCCATGTCCTGACTCCATTCTTCTGTCTCTAACCGAGTCATCGTTCCAGGATACACGAGTCCAGCTTCATTCATCATCTATTGGGTTCAAGGTTTTGGGGATGAGATGGGTAAGAGAGATAGAAGGGATACACACAATACAAACAATGGTTTTAAAATATATTTAGTTGTGGCTGTCAAAAAAATTTACACACAAATGATAGCTCACAAACCATCGTATCTAACGTAAGTATACAACAGGGGTTTGGTCTTCTAGGGCATAATACCTTGGAAATTATTCATGGTCTTCAATTTCTTCGGGTCTTCACCGTCTTCAACTCGTGTAGCTTCAACTCTTCTAATGCATGGTGAAATCTTCTTTACTTTGAAGTGACCATCAGTTGTTTCGATATCTTGTCCTCCTCGAAGTGGTCTCAATTGATCCTTAGTGTGTCCAAAGGGGAAGGGTATTTTCAAACTATTTGAGGTAAGAGAGATCATTTGATAAAGCTCAAATAAGATGAGAAGTAAAGGGTCTTTTGAAAACAAAGTTTTTCGAGAAATTGTTTCCTAAGGGCTTTCCAGTTTCTAGGGTCACGTCCTATAGTCAACCTGTGCTCTCATACCATTGCTGTAGCGACCCGACCTGGAAAGGTCAAGCCTCTGTGTGTTCTGTGCCATCCCTGGATCAGTATGCTGGCACACACAGTACATCAATGTATATATAAAAGTGCAATCACATGTAATTAATGTAAAACTGATATATACCTTAAAATCTTAGCGGAAACAGTCAACAGGAGTGGAGTCCCAATAACACCAACGACAGGTTGAGTGGAGACTGTAACCCTGAATCGTACTCTTACCCGTCGTAGAGCTTATCTGCAACATAAGACGTTGCAGCCGTGTAGGTCAGTACATTGAATGTACCGGCAAGATCACCATAGTAGAACAGAAGATAAAAAGTATTCTATATGCAGTAAGGCTTTGTGGCTCTGTGTTTGAGTTTTTGCATAAAAGCTGATTTTAGTTTCTTTTCCTACAACAAAGGAATATCCAGAGTTTCACTATAGAGTTACCTAACAAGACATGGTTCCGCCAATCGATGTCTTAATGCCCACAAGTATCATAAGTTGCCCACAATTAATTATCAGTCCGGTGTTGAGAGTTCAGAGATAGATCCAAGTCCAGAGGCTCAAATTGTTCGTAACCGGGGACAGGGCTAATCGATTAGGTTTAACTCTGCAGAGTGTTGTGTACTTTACCCACAAGATTCGTTCCCTCCTGGTAAGTCCTCATGTTGTCGGGTGTTTGAGAACAGGATGAACGAAACATGGTCTTTCATAGTGTTTCCCTGACTACTATCGGTGCCCATCCTTTCCTAACGTCGACTACATCTCGTAGCATTGCCCAGCTAGAGTCACAACAAAGATCAACCAAGCCAGAGCCCATAATGACTTGTGTCTACACAGGTAAGCTTCCGGGCATGAAGTATTCATCCGTCTCTTTGAGTCTGGGTGAAGATTTCCTCAAGATGTCATGGCGCTTCTCCATGCATCCCGGCCATCCACTGGTTACTCCAGGGATGCCCAATCAACCATCCTTCACCCAGTACTCTGTATTGAAAACTTGTTTCTCGAGTCTCGAAGTCTTGAGGTCTTGAAGATGCAGGACTTGAAGATGCCTTTGTGAAGTTGTTGTCTTGACATAGAGTCCTCCTTCTCACACCACTCACGAACACTCATACCAACCACGTCTACTTTAGCATAGCATAAAAATAAC
Organism: Hordeum marinum; assembly: GCA_022496015.1. Taxonomy (NCBI): domain Eukaryota; kingdom Viridiplantae; phylum Streptophyta; class Magnoliopsida; order Poales; family Poaceae; genus Hordeum; species Hordeum marinum. Next base: position 389,564,356 of record CM039675.1, on the reverse strand, counting down.
TAACGTTCCCGGGGCTTTAGTAACAAGTGGTGGGTTCCTACCTCATGCATTCTACTCCACTACAAGAATTTCAATACCACTATTGGAGGGATTTGTTGAAAGATATCACTACATGCAATACAACATAGGTATGAACAAAATGGTCAAATTGAACTTGCCTGTAGTGTTGATGAAGAATAATATCGCTCTCAGAAATAACTTGATAGAACTACTCGTCAGTCTCCGAGGGAAATCTATAATCAAACATTTCACTCATATAAGCAATCATACTAGCAATCAATTCTAACAATCAAAAAGTAACACAAAAACCAAAAGCAACAAGGTTGTGATGAAGGAAATACTTAAGACAAAACTCAAAACAACAAAACTTTCATCAACACAACTAAGGTTTGTTTTCTCTACAAGAAAATCCTATTTTCAAAAGTAGAACACAAAACAAAGTAAATATAACAAAATTATTTTAGCAAAAAGAATTACTTTTGAAAATCAACTAAGAACTATGATAAGTAACTCACTAAACACTATGTTTTCTAACTAATAATCTTAACAACAAATAAAATAATAAAATAAGATAAAACAAAACAACTGAGTTAACATAAAGTAAAAATTATAACACAATAAAAATATATTTTCAAATAAGAATTCTAACTAGCAATGAAATCAATTTGCAAGTTATTATTAAACTAGAATTGATTTCATGCTATCGAAATAATAAATAACCTAAAAATAAATTTGATTGAAGTACTACTGCTAACTAACATAAAACAAAGTAAAATTTACCAACTAATATAAAAGAAAATAAATCAAAACAATTTAAAACAAAAGAAATATGAAAAAATCCTAAAAGAACTAAAACAGAATCTGTTTTGTTAAAAATAGTAAATTAAATTATTCTAAAAATTCTCAAATTCTACCTATTGATAGTTAAGATCACAAGTGATCGGTAGCAAAAAGAATCAACTAAAAATAAATTTTTAAACTCAAGATATTCAGAAAATAAGATTTAAATCAAATCTGTTTGAATTCAATTTTAAGTTACTCAAATATAGTCAAACTTGATATCTAAAGAAACTACATAAAATTTGTGACACAATACAAAAAGAATCAAATTAAAACAATGAAAAAACATAAAATATATAAAGAAAACAAAATCAGAAACTATTCTGTTTTAACACAGAAAACAGAAAAGAAAAAAAATCCTAACTAACGGACAGGGGTACACGTGGCGCTCTGTGATTGGCTACAGGGTGTGCGTGAGTGAGGGTTTCGGGCGGACGGCCGATACTAAAAAAAACGCTTTGGCTAATCTAAACTGAGAAAAGAAAACAGCTGGTTCATTTAAAATAAACCGAAGAGGTACGCACTATCTAATCGGGGCTGTTGGAATGAGATCTGACGGAGGGGAGAGCTCACCGAGGTGGAGGTCAACTCCAGCGAGTTCGACGGCGGCCGGCGGCTTGGGCGTGGACGGGGCCGTCGCTCTGCGGGGTCTCCTGCGTTGGCGAGGGCAACGGTCGACGCGGGCGAGTACGGCAACTCCATTGGTGGTCTTGGCGTCGGCGCAGGTGGTCGGAGGCGTCGGCGACGCTCGGGTGTCGACGGGGAGGGGGGTTCCAGTGGATGCGGGGCTCGGGCGAGGGCATTGGGATGTGCGCACGAGCGAGGGGGAGTGATTGGTGGTGAGTGCGGTGGCTCGGGAGGTCGGAGTGGAGCGGCAGGAGAGCAATGGCGCGGTGGCGGCGCTTGGGTTGCGGTGAGAAATGGTGGCGAGGAGAGGCGTCGGCCAGAGGTGCAAAGGGGTGGAATGGGTCGAGGGCGAGGCAGGCTTTATATAGAGGGTCTCGGGTGGTAGAATAGGAAAGGAGGAGGGAGATCCGGGATCCGGTGGTCGCCGACGTTGGAAAGGAAGGAGGGAGGGAGGAGATGACCGCGGCGATTGCGCTGGCCGTCAGTGGGGTCCACTATCAGCGAGAGAGAGGGAGAGAGGGTAGCGTCGGTGGCCGGTTCGAAGGAGGTGGGCCACGGTGGGTTTCCTCATTAACGAAAAGTTTCCTTTTATTATTTTACAGAGAATTGAAAACTCCTTTATGGCCATCAATACATTTCGAAAAATGAAGATTTATATATCAAAATGACCAGGGGAATTAATGCAATTTAATGAACATTTTTGCATGGCCAGAATAAATACTTAAAAAATTTATTTTTCAGAAAATGCCTAAATGGCTTTTAATTCCTTTTGCAATAAATTTTCAATTAACCCCCTGGGTTTTATGGTTCAAATACTGCACAAAATAACCCTGGTGTGGTGTGCCATGTTACTCCTCTCAAAACTTTGTCAAGGGTATTTGAATTCTTTCAAAATGTAAAATGGAACCAAATATGAAATGAAGTCCATATGAGAAAATTTCAAATGCTTTCAAATTCACTCTTCAAATCTTTTTATATTGAAGAAGTCATGTCATCTTCTCTCACTGATTTGAAATGTAGGAATTTGAATTCCAAAAGCCTGTGGGAAAGTCATGTCATTCCCTCTCATTCAAAAGTTTTCAAAAAGTTTCAAATTTCACTCAATTTCAATCACTCAATCAAACAAACAATCATTCTAATATTTATTATAACATTCCAAAATTTGGGATGTTACATCATTCAGATGATATATGCCAATAGTTTCGTCGTCGTCTTAACCAAGTCTCTCCCCATCTATGTAGCGGAGTAACCTCTCTCACCCCGCTGTAATACTTGAACATGATACTCTATGCTATATATTATTATCCAATAATGTGTTGCACCTGTATGATGTTTGAGTAGATTCTTTTTGTCCTATGGGTTAATTTTGGTTTGGTGTGACTGATATGAGTTAGGGAATCTCCAACGGTGACCCTCAAACCGCCTGCATACATCCGGCCCATGATGTCCGGGCCACTTTTTCCATCTAATGGGAACATGTATATGTCTGCTTAGTAGTCCATACGTCCAGATTTTGGTGTCCAAGAGACAAATAGGGGGCTTTTCGGAGTACGGACAAGCACTTGAGCAATCACATGCATGGTCCCTCTCTTCTCTCTCTCCTCCCAACCGCACATGCATGGTCCACCTTTCTCTCTCCCCTCCCAACCAGACACTAAACTCCAAATATCCCACCACATGCATGGTCCCCGACCTATATTTTCTCCTCCCATCTCGGTACTTTGTGATTAGCATTGGATGTCTCCCTCCTGTACCATGTCGGAGGAACATGTCCAAACATAAATGGATATATACCGAAGACATTTGTAGGTCGACATTTGAGACACCCTTATATGTCGTGATGACATTGTCCTATGGTACCCTCCGTGTCGGGCAAGCGCTTTGGATTACTATTGTAGGATATTGCAATATGTTCATGATTCGCTTATAGTGGTTTGCAGGAGTGACAGAAACCTAAACCTGATTTTGTGAGTTGTTGCATATGGGATTAAAGGGGACTTTACACTTAATGTTATGGTTGGGTTTCACCTTAATGAATCTTTAGTAGTTTCGGATGCTTGCCGGAGTTCCAATATAAGTACATGTTATCCAAGAACGAGAAGTATGTTAGCTAGCTTAAGCCTCTCCCTCATACATATGATAAGTATTTATCATGTCATATTTGATTACCTATGGACAAACCTTTTATCATTGTTCTCGAGAACACTCTATTGTAATGTTCTTTATTTAAAACATCAACTAACTTTTTTTACTCCCAAAAAGTACTTCTAGTTTTATTCTCGCAAACTAATTTAATTTCTTGTTATGGTGAAGCAAGTGTTAGCGTGCGTAGAAATGTATCGATGGTTGATAGAACTTGAGAGGATATTAATTCAACTTTAGCTCCTCGTTTGGTTAGACACTCTTATTTATTGAAAAGGCTATAACTGATCATCTATACTTGTGGGTTATCAAGACCTTCTCTGTAGCCGTTGCTGGGGAGCAATAGCGTGGGTATAGTATTCTCGAGTGTGCTTGTTTTATTTATGCCCATGTAGATTTTATTGTTGGAAATATGCTCTAGAGGCAATAAATAAAGTGTTTATCATTATATTTCCTTGTTCATGATAATCGTTTATTATCCATGCTATAATTGTATTGATTGGAAACACATTACATGTGTGGGTAAATAAACAACACTTTGTCCCTAGTATGCCTCTAGTGAACTAGCTCGTTGATCAAAGATGGTCAAGGTTTCCTAGCCATTGACATGTGATGTCATTTGATAACGAGATCACATCATTAGGAGAATGATGTGATGGACAAGACCCAAACTACAAACGTAGCATATGACCGTGTCAGTTTATTGCTACTGTTTTTTGCATGTCAAGTATATGTTCCTATGACCATGAGATCATGCAACTCACGGACATCTGAGGAGTGCCTTGTGTGTATCAAACGTCGCAACGTAACTGGGTGACTATAAAGGTGCTCTATAGGTATCTCTGAGAGTGGCTGTTGAGTTGGCATGGATCAAGACTGGGATTTGTTACTCCGTGTGACGGAGAGGTATCTCAGGGCCCACTCGGTAATACAACATCACAATAAGTCTTGCAAGCAATGTGACTAAGTGTTATTCACGGGATCTTGTATTACGGAACGAGTAAAGAGACTTGCCAGTAATGAGGTTGAACTAGGTATGGAGATACCGACGACCGAATCTCGGGCAAGTAACATACCGAAGAACAAAGGGAACATCATACGGGATTAACTCAATCCTTGACATAGAGGTTCGACCGATAAAGATCTTCATAGAATATGTAGGAACCAATATGGACATCCAGGTCCCGCTATTGGTTATTGACCGTAGAGGTGTCTCGGTCATGTCTACATAGTTCTCGAACCCGTAGGGTCTGCACACTTAAGGTTTGGTGACGTTTCAGTAGTATAGAGTTATGTATGGTGGTAACCGAAGGTTGTTCGGAGTCCCGAATGAGATCCCGGATGTCACGAGGAGCTCCAGAATGGTCCAGAGGTAAATATTTACATATAGGAAGTCCTGTTTTGGTCGCCGAAAAAGTTTCGGGCTCATCGGTAGTGTACCGAGAGTGCCGGTAGTGTACCGGGGGGCTTCCGGGAGGGGTATTTCGACCCAAGAGGCTTCATGGGCTGTGGGAGATTGAATATCAGACCTTAGTGGGCTGGTGGAAACTCCCACACAAGGCCCATGTGGCTTGAGAAGAAAACCCAATAGGAAAAGGTGGAAAAAAGGCAAAAAAAAGGAATAATCCTAGTCCTACTAGGATTGGAGGAGGAGTCCTCCTCTCCTAGTGGGTTTGGCCGAATCCAAGGAGCCTTGGCCCTTGCGCCAAGGCTATCCTCCTCTCCTCCTATATATACTTTTGGGTTTCAGGGTTTTGCACTACTTTTTTCAGCCACGTGCAACCCTACCCTCTAGTCCATAGTTTCTCCTCTAGATCGGATTTCTGCAGTGCTGAGGCGAAGCCCTGCAGGAATAGCTCCACCACCATCGCCGAAGCGCCGTCACGCTGTCGGAGAACTCTTATTCCTCTCCACTCCTTCTTGCTAGATCAAGACGGCGGAGATCGTCATCAAGCTGTACGTGTGCTGAACGCGGAGTTGTCGTCCATTCGGCGCTAGATCGAAAGGATCGTGATCAAGCTCATCGGACGGATCTTGATCAAGTTTGTGGGACGGATCGTGATCAAGTTCGTGACGGATTGTGATTAGATCGCGGGACGGATCATGATTGGATCACGGGACACTCGGCGATTTGGATCGCGAAGACGTTCGACTACACCAACCGCGTTTCTTAATGCTTCCCGCTTAGCGATCTACAAGGGTACATAGATCCACTCTCCCTCTCGTAGATGCTCATCACCATGGATAGATCTGCGTGTGCGTAGGAATTTTTTTTGTTTCCCATGCAACGTTCCCCAACAGTGGCATCATGAGCTAGGTCTATGTGTAGATGAGATCTCGAGTAGAACACAAAAGGTTTGTGGGCGTTGATGATTAGATTGCTTCCTCCCTTGGTCGGATTTTGGTTCAGCGGTATTGTGAGATGAAGCGGCCCAGACCAACATTACTCGTACTCTTACGAGAGACCAGTTCCCTCGACCGCAACTTGTTGCATAGATGGCTTGCGGGTGCTAGTTTCTCTCACTTTAGTTGGATCGGATTCGACAAAGGCGGTCCTTGAGAAGGTTGAAAAGCAACTAGTGTATCACCGTTGTGGTTTTTGCGTAGATGAGAATTGTTCTTGGTAGATAACCGTAGCAGCCACGTAAAACATGCAACAACAATTAGAGGACGTCTAACTTCTTTTTGCGGGGTATGTTGTGATGTGATATGGCCAATTACATGATGTGATATATGTGATGTATGAGATGATCATGTGATGTATAGATAATCACGACTTGCATGTCGATGAATATGGCAACCGGCAGGAGCCATAGGGTTGTCTTTAATTATTGTATGACCTGCGTGTCAATCATTAAGCGCTATGTAATGCTTTACTTTATCGCTAAACGGTAGCAATAGTAGTAGAAGCATGTTGGGAGTGACAACCCCGATGGCGACACGTTGATGGAGATCAAGATGATAGAGATCGTGGTGTCTTGCCGGTGACGATGGAGATCATGCCGATGCTTTCAAGATGGAGATTAAAAGCACAAGTTCATGGCCATATCATGTCACTTATGATTTGCATGTGATGTTAATCCTTTTATGCACCTTGTTTTGCTTAGGACGACGGTAGCATTATAAGGTGATCCCTCACCTAATTTCAAGATAAATTGTGTTCTCCCCGAGTGTGCACCGTCGCGAAAGTTCGTCGTGTTGAGACACCACGTGATGATTGGGTGTGATAGACTCTACGTTCACATACAACGGGTGCAAGCCAGTGTTGCACGTGCAGAACACTAGGGGTTAAACTTGACGAGCCTAGCATGTACAGACATGGCGTCGGAACACAAGAGACCGAAAGGTCGAACATGAGTCATATAGTAGATATGATCAACATAATGATGTTCACCATTGAAGCCACCTCAACTCACGTGATGATCAGACTTGAGTTGGTGGATTTGGATCATGTGACACTCAGATGACCTGAGGGATGTCGATTTGAGTGGGAGCTTTAGTAATTTGATTAACTAAACTCATTATCTTGAACAATAGTCTAAGTAAACTTTGCATATTTATAGTAGATCAATGGCTCGCGCAGTAGCACCCCTGAATTTTAATGCGTTCCTAGAGAAAGCTAAGTTGAAAGATGATGGAAGTAACTTTGTTGACTGGGCCCATAATCTGGGGATTATCCTCACGGCTTCCCAGAAATCATATGTCCTTGATGCACCGCTTGGTGACCAACCAGAAGACATGACCTCCGAAGACGTTAAGAATGCTTGGGAGGCACATATTGGAGATTACTCAATAGTTCAGTGTGCAATATTGTATGGCTTCGAACCGGGACTTCAAAGGCGTTTTGAACGTCATGGAGCATATGAGATGTTCCAGGAGTTGAAGTTTATCTTTTAGAAGAATGCCCGGATCGAGAGGTATGAAACCTCCGATAAGTTCTATGCTTGCAAGATGGAGGAGAACGGGTCTATCAGTGAACATATACTCAGAATGCCTGGGTATTCAACTCGTCTAGTGGAGTTGGGAATTGCCCTTCCGCCAGAGGCGATCACTAACAGAGTTCTTCAATCACTGCCACCTAGTTACAAGAGCTTTGTGATGAACTATAACATGCATGGGATGAACAAGTCAGTCACCGAGCTGTTTGCGATGCTAAAGGTCGCTGAGTCTGAAATCCAGAAAGAACATCAAGTGTTGATGGTCAATAAAACCACTAGTTTCAAGAAAAATGGCAAGGTCAAGGGCAAGGGCAAGAAGGGTAAAACCAAGAAGGATGGCAAAGCAGTTGCTACTCCTGTAAAGAAGCCCAAGCATGGACCCAAGCCAGAAACTGAGTGCTTTCATTGCAAGGGAACTGGTCACTAGAAGCGGAACTGCCCCAAGTACCTGTCTGACAAGAAGGCGGCCAAAGACAAACAAGGTATATATGATATACATGTTATTGATGTGTACCTTACTAGCTCTCGTAGTAGTGCCTGGGTATTTGATACCGGTTCGGTTGCTCACATTTGCAACTCAAAGCAGGAACTACGGAATAAACGAAGGCTGGCAAAGGAGGAACTGACGATGCGCGTGGGAAATGGTTCCAAGGTTGATGTGATCGCCGTCGACACGCTCTCTCTTTGATTACCATCAGGATTAGTGATGAAACTGAATAATTGTTATTTAGTGCCTGCGTTAAGCATGGACATTATATCTGGATCTTGTTTATTGCGAGACGGTTACCCATTTAAATCAGAGAATAAAGGTTGTTCTATTTATATGAGTAATATCTTTTATGGTCATGCACCCAATGTTAGGGGTTTATTCATATTGAATCTTGATAGTGATGACACACATGTTCATAACATTGATGCCAAAAGATGTAGAGTTGATAATGATAGTACCACTTTCTTGTGGCATTGCCATTTAGGTCATATTGGTGTAAAACGCATGAGGAAGCTCCATGCTGATGGACTTTTGGAGTCACTTGATTTTGAATCACTTGACACATGTGAACCATGCCTCATGGGCAAGATGACTAAAACGCCGTTCTCTGGAACAATGGAACGGGCGACTGACTTATTGGAAATCATACATACCGATGTGTGCGGTCCAATGAATGTTACAGCGCGTGGTGGATATCGTTATTTTCTCACCTTCACTGATGACTTAAGTAGATATGAGTATATTTACTTGATGAAACATAAGTCTGAAACGTTTGAAAAGTTCAAGCAATTTCAGAGTGAAGTTGAGAATCATCGTAACAAGAAGATTAAATTCCTGCGATCTGATTGAGGAGGTGAATATCTGAGTTATGAGTTTGGCAGTCACTTAAGACAATGTGGAATTGTTTCATAGTTGACACCGCCCGGAACACCATAGCATAATGGTGTGTCCGAATGTCGTAATCGAACCTTATTAGATATGGTGCGTTCTATGATGTCTCTTGCTGATTTGCCACTATCGTTTTGGGGTTATGCATTAGAGACAGCTGCAATCACTTTAAATAGGGCACCATCGAAATCCATTGAGACGATGCCATATGAACTGTGGTTTGGCAAGAGGCCAAAGTTGTCGTTTCTTAAAGTTTGGGGATGTGATGCTTATGTCAAAAAGCTTCAGCCTGAAAAGCTGGAACCCAATGTGGAAAAATGCGTCTTCATAGGATACCCGAAAGAGACAGTCGGGTATACCTTCTATCTCAGATCCGAAGGCAAAGTGTTTGTCGCTAAGAACAGAACATTTCTTGATAAAGAGTTTCTCTCGAAAGAATTGAGTGGGAGGAAAATAGAGCTTGATGAGGTTATTGAACCTTTACTTCAACCAGAAAGTAGCCCAGCGCAGAAAGATGTTTATGTGGAACCTACGACGGTAGAAGAGGAAGTTAATGATGATGATCATGAAGCTTCGGATCAAGCTACTATTGAACCTCGTAGGTCGACAAGGCCGCGTACTAATCCTGAGTGGTACGACAACCCTGTCTTGGAGGTCATGTTGTTGGACAACAATGAACCTACGAGCTATGGAGGAGCAGTGATGGGCCCGGATTCCGAGAAATGGTTAGAGGCCATGAAATTCAAGATGGGATCCATGTATGAAAACAAAGTATGGACTTTGGAAGTATTACCTGAAGGACGAAAGGCCATTCAGAACAAATGGATCTTTAAGAAGAAGACAAACGCGGACGGTAATGTCACCGTCTATAAAGCTCGACTTGTGGCAAAGTGTTTTTCACAAGTTCAAGGAGTTGACTACAATGAGACCTTCTCACCCGTAGCAATGCTTAAGTCTGTCAGAACCATGTTTGCGATAGCTGCTTATTTCGACTATGAAATATGGCAGATGGATGACAAAACAGCGTTCCTCAACGGTTTCCTTGAGGAAGAGTTGTATATGATGCAACCAGAAGGTTTTGTCGATCCAGAGAATGCTGACAAAGTTTGCAAACTCCAGCGATCCATTTATGTGCTGGTGCAAGCATCTCGGAGTTGGAATAAGCGTTTTGATGAGGTGATCAAAGCGTTTGAGTTTATACAAGTTTATGGAGAAGCTTGTATTTACAAGAATGTGAGTGGGAGCTCTATAGCGTTTCTAATATTATATGTGGATGACATATTGCTGATTGGAAACAATATAGAAATGCTGGAAAGCGTGAAGGAATATTTGAACAAGAGTTTTTCAATGAAGGACCTAGCAGAAGTTGCTTTCATATTAGGCATTAAGATCTACAGAGATAGATCGAGACGCTTAATAGCACTTTCATAGAGCACATACCTTGATAAAGTTTTGAAGAAGTTCAAAATGGATCAGTCCAAGAAGGGGTTCTTGCCTGTGTTACAAGGTGTGAAGTTGAGTAAGACTCAATGCCCAGTGACTGCAGAAGATAGAGAAAAGATGAGTGTCATCCCCTATGCTTCAGCCATAGGCTCTATCATGTATGCAATGCTGTGCACAAGACCCGATGTCAGCCTTGCCATAAGTATGGCCGGAAGGTTTCAAAGTGATCCTGGAATGGAGCACTGGGTAGCGGTCAAGAATATCCTTAAGTACCTGGAAAGGACTAAGGAAATGTTTCTCATTTATGGAGGTGATGAAGAGCTCGTCGTAAAGGGTTACGTCGATGGAAGCTTTGACACTGATCCGGATGACTCTAAGTCGCAAACCAGATACATATTTATTCTCAACGGGGGAGCGGTAAGCTGGTGCAGTTCCAAGCAAAGCGTGGTAGCCGATTCTACGGCGAAGCGGAGTACATCGCAGCCTCGGAGGCAGCGAAGGAAGGTGTGGGGATGAAGCAGTTCATGACAGATCTTGGAGTAGTGCCCAGTGCACTGAATCCAATGAACATGTTCTGTGACAACACTGGTGCCATTGCTCTGGCCAAGGAACCAAAGTTTCACAAGAGGACCAGACACATAAAGTGACGCTTCAACTCCATCCGCGATTACCTCGAGGAGAAGGACATAAATATTTGCAAAGTGCATACGGATCTGAATGTTGCAGACCCGTTGACTAAACTCTACCAAGGGATAGACCTGATCAACACCAGAACTACATGGGCATTCGAATCATAACAATGTAAATCACATAGTGATGTGAACTAGATTATTGACTCTAGTGCAAGTGGGAGACTGTTGGAAATATGCCCTAGAGGCAATAAATAAAGTGTTTATTATTATATTTCCTTGTTCATGATAATCGTTTACTATCCATGCTATAATTGTATTGATTGGAAACAAATTACATGTGTGGGTAAATAAACAACACTCTGTCCCTAGTATGCCTCTAGTGAACTAGCTCGTTGATCAAAGATGGTCAAAAATTCCTAGCCATTGGCATGTGATGTCATTTGATAATAGGATCACATCATTAGGAGAATGATGTGATGGACAAGACCCAAACTACAAACGTAGCATATGATCGTGTCAGTTTATTGCGACCGTTTTTTGCATGTCAAGTATATATTCCTATGACCATGAGATCATGCAACTCACGGACATCTGAGGAGTGCCTTGTGTGTATCAAATGTTCCAACGTAACTGGGTGACTATAAAGGTGCTCTATAGGTATCTCTGAGAGTGGCTGTTGAGTTGGCATGGATCAAGACTGGGATTTGTTACTCCGTGTGACAGAGAGGTATCTTAGGGCCCACTCGGTAATACAACATCACAATAAGCCTTGCAAGCAATGTGACTAAGTGTTATTCACGGGATCTTGTATTACGGAACGAGTAAAGAGACTTGCCGGTAACGGGGTTGAACTAGGTATGGAGATACCGACGATCGAATCTCGGGCAAGTAACATACCGAAGAACAAAGGGAACATCATACGGGATTAACTGAATCCTTTACATAGAGGTTCGACCGATAAAGATCTTCATAGAATATGTAGGAACCAATATGGACATCCAGGTTCCGCTATTGGTTATTGACCGTAGAGGTGTCTCGGTAATGTATACATAGTTCTCGAACCCGTAGGGGCTGCACACTTAAGGTTTGGTGACGTTTCGGTAGTATAGAGTTATGTATGGTGGTGACCGAAGGTTGTTCGGAGTCCCGAATGAGATCCGTGACATCACGAAGAGCTCCGGAACGGTCCAGAGGTAAAGATTTATATATAGGAAGTCCTGTTTTGGTCGCCGGAAAAGTTTCGGGCTCATCGGTAGTGTACCGAGAGTGCCGGTAGTGTACCGGGGGCCCTCCGGGAGGGTGTTTCGACCGAAGAGGCTTCATGGGCTGTGGGAGAGTGAATATCAGCCCTTAGTGGGCTGGTGGAAACTCCCACACAAGGCCCATGTGGCTGGAGAAGAAAACCCAATAGGAAAAGGTGGAAAAAAGGCAAAAAAGAAGCAATCCTAGTCCTACTAGGATTGCAGGAGGAGTCCTCCTCTCCTAGTGGGTTCGGACGAATCCAAGGAGCCAAGGCTCTCCTCCTCTCCTCCTATATATACTGGTAGGTTTTATGGTTTTGCACTAGTTTTTTCAGCCATGTGCAACCCTACCCTCTAGTCCATAGTTTCTCCTCTAGATCAGATTTGTGCAGTGCTTAGGCGAAGCCCTGCCAGAATAGCTCCACCACCATCGCCGGAGCGCCGTCACGCTGCCGGAGAACTCTTCTTCCTCTCCGCTCCTTCTTGTTGGATCAATACGGTGGAGATCGTTATCAAGACGTATGTGTGCTAAACGCGGAGGTGCCGTTCGTTCGGCGCTAGATCGGAAGGATCGTGATCAAGCTCGTGGGACAGATTGTGATCAAGTTCGTGGGACGGATCGTGATCAAGTTCATGGGACGGATCGTGATTAGATCATGGGACGGATCGTGATTGGATCATGGGACGCTCGGCGATTTGGATCGCGAATATGTTCGACTACACCAACCGCGTTTCTTAACGCTTCCCGCTTAGCTATCTACAAGGGTACGTAGATCCACTCTCCCTCTCGTAAATGCTCATCACCATGGATAGATCTACGTGTGCATAGGAATTTTTTTTGTTTCCCATGCAACGTTCCCCAACATTTATTTCCCGTTCTAAGTTGTTCTCTGCCTATAGTTATGGATATGAAACACGGCACACAAAAATAGTTGTACTTGCTACTCATGTGTTGAGATCAAGCCATTCCATTCGAACCATATGAATCTTGATCTCTACCCTCCCCAAGTTGCTTTCCACCCAATCAATCTCTTCCACCAAAGCCAAATATGTGAGAGAGTGATTGAGTGTTGAGGAGTCTATCATCTTGAAGCACAAGAGCAAGGAGTTCATCGACATTATCGAGCCTATTACCTTTTGGAGGGTCGTGCCTCCTAGATTGGTTAGGTGTCGCTTGGGAGCCTCCTACTTCGTGTTTTGGAGTGAACCAAGAAGTTTGTAAGGGCAATGAGATCACCTACTTCGTGAAGATCTACCTCAAGTTAGGCTAGTACTTCGTGGATGTAGTCCATCATGGTATAGTCAAGGTTGCTTCTTCGTGGAACCCTCCGTGGGTAGAGCCCTCCGTGGACTCTCGCGACCGTTACCCTCCGTGGGTTGAAGACTCCATAAACATGGACGTACGATAGCTCCACCTATCGGAACTGCGGGAAAAATCTTCGTGTCTCCAAATTGCGTTTGATATTCCTACCCTTCCTTTACTACTGATGCTTGTCTTTACTTTCCGCTTCTATACTCGTAGACATGCATGTGTAGGGTGTGCTTGACTTGCTATCAATGCTAAAATCTACCAACACTTAAAATTGGGAAAATGTTAAACTTTTATTTGGTCAAGTAGTCTAATCACCCCCCTCTAGACCTACTTTTGATCCTACAAGTGGTATCAAAGGTTTGGTCTCCATTGCATTGGTTTCACAACCTAGGAGAGTATGGCGTCTAGGGAGGGAAATTATCACCATAGAGGTCCGTACTTTGATGGCACAAATTTTGCTAGATGGAAGAACAAAATGAAAATGCATATTCTTGGTCATAACCCCACCATTTGGGTTATTGTTCGTGTTGGATTGCAAGGTAAATTATTTGCGGATGGAAGGGAACTGGATCGTGAAGCGACCGTAGAAGAATTGAAGATGTTGCAATACAATGCTCAAGCATGTGACATTCTCTTCAACTGCCTATGCCCTGAAGAATTCAACAAAATCAGCCGCCTTGAGAATGCAAAAGAGATTTGGGATACTTTGGTTGATATGCATGAAGGTACCAAATCCGTGAGAGAATACAAGTTGGATGTTCTTTAGAGTTAGCTTGACAAGTTCAATATGAAGGATGGTGAAGGAGTCGTAGAGATGTACTCTAGGCTAGCTCTCATCGCCAATGAGATTGCCGTCTTAGGAAGCGAAGAAATGACCGACAAATTCATCATCAAGAAGATACTTAGAACTTGGGATGATAGATATGACACCGTGTTCACATTGATCCAAATGATGCCCAAGTACAAAGATCTCAAGCCTACGGAAGTGATTGGAAGGATTGTTGCTCATGAGATGACACTTAAGGACAAGTAAGAGCTTCACAACAAGTCTAGCGATGCTTACAAAGCCACAAGTGATACTCCCACAACTTCAAGAGAAAACCTTGTCACAAATGAAGAGATAAGCCTCATGGTCAATAAATTCAATAGGTTCTACAAGAATAGAGGTAACGACTGAAGCTCCAACTCGAGATATGAAGAGAAGCGTTCGTCAAGTCGTGACCAAAACGGCTACAATTGTGGGAAGCCCGCACACTACTCCAATGAGTGCACGAATCCCTACAAAATAAAAGAAGAGTCACCAAGCAGAAGAAGCTCAAGAGATGAGTCACCTCTAAGAGATAGAAGGAGTAGAGATGATTGTTATGAACGAGGAATCTCAAGGAGAAGTAGGGACTCAAAGAATAAGGACAAGTACACCAAGAGCTACTCAAGAAGAAGACATCAAGCTCATGTTGGTGAATGGGTTTCCGGCTTTGAATCCGACAACCACTTCGAGAGAAGCTATTACTCCAACTCCGACTATAGTCAAGATGAAGGTGTTGTCGGACTTGCACTAGTGACGACCGACTCCTATGACATATTTGATTCACCCAATGAAAGGAGTGGAAGTTGATTCATGTCTAAAGGCCCCAAGGTATCACACCTCGAGTATCTTGATTTCTATAGTGATGAGGATGACTTGTTAGGAGATGATGACTTGCTATTTGACAAATCTAGTAATGTTAGTCATGATGAACTTGTTAGTAACCACTCTAGTTAAGATAAGTCGTATGATGATGATAAGTTGGAAATAGAACGACTAACTCAAGAACTAAACATTCTTAAGTTAGCTTATGAGTCCACTCTACAAGATCATAGAGAGCTTAAAGGACACATGAGAAGCTCCGCTTGGAGAAGCTCAATTTGGAGCAACAGCATTAATTCCTTAAAGCTATCAATGACGATCACCGAAAGAAGACTTCCTATTATCTATCCAAACGATTTCTCTTGTCTACATTCATTCCACAAGTTAAGACTAAGAAAACTAGTAACAAAGGCAAGAAAGGTTCTTCAACTAATAGCAACAAAAATGATAAATACAATGATATTGCTTCTAGTAGTTCTATTGATCCCACTAACACTTCTCTTATCCAAGTTACACTTGAGCAAGAAAATGAAGTTTTTAAAGGGATTATAGAGAAAGGTATCTACAAGAGTCTTTCTGGGTGTAAGCAATTTGAGGAAATTATTCACAATCATGGAGGATACCGGAAGAACCATGGCATTGGCTACTCCAATGCTAATGGAGTTGAATGGGAATAAGGTCAATATCCCAAGCCCAAGTTTGTTTCTCAAAGGGATAAGTATGAAAATACTCTTCCCAAGGGAACAAAAGCTCAAGATGACCTTCCACCACAAGACCACAAGCTCAAGGGCAAGAACAAGCTTCAAGAGGACATTGACTCGTATGAAGATGAATCCCAAGCTTTGGTGAAGTGGGTTCCCAAGGCTACTTAGAACTCAACCTCTACAAGTGCCACTTCAACACCAAGGATCCCCATCAACTTCATATGGGTCCCCAAGAAGAAGAACTAGAGAAGTTCTTGAGGGGTGACTCCGCCAATGAAATTCACTCCCATTCATTATTGGCAAGAACTAATTGCAATCAACATCAACATTATGCAATAGTCCAAGGAGTCACACATTCCCTCAAAGGTAAGCAAGGGACAAGGTAATCAACAAATCCATGGACATCATTATGTATGCTTTGCACTCCATGTCCATAGATATCCTTGTATTTATCTCTTGTGTGTTGGGACTAACCCATGTAGGTGAGAAGAGTAAGAAACAACAAGGATGCTCCCAACTCATGATGATCTTCATCAACCTTGAGCATCACCACTACTTCACCTACATGAAGTCTTCATCGACAAAATCCAAGGTTAGTTTATACCTCTCAAGGGGGGATGTCACATCAGGGGGAGCTTTACTCTAATACTTGACTCAAAACATCTCAAAGAATGTGACAACATTCACAAGCTTTATGTAAAAGTGGTAACCCCATTCGTGCTTAAACAATGATCAAGTATTCTTACTTGGCTCCTAAGTCAATATACTCATATATAGTTGATTACGTCATCGCCAAAGTGCATGATTGTTGCTATTATGTATGTGCATGTTTTCCATGATTTCATTTTACCTCTTATTGGGTGAGCATGTTGGTCTGCATTTCTTTATCCATTCGAGGACATCCAATTGTTGCTATTTGTAATTTGATCTTGTTTTTGCCAATTGGATGGACAAGAATGCCTAGGACACTTCTCTAGCTATCTGTGCTTTCTCGTCTCATATTCTATTCATGTTGCATCACAAAATTTGAACAAGTACTTTTCGATCTCTCTGTGTGAGGAGCACTCGGAGATCCGTATCGACAAAGGACTGGCCATTAAAACCTCCCAAGTGCATCTTAGTGAAACCAATCCAAAATTTCCGGTCTCACTGAATGCCTAGTGTTGATCTGGTTTTCACCTCGGTATCCCCGATTCCACTTTCTCGGTTGCACCGAGTTTCCCTGTCAGCTCACAGTTGAGAAACTCATTGACACCGAAAAATTAGAACCGATCTCACCGACACCAAAGCGTATATAACCCGATGGACCCGACTTTTGAAATTCAACCGAAAAAGTTAGTTTCCTCCAAACCCTAAGCTACCTCTCTAGACCCTTGGTTATCGCCTTCGTCTCCCCGTGCGCCTTCGCCATTGGGAATCACTGCTGCTGACAGAATCTTCACCACTGTCGATGCCTTATCGCATCCTTCACCGAGTTAGGGTATGGATCCTGCCCTCTTTGCTCTCCCCATCCAATTCATGCACATTAGAGTATATTTTATCGATAATCCACTGATTGTAATCCTCTCAATCCTCTAGAGAACTCATTAGCTGAGCGAACGAGAGATTTTTAGGTCTAGCCGTCTGCAAAAACGAATCTCGGTGACACCATAGAAATCGGCTCTATCGATTTTGGTTTTGGACTACTAGGACAGTCTTGGTGAATCTGAGTGGGAATTTTGGTGCGACTGAAATTGCTACCAAGTTTCTGTAAAGAGTTTTGTGTGTCTCGATGGTACTGAATTTTTTGTCTCAGTGACACTGAAATCCATTTTTGGCGAGAGCTATATCTAAGAATTTCTTTGTTCAATATTTGAAAAATCTCTGCATTTTGTGATGACTCAACCCTTCTACTCCTCTATATTCCATTCTTGGGGTCAGAGATGTCCGTTTTAGAGGATAGTTAGAAGAACCTCAAGGAGCTCAGTGTTGACACAGATTCAAGCTCTAGTCCAGACAAGAGCTCATCTTCTTTTGATGATGTTCCAAGCTCACTAGACTTGCCCAAGCCAGCAACGACAGCAAGGAGGAAGCTCAAATCAGATGAGGAGGATGAAGATTTTGTGTCTAATGAAGTTCCTCCCAAGTATAAGCAGGACAAGACTACAAGGAAGCCCACAACTGAGGCTACCTCTTCCAAGAAGGTGGTCAGGAAGGAGTATGCCCCCTCAGACACTTTGAGAGCACCTGAGAGCTCCAAGGGCACCATGATCATTGAGCCTCCCAAGAAATCCATGACCAAGAAGGCTAGAGAGAAGAAGAGCAGAAAGAGGATCGGCCATGTTGTTGGAAGGCCTACCTATATGTTTGAGGACCCAACAGAGGCTGCTGCTAAGGAGGAGGAGGCAAAGTGAGCTACAAAAGCCCTCCCAAGAAGAAGAATAAATTGGTGTCTGATGCTATCCTAGCCAAGCAGCTCCCAAGGGCAAGCCATCTAGATCCAAGAAGCCCTCTGCTCCCAAACCCAAGAGGACTACTAGAGACATCCCAGCTTCTAAGAAGAACAAGGGATCTTCATCCAGAGATCCGAAGGAGGATGCTATGTCTGCCTTGATGAAGCTAAGACCACACCTTCTAGTGCATAATGCCGACCACCTACGAGCTGAGGACATGAAGAGGAAGGACCAAGGGCTGAGAGATTGGAGAGCTATTGATCCATATTCACAGAGAAGGAAGACTGATGTGTACTACAGGTTCTACACCAAAGAAGATCAAGACTTCTGTGAGACTATATTGCTTGACAAGAGCCCTGCTATGAGTGATATGAGATACCTGGATTGGAAGTACATCAAGGACAATAAAGATTACTTCCGGAGTGTGCAAGACAACTTTCACTGCATTGGACTTGATAAGTTTGTTGGCAAGGAGTTCACAGCCTGGAATGATGAGATTATCATGCAATTCTACTCCACTGCTCATTTCTATGGAGATGGTAGAATTGTGTGGATGACTGAAGGTGCCAGGTATGAGTCCACAGTTGATGAGTGGGCTGCCATCTTAGGTGTCCTAGAGGTGGAAGGTGCAGATATTGATGTGTACTCTGAGCCCAAGGCAAGCCACAATGAGATGGAGAACATGTACAAGGAGATTCCTGCTGCACATCTGAAGTCTCACAAGCTAGGATCAATCTATTTCCTCCAGGCTGGTCTATGCATGATCAACACTATCTTAAGGCACACCTTATTTCCTAAGTCCGGAGATGAGAAGATGATCAGAGGCTACTCCATCAACATGCCGCTCCATCTAGATCAACATACGAGATTTAAAGTGATGGACTTGATTGTGGAGACTATGAAGAGGATTGCTGCTGATCAGAAGCGCTCATGTTGCTATGCACCCTACATCCAGATGCTTATCAACTCTAAGTTGGAGAAGCACATCTTTGCGCTTGATGAACCACATTTGCCACTCTTACCGGAGCTCGAAGACAACGTTGTGGTGATGAACCCAGATCATCCCACATTAGCTGCAACATACGCACATGCTGAGGCAGACAGAGACACTAGTGCTCACCCGCCCATGACTAGGAGTGAGAAGACGGATCTACTCGTCAAATCAATGCTGAGCATGCAGAAGGACATCACCAACATCCTGAAGAACCAAGAGATCCTTGCGAGGATTGTTGAAGACAAGTTTCATAGTCTCAACAACAAGGTGGATGGGCTCATAGTGACTATCAATGAGCTCAAGAAGGAAGTTGATGTCGTGCCTATCCCTCACTCTTCTGATGATGACAATGAGGATAGTGCACCTCTCAGGACGAGCACTTAGTTCAGGACTCAGGTCAGGACTTCCATAGTGACATCTCCAGAGATGAGACCGTCTTCATCAGCACCAGTTACAACCACTTCAGCTCCATCAGCTCCACCAGTTCCTCCTGTTGCTCCACCAACTCCATCCATGACATCAGCAGAAGTCTTCACTGATGCCGTTCTCTCCACTCCAACTTCAGCTACCTGAGGAGATTAGCCATAGAAGAGCGTTTAGCTCTATACCTTTGAACTTTTTGGTAACTTGTTGCCAAAGGGGGAGAAGTTGTATAGATCATTAGGGCTGAGAGAGAGAGCATTGGTTTTTATAACTTTTTCAAAACATTTGATATCTATTGGTTTGGATGTGTTAAACTTTGTCGGTGTTTGATCATACACTTAATGAATGTTGCTACCATTTCCTATCTTTATGATGCTTATGAGATGATGATTCACTTTTCTTGATTGTTTTGTGCTATGATATTCATTCTTATTACTCTCGCACACCACCAAGATGTATGTGACATGGAAGAAGTGCCCCATGAACCTAATAAATTGTGCATTTGCATTCAAATGCAAATTCATAATAATGCAAAAATTTAGGAGAGTTCTTTCTTATCACATACTTCTCAAAGCGATGATTATAATCAATTATTATATATTATGTCGAAGCTTTGATCTATATGTTGTCATCAATTACCAAAAAGGGGGAGATTGAAATCACATTTGCTCCCTTGGTGGTTTTGATAATTAATAACAACATATATATCATTGAACTAATATTTCCACTAAGCATATTTTAGGAAAAGTTCAATCATGGGTTGGCAAAAGGATTGTGGACAAACCCCTACATGCAAGGATTTGGATTGGCAAAAGCTTCAAGCAAGAGGACTCTACATTTTACTTTCTGAGAAATCACTTTGAGTCCATAGGAAAAGCCAATACTATGAAAAAGGGTAAGGTACTGTTGGTGAACAAGATGCTCTAACGTGCACAAGTGATAGCCACCAAAAACACCCACAAACTCTCCCACATATTCTGTCTAAGCCATTCATGCAAATCAGTGAAACCAACACTTTCCACTTGGTCCCACCGATTCCCAGAACCCTGCCAAACCCTAGCACATCGGTGTAACCAATCCCACTTCGGTTCCACCGAGTTCAGCTTGCCAACTTTTTGTTACCTCGATTCAAAAAATCGGAAGCTCCGAGTTTTTGGATAGGCGTCACCGAGATTTGGATTCTGACCATTGGAGACCTGATCGATACTGCCGAGATTTCTATATCGGTCTCACCGAGATTCAAAAGTTGCTACCTTTCGAGCAACTCGGTACCACCGAGATTCACACATCGGTGTCATCGAGTTGGTCACTTTAGTAACGGTTGGATTTTTGGATATGCCTATATATACCCCTCCAAAACCACGCACTCACAAGAGAAGCACTCAGAACAGAGCCCCACTTATCCCATCAGATTTTTTGAGAGAGAGCCACCTACTCATGTGTTGAGATCAAGCCATTCCATTCGAACCATATGAATCTTGATATCTAGCCTCTCCAAGTTGCTTTCCACCCAATGAATCTCTTCCACCAAAGCCAAATATGTGAGAGAGTGATTGAGTGTTGAGGAGTCTATCATCTTGAAGCACAAGAGCAAGGATTTCATCGACACTATCGAGCCTATTACCTTTTGGAGGGTGGTGCCTCTTAGATTGGTTAGGTGTCACTTGGGAGCCTCCTACTTCGTGTTGTGGAGTGAACCAAGAAGTTTGTAAGGGCAAGGAGAGTTCCTACTTCGTGAAGATCTACCCCGAGTTAGGCTAGTCATCCGTGGACGTAGGCCATCATGGTATAGTCAAGGTTGCTTCTTCGTGGAACCCTCAGTGGGTAGAGCCCTCCATGGACTCTCGTGACCATTACCCTCCTTGTGTTGAAGACTCCATAAACGTGGACGATAGCACCACCTATCGGAACCATGGGAAAAATCTTCGTGTCTCCAAATTGCGTTGATCTTTCTACCCTTCCTTTACTACTCATGCTTGTCTTTACTTTTCGCTGCTATACTCATAGACATGCATGTGTAGGGTGTGCTTGACTTGCTATCAATGCTAAAATCTGTCAGCACTTAAAATTGGGAAAAGGTAGAACTTTTATTTGGTCAAGTAGTCTAATCCCCCCCTCTAGACGTACTTTCGATCCTACAAAATGTCCCACTTATGACTTAATTTTATGGAGGATAATACAAAATTTCTATGCGGGAATAAACTTCGTGTCAACAAATCTTCTATATTCTCCAGTAGGTCGTACCTTAATGTAAATTACATTGGGAGAATCTACAAGACTTATGGATAATATCATGACAATTTATTCTCAATGGCACACCGAACAAGCTTCAATTGGTAAGAAGGTAAATTCTGTTGAAGAAATCACTATTTTGACAGATAAGTTGGATTCTCTTATGAATATGTTTGCTAGTAAAAATTATCATATTGATACCAATGATGTGCCACTATCTACTTTGATTGAGAAAAATAATGATTCTATTAATGTGAATTTTTTTCTCTAGAAATAATTTCAACAACAATGCTTATAGAGGGGACTTCAACCGTAGACTGTATCCCGATAATTCCTCAAATAATTATGGTAATTCCTATGGTAATTATTCCCACAATAATAATACGATACCTACTAGCCTTAAGAGCACCATTAAAGAATTTATTAGTTCTCAAAATATTTTCAATACTATGGTAGAAGAAAAACTACATAAAGTTGATGATATGACTAGAAACATGGATAGGATTGCCTATGATGTGGAAACTCTTACAAGTTAAACTTTGCCGCCCAAGCATGATATTAATGAGTCTATTAAATCGATCTAAATCTCCATTAATGAAAGTAAAGAGAGGACCGCTAGGTTGAGACCTAAGCAAGAGTTCCTACAAAAGGCTATTCCTTCTTGTTTTTATCGTAATCATGATGAAGATATTTAAATGATAGATGTTCCACACATTTAATATTTGTCCACAAATATGAAACTTGATGAAAAAGAACTATATATGAGTCAACTTTAGCTATAAGGCGCCCCACTTATTTGGAGGGCGATGATCATAATGGTAAAAATGTGTTTGGAGAGGTCAAATCTTTACATGGTGATGTGCCCACTACTTTAGATTACAAGGACATTAATTATGATAGTTGTTCTTTGGTTGAATGTATTTACTTGTTGAAATCCATGATAAGTTCACATAATTCTTACAAACAAAATAAAGCTTTTACTAGACATATTGTGGAAGCTATGATAAAGGCTCATGAAGAGAAGCTTGAATTAGAGGTTTCAATACCTAGAAAATTGCATGATGAATGGGATGCTACTATAAAAATAAAGCTTAAATAAAATGAATGCAATGCTTTCTGTGACCTTGGTTCTAGTGTTTCTACTATACCTAAATATCTATGTGATGTGCAAGGTTTTACTGATATAAATGAATGTTCCCTTAACTTGCATTTAGCGGATTCTACTATTAAGAAACCATTAGGTAGAATAAATTATGTGCTCATTCTTGACAATAGAAACTATGTACCCGTGGATTTTACTGTCCTTGATATCAAATGCAATATGTCTTGTCCTATAATACTTGGTAGGCCTTTTCAATGAACTATAGGTTCTATTATTGACATGAAAGAAGGTAATATATGATTCCAACTACCATTAAAGAAAGGGATGGAAAACTTTCCTAGGAAGAGGTTTAAACCACCATATGAATCTATTATGATAGCCACCTATGGAATTAACTTGAAGGATGACAATACTTCAAACAATGTGGTATGCCTAGCTAGGGGCATAAAACAATAACGCTTGTTGGGAGGCAACCCAAAAGTTGTTTTTTTGCTTTTACTTCATGTTATTTTGAGATCACACAATTTTTATACTATAATTCTTGTGTTTTTATTTTTATATCATTGTATGTGCCAAGTAAAGCCTTTGTGATGATTTGATTGATACAAGAATCGATCTTGTGCAAAAAAACAGAAACATTTACGCCTAGTGAAAATTTCTATGATTTTACTGCAACATAGTTTTTATCTAAACTTTTTACATATTATTAATATAAAAATTTACCAAGGCTTCCAAAGTTTTCATAATTTTCGGAGTTACAAAAGTACGGTTTTAGTGCATATCACTACAAATTATTCTTTTAGACAGATTTTGTGTTTGCTTGACTAGTTTTCTTGTTTTGATGATGCTATGGATTATATCGGGGGGTATAAGTCATGGAAAAGATCTAATATAGTAAATATTATGCAATAATTAAATATTAATCATGTTATAATAGTACTTAAAGTATTTTATATGTCTATTACACTAAAGGATCTCATGAGGTTTAGTTTAGTCTAGTTTGCTAAAGTTTAGAAGTTTTGGGTGAGACCACGATGGATGAAGGAATAAGGAATGGCAAGACCCTAAGCTTGGGGATTACCAAGGCACCCCAAGGTAATATTCAAGGAATACCTAGGTGTCTAAGATTGGGGATGGCTTATAAGGCATCCCCTCTTTCATCTCCAATCTATCGGTATGTCGCTTGGAGCTATATTTTTATTTATCACATGATATGAGTTTTGCTTGTACCATCGTGTATTATAGTTTACTTTCCTTTTAGTTTTCGACGATCATTGTTTCGTGGAAACACCTTTCAAGAGAAACACAATGTCATAATAATTTGATAGAATACTTTATGTGCTTCACTTACATCTTTTGAGCTAGGCAGTTGCTCTAGTGCTTCACTTATATCTTTTTAGAGGATGGTGGCTGTCATATTTTATAGAAATAGTTGAACTCTCATGCTTCACTTAAATCATTTTAAATGGTATAAGGCATAGGAATGGTAAGTTGCACTTTTTATAAGACTAGTCCAAAAAGGATATGTATTCAAGGGGGATATAATAAAAACTTTCATGTAGGTCACCAAACAGGAAACATTGGTTAATTATATTGATGTAGTAATATAAAAGGATATAGGTTCATGATAATAGGTTAATGGGAATATCGATATTAAACTTTGCTATGTACTTTTCATCTAAGTACCTATCATGGCATGGTGATGAGGTGTGAGCATTTTTATGTCTAAATTTAAATCATATCGTGTTGTTCAAACAGGGAGCACATGATAGTTAACTCCTCCCAACTTCCTCCCTATGGGCATGCGGTAGTTCTTTGATTCGAGAGATCTAATAAGGCTTTGCAATAATTATATGAGTTCTTAATGACTAATGTGAGTCCATGGATACACACACTCTCACCTCTCCGTAATTTGGTAGCCTCTTCGGTACCGTGCATTACCCTTTATCACCTCATGAATCGGCTCAAACTTCGCTGGTGCATCCAAATCCCGTAATATGATGCGCTCTATCACACATAAGTCACCTTATATTTCCCTCAAAACATCCATCATACCTACCTATCATGGAATTTGCATAGCCATTCTGAGATATATTCCCATGCAACTTCCATAGTTCTGTCACATCACTTGTGTGTTCATCAT
Organism: Hordeum marinum; assembly: GCA_022496015.1. Taxonomy (NCBI): domain Eukaryota; kingdom Viridiplantae; phylum Streptophyta; class Magnoliopsida; order Poales; family Poaceae; genus Hordeum; species Hordeum marinum. The sequence goes on along the minus strand of CM039675.1, from coordinate 389,539,146 downwards.
CATATTGCTTTGCACGATCATATAGAGATGACATAGTATTTTCGGCAAAGCCACCGTTCATCATTGATTGCATGTTACACTAGATCATTACACATCCTGGTACACTGCCAGAGGCATTCATATAGAGTTATATTGTTCTTTACCGAGTCATAATTTTGAGTTATAAGTAAATCAAAGTGTGACGATCAACTTTATGAGAGCATTGTCCTAGTGAAGAAAGGATGATGGAGACCATTCCCCACAAGTCAGGATGAGTCTCCGGACAAAAAAATGGGGGAGGCCAAATAAGCCCACCATAAAAAAAGAAGGAAAAGGAAGAAAAATAGAAATAAAAATGAGATAAAAAGAGAGAAGGGGCAATTTAACTGTCCTTTACCACACATGTGCCTCAAAGTGTACCATGTTATTCTTATAGAGAATCACCAGTTTCGCCACTTTTATATACTAGTGGGAATGTTTTGTTATAAAACTTGGCTTGTATAGTCCGATGACGGGCTTCCTCAAATGCCCGAGGTCTTCATGATCAAGCGAGTTGGATGCATTCCCACTTAGTTACATTTGATCTTCCCTACACTAATAGCTCTAGTGCACTCGTTGTGTGGCAATCCCTACTCCTCGCATCGATATCGATTGATGGGCATCTCCATAGCCCGTCGATCTGCCTAGTTGATCTGAGACTTTCCCACCTTTTGACTACTTTGATATCTACAACCATATTCTATTCCACTCATATGCTATATCCATGGCTCGCGCTCATGTATTGCGTGAAGTTGAAAATTCTGAAGCGCATTAGAAGTATGATCCAATTGACTGGCTTAACATGGGGTGGTCATGATTTATACTTACGCGGTGAAGACGGAGTCATGCGATGGTTAATATGATAAAATGAGTAGGGACAACATTCTTTAATGATCATATATTTTTAAATAGTAATGATTATGCTTCTTATGTTCATGGATATTATTACGTTGATATAAATTGATTCATGTTCCTCAATATCCACACCAGAAAGAGATTACATGTTGGGTAGCATGCCACATCAAAAAATCCATTTTTATCAATTACGTACTCAAGGACGAGCATGGATTAAGCTTGGGGATGCTAATACGTCTCTGACGTATCTATAATTTTGGATCGTTTCATGCTATTATATTATCAATCTTGAATACTTTATATGCAATTATATGCTATTTCGTATCATTTTTTGGGACTAACCTATTAACCCAGTGTTCAGTGAGAGTTCCTATTTTTGGACTTCACAAAATCAATATCAAATGATAACTAAATTGGATAAAAACTTACAGGACTTATTTTTGGACCAAAATAGACCCATGAGGATTTGGGAGGAGGCCAGAAGACCTAGAGGCGGCCACCAGCCTCCAGGGCGTGCCCCTGGCTCATGGACCCTTTGTCACACCTCTTGACCTAATTCCACTTGTATATATCCTAAATTACCCCAAACCAACATAGAGACACCCGAATCACTCTGACCACCGCCGTAAGCCTATGTTCTTCTATGATCCCATCTGGAGGCCTTTTCGGTACTCTACCGAAGGGGGAATTGATCACGGAGGCCGTCTACATCAACCTTGCTACCTCCATCATGATGTGTGAGTAGTTCACAACAGACCTACGGGTCCATAGCTAGTAGCTTGATGGCTTATTATCTCTCTTTGTTCTTCAATACGATGTTCTTCGTGATTCTTGCCATGATCTATTCGATCTAATCTTCTTTTGTGCTGCGTTTGTTGGGATCTGATGAATTGTGGGTTTATTATTAGATTATTCATTGAAAGTAATTGAACCTTTGTTGAACTTTGTTATGCATAATTTTTATAGCTTTGTAATTCTCCCCGATCTATCCGTTTTGTTTGGCCAATTAGATTGATTTGTCTTCAGTGGGAGGCGTATGTTATAGTGTGTTCAATCTTACGGTGCTCTATATCCCAGTGACAAAAGGGGACAAGACACGTATTGTATTGTTGCTACTAAGGATTAAACAACAGGGTCTGAACATTGTGCTTGTCTTACTTTGTGTACATCATGCCATCTTGCTTAATGCGTTACTTTGTTTGTCATGAACTCAATACCATAGATTCATGCTGGATAGTAGTCGATTGGCGAAGTAATAGTAGTAGATGAAGAAATTTTTTGGTCTACTTGTTACGGACGTGATGCGTATATACATGATAATTGCCATGAATAACATCATAACTAGGCACCTTTTTATCAATTGCCCAACAATAATTTCTCTACCCGCTGTATGCTATGTGTTCGAGAGAGAAGCCTCTAGTGAAAACTATGGCCCCCACGTCTATTCAAATCATATTACTAAAATCCGGAAAAAACTTGCAACACTTTATTTACTTTCTTTTCTTTTTACTCTTTAGTTATTTATCTATCACTGTCATAAGTAGTCCTTGCAAGTAACTGGTTCAAGGGGCTCGAAAACCCACTTGCGCGCGTTGGGTGCACGTGTTTGGTTTTGTGTGTGCAGGCATTGTGGACGTAAAGTTTTCGTTATTCTCCTACTAGTTCGATGACCTTGGTTCTCACTGTGGGAAATAATTTTTGCTACTATATTGAAAAACCCAAGGCAGCTCACAAGTAGCATTACTATTGCACTCAAACATAATAGTCCTAGTATGTTTTTCAATTCTCCCAACTACACTATATTAGAGAAGTTTGTTCTTATTGAGGATTATATTCATGACTTGCATTTAACCATTTCAGACGATGATTTTAATGGATATAGTATGCATTTGCTTCTGATCCTACTTGCAACTAATATGAGAGAGGAACCACATTTCCACCTTTATATGTTTCTAATACGATAAAATTGCAAGAAACTGCTTATGCTATGTCTTGGCCTTTACTTTGTGTGCATGAATTGCTCTTTTATGACATGACAATGGATAGGAAGAGAGTTAGACTTCGTTGCTACAAGCTTTATATTACTTTCTCCTCACTGACACGTCTCCAACATATCTATAATTATGAAATATTCATGCCATGTTTGCAATAATTTTATATGGCTTTGGTGCACTTTTATATGATTATTTGGAATTAACCTATTAAACTAGTTCCCATTTTCAGTTGATATTTTCTTCATGTTTTTTATTTTCCAAAAAAATCCATAACAAACGAAGTCCGAACGCAACAAAACTTTTTGATGATTTTTTCTAGAAGGGAAGGGACCCAGGTAGCTTCGAAGGAGTACCAGAAGACCCATAGGAGACCCACAAGACAACATGGCGCACCCTTGGAGGGTAGGCACGCCCCAATTCCTTGTGGGCCACCTGTGGAACCTCTTCGGAAACCCCTGAAAGTTAACCAAGATGAGTTTTCCACTGCCACAAGCTGCCGTTACAAAGTGACCTCATTCGGAACTCCGTTTTGGCACCCTACAAGAAGGGGAAGTCAACACGAGAGGCCATCTTCATCATCCCCGCTGTCACCATGATGAGAAGGGAGTATTTCACCGTCGTGTCCGAGGGTATGTACCAGCAGCTATGTGTACTCTCTTATGATCTTGATAGGGCACAATCTTGATTTAACATGAGCTTTGTTAATGTAGTGTAATCATATGATATTCTTCTCTCTACCTTTGTTATGATGAATTGAATCTTGCCCTTTGAGGTTTCACTGTTATCGGATTAAATATTTTGGATATGAGAACACTTGATGTATGTCTTGCATGTGGATATCCGTGGTGACAATGGGGTATTCTATTGAGTCACTTGATATGTGTTTTGGTAATCACCTTGCGGACTCCCCAGGTGACATTGGGGTAATCTAGGCACATAAGTTGATACACAGTTTCATCCTACTTTCTCTGATAGAGACTTTGGGGTTAACTTGAAGATCTTTGTGTTGGATTGAATATTATAAATCTAAATTGTTTGATGCAGATCGAACAATTAACTCATGGATACTTGTGGTGACATTGGAGTATCTAGGTGACATTAGAGTTTATTGATGTGTATCATATGCTGTTATTGTAGTATGAACTCTAGGGTTGTTTCTGACACTTATAGGGATGGCTCAATAGATTGCTCGAAGAGTTAAATTTGAGGTGGTTTGTTACCTACAACAATTACATCTTATATTCTCCACTATTGATAAGAACTTTAGAGTGATTCTTTGTTAGATGTTGAGGGATTGTTATATGATTTAATTATGTTAGCATTGTTGAGAGATTGCACTAGTGAAAGTATGAACACTAGGCCTCGTTTCCAAGCATTGCAATGTTGTTTGTGCTCACTTTTATCACTTGCCACCCTGCTTTTTTCATTATTTTAGATTGTAAAAACCTCTATCTCCTATCATACTAAAGTTTTATCACCATCTCTTTGCCGAACTAGTGCACATATACAATTTGCCATTGTATTGGGTGTGTTGGGGATACAAGAGATTTTGTATTTGCTTGCAAGGTTGTTTTAGAGAGACCATCTTCATCCTACACCTCTTGTGGACTGATAAACGTTAAGTCATCCACCTGTGGGAAATTTTCTACTGTCCTATGATACGTCTCCATCGTATCCTCCAAACTCTTTTCCCTTGTTTTGCACTCTAATTTGCATGATTTGAATGGAACTAACCCGGACTGACACTTGAAAGGATCGATATGGTTGACTAGAGGGGGGTGAATAGGCAACTAACACTTTTTAACTTTTCTTTAACAATTTAGGCTTAGAAAGAAATAGGTTGGCTAGATGTGCAACTAGGTGAGCAACCTATATGATGCTAATCACAACAAGCATATGAGCAATCAAGGGATACACCACAATAATAGCTTGCAAGAAGTAAAGGTAAGAGATAACCAAAAGTGGAGCCGGTGGAGACGAGGATGTGTTACCGGAGTTCCTTCCCTTGTGAGGAAGTACGTTTCTGTTAGAGCGGTGTGGATGCACAACGCTCCCCAAGAAGCCACTAGGGGCACCGTATTCTCCTCACCCCCTCACACAATGTGGGATGCCGTGATTCCACTATTGGTACCCTTGAAGGCGGCGACCGAACCTTTACAAACAAGGTTGGGGTTACCTCCACAGCTTAATTGGAGGCTCCCAACGACACCATGAAGCTTCACCACAATGGAATGTGGCTTCGAGGTGACCTCAACCGTCTAGGGTTCTCAAACACCGAAGAGTAACAAGATCTGCAAGTGATTAGTGGGGGAATCAAATTTCTCTTGGTGGAAGTGTAGATCGGGGCCTTCTCAACCAATCCCTAGAAAATCAACAAGTCTGATTGGCTAGGGAGAGATATGGGGCCAAAATGGAGCTTTGAGCAACAATGGAGCTTGGGGAGGGAAGAGGTGGTCTTCTTGAGGAAGAAGACCCCTTTTATATAGTGGGGGAAAGATCCAACTGTTATCCCCACACTCAGCCCGCGCATTGCAGTACTACCGCATAAGTACCACGGTACTACCACAAGGGGTTGTGGTACTACCGCTGTAGGATGCGATACTACCGCTTGCACGGTAGTAACCAGACGCAGGTCGATTGCACAAGGCAACAAGCGGTAGAACTGCCAGAGCGGTACTACCGTGAGCCCATACAGTACTACCGCATGGTCGGTAACGACTGGCACAAGAGATGCATGGAACTAAAAAATTACTTCCGTGCCTACCTCCGCTGAGGGCGGAGCTACGCAAAAGTCCGGCACGGTAGTACCGGAAATACATCACGGTACTACCGCACTAGTGCGGATGTAAAAATTTACATCTGCGCCTACTATCGCAGGCTCACGCACTAGGGCTGGGGATAGCGGTACTACCGCTCCTTCGAGTGGTACTACCATGGGCACCTACGGTACTATCGCTCCCTTGAGAAGTACTACCGCTAGCCACTGAAAACTAGCACCATGCAGCCTTCACTTTACACAGACAAGGAAAACGGACTGGAGCTCCATTGAGGCGAAGGAAAGGTGGTGCAATAGAATAGATGTGTACGTGTTGATTCCAGCCAAACCTTTCCGAAGCAGACCCCCTCTTAATAGTACGGCTTTCCTACGACTCAAATCCACCGAAATCATCTTGCGCTTAGACATGAGATGTCTGAAATGCTCAATGCACACAATTACTCCGCATAAGTATTGTCACCAATCACCAAAACCACTTATGGGGAAATATGCCCTTAGAATCTCCCCCTCTTTAGTGGATTGATGAAAATACAATATTTGCACATAAAGATATATAATGAGCATATGCAAACCCAAAATCTATAAAATATAGATAGGCTCCCCCTAGATGTGTGCACTCTATAGATATGATTTGGACTGCAAAGCACACACACTAGGATCAACACCCCCCTATATTTTATAGACAAGGCAACCCTTGTAACAGAATGAATAACACTAAGCATGAAAACAAGGCATATCATGTGAGCATGAAGATAAGGGCACATAACAGATAAACTCACAAGCTACTAATCATATTGAACAAGAATAAGATAAGAGTGATAGCATATGTCTCACACCATATGATAGAATAAGTCTCCTAGTCTCACACACAAATAACATAAACCAAAGTTCAACAAAAGCAAGGAGGCGACGAAAAACAAACGCAAACACTCGCAAATCCTACGCTCTCTCCCCCTTTGGCATCGAGATGCCAAAAAGGCAGAGAGGACACCTAAGACACAGGTGGTAGATCCCATGTAGAAAGATCAGTCATCAAGCTCCTCCTCTGATGTAGTTGGAATAGACTCCTCATCTGAATCAGGCCATTGGTAGCTCTACTTCTCGATCCAAGTAGCCTCAGGAGTGATGTCCTTCTCAGACCCACTCGAGATGGCCTTGCCAAGCTTCCTCAGAATCTGCTTGTCACGCTGACGACTCTCCTTCTGAGCAACGTGAGTCTGATACTGTCCCTTGGCCTGCATGTAGAATAATGTCTTCATCCTGTGCTTGAGCTTCTTGTCCCAAGAAGGCTCAGAAGACAGTGGCTCATACATCTCTGAACTGTCCTACTCCTCCTCTTCGATCTCATCCTCATCAACATCCATGTGAGCAGCAGTAGGCCTAGACCTAGTGGTAGTGTTAGCCCACTTGTCCTTCTGATGGAGCTGAATGGGCTCATGACGGATCCAGTTGGGAGCATCAAGGCCCTCACACGGAAAGGTCTTCTCACATGTTGTTTGAATCAAGAGGAACAAGTAGGGTCCATAAATGGGGACCTTACAATGGAACATAGCAGTCCGAAGCTCACACCACATAATGTGAGAAACATCAAGTGGGTCAAGAATTTGAAGCCGCCCTTTCTCACAGAGGAGCAGCATATCTACTAGATAGGAATGCACCTTGTCCTTGTCTACCATGGGAGGAAAGAGAGTGTTGCGAAAGATCCGATGCATGAAATCGAGGAACGGGTTGAGCACAAAAGTTTTCTCACCAGAGGGTAAAAACTTCTCAACATAGAAGGGTATAAACCGATGGGCTCATCAAGCCCCTCATCACGAACGTGCAATAGATCCATGAACTCCTTCCAATCAGCAGTCATCCTCTCTCCATTGGTCATCCAAGTCATGGTCCACTTCACTTTCAAGTGGAAGTGGACGAAAGCAAAGAACTAAGCCACAATCTCGGGATCATAGTCAAGATGGAACGTGATGGTATTCTCGATAGCAAATTGCTCCACCATATTCAAAGGCTCACCAAAATATGCCTGGTTCTTCCTCAGATGAGCCATGTCAATCCACTGGACAAGAGCATAGAGATTCTTATTTCCCTTGATCACATCCATATGGATGATATTTTCTTGCTTGTTCCAAAACAAGGTATTGCCCTTGGTATGTTCCCTAGGTATGATATAGGGGTCGATCATCCGACAAGACTGAAACTCTACTTGACGCATATCTTCCCAGTTATCAACTGGCTCCTTGATCTTGGTTGCGGTTCTCTTGAAGCTGCGTTGGGAGGCATTAGACCCCTCGGGTGTATCTTGATTGCGTAGACGCTTTGAACTTGTGTCACGAGAGGGATTTGAGCGTCTTGAACCGGAACCAGAGCCACCACCTATGACACACAACGCAAACACAAGAAAAGAACGAAATAAGTCATTTCAAAGACCAAAGAAAAAAATAAAACCATATAAAGTGAGAATTCACAGGACAAAACAAGGTTGTTTGGGAGCGAGCGGTAGTACCACAAGTCTTGCGATAGTAAAAATTTACTACCGCTCCTACCACGATAGTACCATTGTGGGCAGTAGTACCGGGCATAGAGCGGAAGAAATATTTTTACTTCCGCCCGACGAGCGGTGGTATCGTATCAGGAGGTGTGGTAGTACTGCACGGGGTGGATTCCTCAAGAGCAGCGGATCTAATAATCGGTACTACCGTAGATCAAAACTACCAAGTTCTATCCTATCAATTAACAATTCTACAGCACACACACTCTCCAACCATTACCTCATGCACAGATTTGGCCAAAAATCATAATACCAACTCATATTCCCCCCTAAACCTAGATTCAGAAATAGAGAGGCAAAGATAGAAGAGCTAGGGGAAATACCGGGGTCCATGGCAAGAGGACGAGGTGGGGAATGATCCCACTCATTGGAATGAGAGGAGAGTGGCTGGAGATTGAGATCCGGTGAGGTCCTCCAGTCCCGTTTGTGGGGAGGAGAGAGAGAGACGTGAGGGAAAGAGATGAATGGGTTTGGGGGAGTTTGAACTCCCCTTGCCTGCCCTTAAGCCCCATGCGGAATTGACGGCATGGTAGTACCGCAGGTCATTGCGGTAGTACCGCTCCTCAAGCGGAAGTAATTTTTCCTTGCGCGCTGGAGGCGGTAGTACCGTGCCGGGGCCGCTACTGTGCGAGCACAGGAGCAACCTAACTCCAACGGTAATACCATGGCGCACCATGGTAGTACCGTGCTGCCAACAAAATGCAGGTTTTTGGAAGAAAAAGCCTTTACGCACAAATTCGAAGGAATTTTGAAAGACAGAATGCACAAAGATAAATCAATAAACTTTATGCAGAAAGCAAACATACGACAAGGCATAAAATAAGCAACTCAAGACAAGACCACGGTCCAAAAGATTAGAGAGGAGAAACAAGGACCAAACATTGAACCACTCCCTCTCATGAAGAGAGGGTGGTGGCTCTGGAGCCACCTATCTTTGAGTCAATTGGTATGGCACCACAAAGAATTATCCTTGGGCCCATGACAAAGGCTCGTCTTTGAAGCATAGTAACCATCAGAAAAATGGTGGATGTGAAAGACTTTGATTAGTTTATGCATAATAAGGGGAGGAATAGTTCATTGAGAGAACTAGACTCCCCCTAAATCCATGCCTACACCTAGACAAGACATAATAATGAGTGTGGTGGGGTGTGCATTAAGTCAAACAACATTGCTTGAATCAATGACATTTAGCTCATGCCTTAACTCGTGAAATCTTGATTCATCCAATGGCTTTGTAAATATATCTGCAAGTTACTCATTAGTGTTGAGATGGATGATATTGATATGTCCTCGCTTGACGTGTTCCCGGAGGAAGTGATGACGAATATCAATGTGCTTCATCTTGCAATGTTGAACCGGGTTGCTGGAGATCATAATGGCACTTTCATCATCACAGTAAAGAGGCACTTTGTCACAATTGATACCATAATCCTTTAAAGTTTGCCTCATCCAAAGAATCTATGCACAACAACTGGCAGTAGCTACATACTCGGCCTCGATGGACAAGAGAGAAACACAGTTTTATTTCTTTGAAGACCAACTTACCAAAGACCTAAATTGGCAGCCTCTAGAAGTGGACTTACTATCCACATGGTCTCCCTCCCAATCCGAGTTAGTATATCCAATGAGATCAAATGAAGCACCCTTGGGATACCATAAGCCAAAGTTGGGGTATGAACCATATATCGAAAGATTTGCTTGACAGCCACATGGTAACTCTCCTTAGGTGCAGATTGAAATCGTGCACAAATTCCCACACTTAACATGATATCCGGTCTGGATGCACAAAGGTAAAGCAAGGATCCAATCATGGAGTGATATACCTTTTGACCCACAACCATTGGTATCACTGTCAAGTTGGCATTTGAGCGGCATAGGAGTGTTGGCCTTGGGAGGATTGAGCTCATCCATCTTGAACGTCTTGAGCATGTCTTGAGTGTATTTAGCTTGATTGATGAAGGTCCCTTGACTGTGTTGCTTGACTTCGAAGCCAAGGAAGAACTTCAACTCTCCCATCATAGACATCTCAAACTTATTTGTCATTAGTGTGGAAAATTCTTCATTGAAAAGCTTTTTTAGGAGAACCAAATATAATATCATCAACATGTAGTTGGCATATGAACAAGTTCCCGTTGACCGTCTTTGTCAAAAGAGTGGGGTCAATTTTCCCAATTTCAAACCCATGGTCTTGCAACATCTCGGTAAGGCACTCATACCACACACGTGGGGCTTGCTTAAGGCCATAGAGAGCCTTATCAAGAACGTAGACATGATTGGGGAACTTGGGATCCTCGAACCCCGGGGGTTTCTTTACATATACGAACTCCTTAAGAGGACCATTAAGGAATGCACTCTTAACATACATTTGATATAATTTAAAGTTATGATAATAAGCATATGCAAGCAACATGCGAATCGATTCAAGGCGAGCAACAGGAGCAAAGGTTTCACCATAGTCGATACCCTCGACTTGGGAGTAGCCTTGTGCCACCAATCTTTCCTTGTTGCGAATGACGACACCGTTTGCATCTTGCTTGTTTTTGAAGATCCATTTAGTTCCAATAACATTGTGGTTCTCCTTAGGTCTTGGCACCAATCGCCACACTTGGTTGCGCTCGAAGTTGTTGAGTTCATCGTGCATAGCTTCAACCCACTCCATGTGCTCGAGCGCATCTTGTACCTTGAGGGGCTCAATGCAAGGAACAAATGTGTGATGTTCACAAAAGTTCGTTAATTGTCTACGAGTGGTTACCCCTCTTTTCAAGCTCCCGTAGACATTCTCCATCAAATGTTGATTACGTACAGGCTTGGTAGCATTCTTGGCAGCTCGTCTCTCTAAGATTTCCTCCATGGAAAGTTGAGGGACAACATTCTGGGGAGCTTCTTTTTGATGATCTTGAGAGCCTTCGTGAGCTTGCTCTTGATCTTGAAGAAGATCTTGGTATTGAGATTTCTCGGGGACGTGGACTTGATCTTGGGCATCACTTGGTGAGACACCATCATCAGTAGATTGGTCTTGCCCTTGATCTTGTCCATCTGGTAGAGGACCTTCATTATGTTCTTCGGAAGCGTGTGGGTCTTCTGTCGGCGATGGTTCCACTTGAGTGGAACATTTTCCTTCTCCTTCGGCCACAAGGGGTTCCTCAACGGTTAGGAAGTGTCCCACACCCATTATTCTTATGGCTTGGGGAGGAATTTCATCACCTACATCACAAAGACCACTTTGCTCCACTTGGGTGCCATTATTTTCATCAAACTCTACGTTACACGTCTCCTCAATGAGTCTGTTGGACTTACCAAGGACATGGTAAGCGCGAGAGTTTGTAGCATAACCAACAAATATGCCCTCTTGAGCTCTAGGTTCGAATTTAGACAAACAAACACCCTTTTTGAGAATGAAACACTTACACCCGAACACCCTGAAGTACTTGAGATTGGGCTTGTTACCGGTAAGAATTTCATAAGGAGTCTTGTTCAAGCCTTTTCGGAGATAGAGCCGATTGGATGCATGGCAAGCTGTGTTGATGGCTTCGGCCCAGAAATTGTATGGAGATTTGAATTCTGCCATCATGGTTCTTCCCGCGTCCATTAACGTCCGGTTCTTTCTCTCAACAACACCATTTTGTTAAGGGGTATAAGGTGCGGAGTATTGATGCTTGATCCCCTCATCACTAAGGAACTCATTCAAGGTGTAGTTCTTGAACTCGGTGCCATTGTCACTTCTTATCATCAGAATCTTTGCCTCATGTTGTCGTTGAGATTCGTTTGCAAAGTCGATGACCATTTGTTGAGTTTCACTCTTCCTCTTGAAGAAATATACCCAAGTGTATCTTGAGTAGTCATCCACGATCACCAAACAATAGTTTCTTCCCCCAAGGATGTCAAAAGATGGAGGACCAAAGAGATCCATGTGGAGGAGCTCCAAGGGCCTCTTCGAGTAAATGGAAGTCGTGGGGCAGTGAGCAGTCTCATGTAGCTTTCCTTCAATACAAGCACTGCAAGCACGATCTTTGGCAAAACTCACATTTGTTAGTCCAAGGACGTGATCCCCTTTGAGGAGACTTTGCAAATATCTCATATTGACATGGGCTAGCCGGCGATGCCAGAGCCAACCCACGTCAACTTTAGCCATTAGGCAAGTCATGGTCTTAGTGGGTCGCTCCAGGAAGTTAACCACATAGAGACCGTTCTCGACATGCCCAACAAAATCTACATTAAGAGTCTTGCTTCACAAAAGGGCCACAGAGTTAATACCAAAGAAGGTACTAAAACCCATGAGTGCGAGTTGATGAATAGAAAGTAAATTGTATGTGAGGGTCTCAACAAACATAGCATACTCTATGGAGAGTTCCGGAGAGATTTTCACCTTGCCAAGACCCAATACCTTTGAAATTGCATCATCACCAAATGAGACTTAGGGGGGCCACGGATGGGTCAGGATGAATGTCCACCACCAAGTCCTTGTTTCCGGTCATATGATTTGTTGCTCCACTATCGAGCAACCATGAGACTCCTCCGGAAGCAAACCCCTACAAGAGATCAAGGTTTGGCTTTAGGTACCCATTCTTTAATGGGTCCTTTCATGTTAGAAACAAGGGTCTTAGGAACCCAAATACACCATTCAATGTACTCATAAGAAGAACCAACATATTTGGCATAAACATGCCCATCACTAGCATGACATAAAACATAAGAGGGGTTAAAGTCGTTGGTCTTGTTGGGGTCGGTGGTCTTGACCTTATTGGCATTACCAACCACAACTTTGTCTTTCTTATTATCATGAGGACCATCTCCGGCTCTTACAAAAGTTTCCTTGAGCGGAGGAACTTCCTTGGTTTTCACCTTCTTCTTGTTGTTGTTTTTGGGTGCAAACCCAACCCCTTCTTTTGCAACAACTTCCTTTTGATTACTCAAAAGTTCATTGAGAGTCTTCTCACCTTGGATACATGTCACCAAACCCTTTTCAAGATACTCTTTTAGCTTAGCATTTTCCTCTACAAGATGTGCATGCTCACAAACACGGGTTAGTAGTAGAAGCATTATCAACTAGAACAAAAGGAGGACACATAGCAATTTCCTTAGTGAGTTTTACTTGGAGTTGATCATGCGACTCCTTAAGAGAGGTATGAGCACACTTCAATGCCTTGTGAGCATTGTCAAGTGTGTCAAGATCAACCTTGACTCGATCATGGCCAACTCCAAGTGCAACCTTTTCAGACTGAGCACATGGTTAAGAACAATAGCATAATCATTATCTTTACGTATTTTAGTAGGGTCATCATTTTGCGACTCCTCAAGAGTCATACGAAGACTTCGCTCTTCCTCAAGAGCAATAGATAGATCCGCTTTATCGTCGGCATAATCATGACTATGGCCTCTCAACTCCTCAAGATATTCTTCTTGAGAATTAATAGTGTCATTGGCCTCACCAAGTTGTTCCAAGAGAGCAACGAAGTGCTTATTGGATTCTCCCTTGAGTTTACACAAGAATTTGTCAAACTCATTTTTATCCTCTTTCGCCTCCTCATATTCATCCACACAATCTAACAAAGACAGAGTGGGAGAAATAGAAGTCTTAATGTTTGAGGTTTTGGAGTTGGAGATTACCTTGGTGATACCTTTAGCCATGAGGCACCTAGCGATGTGATTCTCATTGGGGGTGTCGAAGAGTGACACCTTTGTTGGGGTAGAGGAAGCAATTTCCATAGATACCATTGCCATTCCTTCACCACTTGTGTCTTCTTCATCAACATCATCATCCGAGGCATACTCTTCTTGAGCCACCAATACTTTGTGAGGAGCCTTCTTGGTGAAGTTGGTCTTATTGGGGAAGGATTGTAACAGCCCGGGACCGACGCTCCAGAAGATTCCCCTTTTATTCCATTGCCATCGTGCGATTTTTTTGGTTGTTGCTTTCATCATTGCATCATTCGCATCATCTGCATAGCATTGCCACTCGTTTTTGAAAACTTGCATCCATTCGTAGTCACCGCTTCTCTTTGTTCTTGCCGTCGCCCGTTTCGAGACCAACCACACACGCACGCGCACGCAACATCGTTTAATTTTTTTTAAAAGGCGCGCTAAAAATATTCCCGGATTGGGTCGAAAGTTGGCGTGCGGCCAAATTTCATCCCATTCCGAGTTCATTTGTTACCCCAACGGTCGCCCGTAGCGGCACCGTCATCGGGTTATTCATCGGACGTTTTCGGTGTTCTCAACCACATGTCATGGGCCGCACACTTCCCTCTCATCCCAGCCCAACCACCTCTACACAGCCCACATAGCCCTGCTAGCCCCCTCCGCTTCTGGACCATCGGATCGAGGTCCAAAGGTCCGAAAACGGTGCAAAACCCCCTGACCGAGCCCCATTTGCTATATGTAGACCAACCAAACCCTAAAAACTAGGACCCGTGTCCCATCATCCCTATGCCGCCGCCACCCCCAATCATTGTCTCCATTTCCATGCTCGACCAACCAAACCCGCAGCCACCGGATCTTCCCTCGATCCCTGAGCCCACAAGCTCCTCCAGCAACCTCCCAATCCCGAGCGCTCTATGCCATCTCCTTTTGAGCTCGGACGCATCCAGCAGTCGAGAGAGCGCCCATAGCCACAATTGAGCTCTGTCATGCCCAAGATGCGGTCCTATCCTTATTTGGCATGAGGGCCTCAAAGGGGATAGAAGCACATCTCGATGCGTTCGCAAGAATGGATATCATTACAAGTACATGTACAGAAGAGATGAGTATATGGAATTGGCTTACACTCGCCACAAGCTACATCAGAGTCACAGCAACACAATAACATCTCAAACATCATACATAAGAGCAGGGTCCGACTACGGACGAAATCAAACGATAAAATGACATCCACCCTTGCTATCCCAGGCTGCCGCCTGGAACCCATCCAAGATTAAAGAAGAAGAAGAACTCCAAGTCAAATCAAGCAACACGCTCACGTCAATTCATCACATTACCTGTACCTGCAACTGTTGTTGTAGTAATCTGTGAGCCACACGGACTCAGCAATCTCATTTCCAAGGGTATCAAGACTATTAAAGCTTAATAGATAAGGTATGGTTAAGTGGTGAGGCTGCAGCAAGCGACTAAGCATTTAATTGAGTGGCTAACTTACGAGTACAGAAATTAAAGTATGGTGGTCTACGCATAACGGACGTGAACTAGAAGTGATCACTAACTGATCCTGACCACCTACTTACGTCAAACATAACCCCACCATGTTCTCTTTCGGATAAGAACTCACAAAAAGAGACAGTCACGGTTACTCACACAGTTGGTGTATTTTATTAGAGTTTACTTCAACTTTGCTACAATCGGGTGTTAAACAAAGTAACCAAATTTGCCACATAACCGCGGGCATGGCTTCTCGAAAAGATTTAACCCTATAGGGGTGCTCCAACTCATCCATCCCAAATTAACCACACTCAGCGGGAATAACCTCAACCACGGATCTCATGATCTTCCTAGGCAACTCCAAAGGAAATCCAACACCTCGAGATAACCCGAAGAAAATCAGAGTTCCTCACTCAAGACGTTCGAGAAAGGTAAAACAAATCCAGCAAGGCCTCCCGACGTGTCGACTATCCCAGTAGGAGCCGCGTATCTCGTTCTCAGGACACGGCGGATAAGCTAGTGTATGGAGGTCTGATAGAAATCTCCCAAGTTGCCCTGGGTTGGCCCCACATAGTGCTCTAGTTTGGACCAACACTCATGAGGAGCACTGGCCCGGGGGTTGATTAAGTTATCCATGGGGTCCGGAAAAATATCCCCTATGCAAGTTCATTAATTATTAGGCAAATGTAGTACCAATGTTGGGCCTTGCTAGAAAAGTTTTATTCTAACCCGAAAATCAAGGGGGTCCCCATAACAACCCCAAGCATGTTAGGAGCGCTCACTTATGGAACATAACACCGGTGCACAAGTAACTAGGGGCGGCAAGAGTGGAACAAAATACCGAGCAAAAGGCCAAGCCTTCCACCCTTTACCAAGTATATAGGTGCATTAATGTGTATAGCAGCAATATTTTGATATAACAAAGGAAGGTCCATGTTGACACATGGAAGCAATTGCACCTGCAGCTAGCAACGCTATAACAAGGGCTGAGCAAGCGGTAACATAGCCGAACAATGTCTTGCTGGGATGTGGAGGGGTTAGAGGCTTATCATGGC
This sequence comes from Hordeum marinum, assembly GCA_022496015.1. Classification (NCBI taxonomy): domain Eukaryota; kingdom Viridiplantae; phylum Streptophyta; class Magnoliopsida; order Poales; family Poaceae; genus Hordeum; species Hordeum marinum. The sequence goes on along the minus strand of CM039675.1, from coordinate 389,522,769 downwards.
AGTGTTGGGAGGCTTATCAAACAAGTGGTAGGTAGCGAGACATAACGATAAAAGACGAGACAACTAGCATGGCAATGATAGTAATGGTATACAGGGAAATGTGTCATCTTGCCTGAGATCCCGCTCGGAAGAAGAACGAATCCATGAAGAAGAAGAATCAACGTAGTCGAACGAATCCTTACACTCCGAACGGTTCGGAAACTCTAACGAGAAGAAACAAGCCGAGGAAACAACAATCAACACATGATAGACCACAACATATGCAAGACACGATGCACAAACAAATATGATGCATGTCCAGTTTAATATGCGATGCACGACAAATCATAACAATCAAATACTACACATTAGAGTGAAGCTCAATATGCAACGAGTTACATATTGACGAAACTCCACACTCTAATTATTTAGTTCACTCCCGTTAGTTACACGACAATATTAAATGTTGTTAAACATGGCAAGAGGTGAAGCATAATTAAACTATCTATCTAGTCAAGTTAAATGAGGCGAAGACAACTTATAGCATGTCCGAAATGACCGCATGTGTTAATTATGAATTTGGTCTATATCTGAACTAAACACATTTTATATTTGTTAAACAGGAAAATAAATATCACCATGTTATTCTACACGTCATTCTAGTCGATTTACATATATAGAACATCTCAAATGGAGCTACGGTTCAAAAGATATGAGCAACACAAGATGCACATGACATGAATGCAAATGCATGGGACAAACAACCACAAACATTTCAAATCATGAATGCCACAAGTTATTATGAAACTACAAGAGATTCTAAGCAAGTTTCATATATGGAATGCCCAAAACGGAGCTACGGTTCAACCACAATCATGAAAACAAGTTTTAGTTGAAATCTGCCAAAACAGCAACATAGCATTTTGAACACATGAAAACAGCAAGCTAAAAGATTCCAAAATGCACAAACTAAGCATGGGGCAATAGCATACAACATCCAATTCATTTCATCTTCACATATCATAAGCAAAACATGTATGGATCACTAGGTAGGAAGCTCACAAGAAGGCTTCTTGAAAACAGTTTCAGACTTAGTGAAAATAGCAGTTTTAGACAGTGCAGTTTTTTATCACGAAGACATATTGACAGCAGTGAAAATATATGCTACAGGTCATCAAATAGCATGAAACTTAACAGCATACTCAAGGACTTTATCAACAACAAATAACTCCATTGCGCCTACCACAAAAGATTTCTAGATCACTAGCAAATCGCATGGCAAGACAGCAACAAAATATAGCAGATTCAGACTTAGAAATATTTTGGACCCTCAAAATAGCAGATTTATTATAGCAAGTTGACAACACCTAAACATGCATTTCTAGGACAAACAAAATGTCCATGGGCTAGGACACATATCAAAGAGCAACTTTCATGTTGAAAATTAATTCATATCATGCACGGATTAAATCCCACGAAAATGACAAAAGGGCATCACGGTGAAAATGACATGCACACAAATATGCTCAAATGGCAAGACTAAATGCATAGGTAATTTCTATGGATTATTCTACCCCGAAAACATATATAATTTGCATGGGTTCATGTAGAAAATTAAGCACAATTAAATATGCGTGTATTAGGCCTATTCACGTTAGAGCAAACCATTAATGCAAAATAATTGCAATCATCATGCCAACATTTTTCCCATGCATGACAATGTGGTGTGAACGAGATGAACATTTTTAATTTAGTATTTTATTAATTTCGATACACGGTATTTAATGATGATAATGCAATAATTATGACAAATATGCAAATGACATATTAATATATTTTTGAGATGGGTGCAAATGGCATGTTAATAGTCTATGTATTTTTCTGAACGTATTACATGTTGAAAATATTTTGGAACGGTGCACGGTAAAATATATATTAGCGGTTTTTAAATACACGTTAAATAACAAATAAAAAGAAAAAACGAAGGGGGGGGCTTGCTCACCCTGGGCCTGGCCCATCGGTGGCTCGGGAGGCAAAGGCTGGCCGCCTGGGCCGGATCTGGCCGGCCCACTCGGGCGCGGGTCAACGGGGGAGCGAGGAGGCCTCGTCCTCCTCCCGCACGAAGCGGGAGCGGCGGCGGCTGGGCTGGCCGGCGAGGAGGAAGGCCGGGAGGAGGCAGGCGGCGGGGGTGGCCGGAACGGACCGGGGGCGGCCGGATCAGGGCGACGGGGGCGGCGAGCTCCGGCGCGAGCACGAGGCCATCCATGGCGCTGGGAACCTGCGGGACACAGAGGGAGAGGTGAGTCGGGAGGAGGAAGAGAGGAGGAGAGGGAAGGAGGGAGAGGAGAGAAGAGGGCTCCGGCGACGAGCGGGGCTCCGGCGACGGCGGCGGTCGGCGGCCGGTGAGAGCTATGGGCAGCCATGGGAGAAGCTGCGGGAGCTGTGGCTACACTGTGGTCGGCCGGACATGTCCGATTTGGCCGCCGGACATGTCCGGTAGGTGGGAAACTGGGCGATTCTCGGCCTCTAGATCGAAATCCGAGGGCCGAAAATGGGCAGATGGATGGGGCTGCGGGATCTGGAGGAGGAGGGCTAGCAGGTGGGGTTTCTCTAGGGGTGTGGCTGTAATTTTCCATGGGGGAAACCCTAGAGAGAGTGGGAGCTCTCTCCATGGGGTTTTATATAGGGAAGGCACTAGGGGCTGGGGGTGGGATCTTGTCCGTCCGATCTCGATCCAATGACTGAGAACAGAGAGGGGCTAAGTGGGCTAGTGTAGATGGGCTAGGAAGGAAGAGATAGAGAATGGTGGCCCGTGGCACAGAGGTTTCAAAACACCGACGACCGTCCGATAAAATACCGATAACCTCACTTCTACGGATGACCGACGAGGTATCTAACGAGCTCGGATCGCGACGAAATTCGACAGGCGGTCTACCTAAGCAATGACAAGACCGCACGACAAGTTTCAACTCGATCTGAGAATATTTTTGCACGCACTTAAAAACGGTTTTATTTTAAACGGTGCCGCAGGCACGTGCGTGTGTGGTTGTTCTCGAAACGGGCAACGGCACGAACGGAGAGAACCGGCGACTACGAACGGATGCAAGTTTTCGAAAACGGGAGATGATGCAATGCAAATGATGCGAATGATGCGATGATGAATGCAACACACAAACAAACACATGATGAGAACGAAAAGAAAGGGGAATCTTCTGGAATCTTCTGAAGCGTCGATCCCGGGCTGTCACAACTCTCCTCCACTACACGAGGATCTCGTCCCGAGATCTAGAACGGAAAAAGGGAGGAGAAACAGAGCAAAAGGTAAAACTTAGTTGCTTCTTGACAAACGAGAGAAACCAATGAATCTTGAAGGACGCAAGAGATGAAGAATGAAGAACAAACAGAATTCACTGGAAATTTCGGCAGCACTTCGGTATGAAAGAGATGAAAAATTAGATATGATGGAAACAAATCGAAAGAGAGGCACCAAACTTTGGTTGGAATAGAATCAAACTTCATAAGATAGAAGGAACAAGAACAGATCTCGCAGCACTCCGGTTAAAAGAATAAGCAAAGAAAGAATATGATATTGAAATACAAGATAAAAGATCGGAGAGAGGAACAACACATGGCCTCCGGAACAAAAGAATAGAAGTAAAATCCTTGGGAAGAAGAGAACTGAAAAGAAAAGACAACTTCTAGCACCAAAGAATTTGAGAAGCATGGATGAACGGAGTTGTCGGAACATCAACAACGAAAAGAACAACTTATTGTGGACTTACGGAAAACATCTCAAAACTATGAGGTGACAACCTACCACAACAGAAACACTTGATCGATTGAGAGCAACAAGATATGCAAGGCTTCTTTCACCAAGAGGAGGAGACAGCTTGAATCCTTTACATCACCATGATAAGGATTATTGCTTTCATGGTGAAATTCAACCCAAGATAACTCCGAGAAAACAAGACGGGTTTACTTATCTTATTCTTGACAACTTTCCTTCGAGATTCCTCATAGTCAAGACTTTAATAACACCATCTTAAAAGACAATGGAGAAGGGATTGAACTTAGAATTCAAGATAAAGAACACTTGAGCACCTCCAACAAGAATCTTGATGAACACTTGAAAATCAAAGAAATCTTGATGAACCAACATGAAGAGCCTCCGGAAAAGAGAGGATGGTAGAAAAGAATTGAAGGATGCAAAAGAACAAGATTGAGGCCTTCCAAAGAATTAGATGAAGCTTAGTGACAAGATACCTGAGAAAACCTAGGGACTCCGGAAAAGAAAGATGACCACTTGGGATAAGGATCAAGGGGACTCTGGAAGAAGATTGAGATACTTGAATGAACAAGAATAAGAATTATGATATGACTATCCTTCATCAAGTTCAATTGATGACAAGCACGGATTTCACACATCACTTATTCTTCTTCAAAAAGAATGAATAGAGATATACAGCACAAACTTGAAGAAGTCTTGCACGAGAACACCGGATAGAATTCAAAACGAAAGAGGGAAAGCAAATGAATGACATAACATGAGAATGAAGAGAGCATGATCCACCTAATAGAAAACTTAAACGAGGCATTGGAAGGAATTAGAAACTAAAGAAGACACATGAGAATGAAGAGATGAAGAACTGCCTAATAGAAACTGAAAAAGGCGCTGGAATAATTGAGATACGAACGAAGGAACAACAATTGAGAAGAATTTGAGAACGAAACTAAAAGCTGAGAACAAAGAAAACTTCTGAAATGATGGCCTTCGGAGGATCGAGAAATGAAAACAATTATGAAATGCACTGGACAGATATGGGAGAAATGACTCATGATCAAAACAATTTGAGATGAAAGCAACAACCTGAAACCATGAATCTTTGGAGGAACGAACAATGATTTAAGAGAAACTCTCCTTCGGTCTTCAAGCGAAGAAGTATGACGAGAAACAACACCATGAATTGCTGAGACACTCCGGAACAATGAACAAGAAAAGGTTGAACCAACAATGAAAATGATTTAGAAGCGACCTGGAAGGGAATATGACTGATGAAATCATTCCTACGCCATATTGAAAAGAACTTGAGAACATCTCCGGAAAGATTAGAAGAGTCAGGTATGATCCTGGGAAAAGACCTGTGGGTTATGGGCCCACTGAAAGAAACCACCATTGAAACAATTGATTAAAAGAGAGATTGCACCGGTACAAATTAAGAACTTGATGATATGAGACCCTTGAAATAATTTAAGAAGACAAGAATGAAAATGAATGTCTTCTGAGATATCTTCAACACTCCGGTTAGAATAGAGAGATGACTTAACAAGAGATACTTGGATAAGAATTCCAACATGGGAGAGCAAATAGAGGATGAAAATGATACGATGAACACCAAGAACTAGAATTGAATCCATCAGAAAAGAAAACAAGATGAATACTAATAAATGCTAACTTGAGCACTGAACATCTTCATAAAGAATCACCAGTAAAGAATAACAACGAGAATAAGAATAAGAGGATAGATCTTGACATTGAAACTCTTGAGAATCTCCACAAGAAATCACCGGAAACAAGATAGAAGAAAAGATAGCGGAAACATCACATGAATAGAAGACACTTGGATGAGAATTTAATCATTGAAGAAAAAGGGCGGGAGGGTGGGAAAAACAAAGAAAACTTTGAAAAAATGAGACAACTCCGGGAAAGAATAAGAGGATTGATCTTGCAATATTGAAGAGGATAGAATATCCTGAAGAGAAGCGCACCGGTTGAGAAGAATTGATATGAAAACTTGATTGGGCAAAAGAGCTAGCATTCCCACAGAAATATGAGAACATCACTAGCAAGATATGAAATCACCACTTGACATCGAAGCAACTCGAATTACCATATTCAAAACAAAACAAAGGATGTGGCTTAAGGAACAAGCCAGAACAAATACATACCCACTATGTACTTGTTGGAAAGATAATTCTAGGTAACTACTTGAATTCCCACCTAAGAACTTCCAAAAACTTTCTTGTTTATGTGATTCGGGTTGTGGAATCAGGAACCTGCCCTAGGCAATCAGCAGCAATTGCATCCGCAACCTTCCACACCACAATTCAAGAAATTTCGCAAACTCGTCTAATCTCGAATCCTCGAACTCACAACGATACTAAACCATGGTGGTACCCCGGACTCCTCCCCAGTACTGGGTGACTCCGACCTTATCTCACCACGATAAGTATTGAAGCAATTCCGAACATTCTCCGTCCTGAGATATCAAGAAAACTGAATGATAACGATGTGCCAACATTCCTCGGAGCTCAACTCCCCGGAAGAAATCAAGTCAGACAGGAGGCACCAAGACAGAACCCTGTCACATCGGCATCATATAGTTTCCAAAATACCCGCATGATCCTAAAAAAAATTTTGAGCGAGAAAAGAAGTAGAATAAAAATTCCTAAGTCGAATACCTCACTAGAGCATGGAAGAGGAGTAAAAAGAATCCTACTCTCCGATATAACTAGACTCAAAATAGTTTTTCACTAGACACGACTCGGCCAAGTTCGATCAATCAAGGGGGCTCCTAGGTCGGTACAGGCTCTGATTCCAACTTGTCACGCCCAAGATGCGGTCCTATCCTTATTTGGCATGAGGGCCTCAAAGGGGATAGAAGCGCATCTCGATGCGTTCGCAAGAATGGATATCATTACAAGTACATGTACAGAAGAGATGAGTATATGGAATTGGCTTACACTCGCCACAAGCTACATCAGAGTCACGGCAACACAATAACATCTCAAACATCATACATAAGAGCAGGGTCCGACTACGGACGAAATCAAAGATAAAATGACATCCACCCTTGCTATCTCAGGCTGCCGCCTGGAACCCATCCAAGATTGAAGAAGAAGAAGAACTCCAAGTCAAATCAAGCAACGCGCTCACGTCAATTCATCACATTACCTATACCTGCAACTGTTGTTATAGTAATCTGTGAGCCACAGGGACTCAGCAATCTCATTTCCAAGGGTATCAAGACTATTAAAGCTTAACAGGTAAGGTATGGTTAACTGGTGAGGCTGCAGCAAGCGACTAAGCATTTAATTGAGTGGCTAACTTACGAGTACAGAAATTAAAGTATGGTGGTCTACGCATAACGGACGTGAACTAGAAGTGATCACTAACTGATCCTGACCACCTACTTACGTCAAACATAACCCCACCATGTTCTCTTTCGGATAAGAACTCACGAAAAGAGACAGTCACGGTTACTCACACAGTTGGTGTATTTTATTAGAGTTTACTTCAAGTTTGCTACGACCGGGTGTTAAACAAAGTAACCAAATTGGCCACATAACCGCGGGCACGGCTTCTTGAAAAGATTTAACCATGCAGGGGTGCTCCAACTCATCCATCCCAAATTAACCGCACTCAGCGGGAATAACCTCAACCACGGATCTCGTGATCTTCCTAGGCCACTCCAAAGGAAATCCAACACCTCAAGATAACCCGAAGAAAATCAGAGTTCCTCACTCAAGACGTTCGAGAAAGGTAAAACAAATCCAGCAAGGCCTCCCGACGTGTCGACTATCCCGATAGGAGCCGCGTATCTCGTTCTCAGGACACGGCGGATAAGCTAGTGTATGAAGGTCTGATAGAAATCTCCCAAGTTGCCCTGGGTTGGCCCCGCACAGTGCTCTAGTTTGGACCAACACTCATGAGGAGCACTGGCCCGGGGGTTGATTAAATTACCCACGGGGTCCGGAAAAATATCCCCTATGCAAGTTCATTAATTATTAGGCAAATGTAGTACCAATGTTGGGCCTTGCTAGACAAGTTTTGTTCTAACCCGAAAATCAAGAGGGTCCCCATAACAACCCCGAGCATGTTAGGAGTGCTCACTTATGGAACATAACACCGGTGCACAAGTAACTAGGGGCGGCAAGAGTGGAACAAAACACCAAGCAAAAGGCCAAATCTTCCACCCTTTACCAAGTATATAGGTGCATTAATTTAAATAGCAGCAATATTGTGATATAACAAAGGAAGGTCCATGTTCACACATGGAAGCAATTGCACCTGCAGCTAGCAACGCTATAAGAAGGGTTGAGCAAGCGGTAAGATAGCCGAACAATATCTTGCTGGGATGTGGAGGGGTTAGAGGCTTATCATGGCAGTGTTGGGAGGCTTATCAAACAAGTGGTAGGTAGCGAGACATAACTATAAAAGACGAGACAACTAGCATGGCAATGATAGTAATGGTATCCAGGGAAATGTGTCATCTTGCCTGAGATCCCGCTCAGAAGAAGAACAAATCCATGAAGAAGAAGAATCAACGTAGTCGAACGAATCCTCACACTCCGAACGGTTCGGATACTCTATCGAGAAGAAACAAGCCGAAGCAACAACAATCAACACACGATACACCACAACATATGCAAGACACGATGCACAAACAAATATGATGCATGTCCGGTTTAATATGCGATGCACGACAAATCACAACAATCAAATACTACATATTAAAGTGAAGCTCAATATGCAACGAGTTGCATATTGACGAAACTCCACACTCTAATTATTTAGTTCACTCCCGTTAGGTACATGACAATATTAAATGTTTTTAAACATGGCAAGAGGTGAAGCATAATTAAACTATCTATCTAGTTAAGTTAAATGAGGCGGAGACAACTTATAGCATGTCCGAAATGACCGCATGTGTTAATTATGAATTTGGTCCAGATCAGAACAAAACACATTTTATATTTCTTAAACAATAAAATAAATATCACCATGTTATTCTACACGTCATTCTAGTCGATTTACATATATAGAACATCTCAAACGGAGCTACGGTTCAAAAGATATGAGCAACACAAGATGCACATGACATGAATGCAAATGCATGGGACAAACAACCACAAACATTTCAAATCATGAATGCAACAAGTTATTATGACACTATAAGAGATTCTAAGCAAGTTTCATATATGGAATGCCCAAAACGGAGCTACGGTTCAACCACAATCATCAAAACAAGTTTTAGTTGAAATCTGCCAAAACAGCAACATAGCATTTTGAACACATGAAAACAGCAAGCTAAAAGATTCCAAAATGCACAAACTAAGCATGGGGCAATAGCATACAACATCCAATTCATTTCATCTTCACATATCATAAGCAAAACATGTATGGATCACTAGGTAGGAAGCTCACAAGAAGGCTTCTTGAAAACAGTTCCAGAGTTAGTGAAAATAGCAGTTTTAGACAGTGCAGTTTTTATCACGAAGGCATATTGACAGCAGTGAAAATATATGCTACAGGTCATGAAATGGCATGAAACTTAACAGCATACTCAAGGACTATATCAAAAACAAATAAGTCCATTGCACCTACCACAAACGAGTTCTAGATCACTAGCAAATCACATGGCAAGACAGCAACAAAATATAACAGATTCAGACTTAGAAATATTTTGGACCCTCAAAATAGCAGATTTATTATAGCAAGTTGAAAACACCTAAACATGCATTTCTATGACAAACAAAATGTCCATGGGCTAGGACACATATCAAAGAGCAACTTTCCTGTTGAAAATTAATTCATATCATGCATGGATTAAATCCCACGAAAATGACAAAAGGGCATCCCGGTGAAAATGACATGCACACAAATATGCTCAAATGGCAAGACAAATGCACAGGTAATTTCTATGGATTATTCTACCCCAAAAACATATATAATTTGCATGGGTTCATGCAGAAAATTAAGCACAATTAAATATGCGGGTATTAGGCCTATTCACGTTAGAGCAAACCATTAATGCAACATAATTGCAATCATCATGCCAACATTTTTCCCATGCATGAAAATGTGGTGCGAATGAGATGAACATTTTTAATTTAAGATTTTATTAATTTCGATGCACGGTATTTAATGATGATAATGCAATAATTATGACAAATATGCAAATGACATATTAATATATTTTTGACATGGGTGCAAATGGCATGTGAATAGTCTACGTATCTTTCTGAACGTATTACATGTTGAAAATATTTTGGAACGATGCACGGTAAAATATTTATTAGCGGTTTTGAAATACACGTTAAATAACAAATAAAAAGAAAAAAACGAAGGGGGGGGGGCTTGCTCACCCTAGGCCTGGCCCATCGGTGGCTGGGGGGGCAGAGGCTGGACGCCTAGGCCGGATCTGGCCGGCCCACTCGGGCGCGGGTCAACGGGGGAGCGAGGAGGCCTCGTACTCCTCCCGCAGGAAGCGGCAGCGGCGGCGGCTGGGCTGGCCGGCGAGGAGGAAGGCCGGGAGGAGGCAGGCGGCGGGGGTGGCCAGAACGGACCGGGGGCGGCCGGATCCGGCGATCCCCGGCCGGATCTGGGCGGCGGAGGCGGCGAGCTCCGCCGCGAGCACGAGGCCATCCATGGCGCTGGGAACCTGCGGGACAGAGAGGGAGAGGTGAGCCGGGAGGAGGAAGAGAGGAGGAGAGGGAAGGAGGGAGAGGAGAGAAGAGGGCTCCGGCGACGGTGGTGGTCGGCGGCCGGTGAGAGCTGTGGGCAGCCATGGGAGAAGCTGCGGGAGTTGTGGCTACACTGTGGTCGGCCGGACATGTCCGATTTGGCCGTCGGACATGTCCGGTAGGTGGGAAACTGGGCGATTCTCGGCCTCTAGATCGAAATCCGAGGGCCGAAAATGGGCAGATGGATGGGGCCGCGGGATCTGGAGGAGGAGGGCTAGCAAGTGGGGTTTCTCTAGGGGTGTGGCTGTAATTTTCCATGGGGGAAACCCTAGAGAGTGGGAGCTCTCTCCATGGGGTTTTATATAGGGAAGGCACTAGGGGCTGGGGGTGGGATCTTCTCCGTCCGATCCCGATCCGATGACCGAGAACACAGGAGGGGCTAAGTGGGCTAGTGTAGATGGGCTAGGAGGGAAGAGATAGAGAATGGTGGCCCATGGCATAGAGGTTTCAAAACACCGACGACCGTCCGATAAAATACCGATAACCTCACTTCTACGGATGACCGACGAGGTATCTAACGAGCTCGGATCGCGACGAAATTCGACAGGCGGTCTACCTAAGCTATAACAAGACCACACAACAAGTTTCAACTCGATCTGAGAATATTTTTGCGCGCGGTTAAAAACGGTTTTATTTTAAACGGTGCCGCAGGCGCGTGCGTGTGTGGTTGTTCTCGAAACGGGCAACGGCACGAACGGAGAGAACCGGCGACTACGAACGGATGCAAGTTTTCGAAAACGGGAGATGATGCAATGCAGATGATGCGAATGATGCGATGATGAATGCAACACACAAACAAACACATGATGAGAACGAAAAGAAAGGGGAATCTTCTTGAATCTTCTGAAGCGTTAGTCCCGGGCTGTCACAAGCTCCTACCTCCATGCCGCCCCTGGACGTCTAGCTCCCTCAGGCCCAACTCGCGCGGGTGACCGGTGAGCTATTGGCGACCAGCAGCAGCAAGTTAGCACCTGACGCTCCCTCCCCTTTCTCACCTCATGCCTTCTCTCTCTCACCCCTCAATCTCTCTCACAGCTCTCTGCCTCTATCCATCTATTGCAGGAGCTCCCGCGAGCACGACCATGGTGAACTCGAGCTTCCTCTGCCCCAGATCCGGCCTCCCGCCGCCGGAGAACGCCTCCCCTCGCTAGAACCATCCCCCGTGACCCTGCTCCCTCGCCTGTGACCTCCCTGCAACCCTCTCTCCGCCATGGCCATGGTGCCTGAGCACCAGATCGACCTCCCCATCCCCTGCTTTGCCTGCTTTCAGATTGGTTCAGTTAGCGTCAAGGTATGGTTCATCTAGCAGAAGACCCATTGTTTTATCACAATTTGTTAGTAGTCCAGCTGGTCATTGCCTTGGTCTGCAGCCAAGGGATCCTGGGTTTGATCCCCAGCCACCCCATTTTTTGCCATGTTTCTATTATTTTGCACACACATCGATGGCCACTTGGGCCGGGTCCACTGCTGGGCTGCTGCACTTTGCTACTTTTGGCCCATGGCTATTTTTTTCTGCTCTAAAGCTTTAGCTGTTTTTTTTGTGCATTGCAATTTCAGGAAAAATGTCATGTTTAAAATGCTAATAACATAATAATCATGCATCAGTTTAAAACAGTTTATATATGTAAAATGACTAGAATTTCGTGTAGTTTCACAATAACCAACTTTCATGTGTGATAAAATATTTATACTTGCTGTTTGTCTAGTTTGCGTAAATGCCATCCTAAAATGATTTATTTCGTAACTAAATAACCGTGACTCCGTTTAAAATGTTTTACATACGTAACTTGACTAGAAAATCATGTAGAATCTCATGGTGACATTTATTTTGCTGTTTAATAACTCTAAAATATGGTTAGCACATATCTGGACCAAATTCACATTATGCTTATGGGGATGTTTCGGAAATGCTATATGTTGCTTCCGGCCTCATTTAAAATGCCTAGATGATATAGTTGTTCATGCTTCACCTCTTGCCATGTTTTACAACATTTAACATTGAAATGTGAACTAAATAATTCAAACATGGAGTTTTTTCAATATGCAACTCGTTGCATATTGAGCTTCACTTTAATGTGTAGTAGTTGTGTGTTGTGCTTGCCATGCCATGCCATGCGTTGCATATTAAACCGGACATGCATCATATTTGTTTGCACATCATGTCATGCATATGTTGTAGTGTATCGTGTGTTGATTGTTTGTTTTGGATTGTTTCTTCTTGATAGAGTTCTGAAAGCGTTCGGAGTGTGAGGATTCGTTTGACTATGTTGGCTCGTCTTCTTCATGGACTCGTTCTTCTTCCAAGTGGGATCTCAGGCAAGATGACACATTTCCCTGGATACCACTACTATCATTGTTATACTAGTTGTCCCGCTTTTATCGTTATGTCGTGCTACCTACCACTTGTTTGACAAGCCTCCCAACATTGCCATGAAAGCCTCTAACCCCTCCACATCCCAGCAAACCTTTGTTTGGCTATGTTACCGCTTGCTCAGCCCTTCTCATAGCATTTCTAGCTGCAGGTGCAATTGCTTCCATGTGTCAACATGGACATTCTTTTGTTATCAAAATATTATTGCTATTTAATTTAATGCACTTATACACTTGGTAAAGGGTGGAAGGCTTGGCCTTTTGCTCGGTGTTTTGTTCCACTCTTGCCGCCCTAGTTACTTGTGAACCGGTGTTATGTTCCATAATTGAGCGCTCCTAACATGCTCGGGGTTGTTATGGGGACCCCATTGATCTTCGTTTTAGGATAAAACTTGTCTGGCAAGGCCCAACATTGGTACTACATTTTCCTAATAACTAATAAACCTGCATAGGGAGTAATTAACTCGAGGATCTTAATCAACAACCCGGGCCAGAGCTCCTCATGAGTGTTGGTCCAAACTAGAGTACTGTGCAGGGCCAACTCGAGACAACTCAGGAGATTTCTATCAGGCCACTGTACGCGTCGCTTATCTGCCATGTCCTGAGAATGAGATACGCGATTCCTATCGGGATCGTCGACACGTCGGGAGGCCTTGCTAGACTTGTTTTACCTTTCTCGAATGTCTTGCTTGAGGAACTCTGATCTTCTTCGGGCTACTCGAGCTGTCGGATTTCCTTTGGAATTGCCTAGGATGATCACAAGATCCATGGTCAAGGTTATTCCCGCGACGTGTGGTTAATTTGTGATGGACGAGTTGGAGCACCCCTGCAGGGTTAAATCTTTCGGAAAGCCATGCTCGCAGTTATGTGGCAAACTTGGAAACTTTGTTTAACACCCGGTCATAGCAAACTTGAAGTAAAATCAAATAAAATACACCAACTATGTGTGTAACCGTGACTGTCTCTTGTCGTAAGTCCTTATCCGAGAGAGAACATGGTGGGGTTATGTTTGACGTAAGTAGGTGTTCAGCATTAGTTAGTGATCATTACTAGTTCACGTTCGTTATGCGTAGACCACCATACTTTACTTGCTGTATGCATAAGCTAGCCACTCAAATAAATGCTTAGTCGCTTGATGCAGCCTCACCACTTAACCATACCTCACCCATTAAGCTTTAATAGTCTTGATACCCTTGGAAATGAGATTGCTGAGTCCCTGTGGCTAACACATTACTACAACAACAGTTGCAGGTACTGGTAATGCGATGATTTGACGTGAGGGTGATGCTTGTTTGTTTGGAGTTCTTTTTCTTCATCATCGATCTAGGATGGGTTCCAGGCGGCAGCTTCTCCCAAGTTTGAAAGGATCATGCCACCGCTTCTCCCGTAGAGGTGGAAGGTGACCCGGGTGCACGTGGTGGGAGAAGCGCGAGGGGCCATGGTCGCCGTGGAGGGCGATGCCGGGGGAGGCGCAGTGCCGCTCCACCACTCCCTCCGATGCCATACCTCTTCCTCGAAGAGACCCACGCCGAGGGGGCGGCATTGGAGTTTGTCCTCAAACTGCACGGTCCCCTTCGGAGCCACTTGCGCCTCCCCCACCCTTTTGCTAGGGCGATGGAGACCGATAAGCCGCCCGTTTTGTGGTTGCGGGCCCATGGCTGCTGCAATGGCACCACGCGGGTGGGCGTCAAGTATCCGGAGAGCCGCATCATGTTCTTTAGGCGCGGCTGGAAAACTTTCGTCTGCGCCCACAACCTCCAGGATGGGCACGTCCTTCGCTTCAAAATGATGGAGGCCGATCTGCTCTCCGTCAAGATTTATGGGCACTCAGGCATCCGTCTCAGCTGCTGCGAAGAGAGCTCAAGCGGCGCTGAAAGCTCCTCCTCGAGCGACAACCACAAGGAGGATGGTGTCGGTGAAAGCGATGATGAGTCTGAGCTCTAGGCTGTCAAGTCGGATTACAACGACCTGAGCTCTAACTGATTGACGACCGCACCATCATCGTCAACCTCACGCCTCTCCTCCTCCTCCCGACAGGACGATCCCGCCGGGAGTCCTTGTCCCGGGCGCTGCCTCATCTTCCACCTAGATCTTTTGGTAGGCCCGTGGACTTCGGCTTCTGCCCCCCGTCTCGTCCGCGTAGTGTTGGTGTTCTCCTCTGCGCAATGCTGGCCCAAGAGGGGCGAGGCTCTCATCGGAGGCCCCTTGCTATCCTTTTGTTCGTGTAATCTGCCTCCTCCTCCTATCTTTTTCTTCTCATAATCTCCCCTAGGGGAGAAAGCCAAATAAAGATGTACTCCCTCTGTCCCCTAATGTAAGACCTTTTTTGACACTACATTAATGCAAAAAACGTCTTATATTATGGGACGGAGGGAGTACTTAGGAAGAGGCGACATCTCATGTAAATTTCGCCCTATTTGAATGACAGTATGTTATTCTCCTTGTTAGATTCCGCTTTGCATGGTGCCTTCCCTACGCTTTTTCGGAAAAAATATTGCCGGCATGTGTAGCCCTACCGCGAGCGCTTCGAGGAGCGGGTCCTTAGCAGCTTGCTAGCAATGCTACTGCCAGCAAGATACCTTGACGTTCTTGGCGTGGCCACTTAAGTTGTTGAGTGGACTCAAAACAGAGTAAGGGCGCGAGCGCAGCCACTTGAGTCGTTGAGCGGACTCGAAATAGAGCAAGGGCGAGAGCGCAACCACTTAAGCCATTGAGCGGACTCGAAACAGAGCAAGGGCGCCAACGATCACGGCAGGGTTCCTAAGAGTGCAGGTTTTCCATAAAAAGATGAAATCGTCCAAGGAAATTAACTTCACAGGAAAAATTCACTTAGGGTTTAGCAACTTATCTTCCCGTCGCAGTACTTTTTCCGCTCCTTCCCGCAAGATGACAATTTTGGACGTCGCCAGTGTCCATACCATCTCATCCCCCCCGGAAAACTTGCACGCAAGATAACCTTCCATCTTTTAAGAAAAAGAAAGAAGAGAAAATAGAGATGTGGAACCTTGATGGTCCGTTAGTACTTGCAGGGAAAGGCGTAATGCAACATCTTGGATAAGCATGCAAAACAAGTAGACATGGAAATTAACAAGAGTGGCAGAACGCTCGGACTCATTCAGCTATGCGCAGGGTTTGCATCTGGCTTTGTACAAGGGATCACATGCCTTGTTGGCAATAATCGTACAAAAGGTGGTTGCTAGGGGGGCAGCAACCGCGCCTTATCGGTAGAACTTACGAAGATGCTCGATATTCCAGGAGTTGCTCCCCGGAATGCCATCTTCAGTCTCCAAGCGGACTGCACCATGCCTGGTGACTCGTACTACCCGATAAGGGCCTTCCCACTTTGGCGTCAACTTGTTTGAATTCTTGGCCGACTGAACGCGCTGAAGACCAAGGTTGCCTTCCTCAAGGCTTCGGGCATGAACCTTGCAGCTATGATAGCGGCACAAAGCTTGCAGGTAGCGTGCAGCTCTCACAGCAGCCCAAAGACGGTCTTCCTCAAGGAGCGTCGCCTCATCTTGTCGCAACTTCTCTTGCTCAAGCTCATCATAAGCGAGCACTCGAGGCGACCCGTATATGAGTTCCATGGGCAAAACTGCTTCTACCCCATAAACCAGGGAGAAGGGTGTCTGGCCGGTGGCTCGATTTTGTGTCGTTCTGATCGACCAAAGAACCGCTGGTAGTTCATCAATCCAGCGCCTTCCGCACTTGTGCAGCTTGTCGAAAGTTCTCATTTTAAGCCGTCGCAACACTTCAGCATTCGCCCTTTCCGCTTGGTCGTTGCTCCTTGGGTGAGCGACAGAAGCAAAATAGATTTTGCTGGCAAGGTCCTCGACATACTACATGAACATGCAGCTTGTGAACTGCATGTCGTTGTCAGTGATGATCCTGTTGGGAACACCAAAGCAGTAGACTAGTCCCTTGAAGAACTTGACGATTGACTGTGTTGTCACCTTGCCTCTACTTCTGGCCACTTCATGAACTTGTCGATTGCAACGTACAAGTACTCAAAGCCCCCGGTAGCACGGGGAAAGGGGCCCAAGATGTCGAGCCCCCAGACTGAAAATGGCCAAGAGAGAGGGATTGTTTGAAGAGCTTGAGCTGGTTGATGTAGCTTCTTTGAATGGAACTGACATGCTTCACATTTGGTTACTAGCGCAGTTGCATCCTGGAGGGTGGTGGGCTAGAAGAAACCTTGCCGGAATGCCTTGTCGACCAGTACTCTTGACCCTATGAGGGAGCCACATATGCCTTCATATATCTCTGCCAACAGCTCCAATCCATCCTCCCGAGGAACGCACTTCAATTTCACACCGTTTGGTCTCTTTCTGTACAGGACGTCATCCACAAACTGGTACATACTGGACTGACGGGCTACTTTCTCCACTTCATCTTGTTCCTCGCGGAGTTCTTCTGTTTGGAGGAACTGAACAATGTGTTGCGCCCATGCCAGAGCCTGGGGCTCAATGACAAGGACTAAAGACAGGTCTTCTGCCGCGGGAGAGTTTGTCTCTACGGCGAAGACTTGAGGTCTTGCCGGAGCCCGTCGCTCCCTGGCAGGCTTTGTGTCGTTCCCGGCAACTTCCTCATCGACGGCTTCTGGGAGCTCTACGGGGAAGTACTTGCTGGAATTTAACTTTCTTCTTTTATCTTGCTTTGTTGACGATGCTACGGATGGCTGAGTTAGCTTGAGCACAAAAGTTCCCGATCCCATAGGTAACTTGAGGGCAGTGCACTTCGACAACTCGTCGGCAATGTTGTTCTCCACACGAGGAACATGCTCTGTTTGCTGGTCGTCGAAGCGCTCCCCCAGCTTTCTCACTTCATCCATGTAAGCCTCCATCAACGGGCTCTGATAATCCTTGTTGACTTGCTTGATGACAAGCCATGAATCACCTCTGACGATGAGCTTCTTGATTCCAAGGTCTGCCGCAATCCTGAGACCGGCAAGCAGTCCTTCATACTCTGCCGTATTGTTTGTTGATATCTCCTTGGGAAAGTGCATCTAAATCAACTTGAGGTGCTCTCTGGTGGGTGCGACAAGCAGCACGCCGGCACCAACCCCTTGCAGGGAGAAAGTCCCTTCAAAATACATGACCCATTCTTGCTCAGTTTCCTTGTCGGGAAGAACTATTTCTTGGACCTCTTCGTCTGGCGTTGGAGTCCATTCTGCAATGAATTCTGCCAGGGCTCTGCTCTGGATAGTTGAAGTACTTTCAAACTTGAGACCAAATCTCGACAACTCCAAGGTCCACTCCACAATCCTTCCGGTGGCATCTGGATTCTACAGAATCCGTTGCAGCGGAAAGCGAGTGACGACGATGATCTCATGTGCTTGGAAGTAGTGGCGCAGCTTCCTCGAGGCCATAAGGAGACCGAAAAGCAATTTTTGCACACCATAGTATCTTGACCTAGCTCCCTGCAATAGGGAACTGACAAAATAAACTGGGTGCTGCACCATCTTCTTCTTCTATGTTGCTTCGTTTGTCTGTACTAACCCTACCTTGCCGGCATTAGGACTTGTCGGGGGAGTTCCTGGCTTGTCGCTTGGCGGTCTTGCCCCTGCCGTCGCTTCTTCGTCAGCTTCCCTCTATGCCACCAGCACAACGCTAACCACTTGATTTGTCGCCTCTAGGTACAACAACAATGGTTCTTGTGGCCTAGGTGCGACTAGTGTTGGTGGAGAGGAGAGGTATTTCTTCAAATCCTGCAGTGCTGCCTCCGCTTTCGGAGTCCATTTCATCGGACCTGCTTTCTTCAAGATTTTGAAGAACGGCAGGGCGCGCTCAACGGATTTTGAGATGAACCTGCTTAGAGCTGCGACGCAACCGGCAAGATAGCATACAACCTTGACGTGCTTTGGTGCTTCAATCTACTCAATCGCCTTGATCTTTTTAGGGTTTGCTTCAATCCCACGCTGAGACACAAAGAATCCAAGAAGCTTGCCGGATGGAACGCCAAACACACACTTCTCGAGATTGAGATTTAAGTTGATCTTTTGCAGATTTGCAAACGTCTCTTCTAGGTCTTGTATGAGTGTTGCCTTGTCCTTCATTTTAACCACTATGTCATCCATATAAGCTTCCATATTCCTATGCAACTGTGGTTCAAAACCAATTTGGACCGCTCTTGCAATTGTTGAACCAACACTTTTCAACCCGAAAGGCATTCGCACAAAGCAGTGCATACCACATGGGGTGATAAATGCGGTCTTCTCTTCATCTTCCTTCGACATGAAGATCTAACGGTACCCTGAGTACGCATCGAGGAACAACAACAAGTCACAGCCGGCAGTGGAGTCCACAATCTGGTCGATGCGTGGCAAGGGAAAGGGATCTTTTGGACATGCTTTATTGAGATCTGTATAGTCAATACATAGCCTCCATTTCCCATTCGCCTTGCGCACTATGATGGGATTGGCCAACCAGGTTGGGTGGAGCACCCCTCTGACCAGACCTGCTGCTTCCAGTTTTCTAATTTCCTCGGCAATGAATTATTGTCTCTCCAAGGCTTTCTTCCTCACTTTCTACTTGATGGGCCGCGCATGAGGACAGATGGCAAGATGGTGCTCAATTACCTCCCTAGGAACACCGGGGACGTCAGACGGTTGCCATGCGAACACATCAACATTCGCCCGCAGGAAGGCAACGAGCGCGCTTTCCTATTTGTCATCGAGGGTGGAACTTATGGTGAAAGTCCCCCCCGTACCATCCTCCTTGACGGGCACGTTTTTGGTCTCTGGTGGACCTGCCTTGGACTTCTTGTTCTTGTTGGTGGAGCTCTCTGGCACATCATCAATGGGAGCACAGCACCCCGAGGAGGTGCGCTTGCCAGAATGTGCGCCAGAGGCCTTGCCAGTCTTCTTCCCCCCCAGGAGCTTCAGCGCCAGGAGCAAGTGCCTTGGCGGCAGGTGCTGCAACTGCCTCCCGGTAGAGTTGGTCGGCGCAGATGAGTGCTCCTTTATTGTCAGAGCTGATCATGATGACGCTCATTGGCCCAGGCATCTTCAGCACATTGTAAGCTAAGTGGGTGGCCGCCATGAACTTGGCCAGCGTTGGGCGGCCAAGGATACCGTTGTATGGCAATGAGATCTTGGCAACATCAAATACGATCTTATCCATTCTGAAATTTATGTCACTACCAAATGTTACCGGTAGTGTGATTTTGCCCTTTGTCTAAGTCCTCCCTGAATTGATGCCTTGGAATGTGCTTGTTGGCTCGAGATCTTCATCAGGAATTTGTAGCCTCTGGATGACATCTGGTGAGATTAGGTTCAAGCTGGCCCCACTGTCGACTAGCATTTTTGTCACCTGGAGGTTGCAAATTGTCGGTGAAACCAACAATGGCAGACACCCGACCGTGGTTGTGCGATCAGGGTGATCCTCGGCCTCGAAAATTATAGGAGTGTTGGACCACTTCAGGGGTTTCTAGGCACCGACAAATGGCTCCACCGCATTAACCTTGCATGCCCACTATTTGAGTTGGTGGTGAGAGGAATGTGACGAGGCACCTCCCTCGAGTCACATCATCTCTGTAGCCTTCTAGATCTCATGCTCATTGGACTCAATGTCCTCTTCGTTGCAATCGTCATCCTTTCCTTCTTCGTCGCGGCCTCGAGCGGCCCTCTCCTTTTGTTGCTTGGCCTTGCTGTGGCGACCTCCTTGGTCTCTGTGTTTCCTCCTGGACCCTTCCGCATCGTTTTGGGCTTTCTCCTTATCTTGCCTTATGTACGAAGCCTTCTACTTCTCGACAAGTTGCTCGACCTGTCTGCAGTTTTGGAGGTCGTGGCCCTTGGTGTGATGGATCTTGCAGTACTGCTTGTTGGAGCCTTTCGTCTTGTCGGTGGCCGCCAAGGCCTGGCACGAGGTGCACCCGGCAACCTCCTTGCCGGGACTGTCAACCTTAGTTTTCTTGGTGGCAGCGACATTGTCGGATCCCTTGATGGCAAGCACGGTCTTACTCTTGTGCTTCTTGTCCCGCCGTCGGTTTTTCTTTATCAGGGTGGTGTTGTATTCATCATCAGAGTTGACTCCAATGCCATCTTCTTCATCGGGTAGTCTCCTCCCTTCTGCGGCTCGAGCACATCTATCAGCCAGAGCATAAAGCTCGGCAACATCCCTAACCATGTTCATCGCCAGCTCTTCGCGCATCCTACGGTTGCACACATTCTGGTGGAACGCGCTAATAACAGCGGGCAGGATGAGCGTCCGGGATGTTGTGATGCACACGGTTGAACCTTTATGTACTTGCGCAAGGTCTCGCCTTCTTTCTGGGGAATGATGTGCAAGTCACTTTCTTGATCAGGACCTTGGTGGCCTATGGTAAAGGCGCCAACAAACTCATGGCACAAGTCTACCCAGAAGGTGATGGAATTCTCCGGCAGGTGCATCAACCACGACCTGACGTTGGGCTTGAGTACCAACAGGAAGTAGTTGGCAAGTATCTTGTCGTCGCGAGCCCCAGAAGCATGCACCACAATGGTGTAGATGCTCAAGAACTCTGATGGGTGAGTCTTGTCGTCATATTTCTCTGGGACCTCTGGCTTGAACGTTCGGGAGTTGGGCCACTGGACTCACCGCAGCTCACGGGTAAACGCTAGACAACCCACCTCGTAAGGTAGGCTAACAGGATACCCTAGCACGGATTTATCTACAGTGGATCCCGCGCGCTTATCAGATTGTGCCGCTCAATTGTAGTCCGAGCATCTTCCTTGCTTCACTCCCTAAGAACTTGATGCTGATCATGGAGAGTCCATGGATCAGATGACACCATCGAGTAACCGTCACAAGTGTCGGTCCGACGAGTTGGCGAACGGCGTTGTTGCTGTGGAGGAGAGTGCACTGTGGTCGCACCGCCTCCAGCCTTCTCACCACTCGCGCGAGCCGGCTCGGTGGACCGAAACTTATCGGTGAGGCTGAGGAGGCTATGAATGGTGGCTCTCCACTCGTCGAGCTTCTCCGCAGCAGGAGGGAAGTTTAGCAGCAGTTGTGCCTGTGCCATTGCTTCTTCAGACGTGGTCGACAGCAAACGTCATGAAGAACTCAAGGTGCTCTAACTCCTAACCGTGATAGAAGGAGCTCTGTTGCGGTCCCGCGTTTGCACGCCGCTCCCACTAGCAAGATAGTGTGCATTCTAGTTTTGTGCATCTTGGGAGTGATGCGCAGGAGCTTTTCCGTGGGGACGTTGGGAACCATTGACGCCATGGTGCTGCTCTTCGCGCGCGTCCTAAGAAGGTCGCGGCGTACGCGTCGGCGTGGGCGTCTTGGAGGGTTCCCTTCCATTCCCGGAGTTCACCTTATCGCCCACAGGCAGTATAGCTCCGCCCTGAGACCCAGCGGCACGGGGGTTACCGCCACCACTGTGAGCGTCTCTGCTACGGGCGTTGCCGCTTCCTTGGCCTTGATCACCAGAGCGTTGTGTGGGCATAAGGTCTCTACTTCCTCCGCCTGCATTCACTCTGTCGCCCGCTTGGGCGACTACGGGCGCGGTGGACATGGAGGGTTCCACCGCCGTGAAACCCTTCTTCTTGGGAGCCATGGCGATGGATATGATGAAGGAACTAACGCACTGATTGTTGGACCAAGTTTACGCAACCAATCCCCCTACCTGGCACACCAGAGATGTCGTGGGGGACGAACACCTATGGGATCGAGAGGACCCCTTTCGATTTGGCAGGGAGACAGATATGCGCGAAGAGCAGGTCGAATGAGCAGTGCGGGGGGATTTTTACCCAGGTTCGGGCCGCTGAGAAGCGTAAAACCCTACTCCTGCTTTGTCTATTATGGGTGTTCTTGGGTTCTAGCCACAGGAGCGTTGTGTAGGCGATAGAGCACAGCCGCTACACATGCGAGCTAGAAGATTGGTCAAAAGATCCCTTACTGTAATGCCCTGGGCCTCCTTTTATATGACTAAGAGGATTCCAATAGCGGTGTACAATACGTACATGAGGTGTACATTGCTACAATGTTATCATACCTAACACTGACGTTGTAAGGCATGCGTATTTAATGCTCCATCAGGTGCCTCTGATCGTCTACGGGACGGGACAGGACCCCGTCCTATCGGCACCGCTTAGCCTCCTCCATCATCGGTGCCTCTACATGTGCCCAGGTGGGCGACACCTGGCCTTTGTGCTGGCGGGATCTTGCCGAGGCTTTGCCTTTCCAGGGGTTTGAAGGCCGTCCCGGCACGGTCTTGCCGGGGGTCTAGCCTTCGGTCTTGATCTCGATTGTTTGTTTGGATGTTCTCTTGATTTTCCTGCATCTGCATCTAGCAACTCCCTATCGGGCCTTGCGGCCGGAGTGTCTACTACTGCCCGTGCACGAGTAAGGGGCACTGGAGAACCCAAAACTCTAGTGCACCGACATTGGGGGAGGCTTCTCCAATTACTTAATGCTTTGCCTAATCATCCTCTAAAAAAATGAAATACTTGATATCTTTTATAATGGACTAACCGATGCTTCTAGGGACCACCTAGATAGTTGTGTTGGTTGTGTTTTCAGGGAACGAACTATTGAACAAGCTAAAATACTATTGAATAATATATTGAGCAATGATAATGATTGGACTATTCCCGAACCACCTACGAAGCCAACTCCAAAGAAAAGAGGAATTATATTTCTCAGTCCTAAAGATATGCAAGAGGCAAAGAAATCTATGAAAGAGAAGGGTATTAAAGTTGAAGATGTTAAGAATCTGCCACCTATTGAAGAAATATATGGTCTTGATAACCGACACAGGTAGTAGAGGTAAATTGTCTTCGTAGATTTGATGAAGGCGGTATTCCTTATAATAAGTCTGCTAGCCAATGCTTGGATGAGTTTGATAATTTTGTTGTTAAGCAAGAAATTTTTAATGCCTATGTTAGTAGACAATTGAAACATAATGCTTTCATGCTTGATCGCTTAGTTGATTATATGAGTACAACTACCAATGATCTTAAACTTATTAGTAAACATGCTTCCATGGTAACTACTCAAGTGGAACAAGTACTTAAGGCATAGAATGATTTGCTTAATGAGATGAATAGTAGGAACAATGATCATTCTGTTAAAGTTGTGACTAGAGGTGGAAGAATGACTCAAGAATCTTTGTATCCTGAGGGCCACCCTAAAAGAATTGAGCAAGATTCTCAAAGGGTTAATATTGATGCACCTAGTTGCTCCAGTAATAAGAGGAACAAGGATGATGATAGAACTTTGCATGTTGCTAGTGAACCTGTTATAGATACACCTGAAAATCCAAATGATATTTCTGTTTCTCATGTTGAGAAACAATCTGGTGATGAACATGAGCCTAGATATAATATTAATGATGATGTTCGTTTTGATACTCAACCTAGTAATGATAATGATGTGGAGATTGAACCTGTTGTTGATCTTGATAACCCACATCCTATGAATAAAACATATGAAAAAGAGATTTTATTGCTAGGAAGCATGATAAAGAAAGAGAACCATGGGTTCAAAAACCCATGCCTTTTCCTCCTAAACCATCCAAGAAAAAGGATGATGAGGACTTTGAGCGCTTTGTTGAAATGCTTAGACCTGTCTTTTTGCGTATGCGCTTGACCGATATTCTGAAAATGTCTCCTTATGGTAAGTATATGAAAGATATTGTGAATAATAAATTGAAGATACTGGATGCTAAATTTTCCACCATGCTTGTTAATTATACTTTTAAGGGTGGAGTACCAAAGAAATTAGGAGATCCAGGACCAACTATACCATGCTCTATTAAGGGGAATTATGTTAAAACTGCTTTATGTGATTTGGGAGCTAGTGTTAGTGTTATGCCTTTCTCTTTATATCGTAGACTTGATTTGAATAAGTTGACACCTACTGAAATCTCTTTGCAAATGGCTAATAAATCAACTGCTCTACCTATCGGTATTTGTGAGGATGTACCTGTCGTAGTTGCAAATGCTACTATCTTAACAGACTTTGTTATTTCGACATTCCCGAGACGACAGTATGTCGGTCATCCTTGGTAGACCCTTTTTGAATACTGCAGGGACTATTGTTGATTGCAAGAAGGGTGATGTCACTTTTCATATTAATGGTAATGAGCATACGGTACACTTTCCGAAGAAACAACCTCAAGTTCATAGTATCAACTCCATTGAAAAAATTCCAATGGTTATTATTGGAGACTTTGAATTCCCTCTTGCTAATGTCAAGAAGTAATATGATATACTTATTATTGGGGATATACATATCCCCATTGAGGTAACTTAGTGTTATTCGAAAATTCTTCGGTTTCATGTTATTCGAAAGAAGTTTATTAGTATGACTTGATCAACCTTATTGATGGATTCCTTTTGATGAGCATGAGATGGATGAATTTAGAGAGCACAACTTCTTGTACCCAACTTTTATTTTCTGTTAGTTAGATGAAATTAAGTAAAATGCTATTATTTTTTGTTTTCTGAGTTTCACGTGCAATAAAAAAGTGACCTTGAAATAAAAGTTTTTCAATTGTCCTGAAATGGAGTATGATTTTTTCTAGAATATTTAAAGATATCTGGCACTGAGTACACTGCAGGGGGCTGCACCAGTGGGCCACAAGACCACAAGGCGCGGCCATCCCCCTTGACCGCGCATACCAAGCTTGTGGGTCCCATGTGCCCCCCCTTCACTTATTCCAGCACCCATTCACTTCATCTTCCTCCAGAAAAAATTCCACTATTGCTCAAACCCATGTTCTAGCTCATTTTGCTACCATTTTCGACCTCCTTGTCCAAAGCTTCATCCGCAAAACTATTTTGGGAGATTGTTCCGTGGTATGTGACTCCTCCAATGGTCCAATTAGTTTTTGTTCTAGTGCTTTATATATTGCATATTTTTGCTGCCGAGGTGACGTTGTTCATGAGATTGCATGTCAAATTTATATGGTCCCAAGTAGTTTTGATGCATGATATAGCCTCTAGACACTTGAGGGAGTAGTTGCTATGAGTTTTGTTCACCTTTATTTTGAGTCACCAAAATTTTTAGAATTTTTCAAAGAAAGAAATGCTGAGGAGATTGTTAAGAGGCTCTTCAAGCCAAAACTCTAAGGAAGATGAAAATGAGACGAGGAAGAAACCCAAGTATAATCTTCATCACGTCGCAGAAGTTCGACCATGTGAATGGCCGTGTGACACATTCTTGAGGGCGACCAGAATTTATGAAGATTTCTATTATTTGGTCGAGAATGCAGGCATAACCGACTTCCTCAACGATAAGTGTGACCAGTACCTCTTGCTCACGAATACCTTTGTGCAAAATTTTCACTTTCATTCTAGGGAAGGCCCTCCTATAGTAGAATTTCACTTATAAGATGTGCCTAAGAAAATGAACCTTTATGATTTTTGCAAAGTTTGCAAAATACCCTATGAGGGCAGCATCAGGGAACCACGTCCTAGAGATATGTAAGATTTTATTGCCGCAGTAACTATAGGGGAAGAGAGAGGTGTGTCAAAGGCAAGAGCTGCTAGATTACATTTTTCTATGCTACGCTATTATTCATTATTCGTGGGAAGATGTTTCATTGGTCGCTGGGAGAGTGGAGGTCTTAGTCCCCCTGACCTTGCTATTCTACGACATGCTTTATTTGCTGATAAAACCTTTAGTTTGGGCGCAATGGTGACCCAACGGTTGAACACTAACCGTTCAAACGGGCCCATATTCGGAGGTATCTATGCATCTCGTTTAGCCAAACATTTTGAGATACCCTTTAGGCTTAACGAGGAAGATGAGAGGCCACTACCCTCAAAGTTTAGATTATGACCATATGGTAGCTCACATGTTATTAAAAAATGATGATAGAAGGTTGCTTTACAACTTAGTTTTTAGCCAGGGTACTTGTGAAATTATTATTCTGCCTGCTTCTTCTTTGTTCGATATTTGCTCACGCAGCTACACCATTATGCCCAGAGAGATTTACATATATTGTGGTCTGACGCAACCCCCAGCTCCAGAACTGGCACCAGCCCTTGATCCGTACCCGAAGCCAGTTTTTCAGTGGGAGCCGCAGGAGTTTGCCAACCAATGGAACTTTGATGACGCTCATGAGTATCCTGGAGAGAGCACTTTCCCGCCATGTCCATAGACCAACTTAGGCCAAAAGCCTAAGCTTCGGGGAGTACGTATTTCTCACCGACTTTACATTCATGTTCACACACTCATCTTAGTTATCGGTGTTCATACTCTTTCATTGTACTATCCATGGTAGTTTATTTCCTCATTTCGCTTTCTTCTTGTGTGTTTATTTAACTTTGAGAAAAATACAGAAAAAATTAGTTTTAGCTTTATCTTCTAGTTGCTTAGTTGTAGTATTGAAAAGGAAACCCGAAAAGATTTTTCGTTCTTCTTTTGCTTGTTGGGAGTTTTCCCGTGTAAATATTTTTTTTCTCGTTCTTGATTTGATTTTTCTTTCTTTGGGTCGTAAGGTTAAGACCACAATGAAAATGTTGAGTGGCTCTCATATGCATTATTGTTTACCTATTAGAGAACCCATGTTACCTTGTCTTCTCCTATGAGTTATTGTTTGAAGATTCCAGCTTAGTCCAAGGCATGTGCACTCTTATTATTATCCACATCATTTGGTCGTGCAAGTGAAAGGAAATAATGATGATATTTGATGAAATGATTGAGATGGAGAAAAGCTGGTATGAAATCGACCTATCTTGCTTTTGTTAATATGATTAACTCATCATTCCGAATTCAGTTCATCATGGGTTAAACATATTTGCAATGATAATTAGATATTATAGTTACCCATGCCATGCTTAATTAGCTAAGAGTGGATAATGGTTTGTTTTGGGTGCCAATGTGCATATTAATATGATTCAAGTCACTCAACTTGGCACATGTTCATGCATGTAGTTGAAACAAAATCAACATAGCCTCTACAATATTTATGTTCATAGTGATTTATATCCTACTCATGCTTGCATTCAATGTTGGTTAATCTCAAAGCATGTTGATGACTGTGCCGCTCTCTAGTTGGTCGCTCCCCACTCTTTTGCTAGCCTTCACTTATACTAAGTAGGAATACCGCGTGTGCATTCAATCCCTCAAACCCAAAGTTGTTTCATATGAGTCCACCATACCTACCAATATGCGGTATTTACCTGCCGTCCCAAGTAAAGTTGCATGTGCCAAACTCTAAACCTTCAAATAGACACTCTGTTTTGTATGCCCAATTCACTCATGTGGCGACTAGGGGTTGTCAGTATCTTCCATGCTAGGTGGGTTATTCTCACGATATGTGTTGATTCACTATCATTCATGAGAGAGTGGTTGGTAATCGAGATGCCCAGTTCCATGCTTGAAATAAAAGCAAAATATAATTAAACAAAACTCCCCCAGAATTGTGTTTGTATGGACGGTACCCGTGGATTCGGCTTGTCGTGGAGTGTGACTAATTGGTGGAGCGGGAGTAAAAACTTTATCATTGTATTTGGGAACCGCCTATAATGTATCTGTAACACCCTGTTATGCCTGGCGAGATCTAGACTAGCCCCACAGACCAACACTAGTCTTTCCTGCACACTTTGTCCTCACTCATGCGCACCCGGGACCAACTTCCCAATCGGTCATCCATCCTAGAATCGCTCCAAGCCAAGCACGCTTAACTTTGGAGTTCTTCTCGAGTGGGCTCCCGAAAAAGAAGGAATTCCTTGTTGAAATGAGTAGTCTATCATTCCTATTAAGCAGGCTCTCACATACACCCCGACTCAAAGGAACCGATGTCCTCGTCGAGCCATCAGGAACGTTCCCTGTTGGCACACGTATGCACGTCCAGTCCGGCACATGTGCCATGCCATGTGCCACAACGGGCCACACGCGCCTTGCGCCACAAGCCCGTGCACCTGACCCACACATGCCCGTGTAACCGCAAGGGTCGGCTCTGATACCAATTGTAACACCCCGTTACGCCTGGCGGGATCTAGACTGGCCCCACAGACTAAAACTAGTCTTTCCTGCACACTTTTTCCTCACTCATGCGCACCTCGGACCAACTTCCCAGTCGGTCACCCATCCTAGAATCGTTCCAAGCCAAGCACGCTTAACCTTGGAGTTCTTTTTGAGTGGGCTCCTGGAAAAGAAGGAATTCCTTATTGATATGAGTAGTCTATCATTCCTATTAAGCCAGGCTCTCACAATATCTATCATGGAAGATGTTGAAAACCTCTTGGTCATTATCAAAGCAATAAAAGCATACCGCTCAAAAATCATTACTTACCTCTATTTTAAAAAATCAAGCTTTGGCACCTCTGCAAATCAATGCTTCCCTCTGCAAAGGACCTTTCCATTTACTTTATTGCCGAGTCATCATCCTCTTATAAAAGGCACCAGTTAGAGAGCACCACCGTCATTTGTATGCTTTGTTGTTAATTGAAATTGAGTGTGAGCATGACTAGATCTTATTCACCGTGAATTACAATGTCTAGTCAGTCCTTGTTCTTTAGAGGTGCTCTACATTTATGTTTTGCGGTCTCAAAAAGCGCTAGTGAGATATCATTTCATCATATTGTATCATGATTGTTTTTAAAAAGTGTTGTCATCCAAGACTTATTATTATTGCTCGCTGGTTGATTATGTCATTGATATGAGTAAATGTGAGACCTAAATGTTATTGTGAACATGGTTAGTCCATGATCTTTGCTGAATATCTGAACATCAGTTAGACGTATTTACAACAACAAGATCAAATAGAGTTTGTAAAAGTTTTTCTTCATCACCTTAAGTTTATCAACTAAATTTCTTGAGGACAAGCAATGGGTTAAGCTTGGGGGAGTTTATACATCTCCATCGTATCCACTTTTCCAAACTCGTTTGCCCTTGTTTTGGACTCTAATTTGCATGATTTGAATGGAACTAACCCGGACTGGTGATGTTTTTAGCAGAATTGTCGTGGTGTTATTTTTGTGTAGAAATAAAACTTCTCGGATTGTCCTAAAAATTGACGAAGAATATTTTTGGATTTAATAAAAAATACTGGCACAAGAATCAACTAGATGGGGGCCACCTGAAGGCCACAAGCCTGCTAAGTGCGGCCACCCCCCTGGCCGCACCTAGCAGGCTTATGGGGCCCCTGTTGCTCCTCCGACCTCATCTCCAACTCCATATAACCCTATTCGCGGAGAAAAAATCGGAGAAAAGAGTTCATCACGTTTAACGATACAGAGCCGCTGCCACCTCCTATTCTTCCTCAGGAGACCAGATATGGAGTCCGTTTTGGGCTCCGAAACGGAGAAATCGACGCCATCGTCATCACCAATCATCCTTCGTCACCAACTACATGATGCTCTCCGCCATTCGTGAGTAATTCCATCGTAGGCTTGCTAGATGGTGATTGGTTGGATGAGATTTATCATGTAATCAAGTTAGTTTTGTTAGGGTTTGATCCCTAGTATCCACTATGTTCTGAGATTGATGTTGCTATGACTTTGCTATACTTAATGCTTGTCACTAGGGCCTGAGTGCCATGATTTAAGATCTGAACCTATTATGTTTTCATGAATATATATATGTGTTCTTGATCCTATCTTGTAAGTTGTAGACACCTATTACGAGTTATGATCAGCATCCCCCAGGGTGACAATAACTGGGATTCTTTCCGGTGATTACCGTAGTTTGAGGAGTTCATGTATCACCAAGTGCTAATGCTTTGGTCCGGTTTTCTATTAAAAGGAGGCCTTAATATCCCTTAGTTTCCATTAGGACCCCTCTGCCACGGGAGGGTAGGACAAAAGATGTCATGCAAATTCTTTTCCGTAAGCACGTGTGACTATATATGGAATACATGCCTACATTACATTGATGAATTGGAGCTAGTTCTGTGTCACCCTATGTTATAACTGGTGCATGATGAATGCTATCCAACATAATTATCCATCACTGATCCATTGCCTACGAGATTTCCACATATTGATCCTTGCTAAGATACTTCTCCGCTGCTACTGTTACAATCACTATAAAACTTCTACTATTACTTTTTCTACCATTGCCGTTACTTTCCATACTATTTTGATGATGAATACTTTGTTGCAGATATTAAGTCTTTTAGGTGTGGTTGAATTAACAACTTAGTTGTGAATACTCGAGAATATTATTTGGCTCCCCTTGTGCCGAATCAATAAATTTGGGTTGTATACTTTACCCTCGAAAATTGTTGTGATACCCTATACTTGTGGGTTATCATCCTACAAATCTATGTGCTTGGAGGCCTAGCAAAGTCTACAAGAATAGAGTTCATAGTAGACATCAAGCTATTTCTATCGGCATTGTCTGGGGGGTGAGTGCTTGAAGTTATATCTTTCCACTAGTGCAGGAAGGTCCTAAGAAAACGGTTTTTAACCCCATTCAGTGACGCAGTTTCAAACCGTCCCCTTTCCTGTGTGGGCAATAGGGGGGTCCATTGCACATGCTACCAAAGTTGGTTGAGATTCAGGGGTACATCTCACACAGATCAACACAAAAACTATTTGCAATTTGGATTAGCATCACAAATGGTTATTTCGAGAGAAAAATTGTATGTAATGCACGATTCATTGCAAACAATTAAAAATAAAAAACTGTGTGTGATGTAAATGCCATCACACACAATTGGATCCAAAAAACTTTGTGCAATGTCTGATCTTAACGATGTGTTAAGTACTCCTAAAATCAGCTAGACATAATAAATTTACTATGATCATCTTTTTACAATCAAACATAACACCAAAATGCACATTCAAAATCCGATATATGATTTCTTTTTCAAGATTTGTCATACAACATACAAAAGTACAAATGTACTATCTCAGATCACACGACAGCCAACACATACAACTAGCAATCACATCTAATTATGTTGTAAGGCTTCAGTAGTCTCTTGTTCATCGATGACATCAACTCCCAAACCTTCCCAAATTTCTTATTGTACCTCATCCTGAAAAACCAAGAGAAAAGGGTGACCAGGTAAAAAAGTAAATCATTACACGCAGTAGCGATTCGGTGCCCAGGCTCATTTGCACCTTGGATCATCAAAAATTCATAACAAATACTAGAAAATTCATACAATTCCAATTTTTTCATGGTAGATAATTTGGTGCAATATGTGTGCTCCATATTTCAGATCATTTCGACATTTGAGTATCCCTCGGGAAAAAAGACAAATTTGGGGTTTATATAAAAGTTTACTATTCATGTATTGTTCTAACCCAATTTGTCGTTTTGCTGACAACTACTCATATGTCCAAATAAGCTGAAAATTTGAGCATACCTCACACACTAAATTAGCTACCATGCAAAAAATGAATTTTTGAATTTTATTTCTATTTTTATGAATTTTTACATTGCATACTCAAATATCCTATTTGAAATTAGTTCTTTCACCAGTTATGCATAAATTGTTTATCAAAAAGTATTGCAATAGAAAGTTCAGGAATTTACAAGAGAGATTTTGTGATCAATTTGATGTCTTGGGGAATCTTGATGGATGAGAAGAATCAAGATTCAATTAGATGGCTAGATATATCGTACTTATACATACAAAAAAAATATTAGATTAGTACTATCTCGCAAGCTAGCTAGCAGCGAGCCTGGTAGATGGATTCTTGAAAAGAGACGCACGAGAAGCTTGCTTACATGGCCACGAACTACGCCTCCATGACGCTACCTCCCAGGATGCAGAACCTGTTCAAGGAGTTGTGCCACCGGATAGAGATCCCAGAGCGGTACAACCGCTTCATGCTTGTGCTCCGGTCGGCCAACGTCGATCGCTCTGCGCCCTACCATGTGCTGCTCCTAATCGGAGCATGGAGCAGGCATCGTCCGCCCCACCAGCTATGGCATGGAAGAAGTGTGTTTTATCTGCCCCATTAGCTATGTCGGAGGTTGGATTGATGCTAGCTAGATATATGTGTCGATGTGGTGAAGAGATAAGGCTACATATTTTTATTGGATGTGGAGTGTGAATGGATGGATTCATGCCATGTTATCGATCCAAGGCATCAATCCCTTCACCAATAAGAATTCAGTACAGACATGTGTGCTTTTTTGCCATTTGATTTTTTTCCCTTACACCATCAAAAAAATTGTGAAACCTTCTCAAATTTTTACTATAGTATACGGAGCTCAAATCTTGACACCATGCCAAATTTCGTATTTATTAGACATCATTTACATTTTCTAGAATTAAAATACTCATAAAATTCATGTTCAGGTTGATTCTTTCCACATAGATATTTTAATTTTATATTTATTTTTGTTCTAAGGCATACACATATACACACTGCCCTAAATATGATTTTTCAAATCATGTTTGTATACCGTTTTCTATACTCATCGTTCAAATTTGAATGTATCCGTTAAATGACTAGAAATGCAGTTAATGACTCAAATATAGAAATTGAACTCCAAAATGTGCCAAATTTTAATATGGAGTAGTCTATGGTGTAATTTAAAAGTAGAAAAAAGATTCAAGGTCAAATGACAAAGTAAAATATAAGTTTGCCACCAACTTGGTGCATTCACTCTTGAAACCATGATCATTCCTTGGAGATTGTCTAATTTCGAAAGGATATACATAAAAAATGTGAAACCTTCTTAAATTTTGACCGCATCATAATGAGCTCATATCATGACACTATGTCAAGTTTCACAATTTTTCAGACTTTATTTACAATTTTTATAATTTAAATATCAATAAACTCCATGTTCGCGGTTGATTATTGCCACATATCTCTTATAAATTTATGTACATTTATTGTATGAGGCATACAAATATACTCAATACCCTAAATATGATATTTCAAATCATTTTTGTGTACTTTTTCATGCACTCACAGTCAAATTTGTATTATATCCTTTAAATGACTGAAAATGCAGTTAATAAATCCAATATAGCAAACGAGTTGTGAAAAGCGCCAAATTTTAACATGGAGGATTCTATGGTACATGTTAAGTGTAAAAAAATGAAAGTCAAACGACGAAGAAAAATGTCAGTTGACATTCAAACATATTGCGAAAACCATTATTTTTTGGAAAAATAAAAATTTCAGGCATCTCACACGGTTACATTAATGAAAGTGTGTGCGATGACATACTACATCGGATACACAATGTATGTAAAAAAATATGTGCAAGCCATCACACACATTTGCGTTTTTAACATCATGTGCAACAATATACTATATCACACACACGTTTTGCAAATAATGTGTGCACGGCATCACACACGTTTGCATTATAATAAATGTATGGAATGATAGACTACACCACACACAGATCATTTGTAAAAACAGTGTGCAAAGCATCACACACATTTATGTTTTTACAAACCCTCTGCAATAATAGGCAACATCGCACACACAATTTTTGCAAAAACTATTTGCGTGATATCACACACAATTATGTTTTTGAAATATGTGTGATATTATGACATCTCACATGCCTTTTTTCATGTTACAACGCACATGCTATGATGTACATCGCAAATAGCTTCGTCCAAGGGTCTTTCATACATGTTTGTCTTTGAACCATCCTGAAGTACTGTTAGATCTTGCAATTGAATCTTTTAGTTTCTTGTTTTTCACCAGTTTGGTTTCATAAAAGAAAACTACAAAAAATGGAAATGGAGTGCCATCATATGTTTGACCTTTATGATTTCTGTCTTGAAAATATGAATTCTGATAATTGTGCTCAAGTGTTAGTAGAAAAATTCAATAAAATGTTTGGCATAAGTTCTTGAATAATAAGCATAATTGAATTGTTGTTATTATGCTTTATACGGATATTCATGATGCTAATGATATGGAAATCCATAATCTTGGGGATGCTATATTTTATGGAGATGATCTTTTTAGTCCCCCTACTTTTGATAATCATATTTATTAGGATGATAGCATGTCTCCTATTTATGATGATTATAGTGATGAAAGTGGGTCTGGAAGAGTGTCAAGTCTAGGTACTAATGATCCCACTATCTTGGAGGGTGTTGAATCTTGTAGCAATAATTATGAAAGTGGATTTGGAGAGGTCATAACCTTATTTAGTGATGATTTCACTATTTTCAAAAGAGTCTCAATTGATTATGATGAGAACGAAGTTGCCACTTATGATGATTATTGTGATGAAACTTATATTATAAGAAGTAAAGATAATTATTCTGATAAAACTTGTGATAATTATGAATACCCTTTTACTGAACATTACTCTTTTACTGTGGAATCAATTTATGGTGTTCAACTTATATATGACACTCCCACTGTTATGAATGAGAAGAGAATTGCTTATGTGGAGAGTAATAAAAAATGTATGCTTGTGGATCATGAAATGATTGCTTTATGTGGTGGATACCTTCTTGAATTTATTCATCATGCTACTATAAATTATTGTGATGGGGGAAGATATGCTTATATATTTTTCAACAACATCAAGTTTCCTCTCCTTATGTTGAAAGTTTTGAAGTTACACTTGTTATGCCTTCCTTTGCTAGTTACTTTGTTCTTCAACAAATTATTTTCTAGCAAGTTTCCTATGCATAGGGAGCGGGTTAGACTTAAAAGTGCTTGCTATGTGATTCGTGATGTTCCCTTTATGTTAAATTCTTTACTTCTATGTTAGCATCATTGAAATTACCAATGCCTAGCTAAAAGGCTTTAAAGCAAAGCACTTGTTGGGAGGCAACCCAATATTTGTGTTTTCTGTTTTTGTATGTTCACATGATTAAGCTATAGTATTAAGCATATTTTGTGTATTTTATTTCAATAATGTACCAAGTAAAGTCTTTGGGATAGTGTGGATACTTGTTGATTTCATTCTATGCAAAAATAGGAACTTTCATGTCCAATATATGAATTCTTAGATTTTACTCGAATGTGAAAACGTTCTGAGATGTATACACAATATTTCCCTCCCAATTCTCTATGTTTTTATATTTTTTTAGAATTTTGTGAGTTATATGAGTATGGTTTTAGTTCAGATCATTATAGACCGTTCTATTTTTGACATATTCTATTTTGCTTTTGTAGTTTGCTTGTTTTAGAGCATCTACAATAGAAGATGAAAATTTGGAGATGTAAAACAGGAGCTGTAAAAATTTAAATATCCAAAAAGTGCGTTTTAGATCTCCCAAAAAGACTCAACTTCAACAGATGATATATATTTGAAGATGTAAAAGTAGTGCTCCAATAGATCATGCGTATTTGAAGATGTAAAACTACTACTCGAAGCGGCAGCTATTGGTGTCAAAACCAGCGGATCTCGTGTAGGGGGTCCTGAGATGTGAGTCTAGGATCGATGGTAACAAGGGACGAAGGAGACGATGTTTACCCAGGTTCGGGCCCTCCTATGGAGGTAAAACCATATGTCCTGCTCGATTATATTGATGTGTATGAAGGTTACAGAGTTGATCTACCTCGAGATCGAATAGCTGAAGCCCTAGATGAGTTTCTCTGACTTACAATCTAAAACTCTTTGGCTTATATAGACTCTAGGGGTCCCTAGGGTTAGACATAGTCGGTTGCCCAGCGAAGGGGAAAAACATGCCTACTTTACTATCTTAAACTTGAAAGACACGTCGCGACTCCTGAGGTCTCCTCCCTAGCGACGGCGGCTTCGATCAGTCCAATCCACATCAGGCGGCCCATGAGTCTGGCCCATAAGAAATGGGCTGGCAATGTGAGGACCCCTTAATCCCGGACTCCCTCTGTAGCCCACGAACTAGCCTCCAATGCTGAGGTATATTATACGGACAATCTTGTGCGTCAATGTCTTCGGCTTGCGAGGCGAGTCCCCCTATCCCTTCTTGTTTGGAAAACATCTCGCCATTGATGAACTTTAAATCGTTGAGAACTTGCGGGACCCATTGTAGTAACTTCGATGCCCCTCGATCCTTGTGTGCCGAGGGGAGACGGGTGGCCCAGCAGCTTTTTAAAAGACTGTCCTTCCAACAAGGGAGGCACCACCCATTTAAACAGGTTGAATTGTGGTCTAGGCCACCCCTTCCTCTTCTTCCCCATCAGAAAAAGCTTCAAATGAGAGATCACCAAAAAACATGGTGAGCGTCCCTAGCTCTTTCTCGCGTCCTTATGGCACCCTTCCTAGGGATTGGGCACGTTGATTTGTATCCCTCCTTCGGCTGTGTGACCTCGAGACCCAAGGTTATCTTCCCTCCTTGGATCTGGCAGCCACCCGCACCAGATTAACTTCTTTTGGGAACGAGGCCTTCGCAGAGAACTTCCCTAATCCTCACAAGGGAGAGCAGGTATGCTTCGTGCCTTTCGTCTTACGAGGCCTAGGGTTCCCCCATTCATCCCTTCTTGAGGGGATTACTAGAATTCTACGGGGTCCAGCCCCATCATCTTACCCCCGGATCTATTCTGCACATCTCACGCTTTCTTGCTCTTTGAGAGATGTTTCTGGGCTGCGATGCGCACTTTGGATTATGGAGGAAGTACTTCTATCTCGTCCCCCGCACTCGGGGTGAGACAACTCGGTAAGTCAGAGGAGCCGAAGTATGTCGTATAGCCGGGATAGGGTATCCAGTGGAGACTCCAAAGAATGGCCCTTGGAGTGGTTCTATATTGAGGACGTTCCCCTATTCGATCCAGCTCGGAGGGGTTTGCCCAATACTGCTGCGCCCCTTTGAGGAAAAGGTATAACTGGTGACCGAAGAGTTTATCCCAAGAGGAAAGTGCCAAAGTGCAATGCCTAGCTGCCCAAGTAAGGCTGCTAGCTCATCATAGGTTGACCATTATTGATGTGATGGCTGTCGATATCACCTGATGCGTTCAACCCCTTCATCAAAGGATAAACCCTTTGTGGAGTTACAACGGAACAAGTGACACCACTCGTTCCCGACGGCTGGGCCGTGCCAATCAAGTGGCGATGGCGGCCGCACTTGCTCACCTATTTAAAGGGGGAGAAGAAGACTGTGTTCGGCTACTGGTTAAGGAGGGCTACTCGGATTATAACCCCATCGAATGGGTAAGCCTTTCGACTTTGTGACCAGAGTTCGGGTTTTTCACTTGCCCCTTTTGACCGAAGCTTTCAATCTATGAGAACAGAGCTGGAGGTGCTTGGTCAAGATAATCAACTATCCGGTGCCTCAACCAGAGAACTACTCTCATGATGATGATCCAAGATTCCACGACGATTCGAGACTGTCAATCGAGCATGAAGACGGGGTCTTTTACCAAGAGAGCCTTGATGGTTCAAAAGTGGCTATCATATCTGATCACCCTGGATCACTTCCTTCCCCTACTACAGGTAAAAAGAAAAAATCTTCCCGTAAAAGGCAAGCAACCTCTGTCGACTAGAATGTGCCGGTTTCTACTCCCAAGCATCGTCGGTCCACGCGACGAACGTCGACTATGCCAATAATGCTCGGACCGAATAGCAACATGAATCCTTCATGTGAGCCAACTGCGGGGACGACCCCGACCACTCGTTCAACCAAAAGGTACTTCATTCGGCTGCTTAATCTATTGTTATCGTGATCGATAGGATTTCACAGAAAATCTCATGTCGAAATACTCAGGAAACAAGTACAACCATCTTCTACTGGGAATGTTACCAGGGTGACTGGCAACACTCACGAATCAAGGTCTTCTGCTCATGTTGAACCTGCTGCGGAGGACCTTGTGGCCAATCAGGCCCCTGAAGATTCTGGGGACGCAGTATCAGTCACTAGATCCGAGGTAAAGAGTGCGATGGACCACCGGCGATGACAAGAAGCCCTGCGCCACCAGGCGTTTTACGGACAAGAGTTTAACTCTTTATGTTCGGTAGATGTGTACATAGGAGCTGCACGAGCTAGGCTTGGGGAAGCCGTGAAACTGATATCTTCCAGCCTGAAGGTGAGTGATCAGTTTTAATAATCCGGATGCACATATTAACCCAGTAGCCCCCGAGCCTTGAATTGGTCAAGACGGCCGAGTTAAGGATCTGCATATTGTTTTATTGATGATGTAGGCTTCAATGTAGCAGAATGAGAAATTGGCCAATGGCCCGGAGGCGAGCCGAACGCATGTGCAAGCCATGAAGGCTGAACTTGAACAAGTGAAGAATTTTACCCGGGAGGCGCATGGTGAGTATGTCCATTTTGCCGATCTTCGTATATAGTCTCGTGCTGACGCGAGGGTACTTTGTAGCAGCTGAGTCTATAAGGCAGTTGCAAAAAGATTTAGATGCGGCCCGAGAATCCCAGAGGTACGCCGAGTCGCAGTATGAGGCTGGCTGCCTTTCGTCGCAAGGAAATCTTGAGGAGAAGAAACGTCTCCCGGCGGAAAACCAGCACCAGGCCAAATAAATTGATAGTTTAATTCTGGAGCAAAACTATACCGAAAAGGAGCTGCCAGCTAGCCACAAGACAACTGGCTGCGCCCCCTCCCCCTAGGCGGCGGCCGGATGGCTTGCGGGGCCCCCTGCTGTATTTGTGATGCCCCTCTTATCCTATATGGTGTGTTTTACACTTGTGCTTGGGTGTGAGATCCTGCCACCCCCATCTCCTGCCCAGGGGCAGGCTAGCACACAGTGGACCAAGGAGATGGAGGAGACCTTGAAGGCCTCCTCCCTCAAGGAAGAGCGGCATGCCTTGGTAGGCGAGGTGCTGGAAGGCTTTCAGTCCGTGGGGGCCAGATTACACGAGGTCTTCAAGGGCCTCGTTAGGAACTTCAAAATATTATTTTACCCTTGTGCAGAAATAATTTTTGTTTTGCGTTTAATTTGCAATTCCATGTATCTGTTCGAGGACATGTTGTCATCGCCTTCTAAACAACATGCTTAGTTAGTAGCCCCGAGCCCTAGGCCGGTTTCGAGGAACCGATGTTGGGACCGAATAGACATAGTAGCTTGATGTGTAGCCCCCATGATGCCACCCAGTGATATGAGGCGCTCGTCTGAGGTTAATTAATTGGTCACGGGGCTTATGTGAAAAAAATTGTTTGCAGGTTTCTACCTCGGCTCCGGGCTCCGTTGATACGTCCATTTTGCATCACGATTTCTTATTGATATTTATGATATTATTTTCCATTACTCCACACTATGATACAATTCTTATGCCTTTTTTGTTTGAATTTACAAGGTACATCACAAAGAGGGAAACTGCGGGAAACTGGAATTCTGGACCAGAAACCAAGAAAAAGGGTGAAAATTCACTAGAGTCCAAATGAACTGAAACTTCACGAAGAATTTTAATGGAATATATAATAATTATTGGGCCAAAAATATACCAGAGGAGGACTCCTGCTGGCCACAATCTAACAGTATGCGCCCACCCCCTAGGTGTGCTATCTTAGCTTGTGAGGCCCCAGCAGGTCTCCTAACACCCCCCCTCCCTTCTCCTATAAGGTGTGTTTTGACCTAGAAAAAAACAACAAGATACTTTCAAGATGAAGTGCCGTCGTCTCGAGGCGGAAACCTGGGCAGAGGCCCTTTTGCTCTCCGATAGAGAGATTCTACTGAGGAAACTTCCCTCCGGGAGGTGGCGATCGAAGCCATCGTCATCACCAACACTTCCTACTTTGTGGGAGGACCAATCTTCATCAACATGTTCACCAGAACCATCTCATCTAAAACCCTATTACATCTCTTGTATTCAATCTTTGTCTCAAAACCTCAGATTGGTACCTGTGGGTTACTAGTAGTGTTGATCACATCTCGTAGTTGATGCTTGTTGGTTTACTTGGTGGAAGATATTATGTTAAGATCCTTGTGATCACAATTATTATACATATGATATTAAACATGTTGATTATGTGTGAGTAGTTACTTTTGTTCCTAAGGACATGGGAGAAGTCTTGTTCTAGTAATCATGTGAAGTTGGTATTCGTTTGATATTTTGATGATATGTATGTTGTTACTTCTCTTAGTGGTGTCGTGTGAATGTCGAGTACATGCCACTTCACCATGTTATGGGACCAAGGGAAGGAATTGTTGACTAATAAGTGGATGATTGGTAGCAAGAGTGACAGAAGCTTAAACCTCAGTTTATGTGTTACTTCATAAGGGGCTGATTTGGATCCACACATTTCATGATATGGTAAGATTTATCTTAATTCTTCTTTCATAGTTGCGGATGCTTGCGAGAGGAGGTAATCATAAGTGGGTTGCTTGTTCAAGTAAGAACATGAACTTAGCACTGGTCCACCCACATATCAAATTATCAAAGTAACGACCGCGAATCAACTAAACATCATGAACACGACTAGGTAAAAATTCACATGTGTCCTCGGGGAGAGTTTGCTTCATACAAGAGTACATTCAGGCATGTCCTTAGCTATAAAAAGGATCGAGCTATCTTTCTTCACACTTTCTATTGTTGTTACTAGTCTCTTGTTACGAGTTATCTTGCTACAAAACTATCTAGCATTGTTACTCACAACACTTGCGGACAATACCTTGCATAAATAAACTACTTATCATTTCTTGCTCCTCGTTGGGTTCGACACTCTTACTTATTGGAAGTACTACGATTGATCCCCTATACTTGTGGGTCATCAAGACTCTTTTCTGGCGTCATCGCCAGGGAGAGTAGCGCATCTGGTAAGTGGTACTTGGTAAGGAAACATTTTTGGTACATGCTAAAACTTACTATTGCTTGTTACTATGGACGGTCACCCTTTGAGTGGCTTGTTCGGGGCATCTTTACCTCAAATGGAAGTAGAAAAGGTTGTGTATCAACCTATTGAAAATATTTATTATGAGATTCCTTCGGGTATGGTAGAGAAACTGCTAACTAATCCTCATGATGGCACAACTCATCCTGATTACCACTTGATATATGTAGATGATTTTTCTGGATTATTTAAGCTTACAGGTTTACACGAAGACAAATTTAATAAGAAGGATTTCCCTTTATCTTTGGAGGGAAATCATTGATGTGGTATAGGCTATTGGATGATACTGGATCATGGGACTAGAATCTCTTGAAGCAGGAATTTCATCAGAAGTTTTATCCTATGCATCTAGTCCATCGTGATCGGAACTTTATATATAATTGTTGGCCTCATGAAGAAGAAAGCATCGCTCAAGCTTGGGCGAGTCTTACATCTATGATACGCACTTGCCCCAACCATGAGTTCTCAAGAGAAATGATTATACAAAAAAAATTATGCTCGGCTTTCTCATGATGATCAATTAATACTCGATTCTTGTTATACTGGTTCCTACATGAAGAGGACTATTAATTAAAATGGGATATTCTGGAAAGAATTAAACACAAATCATAAGATTGGGAATTCGAAAAAGGTAAAGAGTCGGGTATAAAGCTTAAGTTCGATTGTGTTAAATCTTGTATGGAAACTGATACTTCTCATAAGTTTAGCAATAAATATGGGCTTGACTTTGAGATGATAGCTTCTTTGTGTGAATAATTTGCTACTCATGGTGATCTCCCTAAGGAGAAGTGGTTTAAGTATCATCCACCTATTGAAAAATCATTAGAGGAACCTATTAAAATTAAAGAAGAAACAATTGTTATCATGTTGATCCAGTTGTGCCTACTGCTTATATTGAGAAACCACCTTTCCCTGGCAGGATTGAGGAACATGTTAAAACTACAATTGTGGTTAAAAAAGTTATGTTAGGACACATAAGCCTTCTAAAAAAATAAATGTTCAGCCTAATATTGCTATGGTTAAAGATCTCCTAGCCGATAATATTGATGGTCAGGTTATTTACTTCTATGATGAAGCTGCTAGAATTGCAACACCTGCTAGAAATCTTTAGGATGAGTTAGACAAAAATAAACCAGTTGTTGGCATTCCTGTTGTTTCTGTTAAAATTGGAGATAATTGTTATCATGGCCCGTGTGACATGGGTTCTAGTGTTAGTGTTATACCTTTTACTTTATATCAAGAAATTATGAATGACATCGCACCCTCTAAGGTTGAAGATATTGATGTCACTATTAAATATGCAAACTGAGATACTATTTCACCACTTGGAACTGTTAGAGATGTTGAACTCTTGTGTGGGAAAAATAAGTACCCTATTGATTTGTTAGTACTTGGTTCAGAACAA
This sequence comes from Hordeum marinum, assembly GCA_022496015.1. NCBI lineage: Eukaryota > Viridiplantae > Streptophyta > Magnoliopsida > Poales > Poaceae > Hordeum > Hordeum marinum. The sequence continues at coordinate 389,479,900 of CM039675.1, read as the reverse complement.
GATAGCTTTTGTCCCATTATATTCAGTAGTCCTTTCTTGAATACTGTTAACGCAAAAAATTAATTGTGTTACTAAGAAAGTAAAAGTAAGTTTTGGTGATGTGTCTCATGAATTTAATTTCTTTAAGTTTAGTAGACAACCACATGAGAAATAATTACCTAGTAAGGATGAAATATTTGGTCTTGCTTGTATTGATGTGCCTCCTACTGATGCTTTAGAGCAATATTTGCTAGACCATGAGAATGTTATGCATATGAATGAAAAAAATGAGATAGGTGATATATTTCTTAGACAAACACGTATTCTTAAACACAACTTGTCTATTAATATTTTAGGGGATACTTGTCCACCCAAGGGAGATCCCGTGTTTGATCTAAAGAAATATCAAAAACAAATAGAAAGTAAAAAAATGAAAAAAGATAAGATAACTATTGGGTTGCCTCCCAACTAGCGATATTGTTTTATGCCCCTAGCTAGGCATAATGCATGTGATCAAGTGTTGGACCCCTTCATGTCCTTCAAAACTAGATCTTCCGAGATCTTACTTAATAAATCACCTTTCTCAAAACTATTTGAAGGGTTCAAATGTTCAAAAGGGTTTATAAAATTATTACTAGCATCACCACCATCATAGAGGTCTTCATATAAGACATGGATTTCATCACTAATAGGTTCTGTGATAGTATTTTCATGTCAATCTTCACTAAACCCTTCATTAATCCATTTAGCAATCCATTCAAATTTATCACAAGTGTGGAGGAATAAGTCTTGTGTTAATTCTTCGGGAAGGACATTCCTCCTCATATTCCTACCAAATTCGTGATACTCATTAGATTCCAACCTATGCATAGCATCTTTATTATGAAGGATCACTTCTATGGGAGGATGTTTATATTTTATTCCATAGGAAGCAAAAATGTCTTTCGCTTCACACACAATATATCAAATTCATGCATAAGGATATTGATAGTGATTTTCGTAATCTGAGGATCGCGTATGCTAGGAAGTTCCAAAAATATCTATTGAAGCATAGGATGGAGATGCACAAACTTTCTTTCCAATTTCAAAATAAGCATGGTAATAGCATCCACATAACAAAAAATTATCAAGTATGGATCCTTTAATAAGAAGGGAAACTACCGAGTACTCAAAAGTTCTTGAATAACATGTTATCCAATAATGTTCCCACTGCCCACGTGATAAATTTTGGAATTTAGAACCGTGTGAGTGTTACTAGTAGGAACTTGACTTTTAGGAGGATATGAGTGGAATCAATAAATTTCGGTCTTTCCTCATCCAAGTCACTAGCACTATCTTCACTAGCACTTTTAACAATAACTTTATCAAATTCAAACATGATACTTTCAAGCAAACGTAACAAGCAAACTAGCAAAGATAAATATTTTGAATTTTTGAATTTTTATATAGAAAGCAAAATATAACAACGAATAAAAAGTAGAACAAGTGAATGATAATTTATGTGAAGGTACTTGATAGTAGGTTGGTGATACTCCCCGGCAACGGCGCAAGAAATCCTTCCTATTACTTGTGATATGTGTTGGTTTTTCCGAGAATAGGAGTGGCTGATGCAGCACATTATAGATAAGTATTTCCCTCAGTAGAGAACTAAGGTTTATCGAACCAATAGGAGTAGCACCCCCGTCTTCAACCACTGCACACAAAGAAGCAAACACCTGCACCCAACGCAGGCAAGAGGGTTGGCAATCCCCTTGGACTCGTTATTTGCAAGCAAATGAAGTGTGTAGATGATAGTAGATAATTATAAAATGCAAAATAAAATAAAAGGTAAATAAGAACAACAAGGTAATAAACGTTTTTGTAAATATATATTTGGATAAATCCAGGGGCCATCGTTTTTCCTAGTGGCATCTCTCATGAAGTAGGCATACGGTGGGTAAACAAATTACTGTTGAGCAATTGATAGAAAAGTGCATAGTTATGCAATATTTATTCATGACAATGATCATGGGTATATAGACATCATGTCCATAAGAAAATAGGCCGACTCCTGTCTGCACCTATTACTATTACTCCACGTCGAGAGCGCTTATATGCTTGCCTCTCTAAGTATTAAGTTCATGACAAACAGAGTAATGCTTGGAGAATGATGACATGATGTGCACAAATAAAACTCCATCAATATGAATTAACCCCATCATTTTATCATTAGTGGAAACAATACTAAGAAGTGTCTTGTCCCTTTTTGTCACTGGGATATAGAGCACCGCCATATTGAACCCACTACAACGCACACCTGCCACCGAAGAAATATCAATCTAGTTGGCCAAACTATTTAAATAGATTGGAGAGATTTATGAAGCTATAATAATCATGCAAATAAGAATCATAATAGAATTTAGAGAAGACTCAAATCTTTTATCATAAATAATCTAAACATAAACCCACAATTCATCGGATCCCAACAAACACACCACACAAGAAGATTACATCGAATAGATCACTGCGAAGATGCGGCGAACTTTGTATTGAAGATCAAGAGATAGAGAGATAGACATCTAGGTACTAACTACAAACTCCTAGGTCTGTGGTAGACTACTCACACTTCACCATGGGAGCAGCAAGGTTGATGTAGAGGCCCTTCGTGATCGATCCCCCACCGACAGGGCACCGGAATAGGGATCCAGGTGGGTACACGACGGAACCGAGACTTGAGGCGGCAGGAAAAGTGTTTTGGGAGACTATCAACCGAATCGGTCTCACCAAGTTGTTCTCTATCGGTCTCACCGAAAAACTAAAAGTTGTAACATTTTGTACTAGTTGGTGCAAGCGAGTTTTTACTTCGGTTCCACCGAGTTGGGCAATAATGTTGTAACGGTTGGATTTTTGGAGATGGCTATTTAGACCCCTCCACCCCCCCCCTCACATGAACTGTTTGTTTGTGACAGGGAGAAGTGATGAGGGATGTGGTGTGGATTTGATATTTGGTGTGTAGTGCCTGGGTACTAGGGAGAGTCCATAGGCCAAGTTTCACCAAGTTTGGACAAGAGTAGGAGGTACTTGCTATGTAGACCAAAAGTTGGGGCAAAAACTAACTTTGGATGGTGTGCTCACTTGATAAACTTTCACAAGTGTTCGGGGGCTTTTCCAGGGTTTAAAAACCTCTAGAATATATGAGAATTTTGGAGATGGCAGAAATATAGGTTGCTTCACAACCTATGTGCTTGAGAGTATATTCGTTTTATAGAAAAACAATATATTGAGAAAAAGTGTGTGAATGAGCTTCGACAGAAATATTAGAGTAATCTTGAGGTGTGGGAAACTTGGATGCATTTGGTAGAAAACCAAAAGGAAACATATTCCCGAGTTTCAAGTCTAAATAGCCATTCAACTGAAGGTCCAAATTAAACTCTAAAAAAATCCCAGTTGTTTTAAAAAAAGAGTGAATTGACCAAAATCCATGGTGTTACAAATCATCAGTGTTATTTTTACTCATCGCAAACAGTTATGTAGACTTGGTTGAATGTTGTTGTATATTGTATGTGCATCTTTTGTCTGAATATTGGAATCATTCCTCATGGGTCACTCATCGCAGACGTGTCTTTTTCTGTGTAACAATTTTATTTTTAAAACTTTTGCGATGCTAGCATCACACACAGTCTAGTCCAAGGGTTTGCGATATGTGTGTCTTCTGAGCAGGGTTCTGCACTAGTGGGTTACTGGGTCAGTAAATCTCGAAGGGACGATCAAAGAAGAGCCCAAATAACTTCCATCATGCCCTCTTCATACCGTCGCCGCCGCTCCCACTTTACCATTCTGGTACATACCACCATCAAAATTTATTTTAGCATGACCTTCAGCCGGCACTACTAGGGAAAACCCTAGGAGCAGCGCAGGCTAGAGGCCTACTGTAGTGTGGGCGCGCGCTACTACTAGGGCGCTACAACTAATTTTTAGTAGTAGAGTGGGTTAGGACCCGCAACACTGCTACTTGTGCTAGTAGTAGCGTGGTTTGGGACCCATGCTACTGCTAAATATTAGCAGCGTTGTGTGTTGCCCTCGCCTCTACTATTCCTGTTTATTTCATTTCCTAACATTTATATTATATTTATACACCGTTATACAATTTTTTATACAATGGCAATGAAGAGTTTGTGGAAGAAACACAGATTAGATTAAAGCGGATGGATCCAAGCGATCAAGTTGAATTAGTAGGAAGATATGATGTTGGGACGACACACAAGTGTGGAATGAAGGCAATGCCCCGTGAGGTCTGCATTCATTGCATGTGTAACCTTGACCGGGACCGAGTTCAGCACTGTATTCATACCAGATGTGCCCTCCGACCTGAACAGATTCTTGTAAAACTCGGTAGTCAGTGAAGCCATCTCAGCTTGGTCTATTGTAATTGACCCGTCCGGTCGTTCGAGTGACTTGATGGTATTCTTACGCCGGCGCATACTAGCTCGCCTTTGGAAGAATTTCGTATTCTTATCCCCATCTCTGAGCCAATCCACCTGGGACCGCTGTCGCTGCTTAATCTCCTCCATGTGGTATAGCTCGACGAGGCAGTCCGTAATTTTTATCTCTGCATGTGATGGCGCTACTCTTTGGGGGTCGTTCTGCAAAACAGCCAACTCTTTCTTCAGCTTCTTTATCTCCTTCGACACACAGCCAATTGTTGCCCCGCTCCACTGTTTCAAAGAAGCCGACATGTCGCTGAGTTTCCTGTTCATCTGCTCGACCGTCTGGTCGTTTGGTGCGCCACTCCACAAGGCCTCAAGGGAAGAGCCAAAGTCATCATGCCTCTCCCAGTATATCTCGTATCGAAACAATTTAGATACAGCCTGCGCTGGGTGGTAGGCTCCAGTTGCAGCCTGATCGGGCAGTGATCCGACGCCGCCCCAATTTCATGGTTTAGTATCGCATGTGGGAAAATCGTGGTCCAATCCGTATTGGCTAAGGCTCGATCCAATCGTACTCTGCAGTAACCGCCACCCGTTTTCTTCTTTTCAAAAGTCCATTTTTTCCCATGGTATCCAAGGTCAGTAAGAGCACAAACATCAACAGCATCCCGGAACCCTTGGATTTGCGATCGTCTCCGCTGTCCCGCGCCTATATGCTCGTGAGGATGAAGAACTTCATTGAAATCTCCAATACAAAGCCATGGTAGAGAGCTTGCTGACACAAGCGACTTGAGAAGGTCCCGAGTCCTGTATACACAGTTACACACAGTGGCAGAGCGTGGTTGAGAACAAATTGGGCCATGGCCCGTTCATTTCACCAAAACAATAGATGGCCCACTGAGCAAAGAGGTCGGCCCGTTATTCGATTTCCTTGACACTCCAATCGTTGTATACAGACAACGCTATATTGAAGGGAACTATAATATGGGCGAATCAGACTAGAGAGACGTTGCTGTATACTGCTGTTGGCACGCATGTCAAGGACACGAGGGATGCATGGAGTTGACGAGAAGAGCTCGATCAAGTGGACACAAAGTGCATGTGCAATGACTGGAGCGCGGGACCGAGTATTTGCCCATTTAAACTGCCTACCCTTGGCGGTACCACATTACGATCTTGGGCCACTACGAGTCGACGACGCTACCAGCTAGCCGTAGAGAGACGAACAGACAGAGACGTAGAGAGAGAAAGAAAGAGGTTGGTGATTAAATTGTTGCTGGTCGCTGGTTAGCAGTGAGGGAGCAGTTGGCTGTAGGGGAACACCTCCTCCATGCACGCTAACAAACCTCGGCCCTTTGCGCAGTGGACAGTACGTGTACACACAATCACACACACGCGCGCGCGCGCGCACCGAAGGTGCCGCTCTGCTTCACGATGCAATACGTACGTCCCCTTTGCCCCAGCTGCGATGCCGAACGATCATCAAGCCACAAAGCAGCTGCATCACATCAGGGTGAGGGATATAACTCACACACCACAGGTTGGCACGTACGTATGGTTGCATGTCATCCGTCCGGTGGTGGTTACGCGCGGCGTGCTATGGCAACGTGCGTGGTAGCAGGACTGACCTGCATGCGCGCGCGTTAACAATAAATCAGGAGACAGGCACGTTCGGCGTGGAGCGCGTATACGTACGTATCAGTACGTACGGTACGGCACATAGCCCCATACGCGCGTGGTTGCATCAGAAAGCGTCGCCCGTCGTACCGGCCTTTTCGCGCCTCCTGTGCACGCAGCAGGCACATATATATACGGACACGCATGTGGCCTCCAATCCAGTAAGATATCGATACATATATGCACGCACCGCCCGTCCGTGCTGATTGAACTGCTCGATCGAGACATGACTCGAGTCGAATCGGATCGTGCCCCGCTACAGTGGCCGCGATGCGATCCAGGCCGGGCCGCGATCGAGGTAGCTAAGCCACGAGTACAACAGCCCGGTACTCGAACTAGAAGATTTTGCCTCTTAGCAGACGACACGAGCCAGCCGGCCAGCTACGTCGCTGCCGGAGTGGTGGTCCCTCGGCGTGCACGGGAACGGGGACGAATCGGCGGCACAGTGGCGGGCATGGACGCATATGCGCAGGCACAGTGGCTGGCACGGCGAAAGGGGTAGGGGCGATCGCGCCCATGACCATGTGGTAGCTGCCCAGCTGGTACCTACACAGGCAGGCAGGCATCGGGGGATCATGTCGCTTGTTACCCAGTAGCAGCGCGTCGCGTACCACCGCCACCACAACATTATCGGGCCCTGTCTCTCGCGCGGCAGGCAGCCATGCCCGCCCCGTGTCACGTCGCCGTCCACCGGCCGCCCGATCGACCCATCGCCTCGCCGGAGCGGCTGGTTGGTGCTGCACGGAATGCCACGCCGAACGGTCATCTGACGCTCCATGGGTGGTGGCGCCCTGCCCTGATTGGTGATCAGGTGGTGGGATGGAGTTAATCCATCAGCAGCGTCAGATGGACGCATTGCATCGCATCGCATCGCATGTTACCCTCCTCCTCCTCCCCGATTATTATTCCAGCTAGGAGGAGACGTGATGTGGAGAGATAATAATAATACTGTGGACCGTGGTGGTGGTGGTGGTATGTTGAAGCGACATGCATTTGTCGCCACGCATATTGGCTTATCGGCGGATGACCCTGTCTCACTCTGACACGACGGAGACGGGAGGAGGGGTAGCCGTGTTGGTTTTATGCCGACACGCGAGAAAAACTTATATTTTACTACATCCATCGCTCGTCGGGCGACACGGAGACGGGACGAGACGCGACAGGCACGCGCGAGCCTGCGCACAGTAATCTGATGGGAATTGACTCTCCAGCCTCCACTGCTCTTCGGTCGGCAGAAGAAGAAGGGAGATGTACGTGCATGCACACGTAAACAGTGCTCGCCATGCATTGGTGGTGCAGTGACAGTAAGTACTGCTGCTACTTTGCTCGTAGTACATCTGCCGAAAAATCACCAGGCAGGCATGAAAGTTCTCGAGGAAAGGGACATGGGATGCAACTCCACATAGTTGTACCTTGTACGTCTGGCTGCTGCCTGCCAATTATTAACCTAGTAGATGGAGCATGATAATAATTCGGACATAATAATAATCATAAACAAAGGCTGTTTCCATAGCCCCTGGCTAGCGGGCAATCCTGATCAATCTATTGGTCCTGCGCAGCAGCTAGCCCTATGCACTGCTACAAAGATGCGTCTGTCTTCATGTGCCACAACTACACAAATTTGTTACGTTGCAATTGATCACCGGCCATGCAACTGGGCCATCGCAATTACACGGCTTAAACCAAATCTCAGGACCATCTCCACGCACGCGCATGGCCCACCAACAGTGTGCATTGGTCCATTTCTGCGAACGCAAACATGGTCTCCATCCTCCAGACGATCATGTATTGTACTCCTTTCGTTCCTATATATAAGTCTTTTCAGATATTTCACTATGACTTACTTCCTCTGCTCTTAAATATAATTTCTTTAGAGGTTTCATTAAGAGACTACATACGCATGTATATAGACATACTTTAGAATGTAGATTCACTCATTTAGCTTCGTATGTAGTCTCCTAGTAAAATCTTTAAAAAGACTTACATTTAAGAATGGAGGAAGTACATACAAAGCAAAATGAGTAAATTTACTTTAAAATATGTCTATATACATCCGTATAATTTGTCAGAAATTTTTTAAAAAAACTTATATTTAGAAACAGATGGAGTAGGTACTACACCGGAGTATATGTAATCATCTTCCTTTACATATACTCCGTATTTATCTTCTTTTGCATCAACCATGGCCAAACTAACGAGTAACGACAAGAATAGTAGTATTTTTTTACCGACAAGATTCATGTGCGTGCCAGATAAAAAAAAAAGAGAACAGCAAGCATCTCCCAGGGCCACAATCTTAAGTTCTGAACTAGCAACTTGAATGATTCAGATACAAACAGCTTACTATGCAGAGGTTATGATTTGTATCTGCTTAATGCTACATCTTGAGATAATAAAAGCACCCTTTTATCAAAAAATAAATCAAAACAGCTGTAGTCTTCATATGAGACATGTACTGTGACATAGGCTGAAGCAGGTTTCTCCATGTTGCAGATTTTTTTCTACAGCGAAGCTTTGTTATTCTTATTGGGCAGATAAAGTGACAGACTGGGAACATTATAGAAGAAGCATCATCCTGAACCTGAGAAAGGTATAGGATGCGCCTTACGATAAACCTGCTTTAACCCCATTTCCAGTGAAGCTTTTTCTCCCTTTCCTACTAAGCCCACTACTGACGTACCGTTGTAATCAGCCGTCTGAAGAAGAGAAATAAATACTTAGCATTGTAATCGGTGATATGAAACGTGCTCATTGATCCATCTGGCTATTACTGATACAACAGTATCCCATTAGACCACATCCCACATTTAGTCAGTGTGTATCTTTACAAAAGAAAAATAACAGATAATCAGTTTGTGCATGGGGGAAATGTACTGTGTACCTGAATAGCAGAAACGGGTTGGTGTGGGCGCACCAAAATCAAATCAAGTCGCAAATATCTGGCAGAATCAATAAGAAACAAGACAAGGCGTGAACAGAATATGTTCCAATGGTGAATGCATCTGCTGGGACTTATATGGCAATTCTGCCTGGTGTGGCTATATGTGTGCAATGCTTGTCCCGCCATCTCCCCCCACTACCAGCTGGACTCGGTACTCCCAAAAACCTGGACCACAATTGCCTCTATGATTTGATCCTATAGCTGGCACAGGGGCTCACCTCATTTCCATTCTTTCAGTCAAGGCTGCATAATTTTGATAAATTGTTTGTAGAGAAACCGCGATCGAGAAGTTGTTTTGGTGAGCACCACCACTTCAAGTTGTTGTGTATTTCCTACTAGTATTTTCCTCTTCACTCTCTTAACATGTTTCAGAAACCTATCTCAGCCTAATCAATCAACAGACGAAGAAAAAATAAATAAAGGATTGCACTACAGTAGATAGTACATTTTCGTACAAGTAGTTATCCAGAAATATATTTTGATTCTACTAGTTGGCCTAATAGCAGAAGTTATTGCACATGGAATGAAGATCTACTCTAATACAGTAAATAGCAACAGCACAAGGGTCTTCGCTTGCAACCATATTCTGAACATTTAATTCACTGTGGCATGGAATTCAAAGCAATCGGGTGTCTTCAGAACCTTATTCTGACTCCTAATGCTGTAATGCAGGAATTTATTCTGGATAATGATGGACGAGCATTTAAAAGGAAAAGGCCAAAATTTAAAGTCCACAGAAACAGAAGCACCACCTGTCTCCGTCAGCAATGACAGCCAGCATATCACCATATCCTCATCTCGGTTCTCAGCCACTTGGGTAATTGGTTTATACATCAATAGCAGGCACAATCACCAGGAATTAGCATATCACATCGAACAGAATCCTGAACAACAGTTGAGATGGTGGTGATTTTTTAATATGCCATACATTGTAGTCTTAGGTGCTCATCTTGCGGTAACACAACTCAGCTTTGACAAGTCCAGACACACAGAGTATGTGCTCAAGTGCCTAAGTTGAAGAACAAACTTATGAGAGAGATGCTTCCCAGATACAGCCCCCTTCCTACTTCCTAGAATGGTTCCTTCTAAAGTTATTCATGGCAACATTGGAGGCACATGCATGAAAAGATTCAGAGTATAGATAGTTGGAAAATAAATAATCAGTTACAGGTTTCAGCAAACAGCTACAAAGAAGACCTACAAACAACTCTGGCAAGTTTCCTCCATGATAGCATAGAAAGCAATAACATGGAACTCTTTTTGCGACGCATCTACAAAGGATACAGGAAAACCTCTAGCCAACGAGAATATAGCTAAGGAGATGCGGCATAGGACCAGATATGGACGACCGCAGGGAAATCAGCAGCCACCTACTTACAGGATATTTCAAAAACGTCCACAAACTAGCAGCTTAGTACTTTGGCCCCATCCTAGCACCATAGGAGTTAGTGAGCCTGATAATTGCCACCACACACACCAAAAAAGCTGCAAATCTGCTGCTGCAAAAAAGGCTGGCAAAATTGGCACATTCATATAATTGATCACAGTACCTCACTTGGAAGCAGAACACCTGGTCAAGTACGAGTTGTACGTCAGACCACAGTAACAATGCAGTAAGAAGTTAATTAATTATGATACGACAAACTTGCATGGATTCTCTTACGTTCACATCCACCCCTACATCCCCCAATAAACTGCCCGAATAGAGTTCTACCTGTTTATTCTAAAATGTTGAAATGTATCCATCAAAGACAAGGAAAGTGTACTTCCAATAAAAGTAATTCAAGCTCAGTCTCCTTTCTCTCATGATAAGAAAGAAAAAGCCCAGTAAACCATCACAATAATACATTAGCACTTGAGTAAATTTGGTGCCACCAATGTTTTCATACAAAACCATATTACAGATTATTAAGTCCAATTTGCACAATAATTAAGTATACGAACTAGAAAGATGAAACGAAGTATAAATCATTCTTGATTTGGAATCCAGGTTGATTTGTTGAAACACCATGCTGCTGAGGAAAACCTAAGCAAATTAGCAAAAGGGTGAAACATGTTTCTGGTTTAGAAATGCACAGGCTAAAGGCAATCACAAAAAAGAAAAGAAAAGTTTTACTGCATTTCGAATCAGCTTCAGAGTACTTACAACCAGTCAACCAGCAGAAACTGATACATAGTGAGTTCCTTACTGATATCTAATGCCCAACTAAAGCGTTACACCTTAGATCGGCTAAACGTTCTACCAGCAATGTCAATGGTTGTTTTAGTCATAACTATGGCAAATAGTAGAGTTAAGTCGCAGCAGAAGGGAATACAAATGGTGTGATTTGTAGTTGGAACATTTATCCAGTTTAGGTCAATTATGAATTACACTCCACATAGCTCAGGCCTAAAAGAGCCATAAAGGTAATTTCAGAAAACTAATAGCTTCAAGGAGTATTAACATCACAAACAATGTCCTATGCACTAGAAAGAGTAGAATCTGGATAGCTGCAGGTTATCCATATACGCTGGCTAAACCCTAAGAGAAAACAGGCAATCTGACTTCAGCTTAAGCTCATCAGGGACAAGCACAAAGTTACGCCAAGCAGACAGCGAACTTTGGTGGTAGAATAACAGCCAGTTAGCCACACTACAAAAATATGATAAACAACAAAGGTGAGATCTTTTCATCAAATGAACCTAATGAGTTAAGTTCTGCTTGTTCTTCAACCCATGTACTTTGTGCACTAGTGGGCGCATTTAATATAACATTATGTTGCCTCGAATCATGCCACTGAAATAGTTAACAGATTGTTTGCTGCACAAGGTGTAAAACGTTATTTCCGTCAAAAAATGTAAGAATTCATGAACATTTCAACAACGTTTCATTTTTGGAATGGATTAGTTTTTTGTTCTTTGCACTTAGTTAATAGAACCGAGAATGTTATCCCTAGGTATTTTAAGCTTCTAGGCATGTACAACGTACCAAAATAAGGAGAAATAACAAAATGGTAACATTGTTCTTTACTGATTCAACTTCAAGTTGCCCATCCTAATCTCACTCAAAGACCCCTATTGTATTGAATACACAGTTAGTTCACACTTTGCACCTCACAACCACATCCTGTTAATTTTTTTATACATAGACGACAAGACAAAGTAGATAACATCAATGAGAATTGATTAAAAAAACTAATAGCTTCAAAAAGTCTTAACATCAATGAGCCGTGAAACAGATTCCATTTCATCTTGCAGTGACTCCTAACACCAAAAGTAGATGGCGGAAATTTGTAAGAACAAGAAGCCATCACAGAGAGAGAACCTAACAGGGATAATTGTGGATATCCACCTCCCACCAAAACAAACAACAACAACAAAGCCTTTAGTCCCAAACAAGTTGGGGTAGGGTAAATTGTGGATATCCACCTCCCACCAAAACATCCTAAAATAAATGTGACCTCACCTTTTCAAGAAGATTTGCTATAAGTGGGGTAAATAGGTATAAGCATCAAGATTAATGAATATTTGCTGCAGCATACTATTCATATATAATTATGAGACAAAATTTGGTACAAAGAGCCGACAGAGATTAGAGGGGGAATAAAGAAGCAACTGAAGTTCGGTTTTGACAGGCCAATATAAACTGAAATCGAGGCAACAGTATGCTTATATTGTAGTTGAACTCTATGCCTAGAAATGAAGCAACATAGCCCAACAGGGCAACACAAAGGAACTAGATGATACGAATGTGAAGAAGAGATTGGAAACTCTGGATCAAATATACTTATCCAAAGTGCAAATGTGGACCCTGCCAGCATAGTTTCATTATCATGTGGCTGGAGTATGAAGTATGTTGACACCATCTAGTTGATGTCGGATGATTGGCGTTCATTTGGTCAGAATACACAACAGCATAGTAGTCCATACGGACACACATTGTTACTAGTACAATTTTAGAGGTGTCCTAGCGCACACAGGTCCATAGATAGTGGTTTCACAATTGTGACTAATCTGCTAAAAGGTCTTGGAAGTTCACTGATCAGATTGTATCAAAACTAACCATTCCAAACGCAGACGAACAATTTTGCTCCCCAAATCGAACCCGATCTCTTCCCTCTGCTCCTAATCTGACGTCAACCATACAAAAGATTCAGTGCAAGACTTTCAGCATACCAGCTTCACAACAGATGCATTGACCGTTGTTAATCTGCCACAACAACGAGGATCACATATTAACCCGACTGGGAAAAGATCCAGCCTAAGGATATCACTGAGAAGCCCCATATTAACCTAGCCACCTAATTCCGCCGCTAATTGACCGAAATTTTAGTTCCTGACCTTCGTGATTCCAGTTTTGCTCCCTTGCCTTACCTGGAGCTCTGTCTCCCGGACATACCTAGCGAGTGCAGCGACTTGGGGTACTGGACTACTGGACCTCCGGCAACCCGATGCGAGTGCCGTCGCCGGCCAGTGGCCACCCGCGCTGGAGATAAGGACCCGGCGACTGGAGCTTCTCTGCTTCGCCGGCAACTAAGGGGCTGTTTGGTTTCCAGCCATACCTTGTCACAGCTTACCTTAGGCCAGTTTGATCAAGTTGGATGCGTGTTTGGTTCTAGTCACACCTAAGGCAAGAATTTTTTTAATGAGTAATAAACTTCATATGTCATAGACACAATAAGTATGACAAAATTTCCTTAGACAAGTCAAAGTATGGCTAACAATTTAAACAACTCAACTAAGACAAGTATAACAAGTATGACAAAAATATTATGACAATATGTGGCAAAAATAGTCACAATCCAAACAGCCCTTAACCCACGCTCAGGGCCTGCCTGCGCTCGCCCATCAGTGCGCTCGTGAACCGAATCACCCACGAGAGACCGGACGCGACGGCGCAGTGCAGACTTCGGGGTAAAAGTGGAATTCGTTCAACCCGTAGGCCGTAGCCGTCCAGGGCGGAGAGGGCGCTAGTTGCCACAGGGCCGAATTTGCGGCCCAGTCAGCTCTACTGTTTACACGGAGAACTGTTTTTTTTTTCTTTTTCCCTAGCTCTGCTTTGACTTTGTGAGTGAAAACTTATTCAACTCTGGATATTATCAGGTTTGAAGATACTTCTCAGCTTTTAGTTTGTGAGTGAATACTACTCAGGTTTGAAGATACTACTCAGCTCTAGATATTATCAGCAATTTTCTCAGACTCAGCAACCTTGCTACCAGATGTAGCATTGTTGAGATAAACAGAACAAGACTGGACCAAACACACGCTGGTTTGAAGGTCAGCATGAACTATTCGTAGATCAAGCAAAATAGAACCCCAGAAGCCAGGATTGATCCCTGCTACACGGTTTTTTTTTTTCACGTTTGTTTTCAATGGAGCCCAAGCTTGGTACGCGGTGAAAGAGGGTGTACACTGCTCCACCAATAAAGATTTAAACCCTAGTTGCTTGGTGCGAAGGCCGGGAGAAATGAAATTCTCCCAAGGAAAAGTTGGGCCTATCCTCCTTTTCAGAATAAATTCATACCCAAAACAATTTGCAGCCTGCTGTATTCTGATGAGATGCGGTAGAACACATGATATGCATATGTTTGGTTCATCAGACCATTAACGTCACATGGGAGAATGAAGGCCACTGACGGTGAGTTGGTCACAGAAAGGTCGACAAAAAAAGTTGCCAGCTACTAACCAGTTCACTTAGCCACCAAGAGGAATTCAGTGGCTGCTAAAATTCAGCCTAGTAAAGTTGGTACAGCGAGCTGACAACGCTGATCAGAGCCCACACCATTTGCCCGAAAGGATGAGTGTTTAGCTTTGTTCAGCACAAGAATAGTGATTTTCCAACAAGAGATTTCCACATCGCCAGCCAGATTAGTTCAGCAATTTGCAGCTACGGCTCTTGGAGGGAATCCTTGATGAGCTGTTCCGTGAGAGCTTTAGGGAGCCCCATTACGCTATCGATCGTACCGACCTGCACACGTTGCCATGTTGAGAATGCTGTTTCATTTGTTTCAGACATGGAAATATATAGTCCAGCCTAGAATGAGAACATGTCAGGATGACTCACAATGGCTTCCACGAGTGGTGAAGTCAGTGGATGCTCTACTAGAAGGCCTCCAGCAACGTAGAAGACGTTGCCCTCCTCAATCTGAAATACAGACAAGTGAAAGGTTTCAGTAGGTGTAACTCGATAATGGGAGGATATTGTCCGAAATTAACACCTCGTTTCTTGATAAACCAGGCAGGAGCACCACAGGACATGCCAAAATTAAAATGCTTGTTTTTCGGACTTACCAAGCTCTCAACAACTTCACTGGGTATTTTGTGGAAATAAACCTGCACATGGACAATTATAGTGGAAAGTGTGAGGCCAAAACTCTGCAACACGGAACTCAAAGTGATGGAAACATGGGATCATAACTGGATTAGGCATATTTGGTAGGATTCATTTGATATTTTATGCCAATAAAATGTTAAACATCAGACTCGCCAGTAGTTAATTATCTGACGCGTGCACCAAATTTCTCATAAGGATTCTGAACTAAACCATGATATGGTAAATTAAAGTGCTAAATGTCAAATTAGTCTCAAAAGTTTAAGATGGGTTTCTGCATTATGAAAGAGCACAAGAGCGTCTGAATACTAAGACTGAATTGATGTTAGCCCATCAATTTTTCAGAGAACGCTGATATGCATACGACCTTTTTTGTCCAATCCCTGTACGATGGTGCACATCATACCATCCACACATTGAAAAAAATCATGACAAACCACTGGATCGGTTGTCGTACAGGAATCGGACACAAAAGTGTATTGCGCGCAGAGGTTCCGTTTTTCAGAAGGCCATGCTCAAGTTAGGCCAGTGTTATTTATCAGTTTAATGGGACTGAAAGCTGAATCAGATTTTTAAGACGAAGCTAGCATTACACCAGATCATGATACTTGTATAACTAATCTGAATCAAAGACCAAAATTCACTGATTAGGTTGCTCCTTAAAAAATGTCGATAATTTAAAATCAATACTGATGTCTATGTGAACTAACAACTTTGGTACTCATTCGTTAATGGAACATCAGAAAAAATTGGTTATTACTTCAGATTTATCCCATCCTTCCCTTCTAGTACCAGTCTTCACATTTGTAACAAGCACAGATCCAATTGTCGCAACATGGCTTTGGGAATATCCTGTAACCAGTATGTGGTTAAATGAACAAGTCTAACAGTGATCTAAAATCATTTGAGCTCGTGCGTTGATACACAACAGTCAATAAGATAAACCTTGGATAAATTTGCGTGCCTCCTCTGGAGTGGTAGGTTTTTCTCGAATAACTCCATCATGAACCACAACCTCCAAAATAAAAGAAAATACCAGAACAAGGGGGAGAGTCAAATAAGCACTAAAATGTATGCACATACATGGTACATGCACGAGCATGCGATACAGAGTATAAACATTCAAGTAAACTTCCACTATGAATGTTATCGAGAGTCAATTTTTTGAATGTCATAATGTGCCCTACAAACACTAGTTTGTCTCAGCAATTTTAACAAAAGTAACTAGTAATGAGCAAGAAAAAACCAGCTTCAAAATGAAATACTCAAACATACTCCTGATTATAATTATATATCTTTCATACCCAAAGACCCAAACATGATTAGAACACATATAAAAATGCTTCAGTGAGATATGAGTATGGTCCAGGCAAATACCCAATTTATGCCTCTTCGCTTGGACCCAGATATTATGAGGATTCCTGTGGCCTAACTGTTATCCTAGTGTGTATGATATCTAGATTATCTAAGGAGTAATTTATGCAGACACCAATGTATGCCTCCTGATATGGACTATCGTCTGAGCACTCTCTCAACATTCAACATGCAATGTTGAGATACAACAGACATGTTGCATATATGCCTAACTCCTAAACCAAACAGTGATCAAGAAAATATCTAAAACTGCTAAGGCAATAAATCTTGAAATACATTGGTGACATAATCATGTAACTACAGTCAAATAATAATGACAGTTTCCAGGATCACTTCATCTAGATTCTAGAAAATCAGTGTAAAGTGACTAA
The DNA here is from genome assembly GCA_022496015.1 of Hordeum marinum. NCBI lineage: Eukaryota > Viridiplantae > Streptophyta > Magnoliopsida > Poales > Poaceae > Hordeum > Hordeum marinum. Next base: position 389,462,842 of record CM039675.1, on the reverse strand, counting down.
TATTCTGCTATATTCACATCACCATATGAAACCCTAATTATAAGCAGAAATCACTCCACAAAAAGGCTTGTTAGAGGGGATGTTGTAAGACACATACTTGGTCAGCAGTGATCAACAAGGTGGTCTCTTGAGAGTCAACAATCTCTGTCATCATCCCATTGTTCCGCATCTTATCCAATATTGCATCTGCCTACAACATTGATATAGCATAGTAGCACACTTAGAAACAAAAGCATAATCAGAACTACAACTGGAACTATTTGGCATTCCCTTGTTTTTCTAATGGAAAGAGATATACAAATGAGGTACTTCATAACAAGAAAATAACACTAATCCCTTTAAAGGCAGTAACACATACTGAAGACCATTGTTTTGACCCCAAAAAACGACAAGACTTTACATGTGCCAGCCTGCTAAATATTCGTTCCATAACTATAAATATGACTAATGACTTGCTCTCTTAAGAAAAATACTGTACGCCTAATTCGAACAATTAGAACGATGACAGAACCTAGGTCTTGAGTAACAGAAAAGGGAAAGATATTACTTTCGCGTGAGCCAAGGCGACCACCAGTTCCTCTGGCTTCTCCTTTCTGATCTCCTTCTCGTCAATGTCCGCGCTCTAAAAACCAAGCGCAGGAAAACAAGAAAAGAAAGAAGATAAATCACAGAAAACTACTAGAGTTAACCATCCCCAGAAGACGAGGGGGCAAATCACCTACAAGTAATTTGAACTGGTACCCCATCTCGGCCAGAATCTGGCGGCGCGACGCCGACGAGGAGCCGAGAATCAGCTGCATCGTCAATCAAAGCAAACGCACAAGCACAATCCAGGTTAGAGAAACAAGATTGGGGGTCTGGAAGAAATCACTGGGTGCTTTGCTTACTCTGAGAGCAGAGGCGGCCATTGTCCTTTTTCCTCTCTCTCCAAGACCGGGGAAAGAGGAGATCTTCCGTCTTTCTTGCCTTTATCATCAAGCAGCGTGCGCAATTTGTGTGCGCTTTATGATTCGTGCAGCTCAGTTATTATTATTTTTTCTTTGCGTATGCTCAGTTTATTATCGTGAGGATTCAAGCAGGCCAGGCTATACGGGCCGGCACGCCTATTAAAAGGCCTAGCAAGGTACGGCCATTTTATAATAGGGCCGTGCCGTACCAGCCCGAAGGCCTCGATTTGGGGATCGGCCTGGCACACGACCTAAAAAGGAGCCCTATTTGACGCCCTCAGCGCTGGTTAGAGCATGGTTAATAGTATAGCCAGCTGCTGGTTATAAGCCAATGTCATGTCATTTATAATTCATTTTATAGGCAACATGTACAATAGTTGATTAGAAAAGTGTACTATTTATTTATTATATGACCCACCTTTCACTCTCACAAAGTGTTTAGGAACACGTGCTAGAGCTGGCTCTTCATCAAGAGTCCGCTTACCTTCTCTCTTCTCTTCTCTTTCCTTCAACTAAACAAAAATATACTAGTTTTCTTATAGCCTGCTGACTCATGTCTATTGTACTTGCTCTTAGAGCATCTCCGACATGCGTGCAACCGTCCTGATCGTTAAAAAAAGTGTATAGCTCAAAATAGCCTATTTTAACGCATCAAAGACCGCTGGTTCCAACGATCGCTGTAAAAAATTACGCGCACGTCGTTTTAGCAGACGCACTAAACTTACATCGCACGAGCCGCTTGCAACATGTTCATTTTGAAGCAATACGGTGATATTCCAAACATAAAAAAAAAGACATAGGATAGTTCAATTTCATAGCACATCAACAATCATGCCACATCATCTTATCCAACCAAGTTCAAAATCACCCAACCAAGTTCATGACATAAAACTTTCACACAAAAAATGGCACATCAATAATCATGTCGCATCTTCATCTTCGTCCTCCTCTTCCTTCGATTCTCCATCCTCATCCGAAGTCGATTCTTCGTCCTCCTCTTCATTGTCTCCCGGAGGTGCCGAAGGTATGTGAGGCACACCGGAAGACATGCGTCCACCTATGTCACACGGAGGTGCTCCCATGCCTCCCATGAGAGACGCGAAACTCATGCCACCCATGTTTCCCATGGTAGCTCCGAAGGCACATATGCCTCCCATGCCCCTCATGGTATCTCCGTAGCCACCTATGCCTCCCATGCCGCCCATGAATAGCTCCAAAGCCACCCATGCCTCCCATAGTAGCTCCCATGCCTCCCATGCTCCCATGGCCATGGCTTTTTTTTGGACCAAGACTTCTTCACGGGCAAGATTGACGTACTCCTTTTCTTCTCATCAAGGGTAGATGTGTCCATGAAGAACAAGTACTTTTCCCATTCCAACAATCTAGTTAGCTCCTCCATGGCCAATTTCTTCTCCTCCAATGCCACCTTCCTCTCTTCGGCCGCCACCCTCCTTTCCTCGACCGCCCTGTTGGGAACGTTGCATGGGAAACAAAAAAATCATATGCACACGCAAGATCTATCCATGGTGATGAGCATCTACGAGAGGGAGAGTGGATCTACATACCCTTGTAGATCGCTAAGCGGGAAACGTTAAGAAACGCGGTTAATGTAGTCGAACGTCTTCGCGATCCAAATCACCGAGAATCTCGCGATCCCATGATGATCCATCTCGCGATCCGTCTCGCGATCCTGATCACGATCCTTCCGATCTAGCGCCAAACGGACGGCACCTCCGCGTTCAGCACACGTACAACTCGATGACGATCTCTGCCTTCTTGATCCAACAAGAGGGGCGGAGAGGTAGATGAGTTCTTCGGCAGCGCGACAATGCGGTGGTGGTGGAACTATTCCGACAGGGCTTCACCTAAGCACCACCGAAACTAGACTAAATGAGAAAACGATCTGGATGAAGTAGAGGGAGCACGTGGCAACTAGGGTTATCTCTCCCCTCTAAATCCTCTAGTATATATAGGAGGGAGGGAGGGGAGGAGGCAGCCTCAAACCCTCAAACCCTCAAGGTTTGGCCAAAATTGGAGGTGGAGGAGTCCTATTCCAATCCTACTAGGAGTAGGATTCCTCCTCTCCACTTGGAAACCCTTTCCACCTTTCCACCTTTTGGGTTTTCCCCACCCCTAGCCGCATGGGCCTTAGTGGGGGGTGGCCAGCCCACTAGGGGCTGGTTTGACTTCTCCCACAGACCGTGAGGTCCTTTAGGTTGAGACACCCCTCCTGATGGCCCCCGGTACCCTCGCGACACTCCTGATACACTATCGAAGTACCCGAAACTTTTCTGGTGACCAAAACAGGACTTCCTATATATCAATCTTTACCTCCGGACCATTTCGGAGCTCCTCATGATGTCCAGGATCTCATCCGGGACTCCGAACAACCTTTGGTCACCACCATACATAACTCTACTATACCGAAATGTCACCGAACCTTAAGTGTGCAGACCCTACGGGTTCGAGAACTATGTAGGCATGACCAAGACACCTTCACGATCAATAACCAATAGCGGGACCCGGATGCCCATATTGGTTTTTACATATTCTACAAAGATCTTTATTGGTCGAACCTATATGTCAAGGATTTAGTTAATCCCGTACGTTGTTCCCTTTGTTCTTCGGTATGTTACTTGCCCGACATTCGATCGTCGGTATCTCTATACCTAGTTCAAACCCGTTACCGGCAAGTCTCTTTACTCGTTCCGTAATACAAGATCACGTGGCTAACACTTAGTCACATTGCTTGCAAGGCTTATTGTGATGTTGTATTACCGAGTGGGCCCTGAGATACCTCTCCGTCACACGGAGTAACAAATCCCAGTCTTGATCCATGCCCACTCAACAGACACCCTCGGAGATACCTGCGGAGCATATTTATAGTCACCCAGCTACGTTGTGATGTTTGATACACACAAGGTATTCCTCCGGTGTCAATGAGTTGCATGATCTCATGGTCATAGGAACAGATACTTGACATGCAGAAAATTATAGCAATAAACTGACACGATCATATGCTATGTTTATAGTCTGGGTCTTGTCCATCACATCATTCTCCTAATGATGTGATCCCATTATCAGATGACATCTCATGTCTATGGTCAGGAAACCTTGACCATCTTTGATCAATGAACTAGTTAACTAGAGGCATACTAGGGACACAATGTTGCTATGTACCCACACATGTATTTGAGTTTCCAATCAATACAATTATAGCATGGATAATAAATGATTATCATGAACAAGGAAATATAATAATAACCAATTTATTACTGCCTCTAGGGCATATTTCCAAAATTCTCCCACTTGTACTAGAGTCAATAATCTAGTTCACATCACCATGTGATTTACATTGTTATGAATCTAACACCCAATGAGTTCTAGGGTTCGATCAGGCTTTGCATGTGAGAGAGCTCTTTAGTCAACGGGTCTACGACATTCAGATCCGTATGTACTTTGCAAATCTCTATGTCATACTGTAGACACTGCTACCACACTCCACTTGGAGCTATTCCAAATGGCTTCTCCACTATACGTATCCGGATTGCTACTCACAGTCATCCGGATTGGTGTTAAAGCTTGCATCGACATAACCCTTTACGATAAACTCTTTATGACCTCCATAATCGAGAAATATTTCCTTAGTCCTGTACTTACTAAAGATAATCTTGACCGTTGTCCAGTGATCCACTCCTGGGTCACTCTTGTACCACTTGACCGACTCATGGCAAGGCACACATAGGTGTGGTACACAACATGGCATACTATACAGAGCCTATGGATAAGGCATAGGGGACGACCTTCGTCCTTTATCTTTCTTTTGCCGTGGTCGAGCTTTGAGTCTCACTCAACTCCACACCTTACAAATCAGGCAAGAACTCTTTCTTTGACTGGTCCATTTTGAACTCTTTCAAAATCTTGTCAAGGTATGTACTCATTGAAAGTTTTATCAGACGTCTTGATCTACCTCTATAGATCAAGATGCCCAATATTTAAGTAGCTTCATTCCAGGTTTTCCTTTGAAAAAACTCCTTTTCAAACAACCCTTTATGCTTTCTAGAAATTCTACATCATTTTCGATCAACAATATGTCATTCACATATACTTATCAGAAATTCTATAGTGCTCCCACTCACTTTATTGTAAATACAAGTTTTTCATAAACTTTTTATAGACTCAAAAACTTTGATCACCTCATCAAAGCATATATTCCAACTCCGAGATGTTTGCTCCAGTCCATAGAAGGACCGCTGGAGCTTGCATATATTTCAGCATCCTTAGAACTGACAAAACCTTCCAGTTGTATCACATACAACCTTTCCTCACAGATACCATTAAGGAAACGATGTTTTGACATCCATCTACGAGATTTCATAATTGAAAAATGCAGCAACTGCTAACATAATTCCAACAGACTTAAGCATCGCTATGGGTGAGAAAGTCTCATCGTAGTCAACTCCTTGAACTTGTGAAAAACCCTTTGCCACAAGTCGAGATTTATAGACGGTGACATCACCGTCTGCATCCGTCTTCCTTTTAAAGATCCATTTGTTCTGAATGGCCTTTCGCCCTTCTGGTAATACTTACAAATCTCATACTTTGTTTTCTTACATGGATCCCATCTCGGATTGCATGGCCTCTAACTATTTCTCGGAATCTGGGCACATCATCGCATATCCATAGCTCGTAGGTTCATCGTTGTCTAACAACATGACCTCTAAGAAAGGGTTGCCATACCACTCAGGAGCAGTACGTGTCCTTGTGGACCTACGAGGTTCGATAGTAACTTGATCCGAAGCTTCATGATCATCATCATTAATTTCCTCTTCAACTAACATAGGCTCCACAGAAACAACTTTCTGCGCTGCACTACTCTCTGGTTGAAACAAAGGTTCAACAACCTCATCAAGTTCTATCTTCCTCCCACTCAATTATTTCGAGAGAAACTCTTTCTCGAGAAAGGACCCGTTTTAGCAACAAACACTTTGTGCTTGGATCTAAGATAGAAGGTTTACCCAACTGTACGTTAGGGTATTCTATGAAGATGCATTTGTCCGCTTTGGGTTCGAGCTCATTAGGTGAAAACCCTTTTTCACATAAGCGTTGCAGCCCCAAACATTAAGAAATGACAGCTTAGGTTTCCGCCAAACCAAAAATTCATACGTGGTCATCTCAATGGATTTAGATGGTGCCCCTTTTAAAGTGAATGTAGTTGTCTCTAATGCGTAACCCCAAAATGATAGTGGCAAATTGATAAGAGACATCATAGTTCACACCATATCCAATACAACACGACTACGACATTCGAACACACCATCATACTATGGTGTTCTAGGTGGCATGAGTTGTGAAACAAATTCCACATAGTCTTAAGTTGTATAGCAATACTTGTAACTCAGGTATTTACCTTCACGATCATATCGTAGACATTTTATCTCCTTGTCACGATGATCTCAAACTTCACTCTGATTTTGTTTGAACTTTTCAAACATTTCAGACTTGTGTTTCATTAAGTAAATATCCCCATATCTACTCAAATCATTAGTGAAGGTAGGAAAATAACGATATCCACCGCATGCTACAACACTCATTGGACCGAATACATCAACATGTATCATTTCTAATAAATCACTTGCCTGCTCCATCATACCGGAAAACGGGGTCTTAGTCATCTTGCCCATGAGGCATGGTCCACATGTCTCAGCCAATTCGAAATCGAATGAGTCCAGCATGGAGTTTCTTCATGCGCTTTACACCGATATGACATTTAGCGGCAGTGCCACAAGTATGTGGTACTATCATTATCAACTTTGTATCTTTTGGCATCAATATTATGAACATGTGTATCACTACGATCAAGATTCAATAAACCATTATCATTGGGTGCATGACCACTGAAGGTATTATTCATGTAAACAGAATAACCATTATTCTCTAACTTAAATGAATAACCGTATTGCAATAAACATGATCTAATCACGTTCATGCTCAACGCAAACACCAAATAACATTTATTTAGGTTCATCACTAATCCCGAAGGTAGAGAGAGCGTGTGATGGTGATCACATCAACCTTGAAAACACTTCCAACACTCATCGTCACCTCACCCTTAGCTAGCCTCCATTTATTCTATAGATTTTATTTCGAGTTACTAACATTTAGTAACCGAACCAGTATCCAATACCCAGGTGCTACTAGAAGTACTAGCAAGGTACACATCAGTAACACGCATATCAAATATACTTATGTCGATGTTGCCAGTCTTCTTACCTACCAAGTATCTAGGTTTTCCCGCTTCAGCGACTGTTCTCCTCATAATAGAAGCACTTAGTCTCGGGTTTGGGTTTAACCTTTGGTTTCTTCACTGGAGCAGCAACTGACTTGCCATCCATGAAGTTTCCCTCCTAGCCCTTGCCCTTCTCGAAACTAGTGGTTTCACTAACCATCAATACTTGATGCTCCTTCTTTATTTCTACCTTCACGGTGTCAAACATCGCGAATAGCTCAGGGATCATTATTTCCATCCCTGGCATTTTATAGTTCATCACGCAGCTCTAGTAGCTTAGTGACAGTGACTTGGAGAACTATATCAATCACTACCTTATGTGGAAGATCAACTCCCACTCGATTCAAGTGATTGTAGTACCCGGACAATCTGAGCACATGCTCACCAATTGAGCTATTCTCCTTTATCTTGCAGGCAAAGAATCTTGTTGGAGGTCTCATACCTCTCCACACGGGCACGATCCTGAGATCCCAATTTCAGCTCTTAGAACATCTCATATGTTTCGTGACGCTCAAAATGTTTTGGAGTCTCAATTTTAAGCCGTAATGCATGACGCACTGAACTATCAAGTAGTCATCAGAACGTGCCTGTCAGATGTTCACAACATCTACAAACGACGCTTGAGGGGTGGCACACCGAGCGGTGCATTAAGGACATATACCTTCTGTGCAGCAATGAGGACAATCCTCATATCATAGACCCAGTCCGCATTATTGCTACCATCATCTTTCAACTCTATTTCTCTAAGAACATATAAAAAATCAAGGGAGCTACAGCGCGAGCTAGTAATCTACAACATATTTTGCAAAGACATTTTGACTATGTTCATGATAATGAGTTTAGTTAATCATATTACTTAAAAAAACTCCCACTCAAATTTACAACCCTCTGGTCATTCGAGTGTCACATGATCCAAATCCACCAACTCAAGTCCGATCATCACGTGAGTTGAGGTGGTTTCAATGGTGAACATCTTCATGTTGATCATATCTACTATGTGACTCATGTTCAACCTTTCGGTCTCTTGTGTTCCGAGGTCATTTCTGTACATGCTAGGCTCGTCAAGTTTAACTCGAGTGTTCCGCATGTGCAACACTGGCTTGCACCCATTGTATGCGAACGTAGAGTCTATCACACCCGATCATCATGTGGTGTCTCGAAACGACAAACTTTCGCAATGGTGCACACTTGGGGAGAACAAAATTTTATCTTGAAATTTAAGTGAGGAATCACCTTATAATGCTACCGTCATCCTAAGAAAAATAAGATTTATAAAAGGATTAACATCACATGCAAATCATAAGTGACATGATATGTCCATGAACTTGTGCTTTTGATCTCCATCTCCAAAGCGCTGGCATGATCTCCAACGTCACCAGCATGACACCATGATCTCCATCATCTTGATCTCCATCCATGTGTCGCCATGAGGTTGTTGCGCTGACTGTTGCTTCCACGACTATTGCTAACTCATAGTGATAAAGTAAAGCAAAACGGCGAAAATAATTAAAGACAACCCTATGGCTCCTGTCGGTTGCCATACTCATCGATATGCAAGTCGTGATATTCTATACAATACATGATAATCTCATACATCACATATATCTCATCATGTAATTGGCCATATCACATCACAACATACCCTGCAAAAACAAGTTAGACGTCCTTTAATTGTTGTTACGAGTTTTACATGGCTGCTACGGGTATCTAGCAAGAACAATTCTTACCTACGCAAAAACCACAACGGTGATACAAAAATTGCTATTCAACCTTATCAAGGACCGCCTTTGTCAAATCCGATCCGACTAAAGTGGGAGAAACAAACACCCTCCAGGCATCTTTATGCAACGAAGTTACATGTCAGTTGATGGAAACGGTCTCTCGTAAGCGTACGAATAATCTTGGTCCGGGCCACTTCACCCCACAATACCGCTGAAACAAGAAAATACCACGGGAGGAAGCAATGAATATCAACGCCCACAAACTCCTTTGTGTTCTACTCGAGATCTCATATACACATAGACCTAGCTCTAATACCACTGTTGGGAACGTTGCATGGGAAACAAAAAATTTCCTACGCGCACGCAAGATCTATCCATGGTGATGAGCATCTACGAGAGGGAGAATGGATCTACATACCGTTGTAGATCGCTACGTGGGAAGCGTTAATAAACGCGGTTGATATAGTTGAACGTCTTCGCGATCCAAATTGCCTAGCGTCCCACAATCCCATAACGATCCATCTCGCGATCCAATCACGATCTATCCCGCGATCCCATCACGATCCATCCCGCGATCAAATCAAGAATCGTCTCGCGATCCTGATCACTGTCCTTCCGATCTAGCGCCGAACGGACGGCACCTCCACATTCAACACACGTACAGCTCGATGACGATCTCCACCTTCTTGATCCAGTAAGAGGGGCGGATATGTAGATGAGTTCTTCGGCAGTGCGACGGCACGGTGGCGGTGGTTGTGGAACTATTTCGGTAGGGCTTCGCTTAAGCACCACCGAAACTAGACCAAAGGAGAAAACGATCTAGAGGAAGTAGAGGGAGTACGTGGAAATTAGGGTTAGCTCTCCCCTCTAAATCCTCTAGTATATATAGGAGGGGGGAGGGGAGGAGGAAGCCTCAAACCCTCAAGGTTTGGCTGAAAATTGGAGGTGGAGGAGTCCTACTCCAATCCTACTAGGAGTAGGATTCCTCCTCTCCACTTGGAAACCCTTTCCACCATTCCACCTTTTGGGTTTTCCCCACCCCTAGCCGCATGGGCCTTAGTCGGGGTTGGGGTGGTCAGCCCACTAGGGGCTGGTTTGACTCCTCCCACAGACCGTGAGGTCCTTTGGGTCGAGACACCCCTTCCGATGGCCCTCGGTACCCTCCCGACACTCCTGGTACACTACCAAAGTACTCGAAACTTTTTTGGTGACCAAAACAGGACTTCCTATATATCAATCTTTACCTCCGTACCATTCCGAAGCTCCTCGTGATGTCCAGGATCTCATCTGGGACTCCGAATAACCTTAGGTCGCCACCATACATAACTCTACTATACCGAAACGTCACCGAACCTTAAGTTTGCAGACCCTGCGGGTTCGCGAACTATGTAGACATGACCGAGACACCTCCACGGTCAATAACCAATAGCGGGACCTGGATGCCCATATTGGTTCCTACATATTCTACGAAGATCTTTATCGATTGAACCTCTATGTCAAGGACTTAGTTAATCTCGTATGTTGTTCTCTTTGTTCTTCGGTATGTTACTTGCCCGAGATTCGATCATTGGTATCTCTATACCTAGTTCAATCCCGTTACCGACAAGTCTTTTTACTCGTTCCATAATACATGATCCCGTGGCTAACACTTAGTCACATTGCTTGCAAGGATTATTGTGATGTTGTATTACCGAGTGGGCCCTGAGATACCTCTTCATCACACGGAGTAACAAATCGCAGTCTTGATCTATGCCCACTCAACGGACACCCTCGGAGATACCTGTAGAGCATCTTTATGGTCACCCAATTACATTGTGATGTTTGTGTGACGCCCTGGTTTTGTGCTACAGTAATGATTGTAATTAAGCTACAGTAATCCCACGCTAATGATGCCACACCACCACGTTTACTGTTGGTAAACTCGTGTTGGTTCAACCCCCGTTCAAATTCCGTTGCAAATTTAATGTGTGTGAAAAATGGATTTAAAAGTTGTAGAAAAATGAAAATGAAAATGTTGGATGGACTGCAAATATTCCCTAAGATTTAACAAAATTGAAATCTTCATTTTTAGAATTATTTTAGTGCCCCATTTTAAATTAAGACGATCACTATTTGATTTTAAAAATAAATAAAATAACAATAAAATAAAATAAAATAAACTATTGGGCTGAATTGGGCCGGCCCAACCGGCTCCTATTAAGGGAGCCAGGGGTCCGAACCCTAGTCGCCCCAGCCACCGATCCCATTCCCTCCTCGTGGCGCTGTCGCTCGCTCGCCCGCCCGAGCGCCCGCCCCCCACCGAAGACGCCTCCCTAAGGCGTCGGACCCGCAACCGACCGGCCCCGTTGCCCCCCCGCCCCCGCCGACGGGCTCGGCCCCGTCCCCGACCCGCGACGTGCCCACCGCCACTCGCTTGGACCACCCCGCCGCCACGCCGCTCACCGCCGCCTCCGTCCGCCCCGTCTCCCGGCGTCAGCGCCGGCTCCCCCCACCCCCGCGCGCGACGCGGCCCCGCCGGCCGACACCGCCCGTGCCGGCGCTCGCCCCGTCGCCTGCGCCCCGCCTCGCCTCACCGCCGCCGGCGGCCTCCCCCGGCCCGGTTCGGTCGATCGGCGTGCATGTGTGCGTGTCTGCATTGTATGTGATGTGTATGTATGTGTATACGTATGCATGTATCGATACGTATGTGTGTATTTATGCAAATACGTATATGCTAAAAACAAAAAATATTTAAAAATGAATTTAGAAAATAAATAAATAAAAAGATATTAATATTATTAATTAATTAATTAGATGATTAAGGTTAAATAGATCAATTAATTAAACAGTATTTACTGTTTTGGATAATTTTGATTTATTAATTAAAAGAAATTCATAATATTGTTTAATCTTTAAAAATTAATATAAAATAAACCGTAGTCCAGATTAAAAAGTTTTGTACATGAAAGTTGTTCGGAACGACGAGGCGAACCCGGTTACACTACCCACATGCTCGCCGGATACCTCTAACTATCCGAACCTGGAACATTGCCCCCTCCGGTTATCTGTGTGACACATGTCTAGAACCGGGAAAACTTTCCCGGATGGGTCCCCCCTTCATTGGTAACGTGCCACCCTACGTTAGAACACACCTGACACTGCCTATTGTCATGTCATACTTGTGGTAGCATTGTTTGGTTTATATTTATTGTTTCTCCCCCCTCTTCTCTCCGGTAGACCCTGAGACTGACGATGCTGCTGGGTACGACTACACCGTTGACGATCAGCCCTTTGTCGCAGAGCAGCAAGGCAAGCAACCCCCCGCCCCCCTTGAGCATTTCGATATCGCCCATTCTTCCCTCTCATTCTTGCATTAGATTTTGCTATTGCATTAGCTACCTCCTATTTCTGATGCATAACCTGTTTTTGATATACTGCTACTATACCTGCAATCATATCAACTGTTTTGTATAGGTTGATCAATGAATCCCCAGTGACCCCTTAGTCCTAGTTGCCCCTGCTTCTTCATCGACGACTCGACGACTCGAAGACCCGAAGACTCGGTCAACCGACCGATGAGCCAGGCACCTCACATCACTGCACACCCCTTTAGTATGGCACTGCAAAGCTACTACCGAGTGTCGAGGGTGATACCACACTTAACACTCCCAGTTTTAATTCTGTAGCATAGCTAATCGATCGTGGGTATCGAGGGTGATTCCTCCTTCCCATTTATCGATAGCGACTCTTGTCATACACCTACCTCGAGTGAGATCCATCGAGGGTGATTCCTCGGATATCCACTTGGTGTATAAACACACTGTTACTTCAATTTGACCTTGTTTACATGTGAAAGACAGTACTGGAGGGACAGGCGGTACCACCCTAGTTGAGGTGGACCCGAGTTCTCGACAGTCTTGAGATGGGTCGGCCCCAAGGGTACCCGTTTGTAAGATGTGGTGGGATGCGCCGGTAAGGCATGAAAAAGGGCGATGATGAGGCGTGGACTGGCGAGAGAGAGGCCTTTGCCACACATCCTCAAGACTAGGCGACGGGACCGCACTTTATCGGTCGCGCTTGCCTCACGTTAATAAAATGCTAATGGGTTGGGTATTTGATCTGAGTTAGGTCATTGGCCTTAATACACACTAAACTTTACGTGGGAAAAGTTATGGGTACTCAACGTCATTGTATCAGCCGAAGCTCTTCGAACGTCAGCAATGGAGTGGCGCGCACCCAAGTGGTCCGCAACGACACTAGACTTGTTATAAGGGGTGCTAGGACTGACCTCGGCCACATTTGCATCGTGCAGGAGTCCAAGGGAAAGTGAGCCCATGAACCTGTACGCTTAGGAGTTAGACCAGCAGGCTGGCCTCTTCGTTGAGTCTAGGTGGGGCGACGATGTTTTGATATCCCGAGGCCGGGCATGACCCAGAAAAGTGTGTCCGGCCAGAGGTGATTCAAGCGTGTTGGGAAATATGTGATGCACCCCTGCAGGGATTAATAATCTATTCGAATAGCCGTGTCCACGGTAACAGGACGACTTGGAGTTGTACCTTGACCTTATACAACTACAATTGTGTCTTTGAAATTGAAATGAACATTGGCTCCGAGATTGCTTCCTCGCAGGGAGTCAAGGAAGAATCTCTGGGTGTGGTTACTTAATAAAATTGCTACAATAAAATATTTCTATATGTGAGTTACCAGTCTACTCTCTTCTAATGTTGCAAGATGCTGCAAGATGCTAGTCTTCGATAGGACTAGGCCTTCCCCCTATTTTTGCTTTTTGCAGTCAGTCTAGATATAACCCCATTCCTTGATACCGATGCATACTTATCATAGTTCTGATGTCAGTCTTGCAAGTACTTAGATGAGTACTCACCACTACTTTGCTTTCTCTATCCCCCTCGATACGATTCTGTGTTCAAACGATGGAGCCCAGGAGATGGAGTACGCCGGAGACGACTACTACACCACTGCTGGAGCCTACTACTACGTGGAGAGTGCTGATGCTCAGGAGTAGTTGGGAGGTTCCCAGAAAGGAGGCCTCACCTCTTTCGATCCATGTTATGTTTGTGCTAGCCTTATTAAGGCAAAACTTGTTTAACTTATGTCTGTACTCAGATATTATTTGCTTTCGCTGACTCGTGCTTGTCGAGCTTTGTATTTGAGCCCTCGAAGCCCCTGGCTTGTAATATGAAGTTGTATGACTTTAATTTGTGTCTAGTGTTGTGTTGTGATATCGATAAGTGAGTCCCTAATCTTGGTCGTACGCATTGTGTGTATGTTTAGCGTACGGTCGAAATTGGGGGTGTCACAAGTTGGTATCAGAGTCGACTGCCTGTAGGTATCCCCCTTTCCAACTCCTTGGACGAAGTTGAGTCTAGTCATTGAAAAACTTTTGCTAACATTGTTGTGTGGCTTACGGGCCCACATCTCAATCGGGTGGTATTAGGATCTTTTATTCCTCGTCTATACTCTGGGATCCGATCTCTTTTCTCTTTCGGGTTAAAGATTTTGCTAACTCTAACTCTAGGTTCTCGTAACTTCTTCCTCCTGGAGAGCCCCTCATTTCAGACGATGGCTCGATTCATCAGAAGACTTCAAAGACACTCTCCGATGTTCCCTCAAGAACTTGTGCTCATCGCCTTTGTGATTCCCTTTCACCGTCAACCCCTATGGATGATTACATACATTTGTCCCCCTTACTTTCATATCCAGTTACTCTTGTTATTACAAGGTACATCGAATTATCTTACCGGAGATTCGTTCTTCCTCGGTTGATCATGTGTTTCTGAGAATTCTTTGAAACGCTATTCGATCTTCCGTAATCCCGAGTAACCTTTTGCTCTTGACATTTCCTCACCTGCTTGCATTATGGTTAATTCCATGTGTCTAGCCATATTAAGTAAATCCTTTGTGGTTTTCATTTGATTTTATTGACTCTACCTATGTGTGAATGCATGCAGTCATCAGTTGTTTATCTTAAATTATCCGTTCGACTCAGACGTGTTTCCAAACATGAGTTGGTTCCCAACAAATCAACCTTGATTGATTGCCCATCTAAGTCCTTTCATCTTACTTGTATTTGATCGGAAAATCTGTTTTCGATACACCAATGTGGAAATATTAATTCCTTTGGTTATTTAAGCATCAAATTATTTGGATGTTCTATGATCTGATGCCTTACATTCCTTCTCCCTCTGATTGGGTACCGATACTCACATCAGGTCCTTTGTGGACTGCTAGACCCAGTGTTGGATTATTATCCGATAGCATACTTCACATTCAGAATTATGGTGATGTTCTTCCCCTAATACATGATGCCATGGGTAAACTGTGTCTTCTCCCTCTGATAAGTTGTTTCCTATGCTTTTGTCAGTCATGCTCTATTGTCAACCATGTGTTAATTACTCTTAAGGCTTGTGGTATATGTTCCTAAGATGCCCCGATGGGTTGAACCTATGCCTTCCCTAATCCATGTGAACCCGACAGTTTTCATGAGTCATACTCTCCTGGTGTTTTGCCAGATAATCTTTGAAAACTGCAACTTCATCAAAGGCGATGTGTAAATGGAAGGTGATGCATTGATGAAGTGGGAGTCGACCTTGGACCTTGTGTTCATGCCCATGGAAACAATGTTGATCTTATCATACAAGCTTCTCCTTTCATATAATCTTTCATTGTATGATCTGATATTGTATTTTTGATCTTGTCCTTGCAATCGTGGTTCTGACTAGGTTGTTCTACTTTGATTTCATTCTTACACAAGTTAAAGTGCTTGTCTTCCACAGAGCAATACACAAGTCTAACCTCTATTCTGATCTACCTCCGGGTATTATCCCTGGTATCTTGATGAGTATCATGGAGCTATAAAACTTTTTATGAGCTCCTCATCAACTATGATATTTCACTGATTCTAGTGTCCTCGTGTTCTAAATTGTTGGACACTCAAGGACACCGATAATTGAATCATTTCCGCATTACGATTCAACAACTCTTAGTAATCTTCTTTGCTTATGAGTTGTACTCGAACATGTCATTCCAAACTGTTAGATGCTGAAACCCGACTATATGCCTAGAATGCATTAATTGAGTCACCTCTTGAAGGGATTGAAAACATTCTAGTTGTCTGGGATTTCCAAGATGATTTCTTGGAAGTACTTCCAGGGATTCCTCTGCTAGAGCTGTCGAGTTTGTCATCGACTTGGTACCTGGTACCACTCCTATAGCCAAGCGTCCGTATAAGATGCCACCACATGAACTTCTTGAACTTAAGCCAGAAGTTGACAATTTGCTTCGTCTAGGTTTCTTTCGTCCAAGTTCCTCTGCTTGGGGAGCACCTTCTCTATCTGTCAAGAAGAAGGATGGTACGAATCGGTTGGTTCAAGATTACCGTCCCATCAACCAGGCAACGATTCAAAACAAACACCCGCTTCCTCGGATCAATGATCTGTATGATCAACTTGCCAGTTCATTAGTGTATTCAAAACTTGACTTGAGGTTGGGTTACCATCAGATCCGGGTTCGTGAAGAGGATATTCCCAAGACTGCATTCGTTACTCGCTATGGTTCATACGAGTACCCCATCATGTCCTTTGACTTAACCAATGCTCCAACAACCTTCTCTCGCCCGATGAATTATATATTAATGGATTACCTCGATAATTTTGTCATGGTTTATCTGGATGATATCCTGGTTTACTCCATGAATAAAGAAGAGCATGCTGAACATGTTCGTCTTATACTGGAGACGGCATACAGATGCATCCCGTATGTTCCTGCTAGAGTTGATACTGCAGCCAACGTTGAGATCTTGACCCCTTTTGCGCGTAGCAGTGTCCCGTCTTGCCGAGACCTCCATCCATGGCCACGTGCCATATGTCCTGGTCGATCGGTGGCTAGTCCCAGGTCTATCGTCCACGGTGACCTCTCAGATGTTCTTATCCAAAGTGGAGAGGCACCACTGTTAAACACAGCCTGGTCAGTCTGTCCATGCATGCGCCGGTACGGTATGTGTCACGCATGTCCCTCCATGGGGGAAGCCAGCCACGCGTGGACGCTCCGTGCCATGCATGAAACAATGGTGTGCATAGTGAAACTCTTTACCTAGCTCGTGGGTCAGTGGATGGGTGGTGTTTACCGTCTCGTCCTCATGCAGAAGGGATCAAATATCTCCACCCCACCTCCCTGCAATAAAAAGTAACCGCACCCACATCCACACCTCCGTGGATCTCGCATCCCCATTGTTGTAGTACCAAGCATCTGAAGTACATGTTTACTCAGCCAGTTCTTAATCTCAGTCGGATATGATGGTTGGGACTTTTTCCAAGGATTATAATTTTGGTCCCTATATACTCGGTAAGGCGATGTCATGGCTAGCATGCCTTGCAGGAGGGCCCATGGTTATAGTATCTTGTTCAACAATATTATCCATTCTTCCATGAAGAAATTGTATGACTTAATGTTATAAGTTGTTCCTAATATATCCTTTTTGTTCCCAAACCCCGGCCCCTACCTTATGACCATGTTGATGCTACCTCGAAGCATGACTGCGGTATTCCGAATTTCATCAAGGACATTGGAGGCATAATGCTAAGTGTTTCTTGATCAATTTTCCTGACACTGTTGTATGGGTAAACTTCATAAATTCCTTGCCCTATTTCTTAATGGTTACCTACACGGAGCCTTGTCATGATTATCTCGCTCTGCTTGCTCTTGGAGAGAATATACACCTAATGCTCGTGTGTACACATTTTCCTTTCCATTGGTCTGTTTAAGCTGATAATCGCATTTTCCTTTCCATTGGTCTGTTTAAGCTGATAATCACATTTTCCTTTCCATTGGTATGTTTAACCTTTCTTGAGATTTATTTGATCTGAGCAGTGATAATTCCCTGCTTAGGTAAATACCTCGGTGTACAACTTTGTCAGTAAGACCCGGTTACTATTGTTGTTAACATTCTGGTAATCGCCAGTGGACGAGAACTTTGCCTATTAGTCCACCTCGTTTCAACGAGTAGGAAGATGGTTCTTTTCGTCCCCCTCCCTTGGTACCGAAGTTGTTGCCGACATAATTGACAGATTTTCCTCTGACATGTCTTGCTACCATGACCGTGCAAGATGTGACCGCTCTTCATATTTTAACCCACATGATGGGCCCTTAACCCATAGTTCCACATGATCGAAACCTGACTCTCCTGTACATCTTTAATTCCAAAGTACCCTTTGCACTTGGCTTCGTACGTAATTTCTGAGACACCGACCAAGAGATGATCTATTCTGGTATCAGACGCAATAATTATTCTCGTTACTCTGAGCCCCTTTCACCTTCTGATCAGGCATCGAATGATTGCCTACATCTTTGAAACTTTGGTACCATCGCATTTTGCTCTCAATAAATTCACTGAGTAACAACTCGAGAAAGAATTCATGTCTTCTTCCTTGTGTTCACTGTCAGGTGCCCAACTTGTGGAGATACGTTCTTCCAGAGTATTCCCTCTCATCGCATTCGTAGGATGATGAAGATCCCGAAGAAAGAATGACGACTTCATCATGATGCCCTGATACAACAAGTTAACGACATCAATGCCATGGATCAACCTCTTTGAGAAGAACAACAAAGACGAGAAGATCCGTTAGAACTTCGTAACCAAATTTTTCCCCCTTACTATACCTCTTAATTTTCGGGACAAGAATTCTTGTTAGTAGGGGAGAATTGTGACGCCCTGGTTTTGTGCTACAGTAATGATTGTAATTAAGCTATAGTAATCCCATGCTAATGATGCCACATCACCATGTTTACTGTTGTTAAACTCGCATTGGTTCAACCCCCGTTCAAATTCCGTTGCAAATTTAATGCGCCCGAAAAATGGATTTAAAAGTTGTACAAAAATGAAAATACAAATGTTGGATTGATTGCAAATATCCCTAAGATTTTATAAAATTGAAACCGTCATTTTTGGAATTATTTTAGTGCCCCATTTTAAATTAAAAACAGTTGCATTTAAAAAATAAAATAATTAATAAAAAATAAAATAAAATAAACAACTGGGCCGAATTGGGCCGGCCCAACCGGCTCCTATTAAGGGAGCCACGGGACCGAATCCTAGTCGCACCAGCCACCGATCCCGTCCTCCCCTCCCGTGGCCCTGTCGCTCGCTCGCCCGCCGGGGCCCCCCCTCGGTCGCTCGTTTTGCCCGCCCGGGCGCCCCCTCGGCCACTCGTTCTGCTTGCCTGACGACGCCTCCCTAAGGCGCCGAACCCGCAACCGACCGGCCCCGTTGCCCCCCCGCCCCCGACGACGGGCTCGGCCCCGTCCCCGACCCACGCCGCGCCCATCGCCCGCTCGCCTGGACCACCCAATAGATTAATTAATTGAACAATATTTACCGTTTTGGATAATTCGGATTTATTAATTAAGAGAAATTCAGAATATTGTTTAATCTTTAAAAATTAATATAAAATAAACCGTAGTCCGGATTAAAAAGTTGTGTACATGAAAGCTGCTCAGAATGATGAGACGAACCCGGTTACACTACCCACATGCCCGCGAGATACCTCTAACTATCCGAACCTGGAACATTGCCCCCTCCAGTCATCTGTGTGACAGATGTCCGGAACCGGGAAAACTTTCCGGGATGGGTTCTCCCTTCATTGGTAACGTGCAACCCTACGTTAGAACACACCCGACACTGCCTATTGTCATTTTATACTTGTCGTACCATTGTTTGCTTTATACTTATTTTTTCTTCCCCCCTCTTCTCTCCGGTAGACCCTGAGACTGACGGTGCTGCTGGGTACGACTACACCGTTGACGGTCAGCCCTTTGCCGCAGAGCAGCAAGGCAAGCAACCCCCCTTGAGCATTCCGATATCACCCATTCTTCCCTCTCATTCTTGCATTAGATTTTGCTACTACATTAGCTAGCTCCTATTTTTGATGCATAGCCTGTTTTTAATAAACTGCTACTATACCTGCAATCATATCAACTGTTTAGTATAGGTTGATCAATGAATCCCCAGTGACCCCTTAGTCTCGGTTGCCCCTACTTCTTCATCGACGACTCGACGACTCAAAGAACCCGAAGACTCGGTCAACCGATGGACGAGCCAGGCACCTCACATCACCGCACACCCCTTTAGTATGGCAGTGCAGAGCTACTATCGAGTGCCGAGGGTGATACCTCACTTAACACTCCCGGTGTTCATTCTGTAGCGTAGCTAATCGATCATGGGTATCGTGGGTGATTCCTCCTTCTCATTTATCGATAGTGACTCTTGTCATACACATACCTCGAGTGAGATCCATCGAGGGTGATTCCTCGGATATCCACTTGGTGTATAAACACAATGTTACTTCAACTTGACCTTGTTTACATGTGAAAGACGGGACTGGAGGGACAGGTGGTACCACCCTGCTTGAGGTGGACCTGAGTTCCCGGCACTCTTGAGATGAGTCGGCCCCAAGGGTACCCGTGTGTAAGATGTGGTGGGATGCGCTGGTAGGGCATCCAAAATGGCGATGATGAGGCGTGGACTGGCGAGAGAGGCCTTTGCCACACATCCCTGAGACAGGGCGACGGGGCCGCACTTTATGGGTTGCGCTTGGCTCGCATTAATAAAATGCTAATGGGTTGGGCATTTGATCTGAGTTAAGTCGTTGGCCTTAATACACACTAACCTTCACGTGGGAGAAGTTATGGGTACTCAGCGTCACTGTATCAGCCAAAGCTCTTCGGATGTCAGCAATGGAGTGGCGCGTGCCCGCGTGGTCCGCAACAACACTAGACTTGTTATAAGGGGTGCTAGGACTGACCTCGGCTGCGTTCGCATCATACAGGAATGCTAGGGCAAGTGGCCCCACGAACCTGCGTGCTTAGGAGTTAGACTGGCTGGCTGGCCTCTTCGTTGAGTCTAGGTGGGGCGACGATGTTTTGATATCCCGAGGCGGGGCATGACCCAGAAAAGTGTGTCCGGCCGGAGGTGATTCAAGCGTGTTGGGGAATATGTGCTGCACCCCTGTAGGGATGAATAATCTATTCGAATAGCCATGTCCATGGTAACAGGATGACTTGGAGTTGTACCTTGATCTTATACACCTACAATTGTGACTTTTAAATTGAAATGAATGTTGGCTCCGAGATTGCTTCCTCGCAGGGAGTCGAGGAAGAATCTCTGGGCGTGGTTACTTAATAAAATTGCTACAATAAAATATTGCTATATGTGAGTTACCAGTCTAATCTCTTCTAATGCTACAAGATGTTGAAGATGCTAGTCTTCGATAGGACTAGGCCTTCCCCCCTATTCTTGCTTTCTGCAGTCAGCCTAGATATAACCCCATTCCTTGATACTGATTCATACTTAGCATAATTTTGATGTCAGTCTTGCGAGTACTTTGGATGAGTACTCACCGCTGCTTTGCTTTTTCCTTTCCCCCTCGATACGATTCTGCGTTCAGACGATGGAGCCCAGGAGATGGTGTAACAGCCCGGGACCGACGCTCCAGAAGATTCCCCTTTGTTTCCATTGTCGTCATGTGATTCGTCTAGTTGTCGCATTCATCACTACATCATTCGGATCATCTGCATAGCATCGTCACTCATTTTCGAAAACTTGCATCCGTTAGTAGCTGCCGGTTCTTTTTGTTTTGTCGTTGCCCGTTTTGAGACCAACCACACACGCACGCGTCCGCGACATCGTTTAAAAAACCATTTTTAAGGCACGCTAAAAGTATTCTCAGATTGGGTCGAAACTTGGTGTGCGGTCTTGTTATATTGTAGGTAGACCGCCTAACAATTTTCGTCGCGATAAGAGATCATTTGGTACCACATCGGTCAGTCGTAGCAATGCGGTCATCGGTTATTCGTCAGATGTTTTTGGTGTTTTAAAACTTTGTCTCGGGCCACAATTCATTCCCTCTCATCCCCTCCTAGCCCATCTATACAACCCGCTAGCCCAACCTAGCCCTTTCCTTCGTTCGTGGTCATCGAATCGTGATCAGACGGACAAGGTCCAACCCCAACCCTAGTGCCTTCCCTATTTAAACCCCCATGGAGAGAGACCCCTCACTCTCTAGGGTTTCCTATTGGAAATATGACCTAGAGGTAATAATAAATTAGTTATGATCATATTTCCTTGTTCATGATAATCGTTTATTATCCATGCTATAATTATGTTGATCGGAAACTCAGATACATGTGTGGATACATAGACAACACCATGTCCCTTGTATGCCTCTAATAGACTAGCTCGTTGATCAAAGATGGCTATGGTTTCCTAGTCATGGACATGAGATGTCATTTGGTAACGGGATCACATCATTAGGAGAATGATGTGATGGATAAGACCCAAACTACAAACATAGCATATGATCGTGTTAGTTTATTGCTACTGTTTTCTCCATGTTAAGTATATGTTCCTATGACCATGAGATCATGCAATTCACTGACACTAGAGGAGTACCTTGTGTGTATCAAACATCACAATGTAACTAGGTGACTATAAAGGTGCTCTACAGGTATCTTCGAGGGTGTCTGTCGAGTTGGCATGGATCAATACTGGGATTTGTTACTCCGTGTGATGGAGAGGTATCTCAGGGCCCACTCGGCAATACAACATCACAATAAGCCTTGCAAGCAATGTGACTAAGTGTTAGCCATAGGATCTTGTATTACGGAACGAGTAAAGAGACTTGCTAGTAACGAGGTTGAACTAGGTATGGAGATGCCGACGATCGAACCTCGGGCAAGTAACATACCAAAGAACAAAGGGAAGATCATACGGGATTAACTGAATCCTTGACATAGAGGTTTGACCGATAAAGATCTTCATAGAATATGTTGGAACCAATATGGGCATCCAGGTCCCTCTATTGGTTATTGACCGTAGAGGTGTCTCGGTCATGTCTACATAGTTCTCGAAACCGCAGGGTCTGCACACTTATGGTTCGTTGACGTTTTGGTAGTATAGAGTTATGCATGGTGGTGACCGAAGGTTGTTAGGAATCCAGGATGAGATCTCGGATGTCACGAGGAGCTCCAGAATTGTCCACAGGTAAATATTGATATATAGGAAGTCCTATTTTGGTCGCCGGAAAAGTGTCGGGCTCATCCATAGTGTACCGGGAGTGCCGGTAGTGTACCGGGAGACCATCGAGAGGGGTATTTCGACCCAAGAGGCTACATGGGATGTGGGAGAGTGAATACCAGCCCTTAGTGGTCCGGTGGAAGTCCCACACAAGGCCCATGCGGCTGGGAAGAAAAGCCGAAAGAGAAAAAGGTGGAAAAAGGCAAAAAGACCAAAAAAAGGAGGAGTCCTAGTCCTACTAGGATTGGAGGAGGATTCCTCCTCTCCTGCCTCCTCCTCTCTTCCTCTTATATATACTAGAGGTTTTAGGGTTTTTGCACTAGATTTTCTACCACATGCTACCCTCTCCTCTAGTGCATAGTTTCTCCTCTAGATCGGTTTTCTGCAGTGCTTAGACGAAGCCCTGCCGGAATAGCTCCACCACCATCGCCGCAGCACCGTCGCGCTTCCGGAGAACTCTTCTACCTCTCCGCTCCCTCTTGCTGGATCAAGAAGGCGGAGATCGTCATTGAGCTGTACGTGTGCTGAACGCGGAGGTGCCGTCCGTTCGACGCTAGATTGGAAGGACCGTGATCAAGATCGCGAGATGGATCATGATGAGATCGCGGGACGGATCATGATGAGTTCACGGGACGGATCATGATGAGTTCACGGGACGGATCATGATTGGATCGCAGGACATATCGTGATAAGATCGCGGGACGCTCGGCGATTTGGATCGCGAAGACATTCGACTACACCAACCGCGTTTCTTAACACTTCCCGCTTAGCGATCTACAAGGGTATGTAGATCCACTCGCCCTCTCGTAGATGCTCATCACCATGGATAGATCTTGCGTGTGCATAGGAAATTTTTTGTTTCCCATGCAACGTTCCCCAACAGTGGCATCATGAGCTAGGTCTATGTGTAGATGAGATCTCGAGTAGAACACAAAGAGTTTATGGGCGTTGATGCTTAGATTGCTTCCTCCCTTGGTCATGTTTTGGTTCAGCGGTATTGTGGGATGAAGCGGCCCAAACCAACCTTACTCGTACGCTTACGAGAGACCAATTCCATCAACTGACGTGTAACCTCATTGCACAAAGATGGCTGGCCGGTGCTTGTTTCTCTTACTTTAGTTGGATTGGATTCGACAAAGGCGGTCCTTGAGAAGGTTGAAAAGCAACTTATGTATCACCGTTGTTGTTTATGCGTAGGTGAGAATTGTTCTTGCTAGATACCCGTAGCAGCCACGTAAAACATGCAACAACAATTAGAGGACGTCTAACTTGTTTTTGCAAGGTATGTTGTGATGTGATATGGCCAATTACATGATGAGATATATGTGATGTATGAGATGATCATGTGTTGTATAGAATATCACGACTTGCATGTCGATGAGTAAAGCAACCGACAGGAGCCATAGGGTTGTCTTTAATTATTGTATGACCTGCGTGTCAATCATTAAGCGCTATGTAATGCTTAACTTTATCGCTAAATGGTAGCTATAGTAGTATGAGCATGGTGGGCGCGACAACCCCGATGGCGACACAATGATGGAGATCATGATGTGGAGATCATGGTGTTATGATGGTGACGATGGAGATCATACCGGTGCTTTAAGGATGGAGATCAAAAGCACAAGTTCATGGCCATATCATGTCACTTATGATTTGCATGTGATGTTAATCCTTTTATGCACCTTGTTTTGCTTAGGACGACGGTAGCATTATAAGGTGATCCCTCACTTAATTTCAAGATAAATTGTGTTCTCCCCGAGTGTGCACCATTGCGAAAGCTCGTCGTGTCGAGACACCATGTGATGATCGGGTGTGATAGACTCTATGTTCACATACAATGGGTGCAAGCCATTGATGCACATGTAGAACACTCAGGTTAAACTTGACGAGCCTAGCATGTACAGACATGGCCTCGGAACACAAGAGACCGAAAGGTCGAACATGAGTCATATAGTAGATATGATCAACATGATGATGTTCACCATTGAAACCACCTCAACTCACATGATGATCGGACTTGAGTTAGTGAATCTGGATCATGTATCACTCGAATGACTAGAGGTATGTCAATTTGAGTGGGAGTTCTTAAGTAATATGATTAATTGAACTCATTATCATGAACATAGTCAGTAGTGTCTTTGCAAATTATGTTGTAGATTACTAGCTCACGCTGTAGCTCCCTTGAATTTTTATATGTTCCTAGAGAAATAGAGTTGAAAGATGATGGTAGCAATATTGAGGACTGGGTCTGTGATCTGAGGATTATCCTCATTGCTGTACATAAGGCTTATGTCCTTAATGAACCGCTCGGTGCGCCAACACCTCTAGCGTCATCTGTAGATGTTGTGAACATCTAACATGCACGTTCTGATGACTACTTGATAGTTTAGTGCATCATGCATTATGACTTAGAATTGAGGCTCCAAAACATTTTGAACGTCACGGAACATATGAGATGTTCTAAGAGCTGAAATTAGGATCTCAGGCTCATGCCCGTGTTGCGAGATATGAGATCTCCAACAAGATTCTTTGCTTGCAAGATGAAAGAGAATAGCTCAATCGTTGAGCATGTGCTCAGATCAAGGTTGTCAGTATCACAATTCTGAATCGGATCAGAGCTTTGATGGCAGGATTGCAAATCGTAGAATCTTCACTACCAGGATCGTAAAAACGTAGATTCTATGAACAAAAATCGTAGAATCGGAAGGGTTAGTTTGGATCGTAAATTCGTAGAATCGTACAATAGGATCGTGATTCTGACAACATTGGCTCAGATTGTCTGGGTGCTACAATCGCTTGAATCGAGTGGGAGTTTGATCTTCCAGATAAGATAGTGATTGATATAGTTCTCCAAGTCATTGTCACTAAGATACTAGAACTTGGTGATGAACTATAAAATGCCAGGGATAGAAATAATTATCCCTGAGTTGTTCGCGATGTTTGACACCACGAAGGTAGAAATCAAGAAGGAGCGTCAGGTGTTGATGGTTAGTAAAATCACTAGTTTCAAGAAGGGCAAGGGCAAGGAGGGAAACTTCATGGATGGCATGTCAGTTGCTGCTCCAGTGAAGCAACCCAAAGTTGAACCCAAACCCAAGACTAAGTGCTTCGATTATGACGAGAGCGGATACTGAAGCGGAACAATCCTAGATGTTGGAAATATGCCCTAGAGGCAATAAATAAAGTGTTTATTATTGTATTTCCTTGTTCATGATAATCGTTTATTATCCATGCTATAATTGTATTAATTGGAAACATGGATACATGTGTGGATACATAGACAAACACAATGTCCCTAGTATGCCTCTAGTGAACTAGCTCGTTGATTGAAAGATGGTTAAGGTTTCGTAGCCATGGACATGAGATGTCATTTGATAACGGGATCACATCATTAGGAGAATGATGTGATGGACAAGACCCAAACTACAAACGTAGCTTATGATCGTGTCAGTTTATTGCTACTGTTTTCTGCATGTCAAGTATATGTTCCTATGACCATGAGATCATGCAACTCACATATATCGGAGGAGTACCTTGTGTGTATCAAACATCGCAACGTAACTGGGTGACTATAAAGGTGCTCTACAGGTGTCTCCGAGGGTGTCTGTTGAGTTGGAATGGATCGAGACTGGGATTTGTTACTCCGTGTGACGGAGAGGTATCTCAGGGCCCACTCGGTAATACAACATCACAATGAGCCTTGCAAGCAATGTGACTAATTGTTAGTTGCGGGATCTTGTATTACGGAAGGAGTAAAGAGACTTGCCGGTAACGAGATTGAACTAGGTATGGAGATACCGACGATCGAATCTCGGGCAAGTAACATACCGAAGAACAAAGGGAACATCATACGGGATTAACTGAATCCTTGACATAGAGGTTCGACCGATAAAGATCTTCGTAGAATATGTAGGAACCAATGTGGACATCCAGGTCCCGCCATTGGTTATTGACCTTAGAGGTGTCTCGGTCATGTCTACATAGTTCTCGAACCCGCAGGGTCTGCACACTTAAGGTTTGGTGATGTTTCGGTAGTGTAGAGTTATGTATGGTGGTGATTGAAGTTTGTTCGGTGTCCTGGATGAGATCCCAGATGTCATGAGGAGCTCCGTAATGGTCCGGAGGTAAAGATTCATATATAGGAAGTCCCAGGTTGGTCGCCGGAAAAGTTTCGGGCTCATCGATAGTGTACCGGGAGTGCCGGTAGTGTACCGGGAGACCTCCGGGAGGGGTATTTCGACCCAAGAGGCTTCATGGGTTGTGGGAGAGTATTAACCAACCCTTAGTGGGCTGGTGGAATAGCCACAGCAGGCCCATGCGGTTGGGGGAAGAGTCCCAAAGGAAAAAGAGTGGAAAAAAGGCAAAAAGGGAGAGTCCTACTCCTACTAGGAGTGGGGGAGGAGTAGGACTCCTCCCCCTTGGCTTCGGCCGACTCCAAGAGGGGCTCAGCCCTGCGCCAGCCCTCCTCCTCCTCTCCTCCTATATATACTGGTAGAATAGAAGGGTTTTGCACAGAATTTACGGCCTCGTGCTACCCGTTCCACCGGTGCTCCTCTAGATCGGTTTTCCACAGTGCTTAGGCGAAGCCCTGCCGGAATCAGTCCACCTCAATCGCCGGAGCGCCGTCACGCTGCCGGTGAACTCTTCCTCCTATCCCCCTCCTCTTGCTGGATCAAGACAGTGGAGATCGTCATCAAGCTGCACGTGTGCTGAACACGGAGGTGCCGTCCGTTCGGTACTAGATCAGAAGGATCGTGATCAAGGCCACGGGACGTTCGTGATTGGATCGCGGGATGGATCCTGACGAGATCGCGGGACTGTTCGTGATTAGATCGCGTGATGCTCGGCGATTTGGATCGCGAAGACGTTCGACTACACCAACCGCGTTTCTTAACGCTTCTCGCTTAGCGATCTACAAGGGTACGTAGATCCACTCTCCCTCTCGTAGATGCTCATCACCATGGATAGGTTTGCGTGTGCGTAGGAATTTTTTTGTTTCCCATGCGACGTTCCCCAACACTAGATACTTGGTAGATAAGAATGCTGGCAACATCGATAGAAGTATATTTGATATACGTGTTATTGATGTGTACCTTGCTAGTACTCCTAGTAGCACCTGGGTATTGGATACTGCTAAATGTTAGTAACTCGAAAGAAAAGTTACGGAATAAACGGAGAACTAGCTAAGGGTGAGGTGACGATGTGTGTTGGAAATGTTTCCAAGGTTCATGTGATCAACATCGCACACTCTCTCTACCTTCGGGACTAGTGACGAACCTAAATAAATGTCATTTGGTGTTTTGCACTGAGCATGAACGTGATTAGATCGTGTTTATTGCGACACAATTATTCATTTAATTTAGAGAATAATGGTTATTCTGTTTACATGAATAATACCTTCAATGGTCATGCACCCAGTGAGAATGGTTTGTTGAATCTTGATCATATTAATACACATGTTCATAACATTGATGCCAAAAGATACAAAGTTAATAATGATAGTACCACATACTTGTGGCACTGCCGCTAAATGTCATATTGGTATAAAGCACATGAAGAAACCCCATGCTGATGGATCTTTGGACTCATTCGATTTCGAATCGGTTGAGACATGAGAACCATGCCTCTTAGGCAAGATGACTAAGGACCCCGTTTTCCGGATTGATGGAGCAGGCAAGTGATTTATTGGAAATGATACATGTTGATGTATGCAATCCAATGAGTCTTGTAGCGTGCGGTGGATATCATTATTATCTTACCTTCACTAATGATTTGAGTAGATATAGTGTATATTTACTTAATGAAACACAAGTATGAATCGTTTGAAAGGTTCAAGCAAATTCAGAGTGAAGTTTAAAGATCATCGTGACAAGAAGATAAAAATGTCCGCGATATGATCGTGGAGGTGAATATCTGAGTTACGAGTTTGGCATACAACTTTAGACGATGTGAAAGTTGTTTCACAACTCACGCCACCTGGAACACCATAGTGTGATGGTGTGTCCGAATGTCATAGTCGTGCTCTATTGGATATGGTGTGTGCTATGATGTCTCTTATTGTTTTGCTACTATAATTTCGGGGTTATGAATTAGAGACAACTACATTCACTTTAAATAGGGCACCATCTAAATCCGTTGAGATGACACCGTGTGAATTATGGTTTGATAGAAACCTAAGCTGTCATTTCTTAATGTTTGGGGCTGCAACACTTTTGTTCATTTTTTTCGCCTAATGAGGTCGAACCCAAAGCGGACAAATGCATCTTCATAGAATGCCCTAAGAACAGTTGGGTGAACCTTCTATCTCATATCCAAGTATAAAATGTTTGTTGCTAAAACTGGGTCCTTTCTCGAGAAAAAGTTTCTCTCGAAAGAATTGAGTGGGAGGAAGATAGAACTTGATGAGGTTATGGAACCTTTGTTTCAACGAGAGAGTAGCGCAGCGCAGGAAGATATTTCTGTGAAGCCTACGTTAGTTGAAGAGGAAGTTAATGATGATGATCATGAAGCTTCAGATCAAGTTACTATCGAACCTCGTAGGTCGACAAGGATGCGTACTGCTCCTGAGTGGTATGACAACCCTGTCTTGGAGGTCATGTTGTTGGACAACGATGAACCTACAAGGTATGGAGAAGCGATGATGGGCCCGGATTCCGACAAATGGTTAGAGGCCATGAAATCTGAGAAAGGATCCATGTATGAAAACCAAGTATAGACTTGGTAGACTTGCTCGTTGGACGGCAGGTCGTCGAGTACAAATGGACCTTTAAGATGAAGACAGACGCTGATGGTAAATGTCACCATTTATAAAGCTCGACTTGTTGCAATGAAGTTTACGACAAGTTCAATGAGTTGACTGCGATGAGACTTTCTCACTCGTAGCGATGCTAAAGTCTGTTGGAATTATGTTAGCAGTTGCTGCATTTTTCAATTATGAAATCTGGCAGATGGATGTCAAAACATCGTTTCCTTAACGGTTTACTTGAGGAAAGGTTGTATGTGATACAACCAGAAGGTTTTGTCAGTCCTAAGGATGCTAAAAGGTGAGCAATCTTCAGTGATCCTTCTATGGACTAAAGCAAGCATCTCGGAGTTGGAATATACACTTTGATGAGGTGATCAAAGTTTTTGAGTCTATACAAAGTTTATGAGAAACTTGTATTTGCAATAAAGTGAGTGGGAGCACTATAGAGTTTCTGATAAGTATATGTGGATGACATATTGTTGATCGGAAATAATGTAGAATTTCTGGAAAGCATGAACAGTTGTTTGAAAAGTGATTTTCAAAGGAAGACCTAGATAAAGCTATCTAATTGTTGAGCATCAAGATCTATAGAGATAGATCAAGATGTTTGATGAGACTTTCAATGAGTACATACCTTGACAAGATTTTGAAAGAGTTCAAAATGGATCAGTCAGAGAAAGAGTTCTCGCCTGATTTGTAAGGTGTGAAGTTGAGTGAGACTCAAAGCTCGACCACGGCAGAAGAAAGAGAAAGGACGAATGTCGTCCCCTATGCCTTAGCCATAGGCTCTGTATAGTATGCCATGCCGTGTACCGCACCTATGTGTGCCTTGCCATGAGTCCATCAAGGGGTACAAGAGTGATCCAGGAGTGGATCACTGGATAGCGGTCAAAATTATCCTTAGGAGACTGTTGGAAATATGCCGTAGATGCAATAATACATTCATTATTATCATATGTACTTGTTCATGATAATCGTTTATTATACATGCTATAATTGTGTTGATCGGAAACTCAGATACATGTGTGGATACATAGACAACACCATGTCCCTAGTATGCCTCTAATAGACTAGCTCATTGAGCAAAGATGGCTATGGTTTCCTAGTCATGGACATGAGATGTCATTTGGTAACGGGATCACATCATTAGGAGAATGATGTGATGGACAAGACCCAAACTTCAAACGTAGCATATGATCGTGTTAGTTTATTGCTACTGTCTTCTGCATGTCAAGTATATGTTCCTATGACCATGAGATCATGCAACTCACTGACACCAGAGGATTACCTTGTGTGTATCAAATAACGCAACGTAATTGGGTGACTGTAAAGGTGCTCTACAGGTATCTCCGAGGGTGTCTGTCGGGTTGGCATGGATCAAGACTGGGATTTGTTACTCCATGTGACGGAGAGGTATCTCAGGGACCACTCGGTAATACAACATCACAATAAGCCTTGCAAGCAATGTTACTAAGTGTTAGCCACGAGATCTTCTATTACGGAACGAGTAAAGAGACTTGCTGGTAACGAGGTTGAAATAGGTATGGAGATGTCAACGATCGAATCTCGGGCAAGTAACATACCGAAGAACAAAGGGAACATCATACGGGATGAACTGAATCCTTGACATAGAGTTTCGACCGATAAAGATCTTCATAGAATATGTAGGAACCAATATGGGCATCCAGGTCCCGCTATTGGTTATTGACCGTAGAGGTGTCTTGGTCATGTCTACATAGTTCTCGAACCCGCAGGGTCTGCACACTTAAGGTTCGTTGATGTTTCGGTAGTATAGATTTATGCATGGTGGTGACCGAAGGTTGTTCGGAATCCCGGATGAGATCCTGGACATCATGACGAGATCCAAAATGGTCCGGAGGTAAAGATTTCTATATAAGAAGTCATATTTTGGTCGCCCGAAAAGTTTCGGGCTCATCGGTAGTGTACCGGGAGTGCCGATAGTGTGCCGGGAGACCATCGGGAGGGGTATTTCGACCCAAGATGCTACATGGGCTGTGAGAGAGTGAATACCGGCCCTTAGTAGGCTGGTGGAAGTCGCACACAAGGCCCATGCATCTGGGAAGAAAAGCCCAAAGAGAAAAAGGTGGAATAAGGCAAAAAGACCAAAATAAGGAGGAGTCCTAGTCTTACTAGGATTGGAGGAGGATTCCTCCTCTCCTCCCAATTCGGACAAAGCCTATAGGGCTTGGCCCTTGCGCCAAGCCTCCTCCTCTCTTCCTCTTATATATACTAGAGGTCTTAGGGTTTTGCACTAGATTTTCTGCCATGTGCTACCCTCTCCTCTAGTGCATAGTTTCTCCTCTAGATCGGTTTTTTGCAGTGCTTTGGCTAAGCCCTGCCGGAATAGCTCCACCACCATCGTCGCAGCGCCGTTACGCTGCCGGAGAACTCTTCTACCTCTCCGCTCTCTCTTGCTGGATCAAGAAGGCGGAGATCGTCATCGAGTTGTACGTGTGCTGAACGCTGAGGTGCCGTCCATTTGGCGCTAGATCGGAAGGACCGTGATCAAGATCGCGAGACGGATCGTGATGAGATCGTGGGACGGATCGTGATGAGTTCGTGGGACGGATTGTGATTGGATCGCGGGACAGATCATAATGAGATCGCGGGATGCTCGGCGATTTGGATCGCGAAGACGTTCAACTACACCAACCGCGTTTCTTACCGCTTACCGCTCAGCGATCTACAAGGGTATGTAGATCCACTCTCCCTCTCGTAGGTGCTCATCACCATGGATAGATCTTGCGTGTGCGTAGGAATTTTTTTGTTTCCCATGCAACATTCCCCAACATTTCCCTCATGTAAAAGTTGTAGCCAAACCCCTAGAAAACTCCAGCTGCTAGGTCTAACCCTCTAGATCCCGAAATCCCACCTCCCCAGCCAAACCTGGCCCTCAGATTTGAAATCTGGGGCTCAGATTCGCCAAAAACCAACCTACCGGACATGTCCGGCAGTCAACCCGGACAATGTCTAGTGACCATAGAGCCCCGAGCTCCTACGCAGCCATAGCCGCCATGGACGAGCAACCCCGCTGGCTGACTGTCGTCGAAGCCCCATCGAGAGCCGCCGCCGGAAAGCCCTGCCACCCCTTGCCCCATGCTCCTCCCTCTCCTTCTTCTCTCCCTCTCCTCACTATCTCACTCTCCTGCTCTGCAGGTTCCCATGGAGCCGGCCGAAGCTCCACCGCCGGCTGCCTTGCCACCTCGCCGCCGCCCAGATCCCGTTGGGGATCACTGGATCCGATCGCCCCGGCCCGATTCCGGCCGCCCAGCGCCCTCCCGCGCCGGCCAGCGCTGCCCCTTGCCGTCGGTCGCCGCCATGGCCTCTGCCGCGAGGAGGAGGGAGGACCACGACCCCAGCCCCGCTCGCTCCAGTGTCAGGTGGGCCGCCGCCCCGCCTCGGCCCAGCCAGCCACTACGCGACCTAGCCGCCCAAGCCACTCCGACCGGGCCAAGCCCATGGGTGAGCCGCCCCATGCCTGCTATCCAGCACCCTGTGTGCTTTTTAGTTATCTTGCACCCACCAGATTCGGCCATAGTGTATTTTTATCCCTGCTGGCGAATTTTCTAATTATTCCTGAATATTAAAATTGCAGAAAAACCCTTAATGATCATGCATATCATAACTTTTCATCCGTGCATCATATGGGAAAACTTTATATATGAAACTTGACTAGAATTTTGTGTAGATTCACAATAATCAACTTTCACATGTGATAAAAATGTTTCACATTGCTGTTTGCATTGATTTGTGGAAATGCCATGTTAAAATGATTTATTTCATAACTAATTAACCGTAGCTCCGATAAAAATGTTCCACATATGTAACTTGACCGGAAAACTGTGTAGAATCACATGGTGACATTTATTTTACTATTTAACAACTCTAAAATATGGTTAGTACAGATCTGGACCAAATTCATAATATGCATATGGGGTTGTTTCGGAAATGATATATATTGCTTCCGGCCTCATTTAAAATGCCTAGATATTGTAGTTGTTTGTGCCTCACCGTTTGCCATGTTAAAGAACATTTAATATTGATGAGTACCTAAACGGGAGTGAACTAAATAAATCAAACGTGGAGTTTCGTCAATATGCAACTCGTTGCATATTGAGCTTCACTTTAATGTGTAGTAGTTGTTTGATGTGAATTGTCATGCCTTGCACATTTAAACCAGACAAGCATCATATTTGTTTGCGCATCATGTCATGCATATGTTGTGGTCTATCGTGTGTTGATTGTTGTTTCCGGTTTGCTTCTTCTTGATAGAGTTCCAAAAGCGTTCGGAGTGTGAGGATTCATTCGACTACGTTGGCTCGTCTTCTTCATGGATTCGTTCTTCCTCCGAGCAGGATCTCAGGAAAGATGACACATTTCCCTAGATACCACTACTATCATTGCCATGCTAGCTATCTCGCTACCTACCACTTGTTTGCCAAGCATCCCAAAATTGCCATGAAAAGCCTCTAACCCTTCCACATAGGAGCGAACCGTTGTTTGGCTATGTTACCGCTTGCTCAACCCTTCTTATAGCGTTTCTAGCTGTAGGTGCAATTGCTTCCATGTGACAACATGGACATTATTTTGTTATCACAATATTATTGCCATTTAATTTAATGCACTTATACACTTGGTAAAGGGTGGAAGGCTTGGCCTTTTGCTCGGTGTTTTGTTCCACTCTTGCCGCCCTAGTTACTTGTGAACCGGTGTTATGTTCCATAACTAAGCGCTCCTAACATGCTCGGGGTTGTTATGGGGACCCCCTTGATTTTCGTGTTAGGATAAAGTTTGTCTGGAAAGGCCCAACATTGGTACTATTTGCTTAATAACAACTAAATTTTTTGCATAGGGCATGATCACCCCGTGGATTAATCAACAACCCGGGCCAGTGCTCCTCATGAGTGTTCTTATGGGGACCCCCTTGATTTTCGTGTTAGCATAAAGTTTGTCTGGCAAGGCCCAACATTGGTACTATTTGCTTAATAGCAACTAAAATTTGCATAGGGCATGATCACCCTGTGGATTAATCAACAACCCGAGCCAGTGCTCCTCATGAGTGTTGGTCCAAACTAGAGCACCGTGTGGGGCCAACCCAGGGCACCTCGGAAGATGTCTATCAGGCCACTACATGCTTCGATTATCTGTCGTGTCCTAAGAACGAGATACGAGGCTCCTATCGGGTTCGTTGACACATCGGGCGGCCTTGCTGGATTTGTTTTACCTTTCTCGAATGTCTTGAGTGAGGAACTCTAATCTTCTTCGGGCTATCTCGAGGTGTCGGATTTCCTTTGGAATTGCCTAGGATGATCACGAGATCCGTGGTCGAGGTTATTCCCGCTACGTGTGGTTAATTTGTGATGGATGAGTTGGAGCACCCCTGCAGGGTTAAATCTTTTGGAAAGCCGTGCCCGCAGTTATGTGGCAAACTTGGATACTTTGTTTAACACCCGGTCATAGCAAACTTGAAGTAAACTCTAATAAAATACACCAACTATGTGTGTAAGTGTGACTGTCTCTTCCTGTGAGTTCTTATCCAAGAGAGAACACGGTGGGGTTATGTTTGACATAAGTAGGTGTTTAGGATCAGTTAGTGATCATTACTAATTCATGTTTGTTATGCGTAGACCACCATACTTTAATTTCCGTAATCATAAGTTAGCCATTCAAATAAATGCTTAGTCGCTTGCTGCAGCCTCACCACTTAACCATACCTCGCCCATTAAGCTTTAATAGTCTTGATACCCTTGGAAATGAGATTGCTGAGTCCCCTGTGGCTCACAGATTACTTCAACAACAGTTGCAGGTTCAGGTAAAGCGATGATTGAACGTGTGCGTGATGCTTGTTTGATTTGGAGTTCTTCTTCTTCTTCTTCTTCTTCTGCTTCATCGATCTAGCCTGGGATAGTAAGGATGGATGTCATTTTATCGTTTGTTTTCGTCCGTAGTCGGACCCTGCTCTTATGTATGATGTTTGAGTATGTGTTGTATTGATGTGATCTTGTTTTAGCTTGTGGCGAGTGTAAGCCAATTCCATATACGCATCTCTTTTGTACATGTACTTGTAATGATATCCATTCTTGCAACACGACAAGACGCGCTTCTATCCCTGTCGAGGCCCTCGTGCCAAAATGAGGATAGGATCGCATCTTGGGCATGATAAGTTGGTATCAGAGCCTATACCGACCTAGGAGACCCCTTGATTGATCGAACTTGGTCGAGTAGAGTCTAGTGAAAAGCTATTTTGAGTCTAGTTATATCGGAGAGTAGGATTCTTTTTACTCCTCTTCTATGCTCCGGTGAGGAATTACGACTTAGGAATTTTGATTCTACTCCTCTTCTCGCTCAAAAAACAATTTAGGATCATGCGGGTATTTTGGAAACTATATGATACCGATGTGATGGAGTTCTGTCTTGGTGCCTCCTGTCTGACTTGATTTCTTTCGGGGAGTTGACCTCGAGGGAATTCTTGGCACATCGTTATCATTTAGCTTCCTTAGTATCTCAGGACAGAGGGTGTTTGGAATTGCTTCAATACTTGTCGTGGTGAGATAAGGTCGGAGTCACCTAGTACTGGGGAGGCATCCGGTGTACCACCATGGTTAGTACCGTTGTGCTTTTGAGGATTCGAGTTAGATGGACTTGCGAAAGCCTCTGGTTATGTGTTGAAGGATGGATACAGTTGGGGTGTCGGTTTGTTAGTTGTGTGAGATATTTCCTCCTTGTATCCCCAACACCGGATTGCATAGTGAAGAAAGTTTTCGGAAGTTCTTAGGTGGGAATTCAAGTAGGTACCTAGGATTATCTTTCCAACAAGTGCATAGCGGGTATGTATTTGTTCTGGCTTGTTTCATAAGCCTCATCCTTCATTTTGTTTTGAATATGGTAATCCGAGTTGCTTCGATGTTAAGTGGTGATTTCATATATTGTGAAGTAGTGTTCTCATATTTCTGTGGGATTGCTAATTCTTGTGCTCAATCAAGTTTTCATATCAATTCTTTTCCTAACGAT
The DNA here is from genome assembly GCA_022496015.1 of Hordeum marinum. Taxonomy (NCBI): domain Eukaryota; kingdom Viridiplantae; phylum Streptophyta; class Magnoliopsida; order Poales; family Poaceae; genus Hordeum; species Hordeum marinum. The sequence continues at coordinate 389,426,043 of CM039675.1, read as the reverse complement.
GTGCTTCTCTTCAAGATAATTCTATCATCTCCAATATTTGCAAGATCTATCCACATATTCTTTCCCGGAGTTCATTTCATCTCTCCCAAGTTTTCTTTGTTTTTCCCACCCTCCCGCCTTTTTTCTTCAATGATCAAATTCTCTTCCAAGTGTCTTTTCTATTCATGTAATTCTTCCGCTATCTTCTCTTCTATCTTGTTTCTGGTGATTCTTTGTGAATATTGTCAAGAGTTTCAATTTCAAGATCTATCCTCATATTCCTAGTTCTTGTTATTATTCCTCTTTGGTGGATTCAATTCAAGCTTCGGTGCTCATCTTATCCTTTCTCATTCGTTCAATGGTTTCCATGTTGGAATTTCTTTTCCAACTCTCTCTTGTTTATTCGCCTCTTTTTTTCTACCAAGAGTTTTGAAGATATCTAAGAAGATTCATATTTCCGTTCAAAAATATTTTTGATTATTTCGGGGTTCTCACCTCATCAAGTTTCAGCTTGTACCCGGGCAATCTTTCTTTCTAATCAATTGTTCAACGATGGTTTCTTTTGAGTGGGCCCATAACCCACATGTTTTTCCCACGATCTTACCTGGCTCTTCTAATCTTTCCGGAGATGTCCTCAAGTTCTTTTTAAATATGACGTAAGAATGATTTCATTAGTCATATGCCTTCTCGAAGATCGCTTTAAATCATTTTCATTGCTGTCTCAACCTTTCCTTATTCATTATTCCGGAGTATCTCAGTAATTCATGGTGTTGTTTCCCGTCATCATTCTCAGCATTAAAGACCGAAGGAGAGTTCTCTGCAGTCGTTGTTCATTCTTCCAAAGATTCATGGTTTCAGGCTCTTGCTGTCATCTCAAATTGTTTCCATTCATGAGAAGTTTCTCCCATATCTATTCGGTGCATTCAGAGTTGTTGTCATTTCTCGATCCTCCCGAAGGCCATCATTTCAGAAGATTTCTTCGTGCTCAACTTTCAGCTTTCGTTCTCAAATTCTCCTCAATTGTTGTCTCTTCGTTCATATCTCAATTATTCCGGTGCTTCGTTCAAGTTTTCCATTAGGTGGATCATGATCTCTTCGTTCCCATGTATCTTTGTTCAACCATAGTATCCTCATTGATTGTGAATTCTTACCGGTGTTCTCGTGCAAGACTTCTTCAAGTTGGGATCTCTCTCTCTCTCTATCTTCAATTCTTTGCAAGAAGAATAAGTGGTGTGCGAAATCTGTTGCTTGTCATCAATTTAACTTGATGAAGGATAGGCATATCATAATTCCTATTCTTGTTTCATCCAAGAGATTTCAATTCTTCTGCCGGAGTTGTTCATGATATCAAATTCCTTATCCCAAGTGGTCATCTTTCTTTTTTGGAGTTCCTAGTTTTTCTCAAGTATCTTGTCACTAAGCTTCATCTAATTCATAGCAAGGTCTCAATCTTGTTCTTTTTGCATCCTTCAATTCTTTCTATCATCCTTTCATTTCAATGTTCTTCCGGAGGTTCTTCATGGTGGTTCATCAAGATTTCTTCGATTTTCAAGTGTTCTTCAAGATTCTTGTTGGAGGTGCTCAAGTGTTCTTTATCCTGGATGTCTAAGTTCAATTCTTCTCCATTGTCTTTTGAGATAGTATTATTAAATTCTTGATTATGAGGAGTCTCAAAGGTAAATTGTCAAGTGTAAGATAAGTAAACCCATCTTGTTTTCTTGGAGTTATCTTGGGTTGGATTTCACCTAAAGCATTTCCTAAGGATTGTTTCTATCATGGTGTCATAAATGGTCCAAGTTTTCTCCTCCTCCTCTTGGTGAAATTTTGCATATCTGTTGCTCTCAAGTAATCAATTGTTTATGTTGTGGTAGGTTGTCACCTCATAATTTTGAGATGTTTTCCATAAGCCCATAACAAGCTATTATTTTTGTTGTTGATTCTCCATCAACTCCGTTCAACCAAGCTTTTCAATTCATTGGTGGTAGAAGTTGTCACTTTCTTCTCAGTTCTCTTCTCTGCAAAGATCTACCTTCTATTCTTTTTTTCCGGAGGCCTTGTGATGTTGCTCTCTTCAATCTATCATCTTGCATTGTTAAGAGCATGTTCTTCCCTTGCTTATCCATTTGACCTGAGTGTTGTGTTTTGTTTTCAAGTTCTCCCATCTTATTAAATTTTGCCCCTCTATCCTACCGAAGTGCTGCCGAAATTTCTTGTGAAGTTTGCTTGTTCCTCATGTCATTCTTCATCTCTTTGCATCCTTCAAGATTCATAGGTTTCACTTGTTTGTCAAAGAAGTAACTAAGTTTTACCTCTTTCTCTTTCTCTTCCCCTTCTCGTTCTAGATCTCCGGAGGAGATCCTTGTGTAGTAGAGGAGAGTTGTAACAGCCCGGGATCGACGCTCCAGAAGATTCCCCTTTGTTTCCATTGTCGTCATGTGATTCGTCTAGTTGTCGCATTCATCACTATATCATTCGCATCATCTGCATATCATCGTCACTCGTTTTCGAAAACTTGCATCCGTTAGTAGCTGCCGGTTCTTTTTGTTTTGTCGTTGCCCATTTCGAGACCAACCACACACGCACGCGTCCGCGGCATCGTTAAAAAAACCTTTTTTAAGGCGCGCTAAAATATTCTCGGATTGGGTCAAAACTTGGCGTGCGGTCTTGTTATATTGTAGGTAGACCGCCTATCAATTTTCGTCGCGATCAGAGGTCGTTTGGTACCCCATCGGTCAGTCGTAGCAGTGCGGTCATCGGTTATTCGTCAGACATTTTTCCGTGTTTTAAAACTTTGTCTCGGGCCACAATTCATTCCCTCTCATACCTTCCTAGCCCATCTACACAACCTGCTAGCCAAACCTAACCCCTTCCTCCATTCGTGGTCATCAGATCGTGATCGGACGGACAAGGTCCAACTCCCAACCCTAGTGCCTCCCCTATTTAAACCCCCATGGAGAGAGCCCCCTCACTCTTTAGGGTTTCCCCCTGTAAAAGTTGCAGCCACACCCCTAGAATACTCCACCTGCTAGCTCTAACCCTCCAGATCCCGAAATCCCACTTCCCCAACCAAATCTGGCCCTCAGGTCTGAAATCTGGGACTCAAATTCGCCCAAAAACCCACCTACCGAACATGTCCGTTGGCAACCCAGACAATGTTTGGCGACCATAGAGCCCCGAGCTCCTCCGCAGCCACAGCTGCCATGGACGAGCAACCCCGCCAGCCGATTGTCGCCGGAGCCCCGTCGAGAGCCGCCATCGGAAAACCCTGCCGCCCCTTGCCCCGTGCTCCTCACTCTCCTTCTCCTCTCCCTCTCCTCACCAGCTCTCTCCCCCACTCTGTAGGTTCCCATGGAGCCGGTCGAAGCTCCGCCGCCGCCTAGATCTGGCCGGGGATCACCGTATCCGATCGCCCCCGGCCTGATCCCGGCCACCCCACACCCTCCCATGCCGGCCAGCGCCGCCCCTTGTTGTCGGTCGCCGCCATGGCCTCTGCCGCTAGGAGCAAGGAGGATGACGACCACAGCCCCGGTCGCTCCAGCGCCAGGTGGGCCGCCGCCCCACCTTGGCCCAACCAGCCACTGCGCGGCCCAGCCGCCCAAGCCACTCCGACCGGGCCAAGCCCATGGGTGAGCCGCCCCCTGCCCGCTATCTAGCGCCCTATGCGCTTTTTAGTTATCTTGCGCCCACCAGATTCGGCCATAGTGTATTTTTTTCCTGCTCACGAATTTTCTACTTATTCCTGAATATTAAAATTGCAGAAAAACCCTTAATGATCATACATATCATAACTTTTCACCCGTGCATCATATGGGAAAACTTTATATATGAAACTTGACTAGAATTTCATGTAGATTCACAATAACCAACTTTAACACGTGATAAAAATGTTTAACATTGCTGTTTGCATTGATTTTCGTAAATGTCATGTTAAAATGATTTATTTCATAACTAATTAACTGTAGCTACGATAAAAATGCTCCACATATGTAACTTGACCGGAAAACTGTGTAGAATCACATGGTGACATTTATTTTACTGTTTAATAACTCTAAAATATGGTTTGTACAGATCTGGACCAAATTCATAATATGCATATGGGGTTGTTTCAGAAATGATATATATTGCTTCTGGCCTCATTTAAAATGCCTAGATGTTGTAATTTTTGTACTTCACCGTTTGCCATGTTAAAGAACATTTAATATTGATGAGTACCTAAACGAGAGTGAACTAAATAATTCGAACGTGGAGTTTCGTCAATATGCAACTCGTTGCATATTGAGCTTCACTTTAATGTGTAGTAGTTGTTTGATGTGAATTGTCATGCCTTGCATATTTAAACCAGACATGCATCATATTTGTTTGCGCATCATGTCATGCATAAGTTGTGGTGTATCGTGTGTTGATTGTTGTTTCCGGTTTGCTTCTTCTCGATAGAGTTCCGAAAGCGTTCGGAGTGTGAGGATTCGTTCGACTACATTGGCTCGTCTTCTTCATGGATTCGTTCTTCTTCCGAGCGGGATCTCAGGCAAGATGACACATTTCCCTGGATACCACTACTATCATTGCCATTCTAGCTGTCCCGCTTTTATCGTTATGTCTCGCTACCTACCACTTGTTTGTCAAGCCTCCTAACATTGCCATGAAAAGCCTCTAAGCCATCCACATCCCAGCAAACCATTGTTTGGCTATGTTACCGCTTGCTCAGCCCTTCTTATAATGTTTTTAGCTTCAGATTCAATTGCTTCCATGTGACAACATGGACATTCTTTTGTTATCACAATATTATTGCTCTTTAATTTAATGCACTTATACACTTGGTAAAGGGTGGAAGGCTTGGCCTTTTGCTCGGTGTTTTGTTCCACTCTTGCCGCCCTAGTTACTTGTGAACCAGTGTTATGTTCCATAATTGAGCGCTCCTAACATGCTCGGGGTTGTTATGGGGACCCGCTTGATTTTCGTGTTAGGATAAAGCTTGTCTGGCAAGGCCAAACATTGGTACTATTTGCTTAATAACAACTAAAATTTGCATAGGGCATGATCACCCCGTGGATTAATCAACAACCCGAGCTAGTGCTCTTCATGAGTGTTGGTCCAAACTAGAGCACCGTGCGGGGCCAACCCGGGGCAACTCGGGAGATGTCTATCAGGCCACCGTACGCTTTGCTTATCTGTCGTGTCCTGAGAACGAGATACGTGGCTCCTATCGGGTTCGTCGACACGTCGAGCGACCTTCTGGATTTGTTTTACCTTTCTCAAACGTCTTGAGTGAGGAACTCTGATCTTCTTCGGGCTATCTCGAGGTGTGGTATTTCCTTCGTAATTGCCTAGGATGATCACGAGATCCGTGGTCGAGGTTATTCCCACTGCGTGTAGTTAATTTGTGATGGATGAGTTGGAGCACCCCTGCAGGGTTAAATCTTTCGGAAAGCCGTGCCCACGGTTATGTGGCAAACTTGGATACTTGGTTTAACACCCGGTCATAGCAAACTTGAAGTAAACTCTAATTAAATACACCAACTGTGTGCGTAACCGTGACTGTCTCTTCTCGTGAGTTCTTATCCGAGAGAGAACACGGTGGGGTTATGTTCGACATAAGTAGGTGTTCAGGATCAGTTAGTGATCATTACTAGTTCAGGTCCATTATGCGTAGACCACCATACTTTAATTTATGAACTCGTAAGTTAGCTACTCAAATAAATGCTTAGTAGCTTGCTGTAGCCTCACCACTTAACCATACCTCACCCATTAAGTTTAATAGTCTTGATACCCTTGGAAATGAGATTGCTGAGTCCCCTGTGGCTCATAGATTACTTCAACAATAGTTGCAGGTTCAGGTAAAGTGATGATTGAACATGAGCGCGATGCTTGTTTGATTTGGAGTTCTTCTTCTTCTTCTTCTTCTTCTTCTTCTTCTTCGATCTAGGATGGGTTCCAGGCGACAGCCTGGGATAGTAAGGATGGATGTCATTTTATCATTTGTTTTCGTTAGTAGTCGGACCCTGCTCTTATGTATGATGTTTGAGTATGTGTTGTATTGATGTGATCTTGTTGTAGCTTGTGGTGAGTGTAAGCAAATTCCATATAGTCATCTTTTCTGTACATGTACTTGTAATGATATCCATTCTTGCAACACGACGAGATGCGCTTCTATCCCTGTCGAGCCCCTCGTGCCAAAATGAGGATAGGATCGCATCTTGGGCGTGATAGATGGAGTACGCCGGAGATGACTACTACACGGACTTCCTCTGTGGCCGCGACATTAGCAACTAGTTTGCCACGGCGGCGGCAAGGACGTTTGCTCGAGACTCCATGTGCATCTGTCGAACGCGGCACCACGGTCACTATCCACCGCACTCGCCATGGTCTGACACACACTATATTTCTCCTCCCCCGTCATCTGTCTCAACGCTCCTCTATACGAACTTTCTCTACGGCAGTGACGCTAGCAACTAGTTTGTTATAGCACTGGCAGGAATGCTTGCCCGAGACTCCGTGCTCGTTATGTCGGACGCGGCGTCGCTGTCACCGTCCACTGCAGTCACAAGGCACGATGTAACTGTGTGTGTTAAATGTAAGTGTTAGCTCTTAATTATATCCCGCGTATACGATCAAACACAGTGCAGTTGTGTGAGCCGATCCAATGTAGATAACCAAACACTATGCCAAAATTGCTCCCGTAATACGAGAGGGCTAGATGCGGGCAACCAAACAATATGTAGATGTTGGTGTTTAGGCTATATTTCCTCACCCAACCTTTGGTGAGCGAGGCTGCACAGGAACGGGTTCCAAACACGCCCTTATATTTAGGAACATACCAATTACTTTTTATCTTCATGTCGTGTGCAAAATCTAATGCTAAAAACCTCAATGCCTTTCCTATCAGATTTTTTTCTTTTGGTTTTGTTTTGTTGGTTTTACTTTGGATTTTTTTCATTTATTTTAAATTTTAAATTTCCCTCTCTTTTATTTTCCAATTTTTATTTTCTTATCTAAAATTCCTGAACTTTTCTTAAATTTGTGAACATTATTTCACATCCACCAACATTTTCTGTAATTCACCAACTTTTTCGTAATCCATCAAATTTTTCGAATCAGTTCACCTTTCAAAAATGCACGATTTTTGAATTTTCACTAAAAAATCGAAAGCTGTGAAATTTTCCAAATTCATGAACTTCAAAAAAACAATGAACTTTTCTTCAATTCTCTAACATTTTCTCAAATCTATGAACTTTTTTCAAATGCGAGGAACTTTTACAAAAAATGGAAAAAGATCATGAAATTTTACATATTTGAGAATTTTTTCAAATTACTAAACTTTTCCAAAATTAACGAATATTTCAAGATCAGGATTTTTTTTTTAAAATTTTGCAAAATAATATATTTTTTGTGAAATTTTCAAATTTGAGATTTTTTTATCTCCGGAACCCGCAAACTTTTTCCAAATACATGATTTTTTTTCAATTCGTAAACTTTTCTCAAAATTATTGATTTGTTTTCAATCCATGAAGTGTTTTAAAATCAAATAAAATTCTTCAAATGCACGAAACCTGCATTTTTTAATTCATGAACTTTTATGTAACTAGTTGGAATCTGCGAAGATTTTTCTATATTAAAAATGCCTTTTTGGAATTCATAAATTTGTGAACCTTTTGAGTGCACAAACTATTTTAAAGTGTATAAAACAAATGACCATGTTAGTAACAATAGGAGATAGTGAACATAAAATAAAAACAATGATCCTCGTTTTTTAGATGGACTAGTGAACCTTGTTTTACTTTTGGAATGGTCCTCTCGTTTCTTTTGGGAACCAGTAATCCTCTCGTAAAGGAGTGAGCAAGCACAAGAGGGAAATGTGGAACCATTGGGTTGCAGCCCACGAACGAAAATAACGAGCGCTAGCGGCCCCTATCGGGGCGTGAATCGCCAAATAGGAGGTTTCAATGGCTACCCCTTTAGGGCCAACTATGGCGGTCACTTTCGTGATCCCTAGAATGCGCAAAGTGGTGTGCCCAGACGGCAACACATGTCGCGGTAGCCCCACCCTCGGGATTTTTTTCTTTGTCACGGGTTATAGAGTTCTTTTTGTGTGGGGGGTTGATTGATTTCCCTAGGTTTTGCCGGAATTTATTTTTTTTCTGATTTTTTTGTAAGCAACGCTTTTCTACGTGAAGCACAAGTGTGCTTATCAAAAAGGGGAGAGCACAACATGTGTTTGCAAGTTTACTTCCTGAAAATGAAAAACACAACATGTGCTTCCATGAGAAAGCATGAGTGTGCTTCCGAAAACAGAAAAACATGCATGTGCTTCCGCAAGAAGAGCAATGACTTGTGCTTTCACAAGAAGTATAATTATGCTTTTGCTTCCCCCCCCCCAAAAAGCAACACCTATGCTTTTATTAGAAGCACAAATGTGGTACCAAAAATGGAAAGCACAACCCGTGATTTTGTGAGAACCGCAATTATGGTGCTAAAAATAGTTGAAACAACACAAGTGTGCTTCGGGGTTCCATTTTTTTGTTTTTATTCTTTACTAGCAAATATGCTAGTGCGTTGCAATGGGAGAATAAATCGCATACTCCTAGCACAATAAGCATGATTCAAAAACCCTTTCCGAGGTCCACGTTATCTATTTGAACATATCATAATTATCTATTTGAACATAACGTCTCATCGGTGTTGTGCTTTATCCTCCTTCCCGTCTTCACCAACCATAGATACAATGTTCACCTGATCACAATGCGTCACAACATAGTCAATCCCAAGGTGATGATCTCGACCACCGCAGTCATACCTATCACTGAACTACTGCCTACTCATAGTCCATACACCATCCCACTTGCGCCGACTCACTTTACTCCCCTAGGCAAATAAGTGTGGCCTAAAACATAAAGTGATGATTTCATTTATTGAGCGCATCATTTGTTTTAAATATGATGAGTAATTGTGGTTTCATACTATCTTTACAAAACAGCTACAAATATATGCATTGTTCATTTTACGTCTGTCCTAATTGTATTTCTACAATGGTGTACTCATTATTCGCGGTTAATGAAAGACATGTATAAGCTGAGAGAGACAGAAGGACTAAGAATTCTCATTAACCAAGAATTCAGAACATGGATTTTTTTAAACATAGGACCTTTTTCTCTCACGGACTTGGAACATTCTTCCTGGGAAGCCAGAACAAATTTACCCTATACCTAAAATATAGTTTTTCTTGAAACTTGAATGTTGTTCAGCTTGATAAAAAGATATCCTAACATAATCAACTAAATAAAGATATATTAGCTGAATAAAAAGATTATATGTTAAAATTTTCATCTAAATATACTTAAGTGGGATATTGTTTCAATTATTTTATTTAACATAAACACCATACGACAATTACTATTTTTATTTATATGTCCATATATAAACTGATTTCGGATAAGCCATCGGTGAATGCGTTTGGATGGACAAGCTTCAACTGGATCAACACTGATTCCTCCGACATCGTTGACATATATAAATTGGTATTGTCCAGTATAAGAGAGCAATATGGTAGTAGAGCCTTTTGTAGCTCAGCCTCCATGGAGCCCTTTATTTTTGAAAAATTCAAAATTCAAACTTTCTGGTTTCAAAAAAATAAAAAATGCAAGTATATAAGGATGAATTGTATATGTGTGCAAACATTTAGGATGAAATACCTTGAGATGCGATCTGTGCAAAAAGAACAAATTCATGTACTTTTGAAATGAATAGTACCATGTGTTCAAAAGCCACGGATTTATCTTTTTTGCACGACCCTCATTTCAACGTATTTCATCCTAAAAATTTACAAACATGTGTTGTATGCCTCCATGAATATCTATATTTTCAGATTTTTTTGAAATGTAAAAATATGAATTTTGAGTTTTTAAAAAACTGGCCTCCATGAAGGCCGATCTCGAAAAGGCATTTTCGAGCAATATGGGACAAACATAAATTACTGCTATATTGCCTTGTCTAGGCCTTGGGTAGAAGGAAGCATTTGAGATTTGTTACTCCTTTATGGGCCTTGGGTTGGATCCGGTGAACAACACAACATATCTGGTATTTCTGTGTGCACATAACAAGAACGGTTGGTTGGTAGAGTGGCTAGCTCGCATGGTTCTATTGGGTTGGTTCTCAGATCGAACCCCGCTTTTGGCAGTTTATTTTTTGATGAAAAAAAACCTGACGTACGAAAGATGACTTTGATGATGAAAAAATGTGGAGAAACAATCCATGCTTTAATATTAGGCAAAGATTGGTTTGGTTTTTTCTATCGGTTTTCCTTTTTCTTTTCTTATTTCTTGTCTTTTAGGACTCCGTTTTTTATTCCTGACTTTTTATGAAAAAAATCATCAAAACCTATTAAAACGGGATCTAGTTTCATAGATATGTACATGAGAAATCCATGATGAAAACAGTTCGTGATTTGGACCCACGGTTCAAGAGATAAACCATTTTGAAAAAATATCTAGAAAAAGTGGAAAACTCCTGGGTTGTGGCAATTGGCGCATGTTGTCGGTGTCAAAACAGGCACACTTCGGTAGGGGCCCCTGAGCTTTGAGATTAGATCGGTGGTAACGCGAGACAAGAAACACATGGCTTTTACCTAGGTTCAGACCCTCTTGATGGAGATAAAACCCTACGTCCTGCTCTTGTTGTATCGATGATGTAACGAGTACATAGTTGATCTACCTCGAGATCATAAGTTTGTGGTCTAAACCCTAGGGGTGATGATGTTGTGTATGGGTCCCCTCTATAGGCTAAATCATACACTTTATATAGGCACCAAGGGTATCTAGGGTTACATGAATGTTGGTCACCATCTACGGATTACATGTCGAATGAACCATCCTATTCCTGGAGTGCACGCCAAGTCTTTGGTAGAATCCGATATGCTCACGCTCCTTCATAGGGCCTCCAAAGTCCTTCCTCTAGGATGGCTCTCCAGTCTGACCCCATGGAGTAGACCAGCTCGGTTGGGACCCCCTAGTTCATTACTCCTTTGTATCCACCAAACTATTCTTTGACGTCGAGTATGAAAAGCTTCATGAGACAATCTTCTTCGGATGCATAACAGAATCTTTGGCTCGACGGACGAGTTGAGCAGCCCTTAAGTAATTGTGTAACGTCCTTTCTTAGTGTATAACTAAGACCAAAGGACTAAAACATATGTGTGCCCATTAACCAAATACTAACAACTTTTTCTGATCATGTTAATGACATCATGTATACCAGTCACAACTTAATCGAACTACGGGTCGAGGCAGCCTTTGGCATATTGTATCAAAACAAAGATCGTGCCCTGCGTTTTAAGGGATATCATCAATCGATCGCTTCACCCCACGTGTCCACAATAGTTTCTATTGGTGTGATTAGCAGGTTTATCTGGGGTGTTGTGGATATGGCAAGGCGTTTCCAGTATTTTGTCCTGAGCGCTTGGGTCATCCTTGTGTCCTTTGAAGGATCTCTTTTTGGGTCCACCACGTGAGCTGTTGAACCCTGCATTGACTGTTTGGTCCTCGGCATCATTGCCTTTGTTCTTTTTTTGGTGCTTGTGTTTATTGCACCTGGGTTTTCCGTTTCCATATCGGACTTCCGATGTGCCTAGGTCGCTCTTATAAGAGCTATGGGCCAGCCAGTAGTCCTTGTTGGAAATATGCCCTAGAGGAACTAATAAATTAGTTATTATCATATTTCCTTGTTCATTATAATCGTTTATTATCCATGCTATAATTGTATTGATCGGAGACTTAGATGCATGTGTGGATACATAGACAAAACCATGTCCCTAGTATGCCTCTAATAGACTAGCTCATTGATCAAAGATGGTTAAGGTTTCCTAGCCATGGACATGAGATGTCATTTGATAACGGGATCACATCATTAGGAGAATGGTGTGATGGACAAGACCCAAACTACAAACGTAGCATATGATCGTGTTAGTTTATTGCTACTGTTTTCTGCATGTCAAGTATATGTTCCTATGACCATGAGATCATGCAACTCACTGACATCGGAGGAGTGCCCTGTGTGTATCAAACGTTGCAACGTAACTGGGTGACTATAAAGGTACTCTACAGGTATCTCCGAGGGTGTCTGTTGAGTTGGCATGGATCAAGACTGGGATTTGTTACTCCATATGACAGAGCGGTATCTCAAGGCCCACTCGGTAATACAACATCACAACAAGCCTTGCAAGCAATGTGACTAAGTGTTAGTCACGGGATCTTGTATTACAGAACGAGTAAAGAGACTTTCCGGTAACAAGGTTGAACTAGGTATGGAGATACCGACGATCGAATCTCGGGCATATAACATACTGAAGAACAAAGGAAACATCATACGAGATTAACTGAATCCTTGACATAGAGGTTCGACCAATAAAGATCTTCATAGAATATGTAGGAACCAATATGGTCATCCAGGTCCTGCTATTGGTTATTGACCGTAGAGGTGTCTCGGTCATGTCTTCATTGTTCTCGAACCCGCAGGGTCTGCACACTTAAGGTTTGGTGACGTTTCGGTAGTATGGAGTTATGTATGGTGGTGATCGAAGGTTGTCCGGAGTCCCGGATGAGATCATGGAAGTCACGAGGAGCTCCGGAATGGTCCAGAGGTAAATATTCATATATAGGAAGTCTTGTTTTGGTCGCCGGAAAAGTTTCGGGCTCATCGATAGTGTACCGGGAGTGCCGGTAGTGTATCGGGAGACCATCGGGAGGGGTATTTCGACCCAAGAGGCTAAATGGGCTGTGGGAGAGTGAATACCAGCCCTTAGTGGGCTGGTGGAAGTCCCACACAAAGCCCATGCGGCTAGGGAGAAAAAGCCCAAAGAGAAAAGGTGGAAAAAGGCAAAAATAGGGTGAATCCTAGTCCTACTAGGATTGGAGGTGGATTCCACCTCCTCCCCTTGGTTCGGCCGACTGCTAGAGGCTTGGCCCTTGGGCCAAGCCTCCTCCTCTCTTCCTCTTATAAATACTGGAGGTTTTAGGGTTTTTGCACAGAATTTTTAGCCACGTGCTGCCCGTTCCTCCAGTGCATAGTTTCTCCTCTAGATCGGATTTCTGCAATGCTTAGGCGAAACCGTGCCGGAATAGCTGCACCACCATCGCCGGAGCGCCATCAAGCTGCCGGAGAACTCTTCTACCTCTTTGCTCCCTCTTGCTGGATCAAGAAGGCGGAGATCGTCATCGAGCTGTACGTGTGCTAGACGCGAAGGTGTCGTCCGTTGGGCGCTATCGGAAGGACCGTGACCAACATCGCGAGACGGATCGTGATGAGTTCGCGGGACGGATCGTGATGAGTTCGCGTGACCGATCGTGATTGGATTGCGGGACGGATCGTGATGAGTTCGCAGGACGGATCGTGATTGGATCGCGGGACGGATCATGATGAGATCGCGGGACGCTCAGCGATTTGGCTCGCGAAGTCGTTCGACTACACCAACCGCGTTTCTTAACGCTTCCCGCTTAGCAATCTACAAGGATATGTAGATCCACTCTCCCTCTCGTAGATGCTCATCACCATGGATAGATCTTGCGTGTGCGTAGGAATTTTTTTGTTTCCGATGTGACGTTCCCCAACAGTGGCATCATGAGCTAGGTCTATGTGTGGATGAGATCTCGAGTAGAACACAAAGAGTTTATGGGCTTCCTCCCTTGGTCGTGTGTTGGTTCAACGGTATTGTGAGATGAAGCATCCCTGACCAACATTACTCGTACGCTTACGAGAGACCGTTTCCCTCAACCGCAAATTGTTGCATAGATGGCTTGCGGGTGCCAGTTTCTCTCACTTTAGTTGGATCGGATTCGACAAAGACGGTCCTTGAGAAGGTTGAAAAGAAACTAGTGTATCACTGTTGTGGTTTTTGTGTAGATGAGAATTGTTCTTGCTAGATACCCGTAGCAGCCACGTAAAACATGCAACAACAATTAGAGGACGTCTAACTTGTTTTTGCAGGGTATGTTGTGATGTGATATGGCCAATTACATGACGTGATATATGTGATGTATGAGATGATCATGTGATGTATAGAATATCACGACTTGCATGTCGATGAGTACGACAACCGGCAGGAGCCATAGGGTTGTCTTTAATTATTGTATGACCTGCGTGTCAATCATTAAGCGTTATGTAATGCTTTACTTTATCGCTAAACGGTAGCAATAGTAGTAGAAGCTTGTTGGGCGCGACAACCCCGATGGCGACACATTGATGGAGATCATGGTGTCATGCCGGTGACGATGGAGATCATGCCGGTGCTTTCATGATGGAGATCAAAAGCGCAAGTTCATGGCCATATCAAGTCACTTATGATTTGCATGTGATGTTAATCCTTTTATGCACCTTGTTTTGCTTAGGACGACGGTAGCATTATAAGGTGATCCCTCACTTAATTTCAAGATAAATTGTGTTCTCCCCGAGTGTGCACCGTTGCGAAAGTTCGTCGTGTTGAGACACCACGTGATGATCGGGTGTGATAGACTCTACGTTCACATAAAATGGGTGCAAGCCAGTGTTGCACATGCAGAACACTCGGGTTAAACTTGACGAGCCTAGCATGTATAGACATGGCCTCGGAACACAAGAGACCGAAAGGTCCAACATGAGTCATAGAGTAGATATGATCAACATAATGATGTTCACCTTTGAAACCACCTCAACTCACGTGATGATCAGACTTGAGTTGGTGAATTTGGATCATGTATCCCTCGAATGACCAGAGGGATGTCAATTTGAGTGGGAGTTCTTAAGTAATATGATTAATTGAACTCATTATCATGAACATAGTTAGTAGTGTATTTGCAAATTATGTTGTAGATTACTTGCTCGTGCTGTAGCTCCCTTGAATTTTTATATGTTCCTAGAGAAATAAAGTTGAAAGATGATGGTAGCAATATTGCGGACTGGCTCCGTGATCTGAGGATTGTCCTCTTTGCTACATAGAAGGCTTATGTCCTTAATGCACCGCTCGGTGCGCCAACCCCTCTTGCGTCGTCTGTAGATGTTGTGAACATCTGACAGACATGTTCTGATGACTACTTGATAGTTTAGTGCGTCATGCATTACGGCTTAGAATTGAGGCTCTGAAATGTTTTGAACGTCACGGAACATATGAGATGTTCTAAGAGCTGAAATTAGGATCTCAGGCTTGTGCCCGTGCTGCGAGATATGAGATCTCCAACAAGATTCTTTGCCTACAAGATGAAAGATAATAGCTCAATCGTTGAGCATGTGCTCAGATTGTCTGGGTGCTACAATCGCTTGAATCGAGTGGTAGTTGATCTTCCAGATAAGATAGTGATTGATATAGTTCTCCAAGTCACTGTCACTAAGCTACTAGAACTTGGCGATGAACTATTAAATGCCAGGGATAGAAATGATGATCCCTGAGCTGTTCGTGATGTTTGACACCGCGAAGGTAGAAATCAAGAAGGAGCGTCAAGTGTTGATGGTTAGTCAAACCACTAGTTTCGAGAAGGGCAAGAGCCAGGAGGGAAAACCTCGTGGATAGCAAGTCAGTTGCTGCTCCAATGAAGCAACCCAAAGTTGAACCCAAACCCGAGACTAAGTGCTTCGATTATGAGGAGAGCGGTTGCTGAAGCGGAACAACCCTAGATACTTGGTAGATAAGAAGGCTGGCAATGTCGACAGAAGTATATTTGATATACGTGTTATTTATGTGTACCTTGCTAGTACTCCTAGTAGCACCTGGGTATTGGATACCGGTTCAGTTGCTAAATGTTAGTAACTCGAAATAAAAGCTACGGAATAAACGGAGCACTAGCTAAGGGTGAGGTGACGATGTGTGTTGGAAATGTTTCCAAGGTTGATGTGATCAACATCGCATGCTCTCTTTACCTTCGAGATTAGTGACGAATCTAAATAAATGTTATTTGGTGTTTTGCGTTGAGCATGAACATGATTAGATCATGCTTATTGCAACACGGTTATTCATTTAAGTTAAAGAATAATGGTTATTCTGTTTACCTGAATAATACCTTCAATGGTCATTTACCCAGTGAGAATGGTTTGTTGAATCTTGATCGTAGTAATACACATGTTCATAACATTGATGCCAAAAGATACAAAGTTAATAATGATAGTACCACATACTTGTGGCACTGCTGCTAAATGTCATATTGGTATAAAGCGCGTGAGGAAACTCCATACTGATGCATCTTTGGACTCATTCGATTTCGAATCGGTTGAGACCTGTGAACCATGCCTCTTAGGCAAGATGACTGAGGACCCCATTTTCTAGTTTGATGGAGCGGGAAGTGATTTACTGGAAATGATACATGTTGATGTATGCAATCCAATGAGTCTTGTAGCATGCGGTGGATATCGTTATTTTCTTACCTTCAGTGATGATTTGAGTAGATAATAGTGTATATTTACTTAATGAAACGCAAGTCTGAATCGTTTGAAAAAGTTCAAGCAAATTCAGAGTGAAGTTTAAGATCATCATGACAAGAAGATAAAATGTCCGCGATATGATCGTGGAGGTGAATATCTGAGTTACGAGTTTGGTATACAACTTAAGACAATGTGAAAGTTGTTTCACAACTCACGCCACCTAGAACACCATAGTGTGATGGTGTGTCCGAACGTCATAGTCATGCTCTATTGGATATGGTGCGAATTATGATGTCTCTTATCCTTTTACCACTATCGTTTTGGGGTTATGTATTAGAAACAAATACATTCACTTTAGATAGGGCATCATCTAAATCCGTTGAGATGACACCGTGTCAATTATGGTTTGATAGAAACCTAAGCTGTCATTTCTTAATGTTTGGGGGCTGCAACACTTATGTGAAAAAGGGGTTTCAGCTAATGAGCTCGAACCCAAAGCAGACAAATGCATATTCATAGAATACCCTAAAGACAGTTGGGTAAACCTTCTATCTCAGATCCAAGCATAAAATATTTGTTGCTAAAACTGGGTCCTTTCTTGAGAAAGAGTTTCTCTCAAAAGAATTGAGTGGGAGGAAGATAGATCTTGATGAGGTTGTTGAACCTTTGTTCAACCAGAGAGTAGCGCAGTGCAGGAAGATGTTTCTATGAAGCCTACGTTAGTTGAAGAGGAAGTTAATGATGATGATCATGAAACTTCAGATCAAGTTACTATCGAACCTCGTAGGTCGACAAGGACATGTACTGCTCCTGAGCGGTACGCCAACCCTGTCTTGGAGGTCATGTTGTTGGACAATGATGAACCTACGAGCTATGGAGAAGCGATGATGGGCCCGGATTCCGACAAATGGTTAGTGGCCATGAAATCCGAGAAGGGATCCATATATGAAAACCAAGTATAGACTTTGGTAGACTTGCTCGTTGGACGGCAGGTCATTGAGTACAAATGGATCTTTAAAATGAAGATAGACGCTGATGGTGAATGCCACCATTTATAAAGCTCGACTTGTCGCAAAGAAGTTTCCGACAAGTTGAAGGAGTTGACTACGATGAGACTTTCTCACTCGTAGCAATGCTAAAGTTTGTTGGAATTATGTTAGCAGTTGCTGCATTTTTCAATTATGAAATATGGCAGATGGATGCCAAAACATCGTTTCCTTCCTTGAGGAAAGGTTGTATGAGATACAACCAGAAGGTTTTGTCAGTCCTAAGGATGCTAAAAGGAGAGGAAGCTTCAGTGATCTTTCTATGGACTGAAGCAAGCATCTCGAAGTTGGAATATCCACTTTGATAAGGTGATCAAAGTTTTTAAATCTATACAAAGTTTATGAGAAACTTGTATTTGCAATAAAGTGAGTGGGAGCACTATAGAGTTTCTGATAAGTATATGTGGAAATGATGTAGAATTTCTGGAAAGCATAAACGGTTGTTTGAAAAGAGTTTTTCAAAGGAAGACATGGATAAAGCTACCTAATTGTTGAACATCAAGATCTATAGAGATAGATCAAGATGCTAGATGAGACTTTCAATGAGTACATACCTTGACAAGATTTTGAAAGAGTTCAAAAATGGATCAGTCAAAAAAAAGAGTTCTCGCCTGATTTGTAAGGTGTGAAGTTGAGTGAGACTCAAAGCTCGACAACGGCAGAAGAAAGAGACAGGACGAATGTCGTCCCCTATGCCTCAGCCATAGGCTCTATATTATGCCATGCTGTGTATCGCACCTGGTGTGTGCCTTGCCATGAGTCAGTCAAGGGGTACAAAAGTGATCCGGTAGTGGATCATTGGACAACGGTCAAGATTATCCTTAGTGACTAAAAGACTAAGGAGATGTTTCTCGATTATGGAGGTGATAAAGAGTTCATCATAAAGAGTTACGTCGATGCAAGCTTTAACACCAATCCAGATGACTCGTAGTAGCAATCTGGATACGTATAGTGGAGCAGCCATTTGGAATAGTACCAAGTGGAGTGTGGTAGCAGTGTTTACGGTTTGACATAGAGATTTGCAAAGTACACTCAGATTTGAATGTCGCAGACCCATTGACAATAAGACCTCTCTCACATGCAAAGCATGATCGAGCCCCAGAACTCATTGGGTGTTAGATTCATAACTATGCATATCACATGGTGATGTGAACTAGATTATTGACTCTAGTGCAGTTGGGAGACTGTTGGAAATATGCCCTAGAGGTAATAATAAATTAGTTATTATCATATTTCCTTGTTCTTGACAATCGTTTATTATCCATGCTATAATTTTATCGATCGGAGACTTAGATGCATGTGTGGATACATAGACAAAACCATGTCCCTAGTATGCCTCTAATAGACTAGCTCGTTGATCAAAGTTGGTTAAGGTTTCCTAGCCATGGACATGAGATGTCATTTGATAACAGGATCACATCATTAGGAGAATGGTGTGATGGACAAGACCCAAAATACAAACGTAGCATATGATCGTGTCAGTTTATTGCTACTGTTTTCTGCATGTCAAGTAGATGTTCCTAAGACCATGAGATCATGCAACTCACTAACACTAGAGGAGTGCCTTGTGTGTATCAAATGTCACAACGTAACTAGGTGACTATAAAGGTACTCTACAGGTATCTCCGAGGGTGCATGTTGAGTTGGCATGGATCAAGACTGGGATTTGTTACTCCGTGTGACAGAGAGGTATCTCAGGTCCCACATGGTAATACAACATCACAACAAGCCTTGCAAGCAATGTGACTAAGTGTTAGTCACGAGATCTTGTATTACAGAATGAGTAAAGAGACTTGCCGGTAACGAGGTTGAACTAGGTATGGAGATACCGACGATCGAATCTCGGGCAAGTAACATACCGAAGAGCAAAGGGAACATCATACGAGATTAACTGAATCCTTGACATAAAGGTTCGACCGATAAAGATCTTTGTAGAATATGTAGGAACCAATATGGGCATCCATGTCCCGCTATTGGTTATTGACCGTAGAGGTGTCTCTGTCATGTCTACATAGTTCTCGAACCCGCAGGGTCTGCACACTTACGGTTTGGTGATGTTTCGGTGTATAGAGTTATGTATGGTGGTGACCGAAGGTTGTTTGGAGTCCTGGATGAGATCAAGGATGTCACGAGGAGCTCCAGAATGGTCCGGAGGTAAAGATTCATATATAGGAAGTCCTGTTTTGGTCACCGGAAAAGTTTCGGGCTCATCGGTAGTGTACCGAGAGTGCCGGTAGTGTATCGGGAGACCATCGGGAGGGGTATTTAGACCCAAGAGGCTACATGGGATGTGGGAGAGTGAATACCAGCCCTTAGTGGGCTGGTGGAAGTCCCACACAAAGCCCATGCGGCTAGGGAGAAAAAGCCCAAAGAGAAAATGTGGAAAAGGGCAAAAATAGGGTGAATCCTAGTCCTACTAGGATTGGAGGTGGATTCCACCTCCTCCCCTTGGTTCGGCCGACTCCTAGAGGCTTGGCCCTTGGGCCAAGCCTCCTCCTCTCTTCCTCTTATAAATACTGGAGGTTTTAGGGTTTTTGGACAGAATTTTTAGCCACGTGCTGCCCGTTCCTCCAGTGCATAGTTTCTCCTCTAGATCGGATTTCTGCAGTGCTTAGGCAAAGCCCTGCCGGAATAGCTCCATCACCATCGCCGGAGCGCCGTCATGCTGCCATAGAACTATTCTACCTCTCCACTCCCTCTTGCTGGATCAAGAAGGCAGAGATCGTCATCGAGCTGTACGTGTGCTGAATGCGGAGGTGCCGTCCGTTAGGCGCTAGATCGGAAGGACCGTGATCAAGATCGCGAGACAGATCATGATGAGTTCGCAGGACGGATCGTGATGAGTTCACGAGACGGATCATGATTGGATCGCGGGACAGATCGTGATGATTTCACGGGACGGATCGTGATTGGATCGCGGGACGGATCGTGATGAGATCGCGGGACGCTCGACGATTTGGATCGCGAAGACGTTCGATTACACCAACCGCGTTTCTTAACGCTTCCCGCTTAGCGATCTACAAGGATATGTAGATCCACTCTCCCTCTCGTAGATGCTCATCACCATGGATAGATCTTGCGTGTGTGTAGGAAATTTTTTGTTTCCCATGTGACGTTCCCCAACAGTCCTCGCCCGCGCAAAAGCAGGCCATCAATGCAGCCAGGGCCCCCATAGTTCTCGTTTTATTATGTCCAAGTTGTCAGGCTAATTGTCGGTGTCAAAACCGGCGGATCTCGAGTAGGATCGGTGGTAATCGGGGATGAAGGAGACGATGTTTACCCAGGTTCGGGCCCTCCCATGGAGGTAAAACCCTACATCCTTCCTGATTGTATTGATGGTGTGAAGGTTACAGAGTTGATCTACCTCGAGATCGAATAGCTAAACCCTAGACGAGTTTCTCTGCCCTACAATCTAAAACCCTCTTGGTTTATATAGACACCCGGGGGTACTAGGGTTTACACATGGTAGGTCTCCTGCCGAGGATGGAGATGCATATTTCTCATCTTGACTTGGAGTGCACGACGCGCCTTCGGGACTTCCTTCTGGAATATGGGCTCTCAATGTATTCGGCCCTTCCTGCGACAACCAGATAATGGCCCACCAAGCTGGCTTATTAAGAGATAGGCCGATGGCCCGAGGACCCCTTAGTCCAGGACTCCCTCAGTAGCCCCCGAACTGGCCCCCAATACCAAGGGTCTTAGCTTTGGCTTCTCCACGTGATTAGAGTCTTTGGCTTGCGGGGTGAGTTATTCTTCCCATCTAATGATCGGCTGAGATTAGTTCGCCCTCCGATGACGCGTAATTTTTCTGATCATATGACCGATCGAACACCGTGAGTCATTTAGTCCCGAAGGCCGAATTTCAAAGTGTAAATAGTGTATACTGACAACCTTCCTGACGAGGGGTCGCGGCCCACCACGACCACTGAACCAGTTATGAAAACTCGATTCACGGTTTGAGGCCGTCTTTACCTTAGCACGATTCATCAATGCATAAATCATGCTCTATTTCACATGGGATATGATTAATCATATCAAGTTTCTTTATGCGTGTATAACGGCACACATGTCTTGGGAAGCGGAGGGATTTGCGGCGCAATAAAGGGAGGCTAATTGTCATCACACCTCATGAAAGGGAAAAAAACCTCAAGGCCTATTCACGCTCCCTGTGCGTATCCTTTGCTTCCTCCATCTCCCTAGCTTCGAGAGCCCATATCTAGTTCTTCCTCGACTTCTCCTCCAAGCTTTAGCCATGGCAGGTTCCGGCTCCAATGACAAGTGGAAGGCGTCCACGGTTAGCGATCAAGACATCCGGGACCTAAAGGAAGTCGGTTACCTCCCCGCCAACGTCTTCCATCGTGCCCTGGAGAAGAACCAGGTGGTTCCCACCCCCAAGCCAGGTGAGAGGGTGGTATTCGTCCCCCACTTCATCCGGGGACTAAGATTTCCGCTCCATCCCTTTTGTTCGGGGTCTCATGTTCTTCTATGGACTAGACTTCCACGACCTCCACACGAACTCCTTTATGCACATATCGACAGTTATCATTGTCTGCGAGGCCTTTCTGCGGGTCGAACCGCACTTCGGCCTGTGGCTCAAGGTCTTCAATGTCAAGCCGAAGACCGTCGCGAGTGAGCGCGCGGACTATGAAGGGGCGGTTATCAGCAAGATATCCCGCGTCGGATGGCCGACCGACACCTTCATCGACACCATCAAGATCTCGCAAAAGGAGTGGTTTTATATCACTGAGCCAAGAGAAGAAGGTCAGGTTGCTCCGGCCGAGTTCAGATTCGGACCCCCCCACAAGATTGGCCTCATGGATCCAGA
Source organism: Hordeum marinum (assembly GCA_022496015.1). Lineage (NCBI taxonomy): Eukaryota > Viridiplantae > Streptophyta > Magnoliopsida > Poales > Poaceae > Hordeum > Hordeum marinum. The sequence continues at coordinate 389,403,822 of CM039675.1, read as the reverse complement.
AGGGCCTTGACTGGGGGTCATATGTGGAGGTGGACAAGTTGCAGAAGTGCATCACGTCGATGCTCAAGGGCAAAATCGAGATGGCTAATGTGGTCCAGATCATGCTTCGACGCTGCATCCTTCACTGACAGCGCCGGGACTCCCCCATGTGGGCTTATCAGCTTGATGATGAGCCTACCGTTTATCGGTTCTTCCACACCACCCCGGAGAAACTGTTCAAGCCTTAGAAGAGCTGGCCAACCGAGGAGGAGGATCAGGACCTACACGCCAATAACCCTCCTATCCAGGTATAATATAATCTCAATTGATCGGCTTTGCTTTCCGACAGAAAATCTAAACACCTTTCCCCTCATCTTTGCAGAAATGGTTAAGCAAAGCCACATGAATCAACTGCCCGACACCATAGCCTGAAGACCCTAGGTCAAAGATGTTGTCGGAGATGATCATCATGGCACCTTACAAGGCGCCTGAAAAGAAACAGAAGAAGAAGGGCAGAGGAGGTCTCCGCATAAAGGACCAGCCGAACGTTGCGTCTGAGGAAACCCATGCCTCCTCTAACCCCGAGGAAGAGCATGATGACGAGGACGAGGGGGATTCCCCCCTCACAAGAAAGAGGGCGGTGTCATCGGACATCGCAGAGGAGGTACCTCCTCCTGCCCTGAAAAGGGCACACCAGGTGATGTTGGTCCTGCCCGACGACAGTTCGAACTCGGATACCGAGTCCGAGGACTTAAAAAAGGTTACTCAACGGAACCTAAGGGTCAAGCCCCCAGCTCGAAGGTAAGAATCCAAAGACTCCCTGAGCTATTTATGGCAAGTTTGTAATGTTATTAACGTATGAGCGCCTTTTGATCCGCAGCCCACCACGCGTTCTCCCCACCGACCAAGTTTCGGATGGGGAGACTCCTCCCGCCGAGCTGGCCGAGAGTGGGACCGCATCGCATCCCACACCTCCAGGGGCCACAAAGGATGTTGCGGAGGTGTCATCCCACCAATCTCCTTTGGAGCCGAACACAGGAGGTGGGGGTGACGATGTCATGGCCGAGGTTAATGCCTCGACTGCTGAAGTCCGAGAGGAGGAGCCCGTCCCGACCAATGAGAAGACCGGACAAAGGGCTGTCTAGTCTCCTCCGAGGTCATCTACGGATCACACCATGCCTCCAGAGCCAGTGGTTCAATCCCTGGCTGGAGATCAGGCTAACCGATCACCACTAGCGCCATCGATGACTGTGTGGCTGGTTATGGAGGAGGCTCTATCAAGCGCCTCCATCTCTGAGGATCACCAATGTTCTTTTCCTGAAATATTATTTTATTAGGTTCGTGCTATCGTTATATATAGCAGCCCCGAGCCCTGGGTGAGTTTAGAAAAACTCACCCCGGGGGTCAAATACAAAGAAATGACCAAACAATGTATGATAAATTATTCATCCTATAATGTTCTAATAGTCCTTAAGAGGACCAAACATAGGGTCATGGTCTTGACAGTTCGGGTGTTTCAACTCATATAAACTAGTAAAGATGTGTTATTTGCAGGATTCGTCATCAGTGGCGGCCGTTAATGATGCAGAGCTTGATGAGCTAAACCGGAAGCTCAAGAGCTCAGAAGAGTAGCTTGACGCTCGGAACAAGAGGTTCGACAAGGCACAAGGTAAGTCGTCTTGGAATATCCGAGCTATTAAGCATTAGTGATTCACACTTTTGACTTAGTATAATTATATGTTTTATTGCTTGCACAGCCTCGGTGAAGGAAGTTGAGAAGCTCAAGGCCGAGCTGCGACAGATGAAGCAAGAGGCCGTGGAAGAGAAGGCAGCAACTGAACAGGCAGCAGCCGTGCTCTTTGCCTTAAAAACGGCGAGCAAAAAACATGAGGCTCAGGTGGGGGAGGTTCAGTAGGAGCTTAAGGATGCCAGCCAAAAATGCGAGGACCTTGAGTAGAAGGGCAAGAAACAAGCTGTCGAGCTATCCGCGCTGAAAGCCGACCTCCAGAAGGAGCGGGTGGACAGGCGGTTCTTTGAGGAATTGATTTGCCAAGTCATGGCTATCACAGATGGTAAGCTATATTTACTATAGTGTGCCTTCAGTGATAGCAAGTTCGCATTGCTCACCCAGTTGTGGCATTCCTCAAGCGCCAGCTCGGACCTCCTGAAGAGTGTAGCGGACGCGAACCAGTTCTACGCTTCGCGAGAAGAGGGAGATGAGGCTCGGCTCTTTTGGGCACAATTTGAAGCCTCCGAGCACTCTCCTCTCCTCATCGAGCAAATGAAGCAGTTGACGGAGCTACACCGGATTGCGGAGACGACCATGAAGGATCTTTGCATCCGGCTATGGCCTGATGAGCTGTTGCCGGATAGTTACTTCGGCCTGGTGCGGAAGCTGAGCGATGCCTCGCCTTGGATTGACGCGCTAAGGCATTCTTCCTGCATTGAGGGAGCTGGATGGCCTTTGCAAGGTCCAAGGTGCACCGGTCGGGGCTTGATCCGACGAAGATAGCCACAACTCCTCCGCCCCCTGGAAAGGAGCATAGGTGCCATGAGCGATGCTTCTCCGTAGTGATGGAGGGTGCTCGGGCGATAGAGGCTCAGTGCTCAAAAGATAACTTTTACGAGTAAACGTGTTGTAATATGTCCGAAGACCTTTTAACGCTTTTATGGTTATGATGCATGGTTTATCATGTCTTTTATGTTTTGCATTCACTATAATTCCCGTGTGGCCGTTAAAACTGAAAGTTGTGAGTCGTCGGCTTCAACCCCCATGTAGATACTACACGAGGTGTCTCTACCTCCACATTGTGACCCTTAGCCGTGCTATCCGTACCCAAAGGTGGTAGTGTGAGGTAGACAAGGCAATCAGACCATAATTCTTTATTTCTTTCACTTAGCCATAGGAGCGTGAAAAAGGAATGCGGGGGCTGATGACTAGCTCCGAGTGGTTTGTGATGTTCGGATGAGCTGTGGCTAAAGCCAACATCACAGGGTTTGTACGAATACCAAACCCATCGTATGAGATGGAATAACCTCTAACAAAGTTTTTAGTATAACACTTATGCTCCGATTTGCAGACCGGTTCTTGTCGGTGTCAAAACCGGCGAATCTCCGGTAGGGGGTCCCGAGCTGTGAGACTAGAATCGGTGGTAGTAGAAGATGAAGGGGACAAGGATTTACCCAGGTTCAGGCCCTCCTATGGAGGTAATACCCTACGTCCTGCTTGATTGTACCGATGATATGGGGGTTACAGAGTTGGTCTACCTCGAGATTGAATAGCTAGCCCTAGATGAGTTGTTATATCCCTACAACCTAAAACTCTGTGACTTATATAGATGCCGGGGGTACCTAGGGTTTACACATGGTCGGTTATATGCCGAAGAGATAAACATGCCTATCTACGGCTGACAATCTTGGAGAACACGCCATGGCTCCTCGAAGCTTCCACCTTGGCGACGGGGCCCTTGATCACCGAATGGTCACTTTGCAGCCCATACAGTCCGGCCCATGAGAAACAGGTCGACTGCCCAAGGATCCCTTAATCCAGGACTCCCTAAGTAGCTGCCAGACTAGTCTTCAATGCCGATGTATATCCGGATGATCTTCATAATCTTCGGCTTGCAAGGTGAGTCCCGTACTCCTTGTTCCGCAACCGACCAGTTATCGACGATATCCCAAGCGTCATAGGATCTCCAGGTCCATTATAATAACCGCCAGTGTTCCTCGATTCTCGCGCATCATGGGGAGGCGAGCGGTTCAACAATTTTTTACAGTGCTATCCTTCGGTAATGGAGGCTACACCCATTTAGGATCATGGTTTAGACCACATCCTCCTCCTTCTACCCAACGGAAAAAACTCCTAGCAGAAGATCCACGAAAAACATGGCAAGCGCCCCCTGTTGGGGAATGTTGCATGGGAAACAAAACATTTCCTACGCTTCACCAAGATCAATCTAGGATATGAGCATCTATGAGATGGGAGAGTGGATCTACATACCCTTGTAGATCGCTAAGCGGGAAGCGTTAAGAAACGCGGTTGATGTAGTCGGACGTCTTCGCGATCCAAATCACCGAGCGTCCCAATATCCAATCACGATCCGTCCCGATCTAGCACCGAATAGACGGCACCTCCGCGTTCAGCACACGTACAGCTTGATGACGATCTCCGCCTTCTTGATCCAACAAGAGGGAGCGGAGAGGTAGACGAGTTCTCTAGCAGCGACGGTGTTGCGGCGACGGTGGTGGAGTAATTCCAGCAGAGCTTCGCCTAAGCACCGCTGAAAACCGATTTGGAGGAGAAACTACGATCTGGAGGAGAGGTAGCACGTGGTTGTTTTTCTGTGTCAAAAACCCTCAAAACCTCTAGTATATATAGGAGGAAGGGAGGGACGAGGCTTGGATCCCAAGGGAGCCAACCCTAGTTCGGCCAAAGTGGGAGGGAGGAGTCCTCCTCCTCCACTCCTAGTAGGATTAAGACTCCTTCCTTATTTCCCCACCTTTGCCTTCTTTCGACCTTGGGTTTCTTCCCTAGCCGCATGGGCTTCCTATGGGCCTTCGTACAGCCCACTAAAGCCTGGTATTCCTTCTCCCACAGCCCATGTATCCTCTTGGGTCGAAATACCCCTCCCGATGGTCCCTCGGTACCCTCTCGGCACTCCTGGTACACTACCGATGAGCCCGAAACTTTTCCGGTGACCAAAACAGGACTTCCTATATATACCTCGGACCATTCCGGAAATCCTCGTGACGTCCAGGATCTCATCCGGGACTCCAAACAACCTTAGATCACCACCATGCATAACTCTATACTACCGAAACGTCACCAAACCTTAAGTGTGCAGACCCTGCGGGTTCAAGAACTATGTAGACATGACCGAGACACCTCTACGGTCAATAACCAATAGCGGGACCTGGATGCCCATTTTGATTCCTACATATTCTACGACGATGTTTATCGATCGAACCTCTATGTCAAGGATTCAGTTAATCCCGTATGATGTTCCCTTTGTTCTTCGGTATGTTACTTGCCCGAGATTCGATCGTCGGTATCTCCATACCTAGTTCAACCTCGTTAACGGCAAGTCTCTTTACTCGTTTCCGTAATACAAATCCCGTGAATAACACTTAGTCACATTGCTTGCAAGGCTTGTTGTGGTGTTGTATTACTGAGTGGGCCCTGAGATACCTCTCCGTCACACGGAGTAACAAATCCAAGTGTTGATCCATGCCAACCCAACAGACACCCACGGAGATACCTGTAGAGCACCTTTATAGTCAGCCAGTTATGTTGCGATGTTTGATACACACAAGGCACTCCTTTGGTGTGCATGAGTTACATGATCTCATGGTCATAGGAACATATACTTGACATGCAGAAAAGTGTAGCAATAAACTGACATGATCATATGCTACGTTTATAGTTTGGGTCTTGTCCATCCCATCATTCTCCTAATGATGTGATCCCATTATCAAATGACATCTCATGTCAATGGCTAGGAAACCTTGACCATCTTTGATCAACGAGCTAGTCTACTAGAGGCACACTAGGGACAAAGTGTTGTCTATATATCCACACATGCAATGTGTTTGCAATCAATACAATTATAGCATGGATAATAAACAATTATCATGAACAAGGAAATATAATAATAAACACTTTATTTATTGCCTCTAGGGCATATTTCCAATAGTATCCCACTTGCACTTGAGTCAATAATCTACTTCACATCACTATGTGATTTACATTGTAATGAATCGAACACCCATGTAGTTCTGGTGTTGATCATGTTTAGCCCTTGGAAGAGGTTTAGTCAACGGGTGTCCAACATTAAGATTCGTGTGCACTTTGCAAATATTTATGTCCTTCTCCTCGATGTAATCTTGGATGGAATTGAAGCATCGCTTTATGTGTCTGATCCTCTTGTGAAACCTTGGTTCCTTGGACAAAGCAATGACACTAGTTTTGTCATAGAACAGAGTCATTGGATTCAGTGCACTGGGCACTACTCCAAGATCTGTCATTAACTGCTCCATCCAGACACCTTCCTTTGCTGCCTCCGAGGGTGCGATGCACTCCGCTTCGCATGTAGAATCGGCTACCACACTTTGCTTGGAACCGCACCAGCTTACCGCTCCCTCGTTGAGAATAAATACGTATCTGGTTTGCGACTTAGAGCCATCCAGATCAGTGTCAAAGATTGCATCGACATAACCCTTTACGACGAGCTCTTGATCACCTCCATAAATGAGAAACATTTCCTTAGTTCTTTTCAGGTACTTAAGGATATTCTTGACCGCTGTCCAGTGCTCCATTCCAGGATCACTTTGAAACCTTCCGGCCATACTTATGGCAAGGCTGATATCGGGTCTTGTGCACAGCATTGCATACAGGATAGAGCCTATGGCTGAAGCATAGGGGATGACACACACCTTCTCTCTATCTTCTACAGTCACTGGGCATTGAGTCTTAGTAACCTTCACACCTTGTAACACAGGCAAGAACCCCTTCTTGGACTGATCCATTTTGAACTTCTTCAAAACTTTATCAAGGTATGTGCTTTCTGAAAGTGCTATCAAGCGTCTCGATCTATCTCTATAGATCTTAATGCCTAATATGAGAGCAGCTTCTCCTAGGTACTTCATTGAAAAACTCTTGTTCAAATATTCCTTCACGCTTTCTAGCATTTCTATAATTGTTTCCAATCAGTAATATGTCATGCACATATAATATTAGAAACGCTATAGAGCTCCCACTCACTTTCTTGTAAATACAAGCTTCTCCATAAACTTGTATAAATCCAAACGCTTTGATCACCTCATCAAAGCACTTATTCCAACTCCGAGATGCTTGCACCAGTCCATAAATATGCAGCTACCAAATCGAAACGCTTCAAGGAAACCATTGAGGAATGCTGTTTTGACATCCATCTACCAAATTTCATAGTTGAAATATGCAGCTATTGCTAACATGATTCGGATGGAATTAAGCATCACTACAGGTGAGAAGGTCTCATCGTAGTCAACTCCTTGAACTTGTGAAAAACCCTTTGCCACAAGTCGAGCTTTATAGACGGTGATATTACCATTCGCGTCCGTCTTCTTCTTAAAGATCCATTTGTTCTGAATGGCCTTTCGCCCTTAAGGTAGTACTTTCAAACTCCATACTTTGTTTTCATACATGGATCACATCTCAGATTTCATGGCCTCTAACCATTTCTCGGAATCCGGGCCCATCATCGCTCCTCCATAGCTCGTAGGTTGATTGTTGTCCAACAAAATGACTTCCAAGATAGGGTTGTCGTACCACTCAAGAGCAGTATGCGCCCTTGTCGACCTACGAGGTTCAATAGTAACTTGATCTGAAGCTTCATGATCATCATCATTAACTTCTTCTTCAACTGTCACAGGCTCCACATAAACATCTTTCTGCATTGTGCTACTCTCTGGTTGAAGTAAAGGTTCAATAACCTCATCAAGCTCTATTTTCCTCCCACTCAATTCTTTCGAGAGAAACTCTTTCTTAAGAAATGTTCCATTCTTAGCGACAAACACTTTGCCTTCGGATCTGAGATAGAAGGTATACCCAACTAAGTCTTTCGAGTATCCTTTGAAGATGCATTTCTCCGCTTTGGGTTCCAACTTTTCAGGCTAAAGCTTTTTGACATAAGCATCACATCCCCAAACTTTAAGAAATGACAACTTTGGCTTCTTGCCAAACCACAGTTCATATGGCGTCGTCTCAACTGATTTCGATGGTGCCCTATTTAAAGTGAATGCAGCTGTCTCTAATGCATAAACCCAAAATGATAGTGGATAATCAGCAAGAGACATCATAGAACGCACCATATCTAATAAGGTTCAATTATGATGTTTGGACACACCATTACACTATGGTGTTCCAAGCGATGTCAATTGTGAAACAATTCCACACTGTCTTAAGTGACTGCCAAACTCATAACTCAGATATTCACCTCCTCGACCAGATCGTAGGAATTTAATCTTCTTGTTACGATGATTCTCAACTTCGCTCTAAAATTTCTTGAACTTTTCAAACGTTTCAGACTTGTGTTTCATTAAGTAAATATACCCATATCTACTTAAGTCATTAGTGAAGGTGAGAAAATAATGATATCCTCCGTGCGCCGCAACATTCATTGGGCCGCACACATAAGTATGTATGATTTCCAACAAGTCACTTGCCCGTTGTATTGTTCCAGAGAATGGCGTTTTAGTCATCTTGCCCATGAGGCAAGGTTCACATGTGTGAAGTGATTCAAAATCAAGTGACTCCAAAAGTCCACCAGCATGGAGCTTCCTCATGCGTTTTACACCAATATGACCTAAACGGCAGTGCCATACGAAAGTGGTACTATCACTATCAACTCTACATCTTTTGGCATCAATGTTATGAACATGTGTATCCTCACTATCAAGATTCAATATGTATAAACCCCTCACAATGGGTGCATGAGCATAAAAGATACCACTCATGAAAATAGAACAACCATTATTCTCTGATTTAAATGAGTAACCGTCTCGCAATAAACAAGATCCAGATATAATGTTCATGCTTAACGCAAACACTAAATAACAATTATTCAGGTTCATCACTAATCCCGATGGTAATCGAAGAGAGAGAGAGTGCCGACGGTGATCACATCAACCTTGGAACCATTTCCCACGTGCATCGTCACTTTGTCCTTCGCCAGCCTTCGTCTATTCCGTAGTTCCTGTTTTGAGTTGCAAATGTGAGCAACCGAACCGGTATCAAATACCCAGGCACTACAATGAGAGCTAGTAAGGTACACATCAATAACATGTATATCATATATACCTTGTTTGTTGTTGGACGCCTTCTTGTCAGCCAGATACTTGGGGCAGTTCCGCTTCCAGTGATCAGTTCCCTTGCAATGAAAGCACTTAGTTTCTGGCTTGGGTCCAGCCTTGGGTTTCTTCACGGGAGGTGCAACTTTTTTGCCACTCTTGTTGGATTTACCCTTCTTGCCCTTGCCATTCTTCTTGAAACAAGTGGTTTTATTGACCATCAACACTTGATGTTCTTTCTGGATTTCAGACTCAGCGACTTTCAGCATCGCAAACAGCTCGGCGAGTGACTTGTTCATCCCGTGCATGTTATAGTTCATCACAAAGCTCTTGTAGCTAGGTGCCAGTGATTGAAGAACTCTGTCAATGATCGCCTTTGGCGGAAGGGGCATTCCCAACTCTGCCAGACGAGTCGAATACCCAGACATTCTGAGTATAGGTTCACTGATAGACCCGTTCTCCTCCATTTTGCAAGCATAGAACTTATCGAAGGTCTCATACCTCTCGAGCCGGGCATTCTTCTTAAAGATAAACTCCAACTCTTGGAACATCTGATATGCTCCATGACGTTCAAAACATCTTTGAAGTCCTGGTTCTAAGCCATACAATATTGCACACTGAACTATTGAGTAATCTCCAGAACGTGCCTCCCAAGCGTTCTTAACGTCTTCGGATGACATGTCAGTGGGTTGGTCACTAAGCGGTGCAACAAGGACATATGACTTCTGGGAAGCCGTGAGGATAATCCTCAGATTACGGGCATAGTCCACAAAGTTACTTCCATCATATTTCAACTTAGCTTTCTTTAGGAATGCATTAAAATTCAGGGGTGCTATTACGTGAGCCATTGATCTACAACATAAATATGCAAAGTTTACTAGGACTATTTTTCAAGATAATGAGTTTAGTTAATAAAATTACTAAAGCTCCCACTCAAATTGACATCCCTCAAGTCATTTGAGTGATACATGATCCAAATTCACCAACTCAAGTCCGATCATCACGTGAGTTGAGGTGGTTTCAATGGTGAACATCATCATGTTGATCATATCTACTATATGATTCATGTTTGACCTTTTGGTCTCTTGTGTTCTGAGGCCATGTATGTACCTGCCAGGATCGTCAAGTTTAACCCGAGTATTCTGCACGTGCAACACTGGCTTGCACCCGTTGTATGTGAACGTAGAGTCTATCACACCCGATCATCACGTGGTGTCTCGACACGACGAACTTTCGCAGCGGTGCACACTCGGGGAGAACACAATTTTACCTTGAAATTTAAGTGAGGGATCACCTTATAATGCTACCATCATCATAAGCAAAACAAGGTGCATAAAAGGATTAAAATCACATGCAAATCATAAGTGACATGATATGGCCATGAACTTGTGCTTTTGATCTCCATCTTGAAAGCACCGACATGATCTCCATCGTCACTGGCATAACACCATGATCTCCATCAACGTGTCGCCATCGGGGTTCTCGCGCTCATCATGCTTCTACTACTATTGCTACCGTTTAGCGATAAAGTAAAGCATTACATAGCGCTTAATGATTCACACGTAGGTCATACAATAATTGAAGACAACCCTATGGCTCCTGCTGGTTGCCGTACTCATTGACATGCAAGTCATGATATTCTATAGAACACATGATCATCTCATACATCACATATATCTCATCATGTAATTGGCCATATCACATCACAACATACCCTGCAAAAATAAGTTAGACGCCCTCTAATTGTTGTTGCAAGTTTTACGTGGCTGCTACGAGTTATTAGGAAGAACAATTCCCACCTACGCAAAACCACAAAGGTGATATGTAAGTTGCTTTTGAACCTTATCAAGGACTGCCTTTGTCAAATCCTATCTAACTAAAGTAGTAGAAACAAACACACGCCAGCCATCTTTGTGCAATGAAGTTACACGTCAGTCGATGGAACTGGTCTCCCGTAAGTGTACGAGTAAGGTTGGTCCGGGTCGCTTCATCCCACAATACCGCTGAACCAAAACACGACCAAGGGAGTAAGCAATCTAAGCATCAACGCCCACAAACTCTTTGTGTTCTATTCGAGATCTCATCTACACATAGACCTAGCTCATGATGCCAATGTTGGGGAACGTTGCATGGGAAACAAAAAAATTCCCACGCTTCACCAAGATCAATCCAGGAGATGAGCATCTACGAGATGGGAGAGTGGATCTACACACCCTTGTAGATCGCTAAGCGGGAAGTGTTAAGAAAGACAGTTGATGTAGTCAAACGTCTTCACGATCCAAATCGCCGAGCATCCCGCAATCCAATCACGATCCGTCCTGATCTAGCACCGAACGGACGGCACCTCCACATTCAACACAGTATGGCTTGATGACGATCTCCACCTTCTTGATCCAGCAAGAGGGAGCGGAGAGGTAGACGAGTTTTCCGACAGCGCGATGGTGTTGCGGCGATGGTGGTGGAGTAATTCTAGCAGGGCTTCGCCTAAGCACCACTAAAAACCGTTCTAGAGGAGAAACTACGATCTAGAGGAGAGGTAGCACGTGGCTGTTTTTCTATGTCAAAAACCCTCAAAACCTCTAGTATATATAGGAGGAGGGGAGGGAGGAGGCTTGGCTCCCAAGGGAGCCAACCCTAGTTCGGCCGAAGTGGGAGGGAGTCCTCCTCCTCCTCCACTCCTAGTAGGATTAGGACTCCTTCCTTATTTCCCCACTTTTGCCTTCTTTCCACCTTAGGTTTCTTCCCTAGCCGCATGGGCTTCCTGTGGGCCTTCGGATAGCCCACTAAGGGCTGGTATTCCTTCTCCCACAGCCCACTTAGCCTCTTGGGTCGAAATACCCCTCCCGATGGTCCCCCGTTACCCTCCTGGCACTTCCGGTACACTACCGATGAGCCTGAAACTTTTCCGGTGACCAAAACAGGACTTCCTGTATATCAATCTTTACCTTCGGACCATTCCGGAGCTCCTCCCGATGTCCGGGATCTCATCTGAGACTCCAAAAAACCTTTGGTCACCACCATGCCTAAGTCTATAATACTGAAAAGTCACCAAACCTTAAGTGTGCAGACCCTGCGGGTTTGAGAACTATGTAGACATGACCGAGACACCTCTACGGTCAGTAACCAATAGCGGGACCTAGATGCCCATATTGATTCCTACATATTCTATGAAGATCTTTATCGGCCGAACCTCTATGTTAAGGATTTAGTTAATCCCGTATGATGTTCCCTTTGTTCTCCGGTATGTTACTTGCCCGAGATTCGATCGTCGGTATCTCCATAGCTAGTTCGACCTCTTTATCGACAAGTCTCTTTACTCGGTTCCGTAATACAAGATCTCGTGACTAACACTTAGTCACATTGCTTGCAAGGCTTGTTGTGATGTTGTATTACCGAGTGGGCCCTAAGATACCTCTCCGTCACACGGAGTAATAAATCCCAGTGTTGACCCATGCCAACCCAACAGACACCCTCGGAGATACCTGTAGAGCACCTTTATAGTTATCCAAGTATGTTGCGATGTTTGATACACACAAGGCACTCCTTGGGTGTCCGTGAGTTGCATGATCTCATGGTCATAGGAACATATACTTGACATGCAGAAAACTGTAGCAATAAACTGACACGATCATATGCTACGTTTATAGTTTGGGTCTTGTCCATCCCATCATTCTCCTAATGATGTGAATCCATTATCAAATGACACTCATGTCAATGGCTAGGAAAACTTGAACATATTTGATCAACGATCTAGTCTACTAGAGGCACACTAGGGACAAAGTGTGTCTATATATCCACACATGCAATGTGTTTCTAATCAATACAATTATAGTATGGATAATAAACAATTATCATGAACAAGGAAATATAATTATAAACACTTTATTTATTGCCTCTAGGGCATATTTCCAACACCCCCAGCTCTTCCGCGCACCCCTGCGGCTCACGTCCCAGGGACTGGACCAGCTACTCCGTATCGCTTCTGCAGCTACGCAATCTAGAGACCCAGGGGTATCTCCCTTCTTCGGATCTGGCGGTGACCCGCGCAGGTTTAACTTCTTACAACCACAAGGTCTTAGCGGAGCATTTCCCCAACCCTCAAAGGGGGAAATGCGTATGCTTTGTGCCCTTCCTTCTGTGGGGCCTCGGGTTTCCTATCCATTCATTCCTGAGGAGGTTGTTGGAATTCTATGGGATCCAACTCCACCATCTCACCCAGGGGCTATCCAACATATCTCAGGCTTCGTAGCCCTTTGAGAGATGTTCCTAGGCTGCGAGGCGCATTTCAAGCTATGGAGGATGTTCTTCTGTCTTGTCCCTCGAACTCGGGACAAGGCAATCTTGGAGGTCGGTAGAGCCGAAGTATGCTGTATAGCAGGGACGGGGTATCCGGTGGGTACACCGAAGGAATCCAAAGAGTGGACTTCGGAGTGGTTTGACATTGAAGATGCCCCCTGTTCAAGCCATCTCGGAGAGGTCTGCCCGAATACACAGACGCCCCTTTGAACAAAAGGTACAACTGGCGGCCGAAGAGTTCGTTCCAAGAGGACAATGTTGAAGTACAATGCTTGGCGGCTCAGGTGCGGATGCTTACCCATCACAACCTGACCATGCCCAATGTCATGGCAGCTGCCATCACCCAGTGCGTGCAACCTCTCCAACAGAGGATACATCCCCTGTAGTGCTACAACGGTACAAGCAACACCACGCGCTCCTAAAGACTGGGACCTGCTAATCAAATAACATTGGCCGCGGCCCTTGCCGGCCTATATAAAGGAGAGCAAGAGGATTTCATTCAACGATCAACCTAGGAGGTATACTCGAGCCACAACCCCATCGAATGGGTAAGCCTTTCCCCTCTACGAACATAGTTTGGGGTTTCCAGTTTGTCCTTTATTTGACTGAAGCCTTTGAACTTTATGTGAATAGGAATGGAGGAGTTTCATCGAGACAGTCAACTATCCGGCTCCCTAGCCCGAAGACTATTCACATGATGATGATCCGGGTTTTCACGAGGACCCGGTTCCTCTAATTGAGTTTGAAGATAGAGTCTTTTATCAGGCGAGCCATGACCGATCTCAGGTAGCTATCATAGCCCATTACCCTGGGTCGTTCTCTGTTCCTACAACAAACAAGAAGAAAAAGAGTTCGTCCCGCAAGAGCCAGGCGTCCAACAACGCCCCGAACGTGTCGGTCCCTGCTCCCAAGCACCATCGATCCATGCGCCATACACCGGCAAATGAAGCAGTGCCCGGATCGGAAGCCAACAGGGACCCAGCCAACGAGTCAGCTGCAAGGACGAATTCGTCTGCTCGCTCAACCCAAAGGTACTTTGTTCATCTGTCCGTTTATTATTACAATCAATAGGGCCATACGGCAATTACTACACCGATATACTCAGGCGTAACACCTAGTCTCCTCCCACCGAAGAGGTTTCCAAGGTGCCTGACGATGCTCAAAATTCTAGAGCTATGGCTTATGCTGAAACTGCCACCGAGGCCCCCATAGCCGATCCAGCCTCATCGACCCTACCGATGCCATGTCTGTCACCAATTCGAAAGTGGGAAGTGCCATGAATCATTGGCAATGATGCGAGGCCCTGCGCGACCTAGTATTCTACGAACAAGAGTTTGGAGCCCTTCATATGGCGGACGCGCACATTGGTGCCGCCCGAGCTAGGTTCGGTGAGGCCATAAAGTTAACATTGGCCAGATTGCAGGTAAGTAATCGGTTTTCAAAAGCCCGAACACTCATGCAAACTAAGTAGCCCCTGAGACTTAAATTGGTCCGGAACAAACGAATTAAGGGTCCTTATGGTATTTTACTGCTTATGCAGGCTGCAAAGCAACATAAAGGGCCAAGGAGCTGGAGGACAGCCGATCACAGGTGCAATCTGTGAAGGCAGAGCTGGCGCAAGTGAAAAGTTTCACCCGGGACGCCCATGGTGAATATATCAGTGCTGCTAATTGTAGAAAATGTCCATACCGACAAAAGGATTCTCTTTAGCAGCTGAATCAATAGGGCATATGCAAAAGGAGCTGGTTGAAGCCCGAGAAGCTCAGCGATACGCCGAGTCCCAGCATGAGGCTGACTGTCGTGTTTTGAACTGCCTCCAGGAAGAAAAGAAGCAACAGGTCAAAGAAATTGAGAATTTAAAAGCTCAATTGGCCTAGGACGAAGAACAAAACCAGAAGCTACAAAGGGGCATGTTTAGTAAGTTTGATTCCGATGTTTAGTAGGTACTTCTTATAAAGGAAGTTAAATACGCATGCCTTTGCCTCATATATAGGCCTCCAGTCCGAGCATCCCGAAGAAGAGATCGGGTCCTTCCTAGGGAATCTATTAAAAGAGCTTTCCGCTCTTCAGGAGCGTTCTCAAAAAGCGATGAAAAGCATGGTAAAGGTGCTATGGCTTGTCAAACAGCCTGCGGAAGGAATGACCGAACTATTCGACCGATTCAAGGGAGCCCGAAGTAGGTTCGAGCTGTGGAAGACATCAGCTTGCCGAGAGGGAGCACGGGAAGCATGGTCAATGATCAAGACCCGTTACACCGAACTTAATCCCGAGCGTATGACTCGGATTGCTCTGGTGGGATCGGATGGGCAAGAAGTGCCACTCCACTTGGTGTATGACCAGGTGATGCCTGTCGCCCGTCTGTCACTAGAAGACTGCTCCCTAGGTACGATAATCGACAATCTTGACCAGCAGCCAAATGTGTATTTTTGTATAATTTTGTATGAATAATTGAGTTGTTACTCCATCTGTGTTGTAAACTTTGTCTTAACCGGCCATCGGCTTCTCCCTCCCGTGTGAAGAGATTGGGAGTGTTCCTCGTAATTTGTAACCCTAAAAGGGCGAATTGTGTTCGGGGAACCAGGCAATCCAGCCAAGTGGTGCGTAAGGATAGAAAGCACACAGAGAGGTATGTTATATTACTGCTCCCTTTACCCTCTACCCGTAACAATCGCAAAGGTGCTCCCTTTACCCTCTAGCCGAACAATCGGAAACGTAGAGGGCAATCACAGGAGCGAGACAACCCAGCTTGGCAAAGTCTTAGTTCAAATTAGCGATGAAGGAAACATGTGTAAACAATAAGTGTGGGTAAATGCGTGTAATATAAAAGCATTGGCTTCTAGAAGAAGCCCCCAGGTACAGTGTTCGAACGCAACACTTAAGGGTGTGAGCCGAGTATTTTAGTAGAAGGTCGGTTGAAACCGAACACGGGGAAAAAGGGAAAAATTCAATCCTACCAAATAGCAAAGTGGGAGGTGAAGAAAAAGGAAAGAAAAGGGGCTAGAGAATGTGATGACACCGGTTTACCCGTAGAAGCGTCGAAGACGAGCTGCGTTCCATGGGTTTTGTTCAAGGCGGTTGTTCGACGGGCTCTATAGACGGTAAGTTCCTCCCACGAGTACTTCGTCGATGATGAAGGGGCCTTCCCACTTGGGGTTGAGTTTATGCTTATGCTTCTCCGGGAGCAGTAGGAAGAGGTCGCCTACGTTATATGCCTTTGCCCTGACCTCCCGACTCTAGTAACGTCTGGCCTGCTGTTGGTAAAAAGTAGAGCGAGCCCGAGCTATGTCGCGCTCTCCTTCTAAGGCATCCAGGTCGTCCTACCGATCTAGCTCGGCCTCCTTTTCCTCGTACATGCGCACCCTCGGTGCGTGAAAGCATAACATGCACCCTTTGTGGTTTTAATAATTCACGACAACATACATGTCTCTTGGACTAACACCTCTATCTAGTGTATTTCAGATAATAGTCCATGGAGAGTTGGTTTGGCAAAAGGATTGTGGAGATTGTAGAATTACCCCAAGATGCAAGTAAATAGGTTGGCCAGGCTTCAAGAAAGAGGACTCTACATTTTATATTTGTGAGAAATCACTTTGAGTCCATAGGAAAGACAATACTATTAAAAGGGGGTAAGGTTTTATTGGTGAACAAAATGCTCATACGTGCACAAGTGATGGTCACCAAAAACATCCACAAGCTCTCCCACCAAAGTCAGTCTATAGCCAAACATTCAAACTCGGTGCAACCAACATTTCTATCTCGGGGCCACCAATTCCAAACCCTAGACAAACTCGGCCAAACCCTAGCCACTTCGATGCAACCGATTCCATACCGGTGCCACTGAGTTTAGGTTGCCAACTTTCTATTACGTAAGTTCACATTTTCGGTCCGTCCGAGATTGTTGAATCGGTGTCACCGAGTTTGGCAATTCTGACCATTGGTCACCTTGTCGGTGCAACTGAGGTTCCTACATCGGTCTCACCGAGATTCAAAAGTTGCCACTTTTTGGTCACTTCGGTACCACTGAGATTAACACATCGGTGTCACCGAGTCTGACTTACTGTGTGTAACGGTTGGATTTTTGGAGATGCCTATATATACCCCTCCACCACCACTTACTCGAAAGAGAAGCACTCAGAACTATTCCATACCTATCCTATCAAATTTTCTGAGAGAGAACCACCTACCCTTGTGTTGAGACCAAGATCTTCCACTCCAACCATATGGATCTTGATTTCTAGCCTCCCCAAGTTTCTTTCCACCGATCCTAGCTCTTCCACCAAGCCAAATCTATGAGAGAGTGATTGTGTGTTTAGGAGTCTATCATCTTGAAGCACAAGGGCAAGGAGTTCATCTTCATTATAGAGCCTATTAACTTTTGGAGGGTGGTGCCTCCTAGATTGCGTAGTTGTCGCTTGGGAGCCTCCTACTTTGTGTTGTGGAGTGAACAAGAAGTTTGCAAGGGCAAGGACATCGCCTACTTCGTGAAGATCTACCCATAGTGAGGCTAGTCCTTTGTGGATGGAAGCCGTATGGAATAGTCAAGGCTGCTACTTTGTGGACCCTTATGGGTGGAGCCCTCCGTGGACACTCGCGACCGTTACCCTATGTGGGTTGAAGACTCCATAAACATGGATGTACAATAGCACCACCTATCGGAACCATAGGGAAAATCCTTGCGTCTCCTATTACGTTTGATCTACCTATCCCATCTCTTTACTTCATGTCCTATGTCTTTATTTTCCGCTGCCATATTTGTAGACATGCCTGTGTAGGGATGTTAGACTTGCTAGACTTGCTAAAATGGTTAAAATCTGCCAACCAAGTAACTTGGAGAAGATGAGTTGTTCGACATCGAGCATGAGAAGATCATGAAGAATCCAATTCTTATGGCAAACTTCAAGGATGATATGTCCAGAGGAAAAGAGTGGATTCTCGACACTGGATGTACGGATCATATGACTGGTGATAAAGACATGTTTCATGAGATCACGCCTAATCAAGGTCCTCGAAGGTACGTGACCTTCGGAGACAACTCTATGGGTAAGGTACTTGGCCTTGGTAAGGAGGCTATATCCCATTATAGTTCTATTCAAAATGCTATGCTTTATGAATCCTTTGTCTGCAATCTTCTTTCCGTATCTAGACTTGCCGACTTTGGTTTCAATGTGTTATTCACGAAAGTAGATTGCCAAGTGTTTCGTCAAGATAATCATAAAATGGCCTTTACCGGTTTCCGTAGAGGTGATCTATACATTGTTCATTTCGCTAAGAGATCGAAACCTTGCACTTGTTTAATTGCAAAATCATCTAAAGGTTGGATTTGGCATAGAAGACTAGGACATGTTGGCATGCATAATTTAGACAAGCTTATTAAAGGTGATCATATACTTGGTGTTAAAGATGTTATCTTTGAAAAAGATAGACTTTGTAGTGCTTGTCAAGATGTAAAGCAAGTAGGTGGAAGTCATCCCGTTGAGAATTTCATGACTACTAGGAGACCACTCAAGTTACTTCACATGGATCTTTTTGGTCCTAATGCTTACAAGAGTCTCGATGGGAATTCCTATGGTCTAGTTATAGTTGATGATTTTTCCAGATTTACGTGGGTATTCTTTCTTGATGATAAGTCACAGGTTCAAAAGATCTTCAAGAACTTCGCTCACAAAGCACAAAATTAGTTTGAAGTGAAGATTAAGAAGGTTCGGAGCGATAATGGATAGGAGTCCAAGAACACCCATGTGGATACCTTTCTTGACGAAGAAGGTGTCTCACATGAGTTCTCGGCTACGTACACACCTCAACAAAATGGAGTTGTTGAGAGGAAGAACCAGACACTCATTGAGATGGCAAGATCGATGCTTGACGAGTACAAGACGCCAAGACACTTTTAGACAGAAGCCGTCGAAACAACATGTCATGCCACAAACCGACTTTACTTGCACAAGCTTCTCGGTAAAACAGCATACGAGCTACTCACCGGTAACAAACCCCAAGTTGAATACTTTCGGGTATTTGGCTCAAAGGGATACATTCTTGATAAGCATCATCATACTAAGTTTTCTCCTAAATCTCATGAAGGATTCCTACTTGGTTACGGATCAAACTCTCACACTTACCGTGTCTACAACAACTTCACTCGAAAAGTTGAAGAGACGGTAGATGTGAAGTTTGATGAATCTAATGGTTCGCTAGACGAACAATTGCCAAATGATGTAGGTGATAAGGATACTTCGGAAGCTATTCTAAATCTACCCATCGGCAAGATTCGTCCCATGGAGGTGAAGGAAATTACTTCATCAACTCAAGTGGAAGCTCCTACTTCACGTCAAGGTGAACCTCAACACGACATGGAAGCATCCGCAAGCGGTACACGACGAGATGATGAAGAGGAGGAAGGGCATCATGAAGATCCACCACAACCACCTTCGCCACCACCTCAAGGGAATGACACCTCCAACAACAACGTACATGAAGGAGATGATGAAGAAGAAGAAGCTCCACCATCTGACAATCGGAATCTGACCAGAGTTTGAGCACAAGGGACCAAGAACCATCCCCTAAACCAAATCTTTGGTGATATACAAACAGGGAGAATCACTCGCTCTTAAACCTGTCCACATAACTTTTGTGAGAATTATTCTTTCATATCTATCATTGAGCCTTTGAAGGTACAAGAAGCTCTTGAAGATGCGGATTGGGTGAATGCTATGCATGAAGAGCTTCACAACTTTGAAAGGAACGAAGTGTGGACACTCGTGGAGAAGCCCGAAGATGAGCACAACATCATCGGAACCAAATGGGTGTTTCGGAACATACAAGACGAAGACGGTCAAGTCGTGCGCAACAAGGCTCGTCTCGTAGCCCAAGGATATACGCAAGTTGAAGGTATGGACTATGGTGAGACCTATGCCCCCATCGCTATAGTTGAAGCTATCCGTTTCTTCTTGCTTATGCTAATCACCATGATATAAGGCTTTATCAAATGGACATCAAAAGTGCATTTTTAAATGGTGAAATTGAAGAAGAGGTTTATGTTAAGCAACCACCTGGTTTTGTGAATCCTAAGAAACCTAATCATGTTTACAAGCTTCATAAAGCTCTTCATGGACTTAAGCAAGCCCCTCGTTCTTGGTATAAATGTTTAACAAAGTTTATCATTGAAAAAGGTTTTGAAATTGGTAAAGTTGAAGCAACCTTGTTCACTAAGAGAGTTAATGGTGAATTATTTTTGTGCCAAATCTATGTGGATGATACTATCTTTGGTTCCACTAACCCTTAGTTTAGTGAAAGATTTGGAAGGTTGATGTCCGAGAAGTATGAGATATCTATGATATGTGAGCTGAAATTCTTTCTTGGATTACAAATCTAGCAATCAAGAGAAGGAACTTTCATCTCTCAAACTAAGTATACCAAGGACTTGATCAAGAAGTTCAACATGCAGGAGTGCAAAGGTATGAAAACTCCTATGCCCACTGGTGGACATGTTGACCTTACCATGGAGGATGAACCGATTGATCAAAAGATTTATCGATCTATGATTGGTTCATTGCTATATCTGTGTACATCTCGTCCTGATATTATGCTTAGTGTTTGCATGTGTGCTAGATATCAAGCTGCACCTAAAGAATATCATCTTTTGGCCGCGAAACGTATTGTGAGATACTTGATACAAACACAAAACTTTGGCATTTGGTATCCCAAGGGATCTTCTTTTAATCTTGTTGGATATTCCGATTCGGACTATGCCAGTGACAAAGTTGATAGAAAATCCACCTTGGGTACTTGTCAATTTTTGGGTAGATCTCTTGTGTCTTGGTCCTCCAAGAAACAAAACTCGGTATCTCTATCTACTGCCGAAGCTGAGTACATTGCAGGTGGATCTTGTTGTGCGCAATTACTCTAGATGACACAAACGCTTAAGATTATGGAATTTATGTCAAAAATGTTCCATTACTTTGTGAAAGTGAAAGTGCTATTAAAATTGGACATAATCCTGTGCAACATTCTCGAACTAAGCATATCCAAGTTCGACATCCTTTCATTCGTGATCATGTTGCCAAAGGAGATATCAATCTTAAGCATATTCGCACTAACAAGCAATTGGCCGATATGTTTACTAAGACACGTGATGAGAAAACATTTTGTCACTTGAGGAGTGAGTTGAACATCATTGATGCTTCAAACTTGAGCTAGACTCACTCGGTTGTAAGCAAGGGCATGAACTTTCTTGTTATTTCCATGTTCCCGTAACTCGTTATCATATGCCATGGAACTCTATGCTCCCTTGTATTGCATCTAACCATTTCTAGGTACTTGGAAGAACTTCATTCCACAAGATAGCCATCAACTCCAATTATAAGCAATCATGTCATTACCAAGTATCCACAACCCCTCTTGATGATGGAAGGAAGAAGACAACAAAAATATCCTTGACATATACTTGATCTTAGGTGCAAAATCTTAAGTAATATCATGTCAATCGGATATATCCATTGTTCTTCCTTGCATGACTAACCTTTGTAGGTGACTAGTGTGCTAGAACGAGAAGGATTGCTCCCAATTCAAGATGATTTTCATCAACCTTGAGCATCCTCAACAATTTCACCTACGAGCAATGTCATCAACATCACTCAAAGGTATGTACTGATATCCTTTAAAAGGCTTTACTCCAAGTCATGGGCTAACGCAACTCAAGTGCTATGAAGACATTAAAATGCTTAATCAAAAAATGGTAACCCCGTTTGAGCTTAACATAGAGTATGACCTATGGTCAAGTATTCTTGCTTAGCTCCTAAGTCAATGTACTCTAATATAGGTGACCTAGTCACCGCCCATCATCTATTTAATAATCTTGTGTTGTTTGCTCTCTATTTGCATGATCTTTCGTAACTACTCAAATCTTATATATTTGATGTCCTTTGTTAAATATTTCATATTATTTCTTTTTTAAACTATTTCTTTTGTCTCTGTGAAAACAGAAACTTGGTCTCTCATTCGGAACCACCGATATAAATAACTCGGTTCTATCGAATTTGCAGATGAGCTGCACTACACAATCTCGGTACCATCGATTTATTTATCCCGGAGTCACCGATTTTCCTTGTTTTTTCTAAATCTGTGTTTTTTCTATTCTTATGATATTCTTGTTCCTTCGATGACCCCATTATTTAAAAAATTATTATTAGGGAGAAGAACATACAACACTTCGGAGGAGAAATACTTTATTCAAGGATCACTAGCTCCAAGGAGAAGAAAACTAAATTTTGCAAAAGAGAGAGAAGCTACATTCAATGATTCCCTTAGTTCTTTTCTATGAACCCTACTTTCAATGGCCCTTGTCCTCGAGGATCCCTTCCTTGTCAATGATCCCTATCACTACTCATAAGCTTCACCTTTTTGGTAATTTATGAAAAAGGGTGAGAATATCAAAGCTTCATGCTAAAGGGAGAGTTACACGCCTATGCAAAGGGGGAGAGGAAAAATATCAAAAGTTCACACTATGATGAACAAGGGGAGAATAACAATGTAGGGGGAGAAAAATATTTTTCAAAAAGTCTAAAGTGAACAAAGGATTACTTTTCCTCACCCTATCCAATCCCAATATCTACATGCTGAGATTCGTGGGGAGAGGATGAACTCTCACTTTCATATCTAAGGGCAGAAAAGTTATAAAGGTTTAATGCCAAAGGGATACGAAGTTATAGTGTTTTGTCCTTTGAGTTCTACTGCTTATTGCTTAGTAGAATACTCGTGTGTTTTCTAACATTGTTTTCTCATGTGTGTCTCTATTACTAGAATTCTCAAGAACTCAAGGTAAATATATGCATCATATCTTTGATCAAGATGATCTCTTGCTTCTTGCACATACTGTTTGCAAGAGTGAAGTCTTGAACGAGGATACATCTCATTCATATATATATATATTGATGCATATAGCCAAGATACACATGACTTCCCATATCCTTTCATCCATATCTGTGTCCATGCATGCCAAAGCAACTATCCTTTAAAGGACTGCACATACTTAGGGGGAGCAAATCTAAGTCATGTGTTTCTCAAAGTCTTCATTGCATCCATGCCTATCTTTATTTGGAGCTTTGATTGTATGTTGTCATCAATTACCAAACGGGGGTAGATTGAAAGCACAACATGCTCCCTTGGTGGTTTTGATAATTCATGACAACATACATTATCTCTTGGACTAACACCTCTATCTAGTGTATTTCAGATAATAGTCCATGGAGAGTTGGTTTGACAAAAGGATTGTGGAGATTGTGGAATTACCCCAAGATGCAAGTAAATAGGTTGGCCAAGCTTCAAGCAAGGGGAATCTACATTTTATATTTGTGAGAAATCACTTTGATTCCATAGGAAAGCCAATACTATTAAAAGGGGGTAAGGTTTTCTTGGTGAACAAAATGCTCATACGTGCACAAGTGAGAGTCACCAAAAACATCCACAAGCTCTCCCACCAAAGTCAGTCTATAGCCAAACATTCAAAATTGGTACAACCAACATTCCTATCCTGGTGCCACTGATTCCAAACCCTAGACAGACTCAGCCAAACCCTAGCTACTTCGATGCAACCTATTCCATACCGGTGCCACCGAGTTTAGGTTGCCAACTTTCTGTTACGCAAGTTCACATTTTCGATCTGTCCGAGAATGTTGAATCGACGTCATCGAGTTTGGCAATTCTGACCGTTGGTCATCTTGTTGGTGCAACCGAGATTCCTATACCGGTCTCACCGAGATTCAAAAGTTTCCACTTTTTGGTCACTTAGATACTACCGAGATTAACAGATCGGTGTCACCGAGTCTGACTTATTGTGTGTAACGGTTGGATTTTTGGGGATGCCTATATATACCCCTCCACCAAGCCAAATCTGTGAGAGAGTGATTGTGTGTTGAGGAGTCTATCATCTTGAAGCACAAGAGCAAGGAGTTCATTGTCATTATTGAGCCTATTACCTTTTGGAGGGTGGTGCCTCCTAGATTGGTTAGGTGTCGCTTGGGAGCCTCCTACTTCGTCTTGTGGAGTGAAACAAGAAGTTTGTAAGGGCAAGGAGATCGCCTACTTCGTGAAGATCTACCCATAGTGAGGATAGTCCTTCATGGACGGAAGCCGTATGGAATAGTCAAGGTTGCTACTTCGTGGACCCTTATGGGTGGAGCCCTGTGTGGACTCTCGCGACCGTTACCCTCCGTGGGTCGAAGACTCCATAAACATGGACGTATGATAGCACCACCTAACGGAACCATGGGAAAAATCCTTGCGTCTCCTATTGCGTTTGATCTACCTATACCATCTCTTTACTTCATGTGCTATATCTTTAATTTCCGCTGCCGTATTTGTAGACATGCATCTGTAGGGCTATTAGACTTGCTAGACTTGCTAAAATGGTTAAAATCTGCTAACCAGTTAACTTGGGAAAAGGTTAGCTTTTAAATTCTTGCTAGTATTCTATTCACCCCCCCTCTAGATACTCTTCTAGCGATCCTATAGTGCGTAATGAATACTATCGCAGGGGAGGACTGCTTCTGCCCCATAGACCATTCAGAATGGTGTGTATCCCGTTGATCTATTTGGGGTGGTGTGTAGACCCCATAAAACGAAGTCGAGCTCCTCCACCCAATGGCAGTCGGACTCATGAAGAGATAGGACCAAACGTGGCTTAATGCCGCCCATAATGCACTTCAGGAATCAGGCACTTTGCCGTCAGCCATGCTGGACGGCAAAGGCATGCATCCCGGACAGCAAAGGTTTTGCCGTCCGCCAACAGACGGCCAACCGTCCAGCTGAATAAGCCACGGTAAAGGGTGCTTTGCCGTCTGCTGGCAGACGGCAAAGACCTTTGCCTTTTTGCCGTCTACCAGCGGACGGCAAAGGGCATGGACAACACACGTGGCAACTTAGGTCTATTAAGGGCTTAACAGTGTGCTTTGTCGTCCACTGGTAGATGGCAAAGAACTAAGTTCTTTGTCGTCCGCCAACGGACGGCAAAGAGTCCGGCTTGGTGCTACCCCAGGTTGCACAGGTTGGTGCCACGTGGCAGCATTGCCGTCTGCTGGCACACAGCAAAGTTCTTTGCCGTCTGCCAGCAGATGGCAAAGTGGCTATATAGCCCCTATTTTTTCTTAAAATCATTCAATTTGACATAATAGCACATATATATCTAACACATCAACAATACAAGTTTCGAACAAGCATACCAACAATTAGTTTCAACAAGCATACCAACAATAAGTTCCAACAACATATCCAACATACAAGTTTCCAACAACATATCCAACATACAATGGTTTCCAACAACATATCCATACATACATATCCAAAACAAGTTTCCATAAACAAAAAGGAAGCACAAGTAGAAGAGTACACTCCATCAATGCAATCTTCCTCATCTATAGCAAATCTGCAAATTAGGAAAGATGAAAGTTAGAAGAAGAAGACTAGCTAGAAGAAAAAGAAGAAAAAGAAGAAGAAGAATTTATCTTCTCTTTCTTTTTCTCCTCTCCTCTCCTCTCCTCTTCTCCAAGGTAGTAATGCCATTTTCTAGCTAACTAAGCATATCAAGTCATTTTGGAGGAAAAAATTGCTAAGTATAGGTTATTTTATAGCTATAGTAGGTAGAATATATCATTTCAGAGCTAAGTAAGGTTATTATGTCATTTTTGAGGAAAATAAGCTAAGTATAGGTCATTTTGGAGCTAAACCAAGGTTATTATGCCATTTTTTACCTAAGTGAGCTTATTATGTCATAAATGAACTAGCTAAGCTAATTATAGATCATTATTGAGCTATCCTAGGTAGTTATGCCATTTTGTACCTAAGTGAGCTAATTATGTCATACATGAACTAGCTAAGCTAGCTATAGATCATTATTGAGCTATCCTAGGTAGTTATGCCATTTTCTAGCTAACTAAGCATATCAAGTCATTTTGGAGGAAAAAAATGCTAAGTATAGGTCATTTTATAGCTATCCTAGTTAGAATATACCATTTTGGAACTAAGTAAGGTTATTATGTCATTTCTGAGGAAAATAAGCTAAGTATAGGTCATTTTGGAGCTAAACCAAGGTTATTATGCCTTTTTTTTACCTAAGTGAGCTAATTATGTCATAAATGAACTAGCTAAGCTAATTATAGATCATTATTGAGCTATCCTAGGTAGTTATGCCATTTTGTACCTAAGTGAGCTAATTATGTCATAAATGAACTAGCTAAGCTAGCTATAGATCATTATTGAGCTATCCTAGGTAGTTATTCCATTTTCTAGCTAACTAAGCATATCAAGTCATTTTGGAGGAAAAAAATGCTAAATATACGTCATTTTATAGCTATCCTAGGTAGAATATATCATTTTGGAGCTAAGTAAGTTTATTATGTCATTTTTGAGGAAAATAAGCTAAGTATAGGTCATTTTGGAGCTTTGACATAGAAAAAACTCCCTATATTTTACCAGAATGACTTGCAAATCACAAATACATTTATAATGAATTCGAATATAATATCACTAATACATCATCCCAAATAATCCAGTTCAAGAATTACGTCACTCTTTGAATCCTAATGCGTGTGTGACTTTAGGTCCGTCGAGGCTTTCCTTAAGTAACTCTCATATCTCATGGTGTGTTGGTGTGCTCTCTCTCACACTGATATTTTGGTGTATATATGTTGGTGGGCACTCTCTCACAGTAATAGTTCGACCGCCGGTGATGGACCCCCCCTCTTCTCTTCTTGCGCAATATATCGACGAGTATATTGCAAAGAAGAGAAGAAAGATGAGGCACCCCCACGACAACAGTCGGGATTCCTCCATCAAGAACACACATGAAAGTCACACAAGGAGCAATGACAGATCGAAGGTCACAAACGCATTATACCGATAAAATATCACAAATACATTAATATTTATAATGAACTCGAATATAATATCACTAATACATCATCCCGAATAATCCAGTTAATGCATCATCAAATATTAACTAATACATCTCGAATATTATCATATAAGATCACTAATACAGATCGAATATCCTAGAATCCAAAGTGAAGGACGGTGAACTCGGTTCACTAGCGGTCTCTGAGTCGCCGGCGGTGGACACCCAAAGATAAGGAACCATCACGGAATCATAACTCAAGTGAGATCCCTGAAGGATCTGCCAGGTATTGTCAAACCGGGCATCCAACACCACCATGTAGCGACGGACGTGCTCGTCCTCCTCCCTAACATGGCGACGTACCACCTCCGCGGGTGCCCACTCCCTCCGCACCAAAAGTGGCCCGCGTGACCGCCACCACAGAAGGTCTGGGTCGACAACGATACCTAGATTCCTCACCAACCTTCGAGCCTGGGAAGGTAGCACCTCCCAGTGCCAGCCCGACGGAGCCCAGTCCCGGACATGGCGCCTATCAAGCAGGCTCTTGCGGACTACTTGACGACGAGGATGCGGGCCGGGCATCGTCGACAAATTCCTATGAGAACGTTTTCTTATCATTTAATCACTAATTTTTCATAAAACCCCAAAAATTTCATCATTAACATACTAATCTAACATAAACATGCATCATAAACATACTAATCTAACATAAACATTCATCATAAACATACTAATCTAACATATACATACTCGGGCTGTCCATGGATAACGTTGGACAATTCGAAAGAATCACGGTTATAAATATGCTAATGAATGCATATTTATAGATGCAACCCTTTCGAACAGGAGACACATAGTGGTCACACATACTGATGATTGAAGACACCTATAGCTAGCAAGTTTCATCGGCACGAAGACCGGAACAGAGGAAATGAAGGGGGCAAGAGGAGAAGTCATTTGTGCTCACCCACGAACGCAGGCGCGGAGCTCGTCGAACGCATGGGGAGGTCGTTGAACACTAGACCCTCGCAGCGACGAAACAACTACACATTTAAATCCACCTGATCACCATAAATATGATGTTCTGTATAACAAAATCGAAAAATATATGACCTAACTCATAATTCACAAATATATGACCCGTCAGCCTCTAGAAGGCCGAAGAGCACCTTTTTCAGGATCGGGATGTCGGGGGTGTCGGGGCGGGGTCGGGGTGTCGGGGGTGTCGTGTTGGGGTAGGGTGTTGTGTCGGGGTCTGGGGTGCCGTGTCGGGGTGTCGGGATGTCGTGTCGTGGGTCGGGGTGTCGGTGGTGTCGTGTCGGGGTAGGGGTGCTGTGTCGGGGTCGGGGGTGCCATGTCGGGGTGTCGGGGTGTCGTGTTGGGGGTCGGGGTGTCGGTGGTGTCATGTCGGTGATCCTCGACCCGGTTACGTCGGTGCCGACGCACCCCATCGCCGATCCTCAACCCGGTTACGTCGGCGCCAACGCACCCCGTTGTCGATCCTCGACCCGGTTTTCCTTTTTCCTTTTCTTCTTCTCCTCTTCTCCTCCTTTTCTTCTTCTTCTCCTCCTCCTCCTCCTCCTCTTCTTATTCTCCTTCTTCTTTTTCTTCTTTTCTTCTCCTCCTCCTCCTTTTCTTCTTCTCCTTCCTCTCCTTCTTCTTCTTTGTCTCCTTCTTCTCCTCTTCTTCTTCTCTCTTCTTCTTCTTGTTCATTTCCTCTCCTCCGCCTCCTAACTAACTAACTAACTTACCAACTTAACAGAAAACTAACTAACTAACTTATTTTTTTCTAACCTAATAAACTAAACTAAACCTAAATCTAAAAAAATAGAAAAATCTAAAAAAACAGAAAATACAGAAGAAAAAACTAAACCTAATTAAACTCACCGGTGGGGGTCGGGGGGGCGGCGGAGTGCGGCGGCGGTGGTGCGGCGGTGTTGGCGGGCGGGGCGGCCTGGTCGGGGCCGGTGGAGGGGGCAGGGGAGGGGGCGGCGTCACCGCAGGGGAGGGGGCGGGGCGGGGCCGGTGCAGGACGTCGGGGCAAGCGAGGGGTGGGGTGGGGGCCGGTGGAGGAGGCCGGGGCAAGGGAGGGCGCAGGGCGGGGCCGATGGAGGAGGCCGCCGGGCAGGGGAGGGGGCGGGGCAGTGGCGGTCGGGGCGGCGGCGGGAGGAGGGGCGGAGCGGCGGGGCGTCGGTGGCAGCTGGCGGCGGGCCGAAGCGGCGTGGGGTCAGGGCGGCGGCGGTGGGGTGCGGTCGGGGGGAGAGAGACAAAGTGAGAGAGAGAAGAGAGGAGGGGGGGGGGTAACGGGCCGTTAGATAGGAAGTTCTTTGTTGCCCGCTAGTGGACAGCAAAGACTCTTTGCCGTCAGCTAGAAGACGGCAAAGAGGTGGGGTGGGCCATTGCCCTAAGCTAGCCTCCACTAGACCCCCACCCCACCTCTTTGCCTTCTGCTAGCTGACGGCAAAGAATCTTTGCCATCAGCTAGCAGACGGCAAGGAACTTGCTGATGGCAAAGCCACCCTTTGCCGTATTTGTAGACATGCATGTGTAGGGCTATTAGACTTGCTAGACTTGATAAAATGGTTAAAATCTGCCAACCAGTTAACTTGGGAAAAGGTTAGGTTTTAAATTCTTGCTAGTAGTCTATTCACCCCCCTCTAGACACTCTTCTAGCAATCCTACAATGTGTCATGAATAATGTCGCACGGGCGGACTGCTTCTGCCCCGTAGACCATTCGGAGTGGTGTGTATCCTATTGATCTGTTCGGGGTGGTGTGTAGACCCCATAAAACAGAGTCGAGATCCTCCACCCAATGGCAGTCGGACTCATGAAGAGATCAGACCATAATGTGGCTTAATGGTCTGTGGATGATATACTGATGCGTAATCCAGCTTTATGCCCATTTTGCGCACCAGTCTTTGACCTTTTTTGCCATGAATTTGGATCCATTGCCTGTTATTATATTTTGTGGGACACCGTAAAGGTGTACCATGCCGAAGATAAAGTCGATTATTGGTTCGTACTTGGCCGATTTAACAGGCTTTGCCTCTGTCCATTTGGTGAACTTGTCAACCATGACCAGTAGGGATTTATTTTTCTTGGTCCCCCCTTTAAGGGGTCCGACCATGTCTAGCCCCCAGACCGCAAAAGGCCCAGACCGCAAAAGGCTAGGTTATCGGAATAGTCCGAAGAGATGTTGGGGGCATGTGTCTTTTAGTTGCGAAAAACTGACAACCCACGCAGTGTTTGACGAGCGACTAGGCGTCCGTCTGAGCTGTAGGCCAAAAGAAACCAGCTCGGAAGGCCTTGCTAACTAAGGCTCTTGCGGTGGCGTGGTGGCCACGCATACCTGCATGGACTTCGGCTAGGAGTTCCCGTCCTTCTTCCTCAGGTATGCACGACTATAATATTCCGGCGGTGCTTTTCTTGTATAACTCACCCTCATATACTTTGTAGGCCTTGGATCGCCGAACTATGCGCTGCGCCTCTGTCTTGTTGTCGGGGAGTTCCTTGCGAAGAAGGTAGTCGAGGAAGGGATCTATCCATGGTGCGATTACTGCCATGACTTCATGGGCCGAAGGCGTTTCATCCATTACAGAGTCGCCGATGATTTGATTGTCTGGTTCATTTATAGGGGAACAACCTCTTCCACCATATCTAGGTCGGCGCCCTTGTATCTGGATCGCTGGAGTTTCCAAACTTTGTCAACATTCTCTGGATTGACAAAACCTTCCACTTGCATCATATACAACTCTTCCTCAAGGAAACCGTTGAGGTACGCTGTTTTGGCATCCATCTGCCAAATTTCATAGTCGAAATATGCAGTTATTGCTAATATGATTCTGACGGACTAAAGCATCACTACGGGTGAGAAGGTCTCATCGTAGTCAACTCCTTGAACTTGTGAAAAACCCTTTGCCACAAGTCAAGCTTTATAGACGGTGATATTACCGTTCGCGTCCGTCTTCTTCTTAAAGATCCATTTGTTCCGAATGGCCTTTCGCCCTTCAGGTAATACTTTCAAAGTACATACTTTGTTTTCATACATGGATTCCATCTCGGATTTCATGGCCTCTAACCATTTCTCGGAATCCGGGCCCATCATCGCTCCTCCATAGCTCGTAGGTTGATTGTTGTCCAACAAAATGACCTCCAAGATAGGGTTGTCGTACCACTCAGGAGCAGTACGCGCCCTTGTTGACCTATGAGGTTCAATAGTACTTTGATCTGAAGCTTCATGATCATCATCATTAACTTCCTCTTCAACTGTCGTAAGCTCCACAGAAAAATCTTTCTGCACTGTGCTACTCTCTGGTTGAAGTAAAGGTTCAATAACCTCATCAAGCTCTATTTTCCTCCCACTCAATTCTTTCAAGAGAAACCCTTTCTCAAGAAATGTTCCATTCTTAGAGACAAACACTTTCCCTTCGGATCTGAGATAGAAGGTATAACCAACTGTCTCTTTCGGGTATCCTTTGAAGACGCATTTCTCCGCTTTGGGTTCTAGCTTTACAGACTGAAGCTTTTTGACATAAGCATCACATCCCCAAACTTTAAGAAACAACAACTTTGGCTTCTTGCCAAACCACAGTTCATATGGCGTCGTCTCAACGGATTTCGATGGTGCCCTATTTAAAGTGAATGCAGCTGTCTCTAATGCATAACCCCAAAATGATAGTGGAAAATCGGCAAGAGACATCATAGAACGCACCATATCTAATAAGGTTCGATTATGATGTTTGGACACACCATTACACTATGGTGTTCCAGGTGGTGTCAATTGTGAAACAATTCCATGCTGTCTTAAGTGACTACCAAACTCATAACTCAGATATTCACCTCCTCGATCAGATCGTAGGAATTTAATCTTCTTGTTATGATGATTCTCAACTTCACTCTGAAATTGCTTGAACTTTTCAAACGTTTCAGACTTGGGTTTCGTTAAGTAAATATACCCATATCTACTTAAGTCATCAGTGAAGGTGAGAAAATAATGATATCCTCCGCGCGCCGCAACATTCATTGGGCCGCACACATTAGTATGTATGATTTCCAACAAGTCACTTGTCCGTTCCATTATTCCAGAGAACGGGTTTTAGTCATCTTGCCCATGAGGCATGGTTCACATGTGTCAAGTGATTCAAAATCAAGTGACTCCAAAAGTCCACCAGCATGGAGCTTCCTCATGCGTTTTACACCAATATCAACTCTACATCTTTTGGCATCAATGTTATGACCTAAACGGCAATGCCACAAGAAAGTGGTACTATCACTATCAACTCTACATCTTTTGGCATCAATGTTATGAACATGTGTATCCTCACTATCAAGATTCAATATGAATAAACCCCTCACAATGGGTGCATGACCATAAAAGATATCACTCATGAAAATAGAACAACCATTATTTTTTGATTTAAATGAGTAACCATCTTGCAATAAACAATATCCAGATATAATGTTCATGCTTAACACAGACACTAAATAACAATTATTCAGGTTCATCACTCTTCCCGATGGTAATCGAAGAGAGAGCATGCCGATGGTGATCACATCAACCTTGGAAACATTTCCCACGCGCATCGTCACTTCGTCCTTCGCCAGCCTTCGTCTATTACGTAGTTCCTGTTTTGACTTGCAAATGTGAGCAACCGAACCGGTATCAAATACCCAAGCACTATAATGAGAGCTAGTAAGGTACACATCAATAACATGTATATCATATATACCTTGTTTGTTGTTGGCCGCCTTCTTGTCAGCCAGATACTTGGGGCAGTTCCGTTTCCAGTGACCAGTTCCCTTGCAATGAAAGCACTCAGTTTCTGGCTTGGGTCCAGCCTTGGGTTTCTTCACGGGAGGGGCAACTGTTTTGCCACTCTTGTTGGAGTTACCCTTCTTCCCTTGCCATTCTTCTTGAAACTAGTGGTTTTATTGACCATCAACACTTGATGTTCATTCTGGATTTTAGACTCAGCGACTTTCAGCATCGCAAACAGCTCGGCAACTGACTTGTTCATCCCATGCATGTTATAGTTCATCACATAGCTCTTGTAGCTAGGTGCCAGTGATTGAAGAACTCTGCCACTGATCGCACCTAGCGGAAGGGGCATTCCCAACTCCGCCAGACGAGTCGAATACCCAGACATTATGAGTATATGTTCACTGATAGACCCGTTCTCCTTCATTTTGCAAGCATAGAACTTATCATAGGCCTCATACCTCTCGATCCGGGCATTCTTCTTAAAGATAAACTCCAACTCTTGGAACATCTCATATGCTCCATGATGTTCAAAACATCTTTGAAGTCCCGGTTCTAAGCCATACAATATTGCACACTAAACTATTGAGTAATCTCCAGAACGTGCCTCCCAAGCGTTCTTAACGTCTTCGGATGACATGTCAGTGGGTTGGTCACCAAGTGGTGCATCAAGGACATATGACTTCTGGGAAGCCGTGAGGATAATCCTCAGATTACGGGCCTAGTCCACAAATTTACTTCCATCATCTTTCAACTTAGCTTTCTCTAGGAATGCATTAAAATTCAGGGGTGGTACTACGTGAGCCATTGATCCACAACATAAATATGCAAAGGTTACTAAGACTATTTTTCAAGATAATGAGTTTAGTTAATAAATTACTAAAGCTCCCACTCAAATTGACATCCCTCAAGTCATTTGAGTGATACATGATCCAAATTTACCAACTCAAGACCGATCATCACGTGAGTTGAGGTGTTCTGAGGCCATGTCTGTACATGCTAGGCTCATCAAGTTTAACCTGAGTGTTCTGCACGTTCAACACTGGCTTGCACAAGTTGTATGTGAACGTAGAGTCTATCACACCCGATCATCATGTGGTGTCTCGACACGACGAACTTTCGCAACGGTGCACACTCGGGGAGAACACAATTTTACCCCTAAATTTAAGTGAGGGATTGCCTTATAATGCTACCATCATAATAAGCAAAACACGGTGCATAAAAGGATTAAAATCACATGCAAATCATAAGTGACATGATATGGCCATGAACTTGTGCTTTTGATCTCCATCTTGAAAGCACCGACATGATCTCCATCGTCACGGGCATAACACCATGATCTCCATCATCTTAATCTCCATCAACGTGTCGCCATCGGGGTTCTCGCGCCCATCATGCTTCTACTACTATTGCTACCGTTTAGCGATAAAGTAAAGCATTACATAGCGCTTAATGATTGACACGCAGGTCATACAATATTGAAGACAACCCTATGGCTCCTGCTGGTTGCCGTACTCATCGACATGCAAGTCGTGATATTCTATAGAACACATGATCATCTCATACATCACATATATCTCATCATGTAATTGGCCATATCACATCACAACATACCCTGCAAAAATAAGTTAGACACCCTCTAATTGTTGTTGCAAGTTTTACGTGGCTGCTACGGGTATGTAGCAAGAACAATTCCCACCTACGCAAAACCACAAAGGTGATATGTAAGTTGCTTTTGAACCTTATCAAGGACCGCCTTTGTCAAATCCGATCTAACTAAAGTAGGAGAAAAAGATACACGCCAGCCATCTTTGTGCAATGAATTTACACGTCAGTCAATGGAACCGGTCTCCCATAAGCGTACGAGTAAGGTTGGTCCTGGTCGCTTCATCCCATAATACCGCTGGACCAAAACACGACCAAGGGAGGAAGCAATCTAAGCATCAACGCCCACAAACTCTTTGTGTTCTACTCGAGATCTCATCTACACATAGACCTAGCTCATGATGCCACTGTTGGGGAACGTTGCATGGGAAACAAAAAATTTCCCACACTTCACCAAGATCAATCCAGGAGATGAGCATCTACGAGATGGGAGACTGGATCTACATACCCTTGTAGATCGCTAAACGAGAAGCGTTAAGAAACACAGTTGATGTAGTCAAACATCTTCACGATCCAAATCGCCGAGCATCCCGCGATCCAATCACGATCCGTCCTGATCTAGCACCGAATGGACGGTACCTCCGCATTCAACACAGTATGGCTTGATGATGATCTCCACCTTCTTGATCCAGCAAGAGGGAGCGGGGAGGTAGACAAGTTCTCCGACAGCGTGATGGTATTGCAGCGATGGTGGTGGAGTAATTCTAGCAGGGCTTCGCCTAAGCACCGCTAAAAACCGTTCTAGAGGAGAAACTACGATCTAGAGGAGAGGTAGCACGTGGCTGTTTTCCTATGTCAAAAACCCTCAAAACCTCTAGTATATATAGGAGGAGGGGAGGGAGGAGGCTTGGCTCCCAAGGGAGCCAACCCTAGTTCGGCCGAAGTGGGAGGGAGGAGTCCTCCTCCACTCCTAGTAGGATTAGGACTCGTACCTTATTTCCCCACTTTTGCCTTCTTTCCACCTTGGGTTTCTTCCCAAGTCGCATGGGCTTCCTGTGGGCCTTCGAACATCCCACTAAGGGCTGGTATTCCTTCTCTCACAGCCCATGTAGCCTCTTGGGTCGAAATACCCCTCCCGATGGTCCCCCTGTACCCTCCTAGCACTCCCGGTACAATACCAATGAGCCCGAAACTTTTCCGGTGACCAAAATAGGACTTCCTATATATCAATCTTTACCTCCAGACCATTCTAGAGCTCCTCCTGACGTCCGGGATCTCATCCAAGACTCCGAAAAACCTTCGGTCACCACCATGCATAACTCCATACTACCGAAACATCACCAAACCTTAAGTGTGCAGACCCTGCGGGTTCGAGAACTATGTAGAGATGACCGAGACACCTCTACGGTCAATAACCAATAGTGGGACCTGGATGCCCATATTCATTCCTACATATTATACAAAGATCTTTATCGGTCGAACCTCTATGTCAAGGATTCAGTTAATCCCATATGATGTTCCCTTTGTTCTTCGGTATGTTGCTTGCCCGAGATTCGATCGTCGGTATCTCCATACCTAGTTCAACCTCATTACTGGCAAGTCTGTTTACTCATTTCCGTAATACAAGATCCCGTGACTAACACTTAGTCACATTTCTTGCAAGGCTTGTTGTGATGTTGTATCACCGAGTGGGCCCTAAGATACCTCCCCGTCACACGGAGTAACAAATCCCAGTGTTGATCCATGCCAACCCAACAGACACCCTCGGAGATACCTCTAGAGCACCTTTATAGTCAGCCAGTTACATTGCGACGTTTGATACACACAAGGCACTCCTTCGGTGTCCATGAGTT
Source organism: Hordeum marinum (assembly GCA_022496015.1). Lineage (NCBI taxonomy): Eukaryota > Viridiplantae > Streptophyta > Magnoliopsida > Poales > Poaceae > Hordeum > Hordeum marinum. The sequence continues at coordinate 389,367,622 of CM039675.1, read as the reverse complement.
GCATGATCTCATGGTCATAGGAACATATACTTGACATGTAGAAAACTGTAGCAATAAACTAACACGATCACATGCTACGTTTATAGTTCGGGTCTTGTCCATCCCATCATTCTCCTAATGATGTGAATCCATTATCAAATGAGATCTCATGTCAATGGCTAGGAAACCTTGACCATCTTTGATCAACAAGCTAGTCTACTAGAGGCACACTAGGGACAACATTTGTCTATATATCCACACATGCAATGTGTTTCTAATCAATACAATTATAGCATGGATAATAAAAAATTATCATGAACAAGTAAATATAATAATAAAAACTTTATTTATTGCCTCTAGGACATATTTCCAACACCCCCAGCTCTTCTGCGTGCCCTTGCAGCTCACGTCCCAGGGACTGGACCAGCTGCTCTGTATCGCTTCTGCGGTTGCACAATCTGGAGACCCAGGGGTATCTCCCTTCTTCGGATCTAGCGGTGACCCACGCAGGTTTAACTTCTTACAACCACAAGGTCTTAGCGGAGCATTTCCCCAACCCTAAAAGGGGCGAACGCGTCTACTTCGTGCCCTTCCTCCTGCGGTGCCTCGGGTTTCCTATCCATTCGTTCTTGAGAGGTCTGACCGAATACACAGACGCCCCTTGGAAGAAAAGGTACAATTGGCGGCCGAAGAGTTCATCCCAAGAGGACAACATTGAAGTCCAACGCTTGGCGGCTCAGGTGCGGATGCTTACCCATCACAGCCTTACCATGCCCGATGTCATGGCAGCCACCATCACCCGGTGCATGCAGCCTCTCCGACAGAGGATACATCAAATATGGTGCTACAACGGTACAAGCAAAACCACGCGCTCCTAAAGACTGGGACCTGCTAATCACACACCATTGGCCGCCGCCCTTGCCGACATGTATAAAGGAGAGCAAGAGGATTTCATTCAGCGATCAACCAAGAAGGGATACTCGAGCCACAACCCCATCGAATGGGTAAGCCTTTCCCCTCTATGAACATAGTTCGGTGTTTCTAGTTTGTCCTTTATTTAACTGAAGCCTTTTAACTTTATGTGAATAGGAATGGAGAAGTTTCATCGAGACAGTCAACTGTCCGGCTCCCTAGCCCGAAGACTATTCACATGATGCTGATCCAGGTTTTCACGAGGACCCAGGTCTTCTAATTGAGTTTGAAGACAGAGTCTTTTATCAGGAGAGCCTTGACCGATCTAAGGTAGCTATCATAGCCAATTACCCTGGGTCGTTCTCTGTTCCTACAACAAACAAGAAGAAAAAGAGTTAGTCCCGCAAGAGCCAGGCGTCCAACAGCGCCCCGAACGCGCCGACCCTACTCCCAAGCACCATCGATTCGTGCGCCATACACCGATAAGAAAAGGAGTGCCCGAATCAGAAGCCAACAGGGACCCAGCCCACGAGCCAGCTGCGAGGACGAATTCGTCTGCTCGCTCAACCCAAAGGTACTTTGTTCATCTGTCCGTTTATTATTACAATCAATAAGGCCATACGGCAATTACTACATTGATATACTCAGGCGTAACACCCAGTCTCCTCCCGCCGAAGAGGTTTCCATGGTGCCCGACGATGCTCAAAATTCCAGAGCTATGGCTTATGCTGAACCTGCCACCGAGGCCCCCATAGCCAATCCGGCCCCCATCGACCCTACCGATGCCATGTCTGTCACCAATTCGGAAGTGGGAAGTGCATTGAATCATTGGCGACGATGGGAGGCCTTGCACCACCCAGTATTCTCCGAACAAGAGTTTGGAGCCCTTCATACGGCGGACACGCACATTGGTGCCGCCCGAGCTGGGTTTGACGAGGCCACAAAATTAATATCGGCCAGCTTGCAGGTAAGTAATTGGTTTTCAAGAGTCCGAACACTCATGCAAAACAAGTATCCCCCGAGCCTTAAATTGGTCCGGAACAACCGAATTAAGGGTCCTTATGGTATTTTACTACTTACGCAGGCTGCAAAGCAACATAAAGGGCCAAGGAGATGGAGGATAGGCGATCACAGGTGCAATATGTGAAGGCAGAGCTGGCGCAAGTGAAGAGTTTCACCCAGGAGGCCCATGGTGAATATACCAGTGCTGCTAATTTCTAGCAAATGTCCATACCGATGCAAGGATTCTCTTTAGCAACTGAATAAATAAGGCATATGAAAAAGGAGCTGGTTGAAGCCCGAGAAGCTCAGCGATACGCCGAGTCCCAACACGAGGCTGACTATTGTGTTTTGAACCGCCTCCAGGAAGAAAAGAAGCAACAGGTCGAAGAAATTGAGAATATAAAAGCTCAATTGGGTCAGGCCCAAGAAGAAAACTAGAAGCTACAAAGGGGCCTGTTCAGTAAGTTTGATTCCGATATTTAGTAAGTACTTCTTATAAAGGAAGTTAAATACGCATGCCTTTGCCTCATATATAGGCCTCCAGTCCGGGCATCTTGAAGAAGAGATCGGGTCCTTTCGAGGGAATCTGTTAAAAGAGCTTTCCGCTCTTTAGGAGCGTGCTTGGAAAGCGATGAAAAGCATGGTAAAGGCGTTATGGCCTGTCGAACAGCCTCCGGAAGGAATGACCAAACTATTCGACCTATTCAAGGGAGCCCGAAGTAGGTTCGAGCTCTGGAAGACATCGGCTTGCCGAGAGGGAGCACGGGAAGCATGGGCAATGATCAAGACCCGTTACACCAGACATAATCCTGAGTGTATGACTCAGGTTGCTCCGGTGGGATCAGATGGGCAAGAAGTGCCACTCCACTTGGTGTATGACCAGGTGATGCCTGTCACCCATCTGTCACTAGAAGACTGCTCCCTAGGTACGATAATCGACAATCTCGACCAGTAACCGAATGTTTATTTTTGTATAATTTTGTATGAACAATCGAGTTGTTACTCCATTTGTGTTGTAAACTTTTTCTTAACCGGCCATCGGCTTCTCCCTCCCGTGTGAAGAGCTCGGGAGTGTTTCGCATAATTTGTAACCCTAAAAGGGCGAATTGTGTTCGGGGAACCAGGCAATCCGGCCATGTGGTGCGAAAGGACAGAAATCACACAGAGAGATATGTTATATTACTTCTTAGCATAAGAAACATCTTCCGAGGAAAATAGTACCCCTATCGATAACTTTCTTCAGGGTTCTACGAAGATCGTAGGTGGAAGTCCGCATACTACTGGTATACGGCTAAGGACCTTTAAGAAGGAGGAAGCCCAAGCAATCGTGATACTTACCATCACCGTATTAAGTGTTTCCATCACAGTCGGCCAATTGTCTACGTAAGATAGCTAGCTTTTGGCATCAACCATCTAAGGTACGTATCAGGATGACCCAGCCGTAACAATCACAGAGGTGCTCTCTTTACCCTCTAGCCGAACAATCGGAAACGTAGAGGGCAATCACAGGAGCGAGGCAACCCAGCTTGGCAAAGTCTTAGTTCAAATTAGCAATGAAGGAAACACGTGTAAACAATAAGTGTGGGTAAATGCGTGTAATATAAAAGCTTTGGCTTCTAGAAGAAGCCCCCAAATACAGTGTTCGGACGCAACACTTAAGGGTGTGAGCCGAGTATTTTAGTACAAGGTTGGTTGAAACCGTACACGGGGAAAAAAGGGAAAAATTCAATCCTACCAAATAGCAAAGTGGGAGGGGAAGAAAAAGGAAAGAAAAGGGGCAAGAGAATGTAACAACACCAGTTTACCCATAGAAGCGCCAAAGACGAGCTGCGTTCCATGGGTTTGGTTCAAGGCGGTTGTTCGATGGGTTCTAAAGACGGTAAGCTCCTCCCACGAGTATTTCGTTGATGATGAAGGGGCCATCCCACTTGGGGTTTAGTTTATGCTTCTACTATGTTATATGCCTTTGCCTTGACCTCCCAACTCTGGTAACGTCTGGCCTGTTGTTGGGAAAAAGTAGAGCGAGCCCGAGCTATGTCACACCCTCCTTCTAAGGCATCCAGGTCATCCTACCGATCTAGCTCAGCCTCCTTTTCCTCGTGCATGCGCACCCTTGGTGCGTGAAAGCACAACATTCTCCCTTGGTGGTTTTGATAATTCATGACAACTTACATTGTCTCTTGGACTAACACATCTATCTAGTGTATTCAAATAATAGTCCATGGAGAGTTGGTTTGGCAAAAGGATTGTGGAGATTCTAGAATTACCCCAAGATGCAAGTAAATAGGTTGGCCAAGCTTCAAGTAAGAGGACTCTACATTTTATATTTGTGAGAAATCACTTTGAGTCCATAGGAAAGCCAATACTATTAAAAGGGGGTAAGGTTTTGTTGGTGAACAAAATGCTCATACATGCACAAGTGATAGTCACCAAAAACATCCACAAGCTCTCCCACCAAAGTCAGTCTATAGCCAAACATTCAAAATCGGTGCAACCAACATTCCTATCCCGGTGCCACCGATTCCAAACCCAAGACAGATTCGGCCAAACCCTAGCCACTTCGGTGCAACTGATTCCATACCGGTGCCACCGATTTTAGGTTGCCAACTTTGTGTTCCGCAAGTTCACATTTTTGGCCCGTCCAAGAATGTTGAATTGGTGTCACCGAGTTTGGCTATTCTGACCGTTGGTCACCTTGTCGGTGCAACCGAGATTCCTATATCGGTCTCATCGAGATTCAAAAGTTGCCACTTTTTGGTCACTTTGGTACCACCGAGATTAACACATCGGTGTCACCGAGTCTGACTTATTGTGTGTAACGGTTGGATTTTTGGGGATGCCTATATATACCCCTCCACCACCACTTACTCGAAAGAGAAACACTCAGAACTATTCCATACCTATCCTATCAGATTTTCTGAGAGAGAACCACCTACCCTTGTGTTGAGACCAAGATCTTCCACTCCAACCATATGGATCTTGATTTCTAGCCTCCCCAAGTTGCTTTCCACTAATCCCATCTCTTCCACCAAGCCAAATTTATGAGAGAGTGATTGTGTGTTGAGGAGTCTATCATCTTGAAGCACAGGAGCAAGGAGTTCATCTTCATTATCGAGCCTATTAACTTTTGGAGGGTGGTGTCTCCTAGATTGGGTAGGTGTCGCTTGGGAGCCTCCTACTTCATGTTGTGGAGTGAACCAAGAAGTTTGTAAGGGCAAGGAGATCGCCTACTTCGTGAAGATCTACCCATAGTGAGGCTAGTCCTTCGTGGACGGAAGCCGTATGGAATAGTTAAGGCTGCTACTTCGTGGACCCTTATGGGTGGAGCCCTCCGTGGACTCTCGCGACCGTTACCCTCTGTGGGTTGAAGACTCCATAAACGTGGACGTACGATAGCACCACCTATCGGAACCACGGGGAAAATCCTTGTGTCTCCTATTGCATTTGATCTACCTATCCCATCTCTTCACTTCACGTGCTATGTCTATAATTTCCGCTGCCATATTTGTAGACATGCATGTGTAGGGATGTTAGACTTGCTAGACTTGCTAAAATGGTTAAAATCTGCCAAACAATTATCTTGGGAAAAAGTTAGGTTTTAAATTCTTGCTAGTAGTCTATTCACCCCCTCTAGACACTCTTCTAGCGATCCTACAAGTGGTATCAGAGAATTGGTCTCCATTGCTTCGGTTTAATCACCGTGGAGGAAGATGGATGTGTCTAGAGTAGAGAGTTTGAGTCGTAGAGTGCCCATTCTTGATGGAGAGTACTATAATCAATGGAAGTATGCCATGATTGATCTATTTGATAAATTCGATTTGATTAAATATATTGAAAACCCCTATGTGCTCCCTATTGATGAATTGCATCCCACACACGAATAGAAAATTAACATGCTTGGTAACCTAAGAACTGTCAATCTTATTGTTAGATGTTTACTAAGATTTGTGTTTTCTCAATTGAAGAACTTTGCATGTGCCTATACCTTGTGGACTGATTTAGAGAAACGATATCCAAATCTTTCATTAGGAAATCTTGATGAAATTCGTCATAAAACTGTTGCTTTTCACAAAATGAAGCCTAGTGATCCAAACTTTGATAAATGCCTATTTGAGCTCCGTGATCTTATGCGTGCTAAACGAGATGTCACCAATATCAACAACATTATCTTTGAAGCCATTCACATTCATAAGCTTGAACATTGTCATGATCACTATTCTAGCGAATCTCTTGTTCTTTATGACGAGGATTTCCCACTTGATGATGAAAATGCGGAACATGACTATCTTGGAGAAGATGAGTTGTTCGACATTGAGCATGAGAAGATCATGAAGAATCCGAGTCTTATGGCGAACTTCAAGGATTATGTGTCCGGAGGAATAGAGTGGATTCTCGACAATGGATGTACGGATCATATGACTGGTGATAAAGATATGTTTCAAGAGGTCAAGCCTAATCAAGGTCCTCGAAGGTACGTGACCTTTGGAGACAACTCTAAAGGGTAAGGTACTTGGCCTTGGTAAGGTGGCCATAACCCATGATAGTTCTATTCAAAATATTATGCTTTATGAATCCCTTGTCTACAATCTTCTTTTTGTATCTAGACTTGCCGACTTTGATTTCAATGTGTTATTCACGAAAGTAGATTGCCAAGTGTTTCGTCAAGATAATCATAAAATGGCCTTTACCGGTTTCCGTAGAGGTGATCTATACATTGTTCATTTCACTAATAGATCCAAAACTCGCACTTGTTTAATTGCAAAATCTTCTAAAGGTTGCCTTTGGCATAGAAGACTAGGACATGTTGGCATGCGTAATTTAGACAAGCTTATTAAAGGTGAGCATATAGTTGGTGTTAAAGATGTTATCTTTGACAAAGATAGACTTTGTAGTGCTTGTCAAGATGGAAAGAAAGTAGGTGGAAGTCATCCCGTTAAGAATATCATGACTACTAGGAGACCACTCAAGTTACTTCACATGGATCTTCTTGGTCCTAATGCTTACAAGAGTCTCGGTGGGAATTCCTATGGTCTAGTTATAGTTGATGATTTTTCCAGATTTACGTGGGTATTCTTTCTTGATGATAAGTCACAGGTTCAAAAGTTCTTCAAGAACTTCGCTCACAAAGCACAAAATAAGTTTGAAGTGAAGATTAAGAAGGTTCGGAGCGAGAACGGATAGGAGTCCAAGAACACCCATGTGGATACCTTTCTTGACGAAGAAGGTGTCTCACATGAGTTCTCGGCTACGCACACACCTCAACAAAATGGAGTTGTTGAGAGGAAGAACCGGACACTCATCGAGATGGCAAGAACGATGCTTGACGAGTACAAGACGCCAAGACACTTTTGGGCAGAAGCCGTTGAAACAACATGTCACGCCACAAACCGACTTTACTTGCACAAGCTTCTCGGTAAAACAGCATACGGGCTACTCACTGGTAACAAACCCCAAGTTGAATACTTTCGGGTATTTGGCTCAAAGTGCTACATTCTTGATAAGCATCGTCATACTAAATTTGCTCCTAAATCTCATGAAGGATTCCTACTTGGTTACGGATCGAACTCTCACACTTACCGTGTCTACAACAACCTCACTCGAAAAGTTGAAGAGACGATAGATGTGAAGTCTGATGAATCTAATGGTTCGCTAGTCGAACAACTGCCAAATGATGTAGGTGATAAGGATACTTCGGAAGCTATTCTAGATCTACCCATCGACAACATTCGTCCCATGGAGGTGAAGGAAATTACTTCATCAACTCAAGTGGAAGATCCTACTTCACGTCAAGGTGAACCTCAACACGACATGGAAGCATCCGCAAGGGGTACATGATGAGATGATGAAGAGGAGGAAGGGCATCATGAAGATCCACCACAACCACCTTCGCCACCACCTAAAGGGAACGACACCTCCAACAACAACGTAGATGAAGGAGATGATGAAGAATAAGAAGAAGCTCCACCATCCGCCAAACGGAAGCTGACCCGAGTTTGAGCACAAGGGACCAAGAACCATCCCCTAAACCAAATCTTTGGTGATATACAAAAAGGGAGAATCACTCGCTCTATAACCTGTCTATATAACTTTTGGGAGAATTATTCTTTCATATCTAGCATTGAGCCTGTGAAGGTACAAGAAGCTCTTGAAGATGCGGATTGCGTGAATGCTATGCATGAAGAGCTTCACAACTTTGAAAGGAACGAAGTGTGGACACTCGTGGAGAAGCCCGAAGATGAGCACAACATCATCAGAACCAAATGGGTGTTTCGGAACAAGCAAGGCGAAGACGGTCAAGTCGTGCGCAACAAGGCTTGTCTCGTAGCCCAAGGATATAGGCAAGTCGAAGGTATGGACTACGGTGAGACCTATGCCCCCGTCGCTATACTTGAAGCTATCTGTTTCTTCTTGCTTATGGTAATCACCATGATATCAAGCTTTATCAAATGGACATCAAAAGTGTATTTTTAAATGGTGAAATTGAATAAGAGGTTTATGTTAAGCAACCACCTGGTTTTGTTAATCCTAAGAAACCTAATCATGTTTACAAGCTTTGTAAAGCTCTTTATGGACTTAAGCAAGCCCCTCGTGCTTGATATAAATGTTAAACGAAGTTTATCATTGAAAAAGGTTTTGAAATTTGTAAAATTTATGCAACCTTGTTCACTAAGAGAGTTAATGGTGAATTATTTGTGTGCCAAATCTGTGTGGATGATATTATCTTTGGTTCCACTAGTGGACATGTTGACCTTACCAGGGAGGATGAACCGGTTGATCAAAAGATTTGTCAATCTATGATTGGTTCATTGCTATATCTATAAGCATCTTGTCCTGATATTATGCTTAGTGTTTGCATGTGTGCTACATATCAAGCTGCACCTAAAGAATGTTATCTTTTGTCCGTGAAACATATTGTGAGATACTTGATAAAAACACCAAACTTTGGCATTTGGTATCCCAAGGGATCTTCTTTTAATCTTGTTGGCTATTCCGATTCGGACTATGCCGGTGACAAAGTTGATAGAAAATCCACCTCGGGTACTTGTCAATTTTTTGGTAGATCTCTTGTGTCTTGGTCCTCCAAGAAACAAAACTCGGTATCTCTATCTACTGCCGAAGCTGAGTACATTGCAGCTGGATCTTGTTGTGCGCAATTGCTATGGATGACACAAACGCTTAAGGATTATGGAATTTATGTCAAAAATGTTCCATTACTTTGTGAAAATGAAAGTGCTGATAAAATTGGACATAATCCTGTGCAACATTCTCGAACTAAGCATATTCAAGTTCGACATCCTTTCATTCGTGATCATGTTGCCAAAGGAGATATCAATCTTAAGCATATTCGCACTAACAAGCAATTGGCCGATATCTTTACTAAGCACTTGATGAGAAAACATTTTGTCACTTGAGGAGTGAGTTGAACATCATTCATGCTTCAAACTTGAGCTAGACTCACTCGGTTGCAAGCAAGGGCATGAGATTTCTTGTTATTTCCATGTTCCCCTAACTCGTTATCATATGCCATGGAACTCTATTCTCCCTTGTATTGCATCTAACCGTTTGTAGGTACTTGGAAGAACTTCATTCCACAAGATAGCCATCAACTCCAATTATAAACAATTCTATCATTATCAAGTATCCACAACCCCTCTTGATGATGGAAGGAAGAAGACAACAAAAATATCCTTGACATATAATTGATCTTAGCTGCAAAATCTTAAGTGATATCATGTCAATTGGATATATCCATTGTTCTTCCTTGCATGACTAACCTTTGTAGGTGACTAGTGTACTAGAACGAGAAGGATTGCTCCCAATTCAAGATGATTTTCATCAACCTTGAGCATCCTCAACAAGTTCACCTACGAGCAACGTCATCAACATCACTCAAAGGTATGTACTCATATCCTTGAAAAGGCTTTACTCCAAGTCAAGGGCTAAAGCAACTCAAGTGCTATGAAGACATTAAAATTCTTAATCAAAAAATGGTAACCCCATTTGAGCTTAACGTAGAGTATGACCTATGGTCAAGTATTCTTGCTTGGCTCCTAAGTCAATATACTCTAATATAGGTAACCTAGTCACCGCCCATCATCTAGTTAAGAATCTTGTGTGCTGTGCTCTCTATTTGCATGATCTCTCGTAACCACTCAAATCTTATATATTTGATGTCCTTTGTAAAATATTTCATATTATTTCTTTTTGAAACTATTTCTTTTGTCTCTGTGAAAACAGAAACTTGGTCTCTCATTCGGAGCCACCGATATAAATAACTCGGTTCTATCGAATTTGCAGATGAGCTGCACTACACAATCTCGGTACCATCGATTTATTTATCCCGGAGTCACCGGTTTTCCTATGGAGAAGAACAAACAACACTTCGGAGGAGAAATTCTTTATTCAAGGATCACTAGCTCCAAGGAGAAGAAAATCAAAATTTGCAAAAGAGAGAGAAGCTACATTCAATGATCCCCTTACTTCTTTTCTATGAACCCTACTTTCAATGACCCTTGTTCTCGAGGATCCCTTCCTTATTAATGTTCCCTATACTTCTCCTAAGCTTAACCTTTTTGGTAATTTATGCCAAAGGGTGAGAATATCAAAGCTTTATGCTAAAGGGAGAGTTACACACCTATGCAAAGGGGGAGAGGAAAAATATCAAAAGTGTACACTTATATAAACAAGGGGAGAATAACAATGTAGGGGGAGAAAACTATTTTTCAAAAATTCTAAAGAGAACAAAGGATTACTTTTTCTCACCCTATCCAATCCCAATATCTACATGCTGAGATTCAGGGGGATAGGATGAACTATCACTTTCATATCTAAGGGGAGAAAGGCTATAAAGGTTTAATGCCAAAGGGATACCAAGTTATAGTGTTTTATCCTTTGAGTTCTACTGCTTATTGATCAGTAGAATACTCTTGTGTTTTCTAACATTGTTTTCTCAAGTGTGTCCTTCTTACTAGAATGCTCAAGAACTCAAGGTAAATATATGCATCATATCTTTGATCAAGATGATCTCTTGCTTCTTGCACATACTGTTTGCAAGAGTGAAGTCTTGAACGAGGATACATCTCATTCATATATATATTGATGCATATAGCCAAGATACACCTGACTTCCTATATCCTTTCATCCATATGTGTGTCCATGCATGCCAAAGCAACTATCCTGTAAAGGCCTGCACATACTTAGGGGGAGCAAATCTAAGTCATGTGTTTCTCAAAGTCTTCATTGCATCCATGCATATCTTTATTTGGAGCTTTGATTGTATGTTGTCATCAATCACCAAAAAGGGGGAGATTGAAAGCACAACATGCTCCCTTGGTGGTTTTGATAATTCATGACAACATACATTATCTCTTGGACTAACACCTCTATCTAGTGTATTTCAGATAATAGTCTATGGAGAGTTGATACGCAAGTTCGCATTTTCGGTCCGTCTGAGAATGTTGAATCGGCGTCACCGAGTTTGGCAATTCTGACCATTGGTCACCTTGTTGGTGCAATCGAAATTCCTATACCGGTCTCACCGAGATTCAAAAGTTGCCACCTTTTGGTCACTTTGGTACCACCGAGATTAACACATCGGTGTTACCGAGTCTGACTTATAGTGTGCAACGGTTGGATTTTTTGGGATGTCTATATATACCCCTCCACCACCACTTACTCGAAAGAGAAGCACTTAGAACTATTCCATACCTATCCTATCAGATTTTCTGAGAGAGAACCACCTACCCTTGTGTTGAGATCAAGATCTTCCACTCCAACCATATGGATCTTGATTTCTAGCCTCCCCAAGTTGCTTCCCACCAATCCCATCTCTTTCACCAAGCCAAATTCGTGAGAGAGTGATTATGTGTTGAGGAGTCTATCATATTGAAGCACAAGAGCAAGGAGTTCATTGTCATTATTGAGCCTGTTACCTTTTGGAGGGTGGTGCCTCCTAGATTGGTTAGGTGTTGCTTGGGAGCCTCCTACTTTGTGTTGTGGAGTGAACCAAGAAGTTTGTAAGGGCAAGGAGATCGTCTACTTTGTGAAGATCTACCCAGAGTGAGGCTAGTCCTTCGTGGACGGAAGCCATATGGAATAGTCAAGGATGCTACTTTGTGGACCCTTATGGGTGGAGCCCTCCGTGGACTCTCGCGACCATTACCCTCCGTGGGTCGAAGACTCCATAAACATGGACGTATGATAGCATCACCTAACGGAACCATGGGAAAAATCCTTGGTCTCCTAATGCATTTGATCTACCTATCCCATCTCTTTATTTCATGTGCTATGTCTTTACTTTCCGCTGCGGTATTTGTAGACATGCATGTGTAGGGCTGTTAGACTTGCTAGACTTGCTAAAATGGTTAAAATCTGCCAACCAGTTAACTTGGGAAAAGGTTAGGTTTTAAATTCTTGCTAGTAGTCTATTCACCCCCCTCTAGACACTCTTCTAGCGATCCTACAGTGTGTCATGAATAATGTCGCAGGGGAGGACTGCTTCTGCCCCGTAGACCATTCAGAATGGTGTGTATCATGTTGATCTGTTTGGGGTGGTGTGTAGACCCCATGAAACGGAGTCGAGCTCCTCCACCCAATGGCAGTCGGACTCATGAAGAGATCGGACCAAATGTGTCTGAATGCCGCTCATAATGAGGCCGTTTGCTCGTTCGACTTGTCCATTGGTCTGCGGATAATATACTGATGTGTAATCCAGCTTTATGCCCATTTTTGCGCACCAGTCTTTGACCTCTTGGGCCATGAATTTGGATCCATTGCCCGTTATTATACTGTCCGGGACACCGTAAAGGTGTACCACGCCGAAGATAAAGTCGATTATTGGTTCGGACTTGGCTGATTTAACAGGCTTTACCTCTGTCCATTTGGTGAACTTGTCAACCATGACCAGTAGGTATTTATTTTTCTTGGTCCCCCCTTTAAGGGGTCTGGCCATGTCTAGCCCCCAGACCGCGAAAGGCTAGGTTATCAGAATAGTCTGAAGAGATGTTGGGGGCATGTGACTTTGATTTGTGAAAAGCTGACAACCCACGCAGTGTTTGACGAGCGACTGGGCATCCGTCCGAGCTGTAGGCCAAAAGAAACTAGCTCGGAAGGCCTTGCTAACTAAGGCTCTTGAAGTGGCGTGGTGGCCGCCCATACATGCGTGGACTTCAGCTAGGAGTTCTCGTCCTTCTTCCTCGGATATGCACCATTATAATATTCCGGTGGTGCTTTTCTTGTATAACTCACCCTCATATACTTTGTAGGCCTTGGATCGCCGAACTATGCGCCGCGCCTCTGTCTGGTCGTCAGGGAGTTCCTTGCGAAGAAGGTAGGCGAAGGTGTTTCATCCATTACGGAGCCGCCGATGATTTGATTGTCTGGTTCTTTTATAGGGGGAACAACCTCTTCCGCCGTATCTAGGTCGGCGCCCTTGTGATCTTCCTGCCAAACCATGGATGGCTTGAAGAGCCACTCCAGGAAGGTGTTTCTTGGGACAAAGTCGCGCTTAGCCCCCATGCGGGCTAGTACGTCGGCGGCTTGGTTGTTGCCACGAGCGACGTGGTGGAATTCCAAACCCTCGAACCGTGTAAATATTTTTAAAACGGCGTTCCTGTACGCCGGCATCTTCGGATTTTTGGTGTCAAATTGGCCATTGATTTGGGAGATGGCTAGGTTGGAGTCTGCCCATACCTCCATCCATCATATTCCCATTAATACTGCCATCCGAAGACCATGCTAAAGGGCTTCGTATTCGGCTGCACTGTTGGAGTCGGCATACATAATCTGCAACATGTATCGCACGTTGTTGCCTGTGGGGGATGTGAGGATAACTCCAGCCCCCAGTCCGGCCAATGTTTTGGATCCATCAAAGTACATTGTCCAACGGGAGTATGCACTGTATTCCTTGGGGAGCTCAGCCTCTATCCATTCAGCCAGGAAGTCTGCCCATACCTGAGATTTTATGGCACATCGTCGCTTGTAGGTTATTTCAAAGGGAAGGAGCTCAATGGCCCACTTGGCTCTGCAGCCAGTGGCGTACTTGTTGCTGATTATATTGTTCAGGGGTACTTCGGATGCCACCATTACTGCACACTCTTGGAAATAGTGTCTGAGTTTCCTTGATGCCATAAACACTGTGTAGGCTATCTTCTGGTACTGTGGGTATCTGGACTTGCATTGCGTTAGTACTTCTAACACGTAATAGACCGGTTTCTGAGTTTGAAATTTATGTCCCTCCTCATCTCGTTCAACTACGAGCACTGCGCTAACGACTTGTTTGGTGGCCGATATGTATAATAACATGGGTTCACCGGCGCCTGGTGCTGTGAGTATCGGGTAGGTTACCAGTAGCGCTTTAATTTCTTCTCACGCGTTTGATGCTTCATTGGTCCATCGAAATTGTTGGTCCGTTTCAGCAGCTTATAGAGCAGTATAGCCTTCTCTCCAAGGTGTGATATGTCGTGGTTTTATCACGGCAGATGTCTGAGGACTTATGTTCAAATCCATCACTAAGGTGATGGACTCAAAGGGGTTGGTTGGGACGAAGGACACGAGTTTACCTAGGTTCGGCCCCTCAAGAAGAGGTAAAAACCTACGTCCTGCTTGTGTTGTATTGATTGGAGTATCGATTACAAGGGAGCAGATTCGCTTGACCTAGTTCTCGATTAGTTAGTTTCTATCTAAGTCGCCCCAGGTCTCGCGTTTATATAGGAGGTCAAGACCACAGGTTACACAAGTCTCATATCGACTCTTACAACATATCTGATTCTATGTCTATGTCGCCTTGCCTTCCTGGGCAAGCCGTCTCCGTGCGGCTTAACCGCTCGGGCCTTCATGCCTTCTCCCGTATGGGCCTTGCCTTGGCCCATCTTGGTAAGCCTCCATATGTCAAGGCTTACATCTCTTGGCCCATCTGCGTTGGTCTGGGTTATGAGCCACCAGGTATGACCCGGACCCACCTGGGCGGGTCTTATGATGGTATATTCCCAACATTAGGCCCCAGGTTGATTTAAGCTTGCTCATGTCAATCTTCAATCTCACTTGGCGGCAAGTCTCACTCTTTATCACTTGAAAGTAAGATAAGTAACCCACCGTGAGGTCCTACAAGATATGCCAAAAAGATTCCCTAATGACCACAACAGATCTTTTCATCATTAAACTGATAGCCTAAAAATCGAGGCGTCCGTCTCGGTCAGTCGGTTTCCGTCGCCTTGATTCTCGCGCCTGTTTCCACTTTCCTGGCTCTTAAAAAGGACCGCGAAGGGACTTTCTCATTTCCTTCGCCACCCGCACCTCTTCTTCTTCCTCTCGACGCCATCGCCCCTGAGCTCCCTCGCTCTGGTGAAGCTTCATCGTCGTCATCGCCCTAGGCTGCTACATCAACCTAAACGGACCAAAGCCTTGCCCGTGACCGCCGCAACTCTTCTGATACGTCTTTCTCCATCTCCTAGATCCGTAGCTTAATGTGACAATCCATAGAGTTCTTCGGCCCCATTAGAGCGTGAGTTCTTCATAATGCCAATCGCACATAACCCAGTAGATCTCGTAATGGTCATCTTTCAGCTGCGGTAAATCGTGGGAAATCACCCATAGCCTAGCACGGATCTGTAGTTACTTCCTTTTACTGCCCTCGAACGTTGCCAGTTCTTCAGTTAGTCATTTAGGTTTAGAATAAATACGCTTTTTCCTCGATTTGTAGATCCTTACTTGTAACATCCCAAAATTTCATTTTTGGAATGTTATGAAATATAGTTGTGCATCATCATCACATTTGTTGAATGAAATGAATTGTTGAAGTTTTTCTTGTGGATTTCTGAAAGGCCACTTTCACTTTTCTATTTACTTGTTTCACTTATTTGTAAATCTCTGGATTCAAAAAAAAGAGGAGTAACATGACACTCCACACAAGGGGCATCTTGGTGAATTATTTGGACAATAAAACCAGGGGTTTATTTGAAAGTTTATCTCAAAAGAATTTAAAATCAATTAGGCATTTTCTAAAAAATATTTTTTTAATGTATTCATTTTTACAGAGGAAAAATGTTCATTAAATAGCATTTATTCCCCTCATCATTCTGATATATATATATACCCTATGTTTGGAAATGATTTGAACGCATTAAAGAGTTTTAAACGCTGTGGAAAAATAGAAAAGGAAACGTATTTAAACGTTTTAATTAGAAAACCGGCCGGCCCACAGCCTTTACTCCCGAGACCTTTTTGGATCGGCCACCGACGCGCTAACCTCGCCCTCTCTCTCACTGACACGCGGGACCCACCATCCGACAGAGTCATCAACGCGCTCACCTTCCTCCTCGCGCCAGACCACCTCGCCGGAGATCCCTCCTCCGCTTATCTCTCTCCCCTCTCCCTTTCCCGACCCCGCACCTGGCCTATAAAAGCCACTGGCTTCTCCGCTCTCCGTTCCACCCCCAAGCGCCCCTGCCCACGCCCACAAACACCATGGTCCACCTCGCCGGAGTTCGGTCAACGACCGAAGCTCTCCGAGCACGAGGCCGTCGCCTCCGTCGTCCCCAGCCTGGTCTGACGCAACCATTCGACGCCGGATCTTCGCCGTTGTCGCCTGAGCTCTTCGGACGCCACCCCCGACCACCGCACGACCATCTCCGACCACCTCCGACCTCCAGCTGCCGTCGACCTCACCGGAAACCACGACCTCCCCTCTGTAAGCCCTGCGCCCCCTCCGTAGCCGTCGGATCTAAAGTCAACGATCTAGATTAGAATGTTTTAAAACAGCGAACCGGTACCCACTTCGCCTCGGTCGTCTGCCCGCAAACACCCACGCGCACGCGCTAGCAACCAATAGGAAGCCGCCACGTAGCCCTGTCCGTTAGCTAATTTTTTTTGTTCTTTTCTATTTTGTTTTAGAAAACAGAATGTTTTCTATTTTTGTTTTAGTTGTAAATTTTAAAATAATTAGTGTTTTTAATTGTTTCTTTTTGCATTAGGTCACAAACTTCATGTAGTTTCATCCTGTAGTCTTAGATTTCAAATTTGACCTTTAAAATTTGAATCTAACCAAATTTGCTTAAATTACTAAAATCTGTATAACTAGAGTTTAAAAATATATTTTTGTATGAATCTTTTTGCCACTGGTTTGTATTAGTTAGACCTATCATCCTACATAGTTCGGGAAATTTTAGGATGAATTTGGTTAGGGTTTTTAACAAAAAAACAGAATCTGTTTAGTTCTTAATAGAGTTTAGTTAGTTTGATTTTAGTTTAGTTGGAATCTGAGTTAGTTTAACTTTTGTTTTTAGTATTCATTAGGTTCTGTTGTTTCAATATTAGGTGAAATAACTTGATATTAATAAAAATAATTGTTTAGTTTTATACCTTATTGTTATAGGAAATCTTTATTCCTTTTCATTAGGTATAGTTCTATAAAGCAATTTAGTTTTACTTTTCACAAACATTTTAGGAGATTTAATCCTGTTTTCTAATAAAGAATCTTAGTAATTCTTTTCTGTTAAGTAATGTTCTGTTTATAAAATAATAATAATTTTGTTTCATACTCTAAAGTTATAGGAAACTCTAGTTATCTTCATTAAGTGGTGTTTTATAAAAATTATATTTTTAGTAGCTCTTCCTTTCACAAAAGTTTTAGTGGATTTAATTCTGTTTACTAATATAAATTTTATTATTTATTTTCTGTTAACTATTGTTTTGTTATTAAAAATAGTGTTTGGTCTTATTTTATATTAGTAGTAGCTTTGACACTAAAAATTTGTGAGTCAAATATTGGTTTTGATTTTTTCTCTTGATTGTTACTATTGAATTGTTTTAGTTTAATATTGCTGATTGTGTGAGTTGTATTATTAGTTGTATGCATATTGTGTGCTTTGTTTGATTCGTTAGATCATCTGGAGTGCGAAGCTTGTTATCTAGAGTCACTTGAGTACGAGGATCATCAGCAAGGCAAGTCACTTTGATCATGTTTTACCCATGTTTTATTGCATTAGTTCTACAATCTCCCCAATTGCATGCAAAGTAGGTAATTTGGAAACTTGGTTACTTGATGTATTATCATGTGGTAGGCACCCCTCAACCCTTTGACACATTGGCCCCGGGAAACATTGATTTACTTTTGCTATACTATTAGTAGACGAGGTTGGTTGTGTGATTCATGAGAGTTGTGAGATAATAAGTTCAAGACCTACAAGATGATCAAGACTTCAAGACTCCGAGTTTTCAAGATACCTCTGGGTGGATGATGGTTGAACGGCACCTTGGAGAAACCAGTGGTTAGCCTAGGTGTTGCTGGAGAAGTGCGAGTATTCACACGGAAAGGTCCACCCAGGCACAAAGAGATGGATGGATGCTTCAAGACCCAAGGCTTACCTGCACAGCCACAAGCCATTATGGGCTTTGGCTTGGTTGGATATCGTGGTGACCCTGGACAAGCGGTGCTATGAGATGTAGAAGAACGGTAGGAAAGGATGGGCACCGATAGAGTCTCAGGGAAACCCTTTAAAAGACCATGTTTTGGCCAGCCGTTTCTCAAACACCCTGAAGTGCGAGAAATCCAACGGAGGCGGTCAAATCTTGTGGGGAACGTGTGCAAAACTCTGTAGAATACCCAAACCTAATCGATTAGCCGTGTCCACGGTCATGGACAGTTTGAGCCAAAGGAACTGAAACTATCTGGAATTCTCAACACAAATAATTACATTGATGTGGGTATTAATGACAACTTGGGTATGAGAATTGGTTGGTGGAACCATCTCATTAATCAACCAACATTGTAGTAATAACTTTTACCCTCTCTTGTTGTAGGAAAAAATTGGCTTTATGCAAAAAACTTACTACCCCACCTGCCAAATATGCATATAGAATAGATGAATACTTTACACCCCCTCTTTTGTGACATTACCGGCATATTCAACATGCTGATCTACATGGTGCAACGTATCATGTTGTAGAGTATTTTTCTGACTAGGAGTGAGGATATGCTCTACGCTCGGTGAGATGCCCTTGGAGTCAGATGGACTCAACTACCTTTGAAGCTTCCGCAAGATTAGTTATTCTCATGAGTTGGCCTTCAGCCACTTTATTGTAATTATTATTGTAATAAAGGACTCGATATGAGATTTCGATTTATAAAGCTGTGTGATTTCCCTTTGATATATACATTGATGTACCGTGTGTGTACCAGCATGATCTTGGGATGGTACGGAAACACTGGAGATTCGACCTTTCAGGTCGGGTCGCTACATTACTTATCAAGATAGCATGTGAAACCTGTTTTCTACACTTTGTAGCATTTTGCTTCATTGCCCTGCCAATCTTAACCCGCCATTATTTTTCCGGCTCTCACCATAACTGCACTGGCGGCTTAGCTTCGTAGAAATTAGATTTTGTCAGCCTCCCTTTGTTGTTTGTCACCTTCTAACTCGCCGCACACTATTACTTTCCGTAGTTTTAAGACGCCATTATGCCTCGTGCGTCCTCTTCCTATAACTGGGTCGGCTCTGCAGTCTCTGAGGAGTTTTTGAAGGATTTCGTAGATGCATGTGTTGGAAATATGCACTAGAGGCAATAATAAATTCGTTATTATCATATTTACTTGTGCATGATAATCGTTTATTATCCATGCTATAATTGTATTAACCGAAAACTCACATACATGTGTGGATACATAGACAACACCATGCCCTAGTATGCCCCTAATAGACTAGGTCATTGATCAAAGATGGCTGTTTCCTAACCATTGAAATGAGATGTCATTTGATAACGGTATCACATCATTAGGAGAATGATGGGATGGACAAGACCCAAACTACAAACGTAGCATATGATCGTGTCAGTTTATTGCTATTGTTTTCTGCATGTCAAGTATCTGTTCCTATGACCATGAGATCATGCAACAAACAGACAACGGAGGAGTGCCTTGTGTGTATCAAACATCGCAACGTAACTGGGTGAATATAAAGGTAATCTACAGGTATCTCCGAGGGTGTCTATTGGGTTGGCATGGACCAAGACTGGGATTTGTTACTCCGTGTGACGGAGAGGTATCTCAGGGTCCACTCGGTAATACAACATCACAACAAGCCTTGAAAGAAATGTGACTAAGTGTTAGTCACAGGATCTTGTTTTGCAGAATGAGTAAAGAGACTTGCCGGTAACGAGGTTGAACTAGGTATGGAGATATCGACGATAGAATCTCGGGCAAGTAACATACCAAAGAACAAATGGAACATCATACGTGATTAACTGAATCCTTGACATAGAGGTTCGACCGATAAAGATCTTCATAGAATATGTAGGAACCAATATGGGCATCTAGGTCCCGCTATTGGTTATTGACCGTAGAGGTGTCTCGGTCATGTCTACATAGTTCTTGAACCCGTAGGGTCTGCACACTTAAGGTTCGGTGATGTTTCAGTAGTATAGAGTTATCTTTGGTGGTTACCTAAGGTTGTTCGGAGTCCCGGATGAGATCCCGGACGTCACGAGGATCTCTGGAATGGTCTGGAGGTATATATTGATATATAGGAAGTCCTATTTTGGTCGCCGGGAAAGTTTCGGGCTCATCGGTAGTGTATCGGGAGTGCCGGTAGTGTACCGGGAGACCATCGGAAGGGGTATTCGGACCCAAGAGGCTACATGGGCTGTGGGAGAGTGAATATCAGCCCTTAGTGGGCTGGTGGAAGTCCCACACAAGGCCCATGTAGCTGTGAGAGAAAAGCCCAAAGAGGAAAGGTGGAAAAAGGCAAAAAAAGGCCAAAAAGGAAGGAGTCCTAGTCCTACTAGGATTGAGGAGGATTCCTCCTCTCCTCCTTGGTTCGGCCTAAGCCTAGGGATGGCCCCTTGAGGGCCAAGCCTCCTCCTCTCTTCCTCTTATATATACTAAAGGTTTTAGGATTTTTGCACTAGATTTTCTACCACGTGCTACCCTCTCCTGTAGTGCATAGTTTCTCCTCTAGATCGGTTTTCTCTAGTGCTTAGGCGAAGCCCTGTCGGAATAGCTCCACCACCATCACCGCAGCGCCGTCGTGCTGCCGGAGAACTCTTCTACCTCTCTTCTCCCTCTTGCTGGATCAAGAAGGCGGAGATCATCATCGAGCTGTACGTGTGCTGAACGTGGAGGTGTCGTCCGTTCGGCGCTAGATCGGAAGGACCGTGATCAAGATCGCGAGAGGGATCATGATGAGATCGCGGGATGGATCTTGATGAGTTTGCGGGACGGATCGTGATTGGATCGCGGGACGGATCATGATGAGATCGCGGGACGCTCGGCGATTTGGATCGCGAAGACGTTCGACTACACCAACCTCGTTTCTTAATGCTTCCCGCGTAGCGATCTACAAGGGTATGTAGATCCACTCTCCCTCTCGTAGATGCTCATCACCATGGATAGATTATGCGTGTGTGTAGGAAATTTTTTGTTTCCCATGCAATGTTCCCCAACAGTGGCATCATGAGCTAGGTCTATGTGTAGATGAGATCTCGAGTAGAACACAAAGAGTTTGTGGGTGTTGATACTTAGATTGCTTCCTCCCTTGGTCGTGTTTTGGTTTAGCAGTATTGTGGGATGAAGCGGCCTGGACCAACCTTACTCGTACGCTTATGAGAGACCAGTTCCATCAACTAACGTGTAACCTCGTTGCACAAAGATAGCTGGCGGGTGCCTGTTTCACTTACTTTAGTTGGATCGGATTCGACAAAGGCGGTCCTTGAGAAGGTTGAAAAGCAACTTATGTATCATCATTGTGGTTTATGCATAGGTCAGAATTGTTCTTGCTAGATACCCGTAGCAGCCACGTAAAAAATGCAACAACAATTAGAGGGCGTCTAACTTGTTTTTGCAGGGTATGTTGTGATGTGATATAGCCAATTACATGATGTGATATATGTGATGTATGAGATGATCATGTGTTGTATAGAATATCACGACTTGCATGTCGATGAGTATGGCAACCGGCAGGAGACATAGGGTTGTCTTTAATTATTGTATGACCTGCGTGTCAATCATTAAGCGTTGTGTAATGCTTTACTTTATCGCTAAATGGTAGCAATAGTAGTAGAAGCATTATGGTCGCGACAACCCTGATGGAGACACGTTGATGGAGATCAAGATGATGGAGATCATGGTGTCATGCTGGTGACGATGGAGATCATGTCGGTGCTTTCATGATGGAGATCAAAAGCACAAGTTCATGGCCATATCATGTCACTTATGATTTGCATGTGATGTTAATCCTTTTATGCACCTTGTTTTGCTTAGGACGACAGTAGCATTATAAGGTGACCCCTCACTTAATTTCAAGATAAATTGTGTTCTCCCCGAGCGTGCACCGTTGCGAAAGCTCGTCGTGTCGACACCCCACATGATGATCGGGTGTGATGGACTCTACGTTCACATACAACGGGTGCAAGCCAGTGTTGCACATGCAGAACACTCGTATTAAACTTGACGAGCCTAGCATGTACAGACATGGCCTCGGAACACAAGAGACCGAAAGGTCGAACATGAGTCATATAGTAGATATGATCAACATGATGATGTTCACCATTGAAACCACCTCCACTCACGTGATGATCGGACTTGAGTTGGTGAATTTGGATCACGTATCACTCGAATGATCAGAGGGATGTCAATTTGAGTGGGAATTCTTCAGTAATATGATTAATTGAACTCATTATCATGAACATACTCAATAGTGTCTTTGCAAATTATGTTGTAGATTACTTGCTCGCGCTGTAGCTCCCTTGAATTTTTATATGTTCCTAGAGAAATAGAGTTGAAAGATGATGGTAGCAATATTGCGGACTGGGTCCGCAATCTGAGGATTCTCCTCATTGCTGCACAGAAGGCTTATGTCCTTAATGCACCGCTCGGTGCGCCAACCCCTCTAGCGTTGTCTGTAGATGTTGTGAACATCTGACAGGCACGTTCTGATGACTACTTGATAGTTTAGTGCGTCATGCATTACGGCTTAGAATTGAGGCTCCGAAACATTTTGAACGTCACGGAACATATGAGATGTGCTAAGAGCTGAGATTAGGATCTCAGGCTCATGCCCGTGTTGCGAGATATGAGATCTCCAACAAGATTCTTTGCTTGTAAGTTTAAAGAGAATAGCTCAATCGTTGAGCATGTGCTCAGATTGTCTGGGTGCTACAATCGCTTGAATCGAGTGGGAGTTGATCTTCCAGATAAGATAGTGATTGATATTGTTCTCCAAGTCACTGTCACTAAGATACTAGAACTTGGTGATGAACTATAAAATGCCAGGGATAGAAATAATTATCCCTGAGTTGTTCGCGATGTTTGACACCGCGAAGGTAGAAATCAAGAAGGAGGGTCAAGTGTTGATGGTTAGTAAAATCACTAGTTTCAAGAAGGGCAAGGGCAAGGAGGGAAACTTCATGGATGGCAAGTCAGTTGCTGCTTCAATGAAGCAACTCAAATTTAACCTAAACCCGAGACTAAGTGCTTCGATTATGAGAAGAGCGGACGCAGAAGCGGAACAACCCTAGATACTTGGTAGATAAGAAGGCTGGCACATCGACATAAGTATATTTGATATACGTGTTATTGATGTGTACCTTGATAGTACTCCTAGTAGCACCTAGGTATTGGATACCGGTTCGGTTTCTAAATGTTAGTAACTCGAAGTAAAAGCTACGGAATAAACGGATACTAGCTAAGTGTGAGGTGACGATGTGTGTTGGAAATGTTTCCAAGGTTGATGTGATCAACATCGCACCCTCTCTCTACCTTCGGCATTAGTGACGAACAAAAATAAATGTTATTTGGTGTTTTGCATTGAGCATGAATGTGATTATATCGTGTTTATTGCAACACGGTTATTCATTTGAGTTAGAGAATAATGGTTATTTTGTTTACATGAATAATACCTTCAATGGTCATGCACCCAGTGAGAATGGTTTGTTGAATCTGGATCATAGTAATACACATGTTCATAACATTGATGCCAAAAGATACAAAGTTAATAATGATAGTACCTCATACTTGTGGCACTGCCGCTAAATGTCATATTAGTATAAAGCGCATGAAGAAACTCCATGCTGATGGATCTTTTGACTCATTCGATTTCGAATCGGTTGAGACATGCGAACCATGCCTCTTAGGCAAGATGACTAAGGACCCCGTTTTCCGGATTGATTGAGCGGGCAAGTAATTTATTGGACATGATAAATGTTGATGTATGCAATCCAATGAGTCTTGTAGCATGCGGTGGTTATCGTTAGTTTCTTACCTTCACTGATGATTTGAGTAGATATAGTGTATATTTATTTAATGGAACACAAGTCTGAATCGTTTGAAAGGTTCAAGCAAATTCAGAGTGAAGTTTAAGATCATCGTGACAAGAAGATAAAAATGGCTGTGATATGATCGTGGAGGTGAATATCTGAGTTACGAGTTTGGCATACAACTTTAGACAATGTGAAAGTTGTTTCACAACTCACGCCACCTGGAACACCGTAGTGTGATGGTATGTCCTAACGTCATAGTCATGCTCTATTGGATATGGTGCATGCTATGATGTCTCTTCTTGTTTGGTACTATAATTTTGGGGTTATGCATTAGAGACAACTACATTCAGTTTAAATAGGGCACCATCTAAATCCGTCGAGATGACACCGTGTGAATTATGGTTCGATAGAAACCTAAGATGTCATTTCTTAATGTTTGGGGATGCGATGCCTATGTGGAAAATGTTTTCACCTAATGAGCTCGAACCCAAAGCGGGCAAATGCATCTTCATAGAATACCCTAAGAACAGTTGGGTGAACCTTCTATCTCAGATCCAAGCATAAAATGTTTGTTGCTAAAACTGGGTCCTTTCTCGAGAAAGAGTTTCTCTCAAAATAATTGAGTGGGAGGAAGATAGAACTTGATGAGGTTGTTGAACCATTTGTTGGGGAACGTCGTATGGGAAACAAAAAAGTTCCTACGTTCACACAAGACCTATCCATGGTGATGAGCATCTACGAGAGGGAGAGTGGATCTACGTACCCTTGTAGATCGCTAAGCGGGAAGCGTTAAGAAACGCGGTTGGTGTAGTCAAACGTCTTCGCGATCCAAATCGCCGAGCGTATCGCGATCCAATCATGATCCATCCCGATCAAGCACGGAACGGACGGCACCTCCGCGTTCAGCACACGTATAGTTTGATGATGATCTCCGCCTTCTTGATCCAGCAAGAGGGAGCCAAGAGCTAGAAGATTTCTCCAGCAGTGAGACGGCGCTCCGACAATGGTGATGGAGCTATTTAAGCAGGGCTTCGCCTAAGCACTGCAGAAATCTGATCTAGAGGAGAAACTAGGCACTAGAGGAACGGGTAGCACGTGGCTGAAAATCTTGTGCCAAAACCCTAAAATCCTCTAGTATATATAGGAGGAGAGGAGGAGGAGGCTTGGCCCTCAAGGATACATCCCTAGGCTTTGGCCGAACCAAGAGGGAGGAGTCCTCATCCTCCACTCCTAGTAGGATTAGGACTCCTTCCTTATCTTAGCCTTTTTGCCTTTTTCCACCCTTTTCCTCTTGGGCTTTTCTTCCCAGCCGCATGGGCCTTGTATGGGACTTCCACCAGCCCACTAAGGACTGGATTTGATCCTCCCACAGCCCATTTAGACTCTTGGATCGAAATACCCCTCCCGATGGTCTCCTGGTACACTATCGGTACTCCCGGTACACTACCGATGAGCCCGAAACCTTTCCAGCGACCAAAATAGGACTTCCTATATATATCAATCTTTACCTACGGACCATTCCGGAGCTCCTCATGATGTCCGAGATCTCATCCGGGACTCTGAACAACCTTCGGTAACCATCATACATAACTCTATACTACCGAAACGTCACTGAACCTTAAGTGTGCAGACCCTGTGGGTTCGAGAACTATGTAGACATGACCGAGACACCTCTACGGTCAATAACCAATAGCGGGACCTGGATGCCCATATTGGTTCCTACATATTCTACGAAGATCTTTATCGGTCGATCCTCTATGTCAAGGATTCAGTTAATCCCGTATGATGTTCCCTTTGTTCTTCGGTATGTTACTTGCCCGAGATTCGATCGTCGGTATCTCCATACCTAGTTCAACCTTGTTACCGGCAAGTCTCTTTACTTGTTCCGTAATACAAGATCCCGTGACTAACACTTAGTCACATTTCTTGCAAGGCTTATTGTGATGTCGTATTACTGAGTGGGCCCTGAGATACCTCTCCATCACACGGAGTAACGAATCCCAGTCTTGATCCATGCCAACCCAACAGACACCCTGAGAGATACATGTAGAGCACCTTTATAGTCACCCAGTTACGTTGCAACGTTTGATACACACAAGGCACTCTTCCGGTGTCCGTGAGTTGCATGATCTCATGGTCATAGAAACATATACTTGACATGCAGAAAACAGTAGCAATAAACTCACACGATCATATGCTACCTTTGTAGTTTGGGTCTTGTACATCACATCATTCTCCTAATGATGTGATCCCATTATCAAATGACATCACATGTCAATGGCTAGGAAACCTTGATCATCTTTGACCAACGAGCTAGTTCACTAGAGGCATACTAGGGACAAAGTGTTGTCTATTAACCCACACATGTAATGTGTTTCCAATCAATACAATTATAGCATGGATAATAAACGATTATCATGAACAAGGAAATATAATAATAAACACTTTATTTATTGCCTCTAGGGCATATTTCCAACAGTCTCCCACTTGCACTAGAGTCTATAATCTAGTTCACATCACTATGTGATTTACATTGTAATGAATCGAACACCCATGCATTTCTGGTGTTGATCATGTTTAGCCCTTGGAAAAGGTTTAGTCAACGGGTCTGCAACATTCAGATCCGTGTGCACTTTGCAAATATTTATGTCCTTTTCCTCGATGTAATTGCGGATGGAGTTGAAGCGTGGCTTTATGTGTCTGGTCCTCTTGTGAAACCTTGGTTCCTTGGCCAGAGCAATGGCACCAGTGTTGTCACAGAACAGTTTCATTGGATTGAGTGCACTGGGCACTACTCCAAGATCTGTCATGAACTGCTTCATCCAGACACCTTCCTTCGCTGCCTTCGAGGCTGCGATGTACTCCGCTTCGCACGTAGAATAGGCTACCACGCTTTGCTTGGAACTGCACCAGCTTACCGCTCCCCTGTTGAGAATAAATATGTATCCGGTTTGTGACTTAGAGTCATCCGGAACAGTGTCAAAGCTGGCAATTACGTAACCCTTTACGACGAGCTCTTCATCACCTCCATAAACGAGAAACATTTCGTTCCTTTTTAGGTACTTAAGGATATTCTTAACCGCTGCGCAGTGCTCCATTCCAGAATCACTTTGCAACCTTTCAGCCATACTTATGGCAAGGCTGACATCGAGTCTTGTGCATAGCATGGTATACATGATAGAGCCTATGGCTGAAGCATAGGGGATGAAACTCATCATTTCTCTATCTTCTACAGTCACTGGGCATTGAGTCTTACTCAACTTCACACCTTGTAACACAGGCAATAACCCCTTCTTGGACTGATCCATTTTGAACTTCTTCAAAACTTTATCAAGGTATGTGCTCTATGAAAGTGCTATTAAGCGTCTCGATCTATCTCTATAGATCTTAATGCCTAATATGAAAGCAACTTCTCCTAGGTCCTTCATTGAAAAACTCTTGTTCAAATATTCCTTCACACTTTCCAGCATTTCTATATTGTTTCCAATCAGCAATATGTCATCCACATATAATATTAGAAATGCTATAGATCTCCCACTCACTTTCTTGTAAATACAAGCTTCTCCATAAACTTGTATAAACTCAAACGCTTTGATCACCTCGTCAAAACGCTTATTCCAACTCCGAGATGCTTGCACCAGCCCATAAATGGATCGCCGGAGTTTGCAAACTTTGTCAGCATTCTCTGGATCGACAAAACCTTCTGGTTGCATCATATACAACTCTTCCTCAAGGAAACCGTTGAGGAACGTCGTTTTGACATCCATCTGCCAAATTTCATAGTCGAAATAAGTAGCTATTGCCAACATGATTCTGACAGACTTAAGCATCACTACGGGTGAGAAGGTCTCATCGTAGTCAACTCCTTGAACTTGTGAAAAACCCTTTGCCACAAGTCGAGCTTTACAGACAGTGACATTACCGTCCGCGTCTGTCTTCTTCGTAAAGATCCATTTGTTCTGAATGACCTTTCGCCCTTCAGGTAATACTTCCAAAGTCCATACTTTGCTTTCATACATGGATCCCATCTCGGATTTCATGGCCTCTAACCATTTCTCGGAATCCGGGCCCATCACCGCTCCTCCATAGCTCGTAGGTTCATTGTTGTCCAACAACATGACCTCCAAGACAGGGTTGCCGTACCACTCAGGAGTAGTACGCGGCCTTGTCGACCTACAAGTTTCAATAGCAGCTTGATCCGAAGCTTCATGATCATCATCATTAACTTCCTCTTCAATCGTTGTAGGTTCCATAGAAACATCTTTCTGCACTGCGCTACTTTCTGGTTGAAGTAAAGGTTCAATAACCTCATCAAGCTCTATTTTCCTCCCACTCAATTATTTCGAGAGAAACTCTTTCTCAATAAATGTTCCGTTCTAAAACACTTTGCCTTCGGATCTGAGATAGAAGGTATACCCGACTGTCTCTTTTAGGTACCCTATGAAGACGCATTTCTCCGCTTTGGGTTCCAGCTTTTCAGGATTAAGTTTTTTGACATAAGCATCACATCCCCAAACTTTAAGAAACGACAACTTTGGCCTCTTGCCAAACAATAGCTCATATGGCATCGTCTCAACGGATTTTGATGGTGCGCTATTTAAAGTCAATGCATCTGTCTCTAATGCATAACCCCAAAACGATTATGGCAAATCAGCAAGAGACATCATAGAACACACCATATCTAATAAGGTTCAATTACGACGTTCGGACGCACCATTACGTTGTGGTGTTCCAGGCGGTGTCAACTATGAAACAATTCCACACTATCTTAAGTGACTGCCAAACTCACAACTCCAATATTCACCTCCTCTATTAGATCGCAGGAATTTAATCTTCTTGTTACAATGATTCTCAACTTCACTCTGAAATTGCTTGAACTTTTCAAACATTTCAGACTTGTGTTTCGTTAAGTAAATATACCCATATCTACTTAAGTCATCGGTGAAGGTGAGAAAATAACGATATCCACCACGCGCTGTAACATTCATTGGACCACACACATCAGTATATATGATTTCCAATAAGTCACTTGCCCGTTCCATTGTTCCAGAGAACAGCGTTTTAGTCATCTTGCCCATGAGCCATGGTTCACATGTGTCAAGTGATTCAAAATCAAGTGACTCCAAAAGTCCATCAGCATCGAGCTTCCTCATGCGTTTTACACCAATATGACCTAAACGGCAGTGCCACAAGAAAGTGGTACTATCATTATCAACTCTACATCTTTTGGCATCAATGTTATGAACATGTGTATCATCACCATCAAGATTCAATATGAATAAACCCCTCACATTGGGTGCATGACCATAAAAGATGTTACTCATATAAATAGAACAACCTTTATTCTCTGATTTAAATGAGTAACCGTCTCAAAATAAACAAGATCTAGATATAATGTTCATGCTTAACGTAGGCACTAAATAACAATTATTCAGGTTCATCACTAATCCCGATGGTAATCGAAGAGACAGCGTGCGGACGGCGATCACATCAACCTTGGAACCATTTCCCACACGCATCGTCACTTCATCCTTTGCTAGCCTTCATCTATTCCGTAGTTCCTATTTTGAGTTGCAAATGTGAGCAACCGAACCGGTATCAAATACCCAGGCACTACAACAAGAGCTAGTAAGGTACACATCAATAACATGTATATCATATATACCTTGTTTGTCGTTGGCCGCCTTCTTGTCAGCCAGGTACTTGGGGCAGTTCCGCTTCTAGTGACCAGTTCCCTTACAATGAAACCACTCAGTTTCTGGCTTGGGTCCATGCTTGGGCTTTTTTACAGGAGTAGCAACTGCTTTGCCATCCTTCTTGGTTTTACCCTTCTTACCCTTGTCCTTGCCATTCTTCTTGAAACTAGTGGTTTTATTGACCATCAATACTTGATGTTCTTTCTGGATTTCAGACTCAGCGACTTTTAGCATCGCAAATAGCTCGGCAACTGACTTGTTCATCCCCTGCATGTTATAGTTCATCACAAAGCTCTTGTAACTAGGTGGCAGTGATTGAAGAACTCTGTCAGTAATCGCCTCTGGCGGAAGGGCAATTCCCAACTCCGCTAGACGAGTCGAATACCCAGACATTCTGAGTATATGTTCACTGATAGACCCGTTCTCCTCCATCTTGCAAGCATAGAACTTATCGGAGGTATCATACCTCTCAATCCGAGCATTCTTCTGAAAGATAAACTTCAACTCTTGGAACATCTCATATGCTCCATGACATTCAAAACGTCTTTGAAGTCCCGGATCTAAGACATACAATATTGCACACTGAACTATTGAGTAATCTACAGAACGTGCCTCCCAAGCGGTCTTAACGTCTTCGGAAGACATGTCTTCTTGTTGGTCACGAAGCGGTGCATCAAGGACATATGATTTCTAGGAAGCCGTGAGGATAATCCTTAGATTACGGGCCCAGTCAACAAAGTTACTTACATCATGTGTCAACTTAGCTTTCTCTAGGAACGCATTAAAGTTAAGGGGTGCTACTTCGCGAGCCATTGATCTACAACATAAATTTGCAAAGGTTACTTGGACTATTATTCAAGATAATGAGTTTAATTAATCAATTACTAAAGCTCCCACTCAAATAGACACCCCTCAGGTCATCTGACTGTCACATGATCCAAATTCACCAACTCAAGTCCGATCATCACATGAGTTGAGGTGGTTTCAATGGTGAACATCATCATGTTGATCATATCTACTATATGACTCATGTTCGACCTTTCGGTCTCTTGTGTTCCGAGGCCATGTCTGTACATGCTAGGCTCGTCAAGTTTAACCCGAGTGTTTTGCATATGCAACACTGGCTTGCACCCGTTGCATGTGAACGTAGAGTCTATCACACCCGATCATCACGTGGTGTCTCGACACGACGAACTTTCACAACAGTGCACACTCGGGGAGAACACAATTCATCTTGAAATTTAAGTGAGGGGTCACCTTATAATGCTACCATCGTCCTAAGCAAAACAAGGTGCATAAAAGGATTGACATCACATGCAAATCATAAGTGACATAATATGGCCATGAACTTGTGCTTTTGATCTCCATCTTGAAAGCACCGGCATGATCTCCATCATCACCGACACGACACCATGATCTCCATCATCTTGATCTCCATCAACGTGTCGCCATCGGGGTTGTCGTGCCCATCATGCTTGTACTACTATTGCTACCGTTTAGCGATAAAGTAAAGCATTATGTCGCGCTTAATGATTGACACACAGGTCATACAATAATTAAAGACAACCATATGGCTCCTGCCGGTTGCCGTACTCATCGACATGCAAGTCGTGATATTCTATACAACACATGATCATCTCATACATCACATATATCACATCATGTAATTGGCCATATCACATCACAACATACCCTGCAAAAACAAGTTAGATGTCCTCTAATTGTTGTTGCATGTTTTACGTGGCTGCTACGGGTCTCTAGCAAGAACAATTCTCACCTACGCATAAACCACAACGGTGATACATAAGTTGCTTTTCAACATTCTCAAGGACCGCCTTAGTCGAATCCGATCCAACTAAAGTAGGAGAAACAGATACCCGCCAGCCATCTTTGTGCAACGAAGTTACATGTCAGTCGATGGAACCGGTCTCTCGTAAGCGTACGAGTAAGGTTGGTCCGGGCCACTTCATCCCACAATACCGCTGAACCAAAACACGACCAAGGGAGGAAGCAATCTAAGCATCAACACCCACAAAATCTTTGTGTTCTACTCGAGATCTCATCTACACATAGACCTAGCTCATGATGCCACTGTTGGGGAACGTCGCATGGGAAACAAAAAATTTCCTACGTTCACACAAGACCTATCCATGGTGATGAGCATCTACGAGAGGGAGAGTGGTTCTACGTACCCTTGTAGATCGCTAAGTGGGAAGCATTAAGAAACACGGTTGGTGTAGTCGAACGTCTTCGCGATCCAAATCGTCGAGCGTCCTGCGATCCAATCACGATCCGTCCTGATTAAGCACCGAACGAACGACACCTCCGCGTTCAGCACACGTACAACTTGATGACGATCTCTGCCTTCTTGATCCAGCAAGAGGGAGCAGAGAGATAGAAGAGTTCTCCGACAGCATTACTTGCGCTCCGGCGATGGTGGCGGAGCTATTCCGGCAGGGCTTCGCCTAAGCACTGCAGAAATCCGATCTAGAGGAGAAACTATGCACTAGAGGAGAGGGTAGCACGTGGCTGAAAATCTTGTGCCAAAACCCTAAAAACCTCTAGAATATATAGGAGGAGAGGAGGAGGAGGCTTGGCCCTCAAGGTGCCAGCTCTAGGCTTCGGCCGAACCAAGAGGGAGGAGTCCTCCTCCTCCACTCCTAGTAGGATTAGGACTCCTTCCTTATCTTAGCCTTTTTGCCTTTTTCCACCCTTTTCCTCTTGGGCTTTTCTTCCCAGCCGCATGGGCCTTGTGTGGGACTTCCACAAGCCCACTAAAGGCTGGTATTCATCCTCCCATTGCCCATGTAGCCTCTTGGGCCGATATACCCCTCTCGGTGGTCTCCCGGTACACTACCGGTACTCTCGGTACACTACCGATGAGCCCAAAACCTTTCCGGCGACCAAAATAGGACTTCCTATATATCAATCTTTACCTATGGAACATTCCGTAGCTCCTAGTGACGTCCGGGATCTCATCCGGGACTCCTAAAAACCTTCGGTAACCACCATACATAATTCTATACTACTGAAATGTCACCAAACCTTAAGTGTGTAGACCCTGCGGGTTCGAGAACTATGTAGACATGACCGAGACACCTCTATGGTCAATAACCAATAGCGGGACCTGGATGTCCATATTGGTTCCTACATATTCTACGAAGATCTTTATCGGTCGAACCTCTATGTCAAGGATTCAGTTAATCCGGTATGATGTCCCCTTTGTTCTTCAGTATGTTACTTGCCCGAGATTCGATCGTCGGTATCTCCATAACTAGTTCAATCTCGTTACCGGCAAGTCTCTTTACTCGTTCCGTAATACAAGATCCCATGACTAACCCTTAGTCACATTGCTTGCAAGGCTTATTGTGATGTTGTATTACCGAGTGGGCCCCGAGATACCTCTCCGTCACACGGAGTAACAAATCCCAGTCTTGATCCATGCCAACCCAACAGACACCCTCAGAGATACCTATAGAGCACCTTTCTAGTCACCCAGTTATGTTGCGATGTTTGATACACACAAGGCACTCTTCCGGTGTCCGTGATTTGCATGATCTCATGGTCATAGAAACATATACTTGACATGCAGAAAACAGTAGCAATAAACTGACACGATCATATGCTACGTTTGTAGTTTGGGTCTTGTCCATCACATCATTCTCCTAATGATGTGATCCCATTATCAAATGGTATCACATGTCAATGGCTAGGAAACCTTGACCATCTTTGACCAACGAGCTAGTTCACTAGAGGCATACTAGGGACAAAGTGTTGTCTATTTACCCACACATGTAATGTGTTTCCAATAAATACAATTATAGCATGGATAATAAACGATTATCATGAACAAGGAAATGTTATAATAAACACTTTATTTATTGCCTCTAGGGCATATTTCCAACACCTTTGTTCAACCAGAGAGTAGAGCAGCGCAGGAAGATGTTTCTATGAAGCCTACGTTAGTTGAAGAGGAAGTTAGTGATGATGATCATGAAGCTTCGGATCAAGTTACTATCGAACCTCATAGGTCGACAAGGATGTGTACTGCTCCTGAGTAGTATGTCAACCCTGTCTTGGAGGTCATGTTGTTGAACAATGATGAACCTACGAGCTGTGGAGAAGCGATGATGGGCTCGGATTCTGACAAATGGTTTGAGGCCATGAAATCCGAGAAAGGATCCATGTATGAAAACCAAGTGTAGACTTTGGTAGACTTGCTCGTTAGACGGTAGGTCGTTGAGTACAAATGGATGTTTAAAATGAAGACAGCCACTCATGGTAAATATCACCATTTGTAAAGCTCGACTTGTTGCAAAGAAGTTTACGACAAGTTCAAAGAGCTGACGGTGATGAGACTTTCTCACTCGTAGCGATGCTAAAGTCTGTTGGAATTATGTTAGCAGTTGTTGCATTTTTCAATTATGAAATCTGGTAGATGGATGACAAAACATTGTTTCCTTAACAGTTTACTTGAGGAAAGGTTGTCTGTGATACAACCAGAAGGTTTTGTCAGTCCTAAGGATGCTAAAAGGTGTGCGAGCTCCAGCAATCCATCTAAGGGCTGGAGCAAGCATCTCGGAGTTGGAATACACACTTTGATGAGGTGATCAAAGTTTTGTAGCTTATACAAAGTTTACGAGAAACTTGTATTTACAATAAAGTGAGTGGGAGCACTATAGAATTTCTAATAAGTATATGTGGATGACATATTGTTGCTCGGAAATAATGTAGAATTTCTGGAAAGCATGAATGGTTGTTTGAAAAGTGATTTTCAAAGGAAGACCTGGATAAAGCTACCTAATTGTTGAGCATCAAGATCTATAGAGATAAATCAAAATGCTTGATGAGACTTTGAATGAGTACATACCTTGACAAGATTTTGAAAGAGTTCAAAATGGATCAGTCAGAGAGAAGTGTTCTTGGCTGCTTTGTAAGGTGCGAAGTTGAGTGAGACTCAAAGCTCGACCACGACAGAAGAAAGAGAAAGGACGAATGTCATCCTCTATGCCTTAGCCATAGGCTCTGTATAGTATGCCATGCTATGTACCGCACCTGTATTTTCCTTGCCATGAGTCCGTGAAGAGGTACAAGAGTGATCTAGGAGTGGATCACTGGACCGGTAAATATTATCCTTAGTGACTAAAAGACTAAGGAAATGTTTCTCGATTATGGTGGTGACAAAGGGTTCGTCGTAAAGAGTTACGTCGATGCAAGCTTTAACACTAATCCGGATGACTCTTAGTAGCAATCTGAATACGTATAGTGGAGCACCCATTTGGAATAGTACCAAGTGGAGTGTGGTAGTAGTGTTTACAGTTTGACATAGAGATTTGCAAAGTACACACGGATCGGAATGTCACAGACCCGTTGACTATAAGACCTCTCTCACATGCAAAGCATGATCGAGCCCCAGAACTCATTGGGTGTTAGATTCATAACAATGTGAATCACATGGTGATGTGAACTAGATTATTGACTCTAGTGCAAGTGGGAGACTGTTGGAAATATGCCGTAGATGCAATAATACATTCATTATTATCATATGTACTTGTTCATGATAATCGTTTATTATCCATGCTATAATTGTATTGACCGGAAACTCACATACATGTGTGGATACATATACAACACCATGTCCCTAGTATGCCTCTAATAGACTAGCTCATTGATCAAAGATGGCTAAGGTTTCCTAGCAATTGACATGAGATGTCATTTGATAATGGGATCACATCATTAGGAGAATGATGGGATGGACAAGACCCAAACTACAAACGTAGCATATGACCGTGTCAGTTTATTGCTACTGTTTTCTGCAGGTCAAGTATCTGTTCCTATGACCATGAGATCATGCAACTAACTGACACCCGACGAGTGCCTTGTGTGTATCAAACGTTGCAACGTAACTGGGTGACTATAAAGGTACTCTACAGTAATCTCTGAGGGTGTCTGTTGGGTTGGCATGTATCAAGACTGGGATTTGTTACTCCGTGTGACGGAGAGGTATCTCAGGGCCCACTCGGTAATACAACATCACAACAAGCCTTGCAAGAAATGTGACTAAGTGTTAGTCACATGATCTTGTATTCTGGAATGACTAAAGAGACTTGCCGGTAACGATGTTGAACTAGGTATGGAGATACCGACGATCGAATCTCGGGCAAGTAACATACCGAAGAACAAAAGGAACATCATACGGGATTAACTGAATACTTGACATAGAGGTTCGACCGATAAAGATCTTCGTAGGATATGTAGGAACCAATATGGGCATCCAGGTCCCGCTATTGGTTATTGACCGTAGAGGTGTCTCGGTCATGTCTACATAGTTCTTGAACCCGTAGGGTCTGCACACTTAAGGTTCAGTGACGTTTTGGTAGTATAGAGTTATGTATGGTGGTTACCTAAGGTTTTTCGGAGTCTCGGATGAAATCCCGGACGTCTCGATGACCTCCAGAATGGTCTGGAGGTAAAGATTGATATATAGGAAGTCCTATTTTGGTCGCCGGAAAAGTTTCAGGCTCATCGGTAGTTTACTGGGAGTGTCGGTAGTGTACTGGGAGACCATCGGGAGGGGTATTTCGACCCAAGAGGCTACATGGGCTGTGGGTGAGTGAATAACAGACCTTAGTGGGCTGGTGGAAGTGCCACACAAGGCCCATGCGGCTGGGAGAGAAAAGCCCAAAGAGAAAAGGTGGAAAAAGGCAAAAAGGGCAAAAAAAAGGAAGGAGTCCTAGTCCTACTAGGATTGGAGGAGGATTCCTCCTCTCCTCCTTGGTTCGGACGAAGCCTAGGGCTTGCCCCTTGAGGGTCAAGCCTCCTCCTATCTTCCTATTATATATACTAGAAGTTTTAGGGTATTTGCACTAGATTTTCTACCACGTGCTACCCTCTCCTCTAGTGCATAGTTTCTCCTCTAGATCGGTTTTCTCGAGTGCTTAGGCGAAGCCCTGTCGGAATAGCTCCACCACCGTCGTAGCACCATCGCGCTGCCGGAGAACTCTTCTACCTCTCTGCTCCATCTTTCTGGATCAAGAAGGCAGAGATCGTCATCAAGTTGTACGTGTGCTGAACGCGGAGGTGCCGTCCGTTCGGCGCTAGATCGGAAGGACCGTGATCAAGATCGCGAGACGGATCATGATGAGATCGCGGCACGGATCCTGATGAGTTCGTGGGACGGATCATGATTGGATCGCGGGACGGATCGTGATGAGATCGCAGGACGCTCGGCGATTTGGATCGTGAAGACGTTCGACTACACCAACCGCATTTCTTAACGCTTCTCGCTTAGCGATCTACAAGGGTATGTAGATCCACTCTCCCTCTCGTAGATGTTCATCACCATGGATAGATCTTGCGTGTGTGTAGGAATTTTTTTTGTTTCCCATGCAACGTTCCCCAACAGCAGGGACCTTGCCAGCCAAAAATATCATTCATTGGCAGTTTCCAGGCAATGAGAAGAAACCCATCCACCAAGAGGGCCATGTAGTCATATTCGTGGACCACCTTGTACGCGGTTTCAGCCTGCCCGGCTCTGAATTTTTCCGAGACGTCCTTCATTTCTTCAAACTACTTCCTCAAGATATTGCACCCAACTCCGTCTCAAACATGTGCAACTTCCAAATCCTCTACAAAATTTACTTCTAGGAAGAGCCGTTAGTTGATCTCTTCCATGAGTTTTTCTACGTAAACCGCCAGACAGAACTAGCAGCTGGCCCAAGCTTGGAGCTCAGCACATTCTCTATTCAAAGAAGACGGGACATGACCTTTCCGCCTGTTCGAATGCCAAGTCACCCCAAGGGCTGGAATAAAATCTGGTTTTATTGCAAAGACACTTCTCCAGAGGGAGAACGTCCATTGTCGGGTTATCGTCCGACCCGGCTCCGCACCACAACTGAACTCCCTGATCGGATGTCGGCCTGCGAATGGGCGAAGTATGCTCCGACTTACACCAAAATTAGATCTCTCATGGCCAATGGTCTGACAGGGATTGATCTGACCCGCTGCTGGATCTCTTGGAGAGTCATGCCTCTAAGCAGGAGAAACCATCTCATGTGTGAATATACAGGTGATGTCAATGACCCCCTCTGTTTTAATCCTACCACATTGTTAGAAGACAACATTGTTGCCGCCATCAAAATCCTTATCCATGAGTCTCAAGATTCTTGCCACACCATTGGATCACCACCCTTCTGCGCCACAAACCCGGCCCCAGATGTAAGGGTGACTCTCAGTTTCCTTACTTCCGCGTTAGCTATCCATGTATGTTTGCAATCTTTAACCTCCTTCGATGGCTTTTACTTTCAGGCTAACTCCAACTTCTGGAAAAAGAAATACGTCCCTCCTCCGAATAAGTCGAAGGAGAAGGCCGGTGGCCGAAAGAACAAACTGTACCTCAAGAGCAGCCTGAGGTTGACGACTCAGAGGTAGAATTTTACTTTCTTTGGCAGTCTTACTATGCACCTTACTGACTGTGATAACTCACAGGATGAAACGGAGACAAGCTACGCCAACGTTCCTGAGGTAACCTGTGTTTCATCTGACTCAGAACGTCTTCCACCAAAGAAGATAAGGCGGTTCATCCGAAAAGTCCCATTTTCTCATCCTCTTGCTTATTTAGACCCCAACTTTCTTTTGAAAAAGCAACAACACCTCTCTCGATGCCAAACCCAGAGCGCCGGCTCTAAAGATCTTATGGCCAGGTTGTCCAACTCTCCGGTTCAGCGGAAACAGATGGCTGAGGTATTTGTTCGACTTGGTTTAATTTTGTCAACTTTGCCTTACCACCTTACTTTATCTTTATATTGTTTTAACTGCTTCCAGGAATCGCCCCCTTCATCAGGCGACTCTACAGCAACTAAGTTGTCCCTCTGAAAATTAATCCAGAGTATGAGCTTTCATGCTTGCATCATATCCTTTGTCATCTTCGAACTTTATACAATAACCTTATGTGCTTTCCAGGGCTCAAGCAAAACGATGGAAGACCGGCGGGTCTACCTCTGCCCCCACTGCTCAAGAGCCGGAGCCAGCTAAGCCGGATTCTCCCGTGGCGCGCACTGAGCCCTCTGCAACCCCAAAGGGTGCCTCTAAAAATACTCGTTGGTCTTCTGATCCAGCGGCCCATGAGATAGCACCTAATAGTCCTCCAAGGGCCAGTTCTAAGCCACCAAGCCCCTCAATAGTCATCGAAGAACCAATACTTCTAGATGTCATTATTACTGGGACATGCTTTCAATATCCCAAGCCTCATGTGCTGACCAAACACACAGAGAAAGCTGAAACTTTTGATAGCCTAGACTTTGAGCTCCCTATGATGGAAAAGCTAACTGCTGACGAGCTACACGCTGGTTATGTAAACCGCCTGACCACAAGCCGGAACATGGAGCTCAAACTTGTTAATCTGATGAAGAAAAAACATGAGGTACTCCTTCCTTTCCTGATACCTTACATAGCCCCCAAGGGCCGGTTTAATATTTGCTAATGGTAAATCGGGTTTTCCAATCCATATCATAAGTAAAATCACTTATCTTGTAGCCCCCAAGTATCGGCTTAAGATTCAAATATTGAGCCGGAACTTCAGTGTTTAAGTAGTTTCTCAATGGTAACTCCCAAGTTAGGGTCAGTATAGAAATAATGGGCCGGGACTTCCCTGTAGACTGATCAAAGAGCCATATGTAGCCCCCAAATACCGGCTTAACCTTATGAAGATGAGACAGAACTTCATTGTAGATTGATCCGAGAGCCATATGTAGCCCTCAAGTGCCAGCTTAACTTTATGAAGATGAGCCGAAAGTTCATTGTAGACTTAGAAAACATTGTTGTAGTCCCCAAGTGCCGGCTTAACTTTATGAAGATGAGCCAGAACTTGTAATCTTGGAGAACAAATAGACATTAGCCCCCAAGTGTTGAGCATATTGCTTGTAATCTGCTTGAGACTTACATTATATTTTCTTAACTTAACCATCCGGTAGTATGTTATCCTAGCGACTTACCCCTCATTTGCCTTTTGTGTGTCATAGGAAGTTTTAAGCCATGCCGAGTCTGAACTGACCGGCTTAAGGAGCAATCTGGCCTCCCAGCAAGCCGCCCGAAGTGAAGCAGAGGAGAAATGCTGGCTCGCCGACGAAGAACTTGTAAAAGTTAAAGCTGATTTCGCTG
Source organism: Hordeum marinum (assembly GCA_022496015.1). Lineage (NCBI taxonomy): Eukaryota > Viridiplantae > Streptophyta > Magnoliopsida > Poales > Poaceae > Hordeum > Hordeum marinum. The sequence goes on along the minus strand of CM039675.1, from coordinate 389,327,627 downwards.
CCTTCAAGAAAGCTGCTGAGATGGAGCAAACTACTCTGGCCAAACATGTAGATGATGCTGACCAGCGGCTCATGGTTGTATCCGACGAGCTGCACTCCTTGAAGCGCCATATCTCAAAGATGTCTGCCGCCATCTTTGGTAAGTACTAAAGACTTAGTAAATATCCTTGTTTGATGAATTGTATAGGCGGCTTATAACATAAAATCCATCTTATGCAGGTCAAAGAAGTCGTCAACTTGGTGCTGATAGCCTGCTGCAGCTGAAAGCCGTCTACACGTTATCAGAACAACTGTACTACGGAACTCTTTGCACGATCAAAGCGATGCTAAATAAAGAGAGTATCGCCCAGTCTATGAAGGGAGTCATATAGGTGTTATCCAGCCTGCCAAAGAAAATCCAGGAGCTCAAAAAATCAGCCGCCCGAAAGGGAGCCATTGCGGCGATAAGCCGGGCTTTGGCCTTTGCACCTGAGCTAACTCCTGAAGAGATGATGGATGGCTTTCCATCAAAGAAGGACGACTGCTCGGAATTCACATAAGCCGACTATGCTCGTTGTATGAAGGCTTACTAGGTCCTTGCATCAGTGCTAGCGGAAGAAGTGAATCTGTCTACATATCAGGCGGCTTACAATTCTAAGAACAAGCGAGTGTGTGGTCCAACCTTCGAGGCCAAGGATTTAACTCCTGCACGCCGTAAGCACCTCTTTGCCCCTAACATTGACCTGTCTCCCTTCTTTGAAGAGTCCAACTTTAAAGCTTTAACCAACTGTAACTAGGACGTGGACAATCTTCAGATCGAAGAGGTCGAAGACCCGCCGCAGGATGACCCGCCGTCCAGCTGATCAACTTTACCTTTCCATGGCATAACCCGGCTTCTTTGACCCGCCAAAACATTGAGCGGTCTAAAAAACTTTAATTCTTGTTTTTTGAGCTTTGCGGAGAGCATTGTAATAGGCCTTAGAAAAAACCTTGTCTTGCCTAAACTGTGCCATCGTGCATAGAGCAAATCACACATCTTAATATATTATGTCCGCCTTGTGCTTCCATTCATACCAGATGTCGTGGAGGCTCTTCCTAAGAAAATAGCCTGTAAGAGTAGAATATGTTACGCACTGTTGTGAGGGAGGCTTAAAATATTGCAACCCGGAGATGTTATATCTTTCCTAACTTGCTTTTTTCAGTAACTCATAAGCCAGTTCTTTTGGGTTGACTCGCTACTAGAACTCCTTATCAGTACAGGGTCTCTATCGAGATTGGCCGTCAATATCTTTGAACGGCTCAAGGTCTCTAAGCGAGATTAACTAATAGGAGCATAACGTCGTAGAAAGAGACACGGCAGGGCATGAGTACCATAGTATCCCATAAACTGCCTCTCACGTGACATAAATCCGTCGTTTTAACCTTAAACAGTGCAGGGTCTTTAAAAGATTAACTGTCTAAGAGTACGAAATGGGCCACATAGCGGAGAGTCGGTAGTAGATGAGAGAGTTTATCCTCGCTTTCCATAAGCTGTCCCTCACGTGACAAGAGTTGCCAATTTAACCTTAACCAATACAGAGTCTCTATCGAGATTATCCGTCAACCTCTTTGAACCGGCTCAGGGTCTCCAGGCAAGATAACTGGTAAAAGTTCGGTGAGTCACCTAGCGGAGCAGCATCAGCTTACATGCAGGTTTACCTAAGCTTGCGGTGGATTATGAGCCGATCAAGAGGGTATGTAAGCTAAACCCGGTGGGTTGGAAGCCCCCAAATGACCTTGTTGACGGAGTCAACTTTTTGGGTATATAACCCGCCTGACTTTGACTTAAGAGTCTGATCATAGGGTCTAATAACCTAAACCCAGTGGGTTGGAATCCCCCTAGATGATCTTTTGACAGAGTCAACTTTTTGGGTATATAACCCGCCTGACTTTTGCTTCAGAGCCTGATCAATAGGGTCTGATAAGCTAAACCCGGTGGGTTAGAAGCCCCCTAGATGATCTGTTGACGGAGTCAACTTTTTGGGTATATAACCCGCCTGACTTTGGCTTAAGAGCCAATCAATAGGGTTTGATAAGCTAAACCCGGTGGGTAGGAAACCCCCTAGATTATCTTGTTGAGCAAACTGGAATACGCGAAATGGCAGAGGCCCCGGCTTGCAGGGATGCCAACTTTATTCATATATATATATATATATATATATATATATATATGATAGGTACAATGATGGTGTATAATGTCAAGTCTTGACAACTCAAGTATAATAAGGCTGCAGATGAGCTATGTTCCACTGTCGGCGGGTCTCCTGCCCAGAAGTGCCTGATTCATCTCGTATGTCAATGAGGTAATACGACCCGTTGTTGAGATTTCTGCTGACCACGAAAGGTCCTTCCCATGGAGGGGATAACTTGTGTGCATCTGTTTGATCTTGAATCAACTGCAACACCAAGTCGCCTTCTTGAAACGCTCGGGTCTTAACTCTGTGGCTATGATAGCGACGCAGGTCTTGCTGATAAATTGCCGAACGAGCCGCCACCAGATCACGCTCTTCCTCCAAGGCATCCAACACGTCTTGACGCGTTGTTTCATTATCTGCTTCGGCGTAAGCCGCCACCCGTGGAGAGTCATGACGTATATCACTTGGTAACACGGCTTCCGTGCCATAAACCATGAAGAAAGGCGTATAGCCTATTGATCTGTTGGGAGTAATTCTGATGCTCCATAAGACAGACGGAAATTCATCTACCCAACAACCCGGCGTTCGCTGCAAAGGACCCTTAAGCCAGGGTTTGATACCTCGCAAGATTTCCTGATTAGCATGCTCCGCCTGACCATTTGATTATGGATGAGCAACCATAGAAACGTCAAGTCAGATGTGCTCACTTTCACAGAACGCTTGCATAGCCCTCTTGGATAAGTTCGTACCATTATCTGTGACGATACTATGAGGGTAACCAAAACGGTAAATCAGCTTTTTGACAAACTGAACCACCCTAGCCGCGTCACACTTGCTGACCGTCTCAGCTTCTACCCACTTGGTAAATTTATCCACTACCACCAAGAGGTGGGTCTTCTTGTCCTTGGATATCTTGAAAGGCCCGACCATATCAAGCCCCCATACTGCAAACGGCCAGGTAACTGGAATCATGCGCAACTCCTGAGCCGGCACATGAGCACGCCGGCCAAACTTCTGACACCCATCACACTTGCGAACTAGGTCTTTTGCATCTTGATGAGCCGTCAACCAGAAGAAACCATGTCGAAAAGCCTTGGCCACCAGAGATTTTGAGACGGCGTGATGACCACAATCGCCAGCATGAATTTCATTCAAGATTTCCTTGCCTTCTTCAGGTGAGACACAACGTTGAAACACGCCAGTGACGCTGCACTTATGTAACTCACCATTGATGATTGTCATAGACTTAGACCGCCTGGTGATCTACCTTGCCACATTTTCATCCTCAGGTAACTCGCCACGAGTTAAGTACGCCAGGTAAGGCATGGTGAGTCAGGAATAGCATGTAGAGCCGCCACCAGCTGCCCCTTCGGGTCAGGTATAGCGAAGTCTTCCTTTGAAGGTAACTTAACTGACAGGTGATGTAGTACGTCTAAGAAAACGTTAGGCGGTATTGTCTTACGCTGAGAACCCAACCTTGACAGGGCGTCAACCGCCTCGTTCCTACAATGATCAACATGATCCACCTGATAACCCTTGAAATGACCAGCAATGACATCTATTGCCTGATGATAAGCTGCCATCTGCGGGTCCTTGGAATCCCAAGTACCTAGAATTGGTGGGCTACGAGGTCTGAGTCATCGAGACATCTAACCCGGCTCAGGTTCATCTCCTTAGCCACCCGGAGGCCATGAAGTAGAGCTTCATAGTCAGCTGCATTGTTAGTATAAGGAAACATTAACCTGAGCACATAACAGAATTTGTCACCTTTAAGGGAATTTAAGACAACCCTTCCCCTGATCCTTCCAGCTGCATGGATCCATCAAAGTGGATTGTCCAATATGTGTTATCCGGCTTTTCCTCGGGCGCCTGACACTCCGTCCAGTCGTTTATGAAATCCACCAAGGCTTGAGACTTGACCGCCGTGCGAGGGACGTATTTCAAATTGAGAGGTCCAAGATCCAATACCCACTTAGCAATCCTGCCAGTGGCTTCTCTGTTTTGAATTATGTCTCCCAACGGGGCAGAACTAACCACTATAATCTAGTGCCCTAGGAAGTAATGCTTCAGGTTACGATTGGACATGAATACCCCGTATACCAGTTTCTGCCAATGTGGATATCTCTGCTTGGATTATGTCAGGACTTCACTGATGTAGTAAACTGGCCTCTGAACCGGATATTCCTTCCCTGCCTCCTTACGCTCGATGGCGATCGCGGCGCTGACAGCCCTGTTATTAGCAGCCACGTATAAGAGCATGGGTTCTTTCTCAGCCGGGGCGGCTAAGACCGGCGGCTTAGTGAGCTGTTTCTTGAGTGCCTCAAACGCCTCACCCACCGCCGTACTCGAGACAAAGTTGTCTGTCTTCTTCATCATCTGGTACAAAGGGATGGCCTTCTCACCAAGGCGGCTTATGAACCGGCTTAACGCAGCGATCCATCCCGCTAGGCGCTGAACATCATTGATGCATGTCGTCTCAGACAGGGGGGCAATAGCTTTGATTTTATCTGGATTAGCCTCAATGCCACGCTCAGAGACTAGAAATCCCAAGAGCTTGCCTATCGGAATGCCAAAGACATACTTAGCCGGGTTAAGCATCATCTTGTAGACCCGTAGGTTGTTGAAAGTCTCCTTCAGGTCGTCAAGTAGAGTTTCCTTCTTCCTTGACTTGATCACAATATCATCCACATATGCATGAACGTTGCGCCCAATTTGATTGTGAAGACAGTTTTGCACACAACGCTGGTAAGTCGCCTGGGAACTCTTGAGCCCGAAAGGCATGGACACGCAGTAGAAAGCACCAAAAGGCATGATGAAAGCCGTCTTCTCTTGGTCCTTGACTGCTATCTTGATCTGATGATAACCAGAATAAGCATCCAGGAAGCATAAACTCTCACAACACGTCGTTGCATCAATGATCTGGTCGATACGAGGGAGAGCAAATGGGTCAACCGTACATGCCTTGTTAAGATCCATGTAATCCACACACATACGCCACGTGTCGTTCTTTTTAAGCACTAGCACCGAGTTGGCAAGCCACTTTGGGTGAAACACTTCAATGATGAAACCCGCCGCTAGAAGTCGGGCCACCTCTTCCCCAATGGACTTGCGCCTCTCTTCATTGAACTGTCGTAGGAACAGCTTGACTGGTTTAAACTTAGGATCCACATTAAGGTGGTGCTCAGCAAACTCTCTCGGTACACCCGACATGTCAGAAGGCTTCCATGCAAAGATGTCCCGATTCTCACGGATGAATTCGATGAGCGCACTTTCCTATTTGGGATCCATATTGGCCCCAATAGTGAACTGTTGAGATGAGTCGCCCGGAGTGAAATCCACCAATTTGGTATCATCCGCTGAAAACTTGAGGGGCAGCTTAGATTCTGTGGTTCGCTTTTCAAGCGGAGCCATGTCCTCTGGGTTAACAGCACAAGTTGACTCTGCATAAGCTGCGTCTCCTTCCTCACACTCAATAGCCGTTTTCCGATCACCATGCAGAGTAATCGTCCCGTTCAACCCAGGCATCTTGAGCTGTAAGTAGACATAGCAAGGCCTAGCCATGAACTTGGCATAAGCCGGTAGTCCAAACAAAGCATGATATGGACTTTTGATTTTTACCACCTCAAACCACAAGGATTCCACCCTGTAGTTGTATTCATCACCGAAGGCGACTTCCAAAGAGACCCTACCCACTGGGTAGGCCGACTTGCCAGGCACCACACCATGAAAGACTATCAACGAAGGCCTAAGATCTTTATCAAGCAACTTCATTTGTCAGAAAGTGTCATAGTACAAGATATTGATGTTGCTGCCACCATCCATAAGTACCTTAGTGAACACATATCCGCCCACTTGGGGGGCAACTACAAGGCCAGCCGCCCTGGGTCATCAACACGCGGTGGGTGATCCTCTCTGCTCCAAGTTATGTCATATTCAAACCCTTCAGATATTGCGGGAGAGCCAGAGTAATCGCATTAACCGCCCGCTTGCGCAACTTCGGACCTCGCCTATCAAGGCTGGTTGTAAAAACATGATACTGTCCCGAGCTAAGCTGCTTCGGATTACTTTGATACCCAGACTGGTTACCCTGCTGCTGATTATTGACACCAGATTGCTGATGATGCCCTCCTTGATTGCCCTGGCCCTGATAGCCGGATCCCGAGCCGCCAGAACCAAGGCCAGCTCTTGACCCACCTGGCCCCCGCCTGGCGAGCCACCACTATTGTTGTGATGCTGCCACAAGCTGTAGTCTCGAAATTGTCGCATAATGTGGCCATTCCTCCATGTGTGATTCGCCACCCTATCGGGCCGGCTGTGCTCCGGACAAGGCTTATTAAGCATCTCTTCCAAGTTGAAAGGAGTTTTACCCTTATTAAAAGGTTGTCTAAATTTCCCATTGTCCTTAGAATGATTCTTCCTGGCGCTGGTGTTGGCCCACCAATTCTGACCCGCCAACTGGATTCTTCCTCTTGCCCTGGTTGCCATTGTCTGCCGTACCCTTGCCATTGTCACTCTTCTTACTCTGACTGGGCTTCTCCTCATCAGAGCCTGGATCCTTCGTATTGTCAGAGTCGGCAAACTTCGTGAGAGCCACCATAAGCTCCCCCATGTCCTGACACCAGCACTTGAGCTGGCCAAGCTTTTGCTTCAGAGGTGTAAAGTGGCAATTCTTCTCCAAAATCAACACTGCTTGAGCCGCCGTAATCTGTTCAAACGAGTGGGTGATAGTTGAGACCCGCCGGACCCAATGATGAGCTGACTCATCCTCCTGTTGCACACAATGATCCAAATCCACAATCGTCATGGGCTGCTTGCACGTTCCTTGGAAATTTTTAATGAACTTCGCCTTTAACTCGGCCTAGGAATTAATGGTGTTGGGTGGCAAGCCCTTCAACCACGTGCGAGCCGGCCCTTCCAGCATCATGATGAAATACTTGGCACATACTTTATCATTGACGTCTAACATCTCCATGGCCAGTTCATAGCTTTCGATCCAAACCTCCGGAGGCAGGTCAACACTGTTATTTGGGACCTTGCGAGGGCCCTTGAAATCTTTGGGAAGACGCTCATTCTGCAAAGCCGGCACTAAGCACGGCACTCCCACGGCGCTGGTGGTTACTCCTGCCCCCACCGAGATGGAAGGTGCAGGTTCATGATGAGCCACGGCCTCTCGTTGTGCTCTCACCCGGTCCACTAGCGCATGAGCATCCAGAACCGCCTGATCATCTCGCGGTGGGCCCCAGTGCTGATCACTGCTAGAAACCGTCGGCGACTCATAACACTGGCTGAAGCTGCGGTTGGGGATGGGGGTTGAGTGCACGCGACTCCGACTGTAGGTGTACTGCTCCTGCTGGGCCATCGCCGTCTGTAGGTATCCAATAGCGTTCCGCACCTCTTCTACGAAAGGCGCCTTGTTAGGGATAGGGATCGTTCCTGTAGCGACCCGACCTGACAGGTCGAATCTCCGGTGTTTCTGTACCATCCCAAGATCATGCTGGTACACACACGGTACATCAATGTATATATCAAAGGGAAATCACACAACATTATATTAATCGAAATCTCATATCGAGTCCTTTATTACAATAATCATTACAATAAAGTGGCTAAAAGCCAACTCATGAGAATATCTAAATCTTGCGGAAGCGTCGAAGGTAGATGAGTCCATCTGACTCCAAGGGCATCTCGCTGAGCATAGAACGCGTCCTCACTCCTGGTCGGAAAAATACTCTGCAACATGATACGTTGCAGCCGTGTAGGTTAGCATATGGAATATGCCGGCAAAGTCACAAGAGAGGGGTGAAAATATAATCATCTAATCTACATGCTTATATGGCAGCTGGGGTGGTAAGTTTTTGCGTAAAGCCAAGTTTTCCCTACATCAAGGGAGGGGTTAAGCAAAATATTACTAACTTTGTTGATTAATGAGATGGTTCCACCAACCAATTCTCATTCCCAAATTGATAATACCCACATCCTCATTATTATTTGTGTTGAGAGTTCCGGAAGTTTCAATTCCTTTGGCTCAAGTCGTCCATGATCGTGGACACGGCTAATCGATTAGGTTTTGAATACTCTGCAGAGTTTTGCACACGTTCCCCACAAGATTTGGTCGCCTCCGTTTGATTTCTCGCACTTTAGGGTGTTTGAGAAACGGAGGACCAAAACATGGTCTTCCAAAGGGTTTCCCTGCGACTCTGTCGGTGCCCATCCTTTCCTACCGTTCTTCTACCTCTCGTAGCATCGCCTGTCCAGGGTCACCACGATATCCAACCAAGCCAGAGCCCATAATGACTTGTGGCTGTGCAGGTAAGCCTTGGGTTTTAAAGCATCCATCCATCTCTTTGTGCCTGGGTGGACCTTTCCGCGTGAATACTGGCCATCTCCAGCATCACCTAGGCAAATCCACTGGTTTCTCCACGGTGCCGTTCAACCATCATCCACCCAGAGGTATGTTGAAAACTCGGAGTCTTAAATCTTGATCATTATGTAGGTCTTGAAATTATTAACTCTCTCAACTCTCATGAATCACACAACCAACCCCGTCTACTAATAGCATAGCAAAAGGTAAAACAAGATTTCCCGGGGCCAATGTGTCAAAGAGGTTGAGGGGGGTACCTACCACATGATACTACTACAATGTAACCAAGTTTCCAACTAACCTATCTTGCATGCAATTGGGGAGATGGTAGAACTAATGCATAGAAAACATGGGTAAACATGGTCAAAGTGACTTGCCTGATTGATGATCTTCGTACGTGAGTGACTCTAAGTAACAAGCTTCGCACTCCGGATAATCTAACGAAACAAACAAGCACTCAAATAAGTATACAACAAAATAACAACTCATAACATCAACCAAGAACTAGTAAACAATCAAGACAAAACAATGCACAAATTTCAAGTAAGAAAACACACAAAGTTTTGTTTACTAGGAGGTGATTGATAAAACACTACTATCTTAATAAAACTATTTTGAATCTAAGTTTGTTGAGAAAACTTTTGTAAAGTTTGTAAAAGTTTTGATAAACACTAAATGGAACAAATATAGTTTTACTAACAAGAGAGCAAAACAAAACTTATTAATTATTATCAAAACATGTTCTTAACAGAAAAGAATTTACAAATAAACTTTTTTTAGAAAACAAAATTAGATTATATAAAACTTTGTTGAAAACAAAACTATTACTAACTAGTTTTTTTAATCAAATTAACCTATTTGAAAAGAAGTTGTGATTCCTATGTTAAATAAAATTAAACTAAGCAAATTTATATTTTTTTATTAACAGTGAGTGAAAACACTAAATGTTTATTAACCTAATAAACAAATGAAACCAAATCTAAATTTAAACTAATTAAAACTAAGTATATAAAACTATATTATAATACTAGGCAGATTCTGTTTTTGGTTAAAACATTAATCAAATATATCCTAAATATCTTCAAACTAAGCATGAAGGTAGTCCTAACTAATACCAAACAGTAGCAAAAAGATTCATATCAAGATCTATTTTCAAACTCTAGTTATTCAGATTTAAAGATTTTGAGCAAATTTGATTAAATTCAAATTTTATAGCTCAAATTTGAAATTTAAAGGCACAGGGTGAAACTATATGAAAAATTTGAGCTATTGCAAAAATAATCAACTCAAAACACTTAACAGGTTAAAAGATATAAGCAAAACAAAATTTGAAATCATTCTGTTAATTAAAACAAAAAAACAGAAAAGGAAAATTGATTTGCAACGGTCAGGGGCTACGTGTCAGCATGTAAGTGGCTAAGGGGGTGTGCGCGCGAGGATTACGGGCGGGCGACCGGTCGGTAGAGGATACCGGTTCGGATTTAAATCCGTTCTAATCTAACTCGTTGATTAAAGATCCGACGGTCCAGGGAGCTTACGGAGAAAAATCGCCGGCGTCGGAGGTCTCCGGCGAGTCCGGAAGCGGCGAAGACGACGGCGAGGTGCTCCGGTGGTCGAGGGAGGCAGCGAAATGGTCCGGGCGACGGCGACGGGTCTCCGGAGTCGACTGGTGGCAATGGTGGGGCGAGCGGTGGACGGAATCGGTGGCTACGGTCGACGGGAGCTCCGGTGGTGGTGGCTACTCCAGCGAGCAATTGGGCAGCGCCTCGGCGAGGGAGAGAGGGGGTTTGGGGGGAAATGGAAGGCAGGGAGTGGGGCTCTTATATAGGTGCTCATGGGGTGCGGGGGTGGAGAGAGTAGAGAGATCCGGGAGGGGGAAAGAAACGGCCGACGATGGTCCGGCGCACGCGGGGGAGAGGGAGATGACCGTTCGGGTGAAACGGTCGGTCGGGGGTGGGACCCGGTTGCAGTGAGAGAGAGGGAAATGAAAGCGCGTCGGTCGACCGGCTTTTAATCAATACGCGAGTAACTTCCCGTGGGCCGGCCCGTTTAATACAGTAACCGTTACCGGTTTCTATTTAATGTTTTTCCAGAGCGTTTCAAAAACCTTTAAAGCATTCAAATGTTCTCTAAATATAGGAGTATTATATATCAAAATTAACAAAATAATAAATTCTATTTAATGAACATTTTTATTATGTCATTTGAACACTTTGAAAAAATTAATATTTTCAGAAATTGCCTAATTGTTTTTAAACCCTTTTTGCAAATATTTTCAAAATATCTCCTGGTTATTTTTGTTCAAATAGGTCACCAATTTGTCCCTGGTGTGGAGTGTCATGTTACTCCCCTCTTATTTTGAACATTTAACCAAAATTTCCAATAGGTAAAAGCAACATAAGGAAAGTAGAAAGGACTTTCAGAAATTCAGAGAAGGCATTTCAATTAACACATACATTCAAACAGTGATGCAGATGGATGCATAGCTATATTTCATAACATTCCAAAATGGAATTTTGGGATGTTACAGTTCCAAGCTAGGTTGCTGCCGCCACCATGTTCTCCAACGGGTTTGAATAGTGAGCTGTCGGCGTTGGGAAAGCCATTGGTGAGGTCTGGTTCCGTCGGGGCGGGTTAAGCTGCTGCCGAGCCGCCGACTGACTTCCAGGCGCTTCCGTTGTCCGTCCCATTCTCGGTGTGTTAAAAAGGCTTCTGGCCTCATACTATTTTGGTAAGCGGGACTAATGCCTCATCCGCCGAACCGCCGCTACAGATTGCTTCTCTAGCTCAAGGTGGAAAGCATCCACCCTAAGATGCTCCGCCTCCTCATCCATCTGATCCTTTAACGCGCCAATCCCTTGTTGGACCTCAGTCATCTGGTCCTTCAGTCTTGCGATCTCTGCATTCCGGGCTGCTTGATTCTTAGCCGTGACTTCAATCACCATCAGGGCTGTAAGCTCGTTCATCAAATCCAGAAGAACTTGAGCCGACGGCAGGTCAGCCCCCGTACCTGCTGCCCTGGCGGCTGTACAGCTTAGGCCCGGCGCTGATCCCTCCATGAAAATGGCCACATGAGTCGGTGGCCCATGATCCTCCAGCTCATGATACTTCGACTCGGGGTAAAGCACGTTGTAGCCCCCGAGCCTGCCATCGCGAAGCTGGTAGATTGATTTTGTCTCCCCGCTCGAAGATCCATCCTCCGAACAAACGAGAGTCTCCTATGACATGGAAGCCTCCAAATCTGTGCCCTAAGTGAAACCGACGAAAACATGCTTCCGGCTCGGATTAGCATGGGTGGGTTGCACGTGTCGGGCGGGTTGCGCGTGCCGAGCCGGCTCGACGACGTTGGGGCAGACGTCCGGCCCGGGTGTAGATCCTCCGACCTTGCCGATTAATGTGTGGATTCCACCGAAGGGAACCCAAAAACCATACTCGACAGAGTCAGCCTCGGGGCCCCAGCCGGCGTCATCGATGTAGAGCCGACCGTGCTGGCTTTTGTTCATCCGGCCAACAATGTACTCCTCGATCCCTGGGAGAGAGCCCTTTGAGAGCTCAACACCACCGAGCGCTAGCCCCACGTTGGGCGCCAACTGTCATGGTTTATCATGGCAGATGTCCGAGTACTTATGTTCGAAGCCATCGCTAAGGTGATGGACTCAAAGGGGTTGGTTGGGATGAAGGACACGAGTTTACCTAGGTCTGGCCCCTCAAGAAGAGGTAAAAGCCTATGTCCTGCTTGTGTTGTATTAATTGGAGGATCGATTACAAGGGAGCGGATTCGCTTCACCTAGTTCTCGATTAGTTGGTTTCTGTGTAACTCGCCCCGGGTCTCGTCTTTATATAGGAGGTCAAGACCATGGGTTACACAAGTCTCATACTGATTCTGACAACGTATCTGATTCTATCTCTATGTCACCTTTCCTTCCTTGGCAAGCCGTCTGTGGGTGGCTGAAACGCCCGGGTCTTCATGCCTTCTCCCGTCTGGGCCTTGCCTTGGCCCATCTTGGTAAGCCACTGTATGTCTAGGCTTACGTCTCTAGGCCCATCTGCCTTGGTCTGGGTTATGAGCCGCCAGGTATGACCCGGCCCCACCTGGGCGGGTCTTACCACGGGGTTATATCCCCAACAGGATATAAAGCGGCTTAACGTCGCGACACAGTTGGCCAGCCTCTGGACATGCTTTAGCTCTGTAGGAATTGCAAGTTCTGATAGAGCGTGGATCTTAGTCGGATTCACTTCTATTCCTCTATGGGAGATGATGAATCCGAGCAGTTTACCAGAAGGAACTCCGAATACACATTTTTCCGAATTGACTCGTATGTCGTACTCACGTAGGCTAGAAAAGGTTTGTCATAGGTCATCGATCAACTGGCTGACATGTTTGGTTTTGATTACCATGTCGTCCACGTATGCCTCGACTATCTTACGGAACTGTGTCACGAGACAAGTCTGGATCATGCATTGGTATGTGGCCCCAGCATTCTTTAGCCCAAAGGGCATCGTGTTAAAGCAAAATGAGCCGTAGGGGGTGATGAATGCGGTTGCCACTTGGTCAGATTCCTTCATTTTGATTTGATGATATCTGAAATTAGCATCGAGGAAACACAACGAATCGTGTCCGGCTGTGGCATCAAAGATTTGGTCTATACGCAGTAAGGGGAAAGGGTCCTTAGGGCAAGCTTTATTAAGGTATTTAAAATCGACACACAGCCGCCAGGACTTATCTTTCTTTGGTACCATCACCAGATTCGCCAACCATCCAGGGTGCTTAATTTCCCGAATGAATCCGACCTCTAGTAGTTTGGCTAATTCTTCACCCATAGCTTGTCGTTTGGGTTTGAAGAATCGGCGCAGAGTCTGCTTGACGGGCTTGAAGCCTACAATGATGTTCAGAATGTGCTCTGCAAGCCGTCGTGGGATTCTGGGCATATCGGAAGGATGCCAGGCAAAGATGTCCGAATTTTCCCGGAGAAAGTTCCACAGGGCCTTGTCCACAAGGGGATCGAGCTGAGCTCCGATGGACACTATCTTATTGGGGTCCGTCAGATTCACCTGAAACTTGACGATTTCCTTTGCGGATTTGAAGGACGTGGGCTTAGGCCTTTTGCTAAGGATCATGTCATCCTTGTCAACTATTGACCGTAGTGCAGTCAGTTCTTAGGCAGCAAAAGTCTCAGCTAATGCCTCGAGGGCGACCGCGACCGTCTTGTTTTCGGCTCGAAGGGCTATGTTCGGATCACTGGCGGTTGTGATCACTCCATTTGCTCCTGGCATTTTGAGTTTCATGTACCCATAATGGGGTATAGCCTGGAACTTTGTGAAGGCGTCATGTTCCAATAGGGTGTGGTAGCCACTTGGGAAAGGCATGATGTGGAAGAGAAATCCTTTGGATCGGTAGTTTTCGGGCGTGCCAAACACTACGTCCAGGGTGATACGTCCTGAACATTGCGCCTCTTTCCCTAGAATAATTCCCCGGAAAGTCGTGTTACTATGTCTGATGTGAGACCGGTCGAACTACATTTTTTTCAGGGTGCCTTCGTAGATTAGGTTTAAAGCACTGCCACCATCCATTAGCACCTTATGCAACCTGTAGCCATCAATGATGGGGCTTAGGACTAGTGCAGCTGGTGAATGACCGGAAAGTATGGCTGGTCTGTTAGTATCTCCGAAAGTGATTGGTTCGTTTGCCCATGCACTTGATGCTACCACATGGTAGACCTGTTCGAGTTCTCTAAGGGCCCTTTTCCTTCTGTTCCTCGAGTGGAACGTTTCGTAGACCGTCAAAACTTCGGTATTTTTATTCGGGCGATGATGAAGAGAGCCTATTCAGCGGAAGTGCCTCAAGGATGGCCTCACCGCTCTTTGCAACCTGCCTGACGACCCAACAAGCTCTAAGGATGTGAGTCGGGCTCATGTTCATCACGACGGAATGTATGGGGCAAGGTTTATCCAATAGTCCGTCAAGGATAGTACCGACCCTTGAAAGGGACATGTTTCTTTTTTTGGCGGGTTCGAATCTGGCTGGCCACTTTGGAGGTATCCTATTTTTCCGATCTCTACTAGGGTGTTCGGGGAAATTTGGTTCCGAAAATAACCGCTCGGATTGCCAAGCGCTTTCCATGGCATAGTATTTTTGTACCAAATCAGATAGCTCAGAAAAGTCACGAATGTGTCGGCGATCCAGGGCGTTAAGAATCCCTTCATCATGGCAATTGTTACTGAAAGTTGCCATGATCTGTTGGTCACTAAGACCTTTTTCTCTGCTTCTAGCGAGTAGGAGTCTGTCACAAAAGTGATGGACTAATTCTCTTGGTAATTGTTTAGTGTCCCGAAAGTCTGAAGACGCGAGCTTTGGTGCGATAATGGAATCACCGTCTTGGGTGGTGGGTGGGAAAAAAATCTGACCCCACGCTACATTGGCTGTTCGGAGTCAAGGACTCCGAATTGTGTGATAGGTCTTGGAACGATGAGGGTCCGGATTTAGAATAAATTCTGGCATCTAGATCACGGATGAAGTCTTGGTGATCAGAGATCAGGGTATAGATTGTCAATTCTGGCTATCGGGACGAGTCCTCGGTCGGACACTCGATGGTGGCGACAAGGTGGGTGACTAGGGGGGCATGAATCTCCGTGTCGTCGGGCCTAATCCCGAGCTAGTCATAGACCGGAATCTGGTCATCTGTCATACGCATAGCTTCAGCCCAATCGAGCAACTCGTTCAAGAATGAGGCGATGGTAGGATGTGTGTCGCTGAGCCGAGTGGAGTCGATATGCGGTGTGGCGGTTCCAGCGCTGCGTGAAGGCGGCTTCATGTTCCGCCTAACCATGGTAGATCCGGTCACATTGACCGGATTGGGCGTTCTAGATCGCCCAGGGGTGACGACTTCGTTGAGGGTGAAGCCCAATGTCTTCGGCGTCGAAGAGTCGAGACTTATAGGCTCCTCCTCGAGGGTCGAAGGTTCCATAAGGAAGAGTAATCCCCGTGAATCTGTGATGAACTCTAAGATTCTGAACCTGATTCTATGATTGGCGGGAGTTCCCGATCTGGCCAAGGTGGTTGATCGGGTCGGCGTGTGACAAGATGTCACTGCCTCTAAGAGTCTGATCGAGGGTAAGGGTTCCCTGGATACAGATCTCATGGCTCGTGATGAGGTGAGCCATCGATTCCTTTGTTGTTCACAGCGGAAATATCAATGAAAGCACTGGTGTCGGTGTCAAAATCAGCGGATCTCGAGTAGGGGGCCCGAGCTGTGAGACTAGAATCGGTGGTAACAGGAGACGAAGGGGAAAATGATTTACCCAGGTTCAGGCCCTCCTATGGAGGTAATACCGTACATCATGCTTGATTGTGTTGATGATATGGGGGTTACAGAGTTGGTCTACCTCGAGATTGAATAGCTAACCCTAGATGAGTTGTTCTGTCCCTACAACCTAAAACCCTATGGCTTATATAGATGCCGGGGGTACCAAGGGTTTACACATGGTTGGTTACATATCGATGAGATAAATATGCCTATCTACGGCTGACAATCTTGGAGAGTTGGGGGCTAACAATTGAAACTCTTGGGTTTACCCATGTATATCTTTAGATCTTGCACCCGAATCTTTTAGTTTCTTGTTTTTTCACTAATTTGGTTTTATAAAATAAAATTACAAAAAATGGAGTTAGGGTTGCATCAATTGTTTCGTCTCTTTAATGTCTTTCATGAAAATGATGGTTCAGAAAATTGTACTCAATTGGTATATGAAGAATTTATGAAAATATTTGATGAGAATTCCTTGAATGATGAGCATGATAGCAATATTGTTAGTATGAATTATCTGAATATCCATGATGCTAATGATATGCAAAGCCACAAGCTTGGGTATGCTATGTTTGATGAACATGATATTTTTAGTCCCCCAAGTTTTGATGAGCAAAACTATTATGATGATGACATGCCTCCTATATATGATGATTATTGTGATGACATGTATGCTATAAAGAGTGATAGTAACCATGAAACTTTTCATCATTATTTTAATATTCATAGTGGTTATGTCAATCAAGTACCTCATGATAGTTATTTTGTTGAGTTTGCTCCCACTATTATGAATGAGAAGAAGCTTGCTTATGTGGAGAGTAGTAAAATTTGTATGCTTGTAGATCATGAAAAGAATGCTTTATGTGCTGGTTATATTGTGGAATTCCTTCATGATGCTACTAAAAATTATTATGAGGGAGGAACATATTCTTGTAGGAATTGCAATAATATCAAGTTTCCTCTCTATGTGTTCAAAGTTTTGAAGTTATGCTAGTTTTGCCTTCCTATGCTAGTTGATTCTTGCTCCCATAAATTGTTTGCTCACAAAATACCTATGCATAGGAAGTGGGTTATACTTAAATGTGCTTGTAATTAGATTCGTGATGCTCTTTTGCATGTTTCAATTATTATTCCTATGTGAGCATCATTGAAATCATCATGCCTAGCTAAAAGGCATTAAAGAAAAGCGCTTGTTGGGAGACAACCCAACACTTTTACTTTATGTTCTGATGTGTTCACATGATTAATATACTTTAGTAATCATGTTTCTGTCTTTTATTTCAATAAAGTGCCAAGTAAAGCCTTCGGGATATTGTGGATACTTGCTTGTTTGATTTTGTGCAAAAACAGAAAGTTTTGCGTCTAGTGTATGAATTATATGATTTTAATGGAGCATCATCAAATTCTGAAGTTTTTACACAACATTTATATGCAAATTCCTTGAGTTTTACTCATTTTGCAGAATTTTTAGAGTCAGGAAAGTATGGTGATCATTCATATCTTTACAGACTGTTCTGTTTTTGATAGATTCTGTTTTGCATGCATAGTTTGCTTGTTCAAGTGTTCCTATAGCTTATATTCAGTGATATAAATTGTGGGAATGATGGAATACAGTAGGTATCATGTGTTAATAATTATTAATCTTGTCTTGACAGTACCTAAGTGAATGATTTATCTTTACTACACGAAGTGTCATTAAGTTTTGTGTGATTCAAGTTTTCAAGTTTTGGGTGAGACACCGATATGAGGAGAAGAAGGAGTGACAAGAACCTAAGCTTGGGGATGCCCAAGGAACCGCCAAGGTAATATTCAAGGAAGACTCAAGCACCTAAGCTTGGGGATGCCCCGGAAGGCATCCCCTCTTTCGTCTTCAACACTATCAGTATATCTTACTTGGAGCTATATTTTTATTCATCACATACTATGAGTTTTGCTTGGAGCATCATTTTATTTTGTTTTTCTATGTTAGGTGTTATTTATAATCTTGTTTTTCAATAAAAAAGTTCCAAGAATTGCCTTTAGGATGCTTGAATTGCCTGTTTGATGCGCGCTGTGTAAAAACAGAAACTTCTGCTGTAGTGTTTGAATTTTCATATTTTACTGGAACGTGGAACGTTTCTGAAATGTATACAAAGTATTTGCATATAAATTATTTAGAATCTCCTAAAATTTCATAATGTTTTGAGTTACATAAGTACACTGGTTTAATAAATTGCTACAGACTTTTCTGTTTGGACAGATTGCTGTCATCATTTTGTTATCAACTTATCATATAGTTTCCATAGCCTATATTGGTAAATATAAATTGTGGAAATGATAGTATACGGTACCTAACATTTGAAAATTACTATGCAACTTGTCTTGGCATCACATGAAGTGTTGATTTATTCTTATGTGTACTAACCTATCTCACGAGTTCCTTTCGAGTTTTGTGTGGATGAAGTTTTTAGAATAGGTGAAACTAGGATATGAGAGGATTGAACAAGATACAAAAGCTCAAGATTGGGGATGCGCAAGGCACCCCAAGTGAATATTTCAAGAACTCTCAAGCATCTAAGCTTGGGTATGCTATGCATCCCACCTCTCTTCGTCAACTATCAGTTAGCCTATGTTGAGCCTAAATTTTTATTCGTCCACATAATGCATCCTATTCTTGGAGTGCTATTTTATTTTGCTTGTTGTTTAAATAAAATACTCAGATATGAAAATCTTTATTGAGAAAGAGAGAGAAAGTCCTCACATACCTTCTTAATTGTTTGACTACTGTCGGATTTCGGGCTCCGCAAAACCCTTAGGTTCGAACACACGGGCGTGTGCGAAGGTTTACCTGTGGCCTCACCCAACCTAGCTTGCTACTCGATGGACACAATGGCGAACTCGTTTGATGACGAGGAAGAAGACGAACATGGCAGTTTACACAGGTTTGGGACGCTATGAAGCGTAAAACTCTACTCATGCTTTGGTGGATTGCCTCTCATGGAGGTTTTGGTGGATGAACTAGTACAATGAGCTTGAGCCTCGCGAGGGCGCCCAAGGTGTGTTTTTGGCTCTCCGCCCTGCGGTGGTGTGTTGAGCAGCTAAGTGTTCAATCGGATATGGTGTCCCCCTCTATGGTGTGACCTAGCTTCTATATATAGCGGTGGCCCGGGTCCTCTTCCCTTATCACAATGGCGGGAAGGGATCCCACAACAGCCATATTTGAAGGGGGACAAGAGTACATCTGCGCCCTATCCAAAGGCAGACTTCGCCTACAAAGTGGTTGTCGATGATGTAGTGGTGGGCTTGGCAATGACATCTGTCCTACGGGGCTCATGGTCGTAGTATTGATGCACCAGAAGGGAAACCTTTGGGTGGCGCTTTGGGAATCCGTGTACGTCCTTGCTCCCTTTGCACCAAAGAGGAAATTGTGCTGCCTGGCACGCTCGTGCCCGCCTGTCCTACCTTGAGTCACGCTTGACTCCTGAGGCCGGGCCTTGCATAGAGATCTCCGCCCCGCAGGAGGAGGCACGAGGAGGTGTAGGATCGAAAGTAGTGCTAGAGGGGGTGATTAGACTACTTGACCAAATAAAAAACTACTTTTTCCCAATTTTATATCTTGGCAGATTTTAGCATTCATAGTATGTCAAGTACACCCTACACATGCATGTCTAAGAGTATAGCAGTAGAAAGTAAAGACAAGCATGTAAGTAAAGGAAGGGTACAAAGAGCAAACACAATTGGTGACACGATGATTTTTCCCGTGGTTCCGATAGATGGTGCTATTGTACGTCCACGTTCATGGAGTCTTCAACCCATGGAGGGTAACAGTCGCGAGAGTCCACGGAGGGTTCCACAAAGAAGCAATCTTGACTATACCATGATGGCCTACATGCATGGAGGACTAGCCTAACTCGGGGTAGATCTTCACGAAGTAGGCAACCTCCTTGCCCTTACAAACTTCTTGGTTCACTCCACAACACGAAGTAGGAGGCTCCCAAGTGACACCTAACCAATCTAGGAGGCACCACCCTCCAAAAGGTAATAGGCTTGATAATGTCGATGAACTCCTTGCTCTTGTGCTTCAAGATGATAGACTCCTCAACACACAATCACTCTGTCACAGATTTTACTTGGTGGGTGAGGTTGATTGGGTGGAAAGCAAGTTGGGGAGGCTAGAGATCAAGATTCATATGGTAGGAATGGAATGGCATGATCTCAACACATTAGTAGGTGGCTCTCTCTCAGAAAATCAGTAGATATGAGTGGGGATCTGTTTTGAGTGCTTCTCCTTTGAGTGAGTGGTGGTGGAGGGGTATATATAGGCATCTCCAAAAATCCAACCACTACACACAAAATGACCAACTCGGTGACACCGATGTGTTCATCTCGGTGGTAGTGAAGTGACCAAAAGGTGGCAACTTTTGAATCTCGGTTAGACCGATATAGCAAACTCGGTTGCACAAGATAAGGTGACCAACAGTCAGATTGCGCAATCTCGGTGACGCCGATCCAACAATCTCGGAGGGACCGATATTGTGAATTTGCGTAATAGAATGTTGGCAGCCTCATGTGCTTTCATGTTCTTTGAAGGTCTCTATAGGTGCATAAACTTTGCTGACCACCCTCCTAGATGAGGTGGCCTCATTGGCAGATTTCCTTGCAGCCTTCTCTTCCTTCTTAGCAAGAACATCCTCTAGGAAAAAATCAGAATCTTCTTCTTCTGAGTTGAGTATCTTCCTTGTCCTTGTGGCAGCTTTAGGCAACACATGAGAACTGGGAGTGACTGGATCTGTGGAAGAACTAGACTCAGGACTAGTGCCTGAACTCATCTCAACATTTTGCTCCTGCAAATTCTGACTATCTTTGAGCCTGACATGTCTGACCTTGTGAATAGAGTATAGAAGAGTGGAATAGGATAAGTCATCACAAAATGCAGAAATTTTTGAAAGTTTGAACTAAGAATTTCCAAAGTTTTGCATTATGTCAAATGTATTTCGGTAGAGTCGAGGCAAAAATTTCGGTCACACCGAGACAAACATCCTTGTTTCCAGGAACTTGGCACCATTTTTGGTCACACCGGAAATGAGCACTCGGTTCCACCGACGTGTTCTCAGTGTGGCAGAAAAGAAAATTGGTGACACCGATTATTTCACATTGGAGATACAGGAGGCGGATGCCAAAACCCTAAAAACTCATCGTTCTCTATCCTATGGAATTTTCTTATTGGATGGAAGGATCTCAAACTGTGGCAAGACTAGGAATAAACCCTAATGCGCATGAATAGGACAGTGGAGCGCAAGAGGGGGCCGAATCCATACCCTAATGCGGCGATGGATCCGCTACAGCAGCAACGTTGGTGAAGAAAAGGTTGACGACGGCGATTTCCAGCGAGGAGGCGCTCGGGGAAGCAAGGCGATGACCTGGGGCCTTCGGGGCACCACCTAGGGTGGTGGAGGCACGACGTTTGAAGAATGGATTTCAAAATGTCAGGGTTCCACCGATTATATACCCATCACTGTCAGTGACACCTATTTGATATTTTCGGTGTCACCAAGTTTCACTACTGTCAGATGATAGGGAAAGTCGGTGTAACCGAGAATATGATATCGGCAGTACTGAGATTGGAAAACCTGATCGACCTAGGAATTCAGTGAGACCGAGAATTTGGAGTTGGTTCCACCGAGATGCACTTGGGAAGTTTTAATGGTCAGTCATTGACGATATGGAACTCCGAGTGCTCCTCCCACAGAGAGATCGAAAAGTACTTGTTCAAATTTTGTGATGCAGCATGAATAGAATATGAGGTGAGAAAGCATAGATATCTAAAGGAGTGGTCCTAGGCATTCTTGTATATCCAATTGGCAAAAGAAAAATCAAAAGCCAAATAGCAACCCACTTTGCACCTCCATCGATACGGCTTGATGATGGTGGCTAGTCGGGTCCTCGTGAAGTCCCCCCTCCTGGGGGGAGCCCATGGCCATTGGTGCAGGATCGTGGCTTAATAGCCCTTCGCCGTCGGGCCTCTGTTCTCATATTGCCTCCCCTGTCGCTCCAGACCGCTGGGGTGTTAGTAATCGCGTGTAGTTGTCTCGTAGTTCCTATGTCCTTACATCGACACGTACAAACCTTGCCTCACCCTTAGGGCACCGTTAGATCAGGAAGTTCACGCTCGATTCGGTAGTGTACTTAGCTTGCGGGATGTGGATGTCCTTACCGCACGGTTGGGTTGTCCGGGTACTCCACAGCTCCTCCTGAGGCGATTCTTCCTTGCTTACAGATGGGGTGTGCTGGGGGCCTTTTCCGTGCTTTGTGTCTCGCACATTTCTCTACCGCCGTCGTTACAACTGGCGAAGGTCGCAACCACGAGGTGATACCTCAACACCCTCGATGTCGGCCGGATCACCAAGGATGACATCGAGGGTGCCGAGTGGCTATATGACTGATAAGTCTCCTGAGGCGTACTGCTCAGGAGTCCCCTTCGACACTCAAGCAGCTCTACGTCAACGAGTCACAGTCCTGCACATTTCCCTACAGCCGTGGTATACGACCGGATCACCAAGGACATAACCACGAGGCGAGGCCTCGATACCCTTCATGCCATCCGGATCAACAAGGACGACATCGAGATTGCCGAGTGGCTATGTGACCGGTAAGGCTCCTGAGGCACGATGCTCAGGATCCCCCCTTGACGCTCAAGCGTCCCACATCCCGCTCTGCCGGCTTTTGCCTCAGGAGGCTCAAGCACCGGGGCCCCCTGAGACTCCATGTTGCGAAGCCATGCCATGGTCAGACCCCCCAAGCGGGGGTCCGCCATCAAGTAGCGAGTCCCTGAGGAGACAGGGCCTCGCTCTGTAGGTCCGGGGTGCCCCGGAGAGGGCCGCAATGTACGGCCTCTTGCAAACACCGATCCAGAAAAAGGAGAACTCAAGATTGGTAGAAAAAAGAAAGCAACAAGTGATCCCTCGAAACTTTGTTTCAAAAGTTGGCAACTCGAACACAAAATAAAGCAAGCAAATGTCATGTTCGGCACCTAGGGTAGTCTTCATCTTCCCCCAGCACTCAGCGTAGGGCATCCACGTTGCATGGGCATAGACATTGATGGGCAGTGTTGACTTCTCTGATAGGGCGGAGCATGTGGCTGCCACATTGTGTGGGAGGAACCCCTCCGCGTTCTCATGGGGCTCTAGGCGTATACAGCCCGCTCATTATTGCGTGAGAGTGTCACAGCCGTAGATAGCTGGGCAAGCCCCCGGGCACCGGGCCCGGTAGCTCCCAACTCCGTCAAGATCCATCCATTGCATTTCTGCTCGGTTGTGCGCCCGTACGACCCAAACCAGAATGCATTGTTCCTTGCACAGCCGCATGATTGCGCTCCCGCGGCCCAAACATGAGTACAGTGCATCCGGCGCAGCCGTAAGGTTGTTTTGTCTATTGCTTGCTTGCCTGGACACCCACGCCGTTTGCTCCCTGCATAGGGTGGTGCGCTCGCATCTGGTCAATTTGGGTTGTTGGATATCCACTGGGTCGCGGGGGCGCGCGCTGGTGCGCGTCGGGTGCCCTGTAGTCTTCTCCATGAGCTCGGTCGTCGTGGCCAGGTTGTGCCCCGAAATCAGTTACCAGGATCCATAGGAGGAGAAGCACAACGTTCGGCGGGCCCCACCCTGGTTCGCCCGGGCCTGAAGGGGGCGTGCCATTGATGGGCCGGAGGACAGGCGCAATGAACGAGCCCCCAACTCTTGATGAAGAGTGAGGTACCGTGGCCCCGCATGCAACGGTGATCAGCTCGGTGATGTGGTCGGCCCACGCGTCGAAGCCCCCTAGCGTTGGATGATGGCGGAGCACCTCGCTTACCAGCAGAAGTGCGTCGTGCGTGTCTAGGTCCCCCACATAGGAGCGATACGATGCGGATGCTGAAGGCGCCGGCCGACCGTCGTGCGCTTGGGTGGAGCGAGGGGCAGCGACGACAGAGGCGACGCTGGCGACCTGCTACTACCCGCCTAGCACTAGGCCGCTGGGGTGCAGGCTCCCAGCGGCAGTGTTAAGGTCGACGGTGGTTGGCTCATCACGGCCGACAAAAGCTCGTGGGGCGTCGGCCATCAAAGCGGCGAGGCGGAAGGAGGGCCTAGCTTGAGGAGGACTACAACACGCCCCCTACCTGGCACGCCAAATGTCGGATTTCGGGCTCCGCAAAACCCTTAGGTTCGAACACAGGGACATATGTGAAGGTTTCCCTGCGGCCTCACCTAACCTAGCTCGCTACTCGATGGACACAATGGCAAACTCGTTCGATGATGAGGAAGAAGATGACTACAACAGTTTGCCCAGGTTCGGGCCGCTGCCAAGCGTAATACCCTACTCCTGCTTTGGTGGATTGCCTCTTCTGGTGGTTTTGGTGGATGAACTAGTACAATGAGCTTGAGCCTCACGAGGGCACCCAAGGTGTGTTCTTGGCTCTCCGCCCCGCGGTAGTGTGTTGAGCGACTAAGTGTTCGATCAGATGTGGTGTCCCCCTCTATGGTGAGACCTAGCTTCTATATATAGCGGTGGCCCGGGTCCTCTTCCCTTATCACAATGGTGGGAAGAGATCCCACAATGGTCAATTTTTATGGGGGACAAGAGTACATCCGCGCCCTGTCCAAAGGTGGTCCTGCGGGGCTCATGGTCGTGGTCTTGTTGCACCAGAAGGGAAACCTTTGGGTGGCGCTTTGGGAATCCACATACGTTCTTCCTCCCTTTGCACCAAGGAGAAAACTGTGCTTCCTGGCGCGCTGGTGCCCGGATTTCCTACCTTGCGTCACCCTTGACTCCTTAGGCCAGATCTTGCATAGAGATCTCCGCCCCTCAGGAGGGGCCTGAGGAGGCCCATCCTTGCTGGTCTTTATGTCGTTCTCCCTCGTGAGCCCAGGGTCCTCGCGAGGGCCTTGTCTCGTGTAATTTCGCACCAGACCTTGCCTGGCTGACGAAGTGGGCCATGTCCTGGGCTGCAGGCACGCAGGACTGGTTACCCCCGTTCCCAGAACATCGACAACTACTCATTGATCTTCACTTATATGTTTTGGAGTAGTTTTGTCATTTACTCTCGTGCTTCACTTATAACCTGTGAGTAATTGGTTGAATGAATTGAATATCATAAATCTGAAATTATATATGTTTTATATGCTTATCCCATGGGGAGTAATGACTCCACATATAAGAAGTATATGTGGTAAAATTTATTGAAAGTTAGCAAACACTGCATTGTTCACTTGAGCAATTCATGAAAGAATATTGAAGGAAGAGAGATTTCACATATAAATATACTATCTTGGACATCTTCTATGATTGTGAATACCCATTAATTATTTTCAAACTTGAGCAAATTAGTTGAAGTTGGACAAGGAAGACAACGCAATGAGTTATGCTTGGGTATATTTGTATAGAAGTTATATTGTTATGGATCCTCCAACATGTGGTGCTTGCTTCCACCTCATACTAGCCAAAACTTCTGCACCAAGTAGAAATACTACTTGTGCATCCCAACACCCTTAAACCCAAAGTTTTTCCATATGAGTCCACCATACCTACCTATATGCGGTATTTACCCGCCATTCCAAGTAAATTTGCATGTGCCATACTCTAAACCTTCAAATAATATTCTGTTTTGTATGCCTAAATCGCTCATATAGTGACTAGGGGATGTTAGTATCTTCCATGCAAGGTGGGTTATTCTCACGATATGTGCTGATTCACTATCATTCATGAGAAAGTGGTTGGTATTCGGGATGCCCAGTTCCATGCTCAAAAATCAAATCAAAATATAATGAAACAAAACTCCCCCAGGATTTTTGTTTATATGGACGGTACCCGTGATTCGACTTGCCGTGGAGTGTGATTGATTGGCGGAGGGGGAGTAAAAACTTTACCATTTTGTTTGGGAACCGCCTATAATGTATCTAGCATGGAAGATACCAAGATCTCTCGGTTGTTATGTTGGCAATGAAAGCATACCGCTCAAAATTGTTATTCATCTCAGTTTTAAAATCTCAAGCTCTGGCATCTCTGCAAATCAATGCTTCCATTTGCGAAGGGCCTATCTTTTACTTTCTAGTATTTACCTTTATACAAGAGTCATGGTGATCTTCACCACTTCCTATATTTTGTCTTTTTATCTTGGCAAGGATCATGTGGTGGGGAAATATCCAATCATATATGGCCATTCAAATATATTTAACCGTGAATTATTATTGTTGACAATTATATATATGATAAGTATGTTGGGGGGCGAAACTTTAAGCCCCTATCTTTCTCTGTGTTCGACGAATGCCATTTGCTCTAAAAATATGCTCAGAGAGTTAGCAATCATGGAAGACTATATGATAGTTGAGTATGTGGAATTTGCTAAATCAAAGCTCTTACATAGACCTTTCATGAAAATAAGATGAATTGCAATTGTTTGGTGACTGATAGCATAATTTGTTAGTTTTCAAGAAACTTTATGATCTATACTTTAACATGTGAATAGCTTATTACTTCATCATGAGAAGTTTTATGAGATTATCTACTGTTTATGATATTTAATGATGCTAGAGAAAGTGTTTGGAGCTATCATCAATCAAACTTGTGCACTTGCTAGCATTCACACTTCATAAATTATTTCTTTTATCATTTACCTACCCGACAACGAGTAGGAATTAAGTTTGGGATGCTGATACGTCTCCAACATATCTAATAATTTATGAAGTATTCATGTCATGTCTACAATAATTCTATATGATTTTGTTATGATTTTATTAGAACTAACCTGGACTGACGCTGTTTTCAGCAGAACTACCATGGTGTCGTTTTTGTTCAGAAATAAAAGTTCTCGGAATGGGCTGAAAATTTACGGAGAATATTTTTGCAAAATATATAAAATACTCGAGCGAAAATATACCGGAGAAGAGTCCCGAGGGAGTCACAAGCCAGCAGGACGGGGCCACCCCCTAGCCACGCCCAGCTGGCTTGTGACCTCCTCAAGAACCTTCTGGATGTGGGACCAACGCCAAATACTCCTATAAACACCCAAACCTCCGAAAAGAAACCTAGATCGGGAGTTCCACTGCCGCTAGCCGCTAGAGCCTAGAAAAACCAATCGGGGGCCCGTTCCGACACCCTGCCGGAGGGGGAAACCATCGCCGGAGGCCATCTTCATCATCCCGGCGGTCTCCATGATGAGGAGGGAGTAGTTCACCCTCGGGGCTGAGGGTATGTACCAATATCTATGTGTTTGATCTCTCTCTCTCTCTCATGTTCTTGAGATGACACGATCTTGATGTACCACGAGCTTTATTGATATAGATGAATCATATGGAGTTTCCCCCTCTCTATGTTCTTATGATGATTGAGTTTTCCCTTTGAAGTTTTCTTATCGGATTGAGTCTTTAAGGATTTGAGAACAATTTATGTATGTATTGCGATGGGATATCCGTGGTGACAATGGGATATACTATTGATCCACTTGATGTATGTTTTGGTGATCAACTTGTGGGTTCGGTAACCTTGGCAATCTATGCATAGGGGTTGGCACATGTTTTCGTCTTGAATCTCCCATAGAAACTTTGGGGCACTCTTTGAAGTTCTTTGTGTTGGATTGAACATGATGAATCTGAAATTGTGTGATGCATATCGTATAATCAAGCCCAAGGGTACTTGTGGTGACATTGGAGTATCTAGGTAACATTAGGGTTTTGGTTGATGTGTATCTTAAGGTGTTATTTTAGTACGAACTCTAGGGCTATTTGTGAGACTTATAGGGATAGCTCATAAGATTGATCGGAAAATATAACTTTGAGGTGGTTTCGTACCCTACAATAATTTCTTCGTTAGTTCTCCACTATTTGTGACTTTGTAGTAAACTCTTTGTCGCACGAGAGGTATTTACATATGATTCACCTATGTCAGTATTGTTGATAGAAATTGCACTAGTGAAAGTATGAACCCTAGGCCTTGCTTCTAAGCATTGCAATACCGTTTGTGCTCATTTTTATCATTAGTGACCTTGATGTTTTTATATTTTAAGATTACAAAAACCTATATCTATCATCCATATTGCACTTGTATCACCATCTCTTTGCCGAACTAGTGCACCTATACAATTTGCCATTGTATTGGGTGTGTTGGGGACACAAGAGATTTCTTGTATTTGATTGCAGGGTTGTTTGAGAGAGACCATCTTCATCCTACACCTCCCACGGATTGATAAACCTTAGGTCATCCACTTGAGGGAAAATTGCCACTGACCTACAAAACTCTGCGCTTGGAGGCCCAACACGAGTCTACAAGAAGAAGGTTGCGTAGTAGACATCAATTGGTCACTCTCTTCTTAGTTCGCGAGCTCGACCTTGTCTATCTATCCAGACGTCGTACCCTTCCAAGTCGCCGGGCACATAGTCTCGTACTCCATTTATGGATCCGGGAGGTGATCTTTCCCTGCGTATTTTGTGTGTGGGTCGTAAGGCTCGGGATAGTCGACCGGGCTCTTGCCATGGGGGTCAGGCTTCACCAGGGGTTCTTTGTATGCCCATGTTGGTCGATCTCGCCCTCTTGGGGACGGTCAGCTTGTTCTTTGTGGCTGTATGTGAGAGGATCGACATCCAACTCGTCTTCGAATTCAGGTAGCAGGCGCCGTCGTGGAAATGACTTGGTTGTCGTGCTTCGAGGTCTTCTTGGGTGCAAGTACTTGGTTCGACTTCTCATTGAGTGTGACTTCTTAAGCGTATAGCTCTTGTTGTATTCTCTTCATGCTCTATGTCATTGCGGCTAGCCGAAGCTAGAAGCGTATCTTAGCGGATGGGCTCTCAAGCACCTCGAGGTCATAAGGTTTGAGGCTATTACCGTCCTAGGATTCTAGAATGTAGTCATCGTCGGTCCTGCTTTGGAACTTTCCTTCTCCTCGGGATCTTCTTCGGCAGGTGTTCTCATATGCTTGTTTTGTTCTGCGGGCTCAGCCTATCCATTCTCATCCGCAATGGGGCTAGTCGTGTTATCCATGGGAGTTGCTTCATTTTTATTTTTGTTGTCATCCCTTGGTTTTCTAGTGTGGCAATGATGCTTGGAACTCCCCTTAGGTTTCTCCTTAGGATCTTGCTTAGGTGTATCTACCATGTAGCCTTCATAAGTTGACGTTGCAGCCCAACTTCCTGTCCGGGGAATGGCCACAGGTGAGTTTCATCCAGAATTGCCGCCGTCATCATCCATGTCGATGGCCTCATCAGATCTATAGTCTAGCGCATCGATCAAATCTTTGACCATGACAACTAGGAGGGTGGTGGGTGGGATGAAAATCTCCCTATCATCAGCGTTGGATCTGATCTGGTCATAAAAAGTAGATGAGATTGCCAGGTTCTGGATCCGATCCAACACCTTGTTTATCTGCGAGAGCTCTTCTATAGTAAGGTCTGGCGATAACCGGGGCTGATGTGGACCGCTAAAAAGAGACGAGGAAGGTGATGTTGATGAAGACGATCACCGCGGCAATGGTTCCCCCGGCGGCACTCCCGCGCCACCGAGAGAGAGGGTAAGAGATGCTCCCCCTTAGGCTTCCTCCTTCATGGCCTCTTTCTGTATGGGGAGAGGTTCTCCCCTCTGATCCTTGGCCTCCATGGCTCCTGGAGGGGCGAGAGCCCCTCCAAGATTGGATCTCTCTCTCTCTCTTTGTGTGTTTCTCTCCGGTTTTTGCTACTATTTCTCTCCAGATTGGTTTTTCATCGATACAGAGAGTTATGGTGGCAAGGTGGAGAATCTCTCCTAATTTCTCAGGGTTTCTCTATTTATAGGATTTTGTGGCGTTGGAATCACACAAAATGGAGTTACGAGGGGCCCACAAGCCATCGACCCCCTTTTGACCCCCCCGGGCATGCCCTGATAGCTTGTGGCCAATATGGGGGCCCTCCGGTGTTTCTTCACTCCAATGTTTCTCATATGTTCCTTAAAAAAATACCAAAAAGTTTCGGGCAATTCCGAGAACTTCCATTTTCTGCAAAAAAACAACACCACAACAATTCTACTGAAAACAATGTTAGTCTAAGTTAGTTCTAATTAAATCATAAAATGTGCATCAAAGCCATATAAGAGTATTGCAAACATAGGTGAATATGGCATGAATACTTCATAAATTATTGATACGTTGGAGACGTACCAGCATTCCCAAGCTTAATTCTTCCTCATCCCCGGGTAGGTAAATGATAAAAGGAATAATTTATGAAGTGTGAATGCTAGAATACTGTAAAATTTTGATCAATAAAATTTCAGCCATTTTTCTAGCATCATAGCCAGCAAGTATTTCTCAAAAAATTCTCATGATCAAGTAGCAAGCTATTCACATGTTAAAGTATAGACCATAGACTTTCTTGAAAACTAGCAAACTATGTTTTCAATCATCAAACGATTACAATTCATCTTATTTTCAGGAAGGGTCTATGTAAGAACTTTATTTAGCAAATTCTACATACTCAACTATCATTTAGTCTTCCATGATTGCTGACACTCAAAGCATATTTTTAGAACAAGCAGTTTCAATGAAACACATAGGAAGATAGGGGCTTAATATGCTGCCTCCCAAGTTATTTATCTCAGGGATATGTCAACAATCATGAATCATGATCACCAATATCCAACTGGTTATATGTGTCTGGATCTTTCCCCACCACATGATGATTGCCAACTTAAGAACTAATATATTGGAATAGGGATGAACATCATTGACTCTTTCATATAAGTAAATATAGAAAAGTAAATACATAAAAGTAAAAGATAGGCCCTTCGTAGAGGGATGCATAGGTTGCAATGTGCTTTTTATTTTTCGATGTGAAATCTCTTAATGAAAAGGAACTCACTTTATATTGCCCCTTGTGATGGCAACCTTTATTATGTAGTCCATCACTTTTATTTATTCACCTTCACAAGTTCGTACAAAGCTTATTTTCCCTTCCAATAAAAGATCATACATATTTAGGAGCAATTTTTATTGCTTCTTGCACCGATGCCAGCTTACTTGAGGAATCTTATTCAAGTCATAGGTAGATATGGTGGACTCTCATGGCAAGAAACTGGATTTAGGAGTTTTGGGATGCACAAGTAGTATCTCTACTTAGTACGAATTTTTGGCAAGCAAAAGATACTAAGCAAGCACCACGTGCTAGAGGATCCATGACAATATAACTTCTGTGTGAATATAAACAAACATAACCATTATGTTGTATTCCTTGTCCAACGTCAACTACTTGATCAAGTTTGAAAATAATTAACGGAGGCTCACAAACATAGAAGATGTCCAAGATAGTATATTTATTTGTGAAATCTCTCTTCCTTCAATATTCTTTCATAAATTTTTCAAGTGACCAATGCTATGTTTGCTAACCTCCAATAAATTTATTGCTTATACTATTAGTATGTGAAGTCACTACTCCTCATGGGTCAAGCATATGAAGCATATATAATTTCACATTTTATGGCATTCAATTCATTCAACATTTTCTCTTAGGATATAATTGAAGCACAAGAGTGATCATCAAACTACTCTAAAAAATATACAAGTGAAGATCATAGAGCATTCTAGACTGAATATAGAGATATCAATATCCAAACTCAAATTATATAAGTGAAGCATATGAATCATTCTATAACGCCATACTCAAAAGATTTAATCGAAGCGCATGAAGCATTCTATAAAGCCATACTCAAAAGGTTTGAGTGAAGCGCATGAAATATTCTACAAATAAGCAAAGGATTATCTCATAACAGCATGGTGCATAAAATAAAAAGGGGAAATAACCACAAAAGATGCTCCAAGAATATCACATGTGAACGAATAAAAACTTATGATCATCATAGGCTAACCGATAATTCTTGACGAAGAGAGGTGGGATGCATAGCATCCCCAAGCTTAGATGATTGAGACTTATCGAAATATTGACTTGGGGAGCCTTATGCATCTCCAAGCTTGAGATTTTGTATCTTGTTCAATCCTCTCATATCCCAGTTTCACCTAAGTCTCAAAAACTTCATCCACATAAAACTTGAAAAGAACTCGTGAGATAGGTTAGTACATATAAAATAAATCAACACTTCATGTACTGCCAAGACAAGTATTATAATAATTTTAAAACATTATATATTGTATACTATCATTTCCACAATTTATATCTACAAATATAAGACATGGAAACTCTAGGATGGGTAGATAACAAAACTATGATAGCAACCTCTCTAGATAGAATAGTCTGTAGCAATTCATTTATAAAGTGTACTTCTGTTACTCAAACAATTATCAAATTTTAGGACAAGCTAAAGAATTTGTATGGAATATTTTGTAAAAAAATTAGAAACTCTCTATGTTTCAGTAAAATATGAAAATTCAAACATTACAATAAAAAGTTTATGTTTTTACACAGTCACACATCAAATATGCAATTGAGACATCTTATGGCAATTCTTGGAACCTTTTATTGAAAAATGTGAATATTTATAACATCTAATATAGAAAAACTAAATAAAATGATGATCCAAGCAAGACACATATCGCGACGAATAAAAATATAGCTCCAAGTAAGGTATACCGATAGTGTTGAAGACGAAAGAGGGGATGCCTTCCGGAGCATCCACAAGCTTGGACACTTGAGTCTTCCTTGGATATTGCCTTGCGGGTTCCTTGATAATACCCATTGTTAGGGTCTTGACGCTCC
Source organism: Hordeum marinum (assembly GCA_022496015.1). NCBI lineage: Eukaryota > Viridiplantae > Streptophyta > Magnoliopsida > Poales > Poaceae > Hordeum > Hordeum marinum. The sequence continues at coordinate 389,295,131 of CM039675.1, read as the reverse complement.
TTATTCTCCTCATATCAGTATCTCACGCAAAACTTGAAAACTTCACTCACACAAAACTCAACAAAACCATCATGAGATCTGTTAGTATAGTAAACATATTAAATACTTTAGGTACTGTTATAAGTTTATTCTTATTTTATTAATGCATAAGGTACTGTATTATAACGTATCCATGGTTTATACCCCCTGATACAATCCATAGCATCATCAAAAGAAGCAAACTATGCAAGTAAAATCATAATCTATCTAAAATAGAACAATCTGTAAAGATCTGTAAAGAACCTATACTTATGTAACTCTAACAATTCTGAAAAATTAGGAAAACCTGAATAATTTGTATGTAAATACTGTTTTAAAAAATCATATCAAAAAGACATTCCAGTAAAATTAGATAAATTCTGCATTGAACACTAAAGTTTCTGTTTTTGCACCGTATCAATTCTACTATCATCCAAATCATCCCAAAGGCTTTACTTGGCACATAATTGAAATAAAAGACTCAAAACATTATTACTAAAGTACCTTAATCATATAAACACACAAAGCATAAAGGATAAGTGCTGGGTTGTCTCTCAACTAGCGCTTTTCTTTAAGGCCTTTTAGCTAGGCAAGATAACTTCAATGATGCTCACATAAGACTACTAAACGAAACATTCAAAAGAGCAACATGAATATTATGAAAAGCACATTATTTTCATGGTTTAGTGCCATATGAAGGGAGATAATTATTTTTATGAGTAACTTCCATGAAAAATTCTACATTGTTTCTATGAGGATGAATATAAGTGTTCAAGGTCGACCCTCACTTATTCAATGCATAACTTTTCACTCGCTTCTCTAAGTAAAAAAATTGTGCTTTGAATTTTTATTTTTATTTTTTTTCACCAACAACTAAATAAATAAAACAAAAAACAAAAACAAAAGGAAAACAAAATCTACTTAGTGATAGAAGCAAACAAGCATCCACGAAAATATCAACCCCACGCTATTGCTCCCCGGCAATGGTGCCAGAAAAGAGCTTGATAATCCCCAAGTGGAAGGAATCATCCTAGCACTTTCCAAAGATGGAAGTGATAAGTATGTAGTGTCGAACCCACAAGGAGCTAAAGGTAATATCATTATTCTCTCAAGTCCTATTTGCCACCGATACGACTCTACATACACCGAACGTTTGCTTCTATCTAGTAACGAGAAATAAAATTGTGTTGTGGGTATAAAGAGGATAGCTTTGCATGATATTGGAGAACAAAAATATGAGAATAGTTCCTGCCTAAATAAATTCAGAATATATTACAATATATTACAAATAGAGAGTGTGGAATAATGATGGTATGGTGTACGGAATCATCCTAGGCAATTGATAACAAGATCGGTAATCATTCTTGCAATTTTATATGAGGGAGAAGCATTAGCTAACATACTTTTAGTACTTGGATCATATGAAATTATTCTTGGGGAACGTTGCATGGGAAACCAAAAAAATTCCTACGCACACGCAAGATCTATCCATGGTGATGATCATCTACGAGAGGGAGAGTGGATCTACATACCCTTTTAGATCGCTAAGCGAGAAGCGTTAAGAAACGCGGTTGGTGTAGTCGAACGTTTTCGCGATCCAAATCGCCGAGCGTCCCGCGATCTCATCATGATTCGTCCTGCGATCCAATCACGATCTGCCCACGAACTCACCACGATCCGTCCTGCGATCCAATCATGATCCGTCCCGCGAACTCATCATGATCCGTCCCGCAAACTCATCACGATCCATCTCGCGATCTTGATCACGGTCCTTCTGATCTAGCGCCGAACGGATGGCACCTCCACGTTCAGCACACGTACAGCTTGATGACGATCTCCGCCTTCTTGATCCAGAAAGAGGGATTAGAGAGGTAGAAGAGTTCTCCAACAGCGTGACGGCGCTCCGACGATGGTGGTGGAGCAATTCCGGCAGGGCTTCGCCTAAGCACTGCAGAAAATCGATCTAGAGGAGAAACTATGCACTAGAGGAACGGGTAGCACGTGGCTGAAAATCTGGTGCCAAAAACCCTAAAACCTCTAGTATATATAAGAGGAAGAGAAGAGGAGGCTTGGCCCTCAAAGGACCAGCTCTTGGGTCGGCCGAATCAAGGAGGATTGGAGGATTCCTCCTCCAATCCTAGTAGGACTAGGACTCCTCCTTATTTTTGCCTTTTTTGCCTTTTTTCCACCTTTTTCTCTTTGGGCTTTTCTTCCCAGCCGCATGGGCCTTGTGTGGGACTTCCACCAGCCCACAAAGGGCTCATATTTACTCTCCCACAGACCATGTAGCCTATTGGGTCGAAATACCCCTCCCGGTGGTCTTCCGGTACACTACCGGCACTCTCGGTACACTACCGATGAGCCCAAAACTTTTCTGGCGACCAAAATAGGACTTCCTATATATGAATCTTTACCTCTGGACCATTCCGGAGCTCCTCATGACCTCCGGGATCTCATCCGGGACTCCAAAAAACCATCGGTCACCACCATACATAACTCTATACTACCGAAACGTCACCAAACCTTAAGTGTGCAGACCCTGTGGGTTCGACAACTATGTAGACATGACCGAGACACCTCTACGGTCAATAACCAATAGCGGGACCTGGATGCCCATATTGGTTCCTACATATTCTACGAAGATCTTTATCAATCAAACCTCTATGTCAAGGATTCAGTTAATCTCGTAAGATGTTCCCTTTGTTCTTCGGTATATTACTTGCCCGAGATTCGATCGTTGGTATCTCCATACCTAGTTCAACCTCGTTACCGGAAAGTCTATTTACTCGTTCCGTAATACAAGATCCCGTGACTAACACTTAGTCACATTGCTTGCAAGGCTTGTTGTGATGTTGTATTACCGAGTGGGCCCTAAGATACCTCTCTGTCACACGGAGTAACAAATCCCAGTCTTGATCCATGCCAACTCAACAGACACCCTTGGAGATACCTATAGAGTACCTTTATAGTCACCCAGTTATGTTGCAACGTTTGATACACACAAGGCACTCCTCCGGTATCCTTGAGTTGCATGATCTCATGGTCATAGGAACATATACTTGACATGCAGAAAACAGTAGCAATAAACTGACACGATCATATGCTACGTTTGTAGTTTGGGTCTTGTCCATCACACCATTATCCTAGTGATGTGATCCCGTTTATCAAATGACATCTCATGTCCATGGCTAGGGAACCTTAACCATCTTTGATCAATGAGCTAGTCTATTAGCGGCATACTAATGACATGGTTTTGTCTATGTATCCACACATGCATCTAAGTCTCCGATCAATACAATTATAGCATGGATAATAAACGATTATCATGAACAAGGAAATATGATAATAACTAATTTATTATTGCCTCTAGGGCATATTTCCAACAGTCTCCCACTTGCACTAGAGTCAATAATCTAGTTCACATCACCATGTGATTCGCATTGTTATGAATCTAACACCCAATGAGTTCTGGGGCTCGGTCTTGCTTTGCATGTGAGAGAGGTCTTATAGCCGACGGGTCTGCGACATTCAGATCCGTGTGTACTTTGCAAATCTCTATGTCAAACCGTAAACACTGCTATCACACTCCACTTGGTACTATTCAAAATGGCTGTTCCACTATATGTATCCAGATTGCTACTACGGGTCATCCGGATTGGTGTTAAAGCTTGCATCGACGTAACTCTTTACGACGAACTCTTTATCACCTCCATAATCGAGAAACATCTCCTTAGTCTTTTAGTTACTAAGGATAATCTTGACCGTTGTCCAGTGATCCACTCCTGGATCACTCTTGTACCCCTTGACGGACCCATGGCAAGGCACACACAGATGCGGTACACAGCATGGCATACTATACAGAGCCTATCGCTAAGCCATAGGGGACGATATTCATCCTTTCTCTTTCTTCTGCCGTGGTCAAGCTTTGAGTCTCACTCAACTTCACACCTTACAAAGCAGGCGAGAACACTTCTCTCTGACTAATCCATTTTGAACTCTTTCACTTGTCAAGGTATGTACTCATTGAAAGTCTTATCAAACATCTTGATCTATCTTTATAGATCTTGATCCTCAACAATTAGGCAGCTTTATTCAGGTCTTCCTTTGAAAATCACTTTTCAAAGAACCGTTTATGCTTTCCAGAAATTCCACATTATTTCCGAATAGCAATATGTCATCCACATATACTTATCAGAAACTCTATGGTGCTCCCACTCACTTTATTGCAAATACAAGTTTCTCATAAACTTTGTATAGACTCAAAAACTTTGATCACCTCATCAAAGTGTACATTCCAACTCCGAGATGCTTGCTTCAGTCTATTAAAGGATCATTGAAGCTTGCACAACTTCTAGCATCCTTAGGACTGACAAAACCTTTCCTCAAGTAAACCGTTAAGGAAACGATGTTTTGACATCCATCTGCCAGATTTCATAATTGAAAACGCAGCAACTGCTAACATAATTTCAACATACTTTAGCATCACTACTAGTGAGAAAGTCTCATCACAATCAACTCCTTGAACTTGTCGTAAACTTCTTTGCAACAAGTCGAGCTTTACAAATGGTGACATTTACCATCAGCGTGTGTCTTCATTTCAAGGATCCATTTGTACTTAACGACCTGCCGTCCAACGAGCAAGTCCACCAAAGTCCATACTTGGTTTTCATACATGGTTCCTTTCTCGGATTTCATGGCCTCTAATCATTTGTTGGTTTCCGGGCCCATCATCGCTTCTCCATAGCTCGTAGGTTCGTCGTTTTCCAACAACATGACCTCCAAGACAGGGTTGTCATACCGCTCAGGAGCAGTACATGTCCTTGTCGACCTACGAGGTTCAATAGTAACTTGATCCGAAGCTTCATGTTCATCATCATTAACTTCCTCTTCAACTAACGTAGGCTTCACAGAAACATCTCCCAGCGCTGCGCTACTCTCTGGTTGAACAAAGGTTCAACAACCTCATCAAGTTCTATCTTCCTCCCACTCAATTCTTTCGAGAGAAACTCTTTCTCGAGAAAGGACCCAGTTTTAGCAACAAACATTTTATGCTTGGATATGAGATAGAAGGTTTACCCAACTGTCTTTAGGGTATTCTATGAAGATGCATTTGTCCGCTTTGGGTTCGAGATCATTAGGTGAAAACCCTTTTTCACATAAGTGTTGCATCCCCAAACATTAAGAAATGACAGCTTAGGTTTCTATCAAACCATAATTCACACGGTGTCATCTCAACGGATTTAGATGGTGCCCTATCTAAAGTGAATGTAGTTGTCTCTAATACATAACCCCAAAACGATAGTGGTAAAAGGATAAGAGACATCATAATTCGCACCATATCCAATAGAGCACGACTATGACGTTCGGACACACCATCACACTATGGTGTTGTAGGTGGCGTGAGTTGTGAAACAACTTTCACATTGTCTTAAGTTGTATACCAAACTCGTAACTCAGATATTCACCTCCATGATCATATCGCGGACATTTTAACTTCTTGTCACGATGATCTTGAACTTCACACTGAACTTGCTTGAACTTTTTCAAATGATTCATACTTGTGTTTCATTAAGTAAATATACACTATTATCTACTCAAATCATCAGTGAAGGTAAGAAAATAACGATATCCACCGCATGCTACAAGACTCATTGGATTGCATACATCAACATGTATCATTTCCAATAAATCACTTGCCCACTCCATCAAACCAGAAAACGGGGTCCTTAGTCATCTTGCCCAAGAGGCATGGTTCGCATGTCTCAACCGATTCGAAATCGAATGAGTCCAAAGATCCATCAGCACGGAGTTTCTTCATGCGCTTTATACCAATATGACATTTAGTGGCAGTGCCACAAGTATGTGGTACTATCATTATTAACTTTGTATCTTTTGGCATCAATGTTATGAACATGTGTATTACTACGATCAAGATTCAACAAACCATTCTCACTGGGTGCAAGACCATTGAAGGTATTATTCATGTAAATAGAATAACCATTATTCTTTAACTTAAATGAATAACCGTGTTGCAATAAACACGATCTAATCACGTTCATGCTCAATGCAAAACACCAAATAACATTTATTTAGGTTCGTCACTAATCCCGAAGGTAGAGAGAGCGTGCGTTGTTGATCACATCAACCTTGGAAACATTTCCAACACACATCGTCACCTCACCCTTAGCTAGTGCTCCGTTTATTCCGTATCTTTTATTTCGAGTTACTAACATTTAGCAACAAAACCGGTATCCAATACCCAGGTGCTACTAGGAGTACTAGCAAGGTACACATAAATAACACGTATATCAATATACTTCTGCCAACGTTGCCAGTATTCTTATCTACCAAGTATCTAGGGTTGTTCCGCTTCAACGACCGCTCTCCTCATAATCGAAGCACTTAGTCTCGGGTTTAGGTTCAACTTTGGGTTGCTTCACTGGAGCAGCAACTGACTTGCTATCCATGAAGTTTTCCCTCCTTGCTCCTGCCCTTCTCGAAACTAGTGGTTTGACTAACCATCAACACTTGACGCTCCTTCTTGATTTCTACCTTCGCGGTGTCAAACATCGCAAACATCTCAGGGATCATTATTTCTATCCCTGGCATTTTATAGTTCATCACCAAGTTCTAGTAGCTTAGTGCTAGTGACTTGGAAAACTATATCAATCACTATCTTATCTAGAAGATCAACTCCCACTCGATTCAAGCGATTGTAGCACCCAGACAATCTGAGCACATGCTCAACGATTGAACTATTCTCTTTCATATTATAGGCAAAGAATCTTGTTGGAGATCTCATATCTCGCAACACGGGCATGAGCCTGAGATCCTAATTTCAGCTCTTAGAACATCTCATATGTTTTGTGACATCCAAAACGTTTCGGAGCCTCCATTCTAAGCCGTAATGCATGACACACTAAACTATCAAGTAGTTATCAGAACGTGCCTGTCAGATGTTCACAACATCTACAAACAACGCTAGAGGGGTTGGCGCACCGAGCGGTGCATTAAGGACATAAGCCTTCTGTACAGCAATGAGGACAATCCTCAGATAATGGAGCCAGTCCGCAATATTGCTACCATCATCTTTCAACTCTATTTCTCTAGGAACATATAAAAATTCAAGGGAGCTATAGCGTGAGCTAGTAATCTACAACACAGTTTGCAAAGACACTACTGACTATGTTCATGATAATGAGTTCAATTAATCATATTACTTAAGAACTCCCACTCAAACTGACATCCCTCTAGTCATTCGAGTGATACATGATCCAAATTCACCAACTCAAGTCCGATCATCACGCGAGTTGAGGTGGTTTCAATGGTGAACATCATCATGTTGATCATATCTACTATATGACTCATGTTCGACCTTTCGGCCTCTTGTGTTCCGAGGCCATGTCTGTACATGCTAGGCTCGTCAAGTTTAACCCGAGTGTTCTGCATGTGCAACACTGGCTTGCACCCGTTGTATGTGAACGTAGAGTCTGTCACACCTGATCATCACGTGGTGTCTCAACACGACAAACTTTCGCAATGGTGCACACTCGGGGAGAACACAATTCATCTTGAAATTTAAGTGAGGGATCACCTTATAATGCTACCGTCGTCCTAAGCAAAACAAGGTGCATACAAGGATTAACATCACATGCAAATCATAAGTGACATGATATGGCCATGAACTTGTGCTTTTGATCTCCATCTTGAAAGCACCGGCATGATATCCATCATCACCGGCAAGACACCATGATCTCCATCAACATGTCGCCATCGGGGTTGTCGCGCCCAACATGCTTCTACTACTATTTCTACCATTTAGCGAGAAAGTAAAGCATTACATAGCGCTTAATGATTGACACGCAGGTCATACAATAATTAAAGACAACCCTATGGCTCCTGCTGGTTGCCGTACTCATCGACATGCAAGTCGTGATAATCTATACATCACATGATCATCTCATACATCACATATATCACATCATGTAATTGGCCATATCATATCACAACATACCCTGCAAAAACAAGTTAGACGTCCTCCAATTGTTGTTGCATGTTTTACGTGGCTGCTACGGGTATCTAGCAAGAACAATTCTCATCAACGCAAAAACCACAACGGTGATACACTAGTTGCTTTTCAACCTTCTCAAGGACCACCTTTGTCGAATCCGATCCAACTAAAGTGAGAGAAACTGGCACCCGCAAGCCATCTATGCAACAAGTTGCGGTTGAGGGAACCAGTCGCTTGTAAGCGTACGAGTAATGTTGGTCCGGGCCGCTTCATCTCACAATACCGCTGAAACAAAACACGACCAAGGGAGGAAGCAATCTAAGCATCAACGCCCACAAACTCTTTGTGTTCTACTCGAGATCTCATCTACACATAGACCTAGCTCATGATGCCACTGTTGGGGAACGTCGCATGGGAAACAAAAATTTCCTACGCACACGCAAGATCTATCCATGGTGATGAGCATCTACGAGAGGGAGAGTGGATCTACATACCCTTGTAGATCGCTAAGTGGGAAGCATTAAGAAACGCGGTTGGTGTAGTAGAACGTCTTCACGATCCAAATCGCTGAGCGTCCCGCAATCTCATCACGATCCGTCCTGCGATCCAATCACGATCCGTCCCACAAACTCATCATGATCCGTCCCGGGATCCAATCACGATCCATCCCACGAACTCATCATGATCCGTCCCGCAAATTCATCACGATCCATCTCGTGATCTTGATCACGGTCCTTCCAATCTAGCGCCGAACGGACGGCACCTCCGCGTTTAGCACACCTACAACTTGATGACGATCTCCGCCTTCTTGATCCAGCAAGAGGGAGCGGAGAGGTAGAAGAGTTCTCTAACAGCGTGACAGTGCTCCGGCGATGGTGGTGGAGCAATTCCGGCAGGGCTTCGCCTAAGCACTGCAGAAAACCGATCTAGAGGAGAAACTATGCACTAGAGGAACGGGTAGCACGTGGCTGAAAATCTGGTGCCCAAAACCCTAAAACCTCTAGTATATATAAGAGGAAGAGAAGAGGAGGCTTGGCCCTCAAAGGACCAGCTCTTGGGTCGGCCGAATCAAGGAGGATTGGAGGATTCCTCCTCCAATCCTAGTAGGACTAGGACTCCTCCTTATTTTTGCCTTTTTTGGCATTTTTCCACCTTTTTCTCTTTGGGCTTTTCTTCCCAGCCGCATGGGCCTTGTGTGGGACTTCCACAAGCCCACAAAGGGCTGGTATTTGCTCTCCCATAGCCCATGTAGCCTCTTGGGTCGAAATACTCCTCCCGATGGTCTTCCGGTACACTACCGGCACTCCCGGTACACTACCGATGAGCCCAAAACTTTTCCGGCAACCAAAATAGGACTTCCTATATATGAATCTTTACCTCCGGACCATTCCGGAGCTCCTTGTGATGTTCGGGATATCATCTGGGACTCCGAACAACCTTCAGTCACCACCATACATAACTCTATATTACCGAAACGTCACCAAACCTTAAGTGTGCAGACCTTGCGGGTTCGAGAACTATGTAGACATGACCGAGACACCTCTACGGTCAATAACCAATAGCAGGACCTGGATGCCCATATTGGTTCCTACATATTCTACGAAGATCTTTATCGGTTAATCCCGTAAGATGTTCCCTTTGTTCTTCGGTATGTTACTTGCCCGAGATTCGATCGTCGGTATCTCCATACCTAGTTCAACCTCGTTACCGGCAAGTCTCTTTACTTGTTCCGTAATAAAAGATCCCGTGACTAACACTTAGTCACATTGCTTGAAAGGCTTTTTGTGATGTTGTATTACCGAGAGGGCCCTGAGATACCTCTCCGTCACACGGAGTAACAAATCCCAGTCTTGATCCACGCCAACTCAACAGACGCCCTCGGAGATACCTGTAGAGTACCTTTATAGTCACCCAGTTACGTTGCGACGTTTGATACACACAAGGCACTCCTCCGGTATCCGTGAGTTGCATGATCTCATGGTCATAGGAACATATACTTGACATGCAGAAAACAGTAGCAATAAACTGACACGATCATATGCTATGTTTGTAGTTTGGGTCTTGTCCATCACACCATTCTCCTAATGATGTGATCCCGTTTATCAAATGGCATCTCATGTCCATGGCTAGGAAACCTTAACCATCTTTGATCAACGAGCTAGTCTATTAGAGGCATACTAGGGACATGGTTTTGTCTATGTATCCACACATGCATCTAAGTCTCCGATCAATACAATTATAGCATGGATAATAAACGATTATCATGAACAAGGAAATATAATAATAACTAATTTATTATTGCCTCTAGGGCATATTTCCAACACTTATGATTAGACCTCTAGCAACCATCCTCAACTACTAGAAATTATTAAGGTAAACCCAACCATAGCATTAAGCATCAAGTCCCCTTTACTCCCATACACAACAATCCCTTACTCGGTTGTAAGATTTTGTCACTCTATCCCCCTACTGTAAGCGAATCATGAACATATTGCAACACCCTATAGGGAGAATCCCTCACGTGTGCGCGGCATAGAGGGCACCATAGGACAGAACGAAAATAAAACATACACTCAAACCAATCAACATTATCAATGAACCCAGAGGAAATCATAAATCTACTCAAACAACATAGGATGGCAACAAATCATGGATTAATAATATGTGGCATGAAACAAATAGGGACTACAGCAGGGTGCGGGAGAGTGGACCGCTGAAAAGAGTTAGGAAGGTGATGAAGACGGCGATGTTGATGAAGACGATCATCGCAGTGATGGTTCCCCGGGCGGCACTCCGACGCCACCGGGGGGGAGGGGGAGAGAGTCTTCCCCCTTAGGCATCCTCCTCCATGGACTCTCCCTATATGGGGAGAGGCTCTCCCGTCTGGTCCTTGGCCTCCATGGCTCCCGGAGAGGCGAGAGCCCCTGCGAGATTGGATCTCTCTCTGTTTCTCTCATGTTTTCGCTACTGTTTTCTCTGCAGATAGTTATGGTGGCGAGGCAGAGAGTCTCTCCTAATACCTAAGGTTTTTTCTATTGATAGGATTTTTTGTCATTGGAATCACACAAAACGGAGTTACAAGGCGGGCACAAGCCATTAGCCCCCTTTGATCCCCCCCCCCCGCGCGCGCGCGCCGTGTTGGATTGTGGCCCACAAGGGGCCCCCTCCGGTGGTTCTTTGCTCTAATGTTGCTCATATGTTCTAGAAAAAATCACCAAAAAGTTTCGGGCGATTCTGAACTTCCATTTTCTGCACACAAAAATGACACCAATTGCTGAAAACAGTGTGTGTCCCGGTTAGTTCTAATTAAATCATAAAAGTGCATCAAAGCCATATAAATTATCAAAAACATAGGTGAATATGGAATGGATACTTAATAAATTATTGATACATTGGAAACGTATCAGATAACCATTAGATCTGAAGAAGAATTAGTGTTCGAGCGGTCAACCGAGGTGAGATTAGTTGGGTTGAACGTGACTGCTCCCAGATCCATCTCTGGGGTTGTTTCCGTCAAGGGTCGGATCCGAGGGTCATATCAGAACCCTGATCCGGAGCGTGTATGCCTGAAGGACCCTCAGATTGGATTGGGATATGTTTCGATAGAACCATATTGCCTCGGGCATTGGTGACGTACTCCAAACTTCCAAACAGGATGACTCGGTTCAGAGCAATGGTATCGACGTTGAAAGGACGTGGATGTCGCCTAGAGGGGGTGAATATGCGCTTTAAAATAATCATGGTTTAGGCTTGAACAAATGCGGAATAAAACTAACTTTTAATATGTCAAGCACAAAAGCTAAAACAACTAGGCACACCTATGTGCACCAACAAATTATGCTAAGCAAGATAAACAACTAAGTGATAGCAAGATATATAGCATCAAACAATATAGCTATCACAAAGTAAAGTGCATAAGTAAAGGGTTCAAGTAATAGATAACTGAGGCACGAGGAGACGATGATGTTGTTGGGAGACGTAGTAGTAAATCAAAATTTTCCTACGTTCACCAAGATCTATCTATGGAGAAACCAGCAACGAGAGGGGAGAGATTGCATCTTCATACCTTTGAAGATCGCTAAGCGGAAGCGTTACAAGAACGCGGTTGATGGAGTCGTACTCGCAGCGATTCAGATCGCGGTAGATCCGATCAAGTGCCGAACGGACGGCACCTCCGCGTTCAACACACGTGCAGCCCGGTGACGTCTCCAACACCTTGATCCAGCAAGGAGGAAGGAGAGGTTGGGGAAGGGCTCCAACAGCAGCACGACGGCGTGGTGGTGGTGGAGTAGCAAGGTATTCCGACAGGGCTTCGCCTAAGCGCTGCGGAGGAGGAAGAAGAGAGGTAGGGCTTCGCCGTGAGAGAGAGAGATCAAATCTTGTCTCAAAACATCCAAAACCTCAAGTATATATAGGAGGACGGACGTGGAGGGCTGGCTTGGCCTCTACTCCAAAGAGGAGATGGCCGGCCGAATTAAAGGGAGAGTCCACCTCCCACAAGGGAGGTGGATCTCCTCCTTTTAAATCCTTTTTGCCTTATCTCCTTATCTCCAGCCACATGGGCCTTTAGCAAAAGTATTTCCCAGCCCAATAAGGGCTGACACACTTTATCTAACAGCCCATGAAGTCCTCTGGTCGTCACACCCCTCCCGGGGGTCCTCCGGCACCCTCCCGGCACTCCCGGTACACTACCGATGAGCCCGAAAACTTTCCGGTGACCAAAACTGGACTTCCTATATATCAATCTTTACCTCCGGACCATTCCGGAGCTCCTCGTGACGTCCGGGATCTCATCCGGGACTCCAAACAACCTTCGGTAATCACGTATACCTTTTCCCTATAACCCTAGCGTCATCGAACCTTAAGTGTGTAGACCCTACGGGTTCGGGAGACACGTAGACATGACCGAGACACCTCTCCGGTCAATAACCAACAGCGGGATCTGGATACCCATGTTGGCTCCCACGTACTCCACGATGATCTCATCGGATGAACCACGATGTCAAGGATTCAATCAATCCCGTATACAATTCCCTTTGTCTATCGGTATGATACTTGCCCGAGATTCGATCGTCGGTATCCCCATACCTTGTTCAATCTCGTTACCGGCAAGTCTCTTTACTCATTCCGTAATACATCATCCCGTGACTAACTCCTTAGTCACATTGAGCTCATAATGATGATGTCTTACCGAGTGGGCCCAGAGATACCTCTCCGTCACACGGAGTGACAAATCCCAGTCTCGATTCATGCCAACCCAACAGATACTTTCGGAGATACCCGTAGTGCACCTTTATAGCCACCCAGTTACGTTGTGACGTTTGGCACACCCAAAGCATTCCTACGGTATCCGGGAGTTGCACAATCTCATGGTCTAAGGAAACGATACTTGACATTGAAAAGCTTTAGCAAACGAACTACACGATCTTGTGCTATGCTTAGAATTGGGTCTTGTCCATCACATCATTCTCCTAATGATGTGATCCCGTTATCAATGACATCCAATGTCCATGGCCATGAAACCGTGACCATCTATTGATCAACGAGCTAGTCAACTAGAGGCTCACTAGGGACATGTTGTGGTCTATGTATTCACACATGTATTATGGTTTCCGGTTAACACAATTATAGCATGAACAATAGACAATTATCATGAACAAGGAAATACAATAATAACCATTTTATTATTGCCTCTAGGGCATATTTCCAACAGTCTCCCACTTGCACTAGAGTCAATAATCTAGTTCACATCACCATGTGATTAACACTTACATCACCATGTGATCATATCATCATGTGATTAACACCCAATAAGTTCTGGGGTTTGTTCATGTCCTGCTCGTGAAAGAGGTTTTAGTCAACGGGTCTGCGACATTCAGATCCGTGTGTACCTTACAAACTTTCCATGTCATATTTGTAGATACTACTCCCATGCTCCACTTGGAGCTATTCCAAATGGCTGCTCCACTATACGTAGCTGGATTTCTACTAAGAGTCATCCGGATTGGTTTTAAAGCTTGCATCATCGTAACACTTTACGATGAACTCTTTATCACCTCCATAATTGAGAAATATTTCCTTAGTTCTCAAGTTACTAAGGCTAACTTTGACCGCTGTCTAGTGATCCACTCTTGGATTACTCTTGTACCCCTTGACAGACTCATGGCAAGGCACACACAGGTGCGGTACACAGCATGGCATACTATATAGAGCCTATGGCTAAAGCATAGGAGATGACACTCATCTCTTCTTTATCTTCTGCCGTGGTCGGGTATTGAGTCTTACTCAATTTCACACCTTACAATACAGTCAAGAACTCCTTCTTTGACCCATCTATTTTGAACTCCTTCAAAAACTTGTCAAGGTATGTCTTCGTCGAAAAAACTTATCAAGCGAATAGATCTATCCCTATAGATCTTGATGCTCAATAAAATAGTAGCTTTATCTGGGTCTTCCTTTGAAAAACAAAACTTTTCAAACAACCCTTCATGCTCTTCCAGAAATTCTACATCATTTCCGATCAATAATATGTCAACTACATATTCTTATAAGAAATTCCATAGTGCTCCCACTCACTTTCTTGCAAATACAAGTTTCTCATAAACTTTGTATAAACTTAAACACTTTGATCACCTCATCAAAGCATATATTCCAACTCCGAGATGCTTGCTCCAGTCCATAGAAGGATCGCTGGAGTTTGCATATTATTAGCATCCTTAGGATTGACAAAACCTTCTGGTTGTATCACATACAACTCTTCCTCATAGAAACCATTACGGAAACCTTGTTTTGTCATCCATCTGCCAGATTTCATAATCGAAAAATGCAGCAACTGCTAACAAAATTTTAATAGACTTTTAGCATCGCTACAGATGAGACAATCTCATTGCAGTCAACTCCTTGAACTTGGCGGAAACTTCTTTGCGACAAGTCGAGCTTTATAAACGGTGACATTTCACCATTAGCGTCTATGTTTATCTCAAAGGTCCATTTGTACTCAATGACCCGCCATTCAACAGGCAAGTCTACCAAAGTCCATACTTGGTTTTCATACATGGATCCTTTCTCGGATTTCATGGCTCCTAGCCATTTGTTGGAATCCGGGCCCACCATCGCTTCTCCATAGTTCGTAGGTTCATCGTTGTCCAACAACATGATTTCCAAGACAGGGTTGTCGTACTACTCAGGAGCAGTACGCGTCCTTGTCGACCTACGAGGTTCGATAGTGACTTGATCCGAAGCTTCATGATCATCATCATTAACTTCCTTTTCAACTAAGTAGGCTCTACAGAAACATCTTTCTGTGTTGCGCTATTCTCTGGTTGAAACAAAGGTTCAACAACCTTATCAAGTTCTATCTTCCTCCCACTCAATTCTTTCGAGAGAAACTCTTTCTCAAAAAGGACCCGTTCTTAGCAACAAACACCTTTTGCGCTTGGATCTGAGATAGAAGGTATACCCAATGTCTCATTAGGGTATTCTATGAAGATGCATTAGTCTGCTTTGAGTTCGAGCTCGCTAGGTGAAAAACCCATTTTCACATAAGCGTCGCAGCCCCAAACATTAAGAAATGACAGCTTAGGCTTCTGTCAAACCATAATTCTCACGGTGTCATCTCAACAGACTTAGATGGTGCCCTGTTAAAGTGAATGGATTTGTCTTTAATGCATAACCCCATAACGATAGTGGTAAAACGATAAGAGACATCATAGTACTCACTATATCCAATAGAGCATGACTACGACGTTCGAACACACCATCACACTATGGTGTTCCAGGAGGCGTGAGCTGTGAAACAATTTCCACATTGTCTAAAATTGCATACCAAACTCGTAACTTAGATATTCACCTCCATGATCATATCATAGACATTTATCTTCTTGTCACGATGATCTTTAACTTCACTCTGAAACTCCTTGAACCTTTCAAACATTTCAGATTCGTGTTTCATTAAGCAAATATCCCCATATTTACTCAAATCATCAGTGAAGGTAAAGAAAAACAACGATATCCACTGTGTGTTTCAACACTCATTGGACCACATACATCAACATGTATTAATTCCAATAAGCCACTTGCCCGCTCCATCATATTGGATGACGGGGTCTTAGTCATCTTGCCCAAGAGGCATGGCTTGCATGTCTCAACCGATTCGAAATCGAGTGAGTCAAAAAACATCCATCATCATGGAGTTTCTTCATGCGATTTATACCAATATGACATTACGTGGCAGTGCCACAAGCATGTGGTACTATCATTATTAACTTTGTATCTTTTGGTACCAATGTTATGAATATGTGTACTACTACGATCATGATTCGATAAACCATTTTGAGTGGGTGCATGACCATTGAAGGCATTATCCATGTAAACAGAATAACCATTATTCTCTAACTTATATGAATAACCGTATCGCACTAATCATGATCTAATCACGTTTATGCTCAACGCAAACACCAAATAACATTTATTTAGGTTTATCACAAATCCTGAAGGTAGAGAGAGCGTGCGATGGTGATCACATCAATCTTGGAAATACTTCCAACACACATCGTCACCTTTCACCTAGCTAGTCTCCATTTACTCCGTAGCTTTTATTTCGAGTTGCTAACACTTAGCAACCGAACCGGTATCTAATACCCAGGTGCTACTAGGAGTACCAGCAAGGTACACATCACTAACACGTATATCAAATATACTTCCATTGACATTACCAGCCTTCTTATCTACCAATCATCTAGGGTTTTTTCGCTTCAGCGAACATTCTCCTCATAACAGAAGCACTTAGTCTCGGGTTCGGGCTCAACCTTGGGTTTCTTCACTAGAGCAACAACTGGCTTGCCATTCCTGAAGTTTTTCCCTTCTTGCCCTTGCCCCTTTTGAAACTAGTGGTTTTCACTTAACCATCAACACTTGATGCTCCTTATTGATTTCTACCTTCGTGGTGTCAAACATCACGAACAACTCAGGGATCATCTTATCCATCCCTGGCATGTTATAGTTCATCACGAAGCTCTAGTAGCTTGGTGGCAGTGACTTGGAGAACTGCATTAATCACTATCTCATCTGGAAGATTAACTCCCACTTGATTCAAGTGATTGTAGCACCCAGACAATCTGAGAACACGCTCACCGATTAAGCTATTCTCCTTTATCTTGCAGGCAAAGAATCTTGTTGGAGGTCTCATACCTCTCAACATAGGCACGAGCTTGAGATCACAATCTCAGCTCCTAGAACATCTCATATGTTCTGTGACGTTCAAAACATTTTGAAGCCTCAATTCTAAGCCGTAATGCATGACGCACTGAACTATCACGTAGTCATCAAAAAGTGTCTGTCATATGTTCACAACATCTACAGACAACGCTTGAGGGAGTGATGCAGTTAGCGGTACATCAAAAACATAAGCTTTCTGTGCAGCAATGAGGACAATCCTCAGATCACGGACCCAGTCCGCATTATTGCTACCATCAACTTTCAACTTACTTTTCTCTAGGATTGTATCAATAAAACTGGGGAGCTACAGCGCGAGCTATCTACGACATAATTTGCAAGGACATTTTTAGACTAAGTTCATGATAATTAAGTTCATTTAATCAAATTATTAATGAACTCCCACTTAGATAGACATCTCTCTAGTCTTCCAAGTGATACATGATCCATGTCAACTAGCCCGTGTCCGATCATCACGTGAGACGGACTTGTCATCCATGGTGAACATCTCTATGTTGATCGTATCTTCTATACGACTCATGTTCGACCTTTCGGTCTTCCGTGTTCCGAGGCCATGTCTGTACATGCTAGGCTCGTCAAGTCAACCTAAGTGTTTCGCATGTGTAAATCTGGCTTACACCCGTTGTATGCGAACGTTAGAACCTATCACACCCGATCATCACGTGGTGCTTCGGAACGACGATCCTTAGCAACGGTGCACAGTTAGGGTGAACACCTTTCTTGATATTTTATTGAGAGATCATCTTATTTACTACCGTCGTTCTATGCAAATAAGATGTAAACATGATAAACATCACATGCAATCAATATAGTGACATGATATGGCCAATATCATTTTGCTCCTATGATCTCCATCTTCGGGGCACCATGATCATCACTGTCACCGGCACGACACCATGATCTCCATCATCATGATCTCCATCATTGTGTCTTCATGAAGTTGTCTCGCCAACTATTACTTCTACTACTATGGCTAACGCTTAGCAATAAAGTAAAGTAATTACATGGCGTTTATGATTCACACGCGGGTCATACAATAAATAAGACAACTCCTATGGCTCCTGCCGGTTGTCATAATCATCGACATGCAAGTCGTGAATCCTATTACAAGAACATGATCAATTCATACATCACAATGCATCACATCACATCCTTTGGCCATATCACATCACAAGGCACATGCTGCAAAAACAAGTTAGACGTCCTCTAATTTGTAGTTGCAAGTTTTTACGTGGCTGCTATAGGTTACTAGCAAGAACGTTTCTTACCTACGTCAACACCACAACGTGATTTGCCAATTGCTATTTACCCTTCATAAGGACCCTTTTCATCGAATCCGATCCGACTAAGGTAGGAGAGACAGACACCCGCTAGCCACCTTATGCATCTAGTGCATGTCAGGCGGTGGAACCGGTCTCACGTAAGCGTACGTGTAAAGTTGGTCCGGGCCGCTTCATCCCACAATACCGCCGAATCAAGATAAGACTAGTAGCGGCAAGCAAATTAACAAACTCGACGCCCACAACTGCTTTGTGTTCTACTCGTGCATAGATTCTACGCATAGACCTAGCTCTGATACCACTGTTGGGAGACGTAGTAGTAAATCAAAATTTTCCTACGTTCACCAAGATCTATCTATGGAGAAACCAGCAACGAGAGGGGAGAGATTGCATCTTCATACCTTTGAAGATCGCTAAGCGGAAGCGTTACAAGAACGCGGTTGATGGAGTCGTACTCGCAGCGATTCAGATCGCGGTAGATCCGATCAAGTGCCGAACGGACGGCACCTCCGCGTTCAACACACGTGCAGCCCGGTGACGTCTCCAACACCTTGATCCAGCAAGGAGGAAGGAGAGGTTGGGGAAGGGCTCCAACAGCAGCACGACGGCGTGGTGGTGGTGGAGTAGCAAGGTATTCCGACAGGGCTTCGCCTAAGCGCTGCGGAGGAGGAAGAAGAGAGGTAGGGCTTCGCCGTGAGAGAGAGAGATCAAATCTTGTCTCAAAACATCCAAAACCTCAAGTATATATAGGAGGACGGACGTGGAGGGCTGGCTTGGCCTCTACTCCAAAGAGGAGATGGCCGGCCGAATTAAAGGGAGAGTCCACCTCCCACAAGGGAGGTGGATCTCCTCCTTTTAAATCCTTTTTGCCTTATCTCCTTATCTCCAGCCACATGGGCCTTTAGCAAAAGTATTTCCCAGCCCAATAAGGGCTGACACACTTTATCTAACAGCCCATGAAGTCCTCTGGTCGTCACACCCCTCCCGGGGGTCCTCCGGCACCCTCCCGGCACTCCCGGTACACTACCGATGAGCCCGAAAACTTTCCGGTGACCAAAACTGGACTTCCTATATATCAATCTTTACCTCCGGACCATTCCGGAGCTCCTCGTGACGTCCGGGATCTCATCCGGGACTCCGAACAACCTTCGGTAATCACGTATACCTTTTCCCTATAACCCTAGCGTCATCGAACCTTAAGTGTGTAGACCCTACGGGTTCGGGAGACACGTAGACATGACCGAGACACCTCTTCGGTAAATAACCAACAGCGGGATCTGGATACCCATGTTGGCTCCCACGTACTCCACGATGATCTCATCGGATGAACCACGATGTCAAGGATTCAATCAATCCCGTATACAATTCCCTTTGTCTATCGGTATGATACTTGCCCGAGATTCGATCGTCGGTATCCCCATACCTTGTTCAATCTCGTTACCGGCAAGTCTCTTTACTCGTTCCGTAATACATCATCCCGTGACTAACTCCTTAGTCACATTGAGCTCATAATGATGATGTCTTACCGAGTGGGCCCAGAGATACCTCTCCGTCACACGGAGTGACAAATCCCAGTCTCGATTCATGCCAACCCAACAGATACTTTCGGAGATACCCGTAGTGCACCTTTATAGCCACCCAGTTACGTTGTGACGTTTGGCACACCCAAAGCATTCCTACGGTATCCGGGAGTTGCACAATCTCATGGTCTAAGGAAACGATACTTGACATTGAAAAGCTTTAGCAAACGAACTACACGATCTTGTGCTATGCTTAGAATTGGGTCTTGTCCATCACATCATTCTCCTAATGATGTGATCCCGTTATCAATGACATCCAATGTCCATGGCCATGAAACTGTGACCATCTATTGATCAACGAGCTAGTCAACTAGAGGCTCACTAGGGACATGTTGTGGTCTATGTATTCACACATGTATTATGGTTTCTGGTTAACACAATTATAGCATGAACAATAGACAATTATCATGAACAAGGAAATACAATAATAACCATTTTATTATTGCCTCTAGGGCATATTTCCAACAGATGTATCCCAAAGTTCACACCCTTGCGGATGCTAATCTCCGTTCGGAGCGGTGTGTAGGCACAATGCTCCCCAAGAAGACACTAGGGCCACCGTAATATCCTCATGCCCTTAGATAATGCAAGGTGTCGTGATTCCACTAAGGGGCCCTTGAGGGTGGTCACCGAACCCGTACAAAAAAGGTTGGGGCAATCTCCAGAACTTAATTGGAGGTTCTCAATGACACCACGAAGCTTCACCGCAATGGATTGTGGCTCCTAGGTGACCTCAAATGCTTGGGGCAATCTCCATAACCTAATTGGAGACCCCGAAGCTTGCCCGAAGTTTTGCACCACAATGATTGAGCTCCGAGGCACCACCAACCATGTAGGGAGCCAAAGCACCGAAGAGGAACAAGCTCTAGGGTGCTCAAACACCCAAGAGTAACAAGCTTCTCAACTGTCACTTCCACGTATCATCGTGGAGAACTCAAACCTATGCACCAAATGCAATGGCAAGGGCACACAGAGTGCCCAAGTCCTTCTCTCCCAAATCTCACCACAACAACAAATTGTATGGAGCAAATGAGAGGAAGAACAAAGAAGAACACAAAGAACTCCAAGATCAAGATTCAAGGGGTTCGCTTCACAAAGAGGAGAAAATGATTAGTGGAAATGTGGATCTAGATCTCCTCTCTCAATTCCCTCAAGAACTAGCAAGAATCATTGGAGGAATTGAGAGTTAGAAAGCTCTAAGAAGGTCAACAATGGGGGGAGAACACGAGCTCAAGAGTTAAAAACCATTTGGGAAGAAGAGCACCTTTTATAGGGGGGCCCAAACCCAACTGTTATGTGCACAGGTCGTGCACAAGCGGTACTACCGCTCTGATGAGCGGTACTACTGCTTAGCACGGTAGTTCCAAGAGAAGCATGCAAAACGGCAGAAAACCCGAGGCGGTAGTACCGCCCGTAACTTCCGCTTAAAAAACATAAGCGGCACTAAAGGGCGGTAGTAATGCTTGGAACTTATGCTTAAAAAACATAAGTGGCACTTAAGGGAGGTAGTACCGCTCGGAACTTCCTCTTAAAAAAACATAAGCGGCACTCGGTAGTACCGCTCTGGGGAGAGCAGCACTTCCGCTGAAAAAAGGTGAGGGACCCGTGTAGGCACCAGAAGGCAAATATAAGCGATAGTGACATCTAGTACATAGCGGAAGTACCACCCAAGCGGTACTACCGTGCTACCGAGCAGTACTACCGCTTGTTCAGAGAAAAACAGCTCTCGCATTGAAACTGCCATAACATTCGCAAATGAACTCCGAACGGAGCAAACTCAAGCTTGTTGGATTCAACAAGACAAGAGCTGTCAAACGTAAGGGCGGTTTTGTTAAGAAGAGGCAGTATGGAAATGCCAATGATATAGAGATGTGAAATCTCTATGAATGAAGAACCAGCAAAACTCCCACATCGAAAACATCATAGAAGATGCATATGGACTCCGTTTTCGATGAACTTGAGATTGTCATGAAGCTGACCATAAGCTCAATAACTCACAATGAGAAACACCAAACAAGAACCAAGAAATATGATGATGCAAGGATGTAAATGGTTTGAGCTCTCAACAAACGATACGATCAAGCTACTCATTTGAGATCCCCCTTGATACTACGGCTATCTATCCTACAACCCAGTCTCCCAACTACCACTATGAGACCGGTAAAATAGAAACCCCTATCAGGGTCAAACCTTTGCCTTGCGCATAGTCCACTTGAGCTGGATGATGATGATCTTGACTTCCTCAAGATGGACCACCATTCTTGATTGCGTCGGCTTGATGAAGATTAGTAGATTGCTCCCCCATACTCCACTATGGGTGAGCCACTCTTCGGCACATCTTCACAAGTCCATTGTCACCACAATGGACAGCAAGCTTCAAGCATGATCTCTCCATGATGCTTCACTTAAGCTTGCACACCGCGACCTTGATGACGATCACCACTTGATGTCATCCTCCATGGATTGTATGGGATCTTCTTGTTAATGCTAGCCCATGGAATCATACCTAACCCCACAAAGAACACTCACAGGGAACACGGGTTAGTACACAAAGTATAATGGAAAATGCTTACCATACCATGAGATCACTTGATCCCTCTCGGTACATCTTGTACACTTTGTTGAGATCACTTGATCCCTCTCGGTACATCTTTGACTTAGTCTTGATCAACCTTGTATCTTATCTTCTCTATGACCAATCTTTGGATAAAACCTTGAATACCACCTTGGTCACCATATAAACTCCTTGAAACCAACAGATGGACTTCAAGAAGTGCATATGGACAAATCCTTCGAGTATAACTTAAGGCAACCATTAGTCCATAGGGATTGTCATCAATTACCCAAAACCACACATGGAGAAATGTGCTCTTGCAGACGTGGCCTAGATGGCTGGTGGGATCAATGTCTAGTACCACACTACCAAAAGCAAAGAGCTAGTCGGGGATGAAAACATCACCGCGGCTAATGCTGTCGACAAACTACAGCGAGTCATCAATCCTGATGATCACACAACAAGCTATCAATGAAAGCACCAATGTTGGTGTCAAAATCAGCATACCTCGGGTAGGGGGGCGAGCTGTGAGATCGGAGCAGTGGTAATAGGAGACAAGAAACACGAGGCTTTTACCTAGGTTCAGACCCTCTCGATGGAGGTAAAACCCTATGTCTTGCTCTTGTTGTATTGATGATGTAACGAGTACAAAGTTGATCTACCTCGAGATCGTAAGTTTGTGATCTAAACCCTAGGGGTGATTGTTGTGTATGGGTCCCATCTACGGGCTAAACTCTATGGTTTATATAGGCACCACGGGTATCTAGGGTTATATGAATGTCAGTTACCATCTACGAATTACACGCCGAACGAACCATCCTCTTCCTGGAGTGCAAGCCAAGTATTTGGTAGAATCCAATAAGCTCACGCTCCATCACAAGGCCTTTTAAGACCTTCCTCCAGGATGGGTCTCCAGTTCGGCCCATGGACTAGACCAGCTCGATTGGAACCCCTAGTCCATGACTCCCTCACACATGTAGTGTGCCACTTGTCAGCACTAGAGAAACGTGAAAGTGACCTTTTGCGAGTTTTTACCCCATAATTAGTGATTCTGATCCAAAAAGGTTTATGAGTCCAATTTATGTGATGATTTATACCTTCTATTTTGTTTCATAGTACAGAAATCTTTGAATTTTATAGGTGTCTATGCACTTTTTTGTATGTTTTCGCCAGGATAACATGAACGGGGATAATATGTTGTGTTCAGAAAGAAGTCGATTTATGGTGACAAAATCATGTTAATCACGTGATAAAATACTGCCATAAAAATGTCAAATGTTTGGAGAAGATAAGGCAAGAGGCCTCCAGAATGCAAGACTATATCTGGTATGAGCGCACGCGCTCTTACTAGCGGTTGTAGTGCATGTTGCCACTCTGCCAAGCCAACTACATCACCCCCGTGCAAATGGATCAGAAATGAGAGACTCCATGCAACCAAAAACACATCGAAAACAATCACAACCCTAATCCCCAGAATGATTCTAGAAGGGGAATTGATCTAGGGACTTGATAACCCACAAGTATAGGGGATATCAATAGTTTTCGAGGGTAGAGTATTCAACCCAAATTTATAGATTCGACACAAGGGGAGCCAAACAATATTTGAGAGTATTAGCTGTTGAGTTTTCAATTCAACCACACCTGGAGATAAATATCTACAGCAAAGCGATCAGTAGCACAGTAATATGATAGTTTGATAGCAGTAGTAACAATAATAGTAGTGGTAACAGTAGCAGTAGTGATTTTGTAGAAAGGGCAATAGTAATAGCAGTAGTAATAACTTAGCAAGAACAATATGTGGAAAGCTCATAGGCACTGGATCGGTGTATTCGTTGGATGATATTCGTCATATAACAGTCATAACCTTGGGCGACACAGAACTATCTCCATTTCGTCAATGTAATGTAGGCATGCATTCTGTACATAGTCATACATGCTTATGCAAAAGAACTTGCATGACATCTTTTGTCCTACCCTCCCATGGAAGCAGGGGCCATAAGGAAACTAAGGGATATTATGGCCTCCTTTTAATAGAGAACTGGAACAAAGCATTAACACTTAGTGAATACATGAACTCCTCAAACTACGACCATTACCGTGAAGTATCCCAAATATTGTCACTATGGGGTTGACGGATCATAACACGTAATAGGTGCATATGACTAGGCAAGATCGAATCAAGGACATAGGCATAATGATGATAACATAAACGGTTCAGATCTGAAATCATGGCACTCGGGCCCTAGTGACAAGCATTAAGCATGGCAAAGTCATAGAAACATATATCAATCTCAGAACATAGTGGATACTAGGGATCAAGCCCTAACAAAACTAACTCGATTACATGATGAATCTCATCCAACTCCTCACCGACCAGCAAGCCTACGAAGGAATTACTCACTCCCGGTGGGGAGCATCATGGAATTGGCGATGGAGAAGGGTTGGTGATGACGAATACCAAAGATTCCCCTCTCTGGAGCCCCAAACGGGCTCTAGATATGGCCTCCCGATTATGAACGGGAGGTGGCGATGGCTCTGTATCGTGAAACGCGATGAAACTTTCTCTCTTATTTTTTCTGGAAATTTATGATTTTATAGCACTGGAATTAGGGTCGGAGGGCGTATGAGGCAGGCACGCTCCACCAGGCCATGCCAGGGGGGTCTAGTGCGCCCTGGTGGAGGGTGGCTACCCTGGGCTCCCTCTCTGGTGGCTTATGGCTCCAATATCATTCGTATATTCCAAAATAATTCTCCAAAAAGTTTTGTTCCATTTCGAGAACTTTTATTTCTGCACAAAAAACAACACCATGGTAGTTCTACTAGAAACAACATCAGTCCGGGTTAGTTCCATACAAATCATGCAAATTAGAGTCCAAAACAAGAGCAAAAGTGTTAGGAATAGTAGATACGTTGGAGACGTATCAGGACTCCACTGCCACATCACCGCATCGAGAAGGCATCATCTCTATCGTCTTCATCATCATCACCCCATCTTCATCTCTATGTAATACATTAGCCGGTGTGAATTCACTTATGTATTACTTTGAACTTCTCGTCGTGGTCATCATGATTCATCCTGCAATGTTTGTACTTTGAATGTGCGGGTAGTTCCCTAGTTCTTAGGGATATGAGGAACCGTAGTATGTTTACTATTGAATGATAATAGGACTTGATATCATCTTTATATGTTTATGTTAATGATCTTATTGATGTTGGGTGAAGCTGACCATCCAACATATGCCTCTTCTGAATGAAATCTTGTTACTATTGGTGTGAAGGTGGGAAGAGGAGGTCATTGGTGATAGTTCTTATCTCCCATCCTTCTCGGATCATTGCAATAGGGGGGTAAACAAAGTCCACCTTAGCTACGTCCATGGAAAACCCTTAATTATTTTGAATAACTGGCATGAGGATGGATGGTGTTGGCAAATGGAATGTGTGTTGCTGCATTTATGCGTGTATCTATACTTCGCTCCGCCCATAAAGATAAACATATAAAATGGCTTAGGAATGTTTAGACATCAGTCATCTTAGATACATACAAGTGGGGTATCTGAACTCCCAAGGAACGCTTTTGTCCTATCGATCCGAACTACCGTTATCACGTATCATGCTATTTTACTTCTATTTTCTTGTTTGCAACAAGCACCCAATGGTAGTGAAAAGGACACCACCTACCATGTAAACCCATCTCTCAGCTGGCGGCACGAGCGACACCCAACCTCATCTTCTATTTTCTTAGTTTCATCACTGGATCTCCGTCATCTCCCACCGCCGAGAGTTGATAACAGAGTGAACTGGAGCTAGGCAACTGGAGCACCCACCAGCAACAACAACTACTGAAGCAGGCAAGTGGCATTGGTTACGGCGAGTGGCGAGGCCTAGAGGAGGTGAGGATCAACCTCCTCTGTATCCATCTCCAAACCATCCAAATTCCCACTTCAACGAAACACCAAAACAAAACTTACCCATACCATTGGAATGAAATTATGACATTTAATTATATTTGGTTCTAAACAGAACACATGCTCCCTCCAAGATCGAAGAAAAAACAATTGCTCCCTCCCTTTCGATTTAAAGGGCACAATTCAAAACTAATCCAACCAAGGTAGCTAGTAGAGAACACTACTAGATATCCCGATATAACTGAGGGTTGAATCACCGTCGGATATTAAAGTTCACCATCGGCTAAAACTATAACTGATGGTGTACCGTCGGAAATCTCCCGTCGGTGATGCTTGGTCGTCCATTACCACAATAGCCGACGGTACTGTCGATTACCATCTTCGATGACGGTGAGCCGTTGACCATGTCTTGGTCAGCATCTGTCTGACCATGTATTGACGACGCTCATAACCGACTGTTCCCTGTCGGCTATGTATTTGCCAGCGGTTTTTCTCTCCATCGATATTGATATGGTTGATAGTATATTAGTACCGTCAGGTTTAGTTATAGCTGAGAGGGTGCTTAACACCATTGGGATTAATAAATATTGATGGTGTGTATAAACCATGTGACATTGTTATAGCCGAGTGCTCCTCATACACCATCAATTTTTATAATTACCAAGAGTTTGACAATCTATATACTTTAGTTATGCTAGCAATTTTTACTTACAAAGGCATTACAAATATAAGCATTTCAAAATTGTTGGACAAAGTGCAAATATCACAATCACAAGATACTTCAAAACCATTGGCAGTGCAATATATTTGACCCAAATGAGAAAAGAGGAATTATATTTTGCACAATCTCATAATATATCAAAAGCACCACAAGAGTTACATCCAAATAATATTATACATTAATGATCTATCAAAAAAAAGGAAATAGTAACTAGAACATAATGTTACAAAAACATCAAGGCTCCAGCTTGAGAACTTCAGTTGTTTGAATGACTTAGAGAAGTATGTTCTACACTTTGGCACCCATATTTTGCCCACCACCATAGATATCGCTCTAAACATTGCGACTACCTCCAACATTGCTTCCCATTGTCTACAAATAATCAAACTATTTGTGAGAAATAATAAAACAGTGATCACAAGAAGGGATAACCAATTGAAATAATCTGGAGGTGGCAAGACAAGTTAGACAATTATGCAAATGTAAATATAGCGCTGTAATGAGGACAAATGGGGTACAATTATAAGTATCACTGCCAATCCACTTAGATTTTGACAAACTGATTCACACGGAACATATAAGTTATAATTTGACACCACAACACAAGCAGATTATAATCTGGACAATTAATTATTTAACAAGTGTAACTTCTTCCAAGCAAAATAGGACAAGTAAGTCTTCCAATCTGATATGAAATTGGGAAAAGAAAAGAAGAAAGTGCATATGAAATTTCGGACAAGAAAAGAAAGCAGAAAGCAAGCACTGGACCTATCCTATCATTCGCTGGAGATGCATGAGTAATGAACCATAGACAAATCATTAACCTGAAGAATAGTGAACTGGCACCCTTAGTAAAATCCATCGGTTAATCTTAGGCAATGGCACCCTTGCTTGCATGTATACATTGATAAGTGAAGACTTCCTAATTGTTATATGGTTTCAAGACAAACTAGAAGAGGTACTTACTGCACAACAGCCTCCGTCCGCAAGTTAAAGTACAAGTACAAAGGAATAGGAACATTTCCAGTTTGCATTAAGTAACTAGAACAATGAGAAATGTTTTTTCAACTGATGCAACTCAGGCAACAAATCTAGATGCAATTAGTTATGGCATTGATTTTTTGTGCATTCCAAAAGAAAAATAAGAAATTGCTACTACAGATGGCCTGCTCTAGAATAAAAGAACCAACATTTTATAATGGAGGGAGTACATAATGTGCATCTGTGAACTACTAAAATATTCAAACAATCCATTGACCCATCCAGTGTTTAGCAAAAAATACACTGACGCTAAAAACTAGTCTGCTAGTACGCCTGACAATATTTTAGACCAATCATATCTGATAGAAATTCACACCAAGATACATGTACAGAGAAGTACTAGTATACAACAACAACAACAACAACAACCAAGTCTTTAGTTCCAAACAAATTGGTGTAGGCTAGAGGAGCAGCAGTGGTGGCAGCAGGTGGACGCACGGACAGATCTGGGGAGCTAGCGATGGGAGAGTTGAGGCGCAGGGGATGGGGGAGTGGACGGATAATGGGAAGGCGACGGTTGCGCGACTCCAAAATTTTCTAAAGGGTCGCGCACATTTCTATTTTTAAGCCTTGCGGCGTGTTTTGCTAAAAAATGTACAGTTTTTATTCATAGTTTTGTTTTCCGTTTTGCTTTGATAAATCTATTCTTATGTTTTTACCATACTCCAGATTCTTAATTTCAATATTTGGAAATTTTAATTCTTGACATTATTTGCTAATTCATTATCTGAAGAATACATTATTTATCTCCTCTATATAGCTCTAATAATTTTTTGTGAAAAAAAGCTCTAATAAATTAAGAGTATATTTGTTTTGTCATTTGCGAGACAGCCAAGGCCAGATATTAATGTTGTCCTACACCTTCAAGATCGTCTGTACAAAAACTAAAAAAAATGATTTTGGGTATATCGCTTCCTTTTGCACTGTCGGTGTCGTGCATGAGCAAAACTCGATGCCACATACCAATCTTTGAATCACCCTTAGAGTAGGGTAACATTGACATAGCCGCCGGTAGGAGCACAAACAAGATAAGAAAAGGATCACCGTCCCGGAGAAGAAGGTGATGAAGAAAGCTCAACAACCAACCTAGATATAGCCAGAAAGTACTGGGGAGGACTGGCACCGCTAGCTTCTTGATGAAGCCAAAGTTGGCCATGCTTCGTCGCGCACAAAAGAAGCCAACATACCAAAACGTTAAGTATCATCATTCATGCCTCAAATGATGTCGTGGAAGACCACCTACATGAACAAACACAAAATTGGGACCTTATATCTGGCAGCCCGAATCTCCATATGCCCTCAGTCGTCACCAATATGTATTGCTGGAACAAGGACAACACAAGTTACCTTATTCCACACTACTAATGATGCCATAGCCTTGCCACCGTCTGTCAGACACCTAGAATAAACCCTAATTGAAGCAAGGGCAAACCCAAACAACACGACCAACCCCAAACATGGGTCCTGCCCCCACGCACACACACCTCTCCAGCGTCGGTAGGCACCCGGAGGCGAGGATAATCGGAGACATCGTCACATAAGGGAGAAAACCTAGATGCTTTCTCTCTTGAGAAGTCTCGCTTCACGAATATATGTTGTAGTTGGTATCAATCAAAGTTGCCTACCTTTCATCATCAACACGACAATATTTCGTCTTGCCACCTAGTCATTTTTGAGTCGCTTCCATCATCACTAAAGAAGCATCCCCACCGCCAGCTTGATTTGGTTGAGTCCACCTTCATCAGTATGGACAATGATGCTACTAAAAATATTTTTGTTTTTTAATGTCACATACTAGATATAACACAAAAACATTAGCGGACGTTTTGTGCAGGGGGAAAACATTAGTGGACTAAACCAAATAAATTTTCCTTTTTCATATTCCATAAACGAATTAAGAAATTTTCCATTTACCCTTTCATCCTCTCCATGTCAATAATGATAACGATTTTGTTCCATCATCGACTCACTTAAGATCTTAGCTAGCTTGGTCGATGTACATCATATAAAGTTTCTCTTCTATTGTTGTCTTGAGAACTACTCACAGCGATGATGTTGTAGGAGAAGATAGATCGTTGTGGGAACAACTATTTCTTCTCGACTCTCAAGGGCTCTCTCATTATGATACATTCTAAGTGCATATTTTTTTTAACCATCCTATTTATCTTATTTAGTACCATTTTTTAAGAATCATACTAATTATGGACAGGAATAAAATGCACTTATCCAATGCTACATCCTAATTATTGGATTTTTTTTCCTATAGACCAATTATCTGGAACATAACACTGGCCATTCCGCATGTTTATCGGCTTCATACATAGAAATATATCACCGAGAGTGAAAGTTAACCATCGGTTATTGCTATCACCCGTAGGGTAAATTTCTCAAATAACTGAGAGTCACATATTTACTGTTGACCATTTCCACTCATAGGTGAAAGTTTTGTTTTCACCTTCGGCTATTACATTTCACCGTCGGGCATTACATGTAATCCCCGTGGGTCTAAAAAAACGTCACACATTACAATGAACCGTCGGACATTAAATTGGATATCCGAGAGTTGAATTTTCACCGTTGGCCAATCTAGTATACCGTCGGATATAGGCAGTAATATGTGTGATTTAACAATAATCGTCGGCCATTACAACTACCGTAGGCTATTACTATAATAATCGACGGACCATCGGCTATTAGATTTCACCGTCGAAAATATGGGGATTTCTAGTAGTGGAAGGAACAAATTTTCTAGGTTGGAAAATTGCCCAATTAGTGTTTTTTTATAGAAATGTGTGTTGTGAGTGCTTTAATTTGTATAGTTAGAAAGTGCGCTAGTTTTTTTCTAAAATAATGTGTTTGTGAGTGCTTTAATTTGCATGCATGTGTGACTAGTAAATGTAGCTTTTTTAGAAACACGGTACAATAGTAGATGCTCACAAACACGTACATAAACTCACTCTTATGAATGGACCCACACACACCCTAACCTAGCTCACGCATGGCCCAACCCTATGACTATGAGACATGATCACCTACAAGAGACTCAGCTGGCGGGTCTAAAGATTTATACAGTCATCAAATAGGCCTCGCTATCAACAAAAACGTCGCCTCCAAATGAAAAAAACACTCCATTTTAAGAACATCCAAGCGTGAAAAAATTGGGGTTTGCGTTGGGAAACGTAGTAGTAAATCAAAAAAATTCCTACGATCATCAAGATCCATCTATGGAGAAACCAGCAACGAGTAAGGGAAGAGTGCATCTTCATACCTTTAAAGATCGCTAAGCGGAAGCGTTACAAGAATGCGGTTGGTGGAGTCGTACTCGCAGCGATTCAGATCGTGGTGGAATCCGATCAGAGCGCCGAACAACGGCGCATCCGCGTTCGACACACGTACAGCCCGGTGACGTCTCCTTCGCCTTGATCCAGCGAGGAGGAAGGAGAGGTTGAGGGAGAGCTCCAACAGCACGACGGCATGGTGACGTTGGAGCTGCGTGGTACTCCGGCAGGGCTTCGCCAAGCACTACGGAGGACGAGGAGTAGGAGGGGTAGGGCTACGCCGAGGGAGGAAGAAACTTGTGTGTTGGCAGCCCCCAAAACCCCCACTATATATAGGAGGAGGGGAGGCGGGTGCACAACCCCTAGGGTGGTGTGAAAGCCCTAGATGGGATCTGGCCGGCGGCCAAGAGGGGAGAGGGGTGCGGCAGACCTAGGCGCCCTAGCGTGGGCCTTAGGGCCCATCTGCGCTAGGGTTCGCCCCCCTCTCACCCTTGTTGCACCTTGGGAATTGGTGGGAGGCGCACCAGCCCACTCCGGGGCTGGTCCCTTCCCACTCTCGGCCCACGCAGCCCTCTGGTGCCGGTGGCCCCACTTGGTGGACCCCCGGAACCCTTCCGGTGGTCCCGGTACGTTACCGGTAATGCCCGAAACACTTCCGGTGACCAAAACCTCACTTTCTATATATGAATCTTTACCTCCAGACCATTCCGGAGCTCCCCGTGACATCCAAGATCTCAGCCGAGACTCCGAACAACCTTAGGTAACCACGTACACTATTTCCCTATAACCCTAGCATCATCGAACCTTAAGTGTGTACACCCTACGGGTTCGAGAGACACGTAGACATGACCGAGACACCTCTCCGGTCAATAACCAACAGCGGGATCTATATACCCATGTTGGCTCCCACATGATCCACGATGATCTCACCGGATGAACCACGATGTCGGGGATTCAATCAATCCCGTATACAATAACCTTTGTCTACCGGTATGATACTTGCCCGAGATTCGATCGTTGGTATCCCTATACCTTGTTCAATCTCATTACCGGGAAGTCTCTTTACTCGTTCCGTAACACATCATCTCGTGGCTAACTCCTTAGTCACACTGAGCTCATTATGATGATGTATTACCGAGTGGGCCCAGAGATACCTCTCCGTCATACGGAGTGACAAATCCCAGTCTCGATTCGTGCCAACCCAACAGATACTTTCGGGGATATCGGTAGTGTACCTTTATAGCCACCCAGTTACGTTGTGACGTTTGGCACACCCAAAGTATTCCTATGGCATCCGGGAGTTGCACAATCTCATGGTCTAAGGAAACGATACTTGACATTAGAAAAGCTTTAGCAGATGAACTACACGATCTTGTGATATGCTTAGGATTGGGTCTTGTACATAACATCATTCTCCTAATGATGTGATCCCATTACCAACGACATCCAATGTCCATGGTCATGAAACCGTGACCATCTATTGATCAATGAGCTAGCCAACTAGAGGCTCACTAGGGACATGTTGTGGTCTATGTATTCACACATGCATTACTGTTTTCGGTTAACACAATTATAGCATGAACAATAGACAATTATCATGAACAAGGAAATACAATAATAAGCATTTTATTATTGCCTCTAGGGCATATTTCCAATAGTCTCCCACTTGCACTAGAGTCAATAATCTAGTTACATTGTGATGAATCGAACACCCATAAAGTTCTGGTGTTGATCATGTTTTGCTCGTGTGAGAGGTTTAGTCAACGGATCTGCGACATTCAGATCCGTATGTACTTTACAAATATCTATATCTCCTTCTTGAATGTAATCACGAATGGAGTTGAAGCGGCGTTTGATGTGTCTTGTCTTCTTGTGAAACCTGGGCTCCTTGGCAAGGGCAATAGCTCCAGTGTTGTCACAGAATAGATTCATCGGGCCCGACATAGTGGGAATCACTCCTAGGTCGGTGATGAACTCCTTCATCCAGACTCCTTCCTTTGCTGCTTCCGAAGTAGCTATGTACTCCGCTTCACATGTAGATGCCACCACGACGCTTTGCTTGATGCTGCACCAGCTTACTGCCCCTCTGTTCAAAATATACACGTATCCGGTTAGTGAGTTGGAGTCATCCGGATATGTGTCGAAGCTAGCATCGACGTAACCCTTTACGACGAGCTCTTTGGCACCTCCATATACGAGAAACATGTCCTTGGTCCTTTTCAGGTACTTCAGGATATTCTTGACCGCTGTCCAGTGTTCCGCTCCGGGATCACTTTGGTACCTCCCTACCAAACTTATGGCAAGGTTCACATCAGGTCTGGTACACAGCATGGCATACATAATAGATCCTATAGCTCAAGCATAGGGGATGACATTCATCTCTTCTCTATCCTTTGTCGTGGTCGGGCATTGAGTCGTACTCAATCTCACACCCTATAACACAGGTAAGAACCCCTTCTTGGACTGATCCATATTGAACTTCTTCAATATCTTGTCAAGGTGTGTGCTTTGTGAAAGACCTATGAGGCGTCTCGATCTATCTCTATAGATCTTGATGCCTAATATGTAAGCAGCTTCTCCAAGGTCCTTCATTGAAAAACATTTATTCAAGTAGGCCTTTACACTTTCCAAGATTTTTATATCATTTCCCATCAACAATATGTCGTCTACATATAATATGAGGAATGCTAGAGAGCTCCCACTCACTTTCTTGTAAATACAGGGTTCTCCATAAACCTGTATAAATCCAAACGCTTTAATCACCTCATTAAAGCGAATGTTCCAACTCTGAGATGCTTGCAGTAGCCCATAGATGGAGCACTGGAGCTTGCATACCTTGTTAGCATCTTTAGGATCGACAAAAACTTCCGGTTGCATCATATATGGTTCTTCCTTAAGGAAGCCATTAAGGAATGTCGTTTTGACGTCCATTTGCCAGATCTCATAATCATAAAATGCAGCAATTGCTAACATGATTCGGATGGACTTCAGCGTCGCTACGGGTGAGAAAGTCTCATCGTTGTCAACTCCTTGAACTTGTCGATAACCCTTAGCGACAAGCCGAGCCTTATAGATGGTCACATTACCATTCATGTCAGTCTTCTTCTTAAAGATCCATTTATTTTCTATGGCTCGCTTATCATCAGGCAAGTCCACCAAAGTCCATACTTTGTTCTCATACATGGATCCTATCTCGGATTTCATGGCTTCAAGCCATTTGTTGGAATCTGGGCCCGCCATCGCTTCTTCATAGTTCGAAGGTTCATCGTTGTCCAACAACATGATCTCCAGGACAGGGTTGTCGTACCACTCTGGTGCGGAACGTGTCCTAGTGGACCTTCGAATAGCAACTTGATCTGAAGTTTGATGATCATCATCATTAACTTCCTCTCCAGCCGGTGCAGGCTCCACAGAAACAACTTCCCGTGCTACGCTACTCTCCGGTCCGAGTGGAGGTACAATTACCTCATCAAGTTCTATTTTCCTCCCACTTACTTCTTTCGAGAGAAACTATTTCTCTAGAAAGGATCCATTCTTGGCAACAAAGACTTTGCCTTCGGATCTGAGGTAGAAAGTATACCCAATATTTTCTTTGGGGTATCCTATGAAGACGCACTTTTTCTCTTTGGGTTCGAGCTTCTCAGGTTGAAGTTTCTTCACATAAGCATCGCATCCCCAAACTTTTAGAAACGGCAGCTTAGGTTTCTTTCCAAACCATAATTCATACGGTGTCGTCTCAACGGACTTAGACGGTGCCCTATTTAAAGTGAATGCGGAAGTCTCTAATGCATATCCCCAAAATGATAGTTGTAAGTCGGTAAGAGACATCATAGATTGCACCATATCGAATAGAGTGCGATTACGATGTCTAGACACACCATTTGGCTGAGGTGTGTCAGGTGGCATGAGTTGTTAAACAATTCCACATTTCCTTAGGTGTGTGCCAAACTCGTGACTTAAATATTCTCCACCACGATCAGATCGTAGGCACTTTATTTTCCTGTCACGTTGATTCTCCACCTCACTCTGAATTTCCTTGAACCTTTCAAAGGTTTCAGACTTGTGTTTCATTAAGTAGACATACCCATATCTTCTCAAGTCATCAGTGAGGGTGAGAACATAACGGTAGCCACCGCGAGCCTCGATGCTCATTGGACCGCATACATCGGTATGTATTATCTCCAACAAGTCAGTTGCTTGCTCCATTGTTCCGGAGAACGGAGTCTTGGTCATCTTGCCCATGAGGCATGGTTCGCACATGTCAAATGATTCAAAATCAAGAGACTCCAAAAGTCCATCAGCATGGAGCTTCTTCATGCGTTTGACACCAATATGACCAAGGCGGCAGTGCCACATGTAAGTGGGACTATCGTTATCAACCTTACACTTTTTGGTACTCACACTATGAACATGTGTAACATCACGTTCGAGATTCATCAAAAAAATCATTGACCAGCGGGGCATGATCATAAAACATTTCTCTCATATAAAAAGAACAACCATTATTCTCGGATTTAAATGAGTATCCATCTCGCATCAAATGAGTTCCAGATACAATGTTCATGCTCAAAGCTAGTACTAAATAACAATTATTGAGGTTTAAAGCTAATCCCGAAGGTAGATGTAGAGGTAGTGTGCCGACAGTGATCACATCGACCTTGGAACCATTCCTGACGCGCATCGTCACCTCGTCCTTTGCCAGACTCCACTTATTCTGCAACTCATTCTTGGAGTTACAAATGTGAGCAACTGCACCGGTATCAAATACCCAGGAGCTACTACGAGCGCTGGTAAGGTACACATCAATAACAAGTATATCATATATACCTTTAACGTTTCCGACCTTCTTATCCGCTAAGTACTTGGGGCAGTTCCGCTTCCACTGACCGGTACCCTTGTTATAAAAGCACTCAGTCTTAGGCTTGGATCCATGCTTGTTCTTCTTCCTGGCAACTTGCTTACCGGGCGCGGCAACAACTTTGCCATCCTTCTTGAAGTTCTTCTTACCCTTGCCTTTCTTGAAACTAGTGGTCTTATTCACCATCAACACTTGATGCTCCTTTTTTATCTCGACCTCCAATGATTTCAGCATCGAGTACAACTCAGGAATGGACTTCTCCATACCCTGCATGTTGTAGTTCATCACAAAGCTCTTGTAGCTAGGTGGAAGCGACTAGAGGATTCTGTCAATGACCGAGTCATCCGGGAGATTAACTTCTAGCTGAGTCAAGCGGTTGTGCAACCCAGACATTTTGAGTATGTGCTCACTGACAGAACTATTCGCCTCCATCTTACAGCTGAAGAAATTGTTGGAGACGTCATATCTCTTGACCTGGCATGATCTTGGAAAACCAGTTTCAGCTCTTGGAACATCTCATATGCTCCGTGTTGCTCAAACGCTTTTGGAGCCCCGGTTCTAAACTGTAAAGCATGCCGCACTGAACCAAGGAGTAATCATCACAGCATGACTGCCAAGCGTTCGTAACGTCTTAGTCCGTTGGGAAAATGGGTGGGTCACCTAGCGGTGCATCAAGGACATACAATCTCTTGGAAGCTATGAGGATGATCCTCAAGCTACGGACCCAGTCCGCATAGTTGCTTCCATCGTCTTTCAGCTTGGTTTTCTCTAGGAACGCATTGAAGTTGAGGGTGACATTAGTGTTGGCCATTGGATCTACAATATAGATTGTAAAGACTATTTTAGACTAAGTTCATGATAATTAAGTTCACATAATCAAATTATTCAATGAACTCCCACTTAGATAGACATCTCTATAGTCATCCAAGTGATACATGATCCACGTCAACTAGCCCGTGTTCGATCATCACGTGAGACGGACTAGTCATCCATGGTGAACATCTCCATGTTGATTGTATCTTCTATACGACTCATGTTCGACCTTTCGGTCTTCCATGTTCCGAGGCCATGTGTGTACATGCTAGGCTCGTCAAGTCAACCTAAGTGTATCGCATGTGTAAATCTGGCTTACACCCGTTGTATGCGAACGTTAGAACCTATCACACCCGATCATCACGTGGTGCTTCGGAACAACGATCCTTAGCAACGGTGCACAGTTAGGGTGAACACATTTCTTGAAATTTTATTGAGAGATCATCTTATTTACTACCGTCGTTCTAAGAAAATAAGATGTAAACATGATAAACATCACATGCAATCAATATAGTGACATGATATGGCCAATATCATCTTGCTCCTTTGATCTCCATCTTCGGGGCACCATGATCATCATTGTCACCGGCACGACGCCATGATCTCCATCATCGTGTCTTCATGAAGTTGTCTCGCCAACTATTACTTCTACAACTATGGCTAACGATTAGCAATAAAGTAAAGTAATTACATGGTGTTTATGATTGACACGCAGGTCATACAATAAATTAAGACAACTCCTATGGCTCTTGTCGGTTGTCCTACTCATCGACATGCAAGTCGTGAATCCTATTACAAGAACATGATCAATCTCATGCATCACAATGCATCACATCACATCCTTTGGCCATATCACATCACAAGGCATATGCTGCAAAAACAAGTTAGACATCCTCTAATTTGTTGTTGCAAGTTTTTACGTGGCTGCTATAGGTTTCTAGCAAGAATGTTTCTTACCTACGCCAAAACTACAACGTGATATGCCAATTGCTATTTACCCTTCATAAGGACCCTTTTCATCGAATCCGATCCGACTAAGGTGGGAGAGACAGACACCCGCTAGCCACCTTATGCAATAAGTGCATGTCAGGCGGTGGAACCGGTCTCACGTAGGCGTACGTGTAAAGTTGGACCGGGCCGCTTGATCCCACAATACCGCCGAATCAAGATAAGACTAGTAACGGTAAGAAAATTAACAAGATCGACGCCCACAACAACTTGTGTTCTACTCGTGCATAGATACTACGCATAGACCTATCTCTGATGGCACTGTTGGGAGACGTAGTAGTAAATCAAAAAAATCCTACGATCACCAAGATCCATCTATGGAAAAACCAGCAACGAGTAAGGGAAGAGTGCATATTCATACCTTTGAAGATCACTAAGCGGAAGCGTTACAAGAACGCGGTTGATGGAGTCGTACTCGCAGTGATTCAGATCGCGGTGGAATCCGATCTAAGCACCGAACAACGGCGCCTTCGCGTTCAACACACGTGCAGCCCAATGACGTCTCCTACGCCGTGATCTAGCAAGGAAGAAGGAGAGGTTGAGGGAGAGCTCCGACAGCACGACGGCGTGGTGACAGTGGAGCTGCATGGTACTCCGACAGGGCTTCACCAAGCACTACGGAGGACGAGGAGTAGGAGGAGTATTGATGCGCCGAGGGAGGAAGAAACTTGTGTGTTGGTAGCCCCCCAAAACCCCACTATATATAGGAGGAGGGAACGAGGGTGCACAGCCCCTAGGGTTCCCACCCTAGGGTGGTGCGGCAGCCCTAGATGGGATCTGGCCGACGGCCAAGAGGGGAGAGGGGTGCGGCAGCCCTAGGCGCCCTAGGGTGGGCCTTAGGGCCCATCTGCGCTAGGGTTTGCCCCCCTCTCACCCTTGCTGTACCTTGGGCCTTGGTGGGAGGCGCACCAGCCCACTCTAGGGCTGGTCCCTTCCCACTCTCGGCCCATGCAGCCCTCTGGTGTCGGTGGACCCACTTGGTGGACCTTCGGAACCCTTCCGGTGGTCCCGGTACGTTACCGGTAATGCCTGAAACACTTTCGGTGACCAAAACCTCACTTCCTATATATGAATCTTTACCTCCGGACCATTCCGGAGCTCCTCGTGACATCCAGGATCTCATACGGGACTCTGAACAACCTTCGGTAACCACATACACTATTTCCCTATAACCCTAGCGGCATCGAACCTTAAGTGTGTAGACCCTACGGGTTCGGGAGACACGTAGACATGACCGAGACACCTCTCCGGTCGATAACCAACAGCGGGATCTGGATACCCATGTTGGCTCCCACATGCTCCACGATGATCTCATCGGATGAACCACGATGTTGGGGATTCAATCAATCCCGTATACAGTTCTCTTTGTCTACCGGTATGATACTTTCCCGAGATTCGATCATCGGTATCCCTATACCTTGTTCAATCTCGTTACCGGCAAGTCTCTTTACTCGTTCCGTAACACATCAACTCGTGGCTAACTCCTTAGTCACATTGATCTCCTTATGATGATGTCTTACCGAGTGGGCCCAGAGATACCTCTCCGTCATACGGAGTGACAGATCCCAGTCTCGATTCATGACAACCCAACAGATACTTTCGAGGATACCCATAGCGTACCTTTATAGCCATCCAGTTACGTTGTGATGTTTGGCACACCCAAAGTATCCCTACGGCATCCGGGAGTTGCACAATCTCATGGTCTAAGGAAACGATACTTAACATTAGAAAAGCTTTAGCAGATGAACTACATGATCTTGTGCTATGCTTAGGATTGGATCCCGTTATCAACGACATCCAATGTCCATGGTCATGAAACTGTGATCATCTATTGATCAACGAGCTGGCCAACTAGAGGCTCACTAGGGACATGTTATGGTCTATGTATTCACACATGTATTACGGTTTCCGGTTAACACAATTATAGCATGAACAATAGACAATTATCATGAACAAGGAAATACAATAATAACCATTTTATTATTGCCTCTAGGGCATATTTCCAACAGTTTGATCTCAGGTGGTTGAGGGTACCACAGCTTGGGATGCGTTTGGTTATGTGCAAAGTTTTTTGCCCCTTTGCATACTTGTCCCAATTGGGCCTGGTTGAGCATATGAGGCAAAAAACCATCATCTGCAAGTTGATTGGTTGCTTGCATCCGCTCTCCCTGCATCGTAGCAATGCCTATACGCATTGTGTTTGGTTGCTTGCATTGGTTGTGCTCATAATAGTGCATGTTGTTTGGTTGCCTGCACAGGATATGATTAAGATTTAACAACTACCCATAACACAAAGAGTTACACAGTGTCATGGCGATTGCAACGGACGGTGGTGACGGCGAAGTGGTTCGGCGGCGGCGGGTTCATGCTCGGTTGCGACTGCAAGGATCCCAATGCTGCCGCGGTCATGGTGGCCTCCTCGTCGTCGCGCTCCGTCGCGGATGCAAGGACCCCAAGGTCGTGGCAGCCACGACCACATCACAAATACAAATCCCATTCTCCTTGACCTGACCTTGAGATCTTGATTGGATCAAGCTGATCCAGGAAATAGGCCGCCCACCAAGCCGGAACTAGAGGCACACCACGAGCGCCTCGTCGGGGGTGGTGCAGAAGCCATGCGCCGGAGGCGAGGCCGAGAAGGGCACTAGTGGGGTGGCCACGACCGCCAGCCGAACGGACACCGATGCTCGCCCGGTGGCCATGCGAGTGAGGAACTCCGGCAAGGTTGGCCACTGCACCCCATGCGAGACACCAATGTCGATGAGGAGGAACGGCCGCTGCGCTGCGGAGCCCAACTGCAAGATGGCTGCAAGAATCGAGAGCACCCGCAGCCGTACGCGGCCAGCCCGTGGTTGGTGTCACCAAAGAAGGTCGCGAGCTCGCCGAGCACGTATAAGAGAGGTTGCACGTGTAATAGGTTGCGTGCCTCGATGGCGACGATGCCCTTCTTGCCACCGCCAGGCCTATCCTCCTCAGTTCGGCGACAGATTTGTGAAAACTTGTCCAAACTAGCTACAAACATGAACATGATATTAAACATTTATGGTCAACGAAATTACGAACTGGCCCCTAAAACAGAATCATAACATCGACGTGCATCTTTATCGTGGAAAGCTTATCTTGAATTGAAGCGTCGTTATGTAGATTAGAAGGGATGAAAGAAAGATGAATAGATAAGGACGTTCCTGGAGGTGGAAGAAGAAGCAACCTACAGAAGGGAGCTCCTACTCGGCGCAGCGCGCTCAACTACTTCAAAAAGAAGACGCAAAAGAAAAACTATCATCGGAAAATTTACCAGAGAGCTGGTATTAGAACCCACATGTCAACAATGATAGTCTAGTCTCGGCACAACAACCACTAGACCAAGACGACTCAGTGGTATAGAATCCGAAAACAAATCTATTTAATACTTCTATTAGTACGACACTAACATGTACATATTTTGTACCCATATAAAGAACTCGTGACATGCACTACCTACAGGTGTTCAGCTAACCACTAGGGCGTGTCTTTGCAACTCACAAAATGTAGCGTCTAACACTTAAAAAACTTTCATAGCCGCCCACATATGATTTTCTTTAAGAAAAATGAAACTTCACAAATTTTGGAAAAAGTTCATGAACATGCATAAAAACGTCGCCCTATTCAAGAAAAGTCCAATGATTTTTTTAAAAGTTCATCAATTTTTAAAAATGGTTCACAAAAATTGAAAAATGTTCATAAATGTTTTGAAAAAAGTTCACAAAACTGGAAAAGGTTCATCATTTTTTGAAAAAAAATCATCGAATTTGAAACAAAATCATCAAATTTTAAAATATTTTACGAAAATAGAAAAAAAATCATAGATTTGAAAAGAAAAGTTCATCAAATTGGAAAAAATACATCATTGAATTCGAAAAGTTTAAGTATTTAAGGAAAAAAACAAAATCGATGAGTGGAAGAAACCAGGAAGATGGAAAAATGAAAAAAGAAAAAGGAGCAGAAGCGAATAAATAAAAGAAAGAGTAGAATCTTATCAAACTCGGTTGTGTGGCCTGGTGGTTATTCTATCGAACATCAATGCGTGAGGTCTGTGTTTTGAGTGGCAACAATGGCATCCTTATTTTTTACGGAATAAAGTACACGGTAATAGACCGGTTTGATGCAGGGCGTTGTAGGCGCCCGTTTAAAGAATACACGTTAACGGGCGCCTGCAGCGCTAAATAAGATTCGTTTTTAAAGGGT
Source organism: Hordeum marinum (assembly GCA_022496015.1). Lineage (NCBI taxonomy): Eukaryota > Viridiplantae > Streptophyta > Magnoliopsida > Poales > Poaceae > Hordeum > Hordeum marinum. The sequence goes on along the minus strand of CM039675.1, from coordinate 389,252,606 downwards.
GTATACTACTCGCATCCCCTCATGCAACTAAGCCCATCCATGTGTGCTAGCGTTGGGTCGACCCAGCCTGACTAGCTGAAGTTCCTAATGGGCCTGGCTGGAAGTGTTTTAAGTTCTGTGCAAGTCAACATTTGTATGTGACCCAATCTAACGAAACGGGTTAGATTTTTTCCGTGCGGCTTAGTTGGGATGGATATAGGTAACCAAACGAGCCATTGTTCGTTCTAATGCACTTCAGAAACTAAACTGTGATGAAAATGAACGAAAATGTGATTAACAAAGTGAAAAACAATGAGATAGGCCGAACAAACCAGAAAGAGGGGTATGGAGGAGCGTCAGCAACAACTCCGGCATACTTTTTGTTCACGCGCTGTGCCGTCCAGCCGATTCCCGGCCATCCATAGAGCCCATAGCTGAAGAAGTGGAAGCACGCATTGCACACGGAAGTGATCACCTGCCTGCCGAGTGGACCGCGCGAGCGCATTTCCAGCATTCATTGGTCCTGTCAAAACGTAGGCGCCGGGCAATGCACGAGCCCCGTGCAGGCTCAGGCTGCGAGGGGACGAGGCCCAGTACGACCTTACATGCCCCGCGAGCCGAGGCAAAACTCGAGGCATTACTAGTGTCATGGTCGGGTCAACATCACGCCACAGAGCATGGATCCACTCAATCTGCCGCCCCCACGGCCGAAACCGGAAACGGCGGACAAGGCCGTGTTTATTTCCGCCGGAGCGCTAGTACTCCAGCAGCACCGCGTACGTACGTACAGATCATTCAAGGCCGTGTGCTCTGCCCAAGGATGCCGTCTGCCGAGCTCTGCCCGCGTCTGGTTTTGCGTGAGACGGGGATCATCGTGAGAGGGAGTCGTGAATTCAATGGCCTCGTGGCTTTGGCGCCGAGCGCTGCCTGCGTGCGGGGAGCAAGCAAATGGCCAAAATCAATGTCCCTGTGGCGGTGGGTGCAGATCCATTCTTGGCCGGCCTCTGCGTCTCTGCTTTGCATCGTGTTGCGCGACCGCTGGTCCGGCCGATTCCACAGTCACCGCTCGTCGAGGCAGTGACATTCATGATGCTTCAGGGCTTGAGGACCGTGTTGTTGGAGCTCGCTTTGCTGATCCCTTCGTCTTGGTTCGTCATCTCGAGCCGTGGGGCAGTTTAAAGCCCTTGCGAGAAGATCGTCTAATCTACTCGGGCATTTGTGCAGGTGCATGTCAGATTTTCCGTATGTTTTCAATCCATTATAGCGCAAACTGTTTATATCGTGCCGAACTATTCCGAATTTACAGTTTTGTGTAAAAATATAGTCTGAACAGATACCGTGTCGGACCACGGTCTTTAAAAGAATTTACGGGGTGCGACAGATTCTTCCCCTCAACCTTTAGAAACACGAGGCGGGAGGCCGGTCTGAGGATCCCTATCGCTAGCGAGATTTGGTGGGAGGTACATTTTCGTGCTGCAGTTCCTGCTCTCCCTTTCCTCTGTCGCCATTAATTTTCCTCCGCCCGTTTCGAACCACCTTCCTCGGCTCTGTAAGGCCGTCATGGACGCTTCCCAGGCGTCGCCCGTTGTCATTGAAGTCATGGATGCGCTAACCCCTCAAGCAGATCTTGTCGCCGGTTGTGTCTCGCCCGTCGCCGTTGAAGCCTCCACCGCCCCTCCTTGCAAGTGCCAAGGCAACTTCGTCATCCAGGGCGTCGCTCTCGTAGCCGCCGGGGGGAAGGCATGCCCGCCCGCCCTATCGCTGCCGCCGCTACGAATCCGATCCAAGCCGTCCCCACCCTGCCGGTGAAGATGCGCAAGGTGGCGGGGGTGAAACTCAAGAAGGCGACCACAAAAGGTACTACGAGCACCGCGCCACCTCCTCCTCCGTTCGCCACCCGAAGAGCTTTCCCTAGGACGTCTGCCGACGATGTTGTTGCCGCCGCCCCCAAGGTGTTCGACGAAATGGGCGCAAGGTATGGAACTTTGATTTTCTTTTCATTGTTTTCACTTTTCGCCATTGCGATTGTTCGTAACTTATGGAGCAAAATTGTAGTGCCGATGTGCATGATGGGACTGTCGAGTTCGTGCAAATGTTGGACGACAATGTCGTCAACATTGGTCAAGCCCCAATCGGTGATTACGGCTACAATGAGATGGATTGTGGTGTGCACGGTCACGGGTGAGGAAGAAGATGAGGTGCAGGAGATTGGGGAGGGGGTGTTCGACACGGCGCAAGAAAAGTGTGCATGAGATCGAAGAACTACATGCAATTGGAAGATCAAGTCTTGATCAAGGCTTGGGAATATGTGTCTCTTGATGCGTGCACCGGCACTGACCAAACCGCAAAAGAAGTATTGGCAAAGGATATTGGATCAGTTCTTCTAAATGATGGCAAAGTATCCCGCGAGGATGCCACACACCTATAGGTCACTCCAAGGTCATTGGGATGTAATCAAGCTGATTTGTAGCCGTTTGAGTGGTTGCTTGGAGCAAGTCCGCAATGGACCTCCAACTAGAACCTTTCAAGCCAATTATGTGAGTTTGTTTTCATGTCCCAAGCAGTGCAAATGATTTTTAACCGTTGGAGTGGTTGCATGTGACATATTTTGACGTCGTTTTCATTTTGTATGAAAAAATTGCACAAGAAAGGTACAAGGACATGGAAGCTTCCAATGGCAAGTGAGGGAGTCCTGGACTAAGGGTTCCCAACCGAGCTGGTCTAGTCCATGGGTCGGGGCTATAGGACCATCCTATAGGAAGGACTTCAGAGGCCCTATTATGAAGCGTGAGCATATCAGATTCCACCAAAGACTTGGCGTGCACTCCAGGAAGAGGATGATTTGTTTGACATGTAATTCGTAGATGGTAACTGACATTCATATAACCCTACATATTCTCAGTGTCTATATAAACCGTAGGGTTTAGCCCGTAGAGGATACACATGCACAACATCATCATCCCTAGGGTTTAGACGACAAACATATGATCTTGAGGTAGATCAACTTTGTACTCGGTACATCATCAATGTAACAAGAGCATGACGTAGGGTTTTACCTCCATTGAGAGGGCCTGAACCTGGGTAAAAGCCTCGTGTTCCTTGTCACTTGTTATCATCGATCTGATCTCACAGCTCGCCCCCCCCCCCCTATGCGAGGTCTGCTAGTTTTGACACCGACATTGGTGCTTTCAGTGAGAGCTTGTTGTGTGATCATCAGGATTGATGGCTTGTCTGCAATTTGACAGCAACATCGGCTGCGGTGACTGTTTGAAATATGCCCTAGAGGCAATAATAAAATGGTTATTATTGTATTTCCTAGTTCATGATAATTGTCTATTGTTCATGCTATAATTGTGTTAACCGAAAATAGTAATACATGTGTGAATACATAGACCACAACATGTCCCTAGTAAGCCTCTAGTTGGCTAGCTCGTTGATCAATAGATGGTCACGGTTTCATGACCATGGACATTGGATGTTGTTAATAACGGTATCACATCATTAGGAGAATGATGTGATGGACACGACCCAATCATAAGCCTAGCACAAGATCGTGTAGTTCGTTTGCTAAAGCTTTTCAATGTCAAGTATTGTTTCCTTAGACCATGAGATTGTGCAACTCCCGGATACCGTAGGAATGCTTTGGGTGTACCAAACGTCACAACATAACTGGGTGGCTATAAAGGTGCACTATGGGTATCTCCGAAAGTGTCTGTTGGGTTGGCACGAATCGAGACTGGGATTTGTCACTCTGTGTGACGGAGAGGTATCTCTGGGCCCACTCGGTGAGACATCATCATAATGAGCTCACTGTGACTAAGGAGTTAGCCACGGGATGATGTGTTATGGAACGAGTAAAGAGACTTGCCGGTAACGAGATTGAACAAGGTATAGAGATACCGACGATCGAATCTCGGGCAAGTATCATACCAATAGACAAAGGGAATTGTATACGGAATTGATTGAATCCCCGACATCGTGGTTCATCCGATGAAATCATCGTGGAGCATGTGGGAGCCAACATGGGTATCCATATCCCGCTGTTGGTTATTGACCGGAGAGGTGTCTCGGTCATGTCTACGTGTCTCCCGAACCCGTAGGGTCTACACACTTAAGGTTCGATGACGCTAGGGTTATAGGGAAATATTGTACAGGGTTACTGAAGGTTGTTCGGAGTCCCGGATGAGATCCCGGATGTCACGAGGAGCTCCGGAATGGTCCGAAGGTAAAGATTGATATATAGGAAGTCCAGTTTTGGTCACCGGAAAGTTTTCGGGCTCATCGGTAGTGTACCGGGAGTGCCGGGAGGGTGCCGGAGGACCCCCGGGAGGGGTATGACGACCATAGGACTTTGTGGGCCCTTAGAGGAGGTGTGCCAGCCCTTATTGGGCTGGCCAAGACCTTCTATAAAGGCCCATGCGGCTGGGATCAAGAGATAAAGGGCAAAAGGTTTTTAAAAGAGGAGATCCACCTCCCTTGTGGGAGGTGGACTCTCCCCCTAGTTCGGCCGAACCTCTCCTCCTTGGAGGAGGGGCCAAGGCAGACCTCCCTCTCCCTCCTCCTATATATATTCAAGGGTTTGGGCTGATTTGAGACACGACTTCTCTCTCTCGGCGCAGCCCTACCCTTCATCTTCCTCGTTCTCCGTAGCGCTTGGCGAAGCCCTGCCGGAGTCCACGTAGCTCCACTGTCACCACGCCGTCGTGCTGCCGGAGCTCTCCCTCAACCTCTCCTTCCTCCTTGCTGGATCAAGGCGTAGGAGACGTCATCGGGATGCACGTGTGTGGAACGCGGAGGCGCCGTTGTTCGACGCTGAGATCGGAATCCACCGTGATCTGAATCGCTGCGAGTAGGACTCCACCAACCGCATTCTTGTAACGCTTCCGCTTAGAGATCTTCAAAGGTATGAAGATGCAATCTCTCCTCACTCGTTGCTGGTTTCTCCATAGATAGATCTTGGTGATACGTAGAATTTTTTTAGATTTACTACTACGTCTCCCAACAATGACATCTTTGTACCCGACCAACTCTTCGCTTTCGGCAGTGTAGTACTGCACGTCAATCCCACTGGCCATCTAGGCCGCATCTAGACCTTTTCTCTGAACCAGTTCATCATGTTTGCTAGTTTGGAGTACATCGCCAACGCCCGAGGCGATTTGGTTCTATCGAAACATATCGCAACCCAATTTGAAGACCCTTCAGGCAAGTTCGTGATCTGATCTTTGGACCCTCCCCCCCCCCCCCCCCGACAGAGCCTACCCTAGAGATGGATCTGAGAGAGGCCACATGCAACCTAACTCATACCTCCTAAGATGATATCCTAAAGCTGAAATCTTCTTCGGACCTAACGGCAGTCCAGGAGGAAGCCGCTCTGATTCTCGAACTAGAGTCGACCTGGAGGGGCCTAGAAAACGGACCTTCCTTAGGCGCTCCAAGCAGCCCCCTTTCATATTAGCCTAGCTTACCGCCAGGCCCTTAACGCAGAGGAGCTATCACGGATAAATGAGGTGTTGGACCAAATCCAGAACCTGGCGATCTCATATGCAGTTTACGACCAGATCGGATGTAAAGCCAATGATCGGGAAATTTTCATCACACCCACCACCCACTTGTCGCCATAGTCAAAGATTTGACTGACATGCTTGACCAAAGATCTGATGAGGCCATTTGACATGGACGATGATCACATCAATTCCGGATCAAACTCACCTGCGGCCACTCCCCGAAAAGTAAAGTGGGCCGCAACGTCAACTTATGACGTTTATAGCAATTTCCAAAGATGGAAGTGATAAGTATGGAGTCTCAAAACCACAAGGAGCTAAAGGTAAGATCAATATTCTCTCAAGTCCTATCTGCCACCGATACGACTCTACGTACACCGAACATTTGCTTCTATCTATTAACGAGAAATAAAACTGCATTGTGGGTATAAAGAGGATAGTTTTGCATGATATTGGAGAACTAAAATGTGAAAATAGTTGTTGCACTAAATAGAGCTAGAATATATTACCGCATATTACAAATAGTGAGTATGGAATAATGATGGTATGGTGTGCGGAATCATCCTACGCAATTGATAACAAGATTGGTAATCATCCTTGCAATTTCATATGAGGGAGAGGCATGAGCTAAGATACTTTCCACACTTGGATCATATGAACTTATGATTGGATCTCTAGCAAGCATCCGCAACTACTAGAAATCATTAAGGTAAACCCAACCATATCATCAAATATCAATTCCTCTTTACTCTCATATGTAAACAACCCCGTTACTCAAGTGTAAGCTTCTGTCACTATAGCCACCCTCTACAAGAGAATCATGAACATATTGCGACACCCTCCAGCATGAATCCTTTAAGTGTGTGCCTCACGGAAGGCACCTTAGGACAACACCAAAATAAAACCTACACTCAATCCAATCAAGATCATCAATCAACCCAAATGATAACATAGATCTACTCAAACATCATAGGATGGTGACACATCATTGATTAATAATATGTGGCATGAAACACCATGTTCAAGTAGGGGATTACAGCGGGGTGCGGGAGAGTGAACCGCTATACAAAGATGAGGAATGTGATGAAGACGGTGATGTTGATGAAGACGATCACTGCGGTGATGGCTCCCCCGGTGGCATTTTGGCGCCTCCCGGAGAGAGGGGGAGATAGTCTCCCCCTTATGCTTCCTCCTCCATGGCCTATCTGTAAGTGCATCTAGTGCCACCCTTGTTGGTTTTGGAGAATTGAAGACAAACGTGGGTGAGGGACTAATGTGTTTGTGAGAGTTCACAGGATAACATAGATAGAACTCCATGGAGTTTCGGTTTAGCCGTCAAAGACGACCCCCAAAAATGTTCGAAGACATTGATGACGGCTGAAGCCATTGGTGGTATGCGAAGACATTCGTTTGAACACAATGGAACATGAAGACGAAGTCTTTTGTTAGTTTTGTTTCTTCCTTCCTGAGTCATAGGAACCACAGTACTGTTAAGTGGGGTCGATGTGATCGAAGTCAGATGCTGATGTGATGCTCAACCCATACCTATGTCTTCGAGTGAAGACAATGAGAGGAAATCTCTTCGAGAGTTGGTTGAGTCAGCTTTATTTGTAGCCCAAGTAAAGTTGTCGCGTGTGTTTGAAATCCGACCATTGTAACATGTGTCGGTTGGCAATTGACCCAAGGTCAGTTTGGTCATATCAGGTCGGGTTACCCGCTGGCTATAAAAATCCCACCCCCTCAATCGTGAGAAGGTGGCTGCTCAGAGAGAGATAAGACTATTGTCGTTTTGGAGCAACCCACCTCGAAGACATTGAGATAGAAACACCCTGCGAGGATACACCTAAACACCTAGAGGTAGTGTGTTTGAGCATCACCAAAGTCATTCTATTCTGAAAGAACTTAAGACTTATTACACGTGAAGACCGTGATCTTCTAGATGGCTAGGCGTCTGGGTCTAGAGCGTCCAAGAGTCATTGCGGACTGTCGGGTGATCAAGTTTGTACGTGTTTCGAAAGTATCCCCTGAAGACTTACCTTACTGATTGGGGGTTGTCTAAATGACTTCGGCTCAAGCGGAATACGTTGAAGACGAGGTCTTCTGAGTTCAATCTCAGCCTCCCGAACCAGACGTACAATTGTCACAGCAACTGAAACTCGTCCAACAAATCTTGTGTATTCGTCAAGCAATAGGTTCTATCATTCACTCTTACAATTTTGTATTGCACTGTGAAGAAATTGCTTGTTCATCTCACTCGAAGACATTCACCGAAGACATTTCATCTTACTGTTTATCTTCACACTGTCTAGTTTATCTTTGATACAACTTATCTTTCATGATGATTATGTTGTACCTATCTAAATGTCTTCGTTGTTCACTTACCATTGGATAAATCCTTAATTGATACCTCTACCTGATCCTAAATTGTCTCTGTATATTTCAAATACATTCATCGTTTCGAAGCCTTTGATAAAAATCGCCTATTCACCCCCCCTCTAGTCGATAACTAGCACTTTTAATTGGTATCAGAGCAAGGTACTCCCTTGTTCTATGTTTTGGTTTAACCACCTGGAGTTTTAGCTATGTCGACTGCAGGGATAATCAAAGTCTTTGTTGTGTGCCCCGTGTTCAATGGCATCAACTAGCCCTACTAGAAGAACAAGATGCGCATGCTTCTCGAAGCCATTGACAACGACCTATAGTATGTCGTCATGGCGGGCATTCCCGAGGTTGGCGAAGGTGTTATTGCTGCTGATGTGAAGAGATTCGCACAACTGGACTCCACCGCCAAGAACATTACCTATTGTCACCTGACCAAGGGACAATATGGCCGTGTGAGTGCTCTGAACACCGCAAAGCAAATCTAGGAATGGCTGTCCAAAGTGAATGAAGGTGTCTCATCTCAAAGATACTCTCGTGTTGACGTGCTTCACAACCTGTTTAACCGTTTCAAGAGACTCGACAACGAAAATGTCGAGCTAAGGTTTGATCGTCTCATTGACATCTCAAATGAGCTGAATGCACTTGGCACCACTGATGTCACCAAACATGAAGTCGTGAAGAAGCTACTCAGATCACTCAACAGTTCCTTTGATACTCTCGCTCTCATGATCCAGGAGCACCCTCACTTCAAGAGTTTGGATCCTACCGATATCCTCGAGAGGTTGAACACGCATGAATTCCAACAAGCTGAGAGGAGGGATATCTACGGTCCTAGTTACAGCCGCTCTCGTGCCCCGAAGGCCAAGGCTGTGTCCTCATCCGAAGACGGCTCTGACAGCACTTCTGATGGTGCTGAAGACTTTGGAAAAGAACTTGCTTTACTTGTCAGGAAATTTAGGAGGTTTTCCAAGTCAAAACACTATGCAAAGTCTTCAAAGTGTGATTCCAAGAGGTCTGGTGAAATGTCTTCAAGGGCCTTCAAGAAACAAACATGTCACAAGTGCAAGAAAGTTGGACACTTCATTGTTGGTTGTCCTCGATGGGAAAAGGAAGCCAAGTAGAAGAGCAAGTACTATGAATCAGATGACAAGAAGAGGAATAAGTACGCAATGTTTTCATCGCATAAGAAGAGTTCATCTGGCAAGGCACATGCTTTTATCGGAAAGGAAATGGATTCACAGTCTGAATTTGGTTCTGAGGCTGAGGAAGCAGCTGAGGAGGAATCTGATGCTGAATTAGCTAGACTCGCAATGGCTTTGGCATATCTCTCCACATCTGTCTTCGAACCCAAAGACAATGACTTCTTCTACAACACTGAAGCCAGTGAGGATGATACTACTCCTGCCTAGTGCTTCATGGCGAAAGCCTCAAAGGTATCCTCAAAACCCTCACGTCATGACTCCGAATTTGAACCTAAATTTGATGATGACATGAAACCCAGCTATGCTAAATTTGTAAAAAATGCCACCAAGCAACAAAGTGCCATGGAGAAAATGCAAACCACTTAAGAGAAAAGCGATGACTTGTTACGCGAAGAGATGAGTCTAAAAGAAACTATGGCTGGAGACATGCACAGTCTTCATTCAAGGTTTGAGGATCTCCAAAGTCATCATGACGTCCTCTCAACTGAATATGAGAAGCTTTCTCTTGAATATCTTAAAAAAATTGTTCTTGGGAAGTTGAGGGAAGCTCATGATGACCTACACAAGGAAAACGACTCACTCCTAGCTAAGCAGATCAGAATCGCCCAGGATGAATTTGATGCTCCATGCTTAAAATGTCTTACCCGTGAAGCGAATGATTCAACTGCTGAATGTTCAAATGCTCCTAAAATTGCACTATCTTTAACTGTACCTATAGCAACTAACCCCTCATCTGAGGAAGCCACCGCTATCACCGATGACAATGACAGGTTGAAGACATTGCTCAAAACAGGCATGTACAAGAGTTTGAAAGGACATCAGATTATTCGCGATGTTTGAACAAGACTATCCTGAACAAAAACCCTAGGAAAGAGGGTGTGGGTTTCAAAAGAAACATCAATGTCGATGGATCATATTGGACACTTGAGCAGTACCCCAAAACCACTTGGGTTGTTGCAAAAGGTCCTTTAGTTGATCCTTCCACATTATCTGGCTTTAACTTCCACATTATCTATCATTATGGATGAATCCTTCTATTCCAACTATAAATTGTTCAGATGCCAAAATGGTGAAGTGTTTGCTAGGTTTGTTGGTATTAACTGCACGAATGGTTCACCTCTGAAGAAGATCTGGGTTCCCAAATGTCTTCTTGAGAAGCTTCCAGTGAATGTCATGACGACCACTCTCAAGAAGAAGACATATCCCAGATCAATGTCTTTGAGAAGACAAATATCTTCATTTGATTGCACTAACAACTATGTTTCGCAGGGCAGAGCTGAAAAGGCTCATGAATATGTGCACTATGGTAAGAACCGATATGTTCACCCTACTAAGAACTATTATGCATATTCATTGGAGTACTCTAGCCCTCGTGTGGAACGTACTATTCATGCAACTTTGCCAAAATTCTCTGATGCTGCTTTATGCCTTATTGCTTCTAAGCCACCCCTTCGCATGTGGGTGGTTAAGAAGAACTAATATCTTCATGCAGCATCGGCTCTCCAGATGGGATGAAGCCTAATTCAAAGATTATCTCTGGAGACCCGAAAAATATCTTGTTTGGACGCAAGATAACCAATGCGAATGTTATCATTCATATCGTCCAATGTCTTCATACAATCATGCACTGCAATATCTTCAATGCATGTTACAGCTGCATGCCTTTGTGAACTAGACTAATTCTCAATGCAGGAAGACAAATCGAATGCCACTGAATGAATTATGGATAGTGGATGCACCAGTCACATGGCTGGTGATCGAAGCCTATTGATGGAGCAAACTCTTTAACCTCTAACAAAAGACCACATCGTCTTTGCTAACAAGAGTAGCAGCAAAGTATTGGGACTAGGTAGAGTTGCTATCTCAAGGGACTAACACATGGAAAATTTCACGCTTGTCGAACCCCTTGGTTACAACTTGATTTCTGTCTCAATGCTCTGTGACTTAGATATGCTTGTCATATTCGGAAAATTTTGATGTGTTGTACTAATGGCCTCTCACAAAACCAAAGTCTTCGAAGGTTTTCGAAGAGGTGATTTTTATATGGTAGAAATCTCTAAAGGACCATAGGTTCCTTCATGTCTTCTAGCAAAGGCTTCAGAATGCTGGCTATGGCACAGAAGGCTAGGACATGCTGGGATGAGGAACTTACACACACTTGCCAAGAAGAAGCTTATTATTGGCGTCGAGAGTGTAAAGTTCAAGAAGGACCACCTCTGTGGTGCTTGTGAAGCTGGGAAGATGACCAAGGCCAAACAACCCTCGAAGATAATCATGACGACCACACGTCCCTTCGAGCTGCTACACATGGACTTATTTGGCCCTACTCACTATTCCACCTTCTCTAACACGGTAAATATATATGGCTTCATAATTGTTGTTGACTATTCTCGATTCACTTGGGTGCATATCATACTCTATAAAACAGAAGTGCAGGACAACCCTAAAAAACAGAAGTGCATGATGTCTGCAGGTGCTTCGCAAATAGGTGTATGAAAAACTACAACATCAAGATCAAGCACATCAGGAGTGACAATGGCACTAAATTCAAGAACACATGCTTGGATACCTATATTGATACTCTTGGCATCACTCATGAGTTCTCTGCTCCATACACTCCTCAATAGAATGGCATCATGGAACACAAGAATATAACTCTTATTGACATGGCATGCATCATGCTTCATCAATAGAAGACAACACTGAAGCTATGGCCTAAAGCCATTGATATTGCATGCCACATCATCAACATAGTATATATGCACAAGTTCTTCAAGAAAACATCATATGAGCTTCTCACTGGTAAGAAACCCAATGTAAGTCATTTCAAAGTCTTCGGTGCAAGATGTTGGATAAGGGATCCACACCACACTTCAAAATTTGCATCGAAAGCACATGAGGGTTTCATGCTTGGTTATGGAAAGGATTCACACACCTATAGAGTCTTCAACACTTCCCAAAACAAAGAAACTATAGATGTGCAATTCGATGAAACTAAAGGCTCGCAAAGAGAGCACCTACCTCCTGTGCTAGATGAACTACCTCCTGACGAAGCTATCAGACTGATGGTCACCGGAGAAATCGCACATGAAGAACCAGAGGTTGAAGAACTCATCATTCCTCCATCCACTCAGCACGAAGACAATGCTAACGAAGGTGCATTTCTCAATGGTAAGATTGAGGAAGAATCATATGTTGCTCAACCACTAGGATTTGAAGAGCCAAAGCATCCTGACAAAGTCTACAAGCTCAACAAGGCACTCTATGGCCTCAAGCAAACACCAAGAGCTTAGTATGATATGCTCAAGGAGTTCCTCAAGAAGAAAGGCCTCAAACCTCGTTCACTCGATCCCACTCTCTTTACTAAATCCTATGATGGTGAACTATTTGTATGTCAAATCTATGTGGACGACATTATCATCGGTTGTACTAACAATCGATACAGTGATGAGTTTGCCTTCATGATGGAAGATAAATATCAAATGTCGATGATGGGAGAACCGAAATTCTTCCTAGGGCTTCAAATTTGACAACAACCCAATTTCATCTTCATATCTCATGAGAAGTACCTCAAGGACTTCCTCAAGAAATTTGGCATGAATGAAGCCAAAGGTTACAAGACGCCAATGCCTACCAATGGTCACCTCGGCACTAGTGAAAATGGTAAAGATTTTGATCAGAAGGCATATCGCTCCATGATTGGATCTTTATTGTACCTATGTGTATCTAGGCCAGATATAATGCTTGGCGTTTGAATGTGTTCCCAATTTCAAGCGGCACCAAAGGAGTCAAATCACCTAGCGGTGAAGCGAATGCTTAGATATCTGGCTCACACCCCAACACTAGGATTGTGGTATCCAAAGGTTTCAGAGTTTGAGGTCATTGGCTACTCAGATTCTGACTTCACTCGTGACAGAGTTGATCGCAAGTCAACTTCAGGCAGATGTCACTTTTTGGGATGATCCCTTGTATGTTGTTCTTCGAAGAAGCAGAACTATGTATCACTCTCAACTGCCGAAGCCGAATACATTGCAGCTGGCGCTTGCTGCACTCAGCTTCTCTAGATGAAGCAGACTCTCAAGGACTACAACATCAACCTGAAGCATATACCTCTCTACTGCGACAATGAGAGTGCAATCAAGATCTCCTACAACCCAGTACAACATCTGAAGACAAAGCATATTCAAATATGACATCATTTTCTTCGGGATCACGTGATGAAAGGCGACATCAACATCAAGCATGCTGACACTGAAGATCAGTTGGCGGATATATTCACGAAGCCTTTGGATGAGATCACATTTTGCAAGTTGCGGTGTGAGATAAATATCTTAGAAACCTCAAATGTCCTTTGAATGGGAATACATACTAACGCTTATGCATGTTAATGACTTTGATACACAACACACGAAGTAATGTATGTCTTCAATTCATGAAGACATACACTATAAGTGTGAATACATTAACAAAGAATACGACTTCAGAGCGCCAAGATAATTGTGCGTCGTGTCTGGGTCAAACATTCTTATATGGTGGGTAATGTCACCAACCAAACTCGAAGACATTGCTTTCATCTTCGCCTTTTACATGTCTTCGAAAAACTAAGTTTATCTTCGAATCAAAATCCTAACTTTCAAAGCTTGCATGGGTGTTTAGTTGAATATTTCTTACATATCTATATGTGCATTGGAGCTTTGTCCTATACAACATTTGTCCTATAGCTATATCTTCGACTTTTTCTAGGCAAATGTGATTGGACCCGACATTCCAATTTGTTCTTACCTCGTCTAACTCTGTTCTACTCCAGTCATATGCATTATATATTAACACGTGTTGATTGTCTCCACTGCATCCTTGTCAGTCGAAGACAAATACAACCGAACGTTTAAACTCTCAAATCTCATCTGTTACTGCGTTTTTAGCAAAAACTCCTGCGCCGCCGCTTTGATTATGGTAGTCGACAGTTAGATGTGTTGCATGTTCGCCACGTGTCCCACTAGAGCCGAAGAGTCCAGGGCATATACATCCAAACTGTTCGGATTTCTCCATCCTTATAAATACAAGTGCCCCGGCTCAATCATTACTCTCCACTTCCTCCGTCACCTTCACCTTCGAGCTCCAAACCCTAGCGCCATCACTTGATTTCATCGCTGTCGTATACTAAGCGCTTAGCTTCCGCGACTTCTCCAATGACGTACTCACACCGGCCACGACCATCTCCATCTCGCCGCCGTCGTAACTGTCTACCTCACCAAGTTAGGGTGAGGCTGATTGAACTTCTCGGCCTCCCCGCCTCATCGAACTGTTCTTCGAGTTCTTCACCATGGTAAATACATCGCTATTTTTACTGCCAGTTTGATCTGACAATTTACTGTAAATATTCGATTGGTGTTCCTCCACCTTCCTTAAAACAACATCCAGATCTAGATCTCGTTTACCTAATACTTTGACTTTTTGGTCTCAATTGGGTTGATTTCTCACTTGTACAATTTATCAGACTTGTACAAATCTGAAACCACCATACTCTTTATAAAAGTGAATGTCTTCGGTAAACAAGGTTAATGTCTTCAAAACACTAATTTATCTTCAAAATATTCTGAGAATGCATATGACCTCTCCTCTTCCCTTGCGTCTCTAACTCTTTCATAGGTACATGTCCGCAGCAGAATCGCTTGGATCTCATGGTCTGAATTCATTTGCAGACTACTCGCAGATTCATTTGCACTCACCAGGGGCAAGCTCTCACTTGGTTCTGCCTTTGAAGCCTTTGCTCAACTCGAAGACTTTGAAGACAATGGCCAGAGATGGCACTCCCAAGAAGGGTGGAAAACAAAGATGCGGTAACATCGCAAAAGATCTACCTCTAGCTCTTTATGCACAATACAAATCTGATCCAGAGGAAAATTATCATCAGCGCAAGAATCAAATCCAATGCATTCAAAGATATTGGAGTGTGGAGTGCTTCAACTACCGCTTTGTGACTGAAGAGTATGCTGAAAATGTGCTGAGAATGCCCCATGGACTGACATAGTCTATAGAAATCTTCATCCGAAGACAACGGCTAATGCTATAGGGGTTGGATTCTATCCATGCATGTTTCGACCACCAATGCCCAAGGATCCACACCCAACAAGCGTTAAAGGCTTCACTCCTCCAGATGATGATGATGATAGTGATGATGCTCAAGGAGATGAAGCTGAAACTGATCTGCCCCATGCCACTCATCGGAAGCCTAAGCAGACCACTAAGGCTTTAAAGCCTCAAAGGCTTCAAGGCCTAAGGCTTCAAAGGCTTCCAGGGCTGCTGCCACAACATCTCAAGCTTCTCGGTCACCTTCTATTGATCCGGAAGACACACAAGATGAATCTCGCCTGGTTAGGCGGATGAAACGGAAAGCTGCTGCTTCTAGAGGTCCGAAGCCAACTCTTTCCTTAATGGACACTGCCAACATGATAGAACTGTCTGAGGATGAGTTTGACGATGCAGCTTTAGCTCAGCCCATTCAACAGAAAGAAGAGGAAGCGAAGTGGCTTGAAGATTTACCTTGATAACCCACAAGTATAGGGGATCACAAAAGTTTCCAGGGTAGAGTATTCAACCCAAATTTATAGGTTTGACAGCAGGGAGACAAAGAATATTGGAGAGTATTAGCAGTTGAGTTGTCAATTCAAACACACCTGGAGATAAATATCTGCAGCAAAGTAATCAGTAGCATTGTAATATGATGGTTTGATAGCAGTAGTAATAGTAACAGTAGCAGTAATAGTATTATAGCAAGTGCAATAGTAACAGCAGCAGTAGTAACTTAGTAAGAACAATATGTGAAAAACTAGTAGGCACTAGATCGGTGTATTCGTTGGGTGATATTCATCATATAAAAATTATAATCTAGGGCGACACCGAACTAGCTCCAGTTCGTCAATGTAATATAGGTATGCATTCCGTAAATAGTCATACATGCTTATGGAAAAGAACTTGCATGACATCTTTTGTCCTACCCTCCTGAGGCAGTGGGGTCCATAAGGAAACTAAGGAATATTAAGGCCTCCTTCAAATAGAGAACCAGAACAAAGAATTAATACATGGTGAATACATGAAGTCCTCAAACTACGGTCATCACCAGAAAGTATCCCAAATATTGTCACTATGGGGTTTACGAATCATAACATGTAATAGGTGCATATGACTAGGCAAGATCAGATCAAGAACATAGATATAATGGTGATAACATAAACGGTTCAGATCTGAAATCATGGCACCCATGCCCTATTGACAAGCATTAAGCATGGCAAAGTCATAGCAACATCAATCATAGAACACAATGGATACTAGGTATCAAGCCCCCGAACAAAACTAACTCAATTACATGATGAATCTCATCCAACTCCTCACCGACCAGCAAGCCTACGAAGGAATTACTCACTCCTGGTGGGGAGCATCATGGAATTGGCGATGAAGGAGGATTGATGATGACGAAGACCAAAGATTCCCCTCTTTGGAGCCCCAAACGGACTCCAGATCTGTCCTACCGATGAAGAACAGGAGGTGGCAGCGGCTTCGTCTCGTGAAACACGATGAAACTTTCTCCTTGATTTTTTCTCCAAAAATAGGAATTTATAGCGCTAGAATTAGGGTCGGGGGCCCCACGAGGTGATCACCACCCACCAGACCGCTCCTAGGGGGCTGGCGTGCCCTGGTGGGTGTTGGCCACAATGGCCCCCTTCTTTGTTGGTTTTTGGCTCAAATATTCCTCAAATATTATGAAATAGTTCTCCAACAAGTTTCGTTCCGTTTCGAGAACTTTTATTTCTGCACAAAAACAACACTATGGTAGTTCTGCTAAAAACAGCGTCAGTCCGAGTTAGTATCATTCAAATCATGCAAATTAGAGTCCAAACAAGAACAAAAGCGTTAGGAAAAGCAGATACGATGGAGACGTATCAACTCCCCCAAGATTAAACCCTTGCTTGTCCTCAAGCAATTCAGTTGACAAACTAAAAGTGAAAAAGAAAACCTTTTACGAACTCTTTTGTTCTTGTTTACATACATATGCTTAAGTAGCACCCAGGTTTTTAGCAAATATTATGACTAACCATGTCAAAATAACTCTTAAGGATTATATTAACTCATATCAATGACACAAGCAACTAGCAAGCAATAATAAAATATCTCAAGTGCAAACATTTTGTCAAAACAATCATGATATAATATGAAAACAATTGTATCTCTTTAGACCTTTCTAAGACCGCAAAACATAAATGCAGAGCACCTCCAAGGTTCAAACAGCGACTAAACATTGTAATTCATGGTAGAAAAGATCCATTCATGATGCATCCAACATTCACTATACACAATGCATGAGGATGACAATAGTGCTGTCAGATCTGGCGCTTATTTTAGAAGGTGATGAGTCAACATAAAAGTAAATGGATAATCCCTTCGCAGATGGAAGCAGGGATTTGCAGAGGTGCCAGAGCTCAAAGCTTAAATCATAGATATGTATAATTTTGGGATGTGCATCCTTCCTGTCAATTTTACAACCAAGAGCTATCAATATCTTCCATGTTAAACAAATTGGCGATGGTTCCCAAACGGTAAAATTAAAGGTTTACTCCCTCTCAACCAACAATCACACTCCACGGCGAGCCAAATCCACGGGTACCGTCCATACCAACAACATTCCTGGGGGAGTTTTGTTTCATTGTTTGCATTTCTTTTGATTTCAGGACTGGAAATCCCTATTACCGCCCCTCTCGTGCGAGGACAAGTGAATAAACACTAATCATGAGAATAACCCGCTTAACATGGAAGATACTGACCACTCCCTATCACTCCATGAGCGGTCCAGGCACACAAAACAGATGTTCATTTGAAATTTTAGAAGTGGCACAAGAAAATTTACTTGGAACGGCAGGGTAATACCGCATATAGGTAGATATAGTGGGCTCATTTGGAATAACTTTTGTTTAAGGGTTTTTTATGCACATGCAGTCTTCCCACTTAATACAGGTGAAGGATAGCAAATAGGTTGAGAAGTGGCCAGCTAGAGAGCGATGACGGTCATGAACAAGCATGAACATGCATTGCGAATAATAAACATTGAATGCTATCATGAGTAGGATGTGGACATAACGAACATAAATATCATGAAGGCTATGTTGGTTTTGATTCAACTACATGCGTGAACATGTGCCAAGTCAAGTCACTTGAAACATTCAGAGAAGCATACCATATAATCATACTACATCACAACCATTTCAATGCATGTTGACATCCAAGATAAATCATTATCCACTCCTAGCTACTTGAGCATGGCATGAGAAACTATAATCTCTAATTGTCATTGCAAACATGTTTGATCATAATATGCTGAATCATGGGTACTAGGTTAAACATATTTACAAAAACAAAAACAAGTTGAGTTCATACGCGCTTCTCTCTGCCACAGTCACTTCATCAAATATCGTCATTATTGGATTTCACTTGCACGATCGAATGGTATGCAAATAATAATAGTGCAAGGCTATCGTGGACTAAGATGGAATCTCCAAACATTTTATTTAAGAGGAGAAGACAAAGTAATATAGGCTCTTTGTTAGATCAATAGTGGTGCATATGAGAGCAACTCAACATTTTCATTGTGGTCTTGTCCTCTATACACGACTCAATAAAAGGAAGAGAATTTCAAAGAAACACATTGAAATATTTTTTGAGTTTTTTTAGTTTTTCTTGAATAAAGCATATTTAAAGAAGGAAAAATAAAAACGAGAAAATTATTTACACGGGAGAGCTCCCAACAAGTAAAAAAACAAGCAAGAAATATTTTTGGGTTTTATTTTAATACTACAACTAATTAACTTTAGGAAGAAAAACTGAAAAGAAATAAGAAATATTTTTGGATTTTCTCAAAGTTTTTCGAACACACAAGAAGAAAGTATGAAAATAAATCTAGCATGGATAATACAATGAAAAAGTATGGACACGTACAACTGCCATGAAATGTGTGAACATGAATATAGTGTCGGTGGAAATACGTACTCCCCCAAGCTTAGGCTTTTGGCCTAGCTTGGTAATCACCATGTGTATCCTGGATAATAGTCTGAGTCGACACGAGGTGGAAGTGGCACCCGAGCATACCACTCCTGGGGTTCCTCCTGAGTCGCTGGTAGGCTGTTCCGGTAGGCGATAATATTGTGTGGCATAATTCTATATCCGTTCCTCGCATTAGAATCAAACAAGGCAGGTGCAGGCAACGGGATAACATCACGGGTTTTGACGCTGAATACTAAATTGTAGCGAATATTATGAAATAAACCAGCTCCATCAATAAATTGGTGATCTAGCAATGACCTATGATCTAGGTAAACCTTGGGCAAAAGATAATCATGTGGGCATATTCTGAACGTTAAAACGACTCGCTAAACGAGTAGCATAAATACCATCGTGTATCTTGCCCTTACTCATGTTAAGGTGTAGGCGTCGTGCAATAATACCTCCTAAGCTAAACGTATGATCATTGTGTAATGCCCGGCGTAAAATGGCAAGGTCAGGGGCACTGAGTGCACCGACCTTTTCATTAGCAGTTAAATACTTCGTGATGAATAAAGCAAAGTGGTGCATAGAAGGAAGCTGCAAACTAGTAGAAGTGGCTTTTAACACACCTCATTCATCACCCACCATTAAAGTGAGGAGAAAGTCCTCAAACTCTGCTGGTCTAGGCTCTCTTAATTCCCCGTCAAGAGGAATCAGACATATGTCACAAAAGTCGGGAAGTGATATCTTATAAGTTTCAGCATAAAGATTAAATTGCACCTCAGGGGGATTATTCTTACTCGGAAAATGAAAACTTTTCACAAAGGAATTTGTAAGGATGTGGTGTTGGTCACACTCATCTACGAGGAAGTGGGTTAACCCAGCATTTATGATGAATTGAGCAAACTCTTGATGAAACCCAGCCTCCTCCATAAAGGGGTTATATGGCCATTCGCACGGCCGCACCTCCACCTTCCTCGGAGTATTGAGGTCATTGTCCAACGATTCCCCAATGACTCCTTTAGCATTCCACTTGGAAGAGTACTTCCTAAAGAAATTCATCTTATTTCTACAAATAAATTTCTAAAAAAATTAGTCCACAATAATTTTGTCAACAAAACCCTACAAGATTGATAGCAACTACTCCTAAGGATGCATAGAGGCCATATTAAGCATTCAAACAACTTAGAACTCTAAGAATTCAACATGCAAGCTCATCTATAGCAGCGCCAAGAGTAGCTAATTATTCAAAAAATAAACCACTAAATCAAAAACTAATTGGAGCAATGGGGAGTTACATACCAAGAAGCACTCGCCTAAAATAGTTCGGAAATGGAGCTTCGAGCAAAGAGATCAAAATCCACGGGTTTGTGAGCAAGAACACAAGAGAAAGAGAGAGGTGTGATTATTTTAAGGAGGTAGGAGATGACATGGGCTAAAGAAATAAGTGAGAGGACCCACGTGGGGGCCACCACCCACCAAGCCGCACCTAGGGTGGCGGGCGCGCCCTGGTGTCTTGTGGGCACGAGGTGCACCCCCCCTCTGATGATATTTATACCAAATATTCAGAAATATTCAGAAAAAAATCCTGTTAAATTTCAGGTCATTCTGAGAACTTTTATTTTTGGGTCATTTTTATTGCACGGAGAAATCAAAAAACAGGATAAACATGGCATTCTATTTATTTAACTAAGAAAAACAAAAAACAAATAATGGGAGCAGAAAGTTGTGTCTGCTAAATTCATCATTTCCATACCTCTCAAAAATGATCCATTAATAAGGTTGATAAAGTCTTATTAATAACCCCTTCGATTAGCATGAAACCGAAGAATTTTCGTAAAACACTAGGTTACCTTAATGGGGATATGCATATCCCCACCTATAATTATATCATACTGTCGTCAACCCGTGCTATTGCACGGGCTAGTAGTTAATATTGTTTACTTCTTGTTTTATGAGAAGATTTTCCTTGCTCGCAAGGCCAATGGTGTGTACATTGGAATTTGTTGTACTGGGCTTAATTTATAATTTGTTATTATAAATCAGTTGTCAAATGTTGATGCTATATCTGTAGGATAATAGTGAAATCAAACCACTTGTGAAACTATTGGAAAATTTCCCCCTCGTGTATGTTAGCTTGGAGGTGAATTAGACTATTTTATTAAAACATTTACACAAAATAAGTAATCCAATAATATTTATGCATATTCAATTAATTTGAAATATAAGACAAAAAACACAAAAGTTTTTCTAACATCTGAAGGCATGAATCTATGCTTTAAGCATGTTACTACATATACTTTGAAATCCACATGCAACATCGCAAACAGGGGCAAATGTGCTAGTGGTCTATTTTTTTAAATAATTCTTCTTAAATTGTCATGTTAGAACTCGAGGGATTAACTATTTCATTCAAATAGGGCTTCTGAATAGAACTCGAGGGATTAACCACTTTCACTAAACTAAGACTGTGTTCTCAGTGACAATTTTAATACCCTGAAATTTGAGAACCGTGAAGCAATTTAATGGAATTACACAATTACTATTCATCTACCATTCTGAAATCCTTATATTCCTTTACCAGAACATGTTTACCACACGTATAGTTCAACACTTTAATTAGAATAAGCAAATAATAATCAAGTTTTTGACGTCCAAACACAAAAAAGACCAAAAATGATAGCTGGGAGATCACCAAAATAAATAGTGTTAGCATAGTTAACTCCCCCCCTAATGGTAATTTATCTTAGTCGTTGTAGTGTAATCATTCAAGAATTATCCCAAAACTTTTTCACATAATGAAGGTAAATAATGATGTTTTAACATACTGAAAGGAGCAACATATGGTAGATTTTACTGGACTATAGATATATAGCATATCTCTAGCTAGGACCTACAGGTGTGTGAAACAATTCGCGTGCGGATCTCCCAGCCAAAAATCACAAGATACAGATTATCGTAAAACCTAGGAAAATCTTATTTGGGACTGATTATGGTCTAATATTCTAATTTAGAATGTTTTCTATTAGATGAGCCCGGGAAGAGTAAGAGAGGGATTAACAATGTACAGTATTAAGAGACGGTTATCCTTAGCTTACCATGGAGTATGCAGATTAGCAGATATGCCAGCGAGCCAGGATGTGAAGCCGCCAAAGATGTCGATGCTAAGCAAGAAGAGAGTCGCCTCTACAGCCGCGAGGCTGGCGTAGTGGCGTTTCCACCATCCTTGCTTCTATGAATCATAGAAGCCTATGAAGGGATACATCAGGGAACGACCAAACACGCGTATAGTACCTAGTAGCATATCGACGCAGGTTGGCCTTGCGAGGGGCAGGAAGAGAGACTCATGTGATATGGTGTGGCGGAGGGGGCTGTTGAGAAGACAATCTTGGGAGAGCGGCGGCGGCGGCGACGCAAAGAAGGATTTGCAGGAGAAAATGTCTAATCTTCTGTCGTATGTGCTTCCTGCCGGCCACTCGACCTGGCTTCTGCACAGATTGATCCAGCGGCTTGCTTCTCTCTTATGTACGTGTTTGTTCACAGATTGATCCAGCAGCTTGATTCTCTCCTATATACGTCTACTTCAATCAACCTGCTTCAAATTAATAGGAAATCAGGACCCACTTGATGGATTGTTTTTTGACAGTTGATCAGTCAATACGTGCATATGTGTTTTCTTAGCCAAAGTGATTGGCCGAGCAATCAACGTTTTTTCTTTGAATTTTGCCCTAGTTTTAGAAGAGGCGTGACAGCTTGAGCCATAAAGAAAAAAATCCCTAGATTTTAAAACATGCGTGAGAGATTGAGCCAGAAAAAAAAATTGGAGTCTTGCTCTCGCTTTAAAGGAAAAGGTATGAGAGATTGATCAGGAAGGGAAAAAAAATACACACATAAATGACTGATCCATTAAAGAGAGAGAGAGATAGTTGATGGATCGTTCTTTTATGTTGATTAGTCTGTACGTGCACGTGTGTTTTATTACGCAAAACAACCAGTCAGTGAGTCAACTTTCTTTTATCAGTTTCACTCTAGCTTTTAAAAGAGGCGTGAGGGATTTAGCCAGAAAGAAAAAAATAGCAAAAACAGATCTACACCGTTATAATTTGATCCCACCAGATAAACGGCTCTTAATTTCTAATTAACGTAGGAATTTCTGGGAAGTGCCTAATTAGTATAAGTATAGATTTCTTTTTGACAGTAGGTAGAGGTAGATGAAAGCTTCCAATAGCGAGTGTTAGAGAATTCTCAATAACATTTACACCATTCGCTTGGAATTGCTTCTTCAGAAAGTGCACCGTATGCTCATTACCACTGATATAAAAAGTGATTTTGCTTTTATTGCAATCAATAACGGCCCCTGCAATATTCAAAAAGGGTCTACCAAGGATAATCGACATGTTGTCGTCCTCGGCCATCTCAAGAATAACAAAGTCCATTAAGATGGTAACATTTGCCACAACATCGGGCACATCCTCATAAATACCAATAGGCATGACAGTTGATTTGTCAGCCATTTGCAAAGATATTTCAGTAGGTGTGAGTTTATTCAATTCTAGACTTTTATACAAACATAAAGGCATAACACTAACACCAACTCCCAAATCACATAAAGTAGTTTTGACATAATTTCTTTTAATGGAGCAAGGTATAGTTGGTATTCCATGATCTCCAAGTTTTTTAGGCACTCCATCCTTAAAATAATAATTAGCAAGTGTAGATTTCAACTTTAGGTATCTTTCTTTTATTAGTGATGATGTCTTTCA
The DNA here is from genome assembly GCA_022496015.1 of Hordeum marinum. NCBI lineage: Eukaryota > Viridiplantae > Streptophyta > Magnoliopsida > Poales > Poaceae > Hordeum > Hordeum marinum. Next base: position 389,228,747 of record CM039675.1, on the reverse strand, counting down.
TGTATTTAGCATAAGGAGGCATCTTTAAGATCCAGTTAAGTGGGTACGCAAAAAGACTGGCCTAATCATTTCAGCAAAGCGTTCAAATTATTCATCATCCTTTTTCTTAGATGATTTAGGTGGAAAAATCAAAGGTTTCTGAACCCATGGTTCTCTTTCTTTACCATGTTTTCTAGCCACAAAGTCTTTTTATCATACCGTTTATTTTTAGGTTGTGGGTTATCAAGATCAACAGTAGGTTCTATTTCTACATCATTATCTGGTTCTTTATCATTGTGTGGTTGAGAATTTTTATAAACATCACTATCATTTTCATTATCACTAGCTGGATGTTCATTACCAGATTGAGTTTCAGCATCAGAAATAGAGACATCATTATTATCATCAGGAGGTTTTTCTATCTCAGATTCACTAGAAGCATGCAAAGTCCTATCATTTTTTTTCTTTTTCTTCTTAGAAGGACTAGGTGTATCAGCATTAATTCCTTCAGAGTCCTGTTTAATTCTTTTAGGGCGACCTTCAGGATAAAGAGGTTCTTGGATCATTCTACCTCCTCTAGTCACTACTCTAATAGCATGATCATTCATATTATTATTCATTTCATCAAGCAATTCTTTTTTTGATTTAGCAACATTTTCTAACTGAGTTTGAACCATAGAGGCATGTTTTCCTACACCTCTACCATCATTACCGATTCTAAATAACAAGTCACTTAAGCGAGCAATCATATCAGAATTATATTTCAATTGTTTCTGAACATTCGCATTGGAGTGATCTTGTTTTCTAATGTAGTTATCAAACTCATATAAGCATTGACTAGAATGTTTATTGTAAGGAATGTCACCTTCATCAAACTTTAATAAATAATTTACCTCTACCACCTGTGGAGGTGGTGGTGTGTCAAGCCCATGTATTTCTTCAATAGGTGGTAAATTCTTAACATCCTAAGCCTTAATACATTTTTCCTTCATACATTTCTTTGCCTCTTGCATATCTTCAGGATTGAGAAATAAGATACCCCTCTTCTTTAGAGTGGGTTCAAGTGGTGGTTCAGGGATAGTCCAATCATCATAATTCTTCAATATATTATTCAATAGTCCTTCAGCTTGTTCAACAGTTCATTCCCTGAAAACACAAGCAACACAACTATCTAGGAAGTCCCTAGAAGCATCAATTAATCCATTGTACAAGATATCAAGTATTTCATTTTTCTTAAGTGAGTGATCAGGCAAAGCATTAAGCAATTGGAGAAGCCTTCCCCAAGCTCGTGGGAGACTCTCTTCTTCAATTTGCACAAAGTTAAATATTTCCTGTAAGGCAGCTTGTTTCTTATGAGCAGGAAATATTTTTTAGAGAAGTAATAAATCATATCCTGGGGACTATGCACACAACCACGAGCAAGATTATTATACCATATTTTAGCATCACCCTTTAATGAGAATGGAAATAATTTGAGAATATAATAGCAGTGAATCTTTTCATCATGAATAAATAGGGTGGCTATATCATTCAACTTAGTAAGATGTGCTACCATAGTTTCAGTTTCATAGCCATGAAAAGGATCAGATTCAACCAAAGTAATTAGCTCCGGATCGATAGAGAATTCATAATCCTTATTGGTAAGAAAGATAGGTGAAGTAGCAAACTTAGGATCACATTTCATTTTAGCATTCAAAGTCTTTTCTTTGTACTTGCATAGTAGTTTCTTAAGATCACCTCTATCCTTACAAGCAAGAATCTCTCTAGCTATTTATCCATCCAAAGCATAACCTTCAGGTATCTTAGGCATTTCAAATCTAGGAGAGCTAGGACTAATAGGTGTTTCATAATTGTTAGTTTCAAAGATCCCATCAGTTTTAGCAGTTTGAATGATTTCATTCTCTCTGGCTCTAGCAATTTGTTCATGAAGAAATTCACCTAGTGGCACATTATCATCAAGCATGGTTCTAACATCATCATAAGCATCGGTCATAGCAGAAGTAGCATCATCAATATCAAGATTAATAGTATGTGGTGGTGTTGCAAACTTACTCATAACCAAAGGTGAATCAAGTGCAGAGCTAGATGACAATTACTTACCTCCCCTCGTCGTAGAGGAAAAAAATCTTGGTTTTAGTATCCTTTAGATTCTTCATAGTGAACAATTGATATATTTATCCCAAGTGACTCAAAAAATATAGCTATGCACCCCGGCGAAGGCACCAGAAAAAGGTCTTGATAACCCACAAGTATAGGGGATCGCAACAGTTTTCGAGGGTAGAGTATTCGACCAAAATTTAAAGATTCGACACGAGGGGAGCCAAAGATTATTTGAGAGTATTAGCAGTTGAGTTGTCAATTCAACCACACCTGGAGATAAATATCTGCAGCAAAGTGATCAGTAGCACAATAATATGATAGTTTGATAGCAGTAGTAATAGTAACAGTAGAAGTAATAGTTTTGTAGCAAGTGCAATTGTAACAGCAGCAGTAGTAACTTAGTAAGAACAATATGTGGAAAACTTGTAGGCACTGAATCGGTGTATTTGTTGGATGATATTCATCATATAACAGTTATAACCTAGGGCAACACAGAACAAGCTCCAGTTCGTCAATGTAATGTAGGCATGTTTTCCTTAAATAGTCATACATGCTTATGGAAAAGAACTTGCATGACATCTTTTGTCCTACCATCCCGTGGCAGCGAGGTCCATAAGGAAACTAAGGGATATTAAGGCCTCATTTTAATAGAGAACTAGAACAAAGAATTAACACATGATGAATACATGAACTCTTCAAACTACGATCATCATTTGAAAGTATCCCAAATATTGTCACTATGGGGTTTACAGATCATAACATGTAATAGGTGCATATGACTAGGCAAGATTCGATCAAGAACATAGATATAATGGTGATAACATAAACGATTCAGATCTGAAATCATGGCATTCGGGCCTTAGTGACAAGCATTAAGCATGGCAAAGTCATGGCAACATCAATCTTAGAACATAGTGGATACTAGGGATCAAGCCCCCTAACAAAACTAACTCAATTACATGATGAATCTCATGTAACTCCTCACCGACCAGCAAGCCTATGAAGGAATTACTAACTCCCGGTGGGGAGCATCATGGAATTGCTGATGAAGGAGGGTTGACGATGACGAAGACCAAAGATTACCTTCTCCGGAGCCACAAACGGACTCCAGATCTGCCCTCCCGATGAAGAACGGGAGGTGGCAGCGGCCACGTCTCATGAAACGCGATGAAACTTTCTCCTTGAGTTGGAAGCTCAAGGGCTTCCACACTAGTGGCGGAAACACCACTAATCTCAAAATCAGACATGATAGCAACTTTCAGGCAAACTAGTAACTAGCAAAGAAGAAATATTTTTGTATTTTTAATTTTTAAGAGACGCACTAAATATAATAGAAAATATAAAGACGAACAATTGAATTAAAATTTGTGCGAAGTTTCTTGATAGTTGGTGATGGTATTCCCCGGCAACGACGCCAGAAATCCTTCCTGATACTCGTGGTATGCATTGGGTTTTCCGTGAAGAGGAACGGGTAATCACAGCACAAAGTGGGTAAGTATTTCCCTCAGTTATGAAACCAAGGTTTATCAAACCAATAGGAATACCAATCCTCCACCATCTTCAGCGGCTGCACACAAAATAACAAACAACTTGCACCCAACGCTGGCAAGAGGGTTGTCAATCCCCTTGATCTCGTTATTTGAAAGCAAGTGAGTTGTGTAGATAATTGTAGATAATAGTAAAGTGAAAAATAAAATAAAAGGTAATAAATAAAATCAAGGTAATGATAGTGTTTGTGAATATATAAGTGAATAGACCCGAGGGTCATAGTGTTCTCTAGTAGCATCTCTCATAAGCAAAGCATACATTGGGTAAACAAATTACTTTTGGGCAATTGATACAAAAGCGAATAGTTATGCGATTTTCACGGCAATGATCATGTGTATATAGGCATCACTTCCATAAGAAAATTGGTCGATTCCTGCCTACACCTATTACTATTACTCCACCCAGCGACCGCTATCTAGTATGCATCTACAGTATTAAGTAAAACAGAGTAATGCTTGGAGAACATTGACATGATACAGACAAAGTAAACTCAATCAATATGAATAAACCCCATCGTTTTATCCTTGGTAGAAGCAACACAAAGATGCAACTTGTCTCCTTTTGTCACTGGGATATAGAAACTCGCTAGGTTGAACCTACTACAATGCACCACTCCCACTGAAGAAATATCAATCTAGTTGGCCAAACTATATCAATAGATCGGAGAGCATTACAAAGCTATGATGATCATGCAAATAGGAGTCATAGAAATCAGATTTGACTCAAAAAAATTCATGAATAATCTGAACATAAAATCACAATTCATCGGATCCCAACAAACACAACATACAAAGTGATTACATCGGATAGATCAAGACAAAGATGCGATGAACATTGTATTGAAGACCGAGAGAGAGAGAGAGAAAGAGAGAGATTTCCATATAGGTACTACCTACGGACCCGTAGGTCTGTGGTGAACTACTCACACATCATGGTGAGGGCAGCAAGGTTGATGAAGAGGCCCTCCGTGATCGATCTCCCCTCTGTAAGGGTACCGAAACGGGGGTGTAGATGGCCTCCTGTCGGAACAAAGACTTACGGGGGCAGAAAAGTGTTTTGGGAGCACTTATGGTGTTTTTAGGGTAGATATGAATTTATAGGCCAGAGAACGATGTCGGGAGACGCACCAGGGGGCCACCACATATCTGGTCGCGCCCCTAGTTTCGTGATGGGATATGTAGTGGGGCCCTGGTGCACCTTCCGGCCTTCCTTCGAAGCTTCTAGGTCTTTTATTGGTCGAGAAAAATTGTCAAAAGTTTCATGGCAATTGGACTCTATTTGGTAATGTAACTCCGAAAAGGCAAAAACACGGAGAAAACATGAATTGGCATTTGGCACTGGGTCAATAGGTTAGTGCTAAAAATATTATAAATTGGTAAATAAATACCCAAAAACTATCCTAAAATGATAATATATTAGCATGGAACAAGAAAAAATTATAGATACGTTGGAGACGTATCATGAACGAATAAAAACTTATGATCATTATAGCCTAACTGATAATTGTTGACGAAGAGAGGTGGTCTGCGTAGCATCCCCGAACTTAGATGCTTTAGACTTCTTTAAATATTGACTTGGGGAGCCTTGGGAATCCCCAAGTTTGAGATTTTGTATCTTGTTCAATCCTCTCATATCCCTGTTTCACCTAAGTCTCAAAAACTTCATCCACATAAAACTTGAAAAGAACTCGTGAGATAGGTTAGTACATATAAAAATAAATCAACACTTCATGTACTGCCAAGACAAGTTGCATAATAATTTGCAAACATTAGGTATCGTATACTATCATTTCCACAATTTATATCTATCATATAAGCCATGAAAATGATAAGTACATAGCAAAACTATGACAGCAATTTGTCCAAATAGAACAGTCTATAGCAATTCATTTAAAAAGTGTATCTCTGCAACTCAAAAATTCTGAATATTTTGGACAAGCTAAAGAATTTGTATGAAAGTACTATGTAAAAGTTTTAGAAACTTTCCACATTCCAGTAACATATGAAAATTCATACACTACAAAAGTTCTTGTTTTTAGACGGTCACACATCAAACATGCAATTGAGACATCTTTAAGGCAATTCTTGGAAATTTTTATTGAAAATTATGATTATTAATAACATATAAAAGATAAAAACAAAATAAAATGATGCTCTAGGCAAAACACATATTATGTGACGAATAAAAATATAGCTCCAAGTAAGGTATACCGATCGTGTTGAAGACGAAAGAGGGTATGCCTTCTGGGGCATCCCCAAGCTTAGACACTTGATTCTTACTTGGATATTAACTTGGGGTGCCTTGGGAATCCCCAAGCTTAGGGTGTTGATGCTCCTTATTCTCCTCATATTGGTATCTCACACAAAACTTGAAAACTTGAATTACACAAAACTTAACAGAAACCTCGTGAGACCCGTTAGTATAATAGGCAAAACATAAATTTTAGGTACTATTATAAATTGATTATTATTTAATTATTGCATAAAATATTTTACATGTCTTGAGACCGCGCCGGTATTTCCCCAAAAAGGAAGGGATGATGCAGCACAACAACGGTAAGTATTTCCCTCAGTTATGAAACCAAGGTATCAATTCGTAGATGAATATCAAGCACCTATGTAAACATCACCTGCACACAAATAAAAAATACTTGCTACCCAACACGTAAGAGAGGTTGTCAACATCTCAATGATAAAAAGATAGATTAGGTAGTGATAGTTTTGGCAAATAGATCTCTCAAGAACACAAAATAAAATAAGTAAAAAAAGTGCAGCAAGGTATCTTTGGTATTTTTTGGATTAATAGATCTGAAAACAAAAAGGCAAAATAGTTGATCGAAAAGCAATATGTTGGAAATGTAGACCCGGGTGCCGTAGATTTCACTAGTGGCTTCTCTCATGAGTATAACACATGGTGGGTGAAAAAATTATTGTTGGGCAATGGATAGAAGATCAAATAATCACGACGATATCCAGGAAATGATCATTATATAGGCATCACGTCCAACACAAGTAGACTGAAACGATTCTACATCTACTTCTATTACACCACACATCAACCACTATCCAGCATGCATCTAGTGTATTAAGTTCATGGGAAAATGTAATAGTGCAATAAGAATGGTGAAATGATGTAGACAAGATCTATTCATGTAGGAATAGACCCCATCTTGTTATCCTTAATGGCAACGGTACATGTGTGCCTTGCTACCCCTTCCGTCACTGGGAAAGAACACTACAAGATCGAACCCATCACAAAGCACCTCTTCCCATGGCAAGAAAAAACAATCTAGTTGGCCTAACTAAACCGAATATTCAAAGAAGTACAAGGCTATAAGTAATCATGCAAATAAGAGATCAAAGAAGATTCAAATCATATTCATGGACAGAAACAGATCATGAACTCAAAATTCATCGGATCCCAACAAACACACCGCAAAAGTCATTACATCAAATAGATCTCCAAGAGACTATTGTATTGAGAATCATAAGAGAGAGGGCAAGCCATCTAGCTACTGCCTATGGACCCGTAGGTCTATGGTGGACTAATCACGCATCATCGGAGAGGCACCTATGATGAAGATGAACCCCTCCGTGATGGTGTTAGATTGGATCTCGAGGTTCCGGAACTTGCGACGACTGGAATTGTGTTTCGTTGACTACCATAGGGTTTTCTAAATATTTGAGAATGTATAGAGGTGATAGTCGGTGGAGGGGGGTTCTGAGGTGGGCACCACCCACCAGACCGCGCCAGGGGCCTCTAGCGCACCCTGGTGGGTGTTCCCCACCTCGCCCCTTCTCTCTGGCACTTGTCTGGCCCATCTGGTCCAAAATAATTCTCCAAATATTTTCATGATGTTTGGGCTTCGTTTGGTACTGATTTTTTGCGAAGTAAAAAACAAGCAAAAACATCAACTGGCACTTTGGCACTATGTCAATAGGTTAGTCCCAAAAAATGATATAAAGTTGCTATAAAATGATTATAAAACATCCAGGATTGATAATATAACAGCATGGAACAATCAAAACATTTAGGTATGTTGGAGACGTATCAATACTCCACTCTAACTTCTCCATGGCTTACACGCACTGATATAATCCATAGTATCATCAAAACAAGCAAACTATGCACAGAAAAAATAGAATCTGTCTAAAACAAAATAGTCTTTAATTGTTTGTAGAGAAGCTATACTTATGTAACTCCAAAATTCTGAACAATTAGGACAACTTGGGGAATTTGTATACCAATACTGTGTCAAAAGGACATTCCAGTAAAATCAAATAAATTCTCTACTCGACGCAAAAGTTTATGTTTTTGCACAAGATCAAATCTACTATCATCCAAATCATCTTAAAGGCTTTACTTGGAAAATTATTGAAATAAAATACATAAAACATGATTACTAGAATATCTTAATCATGTGGACACATGAAAACAGAAAGGATATGTGTTCGGTTGTCTCGCAACAAGCGCTTTTCTTTGAGGCCTTTCAGCTAGGCATGATGATTTTAATGATGCTCACATAAGAATAGTAAATGAAACATGCAAAAGAGTATCATGCTCATTATTGTTATGGTACAGTGTTACTTAGAAGTAGATAATTATTTTTATGAGAAACTTCCATGAAATTCTACAATGTTTCCATGAGCATGAACACAAGTGTTCAAGGTCGACCCTCACTTCTCCAATGCATAATTTTCCAATCGCTTCCCTTATAACAGGCAAGTCATTTTTTGTGTTTTTGGTTTTAAATTGTTTTGCTTTTTTTACCCACAACTAAATAAATAAAACAAGAAAACATAAACAAAAGTAAAACAAAATCTCCTTAGTGATGGAAGCAAACAAGCATACACGAAAATATTAACCCCATGCTATAGCTCCCCAGCAACAGTGCTAGAAAAGAGTTTGATAGTTCCCAAGTGCAAGGAATCATCGTAGCAATTTTCAAAGATGGATGTGATAAGTATGAAGTATCGAACTAACAAGGAGATAAAGGTAATATCAATGTTCTCTCAAGTATTATTTGCCACGGATACGACTCTACATACACCGAACGTTTGCTTCTATCTATTAACGAGAAATAAAACTGCTTTGTGGGTATAAACAGGATAGCTTTGCATGATATTGGAGAACTAAAATATGAAAATAGTTGCTGCACTAAATATAGTTAGAATATATTACCATATATTACATATAGTGAGTGTGAAATAATGATGGTATGGTGTGCATAATCATCCTAGGCAATTGATAACAAGATCGGTAATCATTCTTGCAATTTTATATGAGTGACAGGTATGAGCTAACTGTTGGAAATATGCCCTAGAGGCAATAATAAATTGGTTATTATCATATTTCCTTGTTCATGATAATCGTTTATTATCCATGCTAGAATTGTATTGATAGGAAACTCACATACATGTGTGGATACATAGGCAACACCATGTCCCTAGTATGCCTCTAATAGGCTAGCTCGTTGATCAAAGATGGTCAAGGTTTCCTAGCCATGGACATGAGATGCCATTTGATAACGGGATCACATCATTAAGAGAATGATGTGATGGACAAGACCCAAACTATAAACATAGCATATGATCATGTCAGTTTATTGCTATAGTTTTCTGTGTGTCAAGTATTTGTTCCTATGACCATGAGATCATGCAACCCACTGACACCGGAGGAGTACCTTGTGTGTATCAAACATCGCAATATATCTGGTTGACTATAAATGTGCTCTATAGGTACCTCCGAGGGTGTCTGTTGAGTTGCCATGGATCAAGATTGGGATTTGTTACTCCGTGTGACGGAGAGGTATCTCAGGGCCCACTCGGTAATACAACATCACAACAAGCCTTACAAGCAGAGTAACTAAAGTGTTAGCCACAGGATCTTGTATTATGGAACGAGTAAAGAGACTTGCTGGTAACGAGATTGAACTAGGTATAGAGATACCGACGATCGAATCTCGGGCAAGTAACATACCGAAGAACAAAGGGAACAACATACGGGATTAACTAAATCCTTGACATAGAGGTTCCACCAATAAAGATCTTCGTAGAATATGTATGAACCAATATGGGCATCTAGTTCCCACTATTGGTTATTGACCATCGAGGTGTCTCGGTCATGTCCACATAGTTCTCGAACCTGCAGGGTCTGCACACTTAAGATTCGGTGATGTTTCGGTAGTATTGAGTTATGTATCTTGGTGACTGAAGGTTGTTCGGAGTCCCGGATGAGATCCTGGACGTCACGAGGAGCTCCGTAATGGTCCGGAGGTAAAGATTGATGTATAGGAAAGTGGTATTTGGGTTCTGGAAAAGTTTCGAGCACTACCGATAGTGTATTGGGAGTGACGAATGGGTTCTAGGGGTCTAGCAAGTGGGGCCCACCCACCCCAGGGGCCACATGGGCATAGGAGGTGGCTCACAAGCCCATGGTGGGCTGGGCAGAGATCCCATAGAGGCCTATGCGCAAGGGGTGGGAGAGGAGGCCAAGTGGGAAGGAGTCCCGCTAGGATTCCACCTCCCTTGTGGGAGGTGGACTCTTCCCCTATCTTGTGTGCCAAGGCCCTAGCGTTTTCCCTAGGGCGCCACCCACCTACCACCTCTCCTCCAGTATATTGGAGGGTTTTTTAGGGCAGCCACCACCTGAAAAGACACGTGCTGCCCTCTCTCCCTCTAGATTGCTTCTCCTCTAGATCTGTTCGGTATAGCTTAGCGAAGCTTTGTCGGATCAGCTGCACCGCCGCCGCCACCACGTTGTTGTGCTGCCGGAGAACTCATCTATCTCTCCACCCATGCTTGCTATATAATGGAAGTGTAGATCGTCATCAAGTTGTACGTGTGCCGAACACGGAGGTGTCGTCCGTTCGGCGCTAGATCAAAAGGACCATGATTGGATCGTGGGACGGTTTATGATTGGATTGCGGGACGGATCATGATCGGATCGCGACATGGATAGAGATTTGTTTCGCGAAGTCGTTCGACTATATCAACCGCGTTTCTTAATGCTTCACGCTTAGTGATCTACAAGGGTATGTAGATCCACTCTCCCTCTCGTAGATGCTCATCACCATGGATAGATCTTGCGTGTGTGTAGGAAATTTTATGTTTCCCATGCAACATTCCCCAACAGTGGCATCATGAGCTAGGTCTATGTGTAGATGAGATCACGAGTAGAACACAAAGGAGTTTGTGGGCGTTGATGCTCAGATTGCTTCCTCCCTTGGTCTTGTTTTGTTTCGACGGTATTGTGGGATGAAGCGGCCCGGACCAACCTTACTCGTACGCTTATGAGAGACCGGTTAAATTGACTGACATGCGACTTTGTTGCATAAAGATGGTTGGCGGGTGTCTGTATCTCCTACTCTAGTTGGATTGGATTCGACAAAGGTGGTCCTTGAGAAGGTTGAATAGCAATTTGTGTATCACCGTTGTGGTTTTTGCATAGGTGAGAATTGTTATTGCTAGATACCCGTAGCAGACACATAAAACATGCAACAACAATTAGAGGACGTCTAACTTGTTTTTGTAGGGTATGTTGTGATGTGATATGGCCAATTACATGATGAGATATATGTGATGTATGAGATGATCATGTTTTGTTTAGAATATCATGACTGACATGTCATTGAGTATGGCAACCGGAAGGAGCCATAGGGTTGCCTTTAATAATTGTATGACCTAAGTGTCAACCATTAAGCACTATGTAATGCTTTACTTTATCGCTAAGCGGTAGCAATAGTAGTAGAAGCCTTATGGGCGCGACAACCCCGATGGCGACACGTTGATGGAGATCAAGATGATGAAGATCATGATGTCATGACGGTGACGATGGAGATCATGCTGGTGCTTTAAGGATGGAGATCAAAAGCACAAGATCATGGCCATATCATGTCACTTATGATTTGCATGTGATGTTAATCTTTTTATGCACCTTGTTTTGCTTAGGACGACAGTAGCATTATAAGGTGATCTCTCACTTAAATTTCAAGATAAAATTGTGTTTTCCCCGAGTGTGCACCGTTCCGAAAGTTCGTCATGTCGAGACACCACGTGATGATCGGGTGTGATAGACTCTACGCTCACATACAAGGGTGCAAGCCAGTGTTGCACATGCAGAACACTCGGGTTAAACTTGACGAGCCTAGCATGTACAGACATGGCCTCAGAAAACAAGAGACTGAAAGTTCAAACATGAGTCATATAGTAGATATGATCGAGATGATCATATTCACTATTGAAACCACCTCAACTCACGTGATGATCGGACTTGGGTTGGTGAATTTGGATCATGTATCACTCGAATGACCGGAGGGATGTCAATTTGAGTGGGAGTACTTAAGTAATATGATTAACTGAACTCATTTGTCATGAACATAGTCTAAAGTTGTCTTTGCATAGTTATGTTGTAGATCAATAGCTCGCAGTGTAGCTCCCCTGTGTTTTTTAATATGTTCCTAGAGAAAATAGAGTTGAAAGATAATGGTAGAAATTATGTGGACTAGGTCCTTGATTAGAGGATTGTCCTCGGTTGCTACATAGAAGGCTTATTTCCTTAATGCACCGCTCGGTGCGCCACCCCCTCAAGCGGCGTCTGTGGATGTTGTGAACATCTGACAGTCACGTTCTAGTGACTACTTATAGTTGAGTGTGTCTTGCGTTATGGCTTAGAATTCAGGATCCAAATACGTTTTGAACGTCACGGAGCATATGTGATGTCCGAAGAGCTGAAATTTGATTTTAGACTCATGCCCGAGTTGAGAAGTATGAGACCTCCAACAAGATTCTTTGCCTACAAGATGAAGGAGAATAGATCAATTTGTGAGCATGTGCTCAGATTGTCTGGGTGCTACAATCACTTGAATCGAGTGGGAGTTGATCTTCCAGATAATATCGTGATTGATATAATTCTCCAAGTCACGGCCACAATGCTACTAGAGCTCTGTGATGAACTATAAACATGCTAGGATGGAAAAGATGATCCCTAAGCAATTCGCGATGTTTGACACCGCGAAGGTAGAAATCAAGAAGGAGCATCAAGTGTTGATGGTTAGTAAAACCACTAGTTTCGTAAAGGGCAAGGGCAAGAAGGGAAACTTCATGGATGGCAAGCCAGTTGCTGCCCCAGTGAAGAAACCCAAGGTTGAACCCAAACCTGAGACTAAGTGCTTCTATTATGAGGAGAGCGGTCGCTGAAACGGAACAACCCTAAATACTTGGTAGATAAGAAGGCTAGGAACGTCGACAGAAGTATATTTGATATACATATTATTGTTGTGTACCTTGCTAATACTCCTAATAGCACCCGGATATTAGATACCGGTTCGATTGCTAAATGTTAGTAACTCGAAATAAAAGCTACGGAATAAATGGATACTAGCTAAGGGTGAGGTGACGATGTGTGTTGGAAGTGTTTTCCAAGGTTGATGTGATCACCATCGCACGCTCTCTCTACCCTCAGGATTAGTGATGAACCTAAATAAATGTTATTTGGTGTTTGCGTTGAGCATGAACGTGATTACATCGTATTTATTGCAATACGATTATTCATTTAAGTTAGAGAATAATGGTTATTTTGTTTACATGAATAATACCTTCAATGCTCATGCACTCAATGAGAATGGTTTATTGAATCTTGATCATAGTAATACACATGTTCATAACATTGATACCAAAAGATGCAAAGTTAATAATGATAGTACCACATACTTATGGCATTGCCGCTAAATGTCATATTGGTGTAAAGCGCATGAAGAAACTCCATTGATGGATCTTTGGACTCATTCGATTTCGAATTGGTTAAGACATGTGAACCATGCCTCGTGGGCAAGATGACCAAGACCCGTTTTCAATATGATGGAGCGGGGCAAGTAACTTATTGGAAATGATACATGTTGTTGTATTCAGTCCAATGAGTGTTGTAGCGTGCGGTGGATACCATTATTTTCTTACCTTCATAGATGATTTGAGTAGATATGGGTATATTTACTTAATGAAACACAAGTCTGAAACATTTGAAAAGTTCAAGCAAATTCAGAGTAAAGTTTGAGATCATCGTGACAAGAAGATAAAATGTCTACGATATGATCATGGAGGAGAATGTCTGAGTTACGAGTTTGGTATACAACTTAAGTCAATGTGGAAGTTATTTCACAACTCACGCCACTGGAACACCATAGTGTGATGGTGTGTCCGAACGTCGTAGTCGTGCTCTATTGGATATGGTGCGTTCTATGATGTCTCTTATCGTTTTACCACTATCGTTTTGGGCTATGCATTAGAGACAACTACATTCACTTAAAATAGGGAACCATCTAAATCTGTTGAGATGACACTGTATGAATTATGGTTTGGCGGAAACCTAAGCTGTCATTTCTCAGAGTTTGGGAGTGCGACACTTATGTCTGATCATCTTGAACCCAAAGTGGAAAGGTGCATCTTCATAGGATACCCTAAGGAAACAGTTGGGTTGTAACACCCCGTTACGCCTGGCGGGATCTAGACTGGCCCCACAAACCAACACTAGTCTTTCCTACGCACTTTGTCCTCACTCATGCGCACCCGGGACCAACTTCCTGGTCGGTCACCCATCCTAGAATTGCTCCAAGCCAAGCACGCTTAACTTTGGAGTTCTTTTCGAGTGGGCTCCCGGAAAAGAAGGAATTCCTTGTTGATATGAGTAGTCTATCATTCCTATTAAGTCAGGCTCTCACATGGGTATACCTTCCATCTCAGATACAACGACAAAGTGTTTGTTGCTAAAACAGGCCCTTTCTCGAGAAAGAGTTTCTCTTGAAAGAATTGAGTGGAAGGAAGATAGAACTTGATGAGGTTGTTGAACCTTTGTTTCAACCAGAGAGTAGCGCAGCGCAAAAAGATGTTTTTGTGGATCCTACGTCAGTTGAAGAGGAAGTTAATGATGATGATCATGAAGCTTTGGATCAAGTTAATATCGAACCTCGTAGGTCGACAAGGACGCGTACTGGTCCTCAATGGTATGGCAACCCTATCTTAGAGATCATGTTGTTGGACAACGATGAACCTACGAACTATGGAGAAGCGTTGATGGGCTCAGATTCCAACAAATGGTTAGAGGCCACGAAATCCGAAAAAGGATCCATGTATGAAAACCAAGTATGAACTTTGGTAGACTTGCTCATTGAACGGCTTGTCATTCAGTACAAATGGACCTTTAAGATGAAGACAGACGCTAATGGTGCATGTCACCATTTATAAAGCCCGACTTGTCACAAAGAAGTTTTCGCCAAGTTTAAGGAATTGACTATGATGAGACTTTCTCACCGTTAGTGATGCTAAAGTCTGTTGGAAATATGTTAGCAGTTGCTGCATTTTTCAATTATAAAATCTGGCAGATGGATGTCAAAACATCGTTTCCTTAACGGTTTACTTGAGGAAAGGTTGTATGTGATGCAACAAGAAGGATTTGTCAGTCCTAAGGATGCTAAAAGGTGTTCAAGCTCCAGCGATCCTTGTATGGGCTGGAGCAAGCATCTCAGAGTTGGAATATATGCTTCGATGAGGTGATCAAAGTTTTTGGGTCTATACAAAGTTTATGAGAAACTTGTGTTTACAAGAAAGTGAGTGGGAGCACTATAGAATTTCTGATAAGTATATGTGGTTGACACATTATTGATCGGAAATGATGTAGAATTTCTGGAAAGCATAAATGGTTGTTTGAAAAGAGTTTTTCAAAGGAAGACCTGGATAAAGCTACCTAATTGTTGGGCATCAAGATATATAGAGATAGATCAAGATGCTTGATGAGACTTTCAATGAGTGCATACCTAGACAAGATTTTGAAAGAGTTCAAAATGGATCAATCAAAGAAGGAGTTCTTGCCTGATTTGTAAGGTGTGGAGTTGAGTGAGACTCAAAGGTCGACCACGTCAGAAGAAAGAGAAAGGATGAAGGTCGTCCCCTATGCTTTATCCTTAGGCTCTATATAGTATGCCATGTTGTGTACCGCACCTGTGTGTGCCTTGCCATGAGTCTGTCAAGGGATACAAGAGTGATCCAGGAGTGGATCACTGGACAGCAGTCAAAATTATCCTTAGTAACTAGAGTACTAAGGAAATATTTCTTGATTATGGAGGTGATAAAGGGATCGTCATAAAGGATTACGTCGATGCAAGCTTTAACACCAATCTGGATGACTCTTAGTAGCAATCCAGATACGTATAGTGGAGTAGCCATTTGGAATAGCTCCAAGTGGAGCGTGGTAGCAGTATCTACAGTATGAAATAAAGATATGCAAAGTACACACGGATCTGAATGTTGCAGACCCATTGGCTAAATACCTCTTTCACATGCAAAACATGATCGAACCCCAGAACTCATTGGGTGTGAGATTCATAACAATGTAAATCACATAGCGATGTGAGCTAGATTATTGATTCTAGTGAAAGTGGGAGACTGTTGAAAATATGCCCTAGAGGCAATAATAAATTGCTTATTATCATATTTCCTTGTTCATGATAATCGTTTACTATCCATGCTAGAATTGTATTGATCGGAAACTCAGATACATGTGTGGATACATAGACAACACCATGTCCCTAGTATGCCTCTAACAGACTAGCTCATTGATCAAAGATGGTCAAGGTTTCCTAGCCATGGACATGAGATGTCATTTGATAATGGGACCACATCATTAGGAGAATGATGTGATGGACAAGACCCAAACTATAAACATAGCATATGACCGTGTTAGTTTATTACTATAGTTTCCTGCGTGTAAAGTATCTGTTCCTATGACCATGAGATCATGCAACTCACTAACACCGGAGGAGTACCTTGTGTGTATCAAACGTCGCAACTTAACTAGGTGACTATAATGGTGCTCTATAGGTATCTCCGAGGGTGTCTGTTGGGTTGGCATGAATCAAGACTGGGATACGTTACTCCATGTGATGGAGAGGTATCTTAGGGCCCACTCGGTAATACAACATCACACCAAGCCTTGCAAGCAAAGTGACTAAAGAGTTAGCCACATGATGTTGTATTACGGAATGAGTAAAGAGACTTTCTGGTAACGAGATTGAACTAGGTATAGAGATACCATCGCGTTGTCAGAGAACTCGTCTACCTCTCCGCTCCCTCTAGCTGGATCAAGAAGGCGGAGATCGTCATCGAGTTGTACGCGTGCTGAACGAGGAGGTGTCGTCCGTTCGGCACTAGATCGGAAGGACCGTGATTGGATCACGGGACGAATTGTGATTGGATCCCGGGACGGATCGTGATTGGATCGCGGGACGGCTTGCGATTTGGATCGTGAGGACGTTCGACTACATCAACTACCTTTCTTTACGTTTCCTGCTTAGCGATCTACAAGGGTATGTAGATCCACTCTCCCTATCGTAGATGCTCATCACCATGGATAGATTTTGCACGTGCATAGGATTTTTTTGTTTCCCATGCAACTTTCCCCAACAAACCCATAGATTGGAAAAGCATCTGATAGATGTATAAATCACCCATAATAGAATTCATATTTGACCCAATTACTTTTAATGAATAATATGATCATAAACTCACAATTCATCGGATCCCAACAAACACACCACATAAAAGGATTACATTGGATGATCTTCGAAGAGAACATGGTATTGAAGATCAAAGAGAGAGAAGAAGCCATCTAGCTAATAATGAGGGACTCATATTTCTGAGACACACTACTCACACATCACCGCAGAGGCAACAAGGTTGATGTAGAGGCCCTCCGTGATCGATTACCCCTCCGACAGGACGCCATAAAAGGCTTCGGATGGGATCGCGGAAGAACAGAGGCTTGCGACGGTGGAAAAATTGTTTCGGGTGTCTCTCTGGATTTTGGGATTACTTGGGACTTTATAGAAGTGGAATTAGGTCATGCGGATCCACGAGGGGCCCATAAGGCATCAGGGTGCGCCCTACCCCATGGGACCACCTTGTTGCCTTGTCGTCTCCTCGACTGTCGTCTGGTCTCTCCCTGAAGCTCCCGGGTCTCTTCTGGTCCAGAATAAATCTTCAAAAAGTTTCATACCATTTGGAGTCCTTTTGGTATTGATTTTTTGTAAAACTTAAAACAAGCAAAAAACAACAACTGGCACTAGGCACTGGGTTAACAGATTAGTTCCCAAAAATGAGATAAAATTGCATAAAAAGTATCTAAGATTGATAATACAATAGCATGTAACAATCAAAGATCATAGATACGTTGGAGACGTATCAGACTGCAGGCTGTAGATTTGGTGGTGGCCTACCTGTCAGCACGACGGCAGGTTAGGCGTGGCTGGCAATGGGAAATCGCGTGGGGGATTCAAGCACTGCCCCATTGACGGTAGCGGTGGCGGTTGTCGTTGTATGAGCGACAACAATGAATGGCACGGTAGTGGGTGCTCCATCAGTGCCCGGAATCGAGGCGGTGGGCCATCTTCTTTGATGGTGGCAGACTCCATGGTCGTGGGGGCGACTTGGTGTCTGAATCTTGAGGTGGTGACAGCTTTTCTGAGGCTGGTGTGGGATGTCCCTTTCATCAACATGTCGGGTTCGATGGGGCTTGGCAGGTGACACATGCGTCTCTTTTGGAGTTGTTGGGCAGTGCTTCTCGCCGGTTGGTGAAGCCTTCAACGGATGCGCCGCCGGCGGATGCTACGCACGACGTCTCTTGCAAGGGCGTCAAATAATGCCTGCTACTGGCACGTGTTGTAAGGTGGCTCTATGAAGGTGGTGCGGCAATGGCGGGAGGCAGGCAATATGAGACGTTTGTTTTCTGGTGTATTCTCTTGAGGTATACGGGTATCGAGGCGTCGGTAACCGGATAAGGGATGGTGGTACATACGGCTTCAATGACGACTTTATGCACTCCACTGGAAACACAAGATATCTAAGCATGCTATGTTGACGCGTGTGTGCTTCTCGGGGGAATTACCCCCCGAGTAGGCTCAAGGAGACGACTCAACATTTTAAAACATCGTGGGACCCACCCCCGGTATGCGAAGCCCCACGAATCAACAAGACAAATGAAGAAGTAAAGACAAAAGACAGAGTTGCGGCCCGGCTGGCTCCTCCCGGCAGCCTCCTCCCGGTTGGCTCCTCCCGGCAGCCTCCACCTATGCGGCTCCTCCTGGCAGCCTCCACCTGTCCGGCTCCTCCTTGCAGCCTCCACCTGTCCGGCTCTCCCTGTCCGGCTCCTCCTGTCCGGCTCCCCCTGTCCGGCTCCTTCTGTCCGGCTCCCCCTGTCTGGCTCCTCCTGTCCGGCTCCTCCTGTCCGGCTCCCCCTGTCCGGCTCCTCATGTCCGGCTCCCCCTGTCCGGCTCCTCATGTCTGGCTCCTCGTGTTTGTCTCCCCCTGTACGGCTCCTCGTGTCCGGCTCCTCTCGCCCGGCTCCTCCCGTACGGCTCCTCCTATCCGGCTCCTCCCGTCCGGCTCCTCCATTCTGGCTCCTCCTGGCCAGCTCCTCCTGTCCGGCTATGTCCTGACGAAGTCAGCTCCCAACGTCCCATCGGACATGCGCGGACCAGACGGCCATATCTTATGGCGGTGCACTATTGGCAAACAGGAGCACACTGTACATGCGTCATGCAGTACTCTCTATAGTGTAACCTGCCCCCTAGACACTGATTTATAAAGTGCGTCAGGGGATAGACATAGCTTAGTCCACAAGCTACATGTGTCTTGACATGTAAGCTACCCATGGTAGTTTACACCTCAAGCTGATTGGGATATAGCTTACATCCCAAGCTATCCACTCATGCCTATATAAAGGCCTCATGCCCAGCACATACGGGGTTCCACTCTCACGTGCTCACACATACACACACATGAGGCAAGAAGCCTCATGGCTCTCCTCTCCCATACAGTTCCAGGAGCAACCATGTATCGGATATTCCACAGATATACATATATGCAGGAGTAGGGGTATTATCTCTCCGGAGAGCCCCGAACCTGGGTAAACCACTGCGTGCTATTCGCATACCCGTCCTGAATCATCCACGACAGCCTTTCTCTCACCTCGATAAGCCACTCCATGGCATCTGCCGTCTCGTGCGCCCCCCGTGAGAAAACAACGACAGTTGGCACCCACCGTGGGGCTAGCTGCTATTGGGACCATGGTCCGGGCAGGACCCTCTTCGTCATCACCACCGTGGCGTCGCCACTATCTTTTCCGGGGCTCGACTTCAACACGCCCCCGGATTGTATGCTCACGACGCCGCGTCCTCGCTGTCGGTCTCGTCATCGCCGCCGCGGTGTCGCCGCTATCTTTCCGGGGGCTCGACTTCAACACGCCCTCAAGGCGAGCGCGCGTGATGCCGCGTCCTCGCCGCAGGTCTGGTCATCACCGATCGCTCCTCCAATGCTGCGTGCCGCCTTCCGTGGCTCCCGACCACGGCAGTTCGCCGCTGGCTCCTCCTCGTGTAGGCACTGTTCCCGGTCGTTACGCTCGCACCGGCGCCGTCCACGTCCCGTCAGCCGGGCCGCCTGTGTCACCATCGCCGCGCCGTCCGTGTGCCAGCACTAACGCACCTCCACCAAGCGCGAGCGTCCGTGCTCACCTGCTCCGGTCCTCCGCAGTGATGTGCTCCTCCCCAGCCTGCTCCCAGGCAGCTTGGCAGGGCGACGAGAGTCCGGCAGGAGCTGCCCGCTGGTTCGCTCCCGGTCACTTCTTCCCACGGCCAACAGTGCCCGTCCTGACCTCCTCTGCACTGCGCCCACCTCTTCCTATTTCGGCTCGTGGCCTCGCCGCCATAGCCGCTCGCGCCTACGGCTCCGCCCCGACTTCCCGGTCGTGCCGCTCCGACTCGGCTGGCTCCGGCGCCACCGAGCCTGCCGGCTGGCCGCCTCCGGCTCTCTCGTCGTGCCCTACCGGCCCCGCCCCCCTCTGCTTAGCCGGCTCCGGCCGCGTGCCCTGTATTCGCCCGCGCGCCTGCGCATGGTCCTGCCTCCGGGCTGCCTCGCCGCATCACTCCGGCCTGGCCGGCTCCCGCGCAGCATGCCGCAGCCGGCTCTGTCGTGCCATCGAGCCCGCCGGCTGGCCGCTCCAGCCCGGCCGGCTCCCGCGCCACGCGCCGCGGCCGGCTCTGTCGCGCCCCCGAGCCCGCCTGCTGGCCGCTCCGGCCCCGCCGGCTCCCGCGCCGCGCGCCATGGCCGGCTCCGGCATGCTCTCGAGCCAGCTGGCTGGCCACCCTGGTCGGCCGGCTCCCGCGCCCCCGAGCCCGCCGGCTGGCCGCCTCCGGCTCCGCTGCCCCGTGGCCGG
The DNA here is from genome assembly GCA_022496015.1 of Hordeum marinum. Lineage (NCBI taxonomy): Eukaryota > Viridiplantae > Streptophyta > Magnoliopsida > Poales > Poaceae > Hordeum > Hordeum marinum. Next base: position 389,207,864 of record CM039675.1, on the reverse strand, counting down.
CTCCCTCGTCGTGCCCTGCCGGCCCCGCCGCGTCCCCGAAGCCCGTCGGCTGGCCGCCTCCGGCTCCACTACACTGCGGCCGGCCCCCTCGCCATACCTCGCCGGCCCCGCTGGCTCTCGTCCATCCGCCCGCACCAACTATCGCCCGGCCTCCGTGCTGCTGCCGGCTCCGCGCCCGCGTCCGCCTGCACGACGCCCGGCTCCCATGCCGCCCTGGTGCCGCCCCCACGGCTGTGCCCTCGCGCGTCGGCGTCACGCCCACGTCCGCCTCTGTGGCAACCGGACCCCGCATCGCCTTGTTGCCATCATCGGGCACGAGCCCGTGTGCCAGCTCCGCGCCTCCCACAGGCGGCCTCTGCCCCGTGCGCTGCCGGCCGGCCGCCCCCGCGGGGGAAAAACAAAGAAAAAAGGGGTCCGGCTGTCCAAAAGGAAAAACGAGGCGGGTCCGGCTCCAAACAAAAAAAGAAGACGAAGACAAAGAAGAAAAAATCTGCTGGGATCCCCTTCGAGCATCTAGAGGCTTGAAGGCTACACCCAGAGGGTGTGCCGACGTGCTCCGCAAGCGCCAAGTCGCGTCGGCTATCGTCAACAACAACCGTCTCGCCTACGCGCAAATCAACGAACCTCCTCGCCCGGAGGCACGGAGGCTACTTCCGGCAGCGCCTAGCGCTCATCAGCCGGCGGACCCCGTGTCCGTGTCCGGCAGGGCTCCGCGCCCATCAGCCGGTAGACTCCGTTCGCGTCCGGCAGCGCCTCGTGCTCGACAGCCGGCAGACCCCTCGTCCATGCTCGGCAGCACCACGCGCTCGATAGCTGGCGGACCCCACGTCCGCGCCTGGTAGCACCTCGTGGCCGTCAGCCGACGGACCCCAAGTCGATGCTCGGCAATGCCTCCCGCGCGTCAGCAAGACCACGTCGGCTACAAACCGCGTTGGCAGACATCGACAAAACCGCCTCGCCGGCACCCAAAAGCAATGTGTGATCCCCACGCGCATGCCCCTGCACCTTACACATAAACAAATAACCCTGAGCGACCCTCGGGGGCCATCTCCGCATTCATTCTGCTGCCCTACTGTTTGCCCCGGCACCAGCTAGTCTTGGCTCGGGGCTGGCCGCTTGGCCCGATACGTTCATTCCAATGGGATGGCTTAATAGCATGCATGGGACCGAAGGCTCACTCTTTGTCTCAGCTACAGACCGCACCGCGACTGTCCGGCTAGCGAGAGCAAAAGCTGGAGGTCACCACACGCGAAAAGCGTCCAGGGAGAAAACGGCTTGGGCGACCCGGTCGTTTTCATTTATGAGTATCTGCTCGGTCGAGTCTTCTCCCAGAGTCCGAGTACTGTACGCTCCATTCCGCGGCCCACTCTTCGTCTCAGCTACAGACTGGCTCCCGGCTGTCTGGCTAGCAAGAGCAAAAGCCAAAGAGCGGAGAGAACACGGAAAAAGACTTAAGGGGACTCGGACAAAATCGAGTCGGCACCCTCTGCACCAACTTGCACTACCAAAATAAAATATTTGATGTATCTGTGCTGACTTAACCTTGTCTTCTGCACGGTTGTCTCCATGAGGAGCCTTCCTCACCTGGAGGCTCGGAGGCTACTCCAGGCAGGGCATCGCGCCCGTCTGCCGGCGGACACTTCGTCCACGCCCGGCGGTTCCTCACGCTTGACAGCCGACGGACCCCTCGTCCGCCTTCAGCAGGGCTCCGCGCCCACCAGCCAGCAGACCCTCCGTCTGCGCTCGGTAGAGCCTCATGCACGACAGCCGGCGGACCCCGTGTCCGCCTTCACTAGGGCTCCGCGCCCACCAGTCGGCGGACCCTCGGTCCGTGCCCGGCAACGCCTCGCGCTCGACAGACGGCAGACCCTAGGTCCGCCTTCGGCGGGGCTCCGCGCCCACCAGCCAGCGGACCTTTCGTCTGTGCCCGGTAGCGCCTCGCGCTTGATAGCCGGCGGACCTAGCATCCATCCTTGGCAAGGCTCCACGCCCATCAGCCGGCAGACCCCGCGTCCGCCTTCAGCAGCGCGTCGTGCCCTTCAGTCGGTAGACCCCGCGTCTATGCCCGACATCTTCGACACCACCGCTTGCTTCAGCAACAGCAAAGATCCTCCGCCCGACTCCTCGAGTCGCCCGGAGGCTCGGAGGCTACACCCAACGAGTGCGCTGGCGCGCCCCCACTGGAAACCGCCAGCCGGTTGACTCCGCGTTCGCCCTCGGCAGCGCCTCACGCCCTTCGGCTGACGGACTCCGCATCCGCGCCCAGAATCCTTGACGCCCCCGTCTACTTCAGCAATAGCAAAGACCCTCCGCCCGACTCGTCGAGTCGCCCGGAGGCTCGGAGGCTACACCCAACGGGTGCGCTGGCGCGCCCCTGCTGGAAGCAAGCCTTGTCGTCCTCAAACCGCGATCGACCGTCATCGACAACTTCTGCAACAACAACTCCACTGGCATAAACCCTCCGCCCGACTCTCCAAGTCGCCCAAAGGCTCGGAGGCTATTGTCGGGGGGATTACCCCCAGGTAGGCTCAAGGAGATGACTCGACATTTTAAAACATCAGGGGACCCACCCCCGGTATGCGAAGCCCCATGAATCAACAAGACAAACGAAGAAGTAAAGACAGAAGACAGAGTTGCGGCCCGGTTGGCTCCTCCCAGCAGCCTCCTCTTGTTCGGCTCCTCCTGGAAGCCCCCACCTGTTTGGCTCCTCCTGGCAGCCTCCACCTGTCCGGCTCCCCCTGGCAGCCTCCACCTGTCCGGCTCCCCCTGTTTGGCTCCTCCTGTCCGGCTCCCCCTGTCCGGCTCCTCCTGTCCGGATCCTCTTGTCCGGCTCATCCTGTTCGGCTCCCCCTGTCCAACTCCTCATGTCCGGCTCCCCCTGTCTGGCACCTCCCATCCGGATCCTCCTACTTGGCTCCTCATGTCCGGCTCCTCCTGTCCAGCTCCCCCTGTCCGGCTCCTCGTGTTCGGCTCCCCCCATCCGGCTCCTCCTGTCCGGCTGCTCTAGTCCGACTCCTCCTGTTCGGCTCCTCCAGTTCGTCTCCTTCTGGCCGGCTCCTCCTAGCCGGCTACATCCTAACGACGTCAGCTCCCAACGTCCCATCAGATACGTGTGGACCAGACGACCATATCTCATGGCGGTGCACTATTGGCGAGCTGGAGCACACTGTACACGCGTTGTCGTTGTTTTCTCACGACAGATGCAATGGGTAGGCTTATCGTAGGTGGTTGGGGCCGGAAGACACCGACGGGCTTCGGGTGCGAGATTGGACACAAGAGGTGGTGACACACGATGTACACAGGTTCAGGGCCCTCCGTGGGAGGTAACATCTCTAGTCATGCTTGGTCTAGTTGGGTGGATTGATGTGTTTACAAGGATGCTCCTAGAGCTGTGTCTAGAGGAGGAAGAAGGAGCAGTTGGCTCATCTCCCTCCATTGCTAGAGATGATATGTGTGGAGAGTTCTATGTGGGTGGGTGCGAATGATCGTCCGTTCCCGTCGCATGGCGGGGCTCGGAGGGTTTTATAGGCCAACCCTCGACTCTACAATATTCCTAAGGTACAAAGGCAGGGGGACCCGGCTGGCAGCCTCTCCGGCTGACCAAGGGGCCCCGTCCTTCGAGCCGTCTTGTCGCTGGTAGGGTCCATCGGCTAGGCGGTCTTATCGCCCGCTGGGGCCCGACAGCCGGCTCTGCGATTGGCCCTCGCTCACCTGCCGCGGCACGGGTCGCCCGGGAGGCGTCGCCTAGTGCCTGCCGACTGAAGTCTCCGGCACGGCCGGCTGCACTGTAGCCACGCCGGGGCAGGTAATCGAGTGGCCGAGGGCATGCCAGCACTGTTCCCCGCCCGGTCACGCTCGCCAAGGTCAGCGGCCTGGACGGCCGAACTATAGCCATGCGCACTCGTGCATCAGCGGCCACTATGGCCATAGTGCCGCCATCATGGTGGTCGCGTCATGTCATTGTACCCGTGCGTAGAGGGACAGGACGTTGCATGTCCATCCTGGGGTCAATGGAGGGGGTGGCCCGGAGGCATCCGGGCGCGCCCAGTCGGTCGGGGGTCAAGCTGGCTCCTCATCCAGCCATTCGTGCCGCCAGCCAGTGGCAGCTCGAGCCGGCCGTCCCCCAGCCGGCCATGGGCAGCCGGTCGCATAGTTTTTGTTTGAAGTGGAGGAGGAAGAACCCTGTTGCTTTGTCCTACCCAGGGGTAATAACCTCGTCAGTAGTCCCTGAAGCCGGTGGGGGCCCGCCTCCGGCAGACGGAGGGGAGCCGACGGCTTCCCCCCATCGGTACCCGCCTTTGGTGTGAAGCCGAAGGACTAGTCGGGTCGGTTGTTGGACCCGACGCCTCGCCTCGGGACCCGAGCCGGCCCGTCGCACGCCATGTGGCGGGTAATGATGTGGCGGGCCCCGCGCACGCGGGGAGATGGGACGTAGGCCTAGGCCTAGCCCGCTAGGCCCCGGGCGTAGCCCAATAGGCATCGGGGCGCAGGCCAGGATCCTCTGCGCCCCGAAGCGGCCATTACAGCTCGGGCCACCCACGCGCGCGCGGAGTTTCCGAGGGAGTGGGCGTAGTTAATCCCCATGTCCCCCGGTCGTGGCCTCTCCTTTAAAAGGGGAGGAAGAACAGGGGTGGAGAGACCCGCGCCCCCTTTTTCTCCCTCGCTTCTTTCGTCTTCGCCTTCTCCTCCCCCTCGTGCAACACCGCTCCCGAGCTCGCAAATGCGCTCACACGGTGTCGTTCCGCCGCAATGGCCGACGAGCGCGGAGGAAGCTGGGTCGGATCCATCATCACCGAGGGGGACATCGCGGACCTCCGCCGCGCGCGCATGCTACCGCTGGCGGAGCACGTGGTCGCGCGCGCGCCGGGCGACGAGGTGGTGCCGGCGCCGTAGCCAGGGGAACATGTAATCTTCCTCTGGCATTTCTCCCGTAGTTTCGGGCTCCCGATGAGCCACTTCTTTCGACTGCTCATGGACACCTTCGACCTCCAGCCGCACCACCTCGACCCCAACGCTATGTTCTACCTCGCCCACTTCATGACATTGTGTGAGGGGTACCTGGGGGTTTTCCCCTTCCTTGATCTCTTCAACGCCCTCTTCTACCTCAAGGCGCTGAAGAGCAGTGCCTGTGGGGGCACAGCGGTCTGCTGCCGTGGCACCGTGCGCTTCCCGGCGTTTTCTCTTATTGAACCCGTCAAGGGGTGGCATCGGACGTTCTTCTACGTGAAGAACGTCGATCCAAACCTGGACTTCATCCGGCTACCACCGTTTGTCGATGTGCAATCCACCCAGGTGAACTGGCTGGGGGCCACCCCGCGTGGCGTGGCTCTGGCGGAGCTCGGCCAGCTCGCGCAGCTGAAGAGCGTCAAGGAGTTGGTCGCCTCCGATCTGGTGGCAGCCTTCATCTCGCACTGGTGCTGCCTCTCCACTTGAGACCGCACCAGATCTGCGACATGTCCGGCCGCCGCGACATGTCCGACTCAGGTGGTGACACGGGTGAACGCTCTCACGATGCTCAAGCTGAAGCCCGCGTCGTGGACATTTGGCATGCAGCCGTATGACCGCATCAACCGTCTCCCCTAGTAAGTCTTCGACGAGATAGCTTCTCTTTGTTTGATTCTTTCTAGCTGGCAGCCGGCAGGGGACCTTACTTTGTCGTGCTGATCGCAGTTGTTGGTGCGACAGAACACGCCGAACGGCCCGCACCCCCAAATCTTCGAGGCGGAGCGCGAGAACTCCGTTTCTAAATACTACGAGCGGGGAGACCCGCCGGAAGAGGGGGTGGACTCCTCGGGAGGAGTCGAGGAGCCGGCCGACCCGCGAGCCGATGACCCCAGCGGAGCCGAAGGGTCTGGCGCAGCCGGGGAGTCCAGCGGAGCTGGTGATTTCCCTATCGGTCCCTCGATTAGGGACTAGACAGACGATGATGATGATGACGATGATGTGATGATTTTGAATGCGCCTCCTCCCTCAACTCAGCAGGGCCGGCGGAGCGAGGAGTGGCCGGCTCAAGCCCCGGCAGTCGGAGCCGCCGGCCGGGCGAAGAGGCCGGCTTAGGAGGGGTCAGTGGCTCCGCCACCCGTCCCTAAGCGGGTGAAGGTGGCCGTGCGGAAGCCGCTGATGTGCGCCAAGCGGCCCTTGCCCGTCGTCATCGGGTAAGTTTTTCTTTTTCTTGCGCGTGTTTCCTTCCGGGTCGTGAGCCGGTGGGTGATCGACCCTTGTGCACCATAGGGACCCCATCGAGTTCCACGAGGGGGAGTTGGCGGTGGACCCAACGGACGCCGCCAACCGGCTGGCCCGTGAGCACGTGGCCACCCAGCGAGAGGAGAAGAGGAGGCTCACGGAGCTGTGAGCCTCAAAGTTAGGGACGCCAGGCGGGGCCACGCACTCCGGGACTTTGAGAGGCGGGAGGCGGAGGAGATCTGCGGACCCCGCGCGAGCGTCGGACTTGGCAGCGGAATCGACCCGCCTGTCGACGCCCCCATCGAGCGAGCCACAAGGGGCGGCGATGGATCAGCCTGCGCCCCCGTCCATGGAGGAGGCACCCCGAACGAGGGCGGCAGCCCCGGAGCCAGCTCCAGAGGCGACCCGACCGGAGGTGCCGGATGCGACTCCGCCTACGGCCGAGCCGGCCTGGGTCGACGTGCCGGAGGCTCCGGCGGGCCTAGAAGCGGCGTCGGAGGTGACATCAGAGGCGGTGCCGGAGGTGGCGGACATGGAGACGGAGGTGCCGTCCATCGTGGTCACCACGTCGGAGCGGTAGGAGGAGGAGGCGGCGACGACGACGGGTGAGGGGCCGGTGGGGGGCGACTCCCAGACCCTCGCTGTCATTGACCCACCCCCGATGGCCGGCACCGTGGCGAGCCCAGGGAAGGGCGGCAACAGCTGTCGGGCCCGGAGGACCCTGCGGACCATGCAGGAGGTGCTCCGGGACTGGGAGGCGCTGATGCGCGTCCCAACCCTTCCGGTTCCCTCAATAGGGGCCCTGGTCCTCTTGTTCGGGGAGTTGGGGAGCGTCCTAGACCAGTGTCGTCAAGAACTCGCCCGGTTAGCGGAGGCGGCAGATGCCACCCTGCAGCGTGCGGAGGTAAGCCCAGTCGCTCTTGTTAAAAATTTCAGTGGGGGCGCGCAAGCGCACCCACTGGGTGTAGCCCCCGAGATGCGCGCCGGCTGACCGGCTGATGGGCAGCCGGGCCGCATCTCCTTGAGCATGTTTTGACTTTGGCTCCATGTGGCAGGAGGGGAACTCCCAACGGTAGAAGCTGTTTGAGGAGGCGGTCTCCATCCACGACCACGGCAAGTACGGTTTCTACCCGCTGGAGAAGGAGTTGACGCGGGTGCAAGGTATGTTGATTCTTGCGAGAGGGGCACATAGCCCCCAGGAGCTGGGCCGGCTGCTTGACAGCCGGAGCGGACGTAGAAGGGCCGGTTGACGCCTGCTTTGTCTTGTAGGTGAGGTGACAGCCCTCTAGACGGAGAAGACCGGGGTCGTCTCCGAGCGGGACCGGCTGGCGCAAAGCGTCCAGGCGGTCACTCAGGAGAAGGACCGGTTGGCCACGCTGTTGGTGGATGGGGAGGCGGCCCAGGACCGCCTCAAGGCCGACGTGGCATGAGAGGTGACGGCCAAGGGAAAGGCCGTCAAGGAGGCGGCCGACGCCGCCCGGTGGACCGCCGCCCTCCAAGACGAGGTGACCCGCCTCGAGAGGTCACTCGAGAAGGTTAAGATCTCCCTCGCCGAGGCGGAGGCGGCGCTGGCGAGGGAGAAGGATTCGTCGCTCCACTTCGCCATCGATGTGCTCCATCGAACGTAAGTGTTTGTTTTTCTCCTCTCTAGCCGGTTGCCTTTTTCTTTGCTGGTTCTTGTTCTTGATTTGCTTCTCTCCCCTTCTTCCCTTTTCTTCTTTAGGGTGCTTCCCCGAGACTATGCGTTGTGCTGAGCGTGCCGTCAAGGAGCACCGAGAATGCCTTCGGGCGCGCGGGCGCTCCATCGAGGAGGACACCGCGTGGGATGTGGCGGAGCTTGGGCTCGCCATTGAACACTGGCTGATCCACCTCGAGCGGAGTGTGGAGCGGCTGAAGACGGCCGACAAGGAGGTCATCGCCGCCTTGTGGCCGGGCCATGGCGGGGCGCCGAAGAACCGCGTGTCCTTGTGGCTAGAGCAAGTCGTGGCCTGGCTCGAGGCCTGGAAGGCGTCAGCAGCCCGAGCCGGCGCGCAGTTGGCGCTCTGGTTTGTCACGTCGTGGTATCGCGACGTGGATTTGGGCCGGCTGGCCACTATATGGGACGAGACGGTCGAGGAGCGGGATGCCCGTGACTTGGCCCTTGTCCGTCGAGCCAAAGAGCTCGCGTCGTACGTCAATGAGGAGGAGTTCCTGCCAGCCCTTGGCAAGGACGGCGAGCCGGTGCCTGAAGACTCCTTATGCATCCCCCAAGGTCCGGCGGACGAGGAGGTTGCCGATGAGAGCACCGACTCGAGCGGCGAGACGGCTGAGACCGCGGAGGCTGCCTCGAAGGCCAAGGAGGTCGACCTGAAGGCCACAACCACCCCCGGGGCGGGAGTCGAGCCACCCAGCGATGCACCGGCTGGCGACGTGCCATTGGCCTAAGCCCCCGGGCATCTTATCTTTCTCTCTTTCTCCTGCATGTTAGGCTTTAAGTCCACCCACTGGGGGTGTAATGTAATGAACCTTGATGGCCGTGGGCCTCTTTTGTCTTTAAAACTCGTATTGTAAATATTTGATGTGTTTGCCTTATTGCGCATGCTTGCTCGTCCTTACCCTTTTTCGCCCTTTTGGTTCCCTCTATTCCACCCCTTTTCCCCTTTGGTTTTGGCCCCGCTAGCCCGACAGCCGGGAGCCTGTCTGTAGCTGGGTCGGGGCGTCCTCCTCGAGGGAGCCGGTTCTGAACTTAGGAACCGCGAGAGCTTTTCGGGATAAGTAGAGTGGCAGAGGTGAGGCAATAGTCCGGCTGGACCTAGCTGGTATCTCCTTGCGATCGATCTTTCGTGTGAGCTAAGTTGTGCCGCCCCGAGGCCCCATCAGCCGGACAGCTGGGAGCCGAACCTATAGCTGGGAGGGGTGGGAGGGCTTGTTCGTCTCACACTACCTGGCCAATTTTTTAGAGAGGCAACCTAGGACCAGTCGGCGAGCCCCCGGGCCCGGGAGCCGGGCCGGGGAGCCAGTGAGTGAGGATACCTTTGAGGGAAATGAAACCAGGTGTGCCCCAAGAGCCGGCCTGGGGCACCCATTGCATTCATAAGCCCAAAAGGGGAGGGATACATACATACACTGGTCTTTTCTGTAGTAAAACGGACGAAGGAGCGCCGTGTTCGATGGGCGCTCGGTCTCCTCACCGGAGGCATCTCTTTTGCGCTTCTGCGACTTCTGGGTGCCTATTAGGTATTACGCATTGTTGTGCAACGCCTTGCTAACGATGAACAGGCCCTCCCATGGGGAGGACATCTTGTGTTGTCCGGCTGTCCGTTGGATCTGCCTGAGCACCGGGTCCCTTCACAAAAGGAGAGTGGCCGGATCCGCTTGCTGTGGTAGTGCCGGAGCTTCTACTGGTAGATTGCCGTCCGGCTCAAAGCCAATTCGCGGGCTTCTCCGAGTAAGTCGGTGTTGTCTTCTCTTGCCTCCTTTGCTTCCTTCTCCGTGTATAGGGAGACCCGAGGCGAGTCGAACTCGATATAGGTGGGGATGATCGCCTCGGACCCATACACAAGGAAGAAAGGCGTGTAGCAGGTTGATCGGTTGGGGTGGTCCTGAGACTCCAAAGGGCAGCCGGCAACTCATCGACCCAGCAGTCGGCTGACCTTACCAGCGGTGTCACGAGCCGGGGCTTGATGCCGGATAGGATGAGGCCGTTTGCTCTCTCGACCTGGCCGTTTGACTGTGGGTGAGCGATAGAGGCCAGGTCGAGCCGGATTCCCTGCTTGGAGCAGAAACGTGTAAGCGCCCTTGGCGAAGTTCGTGCCGTTGTCGGTGATGATGTTGTGGGGGACGCCGTAGGGAACCGTGATGTCATCGATGAACCGGACGGCCGTGGGGCCGTCCAGCTTCTTGATTGGTCATGCTTCGATCCACTTGGTGAATTTGTTGATAGCCACCAGCAAATGTGTCATGCTGCCTCGTGCGGTCTTGAAGGGACGCACCATGTCCAGCCCCCAGATGGCGAAGGGCCACGAAAGGGGGATGGTTTGGAGGGCTGATCCTGGCAGGTGGCTCTACGTGCTGAAGCGCTGGCAGCCCTCGCACTCGTTGACCAATTTCTTGGCCGCCTAGAGAGCAGTGGCCAGTAGAAGCCGTGGCGGAAGGCCTTGGCCACCAAGGTCTTGGAGGCGGCATGATGCCCGCACTCTCCCTGGTGGATGTAGAGGAGGATTTCTAGACCCTTTTCCGGCTTGATGCACCGCTGGAAGACGCCGGTAGTACTGCGATGGACGAGCTCATTGTTGATGGTGTTGTATGCCATGGCCCGACGCTGGATTTGCCTCGCCATGGCCTCGTCCATGGGGAGCTCGCCGCGTAGGAGGAATGCCAAGATAGGCTGGTCCCATGAGGGAGTTGAGACGGGGGCCGGCTTGAGAGCCCCTGGGCCTGGATGATCAGTCCCCGAGACCGGCTCACCAGCCCCCAAGGCCGGCTCGTCGGTTATCATCATGACGACCGCGTCGTTGGAGCCGGCGGCGTCGGACGTAGCCGGCTCAACTGGTGCCGGTAGGGCAGCCAAGGTTGAGGGAGCCGGCGGCAAAGATGCCGAAGGGGCAGCCAGAGATGCCGATGGGCCGGCGGCGTCTGCCAGCACGAAGATGGATTCCAATTCTGGGGAAGGCTTGATCGATGGCTTGAGCAGCCGCTCGAGGGAGACGCCAGCTGGGATGTCCTGCCTGGTGGAGCCAATTTTTGCCAACGCGTCGGCTGCCTCGGTGTCCGCCCATGGGACGTGATGGAACTCACAGACCTCAAAGGAGACGGTGAGCTATTGTACGATGAAGCGGTAGCTGGCCATGTTGGCGTCCCTAGCATCCCATTCGCCAGAGACCTGCTGCACCACGAGGTCGGAGTCACTGAAGCATAGGATCGCCTGATGCCGATCTCCTTGGCGAGCCGGAGGCCATGGACGATGGCCTCGTACTCGGCCATGTTGTTGGAGGCGGCGAAGTGGATCTCGAGGGCATACTTGAGCTGGTCACCTTTCGGGGAGGAGAGGACTATGCCGGCTCCCAGTCCGGTCCTCATTTTTGAGCCGTCGAAGTGCATGCGCCAATGCGTGGAGTCTGGGGGAGGCGGCACGAACTCGGTGTCTGCCCAGTCGACGAGGAAGTCGGCCAACTCCCGTGACTTGATGGCGGTGTGAGGTTCGTACTGGATCTCGTGATCGGCGAGGGCGATGACCCATTTGGCAATCCGGCTGGTGGAGTCCCGTCCGCTCATGATCTCGCCGAGCGGGGCCGTGCTCACCATGGTGATGGTATGCTCCTGGAAGTACTGCTTGACTTTCTTTGCGGCGAAGTATATGTCGTAGCACATCTTCTAGTAGTGACGATAGTTCTGCTTGGACGTGGAGAGGACCTCGCTAAGGTAGTAGACGGGGCGCTAGACCGGCAAGGACTTGCCCTACTCCGGCCGCTCGACCACCAAGACAACGCTGATGACGCGAGTGGTTGCCGTGATGTAGGCGAGCAAAAAGGTTCCTTCTCAGCCGACGCGGCCAGGATGGGCGCACGGTTGAGAGCCTTCTTGAGGCCGCGGAAGGCCTCGTCCGCCTCGTCGGGCCAATCGAACATGCCCGACTTCTTGGTGTGACCCGGCTCAACAAGAGTCGTCTTGCGAAGGAGCCCGTAAAGGGGCAAGGCCTTCTCCCCCAGCCGGCTGATGAACCGGCTGAGCGAGGCGAGGCAACCAGTGAACTTCTGGACATCGCGGAGCCGGGTCGGCTTGGGCATGCGCTCGATTGCGTTGATCTTCTCGGGGTTAGCTTCGATGCCGCGAGCGGACACGAAGAAACCCAGGAATTGGCCGGCTGGGACGCCGAAGACACATTTCTCCAGATTGAGCTTGATCTTGTATTCGCGCAGAATCGCGAAGGTCTCTCGGAGGTCGTTGAGGAGGCTGAAGTGCTTCTTGGTTTTGACGACGATGTCGTCGACGTAGACGTGGAGTTCCTGCCTATCTGAGGCGGGAGGCACTTCTGCATGCACCGCTGGAAGGTGGAGCCTGCGTTCTTCAGGCCGAAAGACATGGTGATGTAGCAGTAGGCCCCGAAGGGCGTGATGAAGGAGGTCTTGAGCCGGTCCCCCGGGTCTGGCTTGATCTGGTGGTAGCCAGAGTAGGCGTCCAGGAAGGACAACAAGTCGCAACCGGCCGTGGAGTCGATGACTTGATCGAACCGCGAAAGGGTGAATGGGTCCTTAGGGCACGCCTTGTTCAGGTTGGTGTAGTCAATGCACATGCGCCAGGTCTTGTTCTTCTTCACCACCAGGACTGGGGTGGCCAGGCAATTCGGGAGGAAAACTTCCATGATGTACCCGGCTGCGAGCAGCTGGGCAATCTCTTCTCCTATGGTATGTCGCTTGTCCTCAGAGAAACGGCGCAGGGGTTGCTTGACCGGCTTGACATCCGGTCGAACGTGTAGTTTGTGCTCGGAGAACTTACTCAGAACACCCGACATGTCCTTGAGGGACCATGCAAAGATGTCCCGATTCTCGCAGAGGAAGTCGATGAGCTTGCCTTCCTATTTGCTGTCGAGGCGGGAGCCGATGGTGACGCACTGAGTGGGGTTGGCCGGGTCAAGCGGGATTTGCTTGGTGTCCTTGGACGGCTAGAAGGAGGCCTCGCTGACGGATTGCGAGGGGAGAGCCGGCATGGCTGCCTGGCAGCAAGGGCCACGAGTCGGTCGAGCTGCCGCTTCTCCTCAGCGATTTCCAAGGCCTGAGCCAGGCGGTTGCCGTCTCGAGTGTACTCGATCGACATCTTGTAGTCACCCGTGATGGTGATGATTCCCTTGGGGACCGGCTTCTTGAGCTTGAGGTAGGCGTAATGCGGGACCGCCATGAACTTGACAAGGGTCGGCCGGCCCAACAGCGCGTGGTAGGGACTTTCAAGGTCCACGACCTCGAACAACACCGGCTCACGGCGGAAGTAGTCGGGTCCGCCGAAGAGGACGTCGAGCATGATTTTGCCAATAGGGGAGCAGGACTTCCCAGGCACGATGCCATGGAAAACCGTCCGACTCGCATGCAGGTCTTCTATCTTCAACCCCAGCTTGCGCATCGTGTCGAGGTATAGGATGTTGATGTTGCTCCCACCATATACCAGCTCCCGTGATAAGCGGCAGGTGTGCTTTTCGGTGGCGATGGTGGGGTCGAGGACTAGGGCGTAGCTGCGAGGACTCGGCATCACGACGGGGTGATCGGCCCGGCTCTAGGTGATTGGCTTCTCCAACCAGTGCATGAACTGGGGAGTTGCCGGCATGGTGGCGTTCACCTCACGATGGAGCCAGCATTGAGCATGTTTGCTCGTCTCTTCATTGGTGAAGACGACGTAGCAACCGTCCTTGTTGGGTAACTGGTCGTGAAGGCGACCGTCGTTTTGGGCCGAAGCCGGAGCCGGTGCCAGGGCGGCAGCTGGGGCCGGGGACGGCGCGCGGACAGGTGGCACGGGAGGAGCCTGAAGGTCGTCCCCTGGGCCAATCGCTATGAGAAGCTGCATTGCCAGAGCGTGTGCATAGAGGGTTTGGCCCCTGAGTGGTTCTTGCAGGGGAGGTCGAGCATCTGCTCGAAGGTGAGCTTCGGCTGCCAGACAGCCTTGCCAGTGCGTTGGCACTGGCTGGAAGGCTGGACAGCCGGCTCCTGCTCCTCGATGGTGGCGACCTGCCGGCTCCCGTAGCGGGGATCCGGTTGGTCATTCTTGCGTTTGTTGTTCTGCGGCTGCCGGTTGTCGGTAGCCGGCTGGGACGTTGCCGGTGTTGTCATTGCCTTGGCAGGCGGGGTCGTCTTGACCCGGATGGCTGAATCAGCCGTGGCGCATTTGTCCGCCTTGGTCATGAGCTTGGAAAGCGTGGCCGGCTCAGAGCACAGAAGCTTGTGCTTGAGGGGGGTACTGTCTCGACAGCCTTCGATGAAGTACTACACGGCTTGCACCTCGTGCACCCCCTTGCAGGAGTTCCGTGGCTCGGTCCACCGAGTGAGGTAGTCGCGGAGGGACTCGTCCGGCCCCTGAACGCACATGGCGAGTTCATGGGGACGGCCAGGCCGCGTGTAGGTGCCAGTGAAGTTGCGGATGAAGGCCTCTTCGAAGTCTGTCCAGATGTTGATGCCGCCGGCCGCCGGGCTGTTGAGCCAAGTGCGGGCTGAGCCGATCAGCATGAGGGGAGCGTAGGGAACGGCTACGCGCTTGTTCCCCCTGGCGATGCCGACCGCGGTGATGTAGTGGATCAACCAGTCCTTGGGCTTGGCGGCCCCGTTGTACTTCGGGGTGTCTCAGGGGAGTGTGAATCCGGTCAGGAATGGCTCGTTGCGGATCCGAGGGTCGAAACAGGCCGGGCCAATCGAGCCCTCCTCCTTGAGGAGGGCAGATTGTCTGAGCTGGTCGATGCGGTTGCGGGCGTCATTCTCGCTGCGGGGGACACGCGGCCTGATCCGGGCCAAGAGCTCGGGGCGGACGACAGTCGGAGCCGACCGTTCTGGCTCGCGCCGCGGGGGTGGAGTGTGCCCACGGCTGCGCCGGCTGCCGGCTGCTGGCGCTTCGTGATGGCGGCCGCTGCAAGGCGGGTTGTTGGTGCGCCGGCTGTTAACAGTCGGCTGCTCGCTCCCCAGCAGCTGAGAGGGCTGGGGTTTGTTTCGGCCCGACGGCTGGAGACGCGAGGGGAGCAGGAGTGCTGAGCTGGCTGACGGCCAGCAGTCCCCGTGCCCTCGCGCTCGAGTCGGGTGCCTCCAGAGGCGGCGTCGCCCGACGCGAGTAGATGCTGCTGCGCGTCGGTGGCGTCAATGAGCTCCTTGATGTGATGCTCGTGAGCGGCACGTTCTTTGCCCTCCAAGGTGGCCAAATCCTCGTAGGCCACATTGAGGGACCGCAGGTTGGCTGCGGGGGTGTCGTAGACGGGCATCTTGCCGCCCAGGATTTCGGCGACCACGCGACCATGGTCGCGCACAGCCCCACGCCGGCTGGGCTCAGTGCTAGCTGGGGTGAGACCTAAGGCGGAAGCGTATTCCCGCTAGGTGGCCTCCATGCGATTCCACATGGCCGCGAGGGCGGTGATGTCCTCGAACAGGACGCGGCGAACTGCCTCGAGGTCGGCCGTGGCGGCATCAGGGTTTGTCGTCTGGGCGATAGAGGTGCTCAAGCCTCGGAGGGCCGCACCGAGCGGGTCGGAGGTGCCCACACGGGCCGTGGTGGCGTCAGCCCCGGCTCGCGCACGTCCGGAGGAGGTGGAGGAGATGATGGACATTGTCCCCACGCGATCGTGGGAGCCGCTGGACTGGGTCGCAGCAAGTGCGCCCACAGCCGTGGACGGACCGGGGCAGTCGAGCACCTGGCTAGGGTACTCGTCGGCGGCCGGAGTTTCGGCAAGGCTGAGCCTGCCGAAATGCTCGGTGAGCGCTTCGATGTCGAGCGTGAGGTTGGTGAAGCTGCCCGCAGGGCGTGCCGGAGCAAGCCCCACGAGCCCGCGGTTTCGCCTGGACGTGCAGCGACGGCGGGGAATGGCGAGGGGTCCCGCCCGGAGCATGAATCCGGCCGGTGCCGCGTATGGCCCCACGGTGGGCGCCAACTGTCGTCATTTTCTCACGACAGATGCCATGGGTAGGCTTATCGTAGGTGGTTGGGGCCGGAGGCTCCGGGTGCGAGATTGGGCACAAGCGGTGGTGACACACGATGTACCCAGGTTCAGGGCCCTCCGTGGGAGGTAACACCCCTAGTCCTGCTTGGTCTAGTTGGATGGATTGATGTGTTTAGAAGGATGCTCCTAGAGCTGTGTCTAGAGGAGGAAGAAGGAGTAGCCGGCTCGTCTTCCTCCGTTGCTAGAGATGATATGTGAGGAGAGTTCTATGTGGGTGTGTGCGAATGATCAGCCGTTCCCGTTGCATGGGGGGCTTGGGGGTTTTTATAGGCCAACCCCCCAGCTCTACAATATTCCTAGGGTACAAAGGTGGGGGGACCCGACTAGCAGCCTCTCCGGCTGACCAGGGGGGCCCGTCCTTCGAGCCATCTCGTCGCTGGTAGGGTCCACCGGCTGGGCGATCTTGTCACCCGCTGGGGCCTGTCAGCCGGCTCTACGATTGGCCCTCGCTCACCTGCCACGGCACGGGTCGCCCGGGAGGCGTCGCCTAGTGCCAGCCGGCTGAAGTCTCTAGTACGGCCGGCTGCACTGTAGCCACATCGGGGCAGGTAATCGAGTGGGCGAGGGCGTGCCAGCACTGTTCCCCCGCTCGGTCGCGAAGGTCAGCGGCCTGGACGGCCGAACTGTAGCCATGCGCACTCGTGCGTCAGCGGCCATTGTGGCCACAGTGCCGCCCATCGTGGCGGTCGCGTCGTGTCGTCGTACCCGCGCGCAGAGGGACGGGACGTTGCATGTCCGCCCTGGGGTCAACGGAGGGGGCGTCCAGGAGGGAGCCGGCCGCGCCCAGCCGCCCGGGGGTCAAGCCGGCTCCTCGTCGAGCCGTCCGTGCCGCCAGCCAGCGGCAGCTCGAGCCGTCCGTGGGTAGCCGGTCGCATAGTTTTTCTTTGAAGCGGGGGAGGAAGAACCCCGTTGCTTTGGCCTACCCAGGGGTAATAACCCCCGTCATGCGTCATGTAGTACTCTCTACAGGGTAACCTGCCCCCTGAACACTGATTTATAAAGTACTTCAGGAGATAGACATAGCTTAGTCTACAAGCTACATGTGGCTTGACATGTAAGCTACCCATGATAGCTTACACCTCAAACTGTTTGGGATGTAAGCTACCCACCATAGCTTACATCCCAAGCTACCCATTCATGCCTATATAAAGGCCTCATGCCCACCACATATGGGGTTCCATTCTCACGTGCTCACACATAAACACACATGAGGCAAGAAGCCTCATGGCTCTCGTCTCCCATACAGTTTCAGGAGCAACCATGTACCGGATATTCCACATATATACAAATATGCAGGAGTAGGGGTATTATCTCTCTGGAGAGCCCCGAACCTGGGTAAACCACTACGTGCTATTCGCATGCCCGTCCCGGATCATCCACGGTAGCCTTGCTCTCGCCTCGGTAAGCCACCCCATGGCATTTGTCGTCTCGCGCGACCCCTCTGGAGAAAACGACGACACTTCATCTCCTTATTGAAGGTGGTGGATTGAAGCCTGGTTTGCGGATAAGAATCTAGTGGTCAACCTTGTATTGGACTCGTCATTATTGACGCATGTGTAACGATTCCTTCTTACAGTCGTAGCCTATAAGTTATATATTTTTCATTTTTATGCCATCTTGTTACAATTTAAAAAACGGACTGACAATCAAACCGATGAGCCTGTCGGTTCAAATTTTCACCGGTCAGACTGCCGGTTTGTTTGATTCGATGTTAATTCGGTATGTACAATTTTCTAACGAAAGAAAGATCAAATGGCGGATTTATTTGATGTGTACAACAACTACTCGTAGCCCAGGTGGTCAATGGGGCAGGTATAGCCGCTTCGGCCCGTATCAAGGGGGTGTAGGTTTGAATCCTTATACTAGCAAATATATTTTCCTTTAGCTCATCCTTTTAACAGTCCAACTGGTCCGGTTTATAATCTGGTTTTCCCTAAAAACCGGGCATTCAACCGGTATTCATCGTTGTGATTGTAGAATAGTCTGCATGGTTTAAAAACCGTTGAGCCCGCCGGTTTCGGTTTTCTTCGGTCCGACTAACGGTTCGGTTTAGTTTTTTAAACTATTCATCTTGTAACATAGTGTTAGTGACTATTCGGTGAAGTTATCGTCGCAATGCTAGGCATGCAACCTCGGGGTTTCCTTTTCGCTTTTTTTTTGAGTCGTCGTTGTTGAGCTGTTGAATTTTGCATTATTAATAATATATGACTGCATATATCGTTCTGAATCCTGATATAAAAGCCGGGTTATCCTCCGTTTCAAAATAAAAATACAATGCGAATTGAGTACAAGTTACATAGCGTATGATATCGGTCCATAGACCATGTCTGTACGTCCTGAGCGACTGGCATCACACGCAAACAGCGATACACACGGTCACATGCCTCCCTCTCCCCCATGGCCATGGACAATAAAGCAAAGGAGCGTTTCCTTCGTTTCCGTCTCCCTGTCCTCGCCTCAGCTCGCCGCTTCGCAATGGCGAGCCCGGCGACGGCGAACGACATCCGAGACAACCAAACTGCCCCTCCTCCCCCTATCGCTCCAACGACGTCCCCTACGAGGGCATCTCCTCCAATGTAGGCGCAGGAGGGCGGCGCCACCGCCACCAACAACGGCAGACAGGGTGGAGCCAGGCATGCATTAATCCCTATTCCTAGTTTCCTACCACCGGCGACGACGAGAAGGTTAGGGTCTTTGGAGCAGACTTGTCCGTGTATACATCTCGACGGCGCCGGCGTATCGCACGGATCTACGGCATTCTTGGCGCCAGCCGCTCGGTGTGTTCTTGATGAATTTTGCAACGTTGTTTTTCTAGAGTTTAATTTGTTGTGCGGAGGATCTTTGCGAATTCTCCAAAGTTTGGAACTTTTAACTTCTTTTTTCTCTCCGGATTTTGGTGATTTTAGAGACTAGTAAACAGTAGGGGACTGAAAGGTGGGTGTATTTCGAAGAAATTTTTCTGTGGGTTCTTGAGCGGCCGCAGACCCGCAGTGCGGTTGATTCTGAAGTAGTATAAACCTTGTGAGATCATGCTCACTACTGTTTTTTTACAGCCTCCTGTTTGATTGCGATCCATGAATGGTGAGTACATGTGGTGAATTCCTGCAATGCTCTTCGCACAGGGGGGTCAAGGGGTTGCCTGAAATTGTTCATCCATGTGCTGTCGTTCAAGGCCATGATGTGGCAGTTTATTTTTTTTTCGAATGCTCGCTTGATTGGGGAATGCGGTTCGATTTGTGCTATGTTTTGCAGTTACTGAATATGTTTGGTTGGTCTGTTGATAAGATGATGTGGACTGGATCTGGCATTGTGCGGAAACGGAGCCAGTTTTTTGATCCGTTGGTGTCAGCAGATATGCTAATATAACAGCACACAGTACACATAAATCGTCGTGCTTAGGCATATGTTACAATTTTCAGTTATGGCGATAATCTCCGCCTTTTCTTCCTTTTCCCTTCTGCGATTGAAAAATCTCCCGAACCTCCAAAATTCCTGGCGCTTCTCAGCAGGCCGCTTTTTCTTCTAGTAAAAAAAACCACAATGACTAGAGAGAGCATGATGAGCAATTATTTCCTTGTGTTTGAGCTTTCATGGGGAGTTGGGGACGGCTGAAATCATCATCTCATTTAGAAAAAGGAAAACCATCTTTAATTCTAGGGGATACGCAACGCCACGGCTGAGCTGAGTTCTGTGCCACCGCTCGTTCGACGGCGCGCGCGCGCCTCTTTCGTCTTTCCCTGCCTGCAATGATGGCCACGACCGTCGAGCGTCGAGGCAATCGGTCAGAGGCTCACGTCTCCTCTCTTTCAGTTAGTGCCGGACCCAACATCTCTGCACTTATTTTGAGAAATGCCGGCCCGCTCGTTGCCTGGCGCTCAGTGACCACGGCCCCGCGTTCTGTATCTGGGTGTCAACAAGCCTGGCTCCGATGAGCTCCACACCGCCTTTCTTTCCGGTGCTCCATCATTGCAGAGCTCCGGTGGCTAGCTGCGCTTCGCAACTGATTTAGTTACGATGTGCTCGAGTGTTTAGGTCTCGTCTGCAGACATGTTTCGCAAAAAAAAAATGTGTGTGTGGAGCTCCGGTGGCTAGCTGTGCTTCGCAACTGGCTACGATGTGCTCGAGTGTTTAGGTCTCGTCTGCAGACATGCTTTAGAAAAAAAAACGTCTGTGTGGTAAAAAGAAATTGCTTTCATTGAGAGTTGAACTCAAGACCTCCCGCTTACTAAACGGGTGCTCTAACCAACTGAGCTATGAAAGCCATTTGATTTCGAATTGGATATTAAGTTTACAATCAGTATGATGAACCTTACAGTCATAACATGATGAGAGAATTGTACATGACCACAGTGCGCATACGTGGTCCACAGATTGAGCATTGGGTGAAGAGTGTTGACAAACAAAACACCTTGCAAAAGGCAGGGTGGGGTTCTATTTTTTTAACAGGAGACGGGTTTGGAAAGACCCGAAAACAACTTCATCGATAATTATACGACAAGATACAAGATGCAGCAGCTGCACACGCCTCGGGTCCGTCGCCGGAGACCCACCTGATCTGAGCTATTGTCATATCCACCTAGGACTTCAGCCACCCTTCATGGATGACGAGTTTGGGACGCAAACGATGGCCATCGGACATGGCTTGAGAGCGCCCGTGACAAGCTCCTAGACGACATAATGCCGAACTCCCTATCGTGGTATTTCTACGGCAGATGCTAAAAAATGGCTTAAGTCATGGTTTGGGGACGATGGGAGCCGACGACGCTTGGAGACGAGTGAGGGTGTGAAGCACATGACGCAGGCATATCCACGTTCAGGGTCCTTTGATGGAGGTAAAATCCCTAGTCTGATCGGAGTGACTATAGATGATTACAGTACATGATGCTCATTGAACTATTCGCGAAGAGGAAGAAGCTCTCGCTACCTGCCTTGCTGCCTCGTATGCGTGTATGAGAAAAGGGCCGACCCCCTCTTAGGGGCCTGCGGGGTGGCTTTATAGTATAGCCAGAAGGATACCATATGGGGTATAAAAGGGGTGCGGGCCCCGGTTGCCAGTCTCTCTGGCCGGCCATGGGGCCTGTCGGCTGCCTGGTCTTGTCGGGCGCGGACCCGCCGACTGCCTGTCACTGTGGCAAGTACGTGTCCGACGTCAGGGAGTAGGTAGCACACGCCTGTTACAAGGCTAGACCGCCCGGTCAAGGTCAGCGATACCCCCAGCCCTATAGACGCGCCTTGCTCTCATCAGGAGTCTTGTAGCCATGCTTCGTCCCGTCAATTGGTCCTGTACTAGCCACGCTTTGCCCCGTTAGGGAGGTCTTGTCGCGTTGTCATATGTCGGTATGGACGGATGGGACGGGCGCTGACCCTCGGTTGTCATCGTGGCCGGCTGGTCGATCCGACCTCGGCCCAGTCAGCCTCTGGTCAAGGGGCCAGCCCGCGAGGGCAGCTGGCCTGGAATGTTTCAGAGCGTTCTCTCCCCTTGTTTGGTATACCCAGGGGTCACATCCCCATCATTCCCCTAGGGACACACGGGCCCTAAGATGTACTACTATAACAAGGAAGCCGCACTCACCTCCCCAATCTTTCCCCCCAACGAGCTACACCGGCGATGAGGTTAGAGATAGGCCCAGGGTCAAGATCTAGGAGCCGACTCTTAACGAGTCATAGGCAGAAGCTCTCTCGAAGCGGTTGTTCTTTGTTTCACACAGAGTCGAGTAACTGCAAGATGTCGGCGGTGGTGGGGTGGGGCTTAACGGATGAACATAACGGAGAAGTACGAGCAAGTATGCAGGTTTTGCGAAAAGTATAAATAAACTAGAAAAAATGTACTTTTTCTTTAGATCCGAAGAATGTTTCTATTGTTGCTGCAGAAGAGGCCAACCTATTGGCTAAGCCTTTCTCTCTGAAAGAAATTCATGATGTTTTTCCAAATGAAAAAAATTCCCATGTCTTAGTGCATTTATTGCTGAATTTTATTACAGATTCTGAGATTTCTTCAAACATGATCTCAAGATATTTGATGATGTGTAGTGGCGGAGCTACAGGTCGATTACTTGTGGGGTGAGGCTAAAAATAACACACAATACTTGTTCTTCACGGTTTTCTCTTTGCCTTTCGTATTTTCTGATCGGGTGGATACACCAGGGCCCAGTTCGACCCTAACGTAAAAATATCTAGTTTGAACTATGATCTGATCACTCTGGTTTTAAAATATAAATATGCCAAAAATATACGAATATCCATTTCCAAGCCCAGACTCATCTACGCCCGATGAATAGACAATTCGCAAAAAAAAATACCGAAAAATCGAAAAAATCTTAATTTTCTTTGCGTGGAAGATAATTTGGTGCGTGAGGTGTGTTTCAAATTTCAGATCATTTGAACATAACATACACGTCGCTCTTGGCAAAAAAGACAAATTTGGGTAGGTGAAAAAGTTAATACTCATGTATTGTTTTGGCCAAATTTGTCTTTTTGTTGAGAGCTACTCAGATGTTCAAATGGTATGATATTTGAAGTGCACCTCACGCACCAAATTATCTTCCATGCAAATAATAATTCACAATATGTTTTTATTTTTTCTAGTATTTTTGTTGAATATTTGATTCATAGTGGGTGCAGCTGAGCCTTGGCACCGGATCACCTAGTCTAGAAATATATCACAATTTAGACCAATACATTTACTTAACTTCGTCTTTATTTTCTTCGCAGAAGTCTTGAAAAATAGACTTAATCTTGTCGTGGGTAGAGTTACCTCCCCCGTTCACAAACAATGTCAATGGGGTGTATATCATGGAACGAGTGCTCATTTAATCATTGAATTCTGTGCACCAAAAGAAACAAAGTGCTCTAATGCTCAAAGTATATAAGAATCCTATTTTTTTGCGGGACAGGGGGTACGATAAAATAAAATGAAGTTTTGTGTATCAAATGCTTAAACAAAAGGCTTTAACGGGAAATAGAGAGACTAGATTATGCAAATTATGATATGTGGGAATGTAGGTACCAAAGTAAATGATGCTATGGTGCCTTATTTTTTACCTTTAAAGGGTCAAAACAAGGAGATTTTCTGTCTCCCCCTACTCTTTGATCTTGTTGCAGATGCTCTTGCTTTTGCTTCTTGATAATGCTAGACATTCTTCGGATTAATTAAAGGGTTGTTATATGACACAATAGTTGTTGGTGTTAAGATGCTCCAACATGTTGATTGATACATCCATTTTGCATCATGTTTTCTTGCTGTTATTTATAATGTTTTTATCCATAATAATGCTTTTTGGAGTAATTCTAATGCCTTTTCTCTCATAATTTGCAAGGAACACACCAAGAGGGAGAATTCCGGCAGCTAAAAATCTGGACCTGGAAAAGCTACGTCAGGCTACCTATTCTGCACAACTCCAAACAAGCTAAAACTTCATGGAGATTTTTATGGAATATTTAAGAATTATTGGAGCAAATAACTACTAGAGGGGCCCCACCAGGTGGGCACAACCCACCTGGGCGCGCCAGGGAGCCCAGGCGCGCCCTGGTGGGTTGTGCCCTCCTCGGCCCACCTCCGGTGCCCATCTTCTGGCATATAAGTCATTTGACCTAGAAAAAATAAGAAGAAGGCTTTCGGGACGAAGCATCGTCGCCTCGAGGCGGAACTTGGGTAGGAGCACTTTTGTCCTGCGGCGGAGCGATTCCGCCAGGGGAACTTCCCTCTCGGAGGGGGAAATCATCATCATCATCATCACCAACAACTCTCCCATCTTTGGGAGGCCAATCTTTATCAACATCTTCAATAGCACCAACTCCTCTCAAACCCTACTTCATCTCTTGAGTTCATTCTTATTACCGGAACCATAGATTGGTGCTTGTGGGTGACTAGTAGTGTTGATTACGTCTTGTAGTTGATCACTATATGGTTTATTTGGTGGAAGATTATATGTTCAGATCCATTATGCTATTTAGTACCCCTCTGATCTTGAGCATGATTATTATTTGTGAGTAGTTCCTTTTGTTCTTGAGGTCACGGGAGAAATATGTTGCAAGTAATCATGTGAATTTGATATGTGTTCGATATTTTGATAGTATGTATGTTGTGATTCCCTTAGTGGTGTCATGTGAACGTCGACTACATGACACTTCACCATATTTGGGCCTAAGGGAATGCATTATGGAGTAGGAATTAGCTGATGGGTTGCGAGAGTGACAGAAGCTTAAACCCCAGTTTATGCGCTATTTCCTAAGGGACCGATTGGATCCAAAATTTTAATGCTATGGTTAGAATTTATTCTTAATACTTTTCTCGTAGTTGCAGATGCTTGCGTGAGGGTTAATCATGAGTAGGAGGTTTGTTCAAGTAAAACATCACCTAAGCAACGGTCCACCCACATATCAAATTATCAAAGTACCGAATACGAATTAAACCAACATGATGAAAGTGACTAGATGAAATTCCCGTGTACCCTCAAGAACGCTTTGCTTATCATAAGAGACCGCTTTGGCCTGTACTTTGCCTCAAAAGGATTGGGCTACCTTGCTGAACTTTTGTTACTATATTCGTTACTTGATCGTTACAAATTATCTTGCTATCAAACTACTTCGCTACTTACAATTTCAGCACTTGCAGACATTACCTTACTGAAAACTACTGTCATTTCCTTCTGCTCTTCATTGGGTTCGACACTCTTACTTATCGAAAAGAGCTACAATTGATCCCCTATACTTGTGGTTCATCAAGGCTATTTTCTGGCATCGTTGCCGAGGAGTGAAGCGCCTTTGGTAAGTGGAATTTGGTAAGGAAACATTTATATAGTGTGCTGAAATCCATTGTCATTTGTTACTATGGAAAACAATCCTTTGAGGGGTTTGTTCGGGGTATCTTCACCTTATCCGAAACCACAATTAGCTACCCATCAACCTACTGCACCTACTGAAAATATTGAATATGAAATTCCTTCGGGTATGATAGAACTACTGCTAGCTAATCCTTATGCAGGAGATGGAACAGAACATCCTGATATGCACTTGATACATGTGGAACAAATTTGTGGATTGTTTAAGCTTGTAGGTTTACCCAGGGATCAAGTTATGAAAAAGTTTTTCCCTTTATCTTTGAAGGGAAAAGCATTGCATGGTATAGGCTATGCAATGATATTGGATCATGGAATTGGAATCGTTTGAAATTGGAGTTCCACCAGAAATTTTATCCTATGCATCTAGTTCATCGTGATCGGAATTATATATATAATTTTTTGCCTCGTGAAGGATAAAGTATCGCTCTAGCTTTGGGGAGGCTTAAGTCAATGTTATATTCATGCCCCAATCATGAGCTCTCAAGACAAATTATTATCCAGAATTTTTATGCTTGGCTTTCTCGTAATGATCAAACCATGCTTGATACTTCTTGTGCTGGTTCTTTTATGAAGAAGACTATTGAATTCTGGTGGGATTTTGGAAAGAATTAAATGCAACTCTGAAGATTTAGAACTCGGCGAAGGTAAAGAGTCAGGTATTAAACTTAAGTATGATTGTGTTAAATCTTTTATGGATACCAATGCTTTTCAAAAGTTTAGCACTAAATATGGACTTGACTCTGATAGTAGTCTCCTTTTGTGAATCATTTGCTACTCATGTTGAACTCCCTAAGTACAAGTGGTTTAAATATCACCCACTTGTTAAAGAAGAAATTAAAAAACCAGCACCAGTTAAAGAAGAAACTATACTCTATAATGTTGATCTAGTTGTTCCTTCTGCTTATATAGAGAAACCACCTTTCCCTGTTAGGATAAAGGAACATGCTAAAGTTTCAACTGTGGTTAACAAAAGCTATATTAGAACACCTAAACCTGAAGAACAAATTAAAGTAGAACCTAGCATTGCTATGGTTAAAGATCTCTTGGAAGAAGATGTTGATGGGCATGTTATTTACTTCTGTGAAGAAGCTGCTAGAATTGCTAAACCTGATAGAAAAGATAAACATAGACCTATTGTGGGCATGCTTGTCATTTCAATTAAAATAGGAGATCATTTTTATCATGGTTTATGTGACATGGGTGCTAGTGTGAGTGCTATTCCTTACACTTTATATGAAGAGATTATGAAAGACATAGCACCTGCTGAGATAGAAGAAATAGATGTTACTATTAAACTTACTAATAGAGACACTATATCACCAATTGGGATTATTAGAGATGTTGAAGTCTTGTGTGGGAAACTAAAATACCGTACTGATTTTCTTATTCTTGGTTCCCCGCAAGATGACTTCTGTCCCATTATCTTTGGTAGACCTTTCTTGAACATAGTTAATGCTAAGATAGATTGTAAGAAACAAACTATGGGAGTTAGCTTTGGGGATGAGTCTCATGAGTTTAATTTTTCCAAGTTTAGTAGAAATCATCATGAAAAAGAATTGCCTAGTAAGGATGGATTAATTGGCCTTGCTTCTATTGCTGTACCACCTACTGATCCTTTAGAACAATATCTCCTAGACCATGAAAAAGATTTACATATGCATGAAAGAAATGAAATAGATAAAGTTTTCTTTGAACAACGTCCTCTGCTTAAACACAATTTACCTATTGAAACTCTTGGAGGTCCTCTTCCACCTAAAGGTGATCCTACGTTTGAATTAAAACAATTGCCAGACACTTTGAAATATGCTTATCTTGACGAAAAGAAGATATATCCTGTTATTATCAGTGCTAACCTTTCAGAACATGAAGAAGAAAGATTATTGAAAGTTCTAAGGAAGAATCGGACTGCTATTGGATATACTCTTGATGATTTAAAGGCCATTAGTCCCACTCTATGTCAGCACAAAATCAATATGGAACCTGATGCTAAACCACTTGTTGATCACCAACGTCGGTTAAATTCGAAGATGAAAGAGGTGGTAAGAATGGAAATATTAAAACTTCTGGAAGCAGGTATAATCTAACCTATAGCTGATAGTAGATGGGTAAGTCATGTTCACTGTGTGCCTAAGAAAGGAGGTATTACTGTTGTTCCTAATGATAAAAATGAACTTATTCCACAAAGAATTGTTACAGGCTATAGAATGGTAATTGATTTTAGAAAATTAAACAAAGCAACTAGAAAAGATCATTACCCTTTGCCTTTTATTGAACAAATGCTTGAAAGATTATCTAAACAGACACACTTTTGCTTCCTTGATGGATATTCTAGCTTTTCACAAATACCTGTATCACAACCTGATCAAGAAAAGACCACTTTTACTTGTCCTTTTGGAACATATGCTTATAGACGTATGCCTTTTGGTTTATGTAATGCACCTGCTACCTTTCAAAGATGCATGATGGCTATATTCTCTGATTTTTGTGAAAAGATTGTTGAGTTTTTCATGGATGACTTCTCTGTTCATGGGAAGTCTTTTGATGATTGTTTAAGCAATCTTGAGTGAGTTTTGCAGAGATGTGAACAAACAAATCTTGTCTTGAATTGGAAGAAGTGCCACTTTATGGTTAATGAAGGCATTGTCTTGGGTCATAAATTTTTTGAAAGAGGTATTGAAGTGGACCAAGCTAAGGTTGATGCAATTGAGAAAATGCCATGTCCTAAAGATATAAAAGGTATTCGTAGTTTCTTAGGTCATGCTGGTTTCTATAGGAGATTTTATCAAAGACTTTTCTAAAATTTCTAGGCCTCTTACTAATCTCTTGCAAAAGGATATCCCTTTTGTTTTTGATGATGATTGTCTTGAAGCCTTTGAAACACTCAAGAAAGCCTTAATTACTGCACCTATTGTTCAACCACCCGATTGGAACTTGCCTTTTGAAATTATGTGTGATGCTAGTGATTATGTTGTTGGTGATGTTCTAGGACAAAGAGTTGATAAGAAATTGAATGTTATTCATTATGCTAGTCAAACTCTAGACAATGCTCAAAGAAATTATGCTACTACTGAAAAAGAATTCTTAGCAGTTGTGTTTGCTTGTGATAAATTTAGACCGTATATTGTTGATTCCAAAGTAACTATTCACACACACCATGCTGCTATTAAATATCTTATGGAAAAGAAAGATGCTAAACCTAGACTTATTCGTTGGGTTCTCTTGTTACAAGAATTTGATTTACATATCATTGATAGAAAAGGAGACGAGAACCCCGTAGCTAGTAACTTGTCTAGGCTTGAAAATGTGCTTGATGACCCACTACCTATTGATGATAGTTTTCCTAATGAGCAGTTAGCTGCAATAAATATTGCTAATAGTACTCCTTGGTATGCTAGCTATGCTAATTACATTGTTGCTAAATATTTACCACATAGCTTTACTTACCAACAAAAGAAAAAATTCTTCTATGATTTAAGCATTACTTTTGGGATGACCCACATCTTTATAAAGAAGGAGTAGGTGGTATTATTAGACGTTGTGTACCTGAGCATGTACAAGGACAAATCCTACGAAAATGTCACTCCGAGGCTTATGGAGGGCATCATGTTGGAGATAGAACTGCTCATAAGGTATTGCAATCTGGATTTTATTGGCCTACTCTCTTCAAGGATGCCCGTAAGTATGTCTCATCTTGCGATGAATGTCAAAGAATAGGTAATATCGGTAAGCATCAAGAAATGCCTATGAATCATTCACTTGCTATTGAACCATTTGATGTTTGGAGATTTGATTACATGGGACCTTTTCCTTCCTCTAATGGGTATACACATATTTTGGTTGTTGTTGATTATGTTACTAAATGGGTAGAAGCTATTCCAACCAGCAGTGTTGATCACAACACCTCTCTTAAAATGCTTAAGGAAGTTATTTTCCCAAGTTTTGGAGTACCTAGATATTTAATGGCTCATGGTGGTTCACACTTTATTCATGGTGCTTTTCGTAAAATGCTTGCCAAGTATGATGTTAACCATAGAATTGCATCACCCTATCATCCTCACTCTAGCGGTCAAGTTGAACTTAGCAATAGAGAAATAAAATTAATTTTGCAAAAGACTGTCAATAGGTTTAGGAAGAATTGGTCTAAGAAATGAGATGATGCACTTTGGGCTTATAAAACAACATATAAAAATCCTATGGGTATGTCTCCTTATAAAATGGTTTATGGAAAAGCTTGTCATTTGCCTCTTGAGTTAGAACATAAAGCATTTTTGGCAGTTAAAGAGCTCAATTACGATTTCAAACTTGCTGGTGAGAAGAGGTTATTTGATATTAGCTCATCAGATGAATGGAGAACCCAAGCTTATGAAAATGCAAAATTATTCAAAGAAAAAGTCAAAAGATGGCATGACAAAAGAATTCAAAAGCGTGAGTTTAAAGTCGGAGAATATGTTCTTTTGTACAACTCTCGTTTTAGATTTTTTGCAGGGAAGCTCCTCTCGAAATGGGAAGGCCCGTATGTCATCGAGGAGGTTTACCGGTCTGGTGCCATCAAAATAAAAAATTTCGAAGGTACTAACCCAAAGGTTGTCAATGGACAACGAATAAAGCATTATATCTCAGGTAAGCCTATTAATGTTGAAAGTAATATTATCCAAACTTTGACACCGGAAGAACACATAAAAGAGTCCTTCCGGAACACTCCAGAATCGTGAAAATAAGGAGGTACGTGACACGGTAAGTAAACGGACTCCGAAAAATCCGCAAAAATATTTCCTGTCAGTTTTGGAATATTTTAGAATTTTAGAAATAAAGAAACTCCCAGGAAGCGTCCCTTGGTGGGCACAAGACACGAGAGCGCGCCAGGCTTGCCTATCGCGCCCAAGTGGGTTGTGTCCACCTCGGACACCTTCCGTACTCCGTTTTTTCCATGTACTTGTCCTCCAAGATAAGAAATCTATATATACTTCTCGAACCTGTTGATCACTGTATCATGCAGAAATCCCCTGTTCTCTTTTCTTGTTGTTTCTCCGCAATTCTAAAAATATGTCGTCCCAAGACTCCGAGGGAGAGAGCTATGTTGTTGATTTCATCGTTAACCCCAAGTCCTATGGGGATGTGGAACATTATGGCTGGACCACGGAGGAGGAGGAGGAGGAGGAGGACTATTATCCTAAGGAAAAGGACGAGACGATCTCAGATGAGGACGAATCTCCATTACCTCAACCGGGGGATATGCATGTGGAATTTAAGAAGTCAAGCATCCCAAGGAAACCAAAGAGGCCTAAGATTCAGTTCATACCCCATAGTCTTTTGCAAGAATGCAAGCATGATTTATGTAACAAGATACTAGAGCTAGAGCAGGAGGTCGGTGAATTGAAGGAGGAAAATTCCATCCTCAAGCGCAAGCTAAGGAAGAAGGACAGGCCCTCCACTTCATCACCACCACCATCTTCTTCACCACCAAAGTAGAATCACTACAGGAATTAGCAACTTTGTCGTCTGCCATGGATGATGGCAAAGGCATGCATGCCGGATGGCAAAGGTCTTTGCCGTCAGCCAGTAGACGGCACCACATCCGGCTGAACAAGCTCTGGTAAAGGCCACTTTGTTGGGGAACGTAGTAGTAAAACAAAAAAATTCCTACGTGTCACCAAGATCAATTTATGGAGAAACCAGCAACGAGCAAAGGGGGAGTGCATCTTCATACCTTTGAAGATCGCAAAGCAGAAGCATTACTAGAACGTGGTTGGTGGAGTCGTACACGCAGTGATTCACATCGCGGTGGATTCCGATCTAAGCACCGAACAACGGCGCCTCCGCGTTCAACACACGTGCAGCCCGGTGACGTCTCCTACGCCTTGATCCAGCAAGGAGGAAGGAGAGGTTGAGGGAGAGCTCCGGCAGCACGACGATGTGGTGACGGTGGAGCTGCGTGGTACTCCGACAGGGCTTCGCCAAGCACTACGACGAACGAGGAGGAGGAGGGGTAGGGCTGCGCCGAGAGGGAGAGAAACTTGTGTGTTGGCAGCCCCCCAAACCCCCACTATATATAGGAGGAGGAGGAGGTAGGGCGAAGCACCTAGGGTTCCCACCCTAGGGCTGGTAGCAGCCCTAGATGGCCCCTGGTGCGGCGCCTAGAGAGGGAGGGGCGGCACCCTAGGTGGGCCTAGGGCCCATTTGCCCCTAGGGCTTGCCCCCTCCCACCTGGTGATGTGCCTTGGGCCCTTGTTGGGGGCGCACCAGCCCACCTAGGAGCTGGTTCCCTCCCACGTGCGGCCCATGCAGCCCTCTGGTGCCGGTGGCCCCACACGATGGACCCTCGAAACCCTTCCGGTGGTCCCGGTACGTTACCGGTGATGCCTGAAACACTTCCGGTGACCAAAACGTCACTTCCTATATATGAATATTTACCTCCGGACCATTACGGAACTCCTCGTGATGTACGGAATCTCATTCAGGACTCCGAACAACCTTCGGTAACCACGTACACTATTTCCCTATAACCCTAGCGTCATCGAACCTTAAGTGTGTAGACCCTGCGGGTTCGGGAGACATGTAGACATGATCGAGACATCTCTCCGGTCAATAACCAACAACGGGATCCGGATACCCATGTTGGCTCCCACATGCTCCATGATGATCTCATCAGATGAACCACGATGTCGGGGATTCAATCAATCTCGTATACAATTCCCATTGTCTACCCGTATGACACTTGCCCGAGATTCGATCGTCGGTATCCCTATACCTTGTTCAATCTCGTTACTGGCAAGTCTCTTTACTCGTTTCGTAATACATCATCCCGTGGCTAACCCCTTAGTCATATTGAGCTCATTATGATGATGTCTTACCGAGTGGGCCCAGAGATACCTCTCCGTCACACGGAGTGAGAAATCCCAGTCTCGATTCGTGCCAACCCAACAGATACTTTCGGGGATACCCGTAGTGTACCTTTATAGCCACCCAGTTACATTGTGACGTTTGGCACACCCAAAGTATTCCTATGGTATCCGGGAGTTGCACAATATCATGGTCTAAGGAAACGATACTTGACATTAGAAAAGCTTTAGTAGACGAACTACACGATCTTGTGCTAATCTTAGGTTTGGGTCTTGTCCATTACATCATTCTCCTAATGATGTGATCTCGTTATCAACGAGATCCAATGTCCATGGTCATGAAACCGTGACCATCTATTGATCAACGAGCTAGCCAACTAGAGGCTCACTAGGGACATGTTGTGGTCTATGTATTCACACATGTATTACGGTTTCCAGTTAATACAATTATAGCATGAACACTAGACAATTATCATGAACAAGGATATATAATAATGACCATTTTATTATTGCCTCTAGGGCATATTTCCAATAGTCTCCCACTTGCACTAGAGTCAATAATCTAGTTACATTGTGATGTATCGAACACCCATAGAGTTCAGGTGTTGATCATGTTTTGCCCGTGAGAGAGGTTTAGTCAACGAATCTGCGACATTCACATCCGTATGTACTTTACAAATATCTATATCTCCATCTTGAATGTAATCATGAATGGAGTTGAAGTGGCGCTTGATGTGTCTTGTCTTCTTGTGAAACCTGGGCTCCTTGGCAAGGGCAATAGCTCTAGTGTTGTCACAGAATAGAGTCATCGGGCCCGACGCACTGGGAATCACTCCTAGGTCAGTGATGAACTCCTTCATCCAGACTCCTTCCTTTGCTTCTTCCGAAAAAGCTATGTACTCCGCTTCACATGTAGATGCCACCATGGCGCTTTGCTTGTTGCTGCACCAGCTGACTGCCCCTCTGTTCGAAATATACACGTATCCGGTTTGTGACTTGGAGTCATCCGGATGTGTGTCGAAGCTAGCATCAACGTAACCCTTTACGACGAGCTCTTCGGCAACTCCATATATGAGAAACATGTCCTTGGTCCTTTTCAGGTACCTCGGGATATTCTTGACCGTTGTCCAGTGTTCCGCTCCGGGATCACTTTGGTACCTCCCTACCAAACTTATGGCAAGGTTCACATCAGGTCTAGTACACAGCATGGCATACATAATAGAGCCTATGTATGAAGCATAGGGGATGACACTCATCTTTTCTCTATCCTCTGCCGTGGTCAGGCATTGAGTCGTACTCAATCTCACACCCTACAACACAGGCAAGAACCCCTTCTTGGACTGATCCATATTGAACTTCTTCAATATCTTGTCAAGGTATGTGCTTTGTGAAAGACCAATGAGGCATATCGATCTATCTCTATAGATCTTGATGCCTAATATGTAAGTAGCTTCTCCAAGGTCGTTCATTGAAAAACACTTATTCAAGCAGGCCTTTATACTTTCCAAGAGTTCTATATCATTCCCATCAACAATATTTCATCCACATATAATATGAGGAATGCTACAGAGCTCCAACTCACTTTATTGTAAATACAGGGTTCTCCATAAACCTGTATAAATCCAAACGCTTTAGTCACCTCATTAAAGCGAATGTTCCAACTCCGAGATGCTTGCACCAGCCCATAGATGGAGCGCTGAAGCTTGCATAACTTGTTAGCATCTTTAGGATCGACAAAACCTTCCGGCTGCATCATATACAGTTCTTCCTTAAGGAAACCATTAAGGAATGCCGTTTTGACGTCCATTTGCCAGATCTCTTAATCATAAAATGCGGCAATTGCTAAACATGATTCGGACGGACTTCAGCATTGCTACGGGTGAGAAAGTCTCATCGTAGTCAACTCCTTGAACTCGTCGATAACCCTTAGCGACAAGCCAAGCCTTATAGACGGTCACATTACCATCCGTGTTAGTCTTCTTCTTAAAGATCCATTTGTTTTCTATGGCTCGCTTATCATTAGGCAAGTCCACCAAAGTCCATACTTTGTTCTCATACATGGATCCTATCTCACATTTCATGGCTTCAAGCCATTTGTTGGAATCCAGGCCTGCCATCGCTTCTTCATAGTTCGAAGGTTCACAATTTTCCAACAACATGATCTCCAGGACAGGTTTTTCACACCACTCTGGTGCGGAATGTGTCCTGGTAGACCTTCGAGGTTCAGTAGCAACTTGATCTGAAGTTTCATGATCATCATCATTAACTTCCTCTCCAGCCGATGCAGGCTCCACAAAAACAACTTCCCTTGCTACGCTACTCTCCGGTTCGAGTGGAGGTACAATTACCTCGTCAAGTTCTATTTTCCTCCCACTTACTTCTTTCGAGAGAAACACTTTCTCTAGAAAGGATCCATTCTTGGCAACAAAGACTTTGCCTTCGGATCTGAGGTAGAAGGTATACCCAACAATTTCTTTGGGGTATCCTATGAAGACACATTTTTCCGCTTTGGGTTCGAGCTTCTCAGGTTGAAGTTTCTTCACATAAGCATCACATCCCCAAACTTTCAGAAATGATAGCTTAGGTTTCTTTCCAAACCATAATTCATACGGTGTTGTCTCAACGGACTTAGATGGTGCCCTATTTAAAGTGAATGCGGCAGTCTCTAATGCATATCCCCAAAATGATAGCGGTAAGTCGGTAAGAGACATCATAGATCGCACCATATCCAATAGAGTGCGATTACGATATTCAGACACACCATTTCGTAGAGGTGTGCCAGGCGGCGTGAGTTGTGAAAGAATTCCACATTCCCTCAGGTGCGTGCCAAACTCGTGACTCAAATATTCTCCGCCATGATTAGATCGTAGGCACTTTATTTTTTTGTCACGTTGATTCTCTACCTCACTATGAAATTCCTTGAACTTTTCAAAGGTTTCAGACTTGTGTTTCATTAAGTATCATCAGTGAGGGTGAGAACATAACGGTAGCCACCGCAAGCCTCAACGCTCATTGGACCGCATACATCGGTATGTATTATCTCCAACAAGTTAGTTGCTTGCTCCATTGTTCCGGAGAACGGAGTCTTGGTCATCTTTCCCATGAGGCATGGTTCGCACGTGTCAAATGATTCGAAATCAAGAGACTCCAAAAGTCCATCAGTGTGGAGTTTCTTCATGCGTTTGACACCAATATGACCAAGGCGGAAGTGCCACATGTAAGTGGCACTATCGTTATCAACCTTACACTTTTTGGTACTCACACTATGAACGTGTGTAACATCATGTTCGAGATTCATCAAAAATAAACCATTGACCAGCGGGGCATGACCATAAAACATTTCTCTCATATAAATAGAACAGCCATTATTCTCAGATTTAAATGAGTATCTATCTTGCATCAAATGAGATCCAGATACAATGTTCATGCTCAAAGCTGGTACTAAATAACAATTATTAAGGTTTAAAACTAATCCCGAAGGTAGATGTTGAGGTAGCGTGCCGACGGCGATCACATCGACCTTGGAACCATTCCTGACGCGCATCGTCACCTCGTCCTTCGCCAGTCTCCGCTTATTCTGTAGCTCTTTCTTGGAGTTACAAATATGAGCAACTGCACCGGTATCAAATACCCAAGAGCTACTACGAGCGCTGGTTAGGTACACATCAGTAACATGTATATCACATATACCTTTAACGTTGTCGGCCTTCTTATCCGCTAAGTACTTGGGGCGGTTCCGCTTCCAGTGACCCTTACCCTTGCAATAAAAGCACTCAGTCTCAAGCTTGGGTCCATTCTTGTTCTTCTTCCCAGCAACTTGCTTACTGGCACGGCAACTGCTTTGTCGTCCTTCTTAAAGTTCTTCTTACCCTTGCCTTTCTTGAAACTAGTGGTCTTATTGACCATCAACACTTGATGCTCCTTTTTGATCTCGACCTCCGCTAATTTCAGCATCAAGTACAACTTAGGAATGGACTTCTCCATACCTTGCATGTTGTAGTTCATCACAAAGCTCTTGTATCTAGGTGGGAGCGACTGGAGGATTCTATCAATAACCGAGTCATCCGGAAGATTAACTCGCAGCTGAGATAAGCGGTTGTGCAACCCAGACATTTTGAGTATGTGCTCGCTAACAAAACTATTTTCCTCCATCTTACAAATGAAGAACTTGTCAGAGACATCATATCTCTCGACCCGGGCATGAGCTTGGAAAACCAATTTCAGCTCTTGGAACATCTCATATGCTCCGTGTTTCTCAAAACGCTTTTGGAGCCCTGGTTCTAAACTATAAACATGCTGCACTGAACTAGGGAGTAATCATTACAGCGTGACTGCCAGGCGTTCATAACGTCTTGAGTTGCTAGGAAAACGGGTGCATCACCTAGTGGTGCATCAAGGACATACAATCTCTTGGAAGCTATGAGGATGATCCTAAGCTATGGACCCAGTCTGTATAGTTGCATCCATCATCTTTCAGCTTGGTTTTCTCTAGGAACGCGTTGAAGTTGAGGGCAACATTAGGTTGGCCATTGGATCTACAATATAGATTGTAAAGACAATTTTAGACTAATTTCATGGTAATTAAGTTCACATAATCAAATTATTTAATGAACTCCCACTTAGATAGACATCTCTCTAGTCATCCAAGTGACACATGATCCACGTCAACTAGCCCGTGTCCGATCATCATGTGAGACGGACTAGTCATCAATGGTGAACATCTGCATGTTGATCGTATCTTCTATACGACTCATGTTCGACCTTTCGGTGCCCCGTGTTCCGAGGCCATGTCTGTACATGCTAGGCTCGTCAAATCAACCTAAGTGTATTGCGTGTGTAAATCTGGCTTACACCCGTTGTATGCGAACGTTAGAACCTATCACACCCGATCATCACGTGGTGCTTCGGAACAACGAACCTTAGCAACGGTGCACAGTTAGGGGGAACACATTTCTTGAAATTTTAGTGAGAGATCATCTTATTTAAGCTACCGTTGTTCTAAGCAAATAAGATGTAAAACATGATAAACATCACATGCAATCAATATTGTGACATGATACGACCAATATCATCTTGCTCCTTTGATCTCCATCTTCGGGGCACGATGATCATCATTGTTACCGGCATGACACCATGATCTCCATCATCATGATCTCCATCATCGTGTCTTCATGAAGTTGTCTCGCCAACTATTACTTCTACTACTATGGCTAACTATTAGCAATAAAGTAAAGTAATTACATGGCGTTTATGATTGACACGCATGTCATACAATAAATTAAGACAACTCTTATGGCTCCTGCCGGTTGTCATACTCATCGACATGCAAGTCGTGAATCCTATTACAAGAACATGATCAATCTCATACATCACATATATCACATCACATGCTTTGGCCATATCACATCACACGACATATGCTGCAAAAATAAGTTAGACGTCCTCTAATTTGTTGTTGCAAGTTTTTACGTGGCTGCTATAGGTTTCTAGCAAGAACATTTCTTACCTACGCCAAAACCACAACGTGATATGCCAATTGCTATTTACCCTTCATAAAGAACCTTTTCATCGAATCCGATCTGACTAAGGTGGGAGAGACAGACACCCGCTAGCCACCTTATGCAACAAGTGCATGTCATGCGGTGGAACCAGTCTCACGTAAGCATACGTGTAAAGTTGGTCCGAGGCGCTTCATCCCACAATACTGCCAAATCAAGATAAGACTAGTAATGGTAAGCAAATTAAGAAAATCGACGCCCACAACAACTTGTGTTCTACTCGTGCATAGATTCTATGCATAGACCTAGCTCTGATACCACTATTGAGGGACGTAGTAGTAAATCAAAAAAAATCCTACGTGTCACCAAGATCAATCTATGGAGAAACCAGCAACAAGCAAAGGGGGAGTGCATCTACATACCTTTGAAGATCGCAAATCGGAAGCGTTACTAGAACGCGGTTGGTGGAGTCGTACTCGCAGCAATTCAGATCGCGGTGGATTCCGATCTAAGCGCCGAACAACGGCGCCTCCGTGTTCAACACATGTGCAGCCCGGTGACGTCTCCTACGCCTTGATTCAGCAAGGAGGAAGGAGAGGTTGAGGGAGAGCTCCGGAAGCACGACGGCGTGGTGACGGTGGAGCTGCGTGGTATTCCGGCAGGGCTTCACCAAGCACTACGGAGGACGAGGACGAGGAGGGGTAGGGCTGCGCCGAGAGGGAGCGAAACTTGTGTGTTGGCAGCCCCCAAAACCCCCACTATATATAGGAGGAGGAGGAGGTAGGGCGCAGCCCCTAGGGTTCCCACCCTAGGGCCGGCGGCAGCCCTAGATGGCCCTTGGTGCGGCGCCCAGAGAGGGAGAGGGAGGGGCGGCGCCCTAGGTGGGCCTAGGGCCCATCTACGCCTAGGGCTTGCCCCCCTCCCACCTGGTGCTGCGCCTTGGGCCCTTGTGGGGGGGGAGCACCAGCCCACCTAGGATCTGGTTCCCTCCCACTTGCGGCCCATGCAGCCCACTGGTGCCGGTGGCCCCACACGGTGGACCCCCGGAACCCTTCCAATGGTCCCGGTACGTTACAGGTGATGCCCAAAACACTTTCGGTGACCAAAACCTCACATCCTATATATGAATCTTTACCTCCGGACCATTCCGAAACTCCTCGTGATGTCCGGAATCTCATCTGAGACTCCGAACAACCTTCGGTAACCACGTACACTATTTCCCTATAACCCTAGCGTCATCGAACCTTAAGTGTGTAGACCCTACGGGTTCGGGAGACATGTAGACATGACCGAGACATCTCTCCGCTCAATAACCAACAACGGGATATAGATACCTATGTTGGCTCCCACATGCTCCATGATGATCTCATTGGATGAACCACGATGTTGGGGTTTCAATCAATCTCGTATACAATTCCCTTTGTCTACCGGTATGACACTTGCCCGAGATTCGATCGTCGGTATCCTTATACCTTGTTCAATCTCGTTACCGGCAAGTCTCTTTACTCGTTCTATAATACATCATCCCGTGGCTAACTCCTTAGTCACGTTGAGCTCATTATTATGATGTCT
Organism: Hordeum marinum; assembly: GCA_022496015.1. NCBI lineage: Eukaryota > Viridiplantae > Streptophyta > Magnoliopsida > Poales > Poaceae > Hordeum > Hordeum marinum. The sequence continues at coordinate 389,169,274 of CM039675.1, read as the reverse complement.
TACCGAGTGGGCCCAGAGATACCTCTCCGTCACACGGAGTGACAAATCCCAGTCTCGATTCGTGCCAACCCAACAGATCCTTTCGGGGATACCTGTAGGGTACCTTTATAGCCACCCAGTTACGTTGTGACGTTTGGCACACCCAAAGTATTCCTACGGTATTCGGGAATTGCACAATCTCATGGTCTAAGGAAACGATACTTTTCATTAGAAAAGCTTTAGCAAACAAACTACACGATCTTGTGCTATCCTTAGGTTTGAGTCTTGTTCATCACATCATACTCCTAATGATGTGATCCCGTTATCAACGACATCCAATGTCCATGGTCATGAAACCGAGACCATCTATTGATCAATGAGCTAGCCAACTAGAGGCTCACTAGGGACATGTTGTGGTCTATGTATTCACACATGTATTACGGTGTCCGGTTAATACAATTATAGCATGAACACTAGATAATTATCATGAACAAGTAAATATAATAATAACAATTTTATTATTGCCTCTAGGGCATATTTCCAACACACTTTGCCGTCTGCTGGCTGACGGCAAAGACTTTTGCATCTTTGCCGTCTGCCAGCAGACAACAAAGGGCATGGACGGCACACGTGGCAACTTAGGTCTGTTAAGGGGTTAACGGCGTGCTTTGCCGTCTGCTGGCAAGCGTCAAAGAACTTTGGATCTTTGTCGTCAGCCAGCGGACAACAAAGAACCGGCGTGCTTTACCGTCTGCTGGCCGATGACAAAGATGCAAAGTTCTTTGCCGTCTGCCAGCGGACGGCAAAGCAACCACATAGGCCAACCCACTGCCACCCGAGGTTGCATAGGTAGTTGCCACGTGGCAGCTTTGCCGACGGCAAAGAGCCTGTATAGCCCTTGTTTTTTCTATTTTTTCTTAAATTCATTCAATTTCACAGAATTTCATAGATATATATATATACACACACATTTTAAAATACTTTTAACAAGCATAGCAACACATATCCAACAACAAGTTTCCAACAACATATCCAACAACAAAGTTCATCGTACAAAATCAAAACAAAAAGGAAGCACAAGAAGAAGAGTAGACTCCATCAACACAAGCTTCCTCATCGAAAGCAATTCTGTAAATTGGGAAAGAAGAAAGTTAGAAGAAGAAGAAGAAGAATACTAGAAGAAGAAGACTAGCTAGAAGAATAAGAATAAGAAGAAGATTAGAAGAACAAGACAAGCTAGAAGAACAAGAATTTTTCTTCTCTTTCTTTTTCTCCTCTCCTCTTCTTTATCTTCTTCTTCTTCTAACTAAGGTAGGTAAAAATGCCATTTTTAGCTAAGCTAGGTAAAAATTCTAAGTGTAGGTCAAAAGCTAGGTAAATAGGTCATTTTGGAGCTTCGTAAGGTTATTATATCATTTTCGAGGAAAATAAGCTAAGTCTATGTTATTTTGGAGCTAAACCAAGGTTATGATGCCATTTTTTACCTAATTATGCTAAGTATGTCATAAATGAACTGAAGAAGCTAAGTATAGGTCATTTTTGAGCTAACCTAGGTAGTTATGCTATTTTTGAGCTAAATAATCATATTTATTCATTTTGGAGGACAAAATGGCAAGTGTAGGTCATTTTAGAGGTATCCTAGTTATAATCGGTCATTTTGGAGGTAGACAAGGTTATTTTGTCATTTTGGAGGAAACTAAGCTAAGTCTATGTCATTTTGGAGCTAAACCAAGGTTATCATGCCATTTTTTACCTAAGTATGCTTAGTATGTTATAAATGAACTAAAGAAGCTAAGTATAGGTCATTTTTGGAGCTAGATAGGTAATTTCTTAAGCTAAGTATGCATTTGTTAAGCAAAACACTTGGGAAAACTTACCATCATCACGGAGGTGAAGGACCGGTCGGGTTTGCGCCAGTGTGAGACGGAGAAGGACCGGTCGGGGTTGCGGCAGACGCAGAAGGATCGGTCGATGCTTGTCAAGAGGCACACTGCACCAAAGATCATTTGCAATGTCTCGTTAGCATGATGCAACTCAAATGTGAATGCTAGTAACTAATGACCATTCGATGAAACTCATCGTGGGTGCTATACCAATCTGGGGCATCGACGGAGGGGTCTGACCATTGTTCTAGCACATGGTCTGCACATTTTGTTTTCACGAGTCAGTCATATTAGTTAGTGATGAAACGAACATTACGTGCATGATTTGGCTAATATGCAAGAGAAACTTACCACGAGGAGCTCGTATAGAGACGCGTCATTCTGGTTCCTCTCCTCCTCCAACAGCCTAGCCGTCCTCTCCTCCATGTCCCTCTCCCTCTATGCCGCCTACATGTTTGCCTCTGCCAGAAGCTCCTAGGCCCTAGCCTCGATGGCGAGCTCCATTGGCCATGGATGAGGCCTTATCTCAGGATCAGAGCTCGTCTGGCGCTTCTTGATCTTCGGGAGAGTTCTAGGACAAAGTATCAGTCCATCCCCAATGGCTATCGAGCCATGGGGCCTCCCGCCACCAGATATCATCATGAGCTCTGGATCAAAAGGACTCTATCTCTAGTTGAAGTCCTCCCCTTTCCTTGCCTTCCCCTCATCTCTGTACCGCACGAGCTTGTTGTGGGAGGAGATGTTGTTGAAGCTCTCTGTATGATCAAGGTCATCCTCAAAGAATGCCTTGGCCTTCTTATACGAGGCAGTATGGGCCATGGCATAGAGGTCGAACAACGGTGGCACCTCCTTCTTGTTGTGTCGCGCCTAAAAGAGAGGAACAAAATATTAATTAAGGGCTCAAGCTAGCATGAAGAATTAAATTGCATGAATCATGAAGCAAACCACATACCCAGTGATCCCCGAACTCAAACAGGTTGGAGCTCCCTTGATGGTGTGGCACACCTTTCATTTGGGCACGCTTATCCTTGGCCTTGTTGTGGTCGACTAGCCATTTGGGAGAGCACCACTCATCCACCAATGCCTCCCAACAATCCATCCTATCCGCACACCATCTCGGGGGCACCTAAATTAGACAAGAGAAATTTCAGCGCTACGCCTACAAATTAAATCAAGGAAACTAAGTACAAGGCCTTAAGCATAGGTAATTACCTTCATGTACTTCTCCTTACTCAGAAATTTTTTGCGGCACTTCTTCTTGGCCCTCTTAATGTTAGTCAAGGCGTAGTAGTCTCGAATAGCCTACACCCGAGCATCGTGCCGTAAGTTATGAAGTAGGCGCTTGCGCTTGGCTACGAGAACAATAGCCGCGTCCGCCTCGTGTTCCTCAAGACAACTGTAGAAGGTCTGCAATCAAACAAGTCAACACTGATTAGTACAATCACTAGGTGTTGTTGATTTTTAATTCTATAAAGGAGGAATTACCCAAAATCGCCGGATCACAATGTCGGCCACCGTCTCGCAAAAGACACCGTCGACCCTCTCCTCTGGCGGGGCCGGGGCAGCCACGTACAACTCCCAGGTTAGTGCTACATGTGGAACCTCACCCTCACTGGGAACTTGACCTTCCCCGGGAAGTGGTGCCGGAGAAGTACACCAAGGACCTGGTTAGGCCTACGGACACCAGGGTCGTGTTTCCAACCCCTGTAGTATCACAAGGCCAACACATTAGATATTAATTTGAAGAAACATGAAGGCAAAAGGTTAAAAAAGAGTAAATGCACTTACTTCTCCGCATTAGGCACAATCAACCACCTCTGATCACGGGTCGCTGGCACGGGCGGGAGCTTTGTACCACCACGCTAGTAGACCTTCTTGACCTCCTCAACTAGCTCGCCCTCTCTATAGCTATCCTCAAAAAAGTTGTCCTCGCCACCATCAGCATGGCCACTAGCCCCCGGAGTCACGTTGGACAAAGACTCTGGGACCGAAGTCTCCCGGGACAAAGACTCTAGGACCGGAGTCTCCTGGGACGAAGTCTCGGCGACTCGAGGCTTGTCGGCCCGAGGCTTGGCGACTAGAGTCCGAGACGGTTCCAAGTCAGATGGGTCCACCTAAGACGGAGCACTCCTGTGGTCGGGAGAATCAATTGGGGTGGCAGCGAGGAAGGTGCAGCAGCCTTCCTACCTCTAGCACTTCTCTTCGTCTTCCCCGACCTCTCCCGGTCGAAGAAGAAGCGCCCGCCGGTGTCTACATACAATGTACCAGCGCTCTCCGGAGTTGCTGGGGTGGAATAATAGCACCGCTCCCAGCACACGCCGAGGAAGGAGGCTCAGAGCGCTCTCGACCCGCGCCCACGATTTGTCAACACCTGCAATGACAAAGAGTGAACGAAATTAGTTCAACATAAAAAAATTGAATACCTAATAACATGAACTAATTAATAATATATATGTACATAATGATAATTTAATACCTCACATTACTAATATTAATCTTCATCGTCTATATATGCTCCGGGATCAATAAATGCATAATAATCATCACTATCAGTAATGACGTGTTTCTTGGAAGAATTCTCCTTCATATGTGTCTGGGTTAATGTGAGGTTCATAATCATCTTCATTGAGGGGAGGTGGTCTAAAATGTGGCGGCACATCATAAACGACATCCCAACCATTCGGATTTGGAATCGTTTGGTAGGCCCATGGTAGATAGAAAACTTGGGTCGTCTGTTGAGCCATAATATACACATCGGGAACATCTAAATGGGTGCTTTGTTTGATTTCGACTAGCCCTATATGTTCATGAGTCCTTCTAGTCTCCTTCGGATGGAACCAATAACATTTGAAGACTACAATGTTTGGTGGGTTATCACCAAAGAATGTAAGTTCATAAATTGCTTCAACTCCTACATAATACTCGACCCCTCCTTTGCCGACAGCGGAGACACAACAATTTGTAGACTTTCGGTTGGCCATAGATAGCTCTTTGCCAAAAGTACGAAAGCGATAGCCGTTGATGTCGTATTTGTCAAATGAACAGACCTTATAGTCAAAACCATTAGCGACTTGTCTCAATTCGGAGTCCATAGACTCTGCATTAGCCTACAAGTTTAATACGAAAGGATTGTTGCATTAGCCGCAAACTAAACGAAGAAATGAAATCGTCTAATGGAAATTACTGTTTGCTTGAACCAAGAGATGAAACCGGAATAGCCACCTCCATGCTTTGCCAAAAGCTCATACTCTTCGATGGAATCCTTTTGGATCACCGCTCCATCCGAGAATTTGGCAACGTATCGACTGTATCACATATCCGGGAATAAGAGCATTTCAAAGGAATTAGAAGTTGCGAAACAATGTACCGAGAACTTACTCGATGTACGGCCGCACTTCTGTTAGGTTGTTGAAGATATACAATGAAATGGTATGCCATTCTTTGACATCCAACGCTATTGCTTTCGAAGCACCGGCTGGTGCGAGCTTCCCTTTGAATAGTCTGAGGTTGGATCGACCTTTTTCACGGTCGCCATCATTGTACTGAGGCTTCGGATTATGCAAATGATGATTCTTGGCTTTGTAGTGTGCCGTCACGAAGTTTGTCGCCTCCTCAGTAATGAATGCCTCGGCCATCGATGCTTCAACTCTACGTTTATTTTTTACATTTTGCTCGAAGCGTCTTCTGCATCCTCTCAGTTGCGAAGCACCAACGATTTTGCACAGGCCCCCCAATCTTGCCTTGGTTGGGAGATGCAAAATCAAATGCTGCATTGGATTAAAGAAGCCCGGTGGAAAGATCTTTTCTAACTTGCAGATCAACTCTAGCACCAACTCTTCTAGTTCGTATAGCACGGCAGGCGATAGTTTGTTCGCACAAAGAGCGCGGAAGAAATAGCTCAGCTCTACCAGTACTAGCCATTTATCCTCAGGGATAAAGCCGCGCAACATCACCGGCATTACCCGCTCAAGCCATATGTGCCAATCATGACTCTTGAGACCAAATATTTTCAATTTGTCAAGACTCGCTCCCCTCTTTAGATTCGCTGCATACCCATCGGGGAACATTAACTGCATTTTCACCCACAAGATCATTTCGATCATAGCTAGCCTTCCAAGATTGAATCATGCCTTTGGCTTCCTCCAGATCTTATTTCCTTTCGGTTCTCGAATGTTTTGTAATGGTCTATCACATAGAGCCTCCTGATCGACTCTAGCCTTAGGATTATCCTTCGACTTCCCCTCTATGCCGAAAAATGTACCAAAAAGGGCCTCGGCGATATTCTTTTCAGTGTGCATCAGTGTGGGCAAAGGAGGTCTTTAAAGTAAGGCATATCCCACAAACATATCTTGTGAGTCCAGGCATGTTCCGTATTATACCCTTTGAAATACCCTAGACAATTTGGATCCGGCTCGAGAGCGTTTATCTGATCCAGGGTCTGTTGGCCTATCAACGCAGGTGGTGTAGTGTTTTTGACAACTCTACCTTTGAAGAAATTCTTCTTATCTTTTCTGAACTTATGGTCATGATTCGGGAACTGTCTATGCATGTCGAAGCAAGAAAACTTGCGACCCGCCTGTAGCCAATGGAACTCAAGAGTTGCCTTGCATGTGGGGCATGGGAACCTTCCATGCACACACCAACCAATGAATAGCGCATATGCCGACAAGTCATGCGACGAGTACATGTACCACACATGCATTTTGAAGTTCTTTTTGGTAGCGGCGTCGTATGTCTTGATCCCATTATCCCAGGCTTCTTGCAATTCATCCTTAAGTGGCTGCATGTACATATTCATATTCTTCCTCGGATATTCAGGCCCTGGAATTATCATTGTCAGGAAAATGTTCTTTCTTTTCATAATCTCTTCGGGGGGAGATTGAGTGGAATGACAAATACAGGCCAACAACTGTATTGTGTTGCCATCATACCATACACATTGAACCCATCCGTGTTGATGGCAACTCGAGGATGCTTTGGATCTGCCGCTTTATCCTTATGTAATGCATCAAAGTGCTTCCACGCAAAAGCGTCTGAAGTGTGTCCCAACATCGGGTTCCCATCTACATCTAGTTTTGTTCTTTTTCCCAATTTATGCCACGTCATATGTCTGGTCGTCTCTTTGACCATGAAAAGACGTTGAAGTCTTTGTATGATTGGCAAATACTGAAGAACATTAATGGGTATTTTGGTCTGAATCTTCTCACCCATACCGTTGTCTACCACAACATACCTGGAAGAATTGCAAATGGGGTAATAGTTCAAGGCCGCATACTCAAGCCTAAATAAGGCACATCCATTCTCACATGCATCTATCTTCTCATAGGGCATCTTAAGCGCACGTAGGATTTTGTCCGACTGGTACAGGTTTGTTGGCAATACATGGCCTTTGGGTAGAAAGCGTGCAAATATCGTCATCATCGCGTCTTAGCATTCTCTGCCCAGGTTGAACTGAGCCTTCAGAGCCATTACTTGCGCGATGGCATCCAACTAACAAAGCTTAGTGTGCTCGTGGAGAGGACGTTTTGAAGACTCCAACATTTCATAGAAGGCCTTTGCAGATTCCTCCATCTCATCATCCGAATCCCGAGCATCATCAAAGTCTTGCACCATGTCTTCGATCCCAGTACCATGCTCGTCGGTGAAACGATGAATCACCTCAGCTCTGGCATGTTGGGCAGACTCACCAAGAAATGTCCAGACCATATAATTAGGCGTAAAACCCCACTTCTGCAGCTGTTTGATCATTTCCAACTCTGACCTCTTACGATAGTTGTCGCATTCGATATAGGGGCACCAGGTTGTTTTCTGTCCATTTGCAAATGCGACTCTCACAAACCCCTTGGTTTTTGTCATCCATGCATGGGTCATGTCTTTCTGACTAGTGTGACCGGCGTACATCCACCCATGATCACTCATCTTGCCTAGCTACTGGACACACAAAAAATATATACATAATTCAGTAAATCATATTCATCAGTTAATAGAGTTTGTCAGTTTTATTACGTCGATGCAACCTAGACGCTAGTAGGTAAAGATAGGTCCTAATCCCACCCGAGTATGTGTAGATTGGGTTCGTTTTCCCATGCTCTGCTCCGGATTCGACACACAATTTTGGCAGCACCTCCCCACTGTTCTCCTGATACACGTCTCGGCAATAAGCAGAGAGGATGTGTACCTAGAGAACAACAGGGAGGCATTGACGAAATTCTACATCGGATCCGGAGCAAAGCATATGAGAAAACAAACCCAATCTACACATACTCGGGCTGTCCATGGATAACGTTGGACAATTCGAAAGAATCATGGTTATAAATATCCCAATGAATGCATATTTATAGATGTAACCCTTTTGAATGGGAGACGCATAGTGGTCACGCATACTAATGATTGAAGACACCTATAGCTAGCAAGTTTCATCGACTCGAAGACCGGAACAGAGCAAAAAAATTAAGGGTGCCGGGGGAGAAGATGTCATTTGTGCTCACCAACGAACGCAGCAGGGGAGCTCGTCAAATGCAAGGGGAGGTCGTCGAACAACTGCGCATTGAAATTCACCTGATCAACACAAAATATGATGTTTTTTATAACAAAATAGGAAAATATGTGACCTAGCTCATAATTTACAAAATTATGACCTCCTTGGCCTCACGAAGGCCGAAGAGCACCTTTCTGGTCAATAAGAGGCAGAATAGGTGTCGGGGGTCAGTGGCATCGGGAGACAGTGGCATCAGGGGTCAGTGGCGTTGGTGGTCGGGGATCGGTGGTGTCGGGAGTCAGGGGTCGATAGCGTCGGTGGTCGGGGGTCGATGGTGTCGGTGGTCGGGGGTCGGTGGTGTCGGTGGTCGGGGAGCGATGGCGTCGATGGTCGGGGGTCGGGGGTCCGGGAGTCGGGGGTCGGTGGCGTCGAGGGTTGGGGGTCGGTGGTGTCAAGGGTTGGGGGTCGGTGGCGTCGGGGGTTGGGGGTCGGTGGCGTCGGGGGTCGAGGGTCGGTGGCGTTGGAGGTTGGGGGTTAGTGTCGTCGGGGATCGGGGGATCTTCTCTTCTTCTTCTTCTTCTTCTTCTTCTTCTCCTTCTTCTCCTTTTTCTTCTTCTCCTCTTCTCCTCCTCCTCCTCCTCCTCCTCATCTTCTTCTTCTTCTTCTTCTTCTTCTTCTTTTTGCACTAACCTAATAAACCTAAACTAACACTAACCTAATTAACACTAACCTAATAAACCTAAACTAACACTAACCTAACTAACACTAACCTAAACTAACACTAACCTAATTAACACTAACCTAATCAACACTAACCTAATAATCTAAACCTAAGCTAAAATCAAAAAAAAGAGGAGAGGGGAAGATCTCACCAGAGAGGGTGGGGCAGGGGGCGTCGGGAAGGGTTGGGGGAGCGCCGGGGAGGGGCGGGGGAGTGTCGGGGAGGGCGGGGGAGCGCCGGGAAGGTCCGGGGGGAGTGCTGGGGCGGCGATGGCGGCCGGGTGGTGGGGACAGGGGCCCTCGGGCGCCTGGGAGCGGCGGGTGGTAGGGGCGCAGGGGGGCAGGTGGGGACTGGGGCCCTCGGGCGCAGGGGGCGCAGGGGGGCCACAAAGCACCAGCTGGGGCGGTGGGGCGGCGGGCGCAGGCGACGGGCGGCGATGGCGACGGGGCCGCAGGGCTCCGGGGCGATGGGGCGCAAGGGGTCCGGGCGCGGCGGCGGGGGTGACGGGGCGGCGAGGGCGTTAGGGGGCGGCGATGGCGCCATGGTGGTGGGCTGGTGGGGGCGGCGGGGTGGTGGGGCGATGGGGCAGCGACGCGCGTGCGGTGGGCGGCAGGAAGGAGAGGGAGAGAAACAGAGAGAGAGAGGTGGGATGGGGCGCTGCCGTTAGTTAAGTCACTTCTTTGCCGTCCGCTAGCAGACAACACAGGAGGTTTGCCGTCAGCTAGCAGACGTCAAAGAGGGGGGGCGTTAGGTTAAGTTGTAAGCGGCTCGTCAGTGGGCCCACCTCTCTCTTTGCCATCCGCTAGCTAACGGCAAACCTCCTTTGCCGTCTGCTAGCACACGGCAAGGAAGTGGCTGATGGCAAAGAGCTTCTTTGCCGTCAGCTAGTAGTTTGCCGTCCGTTTTCTAGAAACGGATGGCAAAGAGCTTCTTTGCCGTCCGCCAGCTGAAAGAACTGGCTGACTGCAAATTTGCTGATTCCAGTACTGAATTGAGTATCGGGTATGGGCACTCCCCTTGGTTTCCGCCAAGCCCGGGGGAGGTGCCCCGGTATCGTATCATCCCACTATCTTTTTTCTTTTACTTATCTTAGTTCAATCTTTTGGCTAGATGAAATAAAGTTCAGTTCGATCCTTTCTTATTTGAGAGTTTGCTTAGTGATCTATCATTGTAGTCGTGTGCAAGTTATATAATAAAGTTTAGTTTGAGTTTTTGCTTTCTTTACTTTCATGTTGCAAATAAAGAAAAAGAAATAAGAAAGAAATGAAATAAATTAATAAGATCATATACTAATCCTATGGTAGGTGATGGCACCACATAAGGAAAAGTATAAGTAGGAAATTTTATTAGAGATTGACAAACACAACATTAGTCAATAAGAATTAATAAGGGAAGAGAAGATCCACATATAAATATACTATCCTAGAAATCTTTTGTGATTGTGAGCCCTCATCAAAATATTATATGCCAAAATTGTTGACGTTGGACAAGGAAGACAACTTAATGGTTTATGCTTGTTTATATTCACATAGAAGTCATATTGTCATAGATCCTTTAACATGTGATGCTTGCCCCCTACCTTTGCTAGCCAAAAATTCCGCACTAAGTAGAGATACTACTTGTGCATCCAAAAACCCTTAAACCCAAATCCTATTTTCAAGAGTCCACCATACCTACCTATGGATTGAGCAAGATCCTTCAAGTAAGTTGTCATCGGTGCAATAAGGCAATAAAAATTGCTTCTAAAAGTGTAAGATCATTTAGTGTAAGAGAAAATTGAGCATTGTACGAACTTGGATGAAAAAGATGTTGGAAATATGCCCTAGAGGCAATAATAAATTAGTTATTATCATATTTCCTAGTTCATGATAATCGTTTATTATCCATGCTATAATTGTATTGATCGGAGACTTAGATGCATGTGTGGATACATAGACAAAACCATGTCCCTAGTATGCCTCTAATAGACTAGCTCGTTGATCAAAGATGGTTAAGGTTTCCTAGCCATGGACATGAGATGTCATTTGATAATGGGATCACATCATTAGGAGAATGGTGTGATGGACAAGACCCAAACTACAAACGTAGCATATGATCGTGTCAGTTTATTGCTATTGTTTTCTTCATGTCAAGTATCTGTTCCTCCGACCATGAGATCATGCAACTCACTGACACCGGAAGAGTGCCTTGTGTGTATCAAACGTCACAACGTAACTGGGTGACTATAAAGGTACTCTACAGGTATCTCTGAGGGTGTCTATTGGGTTGGCATGGATCAAGACTGGGATTTGTTACTGAGTGTGACGGAGAGGTATCTCAGGGCCCACTCGATAATACAATATCACAACAAGCCTTGCAAGCAATGTGACTAAGTGTTAGTCATGGGATCTGGTATTACGAAACGAGTAAAGAGACTTGCCGGTAACGAGGTTGAACTAGGTATGGAGATACCGATGATCGAATCTCGGGCAAGTAACATACCAAAGAACAAAGGGAACATCATACGGGATTAACTAAATCCTTGACATAGAGGTTCGACCGATAAAGATCTTCGTAGAATATGTAGGAACCAATATGGGCACCCAGGTCCTGCTATTGGTTATTGACCGTAGAGGTGTCTCGGTCATGTCTACATAGTTCTTGAACCCGCGGGGTCTGCACACTTAAGGTTCGGTGACGTTTTGCTAGTATAGAATTATCTATGGTGGTGACCGAAGGTTGTTTGGAGTCCCGGATGAGATCCCGGACCTCACGAGGAGCTCCGAAATGGTCCGGAGGTAAATATTGATATATAGGAAGTCCTGTTTTGGTCGCCAAAAAAGTTTCGGGCTCATCGATAGTGTACCGGGAGTGTCGGGAGTGTACCGGGGGACCATCGGGAGGGGTATTTCGACCCAAGAGGCTACATGGGCTGTGGGAGGATGAATACCAGCCCTTAGTGGGCTGGTGGAAGTCCCACAAAGGGCCCATGCGGCTGGGAAGAAAAGCCCAAAGAGAAAAAGGTGGAAAAAGGCAAAAAGGCTAAATAAGGAAGGATTCCTAGTCTTACTAGGATTGGAGGAGGATTCCTCCTCTCCTCCTTGCGCAAGAGGCCAAAGAGCTGACCCTTGTGTGCCAGCCTCCTCCCTCTCTCGTCTTATATATAGTAGAGGTTTTGAGGGTTTTGAGACACAAAAAAACAGCCATGTGTTGCCTCTCCTCTAGATCGTAGTTTCTCCTCTAGATCGATTTTCAGTGGTGCTTAGGCGAAGCCCTGCTGGAATAGCTCCACCACCATCGTCGCAACGCTGTTGCGCTACCAGAGAACTCATCTACCTCTCCATTCCCTCTTGCTGGATCAAGAAGGCGGAGATCGTCATCGAGCTGTACGTGTGCTGAACACGGAGGTGTCGTCCGTTTGGCGCTAGATCGGAAGGACCGTGATCAAGATTGCGAGACGGATCGTGATGAGATCGCGGGACGTATCGTGATGATTTCGTGGGACGGATCATGATTGGATCACGGGACGGATCGTGATGAGATCGCGGGACGCTCGGCGATTTGGATCGCGAAGACGTTCGACTACACCAACCGCGTTTCTTAACGCTTCCCGCTTAGCGATCTATAAGGGTATGTAGATCCACTCTCCCTCTCGAGATGCTCATCACCACGGATAGATCTTGCGTGTGCGTAGGATTTTTTTTGTTTCCCACGCAATGTTCCCCAACAAAAGAATAAAAGCGAGAGACCGCATAATAAAGGTTGTCATCTTAAGGGGCAATACAACGTGACGTTCTCTTGCACTAAGGGATTGAGCATACAAACAAATAAGCGCATGACAACCTCTGCTTCCCTTTGCGAAGGGCCTATCTTTTTCTTTTATGCAAGAGTCAAAGTTTTTCTCTATTCCTTTTATTTTTCTCCTTTGGCAAGCATCATGTGGTGAGAAAAAATCTAGGCACATATGTCCATTTGAATATAGATAGCATGAGTTATTATTGTTGACATCATCCTTGAGGTGAGGATGTTGGGAGGCGAAACTATAAGCCCCTATCTTCCTATGTGTCCGGTTGAAACGTTTTGCTCATGGGTATGTGGCGAGTGTTAGCAATCATAGAAGACTATATGATGGTTGAGTATGTGGACTTGCCTAAAGGCTCCGATACGTGACCCTTCCTGAAAAGATGATGAATTGTAGTTGCAAAGTTGACTCAGAACATAGTTTGTTGGTTTCTAATAGAGTTTTTGCTTCATACTTCGATTGTGTGATGAACTATTACTTATTCATGAGAAGTATATGATAAAAGTTCTATGATAAAAGTCATATGTTTAATTTTGTTGCTGTTATAATAATAAACATGATGCTTCTATGTCCGTATTTTGTTTTTATCGACACCTCTCTCTCAAAGCATGTGGACATGTTTTTTGATTTCAGTTTTCGCTTGAGGACAAGCGAGGTCTAAGCTTGGGGGAGTTGATACGTCCATTTCGCATCATGTTTTCTTGCTGTTATTTATAATGTTTTTATCCATAATAATGCTTTTGGAGTAATTCTAATGTCTTTTCTCTCATAATTTGCAAGGAACACACCAAGAGGGAGAATTCTAGCAGCTGGAAATCTGGACCTGGAAAAGCTACGTTAGGCTACCTATTCTGCACAACTCCAAACAAGCTGAAACTTCACGGAGATTTTTTTATGGAATATTTAAGAATTGTTGGAGCAAATAACTACCGGAGGGGGCCCACCAGGTGGGCACAACCCACGTGGGCGCGCCAGGGAGCCCGGGCATGCCAGGGAGCCCAGGCGCACCCTGGTGGGTTGTGCCCTCCTCGGCCCACCTCCGGTGCCCATCTTCTGGTATATAAGTCATTTTGACCTAGAAAAAAATAAGAAGAAGGCTTTCGGGACGAAGCGCCGCCGCCTCGAGGCGAAACTTGGGCAGGAGCACTTTTACCCTCCGTCGGAGCGATTCCGCCGGGGGAACTTCCCTCCTGGAGGGGGAAATCATCGTCATCATCATCACCAACAACTCTCCCATCTTGGGGAGGGCAACCTTCAACAACACCAACTCCTCTCAAACCCTAGTTCATCTCTTGAGTTCAATCTTGTTACCGGAACTATAGATTGGTGTTTGTGGGTGACTAGTAGTGTTGATTACGTCTTGTAGTTGATCACTATATGGTTTATTTGGTGGAACATTATATGTTCAGATCCATTATGCTATTTAATACCCATCTGATCTTGAGCATGATTATTATTTGTGAGTAGTTACTTTTGTTCTTGAGGTCACGGGAGAAATCATGTTGCAAGTAATCATGTGAATTTGATATGTGTTCGATATTTTGATAGTATGTATGTTGTGATTCCCTTAGTGGTGTCATGTGAACGTCGACTACATGACACTTCACCATATTTGGGCCTAAGGGAATGCATTGTGGAGTAGCAATTAGATGATGGGTTACGAGAGTGACGGAAGCTTAAACCCCAGTTTATGCGCTATTCCGTAAGGGGCCGATTGGATCCAAAAGTTTAATGCTATGGTTATAATTTATTCTTAATACTTTCTCGTAGTTGCGGATGCTTGCGGGAGGGTTAATCATAAGTAGGAGGTTTGTTCAAGTAAGAGCAGCACCTAAGCACCGGTCCACCCACATATCAAATTATCAAAGTACCGAATACGAATTAAACCAACATGATGAAAATGACTAGATGAAATTCCCATGTACCCTCTAGAACGTTTTGCTTATCATAAGAGACCGCTTTGGCCTGTCCTTTGCCTCAAAAAGATTGGGTTACCTTACTGCATTTTTGTTACTATATTCGTTATTTGCTCGTTACAAATTATCTTGCTATCAAACTATTTCGCTACTTGCAGACATTACCTTACTGAAAACCATTTGTCATTTTCTTCTGCTCCTCGTTGGGTTCGACACTCTTACTTATCGAAAAGAGCTACGATTGATCCCTATACTTATGGGTCATCATTGATAACTTTGTATCTTTCTACATAATATGTGATTTCAATAGTGCTCATCATCTAAAGTTGCTTCTTTGCATATTTGAGAAAATCTATGGATTTCAAGTAAGTTTACATAAGAGTGAATCATTTCTTTTTTTATGCCAAAGAGAAATCTCTAGAATAAAGGAATATCTTTACTTGTCTAGTTGAGGAACTTCCTATGAAGTACCATGACATACTTGTAAATGAGTCTTCGTTTTCAGCAAATCTTGAAAATTTCTAGAGGATAAAATAGAGAAAATGTGTGCTTGCTGGCTAGGGAAACATATTGGTTTATTTCAACCGTGCCTTTCTAACATACATTTGTATACACTGTCATTCTACAAGCTTCCTCTTAAAAATAGGATAAAATTGATAATTCCTTTTAGACCTAGAATTCTTTGGCAAGAAGACCGAGACAAGAAAAGGTATCATTTGTGGTTTGAGTTATGTTAGTAAAGGAGTATATTGAAAAAAATCATCACATTACAAACATTAACCATGGAAAACTACCATTTTTTCAATTTTCTAAAATGCTACCACATAATTGTTTCGTCGTTTCGAAAAACTACCATGTCGTACTAATGACCATGTTAATTAACTTTAAACGTTATTATGACAGCTCGGGTCCACTCGTCAGGTTGACCGTTAAGTTGACCATTGACAGGTTATGATGGGTAGGACCAAATATTTTTTGGAATACAATCAGGTATCTGGAAAAAAATAAAGCAATCGAGTCCCTGGAAAATAAAAAAAAAGCAATCGGGTCCTCGCCGGCAAGCTCGTCGCCGGAGCAGAAGAAAGGACCTCGCCGGCGTTTCTCTGGATGTGGCTGCAACAGCCGTGGCCGGTGGGAAGCAGCAGCGGTGGCGGGCTGCTCCCGTCCGCTGCTGCTGGAGGGCGTCCGGGCTGCTCCCACGCGTTGCTATTGGAGGGCGTCTGGCCCGTTCCAGAGCTGCTGCCGGAGGGTCGCCGCAGCCACGACGGAGACGCCATGCCCGGCTAGCTCGTTCACTCTGCTTGTCGGCTGCTGCTCCGTCACTCTGCTTGTCGTTGCTGATGCTGCTCTCCCATGGCATGGTGGTGGCCGGACCTGACGGCGGCGCTCCCATGGCCTGGTGGTGGCCGGCCCTAGCGGTGGTGCTCCATTGGCCTGGTGGTGACCGGCCCTGGCGGCGGCGGTCCCATGGCCTGGTGGTGACCGGCGTGTCCCATGGCCTGGTGGTGGCGGCGACGGTCGTAGCGTGGTGAGAGGAGAGTGCTCAGGGAAGAAGAGGGAGAGAAGAAAGGTAAGGGAGAGAGAGAGCACACTTACATGTGGCATCCACATATAAGTTAACAGTTAAACAAACTGTTTGTTTAGGAACGCGCCTGACCTGTCATAAACTGAATTAATTTTAAATCACATCGTCATTTGATTTTTTTAACAGAGAATCAATTTTGTGATAGCATTTTGAAAAATTACAAAAAATTATAGTTTTTTGTGGCCAACGCCTGTAATGTGGTAATTTTTTGTTATATACTCTAGTAAAAATGCATCTCTTGGATATCCCTACACTAGATTTTGATGATCAATGACGGACCAATTTAGGATAAACTGTTCATGAAGTTTATTTCATGAATTTAGTCTTATAGTAAAGTGGAACATCAATGCTGAACCCTGCCGCCACATTTTCAAGAAGCTAACTACTCAAAGAGATAGACATGTATTTTATGCTCGCTTAGAGATATCATTTGCCACACCCATGCCATGAGATGTGTGCATGTGTGATCACCCTAGGGTTACGAGCAGCGCTAGCTATTGAAGGGGAAAGCGGGAAAGCCCACACGGACTACTGTGAGGTGCTGCGAAACGTCGCGGATGTTGAAATCTCATGACGTCAGATGAATATCACATCAGACCTGATTTCATAGATCCTGAGAATTATTGCTTATTTGAAGACCTAAACACCCTTCGCACTAGGTTGGCGAGGATGACTGAGTCATTTGAGTACAGAAAAATCGATGCATCTTTCAAAGTGGCGAAGCGTCGGCGGGACGATCCTGGTCCCCCCCTCCTATAGGAAATTTTGACAAATAAGCTCATCTCTTTGCTAATTGCTCTACTAATCCTCGGCCGCCTCCGATCACCATAGCCTTTTTATGTAATATACTCTTATTTGACTTCCCTAATGTCTGGTTTACGCTCCACCCCTTATCTTTCATGAGTCTGGGTTGTGCCTAACAGGTTATCCTTTTTATCATGAATACGTAAGAGCTTGTGTATCTTTATTGATACAAGGATAGAGAACCTTCTTGGCACGTGTTGTATGATGTCCCCCGCATAAAATGTTGTTACAACCGAGCATTTAATGTTATCTTTTTCAAATTAATATTATAGTCGATTTACGTATACACAGGCGACACCATCCTCCTCGTGAAGTCAAAGGAACACATAATCCTTTGACATGCCCTAAAACTATTGACCAAATTGCCCTGAAGAAAAGTAAAGGAAAGAGAAGGATCACAAACAGTCTAGAACACCCTTTTAATGGACGGCTGAATTTGATTCAATACCTCATCACTTCTCTATGATATATGAGCAGTAAAATGTTTGTAAAAAAGCTCACGAAGTAACATGCGCTTGACTCGACAACAATTTCTTCGTGTGCATCTTAGTAATACAGTGTAACATAATAAAGCCTTCTTCCCTAAGAAATCCTTCTCTCGCAATGATTTGCAGCATATACTCTCTCTTCTTTTTCAAGGATTTGGAGCATATATACTCAGATGGATAAAATAATAGAGTCAAGAACTAGCACACATGTACTGCAGAAAGGTGTCCAAGTATTTATCTGAACAACTTAAGGTGAGAATTTTCACAGCCACGTTGTTTCGTTTCCTTTATACTCTGGGGGGGCCTATGAAATGGTTCGTCGATTCTTTTCTTTGGGGCTAATGCTTCGTGAAGATAAAGATTCCATTTTTCTCTTTTGTACAACTTTCATGTACCTATAAAGAAATAAAAAGACTAGAAGGAAAGACGGAGAAAGTGAGCTCAACTGATGCAGCGAATAGAGTTCCATATATTTCTTCTTGATTGGCACTTTAATCATGCGTGATGCTTAGTCTCCAAGTGGAAAGGGAATTGGATCCTTCTGCTACGTAAGCTCACCAGTCACCAGTGGAACGGTGGAAGGGGCCTTTTCCTGGAAATAGAGCAGCAAGTAGCATTCAGGCTATATATCTCCCAAAAATGGTTTCCTTAATGCATAAACAATCTCATTTGGCCCTCCTATTCATATAGGCCGCAATATCGATCTGGGGAATGTTCGCTGCCAGATATGGAAGTTGCAAACGACCCAGATGGAATTTTTAATGTTACTGAGGTGGTATTTTTAGTGTAGTACATGACAGCTCATTTATTTTGATGCAAATTTCTTTAGAAACTATCATCCATGCGATCTGGATCCTGTGGCTGTGAGGTAGTTTGATAGGAAAACGTCCCTAGGAAACTTCAGCCAGTTAGCACTTCCTTCATATTGGGCATGCGTTCGTCGGATCTCTTGGACCACCATTCGCTAACGGAGTCCTCGAGGTGCCATTCCGAAGTATCAAAGTCGATGAAATGTAGCCAGTCATTTATCAATTTTTAAAGTCTGAGCGTGAACCGGCATTTGTAGAAGAGGTGTAGCCAGATCCCTGAAGTTGCTTGCATAGCGGACAAAGGTCACGGTTAGGCCATCCCCGCTTGGCCAGTCTATCGGTGATCCAGATCCGATCTTGGCTAGACAACCAAGAAAAGAACTCGACTTTGGAAGGGCCTAAGCTTTTCATATCATGTGCTCCATGGAAGAGTAAACCATTCCCAAGAGTTGGGCCGCGTAGCTAGAGGCGGCAGAGTAATGTCCGCTCATCGTGTGTTTCCACACGATGTCATCTTCGGCATGGTCATCAAGATGAAGACCTTGCATGAACGTCCAGAGGACCATAAATTGACGAAGATGTTCCATAGTGAAGTTTGCAGAAGTTTTGACCTTGGCAATCCAAGCATTATTCTTCAGCGCCTCTCTAATCTTTCAGTTTTTGCGAGAGTGGTGTTATCTCCTTGGGCTTCCTATCATTAATCCAAGGAGCCTCTCAAAAGGGGGTTCTTGCTCCGTCCCCAAGTGTGATGATGGTGGATGCATAGAAGAAGTCAAGATCATGCTCATCGCATGAGTTGCCCATACCAACCCGCGGTTTGGAAGGCTCTTTCCATTGAAACCACAACCATCGAAAATGCAAAGCTCACGCAAAGCCCACGAGCTTATTCCATGAAATTACGAAAAGAAACTTGTGTCTTTATATCATGTCATAACTAGAAGTGTGTGTATACGCTACGAGCTGTGATCTTAGGCTCTCACTTTGTCGGTGTAAGCCACTCAAGCGTTTGTTCAAAAACTATGAAATTAGTCAAGTTTGTGCATGTCTGACCTTCTACTATTTTTCATGACACTCCTACAGAAACCGCCAGGAAGCAAAAAAAAAAACAAAAAAACTACGAAGAGTTCCTCAATGTAACTGTTAGTTTCATTAGAGATCTCTCTGTTTTCTTTGTTTTAATTTGTGTACATGATATACTCTGCTTACATGTTTTATAAAGTTAGACCGTTTACTAAAAGAAATCCAATGTCAAAATATGTGATCCAATATATATTGTGAATACTTATAGTATTGTTTTCTTTATGAACCGTTACAAATATCATCTCCCATGCTCAGGGGCGAAGCTAGATTTTTTTCCTATGATCACTTTTATGCAAAAAAACAGTAATTAGTACAAAATTAATAAAGGAATTTCGAAAAACACTACTTTTTCATTGACACCATTGTCTTCACGGGAGTTACGTCCCTGCCCGTGCTGATGAATCAGTTTTCATTTCAACCACGCAAAGGTAACTAAACTAGTACTTCCTTCGTCTCCAAATAAATATAGTGGCTTTAGTTCAAATTGGAGGGAGTGTTAAGTACGCATGCAGCGATTGTCATCGGCAGTTCCACTGATAAAAGAAACTAAATCTGTAAAAGCAAAGAGAGCATATCAATTAGGTTGATGCGGATGGATCATCACTTCCATTCCATGCATGGCAACGAATTCGCCGATGCAAAAACCCTAACCACGTCGTAGCTAGCCAGGTGCGCTTTGCTTAGTGACATGCATGCTGAGCTCCCGGCGCGCGCATGCAGACTAGACAGCCAGGAGAAAGCTACGTAATTCTAAAGAACCGGAAAGGAATGAGTCAAAAGGGTCAAATGGGTGGAATTCTGACCTTGCGAGCAGCCCCTTCCATCGCAGAAAACCAAAAGAAAAGAGGCCGTGCATTTTTCTTCCCCCCTCTTTAATCCCGCTCCTTTGAATCTGCCTTTTGTTTGCTCTCTTACAACAAGATCCTCCAACTCCGGTGGATATCACAGAGCACTCCCTCGCACCGCGCAAAGCACTGAAAGATTCTGGTGCTTGGGGGATGCAAATACAATTTCAGATAATTCCACGGGCCTGTGGGTGAAAAAGAGTTGCCCGTTTCTTTTCTGCCGCGGAGATGCAGGCCGTTGTTCTTTGCTTTGAGCCAAAGCAAAGTGAGCGATCGAAGGAAGCAAAAAAGATTTGGAACCCGAACCGAACCCGAGCAAGCATGCCGGTGACGACGTGGCTCTGGCAGCATCAGCTAGGCATCAATTCCATTCAGCTAAGGAAAGAAAAAAAAGCTAGGCATCAATTAAACAAAATCAAAGTCAAGCAAGCCAAGCTCCATGATCGAGCTCGCGCTCGCATATTCTGACGGAAAAAACATGCGTATACGGTCTAGCGAGCGTAAAGCCTATGCAAGGATCACCTCCTAGCGATGCATCGCCCGCCCGTTTCATTTCATCGGGTCGCTGTCCGGATGCGTCGTCGGCGGGCGGAATAAATTAGGGGCGGCATGTTTTTCTGTTGTGAGATACGCTCAGCCGACCTGATCTCAAGCACTTCAGGTCGATCAGCGAGCTAACTTAGGCCCTAAGTTTGCGCCACGCAGCTGCTGCCCAGGCGGCCTGGCTCGACATGGCTGCAATAAACAAAGTTGGTTGGTTTGTACTGACCTTAATTCCAGAGACAATCAACTTGTGTTTAATACCCTGATTTGGACCGTACGTACGTGACAGGGTAGCTGACGCATCGAGCAACTCCTATGTTTGCGTCCCGATATGCATTATCTGCATGAACTGCTCCTGATAGCGATTAGATTTAGCCTCTGTGTCCAGTGGAATCTTAATTTTTCTGAAATGGCACCGTCGTGATACCACGCCTCAGGTGCTCCCATGCTCCAAAATTTTAAAAATCACAGCTATATATTTTAGAAATTATTATTTTAATGTTCACAAGACCTGTGAGTATAATCTCTAAATAAAATAGATGCAAGTTCAAAATACACGGTAAAAAAATATAAATCTAGTATAAATAGTGTCAAAAGAAGACAAATCAGAAATAGTGTTGGAATTGACACTATTTGCATCTGGATTTTTCTTTTCTTTACATTATTTTATGTTGTTTAGGGTTTGTGTCCTATTCATGACGTGAGGCGGCGATGACATCCGAAGACGAAATAATGTCTTATTTGTCTAGTTCCGACTCATGTTATGCATCCAACTACAATGAAGGGACATGAGGGTTTTGTCCCAGTAGATCTGTTTGTACCCAACGGTTTCTATAGGTGCAATGGGTGCTTGGTGCCGGTTTGAGCGGTAGTGATGGCGTTTTGGCTCGTTGCTCTAACATTGATCTAGAGGTTGGTCATTGTTTGGGTGACAACCACAGACTCGATGTTGGGCCTCCCTTCTTTGTCCTTGATGGCGTCGGTGTTCTTCTGCGATCCAATGCAGACTTCAATTCTTGGGTTTGATTGGTATCATTTTGATATTAACATTATTTTCTTCCGAGAAAACATTCAAATAGCACCCAAAAAAAATCTTGACTTGGGGAATCTGTGGTAGGATTTCATATATAGTGGTAGAGTAAAAGAGTTCTCCCCTCATATTGTTGATATATTATGGTAGCGTTCTTTTTCTCCACCTCCGGTGACTAGGAGGTGGTGGCCAATCTACCCTAGCTCCATGAAGAGACCAATGCTCCCCTCTCCATTCGTTTGTCGCTACGACGACATGAAGGCTGAGGACCTCAGGGCTTCACCCGTTGGATTGAGGTTAAGAATAAAGTTAAAGTTTCTCTCCCATCAACGGTGACAAGACGATGGCGTTGTCCTCGACATGGAATAATCTATCCCTACCTCGCCTTGTTTTGACGGTTCATCTTAGTATCGCCGAGAGGCGTGTGAAAGATGGTGTATTATCTAGTTCTCCGGTTTTGATTTTTCCTCCTACAATAATGTCTCATTTGCAATGTCTTTGAGCTGACAACGTTGGTTGTACATCTTAATTAGTCCCTCTACTATAGTTTTGACCAATGATATTTGCCCAGTCTAGGCCTCGTCGAGGAGCATGCGTGATTTGTGTTTTTCGTTTCCATCTGGACATATCTCGGAGGATCTACAAGCTATCTTTGGTGTCCAGGGTGGCAATTTGCTACGCAAACCATGTTCGTTGGCGTCATCTTGTCTACATCGATCGCTTTTTGACCATTGCTTCTACAAGATCTTGGGTTTCTAAGCTGTCCGTGAAGACGGGGGCTAGAGGCTGTAATGACTTTTGCACATGGCGCACCAATGACGGATGTATGAGGAGGAAGGCGTTGACACCCCAAAAATTTAGAATTACTTTTTACTTTTTGTAATGGTGTTTTAATCTTGTTCTATTATCTACTTAATATAGGTCTTTGACCTTTCCAAAAAAGTAAATAAATGAAAGATTTCTCCTAAATAAACACCGGGAAAAGTGAATCAATGGGAATCGATTTGGCAGATGATGTTGGATAGGCTTATGTACACGTACGCATCTGCCCAGAGGCCGCAGCCATAAGATAAGCACGGGAGGCGAAACACACAAAGAGAATTTCGTAACTGAACATGGAGAACCACGACAACTGTCAGCACCTACAATGCAATGCCTATATCTATGCAAGAAATCTCCACCAGTAACAAAAGAACGGTTAAAAAATACTACCAGTATACTGTTACCCCATCTTCTTGCAGATATTTTGCATTGGACAGCGCGAAAACTTGAGGCCTAATTAAGCCGCAGGAATTTTTCCTCCATTTTTTTTTCTTTCGAGAGAGAAGGCTGCAGGGGTTCACACAGTGGAGACAGAAAGAGCACAATGGCCTGCAGAAACTGTTGCGTGCAAGGCGACCCAGACATTTCGAGAAGTGGTCACGCACGACGCAGAGGCCGGCCCGGGATCCCTGCAGGGAGAGGGGAAAAGGAACCCGAACACCGGCGGCAAGTTGGTCAGGTCAGGTCACGTGCATGCGCTTCGCCAAGGCAGCACGTCACGTTGCCCGGCTGGAATTTACTTGACCGCCACGGATTACGTTGCCAATTCCAAGTCCACCATCCGAAACACGCCATACACGAGATACTAGTACGAACGAGACAGCACACAGGTTACGCACAGGAAGAGGTGGCTGTGTCGTGACGATCGGGCCGGTCAACGCGGAGGGTCAGCGTTAGCGTTGGTGTTGGAACTGGGCTGCGCCGGGGGCGGGCTGATGGGCTGCTTGCTTGCTTGTCAACAGCAACGTGAACGTGGTGGAGGGAGCGTCTTCAGCGCCAAGAAAGAAGGAAAACCTGATTAGCAGAGTAGTAGTACGGTGGTGTGAGTAGCTGTCCGAGTGAAAGCGACGCGCCGGCCCTTTTTTTTAACCTGCCACGCAAGGAACGGCGCTAATGTAGGGTGCGGGCAAAGGGCAAATTCGGTAGTACAACCGCGAAACGGAAGAAAAACTAGTATTTCGTGGTGAAACGAAGAAATTAAACAGGGAACACAATGTATATTTTCTATTTTCTATATTAATAACTAATATCTGGATGCACCTGGCGTATATAAAAAGCGTGAAGGGTGACTTGGTAATTTATTATCTGTGGAAAAAGATCGCACCAATTCTATGCTTACTGTGCTAGTAGCACTATACTTCCAAACCAAGTTTCCTAAAAAAACAAAAACTTCCAATTCAAGCAAGAAGTAGTTGAAAAAAGGGAAGCACGGCAAGTGAGGATTAGGATTAGGAAAACGGTTACGGGCCAAACCAGAGCCATCGAGACTTCTCCACCAAGTCACCTCCCAGCAGGGGCAAAACCGCCATCCGAAGAAAAGAAAAAAAAAAGAAAAAAGAAAAACTCCAGCAAGAAACCGCGCGATCGGACGAGCCGTCTCGAAACCAAACTAAAAGCCGGAGCCACGCGCCCATCCTGTCCTCCTCTCCCTTCCCTTGCCGCGGCACAACGCGAAAACAAAACCGACGTCCTCGCCGACGTGCGCCTCACGAGACCGACCCGCCGTCCCACTCCCCCGCTTCTTATATATTCCCGCCCCGCCTCCGGTCCCAACTCTCTCCACTTAGCCCGACCCGACCGCCTCCACGCACGCATCCACGGTGAAGCCCGTTGCGTAGCGCCTCAACAGATCGGGATCAGGCGGCGATGGACTTCTCCGGCGATGTCAAGCAGGCGATCCCGCGGCCCGCCGTGGCTTTCGGCGGCGTCGGGAGCGCTGGGCCGTCCCCGCTTCTCAGGGGCTGGCGGGAGTTCAGGCGGAGCGGCGCGCCGGTCAGGTTCCTCTGCTTCGAGGGCGGCGCGTGGGCTGATGTCGAGGGCGAGGCCGCTGTGCCTCTGCGGCGGGCCTTCTTGGACGGGAGGGTGGTCGCTGAGGCCGCGTATGGCGGCAGGGAGTTCTTGTTCGACTTCCTGCGGATGGTGCGCATCGACGCTGGCACTGCCGAGGAGGTCGCCATGGGCTGGATTGACGACCGCGGGGCGTGCTTCTTCCCTGTGCCTGACAGCGGGAGGAAGAGGAAGAGGGGCGAGGATGAGCTGGAGGACGGAGCGTCGTCCGGGGTGGAGGAGAGGTCCGACGAGAGCAGCGACACGGTGGAGTCCGGCAGGGTCAGCAAGGCGGCCAGCGGGGCTTGGGGCAGGGCGGTGAGGCTGGAGGAGACGGACAAGTTCTACCAAGTTGTCAAGAAACTCTTCCTCAGCGGGATAGCCCCCCGGACGGGCGGCGGCGTGGCGATCACGGCGGTTCACAAGGTCGCGCAGGGTCCAAGGTCCAGGGCGTTCCAGCTGCAGGGACAGCTCCTAGCTGCTGCGCGCGGCGCCGATGGGGGCAATGCCAAATTCGCCTGGTACGGAGCCCCGTCGGCGGACGTGGCCGCGGCGGTGGAGCACGGGTTCGGGAGGACCAATAGCCGGGTCCTCGGCCATCGCGCGCACGGCCACGGCGTCCACCTCTCGCCGCCTCAGTCTCCTTACGCCAGGTCAGTTCGGAGTTCTGAATTTGTGGTTTTGATCGATGGCAAGCATGAATATTTCCGCATAGCTGTAGCATAATTTATCAGACACAGTTACCAATTCGGGATTTGTTGCAAATTGCATTCATATTTCCGCATCTCTCGAGAAATATTTGTGTTCATATCTGCACTTCTAGTTTTAAATCATGAAATAACCTGTACAGAATACCCCTTGTTCTATTTGCTCCCCTGTAGGCTGCTCGTTTATTATATCCATAGACATCACCACATGATTAGTTCATCGTTAGTTTCATGTTATTTTAGCCTTTGGTTTCTATATCTTGATTGACACTCCTAGCTAAAAAATTAGGGGGACACAAGCTTGCATAAACGACATTATTAGTTCATCTATGAATGCAGTAATTTGATTGGGTAATGGTCTGTGGAAGGGAGGAAGATGAGCAAAACTGGACCATGTTTCCTGCTACCTAAGAGTCCGGGTGATGAAATATGTTCTGAATGTTCTGTGTTGTGCGATGCTACATAAAGAAACTAACGAGTATGAAATCATTTTTGTGCAGTGCGATGCTAGCAAATGCAGATGAGAACGGCGAGGCACATATCGTGCTGTGCCGTGTTCTGATGGGCCGTCCAGAGGCCATCCCAGCCGGGTCGTCCCAGCTCCATCCCAGCAGTGACAGTTACGACAGCGCCGTAGACAACATGCAGAACCCACACTGGTACGTTGTTTGGAGCAAGGATATGAACACGAGGATCCTCCCAGAGTACGTTGTCAGCTTCAAGTGCCCCAGCCTCCATCAGATGCAAGGTTAGTGAGTGCCCTGTCTGAATTGGTGCTTGCTGCAATTGTTCCCTGATGTGCTTGGATCTCATGTCATTGTTCGTTGAAATCTTTGGTTTCAGGATCATCGGGAGCGACCTCCGTGTTAAAGAAGCCTTCGCCCGTGGCTCGTGACATGTTTCCGACGCTTCTAGCAGAGATCCAGCGGTTCGTGCCATCCTCCAAGCTGCAGACATTGCAGGGGACCTACAATCGCTTCAAGGTAAATTGGTGTTCGTTGCCTAGTCCTTCAATCCATTTAACAGGCCGATCGGCACAGCTACTGCGTTTGATTAACGGGATTGTGCCTAGTTCGTATTTACATCTCATGGACAAATAATATGTGATACTACAAACACTGAAGCACAGGCAAAGTGTACTAAACTATGATTTCCTTTGTGCTGCAGAAAGGACAGATGAAGAAGGATCAGTTCATCCGATTCTTGCGCGCCTTCATCGGCGACAGGGTGTTGACAGCAGTTGCCAAGAAACTACGAGGATACTGATGGACTGTGCAAGTGTGTTCGTCTGCTAGTTCTGTTGTCGTCAAAGTGGTGTGCTAGTGGTGAGGTTGTAGCTCATTCGGCTGACTCCATAGAACCGGAACGGTGTGCATGTCGAGTATCAATCAGATAGTTCTTCATTTCTTATGTCGCCGTAGTTTAGTCGAGAATAGTTGTCGATCTCAAGAACATAGAGGGTTTTCGGTGATCTTCCATTAACCAACACAAAGTTAGATGCAATTCTTGGTTTCTGCTATATTTTACTTGGTATTCTGTTACCTGCAATCTGTACAGACTGAAAGTTTTACAAATTTATTTATGCCTGAAAGCAACCATTTGTTCGACGGCGGCCAACAGTTCTTGGTACCTGTATCGAAATTCCGTTGACATCTCATCATAGATTCAGTTCAGATACTTCTCTATTTTCTGATAGAAGATGATCCCCGGCCTGCATCGAGTGACGCCAATTCAACAATGCCAAATGTGCCGAACCACTGATGCGAACAAAATTCATTTGGAAAAATCTTAAGGCCAAAACCTTGGTCCAGTTTAAAAGGAAAACCAAACAAAAAACCATATGGGCAATACATCATGTCGAAGCAAGAACAAGGAAAACATGAACACACCCCATAACCTTGGTCCAGTTTAAAAGAAAAACCAAACCAAAAACCACACGGGCAATACATCATGTCGAAGCAAGAACAAGAAAAACAGGAACACTCCCATACCATCCTTCATCGTGAGACATATAACCATCACTATAAGTAAGAACCAGGATTCCTACAGTAGTAATTAGTATTAAAATAAAAGAAGTAAGTGGATCAATCAAGTATCCAAATTCTAAAGAAATACATATTTGCAAAACAATGCAAAAATGATCAAAAAGGAATATGTTGGGTGGAGCATTACATGTTACTCCTTCCGTAAACTAATATAAAAACGTTTAGATAACTAAAATAGTAATACTAGCAAGGACACAGGATAAACTCAGGCATCACCGAGAGAACACACCAACAACAGAAATGTCGAAACCACTAACAGGGAACCTAGGGTTCAACTAGAAATGGAGCTGCAACATTGCTGGTGCCGAGCGATCCAACACCCGACATGAGGGGTTTGGATGTTGATGGATTTAACGGAAAGCCGAATTTAAAATGTGTATCCCATAAACAGAGGTTTTGAGTCAACACTGTACGCGCACGTCAATATCTTATGTAGTCGGAGGTGAAATCATGGAGAGAATCTGCATACTTGTAGAAAAAGAGGCTGCCAACAACCTCTCTACCGACTAGCTTCTTTCCGCTAACGGATCAAACCCAAGGTCCCTTGCAATATTGGAGAAAATACCAGAAGCAAGCTTTGGGCCTCACCTCCATACATCAGTCGTGGCTTGATGTCACACCCCAAAATTTTCTCAAATTTGGAAATGTTAAAAAGATATCAAAGGGACTTAAAAAAAATCAAATTTGATTGCGATTGCTCGAACTTAGCTACTTTTGATTAGGAGTTGTTTGATTTGATTGAAAACATGGCTCAAATAATTATTAAAATTATTTAAACCCTAAATTGTCATTTAGGACTATTTACTAAATTAAAATTTGAGCCCACAAAATGATTCTGACCTTTTGTCTAATTTTTTGTTGGAAACAATTTCCATAAAATCCTAGCACTTATTTTGAAACCCTACGATCAAATGGAAATTAGACCGAACCATAAAAGATTTAGGGAATAAAATGCTATTCCACAACAGGGAAACAATTAAAATATTCAATTTGGGATGAAAGATATTTTTCAGAAGTCCCAAATAATATTTTGTGCCTTTGTTTTTTTTTGACAAAAAGATGCAAGTGAACTTGTTTTTTGAATCATTTCGAAAACTAAAGTGAAATATCTCAGAAGGGGCTATATTTTTATTTTGGGTAGTATTCTTCCCAAAGTCTTAAATATAAGTTTTGAACTTCTCTAGGGTCCCTAAAAAGAATTTAGAGCAGGTTTGGTTTTTGAATCTACTTGAAATTCAAGCGAGAAAATTAAAACAAAAAGAAAAACAGACAGGCCTCACGAGCTAGCTAGCCAGCCGATCCCACAACCCAGTGCACGCGCGCAACAGCTAACCCAACTAGCCAGCGTGGTCCAGCCGCTTAAAACCGAAGGGTGCACTACGTCTCCGACATATTATTATTATTATTTCATGTTATTATATTATCAATTTTGAATACTTTATATGCAATTATATGCTATTTTATATCATTTTTGGAGACTAACCTATTAACACAATGTCCAATGGCAGTTTATGTTTTTGCTTGTTTTTGGACTTTTCAATAAAACTATATCAAACAGAGTCCAAATTGGGTAAAAATTTACAAGAGTTATTTTTAGACCAGAAGCGACCCAGGAATTTCAGGAGGAGGCCAAAGACCAACCAGGTGGCCAGGAGTCACACGGGCGCGCCTTGGGGGTAGGGTGCCCCCATGGCTCGTGGGCCCCTCATGGCACCTCCTGACCTAATTCCACTTCTATATATTTGCAATTACCCTCAAACTTCACAAAGCCACCCGAAACAATTTTTTTGCCGTCGCAAGTCTCTGTTCTTCTGCTATCCCATCTGGAGGCCTTTTCCGGTACTCTGTCGGAGGAGGAATCCATCACGAAGGTCGTCTACATTAACCTTGCTGCCTTTGTGATGATGTGTGAGTAGTTCACCACAACCCTACGAGTCCATAGCTAGTAGCTAGATGTCTTTTTCTCACTTTCTTTGATCTTTAATACAAAGTTCTTCATGATTCCCGCGTTGTTCTATCCGATTTAATCTTCTTTTGCGCTGTGTTTGTTAGGATCCAAGGAATTGTGGGTATATGATCAAATTGTTGGAAATATGCCCTAGAGGCAATAATAAATTAGTTATTATCATATTTCCTTGTTCATGATAATCGTTTATTATCCATGCTATAATTGTATTGATCGGAGACTTAAATGCATGTGTGGATACATAGACAAAACCATGTCCCTAGTATGCCTCTAATGGACTAGCTCGTTGATCAAAGGATGGTTAAGGTTTCCTAGCCATGGACATGAGATGTCATTTGATAACGGGATCACATCATTAGGAGAATGATGTGATGGATAAGACCCAAACTACAAACATAGCATATGATCGTGTCAGTTTATTGCTACTGTTATCTGCATGTCAAGTATATGTTCCTATGACCATGAGATCATGCAACTCACGGATATCGGAGGAGTGCCTTGTGTGTATCAAACGTCGCAACGTAACTGGGTGACTATAAAGGTGCTCTACAGGTATCTCCGATGGTGTCTGTTGAGTTGGCATGGATCGAGACTGGGATTTGTTACTCCGTGTGACGGAGAGGTATCTCAGGGCCCACTCGGTAATACAACATCACAATGAGCCTTGCAAGCAATGTGACTAATTGTTAGTTGCGGGATCTTGTATTATGGAACGAGTAAAGAGACTTTCCGGTAACGATGTTGAACTAGGTATGGAGATACCGACGATCGAATCTCGGGCAAGTAACATACCGAAGAACAAAGGGAACGTTATACGGGATTAACTGAATCCTTGACATAGAGGTTCGACCGATAAAGATCTTCGTAGAATATGTAGGAACCAATGTGGACGTCCAGTTCCCGCCATTGGTTATTGACTGTAGAGGTGTCTTGGTCATGTCTACATAGTTCTCGAACCCGCAGGGTCTGCACACTTAAGGTTCGGTGATGTTTCGGTAGTGTAGAGTTATGTATGGTGGTGACCGAAGGTTGTTCGGAGTTCCGGATGAGATCCCGAACATCACGAGGAGCTCCGGAATGGTCTGGAGGTAAAGATTCATATATAGGAAGTCCCAGTTTGGTTTCCGGAAAAGTTTCGGGCTCATCGGTAGTGTACCGGGAGTGCCGGTAGTGTACCGGGGGACCTCCAGGAGGGGTATTTCGACCCCAAGAGGTCCATGGGCTGTGGGAGAATAATAACCAGCCCTTAGTGGGCTGGGAAAACAGCCACAAAGGCCCATGGCGCAGGAGAGAAAGTCCTAAAGCAAAAAGTGGAAAATCAGCCAATAGGAGGCAATCCTACTCCAACTAGGATTGGAGGTGAAGTAGGATTGCTCCCACCTCCTATTTCGGCCGACCCAAAGGCCTTGGATGCCTCTCCTCTCCTCTCCTCCTATATATACTAGTGGATTGGGTGGTTTTTGGAAAGAATTTCCGGCCACGTGCTACCCGTTCCACCGGTGCATAGTTTCTCCTCTAGATCGGTTTTCTGCAGCACTTAGGCGAAGCCCTGCCGGAATTGCTCCACCACCATCACCGGAGCGCCGTCACGCTGCCGGTGAACTCTCTCTCCTCTCCACCTCCTCTTGCTGCATCAAGACGGTGGAGATCGTCATCAAGTTGCACGTGTGCTGAACGCGGAGGTGCCGTCCGTTCGGCGCTAGATCGGAAGGACCGTGATCGAGATCACGAGACGGGTCATGATGAGATCGCGGAACGGATCGTGATGAGTTCGCGGGACAGATCGTGATCAAGATCGTGAGACGGATTGTGATGAGATCGCGGGACGGATCGTGATGAGTTCACAGGACGGATCGTGATTGGATCGCGGGACGGATCGTGATGAGATCGCGGGACGCTCGGCGATTTGGATCGCGAAGATGTTCGACTACACCAACCGCGTTTCTTAACGCTTCCCGCTTAGCGATCTACAAGCGTATGTAGATCCACTCTCCCTCTCGTAGATGCTCATCACCATGGATAGGTTTGCGTGTGCGTAGGAAAATTTTTGTTTCCCATGCGACGTTCCCCAATAGTGGCATCATGAGCTAGGTTGATGGTTCGATGAGATCTCGAGTAGAACACAAAAGGTTTGTGGGCGTTGATGCTTAGATTGCTTCCTCCCTTGGTCGGATTTTGGTTCAGCGGGATTGTGAGATGAAGCGGCCCAGACCAACATTACTCGTACGCTTACGAGAGACCGGTTCCCTCGATGCAACTTGTTGCTTAGATGGCTTGCGGGTGACAGTTTCTCTCACTTTAGTTGGATCGGATCCGACAAAGGCGGTCCTTGAGAAGGCTGAAAAGCAATCTATGTATCACCGTTGTGGTTTATGCGTAGGTGAGAATCGTTCTTGCTAGATACCCGTAGCAGCCACGTAAAACTTGCAACAACAATTAGAGGACGTCTTGTTTTTGCAGGGTATGTTGTGATATGATATGGCCAATTACATGATGTGATATATGTGATGTATGAGATGATCATGTGATGTATAGATTATCATGACTTGCATGTCGATGAGTACGACAACCGGCAGGAGCCATAGGGTTGTCTTTAATTATTGTATGACCTGCGTGTCAATCATTAAGCGCTATGTAATGCTTTACTTTATCGCTACAGTAGCAATAGTAGTAGAAGCATGCAGGGCGTGACAACCCCGATGGAAACACGTTGATGGAGATCATGGTGTCATGCCGGTGACGATGGAGATCATGCCGGTGCTTTTTAGATGGAGATCAAAAACACAAGTTCATGGCCATATCATGTCACTTATGATTTGCATGTGATGTTAATCCTTTTTATGCACCTTGTTTTGCTTAGGACGACGGTAGCATTATAAGGTGACCCCTCACTTAATTTCAAGATAAATTGTGTTCTCCCCGAGTGTGCATCGTTGCGAAAGTTCGTCGTGTTGAGACACCACGTGATGATCGGGTGTGATAGACTCTACGTTCACATACAACGGGTGCAAGCCAGATTTGCACGCGCAGAACACTCGGGTTAAACTTGACGAGCCTAGCATGTAAAGACATGGCCTCGGAACACAAGAGACTGAAAGGTCGAGCATGAGTCATATAGTGGATATGATCAACATAATGATGTTCACCATTGAAGACACCTTAACTCACGTGATGATCGGACTTGAGTTGGTGAATTTGGATCATGTATCACTCGAATGACCCGAGGGATGTCAATTTGAGTGGGAGTTCTTAAGTAATATGATTAATTGAACTCATTATCATGAACATAGTCAAAGTGTCTTTGCAAATTATGTTGTAGATTACTAGCTCGCGCTGTAGCTCCCTTGTATTTTTATATGTTCCTAGAGAAATAGAGTTGAAAGATGTTGGTAGCAATATTGCGGACTGGGTCCGTGATCTGAGGATTGTCCTCATTGCTGCACAGAAGGCTTATGTCCTTAATGCACCGCTCGGTGCGCCACCCCCTCTAGCGTCGTCTATAGATGTTGTGAACATCTGACAGGCACGTTTCGATGACTATTTGATAGTTTAGTGCGTCATGCATTACGGCTTAGAATTGAGGCTCAGAAACGTTTTGAACGTCACGGAACATATGAGATGTTCTAGGAGCAGAGATTGTGATCTCAGGCTCGTGCCTGTGTTGCGAGATATGAGATCTCCAACAAGATTCTTTGCATGTAAGATGAAGGAGAATAGCTCAATCGTTGAGCATGTACTCAGATTGTCTGGGTACTACAATCGCTTGAATCAAGTGGGAGTTGATCTTCCAGATAAGATAGTGATTGATATAGTTCTCCAAGTCACTGTCACTAAAGCTACTAGAACTTAGTGATGAACTATAATACACCAGGGATAGAAGTATTGATCCCTGAGCTGTTCGCGATGTTTGACACCGCGAAGGTAGAAATCAAGAAGGAGCGTCAAGTGTTGATGGTTAATCAAACCACTAGTTACGAAAAGGGCAAGAGCAAGGAGGGAAACTTCATGGATAGCAAGTTAGTTGCTGCTCCAGTGAAGCAACCCAAAGTTGAACTCAAACCCGAGACTAAGTGCTTCTATTATGAGGTGAGAGGTCGCTGAAGCGGAACAACCCTAGATACTTGGTAGATAAGAAGGCTGGCAACATCGACAGAAGTATATTTGATATACGAGTTATTGATGTGTACCTTGCTAGTACTCTTAGTAGCACCTGGGTATTGGATACCGGTTCGGTTGCTAAATGTTAGTAACTCGAAATAAAAGCTACGGAATAAACGGAGAACTAGCTAAGGGTGAGGTGACGATATGTGTTGGAAGTGTTTCCAAGGTTGATGTGATCAACATCGCACGCTCTCTCTACCTTCAGGATTAGTGACGAACCTAAATAAATGTTATTTGGTGTTTTGCGTTGAGCATGAACATGATTAGATCATGTTTATTGCAATACGGTTATTCATTTAAGTTAGAGAATAATGGTTATTCTGTTTACATGAATAATACCTTCAATGGTCATGCACCCAGTGAGAATGGTTTGTTGAAATCTTGATCGTAGTATTACACATGTTCATAACATTGATGTCAAAAGACACAAAGTTAATAATGATAGTACCACATACTTGTGGCACTGCCGCTAAATGTCATATTGGTATAAAGCGCATGTAGAAACTCCATGCTGATGGATATTTGGACTCATTCGATTTCGAATCGGTTGAGACATGCGAACCATGCCTCTTGGGCAAGATGACTAAAGGACCCCGTTGGATGGAGCGGGCAAGTGATTCATTGGAAATGATACATGTTGATGTATGCAATCTAGTGAGTCTTGTAGTGTGCAATGGATATCGTTATTTTCTTACCTTCACTGATGATTTGAGTAGATATAGTGTATATTTACTTAATGAAACACAAGTCTGAATCGTTTGAAAGGTTCAAGCAAATTCAGAGTGAAGTTTAAATATCATCGTGACAAGAAGATAAAAATGACTGCAATATGATCGTGGAGGTGAATATCTGAGTCACGAGTTTGGCATACAACTTAAGACAATGTGAAAGTTGTTTCACAACTAAACGCCACCTGGAACACCATAGTGTGATGGTGTGTCCGAACATCATAGTTATGCTCTATTGGACATGGTGTGTAATATGATGTCTCTTGTCGTTTTACTACTATAATTTTGGGGTTATGCATTAGAGACAACTACATGCACTTTAAATGGGGCACCATCTAAATCCGTTGAGATGACACCATGTGAATTATGGTTTGATAGAAACCTAAGCTGTCATTTCTTAATATTTTGGGATGTGACACTTGTGTGGAAAATGTTTTCACCTAATGAGGTCGAACCCAAGGCGGACAAATTGCATCTTCATAGAATACCCTAAGATCAGTTGGGTGAACCTTCAATCTCAGATCCTAGTGCAAAATGTTTGTTGCTTAAACGGATCCTTTCTCGAGGAAATGTTTCTCTCGAAAGAATTGAGTGGGAGGAAGATAGAACTTGATGAGGTTGTTAAACCTTTGTTCAACCAGAGAGTAGCGCAGCGCAGAAAGATGTTTCTGTGAAGCCTACGTTAGTTGAAGAGGAAGTTAATGATGATGATCATGAGGCTTCAGGATCAAGTTACTATCGAACTTTGTAGGTCGACAAGGATGTGTACTGCTCCTAAGTGGTACGACAACTCTGTCTTGGAGATCATGTTGTTGGACAACGATGAACCTACGAGCTATGGAGAAGCGATGATGGGCCCGGATTCCGACAAATGGTTAGAGGCCATGAAATCCGAGATAGGATCCATGTATGAAAACCAAGTATAGACTTTGGTAGACTTGCTCGTTGGACGACAGGTCGTTGAGTACAAATGGATCTTTAAAATGAAGACAGACACTGATGGTGAATGTCACTATTTGTAAAGCTCGACTTGTTGCAAAGATGTTTGTGACAAGTTCAAGGAGTTGACTACGATGAGACTTTCTCACTCGTAGTGGTGCTAAAGTCTGTTGGAATTATGTTAGCAGTTGCTGTGTTTTCAATTATGAAATCTGGCAGATGGATGTCAAAACATCGTTTCCTTAACGGTTTACTTGAGGAAAGGTTGTATGTGATACAACCAGAAGGTTTTGTCAGGCCTAAGGATGCTAAAAGGTGTGCAAGCTTCGGTGATCCTTCCATGGACTGAAGCAAGCATCTCGGAGTTGGAATATACGCTTTGATGAGGTGATCAAAGTTTTGATGTTTATACAAAGTTTACGAGAAACTTGTATTTGCAATAAAGTGAGTGGGAGCACTATAGAATTTCTGATAAGTATATGTGGATGACATATTGTTGATCAAAAATAATGTAGAGTTTCTGGAAAGCATAAAACGGTCATTTGGAAAGTGATTTTCAAAGGAAGACCTGGATAAAGCTACCTAATTGTTGAGCATCAAAATCTATAGATATAGATCAAGATGCTTGATGAGACTTTCAATGAGTGTATACCTTGACAAGATTTTGAAAGAGTTCAAAATGGATCAGCCAGAGAAATAGTTCTTGTCTGATTTGTAAGGTGTGAAGTTGAGTGAGACTCAAAGCTCGACAACGGCAGAAGAAAGAGAAAGGACGAACGTCGTCCCCTATGCCTTAGCCATAGGCTCTATATTATGCCATGTTGTGTACCGCACCTATGTGTGCCTTGCCATGAGTCTGTCAAGGGGTACAAGAGTGGTCCAGGAGTGGATCACTGGACAGCGGTCGGAATTATCCTTAGTAACCAGAGGACTAAGGAAATGTTTCTTGATTGTGGATGTGATAAAGAGTTCGTCGTAAAGAGTTACGTCGATGCAAGCTTTAACACCTATCCGGATGACTAGTAGTAGCAATCTGGATACGTATAGTGGAGCAGCCGTTTGGAAATAGTACCAAGTGGAGTGTGGTAGCAGTGTTTACGGTTTGACATAGAGATTTGCAAAGTACACACGGATCTGAATATCGCAGACCCGTTGACTATAAGACCTCTCTCACATGCAAAGCATGATCGAGCCCCAAAACTCATTGGGTGTTAGATTCATAACAATGCGAATCACATGGTGATGTGAAATAGATTATTGACTCTAGTGCAAGTGGGAGACTGTTGGAAATATGCCCTAGAGGCAATAATAAATTAGTTATTATCATATTTCCCTGTTAATGATAATCGTTTATTATCCATGCTATAATTGTATTGATCGGAAATGCATGTGTGGATACATAGACAAAACCATGTCCCTAGTATGCCTCTAATGGACTAGCTCGTTGATCAAAGGATGGTTAAGGTTTCCTAGCCATGGACATGAGATGTCATTTGATAACGGGATCACATCATTAGGAGAATGATGTGATGGATAAGACCCAAACTACAAACATAGCATATGATCGTGTCAGTTTATTGCTACTGTTTTCTGCATGTCAAGTATATGTTCCTATGACCATGAGATCATGCAACTCACGGATATCGGAGGAGTGCCTTGTGTGTATCAAACGTCGCAACGTAACTGGGTGACTATAAAGGTGCTCTATAGGTATCTCCGATGGTGTCTGTTGAGTTGGCATGGATCGAGACTGGGATTTGTTACTCCGTGTGACGGAGAGGTATCTCAGGGCCCACTCGGTAATACAACATCACAATGAGCCTTGCAAGCAATGTGACTAATTGTTAGTTGCGGGATCTTGTATTATGGAACGAGTAAAGAGACTTGCCGGTAACGAGGTTGAACTAGGTATGGAGATACCGACGATCGAATCTCGGGCAAGTAACATACCGAAGAACAAAGGGAACGTTATACGGGATTAACTGAATCCTTGACATAGAGGTTCGACCGATAAAGATCTTCGTAGAATATGTAGGAACCAATGTGGACGTCCAGGTCCCGCCATTGGTTATTGACTGTAGAGGTGTCTCGGTCATGTCTACATAGTTCTCGAACCCGGAGGGTCTGCACACTTAAGGTTCGGTGATGTTTCGATAGTGTAGAGTTATGTATGGTGGTGACTGAAGGTTGTTCGGAGTTCCGGATGAGATCCCGGACGTCACGAGGAGCTCCGGAATGGTCTGGAGGTAAAGATTCATATATAGGAAGTCCCAGTTTGGTTTCCGGAAAAGTTTCGGGCTCATCGGTAGTGTACCGGGAGTATCGGTAGTGTACCGGGAGTGCCGGTAGTGTACCGGGGGACCTCCGGGAGGGGTATTTCGACCCCAAGAGGTCCATGGGCTGTGGGAGAATAATAACCAGCCCTTAGTGGGCTGGGAAAACAGCCACAAAGGCCCATGGCGCAGGAGAGAAAGTCCTAAAGCAAAAAGTGGAAAATCAGCCAATAGGAGGCAATCCTACTCCAACTAGGATTGGAGGTGAAGTAGGATTGCTCCCACCTCCTATTTCGGCCGACCCAAAGGCCTTGTCCGCCTCTCCTCTCCTCTCCTCCTATATATACTAGTGGATTGGGTGATTTTTGGACAGAATTTCCGGCCACGTGCTACCCGTTCCACCGGTGCATAGTTTCTCCTTTAGATCGGTTTTCTGCAGCGCTTAGGCGAAGCCCTGCCGGAATTGCTCCACCACCATCACCGGAGCGCCGTCACGCTGCCGGTGAACTCTCTCTCCTCTCCACCTCCTCTTGCTGGATCAAGACGGTGGAGATCGTCATCAAGTTGCACGTGTGCTGAACGCGGAGGATCCGTCCGTTCGGCGCTAGATCGGAAGGACCGTGATCGAGATCACGAGACAGGTCGTGATGAGATCTCGGAATGGATCGTGATGAGTTCACGGGACAGATCGTGATCAAGATCGTGAGACGGATCGTGATGAGATCGCGGGACGGATCGTGATGAGTTCACGGGACGGATCGTGATTGGATCGCGGGACGAATCGTGATGAGATCGCGGGACGCTCGGCGATTTGGATCGCGAAGATGTTCGACTACACCAACCGCGTTTCTTAACGCTTCCCGCTTAGCGATCTACAAGGGTATGTAGATCCACTCTCCCTCTCGTAGATGCTCATCACCATGGATAGGTTTGCGTGTGCGTAGGAAATTTTTTGTTTCCCATGCGACGTTCCCCAACACAAATTATTCATGAAAAATAATTGAGTCTCTTCTGAATTATATTATGCATGATTGTTATAGCTTTGTAAGTCTCTCCGATCCGTCGGTTGGTTCGGCCGCCTAGATTGATTTATCTTCGGTCGGAGGAGTGCAATTGTAGTGGGTTCAATCTTGCGATGCTCTCTTGTAAAAAATATATTTTGCGGTGCTCTATATCCTAGTGACAGAAGGGGACAAGACACGTATTGTATTCTTGCTACTAAGGGTAAAACGACGGAGTTTGAACATACTGACTATAATTACTTTGTCTACATCATGTCATCTTTCTTAAAGCATTATTTTGGTTATCATGAACTTAATACCATACATGCATGATGGATATTGGTCGATTGGTGGAGTGATAGTAGTAGATGCAGAATCGTTTCCATCTATTTGTCACAGACATGATTCTTATATACATGATCATTGCCATGAATACATAATCATAACTATGCATGTTTTTATCAATTGCCCAACAGTAATTTGTCTACCCACCATATGCTACTTTCGAGAGAGAAGCCTCTAGTGATCACTATGGCCCCGAGTCTACTTAATTTCATTTGCTTAAAAACTAAAAATACCTTGCTACAATTTATTATTTTATTTTATTTTTATTTGTATCTATCTACGACTATCAGAAGTAATCCTTACAAGTAACGAGTTCAAGGGGCTTGACAACCCTCTTGCCCGCTGATACGTCTCCAACGTATCTATAATTTATAAAGTATTCATGCCATGTTTATAATAATTCTATATGATTTTGGTATGATTTTATTAGAACTAACCCGGACTGACGCTGTTTTCAGCAGAATTACCATGGTGTCGTTTTTGTGCAAAAATAAAAGTTCTCGGAATGGGCTGAAAATTTACGGATTTTTTTTGTAAAATATAAAAAATACTGGAGAGAAAATATATCGGAGAAGAGTCCCGAGGGAGTCACAAGCCTGCCAGGCGCGGCCACCCCCTGGCTGTGCCTAGCGAGCTTGTGACCTCCTAGGGAACCTTCTGGACGTGCGACCAACGTCAAATACTCCTATAAATACCCAAACCTCCAAAAAGAGACCTAGATCGGGAGTTCCGCCGCCACAAGCCTCTAGAGCCATGAAAAACCAATCGGGAGCCCGTTTCAGCACCCTGTCGGAGGGGGAAACCATCATCGAAGGCCATCTTCATCCTCCCGGCGCTCTCCATGATGAGGAGGGAGTAGTTCACCCTCGGGGCTGAGGTATGTACCAGTAGCTATGTGTTTGATCTCTCTCTTGCTTGTGTTCTTGAGATGGCACGATCTTGATGTACCGCGAGCTTTATTGATATAGATGAGTCATATGGAGTTTTCCCCTCTCTATCTTCTTGTAATGAATTAGGTTTTCCCTTTGAAGTTTTCTTATCGGATTGAGTCTTTAAGGATTAGAGAACACTTGATGTATGTCTTGCGATGGGATATCCATGGTGACAATGGGATGTTCTATTGATCCACTTAGATGTATGTTATGGTTATCAACTTGCGGGTTCCGTGACCTTGGGAATCTATGCATAGGGGTTGGCACATGTTTTCGTCTTGAATCTCCGACAGAAACTTTTGGGCACTCTTTGAAGTTCTTTGTGTTGGATTGAACATGATGAATCTGAAATTGTGTGATGCATATCGTATAATCAAGCCCATGGGTACTTGTGGTGACATTGGAGTATCTAGGTGACATTAGGGTTTTGGTTGATGTGTATCTTAAGGTCTTATTTTAGTACGAACTCTAGGGATGTTCGTGACACTTATAGGGATAGCTCATAAGATTGATCGGAAAAGATAACTTTGAGGTGGCTTCGCACCCTACAATAATTTTTTCGTTAGTTCTCTGCTATTTGTGACTTTGGAGTGAACTCTTTGTCGCACGAGAGGTATTTACATATGATTCAACTATGTCAGTATTGTTGAGAGAAATTGCACTAGTGAAAGTATGAACACTAGGCCTTGTTTCTAAGCATTGCAATACCCTTTGTGCTCACTTTTATCATTAGTTACCTTGCTGTTTTTATATTTTCAGATTACAAAAACCTATATCTACCATCCATATTACACTTGTATCACCATCTCTTCGCCGAACTAGTGCACCTATACAATTTGCCATTGTATTGGGTGTGTTGGGGACACAAGAGATTTCTTGTATTTGATTGCAGAGTTGTTTGAGAGAGACCATCTTCATCCTACACCTCCCACGTATTGATAAACCTTAGGTCATCCACTTGAGGGAAAATTGCTACTGTCCTACAAAACTCTGCGCTTGGAGGCCTAACACGAGTCTACAAGAAGAAGGTTGCGTGGTAGACAACAAGCTCTTTTCTGGCACCGTTGCTAGGGAGGTGAGTGCTCGAAGGTATATCTTTAGATCTTGCAATTACATCTTTTAGTTTCTTGTTTTTCACTAGTTTGGTTTTATAAAATAAAACTACAAAAAAGGAATTAAGGTTGCCTCATATGCTTCATCTTTTTAATGTCTTTCGTGAAAATGATGGAAAGGAAAATTGTGCTCAAGTGTTAGAAGAAAAAGTTATTAAAATGTTTGGCACCAAATCTTTGAATGATGAGCATGATAGTGATATTGTTAGTATGAATTCTTTGAATATCCATGATGCTAATGATATGCAAAGCCACAAGCTTGGGGATGCTATGTTTGATGAAGATGATATTTTTAGTCCCCCAAGTTTTGATGAGCAAAACTATTATGATGATGGCATGCCTCCTATCTATGATGATTATTGTGATGACATGTATGATATAAAGAGTAATGACAACCATGAAACCTATTATCATGATTTTAATATTCAATGTGGTTATGTCAATAAAGTGTCACATGATAGTTATTTTGTTGAGTTTGCTCCCACTACTATGAATGAGAAGAAGTTTGCTTATGTGGAGATTGATAAATTTTCTATGCTTGTAGATCATGAAAATAATGCTGTATGTTATAGTTATATTGTTAAATTCCTTCATGATTCTACTGAAAATTATTATGAGGGAGGAACATATGCTTGTAGGAATTGCAATAATATCAAGTTTACTCTCTATGTGTTCAAAGTTTTGAAGTTATGATTGTTTTGCCTTCCTATGCTAGTTATTTATTGCTACCAATTTTTTTTATCACAAGATCCCTATGCATAGGAAGTGGGTTATACTTAAATGTGCTTTTCATGAGATTCATGATGCTCTTTTGCATCTTTCAATTATTATTCCTATATGA
Organism: Hordeum marinum; assembly: GCA_022496015.1. Lineage (NCBI taxonomy): Eukaryota > Viridiplantae > Streptophyta > Magnoliopsida > Poales > Poaceae > Hordeum > Hordeum marinum. Next base: position 389,127,414 of record CM039675.1, on the reverse strand, counting down.
GCATCATTGAAATCATCATGCCTAGCTAAAATGCATTAAAGAAAAGCGCTTGTTGGGAGACAACCCAACACTTTTAACTCATGTTTTTATGTGTTAACATGATTAAGATACTTTAGTAATAATGTTTTGTGTCTTTTATTTCAATAAAATTCCAAGTAAAGCCTTTGGGATAGTGAGGATACTTGCTTGTTTGATTCTGTGCAAAAACAGAAAGTTTAGCGTCCAGTATATGAATTGTCTGATTTTACTAGAGCTTCACAAAATTCTGAAATTTTTACACAACATTTATATGAAAATTACTTGATTTTTACTACCTTTTTGGAATTTTTGGAGTCAGGAAAGTATGGTGATCATTCAGATCTCTACAGACTATTCTGTTTTTGACAGATTCTGTTTTGCATGCGTAGTTTGCTTGTTTCAAGTGTTCCTATAGCTTATATTGAGTAATATAAATTGTGGTAATTATGTAATACATTATTTATTATGTGATAATAATTATGAATCTTGTCTTGATAGTACTTAAGTGAATGAATTATCTTTACTACACTAACCCTTCTCACGAAGTTCCGTTAAGTTTTATGTGATTGAAGTTTTCAAGTTTTGGGTGAGACACCGATATGAGGAGAATAAGGAGTGAAAATAACCTAATATTGGGGATTCCCAAGGCACCCCCAAGGTAATATCCAAGGAATACTCAAGCGTCTAAGCTTGGGGATGCCCCGGAAGGCATCCCCTCTTTCGTCTTCAACACTATCAGTATATCTTTCTTGGAGCTATATTTTTATTCGTCACATAATATGAGTTTTGCTTGGAGAGTCATTTTATTTTGTTGTTATATGTTATTTTTTATTTATAATAATTTTTTTCAATACAAAGTTCCAATAATTTCCTTTAGGATGCTTGAATTGCATGTTTGATGTGTGCTGGGTAAAAACAGAAACTTCTGTTGTAGTGTTTGAATTTTCGTATTTTACTGGAACGTGTAAAGTTTCTGAAGTTTTTACAAAGTATTTTCATACAAATTATATATATTTTCCTAAATTTTCATAATTTTTTGAATTACATAAGTACACTGTTTTCATAATTTGCTACAGACTGTTTTGTTTGGACAGATTGCTGTCATAGTTTTGTTATCTACTTATCCTATAGTTTCCATAGCCTATATTGGTAGATATAAATTTTGGAAATGATAGTATACATTACATAATGTTTTAAAATTATTTTGCAACTTGTCTTGGCAGTGCATGAAGTGTTTATTTGTTCTTATGTGTACTAACCTATCTCACGGATTCTTTTCGAGTTTTGTGTGGATGAAGTTTTTGAGAATAGGTGAAACCATGATATGAGAGGATTGAACAAGATATAAAAGATCAATATTGGGGATGCCCAAGGCACCCCAAGTAAATATTTCAAGAAGTCTCAAGCATCTGATCTTGGGGATGCTACCCATCCCACCTCTGTTCGTCAACTATTGGTTAGCCTATGTTGAGCCTAAATTTTTATTCGTTCACATGATGTGTGCTATTATTGGAGTGCTATTCTTATTTTGCTTGCAGTTTAAATAAAATAATCAGATCTGAAAATATTTATTGAGAGAGAGAGATAGAGAAAGTCCTCACATAGCTACTTAATTGTTTGACTACTCATTGGTCTTCACTTATATGTTTTGGAGTAGTTTTGTCATTCACTCTCGTGCTTCACTTATATCCGATGAGTGAATGGTTGAATGAATTGAATATCATAAATATGAAATTATATATGTTTTATATGCTTATCCTATGAGGATTAATGACTTCACGTATAAGAAGTATAGCCGGTAAAATTTGTTGAAAGTTAGCAAACACCGCATTGATCACTTGAACAATTCATGAAAGAATATTGAAGGAAGAGAGATTTCACATATAAATATACTATCTTGGACATCTTCTATGATTGTGAGCCCCATTAGTTATTTTCAAACTTGAGAAAATTAGTTGAAGTTGGACAAGGAAGACAACATAATGAGTTATGCTTGGGTATATTTGTATAGAAGTTATATTGTTATGGATCCTCCAACATGTGGTGCTTGCTTCCACCTCATACTAGCCAAAACTGCTGCACCAAGTAGAAATACTACTTGTGCATCCAAACACCCTTAAACCCAAAGTTTTTCCATATGAGTCCATCATACCTACATATATGCGGTATTTACCTGCCGTTCCAAGTAAATTTTCATGTGCCAAACTCTAAACCTTCAAATAATATTCTGTTTTATATGCCCAAATCGCTCACATAGTGACTAGGGGATGTCAGTATCTTTCATGCTAGGTGGGTTATTCTCACGATATGTGTTGATCCACTATCATTCATGAGAAAGGGGTTGGTATTCAGGATGCCCAGTTCCATGCTCAAAAATCAAATCAAAATATAATGAAACAAAACTCCCCCAGGATTGTTGTTTGTATTGATGGTACCCGTGGATTCGACTCGCCATGGAGTGTGATTGATTGGTGGAGGGGGAGTAAAAACTTTACCATTTCGTTTGGGAACCGCCTATAATGTATCTAGCATGGAAGATACTGAGATCTCTCGGTTGTTATGTTGATAATGAAAGCATACCGCTCAAAATTATTGTTCAACTCTGTTTTAAAAGCTCGAGCTCTGGCACCTCTGCAAATTAATGCTTCCCTCTGCGAAGGGCCTATCTTTTACTTTCTAGTACTTACCTTTATACAAGAGTCATGGTGATCTTCACCACTTCCTATATTTTGCCTTTTTCTCTTGGCAAGCATCATGTGGTGGGGAAAGATGCAAGCATATATGGATATTCAAATATATTTGATCATGAATTATTATTGTTGACAATTATCTATATGATAAATAAGTTGGGAAGCGAAACTTTAAGCCCCTATGTTTCTCTGTGTTCGACGGATGCCATTTGCTCTAAAAATATGCTTTGAGTGTTAGCAATCATGGAAAACTATATGATGTTTGAGTATGTGGAATTTGCTAAATCAAAGCTCTTACATAGACCCTTCCTGAAAATAAGATGAATTGCAATTGTTTGGTGACTAAGAGCATAGTTTGTTAGTTTTCAAGAAACTTTATGGTCTATACTTTAACTTGTGAATAGATTTTTATTTAATCATGAGAAGTTTTGTGAGATGAGCTACTGTTTATGATATATAATGATGCTAGAAAAAGTGTTTGGAACTATCATTTATCAAATTCATGCACTATGCTAGCATTCACAGTTCATAAATTATTTCTTTTATCATTTACCTACTCGAGGACGAGCAGGAATTAAGCTTGCGGATGCTCATACGTATCCAACGTATCTATAATTTATGAAGTATTCATGCCATGTTTACAATAATTCTATATGATTTTGGTATGATTTTATTAGAACTAACCCGGACTAACGCTGTTTTCAGCGGAATTACCATGGTGTTGTTTTGTGCAGAAATAAAAGTTCTCGAAATGGGATGAAAATTTACGGAGAATATTTTTGGAAAATATAACAAATACTGGAGTGAAAAGATACTGGAGAAGAGTCCCGAGGAAGTCACAAGCCTTCGAGGCACGGCCACCCCCTGGGCGCGCCTAGCGAGCTTGCGACCTCCTCGGGAACCTTCTGGACGTGGGACCAATGCCAAATACTCCTATAAATACCCAAACCTCCAAAAAGAAACCTAGATCGAGAGTTCCGCTGCCGTAAGCCTCCAGAGCCATGAAAAACCAATCGAGATCCCGTTCCGGCACACTACCGGAGGGGGAAACCATTACCAAAGGCCATCTTCATCATCCCGGCACTCTCCATGACGAGGAGGGAGTAGATCACCCTCGGGGCTGAGAGTATGTACCAGTAGTTATGTGTTTGATCTCTCTCTCGTGTTCTTGAGATGGCATGATCTGGATGTACCGCGATCTTTATTGATATAGATGAATCATATGGATTTCCCCCCTCTCTATCTTCTTGTGATGAATTGAGTTTTCCCTTTGAAGTTTTCTTATTGGATTGAGTCTTTAAGAATTTGAGAACACTTGATGTATGTCTTGCGATGGGATATCCGTGGTGACAATGGGATGTTCTATTTATCCACTTGATGTATGTTTTGGTGATCAACTTGCGGGTTCCATGACCTTGGGAATCTATGCATAGGGGTTGGCACATGTTTTCGTCTTGAATCTTCGGTAGAAACTTTGGGGCACTCTTTGAAGTTCTTTGTGTTGGATTGAACATGATGAATCTGAAATTGTGTGATGCATATCGTATAATCAAGCCCATGGGTACTTGTGGTGACATTGGAGTATCTAGGTGACATTAGGGTTTTGGTTGATGTGTATCTTAAGGTGTTATTTTAGTATGAATTCTAGGGCTGTTCGTGACACTTATAGGCATAGCTCATAAGATTGATCAGAAAAGATAACTTTGAGATGGTTTCGTACCCTACAATAATTTCTTTCTTAGTTCTTCGCTATTTGTGACTTTGGAGTGAACCTTTTGTCGCACGAGAGGTATTTATATATGATTCAACTATGTCAGTATTGTTGAGAGAAATTGCACTAGTGAAAGTATGAACCCCAGGCCTTGTTTCTAAGCATTGCAATACCATTTGTGCTCACTTTTATCATTAGTTAAGTTTCTGTTTTTATATTTTCAGATTACAAAAACCTAGATCTACCATCCATATTACAATTGTATCATCATCTCTTCGCCGAACTAGTGCACCTATACAATTTGCCATTGTATTGAGTGTGTTGGGGACACAAGAGATTTCTTGTATTTGATTGCAGGGTTGTTTGAGAGAGACCATCTTCATCCTACACCTACCACGGATTTATAAACCTTAGGTCATCCACTTGAGGGAAAATTGCTACTGTCCTACAAAACTTTGCGCTTGGAGGCCCAACACGAGTCTACAAGAAGAAGGTTGCATAGTAGACATCACCAGCGTTGGGCGCAAGTGTTTGGTTTTGTATGTGCAGGTGTTGTTTTAAAAATAAGTTGTCATGGTTCTCCTACTGGTTCGATAACCTTGGTTCTCATTGAGGGAAATACTTATCGCTACTATATTGCTTCACCCTTCCTATTTGAGGAAAAATCCAACGCAACTCACAAGTAGCAGAAAGAATTTATGGCGTCGTTGCGAGGGAGAAATCATCAACTTGCTTAAGGTCCCTTCACACAAACTACCAATCATCTTTTCTACCTTTTGTTTTTTTATTTATCTTTACATTTGCTTTTAAATTCAAAATTCAAAAATCAAAAATATTTCTATTTGTTTGTTTGCCTAGTTTGCTAGTTTACTTGTTTGCTTGTTAGTTTGCTTGTCATTATGGCTAGTTGATACGTCTCCAACGTATCTAATATTTTTGATTGTTCCATGCTATTATATTATCAATCTTGGATGTTTTAAAATTATTTTATAGCAAATCTATATCATTTTTTGGTACTAACCTATTGACATAGTGCCAAGTGCCAGTTGCTGTTTTTTTCCTTCTTTTTTTACTTCATAAAATATTAGTACCAAACGAATCCCAAACACCGCGAAAGTTGTTGGAGTTTGTTTTGGGCCAGAAGACAACTGGGGGACCAAAGAAGCACCTGAGAGGAGGGGCGTGGAGGCCACGAGACACCAGGGCATGTCAAAGGCCCCTGACACGGCCTCGTGGGTTGTACCTCCATGGGACCCCTCTCCACCGCCTATCAGCTCTATAAATACCCACATATTCCAAAAAATCTAGGGGAGTCGATGAAAAACAATTCTAGTCACCGCAAGTTCTAGAACCATGAGATCCAATCAAACACCATCACGAAGGGGTGCATCGTCTTCATAGGTGCCTCTTCGATGATGCATGCGTAGTCCACCGTAGACCTATGAGTCCATGGGCAGTAGCTAGATGGTGATTGTCAATACAATGGTATCTTGGAGATGTATTTGATGTAATGATTTTTTCGGGGTGTTTGTTGGGATCCGATGAAGTTTGAGTTCATGATTAGTTTCTATCCATGAATATTATTTGAGTCTTCTTTGATCTCTTATATGCATGATTACCTATAGCCTCGTATTTCTTCTTCAAATCTTTGGTTCAGTGAGGCCAACAAGATCGATTTTCTTGCCATGGGAAGAGGTGCATTGTGATGGATTCGATCTTGCGGTGTCCTCTCCCAGTGACAGAAGGGGCAGCAAGGCACACATGTATCATTGCTATTAAGGATAACAAGATGGGGTCTATTTGTAGGATCGAAAGTAGGTCTAGAGGGGGGGGGTGATTAGACTACTTGACCAAATAAAAATCTACCTTTCCCAATTTTAAGTGCTGGCAGATTTTTGCATTCATAGCAAGTCAAGAACAACCTACACATGCATGTCTACTAGTATAGCAGCGGAAAGTAAAGACAAGCATGAGTAGTAAAGGAAGGGTAGGAAGATCAAACGCAATTTGGAGACACGATGATTCTTCCCGTGGTTCTGATAGGCGGTGCTATCGTATGTCCATGTTTATGGAGTCTTCAACCCACGGAGGGTAACAGTCGCGAGAGTCCACGAAGGGCTCTACCCAAGGAGGGTTCCACGAAGAACCAACCTCGACTATACCATGATGGCCTATGTCCATAGAGTACTAGCCTAACTCGGGGTAGATCTTCATGAAGTAGGCGATCTCCTCGCCCTTACAAACTTCTTGGTTCACTCCACAACACGAAGTAGCAGGCTCCCAAGCGACACCTAACTAATCTAGGAGGCACAACCCTCCAAAAGGTAATAGGCTCGATAATGTCGATGAACTCCTTGCTCTTGTGCTTCAAGATGATAGACTCCTCAACACACAATCACTCTCTCATAGATTTGGCTTTGGTGGAAGAGATTGATTGCGTGGAAAGCAACTTGGGGAGGCTAGAGATCAAGATTCATATGGTTGGAATGGAATGGAATGATCTCAACACATGAGTAGGTGGCTCACTCTCAGAAAATAAGTTCGTATGAGTGGGTATCTGTTCTGAGTGATTCTCTTGCGAGTGAGTGGTGGTGGAGGGGTATATATAGGCATCTCCAAAAATCCAACCATTACACCTAATAAGTACGACTCGGTGACACCGATATGCTAATCTCGGTGGTACCGAGTTTCCTAAAAGGTAGCAAGTTTTGAATCTCGGTGAGACCGATACATAAAACTTGGTTGCATTGATTAGATGTTAGATTGCCAGGCTCGGTGACGCCGATTCAACAAACTCAGTGGGACCGATTTTGTGAATTTGCATAACAGAATGTTGGCAACCCAAAGTCGGTGGCACCGAATAAGAATCGGTTACACTGAAGGGCTAGGGTTTGCCTGAGTCTATCTGAGGCTGAGAATCTGTGGCACCGAGTGGGGAGTGTTAGTTGCACCAATTTTGGATATTTGGATTTGGACAGAATTTTGTGGAAGAGATTGTGGGTGTATGTGGTGACTATCACTTGTGCACGTATGAGCATTTTGTTCACCAATGGTACCTTACCCCCTTTTGATAGTATTGGCTTTCCTATGGACTCAAAGTGATCTCTCACAAAGTAAAATGTAGAGTCCTCTTGCTTGAAGCTTTGCCAATCTATTTCCTTGCATCTTTGGGTATTCCACAATCCTTTTGCCAACCCATTATTGAACTTTCCCTGAAACATTCTTAGTGGAAACATTAGTTCAATGACATATATGTTGTTATTAATTACCAAAACCACCAAGGGAGCAAATGTGCTTTCAATCTCCCCCTTTTTGGTAATTGATGACAACATATAGATCAAAGCTTTGACATATGATATAATCAAAGAATATAATCATCGCTTTGAGAAGCATGTGATAAGCAAGAGCTCCACCTAAATTTGTGCCTTATTTTAAATTTGTGTTTGAATGCAAATGCACAATCGATTAGGTACATGGGGAACTTCTTCCATGTCACATACAACTTGGTCGTGTGCGAGAGTAAATAAGAGTTAATATCATAGCACAACACATCAAGCAAAGTGAATGATCATTTCATAACCATCAAAAAGGATAGGAAATAGTAGCAACACACATTAAAGCATATGATCAAACATGAACAAAAGTATAACACAAGCAACCAAAAGACCAAATGTTTTTAAAACAGCAATAAAAGCAAACGCTCTCACACTCGAAGCCTAAATATCTATATACAACTTCTCCCCCTTTGGCAACAAGTTACCAAAAAGTTCAAAGAGATATAGCTAATCGTCCTTTTGGGGCTGATCTCCTGCGATGGTCGATGTCGGAGTCGAGAGAAGTGCGTCGGCAAAGACCTTTGTAGATGTCCTGGACGGAGTTGCAGTAGCAACTGGTGGCACTGGAGGAGATGATGGAGGTGAAGTGATAGTAGCAGGTGCTGATGATGAAGGTCTCATCTCCGGAGCTGACACTGTAGGTGTTCTGGCCTGAGTCCTGAACTGGGCAGTCGTCCTGACAGGTGCACAATCCTCCTCCTCATCAGAATCAGACTCTGAAGAGGTGCAACAGATAGGAGCTTCATCTACTTCCTTCTTGAGATCGTTCACGGTCTTGGTCAGCCCATCCACTTTGTCATGGAGGGTCTTGATCCTGGTCTCAAAGATCCTCACAAGACTACTCTGGTTCTCCAGTATGTCCTTGATGTCCTTCTGCATGACCTGAGCTGTTGAGATCAAGAGATCCATATGCTCGTTCCTGGACCTAGGGACGGGAGCACTAATGTCTCTAGCTGCCTCTGCCTCTGCCTGTGCCTGAGCTACATCTGATGTGGGATGGTCTGGGTCCATCACCATAATGTTGTCCTCGAAGTCTGCCTGTAGGGGCAAGTGGGATCTGTCCAGAGCAAAGATGTGCTTCTCAATCTTGGAGTTGATGAGCATCTGAATGTAGGATGCATAGCAGCATGAGCGCTTCTGATCAGTAGCAACCCTTTTCACAGTCTCCACTATCAGATCCATCACTCTGAATCTCTGGTGCTGGTCAATATGAATCAGTAGGTTGATGGAGTAGCCTCGGATCATCTTCTCGTCACTTGACTTGGGCATCAAAGTATGGTTCAAAATAGTGTTGATGGTGCGGAGACCTGCCTGGTGGTGATAGATAGATCCTAGCTTGTGGGACTGAAGCTGTGTAGTAGGTTTGGCATTGTACATGTCCTTCATGGCATTGTGGCTTGCCTTGGACTCTAAGTACACACAGATATCTCCATCCTGTGCCTCTGGGACTCCTAAGATGACAACACATTCATCAACAGTTGACTCATATCTTGCTCCTTCTGTCATCCACACAATCCGACCATCTCCATAGAAGTAAGCAATGGAGTAGAATTGCATGATCATCTCATCATTCCATGCAGTGAACTCTCTGCCAACAAACTGATCTATGCCAACACAGTGGAAGTTATCTTAAACATTGGGGAAATAGTCTTCATTTGCCTTGATGTACTTCCAATCGACATATCTCATGTCACTCACAGCTGGACTCTTGTCAAGCAGCATAGTCTCATAGAAATCCTATTGCACCTTGGTGTAGAACCTGTAGTCCACAACTGTCTTCTTCCTTTGCGAGTAAGGATCAATGGCTCTCCACTCTCTCAAACCTGCATCCTTCTTCTTCTTCTTCTTCTTCTTCATATCTGCAGCTAAAGGATGGTTGGCATTGTGCACTGGAAGATGAGGTCTGAGCTTCATCAATGCAGACATAGCATCCTCATCAACTTCTCTGCAGGTAGATTCCTTGTTTTTCTCAGAAGCTGGAATCTGTCTGGATGTCCTCTTGGACTTTTTAGCAGCAGCTTTCTTGGGGGCAGACTTGCTGCTCTTGGAGGGACCTTGCTTTGACATAGCATCTGCCAAAATCTTCTTCTGATTCTTCTTGGGAGGGGCCTTGACAACTTGCTCTTCCTCCTCCTCCTTCTTAGTAGCAGCACCAGCAGCCTCCTTAGGGTCATCATACATTGAGGTAGGCCTGCCAGTCACATAGACAATCCTTTTCCTGGCTTTCTTCTCTCCTGCCTTCTTAGGAAATTACCTCCTTGGAGGCTCAATGGTCATGGTAGACCTAGCACTCTCAGGTGCTTTCATAGACTTTGGAGGGGCATATGTCTTGCTAACCACCCTCCTGGAAGAGGTGGCTTCATTTGCTAACTTCCTGGAAGCCTTGTCTTGCTTCTTGGCAAGAACTTCCTATGGCACAAAGTCTGAGTCCTCCTCATCTGAATTCAACTTCTTCCTGGATCTTGTAGCAGCCTTGGGAAACCCATGATAACTGGGGGTGCCTGGATCTGAGAAGGAACTGGACCCAGGGCTAGTGCTTGAACTCATGTCAACATTTTGCTCCTGCAAATTCTGGCTGTCCTCAGCATCTGACACAACTGACCCTGTGAATAGAGCATAGATGAGCAGATAGGTTGAGCATCACAAAACACAAAGTTTTTGAAAATTTGAACAAAAGATTCTCAAGGTTTGCATTTTGTCACAGGAAGATCGGTACAACCGAAGCAAAATTTTCGGTGCTACCGAGACTGACTATCTCTTTAACAAAAACTTGGTACTCTTTTCGGTGAGACCAAAAAAGAGTATTTGGTTTCACCGAGATCGTTCTTAGCAGCACAAAGGGCAAATCGGTGACACCAATTTGTTTGCTTTGGTTCCACCGAGTTTCATCGGGCGGACGACAAACCCTAGAAAATCTCATGTTCGCTAACTACGGGAATTATTTCGTGGATAGATCGATCTCAAACGATGGCTTATGGATGGAAAAGTACTAATGCGCAAGATTCGGAGAGGGGAGCACATGAGGGGGTGAAATCATACCCTAGCTTGGAGATGACGTCGCTACGGCGGCGACGGTGGTTGAGATTCCGTCAACGGCGTGGACTTCCAGCGCGGAGGCACTCGGGAAGACAATGTCGATGACCAAGGGCCTCGAATCGGCAACGTAGGGTTTTGAGGGGGCGACGGTTGAAGAATAATTTCAAAGGTCTGGTCCGCCTCCTTATATACCCGCGGCTGTCGGTGACTCCGATTCTAAATTTTTGGTGTCACCGAGTTTCTCAACTATCAGTTGACAGGGAAACTTGATGTAACCGAGAATATTTAATCGGTAGTACTGAGATAGAAAACCAGATCAACCCTAGGCATTCTGTGAGACCAAGATTTTGAGTTGGTTCCACCAGGATGCACTTGAGAGGTTTTAATGGTCAGTCCTTTGTCGATACGGAATTCCGAGTGCTCCTCACACATAGATATCGAAAAGTACTTGTGCAAATTTTGTGATGCAACATGAATAGAACATGAGGTGAGAAAGCATAGATAGCTAGAGGAGTGGTCCTAGGCATTCTTGAACATCCAATTGGCAAATGAAAAATCAAGAGCCAAATAGCAACAATTGGATGTCCTCGAATATGCACAAACACACTAGCATCAAACAAGCACTTTGGCGATGACGGAGTCATCTATATATGAGTATATTGACTTAGGAGCCAAGTAAGAATACTTGATCATAGGTCATACTCATCGTTTAAGCACAAGTGGGGTTACCACTTTTACATAAAGCATTTAATGTGTCACATACTATGAGATGCTTTGACTCAAGTCTTAGAGTAAAGCTCCCCCTTGATGCGGGGGATAAACTAACCTTGGGTTTTGTCAATGAAGACTTCATGTAGGTGAAGTAGTGGTGGATGCTCAAAGTTGATGAAGATCACCATGAGTTGAGAGCATCCTAGTTGTTTCATTACTCTTCTCACCTACATGGGTTAGTCCCAACACACAAGAGACAAATACAAAGATATCTACGGACATGGAGTGCAAAGCATACATGATGATGTCCATTGATTTGTTGGTACCTTGTCCCTTACTTACCTTTCAGGGAATGTGTGACTCCTTGAACTATTGCATGATGTTGATGTTGATTGCAACTAGTTCTTGCCAATAATGAATATGAGTGGATTTCATTGGCGGAGTCACCCCTAAAGAACTTCTCTAGTTCTTCTTGTTGGGGACCCAAATCAAGTTGATGGGGATCCTTGGTGTTGAAGTAGCACTTGTAGAAGTTGAGCTTGTAGTAGCCTTGGGAACCCACTTCACCATAGCTCGGGTTTCATCTTCACATGAGTCAATCTCCTCTTGAAGCTTGTTCTTGCCCTTGAGCTTGGGGTCTTGTGGTGGAAGGTCATCTTGAGCCTTTGTTCCCTTGGGGAGAGTATTTTCATACTTCTCTTTTTGAGGAACAAACTTGGGATTGGGGTATTGACCTTCTTCCCATTCAACTCTATTAGCGTTGAAGTAGCCAATGCCACGGTTCTTCCGATATCCTCCGTGCTTGCGTACAATCTCCTCAAATTGTTTGCACCTGGCAAGACTCTTGTAGATACATTTCCCTATAATCCCTTTCAAAAGTTCATTTTCTTGCTCAAGTGTAACTTGGCTAAGAGAAGAGTTAGTGGGAACAATAGAACTACTAGAAGCAATATCATTGGATTTATCATTTTTAATGCTACTAGTTGAAGAACCTTTCTTGCCTTTTTGACTAGTTTGCTTAGTATTAACTTGTGGCATGAACGTAGACAAGATAAGTCATTTGGCTAGATAAGAGGAAGTCTTCTTTCGAAGATCGTCATTGATAGCTTTAATGAACTCATGCTCTTGCTCTAAATTGAGCTTCTCGAAGTGGAGCTTCTCATGTGTCCTTTCAAGCTCTCTATGATATTGTAGAGTAGACTCATGAGCTAACTTAAGAGTTTTTAGTTCTTGAGTTAATCATTCTATTTCCAACTTATCATCATCACACGACTTATCTAGACTAGAGTGATTACTAGCAAGTTTATCTTGACTAACATTACTAGATTTGTCAAATAGAAAGTCATCTTCAATTAACAAGTCATCCTCATCACTATTGAAATCCAGATACTCGGGGTGTGATACCTTGGCGCCTTTAGCCATGAAGCAACATCCACTCCCTTCATTTGGTGAATCAAATAGGTCGTAGGAGTCAGTTGTCACTAGTGCAAGTCCGGTAATACCTCCATATTGACTATAGTTGGAGTTGGAGTGGTTGCTTCTCTCGGAGTGGTTGTTGGATTTGGAGCTGGATACCCATTCAGCAACATGATCTTGATGTCTTCTTCTTGAGTAGCTCTTGGTGTACTTGTCCTTCTTCTCCGAGTCCCTACTTATCCTTGAGGGTCTTCGTTCATAACGATCATCCCTACTCCTTCTCTCTCTTAGAGGGATTCATCTCTTGAGCTTCGTCTTATTGGTGACTCTTCTTTCCTTTTGTAAGGAGCCATGCACTCATTGGAGTAGTGTCCAGGCTTCCCACAATTGTAGCAGTTTTGGTCACGACTTGACAAACGCTTCTCTTCATATCTTGAGTTGGAGCTTCGACTTTGCCTCTATTCTTGTAGAACTTGTTGAATTTCTTGACCATGAGGCTTATATCTTCATTTGTGACAAGGTTGTCGCTGGGGGTTGTGGGAGCATCACTTGTGGCCATGTAAGCACTGCTGGACTTGTGGTGAAGCTCCTCCTTGTCCTTGAGTGTCATCTCATGAGCAATAATCCTTCCAATCACTTTCTTTGGCTTAAGATCTTTGTAGTTGGGCATCATTTGAATCAATGTGCATACAATGTCATATCAATCATCCAAAGCTCGAAGTATCTTCTTGATGAGGAATTTGTCGGTCATTTCTTCGCTTCCTAAGCTGGCAATCTCATTGGTGATGAGAGCTAGCCTAGAGTACATATCAATGACTCCTTCACCATGCTTCATCTTGAACTTGTCAAGCTCACTTTGAAGAACATCCAACTTAGACTCTCTTACAGATTTGGTACCTTCATGCATATCAAAGTATCCCAAATCTATTCTACATTCTCAAGATGACTGATTTTGTTGAATTCTTAGGGGCATAGGTAGTTGAAGAGAATGTCACATACTTGAGCATTTAATTGCAACATCTTTAATTCATCCGTAGTCACTTCATGATCCGGTTCCCTTCCATCTGCAAAGAATTCACCTTGCAATCCAACGCGAACAACGACCCAAACGGCGGGGTTATGACCAAGAAGATGCATTTTCATTTTGTGCTTCCAACTAGCAAAATTTGTGCCATCAAAGTACGGACCTCTACGATGATAATTTTTCTCACTAGACACCATAATCTCCTAGGTTGTGAAACCAATGCAATGGAGACCAAAGCTTTGATACCACTTGTAGGATCGAAAGTAGGTCTAGAGGGGGGTGATTAGACTTCTTGACCAAATAAAAATCTACCTTTTCCCAATTTTAAGTGTTGGCATATTTTAGCGTTCATAGCAAGTCAAGCACACCCTACACATGCATGTCTATGAGTACAACAATAGAAAGTAAAGACAAGCATGAGTAGTAAAGTAAGGGTAGGAAGATCAAACGCGATTTGGAGACAAGATGATTTTTCCCATGGTTCCGATAGGTGGTGCTATTGTACGTCCACGTTTATGGAGTCTTCAACCCACGGAGGTTAACGGTCATGAGAGTTCACAAAGGGCTCTACCCATGGAGGGTTCCACGAAGAAGCAACCTCGACTACGCCGTGATGGCCTACGTCCATGGAGGACTAGCCTAACTCGAGGTAGATCTTCACGAAGTAGGCGATCTCCTTGCCCTTAAAAACTTCTTGGTTCACTCCACAACACGAGGTAGGAGGCTCCCAAGCGACACCTAACCAATCTAGGAGGCACCACCCTCCAGAAGGTAATAAGCTCGATAATGTCGATGAACTCCTTGCTCTTGTGCTTCAAGATGATAGACTCCTCAACACACAATCACTCTCTCATAGATTTGGCTTTGGTGGAAGAGATTGATTGGGTGGAAAGCAACTTGGGGAGGCTAGAGATCAATGTACATATGGTTGGAATGGAATGGCATGATCTCCACACATGAGTAGGTGGCTCTCTCTCAGAAAATCAGTTGGTATGAGTGGGATATGTTCTGAGTGCTTCTCTTGCGAGTGAGTGGTGGTGGAGGGGTATATATAGGCATCTCCAAAAATACAATTGTTACACCTGATAAGTCCAACTCATTGACACCGATGTGTTAATCTCGGTGGTACCGAGTTGCCTGAAAGGTAGCAACTTTTGAATCTCGGTGGGACCAATACATAAAACTTGGTTGCACCGATTAGGTGACCAATGGTCAGATTGCCAGACCCGGTGACACCGATTCAACAAACTCGATGGGACCGAATTTGTGAATTTGCATAACAGAATGTTGGCAACCCAAACTCGATGGCACCGAATCAGAATCGGTTGCACCTAAGGGCTAGGGTTTGGCTGAGTCTGTCTGAGGCCGAGAATCGGTGGCACCGAGTGGGGAGTGTTGGTTGCACAAATTTTGGATATTTGGCTTTGGATAGACTTTTGTGGAAGAGCTTGTGGGTGATGTGGTGACTACCACTTGTGCATGTATGAGCATTTTTTTCACCAATAGTACCTTACCCCCTTTTGATAGTATTGGCTTTCCTATGGACTCAAAGTGATTTCTCACAAAGTAAAATGTAGAGTCCTCTTGCTTGAAGCTTTGACATTCTATTTCCTTACATCTTGGGGTATTCCACAATCCTTCTGCCAACCCATCATTGAACTTTTCCTGAAACATGCTTAGTGGAAATATTAGTTCAATGACATATATGTTGTCATTAATTACCAGAACCACCAAGGGAGAAAATATGCTTTTTCTATTCCTACATGAATAGATCTTGTCTACATCATGTCACCGTTCTTATTGCATTATTTTGTTTCTCCATGAACTTAATACACTATATGCATGTTGGATAGCGGTCAATGTGTGGAGTAATAGTAGTAGATGCAGAATCGTTTCGGTCTACTAATCTTGGACGAGATGCCTATCTAATGATCATTGCCTTGGATATCGTCATGATTATTTGTTCTTCTATCAATTGCCCAACCGTGATTTGTTTACCCACTATGTGCTATACTCATGAGAGAAGCCACTAGTCAAACCTATGGTCCCCGGGTCTATATTTTAACATATTGCTTTCCGATCTATCTTTTTGCCGCATTTGATTTCAGATCTATTATTCAAAAAACACAAAAATACATTGCTGCACTTTTTATTTGCATATTTTATTTTGTGTTCTTACGCGATCTATTTACTCAATCCCATGCAAACCGATCTATCTTTTACCGTGGAGAGATTGACAACCTCTCTTACATGCAGGGTTGCAAATATTTGTTCTTTGTATGCAGGTACCATTTATATAGTGTTGCTTGGTTCTCCTACTGGTTCGATTGTTGGGGAACGTTGCATGGGAAACAAAAAAAATTCCTACGTACACGCAAGATCTATCCATGGTGATGAGCATCTATGAGAGGGAGAGTGGATCTACATACCCTTGTAGATCGCTAAGTGGGAGGCATTAAGAAACACGGTTGATGTAGTCGAACGGCTTCGCGATCCAAATCGTCGAGCATCCCACGATCCAATTACGACCCGTCCCGATCTAGCACCGAACGGATGGCACCTCCGCGTTCAACACACATACAACTTGATGACGATCTCTGCCTTCTTGATCCAGCAAGAGGGATCAGAGAGGTGGATGAGTTCTCCTGCAGCGCGATGGCGTTGTGGCGATGGTGGTGGAGCTATTCCAGCAGGGCTTCGCCTAAGCATCGCTGAAACCGATCTATAGGAGAAACTAGAACTAGAGGAGTGGTAGCACATCGCTGTTTTTCTGTGTCAAACCCCCCCTCAAACCTCTAGTATATATAGGAGGAGGGAGGGACGAGACTTGGCACTCAAGGGGTCAGCCCTTGCATCGGCCGAAGTGGGAGGAGGAGGAGTCCTCCTCCAATCCAAGTAGGATTAGGACTCCTTCTCTCCCACTTGGTAAACTCCTTTTCCACCTTTTTCCTTTTGGACTTCTCCTCCCAGCCGCATGGGCCTCTTGTGGGAATTAATACAGCCCACTAAGGGATGGTATACCTACTATCACAGCCGTGTAGCCTCTTGGGTCAAAATACCCCTCCCGATGGTCCCCCGGCACCCTCTCGACACTCCCGGTACACTACCGATGAGCCCGAAACTTTTCTGGCGACCAAAACAGGACCTCCTATATATCAATCTTAACCTCCGGACCATTTCGGAGCTCCTCGTGATGTCCGGGATCTCATCTGGGACTCCAAACAACCTTCGGTCACCACCATACATAAATCTATACTACTGAAACGTCACCGAACCTTAAGTGTGCAGACCCTGCGGGTTTGAGAACTATGTAGACATGACCGAGACACCTCTACGGTCAATAACCAATAGCAGGACATGGATGCCCATATTGGTTCCTACATATTGTACGAAGATCTTTATCGGTCGAACCTCTATGTCAAGGATTCAGTTAATCCCGTATACTGTTCCTTTGTTCTTTGGTATGTTACTTGCCCGAGATTTGATCGTTGGTATCTGTATACCTAGTTCAACCTCGTCACCGGAAAGTCTCTTTACTTGTTCTGTAATACAAGATCCCGTGGCTAACACTTAGTCACATTGCTTGCAAGGCTTGTTGTGATGTTGCATTACCGAGTGGGCCCTGAGATACCTCTCTGTCACACGGAGTAACAAATCCCAGTATTGATCCATGCCAACCCAACAGACACCCTCGGAGATACCTGTAGAGCACCTTTATAGTCAACCAGCTACATTGCGACGTTTGATACACACAAGGTACTCCTTCGGTGTTAGTGAGTTGCATGATCTCATGGTCATAGGAACAGATACCTGACATGCAGAAAACTATAGCAATAAACTGACATGATCAAATGCTACGTTTATAGTTTGGGTCTTGTCCGTCTCATCATTCTCCTAATGATGTGATCCCGTTATCAAATGATATCTCATGTCAATGGCTACGAAACCTTGACCATCTTTGATCAACGACCTAGTCTACTAGAGGCACACTAGGGACAAAGGGTTGTCTATGTATCCACACATGCAATGTGTTTCCAGTCAATACAATTATATCATGGATAATAAACAATAATCATGAACAAGAAAATATAATAATAACAATTTAATTATTGCCTCTAGGGCATATTTTCAACAGTCTCCCAGTTGCACTAGAGTCAATAATCTAGCTCACATCACTATGTGATTTACATTGTAATGAATCGAACACACATACAGTTCTGGTGTTGATCATTATTAGCATTTGTAAGAGGTTTAGTCAATGGGTCTGCAACATTCAGATCCGTGTGCACTTTGCAAATATTTATGTCCTCCTCCTTGATGTACTCACGGATGGAATTGAAGCGTCGCTTTATGTGTCTGGTCCTCTTGTGAAACCTTGGTTCCTTGGCCAGGGCAATGGCACCAGTGTTATCACATAACAGATCCACTAGATTCAGTGCACTAGGCACTACTCCAAGATCTGTCATGAACTCCTTCATCCAGACATCTTCCTTCGCTGCCTCCAAGGCTGCGATGTACTCCGCTTCACATGTAGAATCGGCTACCACGCTCTGCTTGGAACTGCACCAGCTTACTGCTCCCCCATTGAGAATAAATACGTATCCGGTTTGCGACTTAGAGTCATCCTGATCAGTGTCAAAGCTTGCATCGACGTAACCCTTTATGATGAGCTCTTGATCACCTCCATAAACGAGAAACATTTCCTTAGTCCTTTTCAGGTACTTAAGGGTATTCTTGACCGCCGTCCAGTGCTCCATTCCAGGATCACTTTGAAACCTTCTGGCCATACTTATGGCAAGGCTGACATCGGGTCTTGTGCACAACATCACATACATGATAGAGCCTATGGCTGAAGCATAGGGGATGACACTCATATTCTCTCTATCTTCTGCAGTCACTGGGCATTGAGTCTTACTCAACTTCACACCTTGTAACACAGGCAAGAACCCCTTCTTGGACTGATCCATTTTGAACTTCTTCAAAACTTTATCAAGGTATGTGCTTTGTGAAAGTGCTATGAAGCGTCTCGATCTATCTCTATAGATCTTAATGCCTAATATGAAAGCAGCTTCTCCCAGGTCCTTCATTGAAAAACTCTTGGTCAAATATTCCTTCACGCTTTCCAGCATTTCTATATTGTTTCCAATCAGCAATATGTCATCCACATATAATATTAGAAACTCTATAGAGCTCCCACTCACTTTATTGTAAATACAAGCTTCTCCATAAACTTGTATAAACCGAAATGCTTTGATCACCTCATCAAAGCGCTTATTCCAACTCCGAGATATTTGCAACAATCCATAAATGGATCACTGGAGTTCGCAAACTTTGTCAGCATTCTATGGATCGACAAAACCTTCTGTTTGCATCATGTACAACTCTTCCTCAAGGAAACCGTTAAGGAACACTGTTTTGACATCCATCTGCCAAATTTCATAATCAAAATATGCAGCTATTGCTAACATGATTCTGATGGACTTAAGCATCGCTACGGGTGAGAAGGTCTCATCGTAGTCAACTCCTTGAACTTGTGAAAGACCCTTTGCTACAAGTTGAGCTTTATAGACGGTGACATTGTCGTCTGCGTCCGTCTTCTTCTGAAAGATCCATTTGTTCTGAATGGCCTTTCGCCCTTCAGGTAATACTTCCAAAGTCCATACTTGGTTTTTATACATGGATCGCATCTCAGATTTCATGGCCTCTAACCATTTCTCGGAATCCGGGCCCATCATCGCTCCTCCATAGCTCGTAGGTTCATCATTGTCTAACAACATGATCTCCAAGACAGGGTTGCCGTACCACTCAAGAGCAATACACGCCCTTGTCGACCTACAAGGTTCAATAGTAACTTGATCCAAAGTTTCATGATCATCATCAATAACTTCATCTTAAACCATCGTTGGCTCCACAGAAACATATTTCTACGATGTGCTACTCTCTGGTTGAAGATAAGGTTCAATGACCTCATCAAGTTCTATTTACCTCCCACTCAATTCTTTCGAGGGAAATTCTTTCTCAAGAAATGTTCTGTTTTTAGCGACAAACACTTTGCCTTCGGATCTGAGATAGAAGGTATACCCAACTATCTCTTTTGGGTATCCTATGAAGACGCATTTCTCCACTTTGGGTTCCAGCTTTTCAGGATGAAGCTTTTTGACATAAACATCACATTCCCAGACTTTAAGAAACGACAACTTTGGTTTCTTGCCAAACCACAGTTCATATGGCGTCGTCTCAACGGATTTCGATGGTGCCCTATTTAATGTGAATGCAGCTGTCTCTAATGCATAACCCCAAAACGATAGTGGCAAAATCGGCAAGAGACATCATAGAACACACCATATCTAATAAGGTTTGATTATGACGTTCGGACACACCATTACTCTGTGGTGTTCCAGGCGGTGTCAATTGTGAAACAATTCCACATTGTCTTAAGTGATTGCCGAACTCATAACTCAGATATTCACCTCCTTGATTATATCGCGGGAATTTAATCTTCTTGTTATGATGATTCTCAAATTCACTCTGAAATTGCTTGAACTTTTCAAACGTTTCAGAATTGTGTTTCATTAAGTAAATATACCCATATCTACTTAAGTCACCAATGAAGGTGAGAAAATAATGATATCCACCATGCGCCTCAATGTTCATCGGACCGCACACATCAGTATGTATGATTTCCAACAAATCATTCGCCCGTTCCATCGTTCTAGAGAACGACGTTTTAGTCATCTTGCCCATGAGGCATGGTTCACATGTGTCAAGTGATTCAAAATCAAGTGACTCCAAAAGTCCATCACCATGGAGCTTCCTCATGCATTTTACACCAATATGACCCAAATGGCAGTGCCATAAAAAAGTGGTACTATCATTATCAACTCTACATCTTTTGGCATCAATGTTATGAACATGTGTATCATCACTATCAAGATTCAATATGAATAAACCCCTCACATTTGGTGCATGACCATAAAAGATATTACTCATATAAATAGAACAACCATTATTATTTGATTTAAATGAGTAACCGTCTCGCCATAAACAAGATCCAGATATAATTTCATGCTTAACGTAGGCACTAAATAACAATTATTCAGGTTCATCACTAATCCCAATGGTAATCGAAGAGAGCATGCCGACGGTGATCACATCAACCTTGGAAGCATTTCCCACGCGCATCGTCACTTCGTCCTTAGCCAGCCTCCGTCTATTCCGTAGGTCCTGCTTTGAGTTGCAAATGTGAGCAACCGAACCGGTATCAAATACCCAGGCACTACAATAAGAGCTAGTAAGGTACACATCAATAACATGTATATCATATATAACTTGTTTGTTTTTGGCCACCTTCTTTTTAGCCAGATACTCGGGACAGTTCTGCTTCTAGTGACCAGTTCCCTTGCAATGAAAGCACTCAATTTCTGGCTTGGGTCCAGACTTGGGTTTCTTCATGGGAGGAGCAACTGCTTTGCCACCCTTCTTGCCATTGCCATTCTTTTTGAAACTAGTGGTTTTATTGACCATCAACACTTGATGTTCTTTTTGGATTTGAGACTTAGTGACTTTCAGCATCGCAAATAGCTCGGCGACTGACTTGTTCATCCCGTGCATGTTATAGTTCATCACGAAGCTCTTGTAGCTAGGTGACAAGGATTGAAGAACTCTGTCAGTGATCGCCTCCGGCGGAAGGGGCACCCCTAACTCCGCCAGACGGGTCGAATACCCAGACATTCTGAGTATATGTTCACTGATAGACCCGTTCTCTACCATCTTGCAAGCATAGAACTTATCAGAGGTCTCATACCTCTCGATCTAGGCATTCTTCTTAAAGATAAACACCAACTCTTGGAACATCTCATATGCTCCATGACGTTCAAAACGTCTTTGAAGTCCCGGTTCTAAGCCATACTACATTGCACATTGAACTATTGAGTAATCTCTAGAACATGCCTCCCAAGCATTTGTAACGTCTTCGGATGACACGGGAGTGGGTGGGTCACCAAGCGGTGCAACAAAGGACATAAGCCTTATGGGAAGCTGTGAGGATAATCCTTAGATTATGGGCCCAGCCCACAAATTTACTTCCATCAACTTTCAACTTAGCCTTCTCGAGGAACGCCTTAAAATTCAGGGGTGCTACTGCGCGAGCCATTGATCTACAACATAAATAAGCAAATGTTACTTAGACTATTGTTCAAGATAATGAGTTTAGTTAATAAAATTACTAAAGATCCCACTCAAATTGACATCCCTCAGGTCATCTGAGAGATACATGATCCAAATTCACCAACTCAAGTCCGATCATCACATGAGTTGAGGTGGTTTCAATGGTGAACATCACCATGTTGATCATATCTACTATATGATTCATGTTTGACCTTTCGGTCTCTTGTGTTCTGAGGCCATGTCTGTACATGCTAGGCTCGTCAAGTTTAACCCGAGTGTTCCACATGTGCAACACTAGCTTGCACCCGTTGTATGTGAACGTAGAGTCTATCACACCCGATCATCACGTGGTGTCTCGACGATGAACTTTTGCAACGGTGCACACTCGGGGAGAACACAATTTGTCTTGAAATTTAAGTGAGGGATCACATTATAATGCTACCGTCGTCGTAAGCAAAAGAAGGTGCATAAAAGGATTAACATCACATGCAAATCATAATTGACATGATATGGCCATGAACTTGTGCTTTTGATCTCCATCTTGAAAGCACTGGTATGATCTTTATCGTCACCAGCATAACACCATGATCTCCATCATTGTATCGCCATCGGGGTTGTCGCGCCCTCCATTCTCATACTACTATTTCTACCACTTAGCGATAAAGTAAAGCATTACATAGCGCTTAATGATTGACACGCAGGTCATAAAATAATTAAAGACAACCCTATGGCTCCTGCCGGTTGTCGTACTCATCGACATGCAAGTCGTGATATTCTATAAAACACATGATCATCTCATACATCACATATATCACATCATGTAATTGGCCATATCACATCACAACATACCCTGCAAAAACAAGTTAGACGTCCTCTAATTGTTGTTGCAAGTTTTACGTGGCTGCTACAGGTATTTAGCAAGGACAATTCTCACCTATGCAAAAACCACAACGGTGATACATAAGTTTCTTTTAAACCTTCTCAAGGACCGCCGTTGTCGAATCCGATCCAACTAAAGTAGGAGAAACAGACACCCGCCAACCATCTTTGTGCAACGAAGTTACACGTCAGTCGATGGAACCAGTCTCTCGTAAGCGTACGAGTAAGGTTGGTCTGGGCCGCTTCATTCCACACTACTGCTGAACCAAAACATGACCAAGGGGGGAAGCAATCTAAGCATCAACACCCACAAACTCCTTTGTGTTCTACTCGAGATCTCATCTACACATAGACCTAGCTCTGATACCATTGTTGGGGAACTTTTCATGGGAAATAAACATTTTCCTATGCACACGCAAGATCTATCCATGGTGATGAGCATCTATGAGAGGGAGAGTGGATCTACAAACCCTTGTATATCGCTAAGCGAGAAGCGTTAGGAAACACGGTTGATGTAGTCGAACATCTTCGCGATCCAAATCGCCGAGCGTCCTGCGATCCAATCACGATCCGTCCCGATCTAGCACCGAACGGACGGCACCTCCGCATTCAGCACACGTATAGCTTGATGATGATCTCCACCTTCTTGATCCAGTAAGAGGAGTGGAGAGGTGGAAGAGTTCTCCTGCAGCATGACAGTGTTACGGTGATGGTGGTGAAGCTATTCCGGCAGGGCTTCACCTAAGCACCGCTGAAACCGATCTAGAAGAGAAACTACGAACTAGAGGAGAGGTAGCACATCGCTGTTTTTCTATGTCAAAACCCCCCTCAAACCTCTAGTATATATAGGAGGAGGGAGGGAGGATACTTAGCCCTCAAGGGGCCAGCCCTTGCGTAGGCCGAAGTGGGAGGAGGAGTCCTCCTCCTCCAATCCTAGTAGGATTAGGACTCCTCTCCCAGTTGGAAAACTCCTTTTCCACCTTTTTCCTTTTGGACTTCTCCTCCCAGCCGCATGGGCCTCTTGTGGGACTTAGGCCAGCCCACTAAGGGCTGGTTAACCTCCTCCCACATCCCATGTAGCCTCTTGGGGACAAAATACCCCTCCCGATGGTCCCCCGGCACCCTCCCAGCACTCTCGGTACACTACCGATGAGCCCAAAACTTTTCCGGCGACCAAAACAGGACCTCCTATATATCAATCTTTACCTTCGGACCATTCCGAAGATCCTCGTGATGTCCGGGATCTCATATGGTACTCCTAAAAACCTTTGGTCAACACCATACATAACTCTATATTACCGAAACGTCACCGAACCTTAATTGTGCAGACCCTGCGGGTTCGAGAACTATGTAGACATGACCGAGACACCTCTACGATCAATAACCAATAGCAGGACCTGGATGCCCATATTGGTTCCTACATATTGTACGCAGATCTTTATCGGTCGAACCTCTATGTCAAGGAATCAATTAATCCCGTATGTTGTTCCCTTTGTTCTTCGGTATGCTACTTGCCCGAGATTCGATCGTCGGTATCTGTATACCTAGTTCAACCTCGTCACCGGCAAGTCTCTTTACTCATTCTGTAATACAAGATCCAGTGGATAAAACTTAGTCACATTGCTTGCAAGTCTTGTTGTGATGTTGTATTACCGAGTGGGCCCTGAGATACCTCTTTGTCACACGGAGTAACAAATCCCAGTATTCATCCATGCCAACCCAACAAACACCCTTGAATATACCTATAGAGCACCTTTATAGTCACCCAGTTATGTTGTGACGTTTGATAAACACAAGGTACTCCTCCGGTGCCAGTGAGTTGCATGATCTCATGGTCATAGGAACAAATACTTGACATATAGAAAACTGTAGCAATAAACTGACACGATGAAATGCTACGTTCATAGTTTGGGTCTTGTCCGTCTCATCATTCTCCTAATGATGTGATCCCGTTATCAAATGACATGTCATGCCAATGGCTAGGAAACCTTGACCATCTTTGATCAACGAGCTAGTCTACTAGAGGCACACTAGGGACAAAGGGTTGTCTATGTATCCAAACATGCAATGTGTTTCCAATCTATACAATTATGCATGGATAATAAACAATTATCATGAACAAGTAAATATAATAATAAACATTTTATTATTGCCTCTAGGGCATATTTCCAACATCGATAACCTTGGTTTCATAACTGAGGGAAATACTTACCATAGTTGTGTTGCATCATCCCTTCCTCTATGGGGAAATACCGACGTACTCTCAAGCCACGTCAAAGGAATTTATGGCGCCGTTGTCGGGGGGGAGGTATGAAAGTTTTCTCCCGCAAACTGGCCAATTTCTAGCGCTGTTACTGGGGAGACATCATCAACATCTATCAGGTTCCTAATCACGAATCTCGTCTCCTTGCAATTTACATTATTTTCCATTTGCCTCTCGTTGTCATATCCCTCACTTCACAAAAAAATCATTGCCGTTTTATTCGCCCTCTTTTCCGTTTGCCTTATTGCTTGTTTGCTATGTTTGCTTATGTTTCCATGTGCCTTCTATTTTCTTGCATCATCGCTTGCTAAAAATCTATTGATATGGATCCTCATACACTTACTAATCTTTTCAAAAGACCAAATTATGATGAACCAATTGCTAGTGAGTTGAGTGCACTTCATTATCTCTATGAAGCTTTGTTTGAAAATCGTGAATCTGAAAACTTTGATGAAGTGTTGAAAGAAGAAATTTATAAGGTGATTCATGATAGCTCCTTGATTGAAAAGCATGATTGCAATGATGTTACTATAAACTCTACTGATGTCAATTATGTCAATGATATGCAAAACTACAAGCTTGGGGATGATAATTTTGTCATGTCCACTTCTTACTGCAATGATCATGATTGGGGTGATAATGCTTCTTATGATCTTGAAAATTTATTTAATCCTCATGTTGAATATGTTATTGGTAATAATGTTTGCAATTGTATCGAAAGTTGGGTTGGGAGAGTGTCAACTTTAGGTAAAAAGAATCCCACATATTTGGAGAGTGTTCAATCTTATGAAGTTTATGATAAACGTGGGTTTGGAGAGGTCATAACTTTGAGAGTATTTTTTATGATAGCTATATCGTTGTATTTGATTATGATCCTACATGTAATTATTATGAGAGAGTAAATTATGGTTGTAGAAGTTTTCATGATACCTCTTTTTATGTTGAGATTGCTGTTGTCTCTTTCTCCTTCCTTCTATATGCTAGTTTTTGCTTGCCTTGATAATTTGTTTTGCTTATAAAATGCCTATGTATAGGAATTATGTTAGACTTAAGTGTGTTTTTCATATGCTTCATGATGCTCTCTTTGTATTGCTATTATTATCTTTCATGAGGGCATCACTGAAATCTCAAGCTTATCTTAATGGCTATAAAGAAAAAGCTTGTTGGGAGGCAACCCAATGAATAAAATTTATTTTTAAATTTTTATTTATGTTCTTGAGTGTTTACACAATTATGCTACTGTTATGATTTTGTTTTTTATGTTGTAATTTGTCTTTGTGCCAAGTAAAGCCTTTAGGATCATGTCGAGTGATAGTTGATTTGATCTTGTCGAAGAACATAAGATTTTGCGTCCAGTAAAAGAATTCTTAAACATCACAGAAGCGACGAAAAATTCTGAATTTTTTACACAAGATTTATATAAAAATTGATGATATTTTCCTATGTTTTAAGAAATTTTTGAGTTACAGAAGTATGGTTAGAATTACTATAGTCTTTTCTGTTTTTGGCAGATTCTGTTTTTGTTGCATTGTGTGCTTATTTGGATGAATCTATGGCTTTTATTGGAGGGTATAAGCCATTGTAAAGTTAGAATACATTAGATATAATGCAAAAAGAGATTATTTATGGGTTTTCAACAATACTTAAAGTGGTGATTTGCTTAATTATACTAACGAATCTCATGAAGGTTTTGTTAAGTTTTGTGTGATTGAAGTTTTCAAGTTTTGGGTGAGATCATGATGGATGAAGGAATAAGGAGTGAAAAGAGCCTAAGATTGGGGATGCTAAGACACCGCAAGATAATATACAGGAATAAATAAACAACTAAGCTTGGGGATGCCCCAAGTGGCATCCCCTCTTTCTTCTAACGACCATCAGTATTTTACTTGAAGCTATATTTGTATTCTTCACAAATCATGAGTTTTGCTTGGAGTGTCTTGGACCATATGAGTCTTTGCTTGATTTAATTTTATTTTTTTCACAAGTATCCTTGTTGTACACACCTATTTGAAAGAGCAAAAATTATGCTCCACTTAAATTGTTTTGAGCTATGGAATTGCTCTAGTGCTTCACTTATATGTTTTTGATTAGGGCGTGCATCAATTTTTTTGAAGAAATACTGTCATGCTTCACTTATATTAATTTGGGAGTTAGTAAATTTTGAAGGAATTCTCTCATGCTTCACTTATATTATTTTGAGAGATGAAATTTTTATGCTCATTTCTTCACTTAAATTTATTTGAGCTTGTCAAAAGCAATGGCAATATATGAAACTAGTCCCAAAGTGATAGATACTCAAGAGGTATATAATAAAAGCTTTCATGAAGATAATTGGACAAATTAAACTTGATTCCTTGTAATAGTTTTGAGACATGATGATAGTAATAGGTGAGTAATGTTAGTGAGTAATTATGCTTTAGTAAGAATATTGGTGTTAAGGTTTGTGATTCCTTATGCAAGCACGAAAGTCAATAGTTGTGCAATGAAATTACATCCTACTTATGGTGCATTCTTTGGTGTTAGTTATGCTTAATTGTCATTTATGAGAATTTTTGTTTCTTGGATGGTTGCTTCTCAATCTGTTTGCTAGACTTCACTTGTATTAAGTAGAAATACTACTGTTGGGTATCCAAAATCCTTAAACCCAATTTTTCCATATGAATCCACCATACCTACCTACATGTGGTATTTCCATGCAGTTCCAAGCAAATTTGTATGTGCGATCTCTAATTTTCAAAATTAATTTCCTTTCTGTCTGATCGTACCGCTCATGAAGCGGAAGGGGGTGACCGATATTTTTCCATGCTAGATGTGTTATTCTCAAGATGAGTGTTTATTCACTTGTCATTGCATGAGACTACGATAGTAATAGGGATGACCAGTCCCGAAATGAAAAAGAAATTTACTTTATGTTGTGAAATAATAAATACCTTGGAAAGTGTTGCTATGGAAGGCAACCGTGGATTTGGCTAGCCATGGATTGTGAAAGAATGGTGGAAAAGGAATAGAATTTATTTTCTGTTTGGGAACCGCTTACGATATATTTAGAATGGAAAGGGATTGAAAGCTCTCGGTCATTTTTGTTGAAAGGAAAGGCATGCCACCAAAAATATTTTTCTCTGTCAATTTAAACTCTGAGCTCTGGCGCCTCTACAAATCCCTACTTCCCTCTACGAAGGGCCTATCTATTTACTTTATGCAACTTTTACTTTTATTTTATCTTCATCTTATCTTATAAAGCACCTACTAGGGTGCATTATGATTGTACTTGAGCATTGGGTGTAGATAATATTTGAGTGTGTTGCATGATTGGATTAATGATTGACCATGATGGGCTAGGGATAACTTGGTTTAGTGTTGATATTTTGGAAGACATGGTTTCTTGTTAATATGCTTGAGTACTAAAGTTTTCATGTCAAAACTAGATTATTGCTTTGAACCATCTAAAAGTCCAAATGTCCATGATACAGTAGAAAACAATATGTGATGAACAAGTTAGGCAACATTCCACATCAAAAAATCTTTTTTTTCTCATTTACCTACTCGAGGACGAGTAGGAATTAAGCTTGGGGATGCTGATACGTCGCCATCATATCTATAATTTATGATTGTTCCATGTTGTTTTATTATCAGTCTTGGATGTTTTACAATCATTTTATAGCAACTTTATATCATTTTTGGGACTAACCTATTGACATAGTGCCAAGTGCTAATTGTTGTTTTTTGCTTGTTTTTTACTTCGCGGTATATCAGTACCAAACGAAGCCCAAACACCGTGAAACTTTTTGGAGATTTTTTTGGGCCAGCAGAGAACTGGGGGACTAAAAAAAGCACCTGAGAGGAGGGCCGTGGAGGCCACAAGACACCAGGGCGCGCCAAAGGCCCCAGGAGTGACCTGGTGGATTGTGCCCTCCACGGGACATCTCTCCACCGCCTATCAGTTCTATAAATACCCAAATATTTCAAAAACCCTAGGGGAGTCGACGAAAAACAATTCCAGCTACTGCAAGTTCCAGAACCACGAGATCCAATGTAACACCATCAGGGAGGGGTGCATCATCTTCATGGGTGCCTCTCCGGTGATGCGTGAGTAGTCCACCATAGACCTAGAGGTCCGTAGGCAATAGCTAGATGGCTTTCTCTCTCTCTTTTGATTCTCAATACAATGTTCTCTTGGAGATCTATTTGATGTAATGACTTTTTGCGGTGTGTTTGTTGGGATCCAATGAAGTTTGAGTTCATGATCAGTTTCTATCCATGAATATTATTTGAGTCTTCTTTGATCTCTTATATGCATGATTAGTTATAGCATAGCATTTCTTCTTCGAATCTTTGGTTTAGTTAGGCCAACTAGATCGATTTTTCTTGCCATGGGAAGAGGTGCTTTGTGACGGGTTCAATATTGCGATGTCCTCTCCGAGTGATAGAAGGGGCAACGAGACACGCATGTATTGTTGCTACTAAGGATAGCAAGATGGGATCTATTACTACATTAAAAGATCTTGTCTACATCATGTCGCTGTTCTTATTGCATTACTCCATTTCTCCATGAACTTAATGCACTAGATGCATGCTGGACAACGGTCAATGTGTGGAGTAATAGTAGTAGATGCAGAAACATTTCGGTCTACTAATCTTGGACGTGATGCCTATATAATGATCATTTCCTTGCATACTGTAATGATTATTTGATCTTCTACCAATTCCCAACAGTAATTTGTTTACCCACCGTGTGCTATACTCATGAGAGAAGCCACTAGTGAAACCTATGGCCCCCGTGTCTATCTTTTAACATATTGCTTTTTGATCTATCTTTTTTCCGCATTTTCTTTTAGATCTATTATTCCAAAAACCCAAACATACCTTGCTGCACGTTTTATTTGCATCTTTTATTTTGTGTTCTTACGCGATCTATTTATCCAATCTCATACAAACCGATATATCTTTTACCATGGAGAGATTGCTAACCTCTCTTGCATGTTCGGTTGCAAGTATTTGTTCTTTGTGTGCAGGTACTGTTTACATAGTGTTCCTTGGTTCTCCTACTGGTTCGATAACCTTGGTTTCACAACTGAGGGAAATACTTACTATAGATGTGCTACATCATCCCTTCCTCTTCGGGGAAATACCGACACAATATCAAGCCACGTAACTAGTTCTTCTTTAGATCCTTGTATTCCTGAGCATGAAGTGCTTAATTTTAAACAAAGGGGAGGAGAAAAATTAAAATATGTTTGGTATAGGATTTGCGATGACCAAAATAGATCTATTCATAAGCAATTCAACATCTGCTACATAATTTCTATGTGGGTGTCACTAGTTGGCACCGATATGTGCTTGACACTATTACCAGAGGAAATTTGTTGACCAGTCACAGTATGGATGCTTATAATGCTATGGGAAATTTAGTGGGATCACCTCCTATCCCTGTTAATGAAACTATATTAACATTGGAAGATGTCATGCGTAGATTGGAAGTTATTCAGAACGAAATACCTACTATTGAGCGTATTGAAAATCTAGAGAAAAGTATCCAAATTCAAATTGATCAAGTTGCTTGCAAAGTGGAAATTATTATAAAGAATCAAAAAGGGAATGAACCCATAGTTAGTGAGCATTTAGGACAAAGTTCCGCCAGAATCAATAAGTTGGAAGAAACCATTAATAAACCAGGTTCTGATTTTGCTTCTCCTAAAACTATCGATAGGACTCCTCCTAACAAGAATCCAAATGGTATGTATGTTCCTAAAAATAAAAGTGCCACATTTAATAAAAGGAATGAGTACCTTAAAATGATTAGTGTGAACTCGAGCTTCATAGATATAATAAAGTAACCTACCATTAAAAACAAACCTACTCAATTTGTTCCTAGGAGTGTGATTATCAATAACATGTGTTCTAAACATCCTAGGAAGCATGATTGCCTAATTGATGAGTTGTATGTGAATGATGACAATACTTGAACCAATGCATTATGCCTAGCTAGGGGCATAAAACAATAGCACTTGTTGGGAGTCAACCCAGTAGTTATCTATAATTTTTTCGTTTACTTTCTGTTATTTTGAGTTCACATGTTTGTTGCTACTGTTATGGTTGTGTTTTTGTGTTTAAATTAGTTTTTTTGTCAAGTAGAGCCTTTGGGATGATTTGGAAGATAGTAGAATTGATGATGTGCAAAAACAAAAACTTTTATGCCCACTGCAAAATTTATCTGATTTTACTGGAACATCTTTTTGATCTGAATTCTTGATAGACTATTTATATAAATTTAATAGATTGGCCTAATATATTTCAGAATTTGGGAGTTAAGAAAGTATGGTTTTAGTACAGATCACTACAGACCGTTCTGTTTTAGAAAGAATCTGTTTTTGTTTGCATAGTTTGTTTATTTTGATGATCCTATGGATTGTATTGTGGAGTATAAGCCATGGAGAAGTTGAAATACATACCTATTATGAAATAATAAAATACGAATAAAATTATAATAGTACTTAAAGTATCTAATATTTTTATATGTCTATTATACTAATGGATCTCATGAGGTTTTGTTGAGTTTTGTGTGCTGAAGTTTTTAAGTTTTTGGTGAGACAACGATGGACGAAGGAATAAGGAGCAGCAAGACCCTAAGCTTGGGGATGCCCAAGGCACCCCAAGTTAATATTCAAGGAATACCCAAGTGTCTAAGCTTGCCGATGCCCCAGAAGGCATCCTTTCTTTTGTCTTCAATCTATTGGTATGCCACTTGGAGCTATATTTTTTATTCATCACATGATATGAGTTCCTCTTGAAGCATTGTGTATTTATAGTTTATTTTTCTTATTAGTTTTTTGCTGGAAATACTTTTCGAGAGAGACAAACTTTCATCATAATTTGTTTGAATACTCTATGTTCTCCACTTACATCTTTTGAGCTAGGCAGTTGTTCTAGTGCTTCACTTATATATTGTTAGAGCACAATAGTTGTCGTATTTTATAGAAATAGTTAAACTATCGTGCTTAAGTTCGACCTTTTTGAGAGTATATGACAATAGGGATGGTAATTTGCACGTGTTATAAGACTAGTCCAAAAAGGATAGGTATTCAAGGGGGATATATGTAACAGCCCAAGTGCAACCCTTGTCATTTGTGTCATGTCATGTGACTGAGTTTGTATTTTTTCATGTGGACTTATATGGATGTTATCAATGCTATCATGGGGTTTGAGTTTCTCTTTTCCTCTTGTCATTCCTCCATCATGGCATCACATCATATTTGTCAAGTGCATCATTTTGGTTATCATGATATGGTATGTGTTGTGGATGAGTGCGTCCTTGTGTTGTGGTGTGATATGGGTTGATGTTATGTGGTTTGGATTTCTCCTCATTTTACCATTTCAAAACTATCCCACCATTTCAAAAAAACAATCCCATTGTTTCTCTTACTCAAATAATATGGCATGTGTGTCGGCGTTCTCGGAATGGGGGTACCCACACCTGCCTGCCTGTGGCCCAGGGCATGGCCCACTTCATCGACCAAATGCAGCAAGGCGTGGCCCCATTCAGGACAAGGGCCTCCCGAGGGCCCTAGCCTCACGAGGGAGAGCAGCGACAGGACCCGCAAAGGATGGACCTCATCAGGACCCCTCTGGAGCGGCGGAGTTTCCTATGCAAGGCCCGGCCTCAGGAGTCAAATATGACGCAAGGAAGGACAGGCGAGCGTCAGTGTGCCAGGCGGTGTAGTTTCCCCTTTGGTGCAAAGGAAGCAAGGACATGCGCGGGTTCCCAAAGCGCCCCCAAAGGTTTCCATTCCGATGCAAGAAGACCACAAGCACCCGCCCTGCAGGGCAGACGTCATCGCTGAGACCGTCCCTGCGCTGTCGACAACCACTTTGTAGGCGAAGACCGCCTTTCGGAAGGGCGAGCACCAACCCCTGCCCCCCTTCAAATTTGGCCATTGTGGGATCCCTTACCTCCATTGTGATAAGGGAAGAGGACCCGGGCCACCGCTATATATAGAGCATAGGTTGCACCGTAGAGAGGGATCCAATTCCCCCGACCGATCCGACCCAACACTGAGTCACTCCACACACCACCACGAGTTAGCCAGCCAAGAACACATCTTGAGAGCCCTCACAAGGATCAAGCACGTTGTACTAGTTCATCCACCCAAACCTCCACAAGAGGCAATCCACCAAAGCATGAGTAGGGTATTACGCTTCGCAGCGACCCGAACCTGGGTAAATTGTCGTATCCATCTTCTTCCTCGTCATCGTGCGAGTTCGTCATTGTGTCCATCGAGTAGCAAGCTAGGTCGGGTGGGCTGTAGGGAGTCTTCGCACACGCCCCTGTGTTCGAATCTTAAGGGTTTTGCGAAGCCCGAAATCTGACATTTGGCGCGCTAGGTAGGGGGCATGTCGGAGTCTCCCTCAAGCCAAGATCTCCTCCCGCCTTGCCGCTACGATATCTAACGCTCGCTGAGCCCGCACCGAGCGTCGTGCCACCCGCATCGCTCAGACGGCGCCGATGGGCCACGCCAGTGCACACAGGTCACCTTCGCCTATGGTGAATGCCGCCACGGGCCCCGATGCCCACGAGCAACAAGACTCCTCCCAGCCGGTCACCGTGCAGCATGACTGCCACACCGCCACTCTGTCGATCGTCCCGGCCTCCAGTTCATTCTCTAATGTTCAACCAGGGACGGTGTGCGGCCAAGGTGTGCTTGTCATGGCTACCGAACTGCTTCGCTACCGCCCCACTCCCGACCACTATGAAGACTGGCTTCGGTGCATCGTGGAGCTCGTCGGCGCAGCCGGCGAACCCTCGGCGCTCTCCTACTCGCTTCGACCCCAACCGTCCCTGGCAAACAACGTGGCACAAGACACGCCACCTCCGCCTCCACGACGCGACACCGACCCCGACCCCAGGCGAGAGGCGCACCCCCGTGACCGGCCTCACACCGAGGGCAAGGACAGGGGATGAAGTAAGCTGCCAAGTGGTTCCCCGGCCGCGCGCCGATGCACGTGCATTCCCTGCGCTGCCAACCTAGCGCCGCAACCGGATACCACTCGAGGCGGCCCCACGGGAGCATCAAGACCAGGTCCCCATCGCGCATGCGGCGCCCGTCGAGCCGGTGGGGTGCCTCGCCATCACTCCGGATCTCTACCCGACTGCATGGCCTTGCAAGTTCAAGCCTGACCTGCCCCCGCATTATGACGACATCGCAGACCCAGCCAAGTTCCTATAGCTCTACTCGCTGAGTATCCGGGCGGCAGGAGGAGAAGACGAGGTCATGGCGTGCTGGGTCCCCGTGGCGCTCAAGGGCAGCGCACTCTCCTGGCTCTTCAACCTCTTGGAGGCATGTATCACTTCCCGGGATGGTCTACACAAACGCTTCATCGCCAACTTCCAAGGCACCCGCGATCGCCCGCCCACCGTGAATGACCTGCCACGTATTAAGCAGCAGAATGGGGAGACCCTGCACAAGTTCATACAACGTTTCATGACCACACGCCTCAAGATCCCCAGGGCATCGGATGAAGCCATCATTTCGGCCTTCACCGATGGAGTCACTGGCCTCAGGATGAAGGAAGAGCTCGCCATGAATGATGAACCATGCTCTGCCTTGGAGATGTTCAACCTAGCGAACAAGTGCGCCAAGGCCGAGGATGCATGCCTATCGCTCATCGGGCCTTCGGCATAAGAGAAGAAGACCAAGACCAAGGAAGCAAAGCGCAAGGCCCCTACGGTGCTTGCGGCCGAACCCGAGGCGAAGCACAGCCGGGGAGAAGAGCACCCCAGGAGGAAGGCCAACATGCATCTTCCATGGCACCAACAACCAAGACACCGCTAACCGCCATGAGCTCCGACTGATTCGCGCCGAGCACTTCGGCAGGCGCCCCGGCCGAGGCGATCGAGGCTTCGGGCGTGAAGGTCGTGGTGGAGGCCACTGGAACAACCGGGAGACGCGTCAGTGGTGGCGCGACCAGCCTCGGGAGGACCGCTGGCGCGATCAACCTCAGGTCGACCGCTGGCGTGACCCACCTCGTGAGGACTGCTGGCACGACGACCCTCCGGAGGGCTCACGACATGGTCCGCCTCATGAGGCTCACCCTCGTGAGGCTGGACTACCTCCACTGCCTTCGCCACCCAGAAGGGAAGAGGAAGATAGGAAAGACGATGGGGCTGGGGGCTTCCAAGAAATCAGGGCGATGACCTGTATCTTGGGTGGTGCCCAGGCCCCAACATCAAACCGTGCCTTCAAGAAATTCGCGCGGGAGGTGAATGTGGCTCTCCCGAAGCCTGAAGCGATGCGCCCCCTCAATTGGTCCCAGACTGCCATCACCTTCAACTCAAGCGATCAGCTCAGGTGTTCGTTTACGGACGACAAGCTCCCCATGGTGTGTACCACAACCATCAGCAACGTCCTCGCCACCAAGACCCTCATCGACAGTGGGGCGGGGCTCAACATCCTCTCCATTGAGACCTTTGAGATGCTCCAGGTGCCATGTGAACAGCTCATGCCAACTAAGCCCTTCTCGTGGGTCATAGACGGGTCCACCGTACTCATCAGGCAGGTATGTCTGCATGTCACCTTCGGCGGGCACAAGAACTACCACACCGAGGTCATCGTCTTTGACGTCCCACACACCCACCTTTCGTGCAACGCGATCCTTGGGTACCCGACACTCGCCAAGTTCCTGGTAGTAACTCACCACGGCTACAACGTCCTCAAGATGCCAGGGAGTGGCGGCGTCATCACCATTGCCTGCGATGAGGAGGATGCCGTCTGTACCCTCGAGCATGCTTACCACACCGTGACGACAAGGAAGACACACTGCCTCGTGAGGACCCACACAAGAAGAAGAAGAAGCTACTCCTCCACGTGGGGCGTCCTGGAACTTCAGCCTCTGCACTCAAGGGTGGGGCCCCATCTCCCATCACATAGGAAAGCATGCTCGGTGCAACTCTTGGGCCGAGCCCGGGGGCTCCCACCGGGGAAATTTCTGGCCAGGTCAGTAAGGCAAGAGAGGCACTCGAGCACAACTTGGAAGCGCGTTCCAACGCATGCCAGCTCGAGTTGGGATCACAACGCGTGGGTCCTGGTTCGCAAGAGTCCGTCCTTAGAGCAATCGAAGAGCTTCTAGAAGCCTAGGCCATGCGAGGCAAGGACTGCCCTGCACCACCAATCGCAGTCGCCGTCATCAGCACGATCAATCAATCGCAGGCCCCTTTTAGCCAGCACGTGCCGATCATGGATGGGTCAACCCGA
Organism: Hordeum marinum; assembly: GCA_022496015.1. Lineage (NCBI taxonomy): Eukaryota > Viridiplantae > Streptophyta > Magnoliopsida > Poales > Poaceae > Hordeum > Hordeum marinum. The sequence continues at coordinate 389,090,919 of CM039675.1, read as the reverse complement.
ACACCTATGTCTGCATGCCCTTCAGGCTGGCGAACGCAGGCGTCACCTTCCAGCGCCTTCATCGAGCCATGCTCATGCCTTGTCTAGCGGGGCACGGCGAGGAGCTGGAGGAGATGCTCGGACCAAGCGAAGGTTCCGAGCATCAGGAGACGATGGACCCATGAAGGTCATGCTCGTGGAAGCTGGAGATCGAGCAACGATGGCGGCCTCGGCTCTTCAGCGACATGGCTGCCAGGTGACTTTTTGTTGTCTGTTGCCAGGTAATTTTTTGGTTCCCTATGTCCAAGGGTGCCCAATGGGTCCCACGATCTTTAGGTGATCAGGGCACGCCCCCGTTGTTACTTCATTTATGCATATTTCAATAGTTTCCTGTGCGTCTGTTTTATGCCCTAACGTTCTACCTTACTTGCATTGTTAGGCGGTCGACCCCCCGCTTCGGGGCTCCGGCCGTGTTGCGTCACATGGAGTCTTGGGATGCCCCGCGGCCTCCCAAGGCAGCAACCGACATGATGGAATGGGGTCCGCTCGAGCGTCAAAGGGGGCTCCTGAGCATTGAGCCTTAGGAGCATTACTAGCTGGTCATAATGCCACTCGGCCTCCTGGTGTCGTCTTGGTTTCCGATCGGCATCAGGGGTGCTGGGACCTTGCCTCGTGAAGTATGTCCTTGGTTTTCGGTCGACATCAGGGGTGCCGGGACCTCTCCTCATGAAGTATGTCCTTGGTTTCCGGTCGTACCTAATGGTGGTGGGGAAATGTGCGGGACCGGGACCTGTAGACATAGAGCCGCTTGAACGTCAAAGGGAGCTCCTCACGAACCTTACTGGTCATAATGCCACTCGGCCTCCTCGTGTCGTCCTTGTTTCCGGTCGGCATCAGGAGTGTCGGGGCCTTGCCCCGTGAAGTGCGTCCTTGGTTTCCTATTGTACCTAACGGTGGTGGGAAATGTGCGGGACCAAGACCTGAGGATGTAGAGTGCCAATAGGGCTCCCAAACTACTTCACTCAAGAAGAAGAAGCAAGCAAGGTGTCAAATGTCCCCATCTACAAGAAGATTCAGGTGCAAACCGCCTTAGAGGTAGGGACACCCGCGAGGCCAAAGCGTCCTGGCGACCTCCAAGATACACCTCCCAGTTCTATCGTGCCAGCCACGTGTACGAACTCTATGGGTTGTACACTCCCGGCCCCCCAAGTATGCGGAGGGGTCCTTCCCATGCAATGTGGCAGCCACAGCCCAACGCTGGTGGAGAAGTCAACACGGTCCACCAATGACTATGCCCATGCAATGTGGAAGCCACAGCTCCATGCTGGCGGTCGACACGGTCCACCAATGACTATGCCCACGCAAGGTGGAAGCCCCACGGCTAGTGCGGGGGGATAAACAACTAAGGGTGCCCCCAATGGCTGCATCCAACCTTAGGAAGGTCCCTAGTAGCCCCTTTCTCGTTGCGTACCCCCGGGATGCACGCGTGAGGGGGCTACACGGGGGCTGCTACCAGGCCAAGCCTGGTACACGCCGCCTTCCCAGCTCTGCTGAACCTGGTCTTCACACGCCCATCTCCAAAAAAGCTTGCGAGGAAAGGTATGGGAGCCGCTTGTACGTCAAGGGGGACTCCTGAGCATCGCGAGTCAGGAGCCTAACTAGACCCGTAGCCCCTCACCCCTTGGACCGTCCTTGGTTTTCGGTCGGTTCAACGGCGGTTGGGGTATGCGCGGGCCGGGCCCTGCCTACGCAGAGCCTAGAGCACTCAAAAAATTGCTCAAAAATCCATAGGAAGGACGCTAGAGCTCCCACGTCAAGGGGGACTCCTAAGCATCGCGACTTAGGATCCTAACTGGACCCGTAGCCCCTTGCCCCTTGGACCGTCCTTGGTTTCCGGCCGGCCCAACGGCGGTGGAGGTATGCGTGGGCCGGGACCTACCAACACAGAGTGCTAAAGGTGTTCAAAAATTTCAAGTTATCTCAATTCCTAGGAAGGACGCTAGAGCTCGCACGTCAAGGGGGACTCCTGAGCATCGCGACTCAGGAGCCTAACTAGACCCGTAGCCCCTTGCCCCTTGGACCGTCCTTGGTTTCTGGTCGGCCCAACGGCGGTGGAGGTATGCATGGGCTGGGCCCTGCCGATGCAGAGTGCTAAAGGTGTTCGGAAGTTTCAAGTTACCTGAATCCTCACCATGTTCCGTTCATGAGGGTTGCTCGCACGTCAAGGGGGACTCCTGAGCATCGCGACTCAGGAGCCTAACTGGACCCGTAGCCCCTCGCCGCTTGGATCGTCTTTGGTTTCCGGTCGGCCCAATGGCGGTTGAGGTATGCACGGGCCGGGCCCTGCCGACGCAGAGCATCACAACAAGCAAGAAGGAAACAAGGCGAAGAAAGCAATCATGCAGTCCAATAGTTATTACAAGCATTAGAAGTTCTCGCAAACGCAAGTGAGTTTAACGCCTCCATGAGGCATGGTGTGTATTGCAGGAAAGGAGAACGAGGGGGAATCAAGAGGAGCCATTGTCACTGTTCGTCCTACCATCGAGGGACTCGTTGTTGACATCGCTGGCGTCGTCTTCCCCGCCGCTAGCTTCAACAGCGTCCAGAGGCAGAGGAACCATGACACGGGTGAACCTCTTCACCAGCGCCTCCACGGCGCCCTTCACCGCTGCCGCGGCTCTAGCGCGGACCTCAGGGGCGACCGGGAGGATCACGGAGTCGAAGTTGAACCCCGGCTCGTGAAGCTGAATATGGCTGAAGACGCGCATCGTGGCTTCAGAAAAGAGGTCGTGACACTCACTGTCCAACACCCTATCCACCTTGACGATGGCACCCTCCAGCGCCTCGACGAGCTTTGAAGCAAGCACCGTGAATCTGTCCTCCGGAGCGGCCAGAGGCTGCCGCGAATCCATCACGACAAAGGGCGTGGAGAGCCTCATGAATCTTGAGCTCGACGGCAGGGAAGGCGCTCAGCTCTACGGCCTTCTTCCCCTCGGTCATGGCGATCGCTTCCTACATGGTGTCAAGAAGGATCTTCTTCGAAGCAACCTCCTTCTCCTGCGCGTCCAGGCGAGCTCGCTCTGCATCCTTGCAGGTCGCCACTAAGACAGCTCGGCTTCCTGGGCGGCAAGCTTGGCCTCACGGGACTCGAGGTCTTCCGTCCACTGACGAAGTTGTCCCTCAAGCTTGGCCCGTTCCTCGTGGCAGGTCTTCTGACAGGCCTCCACCTCTTCGCGCGTGGCACGAGCGGCCGCGGTTTCCTCCTCGCCCTTCGCCACGGCAGCCGTGGCCTAACCCCACATCGCCACAGCAGCGGCGGCGGCCCGGAGCCACCCTAAGAGGAGCTCCAGGCATCTACCCGTGAGGCGATCACCGGCACTCCCGAAAGCATCACGAACCTGACCCAGAGCAGTGAAAGCCCTGCCCAGGACGTCATCGATGGGCACCGGAGGCGCCATAGTTTCCCCCTGAGGAGCCCCCAGCACGATCGCAGGGGGAGCCACTGGGGAAACAACGTCACGAAGGACAGGAGGCTTCGTAGGCTGCTCAGCGACTGTGGACATGGACGAATCGGCAAGCAGCACGCCCTTAGGGGTTGGCCCTCCGGACGTCGGCATCACCACATCCCCAAGGGCTGGAGAGATCACATCAACGAGCATCAGAGGCTCAGGGGGCTCGGCAATGGGGGCCTGAGGGGTTGCCTCTCGAGCCCTCTCTTCTTTAGCAGCAGGTGGCAGCATGTCGGCAAGGGCAGACAACTCGTCGGGAGTCACCTTCGGCTTGAAGCCCGCCTTCTTCTTCCTCATCTTCAACACAGCGACATTCCTGGTCACCAAGCAAGAGGAGGTCATCAATGTACAAGCCATAGACATACGAGCCAAGCCAAGTTGGCTCACTTACTCCTCGATGTCAACCCACTTCCTCTTCCTCTCCACCTCAGCAATGATGGGGGCGCATGAGCTCCCCATGGAGAGGGGGCCGCCGTGCGGAGGAGCAGAGTCACCGACAGTCGAGGCGGCCGTGGAGGAGATTGCCAAGGCCCCATCCTCACCCATCTTTCCGGCAAGTGGCGATTTGAGCGGGGGCAGCGCCGGCACCTCGATCGTCCCGCCAACGGAGGCTGGGTACACCGGAGGAGATTCAGTGTCGCATTTCCAGGGAGTCGACACGCACGCGGACCGCGTGGCGCGAGGGGTTGGCCCTGCCCCCTGGAGGCTTTAGCGGCGCGCGAGGAGCCCACGGCAAAAACTTCACCAACGTCGTCGTCATCTTCAAGCTTGCACAGAAGGGTGCCCTGCGACGGGGGGGATGCCCCTGCCGGGTCATCGATGGCGGTCCTCTCCGAGTCCTCCCTGCACGAGGTATCGCCAGAACACATCACCACTGGACCAGGGCCCTTGGCTGGGAAAAGCCCCAACTCGTTGAAGACAGGCATTGCGGCAACTAGGTCGGCCCCGTTGTCACGGTAGTACAACAGATCGTGAGCCTCGGGAAGGTCGCTCGGGTCACCGCCGAGCAAGGTCGCCATAGCCCGGCTCAATTCCTCGGGAGATATGAGTGTGGACCGAAGCCTCACGTTGTCGCCGCTGCCCTGATAGTCCCACAAGGGCCTAGAATGGGCCTGAAGAGGCACCAGGCGCTGCACCAAGAACTCCTTCGCTATCATCCCACCAGTCAGCTTCTTGGCACTGATACCGTGGGTGAAGCGCTCCAGAACAGGCTCGGCCCGGGGGTCGGAAAGCTTCGCGGAGCTCCACGCAGGAGCCTTTTCCGGCAACCCCTTCGGTAGATCCAACCGAGGGTCGGTGCCCTTGAGATCCATGAGGACCTAGCGGTGCCTGAAGTTCTCCACCTTCTTCCCGGCCTTCAGAAGCATGTTGCCGCTCTGGACTATGACGAAAGAGACACACACCGACCGCTGGGTGTCGTCATGCAAGCGCAAGCTGAAGAAATGACGGAATAGAGCTACCGAAGGCCGCACATCCACGAAGGCCTCACAGTAGAAGGCGAAGACGAACAAGAGCAAAATGGAGTTGGGATGGAGGTGAAGGGCCTAGACCCCATAGTGGTCAAGGATGGTGGTGAATAATGTAGAGAAGGGCGGAATGAGCCAGGCGAAGATGCTATGAAGGAAGAAGGGGTATACCGCCTTGGACGAATGCTGCTTCGTCGAGGAGCCACCCCAAATCAGGGTCCGCCCCTTCTCGTTGGACCCATCCGACGTCCATGGGAGAACGGAGTAGAGGTCCCCATCCTTGGCGATGGTAGAACCCAAGAGCGATGGCGAGGTAGGAGCAGAGGCAGATCTCTATGCCTCTGGCTTCTGGTTGCCGATAGGAGCCATCATAGAGCTAGCGGGGCCGGAGCAACCAGGAAGAAGACGGAGCGATGCTGGATCTGGGGAGGCGCCTGTGAGAGTGGGAGACCTAGGAAGGAACGGAAGGAGCATAGGAAGGGAAAGCAATAATGGCCAAGTGCTAGAAGTCAGGCTCTTGGCATTTCGAGCGGAGGCAGAAAGGGCGAGGGGCACCCGACATCAGCCGCACAACACGCGCCAGGCCTGGCCCACAGGAAAATGGGGCCCCGTAGCACTCCTGGCCACCCTCAGGGCTCCTCCCCGAGGACGGCCCGAGCATGCTGTGGGCCTGGGGGCTAATGTTGGCATTCTGGGAATGGGGGTACCCAGACCTGCCTGCCTGCGGCCGAGGGCATGGCCCACTTCATCGACCAAACGTAGCAAGGCGTGGCCCCATTCAGGACAAGGGCCTCGCGAGGGAGAGCAGCGACAAGACCTGCAAAGGATGGGCCTCCTCGGGACCCCTCCGGAGCAGTGGAGTTTCCTATGCAAGGCCCGACCTCACGAGTCAAAGATGACGCAAGGAAGGACAGGCGAGCTTCAGTGCGCCAGGCGGTGTAGTTCCCCTTTGGTGCAAAGGAAGCAAGGACTGGCGTGGGTTCCCAAAATGCCCCCAAAGGTTTCCATTCCGGTGCAAGAAGACGGCAACCACCCGCCCTGCAGGGCGGATGTCATCACTGAGCCCGTCCCTGCGCTGTCGACAGCCACTTTGCAGGCGAAGACCGCCTTTGGGCAGGGCAAGCACCAACCCCTGTCCCCCTTCAAATTTGGCCATTGTGGGATCCCTTCCCGCCATTGTGATAAGGGAAGAGGACCCGGGACACTACTATATAGAGAGCATAGGTTGCACCAGAGAGAGGGATCCAATTCCCTCGACCGGTCTGACCCAACACTGAGTCACTCCACACACCTCCACGAGTTAGCCAACCAAGAACACATCTTGAGCGCCCTCATGAGGCTCAAGCACATTGTACTAGTTCATCCACCCTAACCTCCACGAGAGGTAATCCACCAAAGCAGGAGTAGGGTATTACGCTTCGCAGCGTCCCAAACGTGGGTAACTGTTGTGTCCATCTTCTTCCTCGTCATCGGTCAAGTTCGTCGTTCTGTCCATCAAGTAGAAAGCTAGGTCGGGCGAGGCTGTAGGGGTCTTCGCACAAGCCCCTGTGTTCGAATCTTAAGGGTTTTGTGGAGCCCGAAATCTGACAATGTGGAATTGTAGTCGTTGTTTTAGTAGATTAAAATGTTCCAACTTCTCTAAATAATCTGATAGGAATTATGTTTCAACTCTCATAAATATTTGGAATTATTTTGCCTCCGGTCTCTTTGCAAACTAGATTGCCAAATAAATATATGAGCCTTATTTCATTTTCTCTAAAAATGCCGGGTTCATTTTTATAAAATAGGGCATGTTTTGCTGATTGCAAAACATATTTTGTCTTCTCTCTATCTCTTCTCTAACCTGCCTATATTTATTTTGTTTTCTATTTTTTAAAACAAATAAAGGAAACGTTTTAGAGAGAGAGAGTTCTCAGCCAACTTGGGCCCTGCCTTCCCGCTAAGGGCCTAGAAAGAGCGCCAGCACAGCCCCCGCAGCCTGCTAAGCGTCGGTCATCATTCTCCTCTATACGGCGGTCATCCAAAGCATCACGCCCCCGGCATCGACGATTTGACGGCCGTCGGTGACCCCTAGACCCTTTATATTGCGTCCCCCTTGTAGCCCTAGCTCCTGGTATCCCATTCCACCCATCCTCTCGCATCGCCGCCGCTCAGGTAGGTTGTCCCACAAACGCGGTCACCGTGCCTGCCATGCTCCGGTCGAGAGCGAGCTCGAGCTCGGGGTAGCTTCTCAGCCTCATCTCCGGCCTTCCTGTCCGTGTGGATCGAAGCTCGGGAGTCCCTGCGTCTTCTTCCTCTACGCATGCGACACCATCGACGCCGAAGTTTCATCCCCATCGCCGTCTTCTTCTTTGTGCTCGGATCCGAGGTGCACCAGAGTTCCATCGGTTCTCGCGTTGTCTCCTTCCTGTCTCCGTCCGCCTCTCCATGCCATAGGTAGTTGAGGTAGATCCTTCTCCCTCCCTGAACTTCCTCGTAGGCAGTAGTGTCTTGTGCTTGTCGCTAGGTCGTCGCCGTTCGCGCGCTCCCGTTGCTCTGGCCAAGCATGCAGTTTTGTTCTCCCCGAAGTAGTGGAGGTAGTAGCAGGGGCTCGTGTGCTCTGCCCAGCCCCTTCAGTGCATGCCCCGTGCGCTTTCTAGCCTTCCCGCAGCCCCACACAGCCTTGCTTCACCCCGGGATCGAGCAGTGGCTTCCGCCATGAGCAGAGAGCTCTAGCGCGTCCTGCCTTGTGTAGTGGTCTCCCTAGCTCCGTGTTGATGATAGAAATGGGGTGCCCCGTCGTTTCCGCAGCCCCACCGTAGGTCCTCAGCTCCGGTGGTCGCCGGAGGAGCTCGTCAATGCCCTCCCTGTCTTCCCTGCCTAAAGGAAGAAGAGCCGACCCTATTGATTTATAATTTCTAGCATTCCCCTTCTGACCATATGCCCATACCTAGCCCAGTGGTTGCCCTCGCTGTGTTGACCAGGAGGTCCAAGGTTTGATCCCCACCGGGCCTTTTATTTTTCTGAGTGGATTTTCTCTGTGTGTGTGCTCCTGTGTATGTGTGTGTGATAGGTGGGCCAGTGGGTCTACCCTGTCATACTCAGGAGAGGCCTGGTGTCTATGCTAGTGGGACCCCTCCCTTTTCTTTCTTTCCTTATTTGTTTTTCTTCTCTGAATTTTTTCTGTTTTGGGAAATAGTCCATATTAGGTCATTGCCATATTTGGATATGTCCAAATAAGGGAATAAGTGATTTATAAGTGCAAGTGTTAAATTTCAAATTATATTTTGGATACTTCATTGACACAAACATGTGAGTGTGTTATATGATTTTGGGGTAGATTTTCCCAACGAATCCAATGGTGCCATTTGTTTTGTAATTTGGGCAAGTTTGCAAAATGTCATTTTTGTCCCAACATGTCATTTTGTCATTTTCATATGATTTAATCTATGCAATATTTGGGATACTTGTCAACATGATTAGGCCAGTGTTTTCTGGGTACTAGGCCCTGGTATTTTTTGTTTGGCATCATAAACTTGTGGATAAGTGAGTTTCTTGTTGTTAACATGCTAAGAAAATAACACTGTTTCATGTCTCGAAATATTGCTAAGTGTTGGGAGCTGTTATGTTCTTACCATGTCGTGAGGACGGTTCCCATGAAGGTAGTGTTCCTTTGGGTTTGGTGCTATGACATGTTTTGTAGTGCTCATCTTCCTCAATTTTTTGAGTGCCATGTTCATGTGAATCAAGCCCTTGCAACATATTTAAAACCTGTTGTCAAATTGCTATTCGATAACATGTGTCCAGTTTTGCCCTTGCTAATTTGGCTAAGTCTGAGTAGTTGTTGTTATTTTTATGCCATGTTTAGAAGATGCTACCAAGTGATATGTGGTGTCCTAGCTCATGCTCAGTGCTAATGATTTGTAGTAGTGGTTGCCCTCTACCATCCTGTGAATTTTTATGCCATGAAACTACCTGTAGCATGTCTAAAACCTGTTGTTAATATGTCAATCTGTTAACTCAGGATCTATAAAACTAGAATTTTCACCAAGTCCCTGAAATCTGTTTCAACATGCCATCTTGTGAGCATATTTGCTATTCTTCCATGTTTCCTTTCAAGTTTGTATAGATAGATGATTTGTTAAGCATGATGTATAGTTTCTATACATGCTTTGGTTGTGGTTTGGAACTTGCTGTAGCTCTTGTTATGTGTGTTGCAATATGCCATTTTGTTGTTTGTGGACAGATTGTGTGTTTGAATGTTTTGTGACTTGTGGGAGTTATACTCCATAGTTTTGCATGATCTTTAGCTCTATTCTTGCTAGATTTTCATTTCCTATCTAGTGGCATCCTTGGAATACCAAGGAATAGCCGATGGCCTCACTCATCTTGTGTTTTGTCTCCGTTATGGTTCGTACCTTGCCGTGAGTGTACCATGAGCTATGTTACTCCGTTTGCAATGTTTTACATATGGATTTGCATCGATTTCGCATGAAGCATTCATATTTTCCATGATCATGCATGTTCAAATAACTAAACTTGAGGTTTTGTCCAGAATACTAAAGAACTTAACAAGTGCATGAGAAACATGACTAGCTTAGGGTTGCCATGTTAAATACTTCAAATGGATCATGCATCATCGTGCTTGTGCATTGCACCTTGTTTGTATGTTGATTTGGTATCATTTATATTTGGGTAGACCCGAGTGTCGAGCCTGAGTATGAGGAACTCGGAGAGAACATCTACGAGGACCCAGCTCTGTATCCCGCTGAAGAACCAACAGGCAAGATGACCGTACCCGGATCCCGACACTATTTTTGCTTTGCTAGATGTCTCACTCTTATTTTTATGCTTTCGTTAGCTAACACTTGCATGACCACCCTCCTACATTGCCATGAAAGCCTCTAACCCCTCCACTACCTACCAAAACCTTGTTTGGCTAAGTTAGCGTTGCTCAGCCCCTATTATAGCGTTCTTAGTTGCAGGAGTAGGTTGTTTTCCATGTGATAACATGGTTATCTGGATATATCACAATATTTATAGATACTTAATTTAATGCACCTATATATCTTGGTAAGGTGGAAGGCTTGGCATTTTGCTCGGTGTTTTATTCCACTTTTGCTGCCATAGTTACTTGTTATCAGTGTTATGTTCCATATTTTGCGCTCCTAACATGCTCGGGTTGTTATGGGGACCCCCTTGACTATTCGTTCTAAATTAAAGCTTGTCTGTCAAGACTCAACTTTGGTACTATTTGCTTAACAACCTAATAAAAATGCATAGGGCTTTGTAACCCCGTGGATAATTAATCAACCCCTCTGGGCCAGTGCTCCGCATGAGTGCTGGTCCAACCTGTCAACCGCCGGTGGCCACCAGTGGCAACTCTGTGATTGGCCTACCAGAAGTTTGGACAATCCACCATGTCCTAAGAACGAGGTACGCGGCTCCTATTGGGATCGTCGACATGTCGGGAGGTCTTGCTGGACTTGTTTTACCTTTCTCGAATGTCTTGCGCGAGGAATTCCAGTTTTTCTTTGGGCTATCTTGAGGTTGCAGTTTTTCTAGTGGAATTGCCTAGGAAGATCATGAGAGTCGTGGTCAAGGTTATTCCTGCGGCGTGTGGTTAGTTTGTGATGGATGAGTTGGAGCACCCCTTCATGGTTTAATCTTTTTGGGAAGCCGTGCCCACGGTTATGTGGCAACTTGGGAATTTGTTTAACACCCGGTTATAGCAAACTTGAAGTAAACTCAAATAAAATACACCAATTGTGTATAACCGTGATTGTCCTTGCTCGTGAACCTGAACCGAGAGAGAACACAGTGGGGTTATGCTTGACGTAAGTAGGTGTTCAGGGTCACTTAGTGATCATGCTAGTTCTCAACCATTATGCGTAGGCCACCACATTTACTTCTTGTCATCGTAAGTTAGCCATTCAAATAAATGCTTAGGTGCTTGCTGCAACCTCACCACATACCCTTCCTACACCCAAAAGCTTACATAGTTTTGGTACCCGGGTTAAAAGATTGTTGAGTCCCCGTGGCTCACGGATTACAACACTACAGGTAAATGTACTGATGATGACTACCCTGTTGAGGCGTCGCAACTCCAGTGGGAGTATGATGAAGAACGTGGCCGGATGTATGTTATGTATCCCGATGAGTAGAGAGGCAACGTGGTCGTGATCCCTGGGATAGCAAGGAAGTCTCATTACATCTTTGTCGTTTAATTTCGTTCGTTGCCAGACCCTGCTTGTATGGATGAATGTTGGAATGCTTTGAGTGACATTGTAATTTAGCATGTGGCGACTGTAAGCCAATCTATTATACTCTTCTGTTCATTAAGTGTACGCAATGATTCTGTACTTGCGAAATGCTTAGATGCGCTTCTATCCCCTTCAAGGACCTTGAGACTTATTGGGATAGAACCACATTTGGTCATTACAAGTTGGTAATCAGGGCCATACGACCATAGGAGCCCCTTGCTTGATCGAACTTGGCCGAGTCGAGTCTAGTGAAAAACTATTTTCAGTCTAGTTATATATCGGAGAGTAGGTTTCTTTTACTCCTCTTCTATACTCTGGTGAGGTATTCGACTTAGGAATTTTTAATTTTACTCTTCTTCTCACTCAATTTTTTTAGGATCATACGGGTATTGTTGGGATCGTTCTGATATATTGTGACGAGAACATTGTTCTTAATGCCTCCTGACATAAGGGGTTGTGGCAGTGTCCCGGGGAGTAGAGCTCCGAGGTGTTGTCGTCACATTTGTATCGTTGTAGTTCCGGAATACCAGAAGTCGCCGACATCGAAAACGCTTCTATACTCTTTGTGGTGAGAGTAGTTTTGCGCCACCCAGTACTGGGGAGAGCGATCAAATGTATTGCCACAACTAGTATATCGGATGTTTTTCAAAGGTCTGAGGTACACAATTTCTGAGGTTTTCTTGGTTATGTGTTGAAGGATGGATACAGTTGGAGTGTAGGGCTTCTTAGTTGTGTGAGATATTTTGCCTCCCTGTATCCCCAACACCCAATTGCATAACCAAAGATTTCAGAAGTTATTAGGTGGGAATTCTAGTAGTTACCTAGGATCTTCTTTCTTCAGATGTATGAGGGTTTATACATTTGTTCCGAGCACATCTTAGCTCATACCTTGTTATGTTTATTCAAGTGGCTTCAAGAACTTATGATGTTATCACAAACCCGAAGAAGGCGTTCTTACTAATTTTCAGTATGAATGCAATTGATGCTATTTCGTTGAATTTCTTTCAAGCCATTTGATTTAGCTTATTTCAATCATCTTTGTCAATGGTGTGTTGATTTTCTTGTCCATCTTCAGGATGGCTCCACCAACTCGCGGGAATCCGGGACATGATGGGGAGCAGTCTAACCCCCACCACCTCCTCCACCTCCACCTCCGGAGGCATGGCAGGCGGTGATGGCCGCAACCAATGCGAATACTCATATGCTGCTAAGGTTGTTGCAAGAGAGAGATCAGGGACAACAAGGTCATCAAGGGAATTTTTAGAATCAGTCTCAATTTACGACTCTCAACCAGTTCCTCGCCAACCAGCCCAAGTCCTTCACTTGTTGTGAGCAGCCTCTTGATGCGGATGATTGGCTCCACGACATGAACAAGCATTTCGAGTGCAACAATGTTTGGCCTGCGAACTATGTCAAGTTCGCGACCTTCCAGCTCAAAGGCCAGGCAGCATATTGTTGGCAGCAGTGCAAGGACTCCAAGGGTGATCGTGTTATCAGCTGGGATGATTTCTACCGTGACTTCAGAGATCATCATATCCCAGCGAGCTTTGTCAAGGAGACGCATGATAAGTTCAGGCATTTGAAGCAGGGAAGCAAGTTTGTCTATCAGTATAACGTTGAGTTCCAGAATTTGGCCCGTTATGCTAAGCAAGATGTTCCTGATGAGAAGTCCATGATTTATTAGTTCGGAGCTGGTCTCAAGGATGAACTTCGCTCGGGTCTAGTCCTGCACGAGCCTATTGAGTTTGATCAGTTCTACAACATGGCGCTAAAGGTCGAGGAAACTTAGCTCAGGTTAGAGAACTCAAGGAAGCAATTTAGAGACTCCAACTCTTCTTCTTCAAGCTCTCAGTTGGTTCCTAAGCAGCAGAAAGTATTGGGTTCCTCCTCCACCTCTGTTTCGTCCTCCTCAGTAGCAGAGGCAACACAGTGGTCGTGGTCCTTCCCACCCACCCAACCCAGGATTTCAGCAAAGGCCCCAGGCACCCAAGTCAGCAAATGCTCCTCCTCCGGGAAACTTCCGCCCGCTCTCAGAGGTTACTTGTCACAAGTGTGGTCAAAAGGGTCACTACTCAAGCAATTGCTCCAACCAGCGGTGTCTTCCTCCTCCTCCTCTAGTCAGACCTCCAGGCAATGGTATCGTGAGGCACAACCCCAAGTTTGCAAGAGTGAATAGTGTGAATGCAACTGACGCAGAGGATTCTTCTCAAGTGATAATGGGTAATCTCTTGGTTAATTCTATTCCTACAAAAGTTTTGTTTAACACTGGTGCATCACATTCATTCATTTAAAGACGTTTTGTTTCAAAGCATGAGTTGTGTTGTGAAGAATTTCCTAGATCGTTAACCATCGTTTCTCCAGGCCTGCAAATGAATTCTCGCTTCATGGTTCCGTATGTCTCTATCAAGATGGGCAACTATTCTTTCCTGGCCTCTCCAATTGTTCTCGGCAATTTCGATATTGATCTCATTCTTGGCATGGATTTCCTCGGGTAGAACCAGGCTAAGATCGATTGTGCAGCCAAAGAAGTCAAAATGACTCATCCTTTAGAAAACGTGATCATTTTCGCAGCTCGCGATGACACGATTCATCTATTTTCTCTCAATGGAGAAGGGTGAAATTTCTGCCATTTCTTAAATTCCCATCGTCTCGGAGTATGAAGATGTCTTTCCAGAAGAGTTGCCAGGAATTCCTCCTCACCAGCCAGTTGAGTTCGTGACTGATCTCGAGCCTGGAACTGAGCGGGTTTGCAAGCGTCCTTATAAGATTGGCCCTGAAGAGCTGAAATAATTATAGAAGCAGCTAGATGAACAAGAATGTCTGGGTCTGATCAGACCAAGTTCTTCACCATGGGGTTGTCATGTTCTATTGGTCAAGAAGAAGGATGGCACAGACCGACTTTGTGTTGATTACCGTCCATTGAGTAAGAAGACAATCAAGAACAAGTGCCCACTTCCCAACATCTATGAGTTGTTTGAACAACTAGAAGGTGCCAAGGTTTTCTCGAAGCTAGATCTTTGCATGGGCTATCATCAGATACGCATCCGTGAAGAACATATTCCAAAGACTGCTTTCGGGACGAGTTTTGGCTCTTATGAGTACACCGTCATGTCCTTTGGTCTCGCAAATGCTCCTCCGACCTTCTCCAGAATGATGAACTTCATATTCTCTCCTTTAAAAAATGAGTTCGTCTTGGTGTATTTGGATGACATTCTTGTTTTCTCGGAGACTGAAGAAGAACATGCAGAGCATCTCCGGCTTGTGCTTGACAAGCTAAGAGAGCTTCGGTTCTATGATAAGTTCTCCAAGTGTGAGTTTTGGCTCAATGAAGTGGTTTACCTTGGGCACATCATCTCTGTCGAGGACATAAAGGTGCACCCTGAGAAAGTTGAGGCCATCTTGTAGTGGGAGCCTCCTCAGAATGCCAAGCAGCTTCATAGCTTCCTCGGGCTTGCAAGTTACTGTAGAAGATCGTGGAGAACTTCTCTCAAATTTCTAAGCCTCTGTCCATCCTCCTCCATAAGAATTTCAAGTATGCCTGGTCTCCTGAGTGTGATGTGGCGTTCAATACACTGATGGAGAAGCTAACTTCAGCTCCAGTTCTTGTTCCTCCTGAGCAATCAAAGCCTTTCCAAGTGTTCTGTGATGCTTCCCTCCAAGGTCTTGGTGGTGTTCTCATGCAAGATAAGAAGATTGTTGCTTATACCTTGTGTCAGTTGAAGCCTAGCAAGAGCTACCCCACTCACGATCTTGAGTTGGCGGTAGTTGTTTATGCTCTGTTCACGTGGAGACATCTATTGTTGGGAAGACCAGTTGAGGTGTTCACCGACCACAAGAGCTTGAACTACATTTTCACTCAACCAAATCTCAATCTTCGGCAAACGCGTTGGGTGGAAATGATTGAGGAGTACAATCCAAGCATTGAGTACACTCCTGGGAAAGCAAATGTCATTGCAGATGCGCTCAACCGAAAGGCATACTGCAACAGTCTTATCCTGAAGCCTCTTCAACCCGAGCTCTGTGAAGCCTTCTGTCGTGGATTTCTCACGACGGATGTCCGGGTGAACAGACTTAGGTTTGGGACAAAGGCGCAACTACGTGGCGGCTTGAAGGGGTTGATCAGAATTGAGAGACACGGAGTTTACCCAGGTTCGGCCCCTCTGATGGAGGTAAAAGCCTACGTCCTGCTTGTCTGGTATTGATGATGAAGAAGATCTCTCGGTTACAAGGGTGTTTTCTTGCTACCTCTGATCACGGGAGCCTCTAATCTGCCTATCTCTAATCTCTTGTGTTGTCTAAACTTGTGGACTTGTGAACTTATCTTTCTAGGGGTGCTCTACCCCTCCTTATATAAGTGAAGAGGGTAGGTTTACAAATAGATTCCTACTAGGAGTACGATTAGGACTAGTCTCTTTAGAATCCTATTCCGGGTCTTGTTTCCTTCGGCAGGGAGTCTTTCTCTCTTTGGGCATTCTCTTGTGAGCCGCCTGGCGCCGGCTTACACATCGGGTCTTGGGCCTGGTCATCCTGCGACTCGCCTGCCGGGTCATTAATAAAATGTCATGTCTTTACCGGGTCTCCTGTGAGTCGCCAGGCCGGGTCATACCGCGGGATATATCCCCGACATTATCCCCCAGGTTAGATTGAATTTATTCATGCTAAGCTCCTGAAATAAGAGTAACAAATGTGTTAAGTGGCCGGCTTGCTCCTTTGGCCGGCATATAAAATGGCTCCTCAGAAATCCGGGTCTTTTCTGCATATGAATGAGTCGTCTTGATAATCATCTTGCTTTTCAATGTCCTTTGAAATATATTGAGAATATAACACCCATATGCCATTGAGTCGGCTTCCAATACTCTTGGCGGGTCATCTCCGTCGGGTCATAATCATTGATGATGTCGGGTTATTATCATTGGTGACGTCAGGTCAAATAACTAGAATCCAGCTGACTTGATAAAAATATTGGAATGAAAATCCATCTGATGTAAAACCGGACTTCCATTGTTGTGAAGCAGGGCAGCTTATAAACAATCTGGCGGGTTATGGTCTTTTGATAGCACCGGGTCATAAATGTTGGTGATGCCGGGTCTAACAACTGAACTCCATAATTAACATCTTAAAAATTCTCCTCAAAGTTTTTGATATGTCGATATTACCTGTAGCCCCCAAGCTCCAAGATTATCCATGATAACTTGGTGCTTTACAAATAACATTATGGACTGTGTAGCCCCCAAGTGCCGGGTTGTCCTGCCTGCAGCAGCCTGGGACTTGTAATTGCCTTATACCTTATAAAGCTTCGGCGGGTGTAGCCCCCCCAGGGTCGGCTCATCAGAATGTGATGCGGGTCTTCAATTTGAACATCATAGTCTATTAAACAACTGAATACTATAGCCCCCAAGTGCCGGGTCGCATGCCTGCAGCAACTTGGGACTTTGAAAAGTTTGATCTAAGCGGTGTAGTCGCCAAGTGCCGGTCAGTAAGAATTACTAGGATGGGACTTAGAAAAATATAGAAAGGCCGGCTCATCTCCTTGAGATAATAGGGTCTTGCTGACAATAGAGATTTGAGAACCGGCTTGCATTAGCCCCCAAGTGTCGTGGTGGATGCTTGCAGCAACATGAGACTTGCATATTTGACATAAACTATACTTGAATAGTGTAGCACCCAAGTGTCGGGTTGTCTGCCCGTGGCGACTTGGGATTATGTAAGAATAATATGACTCACCACAATTTGTTGAATGAATCCTTGACCGTGGTTGTAATATAACCCGGAATGAATATCCTGAAATAATTCCTTTGTCTTTGACATGAAATCTCTGCTCGTGGTTGCGGTGCAACCCGGCAAATATATGTTTGAGAAAACCATGAGTGTTGTAGATTACTAGAGAGCACATGTGAAGAAATCCGTTCAATTAGATGACACATCATTATATCTGACAGGGCGGCTCTTGAAATAATAAATTCTCCGAGCTGGCTTGAAAACCCCAATCATTTAGTACTTGTTATCATAAACCATGAAGATCCGAGAAGTTGGCTATTAGAGATCCATTTGCTCTTGCAGAATACTTAACGGCGGCTCATCCTAAGAGATAATACCTGCAAAAATAAACAAGACAGAATATATTCTGCATTGTTGTGAGGGCAGCTTGAAGAAGCACAACCCGGAGATGTTATATCTTTCATAACATTGCTCCTTCTTTCATAATGTTGCTCTGACCCGGCTTGATAAGCTGGCATGACATGTGAATATGATGCAATGTATGATGCAATGAATGATGCAGTGTATGATGCTATGTATGATGCAATGTTGACTTGTCAATATTTTTGGCTTAAGAGCCAGTTTTTAGGGTTAGATAAGCTACACCCGGAGGTGAGAAGCCCCCTTCGACAACCAAAGTTGACTTGTCAACTTTTTGGCGTAAGAGCCGGCTTTTAGGGTTAGATAAGCTACACCCGGAGGTGAGAAGCCCCCTTCGACAGCTATGTTGACTTGTCAACATTTTTTGGCTTGAGAGTCGGTTGTTAGGGTTATATAAGCTACACCCGGAGGTGGGAAACCCCCTTCGACAGCTATGTTGACTTGTCAACATTTTTTTGGCTTGAGAGCCGGTTGTTAGGGTTAGATAAGCTACACCCGGAGGTGGGAAGCCCCCTTCGACAACCAAAGTTGACTTGTCAACTTTTTTGGCGTAAGAGCCGGCTGTTAGAGTTAGATAAGCTACACCCGGAGGTGGAAAGCCCCCTTCGATAGCTATGTTGACGGAGTCAACTTTGTGCATCGTCTTGTAAGTCGCCATCTTGTAAACCGCCATCTTGTATGAAGAAACGGCAGAAGCTCCAAATGACTTTGTGATGATCCAATGAATTCGGGCACCCATGTTTGAACGGTATATCTCGACGGTTCGTCCTCTTGGGCAACTTTTTAATTCTTCCGCCAATAATGTAATAGCCCCAAGGATTGGGGTTTCTCTTGCAAAGACCCAGGTTTCTCTTGAAAATTGACCAAATGAGTCTCGTCATGTCTGTAGCCCCCGAGTCTTAAGTTGACTCGAAGAGGCGGCTTGAGAGTCTCCACTGATGGTCGAGGTTGACCGTGGCAGGTTATAGATGATCCCGTATGAATTGTTTCAATGATCTGGTTGATGGGGTTTTTCGGCTGGTTGTTGAAGTTAACCAAACTGCAGTGGCGACGACTTGCGCGCTTGTCCGTTTGGGAGGCTCGTATAAACAAACACTGCACCGATATGTTGATGTAGAATTAGACAGTGGGTGGCGTCTCGCGCATGTCCGTTGGGCGGCTCGTACAGGCGAGCCCAGCACTAGCATGCCAATGTAGATTGGAACGTAGGGCGGCGATTCAGGATCGTCTGTTGGCGGCGTCATACAGGCGATTCATATACGGGCTCACCAACATGTTGATGAAAACCGGACCATGGCGGCGGTGGCTTGAGCGCATCCATTGGACGGTTCGTATGGATATGCTGCTCTGGTATGTTGATATGGACTGGATCGCGACCGCGGCGGCTCATGCTGACGGGTTGATATAGTCCGAATGTCGGAGACGGCAGCTTGCGCGTGTGTTTGTCGAGAAGTGCCATACTAACGTATGCCGGTGCATGATAATGTTGGCGCAAGCTCCACACCTCCGATCCAATGCCATGCCCTTTTTATCCTAATTTTTCCTGCATAAAAAATATTACAGGTCAAAGTAATTTGCTTCTCAAAGAAATTATCACGTGATAATAAAAAAAATGAAACAGACAACGCCTGGTATTTTCCGTCGGATCGGCGCGAAGCGTTGGTGATTTTTGTAAATCAATTAGCACACTATCGTCTAGCTTCTGTGCGTAGTACCAACTCCCTTACTCTGTTCAATGAGTGCAGTATGCGCTGGAAGTTCTCATCCGTGGCTGCTTTGAAAAACTAACCTCTCATGACTGAAACTCCAAGAACTTTTTCCTTGTCTGAATCGTAGTGAAGGCAACAATCAGCTTCGGCGTCCAGGTGAATCCCGCTCCTCTGCTCGCACGGGTACTGCGGTGCCCCTTCGAGCGTGTCCTGCTGGTGGAGGTGCATAGGCGAGGCGAGGCCAGCAAGACTGACCGGCGAGACCAGGCCGCGGCGGCCGGGACGCCCAGGCTAGGCAAGGCCAGCTCAAGGTGAGGTCGTGCAGAGACGGAGACTACGACGGCGAATCTGGTGCGGCTGAAGGCGGCTCCGACTCGGGGACACAAACGCAGCATCGAGTCACCTCAGGACGAGGCGAGACCATAGCGGAGGCAGAGTCGACCCCGGGTCCAATACAGAGAAACGCCAATGGAGGCAGGGCGTGCGACCAGGCCGCTGCGCGGCGGCTGAAGGCGCGGTGCTGGTTGGAGCGAATCGAGGGTGGCTTGGAGGCGACGGAAGTAGAGCCGGCGCACAGGGACGCCGTTGCCGGCGTGTGGAGGCGACGGAGGTAGAGCCAGCGCGCGAGGGCGCCGTTGCCGGCATGTGGAGGCGACTCACAGCGGGAGAGGCGGACGGCAGGCGTGGCCATGGTGTGGGCGGCTTGAGGCGACGGAGGCCGAACGCGGCGCAGCGAGGCCATGGCGGCAGAGTCGAGCCGGCTCGAGGTGAGCCCGGCGCGGCTGGGTGATGCTACGGCAACGGCGGCCATGATGGCGGTGGCAGACCGCGGTATGGCAAAGGCAGGTGATGGAGAGGCGCCGGAGGCGCGAAGTGGCAGGTGTGGCGGCGAAAGCGTGCTTGGCCGAGGTGGTGCTGACGGGGCGGAGCGACTCGGAAGCCACGACGCAGCTCCCACAGTGGGCAGAAGCCGGCCCCGAAGTAGGCGGTGGCAGAGGCGAGGCAAGCACAGGCCAGCGGTGTAGTGGTCAGGAGGTGCGGCTAAGGCCGGCAGCAATGGTCAACCAGCAGCAGGGCATGGCACCTGCTCGCGGGGCACGGGTGGGGACCAGCTGATGGAGAGCCTGACCGTGGGCGCCGATGCGAGCAAGGCATGGAGTGGTGAGGTGAGGCGATGACGGCGGAGTACCGAGCCCGTGTCCAGGTTGTGGCCGGTTTGGTGTTTTGGTGTATCCACGTCCTTGTACACCTCCAGATCGTGGCCTTTTCTTCACAACTCAGTTTTTCTTGATGGGATCCATTGATACCGAGAACTCGACGTGATGGGATTTTGAGTAAAAAGTCTATCTTTTTCTCATGCTAGCACATGAGCGCAAATAAATCTGCTCACGTCTGTACTCCACCATGAATTGTTTTTTTGTTAAAAATTGCTCCGACCAGTGTACTGCTTTGTCTCTACGACCTTTCTTTGCATGGGTTATGCTCTTATGCAAGTAGTGACTCTCCTGATCTTGTGGTGAGCAGCAGTAGTTGTGGCTGTCCTATACGCATCCGCGCGCCTGGCTGCCTGCCGCGCCGTTCATCTTCCAATCTGAACGTGTACGGAACTAACCCCAGTAGCTGCATAGGATGTGGGATCAATAGTACACCCATATGGAATTTTTTTCCAGAACTAGTAAGAAATTTGTATCAAATTTGAAAACAGTTAGCGTAGTTGAAAAACTGACAAAAATAGCACCCCGTCGGCCTTAGTTGGGCCGACCGGGGACCCATCGGCTTAGTCCAGGCCGAAAAGGGCCCATCCGCCGATGCCAGGCCGAAGAGCACCCGTCGGCCGCCAGGAGGCCGAAGAGCCCCTGGATAAGGCCGACGCGGCCAGCTCTCTCTTCTTCCTCCAGCTTCCTCTGTGTTCTTGCTTCTTGGCCGAAAATCCCCCACCTTGATCTCCCTTTTCCTCCACCCATTTTCCGTTTCAATCCGATGAAACAATAGATCGTCTTCGTCTCCCCCACCCTACGGTTTCATTTTTTGCAACGTGCTAGTGTGTTGTTCGTTTGGAGGAGACATGGTGTGGTGGTGGAGGTGTGAGTGATGAGAAGGTGGAGTAGAGGAGAGGAAGAAGAAGGTGGAGAAAAAGAAGAAGGGCACTCACGCGTCAAAGATATAATTTTTTCTATTAGTTTAGGTTAGTTTTCTGTTAGTTTTTTTAATGTACGTAAAATTAGTTTAGGTTACTTTTATTAGTGTAGTGATTTTAGTGTATGTTTTCTGAGTGTAGGTTTAGTTAGTGTAGTCATATTAGTGTCGGTTTATTTTTATGAAGTTCATTTTAGTGTAGGTTTATTTAGAATACGTAGGTATATTTTACTATACATTTTATTTTTGTGTCGATTTATTCATTGCAAATAATGAGAAGATGACAATGTCTGACAGGTTAAAATGTCTGAATCCGTAAATTTCACTGTGTATTACGGCCCTGGTAATGTTCGATATAATGAGTTGGAGGTTGATCTTAGCGAGTTTAAAAAAAGCAAGATGACACTTTCAGACCCGGACAGACTGGACATTAGGCAGTTGAAGCACTGGTTGATAACTAGTTTTGGCCTGGATCCTGAAGTTTGTTCCGTCAGTATTCATGCCTTGTGGACCAAATCCTGTAAAAATGTCAAGTGGGATTTGATTCCGATAGATAGGAGCCAACATTGGTTGTCTCTGTTAAGTCGTTGCAGAGACCGAAGAATCCATCTGTATGCCCTAGTGCAACAAGTGGCGAAGGAGGAGAATATCGCACCACCCACCATGGGGTATGAACTAGGCCAGAGTAGTCAAGTGGATAACGAGATTTATGTATCTGGGTCACAGCCACCGGATGTGAATGCTAGCCAAGCCGAGAAAGAGTCAGATTATGTGCCACACAATGTTAGTGGTCAAGCTGCTGGTCAGAGTATTCAGTCGATAGTATTAGCTGCCTCTGGTGTTGCTGATGGGGATGAGGAAGGCGATGAAATGCAAAGGGTGATGGAGGAAGAGGACCAGGATGGGATTGCAGCGGAACTTGATTCTAAAAATTCCGAGGATGAGGAGGAGGTACCAATTTCTGCTGCATGGGAGTAGGACATATCCGCTGGCTTTACTGTCAACGATGGCCATGAGACTCCATGGCAATATAATCTAAACCAAGTCCAGATAGGGGCTATGTTTGACACAAAGAAGAAAATGAAGTATGAGGTGATAAAGTGGGCTATGTCCACGCAGAGGGTTTTCCGTACACACATATCTAGTCCAACGAAATATATCGTGAAGTGTGTTGAATCAGGTTGTCTTGCGAAGGTGCACGACCACGTGCCAAAGTATAACATCCACTGGGTCGTGACAAATGTTGTCCCGCATAATTGTGTTAGGAAAAACATGTTGGTTCGTCATCCAAACCTTACATTCAACTCTCATAGCTCAATCATGTATACTGAGATAGTGACGAAGAAAGATATGGAAGCAAAACACATCCAGACAGTAGTGAAGGTCAGATGGAATTATGACATTCCTTATGGGAAGGCTTGGAGGGCTAAGCAGAAGGCTATGCAGGAAAGGTTTGGGACGTTCTTCGACTCGTATGATAATGTTTGTCCGTCTCCTTGACATACCGAAGGAGAGGAATCCCGACACTTATGTTAACATTGAACATACGAGGTTGGATAGCATACCAGATTACAAGGTGTTCAAACGAGTATTCTTCTCTTTCGGTATGTGCATCGAAGCTTTCAGGCATTGTCCTCCTGTGATGTTTGTGGATGGTACATTCCTGACTGGTCAGTACAAAGGGCAAATCCTGACTGCTATTGGTGTGGACAGGAACAACCAAATCATCCCACTAGCCATGGCATTTGTGGAGGGTGAGAACTTTTCGAGGTGGGTATGGTTCTTCCGGCAAGTTAAAATTGCGATCATGAAGGACCGATCAAATGTGTGTCTCATACATGACAGACATCCCTGTATATTGAAGGCCGTGAAGACACTCAGTGATCCAACTGCTGAAGAGCAAACACCTTGGAAGGACTTGCAAAGTCGATGGTGCATGCGCCATCTGGGTGCTAATTTTTTCTCGCAGTTCAAGAACAAACGGTTGATGAACTTGTTCAAGAAGTTATGCAAGCAGAACCAGTGGTGCAAATACGATTTTATTTGGTCAAAACTAGATGAGTTCACTAAGAAGCAGGTCCTTGCTAGGAAGAAAATGGAAAAATACCAGGTTAAATTAACAGCACTCATTGCGGAGCTTGAGGAGCCAGTTGGTCTTTGTGACTTGCCAGCAATTGACCCTCCTAATACGAAGAGAAAGAAGGGCAGGGCAATAAAGAATTTTTCTGAGTGGATAGAGAAAGAGCCTCCAGTGAATTGGTCTTTGCTGCATGACACCCATGGAGCTAGGTATGGCCGCATGAAAACCAAGCTAGCAGAGATCTATAACTTTGTACTCAGAGGGAATAGAGCATTGCCACTGACAGCTATTGTAGAGGGTGTATTCCATGGCACTGTGAGATATTTCAGAGAAAGGCACGAGTTAGCAAACAAGCATATTGCAGATAATCAGAACACTCCTTATTGTAGCTGTGTCATGGAGTACATGGCTGAGAAGATAAAGAAAGCAAAAAAGCACACTGTCACACTCATAGGTAATCATAAAGGAGGTATGAGATTCAGCTTCCTACTGATGGTTTTGGTTCTACAAATGAGGTGAAGACGCATGAGGTTAAAATTGGAGCAGAATTTTATCCAACTTGTGAGTGTACATGCAACAAACCGCAGTTATTGCACCTGCCTTGCTCACATGTGTTGGCTGCCTATGGCCAGATTCAGTTGGATGCTATCTCCTTCATGTCTCCGTACTATTCAAAGGAGGCAGTACTCAATGTCTAGACAAGTGAGTTGACAGGGTTTAGGGTCGTCGGCAATTTCAACATGGTAAACGATGGTGATAGTGTATACATCCCGGATCCTGCACTACGGCAAACTAGCAGGGGCAGTCGTAAGGTAAAGCGCATCCGAAACGATATGGACCAATCTGAAGCCGGTGGAGCAACCAGACAATGTTTGCTCTGTGCGGCTTATGGGCATAGGATGAAATATTGTCCCAACCTGAAGAAAGACGGTGCTTCCACATCGACGAGTGCTTCCACATCGACGACTACAACAACAGTTGCAAGAGGAGGTCCTGGCAGTCGTGGTGGACGAGGCTCTTGAGGCTGA
This sequence comes from Hordeum marinum, assembly GCA_022496015.1. Classification (NCBI taxonomy): domain Eukaryota; kingdom Viridiplantae; phylum Streptophyta; class Magnoliopsida; order Poales; family Poaceae; genus Hordeum; species Hordeum marinum. The sequence goes on along the minus strand of CM039675.1, from coordinate 389,066,632 downwards.
AGGGGCGGACGAGGAATGAATAACTCAGAAGCTACATAATCTCTGGGACTATGTTTTAATTTGTAATATGTCGAACTATGTCTTTATTTGTAATATGTGTGCACTATGTTTTATGTGTAATATGTGAGACTATGCTGTAATGTGTAATATGTGAGACTAAGTTTTTATATGTTATATGTGAGACTATGTTTTCATTTGTTATATGTGAGACTATGTTTTTATTTGTAATATGCAAACATCTATATTTTATTTTCTAATATGTGTGGACTATGTTCTAATTGCAGATATGGCTATGTATCCGTTGCTTAATGGTAATGTTGATAGAGGGCACCGAGGCGCACTTACGGAATCGGGCACGAACATAGACGTGTTGATCACTTGCACCCCAAAGTCTAACTGGATGATACACCCTTCATGGGTGGATAAGTATGTGTCGGTATAATCACTTACTATGTTTGACATCGCTTTGATAGAAGCTAATTGTAATCTACATTCTGTTTATTTTGTAGGTTGAATTGGGCTGGACTTCTACCCTTGGCACGACTGGTTGAGGGTACATTGGATGAGTGGGTTGATCACCCGGACTTGGATGACGCAGGTGAACCAATGCATTTGCATAAGAGGCAAGTATCACACTTCTCTTATGACAGGTCACTCCTTAGATTCTTAATAGATAGATGGAGACCAGAGACACATACGTTTCACTTTCGCTGGAGAGAGATGGCTCCTACTTTACAGGATGTGTCTTACTTGTTGGGATTACCTCTGGCCGGTGTTGCCATAGGACCTTTAGAGGTAGAAACTGGTTGGCTAGCATCTATGCATTCCCGTTTTCTGGCTGTGGTGACAACTACCACGACGCTAGACAACGATCGGCACAGGCCTATTTTCAGGTGGTTGAGCCAATTTCAAATTGTCGCCTTAGGATATCCCACTGTTCAGTTGTCAGAGGCACAGATTGACCGGACCCTAGAGGCATATATTATGTGGTTATTTGGCAAGACGATGTTCACAGAGAACCACGTGACCACTGTAGATGCACGACTGATCGGTGTTGCACGAGAGATAGCTGACGCACGTTCCCCGGAGGACATTGTGCAGAGGAGTTTTGGTTTTGCTGTGTTAGCAGCTACGTATAGGGACCTTTGCAAAGCTTGCCAGTTAAGGTCAATAAAATCTGGTCTTCTCGGATGTCCACTTTTGTTGCAACTTTTGTCATATGAGAGATTCCCTATTGGTCGACCCTACGTTAGCGCTGACAGAACTTTTGGTAATGAGGACATGGCTAGACATTACGTGCCTTCTATCGGCGACTTGCCTACTATGGGATCTGTTTGGGCACGAAGAGAGGTATTTTCATTATTAACAATATGAATTAGTAATGTTTATTTCTCGCTATTCAATATTATGTACTAATGTTTGTTGTCATGCAAAGACAGTTTACGCCTAGCCATGTGAGGGGTTGCTACCCCTCCTTCACGGTGCAGTTTGATAGTCTGCATGAGGATCAGGTTATATGGGAACCATACACCCGTAAGGCTATTTCAGAAAGGTACCCAGGTGGGATTTTTGGATTCTGCACTAGAGATCAACATTATTGGATGACCAAGGCCAAGTTGGTGTTCGACGTGACGGTTGAGGAGATGGCTATTAATAGGGTGATGAGACAGTTCAGTCTATGCCAAGAGCCTGACATTCCGGTTATTTCACAATTACCAGATCACGTGCACAAGTAAGTAATACTACTTTGGTTCTCAGCTCTGCATTAATAGGTTCTTGAGACTGTTCGGTCTACTTATAGCTAATCATGGAACGTGCATTTCAATCTCAGGTACAGTTGCGTTGGAGGAAACAAGTCCCAGGCTTCTTGGTTTCGCGACATCAGACCTTACCTCGAGGAATGGAGTACTGCCCCGACAAATATATGGGATGAAGTTCGTGTCTTTGACTGGGACAACTTTGGGTTGTATCTGAAGCGTTATAGACAGAGCACGAGGATCTACTTGGTTCCATCATCTGCTCCGGATCATATCCCAGTTCCTCTCGCCAGCGATTTGTTCCCAACTTCCTCATTTGTGGGAACCAGACACCACGCGGTATGTCCTCAGTTTTTCTCACATGCTATGTTTTCCCTATATATGAACATGTACAATTGGTTAACTTTCTGCGTACAGGGTGAATTGGGAACTCAGGCACTAGAGGAGGTTACCACTTTGGTGGACCGCGTTGACAGAGGAGAAAATATCCCACTGAGAGAGCAAGCAACAATGTTGAAGAGTCTTTAGGCGAAGATACGCGAGTTCATCGTAGCTGTTACATGCAGACGATCTTCCGACGTTGTTCACACTCATGCAGCACATCGTCCTCCACGCCCCTCTCTACAACATTCAGAACCTCGACCTTCATAGCCAGGGAGCTCCTCCTGGCAGCAGAAACCTCCTTCGCAGCCAGGGAGCTCCTCCTGGCAGCAGGCACCTCCTTCACAGCCAGGGAGCTCCTCCTGGCAGCAGGCACCTCCTTCACAGCCAGGGAGCTCCTCCTGGCAGCAGACACCTCCTTCGCAACCCGGGGGTTATTTCTACCAGCAGCCACCTACTTCACAACCCGGGGCTATTTCTACCAGCAACCACCTCCTTCACAACCCGGGGGCTATTTCTACCAGCAGCCACCTCCTTCGCAACCCGGGGACTCTTCTTGGCTTCAGCAGATGGACCTAGGTAACTTAACTTTGTACATTCTTTTACAAAATTAGCCTCGTAAGTCATTCTTTACATGTTTTAATTTACCAACAGGCGGCAGCTAGTCGCAACCGTTCATGACTTCAGTTCAGTCACCTCTGTTTACTGGTCCTGGTTCGTACATACCTAGCGACGGGCGAGGATGATGACCATGGTGAATGCACCTATGGTATCTCAGAGACAGTTCTTTCCACTCCAACACCACCATCGACGCAGGAGACACAGACACCGACGGACGAGGTGTTCTATGGTCGTGGTCATTATGGCACTCGTCCACCGCCTCAGCGTTTATCGCCTTCTGGTCCATGTCCGAGGAAGCCCAAGATTTGTCGCCGTCCCCAGTAGTGATCTATTTATGTATGAGACATATGTAGCCTCTCTGTATCAGACATATTCATGTATGCGACATATTTATGGTTGAGACTTATTTGGTTTAGAGACATATTGTAGCGTGATGTACGGAGGTGTGATGTACGGTGAAGGACCAACGGGTGGATCTTCCTCATAATTAGCGCACATGAAAAACTTCATGCCCAACCAATCTGAAAAATTCGTCACCTCCTTCACCTTGCAGAGATCCCCGCACCAACAACGAACTGCTTCCACCCCCTAAGGCAACTTCACACTCTTCCATTTGCTAGGCCTAATGCTTTGATCCGAACAAGGCAAACTCATAATGACTACCGCGCTGGTTTTTCCGAGTGTTGGTGGCCGATGGAGGAAGGCAGATACAATGCCTCCTTTTATAGGCAGATGACAACAGCAATGGCAGGAAATCAGGCGGGAAAATTTGGCGGGAATACTCGGCGGGAGAAAATGGCGGGAGAGAATGGCGGGAGAGAATGGCGGGAGAAAATGGTGGGAGAGAATGGCGGGAGAGAATGGCGGGAGAGAAAGGCGGGAAGAGAATATAAATCTATTGAGTCCAACGTGGATATTTTGATACATGTTGCTGAAATTAAGATACAACTTTCTGAAATTAAGATACAACTTACTGAAATTGAGTTACAAGAATATAAATCTACTGAGTCCAATGTGGATATTTTCCTTTTCCATCCCCAGCTTCTTTTGCTGCCTGGGCTTCACGAGCCCTTTCTTTCTTTCTCACTATGACAGATAGCTGAAAACAACAGCTAGCTCCTGTTCACGTTGTTTGAATGTTACGAGCACCAAATTGTTGACTTCAATAGATGATGCCAGCAGAAAATTACTGAAACCTTCCTTCTTCAACACCATTCGATCACCCAAGCCAATGGAGTAGGAACAAGGAATGCTCACAAATATATATCATCTTCTGAATCCAAAGTAATTTCCAGAGTTAAAGAACCGGTCCTAGGAATAGCCACAAATTCCACCAAACTCCTAACAACCATGGTAGGGATAACCTGACAAAAACAAGCAAGTTATATAATCCATCCTATGAACCAGCAAAGAACAAACAAATAATAAAAACTAGAAACCAAAGCTTACCATATGTTGAGAAATAACATTCATGCGATCCATCCTATGAACAAAAGGAGTACAGAGTATGTAGTTGTCATCAAAGAGCTGCTGCGACATGACATACATTTGATGATAATTCAGAGTGACACCACGACTATAAAAACAGTTGTCAACAAGTTCCCTCTGAGTTTCACTCAGATCCTTAAGAGCTACAAAAAATGATTTCACTAACTGAGATGAACTGCAAAACGTATAAGATGAAACAAATCTGAAAATCAGTCAAACAAATATCTTACCAACATGGGGTAAAGGAAACAACATAACACCATCCCAATGAAATTCGACACTAATATAAGTTCCATAGTGCTCAAGCATAACAGTCATCATGTCACAAGTTCCTCCCACGAAGGACCATGGAATTTACTGCTCATCCTACCATGTGTAAATATAACACGGTATAAGTTACCCTCACTTTTGTGTAGAGCAAGATCAATATCTGTGTCACCTCTCCGAATAGCTAAAGCTCTGCACTCCTCAGTGTACCGAGCAAGATGTGATCTAACACTGCACGGAACATATTACAACAAGAATGGAAGCAAACATCATAATCATATAAACAAAGGCATTCAAATATGCCACAGTCAGATAATCAAGACATAGAATCTTACAACACGTCTTGAACATCGACGATCCAGCACCATAGTAAATACAGACGCACCAGAATCAACGGCAGCACAAGGGCCACCTGGAGCTCGGCAAAATGGGCAAGCCATTTAGCTGCAGACGGGCAGTGACCAATAAGAACTAAATCCACTACCGACTTGAGAGTTCTCATTCAATTGAGTTGGAAGCCAAAAAGATACCATAGGCCGGTGGGGAGTGCCCTGACCTATTGTTTACGCGGGTATGATAAATAAATGGGTGGTCGAGCGAAGAGATCGACGAGGCGGTCGAAGCATCGGAGAGCAACGGGAGTGAAAGGTGGAGAGGGGCAGGATACTAGACGGGGGAGGGTGAAACGAGTGGTTAGAGGAGGAAGAAAGAAGCCCTAGGCCTTATCCAGGGGCCCATCAGCCTCCCATAGGCCGACAAGTGGCTCTTCGGCCCCCTCTGGCCGACATGCCTCTCCCCGGCCTCTGATTGGCCGATAGGGGGCTCTTCGGCCGAGTGCTGGCCGACGGGCCCCTCTTCGGCCTGGTGCTGGCCGACGGGCCCCTCTTCGGCCTGGTGCTGGCTAACGGGGTACTATTTTCGAAATTGTTTCAACTGCACTAACGGCTTTCAAATTTGGTAGAAATTCCGTACTAGTTTTCAAAAAAAATCGAGTGGTGAGGTGAGCCGACGATGGCAGAGTACCGAGCCCGTGTCCAGGTTGTGACCGGTTTGGTGTTTTGGTGTATCCACGTCCCTGTACACCTCTAGATCGTGGCCTTTTCTTCACAACTCAGTTTCTCTTGACGGGATCCATTGATACCGAGAACTCGACATGATGGGATTTTGAGTAAAAAGTCTATCTTTTTCTCATGCTAGCACATGAGCGCAAATAAATCTGCTCACGTCTGTACTCCGCCATGAATTGTTTTTTGTTAAAAATTGCTCCGACCAGTGTACTGCTTTGTCTCTACGACCTTTCTTTGGATGGGTTATGCCCTTATGCAAGTAGTGACTATCTTGATCTTGTGGTGAGCAGCAGTAGTTGTGGCTGTCCTATACGCATCCGCGTGCCTGGCCGCTGCCGTGCCGTCCATCTTCCAATCTGAACGTGTACGGAACTAACCCCATTAGCTGCATAGGAGGTGGGATCAATAGTTGCAAGGCAAGTCAATTTTCCATTTCCGAGTTTGATTTTTCGGGCAGACCAAACGTAGTTCGTCCGAGTGCGTGTTGTTGCAATCTGTTCCTTTCCTCGGGAGTAGTGACGGGCGGATGACCCTAGGGTAGCCTAATGCGCCCCCTTTCTTGGACCTCCTAAACGCAATCAAAGGGCGGGCCGCCTCCCCCCGTGGTCCGTCTATGCCCTTCCAGAAGCGGCCCGCCGGCTACGCCCCGTCGGTTACGACGTACCGGCCGACTGGGGGCGTTGCCGCCTGGACCCCCAGCCGGTCGGGCAGTGGATACCGCGTCAGGGGGTGCGTGGCAATAGTGGCCCCCATCCCATCGGAGGTCAGCGCCGACATGGCGACATCGAAGGTGTCAGGGCCTCTGATCTCGACGGATGGTGACCGGGCTTCCAACAGTGTCGGCACACCCCAACCACTCCGTTACCTGCCCCGTCATGGCTACAGGGTGGCCGGCCGTACTGCTGACCCCGACCGGCCGCCGCAAGATGACGCCACAAGGGGCGGCCTATGCCGCGATGTGACCGGTGTTGGGACCCGCCTCGCGGGCCCCGCCGGCTCCTGATGGGACCCTTCAGCCGACGGGGCCTACTGGCGACAAGACCCCACGACCGGGCCCCGTAGCCGGCCAGGGATGCTGCCGGCTGGGGCCCCCTTTGACCTTCTATTTATATTGTAATCCGAGGGGTTGGCCTATAAAACCCCCTGGGCCACCCCCATGAAGGGGACGATCGATCGGCTGCTCTCGGAGTCCCATCCACATCCACTGCACACACAAGCACGTAGAGAGGCAGAAGAGCAGGCTAGCTCCCTCTTCCTCCTCGATGCGTACAACTCAAGGAGCACCATTCTAATCCGACCATTGTCTCAACTAGACCGAGCAAGACTAGGGGTATTACCTCCCACGGAGGGCCCCGAAACTGGGTACATCATGTGTCCGCCACCGCTTGTGCCCAATCCCGGTCCTGGAGCCCGCCGGTGTCCTTCGACCCCTCTCGATCAGCCTACGTATGCCATCTGCCATGACGAAACCATGACAGTTGGCGCCCACCGTGGGGCCATCCGCGGCGCCGGCCGGAGTCACGCTCCGGGCGGGACCCTTCACCACCTCCCCCGACCGCCTCGCGTCCGGGCAAAACCGCGTGCTTGCGGGGCTTGCTCCGGCGGGCCTTGCGGGCAGCACGGCCGACACCTCTGACGGGTGCCCCGGCCGCGACCTCGCGCCCGACGTTGCCGCGCTTGCCGGGTGGTTTAGCAAGCTGAGCCTCGCTGAAGAACCAGAGGCCGACAAGTACCCTAGTTGGGTGTTCGACTGCACCGACCCTCCCTCGTCCATGGGCACGCTCGCCACGGGCAAGGCCATCGGCCCCCACACCCGTGTGGGAGTGATGGTCACCGTCTCCTCCACCACTTCGGTCCGTGTGCGAGCGGCTGAGGCCGACACAGCCGCCGCCCGCGCCGGCACCTCCGACCTGCTCACTGCCACCCTCCGGGGTCTAGGCACTCCTATCGCTACGACAGCGGACCCGGCCACTGCCAGAGCCGAGCTGGAGGCGGCCCGTCGCCTGTTGTTCGAAGACGCCCGTGCCCTCGTTGCCGAGCGGCGCTGGATGGAGGCTACGCAGTGGGAATGCAACTCCGCGTACGGTCTCACCCGGGCCAGCCGGCGTGGTGCTATGCGAGAACGCGTCCGCGTGGTTGCAGAAATCCTCGGTGGCCATTTCCCCGTCTATGACACCCCCGCGGCCAACCTGCGCACCGCCAAGGTTGCCTATGAGGATTTGGCAACCCTGGAGGGCGAGGAGCGGGCCGCACGTGAGCGGCACATCAAGGACCTCATCGACACCGCCAACGCACAACATGTCGTCCTCAACCCCGGTGGGGCCGTCTCCGAGTTTCCACGCCCTGATGGCAAGGACACTGGGGCTGCTGACCACCGGCCGGCTCAGCACTCCAGCACCCCTCGTCCGTCCGGCTGGAACGCCCGGGGGAGCAACGTCCAGCGCCCCCCGTCATGCGGAAACGAACAGCCGGCGCAGCAACAACCTGGCTGGCAGCCATTGCCGCGACGAGGCTCCGGCTGGCGGCAACCGGCGCACCCGCGGGTATACACCGCCTCCGCGGCAGGAACCCGCGTGGTCCATCCCGCGGGCTGTCCGCCCCGAGCTTGCCGCTTGGCTCGAGCCCCGCATCCCCCACAGCGACAATGACGCCCGACTCCGTCTTGATCGGCTGGCGCAGTCGGCTCTCCTCGAGGAGGAGGGCTCGATTGGCCCAACTTGTTTTGGTCCGCGGATCCGCAATGAGCCTTTTCCGCCCGGGTTCATGCTCCCCCGCAACACCCCGAAGTATACCGGGGCCGCCAAGACGGAGGACTGGCTGATCGACTACACCACCGCCATCGGCATCGCCAGGGGGAACAAGCGCGTAGCCGTCCGCTACGTCCCCCTCATGCTAATCAGCTCGGCTCGCACCTACCTAAACAACCTGGCCGCCGACAGCGTGAACACCTGGACGGACTTCGAGGAGGCCTTCGTCCGCAACTTCGCCGGCACCTACAAATGGCCTGGCCGGCCCCACAAGCTGGCCATGTGTGTCTAGGGGCCGGATGAGCCCCTCCGCGACTACCTCACGCGCTGGACCGAGCTCCACAACTCCTGTGAAGGAGTGCACGAGGTACATGCCATCCAGTACTTCATCGAAGGCTGCTGCGATGGCACCCCCCTCAAGCACAAGCTCTTGTGCTCTGAGCCAACCTCCCTGGAGGACCTGATGTCCAAAGCGGACAAATACACCACGGCGGATTCCTCGATGAGGATGAAGGCTAAGGCACCGGCCAAGCCGGCTACGCCTCCCGCCGCACCGTGGGCGGCGGCCGACAACCGACAGCAGCAGAATGGCAAGCGTAAGAACGACCAACCCGACTCTTGCTATGGGAGCCGATAGGTCGCCTCCATCGAGGAGGAGCAGCGGTTGGCCAGGCCTTCGGTCAGCGCCAGCGCACCGGCAAGGCCGCCTGGCAGCCCAAGCTGACTTTCGAGCAAATGCTTGACTTCCCTTGCAAAAACCACTCCGGTGCCAAGCCGGCCACGCACACGCTCCGGTCGTGCAGCTTCTCACAGCGATTGGCCCGGGGGGACGGCCTCCCCCCGCGCAGCCAGCCCGCGCTCCGGCACCAGCCCCGGCTCGGGCTCCGGCTCCCGGTCCAGGTCAGGTGACCCGGCCCCGGCTCGGGGCGATGGCCGGCTGCATGACTGGCTCCTCGAACACGACGACTGCTACGTCGTCTTCACCAGCGAAGAGACGGACAAGCACGCCCAGTGCCGGCACCACCACGAGGTGAATGCCACCATGCCCGCGACTCCCCAGTTCATGCATTGGTCCGAGAAGCCGATCACCTGGAATCGGGCGGATCACCCGGCCGTGATGCCGAACCCCGGCAGCTACGCCCTTGTCCTCGATCCTACCATCGCCTCCGAGAAACGCTCGTGCCGCTTCTCGCGGGTGTTGATCGATGGAGGCAGCAGCATCAACATCCTCTACCTCAACACCCTGCTCAAGCTGGGGCTCAAGGTGGAAGGCCTGAAAACGAGTCAGACCGTCTTCCACGACATCGTGCCAGGAAAGTCCTGCACCCTTGTCGGCAAAATCAAGCTCGACGTCCTCTTCGGCAACGCCAGTCATTTCCGCCGCGAGCCGTTCTTGTTCAAGGTAGTGGACCTCGACAGTCCCTACCACGCGTTGCTGGGCCGGCCGGCTCTCGTCAAGTTCATGGCGATCCCCCACTACACCTACCTCAAGCTCAAGATGCCGGGTCCCAAGGGCATCATCACCGTCGCCGAAAAATACCAGATGTCAATGGCGTGCGCGCGAGATGGCAGCCGGCTGGCCGAGGCCTTGGAAATAGCGGAGGAGAAGCGGCAGCTCGACCGGCTGGTGGCCCTCGCCTCTGCCTAGCCGGCCGTGCCGGCACCTCCGTCCCAATCGGTCGGCGAAGGCTCGTTCCAGCCATCCAAGGACACCAGGCAGGTGCCACTCAATCCGGCCAACCCCACCCAGTGCGTGACCATCGGCTCCCGCCTCGATAGCAAATAGGAAAGCAAGCTCGTCGACTTCCTCTGTGAGAATCGGGACATCTTTGCATGGTCCCCCAAGGACATGCCCGGTGTTCCAAGGAAGTTCACCGAGCACAAGCTACACGTACGGCCGGATGCAAATCCGGTCAAGCAACCCCGGCGCCGTTTCTCCGAGGAGAAGCGGCATACTATAGGAGAAGAGATCGCCCGGCTGCTCGCAGCCGGCTTCATCATGGAGGTATTCCACCCGGACTGGCTAGCCAACCCAGTCCTGGTGCTGAAGAAAAACAAGACCTCGCGCATGTGTATCGACTACACAAGCCTGAACAAGGCGTGCTCCAAGGACCCTTTCGCCCTGCCGTGGATCGATCAAATCATCGACTCCACGGCCGGCTGCTATCTGCTATCTTTCCTGGACGCCTACTCCGGCTACCACCAGATAAAGCTGGACCCGGCTGACCGGCTCAAGACCTCTTTCATCACCCCTTTCGGGGCCTACTACTACATCACCATGTCCTTCGGCCTGAAGAATGCAGGCGCTACCTTCCAGTGTTGCATGTAGAAGTACCTCCTGCCTCAGATAGGCAGGAACGTCCACGTCTACGAGGACGACATCGTCGTCAAATCCAAGAAGCACTTCAACCTCCTCGACGACCTCCGGGAGACGTTCGTCAACTTGCGCAAATAGAAGATCAAGCTCAACCCGAAGAAGTGCGTCTTCGGCATCCCAGTCGGCCAGCTCTTGGGTTTCTTTGTGTCTGCCCGCGGCATCAAAGCTAACCCCGAGAAGATCTGGGCGATTGAGCGCATGCCCAAGCCGGTCTGGCTCCACGATGTCCAGAAGTTCACCGGCTGCCTCGCCTCCCTCAGCCGGTTCATCAGCCGGCTGGGCGAGAAGGCCTTGCCCCTCTACGGGCTCCTACGCAAGTCAGCCCTGGTCGAGCCGGGCCGAGACCTCTCGAAGAAGCCGGCCCTGTTCGACTGGTCCGACGAGGCGGACGTAGCGTTCCGCGGCCTCAAGCGGGCTCTCACCAGCACGCCCATCTTGGCCGCACCGGCCGACAAGGAGCCATTGCTCGCCTACATTGCGGCAACCACACGCGTCGTCAGCGTCGTCCTGGTGGTGGAGCGGCCGGAGGAAGGCAAGGCGCTGCCGACGCAGCGTCCCATCTACTACCTTAGCGAGGTCCTCTCCACCTCCAAGAAAAACTACCCTCACTACCAGAAGATGTGCTACGGCGTATACTTCGCCGCCCAGAAGCTCAAGCAGTACTTCCAGGAGCACGTCATCACCGTTGTGAGCACAGCGCTGCTGGGCGAAATCATGGCCGACCGGGACACCACCGGTCGGATCGCCAAATGGGCCATCGCCCTGGCCGACTACGAAATACGGTACGAGCCACGCACCGCCATCAAGTCCCAGGCAATGGCCGACTTCCTCGCCGACTGGGCCGAAACCCAGTTCGTGCCGCCTCCGCCAGACTCCACGCACTAGCGCGTGCACTTCGACGGCTCGAAGATGCGAGCCGGCCTGGGAGCCAACATCGTCTTGTCATCCCCCAGAGGAGACCAACTCCGCTACGCCCTCCAGATCCACTTCGCCGCCTCCAACAACGTGGCCGAATACGAGGCCCTCGTCCATGGCCTCCGGCTCGCCAAGGAGATCGGCATCCAGCGCATCATTTGCTTCGGCGACTCCGACCTCATGGTGCAATAGGTCTCTGGTGAATGGGACGCCAGGGACACTAAGATGGCCAGCTACCGCTTCCTCGTCTAGCAGCTCACCGGCTCCTTCGAGGGCTGCGAGTTCCACCACATCCCCCGTGCGGACAACGAGGTGGCCGACACGCTGGCCAAGATCGGCTCCACCCGACAGGCCATCCTAGACGGCGTCTCCCTCGAGCAACTGATGAAGCCTTCGATCAAGCCTTCTCCCGAGTCGGAGTCCATCTTCGTACCGGCAAACGCGGCCGGCACCTCCGCATAGCTGGCAGCCCAACCGACCCCGCCGGCCACAACAGCTCTGCCGGCACCACCACCAGCCGCATGTCTAGTGCCGTCCGCCACGGCAATCGAGCCGGCCACGCCTACGCACGTCGGCACTTGTCTCGTCACCGTCATGATGACATCCAACGCTCCCACCGCCGTCTCGCTCCCGGGGGCTGGCGAGCCGGTCCTGGGGACTGACGAGCCGGTCCCTGGGGCTGGGCTAGCCCTTGTCTCGGCTCCCTCGTGGGCCTAACCCATCCCGGCGTTCCTCCAGCGCGGCAAGCTCCCCTCCGATGAGGCCACTGCAAGGCAAATTCAGCGCCGGGCCCCGGCCTACAGCATCATCAACCACGATTTGTTCATTGCAGCACCACCGGCGTCTTCCAACGATGCGTCGAGCCGGCGAAAGGGCAAGAAATCCTCCTCGACATCCACCAGGGCGAGTGCGGGCATCATGCTGCCTCTAGGTTCCTGGTGGCCAAAGCATTCCATCACGGTTTCTACTGGCCGACTGCTCTGGAGGCAGCCAAGGAACTGGTTCACAAGTGCAAGGGCTGCCAGCGCTTCAGCACGCAGAGTCATCTTCCGGCTAGCGCCCTCCAGACCATCCCCCTTTCATGGCCATTCGCCGTCTGGGGGCTGGACATGGTGGGACCCTTCAAGACCGCACGAGGCGGCATGACACATTTGCTGGTAGCCGTCAACAAGTTCACCAAGTGGATCGAGGCCCGGCCGATCAAAAAACTGGATGGCCCCACGGCCGTCCGGTTCATCGAAGACATCACGGTATGCTACGGTGTCCCCCACAGCATCATCACCGACAACGACATGAACTTCGCCAAGGGCGCGCTAGCGCGTTTCTGCTCGAGGCGGGGCATCCGGCTCGACCTGGCGTCCGTCGCCCACCTGCAGTCAAACGGCCAGGTTGAGAGGGCAAACGGCCTACTCTTGTCCAGCATCAAGCCCCGGCTCGTGACGCCATTGGTCCGGTCGGCTGGCTGTTGGGTCGAGGATCTGCCGACTGTCCTTTGGAGCCTCCGGACAACGCCCAACCGGTCGACCGGCTACACTCCGTTCTTTCTCGTTTATGGGTCCGAGGTGATCATCCCCACCGACATCGAGTTCGATTCGCCTCGGGTCACCCTGTACACCGAGAAGGATGCGAGGGAGGTAAGGGAAGACTGCGTCGACCTCCTCGAGGAGGCCTGCGAGCTGGCCTTGAGCCGGACGGCCATCTACCAGCAGAAGCTCCGGCATTACCACAACAAGCGAATCCGGCCGCTCGCCTTCCGCGAAGGAGACTTGGTGCTCAGGCGGATCCAGCGAACCGCCGGCCAGCACAAGCTGTCCTCCCCATGGGAGGGCCCGTTCATCATCAGCCGGGCACTGCACAACAATGCGTACTATCTAATAGACGCCCAGAAGCCGCAGAAGCGCAAGAGAGACGCCTCCGGCAAGGAGACGGAGCGCCCGTGGAACGCGGCGCTCCTCCGTCCATTCTATTGCAGAAAAACCATTGTATGTATCCTTCCCCTTTTGGGCTTATGAATGCAACGGGGGCCCGAGCCGGGACTGAGGGCACACCCCTTTTTCGATTCCTCCAAAGTTCTGTTATTTAAGGCACCTCAACCGGGTCCAGCTCCCGGGCCGGGGGGGTCGCCCGACTCCCCGCCGAGGCGGACAAATAATGTGAGCAAGCAACCCTTCGCCTCCACTCCCCTAATCAGCTACAGAACGGCTCTCGTCTGTCCGGCTGAAGGGACCACGGGGTACGAAGGAACGTCGCACACGAAGGTCAGCCGACGCGTGCGGTAGCCGGACCGGCCCAGCCGAGCTATGTTAATCCTAGTAACCGGCCTCTACAGGATCAACCTAGCCCTAGCCAGTTGACTCTAGGAGCCCGCTATTTTCCCCCAAGGGTGAAGCCCCGTCCCTGTCCCAGACCGGCCCCCGGCTGGCTGGCAGGTGGGGCGGAAGCTAGAGGGAATCCCAGCGCGCGAATGCAAGTCAAAAGGCAAAAGGTGAAAGAAGAGCCGGCACACACATTCTTTTTAAGAAAAATGGCATAAGTCATAACAATAGAAGGCCCACGGCCACAATTCATTACATATACACCCCCAGTGGGTGGAATTCTACTCTCAAAACAAAGATGCAGGAAAGAAAGTCCTAAGTTATGGCAGCTTCGGGCCGGCCTTCCTCCAAGTGCTAACGCCGCTGGAGCCGGCGGCGCTCACGCCCCGGGAGCCGGCGATGCTGGCGCCTCCAAGGCCGGCACCTCCAGGGCGGCCGAGGTAGAAGCCCCCGCAGCCGGAGCCAGCTCGGACTCGGCATATTCGTCGGTGTCGGATTCTTCATCGGCCGTCTCGGTGGCACTCCCCTCCGGGTCGTCCAGGGCGAGCCCGTACTGGTCCTCCGGTACCACCACGCCGTCCGCCCCGCGCTCCGGGATGTACTTGTCCCACATGGCGAAGGACGCAAGGTCGCTCGCCCTCACCAGCATCTCGTTGGCCACCGCCTCCAACTCCGCGTCGGCGCTGGCACGCCGGGCCGTGAGCAAACCCAAGTCCAGCTCGGGGTACCACGACTTGGCGATCCGGAGCGCCATGCCCGCGCCGACACGTGCCGCGGAGGCCCTCTACGCATTCACCCGCATGGTCCCGAACTCCAGCCACCTCGACAGTCGGTTCATGGAGCCCGGCTCCGCCACGCCGGGCCAAAGCGTGCGGACCAGTGTCATGCCGGCCGCTTGGAGCCGCTTCAGGGCACGGACCACCTTCGATAGGCGAGCCTCGGCAGCGATCCCCACCTCGTCCAGGGTCCAGGGGCCAGCGGCCCGACGGCCTCTCCTTGCACCCGCCGGGCCTCACGGTCGGCCTCCATGGCCGCCTCCGTGTCCTCCCGCGTGCCGGGGAAAAGCCCTAAGAAGAAGACGAGGGTTGAGCGGGGAGGCAAGCCAGAAAACCTAGAAGGCGCGAGAAGAACAAGGCAACGGAAACTTACTATGCAGCATCCGATCCACCTCGTGCCCTTTCTCCTGCAGCCGCACCTCCCTGGCTGACCACTCCTGGCACCGGCGCTTGTGCTCATCCCGGGCCGCCTGCGCGTCCCCGGCCGCCTTGGCTAGGGCAGCGTCCTTGGCTTCCAACTTCTCGCGGAGCGCCTTCTCTCACTCCTTTGCCTCCCGACGAAGGGCCGCCTCTTGGTCCGCCAACGCTTGGCAGTGGGCCGCCTCGCGGCCGTCCGGCTCCGCCTTCACCTGTCCGCCTCCCCACGGAGCCGGTCATGCTCTGCCGTCAGGAGTTGCCAATCCTCGTAAAGGCGCACCACCTGGCACCGGAGGCAGACCGTCTCGGCAAGGGTAGCTGCATGAGAAGCCACGGGAGTCAGAAAGGATTCATCCCGCCTCTGGGGCAGCCGACCTGATTCCCGGGGGCTACACCCAGTGGGTGCGCTTGCGCACTCCCACTGGAAGATCGCAATACGCTAAGATAGCAAGGACAATGTACCTCGCAGGTCTGCGGACACGATGGCGAGCTGATTCTCAGCTCCTGTACGTAGCCACCCGATGGTCATGCGCTGCCTGCAAAACAATAAGAGCTTTAGGCTCGACCCGCCTGCGCCCCAGCCGGCTCGAGCCTCAGGGGCTACACCCAGTGGGTGCGCTAGCGCGTCCCCACTGGAGAAGACGGAAGAACGCAAATAAAGAGAAGAAGGAAAGAAGAAACTCACCGCGACCGCCTGCTCCAAGCTCACCAGCCGGTCGTTGGCAACCCGAGCATCTTGCATCGCCTGGGCGCGGCACGCGGCAAACGCTTCGACAGCGGTGGCCACCGCCGCCCCGAGGGCGCTCGACGGTCCGCCAGGGGCCAGGCTCCCGGCCGCCGCCCAGGTCTACTGCGGCCGGCCTCCGTCTGTGGGTCCTCCCTTGTTGGAGACCTCGATGGGACCAGCCCCTCCTGTCGCTGCCGTGCCGGGGGCCGCCATCGACGCACTTGCGGCGGCCGTTTTCCCGGCCACCGCGGCTCCCACCTCCGGCACTCCACCTCCGGCTGCTCCGGGCTGACTCGCCTTCGGGGACGGCACCAGAGGTCAAGCCTCGGCGTGACCCCCAAGTACCCCTCGTAAAGAGTGACAAATGCCGCCAGTTGCAGGTCGGCGTTGGGGGCGAGGTGGTGCGGCTGCAGGCCGAACCGCGTCAGGAAGCGGCGGAAGAAGGTGCTCGCTGGTAGCCCGAGCCTGCGGAGGAAGTGGTCGGCAAAGACAACCACCTCGCCCTCCCGCGGGTCCGGGGAGTTCTCCGGTCCGTCGGGGCATGCCTCCAAGTACTCCTCTATCGGGAGCTTGTGGTGGTGGCGGAGGTTCTCGATGAAGGTCTCGTCCACATCGCTGCCATCCCAGTCGCCCTTTCCCGCCATGGTCGCCAAGGGGGCATACGGTCGCGATAATGGGCGCGGGTGCTTGGTGGCGGCCTGGGATTTCTTCGGCGGCGGACGGCGGCACGGCTTTCCCTCGTGCTCTGGCCTCTCTCTCTCTCTCTCTCGTGGCGGGGGGAGGGAGGCGACGAAGGCGATGCGACAGCAGGGGGAGCGAACGGGCCGTTCTGCCTCCCTCCCCTCTCGACATTTAAACCCTGCACGGGCGATCGTGGGGGCCGGATTCATTGCGCATGACCCCCACGATTCCCGTGGCATGCGGGGCGGACATCGTGGCGCTCGGGAACACCAACCGTCCGCCTTGCGTCGTAAAGGATCCCTGCGCGTGGACCAAGGCTGCGGTCGCGGAGGGCCCCGCCCCGTTGCCTGGTCTTTTTCGCCACGTGGCGCGTCTCCTCAACCCAGCGGGGAAACCGGGGCGGCGTGTGAAGTGTCGGCCGGTTGTGGAGCCGGCCATCGCTTGCCGGCTTCGCTCGACTCTCAAGGCAGCCCACAACACAAGAACAATCTTCAAGCCGGCGAGGACCACTGCGGCTCGTCGGTGGGTCCTCCCCGGCTTCGGGGACTACTAACGGGGGGATGACCCCGGGGTAGCCTAATGCGCCCCCTTTCCCAGACCTCCTAAACGCAATCAAAGGGAGGGGCGCCTCCCCCCGCGGTCCGGCTATGCCCTTCCAGAAGTGGCCCGCCGGCTACGCCCCGCCGGTTACGACGTACCGGCCGGCTGGGGGCGTTGCCGCCTGGCCCCCCAGCCGGCCGAGCATTGGATACCGTCATTAGAGGGTGCGTGGTAACAGTGGCCCCCATCCCATCGAAGGTCAACACCGATATGGGCACAGCAAAGGCGTTAGGGCCTCTAATCCTGGCGGATGGTGACCGGGCTTCCAACAGTGCCAGCACGCCCCAACCACTTCGTTACCTGCCCTGGCATGGCTACAGGGTGGTTGGCCATACTGCTGACCCCGGCCGGCGGCCGCAAGATGATGCTACAAGGGGCGGCCCGTGCCGCAATGTGACCGGTGTCGGGACCCGCCTCGCGGGCCTCGCCGGCTCCTGACGGGACCCTTCAATAGGCGGGGCCTACCGGCGACAAGACCCCATGGCCGGGCCCCCGCAGCCGGCTAGGGAGGCTGCTGGCTGGGGACCCCTTTGACCTTCTATTTGTATTGTAATCCGGGGGGTTGGCCTATAAAACCCCCTAGGCCACCCCCATGCAGGGGACGATCGATCAGCTGCTCTCGGAGTCCCCTCCACATCCACTCCACACAGACGCACGTAGAGAGGCGGAAGAGCCGGCTAGCTCCCTCTTCCTCCTTGATCCGTACAGCTCGAGGAGCACCATTGTAATCCGGCCATTGTCTCAACTAGACCGAGCAGGACTAGGGGTATTACCTCCCACGGAGGGCCCCGAACCTGGGTACATCGTGTGTCCACCACCGCTTGCGCCCAATCCCACTCCCGGAGCCCGCCGGCTTCCTTCGACCCCTCTCGATAAGCCTACCTATGGCATCTGCCGTGATGAAACCACGACAACTAGAGGTAGACAAGAATAATGGGCCATCAAGAATGATTGGTTTTTGTAGTTGATCAAATCATCATCGGTAGAAATCCATATGTCCTCGGATTGACGGATCGGTAGATACGTTTTGTCGAGGCTCATACAGTAAGACCCTAATTTCTTGATCCCTAGGAGATCCTTTCAAGAACAAAACACCATCGTGCTCGCGCCAACTGTCGTGGATTTGTCATGACAGATGTCCGGGTGAACGGACTTAGGTTCGGGGCGAAGGCGCAACTACGTGAGGGCTTGAAGGGGTTGATCGGAATCAAGAGACACGGAGTTTACCCAGGTTCAGCCCCTCCGATGGAGGTAAAAGCCTACGTCCTGCTTGTATGGTATTGATGATGAAGAAGATCTCTCGGTTACAAGGGCGTTTTCTTGCTACGTCTAATCATGGGAGCCTCTAATCTTCCTATCTCTAATCTCTTGTGTTGTCTAAACTTATGACTTGTGAACTTGTCTTTCTAGGGGTGCTCTAATCCTCCTTATATAAGTCGAGAGGGTAGGTTTACAAATAGAGTCCTACTAGGAGCAGGATTAGGACTAGTCTCTTTAGAATCCTATTCCGGGTCTTCTTTCCTTCGGCAAGGAGTCTTTCTCTCTTTGGGCCTTCTCTTGTGAGCCGCCTGGCGCCGGCTTACATGCCGGGTCTTGGGCCTGGTCGTCCTGTGACCCGCCTGCCGGGTCATTAATACAATGTCATGTCTTTACCGGGTCCCTTGTGAGTCGCCAGGCCGGGGCATACCGCGGGGTATATCCCCGACATTAGCCCCCAGGTTAGCTTGAATTTATTCATGCTAAGCTCCTGAAATAAGAGTAACAAATATGTTAAGTGGCCGGCTTGCTCCTTTGCGCGGCTTATAAAATGGCTCCTCAGAAATCCGGGTCTTTTCTGCATATGAACGAGTCGTCTTGATAATCATCTTGCTTTTCAATGTCCTTTGAAAAATATTGAGAATAGAACACCCATATGCCATTGAGTCGGCTTCCAATACTCTTGGCGGGTCATCTCCACTGGGTCATAATCATTGATGATGTCGGGTCATTATCGTTGGTGACACCGGGTCAAATAACTAGAATCTAGATAACTTGATAAAAATATTGGGATGAAAATCCATCTGATGTAAAACCGGACTTCCATTGTTGTGAAGCAGGGCGGCTTATATAAAATCTGGCGGGTTATGATCTTTTGATAACACCGGGTCATAAATGTTGGTGACGCCAGGTCTAACAACTGAACTCCATAACTAACATCTTGAAAATTCTCCTCAAAGTTTTTGATATGTCCATATTACCTGTATCCCCCAAGCTCCAAGATTATCCATGATAACTTGGTGCTTTACAAATTTCATTTTGGACTGTGTAGCCCCCAAGTGTCGGGTTGTCCTGCCTGCAGCAGCCTGGGACTTGTAATTGCCTTATACCTTATAAAGCTTCGGCGGGTGTAGCCCCCAAGGGTTGGCTCATCAGAATGTTATGCGCCTGGTCTTCAATTTGAACATCATAATCTGTTAAATAGATGAATACTGTAGGCCCCAAGTGCTGGGTCGCATGCCTGCAGCGACTTGGGACTTTGAAAATTTTTATCTGAGCGGTGTAGTCGCCAAGTGCCACGTCAGTAAGAATTACTGGGCTGGGACTTAGAAAAATATAGAAAGGCCGGCTCATCTCCTTGAGATAATAGGGTCTTGCTAACAATAGTGATTTGAAAACCGGCTTGCATTAGCCCCCAAGTGTCGTGGTGCATGCTTGCAGCAACATGAGACTTGCATATTTGATATAAACTATACTTGAATAGTGTAGCCCCCATGTGCCGGGTTGTCTGCCTGCGGCGACTTGGGACTATGTAAGAATAATAGGACTCACCACAATTTGTTGAATGAATCCTTGACCGTGGTTGTAATATAACCCGGAATGAATATCCTGGAATAATTCTTTTGTCTTTGACATGAAATCCCTGCTCGTGGTTGCGGTGCAACCCTACAAATATATGTTTGAGAAAACCATGAGTGTTGTAGATTACAACATAGCACATTTGAAGAAATCCGGTCAATTAGATGACATGACATTATATGTGACAGGGCGGCTCTTGAAATAATAAATTCTCTGAGCTGGCTTGAAAACCCCAATCATTTAGTACTAGTTATCATAAACCATGAAGATCCGAGAAGTTGTCTATTAGAGATCCATTTGCTCTTGCAGAATACTTAACGGCGGCTCATCTTAAGAGATAATACCTGCAAAAATAAACAAGACAAAATATATTCTGCATTGTTGTGAGGGCGGCTTGAAGAAGCACAACCCGGAGATGTTATATCTTTCATAACACCGCTCCTTCTTCCATAATCTTGCTCTGACCCAGCTTGATAAGCTGGCATGACATGTGAATATGATGCAATGTATGATGGAACGTATGATGCTATGTATGATGCAATGTATGATGCAATGTTGACTTGTCAACATTTTTGGCTTAACAGCCAGTTGTTAGGGTTAGATAAGCTACACCCGAAGGTGGGAAGCCCCCTTCGACAACCAAAGTTGACTTGTTAACTTTTTTGGCATAAGAGCCGACTGTTAGGGTTAGATAAGCTACACCCGGAGGTGGGAAGCCCCCTTCGACAGCTATGTTGACTTTTCAACATTTTTTGTCTTGAGAGCCGGTTATTAGGGTTAGACAAGTAACACCCAGAGGTAGGAAGCCCCCTTCGACAACCAAAGTTGACTTGTCAACTTTTTTGGCGTAAGAGCCGGCTGCTAGGGTTAGATAAGCTACACCCGGAGGTGGGAAGCCCCCTTCGACAGCTATGTTGATGGAGTCAACTTTGTGCATTGTCTTGTAAGTCGCCATCTTTTAAACCGCCATCTTGTATGAACAAATGGTAGAAGCTCCAAGTGACTTTATGATGATCCAATGAATCCGGGCACCTGTGTTTGAACGGTATATCTTGGCGGTTTGTCCTCTTGGGCAATTTTTTAATTCTTCCACCAATAATGTAATAGCCCCAAGGATTGGGGTGAAGTTGAGAGTCAATCAAATCCTCGAAGACATGCTTAGGACATGTGTGATTTCTTTCGGCATGAAGTGGGAAGACTGCCTCCCGTTCACCGAGTTTTCATACAACAACAACTTCCAAGCTAGTTCCGGAAAGGCTCCATTCGAGATTCTCTACGGCAGGAAGTGCTGCACCCCGCTTAATTGGTCTGAAACTGGCGAGCGTCAAATCCTTGGAAATGACATGATCAGTGAAGCAGAAGAGATGTGTCGTGTCATTCGTGAAAATCTCAAAGCAGCTCAATCACGCCAGAAGAGCTATTATGATAACAAACATCGTGATGTGTCCTCTCAGATCGGTGATTTTGTCTATCTCAGAGTGTCTCTTGTTAAGGGTACTCAATGCTTTGACATCAAAGGAAAGCTCTCTCCTCGCTTTGTGGGTCCTTTCGAATTGTGGGCAAGAGAGGTGACCTTCCCTACCAACTCAAGCTTCCTCCAAATTTCTCAAATGTTCATGACGTGTTTCATGTCTCTCAGCTCAGGAAGTGCTTCAAGACTCCCGAGCGTGTCGTTGACCTCCAAGACATTGATCTCCAAGAAGACCTATCCTATCATGAGCATCCAGTTGCTATCCTTGAAGAAACTAAGCGTACGAATCGCAACAAGTCAATCAAGTTTCTAAAAGTGATGTGGTCACATCACTCTGACAAAGAATCCACTTGGGAACGAGAGGAACATCTTCGTTCCGAATTTCCCGAATTCTTCCATTCCTAGATCTCGGGACGAGATCCTCATGTAGTGGGGGAGAGTTGTAACCGCAGAAGTGCAACCCTTGTCATTTGTGTCATGGCATGTGACTGAGTTTGTATTATTTCATGTGGACCTCTATGGATGTTATCAGTGCTATCATGGGGTTTGACTTTCGCTTTGCCTCTTGTCCCTAATGCATCGTGGCATCACATCATATTTGTCAAGTGCATCATTTTGGTTTTCATGATATGGTATGTGTTGTGGATGAGTGTGTCCTTGTGTTGTGGTGTGATATGGGTTGATGTTGTGAGGTTTGAATGGAGTTCTCCTCATTTTCCCATTTCAAAACTATCTCACTGTTTCAAAAAAACATCCCATTGTTTCTCTTATTCAAATAATATGGCATGTGGAATTGTAGTTGCTATTTTAATAGATTAAAATGTTCCAACTTCTCTAAATAATCTGATAGGAATTATGTTTGAACTGTCATAAATATTTGGAATTATTTTGCCTTTGGTTTCTTTGCAAAACAGATTGCCAAATAAAGATATGAGGCTTATTTTATTTTCTCTAAAAATGCCAAGTTCATTTTTATAAAATAGGGCATGTTTTGCTGATTGCAAAACACATTTTGTATTCTCTCTATCTCTTCTCTAACCTGCCTAGATTTATTTATTTTTCTGGCTTAAAAAAATAAAGGAAACGTTTCAGAGAAAGAAAGAGCGAGAGAGGGAGTTCTCAGCCAACTTGGGCCCTACCTCCCCGCTAAGGGCCCAGCAAGAACGCCAGCACAGCCTCCGCAGCCCGCTAAGCGTCAGTCATCGTTCTCCTTTGTATGGCGATCATCGAGAGCGCCACGTCCCTGACATCGTTGATTTGATGGCCGTCGGTGACCCCTAGCCCCTTTATATTGCATCCCCCGCATAGCCCTAGCTCCCCGCGTTCCATTCCTCCCATCCTCTCGCATCGCCGCCGCTCAGGTAGGTCGCCCCGCGAACACCGTCGCCCTGCCCGCCATGCTTTGGCCGAGCGCGAGCTCGAGCTCGGGGTAGCTTCTCAGCCTCGCCTCTGGCCTCCCTATCTGCATGGATCGAAGCCCAGGAGTCCCTGCATCTTCTTCCTCTATGCACGCGACACCATCGACGCCGAAGTTCCGTCCCCGTCGCCATCTTCTTCTCTATGCTCAGATCCGAGCTGCACCGGAGTTCCGTAGGTTCTCGCGTCGTCTCCGTCCTGTCTTCGTCTGCCTCTCCATGCCATAGGTAGTTGAGGTAGATCCTTCTCCCTTCCCGATATTCCTCGTAGGCAATAGGGTCTTGTGCTTGTCGCTAGGTCGTCACCGTTGCGCGCTCCCGTTGCTCTGGCCAAGCATGCAATATTCTTCTTATCGGAGTAGTGGAGGTAGTAGCAAGGGCTCGTGTGCTTTTCCTAGCCCCTTTAGTGCATCCCCCATGCGCTTTCTAGCCTTCCCACAGCCCCACGCAGCCTTGCTTTGCCTCGGGATCGAGCAGTTGCTTCCGCCATGAGCAGAGAGCTCGAGCGTGTCCTGCCTCGCGTAGTGGTTGCCCTCGCTCTGCATAAATGATAGAAATGGGGTGCCATGTCGTTTCTACAGCTCCGCCACATGTCCTCAGCTTCGGTGGTCACCGGAGGGGCTCATCGACGCCCTCTCTGTCTTCTCTGCTTGAAGGAAGAAGAGCCGGCCCTATTGGTTTACAATTTCTAGCATTCCCTTTCTGACCAGGTGCCCCCATCTAGCCCAGGGGTTGCCCCTCACTGTGTTGACCAGGAGGTCCAGGGTTCGATCCCCACCGGGCCTTTTATTTTTTGAGTGGATTTCCGCTGTGTGTGTTCCTGTGTATGTGTGTGTGACAGGTGGGCCAGTGGGTCCACCCTGTCATACTCAGGAGGGACCTGGTGTCTATGCCAGTGGGACCCCCTCCTTTTTTTATTTCTTTCTTTCTTTTCTTCTCTGGTTTTTTCTTCTGTTTTTGGAAATAGTCCATATCAGATCATTGCTATATTTGGATATGTCCAAATAAGGGAATAAGTGACTTATAAGTGCAAGTGTTAAATTTCGAATTATATTTTGGATAATTTATTGACACAAACATGTGAGTGTGATATATGATTTTGGGGTAGATTTTCCCATGGAATCAAATGGTGCCATTTGTTTTGTCATTTGGGCAAGTTTGCAAAATGTCATTTTTGTCCCAACATGTCATTTTGTCATTTTCATATGATGTAATATATGCAATATTTGGGATACTTGTCAACATGATTAGGCTAGTGTTTTATGGGTACTAGGCCCTGGGGTTTTTTGTTTGGCATGACAAACTTGTAGATAAGTGGATTTCTTGCTGTTAACATGCTAAGAAAATAACACTGTTTCATGTTTCGAAATATTGCTAAGTGTTGGGAGCTGTTATTTTCTTACCATGTTGTGAGGATGGTTCCCATGGAGGTAGTGTTCCTTTGGGTTTGGTGCCATGACATGTTTTGTAGTGCTCATCTTCCTCTATTTTTGTGTGTGCCAAGTTCATGTGAATCAAGCCCTTGCAACATATTTAAAATATATTGTCAAGTTGCTATTCTGTATAATGTGTCCAGTTTTGCCCTTGCTAATTTGGCTAAGTCTAAGTAGTTGTTGTTATTTTTATGCCATGTTTAGAGGATTCTATCAAGTGATATGTGGTGTCCTAGCTCATGCTCAGTGCTAATGATTTGTAGTAGTGGTTTCCCTCTACCATCCTATTAATTTTTATGCGATGAAACTACCTGTAGCATGTTTGAACCTTGTTGTTAATATGTTAATTTGTTAACTCAGGATCTATAAAACTTGAATTTTCACTAAGTCCCTGAAATCTGTTTCAACATGCCATCTTGTGAGCATATTTGCTATTCTTCCATGTTTCCTTTCAAATTTGTATAGATGGATGATTTTTTAAGCATGATGTATAGTTTCTGTACATACTTTGGTTGTGGTTTGGAACTTGCTATAGCTCTTGTTATGTGTGTTGCAAGATGCCATGTTGTCGTTTGTGGGTAGACCCGAGTGTCGAGCCTAAGTACGAGGAACGAGGACCCAGCTCTGTATCCCGCTGAAGAACCAATAGGCAAGATGACCATACCCAGATCCCGACACTTTTTTTACTTTGCTAGATGTCTCGCTCTTATCGTTATGCTTTTGTTACCTACCACATGCATGACCAGCCTCCTACATTGCCATGAAAGCCTCTAACCCCTCCACTACCTAGTAAAACCTTGTTTGGCTAAGTTAGCGTCGCTCAGCCCCTCTTATAACATTCTTAGTTGCAGGAGCAGGTTGTTTTCCATGTGATAACATGGTTATATGGAGACATCACAATATTTATTGCTAGTTAATTTAATGCACCTATATATCTTGGTAAGGTGGAAGGCTTGGCCTTTTGCTCGGTGTTTTCTTCCACTTTTGCCACCATAGTTACTTTTTACCGGTGTTATGTTCCATATTTTGCGCTCCTAACATGCTTGGGGTTGTTATGGGGACCCCTTGACTATTCGTTCTACATTAAAGCTTGTCTGGCAAGACCCAACTATTGTATTATTTTCTTAACAACCTAATAAAAATGCATAGGGCTTTGCAACCCCGTGGATAATTAATCAACCCCCCTGGGCCAGTTCTCCGCATGAGTGTTCGTCCAACACGTCAACCGCCGGTGGCCACCAGGGGCAACTGTAACACCCAAGATGCGCGCCTATCCTTATTTAGGCACGGGGGCCACGACAGGGATAGAGGCGCATCTAGTCGATTCGCAAGTACAGTAACATCACATACATGTATGAAGAGATGAGTATATGAGTTGGCTTACACTCGCCACAAGCTAAATTACAAGTCCACACAAATTATTCAGACATCATATAGAAGACAGGGTCCATCTACGGACAAAATCAAACCAAGAAAAGAAGCAATGAAACTGTCTTGCTAGCCCCAAAGATCACGACCAAGGCATCTCTACTCGTATGGATACGTGACGTACATTCTGCCACGTTCTTCATCATACTCCCACTGGAGCTGGGTCACATCATCTGGAACGGTCTCATCTGCACCTGCACCTGTATTGTTGTAGTAATTTGTGAGCCACGGGGACTCACCAATCTTGTAATTCGGGTACTGAAACTATGTAAGCTTATTGGGTTGGATGGGGTAAGTGTTGAGTTTGCAGCGGCACTAAGCATTATTTGGTGGCTAACTTACGATAACCTGAATGTAAATATGGTGGACTATGAAATACGATCGAGTACTACTATGATCACTAAGTGATCCTGAACACCTACTTACGTCAGACATAAGCCCATCACGTTCTCTCTCGGTTCATGTTCACGAGCAGAGACAATCACGGTTACGCACACAGTTGGTGTATTTTATTGGAGTTTACTTCAAGTTAACTATAACCGGGTGTTAAAAAAAATATCCAAGTTGCCACATAACCGCGGGCATGGCTTTCCGAAAGATTTAACCCTGTAGGGATGTGTTGGGACACATAGTAGTAAATCAAAAAATTCCTACGTGTTCACCAAGATCCATCTATGGAGAAACTAGCAACGAGTAAGGAGAGAGTGCATCTTCATACCTTTGAAGATTGCAAAGCAGAAGCATTACAAGAACGCGGTTGGTGGAGTCGTTCTCGTAGCGATTCAGATCGCGGTGGATTCCAATCTTAGCGGAGAACAACGGCGCCTCCGCGTTCAACACACGTGCAGCCCGATGATGTCTCCTACGCCTTGATCCATCAAGGAGGAAGGAGAGGTTGAGGGAGAGCTCCGGCAGAACGACGGTGTGGTGACAATGGAGCTGCATGGTCTCCGGCAAAGCTTTGCCAAGCACTACGGAGAACAAGGAGAAGGAGGAGTAGGGCTGTGCCGTGGGAGAGAGAGATGTGTGTCTCCGGCTGCCCCAAGGGCTCCACTATATACAGGAGGAGGAGGAGGGAGGGATGCGCCCTAGGGTTTCCACCCTAGGGGCCGGCGGCAGCCCCAGATCCCATCTAGTGCGGCGGCCAGGAGGGGAGAGGGGTGCGACAGCCCTAGGGTGGGCCTCAGGGCCCATCTGCTCTAGGGTTTGCCCCCCTCCACCCTTGTGCTGCGCCTCGGGCCCTTGTGGGGGCGCACCAGCCCACCTAGGGGCTGGTTCCCTCCCACTTGCGGCCCATACAGCCCTCTGGTGCCAGTGGCCCCAATTGATGGACCCCCCAAAACCATTTCGGTGGTCCCGGTACGTTACCGGTGATGCCCAGAACACTTCCGGTGACCAAAGCCTCGTGATGTCTGGGATCTCATCTGGGACTCCGAACAACCTTCGGTAACCACATACACTATTTCCCTATAACCCTAGCGTCATCGAACCTTAAGTGTGTAGACCCTATAGGTTCGGGAGACACGTAGACATGACCGAGACACCTCTCCGGTTAATAACCAATAGCGGGATCTGGATACCCATGTTGGCTTGCACATTCTCCACGATGATCTCATCGGATGAACCATGATGTCGGGGATTCAATCAATCATGTATACAATTCCCTTTGTCTACCGGTATGATACTTGCCCGAGGTTCGATCGTCGGTATCCCTATACCTTATTCAATCTCGTTACCAGCAAGTCTCTTTACTCGTTCCGTAACACATCATCCCGTGGCTAACTCGTTAGTCACATTGAGCTCATTATGATGATGTCTTACCGAGTGGGCCCATACATACCTCTCCATCATACAGAGTGACAAATCCCAGTCCCAATTCATGCCAACCCAACAGACACTTTCGGAGATACCCGTAGTGTACCTTTATAGCCACCCAGTTACGTTGTGACGTTTGGCACACCCAAAGTATTCCTACGATATCCGGGAGTTGCACAATCTCATGGTCTAAGGAAGCGATACTTGACATTAGAAAAGCTTTAGCAGACGAACTACACGATCTTGTGCTATGCTTAGGATTGGGTCATGTCCGTCACATCATTCTCCTAATGATGTGATCCTGTTATCAATGACATCCAATGTCTATGGTCAAGAAACCATGACCATCTATTGACCAACGAGCTAGCCAACTAGAGGCTCACTAGGGACATGTTGTGGTCTATGTATTCACACATGTATTATGGTTTCCGGTTAACACAATTATAGCATGAACAAGAGACAATTATCATGAACAAGGAAATACAATAATAACCATTTTATTATTGCCTCTAGGGCATATTTCCAATAGTCTCCCACTTGCACTAGAGTCAATAATCTAGTTACATTGTGATGAATCGAACACCCATAGAGTTCTCGTGTTGATCATGTTTTGCTCATGAGAGAGGTTTAGTCAATGGATCTGCGACATTCAGATATGTTTGTACTTTACAAATATCTATATGTCCCTCCTGGATGTAATCGCGAATGGAGTTGAAGCGGCGTTTGATGTGTCTTGTCTTCTTGTGAAACTTGGGCTCCTTGGCAAGGGCAATAGCTCCAGTGTTGTCACAGAATAGAGTCATCGGGCCCGAAGCATTGGGAATCACTCCTAGGTCGGTGATGAACTCCTTCATCCAGACTCCTTCCTTTGCTGCTTCCGAAGCAGCTATGTACTCCACTTCACATGTAGATGCTGCCACGGCGCTTTGCTTGCTGGTGCACCAGCTAACTGCCCCTCCGTTCAAAATATACACGTATCCGGTTTGTGACTTGGAGTCATCCGGATCTGTGTCGAAGCTAGCATCGACGTAACCCTTTACGACAAGCTCTTTGGCACCTCCATATACGAGAAACATGTCCTTTGTCCTTTTCAGGTACTTCAGGATATTCTTGACCGTTGTCAGTGTTCCGCTCTGGGATCACTTTGGTACCTCCCTACCATACTTATGGCAAGGTTCACATCAGGTCTGGTACACAACATGGCATACATAATAGAGCCTATGGCTGAAGCATAGGGGATGACACTCATCTCTTCTCTATCCTTTGCCGTGGGAGGGCATTGAGTCGTACTCAATCTCACACCCTATAACACAGGCAAGAACCCCTTCTTGGACTGATCCATATTGAACTTCTTCAACATCTTGTCAAGGTATGTGCTTTGTGAAAGACCTATGAGGCGTCTCGATCTATCTCTATAAATCTTGATGCCTAATATGTAAGCAGCTTCTCCAAGGTCCTTCATTGAAAAACACGTATTCAAGTAGGCCTTTATGCTTTCCAAATGTTCTATATCATTTCCCATCAACAATATGTCATCCACATATAATATGAGAAATGCTATAGAGCTCCCACTCACTTTCTTGCAAATACAAGGTTCTCCATAAACCTGTATAAACCCAAACGCTTTAATCACCTCATTAAAGCGAATGTTCCAACTCCAAGATGCTTGCACCAGCCCATAGATGGACCGCTGGAGCTTGCATACCTTGTTAGCATCTTTAGGATCGACAAAACCTTCCGGGTGCATCATATATAGTTCTTCCTTAAGGAAGCCATTGAGGAATGCCATTTTTATGTCCATTTGCCAGATCTCATAATCATAAAATGCGGCAATTGCTAACAAGATTCGAACGGACTTCAGCATCGCTACGGGTGAGAAAGTCCCATCGTAGTCAACTCCTTGAACTTGTCGATAACCCTTAGCAACAAGCCGAGCCTTATAGACGATCACATTACTATCCGCGTCAGTCTTCTTCTTAAAGATCCTTTTATTTTCTATGGCTCACTCATCATCAGGCAAGTCCACCAAAGTCTATACTTTGTTCTCATACATGGATCCTATCTCGGATTTCATGGCTTCAAGCCATTTGTTGGAATCCGGTCCCGCCATCGCTTCTTCATAGTTCGAAGGTTCACTGTTGTACAACAACATGATCTCCAGGACAAGGTTGCCATACCACTCTGGTGCGGAACGTGTCCTAGTGGACCTTCGACGTTCAATAGTAACTTGCTCTGAAGTTTCATGATCATCATCATTAACTTCCTCTCCAGCCGGTGCAGGCTCCACAGAAACAACTTCCTGTGCTGCGCTACTCTCCGGTTCGAGTGGAGGTACAATTACCTCATCAAGTTCTATTTTCCTCCCACTTACTTCTTTCGAGAGAAACTCTTTTTCTAGAAAGGATCCATTCTTGGCAACAAAGACTTTGCCCTCGGATCTGAGGTAGAAGGTATACCAAATAGTTTATTTGGGGTATCCTATGAAGACGCACTTTTCCGCTTTGGGTTCGAGCTTCTCAGGTTGAAGTTTCTTCACATAAGCATCACATCCCCAAACTTTTAGAAACGACAGCTTAGGTTTCTTTCCAAACCATAATTCATACGGTGTTGTCTCAACGGACTTTGACGGTGCCCTATTTAAAGTGAATGCGACAGTCTCTAATGCATATCCCCAAAATGATAGTGGTAAGTCGGTAAGAGACATCATAGATCGCACCATATCCAATAGAGTGCGATTACGACATTCAAACACACCATTGTGCTGAGGTGTGCCAGGCATTGTGAGTTTTGAAACAATTCCACATTTCCTTATGTGCATGCCAAACTCGTGACTCAAATATTCTCTGCCACGATCAGATCGTAGGCACTTTATTTTCGTGTCACGTTGATTCTCTACCTCACTCTGAATTTGCTTGAACCTTTCAAAGGTTTCAAACTTGTGTTTCATTAAGTAGACATACCCATATCTGCTCAAGTCATCATTGAGGGTGAGAACATAATGGTAGCCACCGCGAGCCTCGACGCTCATTGGACCGCATACATCGGTATGTATTATCTCCAACAAGTCAGTTGCTCGCTCCATCGTTCCGGAGAACGGAGTGTTGGTCATCTTTCCCATGAGTCATGGTTCGCACGTGTCAAATGATTCGAAATCAAGAGACTCCAAAAGTCCATCAGCATGGAGCTTCTTCATGCATTTGACACCAATATGACCAAGGCGGGAGTGCCACATGTAAGTGGGACTATCGTTATCAACCTTACACTTTCTGGTACTCACACTATGAACATGTGTAACATCACGTTCGAGATTCATCAAAAATAAACCATTGACCAGCGGGGCATGACCATAAACATTTCTCACATATAAATAGAACAACCATTATTCTCAGATTTAAATGAGTAGCCATCTCGCATCAAACAAGATCCAGATACAATGTTCATGCTCAAAGCTGGTACTAAATAACAATTATTGAGGTTTAAAACTAATCCCAAAGGTAGATGTAGAGGTAGCGTGCCGACGGCGATCACATCAACCTTGGAACCATTTCTGAAGCGCATCGTCACCTCGTCCTTTGCCAGTCTTCTCTTATTCCGCAGCTCCTGCTTGGAGTTACAAATGTGAACAATTGCACCGGTATCAAATACCCAGGAGCTACTACGAGCACTGGTAAGGTACACATCAATAACAAGTATAGCACATATACCTTTCATGTTGCCGGCCTTCTTATCCGCTAAGTACTTGGGGCAGTTCCGCTTCCAGTGACCGGTACTCTTGCAATAAAATCACTCAGTCTCAGGCTTGGGTCCATGCTTGTTCTTCTTCCCGGCAACTTTCTTACCGGGCATGGCAATAGCTTTGCCGTCCGTCTTGAAGTTCTTCTTACCCTTTCCTTTCTTGAAACTAGTGGTCTCATTCACCATCAACACTTGATGCTCCTTTTTGATCTCGACCTCCGCTGATTTCAGCATCGAGTACAATTTAGGAATGGACTTCTCCATACCCTGCATGTTGTAGTTCATCAATAAGCTCTTGTAGCTAGGTGGAAGCGATTGGAGGATTATATCAATGACCGAGTCATCCGGGAGATTAACTCCCAGCTGAGTCAAGCGGTTGTACAACCCAGACATTTTGAGTATGTGCTCACTGACAGAACTATTTTCCTCCATCTTACAACTAAAGAACTTGTCGGAGACATCATATCTCTCAACCTGGGCATGAGCTTGGAAAACCAGTTTCAGCTCCTGGAACATCTCATATTCTCCGTGTTGGTCAAAACGCTTTTGGAGCCTCAGTTCTAAACTATAAAGCATGCCGCACTGAACCAGGGAGTAATCATCACAGCGTGACTGCCAAGCGTTCATAACGTCTTGATCCGCTGGGAAAATGGGTGCGTCACCTAGCGGTGCATCACGGACATGCAATCTCTTGGAAGCTATGAGGATGATCCTCAAGCCACGGACTCAGTCCGCATAGTTGCTTCCATTGTCTTTCAGCTTGGTGTTCTCTAGGAACGCGTTGAAGTTGAGGGTGTGTCGTGGTTTCATCACGGCATATGTCCGAGTGAACGGACTTGGATTCGAGGCCATTGCTAAAGTGATGGACTCAAAGGGGTTGATTGGGAGGAAGGATATGAGTTTACCCAGGTTCGTCCCCTCAAGTCGAGGTAATAGCCTACGTCCTTCTTGTGTTTGTATTGCTTGATGTATCGATTACAAGGAGCTATTGCTTGACCTAGTTTCGATAGCCTGGTCTCTTAGTCACCCTGGGTCTCACCTTTATACAGGAGGTCAAGACCACATGTCATACAAGTTGTAGCCAACTCTCATTACATGTCCGAGTCTATCTCTACCTTATCTTGCCTTCCTGACCAAGTTGTCTCCGGGCGGCTTACTCGCCCGGGTCTTCTCTATCCGGGCCACGCTTCGGCCCATCCTGTCAAGCCGCCAAACATCTTGGGCTTCAGTCTTCGTAGCCCACTCTTGGATTAACGTATGAGCCGCCTAGTGTGACCCAGAGCCTATAGGGCGGGTCTCACCGTGGGGTTATATCCCCAACGTTAGGCCCCAGGTTGATTTGAGCTTGCTCACTTCAGCCTCCTTGTTAATCATCGGTGAGTTACCCTGAAAATAATGACCCGCCGTGACGTCATGTCAGATCTGACAGAAAGATTCTCTAACACACACAACGGATCTTCCCTTATTAAATGGATAGTCCAGGAATCGAGGCATCCGCCTCGGTCAAATACAACCGATGCCTGGATTTTCGCGCCTGTTTCCGCCTTTTCCTATTAAATAGGACCGCAAGGGGCAGCATTTGCCTTCCTCCCGCTCACTCTTCGTCTCCTTCCTTCTGACGCCTCCGCTCCAGCGCATCTTGCTACGACATCGTTTCCTCATCGTCGTCAACAAAGGCCGTCGCATCAAACTGTTTCATTCCAGATCTCTCTCCGCGTCCGCCGCGCCGTATCCGGTGAGTCCTTCTTCCCCTAGATCCGTAGCTATCTTGGTACGGTTTCATGGAGCTCCTCCCGCCGCGTAGAACACGAGCCTCCTTTAATGCCGGCCATGCTTAGCCCATAAACACATGACGATAGCTTGTCTCCGAGGCGGCGTTATGTAGGAGATCGATAGCAATACTACGCAGATTTGCAACAGCTCCGCCTGCCGTTTTTAATCTTTCTCCGCTTTCGTCAGTTCGTCTCTAGGTCTGAAATAGGAACGTTTTCTTTGTTTTGTAGATCCACAATCTTGGCGATACCTTGCGAAACCTGTTTTCCGGACTTAGCCGTATTTTTGCCTTGTCTTTTCATAACCTTGACCGGCCATGTATTCCGGCTCTCACCAATCGGGCTCTGGCGGCTCAACCTTAAGGTCTTAAGATTTTAGCCTCCCATAGATATCTGCCAATCCTTGACTCGCCATATATGGTTACTTTGCGCAGTTTTAAGCCACCGCCATGTCTCGTGCATCTAACTCCTGCAACTGGCTCGGCTCTTGCATCACCGAAGAGTTCCTTATGGACTTTGTGCATGCGGGCACCCTTCCCGCCAAGGATGTAATCCATCGGCGGGTTCTAGGCGATGAATTGAAGCCCATTCCTCGGGAGGGCGAAGTAGTGGCGTTTTCAGATCACATCGAGCGTGGGTTTGTACCCCCCGGCTCAAAATTCTTCCAGGATGTTCTTCAATTTTACAAGTTGCACCCTCAAGACCTCGCCCCCAATTCTGTCTCCAACATCTGCAATTTCCAAGTGCTTAGTGAAGTTTATCTGCAAGCCGGGCCGTCTGTTGGTCTCTTCCGAGAGTTCTTCTATGCAAATCGCCAGACCGAGGTGAAAGCCGGCCCAAGCTTAGAGCTCGGCGAAATTTCAATACAGAAGCGCCGGGACATAACCTTTCCGGCTGTTCAGATGCCAAGTCACCCAAAGGATTGGAATAAGACCTGGTTTTATTGCAAAGATACTTCTCCAGAAGGTGAACGTCCGCTGTTGGGTTACTGCCCGTCCTGGCTCAAGATTACATCCGAGCTTCCCGGCCGACTGTCCACTGCTGAACGGATGAGGCACGAGCCGGCTCATGCCAAGATTAAGGCCCTCATGGCCAATGGGCTGATTGGGTTAGACTTGATCCACTGCTGGATCTCTTGGAGGATTATGCCCTTGAGCCAGAGAATTCACCTTATGTGCGAGTATCTGGGTCAGTACGATGATTCCCTTTGCTTCAGCCGGATGACGTTAACAGACGATGATATTACAACTGTCATCCAGAGCCTTGTCCACGAGACTTCTGGTGCTTGCAGCGTTATTGGGCTATCACCTTTCTGTACTATTAACCCGGCCCCAGAAGTAAGCCGTCTCTCCATAGTCTCTCCTGTTGATTTAGTTATGACTTTGGCACTTCCTTACTACATGCCGGCTTGCCTTTTCAGGCCAACTCTGACTTCCGGAAGAAGAAATACGTGCCTCCTCTCAAGAAGGCCAAGAAGAAGGCCCCGTCCAAGAAGACAAAGAAGACCACTCCTCAAGAAGAATGGTTTGAACCGCCAAAATGAGGCAGCTCAGAGGTATAACTTGACTACTTTTTGCTGCTTTTTACTCAC
Source organism: Hordeum marinum (assembly GCA_022496015.1). NCBI lineage: Eukaryota > Viridiplantae > Streptophyta > Magnoliopsida > Poales > Poaceae > Hordeum > Hordeum marinum. Next base: position 389,032,001 of record CM039675.1, on the reverse strand, counting down.
TTTACTAACAACAGCCATTCACAGGACGAGGCAGAGACGAGCCGCGCCAACGCCCCTGAGGTAACTTATATTTCGTCCGACTCGGAATATTTTGTGCCCCAGAAGATACGGCGGGTCGTTCAAAAAGTTCCCCTTTCTCATCCTCTTGCTTATTTGGATCCTCAATTTCTTTTGAAAAACTAATAGCAAGCCAACCGACGCCAGACCCGAAGTGTCGGCTCTACTGATCTCATGTTCGGGTTACCGAATTCCCCGGCCTAGAAGAAGCGCCCCGCAGAGGTATATATTCCTTCTCTGTTTTATTTTACTAGCTCTTCCTTTGTAATTCCAACAGTACCTTACATTATCTGAACTGTCTTTCAGGGGTCTTCGCCTTCATCTGGCGACTCTACGGCCATCGCTCTACTGCCTCCAAAGATTAACCCGCTGTATGTGTTTTTTCAAACCTTGCGTTTGACTCTTTGGCGGTTGTAAACTTCTGGCTCTAATTTTATGCTTTTCCAGGGATCAAGCCAAGCGAAGAAAAAACAACAAGTCCTCCCCTAGCCGTACCGCTCGAGAACCGAAGCTTGCCAAGCCGGACGCTCCAATGCCAGACGCAAACCGCCCAGCGGCTTCTGCAGAGCCGGCAGCTGATGACACTATTCCTGAGAGCCCGCAGAGGGACCATTCCAAGCCGCCGAGCCCTGCCAAGGCTGCTGATGACACCACTGCTCCGGACGTCGTGATTATCGGCGCCGTCTTTCGCTCTCCTTCTCCTCACGTGTTGACAAAGCATGCTGAGACGGCTGAAGCCTCCAGGAAGCTTGACTTTGAGCTCCCCGCCCTTGAGAAGATGACAGCCGATGAACTTCATGCTGGCTATATGAACCGGCTGTCTACAAGCCGGGATCTGGAGCTCAAACTTGTCAACTTAATGAAGAAGAAATATGAGGTATTCTATTTCCTCTTTATACCCTTACTCATCCCCCAAGAACCGGGTTAACATTAGCTGATGATAATCCGGTTCTTCCATCTTGGTAGAAGTAGAAATACTTAGCACGTATGTCTCATCTTACTTAGAAGTAACCTCAAATCATCGTTGTCAGCCCCCAAGGGCCGGCTCAAAATTGGTAACATTGATCCGGAGCTTTATGGAATATAGATAATAGAACCAACTCTAGCCCCCATGGGATGGCTCAATCTTGTCAAAGTTGAGGTGGGACTTCATTGAGCGTGGGTAATAGAACCAACTGTAGCCCCCAAGGGCCGGCTCAATCTTTGTCAAAGTTGAGGTGGGACTTCATTGAGCGTGGGTAATAGAACCAACTGTAGCCCCCAAGGGCCGGCTCAATATTTGTCAAAGTTGAGCCGGGACTTTCATTCTTAACAGCTTTGAAAAACCAATAAGTAGCCCCCAAGTTTCGGGTTAACTTGATAAAGATAAACCGGAATTGTCTTGAAAATAGACATTAGCCCCCAAGTGTCATGCATATTGCTTGCAATCTGTTTGAGACTTGCTATATCTTTGAAATTTCTCCCCCTGTAGGTTTATTCCATGCTTTTATATGTCATAGGAAGCTTTAATCGAAGCCGGGTCAGAATTGGCCGGCTTAAAAAGCAATCTAGCTACTCAGCAATCCACCCGGAGTGAAGCTGATGAGAAATGTCGGCTCCTTTGTGAAGAGCTGACCAAAATCAAGGCCGACTTCGCCACTTTCAAGGAATCCACTAAAGCTGAACAAACCGCCTCGACCAAACGGGCAGATGATGCTGATCAGCGGCTTATGATTGTATCCGATGAACTGCAGTCCTTGAAGCGCCATATCACGAAGATGACAGCCGCCCTCTTTGGTAAGTATTTGACGACCTAACTCAATTTTTGTATTGTACTTGCACTGGAAACTCACAACGAAGCATCCGTCTTATGTAGGTCCTAGGAGCTGCCAACTTGCTTCCGACAGTTTGCTGCCCCTGAAAGCCATATACACTTTGACAAAACAACTCTACTGTGGCGCTGTATGCACAATCAAAGCTATGCAGTACAAGGAAAATATCCCTTCAACTCTCAAAGGGGTCTTAGAGCTTCTGTCAATGATGCCGAAATAGATTGTGGAGTTGAAGAGATCAGCCGCCCGCCAGGGGGCGATCGCGGCCATAAGCCGGGCGTTGGCTTTTGCTCCAGAGCTAACTCCGGCTGATATGATGGAAGGCTTTCCCTCCAAGAAGGATGATGGCTCTGAATTCACAGACGCTGACTATGCCTGGTGTGTGAAGGATTCCAAAGTCCTATCCTCCGTCTTAGCAGAAGAGGTCAATCTGGCGACTTACCGGGCGGCTTACAGCGCATATCAGAAAAGGATCTGTGGCCCTCTCTTTGAATGCTAGGATCTGACAACCGCCCGCAGTAAGAATCTTTTCGCCTCTGAACTTGACCCGTCCCCCTTCTTTGAACAAGGAACCTTTGCGGCTTTAACCAACTGCAATTGGGACTTGGAAAATCTCCAGATCAAAACAGCCGAAGATCCGGAGCAGGGTGACCCGCCAGCCAACTGATCGCGCAGTAGATACTTGTTGATAGCCGGCTCTTTATGACCCGCCATGAGCGGTGTAAAAAACTTGATGATATTTTTGGGCTCTACAGAGAGGGTCTATAATAGACTAGTAGTAACTTTTGCCTTTCTTTGAATTGTGCCATCGCGCACATATGAAAAGTCCGGCTTAACATATATATATGGCATCCTTTTTGTTCCTCTCATTGTATGCCTTACCGGCTCTTAGCAGCTTAATTTCCTGCAAGAATAGATGTACCGTTAGGAGGGCGGCTTAAAAGCATAACCCGAAGATGCTGTGTCTTCCTAACGCGTTTGACAGAGTCAATTGCTTGGCTTAAGAGCCGGCCGATAGGGTTTGATGAGCTACACCCGTAGGGCAGGAAGCCCCCTGTACGGCTATGTTGACTTGTCAACATTTTTGGCGTAAGAGCCGGTTGTTAGGGTTAGATAAGCTACACCCGGAGGTGGGAAGCCCCCTTCGACAACCAAAGTTGAGTTGTCAACTTTTTTTGGCATAAAGCCAGTTGTTAGGGTTAGATAAGCTATACCCGAAGGTAGGAAGCCCCCTTCGACAACCAAAGTTGACTTGTCAACTTTTTTGGCATAAAGCCAACTATTAGGGTTAGATAAGCTATACCCGAAGGTAGGAAGCCCCCTTCGATAGCCAATGTTGACTTGTCAACATTTTTGGCGTGAAAGCCGGTTGTTAGGGATAGATAAGCTACACCCGGAGGTGGGAAGCCCCCTTCGACAACCAAAGTTGACTTGTCAACTTTGTTTGGCATAAAGCCGGCTGTTAGGGTTAGGTAAGCTATACCTGAAGGTAGGAAGCCCCCTTCGACAACCAAAGTTGACTTGTCACCTTTTTTGGCATAAAGTCGTCTGTTAGGGTTAGATAAGCTATACCCGAAGGTAGGAAGCCCCCTTCACAACCAATGTTTACTTGTCAACATTTTTGGCATGAAAGCCGGTTGTTAGGGATAGATAAGCTACACCCGGAGGTGGGAAGTCCCCCTTTGACAACCAAAGTTGACTTTTCAACTTTTTTGGCATAAAGCCGCCTGTTAGGGTTAGATAAGCTATACTCGAAGGTAGGAAGCCCCCTTGGACAGCCAATGTTGACTTGTTAACATTATTGGCGTGAAAGCCGGTTGTTAGGTATAGATAAGCTACACCCGAAGGTGGGAAGCCCCCTTCGACAACCAAAGTTGACTTGACAACTTTTTTGGCATAAAGCCGGCTGTTAGGGTTAGATAAGCTATACCCGAAGGTAGGAAGCCCCCTTTGACAGCCAATGTTTTGGATTTTCCTTGCATCAGTGAATATACGCGAAATGGCAGAGGCCCCGGCTTGCAGGGATGCTACTTTATCCATATATAAATATGATATGTACAATGATAGTGTATAGTGGTGATTCTCAACAATCTCAGGTGTAATAAGGCCGTAGATGTGGTATGTTCCACGGCTGGCGGGTCTCCCGACCCGAAGTATCTGAGTCATCCCGGATGTCAATGAGGTAATACAACCCGTTGATGAGATTTCTGTTGACCATGAAAGGTCCTTCCCAAGGAGGAGATAACTTATGCGTATTTGCCTGGTCTTGAATTAGCCACAGCACTAAGTCACCCTCTTGAAACGTTCGGGTCTTGACCTTGCAACTATGATAGCGGCGCAAGTCTTGTTGATAGCTCGTCGAACAGGCAACCGCCAGCTCTCGTTCCTCCTCCAAAGCATCCAACGCGTCTTGACGCACCGTCTCATTGTCCGTCTCAGCGTAAGCCGCCACTCGTGGCGAGTCATGTCGGATGTCACTTGGTAACACGGCCTCTGCATCGTAAACCATGAAGAAATTAATGTGTATACCCTGTGGATCTGTTGGGGGTAGTTCTGATGCTCCATAAGACGGACGGCAACTCTTCCACCCAACAACCCGGTGTCCGCTGTAAAGGGACCATAAGCCGTGGCTTGATACCTCTCAAGATTTCTTGATTAGCCCATTCCTCCTGACCGTTGGACTGTGGATGAGCAACCACCGAAACATAAAGCCGGATGTGCTCCTCATCGCAGAATTTTTTCACAACCCCCTTGGACAAGTTTGTGCCATTGTCCATGATGATGTTGTGAGGGTAACCAAAACGGTAGATCAGCTTTTTAATAAAATGAACCGCCGTAGCCGCGTCACACTTGCTGACCGGCTCAACTTCTATCCACTTGGTGAACTTATCAACCGCCACCAAGAGGTGCGTTTTCTTATCCTTGGATCTCTTGAAAGGCCCGACCATATCAAGCCCCCAGACTGCAAATGGCCAAGTAATTGGTATCATGCGCAATTCTTGAGACGGAACATGAGCACGCCGGCCGAATTTTTTACAGTTGTCACACTTGCGGACCAGATCCTCTGCATCCTTATGAGCCGTCAACCAGAAGTAGACGTGCCGAAAATCCTTGGCCACTAGGGACTTTGAGTCGGTGTGGTGTCCGCAATATCTAGCGTGAATTTCATTCAAAATTTCCTTACCCTCCTATGGTGAGATGCAACGTTGAAACACCCCGGTAACGCTAAACTTGTGCAATTCACCATTAACTATTGTCATGGACTTAGACCGTCGGGTGATCTTTCTGGCTAAATTTTCATCCTCAGGTAACTCGCCCCGAGTCAAATATGTCAAGTAGGGCACAATCCAATCCAGAATAGCATGTAGAGCAGCCACCAATTGCCCCTCCAGGTCAGGAACAGCCAAATCTTCTTCTGAAGGTAACTTGACAGTCGGGTGATCTAAGACGTCCAGAAAGACATTGGGCGGCACCGGCTTTCGCTGAGAGCCTAACCTTGATAAGTCATCAGCCACCTCATTCCTGCGACGATCAATGTGATCCACCAGATAACCTTTGAAGTGACCGGCAATGACATCCACTGCCTGAGGATAAGCTGCCATCCGCGGGTCCTTGGAGTCCCAAGTGCTTGAAACTTGTTGAGCCACAAGATCTGAGTCGCCAAAACACCTTACTCGGCTTAAATTCATCTCCTTAGCCACTCTGAGACCATGAAGCAGGCTTCATATTCAGCCGCATTATTGGTGCAAGGGAACATTAGCCGGAGCACATAATAGAACTTATCACCTTTGGGAAATGTCAGAACAATTCCTGCCCCTGATCCTTCCAGCTGCTTGGATCCATTAAAGTGTATAGTCCAGTACGTGTTATCCGGCTTTTCCTCGGGAGCTTGACACTATGTCCAATCGTTTATAAAATTCACAAGGGCTTGGGACTTGACAGTTGTACGAGGGACGTATTTCTGATTGAGAGGCCCCAACTCCAGTGCCCACTTAGCGATCCTACTAGTGGCTTCTCTGTTTTCAATTATGTCCCCCAATGGAGTAGAGTTGACCACTATGATCTAGTGCCCTAAGAAATAATGATTTAACTTGCGGTTGGCCATGAACACCCCATACACTAGCTTCTGCCAGTGTGGATATCTTTGCTTAGACTGTCAGGACCTCACTGATGTAATAAACCGGCCTATGAACCAGATACTCCTTCCCTGCTTCCTTGCGCTCGACCACAATTGAAGTGTTGATAGCCCGGTTGTTAGCCGCCACGTACAGGAGCAAAGGTTCTTTCTCAACCGGAGCAGCCAATACCGGCGGCTCAGTGAGCTGCTTCTTGAGCGCCTCAAGTGCTTCACCCGCCGTCGTACTCCAAACAAAATTGTATGTATTTTTCATCATCTGATATAGCGGGATAGCTTTCTCACCAAGGCGGCTTATGAACCGGGTCAATGTGGCAATCTGCCCTGCCAGGCGTTGGACATCGTTAATACAAGCCGGCTCTGCCAGGGAGGTGATAGCCTTGATCTTATCCGGGTTAGCCTCAATGCCACGCTTGGAAACCAGAAATCCCAAGAGCTTGCTAGCCGGAACACCAAAGACGCAGTTTGCCGGGTTAAGCATCATCTTATAGATCCGGAGATTGTCAAAGGTTTCCCTTAAGTCGTTCAAAAGGGTCTCCTTCTTCCTTGATTTGATCACAATATCATCTACGTAAGCGTGAACATTGCGCCCGATCTGACTGTGAAGGCAATTCTGCACATAGCGCTGATAAGTCATCTGGGCACTCTTGAGCCCAAAAGGCATAGACACATAACAGAAGGCTCCAAAAGGTGTAATGAAAGCCGTCTTCTCTTGGTCCTTAACTGCCATCTTGATCTGATGATATCCTGAATAAGCATCCAGGAAGCATAGGCTTTCACAACCTGTCATAGCATCAATGATCTGATCAATACGAGGGAGGGCAAAAGGATCAGCCGAACAAGCTTTGTTAAGGTCCGTATAGTCCACGCACATACGCCACGTGGCATTCTTCTTGAGTACCAGCACTGGGTTGGCAAGCCACTCCGGGTGAAAAACCTCAACAATGAAACCCACTGCTAAGAGCCGGGCAACCTCTTCTCCAATGGCCTTGCATCTCTCCTCATTGAACTGCCATAGAAACTGCTTGACAGGTTTAAACTTAGGATCCACATTAAGGTTGTGCTCAGCGAACTCTCTCGGTACACCCGGCATGTCAGAAGGTTTCCATGCAAAGATGTCCCGATTCTCATGGATGAATTCGATGAGCGCGCTTTCCTATTTGGAATCCATGTTAGCCCCAATGATGAACTGTTTGGATGAATCGCCCGGAGTGAAATCTATTGCCTTGGTATCATCCGCCGAAAACTTGAGGGGCGGCTCAACCTCCGTTGTGGGCTTTTTCAGTGGGGTCATATCCTCCGGGTCAACATTCTCCTGATAAACTTAAGCTCCGCCTGAGCACAACTAGATTCTGCATAAGCCGCGTCTCCTTCCTCGCACTCAATAGCCGTATTTCGATCACCATGAACGGTAATCGTACCTTTTAACCCGAGCATCTTGAGCTTTAAGTAGACATAACAGGGCCTAGCCATGAACTTAGCATAAGCCAGCCGCCCAAACAACGCATGGTAAGGGATCTTGATCTTGACCACTTCAAACCACAAGGACTCCACCCTGTAGTTATATTCGTCACCAAAGGCGACTTCCAACGAAATCCTACCCATCGGATAAGCCGACTTGCCTAGCACCATACCATGAAAAATGGTGGTGAGAGTTTAAGATCCTTGTCAAGCAGCTTCATCAGTCGGAAGGTATCATAATAGAGGATGTTGATACTTCTGCCTCCATCCATAAGTACCTTATTCACCATATATCCTCCCACTTGGGGGCAACAACCAAGGCCAGCCGCCCTGGGTCATCAACACGCGGCGGGTGATCCTCCCGACTCCATGTTATGTCATATTCAGACCACTTCAAGTATTGCGGCAGAGCTGGCGCAGCTGCATTAACCGCCCGCTTATGCAATTTCTGATCCCGCTTGTTAAGGCTGGTTGTGAAAACATGATACTGGCCCGAGCTGAGCTGCTTTGGATTACTCTGATACCTAGACTGGTTATGCTGCTGTTGATTGTTGTTACCGGGGTTCTGAGGATGTCCTCCTTGATTGCCCTGACCATGATGACTGGATCCTGAGCTATCAGATCCAAATCCGGCTCCTGACCTGCCTGGTCCTGAGCCACCGGACGGGCCACCGCCATGGTTATTGTGTTGCTGCATGTGGTAATTCTTGAACTTCTCCATGATATGGCAATCACCCCATGTGTGCGCTGAAGGCTTATCGGGCTGGCTGTGTTCCAGACAGGGCTTTTTGAAAATTTCCTCCAAATTGAAAGGAGTCCTATTTTTATTAAAAGGCGGCCTGAACTTCCCATTGCCTTTAGGAGGATTCTGACCGGTGCTTGCATTGGCCACCAGTTCTAACCTGCCATTCGGGTTTTTCCACTTACTCTGGTTACCATTGTTTGCCGCACCCTTGCCCAGGTTGTTCCTCTTACCTTGCTCGTCCTTATCCTCATCAGAGCTTGGATCCTTCATGTTATCAGAGTCAGCGTACTTTGTAAGAGCCGTCATGAGTTCTGCCATGTCCTGACACATACGCTTGAGCCGGCCAAGCTTTTGTTTCAGAGGGATGAAGTGACAGTTCTTCTCTAAGATCAGCACTGCTTGAGCCGCCGTGATCTGTTCAGATGAGTGGATGATGGTCGACACCCATCGGACCCAATGATGAGCAGACTCACTCTCCTGTTGGATGCAATGATCGAGATCTACGATGGTCATAAGTTGTTTGCAAGTCCCTTGACAGTTTTTAATGAACCTTGCCCATAACTCAGCCCACAAATTGATGGTATTGGGTGGCAACCCTTTTAACCATGTGCGAGCCGGACCTTCAAGCATCATGATAAAGTACTTAGCACACACCGCCTCACTGACATCTAGCATCTCCATAGCCAGCTCATAACTTTCGACCCAGGCCTCCGGAGGTAAATTAGCAGTGTAATTCGGAAACTTGCGAGGCCCTTTGAAATCCTTCGGCAACCGTTCACTTCGTAGAGCCGGTGATAAGCATGGCACTCCCATGGCCCTGGTGGTTACTCCTACTCCTACTGATACAGAGGGCGTGGGCTCTTGGTGAGTCGCCGTGGCCAAAGCTGCTGCCTCTTGTTGGTTTCTCACCCGGTCTATGAGAGCTTGCGCATCGAGAGACGCCTGATCATCCCCCGGAGGTCCTCTGTGCTGATCGCTACTGGAAACCGCCGGCGACTCATAGCACCGGCTAAAGCTCCGGCTGGGGAGGGGTGTTGAATGAACGCGGCTCCGACTGTGAGTATACTTCTCCTGTTGGGACATCGCCGTCTGAAGGTATCCAATGGCATCTCGTACCTCTTCCGCAAAAGGCGCTTCATCCGGAATAGGGATCCTTTCAAGCCGGGTGGCCGCGGCCACAATGTTCTCAGCTGTGTTAGAATAATGACCCGCCGGTGTTGGAAAGACCACTGGTGAGGCCTGGTTTCGTCGGGCCGGGTGTGGCGTCGGTCGAACCGTCAGCCGGCTTCCAGGTGCATCCGCTGCCTGTCCCGTTCCTGGCGTGTTGAAGGGACTCCTAGCCTCGTAAGGTTCTAGTAAACGGGATTGATGCCTCATCCGATGCACCGCAGCCGCCGATTGATGTTCCAGCCCAAGGCGGAAGGCATCCGTCTTAATATGTTCTGCCTCTTCCTCCATCTGAACCTTTAGCTCAGCTATGCTCTATTGCTCCTCCGCCATTCGGTCCCTGAAGCTCGTTCATCAGATCCAGAAGAACTTGAGCCGGTGGCGGTGGGTCAGCCCCCGAGGCTGCTGCTCCAGCGGCTGTGCTGCTCGCACCCGGGGCCGACCCAACCATGAACACTGTTGCATGAACTAGCGGCCCAAGATCGTCCGGCTTAGAGCGATCCGACTCAGGGTAAAGCTCGTCGTAGCCCCCAAGCCCACCGTTGTGAAGTTGGTAGATCGACTGTGTTTCCCCGCTTGAAGATTCGTCCTCTAAATAGACAAGAGTCTCCTGCGATGCAGAAGCTTCAAGATCCATACCTTGAGTGAAGCCCATGAAGACGTGCTTCCGGCCCGGGTCAACACGGGCGGGTTTCATAGCACGGGCGGGTTGCACGTGCCGAGCCGGCTCGACGATGTTGGTGCAGACGTCCGGCCCGGGCATCGATCCATCAATCCTGCCGATGAAGACATGGATCTCGCCAAAAGGAACCCGGAATCCATATTCCACAGAACCGGCATCAAGCCCCCAGCCGGCGTCATCGATGTAGAGCCGGCCGTGGCGACTCTTGTTCTTCCTTCCGACCACGTATCCCTCGAGCCCTGGGAGAGAACCCTTCGAGAACTCAACAACACCGAGCGCAGGCCCCACGGTGGGCGCCAACTGTCGTGGTTTTATCACGGCAGATGTGCGGGTGAACGGACTTGGATTGGAGGCCATTGCTAAAGTGATGGACTCAAAGGGGTTGATTGGGATGAAGGATACGAGTTTACCCAAGTTCGGCCCCTCAAGTCCAGATAACAGTCTGTGTCCTGCTTGTGTTTGGATTGCTTTGTGTACCGATTACAAAGGAGCTATTGCTTGACCTAGTTCTCGATAGCCTGATCTCTAAGTCATCCCCGGGTCTCACCTTTATACAGGAGGTCAAGACCACGGGTCATACATGTTGTAGCCGACTCTCATTACATGTACGAGTCTATCTCTACCTTATCTTGCCTTCCTGACCAAGTTGTCTCCGGGCGTCTTACTTGCCCGGGTCTTCTCTGTCTGGGCCACGCTCCGGCCCATCCTGTCAAGCCGCCAAATGTCTTGGGCTTCAGTCTTCGCAGCCCACTCTTGGATTAACGTACGAGTCGCCTAGTGTGACCCGGAGCCTGTAGGGCGGGTCTCACCATGGGGTTATATCCCCAACAGGGTGACATTAGTATTGTCCATTGGATCTACAATATAGATTGTAAAGACAATTTTAGACTAAGTTCATGATAATTAAGTTCACATAGTCAAATTATTTAGTGAACTCCCACTTAAATAGACATCTCTCTAGTCATCCAAGTGATACATGATCCATGTCGACTAGCCCGTGTCCGATCATCACGTGAGACGGACTAGTCATCCATGGTGAACATCTCCATGTTGATCGTATCTTCTATCGACTCATGTTTGACCTTTTGGTCTTCTGTGTTCCGATGCCATGTCTGTACATCCTAGGCTCGTCAAGTCAACCTAAGTGTTTCGCGTGTGTAAATCTGGCTTACACCTGTTGTATGCGAACTTTAGAACCTATCACACCTGATCATCACGTGGTGCTTCGGAACAACGATTCTTAGCAATGGTGCACAGTTACGGTGAACACATTTCTTGAAATTTTAGTGAGAGATCATCTTATTTAGCTACCTTCGTTCTAAGCAAATAAGATGTAAACATGATAAACATCACATGCAATCAATATAGTGACATGATATGGCGAATATCATCTTGCTCCTTTGATCTCCATCTTTGGGGCACCATGATCATCACTGTCACCGGCACGACACCATGATCTCTATCATCATGATCTCCATCATTGTGTCTTCATGAAGTTGTCTTGCCAACTATTACTTCTACTACTATGGCTAATGTTTAGCAATAAAGTGAAGTAATTACATAGCGATCTTGATTGACACGCAGGTCATACAATAAAATAAGACAACTCCAATGGCTCCTGCCGGTTGTCATACTCATCGACATGCAAGTCATGAATCCTATTACAAGGACATGATCAATCTCATACATCACAATGCATCACATCACATCCTTTTGGACATATCACATCACAAGGCATATGTTGCAAAAACAAGTTAGACGTCCTCTAATTTGTTGTTGCAAGTTTTTACGTGGCTGCTATAGGTTTCTAGCAAGAATGTTTCTTACCTACGCCAAAACCACAACGTGATATGCCAATTGCTATTTACCCTTCACAAGGACACTTTTCATCGAATCCAATCCGACTAAGGTGGGAGAGACAGACACCCGCTGGCCACCTTCTGCAACAAGTGCATGTCAGGCGGTGGAACCGGTCTCACATAAGCGTATGTGTAAAGTTGGTCTGGGCCGCTTCATCCCACAATACCGCCGAATCAAGATAAGACTAGTAACGGTAAGCAAATTAACAAGATCGACGCCCACAACAACTTGTGTTATGCTCGTGCATAGATTCTACGCATAGACCTAGCTCTGATACCCCTGTTGGGAGACATAGTAGTAAATCAATAAAATTCCTACGTGTTCACAAAGATCCATCTATGGAGAAACCAACAACGAGTAAGGGGAGAGTGCATCTTCATACCTTTGAATATCGCAAAGTGGAAGCGTTACTAGAACACGGTTGGTGGAGTCGTACTTGCAGTGATTCAGATCGCGGTGCATTCCGATCTTAGTGCCGAACAACGGCGCCTCCGCGTTCAACACACGTGCAACCCGAACGAGGAGAAGGGGGAGTAGGGCTGCACCGTGGGAGAGAGAGACGTGTTTCTCCAGCTGCCCCATGGGCTCCACTATATATAGGAGGAGGAGGAGGGAGGGCTGCGCCCTAGGGTTCCCACCCTAGGGGCCGACGGCAGCCCTAGATCCCATCTGGTGCGGCGGCCAGGAGGGGAAAGGGGTGCCGCAGCCCTAGGGTGGGCCTTAGGGCCAATCTGCTCTAGGGTTTGCCCCCCTCCACCCTTGTGCAGCGCCTTGGGCCCTTGTGGGGGGCGCACCAGCCCACCTAGGGGCTGGTTCCCTCCCACTTGCGGTCCATACAGCCCTCTGGTGCCTGTGGCCCCACTTGGCGGACCCCCAGAACCCTTCTGGTGGTCCCGATACGTTATCGGTGATGCCCGGAACACTTCCGGTGACCAAAACCTCACTTGCTATATATCATTCTTTACCTCCGGACCATTTTGGAACTCCTCATGTCCGGGATTTCATCCGGGACTCCGAACAAACTTCGGTAACCACGTACACAATTTCCCTATAACCCTAGCATCATCGAATCTTAAGTGTGTAGACCCTACAGGTTCGGGAGACACGTAGACATGACCGAGACACCTCTCCAGTCAATAACCAACAGAGGGATCTGGATACCCATGTTGGCTCCCACATGCTCCATGATGATCTCATCGGATGAAACACGATGTCGGGGATTCAATAAATCCCGTATACAATTCCCTTTCTCTACCGGTATGATACTTGCTCGAGATTCAATCGTCGGTATCCCTACACCTTGTTCAATCTCATTACCGGCAAGTCTTTTTACTCGTTCCATAACACATCATCCCGTGGCTAATTCCTTAGTCACATTGAGCTCATTATGATGAAGTCTTACCAAGTGGGCCCAGAGATACCTCTTCGTCATACGGAGTGACAAATCCCAGTCTCGATTCGTGCCAACCCAACAGACACTTTCGGAGATACCCGTAGTGTACCTTTATGGCCACCCAGTTACGTTGTGACGTTTGGCACACCCAAAGTATTCCTACGGTATCCGGGAGTTGCACAATCTCATGGTCTAAGGAAATGATACTTGACATTAGAAAAGCTTTAGTAGACGAACTACACGATCTTGTGATATGCTTAGGATTGGGTCTTGTCCATCACATCATTCTCCTAATGATGTGAGCCCGTTATCAATGACATCCAATGTCCATGGTCATGAGACCGTGACCATCTATTGATCAACGAGCTAGACAACTAGAGGCTCACTAGGGACACGTTGTGGTCTATGTATTCACACATGTATTATGGTTTCCGGTTAACACAATTATAGCATGAACAATAGAAAATTATCATGAACAAGGAAATACAATAATAACCATTTTATTATTGCCTCTAGGGCATATTTCCAACAGGGTGCTGCAACTAATCCATCACAAATTAACCACACTCCGAGAGAATAACCTCGACCATGGATCTCGTGATCATCCTAGGCAATTCCAAAGGAAAAACCGACACCTCGAGATAGTTCGAAGAAGATCAGAGTTCCTCATGCAAGCCATTCGAGAAAGGTAAAACAAGTCTAGCAAGACCGCCCGGCAGGCCAGATCCCAATAGGATCCGCACATATCTCTGTCTCGGGGCACTACCAAATGAGCAGTACGTACGGTGGCCTGATAGAAATCCCTCGAGTTGCCCCAAGGTAGCCCCGCAAGTGGCTCTGGTTTGGACCAACACTCACGAGGAGCACTTGCCCGGGTTGTTGATTAATTATCCACGGGGTTGCAAAGCCCTATGCAGTTGTTTAAGCAAATAGTACCAAAGTTGGGCCTTGCCAGACAAGCTTTAATCTCAAACGAATAATCAAGGGGGTCCCCATAACAACCCTAAGCATGTTAGGAGCGCAAAATATAGAAAGATAACACCGGTAACAAGTAACTATGGTGGTAAAAGTGGAACAAAACACGAAGCAAAAGGCCAAGCCTTCCACCATACCAAGATATATATGTGCATTAAATTAAATTACAGTAAATATTGTGATATCTCCAAATATCCATGTTATCACATGGAAACAACCTGCACCTGCATCTAAGAAAGCTATAAGAGGGGCTGAGCAGCGGTAACTTTGCCAAACAAGGTTTGCTAGGTAGTGAAGGGGTTAGAGGCTATCATGACAATGTAGGCGGCTTGACATTCAAGTGGTAGGTAACGCAAATGTAACGATAAGAGCGAGACATCTAGCAAAGCAAAAATAGTGTCGGGATCCGGGTACGATCATCTTGCGTGTTGGTTCTTCAGAGGGACAAAGAGATGGGTCCTCGTAGTGGTACTCTCCTGGATCCTCGTACTCAGGTTCAACACTCGCATCTACCCAAGAGAAACAACAACAATAAACAACCAACCAAGGTGCAATGCACAAAAAAATATGATGCATGATTCATTTGAAGTATTTAACATGGCAATCCTAAGCTAGTCATGTTTCTCATGCAATAGTTAAGTTATTTACAATTCTGGACAGAACCTCACGTTAAGTTGTTTCTCATGATTCCTTGTCTCGTATTTACAAATTCATGTTTCTCACGGCATGGTACGAAGGCAAAATACGAGACAAGGAATGCCATGGGTTATTCCTTGGTATTCCAAGCTATCCACTGGTTAGGAAATGAAAAACCAATCACAATAGAGCCAACAACAAGCAAAACAATGGAGCATAGCTCCCACAAGTCACAAAAGACCACCACACACAATCTACCCAAAACGGCAACATAGCAACTTTCACAACAATTATCTAGAGCTACAGGAGGTCTCAAATCTCAAACAAAGCATGAACAGAAACTACATCACATGCTTATCAAATCATCCAACTACACAAACTTGAAAGGAAAGACATATCACTAAGCATGAAGATCACAAGATGGCATAATGAAACAGATTCTAGGGACTTTGTGAAAATCACAGTTTTCTGGAATCTGAGTTAAGCAGATAGCAACTTGATAGCGGAAAATAATTATGCTAGAGACCACCTCATGGCATGAAAATTAACAGGATGGAATAGGACAACCTCTACTACAAAACACTAGCACTAAGCTTAAGCTAAAACACAAGAGAGCACTTGGTAGCACCCACTCAATAAGGCATAAAAATAATAACAGATTCTCAGACTTAGAAATATTTAGCATGTTGAAATCAGCAACATTTTATTAGCTACTTTGGAGCAAGATTCCCACTTATGTGAAAGTTTATCATGTCAAAAGAAAATACCATAGCATAATACTCATAAAACACTACCACATTCATGTTGACACAATTATCATAGCATGCATGGATTAATTCTAACTAAAATGACAAACTAGCATATTGGGACAAAATGACATTTTTGTAAAACTTGCTCAAATGACAAAACAAATTGCACCAATGGATTCCTGGGATTTTTCTACCCCAAATCCATTTATCACACTCATATATTGCAGTAGATAAAATGCCCACAAATCTAACTTGCTACTAGCATCCAAATCCCCATCAACTCATAAGTCAAAACTTACTATAAATGCTCATGCCCAAAAATGCCTATGAACACATATGGAAATTACTAAAAATGGAAATAAACAAATAAACAAACAAAACTAATAGGAAAAGAAACAAAAGAAAAAAACAAAAAGAGGGGACCCACCAAGCGTAGACACCACGACACCTCTTAGGCTAACATGTGGGCCAGGGGCCCACTGTCATACTCACACCCACCCACACACAACACACACACACACACGTAGACACACCCAACATTCACATGGGATCCATCCACCAAGTTAGATCCCACCAACACACGCACACACAGACAGCACGGACGCACACCGGATCAGGCTGTGGCCAAACGAATCCTGCACTGTACGCACACACAAATCGCGAAAAAGAAAAGGGGGTAAGGGGTTTCGAACCCGCGACCTCGCGGTCTCCTGCCTGAGTCGCTACCACTGCGCTACACCGCGGATAGTGAACATAGAAGGGGAACTACGCCTCTACTAATAAACTGATGACGCCAACACCTAAGGAAACTGAACCAAACAGAGCAGACACACACATGCGACAGAGGAACGGCGTCGGCATCTCCGGCGACAGAGGGGCTCTACGATGACCAATCCAAGCGGCGGAGGGCACCACTACATGCGCAACACCATCCCGCACACGCACGCACGCGCACAGGGCTAGAGACGTGCTAGAGCGCTCCCGGCAAGGAAGAACTCCCGCGATAATAGGAGACTCGACAACGGGCTACGACGGCAAAAACCAACGCTTCGGAGCAAAAATGAAACCTTGGCGCCGGAAGGAACTCGACCCCCTATTCGCACATGTTTGGAACGGACGGAGGTCTCGCCGGTGACGAGGTCCGATGGCGGAGAGAGGCTGGCTACGCGAAGGCGATGCTATATCATGCGAACTGGAGCGGAATGGACGCGGGGACGGGGATAAGCTCACCGAGAGGCGCTCGACGACGATGATCGGCTTGAGAGAGAACGACGGCGATGGAGATCATCGGGCACGGAGGAAGAAGAAAGCCACTCCGGTGATTCGTGGCGTCCCACGAGGATGTAGAGGACGTCGGAGGAAGAAGAGCTCGATGCGGAGCGACCCCGATGCTCGCCCGCTTGAGGGGCTCGCCGAAGATGCACCAGCAACGGCGACAGTCTCTACTCTCTCGGCTCGCTGGATCTGGCAGGAACCACGTGGCGGCGGCGAGATATGGAAGAGGGAAACCCTAACGAGAGGGCACGGACGCCGAGGCTTTATAGCCCAAGCGTTGGTCGTCGTGGCTGCCATGGCGGCCCTGGTCTCGTCGGTCAGCTTAGGCGCTATGAGAGGGAGGTGGAAAGGACGAGGACGAAAGGAGGGAGGGAGAGACTGACGCGCGGGCCCCGGCTCGGCCATGCTGGAGGGAACCAGCGCACAGGCTAGCTAGGCCGCGGGGAAGGAAGAAACCCAGGTGGGCCGGCTCACTCTCTCAGCAAACAAATGCCTTATTTTTATTAAAACAAACACAACCAAATAAAAGCCCCACAACAGAAAAAAAGGATTTTGAGGAAGCAAAATACTTTGGCACTAAAAATAATGCAGCATATTTAAATAAAATGAACTAGCCATTTTTATCCAAAGTAAATTAATTACTTTAATAATTAAAAGCTGTTTTTTTATTAGAGACATTAAATGGCATAAAATGCATCACATGGAAGAGCTCCTATACTCCACTCTAAACAAATAACTTAAGCACCAAAACATTTTTACAATATTTTTAGGACAAGTTAATTTGTAACATAAGATAATTAGGAGCAAAGGGGTGTTTTTGAGTTGAAAATGAGACAAGGTAGAAGACGAACACATCAAACACACATGCATTCATCCACATACAAACCTCACCTCAACATCACATCCACAAGGCAAAGAAATATTATGTAATATGATGATCATGATGCGTGATGCATGATGCATGAATGACATGAAGCAAGTAGTAATCATTCAAACCACATGGCAAACATGGAGGTTCACAAGAGATACACGACCAAAATGGCAAGGGGTGCACTTGGGCTGTTACAACAACTCCGTGATTGGCCTACCAGAAGTTTGGACAATCTGTCGTGTCCTGAGAACGAGATATGTGACTCCTATCGGTATCATTGACACGTCGGGAGGTCTTGCTGGACTTGTTTTACCTTTCTCGAATGCCTTGCGTGAGGAATTCCGGTTTTTGTTCGGGCTATCTCGAGGTTGCGGTTTTCCAGTGGAATTGCCTAGGAAGATCATGAGATTAGTGGTCGAGGTTATTCCCGCAGCGTATGGTTAGTTTGTGATGGATGAGTTGGAGCGCCCCTGCAGCATTTAATATTTTCAGAAAGCCGTGCCCGCGGTTACGTGGCAACTTGGGAATTTTTTTAACACCTGGTTATAGCAAACTTGAAGTAAACTTAAATAAAATACACCAACTATGTGAATAACTGTGATTGTCTCTGCTTGTGAACATGAACCAAGAGAGAACACGGTGGGGTTATGATTGACATACGTAGGTGTTCATGGTCACTTAGTGATCATGCTAGTTCTCGACCATTATGCGTAGGCCACCACATTTACTTCTTGTCATCGTAAGTTAGCCATTCAAATAAATTCTTAGGTGTTTGCTGCAACCTCACCACTTACCCTTCCTCACCCAAAAGCTTACATAGTTTCGGTACCCGGGTTACAAGATTGATGAGTCCCCGTGGATCATAGATTACAACACTACAGGTACAGGTACCGATGATGACTACCTTGTTGAGGCGTCACAGCTCCGATGGGAGTATGATGAAGAATGTGGCCGGATGTATGTTACGTATCCTGATGAGTAGAGAGGCAACATGGTCGTGATCCCTGGGATAGCAAGGCAGTCTCATTGCATCCTTTTTTGTTTGATTTTGTCCATAGCCAGACCCTGCTTTTATGGATGAATGTCTGAGTGCTTTGAGTGACATTGTAATTTAGCATGTGGCGAGTGTAAGCCAATCTATTATACTCTTCTCTTCCTTAAATGTATGCAATGATGGTGTACTTTCGAACCGCTTAGATGCGCTTCTATCCCCTTCAAGGACCTCAAGCCTTATTGGGATAGAACCGCATATTGGTCGTTACAATATAATAAAAACTTTCATGTAGCTCACCAAAGATGAGCATCTGTTGATTATATTGACGTAGTAATATGAAAGGATATAGGTTAACGATCATTAGTTAGTAAGAATATTGGTATTAAGGTTTTCTATTTAATTCTCATCTAAGTATTAGTCATGGCATGGTGATGAGGTGTGAGCATTTTTATGTCTGAAATGAAATCCTATCGTGTTGTTCGAATTAGGGGCGTGCGATGGTTAACTCCTAACAACCTCCTCCCTAGGGCCATGTGGTAGTGCTTTGCTTCGAGACAGCTAATAAGGCTTCACAATAAGTATATGAGTTCTTTATGACTAATGTGAGTCCATGGATATACACACTCTCACCTTTCCTAAATTTTCTAGACTCCTCGGCACCAAGCATTTCCCTATATCACATCGAGAGTCGATGCAAACTTCACTGGTGCATCCAAACCTCGTGATATGATTCGCTCTATGATACTCGTGATCTGTGTTGGGTTTTCCGTGAAGAGGAATGGGTTATCACAGCACAAAGTGGGTAAGTATTTCCCTCAGTTATGAAACAAAGTTTAATCAAACCAATAGGAATACCAAACCTCAATCGTCTTCAATGGCTGCACACAAAAGAACAAACAACTTACACCCAACACCGGCAAGAGGGTTGTAAATCCCCTTGATCTCGTTATTTGCAAGAAAGTGAGTTGTGTAGATAATTGTAAAGTGCAAAATAAAATAAAAGCAAATAAATAACAGCAAGGTAATGATAGCGTTTGTGAATATATAAGTAAATAGACCCCGGGGCCATAGAGTTCTCTAGTGGGATCTCTCATAAGCAAAGCATACGATAGGTAAACAAATTACTGTCGGGCAATTGATAGAAAAGCGAATAGTTCTGTGATTGTTACGGCAATTATCATGTGTATATAGGCATCACATCCATAGGAAAATAGGTCGACTCCTGCCTTTACCTATTACTATTACTCCACCCATCAACCGCTATCCAACATGCATCTAGAGTATTAAGTCAAACATAGTAATGCTTGGAGAACATTGTCATGATGTAGAAAAAGTGAACTCAATCAATATGAATAAACCCATTGTTTTATCGTTAGTAGAAGCAACACAAAGACGCAACTTGTCCGCTCGCGTGGCTTGACACCGCGTCGGTATTTCTCCAAAGAGGAAGGGATGATGTAGCACAGCGACGGTACGTATTTCCCTCAGTTATGAAACCAAGGTATCAATCCGTAGAGGAAGATCAAGCACCTACGTAAACAGCACATGCACACAAATAACAAATACTTGCAACCCGATGCATAATAGAGGTTATCAAGCTCTCAACGATAAAAGATAGATTACGTTATGATAGTTTTAGCAAATCGATCTCGCAAGAACACAAGATAAAATAAGTAAACAAAAAGTGCAGCAAGGTATTTTTGTTTTTTGGATTAATAGATCTCAAAACAAAACGGCAAATTAGTAGATCGGAAAGCAATATGTTGGAAAAGTAGACCCGAGGGTCGTAGGTTTCACTAGTGGCTTCTCTCATGAGTATAGCACACGGTGGGTGAACAAATTACTGTTGGGCAATTGATAGAAGATCAAATAATCTTGACGATATCCAGGAAATGGTCATTATATAGGCATCATGTCCAAGATAAGTAGACTGAAATGATTATGCATCTACTTCTATTACTCCACACATCAACCGCTATCCAGCATGCATCTGGTGTATTAAATTCATGAAAAACGGAGTAATGCAATAAAAACGGTGACATGATGTAGGCAAGATCTATTCATGTAGGAATAGACCCCATATTGTTATCCTTAATGGCAAAGATACATGCGTGCCTTGCTGCCCCTTCTGTCACTGGGAAAGAGCACCGCAAGATCGAACCCAACACAAAGCACCTCTTCCCATGGCAAGAAAAATTGATCTAGTTGGCCTAACTAAACCAAAGGTTCGAAGAAGAAATACTAGGTTATAAGTAATCATGCAAATAAGAGATCAAAGAAGACTCAAATCATATTCATGGGTAGAAACTGATCATGAACTCAAATTCATCGGATCCCAACAAACACACCGCAAAAGTCATTACGTAAAATAGATCTCCAAGAGACCATCATATTGAGAATCAAGAGAGAGAGAGAGAGGAAGCCATCTAGCTACTGCCTACGGACCAGTAGGTCTATGGTGGACTACTCATGCATCATCGGAGAGGCACCTATGATGAATATGAACCCCTTCGTGATGGTGTTAGATTGGATCTCGAGGTTCTAGAATTTGCAGCGGCTGGAATTGTGTTTCATCGACTCCCCTAGGGTTTTCTGAATATTTGTGAATTTATAGAGGTGATGGTCGGTGGAGGGGGTCCTGAGGTAGGCACCACCCACCAGATTGCGTTAGGGGCCTTTGGCGCGCCCTGGTTGGTGTTCCCCAACTCGGGCCTTCTCTCTGGCACTTGTATGTCCCATCTGGTGTCTTCTGGTCCAAAAAAAATCTCCAAACAATTTCACGGTGTTTGGGCTTCGTTTGGTACTGATTTTCTGCAAAGTAAAAAACAAGCAAAAACAACAAGTAGCACTTTGGCACTATGTCAATAGGTTAGTCCCAAAAAATGATATAAAGTTGCTATAAAATGATTGTAAAACATCCAAGATTGATAATATAATAGCATAGAACAAGAAAAAATTATAGATACGTTGGAGACGTATCAACATCCCCAAGCTTAACTCCTACTCGTCCTCAAGTAGGTAAATGATGAAAACAGAATTTTTGATGTGGAATGCTACTTAACATGTTCATCACATATTCTTTTCTTTGTAGAATGGACATTTGGACTTTTAGATGGTTCAAAGAAATAGTCTAGTTTTAATACTCAAGCATATCAACAAGCAACCATGTCTTTCAAAATATCATCACTAAAGTGAGTTATCCCTAGCCCATTATGCTCAATCATTGATCCATTCATGAAACACACTCAAATATTAGCTACACCTAATGCTCAAGTATGATCATAGTGCCTCCTAGTTGGTCCTTTATAAGAGAATATGGAGACTCAAATTGGAAATAAATATTGCATAAAGTAAATAGATAGGCCCTTCGTAGAGAGAAGTAGGGATTTGTAGAGGTACCACATCTCAAGGTTTAAATTGATAGAGAAAAATATTTTGGGTGGCATGCTTTTCCTTTCAACGAAAACGACCGAGAGATTTCAATATATTTACATGCTAGATACATCATAAGCGGTTCCCAAACAAAAAATAAAGTTTATTCCTTTTTCCACCATACTTTCACTTTCCATGGCTAGCCGAATCCACGGTTGCCTTCCATACCAACACTTTCCAAGGAATTTATTATTTGACAACATAAAGTAAATTTCTTTTTTCTTTCTTTTCATTTCATTTCGGGAATGGGCATCCCTATTACCGTCGTACTCTCGTGCAATGACAAGTGAATAAACACTCATCTTGAGAATAACACATCTAGCATGGAAAAATATTGGTCACCCCCTACCGTTTCATGAGCGGTACGAGAACGCAAACAGGAATTTTTATTT
This sequence comes from Hordeum marinum, assembly GCA_022496015.1. Classification (NCBI taxonomy): domain Eukaryota; kingdom Viridiplantae; phylum Streptophyta; class Magnoliopsida; order Poales; family Poaceae; genus Hordeum; species Hordeum marinum. The sequence goes on along the minus strand of CM039675.1, from coordinate 389,009,366 downwards.
TGAAAATTAGAGATGGCACATACAAATTTGCTTGGAACGACATGGAAATACCATATATAGGTAGGTATGGTGGACTCATATGGCAAACTGGGTTTAAGGATTTTGGATGCACAAGTAGTATGTCTACTTAGTACAAGTAAAGGCTAGCAAATAGATTGACAAGCATCCAACCAAGAAACAAAAAATCACATAACCAGCATTAAGCATAACTAACACCGAATAATGCACCCTAATTATGATGTAATTTCATAGCACAAATATTCACTTTTGTGCTTGCATAGGGAATCACAGACCTTAACATAATTATTTTTACTAAGCATAATTACTCACCAACATAACTCACATATTACTATCGTCATGTCTCAAAACTAGTACAAAGAATCAAGTTTAATTCGTCCAATGATCTTCATGAAAGTTTTTATTATATCCCTCTTGAATATCTATCACTTTGGCACTAGTTTCATATATTGTCATTGCTTTTGACAAGCTCACATAGATATAAGTGAAGAGCATGAGCATACAAAGTTTCATCTCTCAAAATAATATAAGTGAAGCATGAGAGGATTTCTTCAAAATTAATAATTCTCAAATTAAAATAAGTGAAGCATCAGAGCATTTCTTCAAACATGTAAAAGCACACCGTGCTCAAAAATATACAAGTGAAGCACTAGAGCAATTTCATAGCTCAATAGATTTAAGTGAAGCATAAAGAACAATTCTAGTAAGTCATAGCATAATTTTGGCTCTCTCAAATAGGGGTATGCAGCAAGGTTAAAAAGAAAGTAAAGCAAAGATACAAGACACTCCAAGCAAAACTCATGATATGTGACGAATAAAAATATAGTTCCAAGTAAAATACCGATGGTTCTTAGAAGAAAGAGGGGACGCCAATCGGGGCATCCCCAAGCTTAGTTGCCTGTTACTCTTTGGATAATATCTTGGGATGATGTAGCATCCCCAATCTTAGGCTCTTCTTACTCCTTATTCCTTCATCCATCGTGATCTCACCCAAAGCTTGAAAACTTCAATCACACAAAACTTGACAAAATTCTCGTGGGATCCGTTAGTATAATAAAGCAAATTACCACTCTAAGTACTGTTGTAAACCCATTCATATTTTATTATTGAATTATAGATACTGTATTCTAAATTTACCATGACTTATACCCTCCAATACAAGCCATAGATTTATCAAAACAAGCACACAATGCAATGAAAACAGAATTTGTTTCAGACAGAACAATCTGTAGTAATCTGTACTCTACCCATTCTTCTGTAACTCTAACAATTCTGAAAATTTCGTAAAATGTAAAGAATTTGTGTAGAAATACTTTGTTAAAATTTAAGATCATTATCACTCTCCAGTAAAAAATGAAAATTCGTGCACTTGAGACAAAGTTCTTGTTTCAGATTCAGCATTGTTTCTACTCACCTTATGAATAATCCTAAAGGTTCTACTTGGCACACACACACTAAATAAAACATAAAAACACAATCATAACCGAGGCATAATTGTGTGAACACTCAAAAACAGAGAGGAAAAAATCAAATAAATTTTATTCATTGGGTTGCCTCCCAACAAGCTCTTTCTTTATAGCCATTAAGATAGGCTTGAGATTTCGATGATGCCCTCATGAAAGATAATAATAGCAACACAAAGAGAGCATCATGAGGCATATAAAAAACACAATTAAGTCTAACATACTTCCTATGCATAGGCATTTTATAAGCAAACAAATTATCAAGGCAAGCAAAAACTAGCATATGGAAGGAAGAAGAAAGAGACAATAGCAATCTCAACATGAAAAGAGGTAATTTAGTATCATGAAAATTTCTACAACCATAATTTCCTCTCTCAGAATAATTACATGTAGGATCATAATCAAATTCAACAATATAGCTATCATAAGCAATACTCTCTTTATGGTCAACATGCATAATGTTTTTATCATCTTCAAAAATAGTGGGATTATCATCAACTAAAGTTATGACCTCTCCAAACCCACTTTAATCATAAATTCATTAGACTAAACACTCTCCAAATATGTGGGATTCTTTTTACCAAAAGTTGACGCTCTCTCAAAACCACTTTGGATACTATTGCAAACATTATTATAAATAACATATTCAACATGAGGCTTAAGTTAATTTTCAAGATCATATGAAGCATTATCACCCCTCTCATGATCATAGCAACAAGAAGTGGACATAACAAAATTATCATCCCCAAGCTTGTAGTTTTCCATATCATTAACATAATTGACATTAGTAGAGTTTATAGTAACATCATTGCACTCATGCTTTTCAATCAAGGAGCTATCATGAATCACCTTATAAATTCCTTCTTTCAACACTTCATCAAAATTTTCAGATTCATGATTTTCAAGCAAAACTTCATAGAGATAATGAAGTGCACTCAACGCACTAGCAATTAGTTCATCATAATTTGGTATTTTGAAAAGATTAGCAAGTGGATGAGGATCCATATCAATAGATTTTAAGCAAGCGAAGATGCAAGCAAATAGAGGGCACATGGCAACACAAGCAAAGATAGCAAACAAGAAAAAAGGCAAACGAAAAAGAGGGCGAATAAAATGGAAAATTTGTGTGAAGTGGGGAAGAGGACAACGAGAGGCAAATGGAAAATAATGTAAATTGCAAGGAGTTGAAATTTGTGATTAGGAACCTGGTAGATGTTGATGATGTCCCAACGCCAAGATTGGCATGCGAAGAGATTGCTTCTTCTCCGACAACGGCGCCAGAAATTCCTTTGGCATGACTTGAGACTACAGCGGTATTTCCCCAAAGAGGAAGGTATGATGCATCGCAACGACGTTAACTATTTCTCTCAATTATGAAGCCAAGGTATCAATCCGTAGAGGAAGATCAAGCACCTACGTATACACAAATAAGAAATAGTTGCAACCCGACAGGTAAGAGAGGTTGTCAAGCTCTCAACGATAAAAAGATAGATTAGGTAATGATAGTTTTGGCAAATAGATATCGCAAGAACACAAAACAAAATAAGTAAAAAAAAGTGCAGCAAGGTATTTTGGGGATTTTGGATTAATAGATTAGAAAACAAAACGGCAAAACAATAGATCGGAAAGCAATATGTTGGAAAAGTAGACCCGGGGGGGGCGTAGGTTTCACTAGTGGTTTCTCTCATGAGTATAGCACACGATGGGTGAACAAATTACTGTTGGGCAATTGATAGAAGATCAAATAATTATGACGATATCTAGGCAATGATCATTATATAGGCATCACATCCAAGATAAGTAGACCGAAACAATTATGCATCTACTTCTATTACTCCACACATCAACCGCTATCCAGCATGCATCTAGTGTATTAAGTTCATGGAAAAACGGAGTAATGCAATAAAAACGGTGACATGATGTAGACAAGATCTATTCATGTAGGAATAGACCCCATATTGTTATCCTTAATGGCAACGATACATGCATGCCTTGTTGCCCCTTCTGTCACAGGGAAAGAGCACCGCACGATCGAACCCATCACAAAGCACCTCTTCCCATGGCAAGAAGAAATGATCTAGTTGGCCTAACTAAACCAAAGATTTAAATAATAAATACGAGGTTATAAGTAATCATGCAAATAAGAGATCAAAGAAGACTCAAATCATATTCATGGATAGAAACTGATCATGAACTCAAAATTCACCGGATCCCAACAAACACACTGCAAAAGTCATTACACAAAATAGATCTCCAAGAGACCATTGTATTGAGAATCAACACAGAGAGAGAGAGAGAGGAAGCCATCTAGCTACTGCCTACGGACCTGTAGGTCTATGGTATACTACTCATGCATCATCGGAGAGGCACCTATGATGAATATGAACCCCTTCGTGATGGTGTTAGATTGGATCTCGAGGTTCTGGAACTTGCAGCGACTGGAATTGTGTTTCCTCGACTCCCCTAGGGTTTTCTAAATATTTGTGAATTTATAGAGGCGATAGTCAGTGGAGGGGGTCCGAGGTGGGTACCACCCACCAGGTCGCGCTAGGGGCCTTTGGCGCACCCTCGTGGGTGTTCCCCACCTCGAGCCTCCTCTCTGGCACTTGTCTGGCCCATCTAGTGTCTTCTGGTCCAAAAACATTCTCCAAAAAAATTCACGGTGTTTGGGATTCGTTTGGTACTAATTTTATGTGAATTGAAGAAACAAGCAAAACCAGCAAGTGGCACTTTGGCACTATGTCAATAGGTTAGTCCCAAAAACTGATATAAAGTTGTTATAAAATGATTGTAAAACATCCAAGATTGATAACATAACAGCATGGAACAAGCAAAAATTATAGATACGTTGGAGACGTATCATCCCCTTCTGTCATTGGGATATACAAACTCGTCAGGTTGAACCTACTACAATGCACCACTCCCACAGAGGAAATATCGATCCAGTTGGCCAAACTATCTCAATAGATAGGAGAGCATTCCAAAGCTATGATGATCATGCAAATAAGAATCATAGTATTCAGATTTGACTCAAATACTTTTAATGAACTCATAATTCATCGGATCCCAACAAACACACCATACAAAGGGATTACATCGGATAGATCAAGGCAAAGATGCGATGAACATTGTATTCATGATTGAGAGAGAGATTTTCATTGTCATCGTTTTCTCAGGACAGATGCCATAGGGTGGCTTATTGTAGGTGGTTGGGGCCGGAGGACGCCGACGGGCTCCGGGTGCGAGATTGGGTGCAAGCGGTGATGACACACAATGTACCTATTTTCAGGGCCCTCTTAGGGAGGTAACACCCCTAGTCCTGCTTGGTTTAGTTGGATGGATGGGTATGTGTATAAGGGTGCTCCTGGAGCTGTGTCTAGAGGAGGAAGAAGGAGGAGTCGGCTCGTCTTCCTCCTCCACTTGAGGGGTTTTGAGGGTTCTGTGGGTGCGCAAGAGTGATCATCCGTATCCGTTACATGGGGGGCTCGGGGGGTTTTATAGGCCCACCCCCCGGCTCTACAATATACCTAAAGTACAAGGGTGGGGGACCCGGCTGGCAGTCTCTCCGGCTGGCCAGGGGGTCCCACCCTTTGCGTCGTCTCGTCGTCTATGGGGTCCACTGGCTGAGCGGTCCTATCTCCCGCTGGGGCTCGCCAGCCGGCTCTGTGATTGGCCCTCGCCCACCTGCCTCGGCACAGGTCGCCCGGGAGGCGTCATCTAGCGCCAGCTGGCTGAGGTCTCCGATACGGCCGGCGGTACTGTAGCCACGCCAAGGCAGGTAATCGAGTGGGCGAGGGTGCGCCGGCACTGTTCCTTCACCTGGTCGCGCTCGCCGAGGTCAGCGGCCCGGACGGCTAGACTGTAGCCATGCGCTTTGGCGTGTCAGCGGCCACTATGGCCACAGGGCCGCCCGTCGTGGTGATAAAGTTACGTCGTTGTACCAGCGCGCAGAGGGACGGGACATCGCTTGTCCGTCCCAGGGTCAACGGAGGAGGCGGCCCAAAGGACGCCGGCCGTGCCCAGCCGGCCGGGGGTCGAGCCGGCTCCTCGACCAGCCATCCGTGGCGCCAGCCGGTGGCAGCGTGGGCCGGCCGGGGGTTGAGCCGGCTCCTCGACCAACCATCCGTGGCGCCAGCCGGTGGCAGCGTGGGCCGGCCGTCCTCCAGCCGGGCATGTCCAGGAGGCCGCGTGGTTTTTCTTTGAAATGCAAAGGGGAGGACCCCAGTGCTTTGGCCTACCCAGGGGTAATAACCCCGTCAGTAGTCCCCGAAGCCGGCGGGGGCCTGTGTCCGGCAGACGGAGGTGAGTTGGCAACTTCCCCCCAATAATGCCCGCCTTCGGTTCGAAGCCGAAGGGACAGCCGGGTCGGTCATTGGTCCCGACACCTCGGGTGCCGGTGCGCCACCCCGGGACCCGCACCAGCCCGCCGCGCGCCACGTGGAGAGTAATGATGTGGCGGGCCCCGCACGCGGGGGAGACGGGACGTCGGCCTGGGCCTAGCCCGCTAGGTCCCGGACATAGCCCGGTAGGCCTCGGGGCGTAGGCCGGGATCCTCTGTGCCCCGAAGCGGCCGTTATGGCCTCGGGCCACCCACGCATGCGGAGTTTCCGGGGGAGTGGGCGCAGTTAATCCCATGTCCCCCGGCCATGGACTCCCCTAGGCACGGGGCAGAGATATCCGCATCTCGCTTGCCCCCTTGCTGCCCTTCTTCCTTGCTTCTCTGCCTTCCTCGCGCGACACCGTGCCCGAAACCGCAACCGCGTCCGCACGCCGCACCGCCGCCATGATGGCCGATGGACGCAGCGGGAGCTAGGCTGGCTCCATCATGGTCGAGGCAGATATTGCCGAGCTCCGCCGCGCGCGCATGCTGCCGCTGGAGGAGCGGGTGATTGCATGCACGCCGGGCGATGAGATGGCGCCGGCGCCATAGCCGGGGGATCATGTCGTGTTCCTCTGGCATTTCTCCCGTGGCTTCGGGCTCCCGATGAGCCTTTTCTTCCGCCAACTTCTTGATACCTTCGATCTCCAGCCGCATCATCTTGGCCCCAACGCCATCTTGTACCTCGCCGCGTTTGTGACATTATGCGAGGGTTATCTCGGCATTCTCCCCTTTATCGATTTCTTCAATGCTCTCTTTTATCTTAAGCCATTGAAAAGTGATGCCTGCGAGGGCACGGTGGTGTGCTACCGCGGCGTCATGCGCTTCCCACCTCTTTCTCTTATCGACTCCGTCATGGGGTGGCACCGGACGTTCTTCTACATGAAGAATGCCGACCCAAAAACGGACTACATCTGGCTGCCGCCGTTTGTCGACATGCAGTCCACCCAGCTGAACTGGCTGGGGTCTGCTCCGCGCGGCGTGGCCCTGGGGGAGCTCGGCCAGCTCACGCAGCTGAAGAGCTCCAAGGAGCTGGTTGCCACCGACCTGGTGGCAGCTTTCATCTCGTGCCGGGTGTTGCCCCTCTAGCTGAGGCCGCATCGGATCTGCTACATGTCCGGCCGGTGCGACCCTTGCCGGCTCTCCATCGTTGAACTGATGCCGACGCAGGTGGCGAAGCGGGTGAATGCCCTTACGATGTTCAAGTTTAAGCCCGCATCGTGGTCCTTCAGCATGGAGCCATACGACCGCACCAACTGCCCCCTTGTAAGTCTTACGTCGAGGCGGTTTTTCCTTCATTTGATACTTCCCAGCCGGCAACCGGCTAGAGAACTTACTTTGATGTGCTGACCGCAGCTGTTGGTGCAACAGAATACGCTGGACGGATCGCACCCTCAAATCTTCGAGGCGGAGCATGAGAACTCCGACTCCGAAGACTACGAGACGGGAGGGCCCCCGGAGGAGGGGCTGGACTCCTCGGGAGGAGTCGATGAGCCGGCAGACCCGCGAGCCGGTGCCCCCAGTGGAGCCAGAGGGTCCGGCGCGGCCGGGGAGCCCAGCGGAGCGAGTGAGTTCCCTCTTGCCCCTACGATCAGGGACTGGACGAACGACGACGATGACGATGATTTAATGATTCTGAACGAGCCTCCTCCCTTAGTGTGCCAGGGTCGGAGGAGTAAGGAGCGGACAACTCAAGCCCCAGCGGCCGAAGCAGCCGGCCGGGCGAAGAGGCTGGCCCAGGGGGGCGGTGGCCCTGCCGCTAGTCCCGAAGCGGTTGAAGGTGGCCGCGCGGAAGCCGCCGCCGCGCGCCAAGTGGTCCTTGCCCCTCGTCATTGGGTAAATCTTTTTCTCACGTAAGTTTTCCTTCCAGGTTGCGAGCCGGTGAATAACCCGTCCTTGGGCGCTGCAGTGACCCCATCAAGCTCCACGAGGAGGAGCCGGCGGGAGATCCGACAAAAGCCGCGAGACGGTTGGCCCGCGAGCATGCGGCCACCCAGCGGGAGGAGAAGAGGAGGCTCATGGAGCTGCAAGCCTCCAAGTCCGGGACGCGAGGAGGGGCGTCGCATTCTGGGACCTCGAGCAGCCGGAGGCAGAGGAGGTCGGTGGATCCCCTGCAGGCATCGGATTCGGCAGCGGAATCGACCCGCATGTCGAGGCCTCCGTCAAGCGAGCCGCGAGGGGCGGCCATCGATCCGCTAGCGCCCCCGTCCACACAAGAAGCGGCCAAGTGGGGGCGACAACGATGGAGCCGGAGCCCGAGGCGGCCCGGGCCGAGGTGCCGGAGGTGACACTGCCTATGGCCAAGTCGGCCTGGGTCAAGGTGCCGGAGGCCCCGGTGGCCCCATAGGCAGCGCCAGAGGTGGCGGCCATGGAGTTGGAGGTTCCCTCCGTCACAATCGTCGCACCGGAGTGGCAGGAAGTGGAGGCGGCGACGGCACTGGGCGGAGGCCCAGCGGGAAGCGACTCCCGGACCCTTGTTGTCATCAACCCGTCCCCGGTGGCTGGCGCCGCGGCGAGCCCGGGTGGTAGTGGCGGCCGGGCCCGGAGGACCCTGCGGTCGATGCAGGAGATGCTCCAAGACTGGGAGGCGCTAGCGCATGCGCCAGCCCTGCCGGCTCCCCAGGCGGGCGGCCTAGTCCCCTCCTTCGGGGACTTAGGGAGCATCCTGCACCGGTGCCGGCAAGAGTTGGCCCGGTTCGCGGAGGCGGCAGACGCCGCCCTGCAGCGTGAAGAGGTAATCCCAGTTGCTTTGACTTAGAGTTTTTAGTGGGGGCGCGCGAGCGCACCCACTGGGTGTAGCCCCCGAGATGCGGGCCGGTTGGCCGGTTGATGGGTAGCCGGGCCGGATCTCTTTTGAGCGTGTCTTGATCTTTGCCTCTTTGCGATAGGAGGGAACCTCCTTGTGGCAGAAGTTGTTCGAGGAGGCGGTCACCATCCACGACCGCGGCAAATACGGCTTCTACCGCCTGGAGGAGGAGCTGGCGCGTGTTAAAGGTCAGTTGAGCTTCGCATGAGGGGCACATAGCCCCTGACAGCCGGCTGACGTTGTCGTGTGTTGTAGGTGACCTGGCCACCCTTCGGGAGGAGAAGACCGGGCTTGTCTCCGAGCGGGACCGGCTGGCGCAAGACGTCCAGGCGACCATGCAAGATAAGGACTGGCTGGCCGCGCTGCTGGCAGACGAGGAGGCGGTCTGGGAACAGCTCAAGGCCGAGGCGGTGAAGGAGGTGGCGGCCCGGGAGACGGTCGTCAAGGAAGCAGCTGACGCTGCCCGGAGGACTACCGCCCTCCAAGACAAGGTGACCCGCCTCGAGAGGATGCTCGAGGACGTTAGGGGTTCCCTTGTCGTGTCGGAGGTGTCCCTAGAGTCGGAGCGCAAGGCGGCCCTCAACTTCGCCCTTGGGGTGGACGACGCGATTGAAGGTAAGTACTAGTTTTTCTCTTCCCTAGCCGGTTGCTTTTTCCTTTGCAGGTTCTTGTGTCTCAATTTTCCTTTCTTTTCTTCTCCTCTTCGTTCTTCTAGGGCGCTTCCCAGAAACTCAGTGTCGTGCTACGCGCGCCGTTGAGGAGCACCAGGAGTACCTTCGGGAGTACGGTCACTCCATCGAGGAGGACGCTGTGTGGGACGTGGACGAGATCGGGCTCGCCATCGAGATGCGGATGACCCATCTTGAGCAAAGCATGGATCGGCTGAAGACAACCGACAAAGAGGTCATTGCCATGCTGTGGCCGGCCCGCGGGGGAGCTCCGACGTACCACGTGGCCCAGTGGCTGGAGCATGTCGTCCCCCGCCTTGAAGCCTGGAAGGCGTCAGCCGCCCGAGCCGGGGTGCAGATGGCACTCCGGTTCATCACGTCGTGGTATCGTGGCGTCGATCTGGGCCGGCTGGCCACCATGCGGGATGTGCTAGTCGCCGAGCGGGAGGCTCGTGAGCCGGCCCTTGTCCATCAGGCCAACGAGCTCGCATCGTACATCGACGCGGACGAGTTCCTATCGGCCCTTGGCAAGGACGGCGATCCGTTGCCCGAGGACTCCCTCGGCATCCCCCAAGGCCCGACAGACAATGAGGTTGCCAACGACAACATCGACTCGAGCGGCAAGTTGGCCAAAACCGAGGATCCCGCCTCGCAGGCCAAGGAGGTTGACCTAAAGGCCGCGACCAGCTCTGAGGTGAGAGCCGAGCCGCCCAGCGACGCGGAGACTGGGGGCACACCGGCTGACGACGCGTCGGTGGCCTGAGCCCCCGGGCGTTTTTTATCTTTCTCTTTTCTTTCCTGTAAGTTAGGCTTGAATCCACCCACTAGGCGTGTTTATGTAATGAACCATGCTAGCCGTGGACCGCTTTTGTCTTATCATTTGTGTTCTGACTGTCTAGTGTGTTTGCCTTGTTGCTCATGCCGACTCGTCCTTATCCTTTTTTGCCCTGTTGACTCTTTTTGGTTCTTCTCCTTTTCCCCTTTGGTTTCAGCCCCGCTAGCCCGACAGCCGGGAGCCGGTCCGTAGCTGGGTCGGGGCGTCCGCCTTAAGGGAGTTGGTTCAGAACTTAGGAGTCGCGAGGGCCTTTCGAGATAAGTAGAGTGGTAGAGGCGCGGAAGTGGTCCAGCTGGACCTAGCCGGAGTCTCCTTTTGTTTGACCTTTTGTGTGAGCCAAACCTTGCCGCCCTGAGGCCTCGTCAGCCGGACAGCCAAGAGCCGGTTCTGTAGCTGGTAGGGGTGGGGGGGTTTGGTCGGCTCACATTACTTAGCCACTTTCTGGGAGAAGCGTCCTAGGTCCAGCCGGCCAGCCCTCACGCCCGGGAGTCGGGTCAGAGAGCTGGTGAGTGGGGAAAACTTTGAAGGAAACGAAACAGGGCACGCCCCAAGAGCCGGCCTGGGGCACCCATTGCATTCATAAGCCCAAAAGGGTGGGGATACATATATACATTGGTTTTGTTTCAGCAGTAAAACAGGCGCAGGAGTGCCACATTCCATGGGTGCTCCGTCTCCTCACCGGAGGTATCTATTTTGCGCTTCTGCAGCTTCTAGGCGTCTATTAGGTAGTATGCATTGTTGTGCAGCGCCTTGCTGATGATGAACGGGCCCTCCCATAGGGAGGAAAGCTTGTGTTGTCCGGCTGTCCGTTGGATCCGCCTGAGGACCAGGTCCCCTTCGCGAAAGGAGAGTGGCCGGATCCACTTGCTATGGTAATGCCAGAGCTTCTGCTGGTAGATCGTCGTCCGGCTCAAAGCCAGTTCGCGAGCTTCCTCGAGTAGGTCGACGCCATCTTCTCTTGCCTCCTTTGCATCCTTCTTCGTGTATAGGGCGAACCGAGGCGAATCGAATTCGATGTCGATGGGGATGATTGCCTCGGACCCGTACACAAGGAAGAAGGGAGTGTAGCCGGTTGAACGGTTCGGGGTGGTCCTGAGACCTCAAAGGACGGCCAGCAGCTCATCGATCCAGCAGCCGGCCGACCTTACCAGCGGCGTCATGAGCCAGGGCTTGATGCCGGACAAAATGAGGTCGTTTGCCCTCTCGACCTGGCCATTTGACTGTGGATGAGTGACGGAGGCCAGGTCGAGCCGGGTTCCTTGCTTGGAGCAGAACGCGCGAGTGCACCCTTGGCAAAGTTCGTGCTATGGTCGGTGATGATGCTGTGGGGAACGTCATAGCGCATCATGATGTCGTGGATGAACCGGATGGCCGTGGGGCCGTCCAGCTTCTTGATTGGCCGTGCCTCGATCCACTTCGTGAATTTGTCGACAACCACCAGCAAGTGCGTCATGCTGCCTCGAGCGGTCTTGAATGGGCCCACCATGTCCAGCCCCCAAACGGCGAAGGGCCACAAGAGGGGGATGGTTTGGAGGGTTGTTGCCGGCAGGTGGCTCTACGGGATGAAGCGTTGGCAGCCCTCACACTCGTTGACCAACTTCTTGGCCACCTCGAGAGCAGTCAGCCAGAAGAAGCCGTGGTGGAAAGCAGTGGCCACCAGGGTCCTGGAGGCGGCATGGTGCCCGCACTCACCCTGGTGGATGTCGAGGAGGATCTCTAGACCCTTTTCCGGCTCGACGCATCGCTGGAAGATGCCGGTGGTGCTGCTATGGACGAGCTCGTTGTTGATGATGTCGTACGCCATGGCCCAGCGTTGGATTTGCCTTGCCAAAGCCTCGTCCAAGGGCATCTCGCCCCGTAGAAGAAACGTAAGGATGGGTTGGGCCCATGAGGGGCCGCGACAGGGGGCAACTCGGGAGCCCTCGGGACTGGATGACCAGCCCCCGGGAGCGGCTCGCCAGCCCCCGAGACCAGATCGCCAGCCCTCAGGACCGGCTCGGGAGCCCCCGGGACTGGATGATCAGTCTCGGGGACCGGCTTGCCAGTCCCCGGGGCCGGCTGGTCGATGATCATCATGACGGCCGCGTTGTTGGAGCCGGCCGCCTCGAACACTGCCGGCTCAGTTGATGCCGGTGAGGCGGCCGATGGTTCGGGAGCCGGTAGCGAAGGTGCCAGAGAGGCGGTCGGGGTCGTTGATGGGCTGGCGGCACCCGCCGACATGAAGATTGACTCTGATTGAGGAAGGCTTGATCGACGGCTTGAGCAGCCGCTCGAGGGAGATGCCAGCTGGGATGGCCTGCCGGGTGGAGCCGATCTTTGCCAGCGCGTCCGCCACCTCGTTGTCCGCCCGTGGGACGTGACGAAACTCACAGCCCTCTAAGGAGCCAATGAGCTATTGTACGAGGAAGCGGTAGCAGGCCATGTTGGCGTCCCTGGCGTCCCATTCGCCAGAGACTTGCTGCACCACGAGGTCGGAGTCGTCGAAGCAAAGGATGCGCCTGATGCCGATCTCCCTGGTGAGTCGGAGGCCATCGACGATGGCCTCATACTCAGCCACGTTGTTGGAGGCGGCAAAGTGGATCTGGAGGGCGTATTTGAGATGGTCACCTTTCGGGAAGGAGAGGATTATGCCGGCACCCAGGCCGGTCCTCATTTTCGAGCCGTTGAAATGCATGCGCCAATGCGTGGAGTCTGGGGGAGGCGGCACGAACTCCATCTCCGCTAGTCGACTAGGAAGTTAGACAACGCCTGTGAATTGATGGCGGTTCTTGGCTCGTACCGGATCTCATGATCGGCGAGGGCGATGACCCATATGGCAATCCGACCGGTGGAGTCCCGGCCGCTCATGATTTCGCCGACTGGGGCCGTGCTCACCACGGTGATGGCATGTTCTTGGAAGTACTGCTTGACCTTCTTGGCGGTGAAGTATATGTTGTAGCACATCTTCTGGTAGTGGGGGTAGTTCTACTTGGATGCGGAGAGGACCTCGCTGAGGTAGTAGACGGGTCGCTGGACCGGCAGGGACTTGCCCTCCTCCGGCCGCTCGACCACCAGGACGACGCTGATGACGCGGCTGGTCACCACGATGTAGATGCGCAGGGGTTCCTTCTCAGTCAGCACGCCCAGGATGGGCGCGTGGGTGAGAGCCTTCTTGAGGCCGCGGAAAGCCCCGTCCTCCTTGTCGGACCAATCGAACATGCCTAGCTTCTTGGTTTGACCCGGCTCGATTAGAGTCGTCTTGTGAAGGATCCCGTAGAGGGGCAACGCCTTATCCCCCAACCGGCTGATGAACCGGCTGAGCGAGGCGAGGCAGTAGGTGAACTTCTAGACGTCACGAAGCCGGGTCGGCTTGGGCATGCGCTCGATCGTGCTGATCTTCTTGGGGTTAGCTTCGATACTGCGAGCGGACACGAAGAAACCCAAGAGTTGACCGACCGGGACGCCAAAGACACACTTCTCCGGGTTGAGCTTGATCTTGTACTCATGCAAGTTCCCAAGGTCTCCCGGAGGTTGTCGAGGCTGCTGAAGTGCTTCTTGGTTTTGACAACGATGTCATCGACATAGACGTGGACATCCTGCCTATTTGAGGTAGGAGGCACTTCTTAATGCACCGTTGGAAGGTGGCTCCTGCGTTCTTCAGGCCGATGGACATGGTGATGTAGCAGTAGGCCCCAAAGGGCATGATGAAGGAGGTCTTGAGCCGGTCTTCTGGATCCAGCTTGATCTGGTGATAATCGGAGTAGGCATCCAGGAAGGACAGCAAATCGCAGCCGGCCGTGGAGTCGATGACTTGATCGATCCGTGGCAGAGCGGATGGGTCCTTGGGACATGCCTTGTTCAGGCTAGTGTAGTCGATGCACATGCGCCAGGTCTTGTTCTTCTTCAGCACCAAGACTCGGTTGGCCAGCCAGTCCGGGTGGAATACTTCCATGATGAATCCGGCTGCAAGCAGCCGGGCGATCTCTTCGCCTATAGTACTCCACTTCTCCTTGGAGAAGCGGCACAGAGGTTGCTTGACCGGCTTGACGTCTGGTCGGACATGTAGTTTGTGCTTGGTGAACTTCCTCGGAACACCCGACATGTCCTTGGGGAACCATGCGAACATGTCCCGATTCTCACGGAGGAAGTTAACGAGCTCGCCTTCCTATTTGCTGTTGAGGAGAGAGCCGATGTTGACGCACTGAGCCGGGTTGGCCGGGTCGAGCGGGATTTGCTTGGTGTCTTTGGACGACTGGAAGGAGGCCTCGTCGATGGATTGCGAAGGAGGAGCCGGCACGGCCGGTTGACTAGCAGCAAGGGCCACGAGCCGGTCGAGCTGTTGTTTCCCCTCGGCGATCTCCAGCGTCTGAGCCAACTGGCTGCCGTCTCGAGCGCACTCGAGCGACATCTTGTAGTCACCCACGATGGTGATGATTCCCTTGCGGCCTGGCATCTTGAGCTTGAGGTAGGCGTAATGGGGGACCGCCATGAGGCTGACAAGGGCCGACCGGCCCAACAGCGCATGGTAGGGACTTGCGAGGTCCACGACCTCGAACATCACTGGCTCGCGGCGGAAGTGGCCGGGTCTGCCGAAGAGGACATCAAGCGTAATCTTGCCAACAGGGTAGCAGGACTACCCAGGCATGATGCCGTGGAAGACTGTTCGGCTCGCCTGCAGGACTTCTATCTTCAGCCCCAGCTTGTGCAAAGTGTCGAGGTAGAGGATGTTGATGCTGCTACCACCATCTATCAGCACCCGCGAGAAGCGGCAAGTTCGTTACTTGGTGGCGATGGTGGGGTCACCAAGGCGTAGCTGCCGGGGTTCGGCATCACAGCGGGGTGATCAACCTGGCTCCAAGTGACCGGCTTCTCCGACCAATGCATGAACTGGGGAGTTGCCGACATGGTGGCGTTCACCTTACGACGGAGCTGGCGTTGAGCATGTTTACCCGTCTCTTCACTAGTGAAGATGACGCAATGACCGTCTTGGTTGGGGAACTGGTCGATCAAACGACCGTCATTCTGGGTCAGAGCTGGAGCCGGCGCCGGGGTGGCAGCTTGGGCCGGGGCCGGCACGCGGGCTGGTGGCACGGGAGGAGCCAGAAGGCCGTCCCCTCGGGCCAATCGCTGTGAGAAGTTGCACTGCCGGAGCGTGTGCGTAGAGGGTTTGGCCCCTGAGTGGTTCTTGCAGGGGAGGTCGAGCATTTGCTTGAAGGTGAGCTTCGGCTGCCAGACAGCCCTGCCAATGCGCTGGCGCTGGCTGGAAGGCTGGGGAGCCGGCTCCTGCTCCTCGATGGTATTGACCTGTCGGCTCCCGTAGCAACGATCCGGCTGGTCGTTCTTGCGCTTGTTGTTTTGCGGCTACCGATTGTCAGCAGCCGTCCAGGACGTTGTCGGTGTCGTCGTCGCCTTGGTAGGCGGGGTCATCTTGACCCGGATGGCCGAATCGGCTATGGCGTACTTGTCCGCCTTGGTCATGAGCTCGGCAAGCATGGCCGGCTCGGAGCACAATAGCTTGTGCTTGAGGGGGGTGCCATCTCGGTAGCCTTCAATGAAATACTGCACGGCTTGTACCTCGTGCACCCCCTCATAGGAGTTGCGAAGCTCGGTCCACCGAGTAAGGTAGTCATGGAGGGATTCGTCTGGCCCCTGAACGCACATGGCGAGTTCGTGGGGGTGGCCAGGCCGCTTGTAGGTGCCAGTGAAGTTGCAGACGGAGGCCTCCTCGAAGTTTGTCCAAGTGTTGATGCTGCCGGCCACCGGGCTGTTGAGCCAGGTGCGGGCCGAGCTGATCAACAATAGGGGGGCATAGCAAACGGCTACACGCTTGTTCCGCATGGTGATGCCGACCACGGTGGTGTAGTCGATCAACCAGTCCTTGGACTTGGCAGCCCCATTGTACTTTGGAGTGTCTCGGGGGAGCGTGAAGCCGGTCGAGAACGTCTCGTTGCGGATTTGAGGGCCGAAACAGGCCAGACCAATCAAGCCTTCCTCCTCGAGGAGGGCGGACTGCGTGAAGTGGTCGATACGGTTGCAGGCGTTGTTCTCGCTGCGGGGGAGACGCGGACCGATACGGGCCGAGAGCTCGGGGCGGATGACAGGCGGAGCCGTTCGTTCCTGCTCCTGCCACGGGGGCGGAGTGTGCCCTTGGCTGCGCCGGCTACGGAACGTCGGCGCTTCTTGGTGGTGACCGCTGCGAGGCGGGTCGTTGGTGCGTCATCTGCTAACAACCGGCTGCCCGCTCCCCGGCATTTGAGAGTGTTGGGGGTTGTTTGTTCCGGTCCGACGGCTGGAGACGCGAGGGGAGCTAGAATGCTAAGCCAGCTGACGGCCAGCAGTCCCCGTGCCCTCGGGCTCGAGCCGGGGGCCTCCGGTGGCGGCGCCGCCCGATGCGAGCAGGCGTTGCTACGCGTCGGTGATGTCAATGAACTCCTCGATGTGGCGCTCGTGAGCGGCATGCTCTTCACCCTCCAAGGTGGCCAAATCCACGTAGGCCACCTTGAGGGCCCGCGAGTTGGCTGCGGGGGTGTCATAGACGGACATCTTGCCGCCAAGGATTTCGGCAACCACGCAGTCACGCATGGCCCCACGCCAGCTGGGCCCGGTGCCAGCCGGGGTGAGACCGTAGGCAGAAGCATATTCCCACTGGGCGGCCTCCATGCGGCGCCGCGTGGCCGCGAGGGCGGTGGTGTCCTCGAACAGGACGCGACGAGCCGCCTCGAGGTCTGCCGCAGCGGCATCGGGGTTTGTCGTCGGGGAAATAGGGGTGCTCAGGCTCTGGAGGGCCGCACCAAGCGGATCGAAGGTGCCGACGCGGGCCGCGGCGGTAGCGGCCGCGGTCCGCGTGCGTCCGGAGGAGGTGGAGGAGACGACGACCCCCCCCCCACACACACACACGACCATGGGAGCCGCTGGACTGGGTCGCAGCAAGTGCTCCCACGGCTGTGGGAGCATCAGTGCAGACGAGCACCTGCCCGGGGTACACATCCACGGCCGGAGCCTTGGCGAGGTTGAGCCTGCCGAAGCATACGGTGAGCGCGTCGATATTGACCATGAGGTCGACAGAGTCGCCCGTAGGGTGTGTTGGAGCAAGCCCCATGAGCCCACGGTTTCGCCAGGACGTGCGGCAATGGCGGGGAATGGCGAGGGGTCCCGCCCGGAGCATGACTGTGGCCGACGCCGCGTACGGCCCCACGGTGGGCGCCAACTGCCGTTGTTTTCTCACGACAGATGCCATAGGGTGGCTTATCGTAGGTGGTTGGGGCCGAAGGACGCTGATGGGCTTCGGGTGCGAGATTGGGTGCAAGCGGTGATGACACATGATGTACCCAGGTTCAGGGCCCTCTGAGGGAGGTAACACCCCTAGTCCTGCTAGGTTTAGTTGGATGGATGGGTATGTGTACAAGGCTGCTCCTGGAGCTGTGTCTAGAGGAGGAAGAAGGAGCAGCCGGCTCGTCTTCCTCCGCCACTAGAGGGTTTTTGAGGGTTCTGTGGGTGCGCGAGAGTGATCGTCTGTTCCCATTACATGGGGGCTCGGGGGGTTTTATAGGCCAACCCCCCGGCTCTACAATATACCTAAAGTACAGGGGTGAGGGGACCCGGCTGGCAGTCTCTCCGGCTGGCCAGGGGATCCCACCCTTCGAGTCGTCTCATCATCTATGGGATCCACTCGCTGAGTGGTCCTGTCTCCCACTGGGGCCCACTAGCCGGCTCTGCTATTGGCCCTCGCCCACCTGCCACGGCACGGGTCGCCCGGGAGGCGTTGTCTAGCGCCAGCCGGCCGAGGTCTCTAGTACGGCCGGCGGTACTGTAGCCATGCCGAGGCAGGTAATCGAGTGGGCGAGGGCGTGCTGGCACTGTTCCTTCGCCCGGTCGCGCTCGCCAAGGTCAGCGGCCCGGACGGCTGGACTATAGCCATGCGCTTCGGCACGTCAGTGGCCACTGTGGCCACAGGGCCGCCCATCGTGGCGGTCAAGTCACGTCGTCGTACCAGCGCGCAGAGGGACGGGACATCGCTTGTCCATCCCAGGGTCAACAGAGGAGGCGGCCCAGAGGCAGTCGGCCATGCCCAGCCGGCCGGGGGTCGATCCGGCTCCTCGAACAGCCATCCGTGGCGCCAGCCGGTGGCAGCGCGGGTCGGCCGTCCTTCAGCCGGGCATGTCCAGCTGGTCGAGTGGTTTTTCTTCGAAATGAAAAGAAGAGGACCCTAGTGCTTTGGCCTACCCAGGGGTAATAACCCCGTCAGCCATCTCGATACTACCTACAGACCCGTAGGTCTGTGGTGAACTACTCACACATCATGGTGAGGGCAGCAAGGTTGATGAAGAGGCCCTCAGTGATCGATCTCCCCCCGGTGGGGTGCCGGAACGGAGGTGTAGATGACCTCCTATCGAAACAGAGACTTGCGGTGGCAAAAAAAGTGTTTCGGGAGTTCTCTCGAAGGTCTTAGGGTATTCGTGAATCTATAGGCCAGAGAGGGGCAACAGGAGATGCCCGAGGGGGCCACAAGCCATCAGGGCGTTCCCCCCCTGGTGGCGTGCCCTATTGGCTTGTGGTACGCTCGTAGCTCCTTCGGCCTCCCTATGAAGCTTCCAGATCTTCTTTTGGTCTAGAAAAAAATCATAAAAAAGTTTTGTGGCAATTGGACTTTGTTTGGTACTGTAAACCTGAAAAGCACTGGGTAATGGGTCAATAGGTGTCGGTGCACTAGTGTTTTGGGTTCTCGAGTGCCCCTTACTCGTGCACGGGCAATAGTAGCCACTCTGACGGCAGGGTCCGACTGCGAACTGCTAGATAAGGATACAGGAAAATCAAGAGAACATTCGAGTGAACAATCAAGGCCGAAGGATAGACCCCCGGCAAGACCGTGTCGGGATGGCCTTCATGCATCTACAAGGCGAAGCCCCGGCAAGATCCAGCCAGTGCAGAGGCCATAGTCGCCCCACCTAGGCACATGTCGAGGCGCCGACGATGGAGGAGGCTAAGCGGTGTCGATGGGACGGGGTCTTGTCCCGTCCCGTAGACGGTCAGAGGCACCAGACCAAGCATTAAATGCGCCTGTCTTACACTATTAGTGTTAGGTACGATAACGATGTAGCATTGTACACCTCATGTACGCACTGTACGCCGCTGTTGGGATCCCCTTGGTCAAATAAAAGGAGGCCCGGGGCGTTACAGTAGAGGGTCTTTTGACAAGTCTTCTAGCTCACACGCGTAGCCATTGTACTCGATCACCCACACGGCGCTCCTGTGGCTAGAACCCAAGAACACCCATAATACACAAAGCAGGAGTAGGGTTTTACGCCTCTTAGCGGCCCGAACCTGGGTAAAAATCCCCCGCGCTACTCGTTCGTCCTGCTCTTCGTGCATACCCGTCTCCCTGCCAAACCGAAAGGGGTCCTCCTGATCCCATAGGTGTTCATCCCCCACAACATATCTAGCACGCCAGGTAGGGGGATTGGTTGCGTAAACCTGGTCCAACGATCAGCGCGTCAGTTCCTTCATCATATCCATCGCCATGGCTCCCAAGAAGAAGGGTTTCATGGTGGTGGAGCCCTCCACATCCGCCGCGCCCGTTGTTGCCCCCAAAAGGCGATGGAGTGGATGCGGGCGGAGGAAGTGGAGACCCCGCGCCCACGCGGCGCTCCGGTGATCAAGGCCAAGGAAGCGGCAACGCCCACCACAAAGACGCTCACGGCAGCGACGGAAACCCCCACGCCGCTCGGTCTCGGAGCTATACCGCCTGCGGGCAGTACGGTGAACTCTAGGGACGGAAGGGCACCTTCCAAGACACCCACGTCGACGCGTACGCCACGACCCTCTCAGGACTCGCGCGAAGAGCAGTGCCGCGGTGTTGGTGGTTCCCGATGTCCCCACGAAAAATCTCCTGCGCATCGCTCTCAAGATGCGAGGGACCGGCATGCACGCCAGCATGCTACTGGGAGTGGCATGCCATCGCGGGACCGTGACAGTGCTCCTTCTAACACGGTTAGGAGTCAGAGCACCTCGCCTTCTTCACGTCGTTCGCTGCCGACCACGTCGGAAGAAGCAATGGCGCGGGCACAATTGCGCCTAAACTTCCCTCCTGCTGCGGAGAAGCTCGACGAGTGGAGATCCACCATTCAGAGCCTCCTCAGCCTTGTCAATAAGTTTCGGTCCACCGAGCTGGATTGCGCCAGTGGCGAGAAGGCCGGAGGTGGTGTGACCATGATGCACTCTCCTCCATAGCAACAACGTCGGTCACGGACTTGTTGGACCGACACTTGTGACAGTTACTCGACGGTGCCGTCTGATCCACGGACTCGCCACGATCAGCATCAAGTTCTTCGCGAGCGAAGCAAAGAAGATGCTCACACTACGACCGAGCGGCAGCGAGAGGCGTGACATCAATCTAATAAGCGCGGGGGGCACTATGGACAAATCCGCGCTAGGGTATCCTGTCAGCCTACCTTACAAGGTGGGTTGTCCAACATTTACCCGTGAGCTGCGGCGAGACCAGTGGCCCAACTCACAAACATTCAAGCCAGAGATCCTGGAGAAATATGATGACAAGACTCACCCGTCGGAGTTCTTGAGCATCTACACCATTGCGGTGCGGGCTGCCGGAGCTCGCGACGACAAGATACTCGCCAACTACATTCCGTTGGTACTCAAGCCCAACATCAGGTCGTGGTTGATGCACCTACCGGAGAACTCCATCACCTCCTTGGCAGACTTGTGCCATGAGTTTGTCAGTGCCTTTACTGGAGGCCACCAAGCTCTTGGTCAGGAAAATGACTTGCACATCATTCCCCAGAAAGAAGGCGAAACCCTGCACAAGTACTTCCAAAGGTTCAGCCGTGTGCATCAAAACATCCCGGGCGTTCATCCTACCGCTGTTATTAGCGCGTTCCACCAGAATGTGTGCAACCGTAGGATGAGCGAAGAGATGGGGATGAACAAAGTCAGGGATGTTGCCGAGCTTTATGCTCTGGATGATAGATGTGCCCGAGCCGAAGAAGGGAGGAGGCTGCCCGGCGAAGAAGTTGGCGTTGGAGTCAACTCCGATGATGAAGAGGACACTGCCCCGGCAAAGCAAAACCAGTGGCAGAACAAGAAGCACAAGAGTAAGACTGTGCTTGCCGTCAAGGGATCCGACAACGTCGACGCCACCAAGAAGACTAAGGTTGACAGTCCCGGCAAGGAGGTTGCGGGTGCACCTCGTGTCAGGCCTTGGCGGCCGCTAACAAGACGGAAGGCTCCGACAAGAAGTACTACAAGATCCATCACACCAAGGGCTACGACCTCCAAAACTGCCAACATGTCGAGCAACTCATCGAGAAGCAGAAGACTGAGTACGTGAGACGAGATAAGGAGAAAGCCCAAAACCATGCAGAAGGGTCCGGTAAGAAACGCAGCGACCGAGGAGGTCACCGTGACAAGGCCAAGCAACAAAAGGAGAGGCCCGCTCGAGGCCGCGACGAAGAAGGAGGGGATGACGATTGCCACAAAGAGGACGACGAGTATAGCGAGCATGAGTTCCAGAAGGCTATAAAGATGAGGTGCATCAAGGGAGGTGCCTCGTCGCATTCCTCTCACCGCCAACTCAAACAGCGGGCGCACGAGGTCAATGCGGCGGAGCCGTCTGTTGGTGCCCAGAAACCTATGAAGTGGTCCAACACTCCTATCATTTTTTATGCCGAGGATCACCCTGATCGCACAATCACGGTCGGGTGTCTACCATTGTTGGTTTCACCAACAATTTGCAACCTCAAGGTGATGAAAATGCTAGTCGACAGTGGGGCTAGCCTAAGCCTAATCTCGCCAGACGTCATCCAGAGGCTACAAATCCTGATGAAGATCTTGAGCCAACAGGCACATTCCAAGGGGTCAATTCAGGGAGAACTCAGCCGAAGGGCAAGATCACACTACCGGTAACATTTGGAAGTGACATAAATTTCACAACAGAGAAGATCATCTTTGATGTCGCCAAGATCTCATTGGCACACAACGGTATCCTTGGCTGCCCAGTGCTGGCCAATTTCATGGCAGCCACCCACTTCGCTTACATTGTGTTGAAGATGCCCAGGCCAATGAGCGTCATCACGATCAACTCTGACAAGAAAGGTGCACTCGTCTGTGTCGACCAACTCTACCGGGAGGTAGTTGCAACACCTGCCGCCAAGGCACTTGCTCCTGCCGCTGAAGCTCCCGAGGGGAAGAAGACCAACAAGGCCTCTGGCGCACATTCCGGCAAGCGCACATCCTTGGAGTGCTGCACTCCCTTTGACGATGTGCCAGAGAGCTCCACCGACAAGAACAAGAAGTCCAAGGCAGCTCCACCAGAGACCAAAAAGGTGTCCATCAAGGAGGATGGCATGGGGGGAACTTTCACCATAAGTTCCACCCTCGATGACAAATAGGAAAGCACGCTTGTTGCCCTAATGTGGGCGAATGTCAAGGTGTTTGCATGGAAAACGTCTGACATCCCCGGTGTTCCCAGGGAGGTGATTGAGCACCATCTTGTCGTCTGAACTCATGCGCAGCCCGTCAAGAAGAAGGTGAGGAAGCAAGCTTTGGAGAACAAGAGTTCATTGCCGAGGAAATTAGAAAACTAGAAGTAGCAGGTCTCGTCAGGGGGGTGCTCCAGCCAACATGGTTGGCCAATCCCGTCGTAGTGCGCAAGGCGAATGGGAAATGGAGGTTGTGTATTGACTATACAGATCTCAATAAAGCCTGTCCAAAAGATCCCTTTCCCCTGTCGTGCATCGACCAGATTGTGGACTCCACTGCCGGTTGTGACTTGTTGTCATTCCTCGATGCATACTCAAGGTACCATGAGATCTTCATGTCGAAGGAAGACAAAGAGAAGACTGCATTTATCACCCCATGTGGTACGTACTACTTCGTGCGAATGCCTTTCGAATTGAAAAGTGCTGGTTCAACATTTGCAAGAGCGGTCCAGATTGGTTTTGAACCTGAGCTGCATAGGAATATGGAGCTTATATGGATGACATAGTGGTCAAAACCAAGGATAAGGCAACACTCATACAAGATCTAGAAGAGATGTTTGCAAATCTGCGCAATATCAACCTAAACCTCAATCTCGAGAAGTGTGTGTTTGGCATTCCATCCGGCAAGCTTCTCGACTTCTTTGTGTCTCTGCATGGGATTAAAGCAAACCCCGACAAGATCAAGGCGATTGAGCAGATTGAAGCACCAAAGCACGTCAAGGATATATGATGTCTTGCCGGTTGCGTCGCAGATCTAAGCAGGTTCATCTCAAAATTTGCTGAGCGTGCCCTGCCATTCTTCAAAATCTTGAAGAAGGCGGATCCAATGAAATGGACTCCAGAAGCAGAGGCAGCACTGCAGGATCTGAAGAAGTACCTCTCCTCTCTGCCAACACTAGTCGCACCTAAGCCACAAGAACCATTGCTGCTATATCTAGCTGCGACGAATCAAGTGCCTAGCACTGCGCTGGTGGCATAGAGGGAAGCTGACAAAGATGCGGCGGCAGGGGTGAGACCGCCAAGCGATGAGCTAGCAACTCCCCCGGCAGGTCCTTATGCCGGCAAGGCAGGGTCAGTACAGACAAACGAAGCAACACAAAAGAAGAAGATGGTGTAGCGCCCAGTTTATTTTGTCATTTCCCTCTTGCAGGGAGCTAAGTCAAGGTACTCTGGTGTGCAAAAACTGCTTTTCGGCCTCCTTATAGCCTCAAGGAAGTTGCGCCAGTACTTCCAAGCACATGTGATCACCGTCGTCACTCGCTTTCCGCTGCAACGGATTCTGCAGAATCTAGATGCCACCGACAGGATTGTGGAGTGGGCTCTGGAGTTGTCGAGCTTTGGTCTCAAGTTTGAAAGTACTTCAACTATCCAGAGTAGAGCCATGGCAGAATTCATTGCAGAATGGACTCCAATGCCAGACGAAGAGGTCCAAGAAACAACTCTCCTCGGCAAGGAAACTGAGCAAGAATGGGTCATGTGTTTTGATGGGGCTTTATCCCTGCATGGGGCCGGGGCCAGCATGCTGCTTGTCGCGCCCACTAGAGAGCACCTCAAGTATGTGATTCAGATGTACTTTCCCCAGGAGAGATTGACAAACAATACGGCGGAGTATGAAGAACTGCTTGCCGGTCTTAGGATCGCGGCAGACCTTGGAATCAAAAAGCTCATCGTCAGAGGTGATTCACAGCTTGTCGTCAAGCAAGTCAACAAGGATTATCAAAGCCTGTTGATGGAGGCTTACATGGATGAAGTGAGAAAGCTGGAGGAGCGCTTCGACGGCCTGCAAACAGATCATGTTCCTCGTGCGGAGAACAGCATTGTCGATGAGCTATCGAAGCGTGTTGCCCTCAAGTTACTTGTCGAACCAGGAACTTTTGTGCTCAAGATAACTCAGCCATCCATAGCACCATCAACAAAGCAAGATAAAAGAAGGAAATTGAATTCCGGCCAGTACTTCCCCATGGAGCTCCCAGAAGCCACCGGTGAGGGAGTCGCCAGGAACGACGCCCAGCTTTCTGAGGGGCAACAGGCTCTGGGAAGGCCTCAGGTCTTTGCCGTAGAGGCAAACGCTCCCACGATAGAACACATGCCTTTAGTCCTTGTCGTCGAGCCCCAGGCTCTGGCATGGGTGCATCACACTGTTCAGTTCCTTCAAACGGGAGAACTCCCTGAGGAACAAGAAGAAGCGGAGAAAGTAGCCCCTCAGTCCAGCATGTACCAGTTTGTGGACGATATCATGTACATAAAGAGACAAAAAGGTGTGAAATTGAAGTGCGTTCCTCAGGAGGATGGACTGGAGCTGTTGGTAGAGATACATGGAGGCATATGTGGCTCCCACATAGGGTTAAGAGCACTGGTCGGCTAAGAATTCCAGCAAGGTTTCTTCTGGCCCACTGCCCTCTAGGATGCAAGTGCGCTAGTAACCAAGTGTGAAGGATGCCAGTTCCATTCAAAGAAGCTACATCAACCAGCTCAAGCCCTTCAAACAATCCCTCTCGCCTGGCCATTTTTGGTCTAGGGGCTCGACATCTTGGGCCCCTTTCCCCGTGCTACCGGGGGCTTTGAGTACTTGTACGTTGCAATCGACAAGTTCACAAAGTGGCCGGAAGTGGAGGCAGTGAGAAAGGTGACAGTGCAGTCAGCCGTCAAGTTCTTCAAAGGACTAGTGTGCCGCTTTGGTGTTCCCAAAAGTATCATCACTGACAACGGCACATAGTTCACAAGCTGCACCTTCATGCAGTATGTCCAGGACCTTGGCAGTGAGAATCTATTTTGCTTCTGTCGCTCACCCAAGGAGCAATGGCCAAGGGGAAAGGGCAAATGTTGAAGTGCTACGAGGGCTTAAAACAAGAACTTTCGACAAGCTGCACAAGTGCGAAAGGCGCTGGATTGATGAACTGCTGGTGATTCTTTGGCCGATCGAGACCAAATCGAGCCACCGGCCAGACACCCTTCTCCCTGCTATATAGGGTAGAGGCAGTTCTCCCCACGGAACTCATATACAGGTCACCTCAAGTGCTCTCTTATGATGAGCTTGAGCAAGAGCAGTTGCGACAAGATGACGTGACGCTCCTTGAGGAAGACCATCTTCGGGCTGTTGTGAGAGTTGCATGCTATGAGCAAGCTTTGCGCTGCTATCATAGCCAAGGTTCATGTCGAAGCGTTGAGGAAGGCGGCCTTGTTCTTCGGTGCGTACAGTCGGCCAAGAATTCAAACAAGTTGACGCCAAAGTGTGAAGGCCCTTATCGGGTAGTGCGAGTCACCAGGCCTGACGCAGTCTGCCTGGAGACCAAAGATAGCATTCTAGTGAGCAACTCCTGGAATATCGAGCATCTTCGTAAGTTCTACCCTAAGGCGCGGTTGCTGGGCCCCCCAGCAACCACCTTTTGTATGAGTATTGCCGGAAAGGCATGTGATCCTTTGTACAAAGCCAGGTGCAAACCCTGTGCATAGCTGAATAAGACCGAGCGTTCTGCAACTGTTGTTGATTTCCATATTTACTTGTTTTCATGCTTATCCAAGATGTTGCATTGCGCCTATTCCCTAAAAATACTAATGGACCGTCAACGTTCCACATCTCTATTTTCTCTTCTTTCTTTTTCTTAAAAGATAGAAGGTTCTCTCGCATGCAAGTTTGTCGGGGGGTTGAGATGGTACGGACACCGGTGACGTCCAAAATTGGCATCTTGCGGGAAGGAGGAGAAAAAGTACCGCGACGGGAAGATAAGTTGCTAAGACCTAAGTAAAAAATTTCTCTGAAGTTACTTTCCTTGGACGATTTCGACTTTTGTATGGAAAACCTCCACGCTAAGGAACCTTGCCATGATTGATGGCGCCCTTGCTCTGTTTCGAGCCCGTTCAATGGCTTAAGTGGTTGCACTCGCGCCCTTGCTCTGTTTTGAGTCCGCTCAATGGTTCAAGTGGCTCCACTCACACCCTTACTCTATTTCGAGTCCACTCAAGAGCTTAAGTGGCCACGCCAAGAACACCAAGGTATCTTGCCGACAGTAGCACCGCCAGCAGGCTGCTAAGGACCCGCTCCTCGAAGCGCTCGTGGTAGGGCTACACATGTCGACAAGATTTTTCCGAAAAAGCGTAGGGAAAACACCATGCAAAGAGGAATCTAACGAGGAGGATAATATGCAGTCATTCAAATCACAAATATTCATATTACATCAAAGGTTTGCACGGCACTAACTTAAGATAAAATTGTCTTGAACATGAAACAGTGGCAACGAAAGGAAATGGCACGGCTAATCCCAGCACTGGCCCTCAACCCACTTGACCTGGTTCACCTTGTCGATGGTGGGCGTGAAGAGTTCCTCGAGCGCCTTGACGTCCACGTCCTTTGGAAGGCGGTCAAGGACATTGGCGAAGTTGATGCCGGGGTTCTTGTATGCCACCTTGATGAGCACCTTGAGGAGGATGGCCAGACAAAGCTTGCGGGATTCATTGGCCAATTGAGTTGTTTGATCATAGTGAAGCTTCTTCAAGGCCTCAATGACGCCGTTGAAGAACATGGTCAGTCGAGCGCTTGTGGACACCGCGCCGTCAGAAGAAAAGCTGAAGTTCTGTAGGCCCAAGGTGGACATCTGTGCATCGAGCCTCTCTGCCACTTCGATGAGGCGCTCGGTCCAAATCTCTACACCCTTCACAAAGTCGTTATGGGCGTCGGCGGCGCTATTGAGCAGTTCCTTCTATTCTCGAAGGTCCTTGATTAAGGCCTTCTTGCGGGCCTTGCTGTCCGCGAAGGATGCGTTCAGCATGGACAGCTTGAGCCCCCGGTCGGTGATGGCATCCATGGTAGAGGCGATTTGCTTTCTCTTCTCGGACATGTCGACTTGTATCTCCGCCATGCTGACGAAGGCTTTCTCTTTGTCGGCCTTGAGCATCGAGATCTCCTTGCCAAGGTTTTCGAGATCCGCCTCCGGCCCTTTCACCTTGTCGGCAAGCTCGTTCCTGGCAACTTCTGTGGCTTCGACGGCATCGGCGGCCTCCTTAAGCTTGCCGGTGTGATTGGAAACCAGGGCATCTAGGGCTCCCTTGTGTGCCTCCTCTAGCTCCAGAGTCCGTTGTGTGACAAGCTTCTCGATCTCTTCATCTTTAAGGTGGAGCTTGTCGGCGAGCGCCTTCTCACAGGTGGTGAGATCTTCCTCATAAGCTTTGAGCCCGACACGACGTTCCGTCACAAGGGCGTTCTCCGTGTCGGCCTATTTTGAAGCCTCTTCATGTGCTCTCTCGACATTGGACTACTTCAGAATGAGCGCATTCCAAAGGTCGCTCTTCTGCTCCCGGCTGGTTTTTAGCTCTTGGTAGGCTTCGACGAACCAGGCTTGCATCTGCTTGAAGCGCCCCTAGAAATCTGCCTTCGCCGCCTGCACGACTGCCTCTTTGGCTTCCAACCTCTCTTTCCGGGTATGGTGGAGCGCTTGGATCCTTTGGAAGTTATTGCTCATGGCCTGGAGGAGCAGTTCCCCTTTGGATTGGTCATCAACACTCAGCTCACCGACAACTTTGAGACCGACGATGGTGGTGACTTCCCCATCAAGGATCTCTCCTTCAGTTGGCACCCGAGTGTCGGCCCTCCCCGGCATGTTGACAAATAGGTCTTCGCCAGCTTTGAGGTATTTGCTCAGGGAGGGGGCTTTGGATGTGGACGACTGGTCCTCGACAGCCCCCTCACCAACAAGCGGGGGGCTCCATGGCCGACGTAGCGCCCGACGCTCCTGTAGTGGGGACGCCGTCAATATGGCCACCGGACTCCTTGTTGGCCTCCCCGGTAGGCTCCTCGGCGGTGTTCTCCTGCGCGCCCCTTGCGGCTTCGTCAGCAGCGACCCTGGCGGCCTCAGCGGTGGCATCTCTGACGGTCTCCTCAATGATGACATCCACATCCATCTTTTCCATGAGAAGGGGATCTGGGAGCCAAGGATGAGAAAGCGATGTGAGAGCCAAGTCAAAGTTCAAGAAGACAAAAAAAAAGAAGGAAAGAATGCATATATGTGAAGGCGGGTTATCAAATACCCTGCAGCAAGAGGTTCACCTGCGCTGGGCTGATGAGAGGAAGTTTCCTCTCCCTCGGCAACATCGGTCGCCGGCGTGGAGGTATCGGCGCCTATTTCCGCTGACCTCTCCCAAGCAAGGGCATGCTCGTTCGGGGACCCGTCTCTGGGCGGCGTAACCAAGGGAGACGATGCGTCCGGGGCGACCTCCTATGGTGTTCCTTGCCATCGCCTTCCTTCTACAATCCCGGCGATGTCAGCAGTGAAGATAATCATTCTGACGCTTGCCAATGGGAAATGAGTAACGGACTCACGCTAGGGGCTGCTCGGGGGACTGCGCAGAGGGCTGGGCTCCGGGCTGATGTCGATCAACCCCAGCGCATTTGCGGTGCTCAGTGGTGGCTCATCACCCGTGGAGGCCCTCGCCCTCTTTGCCATCCTCTGCGCCAACGTTTCTTTCTCCCTGCAGAAACAAGCCAATGTGAGACAAGCAAACCAAATGAACCCAAAAGATAAAAAGTGTGAATGGACCCTTACTCTTCCTCCCCTGAGCTGAAGGCAGAGAGGTCAAAATCCACCTCGGCCCTGATGTCCATGCGAGGAGGGGAAGGGATTGTCCCGGACCACTTGGCGGTGAGAGACTCTTGCCGCTGTCAATGAAAGGAGTAGGGATTGACATGCAAATGGTGCACTAGAGCTATAAGTGTATGAAATCTCAACTGAAGCTAAGCAGGGTGTGCATCCAACTTGATTGTTCATGAAGACCTCGGGCATTTGAGGAAGCCCATCATCGGAATATACTAGCCAAGTTTATTATATGAAAAGGTAATTCTCACTAGCATATGGAAATGTCAACATCGGAGACTCTCTATATGAAGAACATGGTGCCACTTTGAGGCAGAAGTGTGGTAAAGGATAGTAGCAAAGTCCCTTCTCTCTTTTCTCTCATTTTTTATGACGGGCTTTTATCTTTTTTTTTGCCTCCCCCATTTTTCTCCTTTTTTAGTGGTGGGATCATTTGGCCTCCCCCATTTTTATTTCATTTTTCGTCCGGAGTCTCATCCCGACTTGTGGGGGAATCATAGTCTCCATCATCCTTTCCTCAATGGGACAATACTCTAATAATGATGATCATCACACTTATATTTACTTACAACTCAACATGAAGGAGTGATAGGAAGATATGACTCAATATGAATGCCTCTCGCAGTGTACCAGGATGTGCAATGATCTAGCGTGACAAATCAAAAGTATGAAGAACGATGGCTCTGCCACAAATACTTTGTCAGCTCTATATGATCATGCAAAGCATTAATTATGATGATGAACGAACTAGTCATGTGAAGTGATGATGGAATTTGCATGGCAATATATCCTTGAATGGTGGCTGTTTTGAGGAATATATAATGACGCTTATGTGCAACAGAGCGTATCATGTCACGGGGTTTGGATGCACCGGTGAAAGTTGCATCGATCCTCGAGGTGAGAATGGGCTATGCACGGTATCGAAGAGGCTAGCAAATATGAGAAGGTGAAGATGCGTATGTCCATGGTATAACATTAGTCATAAAGAACTCACATATTTATTGCAATCTTTTATTATTTTTATCATAATTCAAAGTACTCCTCGCATGCCCCGAGGGAGGAGGTTGGTAGGAGCTAACCATCTCGTGCCCCCGACTCAAAACAACACTTGGATTTCAACGAGGAATATAAATGCTCACACATAATCATCATGCCTCTTTAATTTTTTATATGAATAACAAGTTAACACCTCTTAATCTCGACACTTATACGAATAAACAATTATGGACTCACACCTTTTTCATATTACCACATTAATGTCATTAACTCATAACTTCTCTATATGTGCTACATGATTGTTTTGATTATCATTCATTGAATACCTAATATTTTTGGACTAGTCTTATGACCCATGCAAATTACCATCACCTTTTATTGAGCCCTCAGACAAATATAAGTGAAGAACAAGAGCATAATATTTCTATAAAATCTACATGCCACCGTGCTAAAAAAGATATAAGTGAAGTACTAGATCAATGCTGGGGAACGTTGCATGGGAAACAAAAAATTTCCTACGCACACGCAAGATCTATCCATATGATGAGCATCTATGAGAAGGAGAGTGGATCTACATACCCTTGTAGATCACTAAGCGGGAAGCGTTAAGAAACGCGGTTGGTGTAGTCGAACGTCTTCGCAATCCAAATCGCCGAGCATCCCACGATCTCATCACGATCAGTCCCGCGATCCAATCGCAATCCGTCCCGCGAACTCATCATGACCCGTCCCGCGATCCCATCACGATCTGTCTCACGATCTTGATCATGGTCCTTCCGATCTAGCGCCGAACGGACGACACCTCCGCGTTCAGCACACGTACAGCTCGATGACGATCTCCGCCTTCTTGATCCAGCAAGAGGGAGCGGAGAGGTAGATGAGTTCTCCGGCAGCGCGACAGCGTTGCGGTGATGGTGGTGGAGCTATTACAGCAGGGCTTCGCCTAAGCACCACTGAAAACCGATCTAGAGGAGAAACTATGATGTAGAGGGGAGGTAGCACATGGCTATTAGGGTTAACGTTTTCCTCTAAATCCTCTAGTATATATAGGAGGGAGGGAGGGTAGGATGTAGCCTCAAACCCTCAAGGTTTGGTCTAAATTGGAGGTGGAGGAGTCCTACTCCAATCCTATTAGGAGTAGGATTCACCCTTTCCACTTGGAAACTCTTTCCACCTCTCCACCTTTGGATTTTTTCCTTCTCAAACCACTCTAGCCGCATGGGCCCTTAGAGGAGGCTTCGGCCAGCCCACCTGGGGCTGGTTACCTCCTCCCACAGCCCATTTAGCCTCTTGGGTCGAAATACCTCTCCCGATGGTCCCCCGGTACACTACCGGCACTCCCGGTACACAACCAATGAGCCCGAAACTTTTTCGACGACCAAAACAGGACTTCCTATATATCAATCTTTACCTCCGAACCATTCCGGAGCTCCTCATGACGTCCAGGATCTCATCTGGGAATCTGAACAACCTTCGGTCACCACCATACATGACTCTATACTACTGAAATGTCACCGAACCTTAAGTGTGCAGACCCTGCGGGTTCGAGAACTATGTAGACATGACCGAGACACCTCTACAGTCAATAACCAATAGAGGGACCTGCATGCCCATATTGATTCCTACATATTCTACGAATATCTTTATCGGTCGAATCGCTATGTCAAGGATTCAGTTAATCCCGTATGATGTTCCCTTTGTTCTTCGGTATGTTACTTGCCCGAGATTCGATCGTCGGTATCTCCATACCTAGTTCAACCTCGTTACCGGCAAGTCTATTTACTCGTTCCGTAATACAAGATCCCGTGACTAACACTTAGTCACATTGCTTGCAAGGCTTATTGTGATGTTGTATTACCGAGTGGGCCCTGAGATACCTCTCTGTTACACGGAGTAACAAATCCCAGTCTTGATCCATGCCAACCCAACACACACCCTCGAAGATACCTGTAGAGCACCTTTATCAGTTACATTGTGATGTTTGATACACACAAGGTACTCCTCCGGTGTTAGTGAGTTGCATGATCTCATGGTCATAGGAACAAATACTTGACATGCAGAAAATAGTAGCAGTAAACTGACACGATCATATGCTACGTTTGTAGTTTGGGTCTTGTCCATCACATCATTCTCCTAATGACGTGGTCCCGTTAGCAAATGACATTTCATGTCCATGACTAGGAAACCATAGCCATCTTTGATCAACGAGCTAGTCTATTAGAGGCATACTAGGGACATGGTGTTGTCTATGTATCCACACATGTATCTGAGTTTCCGATCAACACAATTATAGCATGGATAATAAAAAATTATCATGAACAAGGAAATATGATAATAACCAATTTATTATTTCCTCTAGGGCATATTTCCAACAGTCTCCCACTTGCACTAGAGTCAATAGTCTAGTTCACATCACCATGTGATTCGCATTGTTATGAATCTAACAGCCAATGAGTTCTAGGGCTCGATCATGCTTTGCATGTGAGAGAGGTCTTATAGTTAACGGGTCTCCGACATATAGATCCCTGTGTCCTTTGCAAATCTTTATTTCAAACTATAAACACTGCTACCACACTCTACTTGGAGCTATTCCAAATGGATGCTCTACTATACGTATCCTAATTGCTACTGAGAGTCATCCGGATTGGTGTCAAAGCTTGCATCGACGTAACTCTTTACGACGAACTCTTTCTTACCTCCATAATCGAGAAACATTTCCTTAGTATTTTAGTTACTAAGGATGATCTTGACTGATGTCCAGTGATCCATTCCTGGATCACTCTTGTACCCCTTGACGGACTCATGGCAAGGCACACACAGGTGCAGTACACAGCATGGCATACTATACAGAGCCTATGGCTAAGGCATAAGGGACTACATTCGTCCTTTCTCTTTTTTCTATTGTGGTCGAGCTTTGAGTCTCACTCAACTTCACACCTTACAAAGCAGGCGAGAACACTTCTCTCTGACTAATCCATTTTGAACTCTTTCGAAATCTTGTCAAGGTATGTACTCATTCAAAGTCTCATCAAGCATCTTGATCTATCTCTATAGATCTTGATGCTCAACAATTAGGTAGCTTTATCCAGGTCTTCCTTTTAAAAACTCCTTTCAAACAACCCTTTATGCTTTCTAGAAATTCTACATCATTTCTAATCAACAATATGTCAACCACATATGCTTATCAGAAACTCTATAGTGCTCCCACTCACTTTATTGTAAATACAAGTTTCTCATAAACTTTGTATAGACTCAAAAACTTTGATCACCTCATCAAAGTGTATATTCCAACTCCGAGATGCTTGCTTCAGCCCATAGAAGGATCACTGAAGCTTGCTCACCTTTTAGCATCCTTAGGACTGACAAAACCTTCTGGTTGTATCACATGCAACTTTTCCTCAAGTAAACTGTTAAGGAAACGATGTTTTGTCATCCATCTGTCAGATTTCATAATTGAAAATGCAGCAAATGCTAACATAATTCCAACAAACTTTAGCCAGCGCACTCAACTCTTTGAACTTGTCAGAAACTTCTTTGTGACAAGTCGAGCTTTATAAATGGTGACATTTACCATCAGCGTCTATCTTCATCTCAAAGGTCCATTTGTACTCGATGACCTGCCGTCCAACGAGCAAGTCTACCAAAGTCTATACTTGGTTTTCATACATGGATCCTTTCTTAGATTTCATGGCCTCTAACCATTTGTCGGAATCCGAGCCCATCATCGCTTCTCCATATCTTGTAGGTTCATAGTTGTCCAACAACATGACCACCAAGACAGGGTTGTCGTACCACTCAGCAGCAGTACACATCCTTGTCAACCTACAAGGTTCGATATTAACTTGATCCGAAGCTTCATGATCATCATCATTTACTTCCTCTTCAACTGACGTAGGTTCCACAGAAACATCTTTCTGCGCTGCGCTACTCTCTAGTTGAAACAAAGGTTCAACAACCTCATCAAGTTCTATCTTCCTCCCACTCAATTCTTTCGAGAGAAACTTTTTCTCGGGAAAGGACCCGTTTTAGCAACAAACACTTTATGCTTGGATCTGAGATAGAAGGTTCACCCAACTGTTCTTAGGGTAATCTATGAAGATGCATTTGTCTGCTTTGGATTGAGCTCATTAGGTGAAAACATTTTTCCACACGAGCGTCGCAGCCCCAAACATTAAGAAATGACAGCTTAGGTTTCTATCAAACAATAATTCACACGGTGTCATCTCAACGGATTTAGATGGTGCCCTATTTAAAGTGAATGTAGTTATCTCTAATGCATAATTCCAAAACTATAGTAGCAAAACGATAAGAGACATCATAGCCCACACCATATCCAATAGAGCACAACTATGACGTTCGGACACACCATCACACTATGGTGTTCCAGGTGGCGTGAGTTATGAAACGACTTTCACATTGTCTAAAGTTGTATGCCAAACTCGTAACTCAGATATTCACCTCCACGATCATATCGCAGACATTTTTATCTTCTTGTCACGATGATCTTAAACTTCACTCTGAATTTGCTTGAACTTTTCAAACAATTCAGAATTGTGTTTCATTAAGTAAACATACACTATATCTACTCAAATCATCAGTGAAGGTAAGAAAATAACGATATCCACCGCACGCTACAAGACTCATTGGATTGCATACATCAACATGTATCATTTCCAATAAATCACTTGCCCACTCCATCAATCCGGAAAACGGGGTCATTAGTCATCTTGCCCAAGAGGCATGGTTTGCATGTCTCAACAGATTCGAAATTGAGTGAGTCCAAAGATCCATCAACATGGAGTTTCTTCATGCGCTTTATACCAATATGACATTTAGCGGTAGTGCCACAAGTATGTGGTACTATCATTATTAACTTTGTATCTTTTGGCATCAATGTTATGAACATGTGCATTACTATGATCAGGATTCAACAAACCATTCTCACTGGGTGCATGACCATTGAAGGTATTCTCTAACTTAAATGAATAACCGTGTTGCAATAAACACGATATAATCACGTTCATGCTCAACGCAAAACACCAAATAACATTTATTTAGGTTCGTCACTAATCCCAAAGGTAGAGAGAGTGTGCGATCTCGATCACATCAACCTTGGAAACATTTCCAACACACATCGTCACCTCACCCTTAGCTAGTCTCCGTTTATTCCGTAGCTTTTACTTCGAGTTACTAACATTTAGCAACCGAACCGGTATCCAATACCCAGGTGCTACTACGAGTACTAGCAAGGTACACATCAATAACAAGTATATCAAATATACTTCTGTCGATGTTGCCAGCCTTCTTATCTACCAAGTATCTAGGGTTGTTCTGCTTCAACGACTGCTCACCTCATAATATAAGCACTTAGTCTCGGGTTTGGGTTCAACTTTGGGTTGCTTCACTAGAGCAGCAACTGACTTCCTATCCATGAAGTTTCCCTCCTTGCCCTTGCCCTTCTCGAAACTAGTGGTTTTACTAACCATCAACACTTAATGCTCCTACTTGATTTCTACCTTCGCGGTGTCAAACATCGCGAATAGCTCAGGGATCATTATTTCTATCCCTGGCATTTTATAGTTCATCACCAAGTTCTAGTAGCTTAGTGAGAGTGACTTGGAGAACTATATCAATCACTATCTTATCTGGAAGATCAACTCCCACTAGATTCAAGCGATTGTAGCACCCAGACAATCCGAGCACATGCTTACAATTGAGCTATTCTCCTTCATCTTACAGGCAAAGAATCTTGTTGGAGATCTCATATCTCACAACATGGGCACGAGCCTGAGATCCCAATTTCAGCTCTTAGAACATCTCATATGTTCCGTGACATTCAAAACATTTTGGAGCCACAATTCTAAGCCGTTATGCATGACGCACTAAACTATCAAGTAGTCATTGTAACGTGCATGTCAAATGTTCACAACATCTAGAGACGACGCAAGAGGGGTTGGCGCACCAAGCGGTGCATTAAGGACATAAGCCTTCTGTGCAGCAATGAGGACAATCCTCAGATAATGGACCCAGTCCGCAATATTGCTACCATCAACTTTCAACTCTATTTCTAGAGGAACATATAGAAATTCAAGGGAGCTGCAGCATGAGCTAGTAATCTACAACATAATTTTGCAAAGACACTACTGACTATGTTCATGATAATGAGTTCAATTAATCATATTACTTAATAACTCCCACTCAAATTGACATCCCTATGGTCATTTGAGTGATACATGATCCAAATTCACCAACTCAAGTCCGATCATCACGTGAGTTGAGGTGGTTTCAATGGTGAACATCATCATGTTAATCATATCTACTATATGACTCATGTTCGACCTTTCGGTCTCTTGTGTTCCAATGCCATGTTTGTACATGCTAGGCTCGTCAAGTTTAACCCTAGTGTTCTGCATGTGCAACACTGGCATGCACCCGTTGTATGTGAACGTAGAGTCTATCACACCCGATCATCATGTGGTGTCTCGACACGACGAACTTTTGCAACGGTGCACACTCGGGGAGAACACAATTTATCTTGAAATTAAGTGAGGAATCACCTTATAATGCTACCGTCGTCCTAAGCAAAACAAGGTGCATAAAAGGATTAACATCACATACAAATCATAAGTGACATGATATGGCCATGAACTTGTGCTTTTGATCTCCATCTTGAAAGCACCGGCATGATCTCCATCGTCACCGGCATGACACCATGATCTCCATCATCTTGATCTCCATCAACGTGTCGCCATCGGGGTTGTCACGCCCACCATGCTTCTACTACTATTGCTACTATTTAGCGATAAAGTAAAGCATAACATAGCGCTTAATGATTGACACGCAGGTCATACAATAATTAAAGACAACCCTATGGCTCCTGCCGGTTGCCGAACTCATCGACATGCAAGTCATGATATTCTATAAAACACATGATCATCTCATACATCACATATATCTCATCATGTAATTGGCCATATCACATCACAACATACCCTGCAAAAACAAGTTAGACGTCCTCTAATTGTTGTTGCATGTTTTACGTGGCTGCTACGGGTATCTATCAAGAATAATTCTCACCTACGCATAAACCACAATGGTGATACATAAGTTGCTTTTCAACATTCTCAAGGACCGCCTTAGTCGAATCCGATCCAACTAAAGTAGGAGAAATAGACACCCGCCAGCCATCTTTGTGCAACAAAGTTGCACGTTAGTCGATGGAACTGGTCTCTCATAAGCATACGAGTAAGGTTGGTCCGGGCCGCTTCATCCCACAATACTGCTGAACCAAAACATGACCAACGGAGGAAGCAATCTAAGCATCAACGCCCACAAACTCTTTGTGTTCTACTCGACATCTCATCTACACATAGACCTAGCTCATGATGCCACTGTTGGGAACGTTGCATGGGAAACAAAAAATTTCCGACGCACATGCAAGATCTATCCATAGTGATGAGCATCTACGAGAGGGAGAGTGGATCTACATACCCTTGTAGATCGCTAAGCGGGAAGCGTTAAGAAAACGCGGTTAGTGTAGTCGAACGTCCTCGCGATCCATATCGACAAGCATCATGCGATTTCATCATGATACGTCCCGCGATCCAATCACGATCCGTCCTGCGAACTCATCATGATCCGTCCCGCGATCTCATCATGATCCGTCTCGCGATCTTGATCACGATCCTTCTGATCTAGCGCCGAACGGACGACACCTCCGCGTTCAGCACACGTACAACTCGATGAGGATCTCCGCCCTCTTGATCCAGCAAGAGGGAGCGGAGAGGTAGATGAGTTCTTCGGCAGCGCGACGGCTTTGCGGCGATGGTGGTGGAGCTATTCCAGTAGGGCTTTGCCTAAGCACCACTGAAAACCGATCTAGAGGAGAAACTGTGATCTAAAGGAGAGGTAGCACGTGCCTATTAGGGTAAACTTTTACCTCTAAATCCTCTAGTATATATAGGAGGGAGGGAGAGTAGGAGGCACCCTCAAACCCTCAAGGTTTGGCCGAAATTGGAGGTGGAGGAGTCCTACTCCAATCCTATTAGGAGTAGGATTCCTCCATTCCACTTGGAAACTCTTTCCACCTCTCCACCTTTGGATTTTTTCCTTCTCAAACCACTCCAGCCGCATGGGCCCTTAGAGGAGGCTTCAGCCAGCCCACCTGGGGCTGGTTTACCTCCTCCCACAGCCCATGTAGCCTCTTGGGTCGAAATACCTCTCCCGATGGTCCCCCGGTACACTACCGGCACTCCCGGTACACTATCGATGAGCCCGAAACTTTTTCGGCGACCAAAACAGGACTTCCTATATATCAATATTTACCTCCGGACCATTCTGGAGCTCCTCGTGACGTTCGGATCTGATCCGAGACTTCTAACAACCTTTGTTCACCACCATACATAACTCTATACTACCGAAACGTCACCGAACCTTAAGTGTGCAGACCCTGCGGGTTCGAGAACTATGTAGACATGACCAAGACACCTCTACAATTAATAAAAAATAGCGGGACCTAGATGCCCATACCGGTTCTTACATATTCTATGAATATCTTTATCGATCGAACCTCTATGTCAAGGATTTAGTTAATCCCGTATGATGTTCCCTTTGTTCTTCGGTATGTTACTTGCCCGAGATTCGATCGTCGGTATCTCCATACCTAGTTCAACCTCTTTACTGGCAAGTCTATTTACTCGTTCCGTAATACAAGATCCCATGACTAACACTTAGTCACATTGCTTGCAAGGCTTATTGTGATGTTGTATTACCGAGTGGGCCCTAAGATACCTCTCCGTTACACGGAGTAACAAATCCCAGTCTTGATCCATGCCAACCCAACAGACACCCTCGGAGATACCTGTAGAGCACCTTTATAGTCACCCAGTTACGTTGCGACATTTGATACACACAAGGTACTCCTCTGGTGTTAGTGATTTGCATGATCTCATGGTCATAGGAACAAATACTTGACATGCAGAAAACAGTAGCAATAAACTTACACGATCATATGCTACGTTTGTAGTTTGCATCTTGTCCATCACATCATTCTCCTAATGACGTGATCCCGTTATCAAATGACATCTCATGTCCATGACTAGGAAACCATAGCCATCTTTGATCAATGAGCTAGTCTATTAGAGGCATACTAGGGATATGGTGTTGTCTATGTATCCACACATGTATCTGAGTTTCCGATCAACACAATTATAGTATGGATAATAAACGATTATCATGAACAAGGAAATATGATAATAACCAATTTATTATTGCCTCTAGGGCATATTTCCAACAATCAACTGCCAAGCTCAAAAGATATAAGTGAAGTACTAGAGCAACTACCAAGCTCAAAAGATATAAGTGAAGCACATAGAGTATTCTAGAAAATTATCATGAAGGCATGTCTCTATAAAATAGGTGTGTCCACAAAATGGTGATTGTCAGAAACTGAAAGTAAAATAAAACAAAAGCAAACGATGCTCCAAGCAAAACACATATCATGTGATGAATAAAAATATAGCTCCAAGTGACATACCGATGGATTGAGACGGAACAGGGGATGTCTTTTGGGGCATACCCAAGATTGGACGCTTCAGTCACCTTAGAATTTTACTTGGTGTTCCTTGTCCATCCTCAAGCTTACTCTCTTGATACTCCATACTTCGTAGTCCATCGTGATCACACCAAAAACTTTTAAACTTTAATCACACAAAACTCAATAAAACTTCGTGAGATCCGTTCGTATAAGAAACATATTGCGTACTTTTGGTACTATGATAAATTGATTATTAATTCATTTTTGCATAATAGGTACTATATTCTAATTTATCCATGGCTTACACCCCCCCAATATATTCCATAGCATAATCAAAACAAGCAAACTATGAAAGCAAAACAGAATATGTTTAAAACAGAACATTATGTAGCAATCTGTAAAGAGACCATACTTATGTAAATATAAAAATTCATAAAAATTAGTAAAACATAAAGAATTTGTATATCAATATTGTGTAAAAGTTTCAGATCATTATCACACTGCAGTAAAAAATGAAAATTCATGCACGGGAGTCAAAGTTTCTGTTATGTTTCAGCATCGTTTCTACTCATCTTATGAGTCATCCCAAAGGCTTTGCTTGGCACAAACACTAATTGGAACATAAAATAACAATAATTATAGAGTAAAAAAATCATGTTATCACATAATAATAGAAAGGAAAAATAAAAATAAAGATGCATATTGGGTTGCCTCCGAACAAGCGCTATTGTTTTATGCCCCTAGCTAGGCATAATGCATAGTTTAAAGTGTTGTCATCTTTGACACTCAACCCATAGGTAGCTCTAATTATTGATTCATAAGGTGGTTTAATTATATTCCTATGGAAGTTTTCCATCCCTTTATTTAATGGGAATTGGAATCTTATGTTTCCCTCTTTCATATCAATAATTGCACCTATGGTTCTAGAAATGGACTTCCAAGTATTATGAGACAAGAAGGATTTCAATCAATATCAAGCACAATGAAATCTACAGGCACATAATTTTTTTCAATAATAAGCACATCATTAATTCTACCTAAAGGTTTCTTGATGGTAGAATTCGCAAGATGCAAGTTTAGGGACCACTCTTCAATATTAGTGAGACCAAGCACATCACATAAAGTTTTAGGTATGGTTGAAACACTAGCACCAATGTCACACAAAGCATTGCACTCATATTTATTTATATTTATTTTGATAGTAGGTTCCCACTCATCATGCAATTTTCTAGTAACAGAAATTTCAAGCTCAAGTTTCTCATCATAAGGTTTTATCATAGCTTCTACTATATGTTCGGTAAAAGCTTTGTTTTGTTCATAAGAATTGGGTGAGATAATAATGGATTGCATCAAGGAAACACATTCTACTAAATATAATTTATCATAATTAAAGTCCTTGTAATCCAAGATATTGGGACATCACTAGTTAAATTTTGACCTCTCCAACCCACTTTTTTGAGTTTAAGCATTAAAATCATCCTCCTCCAAGAAAATGGGGGCGCTCCTCAACGAAAGTTGACTCATCTCCAGTCCCTTTATAATTCATATTAATATAAGTAAACAAAGATTAAATAGTATAAACACCAATCAGTTTAAGATATTCATCATGATTCCGATAAAAACCGGGTGGAAGAGCTTTTTCTAAGAATTCTCTCTTAGCTCTCGACTTAGCGGTCCTCTCCTTACTTTCATTGATAGATAATTGGATAGATTTAATAGTCTCATTAAAATCATGCTTGGGTGGAAAATACTTATTTTTAAGAATTTCAACATCAAGAGCAATTATATCCATGTTTTTAGCCAAAGTGTCAATCACATGCAACTTTTCTTCTACCGTAGTGTTGAAAACCTTTTGAGAATTAATAAAATATTTAATTATTTTCTAAAAATAAGAAGGTGTCCTATTAGGATTTGTATAAGAATTTTCATAAAAATCACAATAAGAATTTCCATAGTTTTTAGAGGAATTACCGGGATACAGTCTAGCATTGAAATTTCCTCTATAAGCACTTTTATTGATATTATTTCGCGAGATGAAGTTCACATCAATAGCATCATTATTGTTATCAATCAAAGTAGACAAAGGCATACATTTGTATCAACACTATTATTTTTATTAGCAATCGTATTCATAAGAGCATCCACTTTTTCACTCAAAGTAGCGATTTCTTTGACATAATTTACCTTCTTACTTGTTGGAGTTCTTTCGGTATGTCATTGAGAATAATTTGTCATAATGTTGTAAAGAATTTTTGTGGAATACCCTAAGGTCACATCCATAAAGGTACCACATGTGGCGTAATCTAGAAGATTTCTAGACACAAAGTTTAGTCCAGCATAGAAATTTTAGATAACCATCCACAAGTTTAAGCCATGAGTTGGACAATTTCTTATCATCAATTTCATTGTTTCCCAAGCATGTGCAACATGCTATTGATCTTTATATTTAAAATTCATTATTTGAGTTCTAAGGGAGATGATTTTAACAGGATAAAAATACTTGGCAATAAAAGCATCTTTACACTTATCCCACGTTCCAATACTATTACGAGGTAAAGATGAAATCCAAGCTTTAGCTTTATCTCTTAGAGAAACAGGAATTTTTTTAAAATAATATCATTATCGGTATCATTTTACTTTTGCATATCACATATTCAACAAAGGTATTAAGATGTGATGCGGGATCCTCATTAGGACTTCCCGAAAATTGTTCTTTCATGACAAGATTCAGCAATGCAACATTAATATCAAATGCCTCTGCACTAGTGGCGGGTGGTATAGGGGTACTAATAAAATCATTATTATTAGTATTTGATAAATCATGCAACTTAGTAGTATCTTGAGTCATGATGACCACACAAGCAAAGCAACAAGCAAGACAAGTAAACTAGCAAGTAAAGCAAGATAGAAGTAAACTAGTGACTAGCAAAGATAAATATTTTTGTATTTTTGATTTTTATGAGACCAACTAAATACAACAGAAAATAAAAAGAAGAACAAGTGAATGAAATTTTGTGCGAAGTTACTTTATAGTTGGTGATGGTATTCCCCGCCAACGGCGCCAGAAATCCTTCCTGATACTTGTGGTCTGCGTTGGGTTTTCCGTGAAGAGAAACGGGTTATCGCGGCACAAAGTGGGTAAGTATTTCCCTCAGTTATGAAACTAAGGTTTATCGAACCAATAGTAATACCAATCCTCAACCGTCTTCAGCGGCTTCACATAAAAGAATAAACAACTTGCACCCAACATTGGGAAGAGGGTTGTCAATCCCCTTGATCTCGTTACTTGCAAGCAAGTGAGTTGTGTAGATAATGGGTACACACATATTTTGGTTGATGTTTATTATGTCACTAAGTGGGTAGAAGATATTCCAACTGGTAGTGTTGATCATCATACTTCCATTAAAATGCTTAAAGAAGTTATTTTAACAAGGTTTGGAGTCCCTAGATATCTAATGACTAATGGTGGTTCACCCTTTATTCATGGTGCTTTCCGTAAGATGCTTGCTAAGTATGATGTTAACCATAGAATTGCATCACCCTATCATCCTCAATCTAGTGGTCAAGTTGAACTTAGCAATAGAGAAATAAAATTGTATTACAAAAAACTGTTAATAGGTCTCGAAAGAATTGGTCTAAGAAATTAGATGATGCACTTTGGGCCTATAGAACAACGTATAAAAATCCTATGGGTATGTCTCCATATGAGATGGTCTATGGGAAAGCTTGTCATTTGCCTCTAGAATTAGAAAATAAAGCATTTTGGGCTATCAAAGAACTAAACTATGATTTAAAACTTGATGGTGAAAAGAGGTTATTTGATATTAGCTCATTAGATGAATGGAGAACCCAAGATTATCAAAATGCCAGGTTATCTAAAGAAAATTTTAAAAGATGGCATGACAAAAGAATCCAAAAGCGAGAATTCAAAGTTGGAGAATATGTTCTTTTGTACAATTCTATTTTCAGATTTCTTGCAGGAAAACTTCTCTCCAAATGGGAAGGACCCTATGTTATCGCAGAGGTATATCACTCTGGAGCTATTAAGATGAATAATGCCGAAGGTACCAACCCGAAGGTGGTCAATGGACAAAGAATTAAACACTATATAT
Source organism: Hordeum marinum (assembly GCA_022496015.1). Lineage (NCBI taxonomy): Eukaryota > Viridiplantae > Streptophyta > Magnoliopsida > Poales > Poaceae > Hordeum > Hordeum marinum. The sequence goes on along the minus strand of CM039675.1, from coordinate 388,965,501 downwards.
CAGCTATGCCTATTAATGTTGAAAGCAATGTTATCCAAACCAAGACAACGGAGGAACACATAAAAGAAACCTTTCAGAACACTCTAGAATCGTGAAAATAAAGAGGTGGGTGATACGGTGAGTAAACAGTCTCCAAAAAATCCGCAAAAATATTTTTTATTAGTTTTGGAATATTTATTAATTTTAGGAAATAAAAAATAAAGCGGAAGGTGACCGAGGATGGCACAACACACCAGGGCACGGTTGCCATCCCTGGCACGCCCTGCTGGAGTGTGCCCACCTCGGGAACCTTCCCGACTCAGTTTTCCTTTCGTTTCCTTGGTTTCCAAGAATAAAAATTATCTATATATACCCCTGACTGTTATGACAACCGTGTCGCGATATTTTCTTCTGTTCTTGTTTCGTGCTATTTTTTTGCCAAATCTAAAAATATGTCATCCCAAGATTCTAAGGGAGAGAGCTATGTGTCCAATTATGTTGCTGATCCAAAGATCTTTGGGGAAATTTGCCCCTACTTGTGGACTTCTAAGGAAGAAGAAGACATGATCTGGAGGAAATAGAAAACGCTGGACCAGATGGTGGCTCAGATGAAGATGAACCTCCACTACCTCAGCTTGGAAATATGCACGTGGAGTTCAAGAAGTGAAGCCTTCCTAATGGTAGGAGTATACCCAATACTCTTTATACCTTCTCGTTTTCTGCAGGAGAGCAAGGCAACTCTATGCGAAAGGATATTGAAACTTGATCAAGAGAATGATAATTTGAGGGAAGAAAACTTCATCCTGAAGCATAAATTGGCAAAGAAGAATAACGACTCACCACCATCTTCATCATCACCAGCACCAAAGGAGATCTGAGTACACGGGTATGGGCACTCTCCTTGGCTTGAGCCAAGATTTGGGGAGGTGCCCCGATATTGTATCACCATCACTTTTGCCTTTTGCTTTCTATTTTTGATCTTTAGCCTTTTCATGATTTAGTTGAATAAAAGTTTAGTATGATATTTTTTCGAGTGCTAGTTTCGTGATCTATCCAACTATATAATCGAGTGAGAGTTATATAATAAAGTTTAGTTTAATCTCATGTCCCTTTTACTTTCTTTTTGCAATCTTGATAAAAGAGAATAAATAAGAAAAGATCATATTCTAATCTTATGGTGAGTAATGTCATCACAATAAAGAAAAGTATAAGTGGTAAAGTTTATTGGAGATTGACAAACGTAGCATTAGTCCATTATGCAACTCATGAAAGAATTAATTAAGGAAAAGAAGATTCACATGCAAATATACTATCATGGATATCTTTTGTGATTGTGAGCCCCCATTAAATATTATACGCCAAAATTGTTGACGTGGGAAAGGAAGACAACGTAATGATCTATGCTTGTTCATATTCACATAGAAGTTATATTGTCATAGATCCTTTAACATGTGGTGCTTGCCTAATATCTTTGCTAGCCAAAAATTCCGCACTAAGTAGTGATACTACTTGTGCATCCAAAAACCCAAACCCAAACTCATGTTTGAGAGTCCACCATACCTACCTATGGATTGAATAAGATCCTTCAAGTAAGTTGTCATCGGTGCATCAAGGCAATAAAAATTGCTTCTAAAAAGTGTTGGATCAATGAGTGTAAGAGAAAATTGAGCGTTGCACGAACTTGTGATGGCAAAGTAATAAAAGCGACGGACTGCATAATAAAGGTTGCTATCATAAGAGGCAATGCAACATGACGTTCTTTTGCGCTAAGGGATTTGTCATACAAACTAAAAAGTGCATGACAACCTCTGCTTCCCTCTACGAAGGGCCTATCTTTTACTTTTATGTACTTACTTTCATGAAAAAGTCAAAGTATTCTTCTCCGTTCCTTTTTATTTTTCTCCTTTGGCAAGCATCATGTTGTGAGGAAAGATCTAGGCACATATGACTAGTTGGATATGAGTGACATGAGTTACTATTGTTGACATCACCCTTGAGGTGAATATGTTGAGAGGCAAACGATAAGCCCCTATCTTTCTATGTGTTTGGTTGAAACTTTTTATCCATGGGTATGCTATGAGCGTTAGTATTCATAGAAGACTAAATGATGGTTGAGTATGTGGAATTGCCAAAAGGCTCCTACATGAGACCCTTCCTGAAAATATGGTTAATTGTAGTTGCAAAGTTGATTGAGAACATAGTTTGTTGGTTTCCAATAAGGTTTATGCTTTATACTTCCATGTTGTGATGAATTGTTAGTTGCTCATAAGAAGTTATATGATGCTGCTCTGAAATAAAAAGTTTTATGAGAAAGTTTTAAGTTAGTTTAGTTGTTGTTATAATAATAAGCACGGTGCTACTGTGTCCGTATTTTGTTTTTATCGACACCTCTCAACCATGTGGACATGTTCTTCGATATCGGCTTTTGCTTGAGGACAAGCGAGGTCTATGCTTGGGGGAGTTGATACGTCCATTTTGCATCATGTTTTATTGCTGTTATTTATAATGTTTTTATGCATAATAATGCTTTGGGGAGTAATTATAATGCCTTTTCTCTCACAATTTGCAATCTTTACTTCAAGAGGGAGAATGTCGGCAGCTGGAATTTAGCACCCCAAAAAAACACATCAGAGATACCTATTCTGCACAATTCCAATGAAGCTGAAAATTCATGGAGAATTTTTATATATTAAATAATAATTTTTGGAGCAAATAACTATCGGAGGGGGTCCACCAGGTGGCCACCCTCAACCAGGGCGCATCTGCCCCCCTACCCGCGCCCTGGTGGAGGGTGGGCACCCAGGCCCACCTCTGGAGCCCATCTTCTGGTATTTAGTCCCAAAAAACCTAGAAAAAATTAGAGGAGGACTTTCGGGACAAAGCACCGCCGCCTCAAGGCGGAACTTGGGCAGGAGCACTTTTGCCCTTCAGCGGAGCGATTCTGCTAGGGGAACTTCCCTCCTAGAGGGGAAATTGAAGCCATCGTCATCACCAACAACCCCCTCATCTTGGGGAGGTCATTCTTCATAAACATCTTCAACAACACCATCTCCTCTCAAACCCTAGTTCATCTCTTGTGTTCAATCTTTGTACCGGAACCTCAGATTGGTACCTGTGGGTGACTAGTAATGTTGATTACCTTGTGTAGTTGATTACCATATGGTTTATTTGTTGGAAGATTATATGTTCAGATCCATTATGCTATTCAATACACCTCTGATCTTGAGCATGCATATTATTTTTGAGTAGTTACTTTTGTTCGTGAGATCACGGGAGAAGTCATGTTGCAAGTACTCATGTGAATTTGATAGGCATTCGATATTTTGATGATATGCATGTTGTGATTCCCTTAGTGGTGTCATGTGAATGTCGACTACATGACACTTCACCAGCCTTGGGCCTAAGCAAATGCATTGTGGAGTAGTTATTAGATGATGGGTTGCGAGAGTGACATAAACTTAAACCCTAGTTTATGTGCTACTCCCTCCGTTCCTAAATATAAGTCTTTTTAGAGGTTTCACTATAAAACTACATACGGATGTATATAGACATGTTTTAAAGTGTAGATTCACTTATTTTGTTTCGTATGTAGCCTCCTAGTGAAATCTCTAAAAAGACTTATAGTTAGGAACGGAAGGAGTACTTCGTAAGGGGTTGATTTGGGTCCACATGTTTAATTCTATGGTTAGACTTTGTCTTAATACTTTTCTCGTAGTTGTGGATGCTTGCGAGGGAGTTAATCATAAGTAGGTGTTGCACACTTATAAACCCTAGGAGGTTCTTTGCTCTTATTAATAATAATGCTCCTAGGCAAAAAGTCAAGAGATTCACTTGTGGCAATTGGTTCCCTAACAATATTGATAAAGCTGGGGTGAATACTTATCATCTTAAGATCTTCATCCTCTTTTCTAGAGGATCCACCCTTATTTTTAGGAACATAAACAAACTTGGCAAACTTAGAAGGAGGAGAATTTTGATTAGTTTGAACTGAGGCAAAAGCGGAACCCAAGTTGGTAATAATGTCCTCTAGCTTGACAATTCTAGAGGAATCTTGATCCAATTTTTCATTAACTATGGGTTCTTTTTCCCTTAAATTTTTAAAATAACTCCTACCTTAGACCCATATTGAGTAATCTGATTATGGATCTTTTTATCCAAGTTTTCAATAAGCTCAATAGTAGCAACTATATTTTTCAATAATATCAAGTCTTCGCATCACATGTTCCAAAGTTAAGATTGTTTCATTAACCATAAGTGGGGGTGAACCTACCAAATTTATCATAGCACTATAAGGGTCAAGGGCATGGCTTTCCAAGAAATTTCCTCCCATAATGGTATCCAGAACATATCTATTCCATGGAGAAACACCCACATAAAAATTGCGAAGGAGAACGGTAGTAGATTGCTTATGAGTAGATCTATTTTGAGCATTGCAAATTCTATACCAAGCATCTTTTAAGTGTTCTCCCTCCCTTTGCTTAAAATTAAGAACTTCACTCTTGGGAGTACTAGCGATAGTAGTAAGGCTAGCCATGAGTTTAAGCAATCTAACACACAAGCAGACAAAAAGCAAACGAAAAGGCGAACAGAAGAAGGGCGAATAAATAGGAAAATCTTTTTGGTTTTTTCTGAAAATCGTTTTAGAAGTGGGGGAGAGGAAAACGAGAGGCAAATGGAAAATAATGTAAATGCAAGAGATGAGTTTGTGATGGGTGCTTGGTAGGCTTGATGTGTATCCTCCTCGACAACGGCGGCACAAATCCTTCTTGCTACTTCTTGAGATTGCGTTGGTTTTCCCTTAAAGAGGATAGGGTGATGCAGCAAAGTAGATAAGTATTTTCCTCAGTTGTTGAGAACCAAGGTATCAATCAAGTAGGAGGAACAAGCAAGTTCCCAATTTATGCACCTACACAAACAATCAAACACTTGCACCCAACGCTATAAACGGGTTGTCAATCCCTTCACGGTTACTTGCAAGGATTAGATCTGAAAGAGAAATATATAAAACATTACTAGAAGTAAAAAGTAAATAAAATTGCAGCAAGGTATTTTTGGTATTTTTGGTTTATATATCTGAAAATATAATATGGAAGATAGACCCAGGGGCCATAGGTTTCACTAGAGGCTTCTCTCTTGAAGGAAAATAATACGGTGGGTGAACAAATTACTGTCGAGCAATTGATAGAAAAGCAAATAGTTATGGCGATATCCAAGGCGATGATTATGCATATAGGCATCACATCTCTGTCAAGTAGACCGAAACGATTCTGCATCTACTACTATTACTCCACACATTAGCTGACTCATGTCTCCATCTAGAGTATTAAGTTCATGACGAACAGAGTAACGCATTAGGTGAGATGACATGATGTAGAGGGATAAACTCAAGCAATATGATGAAAACCCCATCTTTTTATGCTTGATGGCAACAATACAAATACGTGCCTCACTACCCCTACTATGTCACTGGGTGAGGACACCGCAGGATTGAACCCAAAACTAAGCACTTCTCCCATTGCAAGAATTACCAATATAGTTGGCCAAACCAAACCAATAACTCAAAGAGACTTGCAAAGATATGAAATCATGCATATAAGAATTCAGAAAAGACTCAAATGATATTCATAGATAATCTGATCATAAACCCACAATTCATTCAATCTCGACAAACACACCGCAAAAGAGTATTACATCGGATAGATCCCCATGAAGATCATGGAGAACATGGTATTGAAGAACAAAGAGAGAGAAGAATCCATCTAGTTACTAGCTATGGACCCGTAGGTCTATTGTGAACTACTCACGCATCATCGTAATGGCAATGGAGTTGATGTAGAGGCCCTCCGTGATCGAATCCCCCTCCAGCAGATTAACGAAAAAGGCTCCAACATTGGATCTCTTGGGAACGGAGGCTTCCGACGGCGGAAAAGTATTATCGTGGCTCTCTTTGGTATTGGGGTAATATTTATGAATTTATAGGCCAAAGATTAGCGTTGGAAGAGCAACGGGGGACCCACAAGCTAGGGGCTCCCCCCTGGTCGCGCCAGTGTGGCTTGTGGCCCACCCGTGGATCTTTTGGCCTCTTCTCCAAGTCTGCTGGGTTTCTTCTGGTCAAAGAAAAATCATCATAGATTTTTATTTCGTTTGGACTCCGTTTGATATTCCTTTTCTGCAATACTCAAAAACAAGGAAAAACAGAAACTGGCACTAGGCGCTAGGTTAATAGGTTAGTCCCAAAAATAATATAAATAGCGTATTAATGCATATAAAACATCCAAAACAGATAATATAATAGCATGGAACAATAAAAAATTATAGATACGTTGGAGACGTATCAATAACGTCCTCTTCTCCTACACCACAGAGGGGAATAGGAAGACCACGCCAACGATCACCACTTATTGCACAGTAGCAATGCTGAATACCACGTCAACAACATAGCATCAGTCACCTCGATGGCACATCAAGACCTTAGCCTCATCCCTAAAGTACTATCTACAGAAGCAAAACAGACCCCCTCCCTCATCACTCTAGTCGACAGGGCGGCCGAAAGAGGATACGAGAGGAGACCGGGAGGAGAAGGGTACTCTAAGGGAGGTGAGGCCAACTCCAATGTGGTGACCCATTTGGTTCGAGCGTGTCCGTTTGGGCTGAATGGACAAAACAATGGCCTATACACTGACGCATCCCCAAATTGTGCATGCTCGGTATCCATTTGGACACATTTCTGACTCAAATTTGCGTCCATGCGAAAACGGGATGGACGCCCCGTGTGTGCACTCGGTGTCCGACTCGGGACCGCTCTTTGAACCTCCACGTACCGCCGCCCGTCGTATTAAATGGACACGCATGTGTATGGGCCCGCACGTTAGTGAGAGTTGGAGGTCCACACTTGTCCTTTTTAAATCGATGGGGGGCCGCCGCGTGCAGTCAACCGATTAACCTCCACTTTCGTTTTCACTTGCCCCCTAATCACCTGACAAGCGGCAAGCCCTAGCTGCCTAAGGGCTTCTTTGGCAAGCTTGGCCGCAGCGATAAGCACGCCCATGAGGCGTCGATGATGGCTACACTAGCGGTCAACTTCACCATTGTCGTTATGTTGTTGCCGGAACATGAGCCTGAGTGCATGCATGTGCAGTTGTAACTCGTCGTCCACCAGTGCTGCTACCACTCGCATAAACTGCATTTTGGCGCCTTGCCCGAATGTGAACTTGTCACACAAATGGCACCTCAACCGTGATAGAGTGCTAGTGTCGGTTGTACCATGGTCGCCCCACAAGCGGATGGAGGAGATCCACCACCGTCGTGCTGCCCTAGATCTCGAGCTATGCGGCCACCCCGACTACGCCATGGATTCCACGTACTGGGATGCTTGGTTCACCAGCAAACATGAGGCCCTCCGCAGTTAGAGCTTGGGACCCACCGGCTGCAACGACCGCTCTACAACCACCGGCGGTGGCGAAGGAGGAGGAGAAACACCTACCTGGTCGCGCTTGAGGAGGCCAACTGATGATAGTACGAGGAGTCCATACTCCATGAGGAGGCATGGTGGCCTGGCCTCGCACAGGCTCTGTCCAATAGCACGGCACGCATGGAGGCCAACACACTACCGCATTGTGGGATCACTACAAGAGTATCTAGAGGGGGGGTGAATGGACTACTAGCAGAAATTTAAAACCTAACCTTTTCCCAAGTTAATTGGTTGGCAGATTTTAATAGTTTTAGCAAAGCTAGCAAGTCTAATAGGCCTACACATGCATGTCAATAAATATGGCAGCAGAAAGTAAAGACATTGCATATGAAGTAAAGAGTTGAGATAGGTAGATCAAACGCAGTTGAAGACACGATGATTCTCCCCATGGTTCCGATAGGTGGCGCTATCGTACATCCACGTTTATGGAGTCTTCAACCCACGGAGGGTAACGGTCGCGAGAGTCCACGGAGGGCTCCACCCAAAATGGTCCATGAAGTAGCAACCTTGACTATTCCATACGGCTTCCGTCCATGAAGGACTAGCCTCGCTATGGGGTAGATCTTCACGAAGTAGGTGATCTCCTTGCCCTTACAAACTTCTTGGTTCACTCCACAACACGAAGTAGGAGGCTCCCAAGCGACACCTAACCAATCTAGGAGGCACCACCCTCCAAAAGGTAATAGGCTCGGTAATGATGATGAACTCCTTGCTCTTGTGCTTCAAGATGATAGACTCCTCCACACACAATCTCTCTCTCATGGGTTTGGCTTGGTAGAAGAGATAGGATTGGTGGAAAGCAACTTGGGGAGGCTAGAAATCAAGATCCATATGATTGGAGTGGAAGATCTTGACCTCAGCACAAGGGTAGGTGGTTCTCTCTCAAAAAATCTGATAGGATAGGTATGGAACAGTTCCGAGTGCTTCTCTTTCGAGTGAGTGGTGGTGAAGGGGTATATATAGGCATCCCCAAAAATCCAACCGTTACACACAAAATGACCAACTCGGTGGCACCAATGTGTTAATCTCGGTGGTATCGAAGTGACCAAAAGGTGGCAACTTTTGAATCTCGGAGGGACAGATATACAATTCTCGGTTGCACCGATAAGGTGACCAATGGTCAGATTTCCGATCTCGATGACGCTGATACAACATTCTCGGTGGAACCGAAAATGTGAATTTGCGTAACAGAAAGTTGGCAACCTAAACTCGGTGGCACCGGTATGGAATCGGTTGCACCGAAGTGGCTAGGGTTTGGCAGAGTCTGTCTAGGTACTGGAATCGGTGGCACCGAAGTGGGATAGTTGGTTGCACCGATTTTGAGTGTTGGGTATAGAACAGACTTTGGTGGGAGAGTTTTGTGGATGTTTTTGGTGACTATCACTTGTGCACATTTGAGCATATTTTTCACCAACAAAACTTTACCCCCTTTTAATAGTATTGGCTTTCCTATGGACTCAAAGTGATTTCTCACAAATATAAAATGTAGAGTCCTCTTTCTTGAAGCTTGGCCAACCTATTTCCTTGCATCTTGGGGTTTCTCCACAATCTCCTTTTTGCCAATCCTCTCATAGAACATTTCCTGAAATATACTTAGTGGAAACATTAGTTCAAGAGACAATGTATGTTGTCATGAATTATCAAAACCACCAAGGGAGCATGTTGTGCTTTCAATCTCCCCTTTTTTGGTAATTGATGACAACATACAATCAAAGCTTCAAATAAAGATATGCATGGTTATACTGAAGACTTTGAGAGACACATGACTTAGACTTGCTCCCCCTAAATGTGTGCAGTTCTTTAAAGGATAGTTGCTTTTGAATGCATGAACACACATAAGGTAGGAGGGATATAACAGGTCATGTGTATCTTGGCTATATGCATCAAATATATATGAATGAGATGTATCTTTGTTCAAGACATCACTCTTGCAAACAATATGTGCAAGAAGCAAGAGATCATCTTGACCAAGGATATGATGCATATACTTACCTTCAGTTCTTGAGCATCCTGGTAATATAAACACACTTGAGAAAATAATGTTAGGAAACACAAGAGTATTCTACCAAACAACAAGACAATAGAACTAAAAATTTCCAAGATATGGAGGACATAAAAAATTAGTATTCCTTAGAATTGATATGTCTCCAAAATCATTGAGAATTTTCTCACGTAGATATGAAAATGGATTATCCTCTCCCCCTCAAACTTAGCATGTAGATATTAGGATTGGATAAGGTGAGAAAGGTCAACAATTTTCTTCTCTGCCTACTTTGATATTCTCCCCCTGTTTATAAAGATATGAGTATTGATGTTGGATCTCCCCCTTGATCATATCTCCCCCTTTGCATAAGCATGTATCTCCCCTTTAGCATGAAGCTTTGGTCTTCTTCGAAAATGGTTGAATCTTTGATCTTCTCCCCCTTTGGCATTATTTCCAAAAAGCAAGGGCGAAGAACAAAAACAAGGATAGATACAGGGATCATTAACTGAGAAGGGATCCTTGAGAACAAGGGTCATCGAAATGTAGGATTCATAGAAATGAAAACTGACAGTGTCATGAAAAATGATTTGTTCTTCTCCTCCTTTCTTCATTGAAGATAGGTATCCTTGAAGAGAGAAATTCTATCCTCAAGACTAACTTTAGTTCTTCTCCCCCTAAGCAATACAATGTTTTTTTGATGAGGGGTCATCCAAGTAATAGAAGTATTACAAGACAGTTTACTAAGAAAACACAGAATTGCAAAAATGAATTCAAATGAACCAGAATGAAAATCGGTGACTCTGAGATAGATAGATCGGTGGTACCGAGATTTTGTAGTGCAGCTTGTCTGCAATTTCGGTAGAACCGAGATATTTGGGTCGGCAGCTCTGAAAGAGAAACCAAGTTTCTGTTTTCACAGATTCAAGAGAAACATTTGCAATGAAATATACAAGGAACATCAACTAGAGAAGATTTGAGTGGTTTATGAAAAATCATGCAATAGAGAGCAAACCACACCAGATTCTTAACTAGATGATGGGCGGTGACTAGGTCACCTATATTAGCGTATATCGACTTAGGATCCAAGCAAGAATACTTGATCATAGGTCATACTCTACGTTAAGCTCAGAATGGGGTTACCATTTTTCGATTAAGCGTCTTAATGTCTTCATGTCGGTTGAGTTGCTTTATCTCATTTCTTGGAGTAAAGCCTTTTCAAGGACATGAGTTCATACCTTTGAGTGATGTTGATGACGTAGCTTGTAGATGAACGTGTTGAGGATGCTCGAGGTTGATGAAGATCATCTTGAGTTTTGAGCAATACTTCTTGTTCTAGTTTACTGGTTACCTACAAAGATTAGTCATGCAAGGAAGAACAATAGATATATCCAATTGACATGATACAAATTGAGAGTGTGCAATTTTGATCAAGTATATGTCAAGGATATGGTTGAGTGGCCTTGTTCCTTCCATCATCAAGAGGGTTGTGGATACTTGGTAATGACAAGATTACTTATGATTGGAGTTGATGGCAATCTTGTGGAATGAAGTTTTTCCAAGTACCTACAAGAGATTAGATGCAATACAAGGGAGCATAGAATTCCATGGCATAAGATGAAATGTTAAGATACATGGAAATATCAAGAAAGCTCATGCCCTTGCATTCAACCGAGTGAGTCTAGCTCAAGTTTGAAGCATCGATCATGTTCAACTCACTCCTCAAGTGACAAAATGTCTTCTCATCAAGTGGCTTAGTAAAGATATCGGCCAATTGCTTGTTAGTGTGAATATGCTTAAGATTAATATCTCCTTTTGCAACATGGTCACGAATGAAATGATGTCGAACTTGAATATGCTTAGTTCGAGAATGTTGCATAGGATTATGACCAATTTTAATAACACTTTCATTGTCACAAAGTAATGGAACATTTTTAACATGAATTCCATAATCCTTAAGTGTTTGTGTCATCCAAATAAGTTGCGCACAACAAGATCCAGCAGCAATATACTCAGCTTTGGCAGTCGATAGAGATACCGAGTTTTGTTTCTTAGAGGACCAAGATATAAGAGATCTGCCCAAAAATTGACAAGTACCCGAGGTGGATTTTCTATCAACCTTGTCACCGGCATAGTCCGAATTAGAATAGCCAACAAGGTCAAAAGAAGATCCCTTGGGATACCAAATGCCAAAAATTGACGTTTGTATCAAGTATCTCACAATGCGTTTAACAGCTGAAAGATGACATTCTTTTGGTGCAGCTTGATATCTAGCGCACATGCAAACACTCAGCATAATATTGGGACGAGATGAACATAGATATAAAAGTGAACCAATCATAGATCAATAAACTTTCTGATCAACTGGCTCATCCTCTCTGGTAAGATCAACCTGTCCACTAGTAGGCATAGGGGTTTTCATACCTTTGCATTCCTGCATGTTGAACTTTTTTGATCAAGTCCTTGGTATACTTAGTTTGAGAGATGAAAGTTCCTTCTTTCGATTGTTTGATTTGCAACCCAAGAAAGAATTTCAGCTCACACATCATAGACATCTCATACTTCTTAGACATCAACCTTCCAAACCTTTCACTAAATTGAGGGTTAGTGGAACCAAAGATAATATCATCCACATAAATTTGGCACACAAATAGTTCACCATTAACTCTCTTAGTGAATAAGGTTGCATCAGTTTTACCAATTTCAAAACCTTTTTCGATAAGAAACTTCGTTAAACATTTGTACCAAGCACGAGGGGCTTGCTTAAGTCCATAAAGAGCTTTACGAAGCTTGTAAACATGATTAGGTTTCTTAGGATTAACAAAGCTGGGTGGTTGCTTAACATAAACCTCTTCTTCAATCTCACCATTTAAAAATGCACTTTTAATATCCATTTGATAAAGCGTGATATCATGGTGGTTGGCATAAGCAAGAAGAATGCGAATAGCTCCAAGTCTAGCGACAGGGGCGTAGGTCTCACCGTAGTCCATACCTTCGACTTGCGTATATCCTTGAGCTACGAGGCGAGCCTTGTTGTGCACGACTTGACCGTCTTCATCTTGCTTGTTTCAAAAAACCCATTTGGTTCCGATGGTGTTGTGTTCATCCTCGGGCTTCTCCACGAGTGTCCACACTTCGTTCCTTTCGAAGTTGTGAAGCTCTTCATGCATAGCGTTCACCCAATCCGCGTCTTCAAGAGATTGTTCTACCTTCAAAGGCTCAATGCTAGAAATGAAAGAATAATGCTCACAGAAGTTTGCTAGACGAGTTTTAGAGCGAGTGATTCTCCTTGTTTGTATATCACCAAAGATTTGATTTAGGGGATGGTTCTTGGTCACTTGTGGTCGAACTCGGGTCAGTTTCCGATTGTTGGTTGATGGAGCTTCTTCTTCATCATCATATCCTTCATCCTCGTTGTTGTTGAAGGTGTCGTTCCCTTGAGGTGGTGGTGAAGGAGGTTGTGGTGGATCTTCATGATGTACTTCCTCCTCTTCATCATCTTGCCGTGTACCGCTTGTGGATGCCTCCATGTCATGTTGTGGTTCACCTTGTCGTGAGGTAGGGGCTTCCACTTGAGTTGATGAAGTACTTTCCTTCACCTCCATGGGATGAATCTTGTCGATGGGTAAATCTAGGATAGCTTCCGAAGGGTTCTTATCACCTACATCATTTGGCAATTGTTCGACTTGTGAACCATTAGATTCATCAAACTTCACATCTACCGTCTCTTCAACTTTCCAAGTGAAGTTATTGTAGACACGGTAAGTGTGAGAGTTCGATCCATAACCAAGTAGGAAACCTTCATGAGATTTAGGAGCAAATTTCGTATGACGATGCTTATCAAGAATGTAGCACTTAGAGCCGAATACCCGAAAGTATCGAACTTGGGGTTTGTTACCGGTGAGTAGCTCGTATGTCGTTTTACCGAGAAGCTTGTGCAAGTAGAGTCGGTTTGTGGCATGACATGTTGTTTCCACGGCTTCTGCCCAAAAGTGCTTTGGTGTCTTGTATTCGTCAAGCATCGTTCTTGCCATATCAATGAGTGTCTGGTTCTTCCTCTCAACAACTCCATTTTGTTGAGGTGTGTATGTAGCCGAGAACTCATGTGAGACACCTTCTTCGTCAAGTTATCCACATGGGTGTTCTTGAACTCAGATCCTTTATCGCTCCGAACCTTCTTGATCTTCACTTCAAACTGATTTTGCGCTTTGCGAGCAAAGTTCTTGAAGATCTTTTGAACCTGCGACTTATCATCAAGAAAGAATACCCACATAATCTTGAAAAATCAACGACTATAACTAGACCATAGGAATTTCCACCGAGACTCTTGTAAGCATTGGGACCGAAGAGATCCATGTGAAGTAACTCGAGTGGTCTCGTAGTAGTCATGATATTCTTAATAGGATGACTTCCACCTACTTGCTTTCCAGCTTGACAAGCATTACAAAGTCTATCTTTGTCAAAGATAACATCTTTAACACCAAGTATATGATCACCTTTGATAAGTTTGTCTAAATTACGCATACCAACATGTCCTCATCTTCTATGCCAAAGCCACCCTTTAGAAGATTTAGCAATTAAACAAATGCGAGGTTTGGATCTTTTAGTGAAATCGACAATGTATAGATCACCTGTACGGATGCCGGTAAAGATAATTTTATGATTATATTGATGAAACACTTGGCAATCTACTTTTCTGAATAGAACATTGAAACCGAAATCAGCAAGTCTGGACACAGAAAGAAGATCGTAACCAAGAGATTCGACAAGCATAACATTTTGAATAGAACTATCATGGGATATGGCCACCTTACCAAGGCCAAGTACCTTACCCTCAGAGTTGTCTCCAAAAGTCGCGTACCGTCAAGGACCTTGATTAGGCGTGATCTCTTGGAACATGTCTTTATCACCAGTCATATGATTCGTACATCCGCTGTCGAGAATCCACTCTTTTCCTCCGGACATGTAATCCTTAAGGTTTGCCATAAGACTCAAATTCTTCATGATCTTCTCATACTCGATGTCAAACAACTCATCTTCTTCATAATAGCCATGTTCAACATTGTCATCATCAAGTGGGAAATCCTTGTCATAAAGAACAAGAGATTCGTTAGAATAGTGATCATGACAATGTTCAAGTTTATGAGTGTGAATGGCTTCAATGATAATGTTGTTGATAGTGGTGATATCTCCTTTAGCACGCATAAGATCATGGAGTTCAAATAGGCATTTATCAAAGTTTGGATCACTAGGCTTCATTTTGTGAAAAGCAATGGCTTTATGAAGAATTTCATCTAGATTCCCTAAGGAAAGATTTGGATATCGTTTCTTCAAATCAGTCCATAAGGTATATGCACATGCAAAGTTCTTCATTTGAGAAAGCATGAATCTTTGGTAAACCTCTAACGATAAGATTGACAGTTCTTAGGTTACAAGCATGTTCATTTCCTCGTCGTGTGTGGGATGCAATTCATCAATAGGAGGCTCATAGGGGCGCATAACATATTTGCTCAATTGAAATTCATTAAACAACTCAAGCATCAAAGACTTCCATTGACTATAGTATTCTCCATCAAGAATGAGCACTCTACAACTCAAACTCCCTATACTAGACACATCCATCTTCCTCCTCGATGATTAAACCGAAGCAATGGAGACCAATGCCCTGATACCAATTGAGGGATCACTAGAAGAGTGTCTAGAGGAGGGGGGGTGAATAGACTACTAGCAGAAATTTAAAACCTAACCTTTTCCCAAGTTAATTGGTTGGCAGATTTTAACAGTTTTAGCAAAGCTAGCAAGTCTAATAGCCCTACACATGCATGTCAATAAATATGACAGCGGAAAGTAAAGACATTGCATATGAAGTAAACAGTTGAGATAGGTAGATCAAACATAGTTGAAGACACGATGAATTTTCCTGTGGTTCTGATAGGTGGCGCTATCGTACATCCATGTTTATGGAGTCTTCAACCCATGGAGGGTAACGGTCGCGAGAGTCCACAGAGGGCTCCACCCAAAAGGGTCCATGAAGTAGCAACCTTGACTATTCCATACGGCTTCCGTCCATGAAGGACTAGCCTCACTATGGGGTAGATCTTCACGAAGTAGGCGATCTCCTTGCCCTTACAAACTTCTTGGTTCACTCCACAACATGAAGTAGGAGGCTCCCAAGCGACACCTAACCAATCTAGGAGCCACCACCCTCCAAAAGGTAATAGGCTTGGTAATGATGATGAACTCCTTGCTCTTGTGCTTCAAGATGATAAACTCCTCAACACACAAGCTCTCTCTCATGGGTTTGGCTTGGTAGAAGAGATATGATTGGTGGAAAGCAACTTGGGGAGGCTAGAAATCAAGATCCATATGATTGGAGTGGAAGATCTTGACCTCAACACAAGGGTAGGTGGTTCTCTCTCAGAAAATCTGATAGGATAGGTATGGAATAGTTCTGAGTGCTTCTCTTTTGAGTGAGTGGTGGTGAAGGGGTATATATAGGCATCCCCAAAAATCCAACCGTTACACACGAAATGACCAACTCGGTGGCACCGATGTGTTAATCTCGGTGGTACCGAAGTGACCAAAAGGTGGCAACTTTTGAATCTCGGAGGGACCGATATACAATTCTCGGTTGCACCGATAAGGTGACCAACGGTCAGATTTCCAATCTCGGTGACGCCGATACAACATTCTCAGTGGAACCGAAAATGTGAATTTGCGTAACAGAAAGTTGGCAACCTAAACTCGGTGGCACCGGTATGGAATCGGTTGCACCGAAGTGGCTAGGGTTTGGCAGAGTCTGTCTAGGTACTGGAATCGGTGGCACCGAAGTGGGATAGTTGGTTGCACCGATTTTGAGTGTTGGGTATAGAACAGACTTTGGTGGGAGAGTTTTGTGGATGTTTTTGGCAACTATCACTTGTGCACGTTTGAGCATATTGTTCACCAACAAAATTTTACCCCATTTTAATAGTATTGGCTTTCCTATGGACTCAAAGTGATTTCTCACAAATATAAAATATAGAGTCCTCTTGCTTGAATCTTGGCCAACCTATTTCCTTGCATCTTGGGGTTTCTTCACAATCTCCTTTTTGCCAATCCTCTCATAGAACATTTCCTGAAATATACTTAGTGAAAACATTAGTTCAAGAGACAATGTATGTTGTCATGAATTATCAAAACCACCAAGGGAGCATGTTGTGCTTTCATCTACCACCACCACCCACGCCGAGGAGCCAACGTGGGTGTGCACCTACCAGTGGACAACCCATTGTGCCAGTCTACATGTTGTGCCCACCTGCTTTGGCTTGGCGAGATGGAGGAGGAGCACCAAACACGTCCTAGAGTGGGAGGCATGGGCGTGGATGACGGAGCGGGCGCATGGGGAGTGCAACACGGAGGCCAAGCACCGCGAACTCGAGGAAGAGGCGATGAAGGCGCAACCGCAACAACGGACATGTGATGCGGCCTAGCAGGCGGGGACGCTTGTTGCTTATCAGCAAGCGCTCCCGTAGGCACATGCGTCGAAGTACGTTGATCTCACCAATGAGGACAACAAAGATGAAGCCTAGCTGCGCCGCATCCACCAACGCCTGCATGGACTTATTTTAGTGTTTAATTTTTTATTTTAAGCTATTATTAACCCTGTTCAACAATTTATCCAATTAACCAGTTATCTTGCCGATTAATCCCTACTCGTAGGGTCACTGAGTAGTCGATACACTGATAAATCATCTGATTAATTGATTAATTTGCCGATTAATCTCCTACTCACCAGCCAACCGAACAACTACATGTTAACAATTTCCTCAACAATAATTATTAATGTGAGTGGACTTTGGCCGGCGTTTGAACTATTATGTTTAATATATTTTAGGTTTTTACTAGCAAATGGGACCGTACATTGCAACGGGTGATTAAAAACACACTTCTAACCTAATAATCATGACTCGAGACTTCAGTAAGCCCATGTCTTTATTTTAACACATGACATCCCATTTGTTTTTCTATTTACTCTTCTTCCCACTCTCGTCCATAGTGGCCTTAACGTTCACAAAATCACGTCACAGTTGAACGTTATCGATCCTAATCACTGGAAAAAATAGCACGCTATAGCACAGTTAATAGCATGCTATAGCGTGTAGAGAAATGTCTCAACGAATTAATCAATGTACAATGTCTCGTTAATAGCATATTTTCAACGAGCGTGCTATTTTTTCCTTGATCTTAATACGTCTCCTTCTCAGCATAGGATGATAAGTCTATTTCTTTTATAAGATTTTGGCAATGCGTGCAAACGTGATTATAGATATTTTTTCGTTTCTCATCCTGGTATTGCTGAAGTGTTAATTTTTAATTCAGATCGGCACCAGTATGAAAGGAAGACTAGCTATATATTGTTGGTTAAAGTTTCATCATAAATAGCATTTTTAATGGTTAATAGGTTAAATAATCTCATATTCATATTCTATATATTTTTCTAATCAAATTTCATATATAACATATTAAATTTGGACTTAGGGTTTAAAAGATATATATTTTAAAAAAATCAACTAATATGTATTGAGGGTTGGTTAAAAACGGAGTTTTTTTTGAAAAATAGTATGGCAAACCAAGAATATATTTTTTATTATTATTAGTAGGTCGGTATAGGGTATAGATTTGGATTTAGTTTTTTTGCCCTTAAATTAGAGCAACTCCAACCGGCCGACCCAAATGGACGCGTTGTTTGTCCGCCTTTTGTCCATTTGGTTCGGCCTGTCCGCCCCTTTTTCTAAATGGGTCGGCCGGTCGTCCAACACGCCGACCCATTTTTTTTTCACAATTTTTAGTTTTCAAATAAAAAGGGCCCAAGGCCATCGTTCAAGCCAGCGGCCATGCCATCGCAGGAAGAGTTCGCGCCGGCGACATGCCAGCGGCCGGCAAACACATGCCAGCCTCCCAAAAAGAGCATGCAGTTCGCTAGGCACGCAAGCCAGCGGCCGGCAAACACATGTCAGCACACAAAAAATGAGACTGAAGTCTATCATGCCAGCTGGGCCATGGTCATGCCGGCACACATGCCAGCATACAAAAAATACATGGTGCTCTCGGACATAGATCACTAGTCGATGTCGTTGAGCATGTCGGCCTGCATCTTCTTCCTCTCGTGGAACTCCCGATGAACTCGCAGCCAAAAAGCCGAAGCCTTTTGCTCAACACCAATCTTGGGGTCTTGTCCAACATCCCTCCAACATTGACAAAGGAGTGTGTCCTCACCAATTGAGTACACCTTGGTCTGCTTGCTCTTCCTCTTCTTCTTTGCGTTGGCTTGGGTTGCGACCTCGGGCCCGTTGAACAATAGTTCCCAATCGATGTCTATCTCATCGTCCTCCTCGTCAAGGCCGTAGTCCTCGGGGAACTCATGCTCGAGCGGGAAAGAGCCAAAGCCAACTTGGTCTTCCATCAGTGAGTCTAACGTGTCATCGTCGAAGTCGTACGGCATATAGAGGGCTCGGCCATCATAGCTTTGTGTCTCGTCGGGGTCGAAGGGCATGCCCCCAGTGCCGTCGTAGATGAGGCCCTCCATGAACAAGCTCTTGGCCTCGTCCTCGACCATCAGCATTGCCTCGAATAGGTTGCGAGCGTGCGGCATGGCGTCGGCTGGGAGCTTGTGTTGGCGTTTCCGTGAGCCACTAGAGGACGATCCACCGCCCACAGGCGTGGTGTTGAGGTCGATGTCTATGGGCGCCGGCGTGGCAGGCGCGACGACGCTGACCTCCGGTGAACCCGAGCCTGAAGAGTTGGACAAAGGGGAAGCTTGTGACTGGCTGGGGTAGCAGGGACGCGCCTGCACCGGGGCGGTCGACAAGCGCGACGAGTCCAGAATTGGGTATGGTAGGCGCGATGAGCCGGTGCTGGTAGTGATGGTGGAGTGTTGCCCAGGATTTAACCCTAGGAGAACTAGTGCCTGCCTTGTGGCCTCGCCGACGAGATCGGTTTGGTGCGCGGCGGCGGACTCTCTGTCTGTGACCATCAGGACGGCTGACGGGGCCGCTGACTCCGTCCGGGCTTCGTGCTCATGCCGGCGCGCTTTCCTCTTGGCCGATTCGATGCGTTGCTCCTCTGTCAGCGGTGCCTTCTTCTTCTTGGCCGCCGCCGGTGCCTTGTGGGCACCGCGGCCGTTGTCGGAGACGGGGTCGGCGAAGGCGAGGGAGGCTAGCCCGGCGGCGGCGTTGAGGTCGTTGTCCATTCCGCATGCACGGGCGTGGGGCGGGAGGTTTTTTGGTTTTTTTGGGGGGAAATGGTGGCGATGTGCTGCTGACATGCGGGCCAGGGGAGGAGAAGGGCGGGCGACGCGCGCGTCCGTCTCGTGTCCGTGCCAACGCAAATGCGGCCTAAATTTGGGCCACGAATGGGTTGCGGGCGAACAGAAAAGGACACGCGTCCGTTTGGGTCGACGCATTGGGCCATCTTTTTTGTCTGCGGCGATCCAAATGGATGCGGGCGGACGAAATGGGTCGGCGCGTTGGAGTTTCTCTTAGACTACTCACAATGGGGAGTAACATAGAGTAGTAACATGCATATGTTACTAGGCTAAGTTACTACCTCCACAATGGATAGTAACATTGAGCCTTTCATTTATTATCTTATAGACTCATTTTGCCTTGGTATGCGTTATGTTACACATAGGGGTAGTAACATGCTAAGTTACTCAATTTCTCTCTCTTCTTATTAATTAGATGCCACATCATACTTTTTTGCTTAGGTTACATCTATGTTACTATCTATGTTACTCCCAATATGAGTAGTCTTAGAGATTTAGGTGTGTTTGGTAGCCTGTATGGAGGGTGCACGAGGCTGAAAGTTCCCTATTCGACCCACTTTTCGCTGTTTGGTAGGGTGGCTGGGCTCTGTTGGGCTATGTTGATCTCATGCAAAAAACGCTCTTCGCTATGCTCGATCGAAGCACCCTATGGAGGCCAGCCGGGTCGAGCGAGGCTGAGCCCGTGCACGAGCAAATTCTCCCCCCGACCCACTTTCCTCGAACGGCCACTCTTCCCTACCCTCGCACGACCTGCTCCTCCCTCCCCTTGCGTGACCCCCTCCTCCGCTCTCCTCTCGCGACGCAAAACCTAGCCGCCAGATCCATGGAGATGGGCCAGTAGCTACCCCGCCGCCGGTCCCCTCTATCTCCAACCTCTCCGCCGCCCCGCCCCAGCTCCTGTCCAACCCTCCAGTCGCCGTCAGCCCGCCACAGCTCCTAGCCACGGCCGTGAACTCGCCTCCGCCACCACCCCTGCAGTACCTCACCAGCTGGGAGAGGTACCCGCTCCGGCCCCTCCTTCCCTTCCTCCGCCCCCTCCTTCCCTTCCCCCCTCCCCTTCCTCCCCGTAACCTACTCCTCCTGCCTCGGCTCAGGAAACAATGAACAGGGATGAGTGTTGTTGATGTGGATCTAATCGTATGGTTAATTGAAATATGATAAAAAAAATTTTACTGTCTATCTTGTGTACAACGAGTGTACTATGGTTTAGACAAAAATTTATGCATGAAGGAATTTGTGAACTATCTATCTTCTGTTCATTGTTTGTGATGCTGATTTTTTTGTTGTGCTAAGTTTACTGTTATTTGTTTGTATTGTCATAGATGGATGAATTGACAAGAAAATGAAGGCAACTAATTGTGAGAGGAGCCGGTCTAGTGGCTGGATTGTATGCTTACATGATGCTCATGTTTAGAAGATCTAGGCAACAAACACCGAGGATAACCGTGGGCAGCATGGCCGATCGTGCCATATCTAGAGAGTCAAATTTGAGATATATTTATCACTCTAGCGATATAAATTGTTCTAATCAACTAAGAATGAGAAAAGCTCCTTTTTTCATTTGTGTGCTATATTTAGAGAGAGAAACTTATTGTTGGATAGCATCCATACTTCTATCGAGGAACAAGTTGCCATGTTCCTTCTAGTAGTTGGCCATAACCAAAGGTATAGGACACTACAACCAATCTTTAGAAGATCTACCGAAGTCATTACTAGGTATTTCAAGGCAGTGCTTTATGATGTTGGGGAGTTGAGAGATGAGATGATTCGGCCTCCCTCCAACCATTGCCATCGTAAAATACAAGAAAGCATCCGCTTCTATCCATATTTCAAGGTAATTGTTTTTCAAACAAAATAGAAACAATTGATGAGACTTATGAATAACAATCATTTGTCATTATTAACTAGGATTGTGTTGGAGCAATAGATGGAACTCATGTGCTTGCTAGAGTCCCAAAAAGGATCTCAGCTGCCTTTAGGGGTAGAAAGGGGGGGACTACCCAAAATGTCATGGCCACAGTGGACTTTGATCTAAAGTTTACCTATGTACTTGCGGGTTGGGAGGGGTCAGCTCATGATGCCCTCATACTTGCAAATGCATTGGAGAGGGAAGATGGGTTGAAAGTTCCAACAGGTAAATTAGAGGCTACTACCTAAATATATTAATATTTCTACCCATAGCTAATAGTTGCTTGTTCATAGGAAAATTCTTCCTTGTTGATGCGGGGTATGTTGTGAGGCCGGGTTTTCTTCCACCGTATCGTGGCACGAGGTACCGTGGCTCAGAAGCGAGATGAATTTGCAAATCATATGTGGGCGAATAGAGAGCCAGCAAACATTTGATGTATCATGCGTCTTGGTGTTGTAAAACTATTGATATGTGACTTGGTGTTGTAAAACAATTGCTATACTGTTTTATTTATGTGTTGGAATGTGTTTTTAGGTGCTGAAATATGTTTTTTATGTGCTGAAATTCATTTTTAGGTGGTGGAATGTGTTTTTTGGGTGCTGGAATGTGTTTTTAACTTTTGGAATGTTTATGTTGTAGATGGATGATGAGGTGCAAGAGGTTCCAAGTGTTGGTGCTCTTCCCAAGAAGGCCCCCAAGGTCATGAATTGGACTCCACCTATGTCGGCGTTGATGTTGAAAGGTTTTTCAGAGGTGATAGCAAGAGGTGCCAAGACTGACAAAGGATTCAAAGAGGCCAAAAAACTAAAAGTTACGAAGTTGATATCTGCTTTCGTTGGTTATGACGTGTCTATTACTCAAGTGCACAATCATATTCGCAAGTGGCGCAATAGGTGGACAAAGATTGTTTATTTGAAGGGTTTAAGTGGGGCACTTTGGGATGATGACAAGAAGATGGTGGTTCTAGAAGAACAACACTGTTTGGGCCACACTCAGGTATGCATGCACATGTATCAACCATTTTTCCTGTTGAAATGAGTTGTCTTTTATGATGCTTCATTGCTGAAATGATGTCTCTGTTAATTACTTTTGTTCAAAAAATGATGTTGTAAGATCATCCAATAAATGCTGAATTGCTCAATTCCCCACTTGAGAACTACAACTATATGGAAAATTGCTTCGCTAATAAGCAAGCCACCGAGAATTATTCAATGGCCACCGGTGTGCCACTGGGAACGCCTATTATTGTGGAAGACAAAGATAAACCCAATGCCATGGAGGGGCAAGGAACAACTGATGAGGTATTGCAACATCTTCCTGGATCTAACGTTGTACTTCCTACTGCTAGTGCCACTCAGGACCCTTCACCTACTTCAAATAAGAAGAGAAAGAGGGCATCGGGTTTGACCGAGGAGGACTCACTCCAGTGTAGCAACATGACTGATGCTATGCGTGAGATTGCAAGTGCTATCAACACTTGCCATGCTGAAACACACCCTGACTTGTACAAGACTGTCATGGACCTTATTGTGTTTGATCCAAATGAGCGCTTGGCTGTTTTAGTTTATCTCACAGAACATAAGGCAAAAGGCCTTAACTTTGTGAAGATGAATTATGAAGTCCGTCAAGCAACGTTCAAACGTATCTTGAAAGCCAATCCCGATCTTCTTTGAGTTGATATTAGTTGGTGCTCGTTGACACTATCCCTTTTGTAATGACTATTATACATCACTGGTTATTATGTCTTATGTAATTTGAATCAAGTGATGCACTGGTTATGATGCCTTATATAATTTGAATCTACTGATGCACCGATATAAATTATGGTGATTATGTCTTATGTTAAATGTTAATTTTTTCTTCATATATCGTTGTTCAGATTATGTTGGCATGGTAACGGTTTGTTGCTCGAATTGTTTAGATATCTCATCAAACGCTAAGGCAAAAATTTCGTTCATGCAACCTACCTCCTACAAGCTACCAAACACAGTCTCAACACATCACGTCTTGTGTGATGCAGGCTACCAAACACAGTCTTAGCTCAGCATGCGTCAGTACATACATTGCTACGAAACAGTTGCAGTTGCATGTACTTAGCATGTCTAGATTAAGCATGTCTTAAAAGGGAATAACTATGTTAAGGTAAGAATAGCTACCAAACACACCCGAAACAGCTACATTGAGCACACAAACTGTAAGGCGGACACAGCCGGATGAAATCGTCCGCCTGAACGATACAAAAGAAAAGACGGACAAAATTCATCCACTCACTCACCTTCTCCTCGCTTCGTCGTCTACAAATACCTGACCGCTCTATTCTCGTGCTCCCTCTTCCACTCGTCTCGCCATTAATTAAAGCTCCGGAAAACAATTTTCCTCCCCCAAATACTCCAGATATAGCCCACCACACCTCAGCAAACTCACGCGCGCGCGAAGCATCGGCTCTGCTGGATCCCCACTTTGCCTGAACGTTTGATTTCCCCCGAATTTCCCATCATTTTGGGTTTATCGCCCATCTTTGGCGGCAGCTCGGGATAGGGCTCGCGGGGATGAGGCTGCATGGGGATGTGTCGGATGACGAAGAGGAGGGTTCCGTGATGGATCCGGCACTGCTGTCGTCTTCGTCGCCCGCCGGTGCGGCGGCTGCGGCTGCGTCGAGGCTGGTGGTGGGCTACGCCCTCACCAAGAAGAAGGTGAAGAGCTTCCTCCAGCCCAAGCTGCTCTTGCTGGCGAGGTAAAAGCCTGGACCACCGCTTATAGAGATGGACTCCATTGATTCATGGGGGGTGCAGGTGGTGGATGTTTTTTTAGAGAAAGGGGATATGTTTCTTGTTTGCTAAGTGAGGAGTAATTTCAGAAAACATGAAAACATAAGTTTTTTTTTTCTGGTACAGAGGTGTTGAAGACTTGGTCTTGCTCTTGGAGGAAAAAAATGCTGTCCTTGGATCAGTTTTTTTAACATCAGTAGTACTTTACTTGAACAGGCAGAGGTGACAAAGGGATAGTAAACTAGTAATTGATGTTCAAACCATTATAATTTCTGAAGTATTGGGGGGGGGGGGGGGGGGGGGAGGGAATGCTATTCCATTCCTTATAACACTTGTTAATCGGTGATCGAATCAGATATCTACTGGAGTAAAGTTGGCGGGAGCGGCTAGTAATAGTGGCTTCTCAGTGAAGCATGCTGGGTTCTAGATTAGAAATTCCAGTAGCATCGGTAGATGCCATATACGCGTGCCGATGTTGGCAGTTACACTGCATGAGGGGGTTTCCATGGTCTATAATTGTATATTATCATGTCCACTTGACTAAATGCTTTGTGGTATGCTAATCCTTGTTGCCTGGCATCTGGGATTCTAGTTGGAATATTCCCATGGATAAGCACATCACATGGATTATGACAACTTGTTGATGGCAATGTCTTTCCTGGGATCGTTTCCACTTCAGTGAATACGCCGCTAGATTTGATGGCAACATGGGCCACTGACAAACAATTATTTTTCTAGAAAACACCACTGGCAAACAATCTTTGAGCTGGCTATCTTGATAGTTACCTGAATTAAGAGCTAAATTTATTCAATTATTTGCTGGTTGCTTCTCAGCCTATGAATATATAAAAGGATGTCGAAAAATAAGGGAAGATGAACTAAAAAGGATCTCCTTTCCCTTGCAAAATTAAAATTTACACCCTGAGACTGATATATGTTTCAATTTAAGAATAAGTAAATGTACACTCGAGGGTGGGTGCTTGAGTTTAAGGTTTATATACTTGCATCATATCTTAGAAAATTCTCAATATTCTTAGATGTGTATCATGTTAGAGCATGTGGGTCTGCAAAGAATCATGCAAAATTATGATAAGAAGTTTCCTGTACAAAAAGACAAATGGTTGTAGTTGTACTGTTCAATTTTCTTATTCATGTACTTTTATTGTTTAATAACTTGAAAATAAATGTTCTGAATGGAAGCAATTGCACTTTACCCTTGTGAGTTGCTTCACAGGCTAAAGAACATAAGTAAGGTATGTATTCTGGTAGAAAAACATAAGTAAGGAACGGAAACAAATTTACAAGGGAAATGCTCTTTTCAGAAATTGAACAAGTTTTGCTCGATCAAATTGTATGTCTGAAGTTAATTATTATTTTTACTTTGTTTATGTACCCCCACCATTGAGTACAAAAAATGAATGTTTTGACATGATGTGGGTTTCCATAGCATTCCTATTTATCCTTTGTGAGGTGCCCTTGTGACATTCTGGTTTGTATCTGATTGAGTATTCGGTTATCCATAAAAAGAGAACTCCAGCTGAGTTGGTGATGCACATTTTTTTTTGTAAAGTTCAGCAGAGAGCTTGAATTTTGCTAGGGTGATTTTGTCTACGCATGTGGTGATATTAGTTTATAATCACTAGCCCTGTATGCTGACTAGTTCTTCCCAAGATTTTGTTTTAGTTCTGTTTGACGTGTTCTTAAACATATGCATTTTGCTTTGTCAGGAAGAAAGGAATTAGTTTCGTATCAATTGATGAGACTCGTCCTCTCTCGGAACAAGGTCCATTTGATATTATCTTGCACAAGGTTAGTCCAATACTTTTTAAATATGTTTAGGAAGTCTGTGGATGCATGTGTCTCAAAACTAAGGTTGTCTTACATATTTTCTCCAGTTTTTTTATGAACAGTTTGAATATTGAAAGAAGCAACTTCTGCTTAATCTTTAAAATGGTATGTCATTATAGGTTTCCTGCTTTCTGTTGCAGATAACTAGCAAGGAGTGGCAGCAGGTTCTGGAGGTAATACTTGACTACAGGGTGTAGAAACCTGATGATCTGCAAATGCATGTGTAGCATATTGATACAATATGCACGCTCGCCATGCATTTATCTACTTTCCCTTGTATAGTTGTACCAGGTCCTGGGAAATCAGTAGTAAGATAGCCCGTCTGTCCAGAAATAGAAGGCATTTTAGATATTGAGTTACTGACACAACGACACTGTCGCCAACAAATATCTTTTGAAAAAATAATCATGTTATGCAATGTGATTACTGTGAAACCTAGTAAACAGATTCTGTCTACTGCAGCTCCCTGTGAAAAGCTTATCATAATTGTAATACTTTTCTGTTAGCTTCTAAATATGAAATTCCCCTTCTCTGTTGATTTTGACAATTTAAGTTACTTCATTCTGTGAAGGATTATCATGAAGTGCATCCAGAAGTCACTGTCCTCGATCCACCCAATGCCATTGAGCATCTGAACAATAGACAATCGATGCTTGAAGAAGTAGCAGATTTGAACCTTTCCAGTTTCTATGGTAATATTGCAGATATGTAATACGTTTATTATTGATATTTGTGCTATGAAAATAAGGTAGCCCATTTGCACTGTTTGGGTGAGTGCTGCACATTTTCTCCACCCATGTGAGTATTGTGGTGCTAGGATGTGCTCTATGAGTGAAAGAGTGGAAGCACTCTCACCCACACAAGCACAAAATCCACTCATAAAAATGGACACTGTAGTTTAAGGTTTTCTCTGTGCATAAACTACTGTTTCTTAATTTCCCTCTAGTGATGAAATGGCAGAGTGCCTGCCTGTTTCGTATAAAAAGGATTTCTCTGAATGTTTACATCTTGTGAGTTAATATGTGTTTTGTCATGAAATACATTGACACATCATATTCTCACCTAATTCTCCATTAACTGCAGTCCTAGAAAAGAATTGCTTTCACTATAAAGGCACCAACAAGATCTTCCTGTTAAGATGGGGGTTTGACAATCTTAATTCTGACCTTTTGAACGATTTGTATTTCCATTTAAGGTTGCCATGTAAATCATCTTCAAACTTATGAGAGCACTCAATTAATTCCGCTACTGAAAATTGCCGAAACTCAGTGTAAAATTTCTTGTTTACTGTTGGGTGAGTCTAGTGACAAATTTTGTTCAATTGGACAGCAGTATCTTTCTGATCCATCATGAACATGTAGCATATTGACATTCAGGCTGCTGAAAGTGCATCCTCAGCTTACTTCTATCAAGGACTTAATATGTACTTTTTTTGCTAATAAGGACTTAATATGTTTACAATAGTACATAATATAAATGTTTATGGCTTGAACTTTGGACCATTGCAGAAGAAGTTTGCACTCCACGCCAACTGGTCATCATGAAAGATCCGTCGTCTATACCAAGTGCAGTTGCCATGGCTGGACTAACCTTGCCATTGGGTAATTTATTCAAATCTTGAAACTATCAATTTATTTAAATAAAAGATTTTAATAAATGCTGTCAGTGATTAGTTTGAATTAGTCAGATCCACCACTTTGCTTTGGCTGCTCAGGACTCATTTGTTTTAATTGATTTGGTTATCTGATTGTGCATTTTTGCTGCTTATGTTTCATGTTTGGATTGGAGTATACATCCTTTCCTTGTGGTTAGTATTCTCCATGCAGATATCGTGGTTCTGACAAAAGTCTGTGAATATGTTACAACTCTACCATTATCATGTACTACAATGTTTAGTTATTCTCTTTTCCTTAAATTGGATCGTTCTAGTCAATTCTGCGGTGTATCGCAACATTGCTGTATTTATCTACTTTCAGGAACATAAAGGAATTGCTCTTCTATGTTCTTCTAGTTCTCTATACATGGTACCTTAGATAGGTTATGGCCCTCACTGTTCTTCTAAATTCTTTTAGTTCTATTTTATCCTAGCTACTATGCTAGGTTGCATGGTTCTTGAATCCTGATTTGTATTTGTTGCTCCTTTCAAGACACACTTCACTTTAGTTGTTATATGAGAGTTTAGATATCAGCTATGGGCGTCATATGATATGCACTAGCTGTAAATATCACAAGTCATGACACTGTACAACCTAGCTACATGGATGCTTTCGTTTTGTTATGTGAAACATATGCTTAACTTATTACTGAACGGTTACGATATAGACAGGCATGCACTGCATGTCAAACAAGGAAGGGAATGATGAAACGATATATATTGACATATGTTGCAGAAATGCTCTATTATTATTTAGTTCGGTGATTTATATGTTACCTGATTCTATGTGCATGCTATGTTGAGACATGTCCTGCAACTTGCCTGTCAAATTTGGTGAATTTGCACTACTTTGAATGAGGATGCAAAGTAGGTTGGCCAGTAGTGCATTTTTTTGGTGGGGGGGGGGGGGGGGGGGGGGGCAGGCATAGACACTTAGACTAATATTCAAGTTTGATATTTAGGCCATTTTCCTGCTGTAGCTCCAGTATCCTGCTTCAGTGTGTTACATGGGACTTCCTGTTTGTTATGTGTGAAACCAGTAACTGGACATTGCTGACGGGACGCATTTCTGTTTGTTGCAGTTGCCAAGCCATTGGTTGTTGATGGAACATCTAAATCTCATGAGCTATCTCTGGCATATGATGAGGCGTCATTGTCAATGCTTGATCCTCCTCTTGTACTCCAGGAATTTGTGAATCATGGTAAGCCCTGATTCTTGTATATGTCCATATGCTTTTTTGCTCTGGAATGGTCGAATCATGGCATCTGATTTATTACATCTACAGGTGGGATCCTCTTTAAGGTGTACATCATTGGTGAAGCTATACAGGTTGTTCGCAGGTTTTCTCTTCCTGATGTTAATACCTATGACTTGCTAAACAATGTTGGCATCTATCGACTTCCAAGGGTTTCATGTGCTGCAGCTAGTGCAGATCATGCAGACCTTGATCCTCGTATTGCAGGTGGGTCTTCTGCAGTGTTTTCAATTTATCTTTGGTTCAACTTGGAAAGTCATGTTCTGATCCCGAGCTCATTTGAGCTCGGGATGAACAGTAAATCGAAAAAAAATGAAAAACATTTCACAAAATTCTGATTTTTTTTAGGTGCGAACATTGACAAAAGTTTTCAGTGCTTGCAAAATTTCATCAAAAAATAACATTCGTAGAAGTCATGAAAAAATAAATAAAATCAGTACTCCAAAATGTTATCGAAAATAATACTTTTGAAACATCAATTTTGTCTTTTTTGCTACGACTTACACAAATGTTATTTTGTGATGAAATTTGGCAAGCACCGAGTACTTTTGTCAATGTTATCACTAAAAAAAATTCAGATTTTTTTGAACTTTTTTAGGTGTTACTGTTCACCCGAGCTCATTTGAGCTCGGGTGTAGAAACATCACGTCCGTTCAACTTTCTTTTCTTTATGAATTGATTCTGTTTACATCTCATATTAACACAGCATTGTGTTTGGTATGAAGAAAGTGAAGTTATTTTTTTTTATAATCTCAAAGTTGAGTAGAAAATCGTTCCTAAAAAAGTAGTTGCCTTCTAATGCGTTATGTTTGCCAAGAGCTTTTTACTGCACCAAATGAACAGTTTACATTACTGAACAGAGCTTCCTCCGAGACCACTTCTAGAGAAACTAGGCAGGGAGCTTCGTGGTCGGCTGGTATGACCAGCACTGGTTCTTTAACTATGTGTAGCTATTATATTTGTTGCCTCACCTGACATGTTAAAATTTGCAGGGTCTAAGATTGTTCAACATAGATATGATTAGAGAGCTTGGAGCTAATGACCGGTACTATATAATTGATATCAACTACTTCCCAGGTGTGTAGTTATTTTATCTATCACATGGCTTTGCATTTCTTTTCTTCTGTCTATGTGTTCATGAAGAACTTGCTAGGCCGGAAATTTTATCCCAGCTGAGGGGAAAAGGAATGTATCATCGTGACATGTCTCTGCCCGTCTAGGCCAATTTAACACTGTTCAAGTAGGGGTATCTTCTCCACTACCCAAGGTTGGCTTGGCTGGGGCATGAGTAGTCTTGCTAATTGTATGTTGTTCATCCAGGTGCAGATTGTTCTTTACCATTACAGGTAACTTCATCCCAGGTGAAGATTGTTAGGAATATGGCATGTAATCATGGAAGATATTTTAATGATTTGTAGTTTCAGTGATGCTGTCAGATCAGTTTCTACGGAGACAGCAATGCATGCTACCACAGAAGTTGCTTTTGTTTTGTTCGGTTAAATGAGCAAGTCTTGCATGTATAATTACAGCAAAAATTCCATGATCTTGACTCTTGACGATTTCACAGCATGGTAATTTCCTTGCAGTAGCAATTATTGGCCTTCTACGAAGTAATACTGTTTCCATTTTTTTCTGCAGGATATGGGAAAATGCCTGGCTATGAGCACATATTCACCGATTTCTTGCAGAGTCTTGGACAAAACAAATACCAGAGGTGCTTGAGCGGAGGCTGAAGCGCTGGTAGCCATACTTCTTCACTAATGTACATATCTTGGATACATAAGCTGGAGTCCAAGGCTTGAAGAAGTCCCAAGGTGGCATTACATGTTTTGTCAGAAGTGGCGCCACATACACAGGGTCAGGAGTAGAGGGGCAAAAAGAAGAAGAAAAAGCCGAATGGCCTTGTGCCGATCTTGTATAATCAGGGTTGTTTTGACCAGTTTGGTCACCTTCCTCGTGGATCTCAAATGCACTTTCAAGCAGAATCAACACTATTAACTTACTTGGTATGTATGATATTTATCAGTTAAATTAAAAACAGTGCACCACAGTAAGCAACATTCGGAGTAAGATATCATCGCCTGCTTTCAGGTGTTTTTCGACAGAGAATGGATTTTATTAGCTTAGAATGGAGCATCAAGTGGATACAAATACAATGGGCCCACACCTGGTCTTTGCATAGCTAGGATGCACACGGTCAATACCAACGCACGCACACGACAATCACATCAACAATTAGCGAAGCTAAACATGACCAAAGCTATGCCTTAGTGGAATAAAAAGAAAAAAGAAAAAAAAATCTCCAAAGCGATCAAATCAATGATCAACAATCTATAGCAGCAACTATATCCACGCCAGTCATCTTTTGACATCAGCAATAAGGTCACCAACCATCACTTTTCGTAATCCCGGCAGCTACATACATAGCATGGTCATAACGTGAGGTGCCACGCAACTAAAGCCTATGCTCACAAAAGCAGACAGTCAAGCCAAGACAAGAGCCGATCGAACGATGAAGGTCGTCGTCGCACTTTGCAACAGAGATCAAGGAAGGATGGTCATTCTGTTGGGGAATGTTGCATCGAAAACAAAAAAATTCCTACGCACACGCAAGATCTATTCACGGTGATGAACATCTACGAGAGGGAGAGTGGATCTACGTATCCTTGTAGATAGCTAAGCAGGAAGCGTTAAGAAACGCGTTTGATGTAGTCGAACGTCTTCGCGATCCAAATCGCCGAGCGTCCCGCACAATTACGATCCGTCCCGATCTAGCACCGAACGGACGACACCTTCGCGTTCAGCACACGTACGGCTTGATGACGATCTCCGCCTTCTTGATCCAGCAAGAGGAAGCGGAGAGGTAGACGAGTTCTCCGGCAGCGCGACGGTGTTGCGGTGATGGTGGTGGAGTAATTCCAGCAGGGTTTCGCCTAAGCATTGCTGAAACCGATCTAGAGGAGAAACTACGAACTAGAGGAGAGGGTTGCACGTGGCTGAAAATCTGTAGCAAAAAACCCTAAAACCTCTAGTATATATAGGAGGAGGAGAGGAGGAGGCTTGACGCAAGGGCCAGCCCTTGGTGGCTTCGGCCGAAGTGAAGAGGAGTCCTCCTCCTCCTCCACTCCTAGTAAGATTAGGACTCCTTCCTTATTTTCACTTTTTTGCCTTTTTCTACCTTTTCCACTTTGGACTTCCTTCCCAGCCGCATGGGCCTTCTGTGGGACTTCGGCCAGCCCACTAAGGGTCGGTATTCATCCTCTCGCAACCCATGTAGCCTCTTGGGTCGAAATACTCCTCCCGATGGTCCTCCAGAACCCTCCCGGCACTCCCCATACACCATCGATGAGCCCAGAACTTTTCCGGTGACCAAAACAGGACTTCATATATATCAATCTTTACCTTCGGACCATTCCGGAGCTCCTCGTGATGTCCGCATCCGGGACTCCGAACAACCTTCGGTCACCACCATGCATAACTCTATACTACCGAAACGTCACCAAACCTTAAGTGTGCAGACCCTGCGGGTTCGAGAACTATGTAGACATGACCGAGCACTACAGGAATCAGGCAGTTTGCCGTCAGCCATCCCGGATGGCAAAGGCATGCATCCCGGACGGCAAAGGCTTTGCCGTTCGCCAGCAGACGGCCAATCGTCCGGCTGAATAAGCCACAGTAAAGGGCGCTTTGCCGTCTGCTGGCGGATGGCAAAGACCTTTGAATCTTTGCCGTCCGCCAGCGGACGGCAAAGGGCCTGGACGGCACACGTGGCAACTTAGCTCCGTTAGGGGCTTAACGGCGTGCTTTGTCGTCAGCTGGCAGACGGCGAAGACCTTAGGTCTTTGCCGTCTGCCAGCGGACGACAATGCACCTTTTTTTGCCAGCCTAGGTTGGTTCTTTGCCGTCTGCCCCAGGTTGCACAGGTAGCTGCCACTTGGCCACTTTCCCGTCTGCTGGCTGGCGGCAAAGCTCTTTGTCGTCTGCCAGCAGACGACAAAGTGGCTATATAGCCCCTGTTTTTTCTGTTTTTTCTTAAAATCATTCAATTTGAAACATATATATCCAACAATATCACATATATATCCAACAATACAAGCATACCAACAATAAGTTGAAACAATCATATACCAACAATAAGTTCCAACATATATACAAGTTTCCAACAACACACAATGGTTTCCAACAACATATCCATACATACGTCTCCAAAACAAGTTTCCATAAACACAAAGGAAGCAGAAGTAGAAGAGTACAGTCCATCAATGCACTCTTCCTCATCTATAGCAAATCTGCAAAGTTAGAAGAAGAAGAAGACTAGCTAGAAGAAAAAGAAGAAAAAGAAGAAGAAAAAGAAGAAGAAGAATTTATCTTCTCTTTCTTTTTCTCCTCTCCTCTCCTCTTCTCCAAGGTAGTAATGCCATTTTCTAGCTAACTAAGCATATCAAGTCATTTTGGAGGAAAAAATGCTAAGTATAGGTCATTTTATAGCTATCCTAGGTAGAATATATCATTTTGGAGGTAAGTAAGGTTATTATGTATTTTTGAGGAAAATAAGCCAAGTATAGGTCATTTTGGAGCTAAACCAAGGTTATTATGCCATTTTTTACCTAAGTGAGAATATTATGTCATAAATGAACTAGCTAAGCTAATTATAGATCATTATTGAGCTATCCTAGGTAGTTATGCCATTTTGTACCTAAGTGAGCTAATTATGTCATAAATGAACTAGCTAAGCTAGCTATAGATAATTATTGAGCTATACTAGGTAGTAATGCCATTTTCTAGCTAACTAAGCATATCAAGTCATTTTAGAGGAAAAAATGCTAAGTATGGGTCATTTTATAGCTATCCTAGGTAGAATATACCATTTTCTAGCTAACTAAGCATATCAAGTCATTTTTGAGGAAAATAAGCTAAGTATAGGTCATTTTGGAGCTAAGTAGGTCATTTCTTAAGCTAAGTATGCATTTGTTAATGAAAACACTTGGGAAAACTTACCATCAACACAGAGGTGAAGGACCGGTAGGGTTTGGGCCAGGGTGAGACGTAGAAGGAACGTCGGGGTTGCAGCAGGCGCAGAAGGATCGGTCGATGCTTGTCGGGAGGCACGCTGCACCAAAGATCATTTGCAATGTCTCCTTAGCATGATGCAACTCAAATGTGAATACTAGTAACTAATGACCATTTAAATGAAACTCACCGTGGGTGCTATAGCAATATGGGGCATCGACGGAGGGGTCTGACCATTGTTCTGGCACACGGTCTGCACATTTTGTTTTCATGAGTCATTCATATTAGTTAGTGATGAAAAGAACATTACGTGCATGATTTGGCTAATATGCAGGAGAAACTTACCACGAGGATCTCGTATAGGGCCCGGTGAGAAGCGTCGTTCCGGTTCCTCTCCTCCTCCAACAGCCTAGCCGTCCTCTCCTCCATGTCCCTCTCCCGCTGCGCCGCCTGCCTGTTTGCCTCCGCTAGAAGCTCCTGGGCCCTAGCCTCAATGGCGAGCTCCATTGTCTGTGGACGAGGCGTTATCTCAGGATCAGAGCTCGTCTGGCGCTTCTTGATCTCCGGGAGAGTTATAGGACAACGTATCAGTCCATCCCCAATGGCTATCGAGCCATGAGGCCTCCCACCACCAGATATCATCACGAGCTCTAGATTAAAAGGACTCTGGCTCGGATTGAAGTCTTTCCCTTTCCTCGCCTTCCCAAAATCTCTGTACCTCACGAGCTTGTTGTGGGAGGAGATGTTGTTGAAGCTCTCTAGATGATCGAGGTCATCATCAGAGAATGCCTTGGCCTTCTTGTACGAGGCAGTATGGGCCATGGCATAGAGATTGAAAAGAGGTGGCACCTCCTTCTTGTTTTCTCGCGCCTAAAAGAGGTGAACAAAATATTAGTTAAGGGCTCGAGCTAGCATGAAGAATGAAATTGCATGAATCATGAAGCAAACCACATACCCAGTTATCCCCGTACTCAAACAGGTTGGAGCTCCCTTGATGGTGTGGCACACCTCTCATTTGGGCACGCTTCTCCTTGGCCTTGTTGTGTTCGACTAGACATTCGGGAGAGCACCACTCATCCACCAATGTCTCCCAACAGTCCATCCTATCCGCACACCATCTCGGGGGCACCTAAGTTAGACAAGAGAAATTTCAGCGCTACGCCTCCGAATCAAATCAAAGAAACTAAGTACAAGGCCTTAAGAATAGATAATTACCTTCATAAACTTCTCCTTACTCAGATAATTTTTGCGGCACTTCTTCTTGGCCCTCTTAATGTTACTCCAGGCGTAGTAGTCTCGAATAGCCTGCACCCGAGCCTCGTGTCGTAAGTTCTGAAGTAGGCGCTTGCACTCGGCTTTGAGAACAACAGCCACTCTCGCCTCGTCCTCCTCAAGACACCTGTAGAAGGTCTGCAATCAAACAAGACAACACATTAGACACTGATTAGTACAATCACCAGGTGTTGTTGATTTTTAATTCTGTAAAGGAGAAATTACCCAAAAGCGACGGATCACAATGTCAGCCACCGTCTCGCACAAGACACCGTCCACCATCTCCTCCGGCAGGGCCGGGGCAGCCTTGTACAGCTCGCAGGTCAGTGCTACCTGTGGAGCCTCACCCTCACCGGGCAACTGGACCTTCCCCGAGAAGTGGTGCTGGAGAAGCACACCAAGGACCTGGTTGGTCCTGCGGACACCACGCTCGTATTTCCAACCCCTGTAGTATGACAAGGCCAACACATTAGATATTAATTTGAAGAAACATGAAGGCAAAAGGTTAAAAAAGAGTAAATGCACTTACTTCTCCGCATTAGGCGCAATCAACCACCTCTGCTCGCGGGTCGTCGGCACGGGAGGCAGCTTTGTACAACCACGCTGGTAGACCTTCTTGCCCTCCTCAACCAACTCGCCCTCGCTATAGGTGTCCTCAGACAAGTAATTGTTCTCGCCACCATCATCATGGCCACTAGCCTCCGGAGTCACGTGGGATGAAGACTCTAGGACCCGAGTCTCCTGGCACCTTCTTGCCCTCCTCAACCAGCTCGCCCTCGCTATAGGTGTCCTCAGACAAGTAATTGTTGTCGCCACCATTAGCATGTCCACTAGCCTCCGGAGTCACGTGGGATGAAGACTCTGGGACCCGAGTCTCCTGGGACGAAGACTCTGGGACCCGAGTCTCCTGGGACGAAGACTCTGGGACCAGAGTCTCCTGGGACGAAGGCTCGGTGACCCGAGGCTCGTCGACTCGCGGCTCGTGGACCGAAGTCCGAGATGGGTCCAAGTCAGACGGGTCCACCTGAGACGGAGCACTCCTGTGGTCGGGAGAATCAGCTGGGGGTGGCGGCAAGGAAGGCACAACAACCTTCCTACCTCTAGCACCTCTCTTCGTCTTCCCCCGACCTCTCCCGGTCAAAGAAGAAGTGTCCGCTGGTGTCTGCATGCTGTGTACCAGCGCTCTCCGGAGTTGCTGGGGTGGAATAATAGCACCCCTCCCAACACGTGTCGAGGAAGGAGGCTCAGAGCGCTCTCGACCCCCGCCCACCATCTGTCAACACCTGCAATAACAAAGAGTGAACGAAATTAGTTCAACATAAAGAATTGAATACCTAATAACATGAACTAATTAATAATATATATGTACATAATAATAATTGAATACCTCACATTACTAATATTAATCTTCATCGTCTATATATGCTCCGGGATCAATAAATGCATAATCATCATCACTATCAGTAATGACGTGCTCATCAGCATCATCAATAAATGCATCAACATGTGGAAGGCCTCTATGTAATCGATCAAGCATTGTCAGGTCATCCGCAGCAGTAACCTCTTCTTCTTCCGTCTCTTCTTGTTCCTGCTCAGGGGTGAAGTCGGGTTCACTATCACTGTCGACCTCAATGTTCTGGGGTGAAGTAGAGCGGTTCTTGAAGCGTTTTTTGGAAACACGTGTTTCTTGGAAGAATTATCCTTCATATGTGTCTGGGTTAATGTGAGGTTCATAATCATCTTCATTGAGGGGAGGTGGTCTAAAATGTGGCGGCACATCATAAACGACATACCAACCTTTCAAATTTGGATCCATTTGGTAGGCCCACGGTAGATAGAAAACTTGGGTCGCCTGTTGGGCCGTAATATAGACATCGGGAACATCTAAATGGGTGCTCTGTTTGATTTCGACTAGACCTATATGTTCATGAGTCCTTCTAGTCTCCTTCGGCTGGAACCACTAACATTTGAAGACTACGACGTTTGGTGGGTTTTCACGAGAGAATGTAAGTTCATAAATTGCTTCAACTCTTCCATAATACTTGACCCCTCCTTCGCCGACAGCGGAGACACAACAATTTGTAGTCTTTCGGTCGGCCATAGATAGCTCTTTGCCAAAAGTACGAAAGCGATACCCGTTGATGTCGTATTTGTCAAATGAACGGACCTTAAAGTCAAAACCATTAGCGACCTGTCTCAATTCGGAGTCCATAGACTCTGCATTAACCTACAAGTTTAATACCAACGGATTGTTGCATTAACCGCAAACTAGGCAAAGAAATGAAATCGTCTAATTAATGGAAATTACCGTTTGCTTGAACCAAGAGATGAAACCGGGATAGCCGCCTCCATGCTTTGCCAGAAGCTCATACTCTTCGATGGAATCCTTTTGGATCACCGCTCCATCCGAGAATTTGGCGACGTATCGACTGTATCACATATCCGGGAATAAGAGCATTTCAAAGGAATTAGAAGTTGCGAATCAATGTACCGAGAACTTACTCGATGTACGGCCGCACTTCTGTTAGGTTGTTGAAGATATACAACGAAATGGTCCGCCATTCTTCGACATCCAACCCTATTGATTTTGAAGCACCGGCTGGTGCGAGCTTCCCTTTGAATAGGCTGAGGTTGGATCGACCTTTTTCACGGTCGCCATCATTGTATCGAGGCTTCGGATTATGCAAATGACGATTCTGGGCTGTGTAGTGTGCTGTCACAAAGTTTTCCGCCTCCTTAGTAATGAATGCCTCGGCCATCGATGCTTCAACTTTACATTTATTTTTACATTTTGCTCAAAGCGTCTCCTGCATCCTCTCAGTTGAGAAGCACCAACGATTTTGCACGCCCCCCCCGAATCTTTCTAACTTGCAGATCAACTCCGGCGCCAACTCTTCCAGTTCGTCTAGCACGTCAGGCGATAGTTCTTTCGCACAAAGAGCACGGAAGAAATAGCTCAGCTCTGCCAATACTAGCCATTCATTCTTAGGGATAAAGCCACGCAACATCACCGGCATTACCCGCTCAAGCCATATGTTCCAATCATGACTCTTGAGACCAAATATTTTCAATTTTTCAAGACCCGCTCCCCTCTTTAGATTCGCTGCATACCCATCGGGGAACATCAACTGCATTTTCACCCACAAGATCATTTCCCTCATAGCTGGCCTTCCAAGATTGAACCATGCCTTTGGCTTCCTCCAGTTCTTCTTTCCTTTAGGTTGTCGAATGTTTTGTAACGGTCTATCACATAGAGCCTCCTGGTTGACTCTAGCCTTAGGATTATCCTTCGACTTCCCCTCTATGCCGAACAATGTACCAAAAAGGGCCTCCGCGATATTCTTTTCAGTGTGCATCATGTCGATGTTGTGTGGGCAAAGGAGGTCTTTAAAGTAAGGCAAATCCCACAAACATATCTTGTGAGTCCAGGCGTGTTCCGTACTATACCCTTTGAAATACCCTGGATGATCTGGATCCGACTCGAGAGCGTTTATCTGATCCAGGATCTGTTGGCCTGTCAACGCAGGTGGTGCAATATTTTTGACAACTCTACCTTTGATGAAATTCTTATTGTCTTTTCTGAACTTATGGTCAGGATCCAAGAACTGTCTATGCATGTCGAAGCAAGAAAACTTGCGACCCGCCTCCAGCCAACGGAACTGAAGAGCTGCCTTGCATGTGGGGCACGGAAACCTTCCATGCACACACCAGCCAACGAATAGCGCATATGCCGGCAAGTCATGCAACGAGTACATGTACCACACATGCATTTTGAAGTTCTTTTTTGTAGCGGCACCGTATGTCTTTATCCCATTATCCCAGGCTTCTTGCAATTCATCCTTAAGCGGTTGCATGTACACATTCATATTCTTCCATGGATATTTGGGCCCTGGAATTATCAACGTCAGGAAAATGTTCTTTCTTTTCATAATCTCTCCGGGGGGAGATTGAGTGAAATGACAAATACAGGCCAACAACTGTATTGTGTTGCCGTCATACCATACACATTGAACCCATCCGTGCTGATGGCAACTCGAGGATGCCTTGGATCTGCCGCTTTATCCTTATGTAATGCATCGAAGTGCTTCCACACAAAAGCGTCTGAAGTGTGTCCCAACATCGGATTCCCATCTGCATCTAGTTCTGTTCTTTTGCCCAATTTATGCCACGTCATCTGTCTAGCCATCTCTTCGACCATGAAAAGCCGTTGAAGTCTTGGTATGATTGGCAGATACCGAAGAACATTAATGGGGATTTTGGTCTGAC
Organism: Hordeum marinum; assembly: GCA_022496015.1. Lineage (NCBI taxonomy): Eukaryota > Viridiplantae > Streptophyta > Magnoliopsida > Poales > Poaceae > Hordeum > Hordeum marinum. Next base: position 388,925,781 of record CM039675.1, on the reverse strand, counting down.
TCTTCTCACCCATACCGTTGTCTACCAAAACATACCTGGAAGCATTGCAAATGGGGCAATAGTTCAAGCCCGCATACTGAAGCCTAAATAAGGCACATCCATTCTCACAGGCATCTATCTTCTCATAGGGCATCTTAAGCGCATGTAGGATTTTGTCCGACTGGTACAGGTTTGGTGGCAATACATGGCCTTCGGGTAGAAAGCGTCCAAATATCGTCATCATCGCGTCGTAGCATTCTCTGCCCAGGTTGAACTGAGCCTTTAGAGCCATTACTTGCGCGATGGCATCCAGCTGACAAAGCTCAGTGTGCTCGTGGAGAGGACGTTTTGAAGACTCCAACATTTCATAAAAGGCCTTTGTAGATTCCTCCATCTCATCGTCCGAATCCCGAGCATCATCAAAGTCTTGCACCATGTCTTCGATCCCGGTACCATGCTCGTCGGTGCAACGACGAAGCACCTCAGCTCTGGCATGTTAGGCAGACTCGCCATGAAATGTCCAGACTGTATAATTAGGCGTAAAACCCCACTTCTGCAGGTGTTTGATCATTTCAAACTCTGACTTCTTCTTATAGTTGTCGTAATCGACACAAGGGCACCAGGTTGTTTTCTGTCCATTTGCAAATGCGACTCTCACAAACTCCTTGGTTTTTGTTAACCATTCACGGGTCATATCTTTCTGACTAGTGTGACCGGTGTACATCCACCCATGATCACTCATCCTACCTAGCTACTGGACACACACAAAATATATACATAATTCAGCAAACCATATTCATTAGTTAATAGAGTTTGTTAGTTTCATTACGTCGATGCAACCTAGACGCTAGTAGGTAAAGATAGGTCCTAATCCCACCCGAGTATGTGTAGATTGGGTTCGTTTTCCCATGCTCCGCTCCGGATCCAACACACAATTTCGGCAGCACCTCCCCACTGTTCTCCTAATACACGTCTCGGCAATAAGCAGAGAGGATGTGTACCCGGAGAACAACAAGGAGGCACCGATGAAATTCTGCATCGGATCCGGAGCAGAGCATATGGGAAAACGAACCCAATCTACACATACTCGGGTTGTCCATGGATAACGTTGGACAATTCGAAAGAATCACGGTTATAAATATGCTAATGAATACATATTTATAGATGTAACCTTTCGAATGGGAGACGCATAGTGGTCACGCATATTGATGATTCAGGACACCTATAGCTAGCAAGTTTCATCGGCACGAAGACCGGAACAGGGGAAATGAAGGGTGCAGGAGGAGATGTCATTTGTGCTCACCCACGAATGCATGGGCGAAGCTCGTCGAACGCACGGGGAGGTCGTCGAACACCAGACCCTCGCGGCGACGAAACAACTACACATTTAAATCCACCTGATCAACATAAATATGATGTTCTGTATAACAAAATCAAAAAATATATGACCTAGCTAACTCATAATTCACAAATATATGAGGTGGGGTCGGTGTGTCGGGGGTGTCGTGTCGGGGTCGGGGTGTCGGGCTTGTCGTGTCGGGGTCGGGGTGCTGTGTCGTGGTCGGGGGTGCCATGTCGGGGTGTCATGTCGGGGTCGGGGTGTAGGGGGTGTCGTGTCGGGGTCGGGGTGCTGTGTCGTGGTCGGGGGTGCCGTGTCGGGGTGTCAGGGTCGGGGTGTTGTGTCGGGGTCCCGGGGTGTCGGGGTCGGGGTGCCGTGTCGGGGTGTCGGGGTGTCGTGTCGAGGTGTCAGGGTCGGGGTTGGGGTGTCGTGTCGGGGTGTCGGGGGTGTCGTGTCGGGGTCGGGGTGATGTGTCGTGGTCGGGGGTGCCGTGTCGGGGTGTCGGGGTGTCGTGTCGGGGTCAGGGTGTAGGGGGTGTCGTGTCGGGGTCGGGGTGTCGGGGGTGCCGTGTCGGGGTGTCGGGGTGGCATGTCGGGGTCGGGGTGTAGGGGGTGTCGTGTCGGGGTCGGGGTGTCGGGGGTGCCGTGTCGGGGTCGGGGTGTCGGGGGTGCCGTGTCGGGGTCGGGGTGTCGGGGTGTCGTGTCGGGGTCGGGGTGTGGGGGGTGTCGTGTCGGCGATCCTCGACCTGGTTACGTCGGCGCCGACGCACCCCTCCTCCTCCTCTTCTTCTTCTCCTTCTTTTTCTTCTTTTCTCCTCCTCCTCCTCCTCCTTTTCTTCTTCTTTTTCTTCTTCTCCTTCCTCTTCTTCTTCTTCTTCATCTCCTTCTCCTCCTCTTCTTCTTACTAAACTAACTTACTAACTAACTAACCTAACTACATTACTAAATTACTAACTAAACTAAACTATTAACTACAACTAACTAACTAAATTACTAACTAAACTAATTAACTACAACAAATAACTAACTAAATTACTACTAGAATATTAAAAAAATAAAAATAAAGAGGGGGAGGGGGCTCACCGGAGTGGGGGAGGTGGAGGCCGGCGGTGGGGTGTCGGGGGGGCGGGGGGCGCG